>CM077669.1:89255817-92184150 GCA_039707655.1 Elymus sibiricus
CCTGTGCCACATCATTGGCTAGGACAAATGGTTCGTCTGCGTACCCAAGATTGTTGAGATCCACTGTTGTCATTCCGTACTGCGGGTCTTCCTTTACCCCGCCTCCTGTCAGATTGACCCATTTGCACCGAAACAAAGGGACCTTCAAACCAAGTCCATAGTCAAGTTCCCATATCTCCTCTATGTAACCATAATATGTGTCCTTTGGCCCATTGATGTTTGCTGCATCAAAACGGACACCACTGTTTTGGTTGGTGCTCTTTTTATCTTGGGCGATCGTGTAAAATGTATTCCCATTTATCTCGTACCCTTTGAAAGTCAATATAGTCGAAGATGGTAACTTGGACAGCAACTACAGGTCTTCTTCAACAGTGTCGTCATGCATGAG
Organism: Elymus sibiricus; assembly: GCA_039707655.1. NCBI lineage: Eukaryota > Viridiplantae > Streptophyta > Magnoliopsida > Poales > Poaceae > Elymus > Elymus sibiricus. The sequence continues at coordinate 89,256,206 of CM077669.1, forward strand.
ACGTGTCTGCAACCAACCGGCGAAAGTCACCGTTTTTTCATGTGTAATCCAGTCGTCAGACTGCTCCGGGTGTTTGGAGCGTAGAATATTCTTGTGTTGCTTGCGCCACCAAGGTGGAACTTTGTAGAACTGTGTAGTGTGCTTGCGCCAAAGAATGCCTTTTCCACCCAGTCTGCCCTCCAGCCGCGATTCAGGAACACCAATCGGCTTAATGTCAGGAATAAAGTCAACACAAAACTCAATGACCTCCTCTGTTTCATGGCCCTTGGAGATGCTTCCTTCTGGCCTAGCACGATTATGAACATATTTCTTTAAGACTCCCATGAACCTCTCAAAGGGGAACATATTGTGTAGAAATACAGGACCCAGAATGGCAATCTCCTCGACTAGGTGAACTAGGACGCGCGTCATGATATTGAAGAAGGATGGTGGGAACACCAACTCGAAACTGACAAGACATTGCACCAAATCATTCTCTAACCTTGGTAGGATTTCTGGATCGATTACCTTCTGAGAGATTGCATTCAGGAATGCACACAGCTTCACAATGGCTAATCGAACGTTTTCCGGTAGAAGCCCCCTCAATGCAACCGGAAGCAGTTGCGTCATAATCACGTGGCAGTCATGAGACTTTAGGTTCTGGAACTTTTTCTCTGCCATATTTATTATTCCTTTTATATTCGACGAGAAGCCAGACGGGACCTTCATACTGAGCAGGCATTCGAAGAAGATTTCCTTCTCTTCTTTGGTAAGAGCGTAGCTGGCATGACCCTGAAACTGCTTTGGATCCATGCCATCTTCTCCGTGCATACGTTGCTGGTCCTCCCGTGCCTCCGGTGTATCTTTTATCTTCCCATACACGCCCAAGAAGCCTAGCAGGTTCACGCAAAGATTCTTCGTCACGTGCATCACGTCGATTGCAGAGCGGACCTCGAGGTGTTTCCAATAGGGTAGGTCCCAAAATATAGATTTCTTCTTCCACATGGGTGCGCGATTGTCAGCATCATTCGGAACAGATTGTGCGCCAGGACCCTTTCCAAAGATTACTTTTAAATCCTTGACCACATCAAGTATATCATCACCAGTACGGTGGCGAGGCTTCTTCCGGTGACCTGCCTCACCTTTGAAATGCTTGCCTTTCTTTCTTACGGGATGCCTGCTCTGAAGAAATCGACGATGCCCCAGGTACACATTCTTCTTACATTTATCCAAATATATATTGTCGGTATCATCTAAACAGTGCGTGCATGCGTAGTATCCCTTGTTTGTCTGTCCTGAAAGGTTTCTGAGAGCAGGCCAATCATTGATGGTTACAAACAACAACGCATGTAGGTCAAATTCCTCCTGATCTTTCGCATCCCACGCACGTACACCTTTTCCATTCCACAGCTGTAAAAGTTCTTCAACTATTGGCCTTAGGTACACATCAATGTCGTTGCCGGGTTGCTTGGGGCCTTGGATGAGCACTGGCATCATAATGAACTTCAGCTTCATGCACAACCAAGGAGGAAGGTTATAGATACATAGAGTCACAGGCCATGTGCTATGATTGCTGTTCTGCTCCCCAAAAGGATTAATGCCATCTGCACTTAAACCAAACCATATGTTCCTTGGGTCATCTGCAAAGTCCGGCCACTCTCTCTCGATTTTTCTCCACTGCGATCCGTCAGCGGGTACTCTCAACTTCCCGTCTTTCTTACGGTCTTCGTTGTGCCATCGGATCAACTTGGCATGCTCTTTGTTTTGGAACAAACGTTTTAACCGTGGTATTATAGGAGCATACCACATCACCTTGGCAGGAATCTTCTTCCTGGGGCGCTCGCCCTCAACATCACCAGGGTCATCATGGCCGATCTTATAGCGCAATGCACAGCATACCGGGCATGCATTCAAATCCTCGTACTCACTGCGGTAGAGGATGCAGTCATTAGGGCATGCATGTATCTTCTGCACCTCTAATCCTAGAGGGCAGACGGCCTTCTTTGCTTCGTACGTACTGTCGGGAAATTCGTTGTCCTTTGGTAGCTTATTCTTCATTATTTTCAGCAACTTTTCAAATGCCTTGTCAGGTACACCATTCTCTGCCTTCCATTGCAGCAATTCCAGTGTGGTACCCAGCTTTTCCTTGTCATCTTCGCAATTTGGGTACAACAATTTCTTGTGATCCTCTAACATGCGCTGCAACTTCAGCTTCTCCTTTTCACTTGCGCAGTTTCTCTTTGCATTGGCAATGGCCCGACCAAGATCATCAACGGGCTCATCTGATGCGTCTTCTTCAGCTCCTTCCCACATTGCCGGCTCGGCTTCTTCCCCCACTGTTGTACCATCGTATTCATGGAACCCATGGCCAGGATAGCTGTCGTCATCCTCTTCTTCTTCATTCTCTTCCATTAGGACCCCTCTTTCTCCGTGCTTGGTCCAACAGTTATAGACGGACATGAAACCGGACTCAAACAGGTGGACGTGAATGGTTCTTGAGTTAGAGTAATTTCGATCATTCTTACAACCAGCACATGGACAATACATAAAACCATCCGCCCGCTTGTTTGCCTCAGCCGCAACCAGAAAAGTATTCACGCCATTAATGAACTGGGGAGAGCATCGGTCATCGTACATCCATTGCTGGCTCATCTTCATTACACAACACCGAAAAGACCAAATTAATACAAGTTCATACATAAAGTTCATACACACTTGTTCTCATAAAACAACATACAAACTCTCTGGCTAAAGCATTTAAATGCAACAACAAATGCGATCAAGATCGCAACTAAGGTAACAATTGATCCAACAGCATAGTGATACCAAGCCTCACTATCAATGGCATATTTTTTAAATTTTCTAATCTTCAAGCGCATTGCATCCATCTTGATCTTGTGATCATCGACGACATCGGCAACATACAACTCCAGTTTCATCTTCTCTTCTTCAACTCTTTTCAATTTTTCTTTCAAATACTCGTTTTATTTTTCAACTAAATTTAACTTCTTGACAAGAATATCTATGTCGGTTGGAATTTCCGGTTCACATACCTCCTAGATAAAAATATCTATGTCAACTTGATGGGCATAATTGTCATAAACACGAAATGCAACAAATAGTTATAAAACAGAGTATATACCACATCCGAATCATAAACTGGACGAGGGACGACAGGGACGGATATGAAAACCATGCCACTATGTATAACAAACAACCATATAGGAAAGAAAACTATACAAGTAACTAACTAAATCTTACAAACATGATTTTTTTTATAAAAAAAGATAAGAACAAGAGGCTCACCAAGGTGGTGCCGGCGACGGGACGGTGCGGGCGATCGACGGTGGTTAGGACGGGGACGGGAAGGCACTAAGTAAACCACACCTACACATGCAAAGTAAGAAGTTAATTTGAGCTCAAATTGCATATAAATCAAATAAACTACCACATATAAATACTCCCAAACTAAAACCCAAAAATCACTATACTTATAGAGCATTGCAAGAGCTAATCTAGCAATGAGAGATGAAAGGACAAAGTTGCTAACCTTTGTGAACACTTCGATGGATGGGGTGCCTCCAAATCTTGACAAATTTTGGCAAAAAATGGAGGATGAGCTCGGGGAAGAGAGGAAGAACCAGAGGAGAGGAAAGGGGAAGAACAGAGAGCTCGGGCTGGCCGAAGGGTTCATATAGGGGACCTTTCGTCCCGGTTCGAGACACAAACTGGGACTAAAGGTTAGCCTATAGTCCCGGTTCGTGGCACGAACCGGGACTAAAGGTTATCGTGGGGCCCCAGGCTGACACCAGCCTGCCACCACCCCTTTAGTCCCGGTTCGTGGCACGAACCGGGACTAAAGGTCCGGAACGAACCGGCACTAATGATGCCCTTCACGAACCGCGACTAATGGTCACATTAGTGCCGGTTCAAAACCAGACCGGGACTAATGATGTGGACAAAAGGTCTGTTTTCTACTAGTGAGCTCCATCGGGCAAAGTCCTCCTGGCGTCGGCGCGGTGAGGCCCTTCGTTTTTTTCTCCGGATGGTGATAGGGCGTTCGGTCTGTCGCGAGAGTTGGGCGTCGCAGCGGCTTGGCAGCAGCGGGCCTCGCGCAAGCGCTGCCAGCTTTGGCTGTGTTGGCGCCTAGGCGGTCAACGGATCTCGATCGTGCGTGCGCGTGATGCACATGCGTTGTTCCAGATCATATCTATAGTGCCGTAGGCGGCCCTGGGCGGCGGATCTGGTTGTGGCTTGTTCATCCGCAGGACGAGAGGTCAAGCATGGCTGACCTTGGGGCGCGAGGGATTCATGCCCTAGAGCTTGGATTTGTCAGTTGCGGTGGCGGTTGTCGTCGTATGGGCGATGATAGTGGCTTACGCAGCAGTGCGTGAATACTGCAGTGCCCATAATTGGGGCGGTGGCTCCTCTTTTTCAACTGTGGCGGGCTCCATGTCGTGTCGGCGACTCAGAGAGTGGATCTCAAGGTGGTGATGGCCTTTCTGAGCCCAGCGGCAGTATGGGACGTCCCCTCCATCAATAGATCGGATTCGATGCAGCTCGGCAGGTGACACATGCATCTCTTCTGGAGGCGTCGGGTAGTGCTTCTCATTGGCGGGTGATGCCACCGGTGGATGCTATGCACGATGTCTCATGCAGAGTTGTCAAGTCATGTTTTCTCCCGACCGTTGCTACATGGTGGCTCTAGTAGAGGGTTCATGTTAAGCCTGGCACGGCTAGTCGAAGATGGTGCGATGGTGATGGGAGGCAAGGTGGTATCAGACTCCGGAATCTTCTCCAGAGGTATCCAGTTATCAAGGTGTCGATAGCCGGACAAGATAATGGTAGATGTGGCTTCAACGATGAGTTTATGCACTTCAGTGGAAACACAAGATCTTTGATCAGGCAATGTTGACATGCGTCTGGGTTGTGTCCTTACTGAAGGTGGTGCTTCGAAGCTTGGACTTGGGAATGAGAAACTCGAGATCAACCTTGTGTTGAACTCATCGGCGCACGTGCAGCGATACCTTCTTGGAGGCGTAGCTATGAGTTGTGTATTTTTTTTCTTTCGAGTATGTATTATATCATAAGGTTAATGATTATCTGATGGAGTTACTGTCGCGAGGCATGCAACCTGGGGTTTCATTTCAGACTTTTTTTCTGAATGTTGTTGGACTGCTGGATTTTGAATACTTAATAATATATGGTTGTGTGCATCACTCGATGCAGAGTCCGGGGGTTATCCTCCTTTAAAAAACCTTCACTATGAGAAGCGGCCATTAAGTCTTTATTGCTTACTACTGAAGGTTTCTTAGTTTTTCCGAGAAAACGAGAGAATAGTGGGTATTGCTCCACAAGCGGTATAGCTTTTCTTATCTAGAATTATTTCGTTTTCATATTTTTGTCATTGAAACGTTGTAGCGAACAAGATAAATTCATTCTATGCAGAAGGAATTGAGTTCTCTCTCGAAATAGTTATTTTCCCGTTTATATATAAAGCAACAACCGAAAAAGTACACGACTGACCGATACAAGGTGATGAGGTCGCTCCCTTTCAAAACCGATCTCAGGATAACCAGATCACATAGAACGCACACGGTTACGCTACCTAAAGAGACATATTTTGCCCCTCCAGTGTCCATGTTTTTTGAAGCAATATTTGTTTTCAGTACTGCATGCAGGGAAAACCGCATGCCATCAAAGTAGAAGAGAAAACACATAGCAGAAGTACATGGGTAGAAACCCCAAACAACAAGACCAAACATAATTCAGGACATTTATGGTCTACTTGCAAACATTTTGCAAAAAATGAAACAGCTAAACTAGTCAACATATTAAATAAATTATTTTTTCATGGAGAAAGCTACTCGATGTGCACTGCGATGATCAACAATGTCAATGAAACACTACATGTGGCATCGTACAACCCCCCTCCCCCCTCCGCTAATATGAACTATGTAGTTAGTGTACTACTAGTTCCCCCGTTCAAAACAATTGAAGTTCTAGATTTGTTCTAAGTCAAACACAATTAATTAGTTTGACCAAGTCCATACAAAAATATATCAACATCTACGAAATCAAATTGGTTCATTAGATTTGTTATGACATATGTTTTTACATTATATATATTTGATATTGTAGATATTAGCAGATTTTTTAGAGGCTTGGTCAAATTTAAAAATGTTTGACTTAGGACAGTCCTAGAACTTCAATTATTTTGAAACAGAGGGAGTAATTATCATAGTAGTTAACATGGATGTTCTATACGGCAAGAGAAATAAAATTTAAAATTTGAGTATATGTTGACGGAACAAAAACTATATTTTTGTAGGAGTAGTTGTGCCTAGACATGTTCTCGGTGTTACGTAATCCAAGGCTCTCCGGCAAAGTTTTTCCAAGATTTTGTAGGAATTGCCTTCCCTGGAAACACGTTTTTCGGGGCACTCAACGATGTTTCCTCTGTGTTATTTAGTTCTACAACTAATTGTATGCATCTTTTTGTGTCCGGACATAAGCTTTTCAACTAATTGTACACAACATATGGCAAGTGATGGATGAAAAATGCAAGGAACATAACCCATGTTAAAACACCGCAGCAAGTCTGTGGTCCAAATTGATCACTTCTACGTAACAAATCTTTATAGTTATTTTGCAGATAAATGATACGCCAGTGATCCACGTGAACTCCTTTAAGTTAAGAGAAATAAGGTAGCTAAAGGGAAATTTGGTGACTCATAAATGAGAGGGCATATATGCAGCTCTATAAATTGCAAACGGTTACTTTCAGCTAAGCCAGGAGGTTTTCATTTCAATGATACATGTCATGAAAGCTGAACCCGTGAATACTGCTCTTCGTTGCTCAACTCTCCATGTTGCTATCGTCTTAATTTGGGTGTGGGCATCACATGGTACACATGTTGCGGAGATGATCTTTCACTTATCCAAAATACCACCTTGATCTCTATATTAGTGCTAGGCTTGGAAGGCAATTGGGAACTAAGGCGTGCTGTACTCTTTCTGCTGGGAACGATGAGTCGGGACCCAATTTACATACCTTCAGTACGTGCGTACAGTCGAAAAGTACACGATGCGTCGGGACCTATATCAACAGTCACTACCTTCTGCGGAGCTTGACTGTTATCGGGCATATCTACACCACAACTGCACACACCAATGACATGTAGCGCATGACCAAGAGGATATCCATCTGCCCGATGCTTCAGCCGGTGACGATGACTGAGTAGTGCGATCAGCGTGGAGTGATCTTGCCTGGATGTTTCCAATGTAACATGTCGAATACCAAACTCTGCAAGCGAACCGAGGAAACGGACTGACCTAATGGGTGGCGTAATACTCAGTCCAATTTTCGTACGACCAATTTCTTGAGAATATTTTTATGGGGGTAAAGGAAGTTTTCAGTCCAAAGTAACATGCTTACAATCTGCTAATACAAGACTATCAATTAAATAAGGAGTCTGTTGCATCCAACAAGCGGTGTTACGAGCCGTTCGGGCATAATTAACGTGACAATGTTAGACCATGTTCGGTGATCTCAGGATCTTCACAGGCTTAAATTCCCTCTGCAGCATGTTTCTTCATCTCCGTGACCAATTGACCATTGGATGATTTATCAAATGAGGCATCCATCATAGAAGAGTGGGCAACCACCAATTGCACTAAGACCTGAAGATTAGATCATTCAATAGTCATAGATGTTCCAATCATAATAGCTTGAATTTCCGCCTCGACATTTTTTTTACAGTAGACCAATAGTTGGCATGATGAAATAATGATAGAGCCCATGTTATCCTGAGATTTGTGAGTTCATAGATCAGCATACTAACATAGATTGACCAAACTCTATTGGTTTCTTCCGGCGATGTTTATACGCGTGGATTGCCGTATTTTTGACACGGTCAGGGGCAAACACTTAGATCAGCCCCCCTCATACATTTGCAAAGGTAAAACGACTGGTATGTACACTTATTAGTAACTGTTTTGTTGTAAAAAAGAAGAGAATGACGTACTAGCTAGTTGGACACTCTCTAGGTGCTAATCAGGCCTGATTGAAGTGAAAAAATACCGCCGAAGGTCCTAAAAACAATCTTGTCGATAGCCTTGAAGCCTCCACGACGCGGGGAGTCAAGAGATATAAGGCGAACAATGAGAATGACGATCCGCACAACTTGCACATGGATAAGAGGAGCACCCTGGATGAGGAAACCGATATTCCACGCAACCAATATGTGTTCTTAATAATACAAGTTAGATTCCGCAATTTCTCCTTACGCACTTTCTTGAGGCTCAACCAAACATCAAGTTACCTTATGCGCAAATGACAGATTTAGCAACACAAGACGTCAGTAATTTCGTCAGCTACGACCTCATGACACCAAATTGGTGACAAAGAACTCTTTCTTATATTACATATTTTATCAAGGATATATCCAAAGCTGTACACACAAGTAGCATAGAAGGAAAGGCAAGGCACCCTCATACAATGCCGATGAACAACCACACCACAACAAAGTAGAAGGCAGAAAATGAAAAACAATTGAAAACTAACTATTCGCTACATCTCCAACAATCTACAGGCCCGTCGCACGGATCCACCAATCTATTTTCAAGACGACCTAGTCACAAGGAATTTTTTGAGATCAATACGTGTACCAAGGGTAACAAAGAACACAGAAGCGGTGGACTAGTGCGAGATCTATATCTTGCTTCACGCAAAATGTAAGCTGCTCTCGCCTCAAGGAATAACACTCTCGCATAGCAAGTAGGCCGACCCATTTCTCTATTTTTTTAGCTCATTCGTTCCAAATGCGTGATTGCTTCGTTGGCTTGAACATTTCTTTGTTTCTTCGTTTCTCTTTTGGGTTTCTTTGTTTCTTCTCCGTTTCTTTTTTTCCCATCGGTTTTCTTTGTTTCTTCATCGTAGTTTCATTGGTTTTTTTCCTTTCATAATTTTGTTTGTTATTCTTTCTTACTTGGGTTTCACTATATTTTTTATTTTTCTTTTTCTATTTTGTATCTTTCTTATTTTTATTGATTTTCTTCGTTTTTTCTCAGTTTTCACTGTTTCCTTTTATTTGCGGTGGTTTTCTTCTTATTTTTTCCTTTGTTTCTTTTTCGGTTTTCGTTGGTTTTATATTTCTTTCTTTTGTTCATATGGAAAATTCTTAATCATGTATTATTCAAATGTTAAATGTGTATATAAAAGCGCTGATCATTTGAAAAAAAATGTACAACATACATTAAATAAAAGAAGACCCTGTAAAACATATATTTGTTAACGTTAATTATGCATTTACACAATATTGAACAAGTATATAAAGATGTTTCTGGTGTGTAAACACATGTACGTTTTGTGTGAAAACATATTTAATGCCATTAAAAAATTTGGAACACATAATCAATTACACCTTGAATATTTTGGAAATACTTTATTAATTTTTTTCAAATACTTGATTAAAATATTTTGAGAATATTCTAGATGTGACCAAGGACTAGTGGGCAGAGCTATGTCTTGCTGCACGCGAGACATAGGCCAGCCTCGCCTGAATGAGCGGTAATTTGGGCAGGCCCAGCAAGTCGGAGGCCAGAACCTCAATTTCCCAATTTTTGTTTTAATATTTTTCTTCCTTTTACTTAAAAATAGTCTAAATATATATACAAAACAAATGTACATAGAACATATGAAAAATGTTAATCTAGCATTTGTAAAATATTAAATGTGTATTCTAAAAATGTTTCTCATTCATAAAAAATATTATACTAATAAAATTACAATGTGTATGAAAAACATTGAACATATATTTAAGAAAGGTTAATCTTAAATTTAAAAATTCATAATCATCAGTTTAGAAAAATTTATCAACGTTTATAAAAAATGTTATGGATGTGTACAAAAAATATAGAACTTTTATTAAACGCACTGATAGAAAGAAAGAAATTTTAAAAATGTTGATCGTGTGTCAAAAAAATGTTAAACTTAAAAAAATATGAACTGTATAGAAAAAAGGGTTCCTCATATATACTAAAAATAAAATGTGTGTCTAAAAAATTAATCGTCAAACACAAATATTTGAAACTAATTATTAATTATCTATTTAAATTGTGTTAATCCGTACAAAAAAAGTTCCTAATTAATAAACAATTTGTTAAACGTGCATTAAAAACTTTGAACATAAGTTTTTTCCAAAAAATGTGGATCATGTATGATAATGTTAACCGTATATTTCTATTTATTAAACATTTATTAGAATTGTTTCCTGATATATATAGAAAATGGACAATGTGTGTGAAAAAAGTGGTGATCAAATACATTTTTAAATGCTACTCTGTAAATGTTATACCTGTTTTCAAAAAAAGTTTCTCGTGTATACGTAAAATGTACAAACGTGTATGAAAAATGTAGACATGTTTGGCAAAGAAACTAAAAAACTAAAAGTGGTGACAACCAAAGAAACAGAAGAAAGAAACAAAATAAAATACCTCGGAAGCAAAGAAAAACGGAAAATCCAAAGAACATCCTGAAAACCCATGAGGAAACAAACGAATAAACACAAAGAAATTAAAATTAAACAAAAGATCAACGAAGAAAATTGATGGAAATTTAGAAAGGAAGAAGCCAAAGAATATTAAACAAAGTAGAATAGAAAATAAAACGAAAGTACATCGAAGAGAAAAAGGAAACAAGAAATCCATAGAAAGAACAGTGCAAAAAAGAAAAATCTTGGAAGAAACAAAAAATAAGAAAAATAAGGAAAACCAGTGTAGAGATAGATAATGAAGGAAATACGAAAAAGAAACAGTGAAAATGGAGAAGCAACCCAAATAGAGAAAAAGAAGATGAAAACCATGAACAAAACCAGTGAAACGAAAAAAAAGACAAAAGTTGGCCGGCACAGTAGCTACATCACATGGAGAAAGATTCAAGCGAGAGAACCTTCTATCTCGCGTGAAGCGAGATATAGCTCCCATGCAGACTAGATTGCGAATCGATCGCTGCAATGGCATAAGAGCTCAGAGAGTTGAAGCCTATTTCAGCGAGAAAACCGAGTAACTCAGCATCGGTCGGTGATGATATGTTGTTTTCTTCGGTGGGGGTTGAGGTGGTGTGTACTATCTACCCAAGATACTTGACCGAGATAGGAGGGCTTGACGTGGTGATAGCGGCGAGGCGTGCAGTAAGAACAGGACACGACAATAGACCAATACACCGGGTTAGACAAAGTGCGGAGATGGTGCTGAAGCAGTGCTGGTGAGTACGTACCAGATTCAAGTTGGTGACTAGGTGTATCGGTACCGGGAGATGGATGTGAGTTGGCCATGAAGAATCTGTGGAAGTCATTGAAAGTCTAAAAAATGTCAAAGCTTGCAGAGTATATGTCCGTATATTATGTGGTATTAAGTGCACATTGGAATGTGCAGGTGACAAATGCTGAAGGATGTGGAGTGTTATAGCTGCGGAACATATAAAGGACTGTCAGGAAAAAGTATGAGACAACTGCGAATTTGATTCGAAATAACTAAGGTGCAACAAAAATATTCCCTCAAGTTCATACATGTAGCCAACAATGACAAGAATGGTGAGTTTAGAAGTTCTTGTGTGTAGCATTCAATATATGAATTGTTCACTCTCACGTAGATCAAGAAGCTACTTGGGTCAGATACAACGGGGTTGCTGGATATTGTGACTTTATGATCGACTTGTGATAGCGTACGGATACCCCGGGAGATTGAGAACACAAAACAAGAGTGTGGAAGAATTTATTTTTATGCAAGCTTTGACTATCATGTAGAAAATAAAGAACTACAGTTGTAGGTGGAGTCATGTGATTTCAAGTATGTCGATGTGGAGCCCTCATCTTTAACGGTTCAATTCCAAGACACACGGATGTTCGCACATGGTGGCTTTAGGATGAGCATGTCATATTCGCCGAGGTGGAGTGTTAAAATACATGAAAAATATTAGATGTACAAGTTGTTCTAGAGTTGGACTTGTAATTAGCAAAGTGTTAGGTGTTTAAGTCGACATGTGTAAACTGAACCTTATTATATAAGTGACTATGGGAACCTAATAGACTAGACATAAGTTGTTGCCTAAGATAGAGATCACGAGAGAGACGGTCCGGAGCCTGTGGTAGGGATGGTCAGATCGGCTGTGGCGTGGTAGTCGGAGAGCTGTCTACTAACCGTAGAAGACTTAACATCGATGTGTATCATGTGATTTGGTATATAAGGAGGAACGCGGGTAGTCATGCCCTATGATATTGATAATTTGGTGAATCTCATCAACAAATCTTAATGTCAGTGCTCATGCTTGTCCTTGACGGATTGACAATGGCCTCGGATTAATTCTAACACGAATTCTATTTTCGAACTACATATGATATAATAAATACGCTACAACGGAGCGCTTTATAGTCTCGATCTACATCACGCGTAGGCACATGCTCGTGAGTTAATAAATTCAAATACTATGGTACCATTGCTATGAAACAACACACGAATATATAATCAAACTCTCTTCGTGGTTGGCTTCCCATTTTTTGCAGGTTCCTGTACTGATACAATGTTAGCTCAAAACATGAGTATAATCGTTAAAAGAACAGCTTTAAGCTCAGACTTAGGCTTAAGAGGCATTGGGAATGTCCAAACTAGATACAGAAACCCTTCACGTATGCAAGCAATCTACCTGACCATGCTTCCTGCAAGATGCGTCGCTCAGTCTCCTCATCTAACACGCCTCCACCATAGGCACCACACTGAAGCTAGAGTCCGTGGTACACAAGAGCAGTAGCAGCCTACACGAGCCTGGCATTTATCTTCCTCTTGTAGTTACTTCATCTCTACTCCTGAATGCGCAGTATGTTGCTCGTACCCGACCTTCCCACCTCGCTCGTTGTATAGTTTTGCACAAAATACCCCGGGGTTTCTAGGGTACAATCCGTAGTCCTCGTAATTTTTTTTTGCGTCACACCACCGCCGCCGCCGCCAAGGAGAGAGGGGATGCACTTCAATCCTCACTCTCCCCATCCACCATGTACTTCCCTACGGACGCCGCCGACGCCATGTGGGATGTCAGCAGGCCAGCCCAGGAGGCGCCCCACGAACCCACCCCTGCCACGAGCATGGTTTTTTGTAGGTCGAGCTATGTGTGGTACCTTCTATCTACACCACTGGCTAAATATCCTGTTTCTAGAGATTCGCGTAAAAGCTGAACACTTTTTGCAGGCCTTCAGAGTGATTTGTTGCAAATCTGGAGCTCACAAATTTTGTTGGCATCTGGCACTTGAAGGCCCGTGACAACGTCTTGTCCTACTTTTCAACCCACTGCACAGTCTCCAATAGAGAGAGAGATAGTGGCGCATGCAAGATTTAAATATGGAGAGGAAGAGCTGTGGTGTGTTGAGAGAGATAGAGAAAAAAAGTTGATAAAGAAGTTGCATGCAGAGTTGAGAGAGACACTGTCACACAACATCTTCTCACTGTTCACAACCCCTCGCTCTCTTCTTTTCTCTCTCACCCTGTCACTCAACACCCCCCTCTCTCTCTCATAAACAACACCTCTCTCACTTTGAATCTCACAACATCTCTCTCCTGTCTAGGAAAAAAAGCGCTCTCTTCTCTCTCTAGATTGGTCAAAGTGTGCATCCTGAATGAAACAGGAGAATGAAATAGTGCATCCTGTAGATTGCCCACACACACCGATAAAGCACTGCAGAGGGCCTTTAGTCCCGGTTCTGCAACCGGGACAAAACGATCGGGACTAATGCCCATCACTTTTAGTCCCGATTGGCTTACAAACCGGGACTAAGGGAGCTCCACGTGGCCGCCGTGGGGCGCCCAGGCAGGAGGACCTTTAGTCCCGGTTGGTAACACTGACCGGGACTAAAAGGCAGCCACGCGTCAGCCCCTGCCAGGCGATGGAGTTTTTTTTTTGAAAGGAGGGGTTAGGGGTTTTGGAGGGTTTAGGGGTTTCATATTGTGTTTCCCCTTTTCTTTTTGTGTTTATCATTTTTATTTTATGCTTTTCATTCAACTCGACGCTAGCTACTACATATAGCAATGAAGGAACCATTACAAAACATCATCATGATCAATATATAGAGAGAAGTGACCTCTCTTTCTCCGTGCTTGGTCGAACAATGCAAGAAGTTTTCGTAAATCTATTCGACGCTATTACATATAGTACACGTTCATGCATATATACAATATAACATCTCTTACGATCCTTTACCAAGATCGCATTTCATATCCCGATGGCATTCTCCGTCTTTAGCTATGACATGGTCAACAAAGAATCCCGTCAATTCCTTTTGAATTGCTCGTATGCGATCAGTTGGTAGGAGTTCGTCCCGCTTCCGCCAGATCTAATTTAAAGAAGGGGGTCAATATATATATATATATATATATATATATATATATATATATATATATGAATGAAACTCAACACAATTGATGGTAATAAAATTAAAATGTGAATATTGTTTACGTACTTCAAATTGTTCTGGAGATATGCCCCGCTCAGAGGTCGAGTGGCGAATGAACTCGCAAACGTAGTATGCACATAAATTAGTGCCGGGTGCCTGCCACAAGCACTTTACGAGAATAGAGTTCAATCAAAATGATAATCAAGCATGATAATGGTATTGAAACTAGAATCAATGAGAGACGATGTGCGTTATTAGCTAGTAGCTAGTACTTACTTTGGGGTGTGAAAATCGCAGCTCCTTTCTTCATTCACCCCTAGCCTGGTTGGTGAACTTTTTCCAAACCCTGCATGGCAAAGAAAATGATTACTTGATGTCAGGAAATGAACGAAAGTTGCCGATATGGTGCGATAGTGATTTAACTTACTTTTGAAGCATTTCACTCATGTTCGTCCATTCCTTAGGATCTTTACGTCTCGAGTCCAAGACAAGTACTACTCCCTCGTCAGGCCGAATGGCTAGCAGAATAAAGTGGAAACTGCGCACACGCATAACTCATCAATTACACTTAACCTCGGGTAAGCGAATCAGAATGTGCACGTACAAGACAGTAACACTCACTGGAAGTTGTAAGGAAATAGTATTTCCCTTCTGTTTTGTTGTCCAAGTAACGCCCGTAGCAAGTTTTGCTCTATTTCACGGGGGCTATGTTTTAACGTATGTTCATTTATGGTATTTGGTTTAATGAAGCCAGTGTCATAGATTTGTCGTTTTTTGCATTCGATGATCTTCAATCTGCATATAATATAGTGTGAGGATAATTATACATGCAATGAACGAGCTGAGCTAAAGACTTTACAGAAAAAATACTTACGGACAATAGGAACTGACGATAGTTTTGTCGAGGTCCTTTTGATTGTATAACTGAAAAAATTCATCAAATTCAACGAACAACTCATGGACTCCATTGAAGAAGTGCCCATCTTTAATTCCCACAAAGATATTGCCGGTCCCGTCCTTGCAGGTTTCCAAGTACCATTCATGCAATTGTCGCATCCTCGTTTGGTAGACCCTTGAGCTCCTCACGTCTAATGAGAGGCTTCCCGTGCTCGTATCTTAAGGATAGTACTACCTCGGCCTTTTCGAACTGTACCGAATCGGGCAAGTAATCACCAAGAGTGATAGCAAGACCACCGGCCGCTATCTCCAGATCATTAGCGATATCAGTAAACACCTTGAGCGGGGGGCACGATTGGTTTTATTGTTCCCCGAGCTGGGGAATTCGTTTCCCACTTCCTGCACCACTGCTACTTAAGCTTCCCGACCGCTTCGCTTGATCAAATGTCTTTTGAATACAATGGTCATAGTTTGATTGCAGCGGAGGTGGTGGTGGTCGGCTAAGGGCATCCAGAGTTCGCTGCGCTTTTATCGGATCTACTTTCTCCCTTGGAGGCGGACGTTTCGGTGCAAGCTGGCGTCTCACTTCTTCAGCCACGATCTCATTGAGTTCCTCCTCAGTCCTCTCGTAGGGTAACTTGGGAGGAGCCTTGAGGCTTGGGCCAGCTCTGAATTTCTTCCCTGTTGTATTGCTGCTAGACGCCGGAGCGGCGGCGGATATCTTCCGCCATTGCTAAGGCGGCGGAGGAGGCGGAGTCCGCTCACGCGGTGGAGAGAGCTGAGGCGGAGGAGGATTCTGCCGAGGGGCCTCCTCCATCGGAGTCCGCTGAGGCGGCGGAGTCGGCTGACGCGCCGGAGACGACTCAGGCAGCGGAGACGACTGACGCATCGGAGACAGTTGACGCACCGGATACGGCTGACGCACCGAAGACAGTTGACGCACCGGAGATGACTCAGGCAGCGGAGACATATGACGCATCGGAGATGGTTGACGCACCGGAGACGGCTGCCGCACCGGAGACGACTCAGGCACCGGGGCCTCCTCCGGCTGAGTCTGCTGAGGCGGCGTCCAGTTTGGAAGCAGGATGTTTTCCTTTCTCCATAGACAGGTAGTCCTTAAGGCATTTTCAAGAAGAGTCTCCCCTTCACCTGTAGCGTACTCAAGCTCCAGCCCCTCAAATCCATCCATTATTTCATCCACCCCGACAATATCAAAGCCAGCTGGAACCGGAGTGAAATGGAAAGTTGCATCAGGTCGAGGAGGTAAGACATAGCCGACCACCGCCTTCAAGGTCAGGTTATGGCATTTCGCCATTAGCACACAATGTTCATTATCCGTGATACCATCCATGGGGTAGCGAGGAGCCATGCTATCAGGCTGAACGAGTTCCGTGGAAGCCACGCTGCTTCTCCGCTGAGATGGTGGGGTAGCATCGTGGGGAGTATCCAATGAAGGATCTTCATGCCGCTGAGATGGTGGGCCGATAGCTCGCTGGCTCTCAAGTGCCTCTAGTTTCGCTAATCTTTCATTGATCTTCTGCATTTCGCTTGCTTCCTCTTTCTTCTTTCTCTGTCGGCTTCTATAACCAGTGTTGTCGGGAAACCCATGCACCCACGGAACGGAGCCTGATGTGCCTCACGTTCGTCCAGGGTGTTCAGGATTCCCGAGGGCCATTGACAGCGCGTCCTTCTCTCTGTCGGGAATGAACCTCCCTTCCAGCGCTTTCTTGATTGCTTCCTCAAGCCTTGTGACGGGTGTTTGAAGTTGAGCTTTCGTCCAAACACACTTCCCTGATTCTGGGTCGAAAGTTCCCCCAACCCCGAAGAACCAAGTCCTTGCCCGACCTGACATTTTTAGCAAGCATGTCTTGCTCAGCTTTGTGCCACGTAGGCCGGGTTTTGCTGTAGCCACCTGACCCCGTAACATGGTGATACTGCTTCTTTGCAGCATTTTTCTTATTTATATGTGACCTTTGCTTGGCCTTCTCTGATTTCTTGTAGGCCACAAATGCGGGCCAGTGATCTTTTATCTTCAAGTATTGACCTTTGAATTCTGGAGTCTCGTCTTTCTCGACAAACTTTTTGTTCAATAGTTTCTTCCAGTTCTTGAATAGTTCTGCCATTTTCTTAAGAGCAAACGCCTTGACCTTTCGCTGTATAACTGGGTTATTCGGATGCTCCTCTGGCGGTAGGCTAAAATTTCTCAATAGCGAGTTCCAAAGATCATCTTTCAGTCTATCGTGGACATAAGGAACTTCAGGGTCCTTCTTCTTATTCCATTCTTGGATGCTGATCGCGACGCTGTCCCTAACAATAACTCCGCACTCATTTATAAATTTGTCATTGATCGGGACGTTCGCCTTCTGGAGAGACTTCTTCGATCGTGAACCTTTCATCCGGGTCCAACCTTTTCTTCAGGCCTTGTCTCCTTACCGAAGTTTGGCTCGATCCGGAGGGCTAAAAGAAGAAAGAAGCGTTAATATATGTACATACAAAACAATTAATGCATCTAGTCAGCAGAGGCTTAATATATATATATATATATATATATATATATATATATATATATATATATATATATGCCTCGCCGGACTTAGAATCAGTACGCTCCCTTGTCCATTCGATCACCGGAACCGTCATGATCTCCTTCCTCCTCCATTCCATCACCGGAGTCGTCATGATCTCCTTCCTCCTATATTGGATCACCGAAGCCGTCATCCTCTCTTCTATCACCATCGGTGTCGTTGAGCCACGACAAGATATTATCATCACCTCCATCGTGGATTATATCCCCCAACAACTCTTCTTTTTCTAAGTCTCTGTGATCCATAGTTTCTGCACATAAAACATTGACACTTCAAACTAGCTATCACATAAAGCAAAAAAGAAGTATATTTGTCACCAAAATACATCACTTGACAGAGTTTCCTCTATTTAAAAAATACTTCTCTATTTTCAAAAATCATTCCCTCCATATAGAAACTTGCGGACCCCCCCCCCCTCATGTCGAAGTTATCGGGGATATGTTGAATTACCGAGAGAGTTAGGGGTGTTCTAACGCGGCACTACACGATATAGTTGAAGGGGGATAACATCCGCGAATGTTTTCCCGAAGTCTGCATTTTCGGACAGATGAAACGGAGGGGGACGGTTCCAGGTTCGCTATGCTAGTTGCTTGTGACAGACGAACGGACGACATATTCGGATTCATCATATTTTTCTGATCGATTTCTAAAGTTTTACCAATATCCTGAAAATTCCTGGAATTCTGCTAAGTCTGAGAATTCCTCAGCTTTAAACATCACTTAGCTGTTTTCCAAAGGCTACAACTATTGTTCTGTACATCCTATGGGTTAGTGCCTTATATCATTATTGATCACTCTCTTGTGATCTACAAGATAGTATCAATTCATACATATCAACATTTTCTATATACATCAATCCATCCATCTATACATACATACATATCATCATTTTCTATATATATACATCCATCCATCAACATATGAAAATTCTATGAACATAAAAAATTCATACATCCATCCATCCATCGATCTTGAGCAGAGTAGATTCTATGAACATATGAAAATTCTATGAACATATGAAAATTGACATCCATCCATCCATACATCAACATATGAAAATTCTATGAACATAAAAAATTCTATGAACAAAAACAAATTCATCATATCAACATTTTCTATGAACATATGAAAATTGACATCCATCGATCTTGAGCAGAGTAGATTCTATGAACATATGAAAATTGACATCCATCCAGCCATACATCAACATATGAAAATTCTATGAACATAAAAAATTCTATGAACAAAAACAAATTCATCATATCAACATTTTCTATGAACATATGAAAATTCTATGAACAAATCCATCCATACATCAACATATGAAAATTCTATGAACATAAAAAAATCTATGAACAAAATCCATCCATCCGTCCATCCATCATTACCACTGTCAGGGGAGGGCTCGGGGACTGCGTCGGGGGGCAGCGACGAGGAACGGGCTCGGGGACGTCTCGGAGGCGACGGCGACGGCAGGGCACTGGCGCGGCGACGGCGACAGCGACGTCGGGGCAGGGGAGCGGGGGACGACAACGGGGCAGGGGGCCGGCAGGGGCGCGACGACGGGGCAGGGGGCCGGCAAGGGCGCGGTGACGGGGCAAGGGGCCGATAGGGGCGCGGTGACGGCGACGGCGGGGCAGGGCGAGGCGACGGCGACGGCGACGGCGGGGCAGGGCGCGGCCACGGTGACGGCGACGTCGGGCAGGGGAGCGGGGGACGGCAAAATCCGGCATCCTGGCGGCGTCGAGGTGGGCGTCGGCGCCGTCGGGGAGAGAAGAAACTGCAGATGGGATTGGAAAATTTTCCAAAGTGCTGCTTATATACAGAGACCTTTAGTCCCGGTTGGTGGCTCCAACCGGGACTAAAGGGGGGACATTAGTCTCGGTTGGAGCCACCAACTGGGACTAAAGGTCAATTTCAGCAGCCCAAAGGGCGGGAAGCAGATACCTTTAATCCCGGTTGGTGTCCACAACTGGGACTAATGCCCACCCTTTTGTCCCGGTTGGAGCCACCAACCGGGACTAAAGGGTTGTGCTTCCCGCAGCCAAAGTTTAGTCCCACCTTGATAGTTGAGAGGGGCTCAGAGTGGTTTATAAGCGCTGCTGCCGCTGCCCTCTCGAGCTCCTCTCTAATGCGGGCAGTAAATGCCTATCTCACGCCCTGTTGGGCCTGCTAGCACTGCGGGCCTGCATCCTGGCCCATTTGTAGGGTTTCTAGTCGTATGCAGGCCGTGGTGGCTAGTAGGCGGGCCTTTTTTTTATTTTTTGCATATATTATGTTTTTATTTTTAATGTTATTTTTTGCGTATGTTATTTTTAGTTATATAATTTTAGTTGCATAAATTTTATATAATTTTAGTTGCATAAGTTTTATTTTTATTGATTTTTTTAGTTGATTCCTTTTGCTATTAGAGTTTTATAAAAGCTTTTTAGTTTTCTCTTAAAGCTTGTAACAAAATATACTTTATGAAAATTCTTTTTACAATTAAAGTTTTTAACAAATAAATACTTTGATAATTTTAGTTAATATTATTTTGATTCTTTTTAACAAAGGGATTTCATTTTTTTAACATATTTTAACTCCAGACTTTTTCTGCATTCAATATGCACCATTCAAAGCCACATCATCAATTTTCAACCATTTTCTGACTTCATTTGCTATTTTTCATGCATTTCATGATTTATTTTGAGCTAGAATGATCCTGAATTTGAAAAGCACTGCAAATAAACTCTGAAGAGGTTGAAACTTGGCATGGTGTCATAATTTCACCCACATAGCATGTGCTAAAAAGTTGAGAGGGTTACGGGAAAAACTGGAAGCATTTCGTGTACAAACTGGACAATCTCGTTCGGAGTATCAGGGTTTCGGACAAAAACTCATCTACTACAAAGGGATTACATTTTTTAACATATTTTAACTCCAGACTTTTTCTGCATTCAATATGCACCATTCAAAGCCACATCATCAATTTTCAACCCTTTTCTGACTACATTTGTTATTTTTCATGCATTTCATTATTTATTTTGAGCTAAAATGACCACGAATTTGAAAAGCACTGCAAATGAACTCCGAAAAGGTCAAAACTTGGCATGGTGTCATAATTTCACCCACATAGCATGTGCTAAAAAGTTGAGAGGGTTACGGGAAAAACTGGATGCACTTCGTGTACAAACTGGACAATCTCTTTCGAAGTATGAGGGTTTCGGACGAAAACTCATCTATTACAAAAGGATTTCATTTTTTAACATATTTTAACTCCAGACTTTTTCTGCATTCAATATGTACCATTCAAAGCCACATCATCAATTTTCAACCCTTATCTGACTTCATTTGCTATTTTTCATGCATTTCATGATTTATTTGGAGCTAAAATGACCTTGAATTTGAAAAGCACTGCAAATGAACTCTGAAAAGGTTGAAACTTGACATGGTGTCATAATTTCACCCACATAACATGTGCTAAAAAGTTCACAGGGTTACGGGAAAAACTGGATGCACTTCGTGTAAAAACTGGACAATCTCTTTCGAAGTATCAGGGTTTCGGACGAAAACTCATCTACTACAAAGGGATTTCATTTTTTTAATATATTTGAACTCCAGACTTTTTCTGCATTCAATATGCACCATTCAAAGCCACATCATCAATTTTTAACCCTTTTCTGACTTCAATTGCTATTTTTCATGCATTTCATGATTTATTTTGAGCTAAAATGACCCTATATTAGAAAAGCACTGCAAATGAACTCTCAAAAGGTTGAAATTGCAAATGAACTCTCAAAAGGTTGAAATTGCAAATGAACTCTTAAAAGGTTGAAACTTGGCATGGTGTAATAATTTCACCCACTTAGCATGTGCTAAAAAGTTGAGAGGGTTACGGGAAAAACTGGATACACTTCGTGTACAAACTGGACAATCTCGTTCGAAGTATCAGGGTTTCGGACGAAAACTCATCTACTACAAAGGGATTTCATTTTTAAACATATTTTAACTCCGGACTTTTTCTGCATTCAATATGCACCATTCAAAGCCACATCATCAATTTTCAACCCTTTTCTAACTTCATTTGCTATTTTTCATGCATTTCATGATTTATTTTGAGCTAAAATGACCCTGAATTTGAAAAGCACTGCAAATGAACTCCGAAAAGGTTGAAACTTGGCATGGTGTCATAATTTCACCCACATAGCATGTGCGAAAAAGTTGAGAGGGTTACGGGAAAAACTGGAAGCACTTCGTGTACAAACAGGACAATCTCTTTCGAAGTATCAGGGTTTCGGACGAAAACTCATCTACTACAAAGGGATTTCATTTTTTAACATATTTTAACTCCAGACTTTTTCTGCATTCAATATGCACCATTCAAAGCCACATCATCAATTTTCAACCCTTTTCTGACTTCATTTGCTATTTTTCATGCATTTCATGATTTATTTTGAGCTAAAATGACCCTGAATTTGAAAAGCACTGTAAATGAACTCTGAAAAGGTTGAAACTTGGCATGGTGTCATAATTTCACCCACATAGCATGTGCTAAAAAGTTGAGAGGGTTACGGGAAAAACTGGATGCACTTCGTGTACAAACAGGACAATCTCTTTCGAAGTATCGGGGTTTCGGACGAAAACTCATCTACTACAAAGGGATTTCATTTTTTTAACATATTTTAACTCCAGACTTTTTCTGCATTCAATATGCACCATTCAAAGCCACATCATCAATTTTCAACCCTTTTCTGACTTCATTTGCTATTTTTCATGCATTTCATGATTTATTTTGAGCTAAAATGACCCTGAATTTGAAAAGCACTGCAAATGAACTCTGAAAAGGTTGAAACTTGGCATGGTGTCATAATTTCACCCACATAGCATGTGCTAAAAAGTTGAGAGGGTTACGGAAAAAACTGGATGCACTTCATGTACAAACTGGACAATCTCTTTCGAAGCATCAGGGTTTCAGACGAAAACTCATCTATTACAAAAGGGATTTCATTTCTTGACATGTAACTGCAGTGATATTCTAGATCAAAGCCATCATCAGAATAGTTGTGGAGAGAAAGTCTTCACTTTTTCTTCACGTGTGTCCCTTGCTTATTGCGCCGTAACCATGGATAATCTTCATCGTTTAACAGGATGCTTGGGTCAGCCTTCACTTTGAAGGGTGGAATTTCATGAAACTTTTCATAATCTTCAGACATGTCTGTCTTGTCCTCCACTTCCATGATGTTTCTTTTCCCTGAAAGAACTGTGTGTCGCTTTGGCTCATCGTTTGATGTATTCGCTTCCTTGTCTTTTTTTCTCGGTTTGGTAGACATGTCCTTCACATAGAAAACCTGCGCCACATCATTGGCTAGGACGAATGGTTCGTCTGTGTACCCACGATTGTTGAGATCCACTATTGTCATTCCGTACTGCGGGTCTAACTGTACCCCGCCTCCTGACAGATTGACCTATTTGCACCGAAACAAAGGGACCTTAAATTCATGTCCATAGTCAAGTTCCCATATCTCCTCTATGTAACCATAATATATGTCCTTTGCCCTATTGGTGAGTGCTGCATCAAAGAGGACACCACTATTTTGGTTGGTGCTCTTCTTATCTTGGGCGATCGTGTAAAATGTATTACCATTTATCTCGTACCTGTTGGAAATATGCCCTAGAGGCAATAATAAAATGGTTATTATCATATTTCCTTGTTCATGATAATCGTCTATTATCCATGTTATAATTGTATTGATTGGAAACACCGATACATGTGTGGATACATAGACAACACTGTGTCCCTAGTATGCCTCTAGTAGACTAGCTTATTGATCAAAGATGGTCAAGGTTTCCTAGCCATAGACATGAGATGTCATTTGATAACAGGATCACATCATTGGGAGAATGATGTGATGGACAAGACCCAAACTATGAACGTAGCATATGATCGTGTCAGTTTATTGCTATTGTTTTCTGCATGTCAAGTATCTGTTTCTATGACCATGAGATCATGCAACTCACTGACACCGGAGGAATACCTTGTGTGTATCAAACGTCACAACGTAACTTGGTGTCTATAAAGATGCTCTACAGGTATCTCCGAAGGTGTCTCTTGAGCTGGACTGGATCAAGACTGGGATTTGGTACTCCGTATGACGGAGAGGTATCTCAGGGCCCACTCGGTAATACAACTTCACAATAAGCCTTGCAAGCAATGTGACTAAGTGTTAGCCATGGGATCTTGTATTATGGAACGAGTAAAGAGACTTGCCGGTAACGAGATTGAACTAGGTATAAAGATACCGACGATCGAATCTCGGGCAAGTAACATACCGAAGAACAAAGGGAACAGCGTACGGGATTAACTGAATCCTTGACATAGTGGTTCAACCGATGAAGATCTTCGTAGAATATGTAGGAATCAATATGGGCATCTAGGTCCCGCTATAGGTTATTGAACGTAGAGGTGTCTTGGTCATGTCTACATAGTTCTCGAACCCGCAGGGTCTGCACACTTAAGGTTCGGTGACGTTTCAGTATAGTTGAGTTATGTATGTTGGTGACCGAAGGTTGTTCGGAGTCCCGGATAAGATCCCGGACGTCACGAGGAAGTCCGGAATGGTCCAGAGGTAAAGATTGATATATAGGAAAGTGGTGTTTGAACTCCGGAAAAGTTTCGGGCATTTCCAGTAGTGACGAATGGGTTCCAGGGGACCACCAAGTGGGGCCCACACACCCCAAGGGATCACATGGGCCTTAGTGGTGACGCACCAGCCACTGGTGGGCTGGGCATCCAGCCCAAGGGGCCTATGCGCAGGAGAAAGAGGGGAGGGGAGGAATCCTAGTCGGAGTAGGATTCCCCCACGCCCACCTCCTAGTTGGAGGTGGGCTCCTCCACCTCTGGTTCGGCCGACCCTAGGGGAGGCTCCCTAGGGTGCCAGCCCCTCCTCCCTTCCTCCTATATATACTGGAGGATTTGAGGGCAGCCCCAACCCTAATTGCCACGTGGTGCCCTCTTATTCCTCCAGATCGTTTCTCCTCTAGTCTAGTTTTAGCGGTGCTTAGGCGAAGCCCTGCTGGAATAGTTCCACCACCACCGTCGCCGCGCCGTCGCGCTGCCGGAGAACTCATCTACCTCTCCGCTCCCTCTTGCTGGATAAAGAAGGCGGAGATCGTCATCGAGCTGTACGTGTGCTGAACGCGGAGGTGCCGTCCGTTCGGCGCTAGATCGGAAGGACCGTGATCAGGATCGCGAGATGGTTCGTGATTTGATCGCTGGACGGATTGTGATGGGATCGCGGGACGGATCGTGATTGGATCGCGAGAAGAATCGTGATGGGATCGCGGGACGGCTCGGCGATTTGGATCGCGAAGGCGTTTGACTACATCAACCGCGTTTCTTAACGCTTCCCGCTTAGTGATCTACAAGGGTATGTAGATCCACTCTCCCTATCGTAGATGCTCATCACCATGGATAGATCTTGCGTGTGCGTAGGAAATTTTTTGTTTCCCATGCAACGTTCCCCAACAGCGCTATCAGAGCTAGGTCTATGTGTAGATGAGATCATGAGTAGAACACAAAGGAGTTTGAGGGCATTGATATTCAGATTGCTTCCTCCCTTGGTCTTTTCTTGATTTGGCGGTATTGTGGGATGAAGCGGCCCGGACCAACATTACTCGTACACTTACGAGAGACCAGTTCCATCAACTGACATGTAACTTCGTTGCATAAAGATGGCTGGCGGGTGTCTATTTCTCCCACTTTAATTGGATTGGATTCGACAAAGGCGGTCCTTGAGAAGGTTCAATAGCAATTTGCGTATCACCGTTGTGGTTTTTTGCGTAGGTAAGAATTGTTCTTGCTAGATACCCGTAGCAGCCACGTAGAACATGCAACAACAATTAGAGGACGTCTAACTTGTTTTTGCAGGGTATGTTGTGATGTGATATGGCCAATTACATGATGAGATATAGGTGATGTATGAGATGATCATGTATTGTATAGAATATCACGACTTGCATGTCGATGAGTACGGCAACCGGCAGGAGCCATAGGGTTGTCTTTAATTATTTTCACCGTTTTGCTTTACTTTAGCGCTATGAGTTAGCAATAGTCGTGGAAGCAACAGTCGGGGCGACAACCTCATGGCGACACGTTGATGGAGATCAAGATGATGGAGATCATGGTGTCATGCCGGTGACGATGGAGATCATGCCGGTGCTTTGGAGATGGAGATGAAAAGCACAAGTTCATGGCCATATCATGTCACTTATGATTTGCATGTGATGTTAATCCTTTTATGCATCTTATTTTTCTTAGGACGACGGTAGCATTATAAGGTGATCCCTCACTTAAATTTCAAGATAAAATAGTTTTCTCCGCGAGTGTGCACCGTTGCGAAAGTTCGTCGTTTCGAGACACCACGTGATGATCGGGTGTGATAGAATCTACGTTCGCATACAACGGGTGCAAGCCAGTGTTGCACAAGCGGAACACTCGGGTTAAACTTGACGAGCCTAGCATGTACAGACATGGCCTCGGAACACAAGAGACCGAAAGGTCGAACATGAGTCATATAGTACATATGATCAACATGAAGATGTTCACCATTGAAACCACCTCAACTCACGTGATGATCGGACTTGGGTTGGTGCATTTGGATCATGAGACACTCGAATGACCAGAGGGATGTCAATTTGAGTGGGAGTTCTTAATTAATATGATTAATTGAACTCATTATCATGAACATAGTCAAAATGTCTTTGCAAATTATGTTGTAGATTACTAGCTCGCGTTGTAGCTCCCTTGAAATTTTATATATGTTCCTAGAGAAATAGAGTTGAAAGATGATGGTAGCAATAATGCGGACTGGGTCCGTGATCTGAGGATTGTCCTCATTGCTGCACAGAAGGCTTATGTCCTTAATGCACCGCTCAGTGCGCCACCCCCTCAAGCGTCATCTGTAGATGTTGTGAACATCTGACAGGCACGTTCTGATGACTACTTGATAGTTCAGTGCGTCATGCATTACGGCTTAGAATTGAGGCTCCAAAACATTTTGAATGTCACGGAACATATGAGATGTTCTAAGAGCTGAAATTGGGATCTCAGTCTCGTGCCCGTGTTGAGAGGTATGAGACCTCCAACAAGATTCTTTGCCTGCAAGATGAAGGAGAATAGCTCAATCAGTGAGCATGTGCTCAGATTGTTTGGGTGCTACAATCGATTGAATCGAGTGGGAGTTGATCTTCCAGATTAGATAGTGATTGATATAGTTCTCCAAGTCACTGTCACTAAGCTACTAGAGCTTCGTGATGAACTATAAAATGCCAGGGATGGAAATAATGATCCCTGAGCTATTCGCGATGTTTGACACCGCGAAGGTAGAAATCAAGAAGGAGCATCAAGTGTTGATGGTTAGTAAAACCACTAGTTTCGGGAAGGGCAAGGGCAAGGAGGGAAACTTCATGGATGGCAAGTCAGTTGCTGCTCCAGTGAAGAAACCCAAGGTTGAACCCAAACCCGAGACTAAGTGCTTCTATTATGAGGAGAACGGTCGCTAGAGCGGAACAACCCTAGATACTTGGTAGATAAGAAGGCTGGCAACGTCGACAGAAGTATATTTGATATACGTGTTATTGATGTGTACCTTACTAGTACTCCTAGTAGCACCTGGGTATTGGATACCGGTTCGGTTGCTAAATGTTAGTAACTCGAAATAAAAGCTACGGAATAAATGGAGGCTAGCTAAGGGTGAGGTGACGATGAGTGTTGGAAGTGTTTCCAAGGTTGATGTGATCACCATCGCACACTCTCTCTACCTTCGGGATTAGTGTTGAACCTAAATAAATGTCATTTGGTGTTTGCGTTGAGCATGAACGTGATTAGATCATGTTTATTGCAATACGGTTATTCATTTAAGTTAGAGAATAATGGTTATTCTGTTTACATGAATAATACCTTCAATGGTCATGCACCCAATGAGAATGGTTTATTGAATCTTGATCGTAGTGATACACATGTTCATAATATTGATGCCAAAAGATACAAAGTTAATAATGATAGTACCACATACTTGTGGCACTGCCGCTAAATGTCATATTGGTGTAAAACGCGTGAAGAAACTCCATGCTAATGGATCTTTGGACTCATTCGATTTCGAATCGGTTGAGACATGCGGACCATGCCTCATGGGCAAGATGACTAAGACCCCGTTTTCCGGTATGATGGAGCGGGCAAGTAACTTATTGGAAATGATACATGCTGATGTATTCGGTCCAATGAGTGTTGTAGCGTGCGGTGGATATCGTTATTTTCCTACCTTCACTAATGATTTGAGTAGATATATATGGGGATATTTACTTAATGAAACACAATTCTGAAACGTTTGAAAAGTTCAAACAAAATCAGAGTGAAGTTTGAGATCATCGTGACAAGAAGATGAAATGTCTATGATTTGATCGTGGAGGTAAATATCTGAGTTACAAGTTTGGTATACAACTTAAGACAATGTGGAAGTTGTTTCACAACTCGTGCCACCTGGAACACCATAGTGTGATGGTGTGTCCGAACGTCGTAGCCGTGCTCTATTGGATATGGTGCGTACTATGATGTCTCTTATCGATTTGCCACTATCGTTTTGGGGTTATGCATTAGAGACATCTACATTCACTTTAAAAGGGGCACCATCTAAGTCCGTTGAGATGACACCGTATGAATTTTGGTTTGGCAGAAACCTAAGCTGTCATTTCTTAATGCTTGGGGCTGCGACGCTTATGTGAAAAAGGGTTTTCACCTAATGAGCTCGAACCCAAAGCGGACAAATGCATCTTCATAGAATACCCTAACGTAACAGTTGGGTAAACCTTCTATCTTAGATCCAAGCACAAAGTGTTTGTTGCTAAAACGGGTCCTTTCTCGAGAAAGAGTTTCTCTCGAAAGAATTGAGTTGGAGGAAGATAGAACTTGATGAGGTTGTTGAACCTTTGTTTCAACCAGAGAGTAGCGCAACGCAGAAAGTTGTTTCTGTGGAGCCTACGTTAGTTGAAGAGGAAGTTAATGATGATGATCATGAAGCTTCGGGTCAAGTTGCTATCGAACCTCGTGGGTCGACAAGGACGCGTACTGCTCCTGAGTGGTACGGCAACCCTGTCTTAGAGGTCATGTTGTTGGACAATGATGAACCTATGAGCTATGGAGAAGCGATGATGGGCCCGGATTCCAAAGAAATGGTTAAGAGGCCATGAAATCCGAGATGGGATCCATGTATGAAAAAAAAGTATGGGCTTTGGAAGTATTACCTGAAGGGCGAATGGCCATTTAGAACAATTGGATCTTTAAAAGGAAGACGGACGCGGACGGTGATGTCACCGTCTATAAAGCTCGACTTGTGGCAAAGGGTTTTTCACAAGTTCAAGGAGTTGACTACGATGAGACTTTCTCACCCGTAGCGATGCTAAAGTCTGTTATAATTATGTTAGCAGTTACTGCATTTTTCGATTATGAAATCTGGCAGATGGATGTCAAAACATCGTGTCCTTAACGGTATCCGTGAGGAAAGGTTGTATGTGATACAACCAGAAGGTTTTGTCAGTCCTAAGGATGCTAAAATGTATGCAAGCTCCAGCGATCCTTCTATGGACTGGAGCAAGCATCTCGGAGTTGTAATATACACTTTGATGAGGTGATCAAAGTTTTTGAGTCTATACAAAGTTTATGAGAAACTTGTATTTACAATAAAGTGAGTGGGAGCACTATCGAATTTCTGATAAGCATATGTGGATGACATATTGTTGATCGGAAATGATGTAGGATTTCTGGAAAGCATAAAGGGTTGTTTGAAAAGGAGTTTTTCAAAGGAAAACCTGGAATGAAGCTACTTAAATGTTGGGCGTCAGGATCTATCGAGATAGATCAAGACGTCTGATAAAACTTTCAATGAGTACATACCTTGACAAGATTTTGAAAGAGTTCAAAATGGATCAGTCGAAGAAAGAGTTATTGCCTGATTTGTAAGGTGTGGAGTTGAGTGAGACTCAAAGCTCGGCCACGGCAGAAGAAAGAGAGAGGACGAAGGTCGTCCCCTATGCCTTAGCCATAGGCTCTATATAGTATGCCATGTTGTGTACCGCACCTGGTGTGTGCCTTGCCATGAGTCTGTCAAGGGGTACAAGAGTGGTCCAGGAGTGGATCACTGGTCAAAGTTATCCTTAGTAACTAGAAGACTAAGGAAATATTTCTCGATTATGGAGGTGATAAAGAGTTCGTCGTAAAGGGTTACGTCGATGCAAGCTTTAACACCAATCCGGATGACTCAGAGTAGCAATCCGGATATGTATAGTGGAGCAGCCATTTGGAATAGCTCCAAGTGGAGCGTAGTAGCATTTGCAGTGTGACAATATATTTGCAAAGAACACAGGATCTGAATGTTGCAGACCGTTGACTAAAGACCTCTCTCACATGCAAAGCATGATCGAACCCCAGAACTCATTGGGTGTTAGATTCATAACAATATAAATCACATGGTGATGTGAACTAGATTACTGACTCTAGTGCAAGTGGGAGACTGTTGGAAATATGCCCTAGAGGCAATAATAAAATGGTTATTATCATATTTCCTTGTTCATGATAATCGTCTATTATCCATGCTATAATTGTATTGATTGGAACCACTGATACATGTGTGGATACATAGACAACACTGTGTCCCTAGTATGCCTCTAGTAGACTAGCTTGTTGATCAAAGATGGTCAAGGTTTCCTAGCCATAGACATGAGATGTCATTTGATAACAGGATCACATCATTGGGAGAATGATGTGATGGACAAGACCCAAATTATGAACGTAGCATATGATCATGTCAGTTTATTGCTATTGTTTTCTGCATGTCAAGTATCTGTTTCTATGACCATGAGATCATGCAACTCACTGACACCGGAGGAATACCTTGTGTGTATCAAACGTCACAACTTAACTGGGTGTCTATAAATATGCTCTACAGGTATCGCCGAAGGTGTCTATTGAGCTGGCATGGATCGAGACTGGGATTTGTTACTCCGTATGACGAAGAGGTATCTCTGGGCCCACTCGGTAATACAACATCACAATAAGCCTTGCAAGCAATGTGACTAAGTGTTAGCCACGGGATCTTGTATTACGGAACGAGTAAAGAGACTTGCCGGTAACGAGATTGAACTAGGTATAAAGATACCGACGATCGAATCTCGGGCCAGTAACATACCGAAGACAAAGGGAACTGCGCACGGGATTAACTGAATCCTTGACATAGAGGTTCAACCGATGAAGATCTTTGTAGAATATGTAGGAATCAATATGGGCATCCAGGTCCCGCTATTGGTTATTGACCGTAGAGGTGTCTCGGTCATGTCTACATAGTTCTCGAACCCGCAGGGTCTGCACACTTAAGGTTCGGTGACGTTTCGGTATAGTTGAGTTATGTATGTTGGTGACCGATGGTTGTTCGGAGTCCCGGATGAGATCCCGGACGTCACGAGGAGCTCCGGAATGGTCCGGAGGTAAAGATTGATATATAGGAAAGTGGTGTTTGAACTCCGGAAAAGTTTCGGGCATTTCCGGTAGTCTACCGGGAGTGACGAATGGGTTCCGGGGGACCACCAAGTGGGGCCCACACACCCCAAGGGATCACATGGGCCTTAGTGGTGGCGCACCAGATCCTGGTGGGCTGGGCAGCCAGCCCAAGAGGGCCTATGCGCAGGAGAAAGAGGAGAGGGGAGGAATCTTAGTCGGAGTAGGATTCCCCCACGCCCACCTCCTAGTTGGAGGTGGACTCCTCCACCTCTGGTTCGGCCGACCCTAGGGGAGGCTCCCTAGGGCTCCAACCCCTCCTCCCTTCCTCCTATATATACTGGAGGATTTGAGGGCAGCCCCAACCCTAATTGCCACGTGCTGCCCTCTTCTTCCTCCAGATCGTTTCTCCTCTAGTCTAGTTTTAGCGGTGCTTAGGCGAAGCCCTGCTGGAATAGTTCCACCACCACCGTCGCCGCGCCGTCGCGCTGCCGGAGAAATCATCTACCTCTCCGCTCCCTCTTGCTGGATCAACAAGGTGGAGATCGTCATCGAGTTGTACGTGTGCTGAACGCGGAGGTGCCGTCCGTTCGGCGCTAGATCGGAAGGACCGTGATCAGGATCGCGAAACGGTTCGTGATTTGATCGCGGGACGGATCGTGCTGGGATCGCGGGACGGATCGTGATTGGATCGCGAGAAGGATCATGATGGGATCGCGGGACGGCTCGGCGATTAGGATCACGAAGACGTTCGACTACATCAACCGCGTTTCTTAACGCTTCCCGCTTAGCGATCTACAAGGGTATGTAGATCCACTCTCCCTCTCGTAGATGCTCATCACCATGGATAGATCTTGCGTGTGCGTAGGAATTTTTTTTGTTTCCCATGCAACGTTCCCCAACAGTACCCTTGGTAAGTCAATACAGTCGAAGATGGTGTCCTGGCCAACAAGTACAGGTCATCTTCAATAGTGTTGTTACGCATGAGATGCATTTGCAACCAACCGCCGAAAGTCCCGATGTGTTCACGCGTAATAGACTGCTCCGGCTGTTTGTAGCGTAGAATATTCTTGTGTTCATTGATATACGGGGCCACCAAGGTAGAATTCTGTAGAACTGTGTAGTGTGCTTGCGCCCTGGAATGCCCGTCCCTACATATTATTGAATCCGCTCCTAGCGTGCCTTTTCCACTCAGTCTCCCCTCATACCGCGATTTAGGGACACCAATCGGCTTAAGGTCAGGAAAAAGTCAACACAAAACCCAATGACTGTGACGCCCTGGATTTGCAGCTACAGTAATATCTGTAATCAAGCTATAGTAATCTGAGGATTATGCTAATCCATTTTGCTAATCCAGTTATGATAAGTGTCGGAATCAACCCTGATTCAAATTCCTTTGCAATTCAAAATCTTTTGAAAAGTGGAATTAAAAGTTTTGCAAAACCTCAAATTAAAAATCTTGCTTGGGTTGCAAATATTTCCTAAACTATGCTAAAATTACAACCAACATTTTATCATATTTTTAACTGGCCCAAATCTATTTAAACAGTGGGCAAATTATTTATTAAAATGTCCTTCTTAAATTTTGCAAGTTTTCAAATACGTTCAAAGGTGCCCCAAACATTCCGTGGCAGTACCAAATTTTGCATTGCAAATATTGGGGCCTATCCCATATTTCTTTGACAGATTCGTTTTAGTCCTAAAACTAATAAAACGAAAACATTTAAAAAAAGAAAAGAAAAAGGAACCCCCCCCACTGGGCCGACCCAACCGGACCGTGGCCCAGCCTGCCCCCCCCACCGGCCCACCCCGGGGCCGATAACACCCAACCCCCACAAACCCTAGCCGCCCCCGTCGCCCACTCCCCCCCTCGCTCCTCTCGCCCCCCTCCCCGATCCAGATCGGATCGGGGCTAGTCCCTCCGCCGCCGGCCTGCCCCGTCGCCTCGTCGCCTCCCCGCGCCGCCTCCCCGTCGCCCGGCGCCCCTGCGCCTCCTCTTCGCCTCCTCGTCGCCGGCCGCCTCCTCACCCCCCTCCCCAACGGCTCCACCGAGCCTCGCCGCCCCCCTCCCTGCAACGCGGTGAGCCCCCGGGGCTCCTCCCTTCTCCTCTCCCCCTCCTGCCACGAGCAGCGCCACCCCCAGCCGTACCTCGCCGCGGCCGCTGCTGGCCGCCCCCCCTCACCGTCCCGGCCGCATCGCCGCACTCCCCCGCCGCCCCTGGCCACCGCACGCGCACGCGCCGCACCCGCGCTCGCCATGCGCACCGCGACCCCAGCCGCCCTGTCGCCGCGCCTACCGTTCGCCCCGCGTCTCCCGCGCCTGCGCCGTGCGCCGCGCGCCCGGCCCCGCTCCCGCATCCCCCCCCTGCGGCCGCTGCCGTCGCCCGCTGCTGCCCCGGCACGCCCCGCGCTGCCGCCGCGCCCTGGGCTCCTCCCCGCCGCCGTTGGCCACCGGGGCCTCGCCCCCTCCCACCGGCCGCACCGGCCCTGGCCGCAGGCGCCGTGTGTGCCCGGCGTGCCCCTTCCCCGGTCGCCCCTGCCCGATCTGTTAGTGGGGGGATTAGGCCCCCCCACTAACCCCTTCCCCTGAGAGGCTGACAGAGGGGGCCCACGCCCCCTGAAACATTTAAAAATAAAAATAATAATAATAAATAATAAAAATAAATAAATAGTTAAATTAATTAATTAGTGAATTAATTAATTAATTAATTACAGAATTAATTAATTAGGTAATTAATTAATTAATAAGATGATTAAGATTAATTAATTAAACTTTTAATTAATCTGTTAATTAATTAAATTAAACAGTATGACAGGTGGGTCCCACCCCCTTAATTAATCCTGGTTAATATTAATTAAACATTAATTAAAACTGTGACACTGACATGTGGGACCCACTGGTCAGTTTGACCAGTCAAACCTTGTTGACTGCTGATGTCATGATCACCTCATAATTGCATTTATTGAATTAATTTAAATCTATTTTAATTTCTAAAAATTAATAAAACTTTAAAAATTAATATAAAATAAACCGTAAGTCAGATGAAAAAGTTTTGAACATGAAAGTTGTTCAGAAAAATCCCACGGATCCGAATACATTATCCGTTGGTCTGTCACGCGCTTCTATCATAGCGAACGTGGAACTTTTCCATCGTTTTCGTCTGTCCGGTAGTAGCCCGAGACCCGGAAAATATCGTCAGATATTCTTCCGACCCGTCTGCGAAGTGTAATACTGCGTTAGTGCATGCCTAGCTCTGTATATTGCCACGCCATGCATCGTGATGCATTTGTCTGCTTTATATTTATTGTTTCTCCCCCCTCTTCTTACCGGTAGACCCCGAGACTGCCGCTGCTGCCGGGTACGACTACACCGTTGACGACCAGGCCTTTGCCGCAGAGCAGCAAGGCACGCAACCCCCCTTGAGCATTCCGATATCGCCCATTTCTTTCCCTCTCATTCTTGCATTAGATTTTGCTATTGTATTAGTTAGCTCCTATTCTGATGCATAACCTGTTTTTGATAAACTGCTACTGTACCTGCAATCATATCAACTGCTTAGTATAGGTTGATCAGTGAATCCCCAGTGACCCCTTAGTCCCAGTTGCCCCTGCTTCTTCATCGACGACTTGACGACTCGAAGACTCGGTCAACCGACCGACAAGCCAGGCCCCTCACATCACCGCACACCTCTTAGTTGTACGACTCTGCAGAGTTACTATCAAGTACCGAGGGTGACACCTCGTGAAGTACTCATGATGCTAACTCTGTGGTGCAGCTAGTCGGTCGTGGTTATCGAGGGTGATTCCTCCTTCACCCCTCCCGACGATGACTCTGTCGTGCAACCCCTCAAGTGTGGGACCCTCGAGGGTGATTCCTCTAAGTTCACCTTGACGGTTTCATCGAGCGGGTCCCTTTGAGGGTGATTCCTCAGGTTCCGTCTTGATGTTTTATACACACAGTTACTATGACCTGGTTACAGAAACATGTTGGTGGTGGGTCGGCCCTGAGGGGTACCCACGGTTTGATGATGATGAGGCGTGGACGGGCAGGAGAGGCCCTTGCCACACATCCTCGAGACGGGGCGACGGGACCACTCTTCATGGGTCGCGCTTGCCCCGCATTAATAAAATGCTAATGGGTTGGGTATTTGATCTGAGTTGGTCGTTGATCTTTTTAAGCACCAAACCATCACGTGGGAGAAGTTATGGGTACTCAGCGTCGTTGTATCAGCCGAAGCTCTTCGGACGTCAGCAATGGAGCGGCGCGCGCCCGAGTGGCCTGGACGGTACAGCTCTTGGACTGGAGTGTGCTAGGGCTGACCTCGACCGCCCTCGCATCGTGCAGGAGTGCAAAGGGTGAGTGGGCCCATGACCCCTGTGCGCTTAGGATTTAGACCGGCGGTCTGGCCTCTCTGTTGAGCCTAGGTGGGGCGACGACGTGTTGATATCCCGAGGCCGGGCATGACCCAGGAAAGTGTGTCCGGCCGGAGGTGATCAAGCGTGTTGGAAATGCGGTGCACCCCTGCAGGGATGAATTCATCTATTCGAATAGCCGTGTCCACGGTAACAGGACGACTTGGAGTTGTACCTTGACCTGATATAACTAAAACTGTGATTTACATTGAAATGAATGTTGGCTTCGGGATTGCTTCCTCGCAGGGAGTCGAGGAAGAATCTCTGGGCGTGGTTACTTAATAAAATTTGCTACAATAATATGACTATATATGAGATACCGGTCTACTCTCTTCTAATGCTGCAAGATGTTGAAGATGCTAGTCTTCTATAGGACTAGGCCTTCTCCCTATTCTTGCTATCTGCAGTCAGTCCAGATATAACCCCTCCCCTTGATACTGATGCATACTTAGCATAGTTCTGATGTCAGTCTTGCGAGTACTTTGGATGAGTACTTACCGCTGCTTTACTTTCTCTTTCCCCCTCGATACGATTCTACGTTCAGACGATGGAGCCCAGGAGATGGACTACGCCGGAGACGACTACTACACCACCGTTGGAGCCTACTACTACGTGGAGAGTGCTCACGCTCAGGAGTAGTTAGGTTGGCTCCCAGGCAGGAGGCCTCGCCTCTTTCGATCCGCTGCTTATGTTTGTGCTAGCCTTCTTAAGGAAAAACTTGTTTAACTTATGTCTGTACTCAGATATTATTTGCTTCCGCTGACTCGTGTTTGTCGAGCTTTGTATTCGAGCCCTCGAGGCCCCTGGCTTGTAATATGAAGCTGTATGACTTTAATTTGTGTCTAGTGTTGTGTTGTGATATCAATCAGTGAGTCCCTAATCTTGGTCGTACGCATTGCGTGTTTGATTAGCGTACGGTCGAAATTGGGGGCATCACAATGACCTCCTCTGTTTGATGGCCCATGGAGATGCTTCCTTCTGGCCTAGCATGATTACGAACATATTTCTTCAAGACTCCCATGAACCTCTTAAAGGGGAACATATTGTGTAGAAATACAGGACCCAGAATAGCAATCTCGTCGACTAGGTGAACTAGGACGTGCGTCATAATATTGAAGAAGGATGGTGGGAACACCAACTCGAAGCTTACAAGACATTGGACCAAATCATTCTGTAACCTTGGTAGGATTTCTGGATCGATTACCTTCTGAGAAATTGCATTGAGGAATGCACATAGCTTCACAATGGCTAATCGAACATTTTCTGGTAGAAGCCCCCTCAATGCAACCGGAAGCAGTTGCATCATAATCACGTGGCAGTCATGAGATTTAGGTTCTGGAATTTTTTTCTCTGCCATGTTTATTATTCCCTTTATATTCGACGAGAAGCCAGACGAGACCTTGATACTGAGCAAGCATTCAAAGAAGATTTCCTTCTCCGCTTTGGTTAGAGCGTAGCTGGCAGGACCTTGATACTGTTTTGGATGCATGCTGTCTTTTTCGTTCACATGTTGCTGGTCTTCCCGTGCCTCCGGTGTATCTTTTGTCTTCCCATACACGCCCAAGAAGCCTAGCACGATCACGCAAACATTCTTCGTCACATGTATCACGCCGATTGAAGAGCGGACCTCTAGGTCTTTCCAATAGGGTAGGTCCCAAAATATAGATTTCTTCTTCCACATGGGTGCGTGTCCCTCAGCGTCATTCGGAACAGATTGTCCGCCATGACCCTTTCCAAAGATTACTTGTAAATCCCTGACCATATCAAGTATATCATCACCAGTACGGAGGACGGGTTTCTTCTGGTGATCTTCCTCACCTTTGAAATGCTTGCCTTTCTTTCTTAAGGCATGCTTGGTCGGAAGAAATCGACGATGTCCCATGTACACATTCTTCTTGCATTTGTCCAAATATATACTTTGGGTATCATCTAAACAGTGCGTGCATGTGTTGTATCCCTTGTTTGTCTGTCCTGAAAGGTTACTAAGAGTAGGCCAATCAAAGATGGTTAAAAACAGCAACGCTCGTAGGTCAAATTCCTCTTGTTCATGCTCATCCCACACACGTACACCTTTTGCATTCCACAGCTGTAAAAGCCCTTCAACTAATGGCCTTAGGTACACATCAATGTCGTTGCCGGGTTGCTTAGGGCCTTGGATGAGCACTGGCATCATAATGAACTTCCGCTTCATGCACAACCATCAAGGAAGGTTATAGATACATAGAGTCACGGGCCATGTGCTATGCTTGCTGCTCTGCTCCCCAAAAGGATTAATGCCATCTGCACTTAAACCAAACCATACGTTCCTTGCGTCACCTGCAAAGTCCCCCCACTTTCTCTCGATTTTTCTCCACTGCGACCCGTCAGCGGGTGCTCTCAACTTCCCTTCTTTCTTACGGTCTTGTTTGTGCCATCGCAACAACTTGGCATGCTGTTTGTTTCTGAACAGACGTTTCAACCGTGGTATTATAGGAGCATACCACATCACCTTGGCAGGAACCCTCTTCCTGGTACGCTCGCCCTCAACATCACTAGGGTCATCTCGTCTGATCTTATACCGCAATGCACCGCATACCGGGCATGCGTTCAATTCCTCGTACTCACCACGGTAGAGGATGCAGTCATTAGGGCATGCATGTATCTTCTGCACCTCCAATCCTAGAGGGCAGAGAACCTTCTTTGCTTCGTACGTACTGTCAGGCAATTCGTTATCCTTTGGAAGCTTCTTCTTCATTATTTTCAGTAGCGAACCAAATCCCTTGTCAGATACACCATTGTCTGCCTTCCATTGCAGCAATTCCAGTGTGGTACCGAGCTTTGTGTTGTCATCTTCGCAGTTTGGGTACAACCCTTTTTTGTGATCCTCTAACATGCGATCGAACTTCAACTTCTCCCTTTCACTTTCGCATTCTCTCTGTGCATCAACAATGACCCGGCGAAGATCATCATCGGGCACATCGTCTGGTGCCTCTTGATCTTCAGCTTCCCCCGTTGCAGTATCACCGTATTCAGGGAACATAGGATAGCTGTCATCATCCTCTTCTTCTTCGTTGTCTTCCATCATAACCCCTCTTTCTCCGTGCTTGGTCCAAACATTATAGTGTGGCATGAAACCCTTCTCAAGCAGGTGGGAGTGAAGGGTTTTCGAGTTAGAGTAATCCTTCGTATTCTCACAGACAGTACATGGACAATACATAAAACCATTCTGCTTGTTTGCCTCAGCCACTTCGAGAAATTTATATATGCAGGCCCTCAATGTACTCGGAGGTGCGTCGGTCACCGTACATCCATTGCCGGTTCATCTGCGTGCATTATATAATTAAGTGTATCAAAAATCATTACAGAACATCATGAATAGAGAAGTGACCAAATTAATACAAGTTCATCATCACATTAAAACCAAAGTACAGTAGTGATCAAATGTTAAACAAGAGGCTCACCACGGTGCTGCCGGCGACGAGATCGGCACGGGCGATCGACGACGGTGAGGACGGGGACGGGACGGGACGGACCGCCAAACCTAGACAAATCTTGGGGAAAATGGAGCTTGGAGGTCGAGCTTGGAGAGGAGAAAGCTTAAGCGTGGCTCGGGCATCTCATCGAACACCTCGTGTGCATAGGAGGTGAGATCAAAGGAGCACACACCTCCCACACGCCGGCCGGCCAAAAAATAGAGGAGTGAGCGGGCAGGGGCAAGCATATATATAGGCATATCTTTAGTCCCGGTTGCTGGCTAGAACCGGGACAGAAGACTTCCCTTTAGTCCCGGTTCCAGCCACCAACCGGGACTAAAGGGGCTGCGCCCGGAGCGAGGACCTTTAGTCCCGGTTCGTGTCTGGAACCGGGACTAAAGGGGTCAGACGAACCGGTACTGGTGCCTGCCGAGTCCCGGCCGGCGTCCTGGCCACTCTTTAGTCCCGGTTCGTAACACGACCAGGACTAATGCAATATTCTGGCCTGCACCAAAGCCCTGTTTTCTACTAGTGTACAGGCAGCTCTGAATCCAGCCCGCAGAACCAGCATGGGGATTTGTGTCGTCAAGCGTATTGCATTTTCCATCGCCACATGAAAGGCCATATACCACCGTATTTCTTGGTAGGCCCCATGTGGGAGACACATGTATAGAACCTTGGCGAAGCGGAATCTGTAGTTCCAAGCTGGGCTGGAGCGGGTGGGCCAATGTTAGGCACAATCGATTTGATGGGGTATCAGTTTTTGTTTGCAGAGCTACACATGACACGACCGTGTATGCGTGTAATCGTTGGAGACACTGTTGAGACGATGGATTTTAAGTAGAGTTTGCTCAGGGGGAAACGACGTGATAAAACCAGTATTATTAGCACCCTAACGATGCCACCGGTACATAATAGTTTGTTCCAAACCAACATCTAATTTGCACCCTAACAGTTTGTTCTTTATGAAGAGAGTCACGTGTGTTAATTGTTTGCTAAAAATGCAACAGCTAATTGCACACTAATTTGAGGATTTTGATATATAAACGAACATTTTTTCCGAAGATAATAGCAAAAAAGCAAATAGAATACCATCCGTATTTTTCTTTAACAAAGCCAACATGTGTACCAGTAGTATTCTTGCACATTTCATTTCATTAGACAAGAAAATGTATAGTGGAGAACGTTTAGTATATTTCTCACAAAGGAATTAGGTCATACATGTTCCTAGCATGGCATGTGTACATCTATTTTCTTTACTTCTGTTTTGTAGGACATCTATTTTCTTTACCAACTCTTAGAATGATGCGAATAAACATACTGATGATTATTATGTTGCGATCTGGACGAATTATAATAATATCATTTGTAGTGTGTATACATTTTCTTAGGATCATATGGATACATATCACATTGTACAATATGTTAATTACTAAAAGGGTTGGACGTGCTTTCCTGTGTTGTTGGTGTGTTGGGTTTCTTAAAAAATAATCACTCTGTTTCAAATTATAAGTTGTATTACTGTTTTGAAAAGTCAAACCTTTTAAATGTGATCAAAATTCTGGAGAAATATGTCAAAATCCATAATATCAAATTGATATTTTTAGATTCATCATGAAATGAATTTTCATACTTATTTTCTTTAATATTGTGGATATTCATACTTTTGCTGTGACTTTGGTCAAAGTTAAACAAAATTGACTTTCCAAAAAATTAACAACCCCTATACTTTTGAACTGATGAAATATTTAGTTTGGCGGGCGGAGGGAGATGATAGAGTGTGTTTTATTTTTATTTATAATGCGGTCATTTGTTGGACCTTTCATGGTTTAATTCTGTTGAAAACTTGTTTGGAGTAACATACAGCAGTGTTCGGTTTCTTGTTTGGCTCTCGGCCGTGTGTTGCAAACTTGTGATACCAAATACGGAAGATAAGCTGGCAGTGATAGATGGTGGCTTGGTGCCTTTGTGTTTGTGGGTGCAGGCAAAACCAGCAGCCACCTTGTTTAACTGACCCTATCAAAGCATCTTCAATAGATGGTCCAAATTTTGACGGTTCAAAACCGAAGATGTAAAATTTGGACCGCCAAAAAGTGCGTTTTGGAGCTCCGAAAAAAGCCCAACTCCAACAGATGGTCCAAATTCATGGTCCAAAAGAGCAACTCCAATAGATGGTCCAAATTCATGGTCCAAAACCGGCCAGCAGCCGCGCGGCTGCTGTTCAGCCGCTGTCCAGCCACTGTACAGCCGCACATATTGCATAAAACATGTTTTAAAACAACATAAAAAAAATTCATGTCCACAATATCAAATTATTACATAGTTCTTCAGATCCAGGAGATGAAATGCAACACAAATACAACATAGTTTTGCACAATACAACATAGTTTTGAACAAACAAAAAATGAATCTATGCGGATCTTTCGCCATGCCATTTCCAATGCTCTTCCATCAAATCTTTCTGGAGTTGGTCATGCACTGGATTATGCCGCTTCACGGAATTGCAAATGTGGAAGAACAAGTCTTTCGACATTCTGAAACGGCGTCGAAAGTAATTCTCCGGAAAAACAGGTGATGATGCAAAGTAGTTGCGCACCAACCGTTTGTGCGCATCAATCCGTTCTCTCCGAATGAACGCACGACCATAAACCGAACCACCGTGCTTCGGTTTCTTCCTCTTGTGCATGGCCACTAGCATAGCAATCTCCTCTTCTTCATGCAAATCAAATTCCTCGTCCGACGATGAATCATCCACGAAAGAAGAGTCAACCGAGCTCATCTACAATGCACACAACCACCGTCAAACATACTATCCAATCCCAAGTTAAATCATCAAGTTTCGTCATTTTTTACCTTGGGGAATTCCGTCGAACACCTTGTGCGCGCGGTGGAAGAAGATGGCCGCCGGTTGGATTGGCTGCTGCGGACGGCTGCGGTCGGCTCCGGACGGCAGCGGTGATAAGAAATGAGCTTGGAGGCCGGCCAAGAGGAGCTCGGCGGGCGGCGAAGAATAGTTCGGCAGCCGGGCCGAGGGCTTGGTGCGGCGGTCGTGCGGCCGGCGCAACGGCCGTGGATAGGCTCACGGCCGACGGGGAGGAGGTCGGCGGCAGCCTAAGACCCGGCGGAGGCCTACCGCGGCAGCCGGACCGCCGGAGGCGCCGAATCCCGCGCCGGCTGCCTCCCGATTCGGCGGCGCCCGGGCGGCTGCGAGCCGGCTACCGGCGAGGGAGGCGACGGGGGCGACGGCGGCGGAGGGCGGCGGCGGGGATTTGGGGTGGTGGCGGCACCGGCGACGAGGTTTTGGGCGGTCGCGGCGGCGGATTCCGGCCGGCTGGTCTTCGGGCGGGCGGACGGGCGCGGGCGGGAAAGGAAAGGAACTGGCGGTTGGGCGTTCGCGGGCGGCGGCTGGTTTTGGACCAGATGCAACTCGTGATGTAAATTTGCATCGCGAGGTGTTGTATTTTACATCACGAGGAGGCCGCGGTCCAATTTTTTTTACATATGGACCGTCTGTTGGAGCAGCGTTTTTTGCCCCAGACGGTCCAAAAGTTAGGTATTTTTACATTTGGACCGTCTATTGGAGATGCTCTCAGTAGTTATCATGCAGTGTATGTTGAGTCTTTCTTTATTTTGCCGGTTACCATCAAACAACTCAGTATTAATTGGAGCTAAGGTTTAGGTGAAAAGAAGAGGAAGACTACCATCATATAGCTTCTTCCTCGGCTAACTGCTGGCAACTCCCTGGATAACAAAATCTCCTGGTAGAAACTCTAAATATTGGAATTCGCTCTGATAAAAAGATGAGCGTTTTTGTGATAATCTTTGCGGTTACTATTATGCCCCTACCTGAAATCTACCACACTCTTGGGAGGGAAGGCAATAGAATACGTATTTCAATATTTGGTTCAAAAGTTATGACATTATTTTAGAAAATAGAATACGTATTAAATGTGTTCACACATGTTCGCATCACTAAAAAGTGCATGTCTACGAGTAGGGAAAAGTTGCACATTAACTATGAGATAGTTGCACATCGACTCTAGCCAGTTGCACCAAATGAGGGA
This sequence comes from Elymus sibiricus, assembly GCA_039707655.1. Lineage (NCBI taxonomy): Eukaryota > Viridiplantae > Streptophyta > Magnoliopsida > Poales > Poaceae > Elymus > Elymus sibiricus. Next base: position 89,299,559 of record CM077669.1, read on the forward strand.
AAAATTGCACAATTCTTTTTTCTGTCTGAACGTACCCATGTGGGATCTCATTTTGAAGAGCACATCGCAAGGGTTCTAATAGTGGAAACGGATCTTAATTCTGACGCATGGTTTGAAAGTTATGGCTTTTTTAAAATTTCAAACCCTGAATTAAATGCTTTCACACCTGTTTAGATGTATGTTTTGTAATTCTTTTTCCTTTTTTCTGTTTGCACGTGTATTTTTTCTAGTATGGATTAAAAGTTTCCTTATAGATTAGGAGGGACAAATAATTTCCGTTTACAGACTAAGGAACTGATTTTTCCATATTTGGCCGGCCGTTCCGAAACGCTACGGAGCAGCCGGCCACTCTGTAGACGCGTCCTTAAAAGTTTCCTTACAGATTAGGAGGGACAAATAATTTCCGTTTATATACAGACTAAGGAACTGATTTTTCCATATTTGGCCGGCCGCTCCGAAACGCTACGGAGCAGCCGGCCACTCTGTAGACGCGTCCATAGAATAATCATAGCACCACATGTAATTGGATTCCACTCTCTCTTTGTCGCAGAGGCGGCTTCATCCATGTGTGCTTTCTCAAAAAACCAAATTGTATTGGTATACTTTATATAATTCTTCGATGGACCAGAAGTCCATAAAAACTTACTCCCATAAATACTTCTCAAGCATTTAATCCTAGATTTTAGTTCATGTTTTAAACTCATAGTTGTCAAATTGTTACGGGCTGAAGACTGAACTTACTTTCCTAAGAAATATAAACATTGCTTAATGCCTTAATGCATGATTTTGGGACACACAACCAGGTTGCAAGTTAAAACCCCTATTTGATCTTGCATATTGACTGCTTAGCTACAGTGTCGTTTGCTTGATCTAGAAAATGCTCCACTCAGCTCCATTCCAATGTATGGTATAATTGATCACGTAAAGGTAGTTTTATTGTGCTATTCATTGACTAAAGATTCTTTAATGGAAAACCTTTATCGACTAATTAAAGATGTCCAATAAATTGCCTCTGGTGCCAGTTATGTGCAATGTGGATCATTCACAGTTGGATTTTAATAATTTAAGAAACCAGTCTCTAACTGTGTGCATCCTACGCAGATGCTGGGAGATTCACTGTCTATGGTTGTGTTACAACAAAATAAAATTCCATGCATCCAAAGTTCAACAAGCTTTGTTCATTTTCGTGCACTACAATCCAGTAAAGAACTCGCCTAGTCATGATGCAGGTACCCTGCACCCGACCTGCAAGGAATTTCTATCACATACCACCATTCACATCCCAACAACATTCTTTAAACAGAATCAAAACATGAGGAGTTGTGGGCCAAGGAGTGGATGCGCATGCAAGACAAGACCTGTGTGCTCAACGATTAAGGGGAATGAGCACACACCATGCAGGAATGGTGGCAGCATCGTGGATGCGTTGATGCACTCTATCATTTAGGATGAGTAATCAACTTTCCTTCTTAAGTAATGGTGTTTGTTTCAGAAAGGGGCAAGTTACTGGTAAATATTACTTGTGTTCCATTATAAACGTAAAAGGTGTATATGTTATTAAGTTGCGCATGGGACGATGTCCAGAAAGAAGGTGCATATGGCATAAATCTGGCCTAACATGAGGAACCTTTTCAATATTTTTGGCCAATTTTACCGTACCATTTTGAATTATCATAGAGTACAATAGAAGTGTTTAGCCACCATTAGTACTTGGGCTCTTGCATGCCCTCCGACCCATTGATCCGTAGTAACATGATCGCCTCTAAGTTAGGTAATCTCTTCACAACTAATCGAGAAATGATAGGGCGGCCACCATTAATGACAACTAAAAACTTAGAACAAGAAAGAAGATGGACTATAATCTCATGACTTACATAAATGCACACATCCAGTCATATATAAGTTGCAACGATGGAGTAGCTTAGAGAAGCAAGATAGCAGCTACAAGGATCCTTTTATAGTATTGTCGATTACTAACAAAGGTATCTATATCATTATATATTTTTGGGATACGACCCAATAAAGTGTGAACACTAGAATAGTACTCCTTCCTCCCCGAATTATTAGTTGCTAAAATGGATGTATGTAGCACTAAAATAGTGATACATCCATTTGAGTGACAAGTAATTTCGGATGGATGGAGTATTAGGGAAGCTAGGGCACTAAACTGAACACAATGAGCTTAGCTAGTTCACTTTGTCCTTCATGCCTGCTGAAGCTATCTAGGATTGGGAAGCAACGGGAAACCAAGGTTGGGAACGTTCATGGCATCAAACGTTCCATGATTTGTACTACACAGCGATCATGCGAGAGCTCGAGTTACGAATGTTATTTAGGTTGGCAGCTACTTCAGTTTTTTTTTTAACAGAGGAAGGGCCCCGAAGGACCCGAAAGCTGCATTAGATAAAGATGGTGGTGATATAAGTTACATAGAGGTCCTCAGCAAAACAGAAAATAACAGCGCAACCCTAAGATTTTACTAGAAGGACCCTTACATAAAAGTTGAAAAAACAATCAGGTCCTTCACCACCATTGTTGCACTGAAGCTCGAGAACATGGCCATCCTCACCGTCACCGGGGACGAGACCACTTTGGATGGAGAAGACGATGAAGGCCCTGCCTGAGCCAAGAAATAGCCTCCCTTTTGATTCGAAGACCGGGAGGTTGAAAGAGCAGCAGCACCGGAGAGGAACCACCGGCGCCAGTGCTTGGTGTGGCAACCCTTCGGCCATTGTGGTCAGCAGCAAAGCGGCAAGTAGCCGATGACGCATCACCGAGAGTATGCTCCAAGTCGCTGTCACCAAGAATACCCCAAGGATTCCCTCAACCGAAAGAGAAAGATCCAGTCTGCCACACCCTTCCCCGCCTCCATGACGACCAAGAGAGAGCTCATAGGGATCTCACAGCACTCGATCCGGGAACCCAACGAGTTTATTTGGGAATCTCCTGCCAGATCCACACGGCACTAGCACCATCCACCTTGAACAGCCACAGGACCGAGAGATCCACCCTTGCCGGTGCGTCTCGCGCACGCCAAAGAGAAGCTTCGCATCAACCACGGCATAAAGCTAGTCCTAAAGAAAACACAAAATACCGTACTATATATACGAGAAAGGCCTAGACACCTCTCCTTACCCATCACCGGCCGACATCGCCAACGGACGAGGCATCGGATCGGGCCCGGAAGCCCCTTTGTTTCTCTCAAGAACGGGCAGCGGAAGAGAAGAGAGAAGGGGAAAGAGAGAGAGAGAGAGAGAGCAAACTGCTCCAACTACTTCAGTTTAGGATTCTCTTCAAAAGCAAAACAAGTTCTTTGCGTGATACACGCACTGGTGTTTACAGAAATAGGTCACCTTAGCGTGGTAGGCATGCGTATGTTGTAGTAGTTCAAAGCCAATTATGGATTACAATTTTTTTCCTATCAAGGTTTATCTTGTGAATATATTTTTTCGTCAATGAATACATATAAGCTATGTGTTGTGCCCAAAAGCAATACCAACACATGATCACCCAACCACGTTCATTATATCCAAAGGTAGCATTCATAGAGTCTAAATTGAGTTCGATTCGTATGTTTAAATCCTCTTGTAAATCCTATTTTGCTTGACTGTGGGCACACATAATGGGTTTCCTGATGGTGCTTTGAACTCGCCTCTCCTCTTTACAGTCTCCTGTTCTATCTGGTTTGAACGCTGGTGTATTTATGTTATGAAAAGTAATGGAAAGGGGTTTATGCCTGGTTCAAAAGAAGGTTGTGCTGACTGCTGAGTGGCACATTAGTGGTGGTGTAAGAGTTTCTTACGGTCTTAAATTGCAAATCTAAGGTGCAAGCAAATATGGATACATGCCACCGTTGTGCTCATGTTGCTCGAGCTTTGCAGCAGACATTGATGTCGCTTGATTAGTAGTAGTACGTAGCTACTACGTGCAGGTGTGCTAAAAAATTCAGACCCATACCGTATGGTCTAGGAAAGTTCACTTACTACCAACACCACCACCACCAACAACTGCTCCTGATACGACAGCAACTCCTACTACTTAAGTACTTAGATTCTCGTACACATAGTCAGATAAAAATTGGACACATTATTGTCGAGCTCGCTCTCCCGTGCTCATATGTGCCGGGAGCATGCAAGGCTCTTCACTCTTCTCACCTTTAGTTCACATATTTTGGTGTATATTATATCTCCTTACTTGTTTCTGCTTTGAGGGTTCAGGCATGGAAGGCACTAGGAATTCAGGTTGTACATATCGGCAAACTCAATGTTGATTAGTAGTAGTACGTAGCTACTACCTGGAGGTGTGCCGAAAAATTCAGACCCATACCATATGGTCTAGTAAAGTTCAGTTACTCCCAACACCAACAACAACAAATGCTCCTGGTACGACTATAACTACTTTACTACTTAAGTACTTAGATTCTCATAGACATAGTCAGATACAAATTGGAAGACCACACATTATTGTCGAGCTTGCTCTCTCATGCTCATATGTGCCGGGAGCATGCAAGGCTCTTCACTCTTCTCACCTATGGTTCACGTATTTTGGTGTATATTATATCTCCTTAATTGTTTCTGCTTTGTGGGTTCAGGCATGGAAGGCACTAGGAATTCAGGTTTTACATATCGGCAAACTCAATGTTGTACCATTCTGCGGAAATGTATCCTTGCAAACAGACGGCTTGCATGAACAACACCCTTATGTATGTTACATTTTCCATCTTGCTCATTTTCAACGATACCTAGTTGATCTGTCCGCGCGTGCAAATTTTCCAAGACAAAGAAGCGGCTGCATGGAGTGACAATAGACACTCGAACCGAAGGCAGGGTTGGACACCATAGGCCACCTGAAGCTCCGAAAGTTGTTCTAGGTTATATGTTTTGTTCTCGTATGCCATTTGTGTGTTGGTAACTCCTGGTGGATCAAACAACTCGGTGTGGGTGCTAAGTCTTGGGAGAAAACTAGAGGAAGAATGGTATCCACGTCTGATTTCCTGAATCAATACAATTATGCTACACTCTTAGGACTAAAGCAGTACAATTATCCTAGCAAAGAGCATATAATGGGACTTCAACCTCGTATTACTGCCCAAAACGCACCTTCAACCAAGTGCCCTTTCTCAAAATGAGTTTTGTGTTGATACACCTTTTATAACTCTTTTATGGATATAAAAGTCCCACAAAAAGCTATACTCATTATTCTCATCCTTCTGAAATTACATGTTAGTTCAACTTGTAATAATCAACATGTTATGGGCTGTGAATACCAATGTTTTAAATAGCGGGCTATGGCAAATAGCGGGGGACCTCCAGATAGGCTATAGCGGAGCTATAGCGGGCTATAGCGTGCTTTTTGTACATGAGACCATTTAGCGGCAACCTGCTGAAAAGGCTATAGCAAGGCTATAGCGGGGCTATAGCGGGCTATTTAAAACTATGGTGAATACTTAACTTTCTATAATCTATATGGAGTGAACTCACTCCATTATACCATATAGATCCAGCTCAATCCTGACAGACACACAAAATTGGTTGATAGAGCACTTCCAAGAGCTACGAGCTTTAAACCCTTGGTTGATATTGTTTCTTGAATACTAAGCTTCAACGCTTTTTGCTTGATTCAACACCTTGATCCATACAACCACATGGTTCTCCACCCAGCTCCACTCCAACGTATGGTGCAATTCACCAGCTAGATGGACTGTTAGTGTTTGGTCTTTATCGGCTAAAGATACTGAAATAATTGCCTCTGCTGTAAGTTCTGACCAGACTAGAATTTTCAAAATTATATTGTACTAGCATTTTGAGCAACCAATCTCTTAGTATGTGCATCCAAACGCAGAGGGAGTTTGAACTGCTTTAAGTTTGTATCTCCTAAACAAAGCGTGGAAAGATCTTTGAAAAGTATAACACAACAAAAGAAAATTCCATGCATTCAACTAACGTTCCAAAAGAGTTGTTAATTTTCATGCACTTCAATCTAGCAAAGCTTTGCATAATCATGATACAGCAATAGACAGCCACATCCAACTTATTAGGAATTTTGAAATTCTTATTAAATATCACCATTCATATTTCAACAACACTATCTAAACTTTATAAAAACATGACAAGCCGCGCTTGATGATTAAGAGAACCATCAGCATACATACATGAAAGAAAATGTGGTGATAGCATAGTTCCGTTGGCACTTCCAATCATTCTGATTGAGCAATCAGGTTCTTTTAAAGTAATAATGACGTTATATCTGAAATGGTTTGAGTTAATAGAAAATATTACTCCTGCCCCATTATAGATGTAAGAGGTGTATAAAATATTGAGTTGTGTATGGCATGATGTTCAAAAAGAAGTTGCACAGGGCATAATGCCGCCTTATCCCGAGGAACCATTTCCAATCATTTTTGTGCCTATTTAACCTTGCTATTCACAATACATGTAATGAAGGCGGCAACACCACTAGTACCTAGGATTTTGCTTGCCCTCGGGGCCACTAATCCGTGCTAACATGGTCACTTCGAATTTAGGTACCAATTTAGTCTCTTCACAACTGATGCTAGAAATGATTGGCCGGCCACCATCAATGACCACTCCTTAAAACATACAGCTAGAAACAAGATATAGTAGAATCTCGTGAATCAGATAAATGGACGCATCGAGCAATATATAAGTTGCAAAGATGGACTAGTTCAAAGGACCAAGATAGTAGCTACGGGGATCCTTCTACAGCGTTGTCGATTACTAACAGAGGCATATAATCCTTTCATATTTTTGGGATATGAAAGGATTAGTTAAGGTAGGATGCTCCGATCCTCTTGTAGATGCTACTTTGCTTGATATTCCTAGAGGGAAACATTAGATATGTATCCCGGATCGGATGATGGCGACGTCTGGCGCCGCGCTCCTTGCCGGAGGCATCGTTTTGGAGCAGGTACCGACTCGAATGGACAGGCGGTGGAGCGACGTAGTTTCTACCACGTCATCGACGACGGGTCTCGGCGGCATGGTGCAGCGGGGTATGACGGTGGACGCGTGTTGATGGGCGAGCGCATGATCATGGCGTTGTGTGACCTCATGGTCGCGTCAACGGCAATTAGGGATGGCAAGGTCGATGCATCAGTACCTGCTCAGAAGATGGATCGGCGGAATACGATGGTGGCGGCATTTGCAGCATGCGCATGCAGTGACCGCTGAGAATACACCAGACCTGTGTGTGCCTCAGACCCGGCAATGTGGCTTGGTTAGGGCCTCGTGCTTTATATGTTAGGATTTGATGCGAGGTCTGTTTAGTATTCGACTCGGACTTTTGGCATCCCTTCATCAAGTGGATAGGAAACAGTACAACAAGGCCCGACTATGTAATATTCATTGCATGAAAATAGTTACAAAAACAAGGAAAGATAAAAACGAGAAAGAAGAGCGAAAGAAATAAAGGTGAAAACTAAGGAAAACAAGCTACAGTGGGTTGGGGATAGATCAATTCAGAGATGATAATCGATCAAGTTCTGGAGAAGTTCCAAATATTTCTCACGTGCATGCATTAATAGTAATTCTACCCTTAAGCCATATCTGCAAGCTAGCTTTAATGGATGGTGAACTGTGATTGAAGATTTGATCGTATCTTTCGGTTCGAGATGCGGACAACACATAACTAGGGCATCCACGCAAATACCCTTGGGCAGTTTTTGGCAGGATGAAAGGCAATCAGTATAGAAGGATGCCCATGTGCTGCTCAATCAGAATGGAGTTCCAGCAGCCCGCAGCGAAATTGCCGTACGCGATCGCGCCGCAGTCGGGCTGTAGTACTATCACGCGCACGGTTGCACCACAACATGTCGTGTCGCTCGGCACGTTGTTAAAGGTCAACCGGGAGCAGCTTGGCGCCGCCACCATCCTGCCCGGACCCGCCACCCCGTCAACGGACGGCCACGGTGCACTCATCGCGTCATGCCATGCTTGGCCCTTGCCTCCACGCGCCTGCCACCTGCCCGATCGACAAGGGTCGAGCGACGCGACCGCGCCAGTATCCAGCTCCGCCGCCTCTGCCGTTGTTAGTCGTCGGGGCGTGCTGAGAGGAGCACCAGGAGGACGGGCGTCCGTCGGAACGCGAAGACGGAGTTGTTCATTTTCGTACACTACAGTCCACTAAGCACCCGCCTAATCATGATGCAGAGCAACAGGCACCCGCACTCAACTTGTTAGCAATTTCAAATTTCTACTGTATTGCATGTCACCATTCATATTTCAACGATACTATCTAAACTGAATCAAAACATGACGAGCCGCACGCCAAGAAGGTGGCCGTGAAGTAGTCCAACATGCTTCATGATCAGGGGGAACAACGACACACGTACATGCAGGAAAGGTGGTGGTGCCGTAGCAGTTGACATACTCAATCATTAGGATTTAGGAAATGAGCAATTATTTTTAACATAATGACTCCGGATCTGAAAAGGGGCGATTCGATGGTAAATATTACTCATGCCGGCCCATTATCTATATTTACTGATAAATAAAATATAGATATTCTTGATCCGTCATGCTATTTTGTAGAAACTTTTCTAATATTTCTGGTAATCAACCCGGTACAGTTTTAAGTCAGATTTTTGTTTTCGTAAAAAAAACCTGATGTTTCTGATAATCAACCAGTAGGTCAGTTTTAAGTTAGTTTTTTTTTGCTTTTGTAGGAAACCCTGTGAAATTTGGTTAATCAACCAGCAGTACTTATCAAATGATTTTTAAAACTATCCATATCTTCTAAATCTTAACTCCAAATTTAACATGGCATATATGAAAATTTATTAGAAAAATGTGTAAAATTTGAATATGATGTTATTTTACACATTATTCAATTTTAAAATGCAATTTAGCATGCAAACATAATCAATAGTGCATTATCCGTCTTTCTTTCCTACTGGTGCCAATCCGGACTGAAAATGAACACCACAGCAAAACTATAATTGGAGATGGAAGAAACCATCTATAACCATGCATGCACGCCTCGTCAAAACCTCAAAGAAAAAACAAATTTCTCATCTTATGCCGAGACAATGGTGTCTGAGGATTGACAACATCAGACACGATGTGATTGTGTAAGCATTGAGGCCACTCAACGAGGGGGAGGATAAATGGCAACACAGACGTGATGCCAAGTGTTGAAATAGAAGACGTGGAACTATTGGGGTCTTGAATCATGATTGTTGAGTTAGGTAAGTGAATTGTTTTCTCCCGTTGCAATGCACATACTCTTCTGCTAGTAAATGTAAAATGTATAACTAAGGTTTAGAGTAAAATTGCATGAATCAGATAAATGGATCCTTTTTTTCGTGGGGGTAAGATAAATGGATCCAGCTAGGAAGCTAGAGATATGTAAATTGGAAACAATGTACTTGCGAGCTGAGACTTGAGAGTAGCTAGAGAGCATTTAATTAAGAGGATCTTTTTATACTACTGTCGATTACTAACAAGAGGACTAATCTTTCATATTTCCACCTATAAATTGCAACCGATGGAGTAGGTTTATGGACCCTAGAGTGTCTATGAATTGTTTTCAGCACTACTTCATCATAGTTTATCTCCCGTGCCTGATAGAGTTAGCTAGGCTTGGGAGACAATGGGAAACGATGGATCACAAAGTCCCCAACATGGGATGTTCCACTAGTAGAAAACAGGCCATTAGTCCCGGTTGGGAAGGGCCTTTAGTCCCGGTTCCCTAACCGGGACTAAAGTATAGAGACTAAAGGGTCCAAGCCTTTAGTCTCGGTTGTCTACGAACCGGGACTAAACCCTGGCCACGTGGTCGGCAGCGCGCGCTAGGGCATGGGGACCTTTGGTCCCGGTTGGTAACACCAACTAGGACTAAAGGTTTAGGGGTTTAGGGGTTTAGGTGTTTTGGGGTTTAGGGTTTATTGTTTATTTTTCCTTTTCATTTTGTGTTTTCCCTTTAATTCTTTTTCATTTCAAACATATTTTACGCTACTACATAATGTACACGTTATGCATATATAATGGAATTTCTCGTAGAACCGATCATATATCATAAAATTTCTCGTACAAGCAATCATATATCATAAAATTTCTCGTACGACCACATGCATACACATATATGTATACAATTTGGTATATACAATTTGCAGATCATTTGTGGATCGTGTAATGGTATTCTCCGTCGGGAGATATGACCTGTTGAAGCAAAAATCCCGCAATTTCCTCTTGAATTGCTCGTATGCAGTCCGTTGGTAGGAGCTGATCCCGCATCTGCGTCATCTATATATAAAGAAGGAGATCAATATAAATATGCATGTTAGTTGTGTGTATATGTATTAGATCATGATAAAAAAATATGAATGGTGTTTACGTACCCAAAGATCTCTTGCACTCTTGCTGCTTTCGGTCATAAAGCGAATGTTCTCGCAAACGTAATATGCACATAGATTAGTCCCTTGTGCCTGCCTCATGCACTTTATGAGAATAGAATTCAATCAGATAATAATGCATGACAATGGTATTGAAACTAGAATTAAAGAGATGCGCGGACGTAGCTAGTACTACTTAATTACCCTGGGCTTTCGCCATCTCAACTCTGGTTTTCATTCACCGATGACCTCTTTGATGAAACGTTTCCAAACCCTGCCCGGCAAACAAAATGAATAAAGGAGTTATTAATTACTTGATATCAGGAAATGAACTAATAAAGAAGCCGACATAGTGCGTCAATGATTGAAATTACCTTTCGAGTAACGAATGCAAGCTTATGTAATGTTCAGGGTCTTTACTTAGCGAGTCCAGTACTTCAACAGTTCCATCGTCAACTCTAATGATTAGAAGGATCCAGTGGTAACTGCGCACACGATTTGTATAAGCGGGCATGCATAACTCATCAACTACACTTAACATCGAGTATATATATATATATATAAGCAAAAATAGAATTTGTAGTACAAGACAGTAACACTCACTGGAAGTTCCAAGGTAAAAGTATTTCTGGTTTGTACTTTAGGGCCTTCAAAAACCTTAGAAGCATTTTCTCCGTGTCTTTAGGGTTCCTTCTCAACACTTTTTCATTAACGGTATTTGGGTCAATGAACCCAATGCCATAGACTCCAGCTCTTTTCAATTCAAAAATCTTCATTCTGTATAATACCACACAAAAGAATATAGTGAGTATAATAACAGGCAATGAACGAGCTAAGCTAGAGACTTAAATTACAGAAAGAAATCACTTACAGACAATAGCAACTGACGATAGATTTGTCGAGTGCTTTTTGATTGAATAACAGAAAAAATTCTTCATTTTCAATCCACAAATCTTTTTCATGGATGTAATGCTCTTTCTCGACTTTCAGCATGAGGCTCTCTCGCCCGTCCTTTACTTCTCTCATGTACTAGTCATGCAATTTTTACATTTGCGTTGTTAAAAGCTTCTCGTCGTCAGGACTGACCAGAGGTTTCCCGGGGACATATTGCCATGCTATTTCCTTCGGATCCAACGGTGGAAATTCCTCGATCTCTAGGAGTTGTTCAACGGTGATACCGAGCAATCTAGCATTCTCTCTATCAGCATCGGTTATTACCACGTTATTGGCACTCACCTTGAGCGGGCTGATCGATTGGACTGTCTGTTCTCCGGGCTGGGGAACAGTTTTCCCGCATTTACTGCTACCGCTCGACTTCTGTCTTTTGTCGGATTCATAGGACTTGGTAATACATCGTTCATAGTCTGATACCGGCCTTTTCTCCGCCGGTTTAGCTGCATTAATAAAGTGTTGTACGACCTCGTCGGGTACTTTCTCTGTTGGCGGCGGGAGCGGTTTCGGTCCACAATGGGCCAGCAAAGCGAGATTCACTGATTCATCGAGTTCCTCGTCAGTCTTCTCGTAAGATAACTTCTTTTTGACAGGAGGCTCGGGTTTCTTCTTTTGTGTTCTCTTCCGCTTTGGAGACGGCGGATATCGATATCACGGACGACTCGCGCTAGGCTCCGTCTCGGGGTGGGATGGACTATGCTGACATGGCGGAGCTTGATATCGTGGACTCGCCATGCGCTCCGTCTCGGGGTGGGATGGATTTGGCTGGCGCGGCGGAGATGGATATGGCGGACTCACCCTGCACTCCGCCTCGGGGTGGGTTGGAGTCTACTAACGCGGTGGACTTGGAGGAGGAGTCGGTGGCCTTGGCACTGAGTTTGGAAACACGATGCATTCCTTTTTCCACACAATGATACCACGTATGGCTTCTCCTAGTGTCAGCTCCCCTTGACCTCCAGTGTGATCAAGCTCTAGTGTATCATATCCCGACAGAACTTGATCCACGCCGACACGAGCATAGCCAGGTGGAATCGGATTACAGTGGAGGAGTGCTTCAGGTGCATTCGGTAAAGCAAAGCCGTGCGCCACCTTCATGGATATGTTCTTGAGTTTCATGTGTAGCTCACAAGGTGTCGACTCTAGGATATCATCCACGGGGTAGCGAGCCAGCAGTGCATCATCGGCCGGGACCCCCGTGGAACCCACACTGTTTTTCGGCATAGATGATGGAATGGTACCATCCAATGCTGGATCTGGTTGCTGCTGCTGCTGAGACGCGCCTTGCTGGCTAAGTTTGTTGATTTGCTCCTGCTGCATGTTATATTTGCGTTCGAAGTCCTGAATCCGATCTACTTCATGCTTCTTCCTTCTGTCACGACTTCTGTAGCTGTCTTTCCAATCCGCAAACCCCAGAAGCCATGGAACCATGCCTTTGCTTCGTGTTCGTCCCGGGTGTTCAGGATTCTTGAGGGCGCGCGAAAGCTCGTCCTTCTCTCTCTCGGGCTCATACACACCCGCTCGAGCTTCGGCTATTGCTTTAAGTAACTCGTCCGTGGCTTCTTTAAGACTTGCCTGTTCAAGAACCTCCCCTGTCTTTGGGTCCAACTTTCCCCCATGTGCATAAAACCTAGTCGTGCACCTCTCGGGCCAAGTCTCTGTCACTGGAGTGACCCCTGCAGCCTTCATGTTTCTCTCAGATTCATCCCACTTAGGCAACCCATACTTGTAGCCGCCTGGCCCCAGACGATGGTGCCACGTTTTTTTGTCGGCATTTATCTTGTTTATTCTCGACCGTTCCTTAGCTACTTGTGATTCCTTGAACTTCACAAATTCATCCCAGTCATCTGCTAACTTCACATATTCTCCTTTGAATTTTGGAGTCTTCCTTCTGTCTTTCACGTAACTTTTCCATAATCTTTTCTTCCAAGACTGGAATTGTGTGGCCATCTTCTTAAGAGCACACTTCTTGACTTTCTCCCGTTGGACATCTGTGAGACCCTCTGGTAGGGTGAAATGTTTCATGAGCGCGTCCCAAAGCAGATTTTTTGCTCTTTCGCTGACAAAAGAAACTGCTTGGGTATCTTTTGGCTGATTCCATTCTTGAAAGGTGATCGGGGTTTGGTCCCTAACGATAACTCCGAATTGACGTATAAATTTGTCCGCATTCTCTTTAGGAGCAATCGGTTCGCCATCTGCTCTGATTTGATCGATGTTGTACTTTACGCCTTCTTTCAACTTTCTTGTCGGGCCACGTTTAACCCTTGTAGAAGATTTGCTCGATCCGGAGCACTAAAAGGAAGAAAGATTCGTTAATATATACAAATCAATCAATACATCTGATGATCACCAGAGGCCAAATTAATACCTCGCCGGACTCTGTTAAATGGACAAAAATTTCTTCGCCATCGTCATTGTCAGCTGGTTCGCCTTCGTCTCTTGGTTGTTCTTCCTCAATTCCCTCACCGGATGGGTTAAGGTATTGTGAGCCATCATCTACTTCATTCTCTTCGTTTCCGGAGCGTATCAGGTCGTACATGGCATTCTCTTGATCATGGTCTCTGTCTCTACCGTCCATAGCTTAACTAATCCAGAACAAATATAAAACAATTAGAATGCATTCAATAAGCAGAACCAGAGATATGCAAATCAATACAAGGCAATGCAACAATACGATCATATAATATCACTAATACATCATCGAATAGTATCACTAATACATCATCGAATATTATTATATAATATCACTAAAATGGATCTAGTTGATGTCTCGCGGCGTAGGCGGTGGACACCCAAAGAGAAGGAATTATGACAGGATCATAGCTCGGGTGAGATCCCTGAAGAACCTGCCAGGTATTGGAGAACCTAGCGTCCAACGCAGCCATGTAGCGTCGGACGTGCTGGTTCTCCTCCCTGACACGATGACGTACCACCTCCGCGGGGGCCGGCTCCCTCTGCACCGACAGTGATCCACGCGACCGCCACCAAAGAACCTCCGGGTCGACGACGAGACCCTGATTCCTCACCAAGATGCGCGCCCCGGAAGGCATCACCTCCCAGTGCCAGCCCGACGGAGCCCAGTCCCGGACATGGCGCCTCTCAAGCAGGCTGTTGCCACCGAGTCGACAACGAGGATACTGGCCGGGCATCGTTGACTCAACGGCTACGCTATGCAACTAAACATTTAAACATCTAAACATCATATATCTGCCTAATATAAAAACAACTAAACAATAAAAACAACTAAATTAACTAAATTAACTACCGCTTAATCCTAAAGTCAAATTCTTACCAAATTTTATATAAACTACCGCTTAATCCTAAAGTCAAATTAACTACAACTTACATACGTATACATAGTACGTATCCATTTAACAACTACATATACATCTACATACTAAGCATCTACATACATAGTACATATATACATACATTCATTAAGCATCTAAAAATGAAAAAAAAATGAACACAATTAATTATAAGGGAGAGGAGGAGAGCTCACCGGCCAGGATCGTCGGGGCGGAGGAAGGCGAGGAGGATGCCGGAGACGGAGGAGCGGCGCCGGAGTTGGAGGAGGATGCCGGAGACAGAGGAGCGGCGCCGGAGATGGAGGAGGATGCCGGATGTGGGGAGGAGCGGCGCCGGCGTGGGCTCAGGCGGCCACGGCGGCGCGTGGAGGAGCGGCGGCGGCACGTGGAGGAGCGGCGGCGGTGCGTGGAGGAGGAGAGCGGCGGTGGCGCGTGGGCAGAGCGGTCGGACGGCGACGTCGATCGAGGGCGCGGGCGGGGCAACCTGGCGGCGTTGTCGAAGCGGGTGAAGACGGACTGATTTGGGGGAGGAAGAGGCCGTTGTTATATAGAAAGGACCTTTAGTCCCGGTTGGTGAAACAAACCGGGCCTAAAGAGTCCTTTTCGGCGGCCCAAATTCGCGCGGGAAGGGACCTTTAGTCCCGGTTGGTGGACCCAACCGGGACTAAAGGTCTATTTTCTCTTTTTTTTGTTTTTCTATTTTTATATTTGGAATAACTGTTTTTATATTTGGAACAACTATTAGAATATTTATAGTTTTTTAATGAATCTTTTTGCTTTAGGTCAAAACAATTACAAACTCTCTGTTAGTGCCAGTAGTTTTCAAATTTAAATAGTTTAAATTTGAATTCTTTTGAAATTTTGTGAATCACTAGTTTGTGAATAATTTTAGTTTAAAAATAGATTTTTGAGTGATTGTTTTTGCTGTTGTTTAATATTAGTATGTTTTATCATTATGTTAAATTTTGGAATTTTTAGGATATTTTAAATAGGTGTTTAAATCAAAACCAGATTCTGTTTAACTCTTTTTAGTTTTATACCTTCATTTGTTTTAATCAAAATCACTATTAATGAACTCTGAAAAGGTTGAAACTTGACATGGTATCATAATTTCACCCACATAGCAAGTGGTAAAAAGTTGAGAGGGTTACGGCAAAAACTGGATGCACTACGTGTACAAACTGGACCATCTCCTTCGAAGTATGAGGGTTTCGGACGAAAACTCATCTGTTTTAGAGGCATTTTATTTTTTTAACTTATTTCAACTCCAGAATTTTTGTGCATTCAATGTGCACCATTCTAAGCCACATCCTCAAATTTCAACCATTTCTAACTTCATTTGCTATTTTTCATCCATTTAATGAATTGTTTTGAGCTAAATGACCCTGAAATTAAAAAGCACTACAAATGAACTCTGAAAAGGTTGAAACTTGGCATGGTCTCATCATTTCACCCACATAGCATGTGCTAAAAAGTTGAGAGGGTTGCGGCAAAAATTGGATGCACTTCGTGTACAAACTGGACCATCTACTTCGAAGTATGAGGGTTTCAGACGAAAACTCATATGTTACAAAGGCATTTCATTTTTTTAACTTATTTCAACTCCAGACTTTCTGTGCATTCAATCTGAACCATTTTAAGCCACATCCTCAAATTTCAACCCTTTCTAACTTCGTTTGCTATTTTTCATCCATTTAATGAATTGTTTTGAGCTAAATGGCCCTGAAATTAAAAAGCACCACAAATGAACTCTGAAAAGGTTGAAACTTGGCATGGTATCATCAGTTCACCCACATAGCATGTGCTAAAAAGTTGAGAGGGTTACGGCAAAAACTGAATGCACTTTGTGTACAAACTGGACCATCTACTTCGAAGTATGAGGGTTTCGGACGAAAACTAATATGTTACAAAGGCATTTCATTTTTTTAACTTATTTCAACTCCAGACATTTTGTGCATTAAATATGAACCATTCTAAGCCACAACCTCAATTTTCAACCCTTTCTAACTTCATTTGCTATTTTTCATCCATGTAATGAATTGTTTTGAGCTAAATGACCCTGAAATTAAAAAGCACTACAAATGAATTCTGAAAAGGTTGAAACTTGTCATGGTATCATCATTTCACCCACATAGCATGTGCTAAAAAGTTGAGAGGGTTATAACAAAAACTCGATGCACTTCGTGTACAAAACTGGACCATCCCGGCTACTCACTAGAGAAGAAAAATGATGACAGTGAAGCCAATCACATCCCAGAGTGGGATCTTGGGGTATAAAACTTTTTCTTCGCGTGTGTCCCTTGATTATTGTGCCGTAACCATGGACAATCTTCATCATTTAACAGTATGCTTGGGTCAGTCTTCACTGCGAAGGGAGGAATTTCATCAAACTTTTCATAATCTTTTGACATGTCTGTCTTGTTCTCCACTCCCACGATGTTTCTTTTCCTAGAAAGAACTATGTGGCACTTTGGCTCATCGTATGATGTATCCGCTTTCTTATCTTTCCTTTTTCTCGGTTTGGTAGACATGTCCTTCACATAGAAAACTTGCGCCACATCATTGGCTAGAACGAATGGTTCGTCTGTGTGCCCAAGATTGCTGAGATCCACTGTTATCATTCCGTACTGCGGGTCTACCATTACCCCTCCTCCAGTCAGATTGGCCCATTTGCACCGGAACAAAGGGACCTTCAAATCACCTCCATAGTCGATCAAGTTCTCATATCTCCTGTATGTAACCATAATATGTGTCCTTTTCCTTGGTGTGTGCCGCATCAAAGCGGACACCACTGTTTTGGTTGGTGCTCTTTTTATCTTGGGCGATCGTGTAAAATGTATTCCCATTTATCTCGTACCCTTGAAAAGTCAATATAGTCGAAGATGGTCTCTTGGCCAACAAGTACAAGTCATCTTCAACATTGTCGTCATTCATGAGATGTGTTCGCAACCAACCGCCGAAAGCCTCAATGTGTGTACGTTGAATCCAGGGGTCAGACTTCTCCGGGTTCTTCGAGCGTATAATATCCATGTGTTTCTCGATATACGGGGTCACCAAGGTAGAATTCTGTAGAACTGCATAGTGTGCTTGCGCCCAAGAATGCCCGTCCCTACATATTATTGATTTTGGTCCAAGCGTGCCTTTTTCACGCAGTCTCCCCTCTTGCCGCGATTGAGGAACACCAATCGGCTTAATGTCAGGAATAAAGTCAACACAAAACGCAATAACCTCCTTTGTTTCATGGCCCTTGAAGATGCTTCCTTCTGGCCTAGCACGGTTACGAACATATTTCTTTAAGAGTCCCATGAACCTCTCAAAGGGGAACATATTGTGTAGAAATACAGGACCCAGAATGGCAATCTCTTCGACTAGGTGAACTAGGACGTGCGTCATAATATTGAAGAAGGATGGTGGGAACACCAACTCGAAACTGACAAGACATTGGACCAAATCATTCTGTAAGCTTGGTAGGATTTCCGGATCGATTACCTTCTGAGAAATTGCATTGAGGAAAGAACATAGCTTCACAATGGCTAATCGAACATTTTCTGGTAGAAGCCCCCTCAACGCAACCGGAAGCAATTGCGTCATGATCACGTGACAGTCATGAGACTTTAGGTTCTGGAATTTTTTATCTGCCATATTTATTATTCCCTTTATATTCGATGAGAAGCCAGACGGGACCTTCATACTGAGCAGGCATTCAAAGAAGATTTCCTTCTCTGCTTTGGTAAGAGCGTAGCTGGCAGGATCTTGATACTGCTTTGGACGCATGCCGTCGTTTTCGTGCACACGTTGCTGGTCCTCCCGTGCCTCCGGTGTATCTTTTGTCTTCCCATACACGCCCAGGAAGCCTAGCAGGTTCACGCAAAGATTCTTCATCACGTGCATCACGTCGATTGCAGAGCGGACCTCTAGGACTTTCCAATATTCTAGCTCCCAAAATATAGATTTCTTCTTTCACATGGGTGCGCGTCCCTCAGCGTCAGTCGGAACAGATTGTCCGCCAGGACCCTTTCCATATATTACTTGTAAATCTTTGACCATATCAAGTATGTCATCACCAGTACGGAGGACAGGCTTCTTCTGGTGATATGCCTCACCTTTGAAATGCTTGCCTTTCTTTCTTAAGGCATGCTTGGTCGGAAGAAATCGACGATGTCCCTGGTACACATTCTTTTTGCATTTGTCCAAATATATACTTTCGGTCTCATCTAAACAGTGTGTGCATGCATGGTATCCCTTGTTTGTCTGTCCTGAAAGGTTACTAAGAGCAGGCCAATCATTGATGGTTACAAATAGCAACGCTCGCAGGTCAAATTCCTGCTGTTTGTGCTCATCCCACACACGTACACCTTTTTTATTCCACAGCTGTAAAAGTTCATCAACTAATGGCCTTAGGTACACATCAATGTCGTTGCTGGGCCTTGGATGAGCACTGGCATCATAATGCACTTCCGCTTCATGCATAACCAAGGAGGAAGGTTATAGATACATAGAGTCACAGGCCATGTGCTATGCTTGCTGCTTTGTTCCCCAAATGGATTAATGCCATCTGCACTTAAACCAAACCATAAGTTCCTTGGGTCATCTGCAAAGTCCGGCCACTCTCTCTCGATTTTTCTCCACTGCGACCCATCAGCGGGTACTCTCAACTCCCGTCGTTCTTACGGTCTTCTTTGTGCCATCGCAACGACTTGGCATGCTCTTTGTTTTGGAACAAACGTTTCAACCATGGTATTATAGGAGCATACCACATCACCTTGGCAGGAATCCTCTTCCTGGGGCGCTCGCCTTGAACATCATCACCAGGGTCATCGCGACTGATCTTATATCGCAATGCATTGCATAAAGGGCATGCATTCAAATTCTCGTATTCACCGCGGTAGAGGATGCAGTCATTAGGGCATGCATGTATCTTCTGCACCTCCAATCCAAGAGGACAGACAACCTTCTTTGCTTTGTATGTACTGTCGGGCAATTCTTTGTCCTTTGGAAGCTTATTCTTCATTATTTTCAGCAACTTTTCAAATCCCTTGTCAGATATACCATTCTCTGCCTTCCATTGCAGCAATTCCAGTGGGGTACCGAGCTTTGTGTTGTCATCTTGGCAATTTGGGTACAACCCTTTTTTGTGATCCTCTAACATGCGCTGCAACTTCAACTTCTCCTTTTCACTTTCGCAGTTTCTCTTTGCATCAACAATGGCCCGACCAAGATCATCAGCGGGCTCATCTGATGCCTCAGCTTCTTCTTCTTACTCTCTACCCCCATTGTAGTACCATCATATTCAGGACACCCAGGATAGTTGTCGTCATCCTCTTCTTCTTCATTCTCTTCCATTAGAACCCCTCTTTCTCCGTGCTTGGTCCAACAATTATAGCCGGACATGAAACCGAACGTAAACAGGTGGACGTGAATCTGTTTTGAGCTAGAGTAAGTCTTATCATTCTTACACACACCACAGGGACAACACATAATACCATCCCGCTTGTTTGCCTCAGCCCCACGCAAAAAACTCTGCACGCCATTAATGAACTGGAGAGAGCGTCGGTCATCGTACATCCATTGCCGGTTCATCTTCATTACACAACACCGAAAAGACCAAATTAATACAAGTTCATACATAAAGTTCATACACACTTATTCTCATAAAACAACATACAACTATCTAGATAAAACATTTAAATGCAACAACAAATGCGATCAAAATCGCAACTAAGGTAGCAATTGATCCAACAGCATAATGATACCAAGCCTCTTTATTAATGGCATATTTTCTAATCTTTCTAATCTTCAAGCGCATTGCATCCATCTTGATCTTGTGACCATCGACGACATCGGCACCGTACAACCCCAATTTCATCTTCTCTTCTTCAACTCTTTTCAATTTTCCTTTCAAATCCTCCTTTTCTTTTTCAACTAAATTTAACTTCTCGATAATAGGGTCGGTTGGCATTTCCGGTTCAACTACCTCCTAGATAAAAATATCTATGTCAACTTGATGGGCATAATTGTCATTAACACGAAATGCAACAAATAGTTATAAAAGAGAATATACCACATCCGAATCGTAAACCGGAAGAGGGCCGACGGGCACGGATATCATAACCATGGCACTATATATAACAACAATCATACAAGTAATAAAATTATGCAAGTAACTGTCTAAATCATACAAATACGATTTTTTTAATAAAAATGATAAGAACACAAGAAGAGGCTCAGCAAGGTGGTGTCGGCGATGGGACGGTGTGGGCGATCGACGGTGGTTAGGACGGGGACGGAAAGGCACACTAAGTAAACCACACCTACACATATGCAAACTAAGGAGTTAATTTGAGCTCAAATTGCATATGAATCAAAAAAACTACCACATAATTACATCCAAACTAAAACCCACAAATCACTATACTTATAAAGCATTGCACGAGCTGATCTAGCAATAAGAGATGAAAGGACAAAGTTGCTAACCTTTGTGGACACTTGGATGGATTGGGGTGCCTAAATCTTGACAAATCTTGACAAAAATGGAGGGAGGAGCTCGAGCTAGGGAAAGAACAGAGAGGGGAATTCGAATGGAGAAAACAGAGAAATGGAGTCGGGCTAGACGAAGAGTTTATATATAGAAAGCTTTAGTCCCGGTTGGTTATACAAACCGGGACTAAAGGTCCACATATAGTCCCGGTTTGTATCACAAACCGGGACTAAAGGGCCCCAGGCTGACACAAGCCTGCCACCACCCCTTTAGTCCCGGTTTGTGATACGAACCGGAACTATAGGTCTCGAATGAACCGGGACTAATGGGGCCCTTACACCCCGACCGTTCCTAGCCGTTGGAACCGGGACTAATGGACACATTAGTCCCGGTCCAAAGCCAAACCGGGACTAAAGGTTGAAACGGAAGGCCTGTTTTCTACTAGTGTTCCACGACTTGAACTACATAGTACCTTTGGAATAATTTGGATTCCCCAACATTGCTGGGTTGAGAGCCTCTCAAGTTTAGGATCATATTTAGAAGAAGTTTCTTCTGGGACTCAACGGGAAAGCATTTTTCGTAGTATACACGAAACTTTCCCCTCTCCTTCTTGAATGTTATTGGGACAAAACGAACTAGCGGTGTATTGACGTGCACATAGACCAGAGCTCGCAGTGTACTTTAAGGGTTGAGCTTGCCCTCACTGACAGTTACGGTAAATGGTGGCTCACCGACCTTTTGCCACTACACACTGAGCCAACTCTTTCCTCCGTGTAAGGCCATCCAAGAAACATTTAACCGAGCCAAGACTGGGATCTTGTTCGACCTATACTTCGAGACATCTGAGAAACTGTCGTACTCTTGAATGAGCACTGACGCCCTACGGAATACCGATGGACCACCTTCCATCATTCTTCTCCAACCTCCCAAATAGTGGCACTGTACCAGAAACACGTTAAGCCCTTTGACATTGAACGTCACAACTTGAGCAGCAGACCATGCATAGTGCATCTGGCTTAACGGGCCAAGTATGAACTCAAAACAGGCCTAGCCAGGCACGTCATTAATCAGATAATCGAGCTCCTCTGAGAAGTCAAGGGCTTCTTCCTTCTCACCATGGAGTTTCATCCCCGTGAATCGATTCTCTAGATCTGTCCCAATAATCATCATCATCTGCCCAAATTTATGATAGCCGCTTTCCTTCTTCCCATCCCCTTACCATGTACCTTAATCTACGTAGGATGAACTTTTGTTAATATGCTATGTTGTGTCGGGTTAAACTTGCTATGCCAGTGCGAGATTGCTTGTGAACTCCATATGCTGTGTCCGGTTGTTATTTAAACTTGTTATCTTCCAATATGTGATCTATGCATGCTATATACAATCCGTTATCTTCCAAACTTGTTATCATTTGCATGGAGTTGGGGGTTTGGATATGAGAAGGGTGGCTGTGGAGGCAGTATTTCGTTTATTCTTCAATTGTTCATATGCCTGTCGCTAGGTGCTAGATGACGTCTTAGTTCATGGAATCTCTACCGTGTCTCGCAAGGTCATCTAGGTCTCTAGGGCGCTACGGTACTGCTAGCCGGCTGTCAATACATACGCGATGACCTCCTAATCGAAGAGTCAGACTGACATTTTTTTTTTGAACTGTAGCAGTGAAGAGTCTTAGAACACATACAAATCGATAGTTGTCACTTGTAATGAATGGTACGTTAATGTGCCTGTTTCCAAAACATGTGCACAACTGCTGGTAAAACTCAAGGGATATGCATTCACTTTCAGGAGAGAACCAGCGGGGTATGTTCCGGATCCAGATTTTACTCCATTTATCTGGAAACGTGAGGGAGACGATGTGGATGATGATAGCACTGGGAAGGAGAAGGACGACGAGATGGGTACCTCAGAGCAGGCCGGTCTTTCCTCCAACCTGGCACCATCCAGTTCTACACCTAATACTGATGTTCATATGTCACATGTTCAAGGACATGGCCTCAGTGGCACGACTTCCTCCAACGTGTCGAGTACTGGCTATGTAATGATGGCGGTGGCTCCTTTTAACCAAAACCCGCAGACTCCTCGTGGTATTCAGCTAGTGGCGGATATGAGAGCTAACACACCTTTGCGCGGATGTCTTGAACGAGCGCCGGAGGTGCAACATCACGAGACACCGTCGGAAGTCGTTCATTCGCCGGCGCTGGAAAAAGATAGGCCGCAGGTGCATTCTCTTGAGAAGACGAAGGATCGGATGCACATGCATGCAACTGCACGTACACCAGCCATGCAGTACGAGCTGTTGGGGAATACTACAAAGGACGTGCATGTCCAGCCCACTCACATGCATGTACCAGTGGGCAATACAAAGGACGTGCACGTCAAGGTTCACATGCATGCACCACGTCCGGTGCCATTCCAGCAGTCCAACATGCATGCACCAGGTCCAGTGCCATTCCAGCAGTCCAACACGCATGCACTGGGACCTTTACAGTCGACCAAGCAGCTGGGAAACACGCAGGTTGCCCCTTCTACACCGACCAGTACTACGACGACGTTCAGGTCATCGACGGTTGCTGTTGGAGAGGGGATTTCTACACCACCATCATCCCCTCCATCGGCAGCCACACGCACGCAACAACCGTCGTCCGAGGTAACAACAGTCCCTGACACGCTTCTGTCGGCGGCCTCGTCGCTAGAGCCGGTGGATGAGAATGTCGGGGAAGGGGTTGCTACTTCACCATCATCCCCTCCTCCGGCAACAACGCCGGCACCACGACAACAGCTGGAGATGACTCCTACACGCCGTAGTTGTCGGCATACGGTTGCCGACAACGGTTCTATGGACACTGATGAGGACTCCTTGTCCAAGGCTATGCGTCGTAAAGCAGCGCAGAATCTTGACAACCAAGGTATGACATCGTCATCCAAATCCTTTTTAGCATTTTCCAATAATACCATCGTTGCTAAGCTGAATAATGTGGGTGTTAATATTGGTAAGAGTCAGAAGGATATTTCTATTTCGACTAATGCTTTGAAACATTTGAAATATGACCGGTTAAAAGTTACCCCACGTGTTTCTAGCAAGTCTTTTACTTCTCATATTGATGAGGAGGAGCTGCATGCCACATCTGATGGTCAACTACTTTCTCATTTAGTAGGAGAGGTTTCGGACGTGGGTCTAGATGAATCCGGGCTTAGTTCATTTATTGAGCTTACAACATCCGGACGTAAATCAAAGACCGCACGTTCAAAAAAACTTAGTAAGTCCCATAAGAGGGCGAAGTGTTCTAAATCTCCTATTGTTTCCTCATGAATGGAATGTTTTTTTAATAGCAGAGGTCTACGTGACTTGGCTAAACATTTATTCATTGTGGAATGTAATAGGGAATACAATTTAGATTTTTTGGCTATCTCTGAAACGGGGAGACGTGATTTCTCAGTAAGTTTGCTTAACCGTCTTTCTGGCGGGATAGACTTTACTTGGGTTTCATGACCGCCTAGAGGTCGTTCTGGGGGCATTTTAATTGGCGTAAATACAGGGACTATGGATGTTTTGGCTAGTTTGAATGGTGAGTTTCACGTTAAACTCCATATTCGCAACAAGGCCGACAACTTCACATGGACCCTAGTCACCGTGTATGGGGCTGCCCAAGATGAGTTGAAGGCAGATTTTCTTCGTGAATTGGTTAATCTGGCGAAAGATAATCCCTATCCCATTCTTATAGGTGGGGATTTCAATTTGCTTCGATTTCCAAATGAGAAAAGCCGCGGTAGGTTTGATAATCATTGGCCTTTCCTTTTCAATGTTGTCATCGACAGTTTAGATCTGCGAGAGATTTTCATGATTGGAAGACAATTCACTTGGGCGAACAGTCTTCCAGAGCCGACATATGAGAAACTAGATCGTGTTTTAATGGATACCGACTGGGAATCTAAATTTCCTATGGTGTCTGTTCATGCTCTACCTTGTATCGAGGCCATATCAGACCACGCACCGGTCCTCCTAACTACCGGGTTGCCACGACCGCAACATAAACGCAAGTTCAAGTTCGAACTCGGGTGGTTGCTTCGGGATGGCTTCCACGACATGGTCAAGGAGGTGTGGGAGAAACCGGTAGCCGGGTCAACCCCAATACACAGATGGAACAACAAAATGCGTGCATTACGTAAATTCCTGGGTGGTTGGGCTAGGCATACGGTGGGTATCCTCAAAAAGGAGAAGTTTCGTCTTTCATCTATTATTGATGAATTAGAAGCTTTGGCAGAGGTTAGACCTCTATCTGAGCATGAAATCGAGATCAAGAATCACTCGAATGCACAGATAGCTAACATGCTGCGTGAAGAGGAACTCAAATGGTACCAACATTCTAACTCTCAATTTATCCTGAAAGGTGATTCGAATACTAGATATTTCCATGGAGTCGCCAATGGCAGGCACCGGAAGAAAATTATTCACTCCCTACAACAGGATGAGGATGCGATTGAGGCGCATGAGCAACTTAAATCTTATATCACCAATTATTATAAAAATCTGTTCGGAGCCCCAGAGGAAGGAAACTTCTCGATGGATGAGTCCCGAACAGATGACATCCCCCAGGTCTCTGATGAGGAAAACTGTCTTCTAACAGCCCCATACTCCGAGGAGGAAGTTAGAAAGGCGGTTTTCCTAATGGAGCATAACAAAACCCCGGGACCGGATGGTTTTCCCGCTGAGTTCTATCAGAACTTCTGGGAAGTCATCAAATCGGATCTTCTACTTTTGTTTAGCGACCTACATGCTGGCCAACTAGAATTGTTTCGCTTAAACTTTGGCGAGATTGTTTTTTTACCTAAGGTTAATGAGGCTGAAAGGATACAACAATATAGACCTATTTGCCTCCTTAATGTTAGTTTTAAAATATTCACCAAGGTTGCGACTATTAGGCTAAATTCGGTTGCTGAACATGTGGTTCGGCCTTCACAGACAGCTTTTATGCAAGGCAGACATATCCTAGATGGAGTTGTTATCCTTCATGAAACAGTCCATGAATTACACCGGAAAAAGCTGAATGGAGTGGTACTCAAAATAGACTTTGAAAAGGCTTATGACAAAGTCAAGTGGCCTTTTCTTCAACAGACTCGCAGAATGAAAGGATTTTCTGCAGAGTGGCGCGCTATGATTCATAGCTTTGTTTCTGGAGGTAGTGTTGCCATTAAGGTCAATGATGACATTGGACACTATTTCCAAACGAAGAAGGGATTGCGACAGGGCGACTTAATATCGCCCATGCTATTCAATATAGTGGCTGATATGCTAGCAATCATGATTGAGCGTGCCAAGGTTGATGGCCAAATTAATGGGGTAGTAGATCATCTAGTTGTTGGTGGTCTCTCTATACTTCAATATGCCGACGATACAATTCTCTTCATGGATCATGACCTTGAGAAAGCAAGAAATCTGAAACTGATTTTATCAGCATTCGAGCAACTCTCGGGTCTTAAGATCAATTTTCATAAAAGTGAATTGTTTTGCTTTGGCGAGGCTCAAGACGAGGCCCACCTGTACGCTGAACTGTTCGGATGCGGGTTGGGCCAGTTTCCGATCACATATTTGGGGATACCGATACATTATTGGAGACTCACAAATGCTGAATGGAAACACGTTGAGGAGAGACTGGAAAAAAGACTTAGCAGTTGGAAAGGTAAACTGCTGTCTCTGGGTGGAAGATTGGTCCTCATAAATTTAGTACTAAGTAATATGGTACTATATATGATTTCCTTCTTCCAATTGCCGAAAGGAGTTTTACATAGATTGGATTACTTCCGATCAAGATTCTTTTGGCAAGGAGATAGTGAGAGAAAGAAATATCGACTGGCTAAATGGAGTGTGGTTTGCCGTCCCAAAGACCAAGGCGGGTTGGGCATTCATGACCTTGAGGTTAAGAATAGGGCCCTTCTCGGCAAATGGTTGTTTAAATTATTGACGGAAGATGGTGTATGGCAAACCCTCCTGAGGAGGAAATATGTGGGTTCTAAGGCGGTATCCCAAGTATACTGGAAGCCTGGGGACTCCCACTTTTGGGCAGGTCTAATGGCTACGAAGAAATATTTCTTCTGCTATGGATCCTTCTCGATTAAGGATGGCTCGGAAATTAGATTCTGGGAGGACAAGTGGCTAGGAAATGCCACACTCCGGGAACAATATCCGGCTCTATACAATATTGTGCGTCACAAGGGTGATACTATCGCCACAGTAATGGAATCGTTTCCGCCAAATGTGACATTCAGAAGAGATTTAATTGGACCCAGACTCCAATCGTGGAATATTCTTCTCCAACGATTGTCCACGGTGCAATTGTCACATGGGTCTGATGTATTCCGATGGAACCTCCATGAGAATGGAAAATTCTCAGTGGAATCTATGTATAGAGCGTTAATCCAGTCTGTGTGCCAGTTGATAATAACAAGAAGATCTGGAAGATGAAGATACCTCTTAAGAACAAAAATTTTGCATGGTATCTTCGTCGCGGAGTCATTCTTACTAAAGATAACCTTATTAAGAGGAATTGGCATGGAAATCCACAATGTGTCTTTTGTCACCATGATGAGACAATAAAACATTTATTCTTCCAATGCAAATTGGCTCGTTCTATATGGTCAATCATCCAAATAGCTTCTGGCTTGTATCCTCCATGTAGTGTTGCTAATATATTTGGCAACTGGTTACATGGAATTGATCACAGGTTCAGAATTCTTCTAAGGGTGGGAGCGCTTGCCGTTATTTGGTCGCTTTGGCTATGTAGAAATCATAAGGTTTTTAACGATAAAAGTACTTCTCCCTTGCAGGTTATCTACAGATGTATCGGGATTCTTCGTTTATGGTCCTTTCTACAACGTGTGGAGAATCGAGACCTGTTTACGGAGGTGTGTACACGATTGGAGGCTACGGCGAGGGATACTTTTACCCAACATGGGTGGCAGCATGATCTTAGGATTGGTGCCCCTCCACTTTAGGCATTATACACACTCTACATGTTTCTTGTATTTCGCCTTTTTATTTTTATTGTTTTATGAGGAGACCTTGTTTGGCTGTGTGCATCTCAGTTATGCAGAGGCCGGGTGTAATGTTTAAATCTTTTAAGTAATAAAGCGCCCCTTTTCGAAACTGCTGCATATATATATATATATATATATATATATATATATATATATATATATATATATATATATATATATATATATATACCTGCGTTTTACGTGGCTCCTAGCTGCGCGGTGCTGAATCATTCAGACCCATATGGTCTAGTAAAGTTCAGTTGCTCCCAACAGCTAGCAACAACTACTACGCACTTCAGCACTTGGTGCTCATATGCACAGTCATTTGCAAATTTAAAGCTCATATATGATCGAGTTGATCCCCTCGTGCTCATATATACGTGCTAACACCCAAGGAACATCACACTTGTCATATGTGACTGAGTGGCTCATACAGCCAGTGTCATATATATGTATATCTCTTTGCTTGTTCGTAGGTTCAGGCTGGTAAGGCATTGGGAAGGTGTACAACTCTGCTAGCGGACGTGGATTTTTGAAGCTCAGGCTTCTGGACACCCCTTATTCTCACCCACCAATATTGCTTTAAGATCTGTGTTAGACAACTCACTAGTGGAAAACGGCCCATTTGTCCCGGTTACAGAGGCCCATTTGTCCCGGTTCTGGAACCGGGACTAAAGGGTCGGGACTAAAGCCCAAAACCTTTAGTCCCGGTTCGCTTACGAACCGGGACCAAAGGGGCTCCACGTGGCCGCTGCGGGAGCCCAGGCAGGAGGACCTTTAGTCCTGGTTGGTAACACCAACCGGGACCAAAAGGCGGCCACGCGTCAGCAGCTCGCAGGCGCTGGGGTTTTTTTTTGGAAGGTTTTTTTTTGGGGTTTTGGAGGGTTTATTTAGGGGTTTCATATTGTGTTAGCGAGCTAATAGAGAGAAGTGACCTCTCTTTTTCCGTGGCTTGGTCGACGCTAGCTACTACACATATAGAGAGAACTCGACGCTAGCTAGTAAGGAAATAAAGGAAACCATTAATTACACAAGATCGTCATGAACATATATAGAGAGAAGTGACATCTCTTTCTTTGTGCTTGGTCGAACAACAAGTTTTCATATATCTATCCGACGCTGCTACATATGTACAATATATAACATCCCTTACAACCATTTCAATTTCAGATGGTATTCTCCGTGTTCAGGTATGACATGGTCAAGAAAGAATCCCGCCAATTCCTCTTGAATTGCTCGTATGCGATCATGTGGTAGGAGTTCATCCCGCATCTGCCAGATCTAATTTAAAGAAGGGGGTCAATACATATATATGAATGAAACTCAACACAATTGATGGTAATATATAAAATAAAATTGTGAATATTGTTTATGTACTTCAAATTGTTTCTCAGAGGAGGCCCGTTCAGAGGTATAGTAGCGAATGAACTCGCATACGTAGTATCGACATAAATGAGTGTTGGGTGCCTGCAACAAGCACTTTACGAGAATAGAGTTCAATCAAACTGATAAGCAAGCATGATAATGGTATTGATGAAACTAGAATCAATGAGAGATGCGCGGAACTAGCTAGTACTACTTACTTTGGGGTGTGTAAATCGCAGCTCCTTCTTCAGACCCGGAACCATAGCGGTGAACGTTTTCCAAACCCTGGCAGGCAAAGAAAATGATTACTTGATATCAGGAAATGAACGAAAGTTGCCGATATGGTCCCGGTATTGATTGAACTTACTTCTGGAGCATTGCAGTCATGTCCGCATAATACTTGGGATCTTTACGGAGCGAGTCTAAGACAGTTACTAATGCCCCGTCAAGGTTAATGGATAGCAGAATATAGTGGAAGCTGCGCACGCATAACTCATCAATTACATTACTTAACCACGAGTAAGCGAAACCGAATATGCAGAAGACAGTAACACTCACTTGAAGTTGTAAGGAAAGAGTATTTCCCTTTTGTTTTGATGTCTAAGGAACGTTTCTAGCAAGTTGTTTTCGGTATCTTTGGCCTCCTTTCGTACCGACCATTCATTTACGGTATTTGGGCTAATGAACCCAACGTCGAAGATTCCTGTTTTTTTGCATTCGACCATCTTTAATCTGCATAATATAGTGAGGATAATTATATATACATGCAATGAACGAGCTGAGCTAGAGACTTAATTATAGAAGTAATACTTACAGACAGTAGCAAGTCATGAGTTGTTTGTCGAGGGCCTTTTGATTGTATAATTGAAATAACTCCACAAATTCAACAGGCAGCAGGTCGACTCCAGGGAAGTCATGCTCTTTTTTAATTCCGACAAACAAACTGTCTTTCCCAGACTTCCTGCAGGTTTTCATATACCAGTCATGCAATTTTTGCATCATCGTTGTTAGATGAGGATGATCAGGTTTGACGAGAGGCTTCCCGTGCTCGTATCTAAAGACGTCTACTACCTCAGCCGTTTCAAACTGTACATCATCGGGCATGTAATCATCAAGAGTTGTACCGGGCAGTAGCACCGGATGATTAGCGATATCGATAGACACCTTGAGCGGGGGGCACGATTGCTTCTCCTGTTCGCCGAGCTGGGGAATTGTTTTCCCACTTCTTCGTTTTTTCGCTCTTGCAGCACTGGAAGTACTTCCCGACTGCTGCGCTTCAGCATGTGTCTTAGTAATTATGCGGTCATAGTTGGAGTCCGGCGGAGGCGGTGGTGGTCGCTTCAGGGCATTGATAGTGCGCTTCACTTTCACCGGATCTACCTTCTCCTTCGGAGGTGGAGTTTTCTTTGCAAAATGGTCCCTCAGTTGGGCATGACATATGTCCTCGTTTTCCTGCTCGGTCCTCTCATATGGTAACTTTTCCAGAGGCTTGAGAGATGGACCGTATCTGAATTGCCTCCCGCCTCTGTTTGTACTGCTAGCCGCCGAAGCGGCGGCGTCTCTCTTCCGTCGTTGCTGACGAGGCGGAGAAATCCGACGCGTCGGAGGAGCCGGAGCGGCGGCGTCTGTTTTCCGCCATTGCCGACGAGGCGGAGGAGGAGGCGGACTACTCCGATGCGCCGGAGTAGGCGAAGGAGGAGGCGGAGTGCCCTCATGCGTCGCAGGAGCCGAAGAAGGAGGCGGGGTGCCCTGATCACTCGCCGGAGGAGGAGGAGGAGGAGGAGGCGGAGTGCCCTGACTCGCCGGAGGAGGAGGAGGAGGCGGAGGCGTCCAGTTTGGAAGCTTGATGTACTCCTTCTGCCATAGACATGTACTCCTCAGAGCACGAACCAGCTGATTCTCCCCTTCACCTGTAGAGTGGTCAAGCTCGAGCTCCTCAAATCCCTCCATTACTTCATCCACCATCACGACAGCATAGCCATGTGGAATCGAAAGGCAGTGAAAAGTTCTGTTGGGTTGAGGAGGTGCAACAGAGCCGACAGCCGCCTTGAAAGTGAGGTTCCGGTATTTCGTCACAAGCTCGCAATGTTGAGCCTCCGTGATAGTATCCACAGGGTAGATAGGAGCCGTGAAGTCAGGCTGAACGGGCTCCGTGGAAGCCACGCTGCTTCACCGCTGAGATGGTGGGGGTAGCTTCTGGGGTAGCTTCGTGCCGCTGAGATGGTTGGCCGGTAGCTCGCTGGCTCTCAGTTTCCTCTAGCTTTTGTAGTCTTGCATTGAGCTTCTGCATGTCGCTCAGCTCCGCTTTCCACTTTCTCTCCCGGCTTCTGTAACCGCCTGCGTCGGGAAACCCAACCTTCCACGGAACGGAGCCTGGTATGCCTCGTGTTCGTCCAGGGTGCTCAGCATTCCCTAGGGCCTCAGTCAGCTCGTCCTTCTCTCTGTCGGGAATGAACGTCCCTTCCTGCATTGCGGTGATATACTTCTGAAGCTTCGTGACGGGTATTGCAAGTTGCTTGTCCGTCCAACGGCACTTCCCTGTTTCAGGGTTCAAAGTTCCCCCAACCCCGAAGAACCAAGTCCTTGAACGGTCTGGCCAGTTCAATGTTTGTGGTACGACCCCTTTAGCAATCAGGTCATTCTTAGCTTTGTCCAACAACGGCCGGGCTTTGAGGTAGCCACTTGACCCCGTGTGATGGTGATACTGCTTCTTTGCAGCATTGTTCTTGTTTGTCTCTGACATTTTCTTACTCTTGTCCGATGTCTTGTAGGCCACAAATGCGGGCCAGTGATCTATTATCTTCTCAAATCGGCCGATGAATTCTGGAGTCTCCCCTTTGTCGACAAACTTTGATTTCAACTCATTCTTCCACCTCCTGAATAGATCTGCCATCTTCTTAAGAGCACACGCCTTGACCAGTGGCTCTATAACTGGCTTATTCGGATCCTCCTCTGGCGGTAGGGTGAAATTTGCCTTCAGCGCGGTCCAAAGATCATCTTTCTGTCTATCGGTGACATAATCACCTTCAGGGGCGTCGTCCTTAGGCTTATTCCATTGCTTGATGCTGATCGGGATGTTGTCCCTAACAATAGCTCCGCACTGAGCAAAAAATGCGTCCTTGGTACGCTTGGGTTCAATCGGATGGCCATCGTGCGCGAGTGCTGTGATCGTGAACCTTTCATCCTTGCGCAACCTCTTCTTCGGGCCTCGTCTCGTTACCTAAGTTTGGCTCGATCCGGAGGGCTATAAAAGAAGAAAGAAGAGTTAATATATGTACATACCAAAACAATTAATGCATCAATTAGCTAGTCAGCACAGGCTTAATTAATATATATACCTTGCCGGACTTTGCAACAGCTCCCTCCTCCGTTCGGTCACCGGAGCCGTCATCATGGTCTCTTTCTTCCTCCGGCATTCGGTCACCGGAGCCATCATGATCATGTCCTTCCTCCTCCATTGTTCGATCACCGGAGCCGTCATCCTCTCCTTCCAGACCATCGGTGTCGTTGAGAAACGACAAGATATCACGTCCGGCGAGGATTATCTCCCCCAACAACTGTTCTTGTTCCAAGTCTCTTTGAGCCATGGTTTCTGCAAATATTACAACATGGCAATTAATATACAAAGATGAATGTCCGACGTCCAGACCGCCTCTCTCATGAATGTCCGACGTCCGGACCGCCTCTCTCATGAATGTCAAACAAGGGATTCTATTAACCTTTAAGGGATTTAACAAAATGGCGCCATTCTGAATGTGTAGAAAATGGTCCATATTTTTCCTGATCTCATCTACCCTTCTATATGTCACGTTGTCTAGTGTCAAAGGATTCAAGAAAACCAAGGCTTCATCATTAGCCAGAAGTAACAGGCGCATAATGGTACGAAGCTCCCCAAAATTGTTTTGGAACGGAGTCCCGGATAGGATAATTAATTAGCTTTTTGGTACGAAGTTCAGCAAGAGCCTTCCGAATATCACTATTTGGAAGGCCTTTGCTGAAATTCGTACCAAAAAGCGAATTATTCTATCCGGAACTCCGTTCCAAAACAACTTTGAAGAGCTTCGTAGCATCATACGCATGTTACTTCCGGCTAATGATGAAGCCATGGATTTCTTCAATACTTTGACAGACAACGTGACATATAGAAGAATATATATATAGATGAGATCAGAAAAAAATTGGATCAACTTGTGCACATCCATAATGGGGGCATTCTTGATAAATCTATGTTACCAGAGTTTTCTATATGAACAAAAAAAATTCCACATGACATGTCCGACGTCCCCCCTCATGTCGAAGTTATCGGGGAGGGGGTAGACGACAACGACGCTCACCCCTCATGTCCGACGTCCGACGTCCCCCCTCATGTCATGTCCGACGCCACCCCTCATGTCGAAGTTATCGGGGAGGGGGTAGATGAAAATGACGCTCAACCCTCATGTCATGTCCGACGTCCCCCCTCATGTCGAAGTTATCGGGGAGGAGGTAGATCGACAACGACGCTCTTTCTTCTAGGGTTTGGGTGGCCTCGATAGTTGGTCGGGCGAGCGGACCGCCTCTCTCTGATGCATGTCCGACGTCCCCCCTCATGTCGAAGTTATCGAGGAGGGGGTAGATCGACAACGACGCTCTTTCTTCTAGGGTTTGGGTGGCCTCGATAGTTGGTCGGGCGAGCGGACCGCCTCTCTCTCATGCATGTCCGACGTCCCCCCTCATGTCGAAGTTATCGGGGAGGGGGTAGACGACAACGACGCTCACCCCTCATGTCCGACGTCCGACGTCCCCCCTCATGTCATGTTCGACGCCACCCCTCATGTCGAAGTTATCGGGGAGGAGGTAGACGACAACGACGCTCACCCCTCATGTCATGTCCGACGTCCCCCCTCATGTCGAAGTTATCGGGGAGGGGGTAGATCGACAACGACGGTCTTTCTTCTAGGGTTTGGGTGGCCTCGATAGTTGGTCGGGGCGAGCGGACCGCCTCTCTCTCATGCATGTCCGACGTGCCACCTCATGTCGAAGTTATCGAGGAGGGGGTAGATCGACAACGACGCTCTTTCTTCTAGGGTTTGGGTGGCCTCGATAGTTGGTCGGGCGAGCGGACCGCCTCTCTCTCATTCATGTCCGACGTCCCCCCTCATGTCGAAGTTATCGAGGAGGGGGTAGATCGACAACGACGCTCTTTCTTCTAGGGTTTGGGTGGCCTCGATAGTTGGTCGGGCGAGCGGACCGCCTCTCTCTCATGCATGTCCGACGTCCCCCCTTATGTCGAAGTTATCGGGGAGGGGGTAGATCGACAACGACGCTCTTTCTTCTAGGGTTTGGGTGGCCTCGATAGTTGGTCGGGCGAGCGGACCGCCTCTCTCTCTCATGCATGTTCGACGTCCCCCCTCATGTCGAAATTATCGGGGATGGCCGGGGTAGATCAACAACTAATGCATCCATCCATACACACATACATATATACATCCATCCATCCATACACACATACATATATACATCCATCAGAGTATATTAACAGTAAATGGATACATATATACAAAAAATACTATGAACAAAAAAAATTCTATGAACAAAAAAAATGGCAGCGGCGGCGGTGGCAGCGCGGCGGCAGCGCAGGGGCAGCGGCGGCGGCATCGCGGCGGCAACCCAGGAGCGGCGGCGGCGGCAGGGGAAGGGGAGCTCACTGGGGGTCGGTGCGTCGGGGCAGGGAGCGGCGGACGACGACGGCGACGACGGGGAAGTGGCGACGGCGACGGCGAGGGCGAGGGCGACGGCGAGGCGATGGCGAGCACGATGGGGGCGGCGAGCGAGGGCGACGACGGCAAGCGACGACGGGGGCGGCGGGCGACGACGGGGGCAGCGAGCGACGGCGACGACGGGGGCGGCGGGCGACGATGGGGGCAGCGAGCGGCGGCGACGACGGGGGCGGCGGGCGGCGGCGACGGCGACAGCGACGGCGGGCGGGCAGCCTGGCGGCGTCGATTTCGTCGGCGTCGTCGGGGGTGAGATGAGAATGCTGAAAATTCCTAAGTGTCGGCTTATATACACAGAGCATTGGTCCCGGTTGGTGGCACCAACCGGGACCAATGCACCCCTTTAGTCCCGGTTGGTGCCACCAACCGGGACCAAAGGTCAGTTTTCAGCAGCCCAGAGGGCGGGAAACAGGGACCTTTGGTCCCGGTTGGTACCACCAACCGGGACCAAAGGTCGGTTTTCAGCAGCCCAAAGGGCGGGAAACAGGGACCTTTGGTCCCGGTTGGTGGCACCAACCGGGACTAAAGGGGCGCATTGGTCCCGGTTGGTTCCACCAACCGGGACCAAAGGGTGGTGCTGCCCGGGGCCAAATTTTTAGTCCCACCTCGCTAGCTGAGAGAGCTCGAGAGTGGTTTATAAGCGCTGCTGCGCACACCCTCTCGAGCTCCTCTCAACTGCAGGCTTTCAGGCCTAATCTGTCACTGGCTGTGGGCCTATTGGGCCTTCTGCGGGCCTGAATCCTGGCCCAACAAGCTGGTTGGGTTTCTAGTCATATTCAGGCCGTGGTGGCCCAGTAGGTGGCATTTTTTTAAAAAAAAATCCAGTTTTTTTGTTTTGTTTTTTGCTTTATTTATTTTATTTTGTTCCTACTTACTGTTTTTCAGTGATTCTTTTTGCTTTTAGGTCACAAAAATTATAAACTTTCTGTTAGTGCCATTAGTTTTCAAATTTGAATAGTTTAAATTTGAATTTTTTGAAATTTGTGTGAATCACTAATTTGTGAATAACTTTACTAAAAAATAGATTTTTGAGTGAATCCTTTTCCTGCTATTTAATATTACTGTGTTTTATCATTATATTCAATTTGGTAAGTTTTAGGCTATTTTAAATTTCTATTTTAATGAAAAACAGATTTGGTTATTTTAGTTTGCTATTAAAGTTTCTAACAAAAAAACTCTTTATGAAAATTCTTTTTGCTATTAATGTTTTGAACAAAAAATACTTTGATAATTTTACTTGCATAAATTTTATATAATTTTAGTTTCAAAAATACTAGAGGTTTATAAAAGCTTTTTAGTTGATTCATTTTGCTATTAGAGTTTTATAAAAGCTTTTTAGTTGATTCTTTTTGCTATTGAAGAATATTATAGTTTTATTTTAGTTGATCATAACAGAATATTTTAATTGATTATTTTTAGTTCATTCTTTTTGCTATTAGAGTTTCATAAAAGTTTTCGAGTTCATTCTTTTTGCTATTAGTTCATTCTTCGAGCTAAATGAACCTGAAATTGAAAAGCACTACAAATGAACTCTGAAAAGATTGAAAGTTGGCATGGTATCATCATTTCACCCACATAGCATTTGCTAAAAAGTTGAGAGGGTTACAGCAAAAACTGGACGCACTTCATGTACAAAATGGACAATCTCTTTCGATGTATCAGGGTTTCGGATGAAAACTCATCTGTTACAAAGGGATTTCATTTTTTTGAACTTATTTGAACTGTAGACTTTTTGTGTGTTCAAAATGCACCATTCAAAGCCACATCATCAATTTTCAACCCTTTCTGACTTCATTTGGTATTTTTCATGCATTTACTGATTTTTTAAGCTAAATGACCCTGAAATTGAAAAGCATTACAAATGAACTCTGAAAAGGTTGAAAGTTGGCATGGTATCATCATTTCACCCACATAGCATGTCATAAAAAGTTGAGAGGGTTACGGCGATAACTGGATGCATTTCGTGTACAAAACGGACAAGTCATTTCTTCACATGTAACTGCAGTGATATTCTAGATCAAAGGCATCATCATACTAGTTGTGGAGAGAAAGTCTTCACTTTTTCTTCGCTTGTGTCCTTCGCTTATTGCGCCGTAACCATGGATAATCTTCATCGTTTAACAGGGTGCTTGGGCCAGCCTTGACTTTGAAGGGAGGAATTTGATGAAACTTTTCATAATCTTTAGACATGTCTGTCTTGCCCTCCAATCCCACGATATCTCTTTTTCCTGAAAGAACTATGTGGCGCTTTGGCTCATCGTATGATGTATTCGCTTCCTTATCTTTTCTTTTTCTCGGTTTGGTAGACATGTCCTTCACATAGAAAACCTGTGCCACATCATTGGCTAGGACGAATGGTTCGTCTGTGTACCCAAGATTGTTCAGATCCACTGTTGTCATTCCGTACTGCGGGTCTTCCTGTACCCCGCCTCCTGACAGATTGACCCATTTGCACTGAAACAAAGGGACCTTCAAATCATGTCCATAGTCAAGTTCCCATATGTCCACTATGTAACCATAATATGTGTCCTTTCCCCTCTTGGTTCCTGCATCAAAGCGGACACCGCTGTTTTGGTTGGTGCTCTTTTGATCTTGGGCGATCATGTAAAATGTATTCCCATTTATCTCGTACCCTTTGTAAGTCAATATAGTCGAAGATGGTCCCCTGGCCAACGAGTACAACTCATCAGAAACAGTGTTGTCACCCATGAGACGTGTTTGCAACCAACTGCCGAAAGTCCTGATGTGTTCATATGTAATCCAGTCGTCACACTGCTCCGGGTGTTTGGAGAGCAGAATATTCTTGTGTTCATCGACATACGAGGTCACCAAGGTAGAATCCTGTAGAACTGTGTAGTGTGCTTGAGACCAAGAATGCCCATCCCTACATATTATTGAGTCCGCTCCTAGCGTGCCTTTTCCAGTCAGTCTCCCCTCATACCGCGATTGAGGGAGACCAATCTTCTTAAGGTCAGGAATGAAGTCAACACAAAACCCAATGACATCCTCTGTTTGATGGCCCATGGAGATGCTTGATTCTGGCCTAGCGCGGTTACGAACATATTTTTTTAAGACTCCCATGAACCTCTCAAAGGGGAACATATTGTGTAGAAATACAGGGCCCAGAACGACAATCTCGTTGAGTAGATGAACTAGGACGTGCGTCATGATATTGAAGAAGGATGGTGGGAACACCAGCTCGAAACTAACAAGACATTGCACCAAATCACTCCTTAACCTTGGCAGGATTTCTGGATCGATCACCTTCTGAGAGATTGCATTGAGGAATGCACATTGCTTCACAATGGCTAATCAAACGTTTTCTGGTAGAAGCCCCCTCAATGCAACCGGAAGCAGTTGCGTCATAATCACGTGGTAGTCATGAGACTTTAGGTTCTGGAACTTTTTCTCTGCCATATTTATTATTCCCTTTATATTCGACGAGAAGCCAGACGGGACCTTCATATTGAGCAGGCATTCAAAGAAGATTTCCTTCTCTTCTTTGGTAAGAGCGTAGCTGGCAGGACCTTCATACTGCTTTGGATGCATGCCGTCTTTTTCATGCACACGTTGCTGTTCGTCCCGTGCCTCCGG
This sequence comes from Elymus sibiricus, assembly GCA_039707655.1. NCBI lineage: Eukaryota > Viridiplantae > Streptophyta > Magnoliopsida > Poales > Poaceae > Elymus > Elymus sibiricus. The sequence continues at coordinate 89,338,391 of CM077669.1, forward strand.
TGTATCTTTTGTCTTCCCATACACTTCCAAGAATCCTAGCAGGTTCACGCAAAGATTCTTCGTCACATGCATCACGTCGATTGCAGAGCGGACCTCTAGGTCTTTCCAATAGGCTAGGTCCCAAAATATAGATTTCTTCTTCCACATGGGTGCGCGTCCCGCATCGTCAGTCGGAACAGATAGTCCGCCAGGACCCTTTCCAAAGATTACTTGTAAATCATTGATCATATCAAGTATGAGATCACCAGTACGAAGGGCGGGCTTCTTCCGGTGATCTGCCTCACCTTTGAAATGCTTTCCTTTTTTTCGACATTGATAGTTGGTCGGAAGAAATCGACGATGCCCCAGGTACACATTCTTCCTGCATTTGTCACAATATATACTGTCGGTGTCATCTAAACAGTGTGTGCATGTGTGGTATCCCTTGTTTGTCTGTCCTGAAAGGTTACTGAGAGCAGGGCAATCGTTGATGGTTACAAACAGCAACGCATGTAGGTCAAATTCCTCCTGTTCGTTCTCATCCCACACACGTACACCTCTTCCATTCCATAGCTGTAAAAGTTCATCAACTAATGGCCTTAGGTACACATCAATGTCATTGCCGAGTTGCTTAGGGCCTTGGATGAGCACTGGCATCATAATGAACTTCCGCTTCATGCACAACCAAGGAGAAGGTTATACATACATAGAGTCACAAGCCATGTGCTATGCTTGCTGCTCTGATCCCCAAAAGGATTAACGCCATCTGCACTTAAACCAAACCATACGTTCCTCGGGTCAGCTGTAAAGTCGCTCCACTTTCTCTCGATCTTTCTCCACTGCGACCCGTCAGCGGGTGCTCTCAACTTCCCGTCTTTCTTACGGTCTTTTATGTGCCATTGCATCAACTCGGCATGCTTTTTGTTTCTGAACAGACGTTTCAACCGTGGTATTATAGGAGCATACCACATCACCTTGGCAGGAACCCTCTTCACGGTGCGCTGGCCGTGAACATCACCAGAGTCATCTCTTCTGATCTTATACCGCAAGGCACCGCATACCGAGCATGCGTTCAAATCCTCGTACGCACCGCGGTAGAGGATGCAGTCATTAGGGCATGCATGTATCTTCTGCACCTCCAATCCTAGAGGGCATAGAACCTTCTTTGCTTCGTACGTACTACCGGGCAATTCGTTATCCTTTGGAAGCTTCTTCTTCATTATTTTCAGTAGCGAACTAAATCCCTTGTCAGATACACCATTGTCTGCCTTCCATTGCAGCAATTCCAGTGTGGTACCGAGCTTTCTGTTGTCATCTTCGCAATTTGGGTACAACCCTTTTTTGTATCCTCTAACATGCGATCGAACTTCAACTTCTCCCTTTCACTTTCGCATTCTCTCTGTGCATCAACAATGACCTGGCAAAGATCATCATCGGGAACATCGTCTGGTTCCTCTTGATCTTCAGCTTCCCCCATTGCAGCATCACCGTATTCAGGGGGCGGGTAGTTGTCATCATCCTCTTCTTCTTTGTTGTCTTCCATCATAACCCCTCTTTCTCCGTGCTTGGTCCAAACACTACAGTGTGGCATAAAACCCTTCTCAAGCAGGTGGAAGTGAAGGGTTTTAGAGTTGGAGAAAGCCTTCGTATTCTCACGGACAATACATGGACAATGCATAAAACCATTCTGCTTGTTTGCCTCAGCCGCTTCGAGAAAATTATGCAGGCCCTTAATATACTCGGAGGTGCGTCGGTCACCGTACATCCATTGCCGGTTCATCTGCGTGCGTTATATAATAAAGTGTATTAAAAACCAGTACAGCATATCATGAATAGAGAAGTGACCAAATTAATAGAAATTCATCATCACATTAAAGCCAAAGTACAGTAGTGACCAAAATAAATACATAACGTTCATACATAGTTCTCATTATTGAACAACATATAGCTCTCTAGAGCATGTAATTAAAACATACATTGAAACTATAAAATTTAAATGCAACAACAAATGCGATCATAACCGCAACTAAGGTACCAATTGATCCAACGGCATAATGATACCAAGCCTCAGTATGAATGGCATATTTTCTAATCTTTCTAACCTTCAAGCGCATTGCATCCATCTTGATCTTGTGATCGTCGACGACATCGGCAACATTCAACTCCAATTTCATCTTCTCCTCTTCAACTCTTTGTAATTTTTCTTTCAAGTAATTATTTTCTTTTTCAAGCAAATTTAACTTCTCGACAAGAATTTCTATGTTGGTTGGAATTTCCGGTTCACATACCTCCTAGATTAAAAAATCTATGTCACGTTGGTCGGCATAATTGTCATAAATACTAAATAAAACAAATAGTTATAAAAGATAATATATACCACATCCGAATCATAGACAGGACGAGGGCCGACGGAGGCGGATACCAAAACCATCGCACTATATAATAACAAACAATAATAAAAGTAAGAAAATTACACAAGTATCTATCTAAATCATACAAGTAAGAACTTTTTTCTTTTAGAAAGAAGATAAGAAGAAGAGGCTAACCACGGTGGTGCCGGCGCCGAGATGGGCGCGGGCGATCGACGGCGGTGAGGACGGGGACGGGACAGGACGGACCGCCAAACCTAGACAAATCTTGAGGAAAATGGAGCTTCGACAAGGAGCTTCGAGAGGAGAAAGCTTAAGTGTGGCTCGGGCATTTCATCGAACACCTCATGTGCATAGGAGCTGAGCTAGAGCACCACAAAAGCTCTTCCACGGCCGGCCAAAAAAACAGAGCAGTGCATTGCTCTGCTCGCGGGCAGGAGGTATATATAGGCCAACCATTGGTCCCGGTTTGTGGCTGGAACCAGGACTAAAGGACACCATTTGGTCCCGGTTCCAGCCACAAACCGGGACCAATGGTTGTGGGCCAGGAGCGAGGTCCATTGGTCCCGGTTCGTGTCTGGAACCGGGACCAATGGCCCATGAGGCCCGGCCGGTGCCCTGGCCTCACGAACCGGGACCGATGCCCCCATCCCATCGGTCCCGGTTCGTGAGTGAACCGGGATTAATGGGCTTTTCAGGGCTGGACCAAAGCCCTGTTTTCTACTAGTGACTAAGTTACTACATCAGATTTTCTCTTTTTGTTTCTCCCACATAAAACAACATTTGAACTTCAAACTTTGCAGCACAACTAAACATTCTAACTAGAATGTGGGAAAAAACTTTCAGATTTTTTGGTCCAACATAAATATACGAAATCAGATTTTTGGGATTAAAAATTGTTCTTTTTAGTATTTAGGATGCACAAAAAAATCCGAAAGTTTTTTTCCCACAATCTTGTTAGAATGTTTTGTTGTACTGAAAGTTTGAAGTTCAAATGTTGTATTATGTGGGAGAAACAAAAAAGAGAAAAGAGTTCGCACGAATCGCAATGCGTAAATGAGTGGTTGGATAAGGGGGTGTCTTGAAGCCTATGTTCTATAATATGTTTTCGCTCTGCTAGCATTGTGTATGTCTGTTACACATATCTTCCTTAACCGACTATGTTCCTTGCTTTTAATCTGTCTTCTTGTTTAATACCAAAGATAACCTGTTGACCTATCCTCTTGCACATGTCTTTCACGGCATCGGAGTAACAGCGTGTAACAACAGCAAACACTTTAACTGAAGGGCAAGGCTGAACGCCATAGGGCACCTGAAGCAAAGAGAGTTGTTCTAGTATGTTCTCTTGTTTGGTTCTACGGACTCTTTCATTAGGATGCAGTGTCTTTTGCTTGATCAATGTGAGCATAGGCCCCACCCAGATCAGCTCCAAAGTATGGTGCAATTCATAAAGTAGAAGAACTGTTATTGTTGTCTTTATCGACTAAATATATTCAATAAATTTCCTCTGAAGTGAGAAATAAGAAAAATTATCAAAATGTACTATCAGTTTAATCAACCAATCTCTAGAGGGCTGGCATCAATGGCAACTCCTTAAAGCTTAGAGCTAGAAACTAGGTGTGTTAATGCCTTGCTATAGATTGTTGCACAATACACTGAACTGGAGCAACAGTGTGTCAGTGTGCGCTAATGGAGTTGATTTTTACCACCTTATCCTGGGTAACTGCAGCAGGAAAGTTTCCGTGAATGACTCCCAACTCCCTCCCAACCCGTGTCGCCCTGCCTGCAGGAGACCTGCGTGAAACCCTAGCCACCAGGCAACTATTCCCCTCCAGCACTTCTCCCCTCGCCGCCGGGCAAAGTCCTCCTAGCATTGGCGGCGGCGAGGCCCTTTGTTTTTTCTCACGGGTCCGAATGGTGGCAGGGCGTTCGGTCTGTCGCGAGAGTTGGGCGTCGCGGCGGCTTGGCAGCGGCGGGCCTCGGGCAAGCGCTGCTAACTTTGGCTGTGTTGGCGCCTAGGCGGCCAACAGATCTCGGGCATGCGTGCGCGTGATGCACATGTGTTGTCCTAGATCATATCTATAGTGCCCTAGGCGCAGAGGCCCTAGGCGGCAGATCTGGTTGTGGCCTGCTCATCAGCAGGACGAGAGGTCAAGCATGGCTGACCTTGGGGCGGCGCGTGAGGGATTCATGCCCTAGAGCTTGGGTTTGTCGGTCGGCGGCGGTTGTCGTTGTATGTGCGACGATAGCGGCTTACGCAGCGGTGCGTGATTCCTGCAGTGCCCGGAATCGGGACGGTGGCTCCTCTTTTTGAACGGTGGCGGGCTCTGTGGTCGTGTGGGCGATTCAGAGAGTGGATCTCAAGGTGGTGATGGCCTTTCTGAGCCTAGCAGTGGTGTGGGACGTCCCCTACATCAATTGATCGGATTCGATGTAGCTTGGCAGGTGACACATGCGTCTCTTCCGGAGGCGTCGGCTAGTGCTTCTCATTGGTGGGTGATGCCACCGGTGGATGCTATGCACGATGTCTCATGCGGAGTTGTCAAGTCATGTCTTCTCCCGACATCTGCTACATGGTGGCTCTGGCAGAGGTGTCATGTTAAGCCTGTCGCGGCTAGTCTAAGGTGGTGCGACGGTAATGGGAGGCGAGGCAGTATCGGACGTATTTGTCTTCCGGAACCTTCTCCAGAGGTATCCAATTATCAAGGTATCGATAGCCGACAAGATAATGGTAGATGTGGCTTCAACGATGAGTTTATGCACCTGAAGGTGGTGCTTCGAAGCTTGGCTATGGGAATAAGAAACTCGAGATCAACCTTGTGTTGAACTCACCGGCGCACGTGTGGCGATACCTTTTTGGAGGCGTAGCTACGAGTTGTGTATTTTTTTGTTTCGAGTATGTATTTTATCATAGGGTTAATGGTTATCTGATGGAGTTACTACCGAGAGGCATGCAACCTGGGGTTTTATTTCTGTCTTTTTTCTGAATGTTGTTCGACTGCTGAATTTTGAATACATAATAATACATGGTTGTGTGCATCACTCGATGCAGAGTCCGGGGGGTTATCCTCCTTTAAATAACCTACACTATGGAAAGCGGCCATTAAGTCTTTATTTCTTACTACTGAAGGTTTTTTAGTTTTTCCGAGAAAACGAGAGAATAGTGGGTATTGCTCCACAAGCGGTATAGCTTTTCTTCTCAAGAATTATTTCGTTTCATATTTTTGTCATTGAAACGTTGTAGCGAACAAGATAAATTCATTCTATGCAGAAGGAATTGAGTTCTCTCTCGAAATAGTCATTTTCCCGTTTATATATAAAGCAACAACCGAAAAAGTAGATGATCGACCCATACAAGGTGATGAGGTCGCTCCCTTTCAAAACCGATCTCAGGATAACCAGATGACATAGAACGCACGCGGTTACTCTACCTAAAGAGACATATTTTGCCCCCCAGTGTCAATGTTTGTTGAAGCAATATTTGTTTTCAGTAGTGCATGCAGGAAAACTGCATGTCATCAAAGTGGAAGAGAAAAGACATAGCAGAAGTACATGGGTAGAAACCCCAAACAACAAGACCGAACATAATTCATGACATTTATGCTCTACTTGAAGACATTTTGCAAAAAATGCAACAGCTAGACTAGTCAACATATTAAATAAATTGTTTTTCATGGAGAAAGCTACTCGATGTTCACTGCGATGATCAACAATGTCAATGAAACACTACATGTGGCATCGTACAAACCCCCTCCCCCTCCGCTAATATGAACTACGTAGTTAGTGTACTACTAGTTCCCCCGTTCAAAACAATTGAAGTTCTAGATTTGTTCTACGTCAAACACAATTAAATTTGACCAAGTCTATAAAAAAAAAATATCGACATCTACAAAATCAAATTGGTTCATTAGATTTATTATGACATATGTTTTTACACACTATATATTTGATATTGTAGATATTAGCAGATTTTTTAGAGACTTGGTCAAACTTAAAAATGTTTGACTTAGGACAGTCCTAGAACTTCAATTATTTTGAAACAGAGGGAGTAATTATCACAGTACTATAAGATGGATGTTCTATAAGGCTAGAGAAATAAAATTTAGAATTTGAGTATATGTTGAAGGAAGAAAAACTATATTTTTGTAGGAGTAGTTGTGCCTAGACATGTTCTCGGTGTTACGTAATCCAAGGCTCTCCGGCAATGTTTTTCCAAGATTTTGTAGGAATTGCCTTCCCTGGAAACACGTTTTTGGGGGCACTCAACGATGTTACCTCTTTGTTATTTAGTTCTACAACTAATTGTATGCATCTTTTTGAGTCCGGACAGAAGCTTTTCTTCTTTTTTCACACAACATATGGCAAGTGATGGATGAAAAATGCAAGGAACATAACCCATGTTAAAACACCGCAGCAAGTCTGTGGTCCAAATTGATCACTTCCAGGTACCAAATCTTTATAGTATTTTTTCAGATAAATGATACGCCAGTGATCCACGTGAACTCCTTTAAGTTACGAGAAATAAGGTAGCTAAAGGGAAATTTGGTGGCTCATAAATGGGAGGGCATATATGCAGCTCTATAAATAGCAAACGGTTACTTTTAGCCAGGCCAGGAGTTTTTCATTTCAACGATACATGTCATGAAAGCTGAACCCGTGAATACTAGCTCTTCGTTGCTCAACTTTTCATGTTGCTATCCTCTAAATTTGGGTGTTGGGGAGATGATCTTTCACTTATCAAAAATACCACCTTGATCTCTATGTTGGTGCTAGGCTTGGAAGGCAATTGGGAACTAAGGCGTGCTGTACTCGTTCTGCTGGGAACGATAAAAGGCTGCTCCAGTCGTCTGTTCTAGTACGCAATATCTAAGAGTCGGCTTCTCATACCTACCATTATTTGGGTTAGTTGGCCCTCGAATGGAGCCTCCAGTTCTGAAGCGAAACGAAGGCCTGATGGAGCAGAAAGAGCAGTTATTTGCTGCGTAGGTCTCCCCAGCGTGGCAAGGACGCATACCTTGGCAGTCAACTAATGGCCGATGCCAAGTCACTGCTGGAATTAACCACGTGTCCTAGACTCCGGCCTAGTCCAGTTTGGACAGGAAATAATCACTGTAGAAAAAGGTATAGGATTAGAATAGCTGTTGCGGCTGCTTTATATACTCCTAGATCGGGATAAAATCGACGATCCAGCAAAAAAAGAAGATCGAATCTACGTGTTCTTGTGTGTGTGTTTTGTGTTACGCCTGTTCCAGCGGGATTGATCAAAGCACGCGCGTGTAACTCGCTAGTACAAAGGCAGCTTCACCTGACAGAGAATAGATCCAGCTGCTTGGCTTTTTACGTGCGCGTCAACTTGGCTCGTGTCTTGCATCCCAAGGAATCTACATTCTATACGTAGCTAGCTTCAGTACGTGCGTACAGTCGGAAAGTACAGGATGAGTCGGGATCTACGTCAACAGTCACTACCTTCTGCGGAGCTGGACTGTCATCCACTAGTAGAAAACAGGGCTTTTGTCCCAGCTTGATCTACACATTAGTCCCGGTTGCATTACGAACCGGGACTAATGTGATCATTAGTCCCGGTTCGAGCGGCTAGGGCGCCGGTCGGGCATCAGTCCCGGTTCAAATGGGACCTTTAGTCCCGGTTGGAGACACCAACCGGTACTAAAGGGGCCGATACCCTTTAGTCCCGGTCACCAACCGGGACTAAAGGGGTTGAGGCTTTAGTCCCGGTTGGTGTCTGACCTTTAGTCCCAGTTGGAGACACCAACCAGGACTAAAGGGGTTCTGAAAGTTTTTTTTCTTTCTGTTTTTACATTTGTTTTCTTTTTTTAGTTTCTGTTTTAAATTGCTTATATCTTTTAGGATATTTGATGTTTTTGAGTGATTCTTTTTGCATTAGATTCAAAATTTTGTCTAGTTTCTGTTTGTGCCATTAGTTTTCAAATTTGAATGGTTTAAATTTGAATTTGTTCAAATTTGCTTCAAACCCTAGATTGTGAATAACTTGAGTTTACAAATAGTTTTTAATTTAATTCTTTTTGCTCCTAGTCACGTGTTAGATTGTTGTCACAGTAAGATTTATTTGGTTATTTTTAGAATAATTTTAATTAGGATTTTAATTAAAACAATACTGTTTTGCTTATATAGTTGTTTTAGTCATTTAATTATTGTTTTTTATTATTTTTAGTTAGTTCTTTCTGTAGATTTTAACATGTTGTAGGATGGTGCATATTGAATGCACAAAAAGTCTGGAGTTGAAATAACTTAAAAAAATGAAATGCCTTTGTAACAGACGAGTTTTCGTCTGAAACCTTGATACTTCGAAGGAGATGGTCCAGTTTGTACACGAAGTGCATCCAGTTTTTGCCGTAACCCTCTCAACTTTGTAGCACATGCTATGTGGGTGAAATGATGACACCATGCCAAGTTTCAACCTTTTCAGAGTTCATTTGTAGGGCTTTTCAATTTCAGGGTCATTTAGCTCAAAAAAATCATTAAATGCATGAAAAATAGCAAATGAAGTTAGAAAGGGTTAAAATTTGAGGATGTGGCTTTGAATGGTGCATATTGAATGCACAAAAAGTCTGGAGTTGAAATAAGTGAAAAAAAATGAAATGCCTTTGTAACAGATGGGTTTTCGTCCGAAACCTTGATACTTCGAAGGAGATGGTCCAGTTTGTACAGGAAGTGCATCCAGTTTTTGCCGTAACCCTCTCAACATTTTAGCACAAAGCTATGTGGGTGAAATGATGATACCATGGCAAGTTTCACCTTTTTAGAGTTCATTTGTAGGGCTTTTCAATTTCAGGGTCATTTAGCTCAAAAAAATCATTAAATGCATGAAAAATAGCAAATGAAGTTAGAAAGGGTTGACTCTGGCTTGGTTAACCTTAGTTATGACTCTGGCTGGGACGGTGCTAGCAGATGTAGTCAACGGTATTATTGGATGGACACCAACCCGGACTAAAGGGGTTCTGAAATTTTCAAACTCTACCCCCCCCCCCCCCCCGCGTGGACCGCCTTTTTTAGTTTTGTAGAAAATAAACAAAAATAATAAAATCTTCAAAAAATAAAATCCTTTGAAATGTAGTTAGGTTTTAGTGTCTAGTTGATATAGAAATTTTGAAATATGAATTTTGAATGTTTTTGCAAAAAAACAGAGAAAAAATGTAAAACGGCCATAACTTTTGCATACGACGTCGGAAAAAAAAAGTTTAATATATCAAAAAAAAATAGAGAAAAATTGGGACTCGATTTCACCCGGGTTTACCCAGTGAAGTTTTCTCAGATTCTCAAAATTCCAAAAGTAAAAAAAGTTATTTCAAAAAGAAGATTTTTTCCTACAAAATCAAAAAAAAAAAATTTAAAAAATTAATTTTATTTAAAAATAAATAAATGATGTCATATTTGGATTCCTCACATTTTTCTGATAATAATGGATATATTATTTGCGATTTACAGATTTAAAGATATTATTTATGCCATATTAAATGAATAAATGGCAAAAAAATGAATAAAATAATATTATTACTTATTTTATTTTCATTGAAATTCAATATTATTATTACTTATTTTGTTTATTTTAATAATTGTTTGGAATTCAAAAAATTACATAATGTGACATCAAGACCTAAGGGTTAATAGGATTGATAGCTTACTATTGTCAGGAAAACAACAAGTGCAGACTTGGAAACTAGGGGTGATAGAACCAGGATGTTAAGCGTGCTGGGGCTGGAGCAGTGAGAGGATGGGTGACCGGCCAGGAAGTTAGACGATTTGGAATGAGTGCTCCACGCTGGAACAGTGAGGACGGGTGATTAGAGATTAAATTGTCAAATAATTCAAAGATTTGAAAATTGGAATAAAACTTAAAAACAAATCAAAAAAATTCAAAAAAAAAATAAAAAAAAAATTCCTTTAGTCCCGGTTGGTGTCCTCCCTCCCCCGCCCCAGACAGCGCCACGTGGAGCCCCTTCTGTCCCGGTTTGTAAGCGAACCGGGACTAAAGGTTTTGGGCATTAGTCCCGACCCTTTAGTCCCGGTTCCAGAACCGGGGCTAATGGGCCTCTGGAACCGGGACAAATGGGCCGTTTTCTACTAGTGATCGGGCATGAGTAGGTGACGATGACTGCGTAGTGCGATCAGCGTGGAGTGAACTTGCGTGGGCGTTTCCAATGTAACCCGTAGAATACCAAACTCTGCGAACGAACCGAAGAAATGGGCGGAGCTAGTGAGTGGCGTAATACTTAGTTCCACTTTCGTACCACCAATTTCCTGAGATTTTTTTATGGGGATAAAGGAAGTTTTATTCCAAAGTAGGAGGCTTACTGTCCGCTAATACTTTTTATTAGATAAAAGGCATCAGCTCGACTTTATAGATAAAGTCACCAGGCAGCGTTCACCACAGGAAAAGCAACCACAGTATCAAACACAGAAGTACTTAAGCGAGGGGTACATGGCTCCCAGGCCAACACCGGCACGCAGGCCAAACTAGAAACGCAACATGATGAGAGGAACCACCGCATCCACTAATCGCCAGTCTGGTGTTGCGAGAGGTAAGAAGCAGAAGCCCGAATCTTGGAGGTCATCAAGTCAAAAGCAGAAGCCCGAATCTTGGAGGCAATCAGTAGGTTTAGCAGGAAAAATATGTTCGATAGTGTATTTGTTCCTAGTAGTCCACAAAGACCAGCAGACCGCCGCCAAACCAACCCAAAAAATTCGTTTAGTGGCCCCAACCAGACCCGAGGCCAAGGTCCTGAGCTCCAAAACGGATGAAGGGTTCCAGGAAACGTGGAGCCAGGACCTGATACAGCACCATACGAGCTTCGCCAGAACACACGAAAAAAATATGTGCTCCGTGTCCTCAAGGTCGCCATAGAGCGCGCACCTATCGGACCCGGGGCCGTTACATTAATGGATTTGGTCAGCGGCCGGCAACCGGCCTCTAAAGGCCTGCCACAGAAAGATCTTAATCTTAGAAGGAACACGGGCTCGACAGACCACCTTGAACCGATTAGTAGGAGAGCCAGAAATCAGCTTAGTGTATAGAGATTTAACCGAAAAGCGCCAAGAGGCAGAGTGGGGCCAGACCACCGAGTCCTCCTCCTCCGAGAGCACTGGGATGCATGCAACAAGACGCTGCCAATCATCCAACTCTACGGGAGAGAGAGAGCGACGAAGGGCTAAATTCCAATTATTGTCGGAGAGCTCAGAGATAGAAATCTCCGGGTCAGGGCAATACGAAAAGAGAACCGGAAAGGAAACTGCAAGAGGAGAATCACCGCACCACCAGTCAAGCCAAAAGCGAGTGGATTTGCCATTATGGACTACAAATTTAACAAGGGATTTAAACACAGGATGGAGTCTGACGAGATCTCTCCAGAATTGCGAGCCACCAGCGGAAGAGGCGAACATGGGGCTGGAGGCAGGGAAGTATTTCGCTCGTAAGAGGTTTAGCCAGAGAGGATTCTCCAAGGTACTCATAATTTTCCACCACCATTTGATGATCAGACATTTATTCATGGTCTTGGTGTCCAAAATGTCCAACCCCCCAAGGTTCTTGGGCCTACAGATCGGATTCCATTTGACCATTTTATACTTACGACGGTTATCCGCCGCATTCCAGTAGACTATCAATTAAAGAACGAGGCTGTTGCACCCAACAAGTGATGCTACGAGCCGTTCGGGCATAATTAACGAGACAATGTCAGACCATGTTCTCTGATCTCAGGATCTTCACAGGATTAAATTCCCTCTGCAACATGTGTCTTGAACTCCCTGACCAATTGACCATTAGAAGTGGGCAACCACCAATTGCACTAAGACCTGAAGGTTAGACCATTCAATAGTCATAGATATTCCGATCCTAATAGCTTGAATTTCCGCCTCGAGAGCACAGTAGACCAATAGTTGGCATGATGAAATAATGATAGGAGGACTGCTATCTCGCGCGCGTGCTGTGGAACGCGCGATGTCCGACAGGCAAAACTTGCCCTTTTTAGCAAGTCTAGGATGTCGTTTTAAGGTAAATCCAGGCCTCGCCCTCGGCCCCACTCGTTGAAATCGGAGGGGGGGGTGAGATTAAGTTTCATCGGGAGAGAGAGAGAGAGTAGGAAGGGCCCAACTTTGTATGCGCACATATGGGCTGAATCGTAAACGTGGGTGGGCCCATTTGTCTTTGCCTTACGACAGCGCTATGGAAACGAGATCGCTCGTTGCAACGCTCGCTCGCGAAAGAGCGTTTCCGTAATGATAGAGTCCATGTTATCCTGAGCTTTGTGAGTTCATAGATCAGCAGCCTAACATAGATTGACCGAACTCTATGGATTCTCTTCCGTCGAGGTTTACACACGTGGATTGCGGTATCTTTGGCACGGTCAGCGCAAACACATGGATCAGCCCCCATCATCCATTTGCAAAGGTAAAACGACTGGTATGTACACTTATTATTAAATGTTTGGCCGTAAAAAAGAAGAAGAGAATGACGTACTAGCTAGTTGAAGACTCTCTAGCTCCTAATCAGGCCTGATTGAAATGCATTATCGTTTCTATAGGTCCCATGATTTTATAGAAACAAATTAAATCCTGTTCAGACTCCTGGTCAAGGGTACCGGACTTAGTAAGGGCTAATTCGTTAATCAACACCAGAAGAGGGGACGCCAACGACACCCTTGAACCGTCCACTGGTATTTGGCAGCTTACATATGGAAGCAAGGCAAACCTAGTATCCTGGAAAGGACTTTGACATTAGTCAACTTATGTTGGAGTATTAATGTGTCGAATAACATGTATTGATGTACTGTGTGTGTGTGCCTTTGCGACATGTGAAGCGTAGTAAACACATACAAACTTTTGAGATCGTGTTGTAGATGCGAGGTTTAGATCTTCTGTAGGCACATGTTTGTGAGTTACTGAATCGGCAGAACATGGCACCATTACTATAGAACAACATACTACATAATCAAATTCTCTTTCATACCTGCCTTCCCAATTTCCATATGGACTTTATATGTTGATATAGTGTAGTCTGAAGTTTGATATTGAATCCCCTAAAAGAACACGCTTAGGAGGCAGTTAATGTGACAATTAAAGCTAGAGAATAAACCACCAACCTGACCACACATCCAGCAGTGTGTGACGTTCTTGCGGGCGCGTCTCCACTATAGTCGATCGATCCTATAATCTGCATGCATCAAATGGTGTGGTGAGCGAATGATGCGTCTAATGGTGTAGTAAGAGAAATAAGCCATGTCTGGCCTTGACGTGACGTGACTGACAAAATGGCAACAAAAGCATACTCCCTCCATTCCCTTATACAAGGCCACAAACTCAGATTACAGGTACCAAGATAAAATTTAATGACTACTTTGAAAGCCAACTTTTCTTCTTGTTCACTGGGATCATTAATACGATGCATGCATGCAAGGAAGAAATAAGAAGAAAGTAGATAAGTATCATTATGACTACGTGCATGCAAGTATTAAACAAGTTGCTACTCCGTCACATTTTAGAAGGCATGCACGTGTATCTAGGTTGTCAATTTGACTAACTGAATAAAATGCATATATTACAAAAAAAAATATTTAGAAACTTTAGATGTTCTATTTTCCGATGATATAATTTTTATGTTAAACAATATATTTTATATAAGTCAAATTGACAACCTAGATACACGTGCACGCCTTCTAAACTGTGACGGAGGGAGTAGTACGAGAAAACATCATTAATTTTTGCCTCGATTACTGTTGCACTTGTAGAAAACAGGGTTTGGTCCAGGCCGGATCAGAGCTTTAGTCCCGGTCGTGTTACGAACCGGGACTAATGTGAGCATTAGTCCCTTTTCGAGCGGCTAGGACGCCGGCCGGGGTTCGTCACGCATCAGTCCCGGTTCGAACGGGACCTTTAGTCCCGGTTGGTGACATCAACCGGGACTAAAGGGGTCGTGGCAACCGTTCGCCTCGCGCGAGCCCTTTTAGTCCCGGTTCGTGGCTCAAACCAGGACTAAAGGTCCCAACAGTTCAAATCCCACGCCTTGAAAGTTGTTCCGCGCGAGATCATATACATCGGAAACGCTACAGTAACGCGATCGGCCTCCATTTCTGTTCGTCTCCCTCTCCTCTCTTCTTCCCCATCCCCCACCATGAATCCACGAACTCGCTACAGGAACGTGCTCGCACATGGCACGACCAATCTCCATGTCGTCTACAAGAACGACAGCGCCAAAGTCGAGGGTTTTCTTTCCATGTTCGAGGAATGGCTTCAAGAGGAGAAACACAAGTTCATGGGCCTCGATCTCGAGTACACGGTCGATGGTCGCAATGTTGCCGTCGTCCAACTTTGTTTGAAGCAACATGTCATGGTCTTCCAGTGGGCAAGGTAATACGAAACTTGTCATAGTTTTAATTGGGGCTTTTCTTTGATTCATAGGATAGGAAAATTGCGTAGGAATAGGAGGATTGGGAATGTCGAGAACATGTCATAGTTTCCTTGATTCATAGGAAAAATGCATAGGAAAATTGGGGCTTTTCTTTGATTCATAGGAAAATTGCATAGGAATAGGAGGATTAGGAAAATTGCATAGGAATAGGAATAGGATAGGAAAATTGCATAAGAATTTTCCTTGTAGTTGCATATTGGCCATCGTGGGAGAACATGTCATAGTTTAGGGTCTTCTTTTGATTCATAGGATAGGAAATGCATAGGAATAGGAAACTTGCTATGATTCTTATTATACTTGTTATAATTCTTATTATACTTGTTCCGAATTATACTTGTTATGATTCTTATTATACTTGTTAATTATATGATTCTTATTATACATGTTAATTATATGATTCTTATTATATTTGTTATGATTATTATATTATACTTGTGCCGAAATATACTTGTTATGATTCTTATTATACTTGTTCTAAAATATACTTGTTATGATTCTTATTATACTTGTTCTAAAATATACTTGTTGCAGCAGTATTTAACACATTTGTTCCATTTTATTGTTGCAGTAGTGATAAGCACTGTCCAAAACTCATGGAGTTCCTTCGCAGCGGCATATATTTTGCTAGCGTTGATATAACGAATGACAAGATCAAGATGAGGCGCACCTGGGGTATTGAGATACCAGCTGAATGCCACATTGATCTTCAGGGCAGGTTCAGGCTTGAGCATGACAAGACTTCAATGGCTGATATGGCAGCCGCCCTGATCGACAAGGACTACGCTGATATGAAGACAAAATTCCCCAAGTCAGGGCACCAACATTGGGAGAAGACCCCACTTGACCCTATCAACATTGAGTATCCAGCAATAGATGGGTACGTTGCATACGAGTTGTACCGCAGGATTGGAATCTTCAATTATGGGCAGCGTCACCTCGTACCGCTAGTATCTCCTGCTTGGGGGTATTCTGATCCGGACGACAAGTAGTGTTTGCAATGGCGAACACTTTTATCTCTATTTATGTAGTGCTTGGGGTTCTCCTGATTCGGACGAGTAGGTTTGCAATCCGGAAGAGTAGGATTGGTATCTTCAATTATGCAGTACTTTCTGTAATGGATATCTGAACTATTATTTCTATTATGTCCTTGTTTAAGTATGGTTTGTGTGTAAGAATATTTAGTATGATGTGAGCAAGCTTTCTGAAGCATTGTGATGTATATGATGAAGATTCTCCATGGTTACGGTGCAATAAGCAAGGGACACACGCGAAGAAAAAGTGAAGACTTTCTCTCCACAACTATTCTGATGATGGCTTTGATCTACAATATCACTGCAGTTAAATATAATATTAAATAAAACTATCAAAGTATTTATTTGTTAAAAAGAATTAACTAAAAAGAATCAACTAAAATATTAACTAAAAAGAATGAACTAAAAAGAATCAACTAAAATATTAACTAAAAAGAATGAACTAAAACATTAACTAAAAAGAATGAACTAAAAAGAATCAAAATAATATTAACTAAAATTATCAAAGTATTTATTTGTTAAAAAGAATGAACTAAAAAATTGAAATCATTTTGTAACAGAAGAGTTTTCGTCCGAAACCCTGACACTTTGAAAGAGATTGTTCAGTTTGTACACGAAGTGCATCCAGTTTTTGCCGTAACCCTCTTAACTTGTTAGCACATGCTATGTGGGTGAAATTATGATACCATGCCAACTTGCAACCATTTCAGTGTTCATTTGCAGTGTTTTTCAATTCAGGGTCATTTTAGCTCAAAATAAATTATGAAATGCATGAAAAATAGCAAATGAAGTCAGAAAAGGTTTGAAAAGTGATGATGTGGCTTTGAATGATGCATATTTAATGCAGAAAAAGTCTTGAGTTCAAATATGTTTAAAATATTGAAATCCTTTTGTAACAAAAGAGTTTTTGTCCAAAACCCTGACACTTCGAAAGAGATTGTCCAGTTCGTATACGAAGTGCATCTAGTTTTTGCCGTAACCCTCTCAACTCTTTAGCACATGCTACGTGGGTGAAATTATGATACCATGCCAACTTTCAACCATATCAGAGTTCATTTGCAGTGCTTTTCAATTTAGGGTCATTTTAACTCAAAATAAATCATGAAATGCATGAAAAATAGCAAGTGAAGTCAGAAAAGGTTTGAAAAGTGATGATGTGGCTTTGAATGGTGCATATTGAATGCAGAAAAATTCTTGAGTTCAAATATGTATAAAAAATTAAAATCCTTTTGTAAGAGAAGAGTTTTTGTCCAAAACCCTGACACTTCGTAAGAGATTGTCCAGTTCGTACACGAAGTGCATCCAGTTTTTGCCGTAACCCTCTCAACTTTTTAGCACATGCTACGTGGGTGAAATTATGATACCATGCCAATTTTCAACCATTTCAGAGGTAATTTGCAGTGCTTTTCAATCTCAGGGTCATTTTAGCTCAAAATAAATCATGAAATGCATGAAAAATAGCAAATGAAGTCAGAAAAGGTTTGAAAAGTGATGATGTGGCTTTGAATGGTGCATATTGAATGCAGAAAAAGTCTTGAGTTCAAATATGTTTAAAAAATTGAAATCCTTTTGTAACAGAAGAGTTTTTGTCCAAAACCACGACACTTCGAAAGAGATTGTCCAGTTCGTACACGAAGTTCATCCAGTTTTTGCCGTAACCCTCTCAAATTTTTAGCACATGCTACGTGGGTGAAATTATGATACCATGCCAACTTTCAACCCTTTCAGAGTTCATTTGCAGTGCTTTTCAATCTCAGGGTCATTTTAGCTCAAAATAAATCATGAAATGCATGAAAAATAGCAAATGAAGTCAGAAATGGTTTGAAAAGTGATGATGTGGCTTTGAATGGTGCATATTGAATGCAGAAAAAGTCTTGAGTTCAAATATGTTTAAAAAATTGAAATCCTTTTGTAACAGAAGAGTTTTTGTCCAAAACCCTGACACTTTGAAAGAGATTGTCCAGTTCATACACGAAGTGCATCCAGTTTTTGCCGTAACCCTCTCAACTTTTTAGCACATGCTACGTGGGTGAAATTATGATACCATGCCAACTTTCAACCATATCAGAGTTCATTTGCAGTGCTTTTCAATTCAGGGTCATTTTAGCTCAAAATAAATCATGAAATGCATGAAAATAGCAAATGAAGTCAGAAAAGGTTTGAAAAGTGATGATGTGGCTTTGAATGGTGCATATTGAATGCAGAAAAATTCTTGAGTTCAAATATGTATAAAAAATTGAAATCCTTTTGTAAGAGAAGAGTTTTTGTCCAAACCCTGACACTTCGAAAGAGATTGTCCAGTTCGTACACGAAGTTCATCCAGTTTTTGCTGTAACCCTCTCAAATTTTTAGCACATGCTACGTGGGTGAAATTATGATACCATGCCAATTTTCAACCCTTTCAGAGTTCATTTGCAGTGCTTTTCAATCTCAGGGTCATTTTAGCTCAAAATAAATCATGAAATGCATGAAAAATAGCAAATGAAGTCAGAAAAGGTTTGAAAAGTGATGATGTGGCTTTGAATGGTGCATATTGAATGCAGAAAAAGTCTTGAGTTCAAATATGTTTAAAAAATTGAAATCCTTTTGTAACAGAAGAGTTTTTGTCCAAAACCACGACACTTCAAAAGAGATTGTCCAGTTCGTACACGAAGTTCATCCAGTTTTTGCTGTAACCCTCTCAAATTTTTAGCACATGCTACGTGGGTGAAATTATGATACCATGCCAATTTTCAACCCTTTCAGAGTTCATTTGCAGTGCTTTTCAATCTCAGGGTCATTTTAGCTCAAAATAAATCATGAAATGCATGAAAAATAGCAAATGAAGTCAGAAAAGGTTTGAAAAGTGATGATGTGGCTTTGAATGGTGCATATTGAATGCAGAAAAAGTCTTGAGTTCAAATATGTTTAAAAAATTGAAATCCTTTTGTAACAGAAGAGTTTTTGTCCAAAACCACGACACTTCGAAAGAGATTGTCCAGTTCGTACACGAAGTTCATCCAGTTTTTGCCGTAACCCTCTCAAATTTTTAGCACATGCTACGTGGGTGAAATTATGATACCATGCCAACTTTCAACCCTTTCAGAGTTCATTTGCAGTGCTTTTCAATCTCAGGGTCATTTTAGCTCAAAATAAATCATGAAATGCATGAAAAATAGCAAATGAAGTCAGAAAAGGTTTGAAAAGTGATGATGTGGCTTTGAATGGTGCATATTGAATGCAGAAAAAGTCTTGAGTTCTAATATGTTTAAAAAATTGAAATCCTTTTGTAACAGAAGAGTTTTTGTCCAAAACCCTGACACTTTGAAGGAGATTGTCCAGTTCGTATACGAAGTGCATCCAGTTTTTGCCGTAACCCTCTCAACTCTTTAGCACATGCTACGTGGGTGAAATTATGATACCATGCCAACTTTCAACCATATCAGAGTTCATTTGCAGTGCTTTTCAATTCAGGGTCATTTTAACTCAAAATAAATCATGAAATGCATGAAAAATAGCAAGTGAAGTCAGAAAAGGTTTGAAAAGTGATGATGTGGCTTTGAATGGTGCATATTGAATGCAGAAAAATTCTTGAGTTCAAATATGTATAAAAAATTGAAATCCTTTTGTAAGAGAAGAGTTTTTGTCCAAAACCCTGACACTTCGTAAGAGATTGTCCAGTTCGTACACGAAGTGCATCCAGTTTTTGCCGTAACCCTCTCAACTTTTTAGCACATGCTACGTGGGTGAAATTATGATACCATGCCAATTTTCAACCATTTCAGAGGTAATTTGCAGTGCTTTTCAATCTCAGGGTCATTTTAGCTCAAAATAAATCATGAAATGCATGAAAAATAGCAAATGAAGTCAGAAAAGGTTTGAAAAGTGATGATGTGGCTTTGAATGGTGCATATTGAATGCAGAAAAAGTCTTGAGTTCAAATATGTTTAAAAAATTGAAATCCTTTTGTAACAGAAGAGTTTTTGTCCAAAACCACGACACTTCGAAAGAGATTGTCCAGTTCGTACACGAAGTTCATCCAGTTTTTGCCGTAACCCTCTCAAATTTTTAGCACATGCTACGTGGGTGAAATTATGATACCATGCCAACTTTCAACCCTTTCAGAGTTCATTTGCAGTGCTTTTCAATCTCAGGGTCATTTTAGCTCAAAATAAATCATGAAATGCATGAAAAATAGCAAATGAAGTCAGAAATGGTTTGAAAAGTGATGATGTGGCTTTGAATGGTGCATATTGAATGCAGAAAAAGTCTTGAGTTCAAATATGTTTAAAAAATTGAAATCCTTTTGTAACAGAAGAGTTTTTGTCCAAAACCCTGACACTTTGAAAGAGATTGTCCAGTTCATACACGAAGTGCATCCAGTTTTTGCCGTAACCCTCTCAACTTTTTAGCACATGCTACGTGGGTGAAATTATGATACCATGCCAACTTTCAACCATATCAGAGTTCATTTGCAGTGCTTTTCAATTCAGGGTCATTTTAGCTCAAAATAAATCATGAAATGCATGAAAATAGCAAATGAAGTCAGAAAAGGTTTGAAAAGTGATGATGTGGCTTTGAATGGTGCATATTGAATGCAGAAAAATTCTTGAGTTCAAATATGTATAAAAAATTGAAATCCTTTTGTAACAGAAGAGTTTTTGTCCAAACCCTCACACTTCGAAAGAGATTGTCCAGTTCGTACACGAAGTTCATCCAGTTTTTGCTGTAACCCTCTCAAATTTTTAGCACATGCTACGTGGGTGAAATTATGATACCATGCCAATTTTCAACCCTTTCAGAGTTCATTTGCAGTGCTTTTCAATCTCAGGGTCATTTTAGCTCAAAATAAATCATGAAATGCATGAAAAATAGCAAATGAAGTCAGAAAAGGTTTGAAAAGTGATGATGTGGCTTTGAATGGTGCATATTGAATGCAGAAAAAGTCTTGAGTTCAAATATGTTTAAAAAATTGAAATCCTTTTGTAACAGAAGAGTTTTTGTCCAAAACCACGACACTTCAAAAGAGATTGTCCAGTTCGTACACGAAGTTCATCCAGTTTTTGCTGTAACCCTCTCAAATTTTTAGCACATGCTACGTGGGTGAAATTATGATACCATGCCAATTTTCAACCCTTTCAGAGTTCATTTGCAGTGCTTTTCAATCTCAGGGTCATTTTAGCTCAAAATAAATCATGAAATGCATGAAAAATAGCAAATGAAGTCAGAAAAGGTTTGAAAAGTGATGATGTGGGTTTGAATGGTGCATATTGAATGCAGAAAAAGTCTTGAGTTCAAATATGTTTAAAAAATTGAAATCCTTTATAACAGAAGAGTTTTTGTCCAAAACCCTGACACTTCGAAAGAGATTGTCCAGTTCATACACGAAGTGCATCCAGTTTTTGCCGTAACCCTCTCAACTTTTTAGCACATGCTACGTGGGTGAAATTATGATACCATGCCAACTTTCAACCATATCAGAGTTCATTTGCAGTGCTTTTCAATTCAGGGTCATTTTAGCTCAAAATAAATCATGAAATGCATGAAAATAGCAAATGAAGTCAGAAAAGGTTTGAAAAGTGATGATGTGGCTTTGAATGGTGCATATTGAATGCAGAAAAATTCTTGAGTTCAAATATGTATAAAAAATTGAAATCCTTTTGTAACAGAAGAGTTTTTGTCCAAACCCTCACACTTCGAAAGAGATTGTCCAGTTCGGACACGAAGTGCATCCAGTTTTTGCCGTAACCCTCTCAACTTTTTAGCACATGCTACGTGGGTGAAATTATGATACCATGCCAATTTTCAACCATTTCAGAGGTCATTTGCAGTGCTTTTCAATCTCAGGGTCATTTTAGCTCAAAATAAATCATGAAATGCATGAAAAATAGCAAATGAAGTCAGAAAAGGTTTGAAAAGTGATGATGTGGCTTTGAATGGTGCATATTGAATGCAGAAAAAGTCTTGAGTTCAAATATGATTAAAAAATTGAAATCCTTTTGTAACAGAAGAGTTTTTGTCCAAAACCACGACACTTCGAAAGAGATTGTCCAGTTCGTACACGAAGTTCATCCAGTTTTTGCTGTAACCCTCTAAATTTTTAGCACATGCTACGTGGGTGAAATTATGATACCATGCCAATTTTCAACCCTTTCAGAGTTCATTTGCAGTGCTTTTCAATCTCAGGGTCATTTTAGCTCAAAATAAATCATGAAATGCATGAAAAATAGCAAATGAAGTCAGAAAAGGTTTGAAAAGTGATGATGTGGCTTTGAATGGTGCATATTGAATGCAGAAAAAGTCTTGAGTTCTAATATGTTTAAAAAATTGAAATCCTTTTGTAACAGAAGAGTTTTTGTCCAAAACCCTGACACTTTGAAGGAGATTGTCCAGTTCATACACGAAGTGCATCCAGTTTTTGCCGTAACCCTCTCAACTTTTTAGCACATGCTACGTGGGTGAAATTATGATACCATGCCAACTTTCAACCATATCAGAGTTCATTTGCAGTGCTTTTCAATTCAGGGTCATTTTAGCTCAAAATAAATCATGAAATGCATGAAAATAGCAAATGAAGTCAGAAAAGGTTTGAAAAGTGATGATGTGGCTTTGAATGGTGCATATTGAATGCAGAAAAATTCTTGAGTTCAAATATGTATAAAAAATTGAAATCCTTTTGTAAGAGAAGAGTTTTTGTCCAAACCCTGACACTTCGAAAGAGATTGTCCAGTTCGTACACGAAGTTCATCCAGTTTTTGCCGTAACCCTCTCAACTTTTTAGCACATGCTACGTGGGTGAAATTATGATACCATGCCAATTTTCAACCATTTCAGAGGTCATTTGCAGTGCTTTTCAATCTCAGGGTCATTTTAGCTCAAAATAAATCATGAAATGCATGAAAAATAGCAAATGAAGTCAGAAAAGGTTTGAAAAGAGATGATGTGGCTTTGAATGGTGCATATTGAATGCAGAAAAAGTCTTGAGTTCAAATATGTTTAAAAAATTGAAATCCTTTTGTAACAGAAGAGTTTTTGTCCAAAACCACGACACTTCGAAAGAGATTGTCCAGTTCGTACACGAAGTTCATCCAGTTTTTGTTGTAACCCTCTCAAATTTTTAGCACATGCTACGTGGGTGAAATTATGATACCATGCCAATTTTCAACCCTTTCAGAGTTCATTTGCAGTGCTTTTCAATCTCAGGGTCATTTTAGCTCAAAATAAATCATGAAATGCATGAAAAATAGCAAATGAAGTCAGAAAAGGTTTGAAAAGTGATGATGTGGCTTTGAATGGTGCATATTGAATGCAGAAAAAGTCTTGAGTTCAAATATGTTTAAAAAGTTGAAATCCTTTTGTAACAGAAGAGTTTTTGTCCAAAACCACGACACTTCGAAAGAGATTGTCCAGTTCGTACACGAAGTTCATCCAGTTTTTGTTGTAACCCTCTCAAATTTTTAGCACATGCTACGTGGGTGAAATTATGATACCATGCCAATTTTCAACCCTTTCAGAGTTCATTTGCAGTGCTTTTCAATCTCAGGGTCATTTTAGCTCAAAATAAATCATGAAATGCATGAAAAATAGCAAATGAAGTCAGAAAAGGTTTGAAAAGTGATGATGTGGCTTTGAATGGTGCATATTGAATGCAGAAAAAGTCTTGAGTTCAAATATGTTTAAAAAGTTGAAATCCTTTTGTAACAGAAGAGTTTTTGTCCAAAACCCTGACACTTCGAAAGAGATTGTCCAGTTCATACACGAAGTGCATCCAGTTTTTGCCGTAACCCTCTCAACTTTTTAGCACATGCTACGTGGGTGAAATTATGATACCATGCCAACTTTCAACCATATCAGAGTTCATTTGCAGTGCTTTTCAATCTCAGGGTCATTTTAGCTCAAAATAAATCATGAAATGCATGAAAATAGCAAATGAAGTCAGAAAAGGTTTGAAAAGTGATGATGTGGCTTTGAATGGTGCATATTGAATGGCAGAAAAAGTCTTGAGTTCAAATATGTTTAAAAAATTGAAATCCTTTTGTAACAAAAGAGTTTTTGTCCAAAACCCTCACACTTCGAAAGAGATTGTCCAGTTCGTATACGAAGTGCATCCAGTTTTTGCCTTAACCCTCTCAACTTTTTAGCACATGCTACATGTTGGAAATTATGATACCATGCAAATTTTCAAGCATATCAGAGTTCATTTGCAGTGCTTTTCAATTAAGGGTCATTTTAGCTCAAAATAAATCATGAAATGCTTGAAAAATAGCAAATGAAGTTAGAAAATGTTTGAAAAGTGATGATGTAGCTTTAAATGGTGCATATTGAATGCAGAAAAAGTCTTGAGTTCAAATATGTTTAAAAAATTGAAATCCTTTTGTAAGAGAAGAGTTCAAATATGCAGAAAAAGACTAGACCGCGGATATATGCTGGCGGTGAGGGGATGGCCCCATGACCCCAGGTGCATGCTATGCCTCCAACAGCCGGAAACACCAACACACCTCTGCAAGGATTGTCCCTTCACGGTTGCGGTCTGAAACCAGGTGAACATCTGGACAAATGAGAGCGTACCTATCTCGGGCTTCCTTTCAAAACAAGGAAACGTGTCAGACTAGTGGGAAACGATGCTGTCTTCGCAGTCCCAACAGGTGCGCAAGAGGCGTAGCGGGAGATTCATCTACACGATATGGACGATCTGGAAGGAAAGAAATAGGCGGGTTTTCACTAGCCAATGGCCGACGCACTATGAAGTCGTGGCGCTTGGCTTAGATGCAATCAACCAGCTTGACCTTGCTTTTGCAGGAGGTTTACCAATTGCCGGCATTGGCTGAACTAGATTTTTAGCCCACTTTTTCCATGGTTTCTGCTACGTTCCCTAACGCTCGTCCCTCTGTAAATTGCGTTTTCACAATCCCTTCTATAAGAAAAAGGCAGTGCTCTCCTGCCGGTTCCCTAACGCAATCAACCATCCATGCAAGCTTGAAATAGTTGTCACCTGCCTGCATTAATAGCAAATGTACCCTTAAGCCATATCTGCAAGCTTGAATGGATGGTGAACTGTGATTGAAGATTTGATCGTATCTTTCGGTTCGAGATTCCGACAACCCATAGTTAGGACATCGACGCAAATACTCTGGGCAGTGTTTGTCAGGATGAAAGGCACTCAGTATAGAAGGAACCCCATATGCTTCTCCATCAAAATGGAGTTTCAGCAGCCCTAAGCGAAATTGCCGTACGCGATCGCGCCGCAGTAGGGCTGTAGTACTATGATGACGTGCACGGCTTGCACCACGAGATGTCGTGCCGCTCGGCACGTCGTGAAAGGTCAACCGGGAGCAGCTTCGCGCCGCCACCATCCTGCCAGTGCCCGGACACCCCTCCCCGTCGTCGGCGACACATATGATGCACGGAAAGCCACAGTGCACCCACCGCATCACGCCATGTTGAGCCCTTGCCTCCACGACGCCTACCACCTGCCCGGTTGACAAGGGTCGAGCGACGGGACCGCGCCTGTATCCAGCTCCACCGCCTCTCCTGTTATTAGAGCAAGTACAATTGTGAGCTTATAGCCTGCTTACATGGCCTTTTTGTCTATGTGGAGAAGAGAGAGGTGAAAAAGTAAGGAGAGTGGACTCCCATGCAACAGCCTAGCTATATGTGCATTCGTAGGAAAATGCAATAAATACAAAGAAAGAGATAGAGATAAGATACAAAAGAAGTAGTACTCTTATAGCCAACTTTATAGCTAACCTTATTATATATGTGGCTATAAATAATGACTATATGTGACATGGTAACATCATATAGCCAGCAGTTGGCTATTACTATTAACCATGCCCTTAGTCGTCGGGGCGCGCTGAGGGGAGCACGACGAGGACGGGCGTTCGCCGGAACGCGAGGACGGAGTAGTTAATTATCGTCCATTAGAATCAAGTGATCACCCGCCTAATCATAATGCGGAGCAACAGGCACCGGCACCCAACTTTATAGCAATTTTAAAATTCCTATTGTATTACATATCACATCACATTTCAATAATACTATTCCCTCCATTCCCTTATACAAGGTCATAAACTCATATCACAGGTATCAAGATAAAATTTAATGACTGCTTTGCAAGCCAATTTTCCATTTTGTTAACCGTGATCATTAATACGCCACATGCATGCATGAAAGGAATGAGAAAAACGTAACTAAGTGTCATTATGACTACATGCATGCAAGTATTAGTTGCTAATACGAGAAAATATCATTAATTTTTAGCTCGATTACTGTTGGTGGCCTTATATAGATGTAAAATGTATTTGTCATAATAGCCTTGTATAAGGGAATGCACGCCAAGAAGGTGTGTTAGGCATGACCAAGGGGAACAACGACACACATACATGCATGAAAGGTTACAGTGTCGTAGCAGTCGACACACTCAATCATGCAGAAATCAGCAATCATTTTTTTTTTCATAATGACTCCGGATCTGAAAAGGGTTGATTTCATGGTAAATATTACTCATGCCCCATTATATATACCTACTAATAACGAAAATATAGATATTTTTGGTCCGTCATACTATTTTAAAGAAAACTCCCTAATGTCTCTGGTAATCAACCCGTGTAGAATTTTAAGTCAGTTTTTCATTTTCGTAAAAAAGACATTATGTTTCGGATAATCAACCCATAGGTCAGTTTTAAGTTAGTATTTTGCTTTTGTATGAACCTCCTGAAGTTTGGTTAGTCAACCCACAGTACTTATCAAATGATTTTAAAAAATATCCATATCATTTAAATCTTAAATCCAAATTTAACATGTTATATATGAAATGTGATTAGAAAAATGTGTAGAATTTAAATATGATGTTATTTTACATATTAATCATTCAAAAATGCAATTTAGGGTGCAAACTTAATCAGTAGTGAAAGATCCGTCTTTCTTTCATACCGGTGCCGATCTAGATTGAAACTGAAGAGCACATCAAAACTAGAATTGGAGATGGAAGAAACCATCTATAACCATGCATGCATACCTCGTCAAAATCTCACAGAAAAAATAGTTTTCACATCTTATGCCGAGACAGTGACGTTTTAGGATTGACAACATGAAACGAGTTGTGATTGTGTAAGCACTGAGCCCACTCGGCAGGGGGGGGGGGGGGGGTAAATGGCAACACATATGTGATGTCATGTGTTGAAATAGAAGACATGGACCTATTGGGGTCTTGAGTCATGATTGTTGGGTTAGGGGAGTGAATTTTTTTTTCCCATTGCAACGCACGGGCTCTTTTGCTAGTAAATGTTAAATGTACTACTGTGGATTAGAGTAGAATTGCATGACTTAGATAAATGGATCTTTTTTTTGCGGGGGTAAGATAAGTGGATCCATCTAGGAAGCTAGCGATATGTAAATTGCAAATAATGTACTTGCGAGTTGAGACTTGAGAGTAGCTAGAGAGCATTTAATTAAGAGGATCTTTTTATACTACTGTCGATTACTAACAAGATGACTAATCTATCATATTTCCACCTATAAATTGCAACCGTTGGAGTAGGTTTATGGACCCTAGAATGTCTATGAATTGTTTTCAGCACTACTTCATAGTTTATCTTCTATGCCTGGTAGAGTTAGCTAGGCTTGGGAGACAATGGGAAACCATGGGTCACAAAGTCCCCAACATGGGATGTTCCACGACTTGAACTACACAGTACCTTTGGAATAATTTGGATTCCCCAACATTGCTGGGTTGAGAGCCTCTCAAGTTTATGATCCTGTTCAGAAGAAGTTTCTTCTAGGACACGCCAGGAATGCATTTTTCGTAGTATACACGAAACTTCCCCCTCTCCTTGTTAAGTGTTATTGAGACAAAACGAACTAGCGGTGTATTGATTTTCACATAGACCCGAGCTCACCCGGCGACGCCGGTCAGCAGCGGGCATGAGGTCCGCCGACCGGACCAGCTCAGCGGGTAGGAGGTCCGCCGACCGGACCAGCTCAGCGGGCAGGAGGTCCGCCGACCGGCTCACCCGGCGACGCCGGTCAGCAGCGGGCATGAGGTCCGCCGACCGGACCAGTCTCGACCTTGCCCGACGTCTTCTGCAGGAGTGGGGTCTCAGGGCATCGGGCAGGAGGCACGTGTTCCTTCACCTCGCTCTCCGCCTGGCGCCCGCATGACGGTGGTGGGCCAGCAGATGCAGACTGGGGAAGTAGTAGCTTGGGCTGCGGCTGCTTCTCCGGTTGAGGCATCTTCACCAGGCCATTGTCCGGTCATTGTTGGGATTGAGGCAGGAGGCCAAAATCCTACGTGATATCCACGGACGATGTGATCTCGTATGGAGGGATACCGGATCCTATGTCCGGTGATCGGCGCTTTAGCCACCGCATCCAGGGGCAGCCGGATGCTGATGACATGCAGCTAGGGCGTGCTATGAGGGCCGCCAAGCTTCGAGACGTCAAGGCAACTACAGGTATGTCTGTCAATACTAGTGCTTCAATTCTCCATTTTACTGATTCAGAAATTCTACAAAATGCTAGCGACATAGGCATTTCTTTTGGTAGTTGTGGCAAACAAATAGCTAAATCAATTAATGACATTTTAGATTTAGAAGCAGACAGAGCCATAGAATTCATTGAAAATCTAGCAGCGGTAAAACCGATGAGTGAGACGGATATCAATGATTTAGGAGGCACAGAATTACAAAGTTTATGTGAGGATTTATTACACATAGAGGGAGTTGAGGAGGATGTGGGCGACATGGGATCGGAGGGGTATATGGCCTCTTCGATTGACGGTTGTCGTCCACGCGAAATATCCTCACAGAGTAACACAGAAATGACGCAGGATAAACCAAAGAGGCCTTGGAAAAGAAAGGTTTATCCTGTATCAGCGGTACGGAGAAGTGCGAGATTGAAGCAAAAGAAAAAAATTCATGATGAAATATGAAAGGAATCTTTTGGAATAGCAGAGGTCTAGCAGACTTGGCTAAAAGGATATTTCTTCGAGATGCATCGTTAGAACATAAGCTCGACTTTATGGCATTACAAGAAACGGGTAGAGATAACTTCACACCACAATTCCTCAACACTTTATCAGGAGGAGTTGATTTTGATTGGCACTGCTTGCCACCAAGGGGTAGATCTGGGAGAATCTTACTTGGGGTTAAGTGTGAAACTTTAGAGGTGTTGAGTGTGGTATATGGTGAGTTTTCCGTCAAATTTCGTGTGAGGTCGAAAGTTGATGGTTTCAGGTGGGCTCTGGTGGCCGTATATGGGGCGGCGCAACCGGAGCTGAAATCTGAGTTTCTCGCCGATTTAGTGAGAATATGTGGAGAAGAAAGACTTCCCATTATGGTTGGGGGAGACTTTAATATCATTAGAAGACAAGATGAAAAAAATAATGATAACTTCGATGGAAGATGTTCACTTATGTTCAACATAGTTATTGAGAGTCTCGATTTGAGGGAGATTGACCCCACTGGTAGACAATTCACATGGGCATACTCACTACCGGTGCCAACATATGAGAAGTTGGACCGGGTACTGACCAGTGTGGAATGGGAACAGAAGTATCCGCTGGTTTCAGTACATGCTTTACAAAGAGCCATCTCCGATCACACACCTCTCATGGTTGACTCTGGGGAAGCCAATCATGTGGGTAATAGAAGCTTCTTCTCTTTTGAATTAAGTTGGTTCGAGAGAGAAGGATTCATGGATCTCATAGCTACCGAATGGGCTAGGGAGTCTGGTGGATCTTCAAATATAGAAAGATGGCAAAACAAAATACAACACTTGCGCCAGTTTTTGAGAGGCTGGGCCAAGAATCAGAGCGGAATATACAAAGTGGAAAAAGAGAGACTTATTCGACTGATTGATGAGTTAGATGTGAAAGCTGAGTCCACTCCTCTCAATGTGTCAGATAGGAATAATAAGATTGAGGCTGAGAAGAAATTGCAAATGCTTTTGAGAGAGGAGGAGATGAAATGGGCACTTCGAGCCAAGGTGGCGAAGGTGGTCCATGGGGACGATAACACACAATTCTTTCATATGATTGCAAATGGCAAACATCTAAAGAAGAAAATAATTCAACTTGAGCAAGATGAAGGAACAATTGTAGGACATGAGAACCTAAAATTATACATTTCTGAATATTACAAGAAATTATTTGGTGCACAAGAAGATAATTTTGTCTCTTTGGATGAGAGCACAACACATGATATACCTCAGCTCAATTCCGATGAGAATGAGGTACTATCAGCTCCATTTACTGAGAAAGAGGTGTTTGACGCAATAGCACAAATGAAACAAAATAAGGCACCGGGGCCGGACGGGTTCCCAGCGGAATTCTATAAAAAATGCTGGCATATTATTAAGGGTGACCTTTTGCCTATGTTCCATGATTTATTTAATGGCCAATTACATCTCTTCCACCTTAACTTTGGAACAATCATGTTGTTGCCAAAGAAGGCGGAGGCTATACGCATTGAGCAGTTTAGACCGATTTGTTTGCTCAATGTCAGCTTCAAAATATTTACAAAGGTTGGCACGAATAGATTGACGAACATAGCTCATTCGGTAGTCCAACCGACACATACGGCGTTCATGCCTGGGAGACACATCTTAGAGGGTGTTGTTGTCTTGCATGAAACACTGCACGAAATTCATACAAAGAAATTGGATGGGGTTGTCTTTAAAGTGGATTTCGAAAAAGCGTATGATAAAGTCAAATGGCCATTTCTTCAACAGGCCTTACGTATGAAAGGGTTCAATGAAACCTGGAGGAATCAGGTGGATGCTTTCATTCAGAAAGACACTGTGGGGGTTAAAGTTAATGATGACATAGGTCATTTCTTTCAAACACACAAGGGATTGAGACAGGGTGACTCCATGTCTCCGGTGTTGTTCAACATTGTAGCAGATATGTTGGCAATACTTATTGGCAGGGCTAAAGAAAAGCACCAAGTAGGAGGACTCGTTCCACACCTGGTAGAGGGGGTGTGTGTCCATACTACAATACGCGGATGATATGATCATTTTCATGGAACACGGTATGGCAAAAGCAAGAAATATGAAACTACTTCTGTGCTTATTTGAACAGTTATCTGGGCTAAAAATTAATTTTAACAAAAGCGAACTATTCTGCTTTGGGAAGGCAAAGGAGGAGCAAGATGCTTATAGGCAGCTATTTGGATGTGAAATGGGATCACTACCGTTTAGCTATCTTGGGATTCCTATTCATCATAGACGACTGACGAATAAGGAATGGAAATGTATTGAGGATAGATTTGAAAAAAGACTAAGTTGCTGGAAGGGCAAGCTTATGTCGTATGGAGGGAGGCTGGTGTTAATAAATTCGGTTTTAACAAGCCTGTCGATGTTCCTCTTGTCTTTCTTTGAAGTGCCAGTAGGGGTACGAAAAAGATTAGACTTTTACAGATCTCGTTTCTTCTGGCAAAGTGATGAGGCTAAGAAGAAATACAGACTGGCACGATGGGATATTATATGCAGACCAAAAGACTAGGGGGGTCTTGGCATTGAAAATCTAGAAGTGAAGAACAGATGCTTGCTTAGCAAATGGCTTTACAGGTTATCTACAGAGACCGAAGGAATGTGGGTTCAAATATTGAAGAATAAATACCTACATTCTAAAACTTTAGCCCAGGTTACAGCTAGACCAAATGACTCACCTTTCTGGAAGGGGTTAATGAAGATAAAGGTGACTTTCTTTAAGAGGGTGAAATTTGTAGTTGGTGATGCTTCCTCAACAAGATTTTGGGAAGACACTTGGCTTGGGGATACTCCATTAGCACTTCAATATCCTTCGCTTTATAATATTGCGCAACGTAAAGAGGAGTATGTGGCCACGGTACTACAATCGGTACCTCTCAATATGCAAATCCGGCGAGCTTTAGTGGGAGCACGCTGGGATGCATGGTTACATCTGGTCAGGAGACTGATGCAAGTGCAACTATCTGACCAGACAGATAGTGTTCGTTGGATTTTAGCTACGAATGGTGTATTCTCAGTAAAGTCCATGTACACGGATCTGATAAACACTGGACCACTCTCGAGATCATTACATATTTGGAAAATCAAAGTGCCGCTCAGGATTAAAATTTTCATGTAGTTTATACACAAGGGTGTGGTATTAACCAAAGATAACTTGGTAAAACGAAGTTGGGTAGGCAGGCCTAATTGTTGCTATTGTGCTCAAAATGAAACAATAAGACACCTCTTTCCAGATTGTCCTCTTGCAAAACTCTTATGGCGAACTGTTCATATAGCATTTAATGTTAACCCACCAACATGTATTAGTTCGTTATTTGGAACGTGGCTCGATGGAGTAGACGCTACAATAGCGAATCTTATCAGGATTGGGATGTGTGCTTTATTTTGGGCTATATGAAATACCAGGAATGACATGATTTTTAATGGCAAGAATTTCAATAACTTTTTGCAGGTTATCTTTAGAGCAACGTCTTGGATCCGTACGTGGTCGTTACTCAGTCATGCGGACTCCAGGGAGCTTATGGCTACTGGGTGCAACCGGTGGGAGATGGTCACACGGGTTATCTTCAACCGGTTTGGATGGCGTGCTAATAATAGGCTAGATGTATAGGCATCGTAGTCTTCTTTTAGTTTCGCCGGTTGTGGCAGTCTATTTATCATTTTTTTCAAACTTTTCGTTCAGCGCTTGAGCGCTTTGTGGATCTAAGACCTCGGTTTGTTTCTGTTCAATAAAATGGCTGCATGCATCGATTGATGCAGAGGGATACGCTCCTCCTTTTCCAAAAGAAAAAAAAAATAGACCCGAGCTCGCAGTGTACTTTAAGGGTTGAGCTTGCCCTCACTGACAGATACAGTAAATGGTGGCTCACAGACCTTTTGCCACTACACACTCAGCCAACTCTTTCCTCCGTGTAAGGCCATCCGAAAAACATTTAACCGAGCGAAGACTGGGATCTTGTTCGACCTATACTCCGAGACATATGAGAAACCGTCGTACTCTTGAATGACCACTCACGCCCTACGGAATACGGATGGACCACCTTCCATGATTCTTCTCCAATCTCCCAAATAGTGGCACTGTACCAGAAACAAGTTAGGCCCTTTAACATTGAACGTCACAACTTGAGCAGCAGGCCATGCATTGTGCATCTGGCTTAACGGGCCTAGTATGAACTCGAAACAGGCCTAGCCAGCGCACGTCATTAATCAGATCATCGAGCTCCTCTGAGAAGTCAAGGCCTTCTTCCTTCTCACCATGGAGTTTCATCCCCGTGAATTGATTCTCTAGATCTGTCCCAATAATCATCATCATCTGCTCAAATTTATGGTAGCCGCTTTCCTTCTTCCCATCCCCTTACCATCTACCTTAATCTACGTAGGATGAACTTTTGTTAATATGCTATGTTGTGTCGGGTTAAACTTGCTATGCCAGTGCGAGATTACTTGTGAACTCCATATGCTATGTCCGGTTGTTATTTAAATTTGTTATCTTCCAATATGTGATCTATGCATGACATGTACAATCTGTTATCTAGGTACCATATCATTTGCATGGAGTTCGGGGTTTGGATATGAGAAGGGTGGCTGTGGAGGCAGAATTTCGTTCTTCATCTGTTCATTTGCCTGTCGGCTGTCGCTAGGTGCTAGATCTCGTCTTAGCTCATGGAATCACTACCGTGTCTTGGAAGGTCATCTAGGTCTCTAGGGCACTACGGTACTGTGAGCCGGCTGTCAATACTCAATAGGC
Source organism: Elymus sibiricus (assembly GCA_039707655.1). Lineage (NCBI taxonomy): Eukaryota > Viridiplantae > Streptophyta > Magnoliopsida > Poales > Poaceae > Elymus > Elymus sibiricus. The sequence continues at coordinate 89,371,925 of CM077669.1, forward strand.
GATCACCTCCTAATCAGAGAGTCAGACTGAGCTTTTTTTTTTGAACTGTAGCCGTGAAGAGTCATAGAACACATACAGAACGATAGTTGTAACTCGAAATGAATGGCACGTTAGTGTGCCTGTTTCCAAAACATGTGCACAACTGCTGCATGTCCCCATGCAATTTAAGGGCATAAATATATATACCTGCATTTTTACGTGGCTACTAGCTGCGCGGTGTTGAATCATTCAGACCGATATGGTATGATTTGATCCAACCAGTGCTTCATGGTAATGGGATCTCTGTTATATGCAAAGTATTTGTTATATGTGCGTGCTTGCTTGTTGTCCTTGCGTACACTGAATATGTAAATTGTGCGTACACTGAATCTTGTAGCATGAATTGTGCGTAGACCCCATGGACAGCCAAGTTCCGTACTCAGATTTGTCTTGTACATTCTTCCATTATATGTGCGTGCTTGCTTGCTTGCTGTCATTAAAATTTCTGAATCTCTGAACTTGGAGTAACATTGAAGACTAAGAAACAAACTCATAGCTTCCGAATGTATACGAATTCCATCCTAAGTGCACCTAGTTTTGGAAAATCATATATACAGCCAGGGACTTGGACTAACAGAGGATAAGGGAATAACATAGAGATTGAACCTTCTCTGGTTATGTGATGTGCAAGCTTGCATCTTGGTGTGTTCCAGTTATGTACTGAATATTGGTATGTCCATTTGAGTGTTATGTATATCTGGTTGTTATGTGCTAGTGCATCCTGGAGTTATTATTTACTTGTGGAGTTATGTGAAAGCTATATATTTCTATGGCTAGCTGGGTAGTATATGTATGTTGAAATATATTGCCCACCTTCCTCCATCAGTTTGGACTTTTGGATGACTTGGCTGGTGCATTAATTCAATATGGTATCCGAGCCAAGAGGTCTTGAGTTCAAGGCCCTGCCAACACAGTATTAAAAAAAAAATTACGGCCTACATCGATCCCACGTCGAAGGACTAAAATAGCCTAGACGTGAGGGGGAGTGTTGAAATACATTGCCCACCTCCCTTCATCAGTTCGGACTTTTGGATGAGTTGACTGGTGCATGAATTCAATATCTACATCATATATATATGATACCTGATTGTATTATTATCTTTTGTTTTTCTCATTATTTAGTAAAACCGCTAAATGAGAGCATAGCCCGCTATAGCTTTGCTATAGCCTCTTTTAGTTGTTGGCCGAGTCGCCGCTAAATGGCATAGCCCACTATTTAAAACATTGGTTGCTCCCAACAGCTAGCAACAACTACTACGTACTTCAGCACTTGGTGCTCATATGCACAGTCAGATGCAAATTTGAAGCCCATATATGATCGAGTTGATCCCCTCGTGCTCATATATACGTGCTAACACCCAAGGAACACCACACTTGTCATATGTGGCTGAGTGGCTCATACATATTTGGTGTATATCTCTTTGCTTGTTCGTAGGTTCAGGCTGGTAAGGCATTGGTAATTGAGGGTGTACAACTCTGCTAGCATTGTGTATGTTTGCTTACACATATCTTCCTTGACCAACTATATTCCTTAATTTAAATCTGTGTTCTTGCTCAATACCAAAGATAGCCTGTTGATCTATCCGCTTGCACATGTCTTTCAGGGCATCGGAGTAACACCGTGCAACGACAGCAAACACTTCAACTGAAGGGCAAGGCTGAACGCCATAGGGCACCTGAAGCAAAGAGAGTTGTTCTACACTACTAGGAAAAACCTTATAGGTAGGACACTATTAGTAGCGCTGGAAAATAACAAGCGCTGCTGATAATTAGCAGTAGCGCTGGCTTCTGTCAGCGCTACAAGTGAAGACTTAGCAGTAGCGCTGGAAACAGAAAGAGCGCTACTGCTAAGCTGGACCCGATGAGCCCACCGACACTATTTGTAATAGCAGCGCTAGCCGCAAAAAAGCGCTACTGCTAAAATCTTAGCAGTAGCGCTGGAAACAGAAAGAACGCTACTGCTAAGCTGGACCCGACGAGCCCACCGACACTATTTGTAGTAGCAGCGCTCGCCGCAAAAAAGCGCTACTGCTAAAATCTTAGCTATAGCGCTGGGCCGAACCCAGCGCTAGTGCTATTTTGAGCTAACCCCGCGCGGGCCGGCTCAAAATTTCCTAAGTCCCCCACTACTCCCCCCTCTCCCCCACTCCTCTCTGTCGCCACCGTCGTCGTCAACCTCACCGCCGCCGCCCGAGGCCGCCCTCGACCTCACCGCCGCCGCCGCCCTCTCCCCTGTCGCCGCCGCTCCCCTCCCCGAGACCACCGCCGCCGCCGCAGCCCTCTCCCCTGCCGCCGCCGCTCCCCTCCCCGAGACCACCGCCGCCGTAAGCCTCTCCCCTGCCCTCCTTTCTCTCTCTCTCTCTCTCTCCTGTCACTCTCCCCCTCTCTCAGATTCATTCCTCCCCTCCCCTCTCCTCATGCATTGGCGCCGCCACCCAACACCTTCCCATCTCCTCTTAACCTCGCCGCCGGCGGCAATGCCCCCCGCTCTCTCCTTCACTGCCGTCGCTGCCCCACCCTCTCCTCCTCCCATCCCATCCCATCCCATCTTGTACCCTCCCCTCCCCTCGAGCTGCGAGAAGGTCAGGCGGCGGCCATGGCGCCCGCCTGCAGATCCGCCATGGGCTTATCTCCTCCCCATCTCCGGCCGGCGGTGCACAGGACCTACTCCTCGAAGGGGCCCATCTCCGGCCGGCGGTCACGATTTTTTTTTGGTTTTTGAAATTAATAGTAGTAGCGCGGGTCACAGGCACGCGCTACAGATAGTTAGTAGTAGCGCGTGTGGCACCAACGCTACTACTAACACATGTACTAGTAGCGCGGGATGAACCGGCGCTACTACTACCAGTTAGTTGTAGCGCGATAGTAGTAGCGCGGGCACCCGCGCTACTACTAGCCGTTTAACCAGCGCTACTACTAGGCTTTTTCCTAGTAGTGCTAGTATGTTCTCTTGTTTGGTTCTACGAACACTTTTATTAGGACGTAGTGTCTTTTGCTTGATCAATGTGAGCATAGGTCCCACCCAGCTGGGCTCCAACGTATGGTGCAATTCCTAAAGTAGAAGAACTGTTATTGTGGTATTCATCGACTAAATATATTCAATAAATTTCATCTGAACTGTTAAAGCTTAGACCTAGAAACTAGATGTATTAATGCCTTGCTATAGATTGTTGCACAATACAGTGAATTGGAGCAATAGTGTGAAGTGTGCGCTAATGGAGTTGATTTTTACCACCTTATTCTGGGTAACTGCAGCAGGAAGGTTTCCATCAATGACTCCCAACTCCCTCTCAACCCGTGTCGCCCTCCCTGCAGGAGACCTGTGTGAAACCCTAGCCACCGGGCAACTATTCCCCTCCAGCCCTTCTTCCCTCCCCGCCCCAGCAGCGCCACCGGGCAAAACCCTCCAGGCGTCGTCGATGGCGAGGCCCTTCGTTTTTTCTCACGGGGTCCTGATGGTGGAAGGGCGTATTCAGTCTGTCGTGAGAGTTGGGCGTTGCGGCGGCTTAGCAGCGGCGTGCCTCACGCAAGCGCTGCCAACTTTGGCTTTGCTGGCGGCCAGCGGATCTCGGGCGTAGCGTGCGCGTGATGCACATGCATTGTCCCAAATCATATCTATAGTGCTTTTGGCGCGGCGGCGGATCTGGTTGTGGCCTGCTCATCAGTAGGACGGGAGGTCAAGCATGGCTGACCTTGGGGCAGCACGCGAGGGATTCATGCCCTAGAGCTTGGATTCGTCAGTTGCAGCGGCGGTTGTCGTTGTATGGGCGACGATAGCGGGTTACGCAGCGGCGTGTTATTCCCGCAATGCCCGGAATCGGGGCAGTGGCTCCACTTTTTCAACGGTGGTGGGCTCTGTGGTCGTGTGGGCGACTCAGAAAGTGGATCTCAAGGTGGTGATGGCCTTTCTGAGCCTAGCGGCGCTACGGAACGTCCCCTCCATCAATAGATCGGGTTCGATGTAGCTCAGCAGTGACACATGCGTCTCTTACGGAGGCGTCGGGTAGTGCTTCTCATTGGCGGGTGATGCCACCGGTGGATGCTATGCACGATGGCTCATGCGGAGTTGTCAAGTCATGTCTTCTCCCGACAGCTACTACAAGGTGGCTCTGGAAGAGGTGTCATGTTAAGCCTGTCGCAGCTAGTCAAAGGTGGTGCGACATTGACGGGAGGCGACGTGATATATCGGACGTATTTGTCTTCTCCAGAGGTATCCAGTTATCAAGGTGTCGATAGCCAGACAAGATAATTGCAGATGTGGCATCAACAATGAGTTTATGCACTTTAGTGGAAACACAAGATCTTTGATTAGCCAATATCGACATGCACCTGGGTTGTGTCCTTACCAGGGCCGGCCTTGGTGTATGGCCGGCGGGGCGACGGCCCAGGGCCAGGCGAGGGAGGGGGCCCATGATGTAGTAAATACATACACTATAGCCCAGTAAAAAATAGGCAAAAAAATATTACCAAAGAAAAGAAACTAGATGGCTAGGCCCATCAGATAATTAGCGATCGATGATTAGCGGAGAGTCACGCTAGCGATCGGTGCCTGATGCGACAGGTTCTATTAGCGAATAGCGAAGCGTCCGCTAGCGATCGGTACCTACGGTTCTATTAGCGAATAGTGAAGCGTCACTCTCGCTTTGCTTCGTCTGCTCGTCGGCTCGTCGGCCCGCCTGTCGCTCGACGCCTCGGCCGCCGCCCCGCGCGCCGCAAGGCACTCCGGCCATCCGGCATCCATCAGGCAGCAGCAGCAGTAAGCCGCACCAGTACGACTGTACGAGCCAAGCCAACGAGGCCCTGGCGCCCGGCCATCCGGCAAGATCCATCCAACCTTCATCCATCAGCACTTCAGCAGCAGTAATCAGCAGCAGGACCGGTACGTATCCATGATCCATCCATCCATCCATCAGGAGCAGTACGTATGAAAGTATCCATGATCCATCCATGTTCCTGATCCATGCACCCAAATCCCAATTTGACAATTTCAGTAGTATATTTTTTTCTTTATTTAGTATGTCTGTATTCAACTATTTATCCATGTATGCCTAGGGTTCCAATCATCCGATGTATGAATTCCTAATTCTTTATACCCTATTTTCTTCATAATTTTAGGACATTCGCCAGCCATCTTGCTTAAGAGGAAGCAATTTTTGGGTGCTGCATTGAGAAGGATATCTTGAACAATGTTGATCTTGATTGTGCCCTTAATGTCTTTGCATCAAGAAACGCGCGAAGAAACTTTTTCAGAAGCACTGAAATATTATTGTTGTTGATGAAGTCAGTCGAAATTTGGTTCTTATTTGAGGTAATCATGTCATTTTAGTTTCATTTCGCTATCTTTTTAGTATTATTGTTGTCGATGAAGTCAGTCAAATTATTATAGTCAAATTTTAAACTAAAAATGTGTGGTCTTAAGACATAGGGACCCATGTCGTTGAGTTCGCCTAGGGCCTCTCGAAACACAGGGCCGGCCCTGGTCCTTACTGAAGGTGGTGCTTCGAAGCATGGCTTTGGGAATGAGAAACACGAGATAACCTTTGTGTTGAACTCATCGGCGCACGTGCGGCGATACATTGTTGGAGGCGTAGCTATGAGTTGTGTATTTTTTGTTTGAGTATGTATTTTATCTGATGGAGTTACTGTCGCGAGGCATGCAACCTCGGGTTTTATTTCTATCTTTTTTCCGAATGTTGTTTGACTGCTGGATTTTGAATACTTAGTAATATATGGTTGTGTGCATCACTAGATGCAGAGTCCGGGGGTTATCCTCCTTTAGAAAAAACCTTCACTATGGCAAGCGGCCATTAAGTCTTTATTACTTACCACCGAAGGTTTCTTAGTTTTTCGGAGAAAACGAGAGAATAGTGGCTATTGCTCCAAATGCGGTATAGCTTTTCTTCTCTAGAATTATTTCGTTTCATATTTTTGTCATTGAAACGTTGTGGCGAACAAGATAAATTCATTCTATGCAGATGGAATTGAGTTCTATTTCCAAATAGTCATTTTCCCAGTTTATATATAAAGTAACAACCGAAAAAGTACACGACCGACCGATACAAGGTGATGAGGTCGCTTCTTTTCAAAACCCACGTAGAACGCACGCGGTTACGTTACCTAAAGAGACATATTTTACCCCTCCAGTGTCAATTTTTTTGAAGGAATATTTGTTTTCAGTAATGCATGCAGGGAAAACTGCATGTTATCAAAGTAGAAGAGAAAACACGTACATAGCAGAAGTACATGGGTAGAAACCCCAAACTACAAGACCAAACATAATTCATGACATTTATGCTCTACTTGCAGACATTTTGCAAAAAATGCAACAGCTAAACCAGTCAACATATTAAATAAATTGTTTTTTCATGGAGAAAGCTACTCGATGTGCAGATCAACAATGTCAATGAAACACTCCATGTGGCGTCGTACAACCCCCCCCCCCCCCCCCCCCTCCGCTAATATGAACTACGTAGTTAGTGTACTACTAGTTCCTCGTTCAAACAATTGAAGTTCTAGATTTGTTCTAAGTCAAACACAATTAAGTTTGACCAAGTCTATACAAAAATCAAATTGGTTCATTATATTTATTATGACATATGTTTTAACATTATATATATTTTATATTGTAGATATTAGCAGATTTTTTAGAGACTTGGTCTAACTTAAAAATGTTTGACTTAGGACAGTCCTAGAACTTCAATTATTTTGAAACAGAGGGAGTAATTATCATAGTAGTATAAGATGGACGCTCTATAAGGCAAGAGAAAATAAAATTTGGAATTCGACTATATGTTAAAAGGAACAAAAACTATATTTTTGTTGGAGTAGTTGTGCCTAGACATGTTCTCGGTGTTACGTAAACCAAGGCTCTCCGGCAATGTTTTTCAAAGATTTTGTAGGAATTGCCTTCCCTGGAAACACGTTTTTTGGGGCACTCAACGATGTTACCTCTGTGTTATTTAGTTCTACGACTAATTGTATGAAAAATGCAAGGAACATAACACATGTTAAAACACAGCAGCAAGTCTGTGGTCCAAATTGATCACTTCCAGGTACCAAATCTTTATAGTATTTTTTGAGATAAATGATACGCCAGTGATCCATGTGAACTCCTCTAAGTTAAGAGAAATAAGGTAGCTAAAGGGAAATTTGGTGACTCATAAATGGGAGGGCATATATGCAGCTCAATAAATTGCAAACGGTTACTTTTAGCCAAGCTTTTCATTTCAACGATACATGTCATGAAAGCTGAACCCGTGAATACTAGCTCTTCGTTGCTCAACTTTCCATGTTGCTATCGTCTTAATTTGGGTGTTGGGGAGATGATCTTTCACTTATCAAAAATACCACCTTGATCTCTATGTTGGTGCTAGGCTTGGAAGGCAATTGGGAAGTAAGGCGTGCTGTACTCGTTTTGCTGGGAACAATAAAAGGCTGCTCCAGTCGTCTGTTCTAGTAAGCAATATCTAAGAGTCGGCTTCTAATACCTACCATTATTTTGGTTAGTTGGCCCTCGAATGGAGCCTCCAGTTCTGAAGCGAAATGAAGGCCTCATGGAGCAGAAGGAGCAGTTATTTGCAGCGTAGGTCTCCCCAGCGTGGCAAGGACGCATACCTTGGCAGTCAGCTGAAGGCCGATGCCAAGTCACTGTTGGAATTAACCACGTGTCCTAGACTCCGGCCTAGTCCAGTTTGGACAGGAAATAATCACTGTAGACAAAGGTATAGGATTAGAATAGCTGTTGCGGCTGCTTTATATAGTCCTAGATCGGGATAAAATCGACGATCCAGCAAAAAAAGAAGATCGAATCTACGTGTTCTTGTGTGTGTGTTTAATTTGTGTTACGCCTGTTCCAGCAGGATTGATCAAAGCACGCGCGTGTAACTCGCTAGTACAAAGGCAGCTTCACCTGAGAGAGAATAGATCCAGCTGCTTGGCTTTTTACGTGCGCGTCAACTTGGCTCGTGTCTTGCATCCCAATTCCCAAGGAATCTACATTCTATACGTAGCTAGCTTCAGTACGTGCGTACAGTCGGAAAGTACAGGATGAGTCGGGATCTACGTCAACAGTCACTACCTTCTGCGGAGCTGGACTGTCATCGGGCATGAGTAGGTGACGATGACTGGGTAGTGCGATCAGCGTGGAGTGAACTTGCGTGGGCGTTTCCAATGTAACCCGTAGAATACCAAACTCTGCAAACGAACCGAAGAAATGGACGCAGCTAGTGGGTGGCGTAATACTCAGTTCCACTTTCGTACCACCAATTTCCTGAGATTTTTTTATGTTGATAAAGGAAGTTTTATTCCAAAGTAGCAGGCTTACTGTCCGCTAATACTTTTTATTAGATAAAAGGCATCAGCCCGACTTTATAGATAAAGCCACCAGGCAGCGTTCACCACAGGAAAAGCAACCACAGTATCAAACACAGAAGTACTTAAGCGAGGGGTACATGGCTCCCAGGCCAACACCGGCACGCAGGCCAAACTAGAAACGCAACATGATGAGAGGAACCACCGCGTCCACTAATCGCCAGTCTGGTGTTGCGAGAGGTAAGAAGCAGAAGCCCGAATCTTGGAGGTCATCAAGTCAAAAGCACCGCGGTCGGACTCCTCAGTCAATAATCACCACTGCTGCAATAATATGCAAGATTTAAATAAGCAATCAGTAGGTTTAGCAGGAAAAATATGTTCGATAGTGAATTTCTTCCTAGTAGTCCACAAAGACCAGCAGACCGCCGCAAAACCAACCCAAAACATTCGTTTAGTGGCCCCAACCAGACCCGAGGCCAAGGTCCTGAGCTCCGAAAAGGATGAAGGGTTCCAGGAAACGTGGAGCCAGGACTTGATACAACACCGTACGAGCTTCGCCAGAACACACAAAAAAAAGCTGTGCTCCGTGTCCTCAAGGTCGCCACAGAGCGCGCACCTATCGGACCCGGGGCCGTTACATTTACGGATTTGGTCAGCGGCCGGCAACCGGCCTCTAAAGGCCTGCCACCGAGAGATCTTAATCTTAGGAGGAACACGGGCTCGCCAGACCACCTTGAACCGATTAGTAGGAGAGCTAGAAATCAGCTTAGTGTATAGAGATTTAACCGAAAAACGCCAAGATGCAGAGTGGGGCCAGACCACCGAGTCCTCCTCCTCCGAGAGCACTGGGATGCAGGCAACAAGACGCTGCCAATCATCCAACTCTACGGGAGAGAGAGAGCGACGAAGGGATAAATCCCAATTATTGTCGGAGAGCTCAGAGATAGAAATCTCTGGGTCAGGGCAATACGAAAAGAGAACCGGAAAGGAAACTGCAAAAGGAGAATCACCGCACCACCAGTCAAGACAAAAGCGAGTGGATTTGCCATTATGGACTACAAATTTAACAAGGGATTTAAACACCGGATGGAGTCTGACGAGATCTCTCCAGAATTGCGAGCCACCAACGGAAGAGGCGAACATGGGGCTGGAGGCAGGGAAGTATTTCGCTTGTAAGAGGTTTAACCAGAGAGGATTCTCCAAGGTAGTCATAATTTTCCACCACCATTTGATGATCAGACATTTATTCATGGTCATGGTGTCCAAAATGTCCAACCCTCCAAGGTTCTTGGGCCTATAGATCTGATTCCATTTGACCATTTTATACTTACGACGGTTATCCGCCGCATTCCAGTAGACTATCAATTAAAGAACGAGGCTGTTGCACCCAACAAGTGATGCTACGAGCCGTTCGGGCATAATTAACGAGACAATGTCAGACCATGTTCTCTGATCTCAGGATCTTCACAGGTTTAAATTCCCTCTGCAACATGTTTCTTGAACTCCCTGACCAATTGACCATTGGGTGATTTATCAAATGGGACATCCATCATAGAAGAGTGGGCAACCACCAATTGCACTAAGACCTGAAGGTTAGACCATTCGATAGTCATAGATATTCCGATCCTAATAGCTTGAATTTCCGCCTCGAGAGCACAGTAGACCAATAGTTGGCATGATGAAATAATGATAGGAGGACTGCTCTCTCGCGCGCGTGCTGTGGAACGCGCGATGTCCGACAGGCAAAACTTGCCCTTTTTAGCAAGTCTAGGATGTCGTTTTAAGGTAAATCCAGGCCTCGCCCTGGGCCCCACTCGTTGAAATGGGGGGGGGGGGGGGGTGAGATTAAGTTTCATCGGGATAGAGAGAGAGTAGGAAGGGCCCAGCTTTGTACGCGCACATATGGGCTGAATCGTAAACGTGGGTGGGCCCATTTGTCTTTGCCTTCCGACAGCGCTATGGAAACGAGATCGCTCGTTGCAACGCTCACTCGCGAAAGAGCGTTTCCGTAATGATAGAGCCCATGTTATCCTGAGCTTTGTGAGTTCATAGATCAGCAGCCTAACATAGATTGACCGAACTCTTTGGATTCTCTTCCGTCGAGGTTTATACACGTGGATTGCGGTATCTTTGGCACGGTCAGCGCAAACAGATGGATCAGCCCCCATCATCCATTTGCAAAGGTAAAACGACTGGTATGTACACTTATTAGTAAATGTTTGGCCGTAAAAAAGAAGAAGAGAATGACGTACTAGCTAGTTGAAGACTCTCTAGCTGCTAATCAGGCCTGATTGAAATGCATTATCGTTTCAATAGGTCCCATGATTTTATAGAAACAAATTAAATCTTGTTCAGACTCCTGGTCAAGGGTACCGGACTTAGTATGGGCTAATTCGTTAATAAACACCAGAAGAGGGGACGCCACCGACACCCTTGAACCGTCCACTGGTATTTGGCAGCTTACATATGGAAGCAAGGCAAACCTAGTATCCTGGAAAGGACTTTGACATTAGTCAACTTATGTTGGAGTATTAATGTGTCGAATAACATGTATTGATGTACTGTGTGTGTGTGCCTTTGCGACATGTGAAGCATACTAAACACATACAAACTTTTGAGATCGTGTTGTAGATGCGAGGTTTAGATCTTCTGTAGGCACATGTTTGTGAGTTACTGAATCGGCAGAACATGGCACCATTACTATAGAACAACATACTACATAATCAAATTCTCTTTCATACCTGCCTTCCCAATTTTCATATTGACTTTATATGTTGATATAGTGTAGTCTGAAGTTTGATATTGAATCCCCTAAAAGAACACGCTTAGGAGGCAATTAATGTGACAATTAAAGCTAGAGAATAAACCACCAACCTGACCACACATCCAGCAGTGTGTGCCGTTCTTGCGGGCGCGTCTCCACTATAGTCGATCGATCCTATAATCTGCATGCATCAAATGGTGTGGTGAGCGAATGATGCGTCTAATGGTGTAGTAAGAGAAATAAGCCATGTCTGGCCTTGACGTGACGTGACTGACAAAATGGCAACAAAATCATACTCCCTCCATTCCCTTATACAAGGCCACAAACTCAGATTACAGGTACCAAGATAAAATTTAATAACTACTTTGAAAGCCAACTTTTCTTCTTGTTCACTGGGATCATTAATACGATGCATGCATGCAAGGAAGAAATAAGAAGAAAGTAGATAAGTATCATTATGACTACGTGCATGCAAGTATTAAACAAGTTGCTAGTACGAGAAAACATCATTAATTTTTGCCTCGATTACTGTTGGTGGCATTATATAGATGCAAAATGTATTTTTCATAGTGGCCTTGTATAAGGGAATGAAGGGAGTGCATAACTAGATCATGATGGCGCGCGTTACCGTGCCCATCTATTAGAAACTATGTAGATGGTGGTGAAAATCTAGATGTTCTAATACGAGGAAATAAATGAATTTCAATGCCTCAACATAGGCAGTCCATCCATATTCAGGGAAGAACAAAGATGATTAATATCATGAACTGGGATAGCATACATTTATATAGTGTTGGGACATGAGATGGTACGTCATGACACTCAATGCCATACTTGTGTATCCTAGAATGGAACCACGAGGAAGTGTTTGTTGTGCATGGTTGGAGGCTTGGAGTTGTCAAGTCATGTCTTCTCCCGGCCGCTGCTACATGGTGGCTCTGGCAGAGGTGTCACGTTAAGCCTGTCGCGGCTAGTCGAAGGCGGTGCAATAGTGATGGGAGGCGAGGCAGTATCAGACTCCGGAATCTTCTCCAGACCAGAGGTATCCAGTTATCAAGCTAACGATAGCCGAACAAGATAATGGTAGATGTGGCTTCAACGATGAGTTTATGCACTTCAATGGAAACAAAATATCTTTGATCAGGCAATGTTGACATGCACCTGGGTTGTATCCTTATCGAAGGTGGTGCTTCGAAGCTTGGCATTGGGAATGAGAAACTCGAGATCAACCTTGTGTTGAACTCATCGGTGCACGTGCGGCGATACCTTCTTGGAGGCGTAGCTATGAGTTGTGTATTTTTTTGTTTCGAGTATATATGTATTATATCATAGGGTTAATGGTTATCTGATGGAGTTAGTATCGCGTGGCATGCAACCTGGGGTTTTATTTCTGCCTTGAATGTTGTTCGACTGCTGGATTTTGAATACTCCCTTCGTACCGGTGTATAAGTTATCTTACGTTGAAAATGAGAGAATTTAATCTTCATTTGCCAATTAATACCATTGCATGCAATAAACTGACCACTGCATGGTGTGCTAGGTAGTCTCAAGTTATGAAAAACATACACGTCCCACGTCTCTTATTGGTTGATTCTTTTATTCATGTCAAAAAACAAGAAACGATGCGGGAGTTAATGCACCATGCGTAAGCGTTTTGGGATTATTTGGTTTTCGTAAGATGACTTATGCACCGGGACGGAGGGAGTACTTAATAATATATGGTTGTATGCATCACTCGATGCAGAGTCCGGAGGTTATCCTCCTTTCAAAAACCTTCACTATGGCAAGCGGCCATTAAGTCTTTATTGCTTACTACTGAAGGTTTCTTAGTTTTTCGGAGAAAACGAGAGAATAGTGGGTATTGCACCACAAGCGGTATAGCTTTTCTTCTCTAGAATTATTTTGTTTCATATTTTTGTCGTTGAAACGTTGTAGCAAACAAGATAAATTCGTTCTATGCAGAAAGAATTGAGTTCTCTCTCGAAATAGTCATTTCCCCGTTTATATATAAAGCAACAACCGAAAAAGTACACGACCGACCGATACAAGGTGATGAGGTCGCTGCCTTTCAAAACCGATCTCAGGATAACAAGATCACATAGAACACACGCGGTTACGCTACCTAAAGAGACATATTTTGCCCCTCCATGTCAGTGTTTTTTGAAGCAATATTTGTTTTCAGTAGTGCATGTAGGGAAAACTGCATGTCATCAAAGTAGAAGAGAAAACACATAGCAGAAGTACATGGGTAGAAACCCCAAACAACAAGACCAAACATAATTCATGACATTTATGGTCTACTTACAGACATTTTGCAAAAAATGCAACAGCTAAACTAGTCAACATATTAAATAAATTGTTTTTTCATGGAGAAAGCTACTTGATGTTCTAGATTGAAGTTCTAGATTTGTTCTAAGTCAAACACAATTAAGTTTGACCAAGTCTTTAAAAAATATATCAGCATTTACAAAACCAAATTCGTTCATTAGATTTATTATGACATATGTTTTTACATTATATATAGTTGATGTTGTAGATATTAACAGATTTTTTAGAGGCTTGGTCAAACTTGAAAATGTTTGACTTAGGACAGCCCTAGAACTTCAATTGTTTTGAAATAGTGGGAGTAATTATCATAGTAGTATAAGATGGATGTTCTATAAGGCAAAAGAAATAAAATTTCGAATTTGAGTATATGTTGAAGGAACAAAAACTATATTTTTGTAGGAGTAGTTGTGCCTAGACATGTTCTCGGTGTTACGTAATCGAAGGCTCTCCGGCAAAGTTTTTACAAGATTTTATAGGAACTGCCTTCCCTGGAAACAAGTATTTTGGGGCACTCAACAATCTTACATCTGTGTTATTTAGTTCTACAACTAATTGTATGCATCTTTTTATGTCCGGACATAAGCTTTTCATCTTTTTTCAGACAACATATGGCAAGTGATGGATGAAAAATGCAAGGAACATAACCCATGTTAAAACACCGCAGCAATGCTGTGGTCCAAATTGATCACTTCCAGGTACCAAATCTTTATAGTATTTTTTCAGATAAATGATACGCCAGTGATCCATGTGAAGTCCTTTAAGTTAAGAGAAATAAGGTAGCTAAAGGGAAATTTGGTGACTCATAAATTGGAGGGCATATATGCAACTCTATAAATTGCAAACGGTTACTTTCAGCCAAGCCAGGAGTTTTTCATTTCAACGATACATGTCATGAAAGCTGAACCCGTGAATACTAGCTCTTCGTTGCTTAACTTTCCATGCTGCTACCGTCTTAATTTGGGTGTGGGCATCACATGGTATACATGTTGGGGAGTACAAAATACCACCTTGATCTCTATATTGGTGCTAGGCTTGGAAGGCAATTGGGAACTAAGACTTGCTGTACTCCTTCTCCTGTGACCGATCGATCACTGGTCATGTCGTCTGTTCTAGTCCGCAAGATCTAAGCATCGGTTTCTAATAGCCACAATTATTTGGGTTAGTTGGCGCTCGAATGGAGCCTCCACTTCTGTTCCGAAATGAAGGCCTCATGGAGCAGAAGGAGCAGTTCTTTGCAGCGTAGGTCTCCCCAGCGTGGCAAGGACGCATACCTTGGCAGTCAACTGATGGCTGATGCCAAGTAACTGTCGGAATTAACCACGTGTTCTAGTCGGTTTGGACAGGAAATAATCACTGTACAGAAATCGTATAGGATTAGAATAGCTGTTGCGGCTGCTTTATATACTCCTAGATCGAGATCGAATCGTTGACACCGCAGAAAAAAGAGATCAAATCAACGAGTACTTGCATGTGTGTTTTTATGTTACGCTTGTTCAGGCCGAAAAAAGAGATCAAAGCATGCGCATGTAGCTAGCTAGTGATCTCGGATGGCGGGCTTCATGGTCTGCTTTCCAGCAGGCCCCGTGGTGAAGGTGATGACAAGGGGTGGAGTGGTCGAAGCCTTTGGTCTGCTCTAGTAGTGCTCAGATCTGGTGTGTATGGGCTGGCCCTCGTGGAGATGTTGATCCGCACTCCTTTTGGTGGTGTTGGTGAGTGTCCGAGCGAAAACTTCGCGCTATCTGGCAGCGGCGACGGCAGCACCTGTGGTGCCGCTTGCTTCTTAGAGTCATCGTCGAGGGTCTTATTTTTTGTCAGGGCTTCGGGTAAAAACCAATGTCTGTTTGCTTGGACTCGGCAACGGCGATGCTTCGCGCCGTCATCTTCTTGGGGGCGTTTTCGGGGAGCTTAGGAGTCGACGGTCGGGTCTCGATGAGGTGTTAATTTGTTATAGGTTAATGTTGTATCTTTTGATCTGCTTTTTGAGAGGACCTCTTCCTCACGCTGTATCGTTCAGCAGTGTATTTTGTTGTTTTGATTTATCAAGCAGGACGAAAGCCTGTTTCGAGCTACTACAAAGCTAACTTCACCTGAGAGAATAGATCCAGCTGCTTGGCCTTTTACGTGCGCGGCAACTTGGCTCGTGTCTTGCATACCAAGGAATCTACGTACCTAGCTCCAGTACGTGCATTCGGTCGAAAAGTATACGATGAGTCGGGACCTACATCATCAGTCACTAGCTTCTGCGGAGCTTGACAGTCATCGGGCATATCTACACCACAACTGCAGATGCAGACACCAATGCCGTGTAGCGCATGACCAAGAGGATATCCATCTGCCCGATGCTCGAGTGGGTGACGATGACCGGTTAGTGCGATCAGCGTGAAGCCATAATGCCTGGATGTTTCCAATGTAACCTGTCGAATACCAAACCCTGCAAATGAACCGAAGAAACGGACGGACGCAGTGGGTGGCGTATTCCTCAGTCCCATTAACGTACCACCAAATTCCTAAGATTTTTTTATGGGGGGAATGGAAGTTTCTATTCCAAAGTAACATCAAAGTGAATTTTCGGCTTACAGTCCGCTACTACAAGGCTATCAATTAAAGAAGGGGACCGTTGCAACCAACAAGAGGTGTGTTAGGCATCGATCATAGAAGAGTAGCAACCACCGAGTCCGGTTGCACTAAAACCTGAAGGTTAGACCATTCTATAGTCATAGATATTCCGATCCTAATAGCTTGAATTTCCGCCTCGAAAGCATTGTCACAGTAGGCCAATAGTTGGCATGATGAAAAAATGATAGAGCCCATGTTGTCGTGAGATTTGTGAGTTCATAGATCAGCAGACTAACATAGATTGACCAAACTCTATGGATTCTCTTCCGGCGAGGTTTATACACGTGGATTGCGGTATCTTTGGCACGGTCAGGGCAAACACATGGATCAGCGCTCATCATACATTTGCAAAGGTAAAATGATTGGTACTAGAAGGGCAGTGCGCGCTTTGCCGCGCCGCTTATATACTTGGAGTTATACATGGTTTATGTAATTTTTTTGAAGTTGTGAAAAATATTTACGTATTAGTTGGTTTGGCATGTGGGCATACAATGAAGTGCATTTTTTATCAGGTATGCTACTCCTATGGACAGACTTTGCGGAATCATGCTTACAGATAGATGTGTCAATTTATGGTCACAGATTAGGAAAAAGGTGGGCCAACGGTGCAAATCGGGGAAGTGATTGGTGGAACAATGTTGGTATGACCAATCCGTACCGAATCGTTCGTGAGTGTATCATTTTTTTTTATTGTTCTGCTTGGGTGGATTTTTTGAGCGTGTGATTGCAGGATGTCTTTTGTTAGTACAAAAACATGAGAAAGTTACTTACGTTGTTGGACGCGTGAGTTATGCTAGTGCTAAATGTGTCATGGACGACACTTCCGTTTTGTCACCCATTCATCGAGAGATCTCACCACGAAGCCAGGGTGAACGACCCAATCAATTATCTATCCAATCGAAATTGAAGACTTGAATGAGAGGCTTTAAAACGGGATAGCTTAATGAAGTTAGAGATTTCATTGCCAAAACAAAGGATTGACGGAGTCAAAACAAAGGATTGACGGGAGAAGCTTTAAAATTAGGGATCATATTGTATTAAAAAATGAATGAGAGAGCTCATTGTGAAGTTGTTGACTCGGTAAAAATTGGATGACCCAACTCCAAATTGAGACCTCAAGATTGTGAGGCCTTAAAAAATAGGGAGCTTAGTGTTATAGAGGATAAAAATAATTGAGTGAGAAATTGTTGACCCGGTCAAAATTGGTGACCCAATTCCAAATTGATGACCCCAATTGAATGAGAGGCCTCCAATTCTAGGGAGTTTAGTGATATAGTATATAAGAGATTCAAAATTAGAGCATATTGAATTAAAGAATATAATAACAGAGATGAATTAAAAGAATTTACTAAGAGAGATGAATTAAAAGGATTAAATAAGATAGCTTCTTGAGAAATTGTTGACCCGGTCAAAATCGGGTGACCCAAGTATAAATTGAAGACTTTAATTGATTGTGAGGCCTTAAAATAATGGGCATGGTATATTTATAGATATAGTATAAAAATTGAATAAGCCAGCTTTGAGAAATTGTTGACCCGGTCAAAATCGGGTGACCCAATGTCAATTGGAGACCTCAATTGAATATGAGCTCTTCAATTCTAGGAGGATTAGTCTTATAGTATATGTACACTTATATGTAAACACGAGGAGTATTCGGTGAAGAGGGGGCATCTGCCAACAGAATGGGACGACCCGGGCGGCACGGAAGCCTTGCTGTCTGGCAGCTCTCCCTTCCCTCATCCTCTCCCTCGTCGCCTCTTGAGGGGGGCGCCGGCTCGTCGTGCAGCCGCCTGTGAAGGGGGCGGCGAGGCCTTTGGCTGCTCCCTTGCCTTGGGCGAGGGCCGAGGCGGCGCCTTCGACTGGTGTGGGTGGCGTCTGTCTGCCGGCGGTGGGCGTTCGTAAGCGTGGTTGGGCAATAGGGTTTCAGTGGACGGCGTTCCTAGCGTGAGGTGGTTCCCCGTGCCCCTCCCGGCAGATCTGAGGCAGGCCATCCTAGCGAGTGGCTCTCCCCATCAGTTGGTCCAGATCTCTGGCATCCGAGATCGAAGGTGTTGGTGGCGGGCTTGGTGGGTGCCGGGGTGGGAGCATGTCCGGGGGAAACCTCTGGCCGATGGCGGCGGCCACGTCGTTGATGGCGCTCCTGCGTCATTCCACTAGTACATAACAGGGCATTGGTCCAGGCCGGGCCAGCCCATTAGTCCCGGTTCAGTCACGAACCGGGACCAATGGGGGCAACGGTCCCGGTTCGTGAGGCCAGGGGGCCGGCCGGGCCTCGTGGGGCATTGGTCCCGGTTCATCTGGACCGCTTGGTCCCGGTTCTAGACACGAACCGGGACCAGTGTGCCTCGCTCCTGGCCCACAACCATTGGTCCCGGTTTGTGGCTGGAACCGGGATCAAAGGGGGTCCTTTAGTCCCGGTTCCAGCCACGAACCGGGACCAATGAGATGCCTATATATACCCCCCCGCCAGCGAGCAGATCACTCCACATTGCTCTGTTTTTCTGGCCGGCGAGGGGAGAGCTTTGTGGTGCTCTAGCTCACCTCCTATGCACATGAGGTGTTCGATGAAATTCCCGAGCCACACTTAAGCTTTCTCCTCTCGAACCTCCTTGTCCAAGCTCCATTTTTCTCAAGATTTGTTTAGGTTTGGCGGTCCGTCCTGTCCTGTCCCCGTCCTCACCGCCGTCGATCGCCCGCATCCATCTCGGCGCCGGCACCACCGTGGTTAGCCTCTTCTTCTTATCTTCTTTCTAAAAGGAAAAAATTCTTACTTGTATCATTTGGATAGATACTTGTGTAATTTTCTTACTTTTATTATTGTTTGTTATTATATAGTGCCATGGTCATGGTATCCGCCCACGTCGGCCCTCGTCCGGTCTATGATTCGGATGTGGTATATATTATCTTTTATAACTATTTGTTTTATTTAGTGTTTATGACAATTATGCCGACCAACGTGACATAGATTTTTTAATCTAGGAGGTATGTGACCCGGAAATTCCAACTGACATAGAAATTCTTGTCGAGAAGTTAAATTTGGTTGAAAAAGAAAACAATTACTTGAGAAAAATTACAAAGAGTTGAAGAGGAGAAGATGAAGTTGGAGTTGCATGTTGCCGATGTCGACGACGATCACAAGATCAAGATGGATGCAATGCGCTTGAAGATTAGAAAGATTAGAAAATATGCCATTCATACTGAGGCTTGGTATCATTATGCCGTTGGATCAATTGGTACCTTAGTTGCGGTTATGATCGCATTTGTTGTTGCATTTAAATTTTCTAGTTTCAATATATGTTTTAATTAGATGCTCTAGAGAGCTATATGTTGTTCAATAATGAGAACTATGTATGAACGTTATGTTTTTATTTTGGTCACTACTGTACTTTGGCTTTAATGTGATGATGAATTTCTATTAATTTGGTCACTTCTCTATTCATGATATGCTGTACTGCTTACATGGCCTTTTTGTCTATGTGGAGAAGAGAGAGGTGAAAAAGTAAGGAGAGTGGACTCCCATGCAACAGCCTAGCTATATGTGCATTCGTAGGAAAATGCAATAAATACAAAGAAAGAGATAGAGATAAGATACAAAAGAAGTAGTACTCTTATAGCCAACTTTATAGCTAACCTTATTATATATGTGGCTATAAATAATGACTATATGTGACATGGTAACATCATATAGCCAGCAGTTGGCTATTACTATTAACCATGCCCTTAGTCGTCGGGGCGCGCTGAGGGGAGCACGACGAGGACGGGCGTTCGCCGGAACGCGAGGACGGAGTAGTTAATTATCGTCCATTAGAATCAAGTGATCACCCGCCTAATCATAATGCGGAGCAACAGGCACCGGCACCCAACTTTATAGCAATTTTAAAATTCCTATTGTATTACATATCACATCACATTTCAATAATACTATTCCCTCCATTCCCTTATACAAGGTCATAAACTCATATCACAGGTATCAAGATAAAATTTAATGACTGCTTTGCAAGCCAATTTTCCATTTTGTTAACCGTGATCATTAATACGCCACATGCATGCATGAAAGGAATGAGAAAAACGTAACTAAGTGTCATTATGACTACATGCATGCAAGTATTAGTTGCTAATACGAGAAAATATCATTAATTTTTAGCTCGATTACTGTTGGTGGCCTTACATAGATGTAAAATGTATTTGTCATAATAGCCTTGTATAAGGGAATGCACGCCAAGAAGGTGTGTTAGGCATGACCAAGGGGAACAACGACACACATACATGCATGAAAGGTTACAGTGTCGTAGCAGTCGACACACTCAATCATGCAGAAATCAGCAATCATTTTTTTTTTCATAATGACTCCGGATCTGAAAAGGGTTGATTTCATGGTAAATATTACTCATGCCCCATTATATATACCTACTAATAACGAAAATATAGATATTTTTGGTCCGTCATACTATTTTAAAGAAAACTCCCTAATGTCTCTGGTAATCAACCCGTGTAGAATTTTAAGTCAGTTTTTCATTTTCGTAAAAAAGACATTATGTTTCGGATAATCAACCCATAGGTCAGTTTTAAGTTAGTATTTTGCTTTTGTATGAACCTCCTGAAGTTTGGTTAGTCAACCCACAGTACTTATCAAATGATTTTAAAAAATATCCATATCATTTAAATCTTAAATCCAAATTTAACATGTTATATATGAAATGTGATTAGAAAAATGTGTAGAATTTAAATATGATGTTATTTTACATATTAATCATTCAAAAATGCAATTTAGGGTGCAAACTTAATCAGTAGTGAAAGATCCGTCTTTCTTTCATACCGGTGCCGATCTAGATTGAAACTGAAGAGCACATCAAAACTAGAATTGGAGATGGAAGAAACCATCTATAACCATGCATGCATACCTCGTCAAAATCTCACAGAAAAAATAGTTTTCACATCTTATGCCGAGACAGTGACGTTTTAGGATTGACAACATGAAACGAGTTGTGATTGTGTAAGCACTGAGCCCACTCGGCAGGGGGGGGGGGGGGGTAAATGGCAACACATATGTGATGTCATGTGTTGAAATAGAAGACATGGACCTATTGGGGTCTTGAGTCATGATTGTTGGGTTAGGGGAGTGAATTTTTTTTTCCCATTGCAACGCACGGGCTCTTTTGCTAGTAAATGTTAAATGTACTACTGTGGATTAGAGTAGAATTGCATGACTTAGATAAATGGATCTTTTTTTTGCGGGGGTAAGATAAGTGGATCCATCTAGGAAGCTAGCGATATGTAAATTGCAAATAATGTACTTGCGAGTTGAGACTTGAGAGTAGCTAGAGAGCATTTAATTAAGAGGATCTTTTTATACTACTGTCGATTACTAACAAGATGACTAATCTATCATATTTCCACCTATAAATTGCAACCGTTGGAGTAGGTTTATGGACCCTAGAATGTCTATGAATTGTTTTCAGCACTACTTCATAGTTTATCTTCTATGCCTGGTAGAGTTAGCTAGGCTTGGGAGACAATGGGAAACCATGGGTCACAAAGTCCCCAACATGGGATGTTCCACGACTTGAACTACACAGTACCTTTGGAATAATTTGGATTCCCCAACATTGCTGGGTTGAGAGCCTCTCAAGTTTATGATCCTGTTCAGAAGAAGTTTCTTCTAGGACACGCCAGGAATGCATTTTTCGTAGTATACACGAAACTTCCCCCTCTCCTTGTTAAGTGTTATTGAGACAAAACGAACTAGCGGTGTATTGATTTTCACATAGACCCGAGCTCACCCGGCGACGCCGGTCAGCAGCGGGCATGAGGTCCGCCGACCGGACCAGCTCAGCGGGTAGGAGGTCCGCCGACCGGACCAGCTCAGCGGGCAGGAGGTCCGCCGACCGGCTCACCCGGCGACGCCGGTCAGCAGCGGGCATGAGGTCCGCCGACCGGACCAGTCTCGACCTTGCCCGACGTCTTCTGCAGGAGTGGGGTCTCAGGGCATCGGGCAGGAGGCACGTGTTCCTTCACCTCGCTCTCCGCCTGGCGCCCGCATGACGGTGGTGGGCCAGCAGATGCAGACTGGGGAAGTAGTAGCTTGGGCTGCGGCTGCTTCTCCGGTTGAGGCATCTTCACCAGGCCATTGTCCGGTCATTGTTGGGATTGAGGCAGGAGGCCAAAATCCTACGTGATATCCACGGACGATGTGATCTCGTATGGAGGGATACCGGATCCTATGTCCGGTGATCGGCGCTTTAGCCACCGCATCCAGGGGCAGCCGGATGCTGATGACATGCAGCTAGGGCGTGCTATGAGGGCCGCCAATCTTCGAGACGTCAAGGCAACTACAGGTATGTCTGTCAATACTAGTGCTTCAATTCTCCATTTTACTGATTCAGAAATTCTACAAAATGCTAGCGACATAGGCATTTCTTTTGGTAGTTGTGGCAAATAAATAGCTAAATCAATTAATGACATTTTAGATTTAGAAGCAGACAGAGCCATAGAATTCATTGAAAATCTAGCAGCGGTAAAACCGATGAGTGAGACGGATATCAATGATTTAGGAGGCACAGAATTACAAAGTTTATGTGAGGATTTATTACACATAGAGGGAGTTGAGGAGGATGTGGGCGACATGGGATCGGAGGGGTATATGGCCTCTTCGATTGACGGTTGTCGTCCACGCGAAATATCCTCACAGAGTAACACAGAAATGACGCAGGATAAACCAAAGAGGCCTTGGAAAAGAAAGGTTTATCCTGTATCAGCGGTACGGAGAAGTGCGAGATTGAAGCAAAAGAAAAAAATTCATGATGAAATATGAAAGGAATCTTTTGGAATAGCAGAGGTCTAGCAGACTTGGCTAAAAGGATATTTCTTCGAGATGCATCGTTAGAACATAAGCTCGACTTTATGGCATTACAAGAAACGGGTAGAGATAACTTCACACCACAATTCCTCAACACTTTATCAGGAGGAGTTGATTTTGATTGGCACTGCTTGCCACCAAGGGGTAGATCTGGGAGAATCTTACTTGGGGTTAAGTGTGAAACTTTAGAGGTGTTGAGTGTGGTATATGGTGAGTTTTCCGTCAAATTTCGTGTGAGGTCGAAAGTTGATGGTTTCAGGTGGGCTCTGGTGGCCGTATATGGGGCGGCGCAACCGGAGCTGAAATCTGAGTTTCTCGCCGATTTAGTGAGAATATGTGGAGAAGAAAGACTTCCCATTATGGTTGGGGGAGACTTTAATATCATTAGAAGACAAGATGAAAAAAATAATGATAACTTCGATGGAAGATGTTCACTTATGTTCAACATAGTTATTGAGAGTCTCGATTTGAGGGAGATTGACCCCACTGGTAGACAATTCACATGGGCATACTCACTACCGGTGCCAACATATGAGAAGTTGGACCGGGTACTGACCAGTGTGGAATGGGAACAGAAGTATCCGCTGGTTTCAGTACATGCTTTACAAAGAGCCATCTCCGATCACACACCTCTCATGGTTGACTCTGGGGAAGCCAATCATGTGGGTAATAGAAGCTTCTTCTCTTTTGAATTAAGTTGGTTCGAGAGAGAAGGATTCATGGATCTCATAGCTACCGAATGGGCTAGGGAGTCTGGTGGATCTTCAAATATAGAAAGATGGCAAAACAAAATACAACACTTGCGCCAGTTTTTGAGAGGCTGGGCCAAGAATCAGAGCGGAATATACAAAGTGGAAAAAGAGAGACTTATTCGACTGATTGATGAGTTAGATGTGAAAGCTGAGTCCACTCCTCTCAATGTGTCAGATAGGAATAATAAGATTGAGGCTGAGAAGAAATTGCAAATGCTTTTGAGAGAGGAGGAGATGAAATGGGCACTTCGAGCCAAGGTGGCGAAGGTGGTCCATGGGGACGATAACACACAATTCTTTCATATGATTGCAAATGGCAAACATCTAAAGAAGAAAATAATTCAACTTGAGCAAGATGAAGGAACAATTGTAGGACATGAGAACCTAAAATTATACATTTCTGAATATTACAAGAAATTATTTGGTGCACAAGAAGATAATTTTGTCTCTTTGGATGAGAGCACAACACATGATATACCTCAGCTCAATTCCGATGAGAATGAGGTACTATCAGCTCCATTTACTGAGAAAGAGGTGTTTGACGCAATAGCACAAATGAAACAAAATAAGGCACCGGGGCCGGACGGGTTCCCAGCGGAATTCTATAAAAAATGCTGGCATATTATTAAGGGTGACCTTTTGCCTATGTTCCATGATTTATTTAATGGCCAATTACATCTCTTCCACCTTAACTTTGGAACAATCACGTTGTTGCCAAAGAAGGCGGAGGCTATACGCATTGAGCAGTTTAGACCGATTTGTTTGCTCAATGTCAGCTTCAAAATATTTACAAAGGTTGGCACGAATAGATTGACGAACATAGCTCATTCGGTAGTCCAACCGACACATACGGCGTTCATGCCTGGGAGACACATCTTAGAGGGTGTTGTTGTCTTGCATGAAACACTGCACGAAATTCATACAAAGAAATTGGATGGGGTTGTCTTTAAAGTGGATTTCGAAAAAGCGTATGATAAAGTCAAATGGCCATTTCTTCAACAGGCCTTACGTATGAAAGGGTTCAATGAAACCTGGAGGAATCAGGTGGATGCTTTCATTCAGAAAGACACTGTGGGGGTTAAAGTTAATGATGACATAGGTCATTTCTTTCAAACACACAAGGGATTGAGACAGGGTGACTCCATGTCTCCGGTGTTGTTCAACATTGTAGCAGATATGTTGGCAATACTTATTGGCAGGGCTAAAGAAAAGCACCAAGTAGGAGGACTCGTTCCACACCTGGTAGAGGGGGTGTGTGTCCATACTACAATACGCGGATGATATGATCATTTTCATGGAACACGGTATGGCAAAAGCAAGAAATATGAAACTACTTCTGTGCTTATTTGAACAGTTATCTGGGCTAAAAATTAATTTTAACAAAAGCGAACTATTCTGCTTTGGGAAGGCAAAGGAGGAGCAAGATGCTTATAGGCAGCTATTTGGATGTGAAATGGGATCACTACCGTTTAGCTATCTTGGGATTCCTATTCATCATAGACGACTGACGAATAAGGAATGGAAATGTATTGAGGATAGATTTGAAAAAAGACTAAGTTGCTGGAAGGGCAAGCTTATGTCGTATGGAGGGAGGCTGGTGTTAATAAATTCGGTTTTAACAAGCCTGTCGATGTTCCT
The DNA here is from genome assembly GCA_039707655.1 of Elymus sibiricus. Taxonomy (NCBI): domain Eukaryota; kingdom Viridiplantae; phylum Streptophyta; class Magnoliopsida; order Poales; family Poaceae; genus Elymus; species Elymus sibiricus. Next base: position 89,397,228 of record CM077669.1, read on the forward strand.
CTTGTCTTTCTTTGAAGTGCCAGTAGGGGTACGAAAAAGATTAGACTTTTACAGATCTCGTTTCTTCTGGCAAAGTGATGAGGCTAAGAAGAAATACAGACTGGCACGATGGGATATTATATGCAGACCAAAAGACCAGGGGGGTCTTGGCATTGAAAATCTAGAAGTGAAGAACAGATGCTTGCTTAGCAAATGGCTTTACAGGTTATCTACAGAGACCGAAGGAATGTGGGTTCAAATATTGAAGAATAAATACCTACATTCTAAAACTTTAGCCCAGGTTACAGCTAGACCAAATGACTCACCTTTTTGGAAGGGGTTAATGAAGATAAAGGTGACTTTCTTTAAGAGGGTGAAATTTGTAGTTGGTGATGCTTCCTCAACAAGATTTTGGGAAGACACTTGGCTTGGGGATACTCCATTAGCACTTCAATATCCTTCGCTTTATAATATTGCGCAACGTAAAGAGGAGTATGTGGCCACGGTACTACAATCGGTACCTCTCAATATGCAAATCCGGCGAGCTTTAGTGGGAGCACGCTGGGATGCATGGTTACATCTGGTCAGGAGACTGATGCAAGTGCAACTATCTGACCAGACAGATAGTGTTCGTTGGATTTTAGCTACGAATGGTGTATTCTCAGTAAAGTCCATGTACACGGATCTGATAAACACTGGACCACTCTCGAGATCATTACATATTTGGAAAATCAAAGTGCCGCTCAGGATTAAAATTTTCATGTAGTTTATACACAAGGGTGTGGTATTAACCAAAGATAACTTGGTAAAACGAAGTTGGGTAGGCAGGCCTAATTGTTGCTATTGTGCTCAAAATGAAACAATAAGACACCTCTTTCCAGATTGTCCTCTTGCAAAACTCTTATGGCGAACTGTTCATATAGCATTTAATGTTAACCCACCAACATGTATTAGTTCGTTATTTGGAACGTGGCTCGATGGAGTAGACGCTACAATAGCGAATCTTATCAGGATTGGGATGTGTGCTTTATTTTGGGCTATATGAAATACCAGGAATGACATGATTTTTAATGGCAAGAATTTCAATAACTTTTTGCAGGTTATCTTTAGAGCAACGTCTTGGATCCGTACGTGGTCGTTACTCAGTCATGCGGACTCCAGGGAGCTTATGGCTACTGGGTGCAACCGGTGAGAGATGGTCACACGGGTTATCTTCAACCGGTTTGGATGGCGTGCTAATAATAGGCTAGATGTATAGGCATCGTAGTCTTCTTTTAGTTTCGCCGGTTGTGGCAGTCTATTTATCATTTTTTTCAAACTTTTCGTTCAGCGCTTGAGCGCTTTGTGGATCTAAGACCTCGGTTTGTTTCTGTTCAATAAAATGGCTGCATGCATCGATTGATGCAGAGGGATACGCTCCTCCTTTTCCAAAAGAAAAAAAAAATAGACCCGAGCTCGCAGTGTACTTTAAGGGTTGAGCTTGCCCTCACTGACAGATACAGTAAATGGTGGCTCACAGACCTTTTGCCACTACACACTCAGCCAACTCTTTCCTCCGTGTAAGGCCATCCGAAAAACATTTAACCGAGCGAAGACTGGGATCTTGTTCGACCTATACTCCGAGACATATGAGAAACCGTCGTACTCTTGAATGACCACTCACGCCCTACGGAATACGGATGGACCACCTTCCATGATTCTTCTCCAATCTCCCAAATAGTGGCACTGTACCAGAAACAAGTTAGGCCCTTTAACATTGAACGTCACAACTTGAGCAGCAGGCCATGCATTGTGCATCTGGCTTAACGGGCCTAGTATGAACTCGAAACAGGCCTAGCCAGCGCACGTCATTAATCAGATCATCGAGCTCCTCTGAGAAGTCAAGGCCTTCTTCCTTCTCACCATGGAGTTTCATCCCCGTGAATTGATTCTCTAGATCTGTCCCAATAATCATCATCATCTGCTCAAATTTATGGTAGCCGCTTTCCTTCTTCCCATCCCCTTACCATCTACCTTAATCTACGTAGGATGAACTTTTGTTAATATGCTATGTTGTGTCGGGTTAAACTTGCTATGCCAGTGCGAGATTACTTGTGAACTCCATATGCTATGTCCGGTTGTTATTTAAATTTGTTATCTTCCAATATGTGATCTATGCATGACATGTACAATCTGTTATCTAGGTACCATATCATTTGCATGGAGTTCGGGGTTTGGATATGAGAAGGGTGGCTGTGGAGGCAGAATTTCGTTCTTCATCTGTTCATTTGCCTGTCGGCTGTCGCTAGGTGCTAGATCTCGTCTTAGCTCATGGAATCACTACCGTGTCTTGGAAGGTCATCTAGGTCTCTAGGGCACTACGGTACTGTGAGCCGGCTGTCAATACTCAATAGGCGATCACCTCCTAATCAGAGAGTCAGACTGAGCTTTTTTTTTTGAACTGTAGCCGTGAAGAGTCATAGAACACATACAGAACGATAGTTGTAACTCGAAATGAATGGCACGTTAGTGTGCCTGTTTCCAAAACATGTGCACAACTGCTGCATGTCCCCATGCAATTTAAGGGCATAAATATATATACCTGCATTTTTACGTGGCTACTAGCTGCGCGGTGTTGAATCATTCAGACCGATATGGTATGATTTGATCCAACCAGTGCTTCATGGTAATGGGATCTCTGTTATATGCAAAGTATTTGTTATATGTGCGTGCTTGCTTGTTGTCCTTGCGTACACTGAATATGTAAATTGTGCGTACACTGAATCTTGTAGCATGAATTGTGCGTAGACCCCATGGACAGCCAAGTTCCGTACTCAGATTTGTCTTGTACATTCTTCCATTATATGTGCGTGCTTGCTTGCTTGCTGTCATTAAAATTTCTGAATCTCTGAACTTGGAGTAACATTGAAGACTAAGAAACAAACTCATAGCTTCCGAATGTATACGAATTCCATCCTAAGTGCACCTAGTTTTGGAAAATCATATATACAGCCAGGGACTTGGACTAACAGAGGATAAGGGAATAACATAGAGATTGAACCTTCTCTGGTTATGTGATGTGCAAGCTTGCATCTTGGTGTGTTCCAGTTATGTACTGAATATTGGTATGTCCATTTGAGTGTTATGTATATCTGGTTGTTATGTGCTAGTGCATCCTGGAGTTATTATTTACTTGTGGAGTTATGTGAAAGCTATATATTTCTATGGCTAGCTGGGTAGTATATGTATGTTGAAATATATTGCCCACCTTCCTCCATCAGTTCGGACTTTTGGATGACTTGGCTGGTGCATTAATTCAATATGGTATCCGAGCCAAGAGGTCTTGAGTTCAAGGCCCTGCCAACACAGTATTAAAAAAAAAAATACGGCCTACATCGATCCCACGTCGAAGGACTAAAATAGCCTAGACGTGAGGGGGAGTGTTGAAATACATTGCCCACCTCCCTTCATCAGTTCGGACTTTTGGATGAGTTGACTGGTGCATGAATTCAATATCTACATCATATATATATGATACCTGATTGTATTATTATCTTTTGTTTTTCTCATTATTTAGTAAAACCGCTAAATGAGAGCATAGCCCGCTATAGCTTTGCTATAGCCTCTTTTAGTTGTTGGCCGAGTCGCCGCTAAATGGCATAGCCCACTATTTAAAACATTGGTTGCTCCCAACAGCTAGCAACAACTACTACGTACTTCAGCACTTGGTGCTCATATGCACAGTCAGATGCAAATTTGAAGCCCATATATGATCGAGTTGATCCCCTCGTGCTCATATATACGTGCTAACACCCAAGGAACACCACACTTGTCATATGTGGCTGAGTGGCTCATACATATTTGGTGTATATCTCTTTGCTTGTTCGTAGGTTCAGGCTGGTAAGGCATTGGTAATTGAGGGTGTACAACTCTGCTAGCATTGTGTATGTTTGCTTACACATATCTTCCTTGACCAACTATATTCCTTAATTTAAATCTGTGTTCTTGCTCAATACCAAAGATAGCCTGTTGATCTATCCGCTTGCACATGTCTTTCAGGGCATCGGAGTAACACCGTGCAACGACAGCAAACACTTCAACTGAAGGGCAAGGCTGAACGCCATAGGGCACCTGAAGCAAAGAGAGTTGTTCTACACTACTAGGAAAAACCTTATAGGTATGACACTATTAGTAGCGCTGGAAAATAACAAGCGCTGCTGATAATTAGCAGTAGCGCTGGCTTCTGTCAGCGCTACAAGTGAAGACTTAGCAGTAGCGCTGGAAACAGAAAGAGCGCTACTGCTAAGCTGGACCCGATGAGCCCACCGACACTATTTGTAATAGCAGCGCTAGCCGCAAAAAAGCGCTACTGCTAAAATCTTAGCAGTAGCGCTGGAAACAGAAAGAACGCTACTGCTAAGCTGGACCCGACGAGCCCACCGACACTATTTGTAGTAGCAGCGCTCGCCGTAAAAAAGCGCTACTGCTAAAATCTTAGCTATAGCGCTGGGCCGAACCCAGCGCTAGTGCTATTTTGAGCTAACCCCGCGCGGGCCGGCTCAAAATTTCCTAAGTCCCCCACTACTCCCCCCTCTCCCCCACTCCTCTCTGTCGCCACCGTCGTCGTCAACCTCACCGCCGCCGCCCGAGGCCGCCCTCGACCTCACCGCCGCCGCCGCCCTCTCCCCTGTCGCCGCCGCTCCCCTCCCCGAGACCACCGCCGCCGCCGCAGCCCTCTCCCCTGCCGCCGCCGCTCCCCTCCCCGAGACCACCGCCGCCGTAAGCCTCTCCCCTGCCCTCCTTTCTCTCTCTCTCTCTCTCCTGTCACTCTCCCCCTCTCTCAGATTCATTCCTCCCCTCCCCTCTCCTCATGCATTGGCGCCGCCACCCAACACCTTCCCATCTCCTCTTAACCTCGCCGCCGGCGGCAATGCCCCCCGCTCTCTCCTTCACTGCCGTCGCTGCCCCACCCTCTCCTCCTCCCATCCCATCCCATCTCATCTTGTACCCTCCCCTCCCCTCGAGCTGCGAGAAGGTCAGGCGGCGGCCATGGCGCCCGCCTGCAGATCCGCCATGGGCTTATCTCCTCCCCATCTCCGGCCGGCGGTGCACAGGACCTACTCCTCGAAGGGGCCCATCTCCGGCCGGCGGTCACGATTTTTTTTTGGTTTTTGAAATTAATAGTAGTAGCGCGGGTCACAGGCACGCGCTACAGATAGTTAGTAGTAGCGCGTGTGGCACCAACGCTACTACTAACACATGTACTAGTAGCGCGGGATGAACCGGCGCTACTACTACCAGTTAGTTGTAGCGCGATAGTAGTAGCGCGGGCACCCGCGCTACTACTAGCCGTTTAACCAGCGCTACTACTAGGCTTTTTCCTAGTAGTGCTAGTATGTTCTCTTGTTTGGTTCTACGAACACTTTTATTAGGACGTAGTGTCTTTTGCTTGATCAATGTGAGCATAGGTCCCACCCAGCTGGGCTCCAACGTATGGTGCAATTCCTAAAGTAGAAGAACTGTTATTGTGGTATTCATCGACTAAATATATTCAATAAATTTCATCTGAACTGTTAAAGCTTAGACCTAGAAACTAGATGTATTAATGCCTTGCTATAGATTGTTGCACAATACAGTGAATTGGAGCAATAGTGTGAAGTGTGCGCTAATGGAGTTGATTTTTACCACCTTATTCTGGGTAACTGCAGCAGGAAGGTTTCCATCAATGACTCCCAACTCCCTCTCAACCCGTGTCGCCCTCCCTGCAGGAGACCTGTGTGAAACCCTAGCCACCGGGCAACTATTCCCCTCCAGCCCTTCTTCCCTCCCCGCCCCAGCAGCGCCACCGGGCAAAACCCTCCAGGCGTCGTCGATGGCGAGGCCCTTCGTTTTTTCTCACGGGGTCCTGATGGTGGAAGGGCGTATTCAGTCTGTCGTGAGAGTTGGGCGTTGCGGCGGCTTAGCAGCGGCGTGCCTCACGCAAGCGCTGCCAACTTTGGCTTTGCTGGCGGCCAGCGGATCTCGGGCGTAGCGTGCGCGTGATGCACATGCATTGTCCCAAATCATATCTATAGTGCTTTTGGCGCGGCGGCGGATCTGGTTGTGGCCTGCTCATCAGTAGGACGGGAGGTCAAGCATGGCTGACCTTGGGGCAGCACGCGAGGGATTCATGCCCTAGAGCTTGGATTCGTCAGTTGCAGCGGCGGTTGTCGTTGTATGGGCGACGATAGCGGGTTACGCAGCGGCGTGTTATTCCCGCAATGCCCGGAATCGGGGCGGTGGCTCCACTTTTTCAACGGTGGTGGGCTCTGTGGTCGTGTGGGCGACTCAGAAAGTGGATCTCAAGGTGGTGATGGCCTTTCTGAGCCTAGCGGCGCTACGGAACGTCCCCTCCATCAATAGATCGGGTTCGATGTAGCTCAGCAGTGACACATGCGTCTCTTACGGAGGCGTCGGGTAGTGCTTCTCATTGGCGGGTGATGCCACCGGTGGATGCTATGCACGATGGCTCATGCGGAGTTGTCAAGTCATGTCTTCTCCCGACAGCTACTACAAGGTGGCTCTGGAAGAGGTGTCATGTTAAGCCTGTCGCAGCTAGTCAAAGGTGGTGCGACATTGACGGGAGGCGACGTGATATATCGGACGTATTTGTCTTCTCCAGAGGTATCCAGTTATCAAGGTGTCGATAGCCAGACAAGATAATTGCAGATGTGGCATCAACAATGAGTTTATGCACTTTAGTGGAAACACAAGATCTTTGATTAGCCAATATCGACATGCACCTGGGTTGTGTCCTTACCAGGGCCGGCCTTGGTGTATGGCCGGCGGGGCGACGGCCCAGGGCCAGGCGAGGGAGGGGGCCCATGATGTAGTAAATACATACACTATAGCCCAGTAAAAAATAGGCAAAAAAATATTACCAAAGAAAAGAAACTAGATGGCTAGGCCCATCAGATAATTAGCGATCGATGATTAGCGGAGAGTCACGCTAGCGATCGGTGCCTGATGCGACAGGTTCTATTAGCGAATAGCGAAGCGTCCGCTAGCGATCGGTACCTACGGTTCTATTAGCGAATAGTGAAGCGTCACTCTCGCTTTGCTTCGTCTGCTCGTCGGCTCGTCGGCCCGCCTGTCGCTCGACGCCTCGGCCGCCGCCCCGCGCGCCGCAAGGCACTCCGGCCATCCGGCATCCATCAGGCAGCAGCAGCAGTAAGCCGCACCAGTACGACTGTACGAGCCAAGCCAACGAGGCCCTGGCGCCCGGCCATCCGGCAAGATCCATCCAACCTTCATCCATCAGCACTTCAGCAGCAGTAATCAGCAGCAGGACCGGTACGTATCCATGATCCATCCATCCATCCATCAGGAGCAGTACGTATGAAAGTATCCATGATCCATCCATGTTCCTGATCCATGCACCCAAATCCCAATTTGACAATTTCAGTAGTATATTTTTTTCTTTATTTAGTATGTCTGTATTCAACTATTTATCCATGTATGCCTAGGGTTCCAATCATCCGATGTATGAATTCCTAATTCTTTATACCCTATTTTCTTCATAATTTTAGGACATTCGCCAGCCATCTTGCTTAAGAGGAAGCAATTTTTGGGTGCTGCATTGAGAAGGATATCTTGAACAATGTTGATCTTGATTGTGCCCTTAATGTCTTTGCATCAAGAAACGCACGAAGAAACTTTTTCAGAAGCACTGAAATATTATTGTTGTTGATGAAGTCAGTCGAAATTTGGTTCTTATTTGAGGTAATCATGTCATTTTAGTTTCATTTCGCTATCTTTTTAGTATTATTGTTGTCGATGAAGTCAGTCAAATTATTATAGTCAAATTTTAAACTAAAAATGTGTGGTCTTAAGACATAGGGACCCATGTCGTTGAGTTCGCCTAGGGCCTCTCGAAACACAGGGCCGGCCCTGGTCCTTACTGAAGGTGGTGCTTCGAAGCATGGCTTTGGGAATGAGAAACACGAGATAACCTTTGTGTTGAACTCATCGGTGCACGTGCGGCGATACATTGTTGGAGGCGTAGCTATGAGTTGTGTATTTTTTGTTTGAGTATGTATTTTATCTGATGGAGTTACTGTCGCGAGGCATGCAACCTCGGGTTTTATTTCTATCTTTTTTCCGAATGTTGTTTGACTGCTGGATTTTGAATACTTAGTAATATATGGTTGTGTGCATCACTAGATGCAGAGTCCGGGGGTTATCCTCCTTTAGAAAAAACCTTCACTATGGCAAGCGGCCATTAAGTCTTTATTACTTACCACCGAAGGTTTCTTAGTTTTTCGGAGAAAACGAGAGAATAGTGGCTATTGCTCCAAATGCGGTATAGCTTTTCTTCTCTAGAATTATTTCGTTTCATATTTTTGTCATTGAAACGTTGTGGCGAACAAGATAAATTCATTCTATGCAGATGGAATTGAGTTCTATTTCCAAATAGTCATTTTCCCAGTTTATATATAAAGTAACAACCGAAAAAGTACACGACCGACCGATACAAGGTGATGAGGTCGCTTCTTTTCAAAACCCAAGTAGAACGCACGCGGTTACGTTACCTAAAGAGACATATTTTACCCCTCCAGTGTCAATTTTTTTGAAGGAATATTTGTTTTCAGTAATGCATGCAGGGAAAACTGCATGTTATCAAAGTAGAAGAGAAAACACGTACATAGCAGAAGTACATGGGTAGAAACCCCAAACTACAAGACCAAACATAATTCATGACATTTATGCTCTACTTGCAGACATTTTGCAAAAAATGCAACAGCTAAACCAGTCAACATATTAAATAAATTGTTTTTTCATGGAGAAAGCTACTCGATGTGCAGATCAACAATGTCAATGAAACACTCCATGTGGCGTCGTACAACCCCCCCCCCCCCCCCCCCCCCTCCGCTAATATGAACTACGTAGTTAGTGTACTACTAGTTCCTCGTTCAAACAATTGAAGTTCTAGATTTGTTCTAAGTCAAACACAATTAAGTTTGACCAAGTCTATACAAAAATCAAATTGGTTCATTATATTTATTATGACATATGTTTTAACATTATATATATTTTATATTGTAGATATTAGCAGATTTTTTAGAGACTTGGTCTAACTTAAAAATGTTTGACTTAGGACAGTCCTAGAACTTCAATTATTTTGAAACAGAGGGAGTAATTATCATAGTAGTATAAGATGGACGCTCTATAAGGCAAGAGAAAATAAAATTTGGAATTCGACTATATGTTAAAAGGAACAAAAACTATATTTTTGTTGGAGTAGTTGTGCCTAGACATGTTCTCGGTGTTACGTAAACCAAGGCTCTCCGGCAATGTTTTTCAAAGATTTTGTAGGAATTGCCTTCCCTGGAAACACGTTTTTTGGGGCACTCAACGATGTTACCTCTGTGTTATTTAGTTCTACGACTAATTGTATGAAAAATGCAAGGAACATAACACATGTTAAAACACAGCAGCAAGTCTGTGGTCCAAATTGATCACTTCCAGGTACCAAATCTTTATAGTATTTTTTGAGATAAATGATACGCCAGTGATCCATGTGAACTCCTCTAAGTTAAGAGAAATAAGGTAGCTAAAGGGAAATTTGGTGACTCATAAATGGGAGGGCATATATGCAGCTCAATAAATTGCAAACGGTTACTTTTAGCCAAGCTTTTCATTTCAACGATACATGTCATGAAAGCTGAACCCGTGAATACTAGCTCTTCGTTGCTCAACTTTCCATGTTGCTATCGTCTTAATTTGGGTGTTGGGGAGATGATCTTTCACTTATCAAAAATACCACCTTGATCTCTATGTTGGTGCTAGGCTTGGAAGGCAATTGGGAAGTAAGGCGTGCTGTACTCGTTTTGCTGGGAACAATAAAAGGCTGCTCCAGTCGTCTGTTCTAGTAAGCAATATCTAAGAGTCGGCTTCTAATACCTACCATTATTTTGGTTAGTTGGCCCTCGAATGGAGCCTCCAGTTCTGAAGCGAAATGAAGGCCTCATGGAGCAGAAGGAGCAGTTATTTGCAGCGTAGGTCTCCCCAGCGTGGCAAGGACGCATACCTTGGCAGTCAGCTGAAGGCCGATGCCAAGTCACTGTTGGAATTAACCACGTGTCCTAGACTCCGGCCTAGTCCAGTTTGGACAGGAAATAATCACTGTAGACAAAGGTATAGGATTAGAATAGCTGTTGCGGCTGCTTTATATAGTCCTAGATCGGGATAAAATCGACGATCCAGCAAAAAAAGAAGATCGAATCTACGTGTTCTTGTGTGTGTGTTTAATTTGTGTTACGCCTGTTCCAGCAGGATTGATCAAAGCACGCGCGTGTAACTCGCTAGTACAAAGGCAGCTTCACCTGAGAGAGAATAGATCCAGCTGCTTGGCTTTTTACGTGCGCGTCAACTTGGCTCGTGTCTTGCATCCCAATTCCCAAGGAATCTACATTCTATACGTAGCTAGCTTCAGTACGTGCGTACAGTCGGAAAGTACAGGATGAGTCGGGATCTACGTCAACAGTCACTACCTTCTGCGGAGCTGGACTGTCATCGGGCATGAGTAGGTGACGATGACTGGGTAGTGCGATCAGCGTGGAGTGAACTTGCGTGGGCGTTTCCAATGTAACCCGTAGAATACCAAACTCTGCAAACGAACCGAAGAAATGGACGGAGCTAGTGGGTGGCGTAATACTCAGTTCCACTTTCGTACCACCAATTTCCTGAGATTTTTTTATGTTGATAAAGGAAGTTTTATTCCAAAGTAGCAGGCTTACTGTCCGCTAATACTTTTTATTAGATAAAAGGCATCAGCCCGACTTTATAGATAAAGCCACCAGGCAGCGTTCACCACAGGAAAAGCAACCACAGTATCAAACACAGAAGTACTTAAGCGAGGGGTACATGGCTCCCAGGCCAACACCGGCACGCAGGCCAAACTAGAAACGCAACATGATGAGAGGAACCACCGCGTCCACTAATCGCCAGTCTGGTGTTGCGAGAGGTAAGAAGCAGAAGCCCGAATCTTGGAGGTCATCAAGTCAAAAGCACCGCGGTCGGACTCCTCAGTCAATAATCACCACTGCTGCAATAATATGCAAGATTTAAATAAGCAATCAGTAGGTTTAGCAGGAAAAATATGTTCGATAGTGAATTTCTTCCTAGTAGTCCACAAAGACCAGCAGACCGCCGCAAAACCAACCCAAAACATTCGTTTAGTGGCCCCAACCAGACCCGAGGCCAAGGTCCTGAGCTCCGAAAAGGATGAAGGGTTCCAGGAAACGTGGAGCCAGGACTTGATACAACACCGTACGAGCTTCGCCAGAACACACAAAAAAAAGCTGTGCTCCGTGTCCTCAAGGTCGCCACAGAGCGCGCACCTATCGGACCCGGGGCCGTTACATTTACGGATTTGGTCAGCGGCCGGCAACCGGCCTCTAAAGGCCTGCCACCGAGAGATCTTAATCTTAGGAGGAACACGGGCTCGCCAGACCACCTTGAACCGATTAGTAGGAGAGCTAGAAATCAGCTTAGTGTATAGAGATTTAACCGAAAAACGCCAAGATGCAGAGTGGGGCCAGACCACCGAGTCCTCCTCCTCCGAGAGCACTGGGATGCAGGCAACAAGACGCTGCCAATCATCCAACTCTACGGGAGAGAGAGAGCGACGAAGGGATAAATCCCAATTATTGTCGGAGAGCTCAGAGATAGAAATCTCTGGGTCAGGGCAATACGAAAAGAGAACCGGAAAGGAAACTGCAAAAGGAGAATCACCGCACCACCAGTCAAGACAAAAGCGAGTGGATTTGCCATTATGGACTACAAATTTAACAAGGGATTTAAACACCGGATGGAGTCTGACGAGATCTCTCCAGAATTGCGAGCCACCAACGGAAGAGGCGAACATGGGGCTGGAGGCAGGGAAGTATTTCGCTTGTAAGAGGTTTAACCAGAGAGGATTCTCCAAGGTAGTCATAATTTTCCACCACCATTTGATGATCAGACATTTATTCATGGTCATGGTGTCCAAAATGTCCAACCCTCCAAGGTTCTTGGGCCTATAGATCTGATTCCATTTGACCATTTTATACTTACGACGGTTATCCGCCGCATTCCAGTAGACTATCAATTAAAGAACGAGGCTGTTGCACCCAACAAGTGATGCTACGAGCCGTTCGGGCATAATTAACGAGACAATGTCAGACCATGTTCTCTGATCTCAGGATCTTCACAGGTTTAAATTCCCTCTGCAACATGTTTCTTGAACTCCCTGACCAATTGACCATTGGGTGATTTATCAAATGGGACATCCATCATAGAAGAGTGGGCAACCACCAATTGCACTAAGACCTGAAGGTTAGACCATTCGATAGTCATAGATATTCCGATCCTAATAGCTTGAATTTCCGCCTCGAGAGCACAGTAGACCAATAGTTGGCATGATGAAATAATGATAGGAGGACTGCTCTCTCGCGCGCGTGCTGTGGAACGCGCGATGTCCGACAGGCAAAACTTGCCCTTTTTAGCAAGTCTAGGATGTCGTTTTAAGGTAAATCCAGGCCTCGCCCTGGGCCCCACTCGTTGAAATCGGGGGGGGGGGGGGGGGGGGGGTGAGATTAAGTTTCATCGGGATAGAGAGAGAGTAGGAAGGGCCCAGCTTTGTACGCGCACATATGGGCTGAATCGTAAACGTGGGTGGGCCCATTTGTCTTTGCCTTCCGACAGCGCTATGGAAACGAGATCGCTCGTTGCAACGCTCACTCGCGAAAGAGCGTTTCCGTAATGATAGAGCCCATGTTATCCTGAGCTTTGTGAGTTCATAGATCAGCAGCCTAACATAGATTGACCGAACTCTTTGGATTCTCTTCCGTCGAGGTTTATACACGTGGATTGCGGTATCTTTGGCACGGTCAGCGCAAACAGATGGATCAGCCCCCATCATCCATTTGCAAAGGTAAAACGACTGGTATGTACACTTATTAGTAAATGTTTGGCCGTAAAAAAGAAGAAGAGAATGACGTACTAGCTAGTTGAAGACTCTCTAGCTGCTAATCAGGCCTGATTGAAATGCATTATCGTTTCAATAGGTCCCATGATTTTATAGAAACAAATTAAATCTTGTTCAGACTCCTGGTCAAGGGTACCGGACTTAGTATGGGCTAATTCGTTAATAAACACCAGAAGAGGGGACGCCACCGACACCCTTGAACCGTCCACTGGTATTTGGCAGCTTACATATGGAAGCAAGGCAAACCTAGTATCCTGGAAAGGACTTTGACATTAGTCAACTTATGTTGGAGTATTAATGTGTCGAATAACATGTATTGATGTACTGTGTGTGTGTGCCTTTGCGACATGTGAAGCATACTAAACACATACAAACTTTTGAGATCGTGTTGTAGATGCGAGGTTTAGATCTTCTGTAGGCACATGTTTGTGAGTTACTGAATCGGCAGAACATGGCACCATTACTATAGAACAACATACTACATAATCAAATTCTCTTTCATACCTGCCTTCCCAATTTTCATATTGACTTTATATGTTGATATAGTGTAGTCTGAAGTTTGATATTGAATCCCCTAAAAGAACACGCTTAGGAGGCAATTAATGTGACAATTAAAGCTAGAGAATAAACCACCAACCTGACCACACATCCAGCAGTGTGTGCCGTTCTTGCGGGCGCGTCTCCACTATAGTCGATCGATCCTATAATCTGCATGCATCAAATGGTGTGGTGAGCGAATGATGCGTCTAATGGTGTAGTAAGAGAAATAAGCCATGTCTGGCCTTGACGTGACGTGACTGACAAAATGGCAACAAAATCATACTCCCTCCATTCCCTTATACAAGGCCACAAACTCAGATTACAGGTACCAAGATAAAATTTAATAACTACTTTGAAAGCCAACTTTTCTTCTTGTTCACTGGGATCATTAATACGATGCATGCATGCAAGGAAGAAATAAGAAGAAAGTAGATAAGTATCATTATGACTACGTGCATGCAAGTATTAAACAAGTTGCTAGTACGAGAAAACATCATTAATTTTTGCCTCGATTACTGTTGGTGGCATTATATAGATGCAAAATGTATTTTTCATAGTGGCCTTGTATAAGGGAATGAAGGGAGTGCATAACTAGATCATGATGGCGCGCGTTACCGTGCCCATCTATTAGAAACTATGTAGATGGTGGTGAAAATCTAGATGTTCTAATACGAGGAAATAAATGAATTTCAATGCCTCAACATAGGCAGTCCATCCATATTCAGGGAAGAACAAAGATGATTAATATCATGAACTGGGATAGCATACATTTATATAGTGTTGGGACATGAGATGGTACGTCATGACACTCAATGCCATACTTGTGTATCCTAGAATGGAACCACGAGGAAGTGTTTGTTGTGCATGGTTGGAGGCTTGGAGTTGTCAAGTCATGTCTTCTCCCGGCCGCTGCTACATGGTGGCTCTGGCAGAGGTGTCACGTTAAGCCTGTCGCGGCTAGTCGAAGGCGGTGCAATAGTGATGGGAGGCGAGGCAGTATCAGACTCCGGAATCTTCTCCAGACCAGAGGTATCCAGTTATCAAGCTAACGATAGCCGAACAAGATAATGGTAGATGTGGCTTCAACGATGAGTTTATGCACTTCAATGGAAACAAAATATCTTTGATCAGGCAATGTTGACATGCACCTGGGTTGTATCCTTATCGAAGGTGGTGCTTCGAAGCTTGGCATTGGGAATGAGAAACTCGAGATCAACCTTGTGTTGAACTCATCGGTGCACGTGCGGCGATACCTTCTTGGAGGCGTAGCTATGAGTTGTGTATTTTTTTGTTTCGAGTATATATGTATTATATCATAGGGTTAATGGTTATCTGATGGAGTTAGTATCGCGTGGCATGCAACCTGGGGTTTTATTTCTGCCTTGAATGTTGTTCGACTGCTGGATTTTGAATACTCCCTTCGTACCGGTGTATAAGTTATCTTACGTTGAAAATGAGAGAATTTAATCTTCATTTGCCAATTAATACCATTGCATGCAATAAACTGACCACTGCATGGTGTGCTAGGTAGTCTCAAGTTATGAAAAACATACACGTCCCACGTCTCTTATTGGTTGATTCTTTTATTCATGTCAAAAAACAAGAAACGATGCGGGAGTTAATGCACCATGCGTAAGCGTTTTGGGATTATTTGGTTTTCGTAAGATGACTTATGCACCGGGACGGAGGGAGTACTTAATAATATATGGTTGTATGCATCACTCGATGCAGAGTCCGGAGGTTATCCTCCTTTCAAAAACCTTCACTATGGCAAGCGGCCATTAAGTCTTTATTGCTTACTACTGAAGGTTTCTTAGTTTTTCGGAGAAAACGAGAGAATAGTGGGTATTGCACCACAAGCGGTATAGCTTTTCTTCTCTAGAATTATTTTGTTTCATATTTTTGTCGTTGAAACGTTGTAGCAAACAAGATAAATTCGTTCTATGCAGAAAGAATTGAGTTCTCTCTCGAAATAGTCATTTCCCCGTTTATATATAAAGCAACAACCGAAAAAGTACACGACCGACCGATACAAGGTGATGAGGTCGCTGCCTTTCAAAACCGATCTCAGGATAACAAGATCACATAGAACACACGCGGTTACGCTACCTAAAGAGACATATTTTGCCCCTCCATGTCAGTGTTTTTTGAAGCAATATTTGTTTTCAGTAGTGCATGTAGGGAAAACTGCATGTCATCAAAGTAGAAGAGAAAACACATAGCAGAAGTACATGGGTAGAAACCCCAAACAACAAGACCAAACATAATTCATGACATTTATGGTCTACTTACAGACATTTTGCAAAAAATGCAACAGCTAAACTAGTCAACATATTAAATAAATTGTTTTTTCATGGAGAAAGCTACTTGATGTTCTAGATTGAAGTTCTAGATTTGTTCTAAGTCAAACACAATTAAGTTTGACCAAGTCTTTAAAAAATATATCAGCATTTACAAAACCAAATTCGTTCATTAGATTTATTATGACATATGTTTTTACATTATATATAGTTGATGTTGTAGATATTAACAGATTTTTTAGAGGCTTGGTCAAACTTGAAAATGTTTGACTTAGGACAGCCCTAGAACTTCAATTGTTTTGAAATAGTGGGAGTAATTATCATAGTAGTATAAGATGGATGTTCTATAAGGCAAAAGAAATAAAATTTCGAATTTGAGTATATGTTGAAGGAACAAAAACTATATTTTTGTAGGAGTAGTTGTGCCTAGACATGTTCTCGGTGTTACGTAATCGAAGGCTCTCCGGCAAAGTTTTTACAAGATTTTATAGGAACTGCCTTCCCTGGAAACACGTATTTTGGGGCACTCAACAATCTTACATCTGTGTTATTTAGTTCTACAACTAATTGTATGCATCTTTTTATGTCCGGACATAAGCTTTTCATCTTTTTTCAGACAACATATGGCAAGTGATGGATGAAAAATGCAAGGAACATAACCCATGTTAAAACACCGCAGCAATGCTGTGGTCCAAATTGATCACTTCCAGGTACCAAATCTTTATAGTATTTTTTCAGATAAATGATACGCCAGTGATCCATGTGAAGTCCTTTAAGTTAAGAGAAATAAGGTAGCTAAAGGGAAATTTGGTGACTCATAAATTGGAGGGCATATATGCAACTCTATAAATTGCAAACGGTTACTTTCAGCCAAGCCAGGAGTTTTTCATTTCAACGATACATGTCATGAAAGCTGAACCCGTGAATACTAGCTCTTCGTTGCTTAACTTTCCATGCTGCTACCGTCTTAATTTGGGTGTGGGCATCACATGGTATACATGTTGGGGAGTACAAAATACCACCTTGATCTCTATATTGGTGCTAGGCTTGGAAGGCAATTGGGAACTAAGACTTGCTGTACTCCTTCTCCTGTGACCGATCGATCACTGGTCATGTCGTCTGTTCTAGTCCGCAAGATCTAAGCATCGGTTTCTAATAGCCACAATTATTTGGGTTAGTTGGCGCTCGAATGGAGCCTCCACTTCTGTTCCGAAATGAAGGCCTCATGGAGCAGAAGGAGCAGTTCTTTGCAGCGTAGGTCTCCCCAGCGTGGCAAGGACGCATACCTTGGCAGTCAACTGATGGCTGATGCCAAGTAACTGTCGGAATTAACCACGTGTTCTAGTCGGTTTGGACAGGAAATAATCACTGTACAGAAATCGTATAGGATTAGAATAGCTGTTGCGGCTGCTTTATATACTCCTAGATCGAGATCGAATCGTTGACACCGCAGAAAAAAGAGATCAAATCAACGAGTACTTGCATGTGTGTTTTTATGTTACGCTTGTTCAGGCCGAAAAAAGAGATCAAAGCATGCGCATGTAGCTAGCTAGTGATCTCGGATGGCGGGCTTCATGGTCTGCTTTCCAGCAGGCCCCGTGGTGAAGGTGATGACAAGGGGTGGAGTGGTCGAAGCCTTTGGTCTGCTCTAGTAGTGCTCAGATCTGGTGTGTATGGGCTGGCCCTCGTGGAGATGTTGATCCGCACTCCTTTTGGTGGTGTTGGTGAGTGTCCGAGCGAAAACTTCGCGCTATCTGGCAGCGGCGACGGCAGCACCTGTGGTGCCGCTTGCTTCTTAGAGTCATCGTCGAGGGTCTTATTTTTTGTCAGGGCTTTGGGTAAAAACCAATGTCTGTTTGCTTGGACTCGGCAACGGCGATGCTTCGCGCCGTCATCTTCTTGGGGGCGTTTTCGGGGAGCTTAGGAGTCGACGGTCGGGTCTCGATGAGGTGTTAATTTGTTATAGGTTAATGTTGTATCTTTTGATCTGCTTTTTGAGAGGACCTCTTCCTCACGCTGTATCGTTCAGCAGTGTATTTTGTTGTTTTGATTTATCAAGCAGGACGAAAGCCTGTTTCGAGCTACTACAAAGCTAACTTCACCTGAGAGAATAGATCCAGCTGCTTGGCCTTTTACGTGCGCGGCAACTTGGCTCGTGTCTTGCATACCAAGGAATCTACGTACCTAGCTCCAGTACGTGCATTCGGTCGAAAAGTATACGATGAGTCGGGACCTACATCATCAGTCACTAGCTTCTGCGGAGCTTGACAGTCATCGGGCATATCTACACCACAACTGCAGATGCAGACACCAATGCCGTGTAGCGCATGACCAAGAGGATATCCATCTGCCCGATGCTCGAGTGGGTGACGATGACCGGTTAGTGCGATCAGCGTGAAGCCATAATGCCTGGATGTTTCCAATGTAACCTGTCGAATACCAAACCCTGCAAATGAACCGAAGAAACGGACGGACGCAGTGGGTGGCGTATTCCTCAGTCCCATTAACGTACCACCAAATTCCTAAGATTTTTTTATGGGGGGAATGGAAGTTTCTATTCCAAAGTAACATCAAAGTGAATTTTCGGCTTACAGTCCGCTACTACAAGGCTATCAATTAAAGAAGGGGACCGTTGCAACCAACAAGAGGTGTGTTAGGCATCGATCATAGAAGAGTAGCAACCACCGAGTCCGGTTGCACTAAAACCTGAAGGTTAGACCATTCTATAGTCATAGATATTCCGATCCTAATAGCTTGAATTTCCGCCTCGAAAGCATTGTCACAGTAGGCCAATAGTTGGCATGATGAAAAAATGATAGAGCCCATGTTGTCGTGAGATTTGTGAGTTCATAGATCAGCAGACTAACATAGATTGACCAAACTCTATGGATTCTCTTCCGGCGAGGTTTATACACGTGGATTGCGGTATCTTTGGCACGGTCAGGGCAAACACATGGATCAGCGCTCATCATACATTTGCAAAGGTAAAATGATTGGTACTAGAAGGGCAGTGCGCGCTTTGCCGCGCCGCTTATATACTTGGAGTTATACATGGTTTATGTAATTTTTTTGAAGTTGTGAAAAATATTTACTTATTAGTTGGTTTGGCATGTGGGCATACAATGAAGTGCATTTTTTATCAGGTATGCTACTCCTATGGACAGACTTTGCGGAATCATGCTTACAGATAGATGTGTCAATTTATGGTCACAGATTAGGAAAAAGGTGGGCCAACGGTGCAAATCGGGGAAGTGATTGGTGGAACAATGTTGGTATGACCAATCCGTACCGAATCGTTCGTGAGTGTATCATTTTTTTTATTGTTCTGCTTGGGTGGATTTTTTGAGCGTGTGATTGCAGGATGTCTTTTGTTAGTACAAAAACATGAGAAAGTTACTTACGTTGTTGGACGCGTGAGTTATGCTAGTGCTAAATGTGTCATGGACGACACTTCCGTTTTGTCACCCATTCATCGAGAGATCTCACCACGAAGCCAGGGTGAACGACCCAATCAATTATCTATCCAATCGAAATTGAAGACTTGAATGAGAGGCTTTAAAACGGGATAGCTTAATGAAGTTAGAGATTTCATTGCCAAAACAAAGGATTGACGGAGTCAAAATCAAGGATTGACGGGAGAAGCTTTAAAATTAGGGATCATATTGTATTAAAAAATGAATGAGAGAGCTCATTGTGAAGTTGTTGACTCGGTAAAAATTGGATGACCCAACTCCAAATTGAGACCTCAAGATTGTGAGACCTTAAAAAATAGGGAGCTTAGTGTTATAGAGGATAAAAATAATTGAGTGAGAAATTGTTGACCCGGTCAAAATTGGTGACCCAATTCCAAATTGATGACCCCAATTGAATGAGAGGCCTCCAATTCTAGGGAGTTTAGTGATATACTCCCTCCGTTCCTTTATGTAAGGTGTATTATTTCTGGCACGGTGACCAAGGCACATAATTATAGACATGTTAAGACTAAATTACCCTTAGCAAATTTGTTTGTTAGTAAAAAGTGAATCAATTAGTCCAGAAAAGTATGAGATACATGCAATCGACAAAAAGATACTTTCCTTCTTTTCCTATCAGGAGAGATACAGACAATCAAAAAGAGATACTTTCCTTTTTTAGGAGGGCTAACAAGAGAATTATGAGGAATTAGAATAAATGCACCTTACATTCTGAATTTTTATCAAAAAACAAACACACCTTATATAAAGGAACGGAGGGAGTAGTATATAAGAGATTCAAAATTAGAGCATATTGAATTAAAGAATATAATAACAGAGATGAATTAAAAGAATTTACTAAGAGAGATGAATTAAAAGGATTAAATAAGATAGCTTCTTGAGAAATTGTTGACCCGGTCAAAATCGGGTGACCCAAGTATAAATTGAAGACTTTAATTGATTGTGAGGCCTTAAAATAATGGGCATGGTATATTTATAGATATAGTATAAAAATTGAATAAGCCAGCTTTGAGAAATTGTTGACCCGGTCAAAATCGGGTGACCCAATGTCAATTGGAGACCTCAATTGAATATGAGCTCTTCAATTCTAGGAGGATTAGTCTTATAGTATATGTACACTTATATGTAAACACGAGGAGTATTCGGTGAAGAGGGGGCATCTGCCAACAGAATGGGACGACCCGGGCGGCACGGAAGCCTTGCTGTCTGGCAGCTCTCCCTTCCCTCATCCTCTCCCTCGTCGCCTCTTGAGGGGGGCGCCGGCTCGTCGTGCAGCCGCCTGTGAAGGGGGCGGCGAGGCCTTTGGCTGCTCCCTTGCCTTGGGCGAGGGCCGAGGCGGCGCCTTCGACTGGTGTGGGTGGCGTCTGTCTGCCGGCGGTGGGCGTTCGTAAGCGTGGTTGGGCAATAGGGTTTCAGTGGACGGCGTTCCTAGCGTGAGGTGGTTCCCCGTGCCCCTCCCGGCAGATCTGAGGCAGGCCATCCTAGCGAGTGGCTCTCCCCATCAGTTGGTCCAGATCTCTGGCATCCGAGATCGAAGGTGTTGGTGGCGGGCTTGGTGGGTGCCGGGGTGGGAGCATGTCCGGGGGAAACCTCTGGCCGATGGCGGCGGCCACGTCGTTGATGGCGCTCCTGCGTCATTCCACTAGTACATAACAGGGCATTGGTCCAGGCCGGGCCAGCCCATTAGTCCCGGTTCAGTCACGAACCGGGACCAATGGGGGCAACGGTCCCGGTTCGTGAGGCCAGGGGGCCGGCCGGGCCTCGTGGGGCATTGGTCCCGGTTCGTCTGGACCGCTTGGTCCCGGTTCTAGACACGAACCGGGACCAGTGTGCCTCGCTCCTGGCCCACAACCATTGGTCCCGGTTTGTGGCTGGAACCGGGATCAAAGGGGGTCCTTTAGTCCCGGTTCCAGCCACGAACCGGGACCAATGAGATGCCTATATATACCCCCCCGCCAGCGAGCAGATCACTCCACATTGCTCTGTTTTTCTGGCCGGCGAGGGGAGAGCTTTGTGGTGCTCTAGCTCACCTCCTATGCACATGAGGTGTTCGATGAAATTCCCGAGCCACACTTAAGCTTTCTCCTCTCGAACCTCCTTGTCCAAGCTCCATTTTTCTCAAGATTTGTTTAGGTTTGGCGGTCCGTCCTGTCCTGTCCCCGTCCTCACCGCCGTCGATCGCCCGCATCCATCTCGGCGCCGGCACCACCGTGGTTAGCCTCTTCTTCTTATCTTCTTTCTAAAAGGAAAAAATTCTTACTTGTATCATTTGGATAGATACTTGTGTAATTTTCTTACTTTTATTATTGTTTGTTATTATATAGTGCCATGGTCATGGTATCCGCCCACGTCGGCCCTCGTCCGGTCTATGATTCGGATGTGGTATATATTATCTTTTATAACTATTTGTTTTATTTAGTGTTTATGACAATTATGCCGACCAACGTGACATAGATTTTTTAATCTAGGAGGTATGTGACCCGGAAATTCCAACTGACATAGAAATTCTTGTCGAGAAGTTAAATTTGGTTGAAAAAGAAAACAATTACTTGAGAAAAATTACAAAGAGTTGAAGAGGAGAAGATGAAGTTGGAGTTGCATGTTGCCGATGTCGACGACGATCACAAGATCAAGATGGATGCAATGCGCTTGAAGATTAGAAAGATTAGAAAATATGCCATTCATACTGAGGCTTGGTATCATTATGCCGTTGGATCAATTGGTACCTTAGTTGCGGTTATGATCGCATTTGTTGTTGCATTTAAATTTTCTAGTTTCAATATATGTTTTAATTAGATGCTCTAGAGAGCTATATGTTGTTCAATAATGAGAACTATGTATGAACGTTATGTTTTTATTTTGGTCACTACTGTACTTTGGCTTTAATGTGATGATGAATTTCTATTAATTTGGTCAGTTCTCTATTCATGATATGCACGCACATGAACCGGCAATGGATGTACGGTGACCGACGCACCTCCGAGTATATTGAGGGCCTGCATAATTTTCTCGAAGCGGCTGAGGCAAACAAGCAGAATGGTTTTATGCATTGTCCATGTACTATCTGTGAGAATACGAAGGCTTTCTCCAACTATAAAACCCTTCACTTCCACCTGCTTCAGAAGGGTTTTATGCCACACTATAATGTTTGGACCAAGCACGGAGAAAGAGGGGTTATGATGGAAGACAACGAAGAAGAAGAGGATGATGACAACTACCCGCACGGAGAAAGAGGGGCCATTAGTTGATGAACTTTTACAGCTATGGAATGGAAGAGGTGTACGTGTGTGGGATGAGCATGCACAAGAGGAATTTGACCTACGAGCGTTGCTGTTTGTAACCATCAACGATTGGCCTGCTCTCAGTAACCTTTCAGGACAGACAAACAAGGGATACCACGCATGCACACACTGTTTAGATGACACCGACAGTATATATTTGGACAAATGCAGGAAGAATGTGTACCTGGGGCATCGTCGATTTCTTCCGACCAACCATCAATGTCGAAAGAAAGGAAAGCATTTCAAAGGTGAGGCAGATCACCGGAAGAAGCCCGCCCTCCGTACTGGTGATCACATACTTGATATGGTCAATGATTTACAAGTAATATTTCGAAAGGGTCCTGGCGGACTATTTGTTCCGACTGACGATGCGGGACGCGCACCCATGTGGAAGAAGAAATCTATATTTTGGGACCTACCCTATTGGAAAGACCTAGAGGTCCGCTCTGCAATCGACGTGATGCACGTGACGAAGAATCTTTGCGTGAACCTGCTAGGCTTCTTGGGAATGTATGGGAAGATGAAAGATACACCGGAGGCACGGGAGGAACAGCAACGTGTGCATGAAAAAGACGGCATGCATCCAAAGCAGTATGAAGGTACTGCCAGCTACGCTCTTACCAAAGAAGAGAAGGAAATCTTCTTTGAATGCCTGCTCAGTATGAAGGTCCCGTCTGGCTTCTCGTCGAATATAAAGGGAATAATAAATATGGCAGAGAAAAAGTTCCAGAACCTAAAGTCTCATGACTGCCACGTGATTATGACGCAACTGCTTCCGGTTGCATTGAGGGGGCTTCTACCGGAAAACGTTCGATTAGCCATTGTGAAGCTATGTGCATTCCTCAATGCAATCTCTCAGAAGGTGATCGATCCAGAAATCCTGCCAAGGTTAAGGAGTGATTTGGTGCAATGTCTTGTTAGTTTCGAGCTGGTGTTCCCACCGTCCTTCTTCAATATCATGACGCACGTCCTAGTTCATCTAGTCGACGAGATTGTCGTTCTGGGCCCTTTATTTCTACACAATATGTTCCCCTTTGAGAGGTTCATGGGAGTCTTAAAGAAATATGTTCGTAACCGCGCTAGGCCCGAAGCAAGCATCTCCATGGGCCATCAAACAGAGGATGTCATTGGGTTTTGTGTTGACTTCATTCCTGACCTTAAGAAGATTGGTCTCCCTCAATCACGGTATGAGGGGAGACTGACTGGAAAAGTCACGCTAGGAGCGGACTCAATAATATGTAGGGACGGGCATTCTTGGTCTCAAGCACACTACACAGTTCTATAGAATTCTACCTTGGTGACCCCGTATGTCGATGAACACAAGAATATTCTGCGCTCCAAACACCCGGAGCAGTGTGACGACTGGATTACATATGAACACATCAGGACTTTCGGCAGTTGGTTGCAAACACGTCTCATGGGTGACAACACTGTTTCTGATGAGTTGTACTCGTTGGCCAGGGGACCATCTTCCACTGTATTGACTTACAAAGGGTATGAGATAAATGGGAATACATTTTACATGATCGCCCAAGATCAAAAGAGCACCAACCAAAACAGCGGTGTCCGCTTTGATGCAGCAACCAATAGGGGAAAGGACACATATTATGGTTACATAGTGGACATATGGGAACTTGACTATGGACATGATTTCAAGGTCCCTTTGTTTCAGTGCAAATGGGTCAATCTGTCAGGAGGCGGGGTACAAGAAGACCCATAGTACGGAATGACAACAGTGGATCTGAACAATCTTGGGTACACAGACGAACCATTCGTCCTAGCCAATGATGTGGCGCAGGTTTTCTATGTGAAGGACATGTCTACCAAACCGAGAAAAAGAAAAGATAAGGAAGCGAATACATCATACGATGAGCCAAAGTGCCACATAGTTCTTTCAGGAAAAAGAGACATCGTGGGATTGGAGGGCAAGACAGACATGTCTGAAGATTATGAAAAGTTTCATGAAATTCCTCCCTTCAAAGTCAAGGCTGACCCAAGCACCCTCTTAAACGATGAAGATTATCCATGGTTACGGCGCAATAAGCAAAGGACACAAGCGAAGAAAAAGTGAAGACTTTCTCTCCACAACTATATCATTGCAGTTACATGTGAAGAAATGAAATGCCTTTTGTAACAAATGAGTTTTCGTATGAAACCCTAATACTTCGAAAGAGATTGTCCGTTTTGTACACGAAGTGCATCCAGTTTTTGCCGTAACCCTCTCAACTTTTTATAACATGCTATGTGGGTGAAATGATGATACCATGCCAACTTTCAACCTTTTCAGAGTTCATTTGTAGTGATTTTCAATTTCAGGGTCATTTAGCTCAAAACAAATCATTAAATGCATGAAAATTAGCAAATAAAGTTAGAAAGGGTTGAAAATTTAGGCGGGTATGTACATAGGCGGGGTAAAGGAAGACCGGCAGTACGGAATGACAACAGTGGATCTCAACAATCTTGGGTACGCAGACGAACCATTCGTCCTAGCCAATGAACCGTCGGAAAATGAAAGGATTTCTAGATAGATCAACAAAACACACGGTTTCCCCTGCATACAGCCCGACGGTGGCTCGTGAGTGCCCGCATATGAAATGCACCGTCGGACCGTATGCAGGGAATCTGAATGATTTGTATTCGGTCGATGAACTAAAGGATTTCTAGATAGATCATCAAAACACACGGTTTCCCCTGCATACAGCCCAACGGTGGAAATATGAAATGCACCGTTGGACCGTATGCAGGGAATCCGAATAATTTGAATCCGAATTAGTACACACACTAAGTGTCGAACATGTCCGAGAGGTGGCCTATATATAGGGTCGTGTGCCTCTTTAGTCCCGGTTGCTAGCACGAACCGGGACTAGTCGTTATAGTGCTGATCCAACAGCTCACAAGCGCTTGAAAGAAACACACGATCCGTGTGCTTCTTCCTGATTGGTACGACCTTCACCGCCCAAGGTTATAAAGATGTGCAAAAATAATAATTATATAAAAACAAAAAGTATAGCAAATTCATTATAGAATGTCAATGAAAGAATTCTCCGTTGGCCTCTACACAGTCTTGTTCATTCAGGTGAGTTTTCGTATGAAGTATAGAAAATACCAGATGAAGTCAGAAAGGGTTGAAAATTGATGACGTGGCTTTGAATGGTTCATTTTGAACACACAAACAGTCTGGAGTTCAAATAAGTTCAAAAAAATGAAATCCCTCTATAACAGATGAGTTTTCGTCCGAAACCCTGATACTTCGAAAGAGATTGTCCGTTTTGTACACGAAGTGCATCCAGTTTTTGCCGTAACCCTCTCAACTTTTTAGCACATGCTATGTGGGTGAAATGATGATACCATGCCAACTTTCAAACTTTTCAGAGTTCATTTATAGTGCTTTTCAATTTCACGGTCATTTAGCTTAAAAAAATCAGTAAATGCATGAAAAATACCAGATGAAGTCAGAAAGGGTTGAAAATTGATGACGTGGCTTTGAATGGTTCATTTTGAACACACAAAAAGTTTAGAGTTCAAATAAGTTCAAAAAAATGAAATCCCTTTGTAACAGATGAGTTTTCGTCCGAAACCCTAATACTTCGAAAGAGATTGTCCGTTTTGTACACGAAGTGCATCCAGTTTTTGTTGTAACCCTCTCAACTTTTTAGCACATGCTATGTGGGTGAAATGATGATACCATGCCAACTTTCAACCTTTTCAGAGTTCATTTATAGTGCTTTTCAATTTCAGGGTCATTTAGCTTAAAAATCAGTAAATGCATGAAAAATACCAGATGAAGTCAGAAAGGGTTGAAAATTGATGACGTGTCTTTGAATGGTTCATTTTGAACACACAAAAAGTTTGGAATTCAAATAAGTTCAAAAAAATGAAACCCCTTTGTAACAGATGAGTTTTCGTCTGAAACCCTCATACTTCGAAAGAGATTGTCCAGTTTGTACACGAAGTGCATCCAGTTTTTGCCGTAACCCTCTCAACTTTTTAGCACATGCTATGTGGGTGAAATGATGATACCATGCCAACTTTCAACCTTTTTCAGAGTTCATTTATAGTGCTTTTCAATTTCAGGGTCATTTAGCTCAAAACAAATCATTAAATGCATGAAAAATAGCAAATGAAGGCAGAAAAGGGTTGAACATTGATGATGTGCCTTTGAATGGTGTATAATGAACACACAAAATGTCCGGAGTTAAAATAAGTTATTAAAAATGAAGGAGAGGCGCAATGCTCACCTGCACGTTGCTTAGCTTCAGGCCTTGAGAAACTGCAGATAGCTCCGTGCAGTCTACACCATTTCCTCAAGGCCTGAAGCTAAGCAACATGCAGGTGAGTATTGCGCCTCTCCTTCATCGTTCTCCGTCTCTGCACTCAGGGCTTATAAACCGCCGCGAGTCCCTCTCGCTTGGCGAGGTGGGACTAAATTTTAGCCACTCCCAGGACAAGGCCTTTAGTCCAGGTTGGTGGCTCAATTAAAATATTTTGTTATGATCAACTAAACCAAAACTATAATATTCTTCAATAGCAAAAAGAATCAACTAAAAAGCTTTTATAAACTTAAAATTATATAAAATTTATGCAACAAAAAAATATATAAAACGCCCATTTAAAATTATAGTATTTTTGAAATTATAATTATATAAAAATTATGCAATTAAAATTATCAAAGTATTTTTTGTTCAAAACATTAATTGCAAAAAGAATATAATGATAAAACACACTGGAAATAAATAAAGCAAAAAATAAAACAAAAATAAATAAAGCAAAAAACAAAACAAAATAATGGAAATTATGCAACTAAAATTATCAAAGTATTTATTTGTTAATAAGAATGAACTAAAATAACAGAAGAAAAATACTGGAAAAAAATTAAAAAAATAAATAAAGCAAAAAACAAAACAATAATACTGGAAAAAAATAAAAAAATGTTGTGCAAGGCCATTGGTCCGGTTGGTGGCACCAACCGGGACCAATGCCCACCTTCGGTCCCGGTTGGTACCACCAACCGGGACCAAAGGTCTCTGCTTCCCGCCCTTTGGGCTGCTGAAAAGAGACCTTTGGTCCTGGTTGGTGGCACCAACCGGGACTAAAGGGGTGCATGGGTCCCGGTTGGTGCCACCAACTGGGACCAAAGGAGGTTGCTATATAACCAAGACTTAGGAAATTTCGCCTCACCCGCCATTCTTCTCTCCACGCCGTCCCGTCCCCGTCGCCGCGCCGCCCCGTCCCCGTCGCCGTCGTCGTCCCCGTCGCCGCGCGCCGCCCCGAGGTAGCCGTCGCCGTCGCCGCCCCGTCCCCGTCGCCGCACCGCCCCGTCCCCGTCGCCGCCCCGTCCCCGTCGCCGTCGTCGTCCCCGTCGCCGCGCGCCGCCCCGAGCCGCCCCGAGGTAGCCGTCGCCGTCGCCGCCCCGTCCCCGTCGCCGCGCCGCCCCGTCCCCGTCGCCGCGCCGCGCCGTCCCCATCGCCGTCGTCGTCCCCGTCGCCGCGCGCCGCCCCGAGCCTCCCCGTCGCCGCCCCGTCCCCGTCGCCTCCCCGTCGCCGCGCCGCCCCGTCGCCGCCCCGTCGCCGCCCCGTCGCCTCCCCGTCGCCGCCCCGTCATCGCCCCGTCGCCGCCCCGTCGCCTCCCCGTCGCCGCCCCCAGTGAGCGCCCCCTTTCCCATGGTCCCTGCTCGGATACGGCGACACGGACACGGACACGGACACGGATACGGATACGGCGACACGGACACGGACACGGATACGGCGACACGGACACGGATACGGCGACACGGACACGGATACGGCGACACGGACACGGACACGGATACGGTGACACGGACACGGATACGGCGACACGGACACGGACACGGACACGGACACGGACACGGATACGGCGACACGGACACACGAAAAATAACGAGAAAGAGATCGCCCCCTCCCCGATAACTTCGACATGAGGGGGGGGGTCGATATACATTTTTTCCATGTATGTATGTTGTTGTCGTTGAGTTAAAGAAAGAAAAATAATGAAAATATGTCATGAGTTAATGAAAATATATAATATATGTATGTGGCTATGTATGTAAATATGGATAGCATTTTTTTCCATGTATGTATGTCGTTGTCGATATACCCCCCTCCCCGATAACTTCGACATGAGGGGGGGGTCGATATACCCCCTCCCCGATAACTTCGACATGAGGGGGGGGGTCGATATACCCCCTCCCCGATAACATTTTTTTTCTAAGTTACTTAGGTAAAATGTTCACCCCCCTCTCGATATACCGGGCGACCAACTCTCGAGGCCACCCAAACCCGAGAAAAAAAGCGTTGTCGATATACCCCCCCCCCCACCCAAACCCTACAAGTGTTGTCGAGGTCACCCCAAACCGGGCGTCGAACATTCATGAGAGAGGCGGTCCGGACGTCGGACATTCATGTTTGTATATTAATTGCCATGTTGTAATATTTGCAGAAACTATGGATCCAAGAGACTTGGAACAAGAACAGTTGTTGGGGGACATAATCCACGACGGACGTGATATCTTGTCGTATCTCAACGACACCGATGGTCTGGAAGGAGAGGATGGTGGCTCCGGTGATCGAACAATGGAGGAGGAAGGACATGATCATGATGGCTCCGGTGACCGAATGCCGGAGAAAGAAGGAGACCATGATGACGGCTCCGGTGACCGAACGGAGGAGGGAGCTGTTGCAAAGTCCGGCGAGGTAGATATATTAATTAAGCCTGTGCTGACTAGCTAATTGATGCATTAATTGTTTTGGTATGTACATATATTAATTAACTCTTCTTTCTTCTTTTATAGCCCTCCGGATCGAGCCAAACTTCGGTAACGAGACGAGGCCCGAAGAAGAGGTTGCGCAAGGAAGAAAGATTCACGATCACAGCACTCGCGCACGATGGCCATCCGATTGAACCCAAGCGGACCAAGGACGCATTTTCTGATCAGTGCGGAGCTATTGTTAGGGACTACATCCCGATCAGCATCAAGCAATGGAATAAGCCTAAGGACGGCGCCCCTGATGGTGATTATGCACCGATAGACAGAAAGATGATCTTTCGACCGCGCTGAAGGCAAATTTCACCCTACCGCCAGAGGAGGATCCGAATAAGCCAGTTATAGATCCACTGGTCAAGGCGTCACTAGTAGAAAACAGACCTTTCATCCAATGCATTAGTCCCGGTCTGGTTACGAGCCGGTACTAAAGAGGCTATTAGTCCCGGTTCGTGCCGGCGACCTTTAGTACCGGCTCGTAAGGAACCTTTAGTACCGGTTGGTGTCACGAACCGGTACTAAAGGGGGCGTGCCAGGCTTTTGGTCAGACCGGGCCCCACGTGCCTCTTTAGTACCGGTTCATGGCACGAACCGGTACTAAAGGTTGTCCTTTAGTACTGGTTGGTGACACCAACCGGTACTAAAGACTTGGGCCCCGTGTGGCAGGCTTTTGGTCTGACTTGGGCCCCGCGTGCCTCTTTAGTACCGGTTCGTGGCACGAACTGGTACTAAAGGCCCTCTAGAACTGGTCTGAAATTTGTCTCTACCCCCCCCCCCCCCCCCCGGTGTATCGCCATTTCAGTTTTGAAAAAAACAAAAGAAAATGATAAAAACTTCAAAAATTAAAATCCTTCGAGATGTAGTTATGTTAATACATCTATTAGTTAGGAAAATAAAAAAAACATAAATTTCAACATGTTTTGCAAAAAAATGTTATGAAAACGTAAAACGGCTGTAACTTTTGCATAAGATGTCGGAAAAAAATGTATAATATATAAAAAATGTTCAGAACGAAAATCCGCATCCGAAATTGACCGCCTACGGCCTTTTTGCAATTTTTAAAATCCTCAAATTCTAAAAGGAAAAAAAGTTATGCTCAAACTTCAGTTTTTTTGAATTTTGGTTAAATCTGGTCAAACTACTTATTCAAGAATATTAGTGTTACTAAATAATTATTCAAGAATATTAGTGCTGCTAAATAATTATTTCAGTTTTTTGAATTTTGGTCAAATCTGGTCAAACTGCGGTCAAACTATGGTCAAACTACTTATTCAAGAAATATTAGTGTGTTACTTAATAATTATTGGTTTTAAGAATAATAGTTTCAAACTCAAACGGTGTAACGTGTGACTTCATGCTCAAGTTCAACTCCTAAGGGTTAATAGGATTGACAGCTTACTATTGTCAGGAAAACAACAAGTGCAGACTTGGAAACAAGGGGGAATAGAACTCGAAAGTTAAGGGTGCTCAGGCTGGAGTAGTGAGAGGATGGGTGACCGGTCGGGAAGTTAGACGATTTGGAATGATGAGGGGTGATTAGAGATTAGAAATCAAATTGAGCAGTGATGAGGGGTAGTTAAAGATTAAATTCAAATAATTCAGAAATTTGAAAATCGAACAAAAAAAATTTCCAAAAAAATTCAAAAAAAAATGATTTTTTTTCTTTAGTACCAGTTGGTATCACCAACCGGTACTAAAGGTCCTCCACCACCAGCCCACGCAGACAGCCACGTGGAGGGCCTTTAGTACCGGTCCGTAGGCCAACCGGTACTAAAGGTCTGGACCTTTAGTCCCGACCCTTTAGTACCGGCTGGGGAACCGGTACTAAAGGCCCTTCCCGACCGGGACTACTGATCGACATTCTACTAGTGCGTGTGCTCTTAAGAAGATGGCAGATCTATTCAGGAGGTGGAAGAATGAGTTGAAATCAAAGTTTGTCGACAAAGGGAAGATTCCAGAATTCACCGGCCGATTTGAGAAGATAGGTGATCACTGGCCCGCATTTGTGGCCTACAAGACATCGGACAAGAGTAAAAAAATGTCAGAGACAAACAAGATCAATGCTGCAAAGAAGCAGTATCACCATCACACGGGGTCAGGTGGCTACCTCAAAGCCCGGCTGTTGTGGGACAAAGCTGAGAATGACCTGATTGCTAAAAACATCGTACCACAGACATTGAACTGGCCAGACCGTTCAAGGACTTGGTTCTTCGGGGTTGGGGGAACTTTGGACCCTGAAACAGGGAAGTGCCATTGGACGAACGAGCAACTTGCGATACCCATGAACAAGCTTCAGGAGTATATCACCGCAGCTCAGGAAGGTACGTTCATTCCCGATAGAGAGAAGGACGAGCTGACTGAGGCCCTAGGGAATGCTGAGCACCCTGGACGATCACGAGGCACACCAGGCTCCATTCTGTGGAAGGTTGGGTTTCCCGACGCAGGCGGTTACAGAAGCCGGGAGAGAAAGAGGAAAGCGGAGCTGAACGAAATTCAGAAGCTGAATACAAGACTACAAAAGCTAGAGGAAGGTGAGACCCAGCAAGTTGCCGGCCAACCATCTCAGCGGCACGAAGCTACCCCAGAAGCTACCCCGCCATCTCAGCGGAGAAGCAGCGTCGCTTCCACGGAGCCCGTTCAGCCTGACTTCACGGCTCCTATCTACCCCGTGGATACTATCACGGAGGCTCAACATTGCGAGCTCATGACGAAATGTCGGAACCTCACTTTCAAGGCGGCTGTCGGCTCTGTTGCACCTCCTCAACCCAACGGAACTTTTCACTGCTCACCGATTCCACATGGCTATGCTGTTGTGATGGTGGATGAAGTAATGGAGGGATTTGAGGAGCTCGAGCTTGACCAGTCTACAGGTGAAGGAGAGAATAAGCTGGCTCGTGCTCTGAGGAGTACATGTCTATGGCAGAAGGAGTACATCAAGCTTCCAAACTGGACGCCTCCACCTCCTCCTCCTCCTCAGGCGAATCAGGGCACTCCGCCTCCTCCTCCGGCGAGTGATCAGGGCACAGCGCCTCCTTCTCCGGCTCCTCCGACGCGTGAGGGCACTCCGCCTCCTCCTGCACGTCAGAGCAGTACGCCTCCTCCTCAGCCTCGTCGGCAACGGCAGAAGACAGACGCCGCCGCTCCGGCTCCTCCGGCGCGTCGGAGCACTCGGCCTCCTTCTCCGCCTCGTAAGCAACGACGGAAGAGAGACGCCGCCGCTCCGGCGGCTAGCAGTACAAGAAGAGGCGGGAGGGAATACAGATACGGTCCATCTCTCAAGCCTCTGGAAAAGTTACCATATGGGAGGACCGAGTCTGAAAACGAGGAGATATGTCAGGCCGAATTGAGGGCCCATTTTGCAAAGAAAACTCCACCTCCGAAGGAGAAGCTAGATCCGGTGAAAGTGATGCGCACTATTGATGCCCTGAAGCGACCACCACCGCCTCCGCCGGATTCCAACTTTGACCGCTGTGTTAAAAAGACATATCAAGACGCGCGGAGGTCGGGAAGTACTTCCAGTGATGCAAGGTTAGCAAAACGAAGAAGTGGGAAAAAAATTCCCAGCTCGGCGAACAGGCGAACCAATCGTGCCCCCCGCTCAAGGTGTCTAGCGATATCGTCGCTAATCATCCGGGGATGGTGCCCGGTACCAATCCTGTTGATTACCTGAGCGATGATGTACAGTTTGAGCCGTTGGAGGTGGACGAATTCAGTTACCGGTACGGGCGGCCTCTCGTCAAACCTGATCATCATCCTCTAACAACGATGATGCGAACATTGCATGAATGGTACATGAAAACATGTCGGGAGTCTGGGAAGGATGCTTTGACGCTGAGAATTAAAGAGGAGCACGACCTCGTTGGAATGGATCTGTTGAATGTTGAATTTGAGGAGATATTCCAGTTATACAATCAAAAGGCCCTCGACAAAACAATCGTGACTTGCTACTGTCTGTAAGTACTACTTCTGTAATTAAGTCTCTATATATATATAGCTCAGCTCTTTCATTGCATGTATATATAATTATCCTCACTATATTATGCAGATTGAAGATCGCCGAATGCAGAAAAGCACAAATCTATGACATTAGGTTCATTAACCCAAATATCATACATGAGTTTACGGTTAAAAACAATGTCACACAAACCGAGGACAACTTGCTACAATCGTTGCTTAAAAATCAAAACAAAGGGACAATACTCTTTCCTTACAACTTCAAGTGAGTGTTACTGTCTTGTGCATATTCGGTTTCCCTTATTACTCGAGGTTATAGTAATGTAATTGATGAGTTATGCATGCGTGCGCAGGTTCCACTTTATTCTGCTAGAGATTAAGCTTGAGCGGGGAGTAGTAATCGTCTTAGACTCGAAACGAAAAGATCCCCAGGAATATGCGGACATGACTGAAATGCTCCAGAAGTAAGTTCAATCGATCATTATCGCATCATATCGGCAACTTTGTTCATTTCCTGATATCAAGTAATTATTTTCTTTGTCTTGCAGGTTTTGGAAAGAGTTCACCGCAATTGTTCCGGCACTGCCGAGGGAGCTGCGATTTACACACCCGAAAGTAAGTACTACTAGCTAGTTCCGCGCATCTCCCATTGATTCTAGTTCCATCAATACCATTTATCATGCTTGATTATCAGTTTGATTGAACTCTATTTCTCGTAAAGTGCTTGTGGCAGGAAAAAGGGAATGATTTTTGTGGATACTACGTTTGCGAGTTCATCTACAACGCGACGACCCCTAAGCGGGGCTACTCTGAAAAACAATTTCAAGTGCGTAAGCAATAATATTCACAATTTTATTTTATTACCATGATTTGTGTTGAGTTTCATTCATATATATGTATTGACCCCCTTCTTCAAATTAGACGTGGCAGATGTGGGATGAACTCCTACCACATGATTGCATACGAGCAATTCAAGAGGAATTGGCGGGATTCTTTCTTGACCACGTCATAAATAAAGCCGGAGAATACCATCTGGAATTTGAAATTAAATGTTAGGGATTGTAAGAGATCTTATATTGTATATATGTAGCTAGTAGCGTCGGATAGATATACGAAAACTTGTTGTTCGACCAATCTCTCGGAGAAAGAGAGGTCGATCACTTCTCTGTGTATATGTTCATGACGATCTTGTGTACTTAATGGTTCCTTCATTTGCTTACTAGCTAGCGTGTCGAGTTCTCTCTATAGTAGCTAGCGTCGACCAAGCACGGAGAAAGAGAGGACACTTCTCTCTATTAGCTAGCTAACACAATATGAAACACCTCAATTAACCCTACAAACCCCCCTAAACCCCCCCCCCCCCTTTAAAAAAAACAAAAACCCCAGTGCCTTTTGGTCCCGGTTGGTGTTGCCAACCGGGACTAAAAGTCCTGCCTTTTGGTCCCGGTTGGTGTTACCAACCGGGACTAAAGGTCCTCCTGCCTGGGCTCCCAGCACCGGCCACGTGGAGCCCCTTCTGTCCCGGTTGGTAAGTGAACCGGGACTATAGAGAGAACTCAATATGAAACACCTCAATTAACCCTACAAACCCCCCCCCCCCACTACTAGGAAAATGGCTATAGCCAATATCCCTATTAGTGGCGCACCATGGTGGTGGTGCGCCACTGCTATATAGCAATGGCGCACCAGATGCAGGTGCGCCATTGTTATTTTTTTAGTAGTGGCGCACCACCTGAGCAGTGCGCCATTGCTATTTTTTTTCCATCCCCCACCCCACCAGACATAGCAATGGCGCACCACACCTAGGTGCGCCACTGCTATGGTACATAGTAATGGCGCACCTTGGTGTGGTGCGCCATTGCTATGTCTGGTGGGGGTGTGTGCCTGCGTGTGTGGGAGGTTAGTAATGGCGCACCCTCCCTGGTGCGCCATTGCTAACCTTAGCAATGGCGCACCAGGGAGGGTGCGCCATTACTAACCTCCCACACACACAAACACACACCCCACCACACACACACACACACACACACACACACCCACACCCCCCCCCTGTGAACCGCCTTTTCAGTTTCAAAAGAAATAAAAGAAAATGATGGAAATGTCAAAAAAATAAAATAAAATAAGTTTCCCATGTGATATGTGGTCTAGTTGTTGGGAAATTTTACAAATATGAATTTCGACTTTTTTTGCAAAATCTCTCGAGAATTTGTAAAATGGGCATAACTTTTGCATACGAACTCGGATGAAAAAGTTTTTTAATATGAAAAATCATCTACTCGAAAAGTTACATCCGAATTCAACCGGGGGAACCCCGTTGAAGATTTTTAGAATCCTCAAAAACCTAACAGAAAAAAAGTTACGGTGCTTTCAAAATCTGGAGAGGCAAAAAAATAAATTAAAAACAGTTAGCAATGGTGCACCAGTGCATAGTGCGCCACTACTATTTTCCCGCCTTCAAAATTAAAAAAAAGTTATAAATAGTAATGGCGCACCACACCTAGGTGCGCCACTGCTATGTACCATAGCAATGGCGCACCACACCTAGGTGCGCCATTACTAAGGTACATAGCAATGGCGCACCACACCTAGGTGCGCCATTACTATTTTCCCGCCTTCAAAATTCAAAAAAATAAAAAAAGGGTTAGCAATGGCGCACCAGTACAAGGTGCGCCACTGCTAAGCCATATATAAACCCGGTCCGCCTCCTTCTCCTCCTCCTCCTCTCCTCCACTCCTCCACTCCTCTCCTCCTCTCCTCCTCTCCTCCTCTCCTCCACTCCATCTCCTCCTCTCCTCCACCATACTCCCCTCCTCCTCTCCGGCGACCTCCTCTCCGGCGACCTCCTCTCCGGCGACCTCCTCTCCGGCGACATCCTCACGGTGCTCTTCTCACGGTGCTCTCCGGCGACCTCCTCCTCCTCTCCGGCGACCTCCTCCTCCTCCTCCTCTCCGGTCCTCGACGGCGACCTCCTCCTCCTCTCCGGCGACCTCCTCCTCCTCTCCGGCGACCTAGGCGAGCTCCTCTTCGGCGACCTCCTCCTCCCTCCTCTCCTCCTCATGGTCTCTCCTTCCTCCTCTCCGGCCACATGTGGAGCGCCCGGGCACAAAGAAATTAGCAGAACGAAATTTGAAAAAATATCACAAAAAAAAATCGCAAAAAAAAATCGTGCCAGATCCGGATCTAGAATTCAAAAAAAAGTTAGCAATGGCGCACCAGTGCATGGTGCGCCACTACTATTTTCCCGCCTTCAAATTTCAAAAAAAAAATTCAAAACAAATCAATAAAAAAAAAAATTACCAGTGGCGCACCTGTAGCAATAGTAATGGCGCACCACATGGTGCGCCACTAGTATTTGGATTACTAATGGCGCACCAGAGGTGCGCCATTACTATTTGTTACTAATGGCGTGATAATAGTGGCGCACCTGTAGTGCGCCATTAATAGCAAAAACAGGTGCGCCACTAACAGCCCTTTTTGTAGTAGTGGCCCCTTTCAAAAAAAAAACCCCAGTGCCTTTTGGTCCCGGTTGGTGTTGCCAACCGGGACTAAAAGTCCTGCCTTTTGGTCCCGGTTGGTGTTACCAACCGGGACTAAAGGTCCTCCTGCCTGGGCTCCCAGCACCGGCCACGTGGAGCCCCTTCTGTCCCGGTTGGTAAGCGAACCGGGACTAAAGGTTTTGGGCTTTAGTCCCGACCCTTTAGTCCCGGTTCCAGAACCGGGACTAAAGGCCCTTACGAACCGGGACAAATGGGGGTTTTCCTACTAGTGTTCCTCTCCTTGGTGGCGATGGCGCGGTGAACTCCCCCTGCTCCTTCCTCCCTCTATGCCTGGGTGAAAACCCTAGTTCCTCGTGAATGGACGACAGCGGCGCCATGGTGTGGTCACCTCCTTGGAGGAGCTGTCTTGGACGTTTAGATGGAGGGTGTGCGCGATGAGCACGGATGGTTCCTGGTGCCGGAGGTGGTGGTGGTGTGGCATCTACCGTGTCGGCGACGGCGGGTCTCGACGGCGTGGCACAGCGGGGTCTCGGCGATGAACGCGCGCAGGTTGGTGGCAGTATCTGACGTCGTGGTGACGTCGACGGTAGTTGGGCCTGGCAAGGTCAATGCGTGGATCTCCCCTGAAGTTGAAACAGCGGAAGATGACGGTGGCGGATTCTAGAGTGTGCGCATGCGGTGCATGCTGAGGATCTGCCAGACCGGTCGGGGATCTCGACTCGCCGGCGGACGGTTTAGTGATGCCACCGGATTATATGGTGTGCGTTGACGCATGGTCAGAGCACTTCACTAACCTAATAGGTGTAGCAACATAGATTGTCAGCAAGGTAGCTTTGGATTGATCCATCTATTTGATTCTGTCAGGCTCTATTGAATAATATAATAAAGATGGCAGTGTGCATCGCTTGATGCAGAGGTTGGGGTTATCCCCCTTTTTGGAAAAGAAAATTAGTAACTATTTGGCCGTAAAAAAGAAGAGAATGACATACTAGCTAGTTGGATACTCTGTAGGTGCTAATCGGGCCTGATTGAAATGCATTATCATTTCAATAGGTCCCATGATTTTATAGTAACAAATTAAATCTTGTGCAGACACCTGGACTTAGTAAGTGCTAATTCGTTAATCAACACCAGAGGAGGGGACGCGACCGACACCCTTGAACCGTCCACTAGAATTGGGCCGATTACATATGAAAGCAAGGCAAACCTAGTGTCCTTGAAAGGACTTTGACATTTGTCAACTTATGTTGGAGTATTAATGTGTTGAATAACATATATATATTGATGTACTGAGTGTTTGCCTTAGCGACATGTGAAGCATAGTAAACACATACAAACTTTTGAGATGGTGTTGTGGAGGCTAGGTTTAGATCTTCTGTGGGCACATGTTTGTGAGTTACTGAATCGGCGGACCATGGCACCATTACTATAGAACAACATACCACATAATCAAATTCTCTTTCATACCTGGCTTCCCAATTTCCATATGGACTTCATATGTTGATATAGTGTCGGATGAAGATTGATATTGAATCCCCTAAAAGAACAGTTCTAGGCTTATCCTTATGCTTAGGAGGCAATGTGACTATTAAAGCTAGAGAATAAACCACCCACCTGACCACACATCCAACAGTGTGTGCCATTCTTTCTGACGCGCCTCCACTATAGTCGATCGATCCTATAATCTACATGCATCGAATGGTGTGGTAAGGGAATGATGCGTCAAATGGTGCAGTAAGAGAAATAAGCCATGCCCGGCCTTGACGCGGCTTGTGAATGACAAAATGGCAACAAAATCATACATAATGAGCAAGGAAAGTTTCATGTTCTTCGAAATAGGAAGAGAAATAAGCCAATGCTTTGGCGCACCCCTCCCTCCTTGATAATTTTGTACATCCTTGATTATTTGAAATTAATCAAGATGGGGTTAACAGTTAAGGGCAACCAAAACTCCAACATGGTCTTAATCATCGAGCATGCACATCTCACCACTATTGTCAAACTGCTTATAATTGAAAACATGTCGGTGCCACAAAGTCAGGTCCGCCACTAGCATTTATATACCACTGGTGGGCATCAACTTCTGCCCGTTACTAGTAACGTCGACCCCGATTAGTCATGGGCCAACAAATATTGTGATGGACCCAAAGTCACACCCGTCACTGGCACTTGAGTTACTAAATGGTACCTGTGGCAGGTAGCAATATGCATCTGCCACTAATATTTTTGACATGCTGCTAATTGGCCCAAATACCTATGGTGGACCCATATTGTTGCCCGCCACTAGTCAGTTAAATATCAGTGGCGGGCCCTTGTTGAGGCCTGTCATTGGTATTTTTTGCCATTTTTTTAATGCTAGAATTTTAGTGATTTGTGTTTTGAGTTATTGTTAATATTTATTACTGTATTAAGTTACATCATTGGAAGTTTCATGTAATAGTTTGAAACTTTTCATGGTTAATTTGCTAGTTTTAGGATACTAAATGGATTTCTTGGTATTTACGGGAGGTAAATAGTTTGTAAAATTTTAAATAGTGTAAATCAAGCCTGAAAAATATGACGCAAGCTTT
Organism: Elymus sibiricus; assembly: GCA_039707655.1. Taxonomy (NCBI): domain Eukaryota; kingdom Viridiplantae; phylum Streptophyta; class Magnoliopsida; order Poales; family Poaceae; genus Elymus; species Elymus sibiricus. The sequence continues at coordinate 89,436,588 of CM077669.1, forward strand.
CACGATAGGACCTCTAGAGGCTGTGGTAACACTTTGAGAGAATTACACAAAAGTTGTGATGTATGTAACTTAGAAACTTAAGCATCTTTGAGAGAGAATTATATCTAGAAACCTATTTAATGACTTATAAATAACAAATGGTCTCAAAGTGTGAACATCTATCTACCATAAGTCCATAAGACAAGTATGTGATTCTGGAAATTATATAGGAAAACACATAGCTCTTAATCTGTACGGTTATTTGTTCGAGCAATAAGTGCTGAAGGAACTAAACATTAATTGCTCATTTATACTTTCACACAGGACATGGTAAGGGATGGATGAAAGCTCTAAGCAACATAATAGAGACTGTAACATGACTACAAGTGTTACGAAAAAACAGGTGCGCTAACTAACCGCATGCATCATAGGCCCTCTACATGATCATCTCGACTCACCAAATAGAGAGCAACACGAGGTTAAGATGCAACACTTTCCACGATCAGTGGTCGCATTTTATCAGTGGTAGATGTGTTGATTCCGGCACGGCCAGTCAGTGAATCGAATTGGGGTGGGAGGGCGGCTGGGGCTGTAGGGTGTCGGTGGGAGTGCGTGGTGCCCACCAGAGGCAACACCCTGGGCGCCGGTGTGGAGGGGGGATTGGAAGCAACCGCACGAGGGGTTGGTGTCTTTTGCTGAGAACTTGCTTGGCCCGCCCGCAATTAAAATCCGGCGGAGGCCTCTCCTAAAACATTTGAGCAAATAAAACAAATAGGAATTCAGGTAGGTGCAGCTTAACTTGTCAAAAGGGATTTTTCTAGGCGTGAAACCCTTCTATGAGTTCAACTAGATGCCCTAAGCTATCAGATTTCTACGACGCGGACTAGTAGCTTGCAACCAATGGAGTAGTTTTGGGGAAGCTAAACTATCTACGAATTTCTCCTTCCAACACTAAACCAAAATCCGATTAAGATAACTAGTTCAGTGCGGAGCTAACCAGGCGATGCGAGGCTAGCTGCTCTAGTAAGGTAGATATAAAAAAAATACAGTGTATGCAGAAAGAACTAATTCAAGCACTAGGGAAGTAGAGATACATACTTGGCCCCTCCCGTGTCAACTTTTTTTTAGTACCATTATTTGTTTTTGAGTGAATTCCACATTTTACCTCCTAGATATGCATTTGTGACACTAATTACCCTATCGAGTGGAAATTCGTCTTGAATACACCTGTTAGAACCTTTGGACCCTCATTTTTTGATGCATGTCCAGTCGGCAAGGTGTAAGGGGACTCTCGGGTCCAAAAATATTTGGACTACGGAGAGGAATGAAACAGATGGATAAGAAAAGTCTGGACATTATCGTTAATGATGCCCTCTAATCTTTACACGTTTTTTACGAATCATTGATGCAACATGACGGTCCTATCTAACATAAACAAGAAAAATGCAAAACTGGGATAAAACCATGTTAAAAGTCTCCAAAATCTGATATTTTGATAGAAATTCCACTAAATGGGGTAATACGTGTCACAAATGCACAACTACAGGGTAAAATGTGGAATTCACTCTTTGTTTTTCGTTCTAGAACAACAATAGTAGATGCATGCAGATTCTTTCATAGCACTGTGGATTCTAAGAGAGGCATATATTATATATATACACTTTCATAATTTTGGGATACAGCCCAATAAAATGTAAACAGTCGAGTAGTAGTATTAGTGAAGCTAGAGCACTAAGCTGACCCCGATGAACTTAACTACTCGTTCCGATCAATATTATTTGTCAAAGACAAGTCTAATATAAGTAATATGGATCAGAGGGGGTAGTTCAGTTTGCCCTTCTTGTCTGCCGGAGCTAGCTAGGCTTGGGAGGCACTAGCAGGAAAACCCCCATTTGTCCCGGTTCGTAAGGGCCTTTAGTCCCGGTTCTGGAACCGGGACTAAAGGGTCGGGACTAAAGCCCAAAACCTTTAGTCCCGGTTCACTTACCAACCGGGACAGAAGGGGCTCCACGTGGCCGGTGCTGGGAGCCCAGGCAGGAGGACCTTTAGTCCCGGTTGGTAACACCAACCGGGACCAAAAGGCAGGACTTTTAGTCCCGGTTGGCAACACCAACCGGGACCAAAAGGCACTGGGGTTTTTGTTTTTTTTAAAGGGGGGGGGGGGGTTTAGGGGGGTTTGTAGGGTTAATTGAGGTGTTTCATATTGTGTTAGCTAGCTAATAGAGAGAAGTGTCCTCTCTTTCTCCGTGCTTGGTCGACGCTAGCTACTATAGAGAGAACTCGACACGCTAGCTAGTAAGCAAATGAAGGAACCATTAAGTACACAAGATCGTCATGAACATATACACAGAAAAGTGATCGACCTCTCTGTCTCCGAGAGATTGGTCGAACAACAAGTTTTCGTATATCTATCCGACGCTACTAGCTACATATATACAATATAAGATCTCTTACAATCCCTAACATTTAATTTCAAATTCCAGATGGTATTCTCCGGCTTTATTTATGACGTGGTCAAGAAAGAATCCCGCCAATTCCTCTTGAATTGCTCGTATGCGATCATGTGGTAGGAGTTCATCCCACATCTGCCACGTCTAATTTGAAGAAGGGGGTCAATACATATATATGAATGAAACTCAACACAAATCATGGTAATAAAATAAAATTGTGAATATTATTGCTTACGCACTTGAAATTGTTTTTCAGAGTAGCCCCGCTTAGGGGTCATCGCGTTGTAGATGAACTCGCAAACGTAGTATCCACAAAAATCATTCCCTTTTTCCTGCCACAAGCACTTTACGATAAATAGAGTTCAATCAAACTGATAATCAAGCATGATAAATGGTATTGATGGAACTAGAATCAATGGGAGATGCGCGGAACTAGCTAGTAGTACTTACTTTCGGGTGTGTAAATCGCAGCTCCCTTGGCAGTGCCGGAACAATTGCGGTGAACTCTTTCCAAACCCTGTCAGACAAAGAAAATAATTACTTGATATCAGGAAATGAACAAGGTTGCCGATATGATGCGATAATGATTGATTGAACTTACTTCTGGAGCATTTCAGTCATGTCCGCATATTCCTGGGGATCTTTTCGTTTCGAGCTAGTCTAAGACGATTACTACTCCCCGCTCAAGCTTAATCTCTAGCAGAATAAAGTGGAACCTGCGCACGCATGCATAACTCATCCATTACATTACTATAACCTCGAGTAATAAGGGAAACCGAATATGCACAAGACAGTAACACTCACTTGAAGTTGTAAGGAAAGAGTATTGTCCCTTTGTTTTGATTTTTAAGGAACGATTGTAGCAAGTTGTCCTCGGTTTGTGTGACATTATTTTTAACCGTAAACTCATGTATGATATTTGGGTTAATGAACCCAATGTCATAGATTTGTGCTTTTCTGCATTCGACGATCTTCAATCTGCATAATATAGTGAGGATAATTATATATACATGCAATGAAAGAGCTGAGCTATATATATAGAGAGACTTAATTACAAAAGTAGTACTTACAGACAGTAGCAAGTCACGATTGTTTTGTCGAGGGCCTTTTGATTGTATAACTAGAATATCTCCTCAAATTCAACATTCAACTGCTCCATTCCAACGAGGTCGTGCTCCTCTTTAATTCTCAGCGTCAAAGCATCCTTCCCAGACTCCCGGCATGTTTTCATGTACCATTCATGCAATGTTCGCATCATCGTTGTTAGAGGAGGATGATCAGGTTTGATGAGAGGCCGCCCGTACCGATAACTGAAGTCGTCCACCTCCAACGGCTCAAACTGTACATCATCGCTCAGGTAATCACCAGGATTGGTACCGGGCACCATCCCCGGATGATTAGCGACGATATCGCTAGACACCTTGAGCGGGGGGCACGATTGGTTCGCCTGTTCGCCGAGCTGGGCAATTCTTTTCCCACTTCTTCTTTTTGCTAACCTTGCATCACTGGAAGTACTTCCCGACCGCCGCGCGTCTTGATATGTATTTTTAACACAGCGGTCAAAGTTGGATTCCGGCGGAGGCGGTGGTGGTCGCTTCAGGGCATCGATAGTGCGCATCAATTTCACCGGATCTAGCTTCTCCTTCGGAGGTGGAGTTTTCTTTGCAAAATGGGCCCTCAATTCGGCCTGACATATCTCCTCGTTTTCAGACTCAGTCCTCTCATATGGTAACTTTTCCAGAGGCTTGAGAGATGGACCGTATCTGTATTCCCTCCCGCTTCTTCTTGTACTGCTAGCCGCCGGAGCGGCGGCGTCTCTCTTCCGTCGTTCCTTACGAGGCGGAGCAGGAGGCGGAGTGCTCCGACGCGCCGGAGGAGCCGGAGCGGCGGCGTCTGTCTTCTGCCGTTGCCGACGAGGCTGAGGAGGAGGCGTACTGCTCTGACGTGCCGGAGTAGGCGAAGGAGGAGGCGGAGTGCCCTCACGCGTCGGAGGAGCCGGAGAAGGAGGCGGTGTGCCCTGGTCACTCGCCGGAGGAGGAGGAGGAGGAGGAGGAGGCGGAGAGCCCTGATTCGCCAGAGGAGGAGGAGGAGGAGGCGGAGGCGTCCAGTTTGGAAGCTTGATGTACTCCTTCTGCCATAGACATGTACTCCTCAGAGCACGAGCCAGCTTATTCTCTCCTTCACCTGTAGACCGGTCAAGCTCGAGCTCCTCAAATCCCTCCATTACTTCATCCACCATCACAACAGCATAGCCATGTGGAATCGGTGAGCAGTGAAAAGTTCCGTTGGGTTGAGGAGGTGCAACAGAGCCGACAGCCGCCTTGAAAGTGAGGTTCCGGCATTTCGTCATGAGCTCGCAATGTTGAGCCTCCGTGATAGTATCCACGGGGTAGATAGGACCCGTGAAGTCGGGCTGAATGGGCTCCGTGGAAGCGACGCTGCTTCTCCGCTGAGATGGCGGGGTAGCTTCTGGGGTAGCTTCGTGCCGCTGAGATGGTTGGCCGGCAGCTCGCTGGCTCTCAGCATCCTCTAGCTTTTGTAGTCTTGCATTCAACTTCTGAATTTCGCTCAGCTCCGCTTTCCTCTTTCTCTCCCGGCTTCTGTAACCGCCTGCGTCGGGAAACCCAACCTTCCACGGAATGGAGCCTGGTGTGCCTCGTGTTCGTCCAGGGTGCTCAGCATTCCCTAGGGCCTCAGTCAGCTCGTCCTTCTCTCTGTCGGGAATGAACGTCCCTTCCCGCGCTGCGGTGATATACTCCTGAAGCTTGTTCATGGGTATCGCAAGTTGCTCGTTCGTCCAACGGCACTTCCCTGTTTCAGGGTCCAAAGTTCCCCCAACCCCGAAGAACCAAGTCCTTGAACGGTCTGGCCAGTTCAATGTCTGTGGTACGACTTTTTTAGCAATCAGGTCATTCTCAGCTTTGTCCCACAATGGCCGGGCTTTGAGGTAGCCACCTGACCCCGTGTGATGGTGATACTGCTTCTTTGCAGCATTGATCTTGTTTGTCTCTGACATTTTCTTACTCTTGTCCGATGTCTTGTAGGCCACAAATGCGGGCCAGTGATCACGTATCTTCTCAAATCGGCCGGTGAATTCTGGAGTCTCCCCTTTGTCGACAAACTTTGATTTCAACTCATTCTTCCACCTCCTGAATAGATCTGCCATCTTCTTAATAGCACACGCCTTGACCAGTGGCTCTATAACTGGCTTATTCGGATCCTCCTCTGGCGGTAGGGTGAAATTTGCCTTCAGCGCGGTCCAAAGATCATCTTTCTGTCTATCGGTGACATAGTCACCATCAGGGGCGCCGTCCTTAGGCTTATTCCATTGCTTGATGCTGATCGGGATGTAGTCCCTAACAATAGCTCCGCATTGAGCAGAAAATGCGTCCTTGGTCCGCTTGGGTTCAATCGGATGGCCATCGTGCGCGAGTGCTGTGATCGTGAACCTTTCTTCCTTGCGCAACCTCTTCTTCGGGCCTCGTCTCGTTACCAAAGTTTGGCTCGATCCGGAGGGCTATAAAAGAAGAAAGAAGAGTTAATTAATATATGTACATACCAAAACAATTAATGCATCAATTAGCTAGTCAGCACGGGCTTAATTAATATATATACCTCGCCGGACTTTGCAACAGCTCCCTCCTCCGTTCGGTCACCGGAGCCGTCATCATGGTCTCCTTCTTCCTCCGGCATTCGGTCACCGGAGCCATCATGATCATGTCCTTCCTCCTCCATTGTTCGATCACCGGAGCCATCATCCTCTCCTTCCAGACCATCGGTGTCGTTGAGATACGACATAACATCACGTCCGTCGCGGATTATATCCCCCAACAACTGTTCTTGTTCCATGTCTCTTTGATCCATAGTTTTTGCAAATATTACAACATGGCAAAAAATTGGATCAACTTGTGCACATCCATAATGGGGCATTCTTGATAAATCTATGTTACCGGAGTTTTCTTCATTTAACTTGGTAAATTTGGGTGGCCTCGACAACGCTTCTAGGGTTTGGGATGGCCTCGACAACACTTCTAGGGTTTGGGGTGGCCTCGACAACGCTTTTTCAGTCCCGGTTTGGCGAGAGGGGGTTGATCGATCGACGTCCCCCCTCATGTTGGAGAGTTACCGGAGTTTTCTATGAACAAAAAAAAACTACCTATCACATCTCATTCCCGACGCGTCGGCGAGGGCTCGAGAGTTGGTCGCCCGATATGTCCGACGTCCCCCCTCATATCGAAGTTACCGGAGTTTTCTTCTAGGGGTTTGGGTGGCCTCGAGAGTTTGTCGGGTAGGGGCGGGAGGGGGTAGGAGATCGACAACGCTTTTTTCTAGGGTTTGGGTGGCCTCGAGAGTTGGTCGCCCGATATGTCCGACGTCCCCCCTCATGTCGAAGTTACCGGAGTTTTCTTCTAGGGGTTTGGGTGGCACGAACCGGGACCAAAATTCTAACTTTTGCATATTCTTTGCATATGAACATAATACATACATTTTCTTTTTTTCTTAAATGTAACTTTTGCATATATGAACATACATACACAATTTTTTTCTAAAAATGCACATATATATGAACATATACATCAATTGACAAAAAACTTTCTATGAACACAAAACTTTCTATGAACAAAAAACTTTCTATGAACAAAAAAAGCATACATCAATTGACAAAAAAAATTCTATGAACAAAAAAAAAATGATACATCAATGCATACATATCCATGGATCATACATACATCTGCATATACATATACATACAACATCCATATACATACATCAATGAACAAAAAAATGTATGAAAAAAAGGCAGCAGAGAGCAGGCCGGGGCGGCGGCGGCGCGCGGCAAGCAGAGCAGGCAGGGGCGGCGGCGCGGGGGAAGGGAAGGCTCACTGGGGGCGGGGGCAGAGGCACGGCGGGGCAGAGGGCATCGACGGGGCAGAGGGCGGCGACGGCGAGGTCGGGGCAGAGGGCGTCGACGGGGAAGAGGGCGGGGCAGAGGGCGTCGACGGCGAGGTCGGGGCAGAGGGCGTCGACGGCGAGGTCGGGGCAGAGGGCATCGGCGGGGCAGAGGGCGGCGACGGCGAGGTCGTCCGGGCAGAGGGCGTCGACGGGGCAGAGGGCGGGGCATAGGGCGTCGACGGCGAGGTCGGGGCAGAGGGCGTCGACGGCGAGGTCGGGGCAGAGGGCGTCGACGGCGAGGTCGGGGCAGAGGGCGTCAACGGGGCAGAGGGCGGCGACGGCGTCGACGGCGAGCTCGATCGGGCAGCCTGGCGGCGGCGTCGGGGGCAACTGAGAGATGAAATCTGAAAAACGCTAAGTGTTGGCTTATATAGCAAAGCCTTTGGTCCCGGTTGGTGGCACCAACGGGACCAATGCCACCCTTTGGTCCCGGTTGGTGCCACCAACCGGGACCAAAGGTCTCTTTTCGTCAGCCCAAAGGACGGGAAGCAGAGATCTTTGGTCCCGGTTGGTGGTACCAACCGGGACTAAAGGTGGGCATTGGTCCCGGTTGGTGGCACCAACCGGGACCAAAGGGTGGCATTGGTCCCGGTTGGTGGCACCAACCGGGACCAATGGCCTTGCACAGCTGCGTGGTGGGAGTTTAGTCCCACCTCGCCGAGCGAGGAGCAGTCGTACTGGTTTATAAGCGCGGCTGCACCCTCCGTCTCGAGCTCCTCTCTACCGCAGACTTACGGGCCTAACCGCTTTGCAACTGCCTGTGGGCCTATTGGGCCTTCTTCGGGCTTGAATGCCTAGTGGCCCAGTAGGCGGCATTTTTTTTATTTTTTTCCGGTATTTTTGTTTTGTTTTTTGCTTTATTTATTTTTTTAATTTTTTTCCAATATTTTTCTATTGTTATTTTAGTTCATTCTTTTTAACAAATAAATACTTTGATAATTTTAGTTGCATAATTTCCATTATTTTGTTTTGTTTTTTGCTTTATTTATTTTTGTTTTATTTTTTGCTTTATTTATTTCCAGTGTGTTTTATCATTATATTGTTTTTGCTATTAATGTTTTGAACAAACAATACTTGGATAATTTTAGTTGCATAATTTCCATTATTTTTGTTTTGTTTTTTGCTTTATTTTTTTTTGTTTTATTTTTTGCTTTATTTATTTCCAGTGTGTTTTATCATTATATTCTTTTTTCTATTAATGTTTTGAAGAAAAAATACTTTGATAATTTTAGTTGCATAATTTTTATATAATTATAGTTTCAAAAATACTAGAGGTTTATAAAAGCTTTTTAGTTGATTCTTTTTTGAACTCCACTCCCACGATGTTTTGATAGAAATTAAAAAACACTTCAAATGAACTCTGAAAAGGTTCAAAGTTGGCATGGTATCATCATTTCACCCACATAGCATGTGCTAAAAAGTTGAGTGGGTTACGGCAAAAACTGGATGCACTTCGTGTAGAAAATGGACAATCTCTTTCGAAGTATCAGGGTTTCGGACGAAAACTCATCTGTTACAAAGGGATTTCATTTTTTTGAACTTATTTGAACTCCAGACTTTTTGTGTGTTAAAAATGCACCATTCAAAGCCACATCATAAATTTTCAACCATTTCTGACTTCATTTGCTATTTTTCATGCATTTACTGATTTTTTTGAGCTAAATGACCCTGAAATTGAAAAGCACTACAAATGAACTCTGAAAAGGTTGAAATTTGGCATGGTATCATCATTTCACACACATAGCATGTTATAAAAAGTTGAGAGGGTTACGGCAAAAACTGGATGCACTTCGTGTACAAAACGGACAATCTCTTTCGAAGTATCAGGGTTTCGGACGAAAACTCATCTGTTACAAAGGGATTTCATTTTTTGAACTTATTTGAACTCCAGACTTTTTGTGTGTTCAAAATGCACCATTCAAAGACACATCATCAATTTTCAACCCTTTCTGACTTCATTTGGTATTTTTCATGCATTTACTGATTTTTTTGAGCTAAATGACCCTGAAATTGAAAAGCACTACAAATGAACTCTGAAAAGGTTGAAAGTTGGCATGGTATCATCATTTCACCCACATAGCATGTTATAAAAAGTTGAGAGGGTTACGGCAAAAACTGGATGCACTTCGTGTACAAAACGGACAATCTCTTTCGAAATATCAGGGTTTCGGACGAAAACTTATCTGTTACAAAGGGATTTCATTTTTTGAACTTATTTGAACTCCAGACTTTTTGTGTGTTCAAAATGCACCATTCAAAGCCACATCATAAATTTTCAACCCTTTCTGACTTCATTTACTATTTTTCATGCATTTACTGATTTTTTGAGCTAAATGACCCTGAAATTGAAAAGCACTACAAATGAACTCTGAAAAGGTTGAAAGTTGGCATGGTATCATCATTTCACCCACATAGCATGTTATAAAAAGTTGAGAGGGTCACGGCAAAAACTGGATGCACTTCGTGTACAAAACGGACAATCTCTTTCGAAGTATCAGGGTTTCGGACGAAAACTCATCTGTTACAAAGGGATTTCATTTTTTTGAACTTATTTGAACTCCAGACTTTTTGTGTGTTCAAAATGCACCATTCAAAGCCACATCATCAATTTTCAACCCTTTCTGACGTCATTTGGTATTTTTCATGCATTTACTGATTTTTTTGAGCTAAATGACCCTGAAATTGAAAAGCACTACAAATGAACTCTGAAAAGGTTGAAAGTTGGCATGGTATCATCATTTCACCCACATAGCATGTTATAAAAAGTTGAGAGGGTTACGGCAAAAACTGGATGCACTTCGTGTACAAAACGGACAATTGAGCATCATCCTTTCTATTTGTCTTTTATTTCGTTCTAAGTGTCTTTGTAAAAATGGAGTTGGAAAAATGAAATATACCGTCGGAAAATGAAAGGATTTCTAGATAGATCAACAAAACACACGGTTTCCCCTGCATACAGCCCGACGGTGGCTCATGAGTGCCCGCATATGAAATGCACCGTCGGACCGTATGCAGGGAATCCGAATGATTTGTATTCGGTCGATGAACTAAAGGATTTCTAGATAGATCAACAAAACACACGGTTTCCCCTGCATACAGCCCGACGGTGGCTCGTGAGTGCCCGCATATGAAATGCACCGTCGAACCGTATGCAGGGAATCTGAATGATTTTTATTCGGTCGATGAACTAAAGGATTTCTAGATAGATCAACAAAACACACGGTTTCCCCTGCATACAACCCAACGGTGGAAATATGAAATGCACCGTTGGACCGTATGCAGGGAATCCGACTGATTTGAATCCGAATGAGTACACACACTAAGTGTCGAACATGTCCGAGAGGTGGGTTATATATAGGGTCGTGTGCCTCTTTAGTCCCGGTTGCTAGCACGAACCGGGACTAGTCATTACAGTGCTGATCCAACAGCTCACAAGCGCTTGAAAGAAACACACGATCCGTGTGCTTCTTCCTGATTGGTACGACCTTCACCGCCCAAGGTTATAAAGAGTTGAGAGGGTTACGGCAAAAACTGGATGCACTTCGTGTACAAAACGGACAATCTCTTTCGAAGTATTAGGGTTTCATACGAAAAATCATCTGTTACAAAAGGCATTTCATTTCTTCACATGTAACTGCAATGATATAGTTGTGGAGAGAAAGTCTTCACTTTTTCTTCGCTTGTGTCCTTCGCTTATTGCGCCGTAACCATGGATAATCTTCATCGTTTAAGAGGGTGCTTGGGTCAGCCTTGACTTTGAAGGGAGGAATTTCATGAAACTTTTCATAATCTTCAGACATGTCTCTCTTGCCCTCCAATCCCACGATGTCTCTTTTTCCTGAAAGAACTATGTGGCGCTTTGGCTCATCGTATGATGTATTCGCTTCCTTATCTTTTCTTTTTCTCGGTTTGGTAGACATGTCCTTCACATAGAAAACCTGCGCCAAATCATTGGCTAGGACGAATGGTTCGTCTGTGTACCCAAGATTGTTCAGATCCACTGTTGTCATTCCGTACTGTGGGTCTTCCTGTACCCCGCCTCCTGACAGATTGACCCATTTGCACTGAAACAAAGGGACCTTGAAATCATGTCCATAGTCAAGTTCCCATATGTCCACTATGTAACCATAATATGTGTCCTTTCCCCTATTGGTTGCTGCATCAAAGCGGACACCGCTGTTTTGGTTGGTGCTCTTTTGATCTTGGGCGATCGTGTAAAATGTATTCCCATTTATCTCGTACCCTTTGTAAGTCAATACAGTCGAAGATGGTCCCCTGGCCAACGAGTACAACTCATCAGAAACAGTGTTGTCACCCATGAGACGTGTTTGCAACCAACTACCGAAAGTCCTGATGTGTTCATATGTAATCCAGTCATCACACTGCTCAGGGTGTTTGGAGCGCAGAATATTCTTGTGTTCATCGACATACGGGGTCACCAAGGTAGAATTCTGTAGAACTGTGTAGTGTGCTTGAGACCAAGAATGCCCGTCCCTACATATTATTGAGTCCGCTCCTAGCGTGCCTTTTCCAGTCAGTCTCCCCTCATACCGTGATTGAGGGAGACCAATCTTCTTAAGGTCAGGAATGAAGTCAACACAAAACCCAATGACATCCTCTGTTTGATGGCCCATGGAGATGCTTGCTTCTGGCCTAGCGCGGTTACGAACATATTTCTTTAAGACTCCCATGAACCTCTCAAAGGGGAACATATTGTGTAGAAATACAGGGCCCAGAACGACAATCTCGTCGACTAGATGATCTTGGACGTGCGTCATGATATTGAAGAAGGACGGTGGGAACACCAGCTCGAAACTAACAAGACATTGCACCAAATCACTCCTTAACCTTGGCAGGATTTCTGGATCGATCACCTTCTGAGAGATTGCATTGAGGAATGCACATAGCTTCACAATGGCTAATCGAACATTTTTTCGGTAGAAGCCCCCTCAATGCAACCGGAATCAGTTGCGTCATAATCATGTGGCAGTCATGAGACTTTAGGTTCTGGAACTTTTTCTCTGCCATATTTATTATTCCCTTTATATTCGACGAGAAGCCAGACGGGACCTTCATACTGAGCAGACATTCAAAGAAGATTTCCTTCTCTTCTTTGGTAAGAGCGTAGCTGGCAGGACCTTCATACTGCTTTGGATGCATGCCGTCTTTTTCATGCACACGTTGCTGTTCCTCCCGTGCCTCCGGTGTATCTTTTGTCTTCCCATACACTCCCAAGAAGCCTAGCAGATTCACGCAAAGATTCTTCGTCACGTGCATCACGTCGATTGCAGAGCGGACCTCTAGGTCTTTCCAATAGGGTAGGTCCCAAAATATAGATTTCTTCTTCCACATGGGTGCGCGTCCCGCATCGTCAGTCGGAACAGATAGTCCGCCAGGACCCTTTCTAAATATTACTTGTAAATCATTGACCATATCAAGTATGTGATCACCAGTACGGAGGGCGGGCTTCTTCCGGTGATCTGCCTCACCTTTGAAATGCTTTCCTTTCTTTCGACATTGATGGTTGGTCGAAAGAAATCGACGATGCCCCAGGTACACATTCTTCCTGCATTTGTCCAAATATATACTGTTAGTGTCATCTAAACAGTGTGTGAATGCGTGGTATCCCTTGTTTGTCTGTCCTGAAAGGTTACTGAGAGTAGGAAAATCGTTGATGGTTACAAACAGCAACGCTCGTAGGTCAAATTCCTCTTGTGCATGCTCATCCCACACACGTACACCTCTTCCATTCCATAACTGTAAAAGTTCATCAACTAATGGCCTTAGGTACACATCAATGTCATTGCCGGGTTGCTTAGGGCCTTGGATGAACACTGGCATCATAATGAACTTACGCTTCATGCACAACCAAGGGGGAAGGTTATACATACATAGAGTCACAGGCCATGTGCTATGCTTGCTGCTCTGCTCCCCAAAAGGATTAACGCCATCTGCACTTAAACCAAACCATACGTTCCTCGGGTCACCTGTAAAGTCGCTCCACTTTCTCTCGATCTTTCTCCACTGCGACCCGTCAGCGGGTGCTCTCAACTTCCCGTCTTTCTTACGGTCTTTTTTGTGCCATTGCATCAACTCGGCATGCTTTTTGTATCTGAACAGACGTTTCAACCGTGGTATTATAGGAGCATACCACATCACCTTGGCAGGAACCCTCTTCCCGGTGCGCTGGCCCTCAACATCACCAGGGTCATCTCTTCTGATCTTATACCGCAAGGCACCGCATACCGAGCATGCGTTCAAATCCTCGTACGCACCGCGGTAGAGGATGCAGACATTAGGGCATGCACGTATCTTCTGCACCTCCAATACTAGAGGGCATAGAACCTTCTTTGCTTCGTACGTACTGCCGGGCAATTCGTTATCCTTTGGAAGCTTCTTCTTCATTATTTTCAGAAGCGAACTAAATCCCTTGTCAGATACACCATTGTCTGCCTTCCATTGCAGCAATTACAGTGTGGTACCGAGCTTTCTGTTGTGATCTTCGCAATTAGGGTACAACCCTTTTTTGTGATCATCTAACATGCGATCGAACTTCAACTTCTCCCTTTCACTTTCGCATTCTCTCTCTGCATCAACAATGACCCGGCAAAGATCATCATCGGGCACATCGTCTGGTTCCTCTTGATCTTCAGCTTCCCCCATTGCAGTATCACCGTATTCAGCGGGCGGGTAGTTGTCGTCATCCTCTTCTTCATCGTTGTCTTCCATCATAACCCCTCTTTCGCTGTGCTTGGTCCAAACATTATAGTGTGGCATAAAACCCTTCTGAAGCAGGTGGAAGTGAAGGGTTTTATAGTTGGAGAAAGCCTTCGTATTCTCACAGACAGTACATGGACAATGCATAAAACCATTCTGCTTGTTTGCCTCAGCCGCTTCGAGAAAATTATGCAGGCCCTCAATATACTTGGAGGGGCGTCGGTCACCGTACATCCATTGCCGGTTCATCTGCGTGCATATCATGAATAGAGAAGTGACCAAATTAATACAAATTCATCATCACATTAAAGCCAAATTACAGTAGTGACCAAAATAAATACATAACGTTCATACATAGTTCTCATTATTGAACAACATATAGCTCTCTAGAGCATCTAGTTAAAACATACATTGAAACTATAAAATTTAAATGCAACAACAAATGCGATCATAACCGCAACTAAGGTACCAATTGATCCAACGGCATAATGATACCAAGCCTCAGTATGAATGGCATATTTTCTAATCTTTCTAATCTTCAAGCGCATTGCATCCATCTTGATCTTGTGATCGTCGACGACATCGGCAACATGCAACTCCAACTTCATCTTCTCCTCTTCAACTCTTTGTAATTTTTCTTGCAAGTAATTGTTTTCTTTTTCAACCAAATTTAACTTCTCGACAAGAATTTCTATGTCGGTTGGAATTTCCGGTTCACATACCTCCTAGATTAAAAAATCTATTTCACGTTGGTCGGCATAATTGTCATAAACACTAAATAAAACAAATAGTTATAAAAGATAATATATACCACATCCGAATCATAGACCGGACGAGGGCCGACGTGGGCGGATACCATGACCATGGCACTATATAATAACAAACAATAATAAAAGTAAGAAAATTACACATGTATCTATCTAAATGATACAAGTAAGAACTTTTTTCTTTTAGAAAGAAGATAAGAAGAAGAGGCTAACCACGGTGGTGCCGGCGCCGAGATGGACGCGGGCGATCGACGGCGGTGAGGACGGGGACGGGACAGGACGGACCGCCAAACCTAAACAAATCTTGAGAAAAATGGAGCTTGGACAAGGAGCTTCGAGAGGAGAAAGCTTAAGTGTGGCTCGGGCATTTCATCGAACACCTCATGTGCATAGGAGGTGAGCTAGAGCACCACAAAGCTCTCCCCTCGCCGGCCAGAAAAACAGAGCAGTGTGGAGTGCTATGCTCGCTGGCGGGGGGTATATATATGTTGGGGAACGTTGCATGGGAAACAAAAATTTTCCTACGCACACATAAGATCTATCCATGGTGATGAGCATCTACGAGAGGGAGAGTGGATCTACATACCCTTGTAGATCGCTAAGCGGAAGCGTTAATAAACGCGGTTGATGTAGTCGAACGTCTTCGCGATCCAAATCGCCGAGCGTCCCGCGATCCAATCACGATCCTTCCGATCTAGTGCCGAACGGACGGCACCTCCGCGTTCAACACACGTACGGCTTGATGATGCCTTCACCTCCTCGATCCAGCGAGCGATGGTGAAGTAGTGGTTGAGTTCCAGCAGCACGACGGCGTGGTGATGGTGGTGAGGAACAATCTCTGCAGGGCTTCGCCAAGCACTACGGAGATTATGACGGAGGAACTAGAGGGCTAGGGTTGCCGGCACACGGCTTGGGAAATCCTGATGTGTCCCGTGTGCTAGCCCTGCCCCTCTATTTATATGTTGAGCCTTGGGGTCTAAACTTGGAGTAAAAGCCTCCTCCGGGTCGGTTTTGCCCGCACAAGGTCGGTTTGGCCCGCAGGGAAAGAGTCCAACTCGGATCCCTGCCGAACCGTGCACAGCCGCGCACAAGCGGTAGTACCGCTTCACACAAGCGGTAGTACCGCTTGGGCGGTAGTACCGCTTCACACAAGCGGTAGTACCGCTCGGGCGGTAGTACCGCTTCAACAAGCGGTAGTACCGCTTACGCGGCAGCAAAACTACTTTTGCACTTTCCAATACCTTGTGGGCTTTATCCCTTTGGCTCATATAAAGTGTTGCTGCACCCGAACACTTCGGTAAACATCCGGAACCTCTTCCGGTGAACTTCGGAACTCTTCCGGAGATCAAAACACTATTATCACATATATCAATCTTTACCTCCGGACTATTCCGGAGATCCTCGTCATGTCCGGGATCTTATCCGGGACTCCGAACAACTTTCGGTCACCAACATAATAACTCAATTATACTAATCGTCACCAAACGTTAAGTGTGTAGACCCTGCGGGTTCGAGAACTATGTAGACATGACCGAGACACCTCTACGGCCAATAACCAATAGCGGGACCTGGATGCCCATATTGGCTCCTACATATTCTACGAAGATCTTTATCGGTCGAACCTCTATGTCAAGGATTCAGTTAATCCCGTATGCTGTTCCCTTTGTTCTTCGGTATGTTACTTGCCCGAGATTCGATCGTCGGTATCACTATACCTAGTTCAATCTCGTTACCGGCAAGTCTCTTTACTCGTTCCGTAATACAAGATCCTGTGGCTAACTCTTTAGTCACTTTGCTTGCAAGGCTCAATGTGATGTTGTATTACCGAGTGGGCCCTGAGATACCTCTCCGTCACACGGAGTAACAAATCCCAGTCTTGATCCATGCCAACCCAACAGACACCCTCGGAGATACCTGTAGAGCACCTTTATAGTCACCCAGTTACGTTGCGACGTTTGATACACACAAGGTATTCCTCCGGTGTCAGTGAGTTGCATGATCTCATGGTCAAAGGAACAGATACTTGACATGCAGAAAACAATAGCAATAAACTGACACGATCAAATGCTACGTTTACAGTTTGGGTCTTGTCCATCACATCATTCTCCTAATGATGTGATCCCGTTATCAAATGACATCTCATGTCAATGGCTAGGAAACCTTAACCATCTTTGATCAACGAGCTAGTCAACTAGAGGCTTACTAGGGACACAGTGTTGTCTATGTACCCACACATGTATTTGAGTTTCCAATCAATACAATTATAGCATGGATAATAAACGATTATCATGAACAAGGAAATATAATAATAACTAATTTATTATTGCCTCTAGGGCATATTTCCAACAGTCTCCCACTTGCACTAGAGTCAATAATCTAGTTCACATCACTATGTGATTTACATTGTAATGAATCGAACACCCATGCAGTTCTGGTGTTGTTCATGTTTAGCCCTTGGAAGAGGTTTAGTCATCGGATCTGCAACATTTAGATCCGTGTGTACTTTGCAAATATTTATGTCGTCCTCCTTGATGTAATCGCGGATGGAATTGAAACGTCGTTTTATGTGTCTGGTCCTCTTGTGAAATCTTGGTTCCTTGGCTAGAGCAATGGCACCAGTGTTATCACAAAACAGAGTCATTGGGTTAAGCGCACTAGGCACTACTCCAAGATCTGTCATGAACTCCTTCATCCAGACACCTTCCTTCGCTGCCTCCGAGGCTGCGATGTACTCCGCTTCGCATGTAGAATCAGCTACCACGCTTTGCTTGGAATTACACCAGCTAACCGCACCCCCATTAAGAATAAATACGTATCCGGTTTGCGACTTAGAGTCATCCGGATCAGTGTCAAAGCTTGCATCGACGTAACCCTTTACGACGAGCTCTTGATCACCTCCATAAACGAGAAACATGTCCTTAGTCCTTTTCAGGTACTTCAGGATATTCTTGACCGCCGTCCAGTGTTCCATTCCTGGATCACTTTGAAACCTTCCGGCCATACTTATGGCAAGGCTGACATCGGGTCTTGTGCACAGCATTGCATACATGATAGAGCCTATGGCTGAAGCATAGGGGATGACACTCATCTTTTCTCTATCTTCTGCAGTCACTGGGCATTGAGTCTTACTCAACTTCACACCTTGCAAAACAGGCAAGAACCCCTTCTTGGACTGATCCATTTTGAACTTCTTCAAAATCTTATCAAGGTATGTGCTTTGTGAAAGTCCTATTAAGCGTCTCGATCTATCTCTATAGATCTTGATGCCTAATATGAAAGCAGCTTCTCCTAGGTCCTTCATTGAAAAACTCTTGTTCAAATATTCCTTTACGCTTTCCAGCATTTCTATATTGTTTCCAATCAGCAATATGTCATCCACATATAATATTAGAAACGCTATAGAGCTCCCACTCACTTTCTTGTAAATACAAGCTTCTCCGTAAACTTGTATAAACTCGAACGCTTTGATCACCTCATCAAAACGAAGATTCCAACTCCGAGATGCTTGCACCAGTCCATAAATGGATCGCTGGAGTTTGCAAACTTTGTCAGCATTCTCTGGATCGACAAAACCTTCTGGTTGCATCATATACAACTCTTCCTTAAGGTAACCGTTAAGGAACGCTGTTTTGACATCCATCTGCCAAATTTCATAATCGAAAAAGGCAGCTATTGCTAACATGATTCTGACGGACTTAAGCATCGCTACGGGTGAGAAGGTCTCATCGTAGTCAACTCCTTGAACTTGTGAAAAACCCTTTGCCACAAGTCGAGCTTTATAGACGGTGACATTACCGTCCGCGTCCGTCTTCCTCTTAAAGATCCATTTGTTCTGAATGGCCTTACGCCCTTCAGGTAATACTTCCAAAGTCCATACTTTGTTTTCATACATGGATCCCATCTCGGATTTCATGGCCTCTAACCACTTCTCGGAATCCGGGCTCATCATCGCTTCTCCATAGCTCGTAGGTTCATCGTTGTCTAACAACATGACCTCTAAGACAGGGTTGCCGTACCACTCAGGAGCAGTACGCGTCCTTGTCGACCTACGAGGTTCGATAGCAACTTGATCCAAAGCTTCATGATCATCATCATTAACTTCCTCTCCAGCTAATGTAGGCTCCACAGAAACAACTTTCTGCGCTGCGCTACTCTCAGGTTGAAGTAAAGGTTCAACAACCTCATCAAGTTCTATCTTCCTCCCACTCAATTCTTTCGAGAGAAACTCTTTCTCAAGAAATGTTCCGTTTTTAGTGACAAACACTTTGCCCTCGGATCTGAGGTAGAAGGTATACCCAATTGTCTCTTTTGGGTATCCTATGAAGACGCATTTCTCCGCTTTGGGTTCCAGCTTTTCAGGCTGAAGCTTTTTGACATAAGCATCACATCCCCAAACTTTAAGAAACGACAGCTTTGGCTTCTTGTCAAACCAAAGTTCATATGGCGTCGTCTCAACGGATTTCGATGGTGCCCTATTTAAAGTGAATGCAGCTGTCTCTAATGCATAACCCCAAAATGATAGTGGCAAATCGGCAAGAGACATCATAGATCGCACCATATCCAATAAGGTTCGATTACGACGTTCGGACACACCATTACGCTGTGGTGTTCCAGGCGGTGTTAATTGTGAAACAATTCCACACTGTCTTAAGTGACTGCCAAACTCATAACTCAGATATTCTCCTCCTCGATCAGATCGTAGGAATTTAATCTTCTTGTTACGATGATTCTCAACTTCACTCTGAAATTGTTTGAACTTTTCAAATGTTTCAGACTTGTGTTTCATTAAGTAAATATACCCATATCTACTTAAGTCATCAGTGAAGGTGAGAAAGTAACGATAACCACCGCGCGCCTCAATACTCATCGGACCGCACACATCAGTATGTATGATTTCCAATAAGTCACTTGCCCGTTCCATTGTTCCAGAGAACGGCGTTTTAGTCATCTTGCCCATGAGGCATGGCTCACATGTGTCAAGTGATTCAAAATCAAGTGACTCCAAAAGTCCATCAGCATGGAGCTTCTTCATGCGTTTTACGCCAATATGACCTAAACGGCAGTGCCACAAGAAAGTGGTATTATCATTATCAATTCTATATCTTTTGGCATCAATGTTATGAACATGTGTATCATTACTATCGAGATTCAATAAGAATAAACCCCTCACATCGGGTGCATGACCATAAAAGATATTACTCATATAAATAGAACAACCATTATTCTCTGATTTAAATGAGTAACCGTCTCGCAATAAACAAGATCCAGATATAATGTTCATGCTTAACGCAGGCACTAAATAACAATTATTCAGGTTCATCACTAATCCCGATGGTAATCGAAGAGCGAGCGTGCCGACGGCGATCACATCAACCTTGGAACCATTTCCCACGCGCATCGTCACTTCGTCCTTTGCCAGCCTCCGTCTATTCCGCAGTTCCTGTTTTGAGTTGTAAATATGAGCAACCGCACCGGTATCAAATACCCAGGCACTACAACGAGAGTTGGTAAGGTACACATCAATAACATGTATATCATATATACCTTGTTTGTTGTTGGCCGCCTTCTTGTCAGCCAAATACTTGGGGCAATTCCGCTTCCAGTGTCCAGTTCCCTTGCAATGAAAACACACAGTTTCTGGTTTGGGTCCAGCCTTGGGTTTCTTCACGAGAGGAGCAACTGCTTTGCCACTCTGCTTGGAGTTACCCTTCTTACCCTTGCCATTTTTCTTGAAACTAGTGGTTTTATTGACCATCAACACTTGATGCTCCTTCTGAATTTCAGACTCAGCGGCTTTCAGCATCGCAAACAGCTCGGCGACTGACTTGTTCATCCCGTGCATGTTATAGTTCAACACGAAGCTCTTGTAGCTAGGTGGCAATGATTGAAGAACTCTGTCAGTGATAGCCTCTGGCGGAAGGGGCATCCCTAACTCAGCCAGGCGGGTGGAGTACCCAGACATTCTAAGCACGTGATCACTGATAGACCCGTTCTCCTCCATCTTGCAAGCATAGAACTTATCGGAGATCTCATATCTCTCGATCCGGGCATTCTTCTGAAAGATAAACTTCAACTCCTGGAACATCTCATATGCTCCATGACGTTCAAAACGTCTTTGAAGTCCCGGTTCTAAGCCATACAACATTGCACATTGAACTATTGAGTAATCATCAGAACGAGCCTGCCAGGCGTTCACAACGTCTAGAGACTCAACTGGAGCGGGTGGATCACCAAGCGGTGCATCAAGGACATAAGCCTTCTGGGAAGCCGTAAGGATAATCCTTAGATTACGGGCCCAGTCCACAAAGTTACTTCCATCATCTTTCAACTTAGCTTTCTCTAGGAACGCATTAAAATTCAGGGGTGCTACTGCGCGAGCCATGATCTACAACATAAATATAGCAAAGACAACTTAGACTATTGTTCTTAGATAATGAGTTTAGTTAATCATATTTTAAAAAACTCCCACTCAAATTGATATCCCTCCGATCATTCGAGTGTAACATGATCCAAATCCACCAACTCAAGTCCGATCATCACGTGAGTTGAGGTGGTTTCAATGGTGAACATCTTCATGTTGATCATATCTACTATATGACTCATGTTCGACCTTTCGGTCTCTTGTGTTCCGAGGCCATGTCTGTACATGCTAGGCTCGTCAAGTTTAACCCGAGTGTTCCGCACGTGCAACATGGCTTACACCCGTTGTATGCGAACGTAGAGTCTATCACACCCGATCATCACGGCGTGTCTCGAAACGACGAACTTTCGCAACGGTGCACACTTGGGGAGAACACAATTTATCTTGAAATTTAAGTGAGGGATCACCTTATAATGCTACCGTCGTCCTAAGCAAAATAAGATGCATAAAAGGATTAACATCACATGCAAATCATAAGTGACATGATATGGCCATGAACTTGTGCTTTTGATCTCCATCTCCAAAGCACCGGCATGATCTCCATCGTCACCGGCATGACACCATGATCTCCATCATCTTGATCTCCATCAACGTGTCGCCATAAGGTTGTCGCGCCGACTGTTGCTTCCACGACTATTGCTAACGTTTAGCGATAAAGTAAAGCATTACATAGCGCTTAATGATTGACACGCAGGTCATACAATAATTAAAGACAACTCTATGGCTCCTGCCAGTTGCCGTATTCATCGACATGCAAGTCGTGATATTCTATACAAAACATGATCATCTCATACATCACATATATCTCATCATGTAATTGGCCATATCACATCACAACATACCCTGCAAAAACAAGTTAGACGTCCTCTAATTGTTGTTGCAAATTTTACGTGGCTGCTACGGGTTTGCAAGAACCGTTCTTACCTACGCAAAACCACAACGTGGTGTAGTGATTGCTTTTTGATCTTCTAAAAGAACCCTCTTCATTGAACCGATTCAACTAAAGTGAGAGAGACAGACACCCGCCAGTCACCTTTATGCAACAAGTGCACGCAGCGGTGAAACCAGTCTCGCGTAAGCGTACGCGTAATGTCGGTCCGGGCCGCTTCATCTCACAATACCGCGGAATCAAGTATCAACTAGTAACGGCAAGCAATATGTATACATCCACGCCCACAACTCGTTTGTGTTCTACTCGAGATCTCATCTACGCATAGACCTAGCTCATGATGCCACTGTTGGGGAACGTTGCATGGGAAACAAAAATTTTCCTACGCACACATAAGATCTATCCATGGTGATGAGCATCTACGAGAGGGAGAGTGGATCTACATACCCTTGTAGATCGCTAAGCGGAAGCGTTAATAAACGCGGTTGATGTAGTCGAACGTCTTCGCGATCCAAATCGCCGAGCGTCCCGCGATCCAATCACGATCCTTCCGATCTAGTGCCGAACGGACGGCACCTCCGCGTTCAACACACGTACGGCTTGATGATGCCTTCACCTCCTCGATCCAGCGAGCGATGGTGAAGTAGTGGTTGAGTTCCAGCAGCACGACGGCGTGGTGATGGTGGTGAGGAACAATCTCTGCAGGGCTTCGCCAAGCACTACGGAGATTATGACGGAGGAACTAGAGGGCTAGGGTTGCCGGCACACGGCTTGGGAAATCCTGATGTGTCCCGTGTGCTAGCCCTGCCCCTCTATTTATATGTTGAGCCTTGGGGTCTAAACTTGGAGTAAAAGCCTCCTCCGGGTCGGTTTTGCCCGCACAAGGTCGGTTTGGCCCGCAGGGAAAGAGTCCAACTCGGATCCCTGCCGAACCGTGCACAGCCGCGCACAAGCGGTAGTACCGCTTCACACAAGCGGTAGTACCGCTTGGGCGGTAGTACCGCTTCACACAAGCGGTAGTACCGCTCGGGCGGTAGAACCGCTTCAACAAGCGGTAGTACCGCTTACGCGGCAGCAAAACTACTTTTGCACTTTCCAATACCTTGTGGGCTTTATCTCTTTGGCTCATATAAAGTGTTGCTGCACCCGAACACTTCGGTAAACATCCGGAACCTCTTCCGGTGAACTTCGGAACTCTTCCGGAGATCAAAACACTATTATCACATATATCAATCTTTACCTCCGGACTATTCCGGAGATCCTCGTCATGTCCGGGATCTTATCCGGGACTCCGAACAACTTTCGGTCACCAACATAATAACTCAATTATACTAATCGTCACCAAACGTTAAGTGTGTAGACCCTGCGGGTTCGAGAACTATGTAGACATGACCGAGACACCTCTACGGCCAATAACCAATAGCGGGACCTGGATGCCCATATTGGCTCCTACATATTCTACGAAGATCTTTATCGGTCGAACCTCTATGTCAAGGATTCAGTTAATCCCGTATGCTGTTCCCTTTGTTCTTCGGTATGTTACTTGCCCGAGATTCGATCGTCGGTATCACTATACCTAGTTCAATCTCGTTACCGGCAAGTCTCTTTACTCGTTCCGTAATACAAGATCCTGTGGCTAACTCTTTAGTCACTTTGCTTGCAAGGCTCAATGTGATGTTGTATTACCGAGTGGGCCCTGAGATACCTCTCCGTCACACGGAGTAACAAATCCCAGTCTTGATCCATGCCAACCCAACAGACACCCTCGGAGATACCTGTAGAGCACCTTTATAGTCACCCAGTTACGTTGCGACGTTTGATACACACAAGGTATTCCTCCGGTGTCAGTGAGTTGCATGATCTCATGGTCAAAGGAACAGATACTTGACATGCAGAAAACAATAGCAATAAACTGACACGATCAAATGCTACGTTTACAGTTTGGGTCTTGTCCATCACATCATTCTCCTAATGATGTGATCCCGTTATCAAATGACATCTCATGTCAATGGCTAGGAAACCTTAACCATCTTTGATCAACGAGCTAGTCAACTAGAGGCTTACTAGGGACACAGTGTTGTCTATGTACCCACACATGTATTTGAGTTTCCAATCAATACAATTATAGCATGGATAATAAACGATTATCATGAACAAGGAAATATAATAATAACTAATTTATTATTGCCTCTAGGGCATATTTCCAACAATATAGGCATCTCATTGGTCCCGGTTCGTGGCTGGAACCGGGACTAAAGGATCCCCTTTGGTCCCGATTCCAGACATGAACCGGGACGTTCGTGTCTGGAACCGGGACCAAAGGGTCCAGACGAACCGGGACCAATGCCCCACGAGGCCCGGCCGGCCCGCTGGCCTCACGAACCGAGACCGTTGCCCCCATTGGTCCCGGTTCGTGACTGAACCGGGACTAATGGGCTGGCCCGGCCTGGACCAATACCCTGTTATGTACTAGTGAGGAAACGGGAAACAATGGATAACAACATCCATAATGTCTGATGCAACAGCTTGGGTTTCCCAGCATTATTCGGGGTGACAACTTCTGAATTTAAGGATCCTCTTATGAAGCAAAACAATTTATTTGCGGATACAAGCAGCGGTGCTTAAAAAATTAGGTCGCCTTGGCGTGACCAGCATGCGTATGTTATAGCACTTCAAGGCCGATGGATTGCAGTTTGTGTCCTGTTGAGTTTTATCATGTGATTATATTCCTTCGTTGCTGAATGTTGTCTCTTAATATATCCAAAGAGAGCAATGTTTGTAAACTGAGTTTAATTTGGATGTTTCGATCCTCTTGTAAATGCGAGTTTGCTGAATTTTCAAGGCAAGACACATACAAGCATCATTGTAAATTCTGTTTGGCCATGTGCAACTGATTGTAATATCAAGATTTCTTTCAGTGCAGAAGTCAGAACAACACACACCAAATATGAAGATTTCTTTCAATGCCCAATAGGACCATAATTAATTCTGGTAGGTTGTGGGCGACGAAGTGCAACTCACATAAAAATTCCAAGTAGATCAAGTGTAGTTGCTTAGCATGGCATATGACCGTTTGGTCTCATATCGCACACTTTAGTTCTAAGATTGGGCATGGGAGACATCAGAAACATTGGTATCACTGAAGGCATCACACTACCTTTGTCTTGTTGTTTCTCACTTCGTTACTGTGAACCCACGGCCAAGGAAAGATGCAAGATTTCACACTTCGTTACTGTGAGTTGAACTGCAGCTATTCACATCATCCACGACCAAGCCCCTACACCTCCTTCCTAGGTGCAGGTTGTTAATAGTCAGTCATTCCATGTCCTTGGAAAAAAGGAACTTTACCCTTGGAAAATCACTCGTCCCTCGGATGTGCTGTGCACCTTCGTGTTCTATCGCTGTGACGGACGGGACCTTCCTTGGCATTCGTGTCCTCTTGGGCCTGCGTAGGTAAACCTTTGATCAGTGACAGAGAAACTGCTTTTGTTGCCTAAAAAAATGTTTTTGTTCATCCATCCAGTCTCGACCTTGAGTGCACTGAACCCAGGACACATATATTTTGCTTTACCTCGTTAATTCATCAAATGAGATGATATTCTCGTCATACGTGCAAGTTCATATATTTTAAGTAAATACATGGTATTTAAAAAAAAATCTTAGCCTGGTGCACAACTAAATTCCAAACTTGATCGGTTGTGCTTCCCCTCGTTTGATTAAAATGCTGATTTTGTCCTGTGGATCTTAAGAAGCAATGCACGGATTAAAATGCAAGTTGTTGATATTATTTGATCCAAATTAATTGGTGAGCACTTCCAGGTAATAACCAAAATCTTCATATCTTGTCAACATAATTGGTTGGCCTATTGGTTAATCATGATATCCTAGGATCCCAGCCTGCACCTGCGGCAAATTGACAGAACTTGCTGACTCATCTGCAACTCGCCGAAAACCTCATATCGAAACACAGCGTGCATGACGCACTAGAGATAATTTCGTCCTTGGATGCCTCACACACTCGAATTTGTGGCCTCTGTTTTTTACGTCATGTGTGTATACATTATACACGCACAAGTACAAAACTGAAGGAAATGACTCGGACGTTTTCTAACTCGACATGATCAAGAAAAAACACCAGCATGTAACTAACTTAAATATGGAAACTAAAAGGAACAACGAAGACCTCGTAAAGATGGTTGTGTGCATCACAATGATGGAGAGGCCAGGGGTTTTAGCCTCCTTTTAGAAAGAAAATAAATGTAGCTGGCTTAAATACGGAAACTAAGAAAGAATTAACCCCCTTGGTTGGCAAGTTAGGATTATTTCGAACAAGTGCAACATGCATGGATGTGGAATTCTCATTGAGTAGTACTGCAATGCTTAGGATGCGTCTGTATATTGCAAGAGCTACTATCAAAGCGAGGGAGTAGTTCCAGAGAAGTTGAAGCAACTATAGTCAGGAGTTTTTTTTTGTAGGGATGCATGTGCAGGAACTTGGCTAAAACTGATGAACATGTAGCTCATCTTTCCTTTCCATGCTGGCAATTGAATTGCCGTAGTTTTAATCTCACCTCTCCGTGCATGTTGGAGCTTTTTTTTTTTTGATCGTTTTTTTATCGGTCTGTGCATGTTGGAGCTAGCTAGCTAGATTTGGGAGGCATCTGGAAACTAAGGCACGCAATGCTTGACTAACTGCGCGCTCCATGTGTTCTACATCACACTGTAGTATTGGCACAATCTTGCTATTGGAGACCATTTCGCTTGTTAAACGATGCTCAACTCAAATCGAAGTTCGCTTAACAAGAAAAACGAGATCATGAAGAAAAATGAGAAGCATGTGTGTTAGTGATGGACACCCAAGCCCGAGGGACCCGCACGCTCACTGTGTGAGACCGCGACTCATGACCATCTTGGACTAGCCACGGTATATATCTAGACCGTGCTTGTCTAACTCGGCTCTGCCCTCATTTTTATAAGCCACTTACTTCGGTGGCGCATTTGGTTCTGTCAGGCACGGATCAAACTTAAGATATCTACTAGTCTTAGCTCTATAATAGATAGAGCTCTCCAGTATCTCAGCAACTTCTTCCGTTCCTTCCTCTTTTTTCTTCCATCACATGAACGAGACCACCAAAACCTTTTATATATGTATTCTTTGCAAGGCTTCTCTTGTCTGAACAACAAGAAGATAGACCACATTATTGCAAACTTCAATGAGGATAGATTGCACTAAGACATGCCCAAAACTTCAGCGATATTCACCCGCAAAAAAAAAAAAAACTTCAGCAATATGTATATGTCCTACGACTCCCATTTTTATGCTTGAAATGCTTATGCTAGTAGTAGCAGCAGCAAGTGTGATGTATTCAAGTGGGAGTAAGTATTAATAGTTAACACAAAGGTTTTATTCATTTAGATAAGATAATTAAGTAGTCTTCGTCTATTTCATCTAGATAACCAACACTTGCCGTGGGACTAATATTTAACGTAAGTAATGATAAACAAAAATATTCATGTATAAGAGAAAGTCTCTCAAAAGACTCATGTGTTGATTTTTTTTTTGTAAAGGAAGGCAATATTAGAGATAGTCAACTCCATACAATTTAACTTGATATACTAAATAACACTTGGAGATTGAGTTGTCTAGAGAAACACCAGTTGGAGGTTACTGATATTACACCAAAATACGTGTTATGTGATACATGGTATATTGCTTGATGCGTGTTTCATGGCCCTACCACTAGATATTACATTATGTGTGTCAATATGACTTTGACACCCCTCCCGAGCTTAGGATGACGACTCCGTTGGCCTATGAACGATATACCTGAGTTTCAGCTCGGATTATGGATATGAGTTAACATCTGTAATGAGAACACTATGATGAATATTATTCGGCTTTCTCTTGAGGGGTGTGTATGTGAAAAAATGGTCGTTGCGCTCGAAAGAGACAAATCTTTGTCCATAGTATTCAACTTAAGCCACACAAAAAACCATTTCCATGTATTATTTCTCTGACATGATCCCGTTGCCATAAGATGAAAATTTCAGCAAGCAAAGATTTAAGAAGTGCTTGCCAGCCTTGGTCAGGAAATACTCGTGGGTGTTAGTGAGTTACTCTAGCATCATGATGCCTTTTACATACCTTTCACTCTCTTAAAACATATTTTCATTACGGAAATTCTTCCAAAGTGTTTTCGGTAAGAAAGTGTTACTAGACGAAATAGAACAAGTTGCTAGTTGGATTACTTTGTCTAAACTAATGAAAATTTTATGTTCATTATCTTGAGCTAATCCATTTGTGTAATAACCGTTGGCATTGCTACAGTTATGTTAAGTTTTCAGGTACGTATAGATCATAAATGAATCAAAACCTTCGTGTTACTTTAGTTTAAAAAACCGAGTTTCTTATGGATTTGTTTCTTGCTCGAGGACTATCATGGTTGAAATCTATCCTTTGCACAAAGGGTCACCAGCCAAGAAAGCAAGACACAATCAAAACCGAAGAGTCCCCTGAGCTTGAAGACAACTCTCGTTGCCTACTTCCGGCACCACCGTAATAACCACCAAAAGAAAATGTGACGGATCACCTCTTCATCTGAGCTCGACGCGGTTCCATCATTGATATCCAGTGTTGCGGACCTCCATAGTAGCTTACCAAAGTTGAAGCCATTACCGTTGAAAGAATCTGACTGGGGCAGCACCCCGGACAACCCAGCGAACTCCATATTTGGCATCCCCGCTCGACAACGATGTCGGAGAAAACCAAACTTGCCAGCCGCCAACCATGAACCCAACACATGATCCATCATCTTCCCAGTTGCCCTCGTGGCATACCATTGTATGCATCCGCTCTTGCACCATCACTACTAGGAAAAACCTTATAGGCAGGACACTATTAGTAGCGCTGGAAAATAACAATCGCTGCTGGTAATAAGCGGTAGCGCTGTCTTGTGGAAGCGCTACAAGTAAATGCTTAGCAGTAGCGCTGGAAACATAAAGAGCGCTACTACTAAGCGGACCTGACGAGCCCACCGACACTATTTGTAGTAGCAGCGCTCGCCGCAAAAAAGCGCTACTGATAAAATCTTATCGGTAGCGCGCTTTTACTAAAAGCGCTACACCTAATGTACCCTATCCTCTTCCCCTCGCCTGCATTGCTCACTCTCCCCTGCACGCACACACTCTCTCTCTCGCTCGCCACGCCGTCGCCCCCGTTGCCGCGCCGCCGTCTCCTCCATTGTGGTAGGCCTCCTCCTCACCCCCACCCTCGTCTCGCCCTCCTCCCCCGGCCCTCACCCTCCTCCCCCGGCCCTCACCCTCCTCCCTTCGGCCACCGCCTCCTCCTCCGGCCACCGCCCCTTCTCCTCCTCCGGCCACTTCGTCCCTCCCTCCCTCCTCCCTCCATCCATCCCTCCCTCCCTCCCTCCCACCCTCTTCCTCTGACCCTCTCCCTCCATCCCTCCCTCCCTCCCCTATTGCATTGAATTTAGTTTTAGTAACTAGCTAGGGTTAGAACTAGGATGGATGGATAGATGTTAGTGTTAGAACTAGGATAGTTTTAGTATTTTTTGAAATGAAAATGTGAAATAGGATTTTTTTGAAATGAAAATGTGAAATAGGATTTTTTTCAAATGAAAACTGGCCCTATATAATTGTGCTCAAGTGCCCAAATGATTCGAGTGGCCTATGTTTCGCCGGAATGTTGATTCATTTGCATTCCGGTGAATTTCAGGCGCTCGATATGTCCACTTTTTAGCAAAGGTCATGTCGAAATTTTGGCATGACTTGTGCTAGAAAGTAGGCATATCGAGTGCCGGGATTTGCTGGGAAACGGCATTCCGGAAAACCGAGTCAAAAATGAGTTTAAGAAATTAAGCATTTCTGAAATAGCAAAACATTAAACGATAAGAAAATGTTCTCATAGGAATTTGTCTCAACGTCGACGATGCCTGGCCCGCACCCTCGTCGTTGTCGAGTCGGCATCGACATCCTTGAGAGGCGCGAAGTCCGGGACTGGGCTCCGCCGGGCTGGCACTGGGAGGTGCTACCTTCCCAGGCTCGGAGCTTGGTGAGGAATCCTGGTCTTGTCGTCGACCCGGAGCTTCTTTGGTGGCGGTCGCGTGGTCTACTTTCGGTGCAGAGGCAGTGGCCCCCGCGGAGGTGGTACGTCGCCATGTCAGGGAGGAGGACGAGCACGTCCATCGCTACATGGCGGCGTTGGACGCCAGGTTCTCCAATACCTGGCAGGTTCTTCAGGGATCTCACCCGAGTTATGATCCGGTGATGGTTCCTTATCTTTGGGTGTCCACCGTCAGCGACTTAGAGACCGCTAGTGAACCGAGTTCACCGTCCTCCACTTTGGATTCTAGGATATTCGATCTGTATTAGTGATCTTATATGATAATATTCGAGATGTATTAGTTAATATTTGATGATGCATTATTAACTGGATTAGTGATATTATATTCGAGTTCATTATAAATGTATTAGTGATATTATATTCGAGTTCATTATAATTGTATTAGTGATATTATATTGTTATAATGCATTTGTGACTTTCGGTCTGTCGTTGCTCCTTGTATGACTTTCATGTGTGTTCTTGATGGAGGAATCCCGACTATTGTTGTGGGGGGCGTTTCTTCCTCTTCTCTTCTTGCGATATATACCTCGGTATAATGCGCAAGGAGAGAAGAGGAGAAGCGCCCATCACCAACGGTCGAACTATTAGTGTGAGAGAGTGTCCACCAACATATATACACCACCATATTAGTGTGAGAGAGTGCGGACCAACACACCATGAGACATGAGAGTTATTTAAGGAAAGCCTCGACGGACCGAAAGTCAACCGATATTGAATTAGGTCTATTTGGACATGTGTGTATGTTATTGCTCAATATGTCTTACATTAGCAATGGTCATGCCATACTTTTTGAATCATGAACACAGGAAATGTCGTCGTCTGATGACGACGATAGGATCCAAGTGTGTGAACTCTGCGGCGAAGATAAGGGTCTTTGCGACCAGCCTGGGCTGCGAGACGGCAGGTTCTTCACCATGAAGCTTTATGAGGACTTCGATATTTCTACGGTACGCAATGATGACAACTATTTTTTCGTAATTAAGAATGACTTCTGTTTCTTTGCTTCAATGTGTAATTTTTGTTTTATACAATTCGACTAGTTCATCCCCTGTCATGCAAGACGGTATTTCTTGGAGAGGCTCGGTTTCGAAGAGCACGAGAGTTTCGAGACGAGGACAGCCAACCTGAGGACTAAACATGGTCACACATTTCTGGTCAAAGTAATGAATGCAGAGAATAACACAGAATTAGGATGCTCAAATTGGGAAGCTCTTTGCAAGGCATATGGATTTAAGAAGGATATGGAAATAACCTTCGATCTTCGTCCTGAAGATCATATTGAAGGTAACATCGACATTTGGGTGGATGTCGATATGCTTCCTGTTTTACCTCCATGTGAGTTTATCAACCATGCATATTTGTCAAGTAATTTGCATTCTATATTTAAAAATAGTTGGTGTTCATCCATACTAAATTTGTTAATTTATAATTTACAGCTTATTTCGTTTCTTCGAGTGAAACACAAAAAATAATTGACACGACATACTACACTTATGGATCACAATTAACTTGGGAGGAGAAGGGTGATCTTATCAACTTTGTTATTGGTGTCCTAGTTGGTAGGGAGATCTTCCCGTATAATTTGGGAACTGGCCCAAATTATACATTGTATAGGACACTAGTGCATAGGTTGAGGGCGGATGACATTCGCCGAAATATCTTGGTAAGAGTTGCTAATTAAGCACACTACTATTGCATAAATGGTATTGATTACATTGCTAACTAGGCTACTATTATGTTCTTCAACAGAAACTGGCAAATGAAGTTGTGTCTGTGTTGATGCAACCCGAAGGTAATATGACAATTAAAAGCCCCTTCCAGCCCGAGTTCTCTTTTGCATACTCGACGGAGCGCAAACCACCAAGACGGCTCCAAATTGAAGCATGGGGACAAATAAAGAAGGATCGCAAGCCACAAGTTGGAGACCGTTGGATCTCTTTGCTTCATCATGGAGACATAGGTGTTATTCTGTTTTATGTCATTTTACCTAGGAGGGACGACTAGGTCCTATGAGAGAGAAGTTTAGTTAACTTGTATGATCGATTAGGATGATTACTATTATGATGTTTTTCTGTTTTATGAGATTTTAACTTGATATGATTAAGATGATGATGAGTTGTTAGATGAGTAAGATGATGTTGAGTTATATGACATATATTTGATTAAGGTGGATGGATGCAAGTGATCATGTTGAGTTAGAGGAAAATATGATGTTGCGAATATGATGTTGCATCGCAACATCATATTTTCCTCTAACTCAACATGATCACTTGCATCCATGCACTTTAATCTAAATGTAGTTGTTGGCACAATAATTATTACTGTATAGAGCATGCACAAATACGTAGAGGGGAATGTAATTTGTGAAAGCAGGAATACTAGCAGCAGCGCCGGAAGGCATCTAGCGGCAGCGCTGGATTAACAGCAGCGCTTGCCATTGTGCAGCGCTAGAGATAATTAGCAGTAGCGCTGGTCAGTGCAGCACTACTGGTAACAATGCTTAGCAGTAGCGCTGCACTAACCAGCGCTACTACTGCCACTTAGCTGTAGCGCGATAGCAGTAGCGCTGGACTGTGGCACCCCGGCTCAGAGAAGACCGGAACGCCCCGTATTCCAGCCCAAGGACAAGTCTTCTGGAATACGGCACTGTTGGCATAGAACAAACCAGCTCTACACTAACAGCGGAACAGCCTGAGGAAGCAGAGAACTCCTAGCAGCGGAACAGCAACTGCGATGATGGACTCCACTCCGCAGGGACTCTGGCTGGAACGCGCATCCTAGCTCGCGAACTCGACATCCACGTCAAACAAGCAATCATGGCATGACCTGCAAACTGGCATGATACGCCAGGTGAGTACTTTGAATGTACTCGCAAGCTCAAGACAACCAAACAATGCAGCAAACAATAGCATGGCAATTATCATATTAAATACTTAAGTGCTTCACTTACTGCACTGGTTATCAACTTACTCTCGGGTTGTCTCACAACCCTCGACATGCTCATGATCCAACCTGGACTGACTCAGGTCCAATCCAAGCCATGTGGTCATCCGACCACTCCTCATATAGCCATCCCTTGGCTAACACATCATATTCCGGACATCATCTGATGTCAAACTGAGTTCTTGCATCATTAATATCATTAACTTGGTTGATCAGCTACTGAGGTCTGAACGGGTCGTCCATTACCGTGGACACGGCTATTCGAATAGATTTGACACTCTGCAGAGGTTGCACACTTTACCCACACCACGGAACTCATGGCCTCGTGCTCCCATTCGGGTGGACCAACGATGTTTCGACAAAACCTGCCTCACCCGTGACTCTTTCATCGTACCACCGGCACTTTTCCTCCCCTGGAGGTCAGCCTTGGGTGGCCGCTGTGTCCTCATGACACCTGCCACCGTCGTGGCCATGATCCAAACGGGGTCAAACTGTCCCAAACGAGAACGCCGGCACAAACTCAACTAGGCCCACAAGGTTATCGCCGCTTACCGGGCCAGGGTAGCACGCCGCGCCTAACCTTCCCTCTTTGGTGGTACCGGTGAAAGATCACGCAGTCAGACCCGGTCAGGGCCGTCCCATACCGGCAAATGTGGTTGCACGAATATGCCCGGACAGGTGGCTCAAGATCAACCGCTAAGTTCATTATCCAATATAGTGGTTCATCACAATATTTAAGGTGGCAGCAACTAGGCATTTAAAGTAATTACTATGAATTACCATGTAGCACATAATTGAAAGCAATTCATTTGTAAATGCAAGTAATTTAATTAAACATGTAATGCTATTGAAATACTTCACGGAATGGGTGTCCTGGCTTGCCTGGGGATGAAGGATCCACCGGGAAGGAGTGCGGATAGGCCGCGGAAGGACTGCCGGAAACAGTTCTCTCTCGGAGAGGGGCTGTTTACGGCAAGGGCAAACTGGTCATTTTCACTATGTGAACACATAGTGAAAGTGATACCAGCATGACGGGCTCGACAAGACGAAGACGAGGGCTTTGGAATCACCTCGATTGGAGTCCCGAGCAAAAAGATATACGGGTTTTTCTGCCAGGGGCCAATCTGCAAAAAGGAAACAGCAAAAGGGATAATTGCATCCGGGTCCCTGATGGCTAAAACAGAAAGCACCCTTGCCGGATTACGTTTTCCAGAAGGGAAAAACGTAAAGCGCCGAATGCGCTTCCACTTAATCCAGCTGGACCCGGGTGGGTCAACGCCGAGACGCTGTCGGGCGGGCCCCGCGTCTCTCTCTCTCTTCCCCCTGCCTCCTTCTACCTCGCGCCCGCG
Source organism: Elymus sibiricus (assembly GCA_039707655.1). Classification (NCBI taxonomy): domain Eukaryota; kingdom Viridiplantae; phylum Streptophyta; class Magnoliopsida; order Poales; family Poaceae; genus Elymus; species Elymus sibiricus. The sequence goes on from CM077669.1 coordinate 89,471,199, forward strand.
ACGGAGGAGAGCAGAGCCGAGCAGGACTGGCGCTCGTGCCGGCGAGTCGGGCCGTCTTCGGCGAGGCTCCGACCACCGGCGAGATCGGCTCGATGCGCCGCACCCAGACGGCTAGGAGGCAAAGCTCGGGGAGAGCGGAGGCGCAGGCGCCCTTGGCCATGGCGGACGGCCGGTTCCGGTGCCAATGGTGGCGATAGCAGCGGGCCACCGAAGGGCTCGGAGATGGGTGGAAGAGGTCCGGCAGCGGCGGGAGTCTTTCTGGTGATGATAAGGGAGGGATAGGGGCCCGAACTTGGGCGAATTTGAGAGGGGAAGAGCGGCGGCCATGGCGGCCGTCCGAGAGCTAGAGAACTCCTCAAGCTCGATTGAGACATCGGGGAGGAAGCTAGGGGGGGAGGAGAGGAGCTGGAGAGGCTCAGAGATGCTGGGGAAAGCTCGGGGCTGCGGCTATTTATAGCCAGCCATGGCTTGCGGATGAGGTCGGCCGCCGTGGCGACCTTATCTCCACCCTGGAGCTCCGGCGAGGTGGCGCACGACGAGAGGTGCCGACCTGACTTGCTCAGAGGGAGGGGACGGCTCGGGAAGGAAGGAGACAACGACGGAGGTGACAGCTCGAGGTCACGGATGACACAGAGCCGCGACGGCGACGGCCGCGGCGAGGAGAGGAAGAATCTGGAGGGGGAGAGGGGTCCAGGAGGAAGGAGACGACGAGGGCTCGCTGTTGGACAAGGCCAGACGTCGGGGAGGCGCAGAAACGGACGACCCCGAGGGCTCCATTGCACAGAGCGCGCACATGGCATGCCAAACGCGTGATCACCGCGGGAGCTGGCACCCATGCTGCACTCTGGCATGCAAGATCATGTCTAGCAACAAGTCCTTACAACCAGGGGTCCCTCTGAAAAGATAGATCAACGGAAGAGACCAAGAAGAGATGGGAGAGATCATCTGAAGTTTGCTGTTGCAAACTTGACCACTCCACAGAATTGAACAGAGAAGAGATAAGGATCTCAAATGATGTCTAGGAGATTCAGGATAGGAAGGACTACAACTCTGGAGAAATTGAGAGAAAGAGGACCAATATTTCACAGGGTTGCTTTGCAACTGATCAATCTGGTCCAGAAAGGAAAACAGGATGTGGCACTCACATACTGTGTTTCCTTGAGCTGAAAATGGGCAAAATATGATGATTTGGTCATATGAGAGTCCCATAAAAATTTCATGCCATTTGTATAAGCACAAATTGTACTTCCTTCATAATGGTCCTCTCTGACCAGAATCTTAGGAAAATTTCTAAGGCAAAATGGCTAGATGAAATGAGACAAAAATTGGAGGAGATGAATTAAATGCATAGGAGAATGTCCTGGTAAATTTTCAGCAATTATGAAGCAACATAGAGTATAGTTGCTTCACAACAGGAATATATGACCAGAAACAAAGATTTGATGCTGAGGTCACAAAGAAGATGGGATAATGATCAAATCTTGAGGAGAACCTTGATTTGGGCATATCAAGGTGCATGCAAAATTTCAACTCATTGGCATACTCTTAGCTAGCACTTGAATCACAAAGCTTCCATTGGGTCAGAAACTTTGAAAATTTGCCAGAAAATATTTGTTTGCCAACTTGAGTTGAATTTTGTCATGCAACAATGATATGGATAGGAAAATGTCCCCAAAAAGTTTGAGAGCAAGAAAGCCAAGAAAAATGGCACTTGCTTCACAAACTGCCATCAGGGACAGAATAGGAAAAGGAATATTGGAGGAATATTTTTGAACATGGCAAAGAATGATTTTGACATATCTGAGGAAGATATGATCCAAAGGATTTATGGGAATTATTTGGGAATTTTTGAAAAGATGGAAATATGGGTTGCTTCACAACCCAAAACAAACAGGGTTATTCCTTTAATAGAAAAAGGAATATTCCCAAGAAAAAGAATATTGGGATTGGCTCAAGATGGAAATGACAGGGTCTGGGGATGGGCTAGAGGTTGGAAGGCCACTAGAGAAGAGAAATCAAGGATGATCCTTCCAGGTTCCAAGATTACCAAACCACAGAAAAGCAAAACCAGACCAAAATCAAAAGAAAAAGAAATGGGCAAAATCCAGGGTGTCACATGGACCCAGCGCTACTGCTATAGGTATTTCAAGCGCTACTAGTAGGCTTTCTCCTAGTAGTGCGTACCGCGCCATGCCGACAGTGGAACAAACGCCACTCCAGCGGCTGAGCCTAAGGACACAAGTCCATCACAGGGAAGCCACCGCAGCTACAACGTCGCCAGTTGAACAGACTATCAATCAGATCCATAGTCCACCAATGATCAAGACGCCGTGTTGAGGAAGGATCTGAAGAGTTATTATTCGATGTCGTCGTCGCCCTTGCCAAAGCCATGAAGTCGAACGACCAAAATCCTAAGCTACTAAGCCCTAAAACCTATAGTTGTGCCGTCGGGAGAGAATCCATATGTATATGTAAGGAATGCTACGGTGTGATTGAGATCGTGCACGTACAATTATGTGAGTTGATTTTCTTATTTTCTTCTAAGAGATTTATTGTTGTGACTTATTTGATTTTTGTTAATTTCCTTGTAAAGGATTTTTGGTAATTATAGGCCGACTTTGCATTCACTAACACGTGAGTCTAGCAATGCCCCATTCTAAAGAATATATAATAAAAAATAATATGAAAATGCCATCCAGGGGAGTGGTTTCGAGGAACGCACCGATTCTCCGCATGAACTTTAAAGAGGAGACATATGTGGCAATTTTCGTGAACACACTATTCGCTCTCATGGGCCCTCATAAGTAATGCGGTAATCGTTCACTCTCATATACCCTACCGAGGGAACGACGCTTTGTGTAGCATAATAGCCCCCTAGATGTATCATGTCAATTATTGGGACCATGTGCAACCACTACTCCCTGTCGAAAGGCAGTTTGGCCCACAGTACCATGACATTTCGTAAATATGTGGGCAACTTCCTCTTTTTTCATAGCATGGAAATTCTCTCTACTTCAGCGTCACAAATTTCTAGAACTCAAGGCAATTATCTCTTGCAACATTGCAAAATCCCTAAAACACATGAATAGTTTTTTAGTTATAGCATGGGAATTCCTGAATGTTTCCTAGGAGTGATTTTCAGAGGGAACACTTTCTGGTGCTGATGTTCGTTTGAAGTGCCTTTCATACTAGAGTCCTATTGTAGGATGTGTCAACCCCCTATTAGGGTCCATATAAAATAATGTGAAATGTGCATTAGTCCATTAACTTAAATTTATTGCGTGTTTAGGCCAATAACTTTAGAAGTGATCAAATTCGACCATAAACTCGTTTATTTGATCAAATTAGGCCAAAACCGACTCGAAAGGCAAGAAAAAGGCCACATGGCTTCCAAGTGATCCCGTAAACTGGCTAGTTTTATAGGTATCCTTTTGCCAAAAGGCTGTTGCAAACCTAAGCTAATGGCATACCCATAAAAAAAAAAACACATATGATGCGTGGGACTTCATCCGAGTATCTTAGTACTGAAAACGATGTTTGCTCAACACTAGACCATTAAGACTTTTATGTACTCACTTGCAGCGGACTGTATATATATTACTACAATCATTCGAACAGATCGATCTGTATGCATCGCCGCCATCAATTGGATCGAACCGACCTTCTTGCTGTTGTACTGGTCGAAGAATCCAGCTGTTGCGCCATACAGAGGCAGTAACATTTTGTGGAGGTGGATCCTGTCTCCCTCTGAGTGGGCGGTTCCTTCACTGATGAGATTTTTTTTTTGAACTGGTCATCATAGTAGCAGTGAATAGTCTTTGAAACACATGCTCGGTCCGAAGAGGAAAATATCTAGTGCCACGGTCGTTCACATGATACGCTGCTCCTAAACTACATGGTCCGTTGGATCTGAGTTGAAGGGACTTGATCAACTCACTTGTCTATTTACATGTGCCCCCTGGTACATTTGCAGTCTGGTCCCCGAAATCAGTCTATGCCTGCAAAATTATGACAGATTTCTCAGGTTCACCATCGTTCTAGGTTTCTCAGGACCTGTACTCCCTCCGTCCGGAATTACTTGTCGCGCAAATGGGTAAAAATGGATGTATCTAGAACTAAAACACATCTAGATACATCCATTCCTATGACAAGTATTTTCGGACGGAGGGAGTACTAAATACCGCATCCTGGTGATGTATCAAATCAAAATACATGGATTAATCAAGCTAACACCGCATCATTAGGAGGACTCTGCAAATACCAGTACAGTATTCCTTTATTGCATAGATTTATTCATTGGGATGCAAAGAAAAGATGATGTTGAGACGCGCTAATCCTTCCTAAATGATATGCTCGATACGTAGAAGCAGACATAAATATTGCATTGCTCACTTCTGATGTTGAGACGCGCTAATCCTTCCTAAATGTAGCAAGGAACTGGCAATGCAATAGTCATGAGCACACTAGTAGAAAACAGGGCTTTGAAACGGGCCAGAATATTGCATTAGTCCCGGTCTTGTTACGAACCGGGACTAATGGGTGCATCAGTCCCGGTTCATGAGTCCAGGGCGCCGGCCGGGCCTCGGCAGGAACCAGTCCCGGTTCGTATGACCCCTTTAGAGCAACTCTAGCTGACCCCGCATTCCGCGAAACTGTAAACTGCGTTTACAGTTCGCACGGGGGCGTTTATGCAGGCTCAAAATTGCCGCGGCAGAACAGAACCTGTATCCAAACCCGTAAAATTTGAAAAAAATCTTTCGCGCGAGAAATCAGATGGCCGGAGCTTCGATCATTCAACTGTACATAGCATAGCATCGATCATTCAACAGTACGTAGCATTAAGCCTTTACATACCATAGAGCTCACCGGAGCTAACTACACCTAAGCTAACTAGAGCTCACCGGAGCTAATAACTACCCTACTGCACTACGCAAAATAGAGCTCACCGGAGCTCGTGCGGTAGCCGTCCAGCGGCAGCGCTCAGTCCTTGTCGTCGGAGGAGGTGAGGTCGACGTAGATGCGCGCCTGCTCAGCGGCTTCGCGGCGCCACTCCTCCACCTTGTCACCAAAGGCACGGGCCGACGCGACACCTTGCTCGTAGAGCACGGTGTTGATCTCCTCGTCCCTCCGGCGGCGCTGCCGGTCCTCTTCCGCCTCCCGCGCATTGCGCGCTAGAAGCGCGGGCAAAAGGGCATCCGCCTCCGCCGGGGGGAGGTAGTCCTCCGGCCCGACGACGCCCCCGGCACGTCGCTCCGGCCCCGCCTCGGCCTCTGGCTCCCTCTTCACCGGGGGGGAGCTCCTCCAGCCCCCTCTTCACCGGAGTGAGGGAGGAGCGCGAGCTCGACGCGGCGGACGAGCTGCCACCGCCGGAGAATAGGTGGCCGCGTGCGCGGTCGGACTCCTCCGTCTCGCGGCGGAGGAGCGACGGCGGCGGCGACCGGCCCCAACGCGTGTACCGAAATGCGGCGCGCTTCCATGGCGCGTCGGATCTGACACAACGCGCCCTCTCGGGGTCGTCGTTGGCCATCTCCGGCGGTGGAATGGAGGGGCGGGGCGGTGGATTGGATATTTGGGTGGCGAATCTGAGTCGTCGGCGGTGAGGAAAGGGGGGTTTTCGCGGCGGCGGAGGGATAGGGTTCGGACCCGTATCCAGCTACCGAACCCGTAGATATACTGGTCGCGGGGTCTCGTTTCCGGGCCACCGAAAACTTTTTACGGGCCAGGTTGCGTTTGCGGTATCTGTTCTGACAGCTAAAATGGCCCAAACCCGTAAAATCGCCGGAATTTTACAGTTTCGGCGATTATACGGGGTCTGCTAGAGATGCTGTTAGTCCCGGTTCCAGCCACGAACCGGGACTAAAGGGCCTCGCTCTTGGCCGAGCCCCTTAAGTCCCGGTTGGTGGCTGGAACCGGGACTAAAGATATGCCTATATATGATTGCCCCTGCCCGCTCACTCTGTTTTTTTGGCCGGCCGGCGCGTGTGAGGTGTGTGCTGCTCTGCTCTCACCTCCTATGCAGACGAGGTCTTCGATGAAATGACAGAGCCATGCTTAAGCTTTCTCCTCTCCAAGCTCGACCTCCAAGCTCCATTTTCCTCAAGATTTGTCTAGGTTTGGCGGTCCGTCATGTCCCATCCCCGTCCTCACCGTCGTCGATCGCCCGCGCCGATCTCGTCGCCAGCACCACCGTGGTGAGCCTCTTGTTCTTATCTTCTTTTTAAAAGAAAAAAGTTCTTATTTGTATGATTTACATAGATACTTGTATAAATTTCTTACTTTTATTATTGTTTGTTATTATATAGGTCCATGGTTATGGTATCCGCCCACGTCGGCCCTCGTCCGGTCTATGATTCGGATGTGGTATATTATCTTTTATAACTATTTGTTTCATTTAGTGTTGATGACAATTATGGCGACCAACGTGACATAGATGTGTTTATTCTAGGAGGTATGTGAACCGGAAATTCCAACCGACCCTCTTGTCGAGAGGTTAAATTTAGTTGAAAAAGAAAACGAGGATTTGAAAGAAAAATTGAATAGAATTGAGGAGGAGAAGATGAAATTGGAGTTGCATGTTGCCGATGTCGTCCATGACCACAAGATCAAGATGGATGCAATGCGCTTGAAGATTAGAAAGATAAGAAAATATGCCATTGATAATGAGGCTTGGTATCATTATGCTATTGGATCAATTGCTACCTTAGTTGCGATTATGATCGCATTTGTTGTTGTATTTAAATGTTTTACATAGTTGTATGTTAGTTTCAATTTATGTTTTAATTAGATGCTACAGAGAGCTATATGTTGTTCTATGAGAACTATGTATGAACTTTATGTATTTATGTTTTCCTCTATAACTTTTGATCACTACTGTATTTTGGTTTTAATGTGATGATGAACTTGTATTAATTTGGTCACTTCTCTATTCATGATGTTCTGTAATGGTTTTTGATACATTAGAACATGCTACGTGGGTGAAATTATGATACCATGCCAATTTTCAACTATTTCAGAGTTCATTTGCAGTGCTTTTCAATTTCAGGGTCATCTTAGATCAAAATAAATCATGAAATGCATGAAAAATAGCAAATGAAGTCACAAAAGGGTTGAAAAGTGATGATGTGGCTTTGACTGGTGCATATTGAATGCAGAAAAAGTCTTGAGTTAAAATATGTTTAAAAAAATGAAATCCCTTTGTAATAGACGAGTTTTCGTCCGAAACCTTAATACTTCGAAGGAGTTGTCCAGTTTGTACACGAAGTGCATCCAGTTTTTTCCGTAACCCTCTCAACTTTTTAGCACATGCTACGTGGGTGAAATTATGATACCATGCCAATTTTCAAACATTTCAGAGTTCATTTGCAGTGCTTTTCAATTTCAGGGTCATCTTAGCTCAAAATAAATCATGAAATGCATGAAAAATGGCAAATGAAGTCAGAAAAGGGTTGAAAAGTGATGATGTGGCTTTGAATGGTGTATATTGAATGCAGAAAAAGTCTTGAGTTAAAATATGTTTTAAAAAATGAAATCCCTTTGTAATATACGAGTTTTCGTCCGAAACCCTGATACTTCGAAGGAGATTGTCCTGTTTGTACACGAAGTGCATCCAGTTTTTCCCGTAATCCTCTCAATTTTTTAGCACATACTACGTGAGTGAAATTATGATACCATGCCAATTTTCAACCATTTCAGAGTTCATTTGTAATGCTTTTCAATTTCAGGGTCATCTTAGCTCAAAATAAATCATGAAATGCATGAAAATTAGCAAATGAAGTCAGAAAAGGGTTGAAAAGTGACGATGTGGCTTTGAATGGTGCATATTTAATGAACAAAAAGTCTTGAGTTGAAATATGTTTAAAAAATGAAATCCCTTTGTAATAGACGAGTTTTCGTCCGAAACCCTGATACTTCGAAGGAGATTGTCCAGTTTGTACACGAAGTGCATCCAGTTTTTGACGTAAACCTCTCAACTTTTTAGCACATGCTACATGGATGAAATTATGATACCATGCCAATTTTCAACCATTTCAGAGTTCATTTGAAGTGCTTTTCAATTTCAGGGTCATCTTAGCTCAAAATAAATCATGAAATGCATGAAAAATAGCAAATGAAGTCAGAAAAGGGTTGCAAAGTGATGATGTGGCTTTGAATGGTGCATATTGAATGCAGAAAAAGTCTTGAGTTAAAATATGTTTAAAAAATGAAATCCCTTTGTAATAGACGAGTTTTCGTCCGAAACCTTGATACTTCGAAGGAGTTGTCCAGTTTGTACACGAAGTGCATCCAGTTTTTTTCGTAACCCTCTCAACTTTTTAGCACATGCTACGTGGGTGAAATTATGATACGATGCCAATTTTCAACCATTTCAGAGTTCATTTGCAGTGCTTTTCAATTTCAGGGTCATGTTAGCTCAAAATAAATCATGAAATGCATGAAAAATAACAAATGAAGTCAGAAAAGGGTTGAAAAGTGATGATGTGGCTTTGAATGGTGCATATTGAATGCAGAAAAAGTCTTGAGTTAAAATATGTTTAAAAAAATGAAATCCATTTGTAATAGATGAGTTTTTGTCCGAAACCCTGAAACTTCAAAGTAGATTGTCCAGTTTGTACAGGAAGTGCATCCAGTTTTTCCCGTAACCCTCTCAAATTTTTAGCACATACTACGTGGGTGAAATTATGATACCATGCCAATTTTGAACCATTTCAGAGTTCATTGGAAGTGATTTTCAATTTCAGGATCATCTTAGCTCAAAATAAATCATGAAATGCATGATTTATAGCAAATGAAGTCAGAAAAGGGTTGAAAAGTGATGATGTGGCTTTGAATGGTGCATATTGAATGCAGATAATGTCTTGAGTTAAAATATGTTTAAAAAATGCAGAAAAAGTCTTTTATAAAACTGTAATAGCACAAAGAATGAACTAAAGAGAATGAATTAAATATAATATTCTTCATTAGCAAAAAGAATAAAAATAATATTAACTAAAATTATTAAAGTATTCATTTGTTAAAAACTTTGATAGTAAAATGAATTTTCATAAAGTATATTTTGTTACAAGCTTTAATAGAAACTAAAAAGCTTTTATAAAACTCTAATAGCAAAAGGAATCAACTAAAAAGAATCAATAAAAAATAAAACTTATGCAACTAAAATTATATAAAATCTATGCAACTAAAATTATATAACTAAAAATAACATATGCAAAAAATAACATCAAAAATCATAATATATGCAAAAAAAGGCCCGCCTACTAGGCACGACGGCCTGCATACGACTAGAAACCCTACAAATGGGCCAGGATGCAGGCCCGCAGTGCTAGCAGGCCCAACAGGGCGCAAATAGGCATGTATTGGCTGGATTAGAGAGGAGCTCGAGAGGGCAGCGGCAGCAGCGCTTATAAACCACTCCGAGCCCCTCTCGACTAGCGAGGTGGGACTAAACTTTTGGTACGGGAAGCACAGCCCTTTAGTACCGGTTGATGCCACTAACCGGGACTAAAGGTCTCTGCTTGCCGCCCTTTGGGCTGCTGGAAATTGACCTTTAGTCCCGGTTGGTGGCACCAACCGGGACTAAAGGGTGGCATTAGTCCCGGTTGCAGCCACCAGCTGGGACTAAAGGTCTTTGTATATAAGCGGGAGTTGGGAAAATTTGCCAAAACACATCTGCAGTTCCGCCCCGACGCCGACGACGACATCGACGCCGCCAGGCTGCCCCAGCTCACCGTCGCCTCCGAGTCATCCCCGAGCCCGCTCCTCGTCGCCGGACCTCCCCGCCGTCCTCGTCGCCGGACCTCCTCGCCCTCCTCCCCGAACCTGCTCCTCGTCGCCGCCCCCGACGCCGTCCCAGAGCCCTGCCCGACGCCGTCACCTTGCCGTCGCCCCCGACGCCGTCCTCCTCCCGACGCCTCGCCGTCGCCCCCAACGCCGTCGCCTCGTCGCCGCCCCCGACGCCGTTCCCGAGCCCTGCCCAACGCCGTCGCCTCGCCGTCGCCCCCGACGCCGTCCTCCTCCCGACGCCTCGCCGTCGCCCCCGACGCCGTCACCTCGTCGCCGCCCCCGACGCCGTCCCCGAGCCCTGCCCGACGCCGTCGCCTCGCCGTCCCCCCCGACGCCGTGGGTACTGTCAAAAGAATTGGGGACAATATAGCTCCTTTTTGCAAATCAAAGAACATTTTTTTTGCATTAGAGTTCATTTTGTCTTTGCTATGTTTCTGCCATGCCATGCTATGTTTGTTGCATCAAATATGTATGAGATGTTAGATGGATAGATAGATATGTTTAGATGGATGGATGGATGTATATATATAGAAAATTAATGCAAGGAGCATCCTATAGGTGCAAAGAAGACAATTTGTTCCAATAATCATCATAATGTAACAAAGAGAGGTGCTTATCTGTTTTCATACATCGGGTTCCTCCAAGGCAATGCCTTTACCCTTGGCCTTTGATTTAGACATATTCAGATCGAGAGCAAGGGAGCCTGGCCGGTGAGGGTGCAAGGTAAGGTAGTATCAATCACTAACAGTGGGCACGAGAACCCCCCTCAAAAGCTGCATTTTGCGTGAGGAGAGAGAGCGAGAGGGGGGAGCCAGGGGATGGCCGGAGAGGGGCGGCAGAGGAAGGAGGGAGGGGAGGAGGAAGAAGATGGCGAGAGTTGGTGAGCAGCGGCGGTGGAGCAAGCGTGGTAGGGTGGTCGAGTCCTTGTACGGCGTCGGCCACGCCATGGTCGGCACGCCATGGTCTTTGCTATGTTTCTGCCATGCCATGCTATGTTTGTTGCATCAAATATGTATGAGATGTTAGATGGATAGATAGATGGATTGATGTATATAGAAAATGTTGTGATTAAGTCTATGTTTGCCACTAATCCATCTCTCATGGTTGTATATTGTCACGTTGTAATATTTGCAGAAACTATGGACGACAGAGACTTAGAAAAAGAAGAGTTGTTGGGGGATATAATCCGCGATGGAGGTGATATCGATCTCAACTGCTTGTCGTTTCTCAACAAGACCGATGGTGAGGAAAGAAAGGATGGCGGCTCCGGTGAGGAGGAAGGAGATCATGACGGCTCCGATGATTGAACTGCGGACGAAGGAGATCATGACGGCTTCGGTGATCGAATGAAGAAGGGAGCCATAACTGCTTCAATGTCCGGCGAGGTATATATTAATTAATCCTCTGCTGACTAGATGCATTAATTTTTTGTATGTACATATATTAACGCTTCTTTCTTCTTTTAATTAGCCATCCGGATCAAGGTCCACTTCGGTAAGGAGACGAGGCCCGATGAGAAGGTTGGACGCGGAAGAAAAGTTCACGATCGAAGAAATCTCTCCAGAAGGCCAACCGATTGCTCCCTACCAGAACAAGAACAAATTTATACATCAGTGCGGAGTTATTGTTAGGGACATCATCCTGATCAGCTGCCAAGAATAGAATAAGAAGAAGGACCCTCTAGTTCCTTATGTCAACGATAGACTGAAAGATGATCTTTGGACCAATCTGATGAGAAATTTCAGCCTACCGCCAGAGGAGGATCCGAATAACACAGTTATACAGCGAAAGGTCATGGCGTTTGCTCTTAAGAAGATGGCAGAACTATTCAAGAACTGGAAGAAAGTATTGAACATGAAGTTTGTCGAGAAAGAAAAGACTCCAGAATTCAAAGGTCAATATGTTAAGATGAAAGATCACTGGCCCGGATTTGTGGCCTACAAGAAATCGAAGAAGGCTAAGAATAGGTCACTTACAAATAAGAAAAATGCCGCAAGGAAGGAGTATCACCATGTTACGGGGTCAGGTGGCTACGGCAAAGCCCGACCTACGCGGGACAAATCTGAGCAAGACCTGCTTGCTAAAGATGTCCAACCAGCGACATTGCACTGGCCAGATCGGGCAAGGGCTTGGTTCTTCGGGGTTGGGGGAACTTTTGTAACACCCCAAAAATCGGGTTATCGATTTTTGTGCTGTTAATCCTTCCTAGATTTTCTCTCCCGAAATTTTCCGCTAGAATCTGGTAAATGACCAGGTGAAGCCAGCTAATTCTCAACCTCTCAGTACCTTTCCCACGCTCATGTGCCAGCCAAGCTCTTGTCCGTAAATCCCGAACCCCATTCAAACCCTAGTTCCAAAATATTGGAGCTGGAATTCCTGCCTTTGTGTTTACAAAGGAGCTATCATTTTCCTTGCTCTGTTAATTCTCCCAAAATTTCTGGAGATCCTTATTCTCTCATGAACCCTAGATGTGCAAAAATATTGCCAAGTCATATGCAATATTTCTCATCCAGAATTAATTCCTCTTTCTGCCTTTCTGAGGAATTAAATCCAGGAAAATATATATTCATCTCCAGAGTTCATGAAAACTTGTGGAGATATTCTTTGTGATCATATTGAGCTGTCATAAAAATATTGGCTATAATTAAATAGGAGAAATTGCCTTTTCCTATTTAAAGCCAATATTCCAATTTGGGGCCTTTCCAAAGGAACTACCATTTTGGTAGCTAGGAAAAATCACAGATAATTTGTGGAGATTCTCATATCCATATCTTCTTCATTTCCAGCAAAATATCAAGTTTCTCAATTCAAATTTTGAGCACCACATCCCTTTGCAAATTCTGTCCAGATTTCCTGTTTGCAAAGGAGGTGCTTGATTCCTTGATCTCCTTGGGCTATAATTTTACAGGGTGATTCATCATGATAAACTACCCTTGTCCTCCAAAAATTAGCTCATTCCATCTAGCCAATCTTCATCAGCAAATTATCCAAGTTTCTGTCCAGATTGGAGCATTGTGAAGGAAGTGCCATTTCTAATTATGCAAATGGTATGAAATATTTACAGTGCCTCCATATGCCTAAATCATTGATCTCCTCCAAAAATCATCCAAATCTTTGTAACCATTTTCCCCCAGCATCCTCATCTTCAATTCTATCCAGTTTGTACTATCTAGATTGATCCAGAGGTACTATCTAGATTGATCCAGAGGAGCTGAATCTTTGCCAAGATAATGACCTTAGTAGGTGATTGACCCATGCCTGATATCAAGCCAAGAGGTGCACTGTGGTGGCCACACCACAGCCCAAACAGGTTGTTGTTGGCGACTATTTGACCTTGGTCCAGTCACCTCAAGCCTCTCTTGAGTCATTCAGCAGCATAGGTCAACTCAGGATAGGAAGGAGAAGACCCTAGACATCTCTAGGCATCAAGCGCAGTGTAGCATCACCGTGGCCACATGGTGACCAGGGGCAGAGCGCGCCAAAACCGCGCGCTGTACTCCGTACTCGTCGGGAGCGGACCTCCAGCTGGTTCCAGCCCATCTGGGAGTGTCGAGGAGCTTCCCACAGTGCGTGTGATCTATCCAGAGCCCTCTCCCTCTCGTCCCGAAGCTCCTAGCCGCCTCTGGTAACCGCTGGAGTGCCGCCGTCTCTGGAAGCTCCGGTTGCCGTCGCGAAGGCCCGTCCCCGAGCTATAAATAGCGTGCCCCGAGCCCCCCTAGCAGCAGCATGCCCAGCCCCTCCTCCCAATCGAGCTCTGAAGCTTCCTGCCCCCTCCAATGGCCGAAGGCCGCCGCTGGAACCCCGCGGGGATTCCAGTTCCGTAGCCCTTCCCCTCTCTCCTAGCCGTGGCCGAACCCTCCCCTAGCTTCCGGTGAGCCACCGCCATAGCCATTTCTGCCGGGGGAGCCCTGTCGGTGCGGCCTCCCTGCAGCTCCTCGGCCGCCGTGGCCCGGGCAGTGGCGGTGACGTGGTGGACCACCTCGGGAGACCCCAAGGCCACACGCGGACGTGGCGTGGGGCGGCGATGCCTTGCGCCTGCCGGCCGGCCGTCCCTCGTGGCGGAGCGACGACAGCAGCGACAGCCGGCGCATCCCCTACTCCTATCGGGCGGGAGGAAGACGACGGAGCCAGAAGGAGAGAGGAGATGCCGTGGGCCCCGCCCGTCAGCCACTGTTGGCCGGGCCCGGCGGCAGTAAGTGGAGGCGTAGTCTGCTAAACCCGCTTTCCGTTTAGTGAAAGCGTAAAGGCGGGAGTGCGATTTCATTTTCAGCCAGCGTCCGAATACATTAAATAGTGAATGTTCATTCGTTAAGAGCTAAAGTGGACAGTTTTCTATCCGTTTTACCGCTTAACGAATGAACGTCCGTAACTTCGCGACCGTAGCTCCGATCGAGGTAAAACCAGCGCCCACGTTTTCGTCTCGTCGAGCCCGTTCTAATGGAATCATTTTCATAATGTGTTTACACTGTGAAAATGACCATTTTGCCCTTGCCCTTTATCTGTCCCCTTTGTGAGAGAACCCTTTCCGGCGAATTCTTCCGCGAGGTGATCGCACTTCCTTCCGGCGTATTCGTCGACCCCCAGGCAAGCCAACCTCTTACCATGAGCTCCGGACTTGTGTGATGACTTTGCTTGCACTCTGTGTGTTATTACATCTATATCGCCTGTTAGTCCGCATTTGCATACACTTGTTGTGCCACTCGTATTAGATGTTAGCATTACTTTTCATTTAAGGTTATGACTTGTTCTCATACTTTGCCATGCTAGTGATAATATTGCTAAGAACATAGTCATGTTAGTACTATGGTTGATCCCTTGCCGTGACTATCAGTATTATGATCTTGCCATACTATTAAGTATGTCGATGCAATGGTACGATGATGGATTTGTTGAGTGTGAGTAATAAAGTGAGCATAGTGGTTGATCTCGAGTCACCTGTCCGGGCTTATCCGTGCAACCACATTTGCCGGTATGGGACGGCCTTGACTTGGTCTGATTGCGTGCTCTTTCACCGGTACCTCCAAAGAGGGAGGGTTATGCACGCGTGCTAACCTGATCAGGTAGGCGGTGATAACCCTATGAGCCTAGTTGATGTTGATTGTTTAGCCCAGGAGACCCCGTTTGGGACAGTAGCCCCCGTTTGGGTCTACATAGTTTGGCCACGACGGTGGTAGGTGTCATGAGGACACAGGGGCCACCCAAGGCTGACCTCCGGGGGAGGAAGAGTGCCGGTGGTACGATGAAAGAGTCACGGGTCAGGCAGGTTTCGTTGAAGCAACGCTGGTCCACCCGAGTGGGATCACGAGGCCAGATGCTTCATGGTGTGGCTAAAGTGCGCAACCTCTGCAGAGTGTAAAATCTATTCGAATAGCCGCGTCCACGGTATTGGACAGCCCGTCCAGACCTCACTAGGTGGTCAACTGTAATAATGATGATAATGATGGAAGAACTCGTCTTGGGTAGACATCGGGGGATGTCAGGAATATGATTATGATAGCCATGGGATGGCTATGAGATGAGTGGTCGGATGACCAGATGACTTGGATTGGATTGGGACCCTTTTCAGGTTGGATCATGACTATGTCGAGGGTTGTGGGACAACCCCAAAGAGAGTAAGTTGGTATTCGGTAACAGCAAGTGCCTTAAGCACTGAGTGTGATTAATTCCATGCTAAGTTATGTAGATTACATGCCTGATCCATGTTATGCCATGCTTGTTCCATGTTTTCCTGTTAATTCCATGCCATGTTTAGGATTAATTCATGCATAGCATAGGGCTTGCTTTGTCATTTGCTTGTTTGGGTGCTATGTATTTGGTTGTCTTGCGAGTACATTCAAAGTACTCACCTGGCCTTGCACGTGGCCAGTTGCAGGAGAAGAATCCGTCGTGCTAGATCGTAACCCAGCCAGTCCTGTGCATTATGGAGCCCAGCCAGAGACATCGTTGCCGCTGAACCAAGACCTCTGCTGCCCTTTAGTTAGCCCTGGAGTTATGTAATATTGTTGTAAGTAACAGTATTGTAATACTCCATTATAATTAATAAAGCCATTTTGTGCCTGGAATTGCTGTATCATGTCTTTGGTGTGCGCCAGGTCTTATCCTGGGGTTGGCGTGCGTCGGCCCGCTATCGGGGTGCCACAAGATTTGGTATCAGAGCCAGGCTGGCTGTAGGTTACCCTAGCCCCCAGACCACCCCTAGGTTTAATCGGTAGTGAGCCCAATAGATTTGAACCGTCTCTGGCATCCGACATGGCCACTGTGGATCAACAGGCGGCGCAGTCAGAATGGACGTGACCCTACCCAGCTATCCGCCCACCCAGCCATTTAGGATTGGACCGTGACCCCACTTAGCTGTCGGCCGTACCGACGTATCTTCTACCTGGCACGAGAAGGACCCACGCCATGCTAGTGTGTTCCAGCCAACTGCCTATTTAAACCCCTTCCACTTGCGAGCCGCAGCCACCCCCATTCAGTAAGCCAGATCCCTGCAAGGAACCCAGGCTAGTACCCCCCCCCAAACCAGCAGCCATGGCCAGTTCTTCCAAAACCCCCAGCTCACCCACCTTCCATAGCCGAACCATGGCTGATGGTTGTTCCGGCTTCCCGCTCCTCCTTTCGAGGATGCTCACCCAAGCCTTTGGCTGTAGTACTCCTCCAGTGTATCTGGTGTTCCAATCGGACCCTGTTCCCCACCTTTGCCGATTTTATGCAAGGGTGTATATCAACCCAGGTCCAACAGCGGATGGGAAACCCATGAATTTTCAGGGCAAACCCATGCCCACCCCCGCGTTGGCCGTCCAGATGGCTGCCGCAGGAGCCATCACCCATCTTCGTATCAAGTTTCCACAAGTAGCGAAGATGCAAGAGTTCCGCTATTTTCCCTCTCTGTCCGACTCAGGTGGCAAGTTCGCCAGCATAGTTGGAGAGGCTGACCCAGCCATAGCTCGCCTAGTCCAGTATATTGATGCCTAGGGACTTCTGCTCTTCGGCATCATTAGAGAGTTCCAAGCCCTTGACCAAGACACCATACGGGTTGTTACGGGAGCATACCGTGCGGCCCGTGAAGCTGCATCCTAGACCACCCGTTCCCTGTTCCCAAACCCAGTGCCACCTTCGCAGCTAGTACCACCCTCGCAATCCTTAGACCTATATCGCCCAGTCAATATCCACCCAAATTCCATTCAAGGAGCAATCCGGCGACTTCGTCATCGGGATGTGTTCCGTCAAGATCCCCCTGCAGCTCCAGCAGCTGAGCCCCAACCCATAGAGGTGTCCAATGATGAAGACGGAAGTTGGCTCAGTCTTCGTCCCCCAGGAGAGCCCCAGCAGAAGTAGGCCCATCTGTGGCTCCGGCAGTGACCGAAGCCAGGAGATGCCGCAAGTATGTGTTGCAAAGACTGTTTCTTCGCCTGCGTCTAGGATTAGGACGCTATAGTTTGGAGTAAGTTGTTGCTGTGAGCCGCCTAGTAGGGCTGCGTGTTGCTATGCTTGTGTGTTGTTGTAATGTTATGAATGCTTGTTTGCTCTGTGTGCCCGGTTCATCTGTCACTCTATTAAGCAGAAATGTTTAACAGAGCTGGCAGTGGACTCTTAACAACATTTTTGTTAGTAGAACACTTACACCAAATAACAACATTGGACTCGCCCAGAGTCTCTAATAAAATGTGAGCTGGTGTAGGTGTATGTATACCAGGAGTACATACACCCACTAGCATTAAATCACCTTAGTGTAACATGCGCGATATGCTTCTTTCCTCTGCCTGTATTTTGCTATCATGTGCATTCTGCATCTGCCTGCATATTAGTCTAGATTGCATGCATCTCGTGTGAGCAATGTCTGCACGCCAAGTTCTTTCTCCTGAGTACAGCCGCAGCGGTACTCGGACATAATGCAAGTCCCCCATCCATGCCTATCCATGCTTGCCCCATTTGCCAGTTTTCCCAAACCCAGCGCTCTGGAAAACCAGCCTTGTCCAATTATGCCCCGGTCCCAAAACCTTTGCCCAGAACCCGGTTGCAATCTCGGAGAAATTCTAAGAAATTTTATTGCCGCATAGACCGGTACAACCCTTCTAGCCCAAGACCTAAACCCTGATTCGACCCTAGCACCCACCCATTGTGGATGTCGTTCAGCAAGGAGCAACCAGCAGAGTGGCCTCCACACTGGTAGAGCTCCGCTGACTGCACCACACTAACCGCAGACCTAGCGGCGCCTCTGTCACCATCGTGTGTGATGTTGACAGGCCGCCCCTTGCCGCCGCAGCCCGCGCTTATTCAGCCGGCCTGAGACGGCGTAGTTGACCCTTAGCCACCCCTCTAGCAGCGGCATCATGGCGATCATCGAGGATCATCGCGCACAGTAGCAGCGAGCCGCCAATCAATGCCGCCAGCATGCCAGCCAGGAGAATAGTGATCAGCTCCGAGCCCACGTCCGCCATTAGCGCCTTGCCTCGCGCTCCTGCAACCAGAAGGAGAAGGAGGAAGAAGAAGAGAGGTAGGGTGCGAGGTGGTAGGTAGAGAGGAGAGGAACCGCGTCCGTTTTTATAGGCCCAGTACGGTGTATGGTGAGCGAGGTCCAGGGGAACCGCGCATCGCTCGATCACCGACGTCCAGGAGGCGAATCCGTGAGCAGTGCCGACCGGCGTTGGCCCGCGATGGGAGTGCTCTTTGCGTTGCCCCGTGCACGCCACGCACTATTGTTGTAGGGTGCTTTATGCCCTAGGAGCTAGGCATGCGTAGTGCCTAGCCGCACTCACGACAGCGCGAGAGTGAGAGAGAGAGAGCCGTTGGTCGGAGATAGAAGAAGAAGGCTGCCAGTGGGCCCTGGACCCACCTGACAGCGAGAGAGGCCACTGTCCATTGTGGAACTCCGTGCATTTTTGGAAAAAGGAAATTCCGCTTTCTCCAAAAGTGTCAGAGCTACCCAGCGGCCCCTACCTGTGGAGTAGATCCCGCGATATCCGTATCTCGATCTGGGTGTACCAGTTTTTGGTACTCTTAACTCGGTTGTTTTCAACCGCAGGGTTAAGACACAGCCCAGAGTATTTCCTAGGAGGCATAGTAGTTTTGTTCTGAGCTAACCCTAGGAATCTCGAGGACGAGATTCTTCTAAGGGGGGAACGTTTGTAACACCCCAAAAATCGGGTTATCGATTTTTGTGCTGTTAATCCTTCCTAGCTTTTCTCACCCGAATTTTTCCCCTAGAATCTGGTAAATGACCAGGTGAAGCCATCTAATCCTCAACCACTCAGTACCTTTCCCATGCTCATGTGCCAGCCAAGCTCTTGTCCGTAAACCCCGAACCCCATTCAAACCCTAGTTCCAAAATATTGGAGCTGGAAATCCTGCCTTTGTGTTTACAAAGGAGCTATCATTTTCCTTGCTCTGTTAATTCTCCCAAAATTTCCAGAGATCCTTATTCTCTCATGAACCCTAGATGTGCAAAAATATTGCCAAGTCATATGCAATATTTCTCATCCAGAATTAATTCCTCTTTCTGCCTTTCTGAGGAATTAAATCCAGGAAAATATCTATCCATCTCCAGAGTTCATGAAAACTTGTGGAGATATTCTTTGTGATCATATCGAGCTCTCATAAAAATATTGGCTATAATTAAATAGGAGAAATTGCCTTTTCCTATTTAAAGTCAATATTCCAATTTGGGGCCTTTCCAAAGGAACTACCATTTTGGTAGCTAGGAAAAATCCCAAATAATTTGTGGAGCTTCTCATGTCCATATCTTCTTTATTTCCAGCAAAATATCAAGTTTCTCAATTCAAATTTTGAGCACCACATCCCTTTGCAAATGCTGTCCAGATTTCCTGTTTGCAAAGGAAGTGCTTGATTCCTTGATCTCCTTGGGCTATAAGTTTACAGGGTGATTAATCATGATAAATTAACCTTGTCCTCCAAATATTAGCCCATTCCATCTAGCCAATATTCATCAGCAAATTATCCAAGTTTCTGTCTAGATTGGAGCATTTTGAAAGAAGTACCATTTCCACTTATGCAAATGGTATGGAATCATTATAGTGCCTCTATATGCCTAAATCATTGATCTTCTCCAAAATTCATCCAAATCTATGTAGCCATTTTCCCCCAGCATCCTCATCTTCAATTCTGTCCAGTCTGGCACTTTGCAAAGGAGGTGCTATCTAGATTGGTCCAGAGGAGTTGAATCTTTGCCAAGATGATGACCTTAGTAGGTGATTCACCCATGCCTGATATCAAGCCAAGAGGTGCACTGTGGTGGCCACACCACTCCCCAAACAGGTTGTTGTTGGCGACTATTTGACCTTGGTCCAGTCACCTCAAGCCTCTCTTGAGTCATTCAGCAGCATAGGTCAACTAAGGATAGGAAGGAGAAGACCCTAGACATCTCTTGGCATCAAGCGCAGCGTGGCATCGCCGTGGCCACATGGTGACCAGGGGCAGAGCGCGCCAAAACCGCGCTCTGTACTCCGTACTCGTCGGGAGCGGACCTCCAGCTGGTTCCAGCCCGTCCGGGAGTGTCGAGGAGCTTCCCACCGTGCGCGTGATCTATCCAGAGCCCTCTCCCCCTCGTCCCGAAGCTCCTAGCCGCCTCTGGCAACCGCTGGAGTGCCGCCGTCTCTGGAAGCTCCGGTTACCGTCGCGAAGGCCCATCCCTGAGCTACAAATAGCGTGCCCCGAGCCCCCCTAGCAGCAGCAAGCCCAGCCCCTCCTCCCAATCGAGCTCCGAAGCTTCCTGCCCCATCCAATGGCCGAAGGCCGCCGCCGGAACCCCGCGGGGATTCTGGTTCCGTAGCCCTTCCCCTCTCTCCTAACCATGGCCGAACCCTCCCCTAGCTTCCGGTGAGCCGCCGCCATAGCCATTTCTGCCGGGGGAGCCCTGTCGGCGCGGCCTCCCTGCAGCTCCTCGGCCACCGTGGCCCGGGCAGTGGCGGTGATGTGGTTGACCACCTCGGGCGACCCTGAGGCAACCCGCGGACATGGCGTGGGGTGGCGGAGCCCCTGCGCCTGCCGACCGGCCCTCTTTCGCCGCGGAGCGACGGCAGCAGCGACGGCCGGCGCCTTCCCTGCTCCTGTCGGGCGGGAGGAAGATGACCGAGCCAGAAGGAGAGAGGAGATGCCGTGGGCCCCGCCCGTCAGCCACTATTGGCCGGGCCCGGCGGCAGTAAGTGGAGGCGTAGTCTGCTAAACCCGCTTTCCGTTTAGTGAAAGCGTAGAGGCGGGAGTGTGCTTTCATTTTTAGCCATCGTCCGAATACATTAAATAGTGAATGTTCATTCGTTAAGAGCTAAAGTGGACAGTTTTCTATCCGTTTTACCGCTTAACGAATGAACGTCCGTAACTTCGCGACCGTAGCTCCGATCGAGGTAAAACCAGCGCCCACCTTTTCGTCTCGTCGAGCCCGTTCTAATGGAATCATTTTCATAATATGTTTACACTATGAAAATGACCATTTTTCCTTTGCCCTTTATCTGTCCCCTCTGTGAGAGAACCCTTTCCGGTGAATTCTTCCGCGAGGTGATCGCACTTCCTTCCGGCGTATTCGTCGACCTTCAGGCAAGCCAACCTCTTACCATGAGCTCCGGACTTGCGTGATGACTTTGCTTGCACTCTGTGTGTTATTACATCTGTATCGCCTGTTAGTCCGCATTTGCATACACTTGTTGTGCCACTCGTATTAGATGTTAGCATTACTTTTCATTTAAGGTTATGACTTGTTCTCATACTTTGCCATGCTAGTGATAATATTGCTAATAACATAGTCATGTTAGTACTATGGTTGATCCCTTGCCGTGACTATCAGTATTATGATCTTGCCATACTATTAAGTATGTCGATGCAATGGTACGATGATGGATATGTTGAGTGGGAGTAATAAAGTGAGCATAGTGGTTGATCTCGAGTCACCTGTCTGGGCTTATCCGTCCAACCACATTTGTCGTATGGGATGACCTTGACTTGGTCTGATCGCGTGCTCTTTCACCGGTACCTCCAAAGAGGGAGGGTTATGCACGCGTGCTACCCTGATCAGGTAGGCGGTGATAACCTTGTGAGCCCAGTTGATGTTGATTGTTTAGCCCAAGAGTCCCCGTTTGGGACAGTAGCCCCCGTTTGGGTCTACATAGTTTGGCCACGACGGTGGCAGGTGTCATGAGGACACAGGGTCCACCCAAGGCTGACCTCCGGGGGAGGAAGAGTGCCGGTGATACGATGAAAGAGTCATGGGTTAGGCAGGTTTCGTTGAAGCAATGCTGGTCCACCCGAGTGGGATCACGAGGCCAGATGCTTCATGGTGTGGGTAAAGTGCGCAACCTCTACAGAGTGTAAAATCTATTCGAATAGCCGCGTCCACGGTATTGGACAGCCCGTCCAGACCTCACTAGGTGGTCAACTGTAATAATGATGATAATGATGGAAGAACCACTACTAGGGAAAAGCCTAGTAGTAGCGCGGGTTAAACAGCTAGTAGTAGCATGGGTGCCCGCGCTACTACTACGGCGCTACAGCTAACTTGTAGTAGTAGCGCGGGTGTACCCGCGCTACTACTACGTCTATTAGTAGTAGTGTGGGTGCCACCCACGCTACTACTATTAATTTCAAAAACAAAAAAAATTCTCGATCCCGTGCTTGCTGTCAATGGCAGCAATGGTTCGATCCAGCGACGACAGGGGTCGCCGGAGGTGCGGAAGGGCAGCGGCAGACCAGATCCAGTGACGGCTGCTGCAGAGGGCCCAGATCCATGCCCAGCAAGCCGGCGGCGTGGGGCTCCTCTTCACAGCCAAGGCAGCAAGCTCTTGGTCGTCCATGGTGACGACCTGCACGGGCAAGGACATGGGAGGGTGAGTCAAACCAGAGGGAGAGAGAGAAAAAGAAAAAAGGGGGACAGAGGAAGGAGATGGCGGTCGCAGCGGGGTTGGTCACCGGTGGTGAGGTGCTCCGGCGTGGTGGCATGGAGATGCGGAGAAGACCGGCGAGCTCCGGGACGCCGGCGGCGCAAGGCGGCTGCCTCTTTTGGCGCCATTGAGGAGGAGGCACGCATGGGTAGGAGGTCCATGTGAGAGCCTATGGAGAGAGGGGGGGAAGTGACGGGGGAGAGGAAGGATTTGGGGGAGGAGATGGGGATTTCAGGGCTCTTCAAAAACCATGTAGTTAGTAGCAGCGTGGGTTTATAGCCCTTGCTACTACTATCAACTTAGTAGTATGGCGGGTTGATACCCCTTGCTACTACTATGGCCTGTCCCGGTGGGGCACAGTAGTGACCACTTAGTAGTAGCGAGGGGTATAAACCCGCGCTACTACTATCAACTTAGTAGTAGCGAGGGTTATAAACCCGCGCTACTAGTAAGTAGCAGTAGCGAGGGTTATAAACCCACGCTACTAGTAAGCGTCTGCCTATAAGCTTTTCCCTAGTAGTGAACTCGTCTTGGGTAGACATCAGGGGATGTCAGGAATATGATTATGATAGCCATGGGATGGCTATGAGATGAGTGGTCGGATGACCACATGATTATGTTAGCCATGGGATGGCTATGAGATGAGTGGTCGGATGACCAGATGACTTGGATTGGATTGGGACCCTTTTCAGGTTGGATCATGACTATGTCGAGGGTTGTGGGACAACCCCAAAGAGAGTAAGTTGGTATTCGGTAACAGCAAGTGCCTTAAGCACCGAGTGTGATCAATTCCATGCTAAGTTATGTAGATTACATGCCTGATCCATGTTATGCCATGCTTGTTCCATGTTTTCCTGTTAATTCCATGCCATGTTTAGGATTAATTCATGCATAGCATAGGGCTTGCTTTGTCATTTGCTTGTTTGGGTGCTATGTATTTGGTTGTCTTGCGAGTACATTCAAAGTACTCACCTGGCCTTGCACGTGGCCAGTTGCTGGAGAAGAATCCGTCGTGCTAGATCGTAACCCAGCCAGTCCTGTGCGTTTTGGAGCCCAGCCAGAGACATCGTTGCCGCTGAACCAAGACCTCTGCTGCCCTTTAGTTAGCCCTGGAGTTATGTAATATTGTTGTAAGCAACAGTATTGTAATACTCCATTATAATTAATAAAGCCATTTTGTGCCTGGAATTGCTGTATCATGTCTTTGGCGTGCGCCAGGTCTTATCCTGGGGCTGGCGTGCGTCGGCCCTCTATCGGGGTGCCACAACTTTGGACCTAGAAACAGGGAAGTGTGTCTGGACAAAAGCTCAACTTGCAATACCCATCACAAAGCTTGAGGAAGCAATCAAGGAAGCACTGGAAGGGAAGTTCATTCCCGACAGAGAGAAGGACGAGCTGTCAAAGGCCCTCGGGAATCCGGAATACCCTGGACGAACACGAGGCACATCAGGCTCCGTTCCGTGGAAGGTTGGGTTTCCCGATAGCACTGGTTACAAAAGCCGATAGAGAAAGAAGAAAGAGGAAGCACGCGAAATGCAGAAGATGAATGAAAGATTAGCGAAATTAGAGGCACTTGAAAGCCAGCGAGCTACCGGCCAACCTTCTCAGCGACACGAAGATCCTTAATTGGAGACTACCCACGATGCTACCCCACCATCTCAGCGGAGAAGCAGCGTGGCTTCCACTGAGCTCGTTCATCCTGATAGCACGGCTCCTCGCTACCCCATCTATGGTATCACGAATAATGAACATTGTGTGCTAATGGTGAAATGTCATAACGTGACCTTCAAGGCGGCGGTCGGCTATGTCTTACCTCCTCGACCTGATGCAACTTTCCATTGCACTCCGGTTCCAGCTGGCTTTGCTATTGTCGGAGTGGATGAAATAATGGACGGATTTGATGGGCTGGAGCTTGAGTACGCTACAGGTGAAGGGGAGCTTCTTCTTCGATATGTCTTAAGGACTACCTGTCTATGGCGAAAGGAACACATCGTGCTTCCATACAGGACGCCGCCTCAGCAAAAATAGCCGGAGGAGGCCCCGGTGCCTGAGTCATCTCTGATGCGTCAGCCGTCTCCGCTACCTGAGTCGTCTCCGGCGCGTCAGCCGTCTCCGCCGCCTCAGCGGACTTCGGCGGAGGAGGCCCCTCAGGAGAATCCGCCTCCGCCTCAGCTGTCTCCGCCGCGTCATCGGACACCTCCTCCTCCGCTGCCTCGGCAACATCGGAAGAGAGCCGCCGCCGCTCCGACAGCTAGCAGCAGTACGAAATAGAGGAGATTCAGATACGACCCAAGCCTCAAGGCTCTTCCCAAGTTACCCTACGAGAGGTCTGAGGAGGAACTCGACGAGATTGTGGATGCCGAAGTGAAACGTCAGCTTGCACCGAAACGCCCACCTCAAGAGGAGAAAATAGATCCGGTGAAAGCGAAGCGAACTCTGGAGGCCCTTAGGCGACCACCACCGCCTCCGCCGCCATCAAACTATGACCGATGTATTCAAAAGACACATGATCAAGAGAGGCGGTCGGGAAGCTTAGGTAGCAGTGGCTCAAGAAGTGGGAAAACAATTCCCCAGCTCGGCGAACAAGGACTGCAATCGTGCCCTCCGCTCAAGGTGGTTACCGATATTGCTAATGATACAGAGAAAGCAGCCACTGGTCTTGCTATCACTGCAGCTGATTACTTACCCGACTCGGTACAGTTTGAAAAGGGTGAGGTAGTACAAACCTTAAAATACGCGAACGGGAAGCCTCTCGTCACACGTGAGGAGCTCGACCGTCTACCAATGATGATGCGATGATTGCATGAATGGTACTTGAAAGCCTGCGAGGACGGGACCGACAATATCTTCGTGGGAATTAAAGATGAGCACATCTTCAATGGAGAGCAGGTGTTGTTCGTTGAATTTGAAGAACTATTTCAGTTATACAATCAAAAGGAACTCGACAAAACTATCGTCAGTTCCTATTGTCTGTAAGTATTTTTTCTGTAATTAAGTCTCTAGCTCAGCTCGTTCATTGCATGTATTAATTATCCTCACACTATATTATGCAGATTGAAGATCCTCGAATGCAAACAACAACAAATCTATGACATTGGGTTCATTGACCCAAATTTCATAAATGAACGTACGTTAAAAGATTTCCCCGCCGATACATAGAAAAACTTGCTAAATGCGTTACTTGGACAACAAACCAAAATGGAAATACTATTTCCTTACAACTTCAAGTGAGTGTTACTATCTTGTGCACATTCTGTTTCGCTTACTTGAGGTTAAGTGCAATTAACGAGTTATGCGTGCGCAGTTTCCACTTTATTCTGCTAGACATTCAGCTTGAAGTGGGAAAAGTAACTGTCTTGGACTCGATACGTAGAGACCCTAAGGAGTGGACGAACATGAGGCAAATGCTTCAGAAGTAAGTTCAATCATTATCGCACCATATCGGCAACTTTCGTTCATTTTCTGATATCAAGTAATCATTTTCTTTGCCAGGCAGGGTTTGGAAAAAGTTCACCAAAAAGGTTAAGGGTGTCAGCTGGAAACCGGAGCTGCAATTTGTACACCCCAAAGTATGTACTACTCTAGTACCGCGCATCTCTCATTGATGCTAGTTTCAATACCATTATCATGCTTGGTTATCATTTTGATTGAACTCTATTTTCGTAAAGTGCTTGTTGCAGGCACCCGGGACTAATTTATTGTTGGAAATATGCCCTAGAGGCAATAATAAAATGGTTATTTTTAATTTTCCTTGTTCATGATAATCGTTTATTATCCATGCTATAATTGTATTGATTGGAAACTCAAATACATGTGTGGGTACATAGACAAACAATGTGTCCTTAGTAAGCCTCTAGTTAAACTAACTCGTTGATCAAAGATGGTGAAGGTTTCCTGGCCATGGACATGAGATGTCATTTGATAACGGGATCACATCATTAGGAGAATGATGTCATGGACAAGACCCAAACTATAAACGTAGCATATGATCGTGTCAGTTTATTGCTATAGTTTTCTGCATGTCAAGTATCTGTTCCTATGACCATGAGATCATGCAACTCACTGACACCGGAGGAATGCCTTGTGTGTATCACAACGTAACTGGGTGACTATAAAGATGCTCTACAGGTATCTCCGAGGGTGTCTGTTAAGTGGGCATAGATCAAGACTGGGATTTGTTACTCCGTGTGACGGAGAGGTATCTCATGGCCCACTCGGTAATACAACATCACTATAAGCCTTGCAAGCAATGTGACTAAGGTGTTAGCCACAGGATCTTGTATTACGGAACGAGTAAAGAGACTTGCCGGTAACGAGATTGAACTAGGTATAGGGATACCGACGATCGAATCTCGGGCAAGTAACATACCGAAGAACAAAGGGAACAGCATACAGGATTAACTGAATCCTTGACATAGAGGTTCGACCGATATAGATCTTCGTAGAATATGTAGGAACCAATATGGGCATCCAGGTCCCGCTATTGGTTATTGACCGTAGAGGTGTCTCGGTCATGTCTACATAGTTCTCGAACCCGCAGGGTCTACACACTTAACGTTTGGTGACGATTAGTATAGTTGAGTTATTGTGTTGGTGACCGAAGGTTGTTCGGAGTCTCGGATAAGATCCCGGACATGACGAGGATCTCCGGAAGAGTCCGGAGGTAAAGATTGATATATGTGATAATAGTGTTTTGATCTCCGGAAGGGTTCCAGAATTCACCGGAAGGGGTTCCGGATGTTTACCGAAGTGTTCGGGTGCAGCAACACTTTATATGGGCCAAAGGGGTAAAACCCACGAGGTATTGGAAAGTGCAAAAGGAAGTTTTGATGCTGCCTTAAGCGGTACTACCGCTGGTAAGGCAGTACTACCGCGTAAGCGGTACTAGCGCTTGTGTGAAGCGGTACTACCGCTCACGAGCGGTACTACCACTTGTGCGCGGTATTGCTGGAATCCGAGTAGGACTCTTTCCGTGCGGGCCAAACCGACCTTGTGCGGGCAAAACCGACTTTGTGGAGGTTTTCTCTCCAAGTTTAGACCCCAGGGCTCAACATATAAATAGAGGGGCAGGGCTAGCACACGGGACACATCAGGATTTCCCAAGCCGTGTGCCGGCAACCCTAGCCCTCTAGTTCCTCCCGTCATAATCTCCGTAGTGCTTGGCGAAGCCTTGCAGAGATTGTTCCTCACCACCATCACCACGTCGTCGTGCTGCCGGAACTCATCTACTACTTCACCATCGCTCGCTGGATCGAGGAGGTGAAGGCGTCATCAAGCCGTACGTGTGTTGAACGCGGTGGTGCCGTCTGTTCGGCACTAGTTCGTGATCAGATCAAGGGACGACTTGCGATTGGGATCGCGGAGACGTTCGACTACATCAACCGCATTTCTTAACGCTTCCGCTTAGCGATCTACAAGGGTATGTAGATTCACTCTCCCTCTCGTAGATGCTCATCACCATGGATAGATCTTGCGTGTGCGTAGGAAAATTTTTGTTTCCCATGCAACGTTCCCCAACAGTGGCATCTGAGCTAGGTCTATGCGTAGATGAGATCTCGAGTAGAACAAAAAAGGGTTTTGTGGGCGTTGATATTCAGATTGCTTCCTCCCTTGGTCTTTTCTTGTTTCGGCGGTATTGTGGGATGAAGCGGCTCGGACCAACATTACTCGTACGCTTACGAGAGACCGGTTCCATCAACTGACATGTAACTTCGTTGCATAAAGATGGCTGGCGGGTGTCTGTCTCTCCCACTTTAGTCGGAACGGATTTGACAAAGGCGGTCCTTGAGAAGGTTGAATAGCAATTTTTGTATCACCGTTGTGGTTTTTGCGTAGGTAAGAATCGTTCTTGCTAGATACCCGTAGCAGCCACGTAAAACTTGCAACAACAGTTAGAGGACGTCTAACTTGTTTTTGCAGGGTATGTTGTGATGTGATATGGCCAATTACATGATGAGATATATGTGATGTATGAGATGATCATGTGTTGTATAGAATATCACGACTTGCATGTCGATGAGTACGGCAACTGGCAGGAGCCATAGAGTTGTCTTTAATTATTTTCGCCGTTTTGCTTTACTTTATCGCTATGAGTTAGCAATAGTCGTGGAAGCAACAGTCGGCGCGACAACCTCATGGCGACACATTGATGGAGATCAAGATGATGGAGATCATGGTGTTATGCCGGTGACGATGGAGATCATGCCGGTGCTTTGAAGATGGAGATCAAAAGCACAAGTTCATGGCCATATCATGTCACTTATGATTTGCATGTGATATTAATCCTTTTATGCATCTTATTTTGCTTAGGACGACGGTAGCATTATAAGGTGATCCCTCACTTAAATTTCAAGATAAAATTGTGTTCTCCCCGAGTGTGCACCGTTGCGAAAGTTCGTCGTTTCGAGACACCACGTGATGATCGGGTGTGATAGACTCTACGTTCGCATACAACGGGTGCAAGCCAGTGTTGCACGTGCGGAACACTCGGGTTAAACTTGACGAGCCTAGCATGTACAGACATGGCCTCGGAACACAAGAGACTGACAGGTCGAACATGAGCCATATAGTAGATATGATCAACATGAAGATGTTCACCATTGAAACCACCTCAACTCACGTGATGATTGGACTTGAGTTGGTTGATTTGGATCATGTGACACTCGAATGACCGGAGGGATGTCAATTTGAGTGGGAGTTTTTAAGTAATATGATTAACTAAACTCATTATCTTGAACAATAGTCTAAGTTGTCTTTGCAATATTTATGTTGTAGATCATGGCTCGCGCAGTAGCACCCCTGAATTTTAATGCGTTCCTAGAGAAAGCTAAGTTGAAAGATGATGGAAGTAACTTTGTGGACTGGGCCCGTAATCTAAGGATTATCCTTACGGCTTCCCAGAAGGCTTATGTCCTTGATGCTCCGCTTGGTGATTCACCCGCTCCAGTTGAGTCTCCAGACGTTGTGAACGCCTGGCAGGCTCGTTCTGATGATTACTCAATAGTTCAATGTGCAATGTTGTATGGCTTAGAACTGGGACTTCAAAGACGTTTTGAACGTCATGGAGCATATGATATGTTCCAGGAGTTGAAGTTTATCTTTCAGAAGAATGCCCGGATCGAGAGGTATGAGACCTCCGATAAGTTCTATGCTTGCAAGATGGAGGAGAACGGGTCTGTCAGTGATCACATACTCAGAATGTTTGGGTACTCCACCCGTCTGGCTGAATTGGGGATGCCCCTTCCGCCAGAGGCTATCACTGACAGAGTTTTTCAATCATTGCCACCTAGCTACAAGAGCTTCGTGTTGAACTATAACATGCACGGGATGAATAAGTCAGTCGCCGAGCTGTTTGAGATGTTGAAAGTCGCTGAGTCTGAGATTCAGAAGGAGCATCAAGTGTTGATGGTCAATAAAACCACTAGTTTCAAGAAGAATGGCAA
This sequence comes from Elymus sibiricus, assembly GCA_039707655.1. NCBI lineage: Eukaryota > Viridiplantae > Streptophyta > Magnoliopsida > Poales > Poaceae > Elymus > Elymus sibiricus. The sequence goes on from CM077669.1 coordinate 89,501,305, forward strand.
GGGTAAGAAGGGTAACTCCAAGAAGAGTGGCAAAGCAGTTGCCCCTCCCGTGAAGAAACCCAAGGCTGGACCCAAGCCTGAAACTGAGTGCTTTCATTGCAAGGGAACTGGTCACTGGAAGCGGAACTGGCCAAAGTATTTGGCTGACAAGAAGGCGGCCAACAACAAACAAGGTATATATGATATACATGTTATTGATGTGTACCTTACCAACTCTCGTTGTAGTGCCTGGGTATTTGATACCGGTGCGGTTGCTCACATTTGCAACTCAAAACAGGAACTGCGGAATAGACGGAGGCTGGCAAAGGACGAAGTGACGATGTGCATGGGAAATGGTTCCAAGGTTGATGTGATCGCCGTCGGCACGCTAGCTCTTCGATTACCATCGGGATTAGTGATGAACCAGAATAATTGTTATTTAGTGCCGGCGTTAAGCATGAACATTATATCTGGATCTTGTTTATTGCGAGACAGTTACTCATTTAAATCTGAGAATAATGGTTGTTCTATTTATATGAGTAATATCTTTTATGGTCATGCACCCAATGTGAGGGGTTTATTCTTATTGAATCTCGATAGTGATGATACACATGTTCATAACATTGATGCCAAAAGATGTAGAATTGATAATGATAATACCACTTTCTTGTGGCACTGCCGTTTAGGTCATATTGGCGTAAAACGCATGAAGAAGCTCCATGCTGATGGACTTTTGGAGTCACTTGATTTTGAATCACTTGACACATGTGAGCCATGCCTCTTGGGGAAGATGACTAAGACGCCGTTCTCTGGTACAATGGAACGGGCAAGTGACTTGTTGGAAATCATACATACTGATGTGTGCGGTCCGATGAGCATTGAGGCGCGCGGTGGTTATCGTTACTTTCTCACCTTCACTAATGACTTAAGTAGATATGGGTATATTTACTTAATGAAACACAAGTCAGAAACGTTTGAAAAGTTCAAGCAATTTCAGAGTGAAGTTGAGAATCATCGTAACAACAAGATTAAATTCCTACGATCTAATCGAGGAGGAGAATATCTGAGTTATGAGTTTGGCAGTCACTTAAGACAGTGTGGGATTGTTTCACAATTGACACCGCCTGGAACACCACAGCGTAATGGTGTGTACGAACGTCGTAATCGAACCTTATTGGATATGGTGCGATCTATGATGTCTCTTGCCGATTTGCCACTATCGTTTTGGGGTTATGCATTAGAGACAGCTGCATTCACTTTAAATAGGGCACCATCAAAATCCGTTGAGATGACGCCATATGAACTATGGTTTGGCAAGAAGCCAAAGATGTCGTTTCTTAAAGTTTGGGGATGTGATGCTTATGTCAAAAAGCTTCAGCCTGAAAAGCTGGAACCCAAAGCGGAGAAATGCGTCTTCATAGGATACCCAAAAGAGACAGTTGGGTATACCTTCTATCTCAGATCCGAAGGCAAAGTGTTTGTCGCTAAAAACGGAACATTTCTTGAGAAAGAGTTTCTCTCGAAAGAATTGAGTGGGAGGAAGATAGAACTTGATGAGGTTATTGAACCTTTACTTCAACCAGAGAGTAGCGCAGCATAGAAAGATGTTTCTGTAGAGCCTACATCAGTTGAAGAGGAAGTTTATGATGATGATCATGAAGCTTCGGATCAAGTTGCTATCGAGCCTCGTAGGTCGACAAGGACGCGTACTGCTCCTGAGTGGTACGGCAACCCTGTCTTAGAGGTCATGTTGTTGGACAACGATGAACCTACGAGCTATGGAGAAGCGATGGTGGGCCCGGATTCCGAGAAATGGTTAGAGGCCACGAAATCCGAGATGGGATACATGTATGAAAACAAAGTATGAGCTTTGGAAGTATTACCTGAAGGGCATAAGGCCATTTAGAACAAATGGATCTTTAAGAGGAAGACGGACGTGGACGGTAATGTCACCGTCTATAAAGCTCGACTTGTGGCAAAGGGTTTTTCACAAGTTCAAGGAGTTGACTACGATGAGACCTTCTCACCCGTAGCGATGCTTAAGTCTGTCAGAATCATGTTAGCAATAGCTGCCTTTTTTGATTATGAAATTTGGCAGATGGATGTCAAAATAGCGTTCCTTAACGGTTTCCTTAAGGAAGAGTTGTATATGATGCAACCAGAAGGTTTTGTCGATCCAGAGAATGCTGACAAAGTTTGCAAACTCCAGCGATCCATTTATGGACTGGTGCAAGCATCTCGGAGTTGGAATCTTCGCTTTGATGAGGTGATCAAAGCGTTCGGGTTTATACAAGTTTACGGAGAAGCTTGTATTTACAAGAAAGTGAGTGGGAGCTCTATAGCGTTTCTAATATTATATGTGGATGACATATTGATGATTGGAAACAATATAGAAATGTTGGAAAGCGTGAAGGAATATTTGAACAAGAGTTTTTCAATGAAGGACCTTGGAGAAGCTGCTTTCATATTAGGCATCAAGATCTATAGAGATAGATCGAGACGCTTAATAGGACTTTCATAGAGCACATACCTTGACAAAGTTTTGAAGAAGTTCAAAATGGATCATTCCAAGAAGGGGTTCTTGCCTGTATTGCAAGGTGTGAAGTTGAGTAAGACTCAATGCCCAGTGACTGCAGAAGATAGAGAAAAGATGAGTGTCGTCCCCTATGCTTCAGCCATAGGCTCTATCATGTATGCAATGATGTGCACAAGACCCGATGTCAGCCTTGCCATAAGTATGGCCGGAAGGTTTCAAAGTGATCCAGGAATGGAACACTGGACGGCGGTCAAGAATATCCTGAAGTCCCTGAAAAGGACTAAGGACATGTTTCTCGTTTATGGAGGTGATCAAGAGCTCGTCGTAAAGGGTTACGTCGATGCAAGCTTTGACATTGATCCGGATGACTTTAAGTCACAAACCGGATACGTATTTATTCTCAATGGGGGTGCGGTTAGCTGGTGCAGTTCCAAGCAAAGCGTAGTAGCTGATTCTACATGCGAAGCGGAGTACATCGCTGCCACGGAGGCGAAGAAGGAAGGTGTCTGGATGAAGGAGTTCATGACAGATCTTGGAGTAGTGCCTAGTGCACTAAACCCAATGACTCTGTTCTGTGACAACACTGGTGCCATTGCTCTAGCCAAGGAACCCAGGTTTCACAAGAGGACCAGACACATAAAGCGACGTTTCAATTCCATCCGCGATTACATCAAGGAGGACGACATAAATATTTGCAAAGTGCACACGGATTTGAATATTGCTGATCCGATGACTAAACCTCTTCCAAGGGCTAAACATGATCAACACCAGAAATGTATGGGTGTTAGATTCATTACAATGTAAATCACATAGTGATGTGAGCTAGATTATTGACTCTAGTGCAAGTGGGAGACTGTTGGAAATATGCCCTAGAGGCAATAATAAAATGGTTATTATTATATTTCCTTGTTCATGATAATCGTTTATTATCCATGCTATAATTGTATTGATTGGAAACTCAAATACATGTGTGGGTACATAGACAAACAATGTGTCCTTAGTAAGCCTCTAGTTAAACTAACTCGTTGATCAAAGATGGTGAAGGTTTCGTGGCCATGGACATGAGATGTCATTTAATAACGGGATCACATCATTAGGAGAATGATGTGATGGACAAGACCCAAACTATAAACGTAGCATATGATCGTGTCAGTTTATTGCTATAGTTTTCTGCATGTCAAGTATCTGTTCCTATGACCATGAGATCATGCAACTCACTGACACCGGAGGAATGCCTTGTGTGTATCAAACGTCACAACGTAACTGGGTGACTATAAAGATGCTCTACAGGTATCTCCGAGGGTGCCTGTTGAGTGGGCATGGATCAAGACTGGGATTTGTTACTCCGTGTGACAGAGAGGTATCTCAGGGCCCACTTGGTAATACAACATCACTATAAGCCTTGCAAGCAATGTGACTAAGGTGTTAGCCACGGGATCTTGTATTACGGAACGAGTAAAGAGACTTGCCAATAACGAGATTGAACTAGGTATAGGGATACCGACGATCGAATCTCGGGCAAGTAACATACCGAAGAACAAAGGGAACAGCATACGGGATTAACTGAATCCTTGACATAGAGGTTCGACCGATATAGATCTTCGTAGAATATGTAGGAACCAATATGGGCATCCAGGTCCCGCTATTGGTTATTGACCGTAGAGGTGTCTCGGTCATGTCTACATAGTTCTTGAACCCGCAGGGTCTACACACTTAACGTTTGGTGACGATTAGTATAGTTGAGTTATTGTGTTGGTGACCGAAGGTTGTTCGGAGTCTCGGATAAGATCCCGGACATGACGAGGATCTCCGGAAGAGTCCGGAGGTAAAGATTGATATATGTGATAATAGTGTTTTGATCTCCGGAAGGGTTCCGGAATTCACCGGAAGGGGTTCCGGATGTTTACCGAAGTGTTCAGGTGCAGCAACACTTTATATGGGCCAAAGGGGTAAAACCCACGAGGTATTGGAAAGTGCAAAAGGAAGTTTTGCTGCTGCCTTAAGCGGTACTACCGCTGGTAAGGCAGTACTACCGCGTAAGCGGTTCTACCGCGTAAGCGGTACTACCGCGTAAGCGGTACTACCGCTTGTGCGCGGTACTGCTGGAATCCGAGTTGGACTCTTTCCGTGCGGGCCAAACTGACCTTGTGCGGGCAAAACCGACCTTGTGGAGGTTTAAACTCCAAGTTTAGACCCCAGGGTTCAACATATAAATAGAGGGGCAGGGCTAGCACACGGGACACATCAGGATTTCCCAAGCCGTGTGCCGGCAACCCTAGCCCTCTAGTTCCTCCCGTCATAATCTCCGTAGTGCTTGGCGAAGCCCTGCAGAGATTGTTCCTCACCACCATCACCACGCCGTCGTGCTGCCGGAACTCATCTACTATTTCACCATTGCTCGCTGGATCGAGGAGGTGAAGGCGTCATCAAGCGGTACGTGCGTTGAAAGCGGAGGTGCCGTCTGTTCGGCACTAGTTCGTGATCGGATCGAGGGACGACTTGCAATTTGGATCGCGGAGACGTTCGACTACATCAACCGCGTTTCTTAACGCTTCCGCTTAGCGATCTACAAGGGTATGTAGATTCACTCTCCCTCTCGTAGATGCTCATCACCATGGATAGATCTTGCGTGTGCGTAGGAAATTTTTTGTTTCCCATGCAACGTTCCCCAACATTTATGTGCCTACTACGTTTGCGAGTTCATTCGCCACTTGACCTCTGAGCGGGGCCGGGGCATATCTTTACAACAATTTGAAGTACGTAAACAATATTCACATTTTTATTTTATTACCATCAATTGTGTTGAGTTTCATTCATATATTGACCCCCTTCTTTGAATTAGATATGGCAGAAGCGGGACGAACTCCTACCAACTGATCGCATACGAGCAATTCAAGAGGAATTGACGGGATTCTTTGTTGATCATGTCATACCTAAACATGGAGAATACCATCGGGAGATGATATGCGATGTTGGCAATTACTTCCTCCGTAAAGAAATATAAGAGCATTTAGATCACTAAAATAGTGACCTAAACGCTCTTATATTTTTTACAGAGGGAGTAGATATTAAGATCGTAAGAGATGTTATATTGTATATATTATATGTAATAGCGTCGAATAGATTTACGAAAACTTGTTGCATTGTTCGACTAAGCACGGAGAAAGAGAGGTCACTTCTTCTCTCTATATATTGATCATGACGATGTTGTGTAATGGCGTTCTTTCATTTCTATCTGTAGTAGCTAGCGTCGAGTTGAATGAAAAGCATAAAATAAAAATGGTAAACACAAAAATAAAAGGGGGAAACACAATATGAAAACCCCTAAACCCTCCAAAACCTCCTAAACCCCTCCTTTCAAAAAAAAAACCCAGTGCCTGGCAGCTGCTGACGCGTGGCTGCCTTTTAGTCCCGGTCGGTGTTACCAACCGGGACTAAAGGTCCTCCTGCCTGGGCGCCCCACCGCGGCCACGTGGAGCTCCTTTAGTCCCGGTTCGTAGGCCAACCGGGACTAAAAGTGACGGGCATTAGTCCCGATCGTTTTGTCCCGGTTGCAGAACCGGGACTAAAGGCCCTCTAGAACCGGGACTGTTGCCCTGTTTTCTACTAGTGGCACTATGTGATCACAAGACAAGTACTGGGAATATAAATTTCCAACACATGGCACATTTAGTTCACTAGAGCATCAGAAGATCATTGGATACAAAAGGACTTCATCAACAAATAAAATTGTACCACATGCTGACTGGCATCTTTTACTTCGAGTACATATATTTACAAGAGTATGATTTAACTCGCAAATTTACAACGGGAGTGGTTTCTCAGCTCCCGGGTGCCCATACACCCTCTATGAATAATAGATTCAAAAAAATAGAAAACAAATTCAAAAAAATCTGAAACTTTGCACTGTGAAATATGATCAATGTTTGTACACAAGAACATTCGACGAGCTCTACACAAGAAAATGATTTCAGTACTTGAAGTTTTGAGCACTTTTAGCACTGATATGAAACTCCTGGGTACATCTTTCTCTATATGATATTTTGTTATGAAAACTTGCAAGAACGTACAAAGTTCGATCATATTTGGTGTCAAAAAGTTTCAGAATTTTTTTATTTTTTTTATTTTTAAATTTATTGTTCATAAAGGGTGTAGGGGCACCCGGAAGCTATGACACCTTTCTCTAAATGGCACAACTTTATTACCGGTTACTTGACGAGTCCTTGTACGCCATCCAGTGGTCAGCACGAAAGGACACCTACATGATACAATCAAGAATTAGAACCTTAAACACCTTTCAAAAACAACCCAGATTTCTTCACCTTAAACCATTCAAAATAAATGAAGCTATTGATTTGTGAACTTATATTGAGAGGTCTCCTCGGGGTGAGATGGGGGGCACACATGAGTAACCAGCTGGTTTCCAGAACTCACCACACAAACCCTGTTTCAAGGGACTTTGTACTTACTATGTTCCCGTTACATAGAAATTTTGATACACAACCGTAACGACATCAATGAAAAATCTGTACTCCACCATCCCTACGTACCATAAAACAAAAAGCAAGAAGTCACTAACAGAACAAAGATTACTGACAGAAAATACATCATACCACATGTTTAACATGAAATTTAAATATTTATATGGTGTGAACTAGATTTTATCAAGTCCAAATTGCAAACTAATATTGAACGGTATCCCACTACTTTGAGTACTATCCTAAATTTGTGTATGGTATTGAATTCTTGCAACAACCAACTCATCCAAAAGTCCGAACTAATGGAGGGAGGCGGAAAATATATTTCAACAACCCCCCCCCCCCCTCACGTCTAGGCTATTTTAGTCCTTAGACGTGGGCTCGATGTAGGCCGTAGAATCTTTTTATTTTTATTATTGCGTTGGCAGGGTCTTGAACTCAAGACCTCTTGGCTCGGATACCATATTGAATTCATGTACCAGCCAGTTGCTCCAAAAGTTCGAACAGATGAAGGGAAACGGGCAATATATTTCAACACTCCCCCTCATGTCTAGGCTATTTTAGTCCTTAGACGTGAGATCGATGTAGGCCGCAGGCCGCAGAATCGTTTATTTTTAATACTGCGTTGGCAGGGTCTACATCGATCTCACGTCTAAGGACTAAAATAGCCTAGACGTGAGGGGGAGTGTTGAAATATATTGCCCGTCTCCCTTCATCAGTTCGAACTGATGGAGGGAGGCGGACAATATATTTCAACATATGGAACATGCAAAAAAAAGTGAAGTTTAACTCTGATACCATATTGAATTCTTGCACCAGCCAACTCATCCAAAAGTCCGAACTGATGGAGGGAGGCGGACAATATATTTCAACATATGGAACATGCAAAAAAAGTGAAGTTTAACTCTGCCAGCAATTAGCTATAGCAGGTATCTAACTCTACATGCAGCAGTTTCATATAAATTTGACATGGCAAGTTCAAAAGTTTGTTACTCACCCTCCATGTTATTGTTCTATTGTTAAGAATCTAAACAATGCTGACATCTTATTTTACTAATACTATTTGTAAAATGTCAATGAAGGCACTGCATCTTTCACTGAAGGAACACAATCATGCTGGAAAGGCAAAAAAAGAATTAGATAAACCAGATCAACCATAAAGTTTACATTACATGGTCACAGTTGTCCCCAAAGATTTCTGGTCTGGCAGCTAATGCACCTTAAACATAAGCAGAACTTCTCTATTTTCAGCTGTTGGGCAATGACAACAACTAAATTCATTGCCAGCACTAATTGGTTCCAGCCTGAACTAAAGTTCTATTAGGATTTCTGCTACTCAAACATTACTGAGCCTACTGGGCATGAATTCTAATCAATTGAGGAATCAATAGACATGACTCGCTACTGGTCTAAATGCTCACTTACGCTAGGCTGTACGTGTGGTTTTCAGCTACTTTATGGGGGTGTTTGGTTAGCTATGTTGCATCTGGCTCAGCACCTGGCATGCAAATTTCAGTGCGTTTGGTAGCCTGTGTGGCCTGCCCAGCCGGGCCCGGCCAATGCAAAAGCCACGCACAAAAAACGCCGTTTTGGCGCGCTCCAGCAGGCGCGCGAAACACGGGCGTGTGAAAAAACTTATCCCGCACGTGGGGAAAAGCGGCAACGCGCGCGTTAGTTTTAGCGGGACTTCCAGCGCGCGCTATAAAACCCGTGCGCCTCTTCGCTCGCCAACCGCCAAGATTCCCTCCCACGCCTTCTCTCCCGCATCTTCCAGCGCCTCGCCGCCGCCGCGCCTTCTCCCCCTCCTCTTCCAGCGTCCCACCGCCGTCGCGCCTTCTCCCCCGCCCATTCCAGCGCCCCAGCGTTGTCGCGCCTTCTCCCCCGCCTCTTCCAGCACGCCGCCGCCACCGTGCCCCCGGAGTAGCTCGGGCTACCGCGGCGTCCGCCTCTAGCCCTCCGGCGTGTATTACGCGGAGATCTGCTCCGGTGATACACGCCTCGGGCTCAGAACGTTCGAAACCGCCCATGAGGCCGCCCGCGCGTATGACGCGGCGGAGTGGCGCCTCGGGCGCAGATGAACTTCACCGACATGGGGACGCGATAGCAGGCGCAGGATCTCGCGCCTCCCCCGTGCCTAGTCACCGAGGAGGATCGCCGCCTCTAGCAGAAGCGGGAGCACCGCCTCCTCATCACCGAAGAGGGCGAGATCGCCATTGCGGCGTGGCGCGAGTGCTGCCCAGAAGGTGTCGTCGGCAAGAACGAGTTCTGGGCGCAGAGGAGGGCGGAGCGAGCCACGCGTCGGGCGGACAAGCGTGCGCGGAAGGAATTGACGGAAGCCCAGATAGACAACCCAGAGGAGTCTGACCTGGGACTAGGATGATCCTCGCTGGGTCAACGTGTTTACGTCGTCGGACTACACCACCGAGGAGGACGAGGAGTAGTCTAGCTTGTGGTTCCGTTATTTTTTTTTGCATTTAGCATCATATGAACTTGCTTGTGGTTCCGTTATGAATTTATATTTGAATTTTAATGTTTCCGTTGCGTTGTTTTTATTATATTTTTTCCGAGCGACGGCTGAGCGCGCGCTGTGGATTTTGCAGCGCCTGGTGAAGCGCTACAGCGACGCGCTAAATTTTACAGCGTCTGATGAAGCGCTAGAACGGCGCGCTAAATTTTGAAGCGTCTGATTTCTCGTACAAGAAACCAAACACAATCTCGGGTCAACCTATCCCACGGCTTAGAGTCAACCAAACACTCGTCTCAGTCCCTCGTTGCATTAGATCAGCCAGGCCAGACTCAGCCAGCATAGATACGCTGCAGCCTGAAGTGATGACCCAAGTAACCAAACACGTCCTATGTAACAAACATTCTATGACACTTCGCAAGAACGATTATGTGTGTATATAATTCATATAATGCTGTAACCAATAACTAAACCTAAACAAGAACTCTGTCCACGTTGCACCAACCATTCTTCTAAGAGCAAGGTTAATAAGAAAGCCGGCTGTCGGCTGTATTCCAACGCCATGTCATCTAAAGTCTTCACAAAAGCCCACTAGTACAACGGATGGGCTGTAAACTAGCTACTAGCATTTAGTGCTTGCATGTGAAGGGAGGCAAACAAACACACATGATTGGGAGAGAGAGAAGAAAAGACCGGCTATTTAGCTTTCACACCGCTGCATGCAGTTTCCTTTCTAGATTCTTGCGCTGTAGCCCGGCTACAAGTGAAGCGCCGGCTGCCTTCTCTTTCTTCCCTTCTCTCTCTTCCACATAGGATTTTTTTGACGTGGAGAGGCTTATAGCCAACTGACTAGGACTTATTATACTTGCTCTAATTCTTCAAAGACTAAAATACCGATGCATATCTCTGCTACAAAGTACTTTACCATCTGTTGCGACTGCATTGTGAGACATGAAATTTTTAGAACTAGAACTAACATTACCTGTACCTGTATTTGCATACTCTTTTTCACTTCTTTCATTTGTTCGCATACAACTGCAACACGTGGCCATGCTTTTGTAATTTTACCCACACCAATCATAAGAGTACTCTTATGACATTCCAGCCCTGCCTAAAAGTATCCCATCATTCACCAAAGGAATTAGCCAAACAAAGAAGAACCCACTTGTGTCTCTACATGTGCTCAAACTTATTTCCTAGTAAAAATGCAGTAGCAAATCAACACTTTGCAGAGTCTTTCATGCCAGGCTTGTGATCTTGAAGGGCTATATTGTGGAGAACAATTGACAAACCAATCTTACATTATTATTATTATTTTACGGGGCAAACCAATATTACAAAAACAAGTTGTGTGGACGAACACGGTTGGAGGATGAACTCACCAAATAGAGCTCACCTTCTCCCATATGTGTTGTATACATCCTGATGAGTGAGCCTCAGGCAATCATGGAGTGCAACTCTGGGCTGGTCCAGGGCCGCCAATGCACACAAAAACGGAGATGGAGGACGCAGATTAAGCTGCGACTGTTGCCGCCGGCACAGAAAGATTGACCTGTACCGCTAACTCGAGGTCTGCTGTCGGCGGAGATTGGACATGCTCTTCGGTAGCCATCGATGCCTTCGAGCCATGTGCCGTGGTGCTCCACTCGAGTGGCTCGGATAGGAACCGCCTGGATGACACAGACTCCCGCAACGGCGACATCCAGTATTAAAACCAAAGAAGTGTAATTAGGAAATCAGAGGGGTCGCCGCCCCGATAAGGATGGCAATGGGTAGGGTATGGGGCGGGTAGAGTAATACCATACCCATACCCGTGTGGTCAATGGGTACAAAATTCTGCTCATACCCGTACCCATGGGTATGAAACCGTACCCGTACCCATACCCGACGATTACCCATACCCATTGGATACCCAACGGGTAGATCAAACAGTACAAGTTATTCATAATTATACATTCATCATACCACATTTGAAAAAATACCATTCATTTCAACTCTAAAACAGATAGATGAGTACATGAAAATTATCTCAATTCAAACTGAAAAGTAGTGACAACTTTAACATAAGTTCACAAGCTCACCACACACTTCACGAAATAACTTCCGACAAGTAACGGGTAGGGTATGGGTATATCCATGGGTACAAGGCTATACCCGTGCCCTACCCATGACTTAACGGGTAGGGTATGGGTACTACCCATGGGTATAAAATTGTGCCCACACCCTGCCCATGTGGGTACGGTATCCGCGGGTACCCATACCCATGGGTAAAATTGCCATCCTTACGCCCCGATTTCGGACACTACAAAGAGCACCCACCATCGCGCCCGCAGTTCTCGTCGCCCATACAACGGCAACTGCCACGACAATCCCGCATCAAGCATCGTCGATGCCGGAGGAAGCTCTGGCCGCCACACGGGTACTACGACGTCCCCGGGTGCGGGATCCCAAGATCTGTCGCCACGGGCTCCGCGACAAGGACCCACCACCTGGACCATCATCCCTGGCGGAGGGGACGCCACCACCACCATGGCCGGATCCTGGCCAGGCGTCGTCGCCTCCACAGACACCGGACACACCCAGCCCCACCTCCATCCTCTTGCTACGCCCAGCCGATCGCCATGCCACACCCAGCCCCACCTCCATCCTCTTGCTACGCCCAGCCGATCGCCATGCCACGCCCAGCTGAACTCCACCCGTGCCGCGAAACGCCACCGTGGGAGCCGTCGCGCCACCGTGCTCTTGAGGAGGATGCCGCCATCGCGGAAGCCGTCGTCCTACGCCGCACGATGTCGAGCGAGGAGAGGACAGATCGCTGTCGCCGCCTACGCCGATCAGATAAGTGGCGCGCACCGGCAGTGGCGAGGGAGGGAGATAGAAGAAGAGGCCTAGCTCCGGCGGCTAGGGTTCGCCCCCTCGGTCGCTCGGGAGCAACACAGACGTTTTTATATATATATTTATATATACGCATATACACTTACCCCTATGGATGCACACACTCACATCCTACTCCAATGAGCACCTCCGAGAGACAGCCGACACAAGATCTTGAGATTGATGAAGTCATCACAGACGCCTTTGTAGTCGATGGAAACGTCTTCTCTCACTGAACGCACATCACTAAAATGTCTGAAATAAGTCAGAAAAATGCGAGTATCAGTGTCAGGTCTAGGATTTAAACCCTGATGGACGGAGATAACACTGTCATTCTAATTATCTAACCATAGGTTGGTTCGCATCACACAATTTTTCCTCATCAAATGTAGCTTACATGTATATGCTCAGCCGTAGTGGCTCAAGAAAAATGGGCACAATCGTCACCTCTACTTCTCCTGTTTTGGTAATTCCTGAGCATGCTGAGCTTCCGCGTGCCACGGTTGCAACGACAGGTATCACGTAATCGAGCTCCCGCTTCTCTAGGGTTCTCACTCCAGAGCATAACTCCTGGTGCTCGCAAAGCACCATGAAGTCGAAGTCATTGTCTGTTTTCACCACCCCTTTCAAAGAAGGCGATGTTGCATGGGGAGGCGCACACACACACACACCTTGGTCACAAGAAGTTGAAATCAACATTTCCATGTCATACATTCCCACGTGCAGTCACTCGCGTGCATATCCCTGGCATGGACATCACCATGTGTCCAAATCAATGCTTGCGAACACATAATTCTCGCAATACACTAAGAGTCGAATCGTTTGTTGGCAGATCCAACTCACACGCACATGCTCCAGAACCACTGTGGTAGAGGACAACCGTGATCATGGTTTTCACTTTCAGTGAGATTTCGATTAAATTCACTAAATTTCATTTATTTCAGCAGACACTGGAATATTTAGGTTTCGGCCAAAATATTTCATCAATTTCAGTGGTACACGGGAATTCAAATATTTTTCAAAATATTTATTAAAAAATCAAAATTTTAATCGAATTCAAGTGGATATTTTGGCCCTTTGGCCGAAATGCAAACCGAAATCACTGAAATTTACTGAATTTCGGTGATTTCTGTAGGTGCTGAAATTTTTCTAAAACTGAAATTGAAATCCATGTCGGTGATAATGCGCCAAAAAACAATGTAAACTTCATGGGCTCTGTAGGTCATAGCTTCATCGCACCTGCTCCATCGCTGCCTCATTGCCATCGCCATCGCTAACTAGGCTACAGATCACCCCTGGAGCCACCGCCAACGGTCGACCACTACATTTAGGTGCCAGAAACTATCGCCGTATGTCTCTACACACGCAGCACGACCACTTCCTAGAGTGTTGGAGGCCGTTGCTCCCATGTCCAAGTTCCATCACGTCTACCGTGCCGTTTGGGGCTACCATGGCGTATGATAAGGGACTGCTCCCCACCCTTGTGATTGTGATGCTGTAGCTCAAGAAGGCAGCCTGCAGCATCGGTCGAGCGGGCTTTACCGGCGGCAGCAGGGTGGGAAGAAGAGTTGAGGCAGCAGGGGAGGTCGCAGCTAGCTTGGTTTACGCAATACCCCCCCCCCCCCCCCCCCCCCCCCCCTCCCCAACCCCGGGAGGGTGACGCGGGCAGGCTATTTTCTACTTGACATGGCTTCGGAGTCTCTGATGCACCTCAAATGGTTTGGTTAGCCTTCTGTTGACAGCATGCAACATGTTGTACATATTCATTATTCACCTTTTCTTGGTAGTGGTGCAAGGGAATGCCCAGTAGGGCCGGCTCAGCTAGGCGGATACTAATTTGACCGAAGAGATGCCAAGTTAAGGTGAACTAGATTGTTTTCATTTATGGTAAACGAGGCTATAGGGACATTTTAATTACTTAGTATCAACAATCCAATCAAACCGAGAAAAGTGCATATACTAATTCTCAACACCATGCATGGGTTGACATATCTTGTGTTGAAATTTAGCCATTCAATTGTCCAACTCACTTCTTTTTCCAGTAGAGATATCTTTAGTATATTTGATTACTGAGCTTCTTCTGAAGCCTCCCACTAGCAAAAAATAGTGTTTAGGCTCCAGAAGTCCAGAGGCTTATGGGCTTTAGCATGAGCATTTCTCACCTACGTTTTGATGTCTAAGTAACATGCATGGAACTTTAGCAGAGGATGTTGCATTCTATCTGGGGGCTCAATTGCTCCAAACTACTTTCTTGTGCTACCAGTGAATTAATTAACTCCATTCATGGTGATATCTGCATATATGTACGAGGTAGAGACAACTTGGAATCCAAATCGGACAACCATATACATCAACAACTCTACTTACACATTCAGTAATAAAATCGAGTGCTACTCCCTTACTGGCTAAGACTATATAGAGGTGGAACACACTAGTACGTGGTAGTAACATGTAAAGCTCTCCTCTCTTCTCACACATGAATTCTTAGCTCATATACATGTTCAATGTATATCTCCTTGCATTTCATGTTCATGAGTTTGGCTTGGGAGGCAGCGGGAAGTCTGGGTGTGCATAATTGTTTGGTCATGTTTCCGCGACATGGGAGCTGTGTGCCTTTATAGACACTCTGCTTCGATGGATGCATATCGCAAGCATGCTCGATCTTCTCTCTTTTTCTCTATCTACGCCGATCTGTCGATTGGTCCTCGCCAAATACGATTTCCAACACAAAGAAGCAGCTGGAGTGAGGATTGCAATAGACGCGAGCACTGAGCTCACAACACAAGAGGCATCAACTGCCCGGTGTACATCAGACCACTTGATCAAATCATGTATTCCGATCACTTCAGCTAAATCAATGAAATGACAGCAACCTATGCTCGGTCTTTCAAAAAAAAAAAACTATCGGGTGTACTTCTGTCCGGACTCAGAACGTTTACTTGCTTAATCCATTTGGCTAAACAGGAAAATATATACATTGTTTTATACTCCTCTGTACAAGTTTATAAGAGCTATTATGCTCGATAAAAGTTTAATAAACTCAGTTACCTGGCGCACACAGGGCTAAAGTGGAGACCGCAGCAGGCAGAGGAGATGGCTCTCCGTCAACTGCAGCATCCCGTGAGTTCCATAGATTCCATAGAAGGGCAACAGAGTGCAATGATACATTAGTCTCCAGCTGCAGCAAGGAATCCACAATTTGCAAAGTAGGAGTATTTTGTTAGAGGTTTAAGCTGGGGCAACCACCGAGAACATAGTGTCAACTCTAATAGAGCAACGTGTTGGAATTCCGCCCAGATGATCGATCACATCACATTACGACGAACTTGCAACAATCTCTCCCCAATTTCAACTTGACGAATTTACGGACCACCTCAAATATGTCTTGGACTACCCAGCCTCGCTAGTAACCTGTGGAATACGCTATCCGGTGGACTACACCATCCACCCTAGCGAGATACATGCCGGCTCCTTGTGGATCACACCACCCCATGGACTGCACCGCCCACTCCAGCCTCATGTAGAGACATGGCCTCATTGAAGAGACTCACCTTCACTGGTTTACCGCCCCCACATAGTTAAACTTGATCCTCCCGTCGAGACACACAGACGACATAGGCACACATCTTCAACGCCTCCTCACAAAGACGAGCACTTGGACATGACGACGACGACTCACTAACACGGCGACAACCGAGATGTGCTAACCTGCACGACTCCTTAACTCCCCCAGACGACTCGACCGAACGTGCGAACTCGCACGACTCCTGACTGAACTGGTTCTTCCTGGATGACGATCTTGACGAGATCACCACACCTCGGCACCACCACTTCCGTCAACAATCTTCTTCCACCACATTGTGGACGACAACCTGCTGCCTTCCTCCGTGTCGCTGCACCGGTAGACGATCGCCTGATCCTCCTCGTCGCTGCACCACCCAACGACTTCATCGCCAGCCCCGAGCCGCTAGTAGGTCGCCACCCTGGGACAAGCGTACCTTGATCTGATACCAATTGTTGGAATTCCGTCCAGATGATCGATCACATCACATTACGACGAACTTGCACACAAAAACTTTTGTAGCCAAGGGCCCTTGTTGTGCCCTAATTTTTTCCTCTTTATTGCTATTCTCTTTTTCTCTCGATCGATACAAATCTCTTGGCCTGATCTTCACGTGTATATATACACGCACACCTAGCCAGGTCCAAACTAGTCCTACTCGAACACAATGACCAGACTCCTAACCGGACTCAACCATGTTACTTTCCTAATCTAATGACCCGGCAACCTTGATCACAATTACTAATTCTACCAGGACTCTAGCCTCCCTACGGTAACCTGCCTAGTTATTCACTAAATCAACGCGGACACTAAAGGCTAACGTACACGAATGCCACGACCACGTGCTAATCCTGGCCGTACTTTGACATCCCAGTACAAGTTTAACTAGACTAACTAAACTACTCAAGATTAGTGCTAACACAACGAAGTCCCGAGACAGCCAAGACACATATAGCGTTCCCAGGCGCACTTACAGCCAGCATTCACCTCCAGCGGATGCAGGCACAGCAAAGGCTCACAAAACATAAAGAAAAGACCGAAGCTTTTCTTTCAACACCATCAGGGTGTCTTTACGCTTGGCCAGTATAAGAGAGGCAGCCACTGCGACAGCAACACACAGGCGCACTTACAACAACTTATACTCGGAAATAGTCATTTTTGTAGCAGAGAAACAACACATTACCAAATTGTTGAAAAAATATCAAATAAAGTGGATAGTAAAATTTGCAAGGAAGCGAGCAATTAGGTCCAGTAGTAATTGACTCCTCCATCTCAATTTGCCTGCAGTATGTTGTCCTAGCACTAGCAGTAGTTAGCTCGAAAAGATGCCCTGTGCGGAAATCATCTTTGATAAAGCTGATACTGCGCCATGGTTTTCAATTTCAGCTTCAGGAAAATTTCAGCACCTACCGAAATCACCGATATTCAGTAAATTTCAGTGATTTTGGTTTGCATTTCGGCCAAAGAGCCGAAATATTCACTTGAATTCTATTAAAATTTTGAATTTTTTAATAAACATTTTAGAAAATATTTGAATTCCTGTGTACTATTGAAATTGCTGAAATATTTTGGCTGAAACGTGAATATTTGAGTGTGCTGAAATTAATGAAGTTCAGTGAATTTCATTGAAATCTCATTGAAAGTGAAAACCATGTACTGCGCTCCACGTCTACGGTATGCCGTTACGACATGTGCATCCAAACGAAGGTAATGAGCTCACCCCCAATGCTCAGTCGCGGGGCATGCTCTTCCGGGTGGCACTTTCTGGATGCATAGACAAGCATCCGCACCATAATTACTCGATTTGCGATTCGTGCGGTTCGCAATTCGAATTCATGGTTCAAGTTCGATACATCGTATGAATTTTAGAAGCAGCACTGACAAGTGTTTGAATTCGAGGCGATGTAGTCAGTCAGGTGTTTGATAACTTCTAGAAGAACTGTGACAAGTGGGGGGCAGCAGCACTAAAGAATTTCATTTCTAGTGATGCTCCTCGGGTTTCGAGTTATGACTTTCAGGATAAAAATATAGGGTGTGACCTTCATTGGTTGTGTCTGGCAATTGCCTTGCTGAAACTATTGTTTTGATAGCTTAGACTTTCTAAAGGGTGAAAACCTAAGATCTTTGATCGGACGACGACGACGCTTGTGCACTGTTTCCTTCTTGAAGGCATCGCTTTTCGAGACATTTTATGTTTTTCGGGTGGCGGTTTGTGTGTTGCTGCTCAGAGGAGTTGATCACCGTGGCGACGCTGGCGACGCCTTTATTTGTCCTTTCTTTGTTGTTTCTTTTCAAGTTGTGTGCATCCGGAATGTCTTTGAGACATCTTAATGGTGCAGAGGTTGGGTGTAATTGATATCTTCATGATATTATATTCTCTTTTTTTAAAAAGGCTGAAAATTACACCATATCAGAGGCCATGTGATGTCTTTTTTTACTTTACTTTTTTTTAAACGCGGCGCCTTAGAACCCGATTCCTTAAAAAAAGGTCGGAGAGAATTGCCCTGTTAATTAACAGAAAACATGACAAAAGTGGTCACATCACGCCCGCAAAAACAACGCACACTGAGCCACCTGACAACCCACACAAGAATGCATGCACCCCACCGAGGATAAAAGCGTCATCGAGGTTGCAACCAGGTGTCATCGTCATCACGCCTCCGCGAGGGCGACTCCGACTCCACCATCGACGGCCACAAACATAGCCCTCACCAAGAGGCGCTGAGGCCTGTGTCAACCCATGCCAAACAGTCAACCGCATGCGCCGCGACGAGGCAGCTCCGACTCTATCGACGAGCATTGCCGGAGAAAAGCATTGGGTCTGCCCTGAGCCAGCACCGGTTCCAACTCAGCAGCTCTAACTACAAAAAACGACAAGCTGAGGCACGACAACCCCTCAAACACGCCGGATGAGACATACTACCAAAATACAGCTGTAACCCAACTCCGTTCGAAACCGCCATCATTGCCGCACAAGAAGCGCACAACATCCACCTCGTCATATGGACACCTGCCGACCGCAATGTTACGAGCGTCTAGCCCATGAAAAACGCAAACATGATGAAATGTTCTTCAAGGCGACGCCCCAAAGAGGGAAGAGACAATGCCGATGCAGACGCCCGACCTAACCGGGCCTTAGGCTTTCACCCGAAGAATTGGATTTGAAGGTGTGCAGGGGGTGAACTCCATGGCGGCACGCCCAAGGAGCTAAAACGACATCCACCAACGCCGACGTCGTCGACCGAGAAGAGGCCGGTAAGCTTTCACCCGGAGCACCGCCCAACATCACAGCCTCACACACCGCATCTCCGTTGACCCGCACACCTTCCATGAAGCCACCACGCCGTGACCATGTAGGAGCCACCACAAACCTCGCCACGGGTCAGAAACCATAGAGAGAGATCAGCCCGAGGCCGGATCTGGTGGCCACCCGAGCCAAGTCGCCGACGAAGATCCGTAGTCGGGAGCTGGGCGAGCTGCTAGAAAGTAAAACTCGCCACTATCGCTGATCCAGCCGAGCTTCAGTCGAAGCCAGCTGGACTTTACTTTAAGCTACAAGGGCCATATATAGCTCATTCTCGTTGGGGCGAACAGGTGTGAAGCACTCTAAGTCTCTAAATAGTGGTTAGAATTCACAGCTTGGACGTGCCAACATCTTTCATCCGTGTGCACTGTCAATCAATCCTACTCGGATCAAGTATTTGGATGAACTGGATGGCGCATCTACACGACAGTTTGTCCACGTAAATCAATTGAGCGATGCATGGCGCATGGGTGGAGCCCTGTGTTCATGTTATTTGGAGGGAGAAAGAGGTTCACTTTTTCGAGGACATCAGTAGAAGCAGTTAGTTTGGCACTCTCCTGCATTCAGGCTTGAGAAGCATCAGAAACATTGGCATCTCAGCAAAGAAACATCCGACTACAAAGCACTCACTTCCAAGCTTGTACTCCTAGTCTATCGCCGGCTACTTCTAGCAAACATTTACGGCCTTCAACACAAAATATTCAATTTGAGCTATTTTTATCAGTCTGTTATATAATAGATTAACTAATTTGAGCTATTTTTATCAGTCCGTTCTTCCGTTATGTAATAGATTAAATAATGCCGACTTTCTTGTTTGTCACCTATTCCACGCTACTCTAGTTTCACTTTTTTTAGTCAGAAGGCTCGAGACGAGTCCGGCTTTGAATTAAGGAAGCGATAAATCAGCCAAGATTACAGCCAAGAACAACACCTTGCTGAAACAGAAAAATAAACAGAATTCCACACTACTTTGGACATAGAGAATTATTTCAAGTGTATCTCACTTATTGCTTTGTTTCCCATTCGTTTCTTGATATACATTGTGCCACACAGAATGGTGTCAGTATATATCTCTGAAATCAGCAAATTGAACAGAGACTATATACATGTTTGCTCTGTCATTCGAACCTTCTAGATGTAACATATAACTGTTAGCGACGTTTCCACTACGAGGCCCAGCAACGACATGTCTAGACCATGGCCCGGCCCACCATCAAGCTCCAGCGACACACCAATGGCTGGTCTACTTTATGGAAAACTCAAGTTCCCAACAAGATTCGGGTTTTTCTATGGCGTCTGGCGGGGGAGTCGATCCCTACATATGAACTTTTGCATAACCGGAACATGGCGACCTCGCCGGCGTGCTTGCTGTGCGGCGCAGCTGACTCATGGAGACATGCGCTGCTTGAGTGCACCATGTCTAGGAGCGTTTGGGCTCTATCCTCAGAGTCTCTTGTGGAGCAGATGAGCCTGGATGCGAATGCAAGTGCCAAGCAACGGCTTTTTAACATGCGGAGTTTATTATCTCACGATGATTTTACAAGGCTGGGAGTTACACTATGGGCAATATGGAGTTAGAGGAGGAAAGTGATTCATGAAGATATCCACCAGACACCCTTCGCTACCAATGCCTTTGTAGCCTCCTTTATTAATGACTTGCAGACTCTGAAGAAGCCATCAGGTGAAGTTGCAGGAGTTGCACCAGTTAGGCCAAATCGATGGATTGCGCCGCCGGGTAACATGAGCAAAATCAATTTAGATGCAGCACTAAGTCGGAGCACCTCGTTAGGTTCTGTTGCAGCTGTTTGCAGGGACCAGAACGGGCTCTTCATGGGGGCATCAACGTTGACCTTCACAGGAATTGATGATCCCACAACATTGGAAGCCATCGCAGTCCGGGAATCACTTGCTTTGGCAGATGACCTCTATGAACGGAGGATACACCTAGCGTCGGATTTTGGTAGGCTGGCACAAGTGCAACAGACAGCAAACATGGAGAATTTTGATTCAGAACAGAGCACATGCTGAACAATATATGCAGCAACTTAAGACTGGATGCCCTGCCGCTCTAATAGTAGTTCTATTTTCTCGTGGAAAATAATGAGATGCGAGAATTCAAGTGGATACATGGCAGTGTACAGTGCGCTCCAAATAAATAGGTGGCCTTATAGTTCCATGTACTGAGATCACTTGTTGGTCTCTCAGTAATGGAGGTTAGTGTTGGGGGGAAACGTGGATTTAAGGCACGCTTTCAGCTTTACTGATTCGCTTCCATCACCTCTTCAAAGACGCACGTTTTAAACTCCTAGCGAGAGGAGATGCACAGGTGAAAGCTACAAAAGGAGCAATTCTGATGCGCCACTACGATATGAAGTACTTCCATTCTACCTGGGTTAGCTGATCTCACTTCACTTGAGTCACCCGCGACTGTCAATAGAAGGCATCTGTAATCAGCAGTACATGATAGTAACACGCAAGGGTCCCCATTTCTCACGCATGGATCCTAGCTCATGTACATGTGTAGTGTATATCTCTTTTCATGTTCATTGGTTCAGCTTGGGAGGCAGAGGGAATTCAGGGTCAGCGTGAGAAGTAAAACCCGTTCAAAAAATGAAACGTCATTTTGTCATTGTTCACACTTTGCTTTGCTGGAACCAAACTAAAGTATGTTTATTCTTTCATGTTCCATATCTTCAAGTTAATTCCTCTCGATTAAGTTGCAATCTTGCTCGAGTATGCTGGATACGCTGGAGACGGAACACATTTTCCAACACAATGAAGCAAGCAGTGCTCGAGATCACGCAAAAAAGGGCATTCTGTTTACAACACAAAGACATCAACTGCCTCATGTAGATTTGTCTGAACATAAAACTCAATACCGCAACATTATTTACTAGCTTAGTGCTTTAGGCTGAATTGGGAGGTGTCAGATATGTAGGCTTGTGAAGTGGAGTACTATGTGCAGGCCTAAAAACCTTGGGGGGGTTGCGCATTCTGAACATGGCGGTATGAATAAGTGTCTGACTATCAAATGGTTGTGGAGGATTATGACGGCTAGTCCGGGCACCTTATGGTTCGATTTGTTGAAAGCTAAGTACTTTCCTTCTGGTAGTCCTATGTTTGCCTCGGCTTCCCCTGGTTCTCAATTTTGGAAAGATTTGGTCAAAGTCCGTGATGTGTTTCGTGCACATGTTAAGTTTGTCGTTGGGAATGGGGTTTCCACTCGCTTCTGGTTGGACTGGTGGTCCGGTGACTCTCAGTTAGCTTCTTCTTTCCCTGTGTTTTTTCTTATTGTCCTAACCCTGAGATCTCAATCTTTGAGCTCTCTCGCAATAATAGGGACTTGGGTTTTAGGAGACCCCTCTCTCCTGTAGAGTTGGGTGACTGGCACCATGTAGTTGCCTTGTTCCCTTTGCTCTCAAGGGAGGAGGACACAGTTGTTTGGCCTCATGTGGCCTCTGGGAGGTTCTCGGTTAAATCCTCATATTCCCGTCTTATTTCTGGTTCCCCTACTTCTAAGTTCAAGCTGGTTTGGCTGGCCAAGGTGCCACCCAAGATCAAGATTTTCCTTTGGCAGGCTATTAGGTGTCAGCTGCCTTCGACGGACCAAATCCACAAGCGAAACGGGCCTGGCTCAAATCATTGTGTTCTCTGTTCTCATATGGAAGATACCAACCATGTCTTTTTTGGGTGTGTGTTGGCTAAGTTGGCTTGGTGTTGTATTCGGTCTTGGTTACATGTGTCCTTGGCCCCCAACTCATTCGATGAGCTTCGTGTGCTTTCTTCTCGGCTCTAGGCCATGCCTAAACAGTTGTTTTTGGATGGGCTTGGGCTCGCTTTGCTGGGAGCTTTGAACTACTAGGAACAAGTTCACCATTGAGGATGTCTTCCCTAACAAACCTGTTGATTTGTTGTTTAAAATGTCTATATTCTTGCAGTGGTGAAAATTATTGACTAAACCTGATGATCGGAATGTGTCGTTGTTTCATCAACCCAGCAGATGTCCTCGTAACAGGACTTAGGTGTGAGGCCATCGCCGCTTAGTGGGGACTCGAAGGGGTTAAGCGAGAGAGAGAGTCGGGTTTACCCAGGTTTGGATCCTCCTATGGAGGTGCGGAATCGCTAACCTAGCTATCAGAGGTTGTAATTTGAGAGGTTTTGGCCTAGGGGCCTGGCTTTATACACAGGTCAAGCCCTAGGGTTTACAACAGAGTCCGGGTCATATTATGACCCATGATCTACTATATCTCTAACTTATCTTGCACCTTAAGGAAACTTTAACCATCGTTCTTAGCTTTATGGGCTTTGAGCCGTCGTCTTCTGGTGTTGGGCCGCCCGGTGTCTTGGTCAGCCGCCTCCTCACGTATCTTGTACTTAGGACATGGCCCACTTAATCTTTGTTGCAGAGTCGTTGATATGTTTAACCAGGTCCAGTATGGCGGGTTACATCGTGAAGTTATATCCCCGACATTAGGCCCCAGATTGACTTTGAATTCATTCATGTCAATAGGTTCCTCCTTTGGTGGCTCATCTTTGGAACGGTATCTTTTTATGAACCTCATAGCGCCGGCTTGTTCTGTTCCCACACTTGTCATTTTCTTCGGCTCATAGTCGGCGTGACGTCCTCTGATGTCAATCTGGAAAAATAATGATGACATCACGGTGAATCTGGTTATATCCGTTTATCCCGAAAATCGAGGCATTTTTGTTTCCCAAAATTTACTGTGTCCCCTCGATTGTAGCGCCTATCATTTGCCCCTTCGGTCTCCTTCACCGTAAATATTTACCGAAAAGCCCTGGATTCACTTTTCACCTCCTCTCTTTGCTTCTTCTTCTTCCTCGAGTCCGGAAGTTCCTCGTGTCGTTGCCGCAACTTCCTCATCCCAGCGATATTCCTCGAGGTCGTCGTGGTAGTCCTTCTCCGTCAGCCAATCCTCTGCGCATTTGTCCCGCCACCGGCAACCGCTCAAGTAAGAGATCTTTCCTCTAACCTAGAACTATTATAGCACCTCGAGGTTCCTCGAGTTCTTTGGCAACTTTCATCAGTTCATCATCATTGCTAGCTCCGCGTGTAGATCCTGCGGTCATAATCACCAAAGTAGAGCGGTAGAGACACCAACTCCATTTTATGCACGACATGTCTTAATCCTTCCTAGCATTAGATGAACCGTGCTGTCATTGCTTCCTTGACCCCCCCCCACCCCCCTGCTAGGGCTAGCGAATATTCTCGCCTCTTTATGAACTATTTTTAGATACAAAATTGTTGCGACTTTGGGAGAAATTGTTTGTCTCATACTTAGCAAAATTCCCAAGAACCTCTTATCTTAGCACAAGCCGCCCTTATTCCTGCCGGCTTGATAATTGAAAACCGTTGTATATTTAAGTCGGTGTATAAACTAGTTCTTTTCCAGGCTTGACCTTTCATTGCAAATATTTTAGATCATTTTACTTGAAACGTTTACTCAAGTCGCCCTCTTGTACTTTATCCAGGCGACTTATTATGTCGGAATAAAAAGACTGCAATTGGGTGGCGACTCAAGTTTCTGATGTTCACTTGAAGGATTATGAGGAACATGGGTTTCTGCCGCCTCAGAATATGGTTGGCTGGCGAGTCACTCTTGGAGAGGAAATCCCACATCCAGAGGGGTTTTTCACCTCCCTGGTCAAAATTCTTCCGGGACGTCTTGCATTTCTTTGACCTTCATCCTCAAGACCTTGCCCCTAACTCCATATCGAACCTCTGCCAGTTCCAAGTGTTTTGTGAGGTGTATCTCCAAACAGAGCCCACCGTCTCCCTCTTCAGGGAGTTCTTCTATTTGAACCGACAAACAGAGTGCGCAGATGGTCCCAGCTTAGAACTTGGCGGGGTTTCAATTCAAAGGCGGAAGGATGTCCTTTTTCCTGCTGCCACTTTACCAAGCCATCCTAAAGGGTAGAACAAGACTTCACTAGTAGAAAACAGGGCTTTGGTCCAGGCCAGAATATTGCATTAGTCCCGGTCGTGTTACGAACCGGGACTAATGGGTGCATCAGTCCCGGTTCATGAGGCCAGGACGCCCGCCGGGCCTCGGCGGGCACCAGTCCCGGTTCGTCTGACACGAACCGGGACTAAAGGTCCTTGCTCCTAGCGCAGACCCTTTAGTCCTGGTTGGTGGCTGGAACCGGGACTAAAGGGCAGTCTTCTGTCCCGGTTCTAGCCACCAACAGGGACTAAGATATGCCTATATATATGCTTGCCCCTGCCCGCTCACTCCTTTGTTTTTTGGCCGGCCGGCATGTGGGAGGTGTGTGGTGCTCTACTCTCACTTCCTATGCACACGAGGTGTTCAATGAAATGCCCGAGCCACGCTTAAGCTTTCTCCTCTCCAAGCTCGACCTCCAAGCTCCATTTTCCCCAAGATTTGACTAGGTTTGGCGGTCCGTCACGTCCCGTCCCCGTCCTCACCGTCGTCGATCGCCCGTGCCAATCTCGTCGCCGGCACCACCGTGGTGAGCCTCTTGTTTTATCTTCTTTTTTAAAGAAAAAAATTCTTACTTGTATGATTTACATACATACTTGTATAAATTTCTTACTTTTATTATTGTTTGTTATTATATAGTGCCATGGTTATGGTATCTGCCCACGTCGGCCCTCGTCCGGTCTATGATTCGGATGTGGTATATTATCTTTTATAACTATTTGTTTCATTTAGTGTTTATGACAATTATGCCGACCAATGTGACATAGATGTGTTTATCTAGGAGGTATGTGAACCGGAAATTCCAACCGACCCTCTTGTCGAGAAGTTAAATTTAGTTGAAAAAGAAAACGAGTATTTGAAAGAAAAATTGAAAAGAATTGAGGAGGAGAAGATGAAATTGTAGTTGCATGTTGCTGATGTCATCGATGACCACAAGATCAAGATGGATGCAATGCGCTTGAAGATTAGAAAGATAAGAAAATATGCCATTGATAATGAGGCTTGGTATCATTATGCTATGCGTTTGAAGATTAGAAAGATAAGAAAATATGCCATTGATAATGAGGCTTGGTATCATTATGCTGTTGGATCAATTGTTACCTTAGTTGCGATTATGATCGCATATGTTGTTGCATTTAAATGTTTTACATAGTTGTATGTTAGTTTCAATTTATGTTTTAATTAGATGCTCAAGAGAGCTGTATGTTGTTCTATGAGAACTATGTATGAACTTTATGTATTTATTTTTTCAGTAATAACATTTGATCACTAGTGTACTTTGGTTTTAATGTGAAGATGAACTTGTATTAATTTGGTCACTTTTCGATTCATGATGTTCTGTAATGGTTTTTGATACACTTAATTATATAATGCATGCAGATGAACCGTCAATGGATGTACGGTGACCGATGCACCTCCGAGTACATTGAGGGCCTGCATAAATTTCTCGAAGTGGCTGAGGAAAACAAGCAGAATGGTTTTATGTATTGTCCATGTACTGTCTGTGAGAATACGAAGGATTACTCTAACTCGAAAACCCTTCACTTCCACCTGCTTCAGAAGGGTTTATGCCACACTATAATGTTTGGACCAAGCACGGAGAAAGAGGGGTTATGATGGAAGACAACGAAGAAGAAGAAGATGACGACAACTATCCGCCCCCTGAATACGGTGATGCTGCAATGGGGGAAGCTGAAGATCAAGAGGCACCAGACGATGTGCCCGATGATGATCTTCGCCGGGTCATTGTTGTTGCACAGAGAGAATGCGAAAGTGAAAGGGAGAAGTTGAAGTTCGATCGCATGTTAGAAGATCACAAAAAAGGGTTGTACCCAAACTGCAAAGATGACAACACAAAGCTTGGTACCACACTGGAATTGCTGCAATGGAAGGCAGACAATGGTGTATCTGACAAGGGATTTGGTTTGCTACTGAAAATAATGAAGAAGAAGCTTCCAAAGGATAACGAATTGCCCGACAGTACGTACGAAGCAAAGAAGGTTCTCTGCCCTCTAGGATTGGCAGTGTAGAAGATACATGCATGCCCTAATGATTGCATCCTCTACCGCGGTGAGTACGAGGAATTGAACGCATGCCCGGTATGCGGTGCATTGCGGTATAAGATCATTAGAGATGACCCTGGTGATGTTGAGGGCGAGCGTCCCAGGAAGAGGGTTCCTGGCAAGGTGATGTGGTATGCTCATATAATACCATGGTTGAAATGTCTGTTCAGAAACAAAGAGCATGCCAAGTTGTTGCGATGGCACAAAGAAGACCGTAAGAAAGACGGGAAGTTGAGAGCACCCACTGACGGGTCGCGGTGGAGAAAAATCGAGAGAAAGTGGGGGAACTTTGCAGGTGACGCAAGGAACGTATGGTTTGGTTTAAGTGCAGATGGCATTAATCCTTTTGGGGAGCAGAGCAGCAAGCATAGCACATGGCCCGTGACTCTATGTATCTATAACCTTCCTCCTTGGTTGTGCATGAAGCGGAAGTTCATTATGATGCCAGTGCTCATCCAAGGCCCTAAGCAATCCGGCAACGACATTGATGTGTACCTAAGGCCATTAGTTGAAGAGCTTTTACAGCTGTGGAATGGAAAAGGTGTACGTGTGTCGGATGAGCATGAACAAGAGGAATTTGACCTACGAGAATTCCTATTTGTAACCATCAATGATTGGCCTACTCTTAGTAACCTTTGAGGATAGACAAACAAGGGATACAACGCATGCACGCACTGTTTAGATGATACCCAAAGTATATATTTAGACAAATGCAATAAGAATGTGTATCTGGGACATCATCGATTTCTTCCGACCAAGCATGCCTTAAGAAAGAAAGGCAAGCATTTCAAAGGTGAGGCAGATCACCAGAAGAAGCCCGTCCTCCGTATTGGTGATGATATACTTGATATGGTCAAGGATTTACATGTAATCTTTGGAAAGGGTCCTGGCGGACAATCTGTTCCGAATGACGCTGAGGGACACGCACCCATGTGGAAGAAGAAATCTATATTTTGGGACCTACCCTATTGGAAAGACCAACAGGTCCGCTCTGCAATCGACGTGATGCACGTGACGAAGAATGTTTGCGTGAACGTGCTAGGCTTCTTGGGCGTGTATGGGAAGACAAAAGATACATCGGAGGCACGGGAGGACCAGCAACGTGTGAACGAAAAAGACGGCATGCATCCAAAGCAGTGTCAAGGTCCTGCCAGCTACGCTCTAACCAAAGCGGAGAAGGAAATCTTCTTTGAATGCCTGCTCAGTATCAAGGTCCCGTCTGGCTTCTCGTCAAATATAAAGGGAATAATAAACATGGCAGAGAAAAAAATCCAGAACCTAAAGTCTCATGACTGCCACGTGATTATGACGTAACTGCTTTCGGTTGCATTGAGGGGGCTTCTACCAGAAAATGTTCGATTAGCCATTGTGAAGCTATGTGCATTCCTCAATGCAATTTCTCAGAAGGTAATCGATCCAGAAATCCTACCAAGGTTATAGAATGATTTGGTCCAATGTCTTGTCAGCTTCGAGTTGGTGTTCTCACCATCCTTCTTCAATATTATGACGCACGTCCTAGTTCACCTAGTCGATGAGATTGCCATTATGGGTCCTGTATTTCTACACAATATGTTCCCCTTTGAGAGGTTCATGGGAGTCTTGAAGAAATATGTTCGTAATCGTGCTAGGCCAGAAGGAAGCATCTCCACGGGGCATCAAACAGAGGAGGTCATTGGGTTTTGTGTTGACTTTTTTCCTGACCTTAAGCCGATTGGTGTCCCTAAATCGCGGTATGAGGGGAGACTGAGTGGAAAAGGCACACTAGGAGCGGATTCAATAATATGTAGGGACGAACATTCCTAGGTGCAAGCGCACTACACGGTTCTACAGAATTCTACCTTGGTGGCCCCGTATATCAATGAACACAAGAATATTCTACGCTACAAACACCCGGAGCAGTCTGACGACTAGATTACACGTGAACACATAGGGACTTTCGGCAGTTGGTTGTAAATGCATCTCATGCGCAACAATACTGTTGGAGATGACTTGTACTTGTTGGCCAGGACACCATCTTCGACTGTATTGACTTACCAAGGGTACGAGATAAATGGTAATACATTTTACACGATCGCCCAAGATAAAAAGAGCGACAACCAAAACAGTGGTGTCCGCTTTGATGCAGCAATCACCAATAGGGCAAAGGACACGTATTATGGTTACATAGAGGAGATATGGGAACTTGACTATGCACATGAATTTAAGGTCCCTTTGTTTCGGGGCAAATGGGTCAATCTGTCAGGAGGCGGGGTACAGTTAAACTTGCAGTACGGAATGACAATAGTGGATCTCAACAATCTTGGGTACACAGACGAACCATTCGTCCTAGCAATGATGTGGCGCAGGTTTTCTATGTGAAGGACATGTCTACCAAACAGAGAAAAAAAGATAAGGAAGCGAATACATCAAACGATGAGCCAAAGCGCCACATAGTTCTTTCAGGGAAAAGAAACATCGTGGGAGTGGAGGACAAGACAGACATGTCTGAAGATTAAGAAAAGTTTCATGAAACTGCTCCCTTCAAAGTGAAGGCTGACCCAAGCATCCTGTTAAACGATGAAGATTATCCATGGTTACGGCGCAATAAGCAGGGGACACACGCAAAGAAAAAGTGAAGACTTTCTCTCCACAACTATTCTGATGATGGCTTTGATCTAGAACATCACTACAGTTACATGTCAAGAAATGAAATCCCTTTTATAATAGATGAGTTTTCGTCCGACACCTGTTACTTCGAAAGAGATTGTCCAGTTTGTACACGAAGTGCATCCAGTTTTTCCCGTAACCCTCTCAACTTTTTAGCACATGCTATGTGGGTGAAATTATGATACCATGCCAAGTTTCAACCTTTTCAGAGTTCATTTGCAGTGCTTGTCAATTTCAGGGTCATTTAGCTCAAAATAAATCATGAAATGCATCAAAAATAGCAAATGAAGTCAGAAAAGGGTTGAAAATTGATGATGTGGCTTTGAATGGTGCATATTGAATGCAGAAAAAGTCTGGAGTTAAAATATGTTAAAAATGAAATCCCTTTTGTAATAGATGAGTTTTCGTCCGAAACCCTGTTACTTTGAAAGAGATTGTCCAGTTTGTACACGAAGTGCATCCAGTTTTTCCCGCAACCCTCTCAACTTTTTAGCACATGCTATGTGGGTGAAATAATGATACCATGCCATGTTTCAACCTTTTAAGAGTTCATTTGCAGTGCTTGTCAATTTCAGGGTCATTTACCTCAAAATAAATCATGAAATGCATGAAAAATAGCAAATGAAGTCAGAAAAGGGTTGAAAATTGATGATGTGGCTTTGAATGGTGCATATTGAATGCAGAAAAAGTCTGGAGTTAAAATATGTGAAAAAAATGAAATCCCATTTGTAATAGATGAGTTTTCATCCGAAACCCTTTTACTTCGAAAGAGATTGTCCAGTTTGTACAAGAAGTGCATCCAGTTTTTCCCGGAACCGTCTCTACTTTTTAGCACATGCTATGTGGGTGAAATTATGATACCATGCCAAGTTTCAACCTTTTCAGAGTTCATTTGAAGTGCTTGTCAATTTCAGGGTCATTTAGCTGAAAATAAATAATGAAATGCATGAAAAATAGCAAATGAAGTCAGAAAAGGGTTGAAAATTGATGATGTGGCTTAGAATGGTGCATATTGAATGCAGAAAAAGTCTGGAGTTAAAATATGTTAAAAAAATGAAACCCCTTTTGTAATAGATGAGTTTTCGTTTGAAACCCTGTTACTTCGAAAGAGATTGCCCAGTTTGTACATGAAGTGCATCCAGTTTTTCCCGTAACCCTCTCAACTTTTTAGCACATACTATGTGGGTGAAATTATGATACCATGCTAAGTTTCAACCTTTTCAGAGTTCATTTGCAGTGCTTGTCAATTTCAGGGTCATTTACCTCAAAATAAATCATGAAATGCATGAAAAATAGCAAATGAAGTCAGAAAAGGGTTGAAAATTGATGATGTGGCTTTGAATGGTGCATATTGAATGCAGAAAAAGTCTGGAGTTAAAATATGTGAAAAAAATGAAATCCCATTTGTAATAGATGAGTTTTCATCCGAAACCCTTTTACTTCGAAAGAGATTGTCCAGTTTGTACAAGAAGTGCATCCAGTTTTTCCCGGAACCGTCTCTACTTTTTAGCACATGCTATGTGGGTGAAATTATGATACCATGCCAAGTTTCAACCTTTTCAGAGTTCATTTGAAGTGCTTGTCAATTTCAGGGTCATTTAGCTGAAAATAAATAATGAAATGCATGAAAAATAGCAAATGAAGTCAGAAAAGGGTTGAAAATTGATGATGTGGCTTAGAATGGTGCATATTGAATGCAGAAAAAGTCTGGAGTTAAAATATGTTAAAAAAATGAAACCCCTTTTGTAATAGATGAGTTTTCGTTTGAAACCCTGTTACTTCGAAAGAGATTGCCCAGTTTGTACATGAAGTGCATCCAGTTTTTCCCGTAACCCTCTCAACTTTTTAGCACATACTATGTGGGTGAAATTATGATACCATGCTAAGTTTCAACCTTTTCAGAGTTCATTTGCAGTGCTTGTCAATTTCAGGGTCATTTAGCTGAAAATAAATCATGAAATGCATGAAAAATAGCAAATGAAGTCAGAAAAGGGTTAAAAATTGATGATGTGGCTTAGAATGGTGCATATTGAATGCAAAAAAAGTCTGGAGTTAAAATATGTTAAAAAATGAAATCCCTTTTGTAATAGATGAGTTTTTGTCCGAAACCGTGTTACTTCGAAAGAGATTGTCCAGTTTGTACACGAAGTACATCCAGTTTTTCCCGTAACCCTCTCAACTTTTTAGCACACACTATGTGGGTGAAATTAACATACCATGCCAAGTTTCAACCTTTTCAGAGTTTATTTGCAGTGCTTGTCAATTTTAGGGTCATTTAGCTCAAAATAAATCATGAAATGCATGAAAATAGCAAATGAAGTCAGAAAAAGGGTTGAAAATTGATGATTTGGCTTTGAATGGTGCATATTGAATGCATAAAAAGTCTGGAGTTAAAATATGTTAAAAAATGAAATCCCTTTTATAATAGATGAGTTTTCGTCCGAAACCCTCTTACTTCGAAAGAGATTGTCAGTTTGTACACGAAGTGCATCCAGTTTTTCCCGTAACCCTCTTAACATTTTAGCACATGCTATGTGGGTTAAATTATGATACCATGCAAAGTTTCAACCTTTTCACAGTTCATTTGCAGTGCTTGTCAATTTCAAGGCCATTTAGCTCAAAATAAATCATGAAATGCATGAAAAATAGCTAATGAAGTCAGAAAAGGGTTGAAAATTGATGATGTGGCTTTGAATGGTGCATATTGAATGCATAAAAAGTCTGGAGTTAAAATATGTTAAAAAAATGAAATCCCTTTTGTAATAGATGACTTTTCGTCTGTAACCTTGTTACTTCGAAAGAGATTGTCCAATTTGTACACGAAGTGCATCCAGTTTTTCCCGTAGCCCTCTCAACTTTTTAGCACATGCTGTGTGGGTGAAATTATAATACCATGCCCAGTTTCAACCTTTTAAGAGTTCATTTGCAGTGCTTGTCAATTTCAGGGTCATTTAGCTCAAAATAAATCATGAAATGCATGAAAATAGCAAATGAAGTCAGAAAAGGGTTGAAAATTGTTGATGTGGCTTTGAATGGTGCATATTGAATGCAGAGAAAGTCTGGAGTTAAAATATGTTAAAAAATGAAATCCTTTTTGTAATAGATGAGTTTTCGTCTGAAACCTTTTTACTTCTCAAGAGATTGTCCAGTTTGTTCACGAAGTGCATCCAGTGTTTCCCGTAACCCTCTCAACTTTTTAGAACATGCTATGTGGGTGAAATTATGATACCATGTCAAGTTTCAACCTTTTCAGAGTTCATTTGCAGTGCTTATCAATTTCAGGGTTAGTTAGCTCAGAATAAATCATGAAATGCATGAAAAATAGCAAATGAAGTCAGAAAATTGTTGAAAATTGATGATGTGGCTTTGAATGGTGCATATTGAATGCATAAAAAGTCTGGAGTTAAAATATGTTAAAAAAATGAAATGCTTTTGTAATAGATGATTTTTCGTCCGAAATCCAGTTACTTCGAAAGAGATTGTCCAGTTTGTACACAAAGTGCATCCAGTTTTTCCCGTAACCCTCTCAACTTTTTAGAACATGCTATGTGGGTGAAATTATGATACCATGCCAAGTTTCAACCTTTCTAGAGATCATTTGCAGTGCTTTTCAAATTCAGGGTCATTTAGCTCAAAGAATGAACTACTAGCAAAAAGAATGAACTAAAAAGCTTTTATAAAACTCTAATAGCAAAAAGAATGAACTAAAAAGATTTTATAAAACTCTAATAGAAAAAAGAATGAACTAAAATGATTTTATAACACTCTAATTTCAAAAAGAATCAACTAAAAAGAATCAAAATAATATTAACTAAAATTATCAAAGTATTTATTTGTTAAAAAATGTAATAGTAAACAGAATTTTCATAAAGTATATTTTGTTACAAGCTTTAATAGAAAACTAAAAAGCTTCTATAAAACTCTAATAGCAAAAAGAATCAACTAAAAAGAATCAAAATAATATTAACTAAAATTATCAAAGTATTTATTTGTTAAAAACTTTAATAGTAAAAAGCTTTTATAAAACTCTAATAGCAAAAGGAATCAGCTAAACATATGCAAAAAATAACATTAAAAATTTAAAAACATAATATATGCAAAAAATAAAAAAAGGCCCGCCTACTAGCCACAACGGCCTCCATACGACTAGAAACCCTAGAAATGGGCCAGGATGCAGGCCCGCAGTGCTAGCAGGCCCAACAGTGCGTGAGATAGGCATGTACTGCCTGCAATAGAGAGGAGCTCGAGAGAGCAGCGGCAGTAGCGCTTATAAACCACTCCGAGCCCCTCTCGACTAGCGAGGTGGGACTAAACTTTTGGCTGCGGGAAGCACAACCCTTTAGTCCCGGTTGGTGGCTCCAACCGGGACTAAAGGGGGGCCTTTAGTCCCGGTTGGTGATACCAACCGGGACTAAAGGGCTGTGCTTCCCGCCCTTTGGGCTGCTGAAATTTACCTTTAGTCCCGGTTGGTGGCTCCAACCGGGACGAAAGGGGGGCCTTTAGTCCCGGTTGGAGCCACCAACCGGGACTAAAGGGGGGGCTATATAAATGGCACTTAGAGAATTTTCCAATCCATCTGTAGTTTCTTCTCTCCTCTCCCCCGACGGCGCCGACGACGACCTCGATGCCGCCAGGCTGCCGGATTTTGCCGTCGATGCCCTATCCGCGCCCTGCCCCTCACCGACGCCCTCGACGCCCTCGCCACGCCCTGCCCCTCAGCCCTGACGCGCGCCCTGCCCTGACACCACCGCTCCCCGACGCCGTTGCGCCCCTGCCCCGACGTCGCTGCTCCACAGATAGTACTCCCTCCACCCCTCTCCTCCCTCCTTCCTCTGTCTTCCACCCCCCTTCGTCCCTGTTCCAGCCGCGGCCATGGATCTTGGGGTTGCTAGAGTTCTTGTGTTCTTGTTGATGTATGATACATGTTACTTGTTTGATGATTTGCTGAGCAGATTATGCTATTAGAGTTTTATAATGGATGGATAGATTGATGTATGTATATATGTATGGATGGATGGATTGATGATTTGCTGACCATGTATATATGTATGGATGGAGCAGATTATGTATCAATCAAACTCTAAAAGCCACCTGACCATGTATGTATACTAGTACGTAGCGCATGCTTTGCATGCTTAGAATCAGTTCCATCTCAATGTTAAATTTGAGGACATTTCAAAACTTCATTATTGATTATCACAATGTTGCAAACTTATCTAGTTTTCTAGCGGTATGGCATGCAATAAAGGAATTCAATAAGTCGACCATTGAGATATATATGAGTTATTACATTGTGAGAAGAACAATTATCTGACTACAAAATTTATTTATTGAATTTGAAATTTAAAAATGATACATACACGGGTCTGCTGAAGATAAGTCTGGACAGATCAAATTCCATTATTTTTTCGTTCCAGTATATTTCCTCTGAATTGTGATCCATTTCAGCGACAACTAATATGGATCGGAGGGGTATATGAACTGATTTCATGTATAAAGTTTTCTTATATACAACAAAAGTTTTTTTTGCTAGGTACAACAAAAGTTTTTTTTCTTATTTCCACCCCCTTCAGTATTTTCCAAAAAAAATTGTTTATCGCCATGTTCCATGGTTGAGACTCTCTCGCTTCTCTTTCTCCATCCAAAACTCTCTAAAGCAGGCGACTGAGTTCTGAACGAATGGGAAATCATCTCATCAAATATGCATATGCCAACCACGCCATTCCCCAAGTCAGTCAGTACCTTGCAATCATGCACTACAGCCAACTCTAAGAACTCTCCCAAAACATCACCTCGCTCCTCGCTAATGCGATTAGCACGCAGGCCGCCGGGCGCTCCTGTCCATGCATATGCTCGGCTCGGCCTGCTACACACACAGATGCACAACAGTAGCAAGCAGGTCAACTTTTCCTAAATTGATAATCTGTAGATGGTTCTGGAAAACAGCAGAATCTTCACTGGTACCGTAGCTAGTACTGTAGATGCGAATCCCAGCATTTTGAACCATTCGTTCCCAGTGTTGATACACTATATAGTAGTATAGATATGTATGAATAGATGGATTGATGTATATAGAAAATGTTCATATGTAGAGTAAAACACTTATATGAAGTGTCTCCATTAGAACTATAGATTAATGGCGATCATCTACTCTGCTCAAGATCGATGGATGGATGGATGTATATATATAGAAAATGTTGATATAGGGATGAAAACGGCGCGGAAACGGACGGAACTGGTTGCTACCATATTTGTTTTCATATTTTTTTGCAGAAGCGGAAACGAATACAGAAAGCCCGGAAACAAATACAAAAACATATACTACCGGAAACAGACATGGAGCGAATATGGAGCGGACACGGAAACAAAACTTTGTTTTGACCAAAACTTACAACACCCTTGAATCATAGATAAATACACACAAAAATGAAACAAATTTATGGAATTGTTAACATGGCTACAAAATAATATGGTTGTGTTAGCAACATAGGGTAGTATTGTAGTAGTACATGACTATTTCATATAGGGTCTGTATGGTAGTAAAAAGTTGATCCTCAAATGATCCATCATGCTCATTCTACTCGTTGTGTCATTGTGTGTTGTTTGGTAGTTGGGCAACAAAGCAGCCATGGGTCTATAGTAGAAACGGAAATTCCATATTCACGGAAACGGAAAGTTCCGTTTCCATGTCTGTTCCACCAGAAAACACAGTTCCGTTTTTGTTTCCGTTTCCGCATAAAAAATTCCATTTTCATTTCCGTTTTGCAAATTTCCGTTTCCGTTTTCATATTTCCTCTTTGTTTTCATTTTTCCTCCGGAAAAGCGGAAACTTTTCGCTCCATTTTCATCCCTATGTTGATATGATGAAAATAATCTATATATGAAAATTGATCACAAAAATATGACGAATCCGAATATGCCCTCCGTTCGTCTGTCACAAGCAGCTAGCATAGCGAACTTGGAACCGTCCCCCTCCGTTTCATCTGTCCGAAAATGCAGACTTCGGGAAAACATTCCCAGATGTTATCCCCCTTCACCTATATCGTGTAGTGTCGCGTTAGAACACCCCTAACTCTCTCGGGAATTCAACATATCCCCGATAACTTCGACATGAGGGGGGGTCCGCAAGTTTCTATATGCAGGGAATGATTTTTGAAAACAGAGAACTATTTTTTAAATAGAGGAAACTCTGTCAAGTGTTGTATTTTGGTGACAAATATACTTCTTTTTTGCTTTATGTGATAGCTAGTTTGAAGTGTCAATGCTTTATGTGCAGAAACTATGGATCACAGAGACTTAGAAAAAGAAGAGTTGTTGAGGGATATAATCCGCGACGGAGGTGATGATAATATCTTGTCGTGGCTCAACGACACTGATGGTGATAGAAGAGAGGATGACGGCTCCAGTGATCCAATGGAGGAGGAAGGAGATCATGACGGCTCCGGTGATGGAATGGAGGAGGAAGGAGATCATGACGGCTCTGGTGATCGAATGGACAAGGGGGCCTTACCTGTTTCAAAGTCCGCCGAGGTATATATATATATATATTAATTAAGCCTCTACTGACTAGATGCATTAATTGTTTTCTATGTACATATATTAAGACTTCTTTCTTCTTTTATCCCTTCGGATCGAGCCAAACTTCGGTAAGGAGATGAGGCCCGAAGAAAAGGTTGGACCCGGATGAAAGGTTCACGATCGAAGAAGTCTCTCCAGAAGGCCAACCGATTGCTCCCAAGCAAACCAAGGACAAATTTATACATAAGTGTGGAGTTATTGTTAGGGACAGCGTCTCGATCAGCATCCAAGAATAGAATAAGAAGAAGGACCCTAAAGTTCCTTATGTCCACGATAGACTGAAAGATGATCTTTGGAACTCGCTGTTGAGAAATTTCAGCCTACCGCCAGAGGAGGATCCGAATAACCCAGTAATACAGCGAAAGGTCAAGGCGTTTGCTCTTAAGAAAATGGAAGAACTATTCAAGAACTGGAAGAAACTATTGAACAAAAAGTTTGTCGAGAAAGACGAGACTCCAGAATTCAAAGGTCAATACTTGAAGATAAAAGATCACTGGCCTGCATTTGTGGCCTACAAGAAATCGGAGAAGGCCAAGCAAAGGTCACATATAAATAAGCAAAATGCTGCAAAGAAGCAGTATCACCATGTTACGGGGTCAGGTGGCTACAGCAAAGCCCGACCTACGTGGGACAAAGCTGAGCAAGACCTGCTTGCTAAAAATGTCCAACCAGCGACATTGCACTAGCCAGATCGGGCAAGGACTTGGTTCTTCGGGGTTGGGGGAACTTTGGACCTAGAATTAGGGAAGTGTGTTTGGACGAAAGCTGAACTTCAAACACCCGTCACAAGGCTTGAGGAAGCAATCAAGAAAGCGCTGGAAGGGAGGTTTGTTCCCGACAAAGAGAAGGATGAGCTGTCAATGGCCCTCGGGAATCCTGAACACCCTGGACGGACACGAGGCACATCAGGCTCCGTTCCGTGGGTGCATGGGTTTCCCGACAGCACTGGTTATAGAAGCCGATAGAGAAACAAGAAAGAGGAAGCAAGCGAAATGCAGAAGATCAATGAAAGATTAGCGAAACTGGAGGCACTTGAGAGCCAACGAGCTATCGGCCCACCATCTCAACGGCACGAAGATCCTTCATTGGATACTACCCACGATGCTACCCCACCATCTCAGCGGAGAAGCAGCGTGGCTTCCACGGAGCTCGTTCAACCTGATAGCATGGCTCCTCGCTACCCCGTGGATGGTATCATGGATAATGAACATTGTGTGCTAATGGCGAAATGCCATAACCTGACCTTGAAGGCGGCGGTCGGCTATGTCTTACCTCCTCGACCTGATGCAACTTTCCATTTCACTCCGGTTCCAGCTGGCTTTGCTATTGTCGGGGTGGATGAAATAATGGACGGATTTGAGGGGCTGGAGCTTGAGTACGCTACAGGTGAAGGGGAGTTCTTCTTCAAAATGCCTTAAGGACTACCTGTCTATGTAGAAAGGAACACATCATGCTTCCATACTAGACGCCGCCTCAGCAGACTCAGCCGGAGGAGGCCCCGGTTTCTGAGTCGTCTCTGGTGCGTCAGCCGTCTCCGGTGCGTCAACCGTCTCCAGTGCGTCAGTCGTCTCCGCTGCCTGAGTCCTCTCCGGCGCGTCAGCCGTCTCCGCCGCCTCAGCGGACTCCGACGGAGGAGGCCCCTCAGCAGAATCCTCCTCCGCCTCAGCTGTCTCCACCGCGTCAGCGGACTCCGCCTCCTCCGCCGCCTCAGCAACAGCGGAAGAGAGCCGCCGCCGCTCCGGCGGCTAGCAGCAGTACGAAAACGAAGAAATTCAGAGCAGGCCCAAGGCTTAAGGTTCCTCCCAAGTTACCCTACAAGAGGACTGAGGAGGAACTCAACGAGATCGTGACTGATGAAGTGAGACGCTAGCTTGCACCGAAATGTCCGCCTCCAAAGGAGAAAGTAGATCCGGTGAAAGCGAAGCGAACTCTGGATGCCCTTAGGAGACCACCACCGCCTCCGCCGCAATCAAACTATGACCGATGTATTCAAAAGACATTTGATCAAGGGAGGCGGTCGGGAAGCTTAGGTAGCAGTGGTGCAAGAAGTGGGAAAACAATTCCCCAGCTCGGCGAACAAGAACTTAAATCGTGCCCTCCGCTCAAGGTGGTTACCGATATCGCTAATGATCCAGAGAAAGCGGCCGGTGGTCTTGCTATCACTGCTGTTGATTACTTACCCGATTCGGTACAATTTGAAAAGGCTGAGGTAAGAGCATCCTTAAGATACGAGCACGCGAAGCCTCTCGTTAGACGTGAGGAGCTCAAGGGTCTACCAACGAGGATGCGACAATTGCATGAATGGTACTTGAAAACCTGCAACGACGGGACCGACAATATCTTCGTGGGAATTAAAGATGACCACTTCTTCAATGGAGTCCAGGAGTTGTTCATTGAATTTGAAGAATTTTTTCAGTTATACAATCAAAAGGACCTCGACAAAACTATCGTGAGTTCCTATTGTCTGTAAGTATTTTTTCTGTAAAGTCTCTAGCTCAGCCCGTTCATTGCATGTATAATTATCCTCATACTATATTATATGCAGATTGAAGATCATTGATTGCAGAAAACGACAAATCTATGACATTGGGTTCATTAACCCAAATACCATAAATGAACATACGTTAAAACAAAGCCCCCGTGAAACAGAGCAAAACTTGCTATGGGCGTTACTTGGACAACAAAACAGAAGGGAAATACTATTTCCTTACAACTTCAAGTGAGTGTTACTATCTTGTACGTGCACATTCTGTTTCGCTTACTCGAGGTTAAGTGTAATTGATGAGTTATGCGTGCGCAGTTTCCACTTTATTCTGCTAGCGATTCGGCCTGACGAGGGAGTAGTACTTTTCTTGGACTCGAGACATAAAGATCCTAAGGACTGGACGAACATGAGTGAAATGCTTCAGAAGTAAGTTAAATCATTATCGCACCATATCGGCAACTTTCATTCATTTCCTGACATCAAGTAATCATTTTCTTTGCCGTGCAGGGTTTGGAAAAAGTTCACCAACCAGGCTAGGGGTGACTGGAGAAAGGAGCTGCGATTTTCACACCCCAAAGTATGTACTAGCTACTAGCTAGTACCGTGCATCGTCTCTCATTGATTCTAGTTTCAATACCATTATCATGTTTGATTATCATTTTGATTGAACCGTATTCTCGTAAAGTGCTTGTGCAGGCACCCGACACTAATTTATGTGTATACTACGTTTGCGAGTTCATTCGCCACTCGACCTCTGAGCGGGGCATATCTCCAGAACAATTTGAAGTACGTAAACAATATTCACATTTTAATTTTATTACCATCAATTGTGTTGAGTTTCATTCATATATATATATATATATATATATATATATATATATATATATACATACTGTCTATTCTGCTACCGATTAACGCGAGTGCAGAATAACTATTCTGACAACACTTCCGAGCTGCACTTCCGAGCTGCACTGCATCCCTATCAAACGAGCACTGCAATGTTAGCAGAAAAAATGCACGTGTGTTTTCGGCACTGTTTCCGCTCCAGTTTCTAAACCGTTTGTCAGAACGAGGCGTATAATACACCGTTGGATAGCTACGGAAAATCCGCAACTTCGTCATGTTGAACACTTTTCGTCATTCCTCACAGTTTAAGAGCAGTGTCGAAAACGGTAGACGCCCGATGAATGGCAGCGAGCGTATTTTTGCGTTTTTTTCTAAACCGCTCGTCGGAATGAATCAAACGATACGGCGTTGGAAATATATCATCGAGGCACAACTTTGTCATGTAGATTACACTCTCTAATTCCTTACGGTTTGAGAGTAATTTCAAATTTACTAAAAAACGGAATTCTATTTTTCAAATTTTACGAATTTTTCGTTATGGTTTTCGCTCCAGTTTTCTAACCGTTTGTCGGAACGAGGTGTGTCATACGGCGTTGGAAATCTGTGAAATAGACGCAACTTTCATATGTTGGTCATTTGTTGAGATTCCTCACGGTTTTAAAAGAATTTTGAAAACGGTGCCGTTGCCTACGTGTGGCAGCGAGTGATTTTCGTAAATTTTTCCTAACCGCTCGTTGGAACGATGCAAATGATACGGCGTTGGAAAGATATCGACGAGACGCGACTTTTTCATGTAGAACACTCGCTCTAATTCCTTACGGTTTAAGAGCAGTTTTTAATTTACCGAAATGCGAACACTCTGTTTTTTGCGACACTCAAATCGACGCGTGAACTGCATCGAACAAAAAAATGTACTGCTTCAGACCAAAAAAATGCACTCCATCAGGAAGGTAAGTGAACTTCATGGTTTCTTTTGTCAAACGTGAATTTTTTAGAACGAGGAAATGAGGTGCACTTCACATCGGGCATACGTTAACCGCAACGCTATCGAGAAGTGAACCGTATAGCTTTTTCTATTGTTCCGTAATAATTTTCTGTACTTCACATTTGTGTGTAAGTGAACCTCAACATTATTGGAAGCGAACCTCGACAGTACCGGAAGTGAACCGCATGAGTTTTTGTTGTCTTTTTTTTTAAAATTTTTAATGAAACCGTAATTTTTTGGGTATTTTCTTATTTACTTTCTAGGTCTTCATGGAGCACAACCGTACAGGGCAGGATGAGTGCAGCCCAGTTTAGGAAAAAATTAAAGTGCAACATGATTATAAGTGAACTACATGCTTTTCCTTTTTCTTTCTATAATTTTATTTATAAAAGCACGTGTGTACTCCATAGTCAATGCTAGCGAGCTGCATCTTGTTTGTCCTTTTCTCACATTTTTATTCAAAGCATCAAGACTACAGAGACAAGACAAGTGGTCCGCAAGAAAATAAATAGAGTTTTTACCAATAAGCTACAAAAAAAATGCGGGGATGATATAAGTGCAGCGAACCACAGAGTTTGATATAACAAACTGCATCGGATTTTTAACTAGCGAATCACACTTTTCCTACAAACCAAGTAAACCGCGGGGTTCCTCGAAGTGGACTGAATCGTGCAAAACTGCAGTGAAACCGTCCGGAGCGCACTGCACAAAAAATGTGTTTATTTCTCTAAACAGGTATAGTGAACTGCGCTGGGGTACCCAGCCGATTTGTAGTAGACCAACTCCAGCAGCGAAGCACAGAATGCAAAATCCCTCCAGACACAAATTATTTCCTGTCATTTTTATACACAAATCCTCACACACAAATGACCATTTGCACTGCATGTTCACATGCTCCAAATTGCACATGCTACCATATGAACAGCACCATGTATCGACGTGAACTACATGGCAGCGGCACCGGACTGCCACCTGACCGACGCCAGACTCCACCATAGATGGACATGAAGATGCATCCATGTCAAATGGTTATCCCGTGCACGAGTACGCATCCAGCAACAAGCATCTCACTCACCGTGGATCCTGACCAGGAGAGGAAGGAGGAGAGGGTAGCCCAACCACCGACGCCGTTGATGGCCGCACCCAATATTGCCTCCCTCCATCGGAGCCGCATCACCTAAACGGGGTCTCGCTGGATCTGGGGGCTGGATGGTGGTGGTGGTGGTGGGGGTCGTATCCATCGCCGGCTGGGCGCGGGGTGGCGGGGGAGCTCCGAGCCCCGGCTTCCTTGGCGTCCCCAGGGAGCGGCGCGGGGAGACCTCCATCTGCGAGGGGTGCCAACGTCGGGGGAGGTGCGCGTTGGTGGGGACAGTGACGAGCGGAGGTGTTGTGGCCCGCGAGGAAGTAGATGGCCGAGAGGTGCGGGTGGGGCACTGTGGGTCGGGCGACTGCAGAGATTCGAAAGTCTACGGCGGCGGCCCGTGTGCCCGGGACGGTGGCTGGGCGGAGGAGTTGTGGGTCGGGGCGGCGGCTCGGGGAGGCCACGCTGCGCCAGAAGGTGGAGAGGGCGGGGCTTCCGCTCAGGTCGTGGCCGGGCACCGCAGCGGGATTTGTGGTCCAGATCGGGTGCGCGGCGGCGGAGAAAGATGGTGGCCGACGGGGGCGTAGGGTGGTGGAGGTTGTAGGGGAGCTGGTGGGAGAGGAAGGAGGAAGGAGGTGGTCGGTGTAGCGTGGGGGCGGCGCGGGTGGTTACCGCGGCGGCGACCCGGGGGTGGCGCGCCGGTGGGAGGGAGCAGATGGGTTCGTGGATTTGGTAGTTGGATCGGGGGAAGAAAGTGGGGTGGGTCGG
The DNA here is from genome assembly GCA_039707655.1 of Elymus sibiricus. Taxonomy (NCBI): domain Eukaryota; kingdom Viridiplantae; phylum Streptophyta; class Magnoliopsida; order Poales; family Poaceae; genus Elymus; species Elymus sibiricus. The sequence continues at coordinate 89,544,914 of CM077669.1, forward strand.
GGGTAGCGGGGAGTGGCTGCCTGTTCTTTTTTTTGATGGTGGGGAGCCGCTGCGTGGTTAGTTTGTAGCTACGGGTGATTGAGGGTGTTGTCAGAATAAGCGGAACTAATGTCAGAATAAGGTCTCAAGGGTGTTGTCAAAATAGACCCACCATATATATATATTGACCCCCTTCTTTAAATTAGATCTGACGGAAGCGGGACGAACTCCTACCAACCGATCGCATACGAGCAATTCAAGAGGAATTGGCGGGATTCTTTGTTGAGCATGTCATACCTAAAGACGGAGAATGCCATCGGGATATGAAAAGCTATTTTGGTAATTAGATATTAGGATCGTAAGAGATGTTATATTGTATATATGCATGAACGTGTACTATATGTAATAGCGTTGAATAGATTTACGAAAACTTGTTGCATTGTTCGACCAAGAACGGAGAAAGAGAGGTCACTTCTCTCTAATATTGAGCATGACGATGTTGTGTAATGGTTCCTTCATTGCTATATGTAGTAGCTAGCATCGAGTTAAACGAAAAGCATAAAATAAAAATGGTAAACACAAAAAGAAAAGGGGAAACAAAATATGAAATCCCTAAACCCTCCAAAACCCCTAAACCCCTCCTTTCAAAAAAAAAAAAAAACCCAACGCCTGGCAGCTGCTGACGCATGGCTGCCTTTTAGTCCCGGTCGGTGTTACCAACCGGGACTAAAGGTCCACCTGCCTGGGCGCCCCACGGCGGCCACGTAGAGCTCCCTTTGTCTCGGTTTGTAAGCCAACCGGGACTAAAAGTGATGGGCATTAGTCCCGATCGTTTTGTCCCGGTTGCAGAACCGGGACTAAAGGCCCTCTGGAACCGGGACTAATGCCCTATTTTCTACTAGTGTTTTGTTTTATCGCCGAAACACTGCGCCTGCCGATGAAAACCCCTTGCCGGGTTACATGCCCAACTGCCTTCCCATGGACCTTGAGCTTCCGGGTTGGGCTCCTGCTAAGGAACGCTCCCAACACGCCCATGTCTATCCAATGCTGAGGGCTCTGCTAGCCAATGGGTTGACTGGGGTTAACTTAACCCGGTGTTGGCTATCTTGGAGAATCCTGCCGTTAAGCCTGCGCAATGGCTTAATGTGTACTTATTCCGGCGACTTGAACGACACTCAGCGGTATAGCAATATTTCCTTGGATGCCGACGAAATAAATCGGATGGTGAAGAAGCTGCTAGGTGAAAACCAGGAGACTTGCAGCAAAGACGGGTTGAAACCCTTCTACGCCCTCAACCCGGCTCCTCCGGTATAAAAACTTTTAAGATATTGACCCGGCTTTTTGAACAGACTTTGAGCTTTTGCTTCCTTAGTCTGAGTGTTTGATTTCATAGACTACCTCTTTTTTCTGGAATAGAAAGTGTACCAAGACAGTGGCTAACAAATCCAAAGCCGCCCCGAGCAAGAAGAAAAACAAGGTGGCTGCAGAAGGGCCGTCTCATATGGACGGAACAGCCGCCACTGATATCCGATCAGAGGTAAAATTAACCTTTTTCTTATATTTCCTTGAATTTATCTGATGTCTTTTCCTTCTTAGGGTGATGTTGAAACAAGCCGTGCGGGCGATGCTGAGGTAATTTCCATATCTTCCGACTCAGATCCTCCGCCTCCGTTGAAAACGAGGCGGGTTGTTCGGAAGGTAGGCTTTTCTCATTCGAACGCTCATCTGGATCCTTACTTTATTTTGAAAAAAAACCCAGCACCAATCTAGGCGTCAAACCCAAAGTGGGAATGGCGATCTTATTGAAGGTTTACCCGATAAATCTGTCGCCAGGAAGCGATCGGCCAAGGTACTTAATATTCCAAACTTTCCTAAGAAAACTCTGGCTTGATGTGTCAATGTTTTGACTCCTATGTCTTGGTTAATCAGGAGACGCCACCTTCGTCGGACGACTCGACTGCGTCCAAGCTGGTGCTCTTTGTCATCAATCAAGGGTAACTTCCTCATCAATTCATCTGTTTGAGTAAGCTATTGCTTTTTCCATTTTTCATATCATACTTTTGTAACTTCGCAGGGCCAAAGCCAAGAAAAGGAAAACTGACAGGTCTTCTGTTAACCCGGTGGTCCCTGAGTCGGAGCTTCTTGAGCCGGCGGCTCATGAAATCCATGCTGATCATCTTGAAGACCCTCAGGATATCCAAAACGATTTACACCCTCCATCTAAACCAATGAATATTGATGGCGTAACTGTTGAAGCTACATCAGCAGTTAACCCTGACCCGCCCAATCCTTCAGTGACTAACACAAATAATCCTGAAGTTATTATTACTGGGACAGGGTATACTGCTCCTGAGACTTCCAGTGTATTAACAAAGGTTGTTGCTAAGGATGAAGCGGTACTTCAAGAAAAAGGGAAAGCCAAGTTGGAACTTCCAAATTATGAGAGCTTTAGTGTTGAAGATCTTCATGTTGCCTGCTTAGACCGCCTCGCAACAAGCCGTGAGATGGAAATCGGCCTTGTTAGCATGATGAAAAATAAATATGAGGTATGTTCTCCTTTTCATGTTATCATATATCCTTTTGTAGCCCCCAAGGCCCATCTTCGTCTTTCTAAGATAAGCTGGGTCTTGCAAATGTTTATCTGACTTAGCCTATAGCCCCCAAGGGCCGGCTCATCTCCTTGAGATGAGTCGGGTCTTTTTTGTAATGACTTTGAAGAACTTTTGACCTATAGCCCCCAAGGGCCGGCTCAACTCCTTGAGATGAGTCGGGTCTTCTTGTAATAACTCTGAAGAATTTTTGACCTGTAGCCCCTAAGGGCCGGCTCATCTCCTTGAGATGAATCGGGTCTTCCTGTAATAACGTCTGAAGAACTTTCAACCTGTAGCCCCCAAGGGCCGGCTCATCTCCTTGAGATGAATCGGGTCTTCCTGTAATAATGTCTGAAGAACTTTCGACCTGTAGCCCCCAAGGGCCGGCTCATCTCCTTGAGATGAGTCGGGTCTTCGTCTCATCTTCAATGTTAAAAAAGAGCTGAGATACATTAGCCCCCAAGTGCGAAATATATTGCTTTGCAATTTATTTGGGACTTGATGTAAACTTCATTCATGATGCAGGAAGCTTTGAAGATAGCCGAATCCAGCGCGGCCAATTTGAAAAATGACCTGGAAAAAAGGCAGACTTCCCAGGCAGAAATTGAAGAAAAACTTCGCCATTCTTTGATTGAGCTAGAAAACACCAAGGCGGGCTTCTTAAAAGAGAAGAAAACCTTTTAAGATGAAAAGACAGCTTTGGTTAAGCGCGCAGAGGATGCTGAGGGCCGGCTCAAGCCCACCACCGAGGAGTTGTCCGGGTTAAAACGACATATTGCCCAGGTGGCCCAAGCTGTTTTTGGTAAGTATATATATATATATCCTCCTGTCTTCTTGGAATATAGATAGAATGCGCCTGCCGACTTATACATTGATTCTATTTTGCAGGTCCCCGGACTAGCAACTTTTATGATAACAGTCTGCTCATGCTCAAGGCTGTTTATTCTCTAACGGAGCAGCTCTACATCGGGAGTCATCTCGCAATTAAAACGATGTTGGGGGATAAGCAACCCTTAAAGTACATCAAGAATGTGTTGGAAAATCTCTCCATCATCCCTCAGCATATTCCAGAGCTAAAGAGATCAGCCGCCCGATCTGGCGCAATATATGCATTGAGCCGGGCTCTAGCTTACGGAGAAGAGCTTGACCCAGTAGAGCTGGCAAAGGGCTTCCCTGAATTTAAAAATGACGGGTCAGAATTCTCCCAGGAAGATTACGCGGCTTGTGTCAAGGATGCTCAGATTCTGTCGACTCAGCTGGTCTCCGAGATGAAGCTGAGGAGCTACCAGGCGGCCTATGGTGCAAACCATACTCGGATTCCACCACCTGATCTGATAACAAAAAATATGGCTCCTCAACGGCGCGAGCACGTTTTTACCCCTGAAGTTGACCTGTCTTCAATTCTTGATGACGAGGCTGTGTTCTAGGCTTTATCGCATCGCAACTGGGATGCGGACAACCTTCAGATTCAGGAGCCAGAAGACCATTCGATGGATAACCCGGAGGTGTCTCATGCGCAAGATTAGCTGTCACTGACCCGGATCATGTGGTCGGTGTTTTGAGCTTCCTGAACTGTTACCTTGTCAACTTAAGCCCCCACATATGGGCAGAAAAACAGTTTGTGGCTTCCTTAAGCCTGTAATAGGGATAGTTTGAACACTGTTGTCATGCCATCGTGCACGTTTTGCACCTTTGATGCTATATACTTTATTTGATGTTTCCTCATCCCGTCCATGCAATCCTTCATTGACGCGTATTTTGATAACACATAACCGGGCAAAATGACCCGGCCTTTAATTTCAATAACATATTCCTCTTTCAACAATGTTGAATTTGCAAGATAGCTTGTTGATTGCTCACGCATATTCAATCGTTTAACCCGGTCTTTGAGGCACGGGCCGGTAATAATTTTGGACCTGAAACTTGCTGTAATAAACAAGCCAAATAAAACAATATTGATAAGCCGACTCAATGAATCTTGGCCAAAATTGATGTCCAAGCTTGAGGTCCTTAGTTAGCCTCTTTAAGCAATAACATAATTTGTTGCTGTCATGCAGCCGATAACCTGGTTATTTTATACAAAAACTGGTAAAAACATGGTCGTGCCCAAAATATTTTTGTGTGATGAGTTTCATCACATAGTATTCATGTTGGGAATTGTTTCCCGAAGGTTAGAAATATAAGGTAGCCCCCTTTGAAGGCACCTTTTGTGGTCCTAGCCTTAATGCAAAGGACGTATGATTATACTGCCGGCTTCGAGGCTTGACAGAAAAAGACCGGCTTTCGAGGCTCGGGTCCTGCTTCAATGAAGCGAGTATGATAACCCATGGTTTATCCTAGCTTTTCGTGTGCCGGCTCTCACATGACTCAAGCCGGTGTTTTAACCTTAACAAGTTTAGGGTCCAAAAAAGGATTGACTCATCAAGAGTTCACGGGGTCATCTGATCGGAGTCGCATCGAGCACACAGGCAGGTTTAACCATATATGGCGTTTATTTTGCCGGGTAAAGAGGGTGAGAAAGCTAAGCCCAATGGGCTGGAAGACCCCAAATGCCCTTGATAAGGTGGCATTGATATGCCGGGTCACAAGGGTGAGAAAGTTAGGCTCGATGAGTCGGAAGCCCCCAAGTGCCCTTTGTTTCAGAAAATAAAGACTCAAACTCATCTTGTAAGTTGAAACGACAAAATACGCCGGATTAATTCATACTTGAAACATAAAGAAGTATATAAAGAAGTCTGCAAGGGGGGAAGAAATTACATAAAAAGAGCCGGCGGAGCTAGGTCTTGATAAGGCCACTCGTGTTCCAGGGCCGACTTATTTCCCTCTTGGAGACATAAGATTTCTTCTCTGATCCCGTCCAGAATTATGAATTTCATTCAGGGATTCAATGGCTAGTTATACTGACCGTTATTCAACTTCTTGGGATTACTTTTAAATCTCCCTTGGTTATTATGTTGATTGCCCCTGCTAGGATGTTGCCCATTGCCATGATTTTCTTGATGTTGAAAATCAGCTCCTCGGCCACCTTGTGACCCGCCAGGTCCATGTTGACCCGGATGTCCTCCACCATTGCCTCCTGAGTTATTCTAGAAGGCCTGGCTATGGAACTCTTGCATGATATAACAATTCTCCCAAGAGTGGCTAGCCGGCTTATCTTGGGTGCTATGTTTAGGACAAGGTGCTTTAGTCGCCTCCTCATAATTGCGAGGTTTATTCCCATTGTAAGCTCCTCCGGGTCGACCATTCCGGCGCTGGTTCTTGAAACATGTATTAGTGTTGGCCACAAAGTCTGACCCGCCATCCGGTTGCTTCCGTTTATTTTGAGCCCCCTGGTTGCCTCCTGGACCGTGCTGACTTTTCCCTCCTTCAGATTTTTTGCCTTTGGAGGTCTTGTCCTCGTCTGAGCCGGGATCCTTCGTGCTATCTGACTCGGCATACCTGGTGAGGACGTCCATCAAGTCGCCCATGTCTTGCACCTTCTGCTTGAGCCGCCCAAGCTTCAGAAACAAAGGCTGGAAATGGCAGTTCTTTTCCAATATTAGGACTGCTGAGCCGCCATAATGCTGTCCGACGAGTGGATGATTTCCGTGACCCGGCGAGTCCAGTGATGAGCTGACTCGTCTACTCATTGAACGCAATGCTGTAGATATACTATCGTCGTAGGCTTTTTGCAGGTTCCTTGGAAATTCTTGATGGATCGCTCTTTCAGCTCAGTCCATGAGTTAATGGAGTTAGGCGGCAAATTTTTCAACCATGTCCGAGCCAGTCCTTCCAACATGATGGTTAAGTATTTAGCACACACAGCGTCACTGACATCCAGCATGTCCATCGCCAACTCATAATTCTCGATCCAAGACGCCGACTCAAGATCTGTCGTGTAGTTTGGCACCTTACGAGGCCCCTTGAAATCTTTTGGCATGCGCTCTACGTGGAGCGCCGGAGATAAACATGGTATACCAATCGTCCTACTGTTGGACCCAGCCCCTAAACTTGCCGGTTGAGGCTGAAGCTGATGGATCGCCCGTGCTGCCGCTCTGCTTCTGCCTGTCGTGCACCTCTCGCAGCATCAACAACCGCCTGGGTGTCTGACGGCATGGGATGAGTCGGAGAGACCTGATGCTGCTGTCTTTGCCCACTGCTAGAGACGGTCGGGGATTCCACATGGCGGCCCTTGCTAGCATAGGGAGTGGAATGCATCCGATCCCGGCTATACGAATACTATGCCTGTTGTATCACATCAGTCTTCAGCATCTCAATGGCGTTCCTGACTTCAACCTCGAGCAGAGAGTTTCCATTAATGGGCAATGCTTCCAAATTCTGGGTTGTAGACAACATGTTATCAACAGGATTGAAAAAATGACCCCGCGGCGTCTGAAATCTCCGAGGGGGAGATTGAGCCAGCAGGGGTTGAGCCGGTTCCTCTGGCCGATTCCCGGGATGCTGAACAGTCCTTGGCGTCTGTTGTGGGGTGTTAAAAAGCTGTTGAGGCTCAAGGTTCGGGGGGAGTCCACGGTGGCGTCTTCTCTCGTAAACCGCCTCCGACGCTTCTCTCTGAAACCCTAACCGCCAGGTCTCAGCCTTAAGGCGTTCTGTCTCTTGATGTATACGAGCCTGCAGATCTGCCATCCCTGCGTTTTCAGCATCTATCTCTTTCTGTACCTCAATTATTTGGGTACGCAATTTGGTTAGCTCCACATTGCGTTCTTCCTGGTTCTCCGTAGTGACCGGGGTATCCACGAGTTTTGCCATCTCGGCCATAAGATCAGCCATAGCCTGATCCGGCGTTTTGGTTGACCCGCCAGAACCTCCAGCCATGGCCGGATCTGGAACCACTGTAGCACCGGCCATGTAGACGACAACTTGGCGAGGCGACTCATTGCTTTCCTTAGGGGCTTCGGTCTCCAAAGAGCCCCCAAGTCTGCCATCATAAAGAGGGCAGATTGACTCCGTATCGCCTGTAGATGACGTGCCGTCCGAATTGACGAGGATGTCGCCGCTGGAGGCTGGCTCACCCGAAAGGCTGACCCCTTGCGTGAAGCCAACGAATACACGGCGAAGACCGTCCTAACGTTGATTGGATCGGGTGCTCTGAGCCGGCTCGTCGATGTCGATGTAGATGTCCGGCTCGGAAGTTTCTGGACCAATCTCTCCCGCGGGATCTCGTGACCCACGTCCGATCGGGTCGTCCTTGACGCTCCAAATCGGTTCGTAGATCTTGTCACGGCGGCTCTTGATCATCTGGTTCACCGCAAACTTCCCGAATCCTGACTGGATCCCCTTCGAAAACTCAACTCCACCGGGCGAAGGCCCCATGGTGGGCGCCAACTGTTGTGGTTTTATCAACCCGGCAGATGTCCTCGTAACAGGACTTAGGTGTGAGGCCATCGCCGCTTGGTGGCGACTCGAAGGGGTTAAGTGAGAGAGAGAGAGAGAGTCGGGTTTACCCAGGTTCGCCCCCTCCTATGGAGCTAATAGCCTACGTCCTGCTTTTTGTGTATTGGATGAATAGATCTCGATTACAAGGGTGCGGAATTGCTAACCTAGCTATCGAGAGGTTGTAACTTGAGAGGTTTTGGCCTAGGGGCCTGCCTTTATATACAGGTCAAGCCCTAGGGTTTACAACAGAGTCCGGGTCATATTATGACCCGTGATCTACTATATCTCTAACTTATCTTGCACCTTAAGGAAACTTTAACCGTCGTTCTTAGCTTCATGGGCTTTAAGCCGCCGGCTTCTGGTGTTGGGCCGCCCGGCGTCTTGGTCAGCCGCCTCCTCACGTATCTTGCACTTAGGACACGGCCCACTTAATCTTGGTTGCAGAGTCGTTGATATGTTTAACCCGGTCCAGTATGGCGGGTTACATCATGAAGTTATATCCCCGACAGGATGCCCTAGAGATGATGATTTCTAAAGTTCGGGAGTCTGCTAATGCTCTGTGGTCTCGAGCTAATGGTGATCAAGCTTCATCATGTCGCCTGCGTGCTCTTAGGGGCATGTTGTTGGCCTACGCGCCTATTTTGTTACTTTGTTGTTTGGCATGCGTGCCTTTAAACTATTTGGGCCTATGCATCTCTAGTTGTTGGCCTGATACATTTCTCGTCTAGTCTGATGGTGTGGTTGTTGTGTTTTGTTACTCTGTCTCATAGATTTATTTATAAAGTCGGACGTATGCCTTTCCTCTAAAAAGGTGTCAGAAATGTAAAAAAATAACGTTTCCAAGGGCAACTAATACACACGGTTAGTCATGTCATGTACCACACATATCTACACCATGCTTTGCTGTCATTACTCCTTGCATCAGGTCCCTGATTATTGATTTGCCAAAGTACTCACATTTTTTTCTTTTAACAAGATACAAATAATACTGAATATGCAGTGATATGCTTTCCGATCGAGTGATGTATTTCTGCTGCAAACATGTACGGTAATATGTTTTCCCAAACTATGTTACGTGATCCTGCCAATACAGGTAGCAAAAGGAGCGATATGAGCTCCATGTGTAGCTAAAGCACGAGCCACCCAATTGCGAACATGCTTACATTGTAGGATATTAAAATCAATAAAGCTGATGATCAGAAAGAATAATTTCACCTCCATGACATGACGGGAGATCAGCCATGAGTACAGAGGCATCTGTCTCCATAATGATGCGACCCGTTCCAACTTCAGCCACAAACTCAAGGAGGTTTGGTTACTCGAATTAACTTGAATGAGGTATGCGTATCAACTCAGCCTATCCTCGCTCAACCTGCAACAACCAAACGGTGGGGAAGTAGGTGGGGTTGGTAGATTTGCATGCGCTAACGTTTGATTGTGGCGGTGTGCTGCATGTGGTGTGAGAAAGGCATGCAAGTGTCAGGGAATCTTCCCTGCCTCGTGTTGCGTGTGTGCTTGCATGAGAAGAAACAGCCAATTTGACCATTCCTCTTGAGCCAGGTTTCGATTTGATTTGAGCATCGTGCTGCAAGAACTTGAAGCCGTATTTATTACCAAACAACTGAAAAAGTGAAAGATTCATTTGTACCTACTTCTATCAACTTTCATGCAAGCCCACCTACTTTTTACCGTGGAACCAGAGAGTATATAGCGTCAAACTCTTAGAGTCAAACCCAGACCCAAGGACAACCAAACAGCCAACACACATATAACGTTCACAGGCGCATGACCAAGAGGAACAAAGATTCACAAAACATACTGACCATATTACCACACGAACAAGATTGTTGCCTCCTCCACGGTGTGCTAAGTTTGAAAAGAGTCAAATCTGGCCACACATGAATATGTCGTTTATGCGAATCCATGAGGACTTTTGTTTATTATGCAATGTGCCATTGAGTCTGCATCATGTAATCGTGAATGATTTTAACCCCCCTAAAAGTGAAATATATTAGCTCGTTTTCACCCTAAAAACATGTTTTCCCTATTCGTTTTTCCATTTGCTAAATGTCAGGTACATGAAACAAACTGCGGGTCAATCACTTTTTCCGCTTCGCGTAAGCGTGTGAAAAGCGCCTGCGATGGTGAGGCCGGGCCGTGGACAAGCATGAGCGATTCCGAAACTTGACGGTGTGTAGTGGCGGAGGTAGGATTACTGAAATCCTAATGTTGAGGTGGGCCTTCTTTAGAAAAAATTATAAAAATTCCACTGCTCACCAGCTTTCAACAAGCAATTTCAATTTATTGGGGTGCGCCTTGGCCCTAGCTGGCCACCCCCTGCCTCCACCCTTGACAGTGTGGGTTGGGTGCGAGGTCACTAGAGTTGCTGCATGTCGGGGGAGGGGGGGAGGGGGCGTAGAGGGATGGTCGTGGCGGTCGCCATCTCGACAGTGCAGGGAGGTTGAGGGGAGGACAAGCGGCGAGGCAGCATGCGGTATCGCCCACCAACCGCGCGTGCCAAAGGCTGCTGTTAGGGCTGGGTCGTCGGAGGGCGGCGCTTGGAGAAAGAAGATGAACAACAACGTAATCATGGCCGCTAGATGAAGCTCTAATGGCCAAAAAATCCACTGAGAACAATTTTTTAAGGCGGTCCCATTCGTTTTTTACCTTTCAACATAGTGATGTAAGAGAACAACTTGTATTATTGGGCCGGCTACTAATGTGGATGAAGACAACTCGAGTTGGAGTCCTTTTACAGAAAAAGAGGCTAGGAAATTTTACTTGCATGGTATGTACAATCAAATCAAACCGAAAACATATACGTAAACTAACAAAACTTGCATTTAGACAATTTTAAATTTGGCGATTCAAATGTTCAACTCCGCTTCAGAAGCTTTTGCACTTTAGCATGGCATCATTCATTTAGGATTCCAATGTCTAAGTAACGTATGCATCCAACGTTAGGAGAGGACGCTACATTCTATCTTGGGGCTCAATTACTCCCAACTACCTTCCCGTACTGCTAGCGAGTCAATGAATTCCATGGTAGCGATATCTGCATATATGTAACCAGATCAAGAAGCAGAGACAGCTTGGAATCTAGATCGGACAACCATATGGCATTGACATCTCCACATACATTCATCAACCGAGTCGAATGTTACTAGCCACGATTATATAGAGGTGGAGCACACTAGCTAGTACATGCAAGGCTCTTCTCTCCTATCACACATGCCTAGCTCATACGCATATATGTTTAGCATACATCATCTCCTTGCATGCTCACGGTTCGGCTTGGAAGGCAGCAGGAATTTAGGGAGTGCATGTTTGATTGATAATGCTCGCACATTCAAACGCTAACCCGTTTTTATCGATGCACTGCTTCATATGGAAGGAAAAATAAGTATGCTCAATCTATCTTAGTGTTCCAAGTCTACATGAGGATGTCGAATTTCTTCGTGGAACATGTTTTTCAACACAAAGAAGCAGCGGGGACTCAAAAGACGCAACCACATTTACTCGCTTAATTCATTGGGCCTAATTGAAGGTTGTCAGGAATATCAAAAATTGAACTCGTTTGAGATGGCAAGTAATCCACACGGTCAGGCACATCATCTTGTAATATATGTAGATTAACACATTGCTTTGATGTCATTAATCCTTGCATCAGGTCCCTAATTTGCTGAAATACTTTGAGGTTTCCTATAACAAAAAGAAAAGCTAAAATAGTACTGATGGTACTTGTTGACCACAGTATGCATCACTAATGTCTTGGTTCTAAGATATTCCTTTTTTAACGAACGAGTGGGCTTTACTCACATACTGGTGCAGCCAAATCATCGGCCACCACAACAAATACAAAGTCACATACATGATGATGTCAATCCAAGGTCAGAAGGAGCCATACATGAGCTCCCACTAGTAGAAAACAGGGCTTTGGTCCAGGCCTGAAATGCCATTAATCCCGGTTCACTCACGAACCGGGACCAATGCCCCCATTGGTCCCGGTTCGTGAGGCCAGGGCGCCGGCCGGGCCTCGTGGGCCATTGGTCCCGGTTCGTCTGACCCCTTTGGTCCCAGTTCCAGACACGAACCGGGACCAATGGGCCTTGCTCCTGGCCCACAACCATTGGTCCCGGTTTGTGGCTGGAACCGGGACCAAATGATCATTTGGTCCCGGTTCCAACCACAAACCGGGACCAATGGTCGGCCTATATATACCCCCTGCCCGCGAGCAGAGCAGTACACTGCTCTGTTTTTTTGGCCGGCCGTTGGGAGAGCTTTGTGGCGCTCTAGCTCACCTCCTATGCACGTGAGGTGTTCGATGAAATGCCCGAGCCACACTTAAGCTTTCTCCTCTCTAAGCTCCTTGTCCAAGCTCCATTTTCCTCAAGATTTGTCTAGGTTTGGCGGTCCGTCCTGTCCCGTCCCCGTCCTCACCGTCGTCGATCGCCCGCGCCCATCTCGGCGCCGGCACCACCGTGGTTAGCCTCTTCTTCTTATCTTCTTTCTAAAAGAAAAAAGTTCTTACTTGTATGATTTAGATAGATACTTGTGTAATTTTCTTACTTTTATTATTGTTTGTTATTATATAGTGCGATGGTTTTGGTATCCGCCTCCGTCAGCCCTCGTCCTGTCTATGATTCCGATGTGGTATATATTATCTTTTATAACTATTTGTTTTATTTAGTGTTTATGACAATTATGCCGACCAACGTGACATAGATTTTTTAATCTAGGAGGTATGTGAACCGGAAATTCCAACCGACATAGCAATTCTTGTCGAGAAGTTAAATTTGGTTGAAAAAGAAAACAATTACTTGAAAGAAAAATTACAAAGAGTTGAAGAAGAGATGAAGTTGGAGTTGCATGTTGCCGATGTCGTCGACGATCACAAGATCAAGATGGATGCAATGCGCTTGAAGATTAGAAAGATTAGAAAATATGCCATTCATACTGAGGCTTGGTATCATTATGCCGTTGGATCAATTGGTACCTTAGTTGCGGTTATGATCGCATTTGTTGTTGCATTTAAATTTTATAGTTTCAATGTTTGTTTTAATTAGATGCTCTAGAGAGCTATATTTTGTTCAATAATGAGAACTATGTATGAACGTTATGTATTTATTTTGGTCACTACTGTACTTTGGCTTTAATGTGATGATGAATTTCTATTAATTTGGTTTTTAATACACTTTATCATATAACGCACGCAGATGAACCGGCAATGGATGTACGGTGACCGACGCACCTCCGAGTATATTAAGGGCCTGCATAATTTTCTCGAAGCGGCTGAGGCAAACAAGCATAATGGTTTTATGCATTGTCCATGTACTGTCTGTGAGAATACGAAGGCTTTCTCCAACTCTAAAACCCTTCACTTCCACCTGCTTGAGAAGGGTTTTATGCCACACTATAATGTTTGGACCAAACACGGAGAAAGAGGGGTTATGATGGAAGACAACAAAGAAGAAGAGGATGATGACAACTACCCGCCCCCTGAATACAGTGATGCTGCAATGGGGGAAGCTGAAGATCAAGAGGAACCAGACGATGTGCCCGATGATGATCTTCGCCGGGGCATTGTTGATGCACAGAGGGAATGCGAAAGTGAAAGGGAGAAGTTGAAGTTCGATCGCATGTTAGAGGATCACAAAAAAGGGTTGTACCCAAATTGCGAAGATGACAACAGAAAGCTCGGTACCACACTGGAATTGCTGCAATGGAAGGCAGAGAATGGTTTATCTGACAAGGGATTTAGTTCGCTACTGAAAATAATGAAGAAGAAGCTTCCAAAGGATAACGAATTGCCCGGCAGTACGTACAAAGCAAAGAAGGTTCTATGCCCTCTAGGATTGGAGCTGCAGAAGATACATGCATGCCCTAATGACTGTATCCTCTACCGCGGTGCGTACGAGGATTTGAACGCATGCCCGGTATGCGGTGCATTGCGGTATAAGATCAGAAGAGATGACCCTGGTGATGTTGAGGGCCAGCGCACCGGGAAGAGGGTTCCTGCCAAGGTGATGTGGTATGCTCCTATAATACCACGGTTGAAACGTCTGTTCAGAAACAAAAAGCATGCTGAGTTGATGCAATGGCACATAAAAGACCGTAAGAAAGACGGGAAGTTGAGAGCACCCGCTGACGGGTCGCAGTGGAGAAAGATCGAGAGAAAGTGGAGCGAATTTACAGGTGACCCGAGGAACGTATGGTTTGGTTTAAGTGCAGATGGCGTTAGTCCTTTTGGAGATCAGAGCAGCAAGCATAGCACATGGCTTGTGACTCTATGTATGTATAATCTTCCTCCTTGGTTGTGCATGAAGCGGAAGTTCATTATGATGCCAGTGCTCATCCAAGGCCCTAAGCAACCCGGCAATGACATTGATGTGTACCTAAGGCCATTAGTTGATGAACTTTTACAGCTATGGAATGGAAGAGGTGTATGTGTGTGGGATGAGAACGAACAGGAGGAATATGACCTACATGCGTTGTTGTTTGTAACCATCAACGATTGGCCTATTCTCAGTAACCTTTCAGGACAGACAAACAAGGGATACCATGCATGCACACACTGTTTAGATGACACCGACAGTATATATTTGGACAAATACAGGAAGAATGTGTACCTGGGGCATCGTCGATTTCTTCCGACCAACCATCAATGTCGAAAGAAAGGAAAGCATTTCAAAGGTGAGGCAGATCACCGGAAGAAGCCCGCCCTCCGTACTGGTGATCACATACTTGATATGGTCAATGATTTACAAGTAATCTTTGGAAAGGGTCCTGGCGGACTATCTGTTCCGACTGACGATGCGAGACGCACACCCATGTGGAAGAAGAAATCTATATTTTGGGACCTACCCTATTGGAAAGACCTAGAGGTCCGCTCTGCAATCGACGTGATGCACGTGACGAAGAATCTTTGCGTGAACCTGCTAGGCTTCTTGGGAGTGTATGGGAATACAAAAGATACACCGGAGGCACGGGAGGAACAGCAACGTGTGCATGAAAAAGACGGCATGCATCCAAAGCAGTATGAAGGTCCTGCCAGCTACGCTCTTACCAAAGAAGAGAAGGAAATCTTCTTTGAATGCCTGCTCAGTATGAAGGTCCCGTCTGGCTTCTCGTCGAATATAAAGGGAATAATAAATATGGCAGAGAAAAAGTTCCGGAACCTAAAGTCTCATGACTGCCACGTGATTATGACGCAACTACTTCCGGTTGCATTGAGGGGGCTTCTACCGGAAAACGTTCGATTAGCCATTGTGAAGCTATGTGCATTCCTCAATGCAATCTCTCAGAAGGTGATCGATCCAGAAATCCTGCCAAGGTTAAGGAGTGATTTGGTGCAATCTCTTGTTAGTTTCGAGCTGGTGTTCCCACCATCCTTCTTCTATATCATGACGCCCGTCCTAGTTCATCTAGTCGACGAGATTGTCGTTCTGGGCCCTGTATTTCTACACAATATGTTCCCCTTTGAGAGGTTCATGGGAGTCTTAAAGAAATATGTTCCCCTTTGAGAGGATGTCATTGGGTTTTTTGTTGACTTCATTCCTGACCTTAAGAAGATTGGTCTCCCTCAATCGGGGTATGAAGGGAGACTGACTGGAAAAGGCACGCTAGGAGCGGACTCAATAATATGTAGGGACGGGCATTCTTGGTCTCAAGCACACTACATAGTTCTACAGAATTCCACCTTGGTGACCCCGTATGTCGATGAACACAAGAATATTCTGTGCTCCAAACACCCGGAGCAGTGTGACGACTAGATTACATATGAACACATCAGGACTTTCGGTAGTTGGTTGCAAACACGTCTCATGGGTGACAACGCTGTTTCTGATGAGTTGTACTCGTTGGCCAGGGGACCATCTTCGACTGTATTGACTTACAAAGGGTACAAGATAAATGGGAATACATTTTACACGATCGCCCAAGATCAAAAGAGCACCAACCAAAATAGCGGTGTCCGCTTTGATGCAGCAACCAATAGGGGAAAGTACACATATTATGGTTACATAGTGGACATATGGGAACTTGACTATGGACATGATTTCAAGGTCCCTTTGTTTCAGTGCAAATGGGTCAATCTGTCAGGAGGTGGGGTACAGGAAGACCCACAGTACGGAATGACAACAGTGGATCTGAACAATCTTGGGTACACAGACGAACCATTCGTCCTAGCCAATGATGTGGCGCAGGTTTTCTATGTGAAGGACATGTCTACCAAACCGAGAAAAAGAAAAGATAAGGAAGCGAATACATCATACGATGAGCCAAATCACCACATAGTTTTTTTTAGGAAAAAGAGACATCGTGGGATTGGAGGGCAAGACAGACATGTCTGAAGATTATGAAAAGTTTCATGAAATTTCTCCCTTCAAAGTCAAGGCTGACCCAAGCACCCTCTTAAACGATGAAGATTATCCATGGTTACGGCGCAATAAGCAAAGGACACAAGCGAAGAAAAAGTGAAGACTTTCTCTCCACAACTATATCATTGCAGTTACATGTGAAGAAATGAAATGCCTTTTGTAACAGATGAGTTTTCGTATGAAACCCTAATACTTCAAAAGAGATTGTCCGTTTTGTACACGAAGTGCATCCAGTTTTTGCCGTAACCCTCTCAACTTTTTATAACATGCTATGTGGGTGAAATGATGATACCATGCCATCTTTCAACCTTTTCAGAGTTTATTTGTAGTGCTTTTCAATTTCAGGGTCATTTAGCTCAAAAAAATCAGTAAATGCATGAAAAATACAAAATGAAGTCAGAAAGGGTTGAAAATTTATGATATGGCTTTGAATGGTGCATTTTGAACATACAAAAAGTCTGGAGTTCAAATAAGTTCAAGAAAAATGAAATTCCTTTGTAACATAAGAGTTTTCGTCCGAAACCCTGATACTTCGAAAGAGATTGTCCATTTTGTACACGAAGTGCATCCAGTTTTTGCCGTAACCCTCTCAACTTTTTATAACATGCTATCTGGGTGAAATGATGATACCATGCCAACTTTCAACCTTTTCAGAGTTCATTTGTAGTGCTTTTCAATTTCAGGGTCATTTAGCTCAAAAAACGGACATTTTTTAAACTAAAATTCTATAAACCTCTAGTATTTTTGAAACTAAAATTATATAAAATTTATGCAACTAAAATTATCAAAGTATTTTTTGTTCAAAACATTAATAGCAAAAAGAATTTTCATAAAGAATTTTTTTGTTAGAAACTTTAATAGCAAATTAAAATAACAAAATCTGTTTTTGAATAAAACGGACATTTAAAATAACCTAAAAATTACTAAATTGAATATAATGATAAAACACAGTAATATTAAATAGCAGGAAAAAGAATCACTCGAAAATCTATTTTTATAGTAAAGTTATTCACAAACTAGTTATTCACACAAATTTAAAAGAATTCAAATTTAAACTATTCAAATTTGAAAACTAATGGCACTAACAGAAAGTTTATAATTTTTGTGACCTAACAGCAAAAAGAATTAAAAAAATAAAGCAAAAAACAAAAGAAATAAATAATGCAAAAAACAAAACAAAAAAACTGAAAAAAAATGCCGCCTACTGGGCCACCACGGCCTGAATACGACTAGAAACCCAACCAGCCAGTTGGGCCAGGATTCAGGCCCGCAGACGGCCCAGTAAGCCCACACGCAGATACAGAGTGGTTAGGCCCGTAAGCCTGCTTTAGAGAGGAGCTCGAAGGCTCTGGCGCACCGCGCCTTATAAACAGGTGCGGCACTCTATCAACTAGCGAGGTGGGACTAAACTCCCACCACGCCGCTGTGCAAGGCCATTGGTCCCGGTTGGTGCCACCAACCGGGACCAATGCCTACCTTTGGTCCCGGTTCGTGCCACCAACCGGGACCAAAGGTCTCTGCTTCCCGCCCTTTGGGCTGCTATAAAGAGACCTTTGGTCACGGTTGGTGGCACCAACCGGGACTAAAGGGGTGCATTAGTCCCGGTTGGAGACACCAACCGGGACCAATGGTGTGTATATAAGCAGCACTTGTGAAAATTTTCATTTTCATCTCGCAGTTCCCCCCGACGACGCCGACCTCCTCGACGCCGCCAGGCTGCCCCGACGCCGTCCCCGCCGTCGCCCTCGCCAGCCGACGCCGTCGCCGGCTCCCTCGCGCGCCGCCCCCGCCGTTGCCCTCGTCAGCCGACGCCGTCCGCCGCCCCCGAGCACACCCGGCCACGCCCCTGCCCCGGCCCGCCCCCACCGTCGCCGTCGCCGACGCCCTCGCCGCCCCCGCCGTCGCCCTCGCCGACGCCCTCGCCGCCCGCGCCGTCGCCCTCGCCGGCCACCCCCGCTGTGAGCCGCCGCCGCCCCGGCTCTGTTCATATCATTTTTTGTTCATTTTTTATATGATGAATTTTTTGTTCATATATATATATATAATGTATATATGTATGTGGCTATATGTATGTATGGATGTTCATATATGTATTAATTTTTTTGTTCAGAGCATTTTTTTGTTCATATATGTATTTTTTTTGTTCATATGTGTATTAATTTTTTTGTTCATATATGTATTTTTTTTCATAGAATTTTTTTCCATGTATATATGTATGTGGCTATGTATGTATAGATGGATAGCATTTTTTTCCATGTATGTATGTCGTTCTCGATATACCCCCTCCTCGATAACTTCGACATGAGGGGGGGGGGGTCGATATACCCCTCCCCGATAACTTCGACATGAGGGGGGGGTCGATATACCCCCTCCCCGATAACATTTTTTTCCTAAGTTACAAAGGTAAAATGTTCACCCCCCTCTCGATATACCGGGCGACCAACTCTCGAGGCCACCCAAACCCTAGAAAAAAAGCGTTGTCGATATACCCCCTCCCCGATAACATTTTTTTTCTAAGTTACTAAGGTAAAATGTTCACCCCCCTCTCGATATACCGGGCGACCAACTCTCGAGGCCACCCAAACCCTAGAAAAAAAGCATTGTCGATATACCCCCTCCCCGATAACATTTTTTTTCTAAGTTACTAAGGTAAAATGTTCACCCCCCTCTCGATATACCGGGCGACCAACTCTCGAGGCCACCCAAACCCTAGAAAAAAAGCATTGTCGATATACCCCCTCCCCAATAACATTTTTTTTCTAAGTTACTAAGGTAAAATGTTCACCCCCCTCTCGATATACCGGGCGACCAACTCTCGAGGCCACCCAAACCCTAGAAAAAAAGCGTTGTCGATATACCCCCTCCCCGATAACATTTTTTTTCTAAGTTACTAAGGTAAAATGTTCACCCCCCTCTCGATATACCGGGCGACCAACTCTCGAGGCCACCCAATCCCTAGAAAAAAAAGCGTTGGCCATCTCCTACCCCCTCCCGCCCCTACCCGACAATCTCTCGAGGCCACCCAAACCACTAGAAGAAAACTCCGGTAACTTCGACATGAGGGGGGACGTCGATCAACCCCCTCTCGCCCGAACAAGTCTATGTATCATTTTATCATATGTCAAAGTTTGATCATATGTCAAAGTTTGAATTTTGACATATGCAACAATATTTGATCATATGTCAAAGTTTGACTTTTGACATAGATTTATCAAGAATGCCCCCATTATGGATGTGCACAAGTTGATCCAATTTTTTTCTGATCTCATCTATATATATATTCTTCTATATGTCACGTTGTCTGTCAAAGTATTGAAGAAATCCATGGCTTCATCATTAGCCAGAAGTAACATGCGTATGATGCTACGAAGCTCTTCAAAGTTGTTTTGGAACGGAGTTCTGGATAGAATAATTTGCTTTTTGGTATGAATTTCAGCAAAGGCCTTCCAAATAGCGACATTCGGAAGGCTCTTGCTGAACTTCGTACCAAAAAGCTAATTAATTATCCTATCCGGGACTCCGTTCCAAAACAATTTTGGAGAGCTTCGTCCCATTATGCGCCTATTACTTCCGGCTAATGATGAAGCCATGGTTTTTTTGAATCCTTTGACACTAGACAACGTGACATATAGAAGGGTAGATGAGATCAGGAAAAATATGGACCATTTTCTGCACATTCAGAATGGTGCCATTTTTTTAATTAAATCCCTTAAAGGTTAAGAGAATCCCTTGTTTGACATTCATGATAGAGGCGGTCCGGACGTCGGACATTCATGAGAGAGGCGGTCCGGACGTCGGACATTCATGTTTGTATATTAATTGCCATGTTGTAATATTTGCAGAAACTATGGAACAAAGAGACGAAGAACAAGAACAGTTGTTGGGGGACATAATCCTCGGCGGACGTGATATCTTGTCGTTTCTCAACGACACCGATGGTCTGGAAGGAGAGGATGACGGCTCCAGTGATCGAACAATGGAGGAGGAAGGACATGATCATGATGGCTCCGGTGACCGAATGCCGGAGGAAGAAGGAGACCATGATGACGGCTCCGGTGACCGAACGGAGGAGGGAGTTGTTGCAAAGTCCGGCGAGGTATATATATTAATTAAGCCTGTGCTGACTAGCTAATTGATGCATTAATTGTTTTGGTATGTACATATATTAACTCTTCTTTCTTCTTTTATAGCCCTCCGGATCGAGCCAAACTTCGGTAACGAGACGAGGCCCGAAGAAGAGGTTGCGCAAGGATGAAAGGTTCACGATCACAGCACTCGCGCACGATGGCCATCTGATTGAACCCAAGCGGACCAAAGACGCATTTTCTGCTCAGTGCGGAGCTATTGTTAGGGACAACATCCCGATTAGCATCAAGCAATGGAATAAGCCTAAGGACGGCGCCCCTCAAGGAGATTATGTCACCGATAGACAGAAAGATGATCTTTGGACCGCGCTGAAGGCAAATTTCACCCTACCACCAGAGGAGGATCCGAATAAGCCACTTATAGAGCCACTGGTCAAGGCGTGTGCTCTTAAGAAGATGGCAGATCTATTCAGGAGGTGGAAGAATGAGTTGAAATCAAAGTTTGTCGACAAAGGGAAGACTCCAGAATTCACCGGCCAATTTGAGAAGATAAGAGATCACTGGCCCGCATTTGTGGCCTACAAGACATCGGACAAGAGTAAGAAAATGTCAGAGACAAACAAGAACAACGTGCAAAGAAGCAGTATCACCATCACACGGGGTCAGGTGGCTACCTCAAAGCCCGGCCGTTGTGGGACAAAGCTGAGAATGACCTGATTGCTAAAGGGGTCGAACCACAGACATTGAACTGGCCAGACCGTTCAAGGACTTGGTTCTTCGGGGTTGGGGGACCTTTGGACCCTGAAACAGGGAAGTGCCGTTGGACGGACGAGCAACTTGCAATACCCGTCACGAAGCTTCAGGAGTATATCACCGCAGCGCAGGAAGGGACGTTCATTCCCGACAGAGAGAAGGACGAGCTGACTGAGGCCCTAGGGAATGCTGAGCACCCTGGACGAACACGAGGCACACCAGACTCCATTCCATGGAAGGTTGGGTTACAGAAGCCGGGAGAGAACGAGGAAAGCGGAGTTGAGTGAAATGCAGAAGCTCAATGCAAGACTACAAAAGCTAGAGGAAGCTGAGAGCCAGCGAGCTGCCGGCCAACCATCTCAGCGGCACGAAGCTACCCTAGAAGCTACCCCGCCATCTCAGCGGAGAAGCAGCGTCGCTTCCACGGAGCCCGTTCAGCCTGACTTCACGTCTCCTAGCTACCCCGTGGATACTATCACGGAGGCTCAACATTGCGAGCTTATGACGAAATGCCGGAACCTCACTTTATTGGCGGCTGTCGGCTCTGTTGCACCTCCTCAACCCAACGGAACGTTTCACTGCCGTCCGATTCCACATGGCTATGCTGTTGTGATGGTGGATGAAGTAATGGAGGGATTTGAGGAGCTCGAGCTTGACCACTCTACAGGTGAAGGGGAGAATCGGCTGGTTCGTGCCCTGAGGAGTACATGTCTATGGCAGAAGGAGTACATCAAGCTTCCAAACTGGATGCCTCCGCCTCCTCCTCCTCCTCCGGCGAGTCAGGGCACTCCGCCTCCTCCTCCTCCTCCTCCACCTCCGGCGAGTGATCAGGGCACCCCGCCTCCTTCTCCGGCTGCTCCGACGCGTGAGGGCACTCCGCCTCCTCCTTCGCCTACTCCGGCACGTCGGAGCAGTCCGCCTCCTCCTCAGCCTCATCGACAACGGCGGAAGACAGACGCCGCCGCTCTGGCTCCTCCGGCGCGTCGGAGCACTCCGCCTCCTTCTCCGCCTCGTAAGCAACGACGAAAGAGAGACGCCGCCGCTCCGGCGGCTAGCAGTACAAGTAGAGGCGGGAGGCAATTCAGATACGGTCCATGTCTCAAGCCTCTGGAAAAGTTACCATATGAGAGGACCGAGTCTGAAAACGAGGAGATATGTCGTGCCCAACTGAGGGACCATTTTGCAAAGAAAACTCCACCTCCGAAGGAGAAGCAAGATCCGGTGAAAGTGAAGCGCACTATCGATGACCTGAAGCGACCACCACCGCCTCCGCCGGATTCCAACTATGTCCGGATTATTAAAAAGACATATGAAGAAGCGCGGCGGTCGGGAAGTACTTCTAGTGATGCAAGGTTAGCAGAACGAAGAAGTGGGAAAACAATTCCCCAGCTCGGCGAACAGGAGAAGCAATCGTGCCCCCCGCTCAAGGTGTCTAGCGATATCGTCGCTAATCATCCGGGAATGGTGCCCGGTACCAATCCTGGTGATTACTTGGGGGATGATGTAATTTTTCAAACGGCTGAGGTAACAAAAGAACAATATGAATACGTGCACGGGAAGCCTCTCGTCAAACCTGATCATCCTCCTCTAACAATGATGATGTACAAATTGCATGAGTGGTACATGAAAACCTGCAGGGAGTCTGGGAGAGACACTATGTATATGGCAGTGAAACCAGAGCACGAATTCATTGGACTTCCCGTGATGCCTGTTGAATTTGTGGAGTTATTTCAGTTATACAATCAACTGACCCTCGACAAACAACTCATGACTGCCTACTGTCTGTAAGTATTACTTCTATAGTTCTCTAGCTCAGCTCGTTCATTGCATGTATATATAATTATCCTCACTATATTATGCAGATTGAAGATCGTCGAATGCAAAAAACTAGGAATCTTCGACGTTGGGTTCATTAGCCCAGATGCCGTAAATGAATGGACGGTACGAAACTCAATCAAAGAGACCGAGGAGAACTTGCTAAAGTCGTTCCTTATACATCAAAACAAAAGGGGAATACTATTTCCTTACAACTTCAAGTGAGTGTTGTTGTCTTCTCTGTATACTCGGTTTCGCTTACTCGAGGTTAAGTAATGTAATTGATGAGTTATATATGCGTGCGCAGTTACCACTTTATTCTGCTATCCATTAAGCTTGACGGGGCATTATTAACTGTCTTAGACTCGAGACGTAAAGATCCCGAGAATTATGCGGACATGACTGCAATGCTCAAGAAGTAAGTTCAGTCAATACCGGGACCATATCGGCATGCAACTTTCGTTAATTTCTTGATATCAAGTAATCATTTTCTTTGCCTGGCAGGGTTTGGAAGAAGTTCTCCCAAAAGGTTCCCGGTCTAAACAAAGAGTTGCGATTTACGCACCCCCAAAGTAAGTAGTACTAGCTAGTTCCGCGCATCTCTAATTGATTCAAATTTTCATCAATATATCATTACCATGCTTGCTTATCAGTTTGATTGAACTCTATTCTCGTAAAGTGCTTGTACCAGAAAGAAGGGACTTCTTTATGTGCATACTACGTATGTGAGTTCATTCGCCACTCGACCTCTGAGCGGGGCTTCTCTGACAAACAATTTGAAGTACGTAAATAATATTCACAATTTTATTTTATATATTACCATCAATTGTGTTGAGTTTTATTCATATATATGCATGTATTGACCCCCTTCTTTAAATTAGATCTGGCAGATGCGGGATGAACTCCTACCACATGATCGCATACGAGCAATTCAAGAGGAATTGACGGGATTCTTTCTTGACCACGTCATACCTAAAGACGGAGAATACCATGCGAATTTGTGATTGGATCTTAGGTACATGATGTTAGGGATTGTAAAAGATGTTATATTGTATATATGTAGTAGCGTCGGATAGATATACGAAAACTTGTTGTTCGACCAATCTCTCGGAGAAAGAGAGGTCGATCACTTCTCTTTGTATATGTTCATGACGATCTTATGTACTTAATGGTTCCTTCATTTGCTTACTAGCTAGCGTGTCGAGTTCTCTCTATAGTAGCTAGCGTCGACCAAGCACGGAGAAAGAGAGGACACTTCTCTCTATTAGCTAGCTAACACAATATGAAACCCCTAAATTAACCCTACAAAACCCCCTAAGCCCCCCCCCCCCTCCCTTAAAAAAAAAAAAAAACCCCAGCTCCTGCCAGATGCTGACGCGTGGATGCCTTTTGGTCCCGGTTGGTGTTACCAACCGGGACTAAAGGTCCTCCTGCCTGGGCTCCCCGCAGCGGCCACGTGGAGGGCCTTTGGTCCCGGTTCGTAAGCAAACCGGGACTAAAGGTTTTGGGCTTTAGTCCCGACCCTTTAGTCCCGGTTCCAGAACCGGAACAAATGGGCCTCTGGAACCGGTACAAATGGGTCTTTTCCTAGAAGTGCCATGCGTAACTAAAGCGTGAGCCACCAAATTACACACACGCTTGCACTGTAGGTTCTTAAAATCGAAATAAAAATATTGAACAGGAGGAACTTCGCCTCCATGGTGTGACACGTCGTGCTTGTTGGATTGGAGAGCAGGCATAAGTATAGAGGCATCCTTCTTGATAATGATGGGACCCATTCTATCGTCAGCCGCAAACTAAATTGCATTCAAGCGGGCGATCGTCTCCCCATGGATTATGTGAGCCCAACCCGTGGACCACACCATTGCAGCCCCTGTACTTGTCTCAGATGTCATCGATGTTGATCTTCAGGAAATCTTCAGATGTTGATCTTCAGGAAATCTTCATGATTATGTCCAGCGATTAACAGGCATGTGCTTTACAGAAAGCAAAGGTTTAAGCTGGACCAACCAAACAGCCAAGACACATGTATCGTTCACACAGGTTCACTTGCAGGCAGAATACATCTCCAACGCAGGCAGGCGCAACAAAGACTCACGGAACAAAAAGACTGACCATACTACCCAGCACATCTATACCTATCTTTATCTTTATCTTTACCTACTAATAAAGTACGGATTGCTTCTGTCCGTCCGTCATTAGTTTTTTTTACTAAAACACCCCTGCAATTTTGGGTTATTAACGCGCAGGACCGTTTTAAATGGCCAACGGAGAAAACGTTTCGTTGTAAAAAAACACCAGCAGACACGAGCACGAGCTTCTCCTCCTCGACGCGTACGATACGGCACCGCGCCGCCTCCGCCGCCACGCGCGAGCCATCAGATCAGAGAGGGGTTGCTCCCCGGGTGGACGGCGGCCCGTCTTGTAGCCGCCATCAGCGACTTGGTCGCTGTGCCCTCCCCCCAGTTCGGACGGATCTAGGAGGAGGACTAGGTCTCCCGTCCCCCTCCCCCCAACCACCCCCTCCCTCCCCTGTCCGGCAGCAAGCCTGACCATCCCAGGCAAGTCAGGCAAGTCTCTTGCGGCGTGGGATGGACGGAGACTGAGGTTTCCTTTGGGGTACGCAGCTGGGAGGATTGCTCGTAGTATGAGACCGCGATGTGGTCCTCATTGGAAATTGCAGATGCAATTTGGCGATGGCTGTAGGTGTAGCTTCATTTATGCATATTGGGAATCTTGTTTTGATTTCTTTCGGGTGGAGGCTATTTCGTCAACAAGAGGCCGGAGGGAGAGCTTGGGTGGGCAGCATGACATGCGTGTCTACAACAGCGCGGAGGGGGAGATCGAACAATGCGCGTTCGGCTGCTCTGCTGCGGTGGCATGGGAGAAGAGCTTGAAAGCAGCACAACCGGTTTTGCGGCTGGTATTGGCTGGTATTGAAGGGAGAGCTTGGCAAGAGAGCTCTACTGCCTCGAGCATGGTATACAGCCCCAATGGCATCATGCCCACTTGCCCAGGTAAGCTTTTCTTTGTTCCTATTCTTGCACTTGTTGGTTTTTTACTTCAGAGCTCTGGAAAATATGAGATGGTATGTGTCTTCTTTTCTGGTACAAGTACTTTCAACCAGCACAGTATAATTGCTACAATGAACAAAGGTTGTATTTTTACATTGATTGTTACGCAAATAGTTGTCTTAGCCGATCACCTGCTGTGTATCCTTTCTTGAACCAATGCCAGATTATTAATCTTGATTGAATTTAAAAAGTGATTATGTCGAAATTCCTCTTTGGTATATATTTTTTCTATCAGCATCCTTTATAAGGATACTTTTTCTGCATCTTTGTTTCCAAAGGTTGAGAAAGTATGTCTCACCTTTTTCTTCAGAATTTCTTGCATGAAACTGATCGTTGTTTCTTCTTTTTCTTTAGGAGTTAAGGTTGTATTTCTGACAGGAGCATATGTATTACCTTGATTGAGTTCTTTTGGACATTGTATTACTGTTACAACTTACCAGCAAAATAGAACGAGAGTCATGTCTGATAAGGTATTATGCTTCAGTTGTATGCTTGTAGAGCATTGTTTTTTTTTTGTCATCCAAGTATTACTAAACCCTACCAGGTTTTATAATGACACACCATTAACTTGTTATAGGATGCATGCAGATGGGGCGATGCACTGATGAGCTCACCACTATGCTTATAACTAGCTTGTTCAATTTCTCATGTGAGATCGAATTGCTTTGATGTGAATTTTCATAGTTCTTTGTGCTCTTTCCTTCTTGCTGAACCAATGTTTCCTCATGAGGAAGACGCTAATGATGAGCAACATTCCTTGGGGGCTGAAAATTGTAGAGGACAGAGTGGTGTCCCTTCAAATGCATGTAGCATTTAACGTTAGTGATGGTATTTATAGCAGAGCTAAAATTTCAACAACTCTGCAGTAAGTGCATAGGCGGGTCCTGTTTATAGCAGAGCTAAAATTTCAACAACTCTGCAGTAAAATTTAGCAACGAAAATGCAGTTGCTAAAGGTTGTTGTGATTTTCTTACAGTTGTTAATGCATTTAACTTTTTATGTTGTTGTGTATTTAATTTGGAGTTAAAGATTTTTATCCAGCCCCATGACGCCTTGAGAAGGCTGAGATTAGCCATCGTGCTCTTCTCCATTGCTTCTTAAGATGCATCGCCCCATCGTGCATTTAGTTTGCCTGACCTGCCCCAGAAGCATCCAATCTCGCCTCCAATGCCTTTGCCGGAACACCTTCCGCCGTCCGCGTGCTCCACACTTCGTCGGGACTCCCGGCTGCAGGTTTTCCATTTGAGGTATGTACTAAAGCTAACCTTGCAAGAGGCATGTAAGAAAAGCATGAGTTTCTACAGATTACCTGCATCTTCTGTTCTGTTGTACTAAGCTATGCGATGAAGTTGATGGAATTGCTAGAAATCAGAAAATGAACTATGGAATAATTAGTGACCAGTGAACGTTGGCCCCAGGGAATAGCCCAGTTATCGCAAATACCAGAACTGCATTCTGTCTAGATCTTTTGGTTGTCCGTCGGATCGGGCATGTGCATTGCACAGCAGCATGCAAGGCAGACCATCACCGAAAATCAGTTGGGAATCAAGTGCATCATCACGATGACACGACTTATTACAACAAGAGAACCCATCCACGGTAAAAGAAAAGACATAGTATCCAATCCATCACATCCTAATTAAACCACAAACAGATGGTCTTGCCTTGATCAAGCGTGTAAGCTATAGTAGTTTACAATGATAGATTTGGGCCTCAGATGGGTTGGTGTGCAACCAGTCCACGGCGGACTCCGACAATGTCTAAACGGCACGGCGGTAGCGCCCATCAGCGTCAGCGAGCGTCACGCGCGTCTGCAACTACTCGCCTTTATCCGGCACTCTTGGGTAGTCAGGCATTTGTCTTGTTCGGCTATCCTGAACTCACTCTGATCTGCCGCCCCTCATCAAGTTGACTCGATGTGAGATGCCAATTACTGTGTATTGTGATTTGATTATGTTGTTGAGTATGCCACGGTTCGAGAAGATTAACTATTGCTGCACTGTAGTTACACAAATTATTTTGCATCTCAATAGTTACGGGCGATGATTATTAGCACTACTAGAAAAAGGACTGTTAGTGGCGCACCTATTTTTGCCATTAATGGCGCACTATAGGTGCGCCACTATTATCACGCCACTAGTAACAAATACTAATGGCGCACCTCTGGTGCGCCATTAGTATTGCAGGTAACAGTGGCGCACCTTGTAGTGTGCCATTACTATTGCTACAGGTGCGTCACTGGTAACTTTTTTTTTTGAATTTTTTTGATTTTTTTTAAATTTTGAAGGCGGGAAAATAGTAGTGGCGCACCGTCTAACCCCCACCGTGCGTCATTGCTATTTTTGAATTTTGAATTTGGATCTGGATCTAGATCTGGCTCATTTTTTTGGCTTGTTTTTTTGCTCGTTTTTTTTGCTTGAATTTTTTTCAAATTTCGTTCTCGACCTAGATCTGGTACGTTCTTTGTGCCGGGGGAGCTCCACATGTGGCCGGAAGTAGAGGAGGAGGGAGGAGAGACCGTGAGGAGGAGAGGAGGGAGGAGAGACCGTGAGGAGGAGGTCGCCGGAGAGGAGGAGGAGCACCGTGAGGAGGAGAGGAGGGAGGAGGAGGTCGCCGGAGGAAGAGCACCGTGAGGAGGAGAGGAGGGAGGAGGAGGTCGCCGGAGGAGGAGCACCGTGAGGAGGAGGTCACCAGAGGAGGAGCACCGTGAGGAGGAGGAGGTCGCCGGAGAGGAGGAGATGGAGTGGAGGAGATATCGATGAGGAGATGGAGTGGAGGAGAGGAGGAGAAGAATGCAGGGGTAAGTGGCTGGCCGGCCCTTTTAAACTTCTGTCCCAACTTAGCAGTGGCGCACCATGCACTGGTGCGCCATTGCTATTTTTTTGAATTGTGAAGGCGGGAAAATAGTAGTGGCGCACTATTCACTGATGCGCCATTGCTAATTTTTTTATTTTTTTTTATTTTTTTGAATTGTGAAGGCGGGAAAATAGTAGTGGCGCATTATTCATAAGGTGCGCCATTGCTAACTTGTTTTTTATTTTTGTATTTTTTTGAATTTTGAAGGCGGGAAAATAGCAGTGGCGCATCATGCACTAGTGCGCCATTGCTAATTTATTTATTTTTTGCCTCCAAATCTTAAAAGCATCGTAACTTTTTTTCTGTTAGGTTTTTGAGGATTCTAAAAAATCGATAACGGGCGTAGCATATTGAATTCGGATGTAACTTTTCGAGTAGATGCTTTTTCATATGAAAAACTTTTTGAAGATCGTATGCAAAAGTTACGGCCATTTTACCGAAACACGGCGGCCTTTTGCAAAAAAATTCAAAATTCATGTTTGTTAATTTTCCTAACAACTAGAACACATAACACATGGGCATCTCGAATGATTTTTAAATTTGAATTTTTTATCATTTTCTTTTATTTATTTTTAAACTGAAAAGGCGATCCACCGGGGGGTGGGGGTGTGCGTTTGTGTGTGTGTGTTTGTGTGTGTGTGAGGTTAGTAATGGCGCACCCTCCCTGGTGCGCCATTGCTAACTAACCTCACACACACACAAACACACACCCACCAGACATAGCAATGGCGCACCACACCTAGGTGCGCCACTGCTATGTAGCATAGCAGTGGCGCACCTAGGTGTGGTGCGCCATTGCTATGTCTGGTGGGGGGATGGACACAAAAAATAGCAATGGCGCACTGCTCAAGTGGTGCGCCATTAGTAAAAAAATAGCAATGACGCACCTGATTCAGGTGCGCCATTGCTATATAGCAGTGGCGCACCACCATCATGGTGCGCCACTAGTAGAGATATTGGGGATAAGCCTTTTTCTAGTAGTGTAGAATCCCATACGTCAAGACGAATCCACATGTACGCACGCGATATAGAGACCATGCATTATGTGAAAACCAAGGACACACCTATCTTTGATTTGGAAATAATTATCAATGACACAGCTGTCATTCACTTGATGTAGAAATAATTATTTCTACTAATTAAGAGCTCTATTGCTGTAACTTTTCAGTAATCTTGATCGGCTGCTCTCTTCATTCAAGCTGATTCTCTTTAATCTTTGGTAATCTTGATCAGAAGCTATAGGATTTATGGTCTGTATATGCCATTTGTCGAAACTGAACAAGAACGGTGCAATCTGCAGTCCTGTCGTATACTGCATTGCACATTAAATTGTATTTGATAACATATTTTTCAGTATTCCTGTCACTTATATGAAGGTGAACCTTGCTGGTATTTTTCTGCCATTAGAGAATAGGAGGTTTAACATTTTTGGACATTGGTCATACTGGATTCTTTTTTTTCTAAACTATTCTCCTCTTTCTATTTTCTTCATTACAAAATATAATAGTACTCATGCTTGCAGAATTTGTACGTAAAATGTGGAGCAAGACACCTGTACGGCATGGTTGATAGTACCATCTTGAGAATTGATAGCTTTCCGAGTAGCTCTGCAAATCCAAAGGGGTCATGGCTTGGAGCAAAAGGACATTGTGCAACATGTCTACAGACTACAGGGGTAAAAGCAAATGCGTGGGCGTGGCCGGTGATTGAACACAAGTCAGTTGCAGTAGATACATATGTACTAATGAGCAACAGTAGCGGATTTTTAAAGTACTACATAATGAGTTAGGGTAGATTGTTGGCAAAGAGATATCAGCAGCCAGCATTTAACATAGAAGATGTATTCTTTTTCTAATTTTTTCCCAGTTCAAGTAGTGAAGAAAAAGATGGCCAAGATATCTGACAGGATGCTGCTGAACTCAACTTATGGAACAGAATCAAATAGCATTGACACATTAGGTTATACCCATTATAGTCATTAAGTCCTGCCCAATATTGGTTGTGAGGGTTAAGGGGGTGTTGATCTTTTGGGCGTTATTCGGAGTATGTGATACTTTTTCTCCCGTTGCAACGCACAGCCTTGTTTACTATATAATCTTATTGAACTAGGAGTCGAGAACTACAATTCCCCAAAAGATCATATATGCTTGATATGCATGAGCATATCGTGTATCTTTAACACCATTCATTTTGAACCACTAGAATAATAAAAGTCGTTTGATTGGTAAATTATTTTGAAGATTTCTAGACATATTGTTTTGAGCACAAGGTTTCTAACACATACTTCTATATTTTGTATATGCTGCAATCCACGACATTTTTACTTTTAAGAAGTATGAAGCCACAAAAATATATGTCCCCGTTGCAACGCACGGGCCCTTGTGCTAGTCTATTAAAAAAGAAATTGCTATTCTTGGTCCGTCATGCTATTTTATAGAAACCCCCCTGATGTTTCTGAAGTTAAACCCGTAGTACATATCAAATGTTTTTTAAAATACTCATATCTTTTAAACCGTAACTCCAAATTCAACATGTTATATATCAGATTTGATTAGAAAAATATGTATAATCTGAATATAATGTTATTTACCTGTTAATCATTAAAAAAATACTATCTATGGTGCAATCTTAATCAATAAAGCATTATCCGTCTTTCTTTCATACCGGTACTGAACCGGGGATGAACACCTCAGCAAAATTGGATTTGAGACGGAATTACAGGTAAATTTAGTAGAGATATCCAATAAATAAGAACATGCATGACAAGAAATAAAAGAAAGACTCAATAAAGATGGAATGTCCGTTATAAAAGAAATAAAAAAGAAATGCACAGGAGATCAGATAAAGATGAGATGTTGCATTATTTCCCCTATATATAAGAAGAATAAAAGAGAGGTGATGCATGACAAAAGTAAAAAAGCAGGCATGCATAACAAAAAATAAAATAAAATACATGTTTGATAAGATATAAATAATGGTGAAACATGGATCAATACCTATGACATGCATGGCAAGAAATAGTGATGAAATAGGGACGCAAGTACCTGCGTTCACAAAAGACCATACAAAAATTTTCGTTTCCAGACAAAAAAATCTTTCTTTATGATTAAAAAATTCTTTATCTTTTTAACAACTCTTCATGTATATAAGAAATATGCATGTGAAAAAAAGTTTTCAAGACTTACAACAAAAAATATTTGCACATACATAATAAATATATGTGTAGTTTTCAAAATAAATGATCGGAGGTGTAGACCATATCAAATGTAGCACTCTACTGCAAGTGTTGGGCTTGAGCACCAAAAAATGCGACACCAACATCTTTTTCGACACAGGTTGTAAACAACAAGCCAAGAGACTCTCTAGCAAAAGGGTGGATAAATTATTAAAAATAAGATGTTGGGGAACCAAACTAGGTGAGCATAGAGGAGGCATGAAGAGTTCCAGAGTGAAGCGAGGATGAGCTCAGGACGGCGACGCGAGGATGAGCTTGAGGTCATGGATCGGAGCCACGAGCTGGGATAATGTTGAACATGTCTTGAGTTGAAGATGCTTAACCTAGAAGCTGCCCTTGACGCCCACATGTCTCAGTAGTGTGCTAATGTGTCATCGTCTGTTTTTGTCGTTTCCTTTACCGGCCCGTAACAACATCCCATTGCGCACATGACATGAGTAAATGCATGATCACTTGCCCGTTTCTTTGTACGCATTAAATCTACATGCAAGCCTTGTTAAAATAGAAGACCTGTGAAATCTTGAACTCGTTTTTGTAGGCTAAGACCATCATTGTTTGAGCCGTAGCTACAAATTCTGAAATTATAAACCTTTTTGTAAATTAAGAATGTGTGGTATTTTTTTCTCCTGTTGCAATGCATGGGCCCTTTTGCTAGTCAATATTAATGGAGGCCACAGATTAAGTGAGGCTCCCTCGCCTTCCACCGAAGCAACTTTTGGCTCCATTCTGTTCCAAAGGCTGATCGTACCTGTTGTAGGATATTCCCGAAGGCTTGGATGCAGCCCAGTAGTGATGTTTCCCTGTCCAAGATTATTTTTAAAGAGGCTCATATCACATCGAGCAGCAAAATAAACTAGCATGTCCACGAGCAAAATAAACTCTGGACCGATTCCAAGTCGATACATATTTGGAAGATCAAACTACCTTTAAGAATCAAAGTCTTCATGTGGTTTGTTCACAAGGAGGTGATTCTCACTAAGGATAATTTGGCAAAACGTAATTGGGAGGATAATACAAGATGCAGCTTTTGTCATCACCATGAGACTATCAAACACCTCTTTCTAGACTGTCCGTTCGCAAAAAAATTATGACGATCCATACATATAGCCTTTAATATCACACCTCCAGATAGTATTCACACGTTATTCGGGACGTGGCTAAATGGAGTAGAGATATATACTACGAGACATATTCGGATAGGAGTATGTTCTTTACTATGGGCTATATGAAATTGCAGAAATGACATGGTTTTTAATAGACAAACTCATACAAATTTTTTGCAGGTATTACACAGGGCAAGTTCTTTGATCCGTACGTGGTCGTTACTCACTCCTGTGGAAACCAGGGAGCCTTTGGTTACTGGGTCTATCCGATAGGAGATGGTAGTTCGGGATATCTACGACCGGTTTGGATGACGGTCCACTAATAGGATAGGTGGTTAGGCATCTAGTCCTATTTTCGCCGGTTGTGGCAACTTTTTCATTTTGAGATTATTTCGCAGCTTCTTTTGAAGCTTGTATTGGACCGCAAACCTTTTGATTACTTTCTTTAATAAAGGGACCGCATGCATCTTTCTGATGCAGAGGCCGGAGACAATCCTCCTTTTCTAAAAACAAAAATTATTACTCTGTCTGTATCAAAATATACGACATTTTTTAACACTATCATAGTGTCAAAAGGCGTCTTATATTTTGTTACGTAGGGATTGCGTATGACTTGTTTAAAAAGCAACTGCGAATCAAATTGAAGCATGAAGCTAATAATATAAGTTGCATGCAACGACAATTCAAGATTACAAAATTCAGCAGCATATCTAAACTTGTGGCCTTGCAACAGCTAGCTAATAGACACAAATGTAAAGAAGATGGAACAGCTTCTTCTTTATACATAAGAAACTAACCTATTATTACATCATCACAGGCACAAACAATACAAGTTGAGCAGCTAGCTAGCGAATCAAGGAGACAACATGAATTAAAGATGATACAAGGAAGAGAGAGTAGGAAGGGAAACCTCCCGGCCCTGAAAGAACTATCTACTGATATTTCTGGACATTTATTTATTTACTGCCCCACTTTATATATAAAGAAACATAATAAAGTACACGGCCGAACCTTACAATACCGAAAAAGTTTCCGCCCCGCTTTATATATAAAGC
This sequence comes from Elymus sibiricus, assembly GCA_039707655.1. Lineage (NCBI taxonomy): Eukaryota > Viridiplantae > Streptophyta > Magnoliopsida > Poales > Poaceae > Elymus > Elymus sibiricus. The sequence goes on from CM077669.1 coordinate 89,579,214, forward strand.
AACGATCATCAACAACCCGGTACCATGTGAGCCTGCCCTCCGAATAAACCGGATCAGGCGATCTCATGCTTCCTCCGTCCCAACCATCAGCCGCCGGTGAGATTTCTCGTCCACAACCCCTCCACTCCCTCCCCCCCTCGCCGCTGCATGAGGCTGGCGTCGGGCAGCCCGTGGCGCCGTCGGGGATTGCGACGACGGGGCCCTTGCTTCTCCGCCTTGTGCTAGAAGCATTTGGATCTGGGACGGCGGCATTTCCGGCAAGGCCCCTCCGTGCTGCAGCGAGCGGCGGGGCTGGCGTGGTGCCGGTGGTCTGGTCGGGCGGCCGATGGATCTTTGGTGGACCAAGGCTTGGCGTGGCTGCTCTGGCAGCCGGCGGCGCCCGATCTTCCCGTTGTCCTCCAGCCCTGATCGGTGTGCTTCTCTCTTGCGGGTTCCTGGTGGTGCCGGCGTGCTTGCCGGGTCCCTGGCCGCGGGTGAAGCTGGTCGATGAGATCCATATTGGGGGAAATCCCTTGGTCAGCCCCGGCCATCCGCGCCGGCGACGACGCTCAAGGGCACCGATTTTCTTCTTGGAGACGTCGGTCTACGTCTGCTCCTCCACTTCCCCCCTCTCTGCCTCTAGGGTGAAAACCCTAACTCCGGTGGGCAGCGGCGGCGTCCTTGACGCCGTGACCTTCCTGAAGGCGTCACCTTGAGGGCTGAGAGCATGGTTAATAGTATAGCCAGCTGCTGTCTATAAGCCATTGCCATGTCATTTATAACCCATCTTATAGCCAACATGTACAATAGTTGATCAAAAGAGTATACTACTTTTTTATTATATGGCCCACCTTTTACTCTCACAAAGTTCCTAGGAGCACGTGCTAGAGCCGGCTCTTAACTAAGAGCCCGCTTACCTTCTCTCTCCTCTTCTCTTTCCTCCAACTAAGCAAAAATATACTAGTTTATTTCTTATAGCCTGCTAACTCAGCTCTATTGTACTTGCTCTGAGTGGTGGTGGGCACTGTGTGGGTCCTTGACGGTTGCTGGTGATGGGCACTGCTTCGGGGAAACCCTAGGATTTGGTCTTCCAGATCGGACGATGGCGGTACTGCGGTGTCGCTTCTCTCTTGGGAGCATCGTTTGTGGAGCATCGCTGGATGACAGAGGCAGGAGGTGGAGCGGCTTCGTCTTGCACGGAGCTTTGATGGAGCTGTCAAGTCGTACCTGTCCGATAGGTGCTACGCTGAGTCATGCCTTGTTGGCAGGTGCTATGCACGACAGTTCTTCCGAAGTCTTCGCGTCTGGACGGATGAGCACAGGGCAGTGGCGCCGTTGGGCGCCGTGGTGGCGTCGACGGATGTCCGGACTGGCAAGGATGGTGCGGATCCCTCTCCTGAAGATGGGTCAGTGGTCCGATGATGATGGCGGCTTCTAAAACGTGTGCATGTGGTGTACGCTTTAGGTCTGCTGCACCGGTTGTTGGTCCCGATACGTTATGTGGATGGATTGGCGACGACACCGGTTTTAGATATGGGGAGTGAGAGCACTCCACATTATCGAGTTTGTACGTGTGAGTGGTGGCTTCAGGTGGATTGATGTATGTTCTTGTCAGACCTTTGTGGAATAATTAATAAAGATGGTTGCATGCATCGATTGATGCACAGGCCGGGGGTTTACCCTCCTTTTCCAAAAAAATCAACAACCCGGTACAAACGCACACCACCACAACACACGCACACACCCAAGGCAGGATACGTAGGCGTTGAGCGCAGCAACACCATCCCTAGCACTACACGAGCAACCAGGGGCTTCAACCGTGAACACGCCACAGCGAAGAGATGAAGCCGCATACGACGAAACTTGGGCTCCAAGGTGGCGCCTTATGGAAGGATACGACAGCGGAGCACCATCACCGCCCAATCCGAGGATCAGAGTTTCCCCTGGAGCAACACGACAGGCAATGAGATCCATGACGAGGCATTGAAGAAGGGAACGAGCTTCGCCAAAGCCGGTCCGTCTGAGGATAGAACAAGTTTTCACCCCGGCCAACGCTCACCGTCACCGAACGCCACACCCCTGCTATCATGCCGCCCACACGACCATGGCCATCGGGGTCGTCGCCCTGGCATTCAAGACCTTGCCACCACCTCACCCGAGACCCGCCGCTACCCCAACCAAAGAGACGAGCAGAAAAGCCCCACCTTTGGCGCTCCTGGGCAGCTCCCAACGTCGAGACCTGATAGGCCGGACAAACCTGGCATCCATCGATCCGTCCTGCAGTACCGCACGCGAGACGAGCTCGGTCCTGTCACCGGGCGCGAGACGAGTCGGTCCTGCCGCCGGGCGCGAGACGAGCTCGGTCCAGCTGCACCGGACACAAGATGAGCGATGGACCACAACTCGAAGAGGGCCAGCCCTTCGACAGTAACACACGTGCGACGAGGAGAGGGATGAAGGCTGACACAGGTCGTCTACGGATGAGTCGACGGTGGAACAAGCCAGCCGCCGCTGCAGCCGATCTGCCAAGCTACCGTGGAGCCATCCATGGCCAAACCAGCAACCACACCGGGCTACTGCCCAACCCGCGTCGCCCGGTGAGCTCCAAGCGTCGGAGCCGCTAGGCACACACCCGCTTGTCTAGCCATCGTTGTCGTGTCGGAGCCACCACCACGTCAAGGCCGTCACCTCGTCGGATAGGGGCAACATCACCCGACCCGCACCTGAACCTTACAATATGGTCGGTGGGGGGGTGCTTACAACGCAGATCGCAAGGTACACTATAACCCTAGAATGAGCCTAACACCTCGCCGCAGCCTGACCGAAGACTCCTGAGCTCCACGACAATGGCTCCAAGAGGGTTACGACGCGAAGCATCGCTGTTGCCGAGTCTGAGAAGATAGAGGTTTTCAGCCGTAGCCCTGGCATAAGGGCGAGCCCAATGACAACGTCTTCAAGAAGCAAGCGACACCCATGAGCGCCACCGTCATCGGCGTTACAAACCCGAAGTTTCTCTCAGACACTTCCCTCCACCATCGAGAGAACACTCGGTCACCACCGTGTCAAGGGTCGATCCATCCCCACAGGATCTAGGTTAAAGCCAGAGCCTCCCGCCACTACACACCTTTCTGCCCACACGGCCAAGAGGTGGAGTCACCCCCGCTACCACGAATCCAGTCGGGAAGCCAACCGTGAAGCCCACCATCCAAAACCACCGCTCCGACGTCCCCGTCGCGAAACACCATACACCATCCACGTCCCAAAGCACCCAACCATGGTAGGACGAGCAGAGATACCTCTCTACTCCTAGCCCGGCATCAACCACCGGCTTTGGGTGAGCGCCTCCATTGTAGGAGGCACCCCCACTTACGTCCTCAACCAATTCCGGTTGATTGGGGTAAGGGGGGACACGACTCGGTGAGATCGATGGATGCCGCCGAGCAAGACCCTTGCCATGGCCCAGGAAAACGTGGATCCATCCGACGACACATGAATGCAACGACCACCACCGCAGACCCCCGCACCCCACGAAAGGGGCAACCACATCCCCCACGAGCACAACCCAGAACGAGCCTACTGCACCTACCTGGAGCAAAACCTCCGACCTCCCTCAGGACCACATCTGGCCTGCCCGAGCATGAGCCCCAGGTCGACGTGAACCCCGTCTCGCGAGCAACCCAAGCGTAGCTGGTTCAGATCCAGGAGAAGGAAGGACACAACCACCAAGCGCACCCCGCCACCGATCAAAAACCGCCACCACCAGGGCAGCCACGGCCTCATCGATGACACGTGCAACCACCTACGGCCACCCCTCCAAACCTCCACGCCACCACAAGACCCAAGGCCACCACCAACCTGTAGCCAAAACCCACCTGAAGAAGGGTAGAGGAAGCCGACGAACCTCGCATTGGACACAAGGGGACAGCCAGGTGGCCATCCCAACATCGCCGGCCACCGCCGGACGGAGTCGCCGAAGGGGCAGCCGCCGCCACCCGCCAGATCTAGCAACTCCAGATCCAGGCAAGGGCCATCCAAGGTAATCAAGGGTCCAGCTGCGGCGCGGTAACAGCCACACTAGCCTGGGCTCCCTCCAGCAGGGCGCGCACCGCCGCCACCAGCTCCCGTGCCTGACATCGAGGTCCACCTGCACCCCCTAGCCTAACCACGGTCTCATGGGGACGAATAGGACGGCGACCGTTGCCACACACCCGTAGGCGTAACTCATTGTATAGTATATGTATTTGTTTTACCTGGTTTAGTTGTTTGTTTGATTTTTTTTCATTTTTATATCTAAAGGAGTTATGTAAATTTAAGATATGAGGAGTGCAGCTATTTTCAGTAATGTGTGAATATGGTAAACTATCTCCAACTTGGGAAGAAATATCTTGGAATCAGACATGCATTTTTTGAACAGAAAAACAGTACTAAACAAGCCCGTAGCATTTTGCAGACTGTATCCAACGTAAACTATCAACTGTCTCCTCTCAGTCATGCTTGGGCAGGCCAACAAGAAGTAATCGTTTCCAGCTACCTTGAAGTACTAATTTTTTCCATGCACAATGCTCAAGGAGTCAGGTGTAGCAACCAAACAAGCATGTAGCGTTTTCCAGATTGCCTGTGTCAAGCTGGTGGACAAACGGGTTTCATGCGATGGGTACTGGATTTATGGAAACATCGAACCACCAGGTCTATTCACATACTCCTGAATTCGCATGCCCATGTCTATTATCGTGCCATGAGTTCTTGATGCCTCCCAGCCCGAATCGAAGAACCAAAATGGCAATATCAACATGTATTTAAACCCCTGAGTGGCTGTAGTTATAAATGGATCTGGGAGGCGAAGATTCCTCTCAAGATTCAGATTTTTATGTGGCAATTAGCTCAGGACGCTGTTCTCACTAGACAGCTGATGAAAAGGAAAAAATGGCCAGGCAATCCAACCTGCTCCTTTTGCAATGGGGTGGAAACTGCTACACACCTATTCTTCACTTACCCTGTGGCTCGTGTGGTCTGGAGAGCAATTGGAGTGGCGCTGGGAACGGATATGTGTCCTCATAATTACTGGCAATTCTATGTGTGGTGCTATAAATTTCTTCCTGGTGGTAACAAGTTTTATTCGGTTGGCTTAGCTGTTATAACTTGGGCAATTTGATTAACGCGTAACAGGACTACTTTCGAGAAAAAGATGATTAAAACTCCTTTTGAGATTCTATTCTCTATGTCTCTTTTCTAATATACTTGGCAGGTCTTCGGTCAAACGAGGAGGCGAAGAAGCTACGACATGGTGCGGAGATGATCAGGTCAAACACCATGAGCTTGATGCGTATATGTGATGCTGCCAGGCAGGCGGTGGATGGGGGGAGATGATTTCTTGCTATGCAGCTCCAAGAAAGGAGTTATGAGGGGACCCGTCTACACTAGTAGAGAAATGGCTAGCCACAACTCTTGCTCGTGGCGCGCCATTTCTCTCCAACGCCAGCACTAATATTTTCAAGTAGTTCCGGCGTCTGCCAAATTGGTACGCCAGCTGTACATGGTTAGTGCTGGCGTGGTTCATTTTTGTCACGCTACAAATGTGTTGGCCCACCCGTACTTCCCGTTCGGAACATAGTGGTGGCGTTGAGTTTTCCTGCACGCCGTAGATAAATAAATAGTGCTGATGTGCCAAATTTGTTTACGCCAGACATAATTGTATTTACCCTTTTTTTAACTTAATGGGTCTTTTTTTATCCGGCTTGTTATTAGCTATGGCGTTGCTGTTTAGGCCCACCTGAGTCAACTACCGGCCCATAGTAAAAGACCTAGTCACCGCCGCCCTCTCATTTCAACTCCCCGACCAGCCGCCACCCGTCGCCGCCCCGTCGCCTCCCGTCGCTGCCCCGTCGCCGCCCATCCTCTCCTCTCCGTCCTAGCAAGGTTCACTCCTTCCTCCGTCCTCTGCATCTCCTTCCTCGGCTCTCCGTCCATATATATGTGGGATTCATCCATATATAAGTTAATTTATGATTGCTATGTGTAGAAATTTTAGTACATGCATATAATGGATTGCTTTATGTGATGTAGAATCAAAATTTGATTCCATGGATTGCTTTGTGTATAAATGTTAGTCATAAGCCAATGTAAAATCCGATGCATTTTGAGTAGATTTTGTTTACTTGTGTATATACATGTTACTATATACTGTAGAATTATACACATGTTACTTTTCAATATGTTTAGAATCCGATTATATACTTAGTTTTCAATATGTTTTTGTGTAGTATGGTGCAACCAGCACCATGCCGAGTGTGCAGGTCAAGGTGCACAACCAGCCTTGCAACTGCCACCTTGTTCGGCATTTACTTCCAGCCGTGTTTTTTTCTTGCAGCGGTAACAAATTATATGACCCTTCTAATAGTTTATTCTTTTGATTTTGTTGATATTTCCACTAATGCATTGTGTGTGTGTTTTTGGTTTCTCTTACACAGACCGTCCCTTGCAATGTGAGATTGGATTTCAATGAGCTCGTTACTAGAGACACTGTCATCTTCGACTCTCCTGGGGCCCCTACACTATGGAGGTCAATAAGGGAAGGAACATAACCCAGATTGGAGGAAATGAATGGGGTCGTTTCATCGCCATGCATCTCACTGGGGGTGAATTGATCATCTTCTCTTTCAGAAGAGAAACTCCAAGGCTGGCTGTTATCTATCTCAACTATGACGAACAAGATGATGACCCACTTGATGAAGCACTCTTTGCCCAAAGAATGACCAGGCTGAGCGAGGATGAAACGGACATGCTCTGGCGAAAGCTACCGCCACGTGATGCCTACGTCGGGGTGCCATTCGTGACCCGCCTGACACGGACGATGGTTAACCGCCATATCATGGTATGTTTCTTATTGTTGTAGCTAGTAATGTGATATGCTTAGTATATATAGTAATGTGATCTATGCTTATAGTATATATAGTAATTAATGTGATCTATGCTTAGTATATATAGTAATGTGATCTATGCTTATAGTATATATAGTAATGCGATGATATGCTTTGTATATTAATGTGATGATATACTTAGTGTATAGTAATGCGATATGCTTAGTAATGTGATATATTGATTATAGTTTAGTAATGTGTGATGATATGATCATCATGTTTTTTTTTCAGAAATTACCTCAGAGGTTATGTGTGAGCTGTGGCATCGAGCTGGATGAAGAAGGCATTGCTGGACTACGCCTTACCACAAGGGGCGCTATCACCACCTGTGCTTACGTAGTGGATACGGACGGGCGCACTATCTTCAGTGCGGCTGGGTGGAGCAACTTCCTCGCTGGCAAGAATCTCCGGGTTGGACAGGCGGTCTTAGTCACTATCAGGAACACCCCACGCCATGACTTGAGGATGATGATCGTTTTCGACATCCTTTAACTATGCTATAGCTAGTTTGCTCGTGTCTGTGAGGATTATATAATGGGTACTTATTATTAACTTGTAGCTAGCTAGTTCTGCTTGTGAGATTGACACTTATTATTAACTGGATGCATTGTTGTATTGGGCTAATTCCTCGTGTGCAATGCAAATTGCTAAATGTTATGTGCAATGCAAAATGCAAAATGCTAAATGTTACCTGATGTGATTTTTATTTTTTTTGACATCACAAAACGTTCCTGGCGTGCAATGTACATTGCACGCCGCTAGGTGAGCGATTATAGTGGTGGCGTTGGCTACGTGGCACGCCATCAGCACGTAGAATACCGCTAATGTGGGACCCGACGCCACCATTATTTTTTAACAATGGCGCCATATTAGTGGCGTCGGCCTATTACGCCAGCACAACCTTTTTCGCCACGTCAAAGCTAGGCTTTTCTGCACTAGTGCTATGATGATCTTAGGAGGAGAACAAAAAGGAAGCTGGGCAACATCATTTTGCTATTTCTAGTTTGCTGTAGTTTTATGTTGTCTTTAGACTGGATTATGTTTGGGTGGCTGTGGCTTTTGGTGACTCTTATTGGCCTGTAATAGGGTTAGTTATCTAGTGTTGTCTGGTTTTCGTCCCGCGACTTCCGTTTCGATGGCGGGCGGATGTAGTGGGTTTCCTGGCAGCGCATTGAACTCGCTACTCTCTTTCCATGTTTTCTCAGACTGATGTATTTCGGTTCTAGTAATGGAAAGGGGCAGTGGCGGAGCTATGTGTAGTGCTGAGGGGGCCGCTGCCCCCCAGCCCTTGCACATTTAGTAAAGGAAAATTATTTTAGAGGCTTAAGTTCAGTCATTTGGCCCCCCCAAAGCTGCATATGTTCTTGTTGGCCCCCCCTTCGATTCTGCTATAGCTCCGCCAGTGGAAAGGGGGTCAGCCCGGTTCAAAAAAAAATCAACATGTATTTGTAGTTTTGTACATACGAGGCAACATGAGAGGACCAGATGATATGAGTTAGCATGTGGTTGCGAGTACTCTACGATGTGAGTTATGTAACCACTAGATCGATCGAGCATCGTATATGTGCGGTATTTATCTGTTTATTTATATAGAACCTAATTGAAGCAACCTAGCTCTCAACTATACTGCCCATGTATATGTGCACAATAAAGTGCATCAAGCTAATTTCGTACGTAGTAATCGTCATATTTTCAAAAAAAAGTACCTCTCAAGCAAAGTACATGCATGATTGTATATATGTTGCGAGAAGGCCCAGCGTCGCTCCCAGGAGGGGCGAATTGGGCGGAACCCTAGCACAGCCGCCAGCCCCTTCCCCCTCCGATCTAGCTCCTCTCGCTACCGCCGAAGGACACCTCCGGTCAAAGGCCGCGAGGCTGACAGCGGGTCCTCATTGTCCCCGCACGACTGATGGCGGCGGGGGCGCATCGTTTCTCGCATTGCGAGATCTCCGGTCGGAGCTTCATGGCAGCCCTGGACAGCGTGCACTAGTAGAGAACAGGGCATCTGTCCCGGTTTCAGAGGGCCTTTAGTCCTGGTTCTGCAACCGGGACAAAACGATCGGGACTAATGCCGATCGCTTTTAGTCCCGGTTTTCTTACGAACCGGGACCAATGGTGCTCCACGTGGCCGCACGGCGGCGCCGAGGCAGGAGGACCTTTGGTCCCGGTTCGTAACACGAACCGGGACTAAAAGGCGCTGGGATTTTTTTTTGGAAAGGGCCGTGTTTCATTTTTTGTTTTCATTTTCTTTTATATTTATATTGTATTTTCACGCGGGTTTTCATTTTTGGAAAGGGCCAATCGCAACATCATATTTTCCTCTAATTCACATGATCACTTGCATCCATCCACCTTAATCAAATATATGTCATATAACTCATCATCATCTTACTCATCTAACAACTCATTATCATCTTAATCATACCAAGTTAAAATCTCATAAAACAGAAAAACATCATAATAGTAATCATCCTAATCGATCATGCAAGTTAAAATAAACCAGAAAAACTTCTCTCTCATATAGGACCTAGTCGTCCCTCCTAGGTAAAATGACATAAAACAGAATAACACCTATGTCTTCATGATGAAGCAAAGAGATCCAGCGGTCTCCAACTTGTGGCTTGAGATCCTTCTTTATTTGTCCCCATGCTTCAATTTGGAGCCGTCTTGGTGGTTTGCGCTCAGTCGAGTATGCAAAAGAGAACTCGGGCTGGAAGGGGCTTTTAATTGTCATATTACCTTCGGGTTGCATCAATGGAGGCACAACTTCATTTGGCAGTTTCTGTTGAAGAACATAATAGTAGCCTAGTTAGCAATGTAATCAATACCATTTACGCAATAGTATAGTGTACTTAATTAGCAACTCTTACCAAGATATTTTGGCGAATGTCATCCGCCCTCAACCTATGCACTAGTGTCCTATACAATGTATAATTTGGGCCAGTTCCCAAATTATACAGGAAGATCTCCCTACCAACTAGGACACCAATAACAAAGTTGATAAGATCATCCTTCTCCTCCCAAGTTAGATGTGATCCATAAGTGTAGTGTGTCGTGTCAATTATTTTCTGTGTTTCACTCGAAGAAACGAAATAAGCTGTAAATTATAAATTAACAAATTTAGTATGGATGAACACCAACTATTTTTAAATATAGAATGCAAATTACTTGACAAATATGCATGGTTGATAAACTCACATGGAGGTAAAACAGGAAGCATATCGACATCCACCCAAATGTTGATGTTACCTTCAATATGATCTTCAGGACGAAGATCGAAGGTTATTTCCATATGCTCCTGAAATCCATATGCCTTGCAAGGAGCTTCCCAATTTGAGCACCCTAATTCTGTGTTATTAACTGCATTCATTACTTTGACCAGAAATGTGTGACCATGTTTAGTCCTCAGGTTGGCTCTCCTCATCTCGAAACCGTCGTGCTCTTCGAAACCATGCCTCTCCAAGAAATACCGTCTTGCATGACAGGGGATGAACTAGTCGAATTGTATAAAACAGAAATTACACATTGAAGCAAAGAAACAAAAGTCATGCTTAATTACGAAAAAACACTTGTCATCGTTGCGTACCGTAGAAATATCGAAGTCCTCATAAAGCTTCATGGTGAAGAACCTGCCGTCTTGCAGCCTAAGCCGGTCACAAAGACCTTTATCTTCGCCGCATTGTTCACACGTTTGGCACCTATGGTCGTCATCAGACGACGACATTTCCTGCAAAATACAGGCACTAGGAGGTGTTCCCTGCAATAACATATGCACATGACCAAATAGACCTAATTGCAATAACATACGCACATGACATATAAATTGATTATTACTTTCAGTTTGTCGAGGCTTTCCTTAAATAACTCTCATATCTCATGGTGTGTTGGTCCGCACTCTCTCACACTGATATGGTGGTGTATATATTGGTGGACACTCTCTCACTCTAATAGTTCGACCGTCGGTGATGGGCGCACCCCCTCTTCTCTCCTTGCGCATTATACCGAGGTATATATCGCAAGAAGAGAAGAGGAGGAAGCACCCCCCACGACAATAGTCGGGATTCCTCCATCAAGAACACACATGAAAGTCACACAAGGAGCAACGACAGACCGAAAGTCACACACGCATTATAACAATATAATATCACTAATACAATTATAATGAACTCGAATATAATATCACTAATACATTTATAATGAACTCGAATATAATATCACTAATCCAGTTAATGCATCATCAAATATTAACTAATACATCTCGAATATTATCATATAAGATCACTAATACAGATCGAATATCCTAGAATCCAAAGTGGAGGACGGTGAACTCGGTTCACTAGCGGTCTCTAAATCGCTGATGGTGGACACGCAAAGATAAGGAACCATCACCGGATCATAACTCGGGTGAGATCCCTGAAGAACCTGCCAGGTATTGGAGAACCTGGCGTCCAACGCCGCCATGTAGCGATGGACGTGCTCGTCCTCCTCCCTGACACGGCGACGTACCACCTCCGTGGGGGCCCACTGCCTCTGCACCGAAAGTGGCCCACGCGACCGCCACCAAAGAAGCTCCGGGTCGACAACAAGACCAGGATTCCTCACCAAGCTCCGAGCCCGGGAAGGTAGCACCTCCCAGTGCCAGCCCAGCGGAGCCCAGTCCCGGACATTGCGCCTCTCAAGCATGATGTCGCCGCCGACTCGACGACGACGAGGATGCGGGCCAGGCATCGTCGACGTCGAGACAAATTCCTATGAGAACATTTTCTTATCGTTTAATGTTTTGCTTTTTTAGAAATGCGGGATTGGCATCGTCGACGGAAAAAAATTGTGGCTATAGCAAATATCATTTAATTTAACAACAATAAAACAACAATAACATTTTTAATAACAAAGCCTAGTGATGTGTAAGTTAGCAAATAAAGAAGCATCTTCCTCATAGATCAACAAATCAACTTAAAATGTCATCTTAATTTCCTAACTAACTTAAAATGCCATCTTAATTTTCTAACTAGCTCTGGATCCGCCGCTGACCGCCACTGCTTCGGCCGGCGACGGACGCGGGCGACGACGGTAACCGCGGGGGTGAGGGAGGATAGCTAGGAGGAGGAGGGGAACGACGGTGTGGCCGGCGGCTCACCTAGGAGGAGGAGGAGGCCGGAGCGGACTCGGGGAGGCGACGGCGTCGGTGGCGGCGACGGGGACGGCGTCGGGGGCGGCGACGAGGAGCGAGCGGGCTCGGGGAGGTGACGGCGTCGGGGAGGCGACGGCGAGATCCGGCAGCCTGGCGGCGTCGAGTGGTTTTCGGTGCCGTCGGGGGAGAGGGAAAACAGATGGATTTGGAAACTTTTCCAAGTCCCGCTTATATAGTGCAACCTTTAGTCCCGGTTGGTAGTTCCAACCGAGGCTAAAGTCCCCCCTTTCGCCCCGGTTAGAGCCACCAACCGGGACTAAAGGTAGTTTTCAGCAGCCCGAAAGGGCGGGAAGCCCAGCCCTTTAGTCCTGGTTGGTGGCTCCAACCGGGACTAAAGGGGGGAATTAGTTCCGGTTGGATCCACCAACCGGGACTAAAGGGTTGGTCCTGGCTGTGGTGGGAGTTTAGTCCCACCTCGCCAAGCGAGAGGCGCTCGCACCTGTTTATAAGCCCGGCCCTCTCTGCCTTGTTAAGTTCCTCTCAAATCCTAAATTCAAAGTGAAAATAGATGTGCTTCTAGAGAAAATTCAACCTAAATTGAAAGTGCTAGTAACCTAAATAGATGTACTAGCACTTTGAATTTAGGTTGAATTTTCTCTATAAGCGCATCTATTTTCACTTTTGCAATTTTTTATGTTATTTTTTTTTGCATATTAAAAGTTCTTAACAAAAAATACTTTATGAATATTCTTTTTGCTATTAAAGTTTTTAACAAAAATAACTTTGATAATTTTAGTTGCATAAATTTGATATAATATTAAGTTAAATAACTTTGATCGGATGAAACACGTCTATTATGAAGGGATTTCAATTTTTTGAACATATTTTAACTCAAGACTTTTTCTGCATTCAATATGCACCATTCAAAGCCACATCATCACTTTTAAACCCTTTTCTGGCTTCATTTGCTAGTTTTCATGCATTTCATGATTTATTTTGAGCTAAAATGACCCTGAATTGAAACACACTGCAAATGAACTCTGAAATGGTTGAAAGTTGGCATGGTATCATAATTCCACCCACATAGCATTTGCTAAAAAGTTGAGAGGGTTACCAGAAAAACTAGATGCACTTCGTGTACAAACTGGACAATCTCTTTCGAAGTATCAGGGTTTCGGACGAAAACACGTCTATTACAAAGGGATTTCAATTTTTTGAACGTATTTTAACTCAAGACTTTTTCTGCATTCAATATGCACCATTCAAAGCCACATCATCACTTTTCAACCCTTTTCTGACTTTATTTGCTAGTTTTCATGCATTTCATGATTTATTTTGAGCTAAAATGACCCTGAATTGAAAAGCACTGCAAATGAACTCTGAAATGGTTAAAAGTTGGCATGGTATCATAATTTCACCCAGATAGCATGTGCTAAAAAGTTGAGAGGGTTACCGGAAAAACTGGATGCACTTCGTGTACAAACTGGACAATCTCTTTCGAAGTATCAGGGTTTCGGACGAAAACACGTCTATTATAAAGGGATTTCACTTTTTTGAACATATTTTAACTCAAGACTTTTTCTGTATTCAATATGCACCATTCAAAGCCACACCATCACTTTTCAACCCTTTTCTGACTTCATTTGCTAGTTTTCATGCATTTCATGATTTATTTTGAGCTAAAATGACCCTGAATCGAAACACACTGCAAATGAACTCTGAAATGGTTGAAATTTGGCATGGTATCATAATTTCACCCACATAGCATGTGCTAAAAAGTTGAGTGGGTTACCGGAAAAACTAGATGCACTTCGTGTACAAACTGGACAATCTCTTTCGAAGTATCAGGGTTTCGGACGAAAACACGTCTATTACAAAGGGATTTCAATTTTTTGAACGTATTTTAACTCAAGACTTTTTCTGCATTCAATATGCACCATCCAAAGCCACATCATCACTTTTAAACCCTTTTCTGACTTTATTTGTTAGTTTTCATGAATTTCATGATTTATTTTGAGCTAAAATGATCCTGAATTGAAAACCACTTCAAATGAACTCTGAAATGGTTGAAAGTTGGCATGGTATCATAATTTCACCCAGATAGTATGTGCTAAAAAGTTGAGAGGCGTACCGGAAAAACTGGATGCACTTCGTGTACAAATTGGACAAACTTTTTCGAAGTATCAGGGTTTCGGACGAAAACACGTCTATTATAAAGGGATTTCAATTTTTTGAACATATTTTAACTCAAGACTTTTTCTGTATTCAATATGCACCATTCAAAGCCACATCATCACTTTTCAACCCTTTTCTGACATCATTTGCTAGTTTTCATTCATTTCATGATTTATTTTGAGCTAAAATGACCCTGAATTGAAAAGCACTGCAAATGAACTCTGAAATGGTTGAAAGTTGGCATGGTATCATAATTTCACCCACATAGCATGTGCTAAAAAGTTGATAGGGTTACCGGAAAAACTAGATGCACTTCGTGTACAAACTGGACAATCTCTTTCGAAGTATCAGGGTTTCGGACGAAAACACGTCTATTACAAAGGGATTTCAATTTTTTGAACATATTTTAACTCAAGACTTTTTCTGCACTCAATATGCACCATTCAAAGCCACATCATCACTTTTCAACCCTTTTCTGACTTCATTGGCTAGTTTTCATGCATTTCATGATTTATTTTGAGCTAAAATGACCCTGAATTGAAACACACTGCAAATAAACTCTGAAATGGTTGAAAGTTGGCATGGTATCATAATTCCACGCACATAGCATGTGCTAAAAAGTTGAGAGGGTTACCCGAAAAACTAGATGCACTTCGGGTACAAACTGGACAATCTCTTTCGAAGTAATAGGGTTTCGGACGAAAACACGTCTATTACGAAGGGATTTCCATTTTTTGAACGTATTTTAACTCAAGACTTTTTCTGCATTCAATATGCACCATTCAAAGCCACATCATCACTTTTCAAACCTTTTCTGACTTTATTTGCTAGTTTTCATGCATTTGATGATTTATTTTGAGCTAAAATGACCCTGAATTGAAAAGCACTGCAAATGAACTCTGAAATGGTTGAAAGTTGGCATGGTATCATAATTTCACCCAGATAGCATGTGCTAAAAAGTTGAGAGGGTTACCGGAAAAACTGGATGCACTTCGTGTACAAACTGGACAATCTCTTTCGAAGTATCAGGGTTTCGGACGAAAACACGTCTATTACAAAGAGATTTCAATTTTTTGAACATATTTTAACTCAAGAAATTTTCTGCATTCAATATGCACCATTCAAGGCAACATCATCACTTTTCAACCCTTTTCTGACTTCATTTGCTAGTTTTCATGCATTTCATGATTTATTTTGAGCTAAAATGACCCTGAATTGAAACACATTGCAAATTAACTCTGAAATGGTTGAAAGTTGGCATGGTATCATAATTTCACCCACATAGCATGTGCTAAAAAGTTGAGAGGGTTACCGGAAAAACTAGATGCACTTCGTGTACAAACTGGACAATCTATTTCGAAGTATCAGGTTTCGGACGAAAACACGTCTATTACAAAGGGATTTCAATTTTTTGAACGTATTTTAACTCAAGACTTTTTCTGCATTCAATATGCACCATTCAAAGCCACATCATCACTTTTCAACCCATTTCTGACTTTATTTGCTAGTTTTCATGCATTTCATGATTTATTTTGATCTAAAATGACCCTGAATTGAAAAGCACTGCAAATGAACTCTGAAATGGTTTAAAAGTTGGCACGGTATCATAATTTTACCCAGATAGCATGTGCTAAAAAGTTGAGAGGGTTACCGGAAAAACTGGATGCACTTCGTGTACAAACAGGACAATCTCTTTCGAAGTATCAGGGTTTCGGACGAAAACACGTCTATTATAAAGGGATTTCAATTCTTTGAGCATATTTTAACTCAAGACTTTTTCTGTATTCAATATGCACCATTCAAAGCCACATTATCACTTTTCAACCCTTTTCTGACATCATTTGCTAGTTTTCATTCATTTCATGATTTATTTTGAGCTAAAATGACCCTGAATTGAAAAGCACTGCAAATGAACTCTGAAATGGTTCAAAGTTGGCATGGTATCATAATTTCACCTAGATAGCATGTGCTACAAAGTTGAGAGGGTTATCGGAAAAACTGGATGCACTTCGTGTACAAACTGGACAATCTCTTTCGAAGTAATAGGGTTTCGAACGAAAACACGTCTAAAGGGATTTCAATTTGTTGAACAAATTTTAAGTCAAGACTTTTTCTGCATTCAATATGCACCATTCAAAGCCACATCATCACTTTTCAACCCTTTTCTGACTTTATTTGCTAGTTTTCATGCATTTCATGATTTATTTTGAGCTAAAATGACCCTGAATTGAAAAGCACTGCAAATGAACTCTTAAATGGTTGAAAGTTGGCATGGTATCATAATTTCACCCAGATAGCATGTGCTAAAAAGTTGAGAGGGTTACTGGAAAAACTGGATGCACTTCGTGTACAAACTGGACAATCTCTTTCGAAGTATCGGGGTTTCGGACGAAAACACGTCTATTACAAAGGGATTTCAATTTTTTGAACATATTTTAACTCAAGACTTTTTCTGCATTCAACATGCACCATTCAAAGCCACATCATCACTTTTCAACCCTTTTCTGACTTCATTTGCTAGTTTTCATGCATTTCATGATTTATTTTGAGCTAAAATGACCCTGAATTGAAACGCACTGCAAATAAACTCTGAAATGGTTGAAAGTTGGCATGGTATCATAATTTCACCCACATAGCATATGCTAAAAAGTTGAGTGGGTTACCGGAAAAACTAGATGCACTTCGTGTACAAACTGGACAATCTCTTTCGAAGTATCAGGGTTTCGGACGAAAACACGTCTATTACAAAGGGATTTCAATTTTTTGAACGTATTTTAACTCAAGACTTTTTCTGCATTCAATATGCACCATTCAAAGCGACATCATCACTTTTCAACCCTTTTCTGACTTTATTTGCTAGTTTTCATGCATTTCATGATTTATTTTGAGCTAAAATGACCCTGAATTGAAAAGCACTGCAAATGAACTCTGAAATGGTTGAAAGTTGGCATGGTATCATAATTCCACCCAGATAGCATGTGCTAAAAAGTTGAGAGGGTTACCGGAAAAACTGGATGCACTTCGTGTACAAACTGGACAATCTCTTTCGAAGTATCAGGGATTCGGACGAAAACACGCCTATTATAAAGGGATTTCACTTTTTTGAACATATTTTAACTCAAGACTTTTTCTGCATTCAATATGCACCATTCAAAGCCACATTATCACTTTTCAACCCTTTTCTGACATCATTTGCTAGTTTTCATTCATTTCATGATTTATTTTGAGCTAAAATGTCCCTGAATTGAAAAGCACTGCAAATGAACTCTGAAATGGTTCAAAGTTGGCATGGTATCATAATTTCACCCAGATAGCTTGTGCTACAAAGTTGAGAGGGTTATCGGAAAAATTGGATGCACTTCGTGTACAAACTGGACAATCTCTTTCGAAGTAATAGGGTTTGGAACGAAAACACGTCTAAAGGGATTTCAATTTGTTGAACATATTTTAACTCAAGACTTTTTCTGCATTCAATATGCACCATTCAAAGCCACATCATCACTTTTCAACCCTTTTCTGACTTTATTTGCTAGTTTTCATGCATTTCATGATTTATTTTGAGCTAAAATGACCCTGAATTGAAAAGCACTGCAAATGAACTCTGAAATGGTTGAAAGTTGGCATGGTATCATAATTTCACCCAAATAGCATGTGCTAAAAAGTTGAGAGGGTTACCGGAAAAACTGGATGCACTTCGTGTACAAACTGGACAATCTCTTTCGAAGTATCAGGGTTTCGGACGAAAACATGTCTATTACAAAGGGATTTCAATTTTTTGAACATATTTTAACTCAAGACTTTTTCTGCATTCAATATGCACCCTTCAAAGCCACATCATCACTTTTCAACCCTTTTCTGACTTCATTTGCTAGTTTTCATGCATTTCATGATTTATTTTGAGCTAAAATGACCCTGAATTGAAACGCACTGCAAATAAACTCTGAAATGGTTGAAAGTTGGCATGGTATCATAATTTCACCCACATAGCATATGCTAAAAAGTTGAGTGGGTTACCGGAAAAACTAGATGCACTTCGTGTACAAACTGGACAATCTCTTTCGAAGTATCAGGGTTTCGGACGAAAACACGTCTATTACAAAGGGATTTCAATTTGTTGAACATATTTTAACTCAAGACTTTTTTTTGCATTCAATATGCACCATTCAAAGCCACATCATCACTTTTCAACCCTTTTCTAACTTCATTTGCTAGTTTTCATGCATTTCATGATTTATTTTGAGCTAAAATGACCCTGAATTGAAACACACTGCAAATGAACTCTGAAATGGGTGAAAGTTGGCATGGTATCATAATTTCTCCCAGATATCATGTGCTAAAGAGTTGAGAGGGTTACCGGAAAAACTGGATGCACTTCGTGTAAAAACTGGACAATCTCTTTCGAAGTATCAGGGTTTCGAACGAAAACACGTCTATTACAAAGGGATTTCAATTTTTTGAACATATTTTAACACAAGACTAATTCTGCATTCAATATGCACCATTCAAAGCCACATCATCACTTTTCAACCCTTTTCTGACTTCATTTGCTAGTTTTCATGCATTTCATGATTTATTTTGACCTAAAATGACCCTGAATTGAAAAGCACTGCAAATGAACTCTGAAATGGTTGAAAGTTGGCATGGTATCATAATTTACTCAGATAGCATGTGCTAAAAAGTTGAGAGGGTTACCGGAAAAACTGGATGCACTTCGTGTAGAAACTGGACAATCTCTTTTGATGTATCAGGGTTTCGGCCGAAAACACGTCTATTACAAAGGGATTTCAATTTTTTGAACATATTTTAACTCAAGACTTTTTCTGCATTCAATATGCACCATTCAAAGCCACATCATCACTTTTCAACCCTTTTCTGACTTCATTTGCTAGTTTTCATGCATTTCATAATTTATTTTGAGCTAAAATGACCCTGAATTGAAACGCACAGCAAATGAACTCTGAAATGGTTGAAAGTTGGCATGGTATCATAATTTCACCTAGATAGCTTGTGCTAAAAAGTTGAGAGGGTTACCGGAAAAACTAGATGCACTTCGTGTAGAAACTGGGCAATCTCTTTCGAAGTATCCGGGTTTCAGCCGAAAACACGTCTATTACAAAGGGATTTCAATTTTTTGAACATATTTTAACTCAAGACTTTTTCTGCATTCAATATGCACCATTCAAAGCCACATTATCACTTTTCAACCCTTTTCTTACTTCATTTGCTAGTTTTCATGCATTTCATGATTTATTTTGAGCTAAAATGACCCTGAATTGAAACGCACTGCAAATGAACTCTGAAATGGTTGAAAGTTGGCATGGTATCATAATTTCACCCAGATAGCATGTGCTAAAAAGTTGAGAGGGTTACCGGAAAAACTGGATGCACTTCGTGTAAAAACTGGACAATCTCTTTCGAAGTATCAGGGTTTCGAACGAAAACACGTCTATTACAAAAGGATTTCAATTTTTTGAACATATTTTAACTCAAGACTTTTTCTGCATTCAATATGCACCATTCAAAGCCACATCATCACTTTTCAACCCTTTTCTGACTTCATTTGCTAGTTTTCATGCATTTCATGATTTATTTTGAGCTAAAATGACCCTGAATTGAAAATCACTGAAAATGAACTCTGAAATGGTTGAAAGTTGGCATGGTATCATAATTTACCCAGATAGCATGTGCTAAAAAGTTGAGAGGGTTACCGGAAAAACTGGATGCACTTCGTGTACAAACTAGACAATCTGTTTCGAAGTATCAGGGTTTCGGACGAAAACACGTCTATTACAAAGGGATTTCAATTTTTTGAACATATTTTAACTCAAGTCTTTTTCTGCATTCAATATGCACCATTCAAGCCACATCATCACTTTTCAACCCTTTTCTGACTTCATTTGCTAGTTTTCATGCATTTCATGATTTCTTTTGAGCTAAAATGACCCTGAATTGAAAAGCACTGCAAATGAACTCTAAAATGGTTGAAAGTTGGCATGGTATCATAATTTCACCCACATCCATTACCGGTTCTTCTGCGTGCATTATATAATTAAATGTATCAAAAACCATTACAGAACATCATGAATAAAGAAGTGATCAAATGTTATTACTGAAAAAATAAATACATAAAGTTCAGACATAGTTCTCATAGAACAACATACAGCTCTCTAGAGCATCTAATTAAAACATAAATTGAAACTAACATACAACTATGTAAAACATTTAAATGCAACAACAAATGCGATCATAATCGCAACTAAGGTAACAACTGATCCAACAACATAATGATACCAAGCCTCATTATCAATGGCATATTTTCTTATCTTTCTAATCTTCAAGCGCATTGCATCCATCTTGATCTTGTTGTCATCGACGACATCGGCAACATGCAACTCCAATTTCATCTTCTCCTCCTCAATTCTTTTCAATTTTTCTTTCAAATCCTCGTTTTCTTTTTCAACTAAATTTAACCTCTCGACAAGAGGGTCGGTTGGAATTTCAGGTTCACATACCTCCTAGAGAAACACATCTATGTCACGTTGGTCGGCACAATTGTCATAAAGACTAAATGAAACAAATAGTTATAAAAGATAATATACCACATCCGAATCATAGACCGGACGAGGACCGACGTGGGCGGATACCATGACCATGGCACTATATAATAACAAACAATAATAAAAGTAAGAAATTTATACAAGTATCTATGTAAATCATACAAATAAGAATTTTTTTCTTTTAAAAAGAAGATAAGAACAAGAGGCTCACCACGGTGGTGCCGGCGACGAGATCGGCGCGGGCGATCGACGACGGTGAGGACGGGGACGGGACGTGACGGACCGCCAAACCTAGACAAATCTTGGGGAAAATTAATGGAGCTTGGAGGTCAAGCTTGGAGAGGAGAAAGCTTAAGCGTGGCTCGGGCATTTCATCAAACACCTCGTGTGCATAGAAGGTGAGAGCAGAGCAGCACACACCTCACACATGCCGGCCTGCCAAAAAACAGAGGAGTGAGCGGGCAGGGGCGAGCATATTTATATATAGGCATATCTTTAGTCCCGGTTTGTGGCTAGAACCGGGACTAAAGGGACTGGGCCAGGAGCGAGGCCCTTTAGTCCCGGGTCGTGTCTGGAACCGGGACTAAAGGGGTCACACGAACCCCGGTCAGCGCCCTAGCCGCTCGAACCGGGACTGATGCACCCATTAGTCCCGGTTCGTAACACGACCGGGACTAATGCAATTTTCTGGCCCGTTTCAAAGCCCTGTTTTCTACTAGTGGTGGTTCGTCCGACGG
The DNA here is from genome assembly GCA_039707655.1 of Elymus sibiricus. Taxonomy (NCBI): domain Eukaryota; kingdom Viridiplantae; phylum Streptophyta; class Magnoliopsida; order Poales; family Poaceae; genus Elymus; species Elymus sibiricus. The sequence continues at coordinate 89,600,710 of CM077669.1, forward strand.
AGATGGGCGCCGGGGCGGCAGCCGTCAGGGGGGCTCGATGTGGCTTAGCTAGTCATCTCGGCGTGGTGCAGGTGGTGGTGGCGGTGCCCGCGGAGATCTCCCGTCTGTTGTAGGGAACCGGCGGATGGCGCGGTCCTTGGGTTCTTTTTGCTCTAAGATGGTGTTTTGCCAGTTGTCGGCCCTGATGGATCTGGCCGTTGACGAGTTCCAGAATGCTTCGCCGAAGATCTTCACTGGGTGCTTGACGCTTGTAGATTGCTGGATAGGATGGAGATTCGGTCGTGTGCACCCCTATTCAGCCAGAGTGGCTTTACGAGGATATGACGCGAAGCTTTGGTATATGTTGACAATATTGGACACGTCAGTATTTTGATTGGCGGAGAACGTCATGATGGCTGAGGCCTTGTAATGGCGGATCGAGTCTTCATGGCGATGAGGTGCTTGGTGATTCGTGACTCGTAGCAACGGCATCGGCTGGTGAGAAGGCCTGGCCTTAATTGATTGTGCCTGGTAGTGACCTTGTTAAAGACATTGTTTTGAGAGCGGGGATCTTCTCCAAGGTGAAAATCTAAGATCTAGGATCGGACAATGGCAGTGCTTGTGCACGGTTTCCTTGTTGAAGACGCCGCTTTTGAAGAATTTGGATTTCAGGTGTTGTCTAGGTGGTGGTTCGTACTGCAGCTACAATGAATTGATCACTATAGTGAAATCGTTCTTTCTTCTTTTCTTTTTGTCTTTTGGTTGTGTGCATCCGTAATGTCTTTACAACATTGCATTGTTGTAAGGTTACGTGTAATTGTATCTCCATGATATAAATATATTTTCTTTGTCGAAAAATATATGTTGTGATGCACCTACTAGCAAAAAAATTGTCCTCTTTAGATAAAAAGCTATGCGTCCAGGTTCACTTAAAGGCCAATAAACAGCAGGTCACAATTATTCAGGGGATTACCCTGTTATTACTTTTTCTAAATTGGTTTTCCAGTAAAAAGAAAATTAACCAGATTCCATTACAATTGATAGGCTCTAGGCCATCTAAGAAAAAGAACACCGGTACAAAACCACTTTGTCAAACTCCCATATTCCTGACGAATGCTTGAATCATATGGATGCTTAAACTTAAGTGATATGATAATTATCGGAGAAAGGATCAAGTAGAATTGGCATTAAAAGCTTCAATTAAGAACATGTGCTTGGTGAGAGAAAAAAAACCTCAGGGGCTCCCACGAGTGCGAACTGGCGGCGACGGAGTGTGAGCGGGAGTGAGATGGCGACGCCGGCGCCGGCGGCCCCGCCGGGGGAAGGGGGATATCCTCCTGGAGTGGGCCTTGAAGGGGGCCTCTTCAGCGTGCGGGAGTGGGAGGAAATCCAGGCGAAATCAAGGGGAATCGTGGACCGGGCGACAGATCGGAGGCGATGCGTGGAATAGGCTAGAAGAAGAGCAATGGAAATCTTTAGCAATTTGGAAGGTGAGTTTCCATCTAATCCATCTGGGGCAGGCCCGATCTGGTCGTCTAGGACCAGCCGCGCTGTAATTCCTGCGGATTTGGAGGAGAGAGGTTCGGAGGTTTCCTCCAGGATTGTGCCGCTGGTTAGTTTGGAAGGTCATTCAAGTAGATTAGGATCTAGAGAGAGTAATTAGTGGGGAGCGGCTGTGTCTACGGAATTTTTGCTGGAAACTCCTGATTTTATTCACATGGGTGGCAACAGAGTGATCTTCGCTGGGATTTTTAGGAAACGACAGAGTCATGGTCATTTATTTGTTGTTAAGGGTATCAATTCGGGCTTAGAGGCTGCGAGATTAGGGGATTTGGAGTGCTATATTTGTGGGAATCGGGGGTGCCCCTGCTCTTCACGCAGTTCATCCGAATTTAGTCCTCTGTATTCTGTCTCTTCTCGAGCGAGTCGGGGTTCAGGGGTGAGAACCATGGCGAACAGGGGTGTGGAAAAGGAGAGACCATTGGAGACGGACCAAGGGTGTATGGTGAGCTCAAGAGGGGTGCTGGCTTCAGCGGAGGGGCTGCGATCTCCGCCGGGCAAGGCCGTGGCTGGAGTCACCCGGTCCCCAGGCAAGGCGGTGTCGAGGCGCCCTAGGGGTGAGGGGCCCCCTCTCGTCATCGACATGGAGGCTGCCCGCAAGGCCATCAGCGGGCATCTGGTGGTGGGTCGTCTCCTCTCCCCCTTCCAGGACAATCCGCGGGTCATCGTCGATGAGCTGACCACGACGTGGAAGAACCAAGGGGTGGTCACCATTCTGGAGGTGGCCAGCGAAGACGTGAGGTTCATCCTCAACTTCGCTGCTGAGGGAGACCGCCGGTTCGTGCTTAAGGCGCAGCCATGGCACTTCAAGCGAGATGGTCTCATTTTCGCCGAGTTCGATGGCAAGGGCGACCCGACGGAGGTTGACCTTGACGTAATGGCCATTTGGGCCCAGGTACACGATCTTCCATTCGAGCTCAAGACAGAGAGTATGGGTTGGTCTCTCGGGGATCAACTGGGGGAGGTGCCGGAGGTGTCGCATCGTAATCATGTTATTGTCGAAAAATTCTTCCGTGTGCATGTGGAGATTTTGTTGCATGAACCTCTAAAGAGTTATGTAGAGTTTACTCCTCTAGGTAGCTCAAAGATAGTTAAATTTGATGTGAAGTATGAGAAGCTACCTCTGTATTGTGAGTGTTGTGGGATTGTAGGTCATACATCCGAGAAATTTTGTAAAACCCCAAGTGATAAGAGAGTGGCTTGTTACCCAAAAAATCTTAGTGTCGAGGCCTATTGGAAGGGCCTAGGCGCAAGCAAGAGGGTTCTTATTTTTGGGAACTACTCTCATGGTGAGAAGAATTCGACCACCGGCATCGACAACAGCAACAACGCCAAGACCATGGATGTTGTCAAGGTGGCCAGGGCTGTGAGCGGCCTCAAGGTCTCCGAAAAGGAGGCCGCTGCGTCCGTCAAGGCGGCCGCCGTGGCGACGACCGAAAATGTTCAGGCATGCGCCCCGCTCGGCCAGGAGGGCCGAGCTCAAGAGGCCTCGGCGCGGGCTTCTACCGGCGGTGTGCTTGGTTAGGAGGACCGGCTGGCCGCGTCTTATGTCCCTGCCAACCTTAGCCAGGAGGGCCAGGGGATGGCGTTGGGAGATGCTACCTGCATGCGTACTGAGCCTGACGGGGTGAATAACCTGGATCGTCCCAGCTTGGCCACTGCTGTTGGTTCGGGACAACTCATTTCGTCTGGACGAGAGTACCTGGTGAGTCAGGTGGGGGGCGGTTCCAGCAACGCCCCCAAGGCGCACACTGAAACCGGTCAGCTCCTGTTTCAACCAGGGGTCCTGGAGGCCCTGTCTTCTGCTGTTGCAGCGAGCATCTCTGCTGCTGATACAGGAAAGGGCAACGCATGTGTTAATTTCAATGCTGTAAAGAAACCAATGCAGGGTTGACGTGGCTTGAGACTGCGTCGGTATTTCCCCAAAGAGGAAGGGATGATGCAGCACAGCGACGGTAAATATTTCCCTCAGTTATGAAACCAAGGTTATCGAACAAGTAGGAGGATCACCACCACCCAATAAGCAACACCTTCACACAAACAACAAATACTTGCAACCCAAGGCGAAAGAGAGGTTGTCAATCTCTCTACGGTAAAAAGATAGATTAGGTAGTGATAGATAGGAGAGATAGATCTCTCAAGAACACAAAATAAAAAGAGAAAATATGAAGCAATATGTTTTTGGGTTTTTGGTTTTGTTGATATGAAAACAAAGATTGCAAAAAAGTAGATCAGAAAGCAATATGTTGGAAAAGTAGACCCGGTGGCCGTAGGGTTCACTAGTGGCTTCTCTCATGAGTATAGCGCACGGTGGGTGAACAAATTACTGTTGGGCAATTGATAGAAAATCGAATAGTCATGACGATATCCAAGGCGATGATCATTACATAGGCATCACGTCCAAGATAGGTAGACCGACTCCTGCCTGCATCTACCTCTATTACTCCACACGTCGACCGCTATCCAGCATGCATCTAGTGTATTAAGTTCATGGAAAAACGGAGTAATGCAATAAGAACGATAACATGATGTAGACAAGATCTATTTATGTAGGAATAGACCCCATCTTGTTATCCTTAATAGCAACGATACATGCGTGTCTTGCTGCCCCTTCTGTCACTGGGAAAGAACACCGCAAGATCGAACCCATCACAAAGCACCTCTTCCCATGGCAAGAAAAATCGATCTAGTCGGCCTAACTAAACCAATGATTCGGAGAAGAAATACGAGGCTATAAGTAATCATGCATATAAGAGATCAAAGAAGACTCAAATAATATTCATGGATAGAAACTGATCATGAACTCAAAATTCATCGGATCCCAACAAACACACCGCAAAACTTCACATCAAATAGATCTCCAAGAGACGATTGTATTGAGAATCATAAGAGAGAGAGGAAGCCATCTAGCTACTGCCTACGGACCCGTAGGTCTCTGGTGGACTACTCACGCATCATCGGAGAGGCACCTATGAGGAAGATGAACCCCTCCGTGATGGTGTTTAGATTGGATCTCGCGGTTCTAGAACTTGCGGCGGTTGGAATTGTGTTTCGTCGACTCCCCTAGGGTTTTTGGAATATTTGGGAAATTATAGGCATAACAGGCGGTGGAGAGGGGCCCCGAGGAGGGCACAACCCATCAGGGCACGCCGGGGCACCCCTGGCGCGCCCTGATGGGTTGTGGTCTCCTCGGCCCACTCCCCCGCCCACTGGTTGTCTTCTGGTCCAGAAAAACTCTCCAAAAAGTTTCGTCGTGATTGTACTCCGTTTGGTATTGATTTTCTGCGAAGTAAAAAACAAGCAAAAACAACAACTGGCACTTTGGCACTATATCAATAGGTTTGGCCCAAAAAATGATATAAAGTTGTTATAAAATGATTGTAAAACATCCAAGAATGATAATATAACAGCATGGAACAAGCAAAAATTATAGATACGTTGGAGACGTATCAGCATCCCCAAGCTTAATTCCTACTCGTCCTCGAGTAGGTAAATGATAAAAACAGAATTTTTGATGTGGAATGCTGCCGAACATGTTCATGTCATATTCTTTTCTTTGTAGCATGGCCATTTGGACTTGTAGATGATTCAAAGCAATAGTCTAGTTTTAACATAATGACTTCAATACTCAAGCATGTCAACAAGCAACCATGTCTTTCAAAATATCAACACTAAAGAAAGTTATCCCTGGCCCATCATGCTCAATCATTGATCCATTCATGAAACACACTCCAATATTAACTATGCCCAATGCTCAAGTACGATCATAGTGCCCCCTAGTTGGTGCTTATAAGAGAAGATGGAGACTCAAAGTAAAAATAAAAATTGCATAAAGTAAATAGACAGGCCCTTCGCGGAGGGAAGTAGGGATTTGTAGAGCTGCCAGACCTCAAAGTTTTAAATTGAGAGAGAATAATATTTTGGGTGTCATGCTTTTCCTGTCAACGAAAACGACAAAGTAGCTCACAATACTTTCCATGCTAGATATATCATAGGCGGTTCCCAAACAGAAAATAAAGTTTATTCCTTTTTCCACCAGACTTTCACTTTCCATGGCGGGCCGTATCCACGGTTGCCTTCCATACCAACACTTTCCAAGGAATTTATTATTTGACAATATAAAGTAAATATTTTTTTCTTTTTTTTCATTTCGGGAATGGGCATCCCTATTACCGCCGCACTCTCGTGCAATGACAAGTGAATAAACACTCATCTTGAAAATAACACATCTAGCATGGAAAATTATTGGACACCCCCCACCGTTTCATGAGCGGTATGGGCACACAAAAGAGAAAATTTATTTTGAAAATTTAGAGATGGCACATACAAATTTGCTTGGTATGGCATGGAAATACCGCATATAGGTAGGTATGCTGGACTCATAAGGCAAAACTTGGTTTAAGGATTTTGGATGCACAAGTAGTATTTCTACTTAGTACAAATGAAGGCTAGCAAATAGATTGGGAAGCAACCAAACCAAGAAACGAAAATTCACATAAGTGAGCATTGAGCATAAGTAACACCGAATAATGCACCACAAGTAGGATGTAACTTCATTGCATAACTATTGACTTTCGTGCATGCATAGGGAATCACAAACCTTAACACCAATATTCCTACTAAGCATAATTACTCACTAACATGACTCACATATTACTATCATCATGTTTCAAAACTATTACAAGGAATCAAGTTTAATTTGCCCAATGATCTTCATGAAAGTTTTTATTATATCCTCCTTGGATATCTATCACTTTGGGACTAGTTTCATATATTGCCATTGCTTTTTGGCAAGCTCAAACAAATTTAAGTGAATCACATGAGCATAAGGATTTCATCTCTCAAAAAGGTATAAGTGAAGCATGAGAGGATTTATTCAAAATTTACTAACTCTCAAATTAATCTAAGTGAAGCATGAGAGTATTTCTACAAAAGTTTCCAACCACATCGTGCTCAAAAAAGATATAAGTGAAGCACTAGAGCAATTCTATAGCTCAAAAAGTTTAAGTGAAGCGCATAGAGCAATTCTAACAAATCATAGCATGATTTTGGCTTTCTCAAATAGGTGTGTCCAGAAAGGAAACAAATGAAAAACAAACAAGCAAAGCAAAGGAAGATACAAGACGCTCCAAGAAAAACTCATGATATGTGACGAATAAAAATATAGATCCAAGTAAAATACCGATGGTCGTTAGAAGAAAGAGGGGATGCCACTCGGGGGCATCCCCAAGCTTAGTTGCTTGTTTCTCTTTGGATATATCTTGGGGGTGCGGTAGCATCCCCAATCTTAGGCCTTTATCACTCCTTATTCCTTCATCCATCGTGATCTCACCCAAAACTTGAAAACTTCAATCACACAAAACTCAACAAAATCTTCGTGAGATCTGTTAGTATAATAAAGCAAATCACTACTTTAGGTACTGTTGCAAACCCATTCATATTTTATTATTGCATTATACCTACTGTATTTTAACTTTACCATGGCTCATACCCTTCAATATAACCCATAGATTCATTAAAACAAGCACACAATGCAACGAAAACAGAATCTGTCTTAAACAGAATAGTCTGTAGTAATCTATACTCTAACCATACTTCCGTAACTCTAAAAATTCTGAAAAATTAGGAAAACGTAAGGAATTTGTATAGCAACACTGTGTTGAAATTTCAGATCAATATCACGTCCAGAAAAAAATGAAAATTCATATACTGGACGCAAAGTTTCTGTTTCAGATTCAGCATCACTTCTACTCATCCTATGAATCATCCTAAAGGCTTTACTTGGCACAAATACTAAATAAACCATAAAAACACAATCATAACAGAGGCATAATTGTGTCAACAATCAAAAAGGAAAAAGTAAAAAATTTATTTATTCATTGGGTTGCCTCCCAACAAGCGCTATCGTTTTACGCCCCTAGCTAGGCATAACTCATAGATTCAAGTATTGTCATCTTTGGTTTTCAATTCTTCAAACACACAACTAGATTTCTTCAAGGATTTAGCATGCATATTTTTGATGACAACACTCCTAGGAAGAAAACCAAAAAATTCATTCTTATAAATAGGGTCTCTTATGATTTCAACAAAGTCGGGATGAGTACTAATCATTTTAAGATACCCCTTGTGACTACTAGGCGTAGAAACTTTGTTCTTGGTGACTTGCGTGGTCTTGCCAATCTTTACGGGAGTTTTTCAATAGTTTTGATAGAAGAAAAAGTTGAACCCAAATTGCTAAAAATCTCTTCTAACTTATCAATACGGTAAGGACTTTCTTCTACCCTTTCGTTAACCACGGTTTCTTTTACTTTTAGCAATTTAATGGCATCTCCCGCCTTAGCCCCAATTTTATTAGCAAGATTATACAATTTCTTATCCGAATCTTCAAGATGTTCTTTAGTGATCATCTTCTTTTCGATAGCATCTAATCTCTCCATAACATGTTCAAGAGTTAAAGTTGTTTCATTGATCATGATAGGTGCTGATCCCACTAAACTTCACAAAGCATTAAAAGAATCCAAAGATGCACACATCAAGAAATTCCCACCGGTAATCATATCAAGGACGAATCTATACCAAGTGGTGATGCCCACATAAAAACTGCGAAGAAGAACAACGGTAGATTGCTTATGGATAGATCTATTATGAGCATTGCAAATCCTATACCAAGCATCTTTTAAGTTCTCCCCTCCCCTTTGCTTAAAATTAAGAACCTCATTATCGGGAGTTCACGCAATAAAGGAAGAACTAGCCATAGTGACAAAGCAAGAGATCCGGTGAGAAAAAGGGGCAAACGAAAAAGAGGGCGAATAAAACGGCAAATTGGTGATGTGGGGGAGAGGAAAACGAGAGGCAAATGGCAAATAATGTAATTGCAAGGAGCTGAGATTTGTGATTAGGAACCTGGTAGATGATGATGGAGTCCCCTCGGCGCCTATGATAGGCACGTAGAAGAGACCGCTTCCTCCCTGGCAACGGCGCCAGAAATTCCTTTGACGTGGCTTGCGACTGCGTCAGTATTTCCCCAAAGAGGAAGGGATGATTCAACACAGCGACGGTAAGTATTTCCCTCAGTTATGAAACCAAGGTTATCGAACCAATAGCAGGATCACCACCACCCAATAAGCAACACCTGCACACAAACAACAAATACTTGCAGCCCGACGCGAAAGAGAGGTTGTCAATCTGTCTACGGTAAAAAGATAGATTAGGTAGTGATAGATAGGAGAGATAGATCTCTCAAGAACACAAAATAAAAAGAGAAAATAAGAAGCAATATGTTTTTGGGTTTTTGGTTTTATAGATCTGAAAACAAAGATTGCAAAAAAGTAGATCGGAAAGCAATAAGTTGGAAAAGTAGACCCGGAGGCCGTAGGGTTCACTAGTGGCTTCTCTCATGAGTATAGCGCATGGTGGGTGAACAAATTACTGTTGGGCAATTGATAGAAAATCGAATAGTCATGACGATATCCAAGGCGATGATCATTATATAGGCATCACATCCAAGATAGGTAGACCGACTCCTCCCTGCATCTACCTCTATTACTCCATACATCGACCACTATCCAGCATGCATCTAGTGTTTTAAGTTCATGGAAAAACGGAGTAATGCAATAAGAATGATGACGTGATGTAGACAAGATCTATTCATCTAGGAATAGACACCATCTTGTTATCCTTAATAGCAATGATACATGCGTGTCTTGCTGCCCCTTCTGTCACTGGGAAAGAACACCGCAAGATCGAACCCATCACAAAGCACCTCTTCCCATGGCAAGAAAAATCGATCTAGTTGGCCTAACTAAACCAATGATTCGGAGAAGAAATACGAGTCTATAAGTAATCATGCATATAAGAGATCAAAGAAGACTCAAATAATATTCGTGGATAGAAACTGATCATGAACTCAAAATTCATAGGATCCCAACAAACACACCGCAAAAGTTTACATCAAATAGATCTCCAAGAGACCATTGTATTGAGAATCATAAGAGAGAGAGAGAGGAAGCCATCTAGCTACTGCCTACAGACCCGTAGGTCTATGGTGGACTACTCACGCATCATCGGAGAGGCACCTATGAGGAAGATGAACCCCTCCGTGATGGTGTTTAGATTGGATCTCGCAGTTCTGGAACTTGCGCCGGCTGGAATTGTGTTTCGTCGACTCCCCTTGGGTTATTGGAATATTTGGGAATTTATAGGCATTAGAGGCGTTGGAGAAGGGCCCCGAGGAGGGTACAACCCATCAGGGCGCGCCGGCCCCCCCCTGGCGCGCCCTGGTGGGTTGTGGTCTCCTCGTCCCACTCCCTCGGCACTTCTTTGGCCCACTGGGTGTCTTCTGGTCCAGAGAGAGAAAAAATCTCCAAAAAGTTTCGTCGCGATTGGACTCCGTTTGGTATTGATTTTCTGCGAAGTAAAAAACAGGCAAAAACAGCAACTGGCACTTTGGCACTATGTCAATAGGTTAGTCCCAAAAAATGATATAAAGTTGTTATAAAATGATTGTAAAACATCCAAGAATGATAATATAACAGCATGGAACAAGCAAAAATTATAGATACGTTGGAGACGTATCAAGGGTCAATCACGAAGGAAGGGAAAGAAAGAGAAAAAAAGAGGAAACACGGAGAAACATGAGGAGGCACGTAAGCAAGTGCTGGGTAAAAAAGGACACACTCCTCTGCTACTCGTCCGACGGGTAGTGACATAGAGTTTTCCTTCGAGAAAACCATGGATAGCTATGAGCGCCTATTATATGGTGACATCTCTTCCAGGAGGGTGTGTACGGGTAGAGTTGAAACAGTGCAGAATGTAAAGGGGGTGGTCATACATGTTGCAAAAGAGATAGATGAGAAGGAAGAGGAGTATGGCCAGCACGGGGGAATCAGTTGGAGAAGAGAAGGGCGATAATGGCGCATCGGCGGCCTCCGAGGAGGAGGTCCGCCGAGCCAGATGAAAATCTTAGGATGGAACTGCCGTGGCATGCTTTCACACACGGCAGTTCGCGAGCTCCTGGACCTACAGGGGCGAATAAGGGCAGATTTAGTTTTTCTTTCGGAGTCCCATTTGAATAAATATAAAGCCAATGAGCTACGTCGTGTTTTAAATTTTGATTCTATGTTTGTAGTGGAGAGTGATGGTTGGGCCGGTGGCCTTGTTATGTTTTATCAGAAATCGAATAAAATCAAGTTGAACTATGTATCGCCTTATTTTATTGATGTCCTGTTTATGAATGAAGATGTTGTACAATGGCGGTTCACGGGCTCCTATGGTCATCCGAACTGGAATGAACGCAGCTTATCTTGGGATAATATTCGCAATTTGCACAGTTTAGGAAACCATCCGTGGGTAGTTCTGGGGGATTTTAATGAAATATTATATCCTTCGGAAAAAGAAGGCGGTAATGCGAGACCAAATGGCATGATGAGGGAGTTCCGTGAATGTCTTTTGGACTGTGGGCTGGAAGATGTAGGTTACATCGGCGATACTTTTACTTGGAGAATAGGTGAGATTCGAGAGCGTCTTGATCGCGCAGTGTGCAATATGGGTTCGGCTCTTAAATTTCCTCGTGCGGCGGTGATTAACGAAGAACATGTTCATTCGGACCATCGTCCGCTGGTACTAGACATGAACTACTTAGATGATAATATGTTCAGGCGACCAACGGGACGTGTAAGACAATTTGAAGCTAGGTGGCTTAAGGAAGAGACTATAAATGAAATTGTTAAGGCATCTTGGGAGAAAGCCAAGTTAGCAGGCATTGGCCCTTTTCTTGCTGACCGAACGAGAGCCGTGCATGCCGATTTGCATAATTGGGACCATGAAGTTCTGAAAGGCCCGAAGCATACAATTAATAAATTAAAAAAAGAATTAGAGAGACTGAGGCGCGATCCAATGAATGCAGAGTCCCGTTGCCGACAGAAGGAGATAATTGTGGTTATTGAGAACTTGTTGGACCAAGAGGAAATCTTCTGGCTACAAAGAGGTCGTGCAAACTGGTTGATGCACGAGGACCATAATACGTCGTTCTTCCATAACGCAGCCACTACCAGGAAAAAGAGAAATAATATAAAGAAACTTCTAGGTGACTCGGGGATCTGGAGGGAAGATATGGAGCTGAAGGATCACATCACTGGTTATTTTTTAAAACTATTCACTTCGGAAGTCCATCATCCAAATCAGGAGGTTTTGTCCCTCGTTCGTAGGAGAGTTTCAACTGAAATGAACAATGACCTTCTTGCCCCTTATACTGCTGAAGATGTTCGCAAGGCGTTATTCGATATCGGGGATCTAAAAGCGCCAGGACCAGATGGACTCCATGCCATCTTCTATAAAAGATTTTGGCCCATGTTAGGGGACGACCTAATCGAGGAGATTTTGCAAGCAATCAATACATGTACTATCCTAGCCGGTTGGAACGATACTGCGATTGTTATGATTCCAAAGGTTAATTCACCGGTAAAGGTAACCCAATTTAGGCTGATCAGCTTATTATAGGAGATATGCCCTAGAGGCAATAATAAATATTATTATTTATCCCCATGTTCATAATTAAGTTTATATTCCATGCGATAACTGCTATGGTTCTCGAGTCTACAATAACCACGAGGCTCGGAGGAAAACTCATATGCACGTGTGGAATAATAAACGATAAAAATTATTCCTAGTCATGCCTGTAAGACTAGCTCAAGTATTGCATGATGATCATGTTTTCCTGGTCATGGGCATGGCTATGCCGGCAATTTTGAGGGCACAATGTTAGAAGAACATTTGTGTTGAATCGACCCGAATTGATGGTATGCTATGAGATACATTCATCATAAGTTAATGGTTAATAACACAGAGAAGTTAATGTTTGCATAATTCCTTTGACCATGAAAGTATCGAGTTCCTTCGTACTTGCTTCATGAACTTTGGGGTTTGTTAAACGTCATCCATAACTGGGTGGCTATTACGGCGGCTTACGGGTTCACGGAAAAGTATGAGAAGTAACGAGATAGCTCAAGATTGGGATTTTCTACTCCGATGATGGAGAGATATTCTCGGGCCCTCTCGGTGTTACGGTATCCATCATCGTCTGGCCAGACACAATGTGATTTGATCACAGGGATGCCGGAATGTGGAAACGAGAAAAGAGAACAAAACTGGTAACGAGGTAACTGGCATAGTGGACAAGTTGTTGATCCACGAGGATGCGGATAAATCTCACCTCGGGTTTTGTAACATATCGCGAAGCAACAGGAATAGCACATGGCAACTGGAGGTTCACTCGAATATTCATTTGTGTGGGTATAGGGGCCAATATGGGTGTCCACGGCTCCGATGTTGATCATTGATCGGAAGGTGTTCCGGTCATGTCTATACTTCACAAAACCTATAGGGTGACACGCTTAAGGGTCATCTATCTACTGAACGCCAGACACGGAGTCTAAGAGAAAATCACCGGAGAACACCGGAGGAATTTCGGTAAAACTGAAAAGTTGTTTCGAAGTATACCATTAAGTCAAATTGGTTTCGGCATACGCCTGGAAATTATTGGAGGGTACCGGAATTGTTCTGGTAACTTATGGGATTTTTCGAAGACAAAAACCGGAAATGTTCCGGACTGCCGGAACCGCTTTGGTTGCTTTTCGCAGATGAAAATCATTGATCTGAAAATGTTTCAGAATGCGTCCAGAATTGTTTTGGTGGGTACTGGAATTATTATAGGACTCACATAAACTTTTCAGAATTAACGGACGCAGAAAAATGTCTTCATGAATAGTGAAAGTGCTTTTGGGATATTTTGTGGAAAGCCACCTTTTAGGGCTTTTGCAAAAAGGCTTCTAGAAGGGCTTGGGGGCCAAGGAAGCCCCTCAAGGGGGCCCCCAAGGGGTGGCCGGCCAAGGATGGTGGAGTTCCTTGGAGCTCCACATGGCCTCCCATTTTTCCCTTAATACCCTCCTGTGTGACCTAATGCATGGGAGTTTTTGGTAATTTGTGGAGGCGCACTACCCCTTGATTTTCCTATAAATAGAAGGTGAGGGGGCTGCCCAAACCTCATCCTTGCTCTCATACATATGCCATTGACTTGTCTGGCTTCTCTCTCCCTCCCAGCGAAATAGTTTCGTAGAGTCGAAAGACTGTCTGGGTTCCGGTGGGAACTAGTTCTGGACGGCGAAGCCCTACCGGATAGATGACACCGTAAGCCTGCAACCCCATAGAGAGGTCGTTGGTTCGTCCTTCTTGCCCGAGGGGCTGTTTGAGTGTGCCTCCCAAAGGGCTGTCCGAGTGACCGTCCGAGATTCTGGGGTCCTCCTGTAGGGCTGTCCGAGGATCCGTCCGGTGGGACTATCCGAGGGACTATCCCGAGGCCTCCCGAAGGGTTGCCTGGAGTTCCGTCCGGGGGCAGTCGAGGGAGTACATCCTTGCGGTTGGGAGGTTGTAAATTCTAGCTGCGGGGATCTGCACAAACAATCAACATCGACTCTACTGCCGCTTCGCTACGAGTCGGTAACGATCAGATCAAACCTTGTATGCATCTCCATAGTGATCCTGGTCGTGCTCGCTGTACCGATTTTTTTTGTTTTCTGTCGCGTTCCCCAACAGTGGCATCATGAGCCAGGCTATGCGTAGATGCAGGTTATGATCTAGAATACATGAGATGTATGGGTATTGCATAGTATAATTTTGTATTAGATAAGATTTATTGGTGAAAATTATTTGTGCGGGTAGTAGATGAAGTCTATTACCCGATATTCTTGTTGCTTCCCTTGAATTTGCGTAGTCCTGATCTTGACGGCATGGTGGAATCTTACAAAGTTCTAGAAATCCGTGATCCTTTCATGCTGCTCCTGGGTATGCTGATTGACAGATCAACGAAGTGCTTCAGTGTCTTTGGGTTCCGCCATAGTTGAGAAAGATGGATGTTTCGCAGACGAAAGGGGAATGCAGATATGATCTGCACGGCGGTCATGCGGATGACGAAGTTTAGTATGGGGCTCGAGATTTTATTATCTTGTGTGACATACGCCCCCACAAAGTTAATCTAGCAACTTGAATGATCATGCTTGATGATAAACGTTGGTAGCTGCGGTTTGGTTGAAACCTTAGAAGCCACGTAAAATAAAATTTTGCATAAACCGATTAGAGGCGTCTAACTTGGTTTTGCAGGATGACATGAGACGTGCATGTGATGTGGTATAGCAGTTCTCATATTTAATTTGATTATGTATGAGATGACTATATGATGTAAAATTAATTAAACATGACCTGCGTGTCATGATTCGGCATGATGGCTGGAGCCATATGATTGTCACTTTAATGACCTACGTGTCAACCTTATGTAATGCACTTATTTTCTTAGCTATAGAGATAGCAATATTATCTGGTGCATCGACAAGGTGGTGGCAAACTTCGCGAAGGTGAACACCGACGCGAATGCCTAAGACGAAGAAATTGATGACTTCTCCGTCAGAAAGGGCTATACCATATCATGCTATTATGAATTGCCTGAGATGTTTATCCCTTATGGTGCACCCTTTTGATTGCGTGGTAGTTGCTTTTTATTAGGGTGACGTCTCACAAAAATATCAAGTAGTTAGTGTTCTCCCAAGTGTAGCACCGTCACGACACCTATCTCTTCGGGGTAAAACATGGATACATGGGTACAAACGATTAGAGAGGTGTGAGGCGGGTGAGTTGAGACCTCGCAGCGAGATCACTTGGTTGTCTTGACATTCCGGAGGATCGTCATGAGCTCGGAACATGCCCATCGAAAGATGAACAACAGTCACATAGAGATGTGATTGGCAAGTTGGCCTACCGATTGCAATTCTCGTCACTTGAGATGGATACATCCTTGGCGTTGAATTTCAATGTGGGTCTTGTATCACTCACAATCAATTATGAGAGATATTGTTTTGAGTGGGAGCGCATTATAGAATTAACTTGTTTAATTCCCGGTGCAATTAATTATGGACATTGTCTAAGTGAAATTTGCATAATAGTTGTAGAATAATGGCTCGCGTTTCTACCTTTCCTATTAAAATTGATTAAGCTGTTATTTATCTTGGTAAAACTTTACGATTGGTAACGTAATGTGAGGAATGTCCTCAAGAGTGCCGAGAAGGACTTTGTCCTATCGCATGCTTTCGGTATTCTCCCGCTGATGCTATGGGTAATGTGACTCTCGTCCTTCGGTCCAAAAGCTAGAATTCCATTACGGTCAAGTGCAATACGTTTGATTCCATAAAACCCGAACTTCAAAAGTTTGGGATGGTTATGTGATACTCATAGAACTGAAAATTATTTTCAGATACAAACAAAGGCTAAAAGATATGAGATATCCAAAGCAATGTTTGTTTGCAAGGTATTAGTAAAGTGTTTACTGGTCATTTGATTGATAAGAGAGGGATCCAGGAGAACGCATGTCATGTAAATGAAGGTGAATAAAACAAACAACTTAAAGAGAAAGGAAATGTCCAAAGGGTGTTAGTGTGACTTACACACCTAGGAAGTCCGAGGCTAACGCCACTCTTAAGTTGGGTGCTTCTTCTGAAAGTAGGAGAAAGACTGAAAGTAAAACTGTTACAAGTATAAAGGCAAAAGGAAAGAAGTCTAGAATGTCCAGCTCATGTATGAAAGTCATACAAGTAATTGATATTTGGAAGGCTGGTCAAAAAGAAATAGTTCTTGGGAATTGTGATTAAACTGTTAGTCACTGATTCTTGGGTATTGTGATTGACTTTTGGTCACAGGAATACCCGTTCGATTGCATTCTCTTGCAACTCGATACAAGAACTACTACGGCCTAAAAGACTTGCCAGTAATGAGGTTTAGATACGCGCTGAGAACATACTAAAAGTTACCATACCTTCCATCTGTGTATTACTGTCTGTATTTATTTTCATAATTCATTTTAGAGTTTTACACACTCTAGCCCATTTGCATAATGTTTGTTGCAAGAGTGTTATTCATAAAATAACAATTGTTGTTCAGTATCATGAATAACATAAGGGCCATGCTTCCATCAAGGATGGGATGTATGTTATGAATATTGATGGTAATATGATACATCCATAACACTGACACTAAATGTCACAAGACTAAAAGAATACCACATATGTGTGGCACTACATTTGGTCACATTGGAGAAACCCGCATGCAGAAATTCCATAATGATGGATTTTGAAGTCATTTGATTATGAATCATCTAACACTTGCAACTTTCGTCCGAAAAGTGAAGTGACTGAAATACCGTTCACAGGCCATAAGGAATGAGCAACAAACTTATTGGTGATCAAACATTTTGATGTATGTAGTCAGATAAATTTTGTGGCTAGTAACGGATTTATCTATCTTCATGTGGGGACCCCGACTCATAAGTCGTGATCGCCGAATGCACGTGTACAGTGATCCCAGAGATCAATGCTCACTGAACACATAGAAGCTGAATAACAAGAGTCTTACATCCACATTTAGCGTCTTACACAAATAAGGACCATGAAGGTCTAGTCTTACATAGATAGAGCCACAAGGGCCAAATACTTAAACATAACAAGCAGCGGAAATTTTGATCGAAAGCGTGAACCCATGCCATCTGCCTTAAACCTACATGCATTCTGACTGGGAAGCGTCCTAGTTCGCATGTTCGTCACCAACGAACTCTTCGCCATATTCCTGTTCTTCCATGCCTGGCCAATTAAATAACCAGTGGCAAGCCAATGAGTACTTTGAATGTACTCGCAAGCAACCCAAGTTGTGGAACAAGATATAATAATGCATGATGTAGCACTAAGTAGGTAAGTTTTGCAGAAAGCTGATTTTTTTTTATGCAATGACATGATCAAGTAACTTGAGTAAGCATGCATCAACTGCTAACAGGTACTCATGTGAGCAGGTTTCAGTTATCATCATAAGCATGGGTTGAACATCTCATGTTCATCATCGAGCTAAGTCGTCGGACGTAGCTCAAGTACGATCTTTGCCACCAACACACACACACACCAGTTTGTGAAAACATTTGGACGTAACACAAGAGCGGTCATCCAACTGTCCTTGACCGTGGACACGGCTATTCGAATAGTTTTACACTCTGCAGAGGTTGCACACTTTACCCACAAGACTCGGGGAACTTCCGTGTCATCCACGACTCGCGGTATATTACATACCCGAGGTAAGCACCCGAACAATGCCTTTCCCCTAGCGATACTAAACAAAGAGTCCACTCGTTGGTGTCATCCCTCATGATATACATCACACGTATCATCCATGAGGGCACGCAACGGTGTGCCCGGTGCCTGTGAAGACAGTGCATGATCGTCCATTCCGGTACGACCCCGTATCGAGAGTGACCACTTCACTCCCGCCACTAGTAATGCGGGCTCTATGCTAGTACCCACCAAGGTAATCAACAAAGCCCCGTCCCATAAGGGGTATCGTGGTCGTACAT
The DNA here is from genome assembly GCA_039707655.1 of Elymus sibiricus. Lineage (NCBI taxonomy): Eukaryota > Viridiplantae > Streptophyta > Magnoliopsida > Poales > Poaceae > Elymus > Elymus sibiricus. The sequence goes on from CM077669.1 coordinate 89,618,681, forward strand.
GTAAGGTTGGAATAACGGTCGCAACTTACACCAATCTGTTTTCGAAAACCACACACACTCACTTGCTCCGGTACACCACTTCTTTATCAAGTGGTTACCTAGCTCATCGTCATCTCCCTCGGGCATTAGTGGCACCCGACGGGGTTTTCGAAAAGTCTTTGAAAATACTTTTGTTTCCATCACCATGCATATTCCCGTCCCACCTTGCGTAGCATCTACTAAGCATCCTATCTACTCCCACCCGCACAACCCTCATAAGAAGGTAGGGTCATGCACGATGCAAGTATCAACAAGAAAGTATCGGTGGCATCCCACCGTAGTGGTCACCACCTCAACATGACCAACATCAAGAAATAAAGTGCTATATGCCATGCGATAAAAGGGTTTCATAGTCATGGTCAAAGGGCTGCTTGCCTGGCTCAAGAAAGTCTTCGGGGTCTTCGAAATCTTCGTGTCCAATCCCTTCGTTAACAACGCAATCTATCGTCGCGGAAAAAAACGGGCAAAAATAAGCATCACACAAAAACAGAGCACAAAAGCCACTTTAAAAATGTTACCCTACTCTGATAAATACTACAAACTATTATAGAAATATTTATTTAGGGTTTTGTTGTGAAAAACATTTTGAAAACCATTTAAACAGAGGCTAAAAATATTAAAAACTAGGTTTTAATTAAAATCATTACATAAAACATTCACACAAAAATGCACAAGTGGCACTGTTAAATTCTACAGAATATTACAGGAATTAAGGTGGAAAAATATTTGTCATTGGAGTTTTATTTAACTCTGTGGAATTTTTGCAAAATCCCACAGAAAAGAAAAAGGAAAAAGGGCACGGGACCCTGGGCCAGAGCCAGCCTGCAACTGGGCCGGCCCAGAGGCCAACCAGCCCAGGCGAACCGACGCGCGCGCGCCCGCGTTCAAACCTGACGGCTGGGGCCCGAAGGCCAGCGGCAGAGAGAGGAGGGAAAGGGAGGTGAGGATGACAGGCGGGCCCCGCCTGTCATCTCCAACCTCGCGACAGGGATGCCGGCGAGCTCACCGGCGACGATGCAGGGCACGGCGAGGCGAGCTGGAGGTGGGAACGGACTCAGCGTCGAGCCGCCGTTCCTCTGGAGGTGGAGGGAAGGCCGGAGACGCACCGGTTCGCCGGCGACGAGGAGGCACGGCGGAGCCGCTTCGGGAGGAGGCCGCCGGCGTCGATTCTTGCAGCGAAATGGTCGGGGAGGAAGGGGGAACGATGCAGGGGCTCTCTGGGGTCTCAACGAAGGAGGAAGGGAAGCCGGAGCGGGCCGGTAGCCCGAGATCGACGAAGCCCCGACGCGGCGGTGCCTCGGTCGATCCCGAGCACTGGTGCTCCGGGTGGTCACTTGGGTGGCTCAGGGGGCCGATTGGAAGTGGAAGGGGGCCAGAGGAGGAGAGAGGGGGGCTCGGGGATGCCTTTTATAGGCGAGCCACGGTCCACCGAATCGTGGTGCGCCGGCGAGGTCGGGGCCATGGCCAGAAGGCGCGGGAGGAGACGGGGTGAGTCTGGGGGTGTTCCTGGGGTTGGTCTACGACGAGCAGGAGCAAGAAAGAGAGGGAGGAGCGCCCGCGCGTGTGAGGCTCGGGGTTGGCCGAACCGGGCGGCAATGGCGCGTGCGAGCGGAGCCGTTGGAGGGAGAGGGAGGAGGGGGCCGACAGGGTGCCGTGGTGCGGACGTCGAGGGGGGCCAAGTGGCGAGAGGGGGAGGCCCGAGGCTGTCGGGGCCATGCAGTGGGCGGCGGCTACAGTGCGTTCGGGCACTGTAGCGCGCTCCAGAGCGCACGTATGGCATGCCATGGCATGCCAACGGCGTCCTGGGCGCGGCCGACCATGTCCAGTGGGTCCAGGGGGTTATAGAAAAAAAGGAAATAGCATAGGATGCTCTGGGGGCTTAATAGATTAAGAGGGAAGGGGAGAGAGAAGCAGATTCTTGCTGTCCAGAGAGGTAAATGTGGGTTTTACCCCACTTAACCATTGAGTCTTGACCAAATAAAGTTAAATGGAGGTGCAGTGCAACACTAAAAGGTTGTGGTAAAAATTTGGAGTGATGGAGAATAGTAGAAGGGGCTCAAACAGGGTTTTTACCACCTGGGCAAAAAGTGTTTGATGATGGTTTGGCTAAGCAAATGAAGTTTGCTTGACATGAGATTTAACAGGGTCAAAGGATGGTTGAAAATAGGGTTGACCACCAAGTTTGAGCTTGATTGAAGAAAGTTCACAATGTAACTTTGTGAAACCCTAGAAATCAACAGAATCAGATTTCTGTAGATCTAGGCATGCATTCCACTTCCCACAAATCCACCACTTGGTGTGGCATCACTATTTGTGGTTTAGAACATGCCCACAAAGTTTGAGGTCAATAGGACAAACTTCACACTATAAAGTTGTTCAAATTTGAATCTGGACAGAAAGGGTTTTGGAATATTTTGATCAAGCAAACCAATTGGGATTGAGATGAAACTTTGCAAGAATATCAAATTTGACATTTGTGACTTGCTGGAATTTTCTTGGAATTTATTGAGAATATTTCTTATAGAAATATTTCAAAAGCTTGATTTGGGCAGAAAGGGTTTTGAGGGGTTTTGCCCATGTTTTTGAACATGACCATGTGTTGAAACTCATATATATGGAAAATATATGTCCACTGAGTTTCCCTAAGGTTTCTCAAATATTTTTAAAGCATTTAAATAATTTTTCCCTATAAAAGACCATTTCTGGTCTTAAGAAAAAGCCTTTAAATAAAATAGTAAAATAATCTTTAAAATTAATATTTGGTGGTTTTGAGAAATCATATATATAGCAGGTTCCAAATAAAGCCTTTGGGGAAAAAGGATCCACCCAATTTGAGGACTTGCAGTGCAAACCTCAACTCAGGGGTTTTTGAAAACCTAATTTGAATAAATTCTTTTTGGCCAAAATAAATTTTGATAAAAATAGTTTTGGGTACTATCCACATGGCATGATCATTGGGAAAGAAGTTTGGATCAAGGAAGATGAATATGGAGAGGAGTAGGACCTAAGAGTGCCAAACATAATCATCCAAGCAAGCAAACAAGCAACAATTCAAACAAGCACAAGCACTGAAAAAGTTTTAATTGGTTCCAATTTTGTAAATCCAAGCATAGCAAGGTGATACAAACACAGGGTGTGACACTTCAGCAATGACTCAAGAAGATATATGGATATTTACTTGATGAGACGTAAGTCTGGATCTTTTGAAATCATTCAATATGTTTTCAAAAGGAAGTAGAAATTATTGTTACAAGAAAATTATGATTCTACAATTAGATTGCAGAAAGGAATATTTGAGTTACAAGTTTACCGAATGTCTGATGAGTTGTGAAAAGAGTTTCATACCTTACGCCTCCCGAAACACCGCTGTGAGTGGAATGTCCATGAAGATGTAATCAAACCATTTATGACATGGTGAGATCAAAGATGACATAAATCAATTTGCCATCATCCCTTTTAAAAGTAATGCTTTAGAGACTGTGGCTTTTACACTGAAAAGAGCGCCATTAGGTCTTTTGAAATAGCGCCATGGTATGGTACGCCCAACCATGTTACGTCTTTTCTTAACATATGGAATATGGGGCTTATGTAAAATGCTTACAAACCTATTCCAAATCAGACAAGTGCTACTTTGTAGGTTATCCCAAGTTATTGGGTATTCCCCCAGCACTATACCGAGGCAAAGGGTTTTGCCACAAAGAACGGTATGCTTTTAAAGAGAATGGTTCTCGCAAAAAGGTGAGTGGGAGGACAGTGCAACTCGATGAGATAACATTATATTCGTCATCAGATCATAGGAAAGGAACCTTTGGAAGTGATTCCAGAGTTTCCTACTGCGACTGACGGAAGCCTCTACATGAGATGTATGGACTTTGGTCGAACTTGAAGCTGAACCACGTAGGCAAAACTCGTGCAAACCTCTCAGGTACGCAAACAAGATATTGTTGTTAGACAACAGTATACCTACGATAATCAAGGAAGCAATGATGGGCCCTAACTCCGGAATTGGCTAAATGCCAATATAATCCGAGATAGTTTCCATATGAATGATTCAAGATTATATCTTGATAAACCCTTCGGAAGACTTGAAGTCTATCGAAATTTTTATGGAACTATAAACTGATGTGGATAAACCCTTCGGAAGACTTGAAGATATTGTTGTTAGACAACAGTATACCTACGATAATCAAGGAAGCAATAACAAGTTCAAGGAGTTGACTACGATGAGGTTGTCTCACCGTAGCAATGCTAAAAGTCGGTTCGGGTTAAACTGGCAATTAATTCATATTTCAATCATGAGATATGAAACATGGATGACGAAAGAATTTCCATGAAATGGGAATGCAAACTAGGGCTTGTATGTGATACAGTCCAAAGTATTTTATCGATCCAAAGGATGCTAGTGAGTATGCGAACTTCAGAGTTCCAGCGATGGACATAAGAGAGCAAAAAGGAGTTGGAATCTTCATTTTTGATGAAATGGTCAAAATAGTTTGTTTTCGTCAATGGATAACGAAGATGCTTGTGGTTACAAGAAAGTAAGTGGGAGCATAATAATATTTCTAAAAACCTTGTGTGCTTGACACATTATTAATTGGAAATAATATAAATTTCTTGACACGAATTAGGACTTCATTTGAAAATAGTTTTTCGATGAAGTGCTTGGGCTAAGTAGCCTTGACATTAGGCATGTTTATCTGCGAGATAGAATTGCCTAATAGGGCTAAGCCAAAATACATATTGACAAGATGCTAAAACAGTTTAGCATTAAAACGCCAAGGACTGATTCTTGTTGAAATCACATGGAAAGAGTTTTGTAAGACTCGGTGTCCCAAACACTGATGAGCAAAATACATGATGGAGATTCCACACACTCTTGTGTTTGGATTAATCATGTATTCCATGGTATGTAAAACAACCAGATATGTCTGATACTCCCAAACTGGTGCAAGTATAGATACCAAAGTGATCAAAGTATTGATCGTAGGACAACAGTGAAAAATGTCAGTGAGTACTAAAGTAGCACTGATGACATATTTTCTCGCAAGCAGAGATTATGAAGTGCTTGTTGTAAGTAATTACACCGATACAGTCTTCATCAATGCTCCATGCGATTTTCGATTTAAGTTAGGGTTTTGTGTAATACACAATACGGTGGCACGGTAAGTTGGAATTGTTCTAAACAGGTTACTGTGGCGAATTCTATAACAAAGGCTAAGTATGTTGACATTTTGGAAGCGACAAAGAAGATGTTGAATCATATAGTTCATTCGTGAACTTAGTATGGTTCCAAGATGGCTTTGGTCAATGGGGCACTATTGCAGATAGTTGCTCCATAGCTCAGTCTGAGGAATCAAGGTTTGACCTGTGATTCACATATATACAAAGCCAAGTCCACACAAAATATGAATTTTGTGAAAGCGCAAAAACGCGAGGATATGCAAAGATACACACGGAGCTGAAGTTGTCAGATCCGTTGGACATCAGGCTATACCACAAGCGAAGCATATATTACACCAGTATGCCATAGGTGTAAAGTGCATTAGCATTGACTAGATTATTGACTCTAGTGCAAGTGGGAGTCTATAGGAGATATGCCCTAGAGGCAATAATAAATTTTATTATTTATCCCCATGTTCCTAATTAAGTTTATATTCCATGCTATAACTGCTATGGTTCTCGAGTCTACAATAACCACGAAGCTCGGAGGAAAACTCATATGCACGTGTGGAATAATAAACGATAAAAAGTATTCCTAGTCATGCCTCTAAGACTAGTTCAAGTATTGCATGATGATCCTGTTTTCCTGGTCATGGGCATGGCTATGCCGGCAATTTTGAGGGCACAATGTTAGAAGAACATTTGTGTTGAATCGACCCGAAATGATGTTATGCTATGAGATACATTCGTCACAAGTTAATGGTTAATAACACAGAGAAGTTAATGTTTGCATAATTCCTTTGACCATGAGAGTATCGAGTTCCTTCGTACTTGCTTCATGAACTTTGGGGTTTGTTAAAAGTCATCCGTAACTGGGTGGCTATTACGGCGGCTTACGGGTTCACGGAAAAGTATGACAAGTAACAAGATAGCTCAAGATTGGGATTTGCTACTCCGACGATGGAGAGATATTCTCGGGCCCTGTCGGTGTTACGGTATCCATCATCATCTGGCCAGACACAATGTGATTTGATCACAGGGATGCCGGAATGCGGAAACGAGAAAAGAGAATAAAACGGGTAACGAGGTAACAGGCATAGTGGACAAGTTGTTGATCCACGGGGATGCGGATAAATCTCACCTCGGGTTTTGTAACATATCGCGAAGCAACAGTAATAGCACACGGCAACTGGAGGTTCACTCGAATATTCATCTGTGTGGGTATAGGGGTCAATATGGGTGTCCACGGCTCCGATGTTGATCATTGATCGGAAGGTGTTCCGGTCATGTCTATACTTCATAGAACCTATAGGGTCACATGCTTAAGGGTCATCTATCTGCTGAATGCCAGACATGGAGTATGAGAGAAAATCACCGGAAAAGTTTCGGGGACAACGGAAGACTTCCAGAGAGAGAACACTGGAAGAGTTTCGGTAAAACCGAAAAGTTGTTTCGGCGTATACCATTAAGTCAAATTGGTTTTGGCATATGCCTGGAAATTATTGGAGGGTACCAGAATTGTTCAGGTTACTTCTGGGATTTTTCGGAGACAAAAACCGGAAATGTTCCGGACTGCCGGAACCGCTTTGGTTGCTTTTCGCAGATGAAAATCATTGATAAGAAAATGTTTCGGAATGCGTCCAGAATTGTTTTGGTGGGTACTGGAATTATTCTAGGACTCACATAAACTTTTCGGAATTAACGGACGCAGAAAAATGTCTTCATGAATAGTGAAAGTGCTTTTGGGATATTTTGTGGAAACCCACCTTTTAGGGCTTTTGTAAAAAGGCTTGTAGAAGGGCTTGGGGGCCAAGGAAGCCCCTCATGGGGGGCCCCCAAGGGGTGGACGGCCAAGGATGGTGGAGCTTCTTGGAGCTCCACATGGGCTCCCATTTTTTCCCTAATACCCTCATGTGTGACCTAATGCATGGGAGTTTTTGGTAATTTGTGGAGGCACACTTGTCGGTGTCAAAACCGGCGGATCTCGGGTAGGGGGTCCCGAGCTGTGTGTCTAGGATAAATAGTAACAGGGGACGAAGGATACGACATTTACCCAGGTTTGGGCCCTCCTACGGAGGTAAAACCCTACGTCCTGCTCGATTATATTGATGTGTATGAAGGTTACAGAGTTGATCTACCACGAGATCGAATAGCTAAAACCCTAGATGAGTTTCTCTGTCCTACAATCTAAAACCTCCCCGGTTTATATAAACACCGGGGGGGGTACCTAGGGTTTACACATGATAGGTCTCCTGCCAGGGATGGAGATGCCGATTCCCTCATCTTGGCTTGGAGTGCATGACGCGCCTTCGAGACTTCCTTCTAGAACACGGGGTCATGGTGTATCCAGCCCTTCCCGCGATAGTCAGAGAGCAGCCCACCATGCCGGCCTATTGGGAGATAGGCCAGCGGCCCGAGGACCCCTTAGTCCAGGACTCCCTCAGTAGCCCCCGAACTAGCCCCCAACGCCAAGGGTCACAGCACTGGCAGCTTCACGTGATCGGAGTCTTCGGCTTGCGGGGTGAGTTCTTCTTCCTATTAATGATCGGCTGAGACTAGCCCGGCTTCCGATGACGCATAATTTTTCCGATCATACGATCGTCCGGACGTCATGAGTCGCTTAGCCCGAAAGGCCAAACGTTAAAGTGTAAACAGTGTTTCCTGTAAACCCTTTTGACGAAGGGTCGCGGCCTATCACGACCACTGAACCAGTTATGGAAACTTGATTCGCGGTTCGAGGCCGTTTTTACATTGGCACGACTCATCAATGTACAGATCGTGCTCCGTTTCACACGGGATATGATTAACGCCCTAGGTTTTCTCACGCGCGCGTAACGGCATGAATATCTCGGGAAGCGGAGAGACTTGCGGCGCCATGCCTCATAAAAGGGGAAAAAACCCGAGGTCTATTCACGCTTCCCATTCGCATTCCTCGCTTCCTCAATCTTACTAAGCTCCAAGAGCCCAGATCCAGTTTTCCCACAATCTCTCCTCCGAGCTCAGCCATGGTGGGTTCGGGCTCGATGGGCAAGTGGGAGGCCTCCACGGTCACCGACAAGGACATCCGGGAGTTAAAGCTCACCGGCTACCTCCCCGCCAACGTCTTCCACCGTGCTCCGGAGGCGAACCAGGTGGTCCCCACCCCTACGCCAGGCGAGAGGGTGGTGTTCGTCCCCCACTTACTCCGGGGACTAGGCTTTCCGCTCCACCCCTTTGTTAGGGGCCTCATGCTCTTCTACGGGCTGAATTTCCACGATCTTCCCCCGAACTCCTTCATGCGTATTTCGGCATTCTTCATTATCTGCGAAGCCTTCCTACGGGTCGAGCCGCACTTCGGCCTGTGGCTCAAGGTCTTCAACGTCAAGCCGAAGATAGTCGCGGGCGAGCACGCAGACTACGGAGGGTCGGTAATCAGTAAGCTCCCCCGCGTCGAGTGGCCGGCCGGTACCTTCATCGACACGATCAAGATCTAGACCTCCTGCGAGGTTAACCTCGTGGCTCAAGAAGGGCCTTGACTGGGGTTCGGACGCAGAGGTAAAATGGCTGTAGAAGTGCATTTCCTCGGTGATCGCAGCCAAGGTCGAGCTGGTCAATGTTGTCCAGGTCATGCTCCACCGCCGTCTCCTTCCCTGCCTGCGCCGGGCTTCCCCAATGTGGGCCTATCAGCTCGAGGACCAGCCTACGGTCCAAGGATTCTTCCGCACTACCCTCCAGAAGTTGTGGAAGGCATTATTCAATCCCCAGAAGAGCTGGCCAGCCGAGGAGGAGGACTCGGGCCTAAGCGCCGATAACCCTCCTACCCAGGTATGATATTATTTTGATACTTCGGCCCTGTTGTCTGACAAAGAGCTGAACAACCTCCCTCTTATCTTCACAGAAGTGGCAAAGCAAGGCCATCAAAATGTAAGGTAACGCAGCAGAAAACAAAATTTTTCCGACCTACGCACCAGCCCAGGACCACTATGGAGACTGCATACAAGGTTTGATCATTTTCGTTACCGACTCGTAGCGCAGCGGAAGTAGAGTCGATGACGAACGGCGGTGCAGATCCCCGTAGCTAGGATTTTACAACCTCCCAACCGCGAGGATGTATACCCTCATCTGCCCCGCGGACAGCCCTCCGGGAGGCGGTCGCACAGTCCCCCGGACGGTGTCACGGACAGCCCTTCGGGAGGACCTCCGAAACTCGGACAGCCCTTCGGGAGGACCTCCAAAACTCGGACGGTCACACGGACAGCCCTTCGGGAGGCACTCTCGAACTAAGACCGAAACTACGATCTCTCTACAGAGTTGCACACATACGGTGTCATCTATCCGGCAGGGCTTCGCCGTCCAGAACTAGTTCCCACCGGAACCCAGACAGCCTTTCGGCTCTACGAAACTATTTCGTGGGAGGGAGAGAAGAAAGGCAGATCATGCATGCCATGTGTGTGAGAGTTGGAGTGAGGATGGAGAGCTCCTCTCCACCTCCTTATATAGTGGTGGAAGGGGTGAGGGGGGGTGCTGAAATTTCAGCCCACAAAACAAGCACCCACCAAACAAGGAAACATGTTCCCACCAAACATGGAGAAAACATGTTCCCTTGTCCATGGTGTTCCCCCATGGGGCCCCACCTTCCTCCCAACACTCTCCACCATTTGTGGGGGCTGCCCCCACCATGGGGGGCCCCCCAACACTTTGTCCAGCCACAAGGGGGCTGTCCCCTAAAGGGGGCGCCCCCAAAAACAGCCCCCACGATCCGTGGGATCTTGTCCCCTCTCGCTGGGACAAGATGTTTTCCGAAACTATTTCTTCCGAAAAATTCCGGAAGGTCCCAGAACATTTCCGGCACCCTCTAAAATTATCTGGACGCGCTCCGGAACATTTCCGGTATGGTGGTTTAATTTAAAACCATCTTCGTTTACCCGGTAAACAATTCCGGCAGCTCCGAAAACCTTTTTCGTTTTTTTCTCCGAAAAAATTCCAGAAATTACCAGACCAATCTGGCAACCTCCAAAACATTCCCGGTGCTTGCCGAAACCTTTTTGGATCAATGGTTTTATCCGAAACAACTTTTCGGTTTTACCGAAACTTTTCCGGTGTTCTCTCCGGAACTTTTCCATCGTCTCTGAAACCTTTCCAGTGACTTTCTCTCGGACTCCTCGTCTAGTATTCAGCAGATAGATGACCCTTAAGCGTGTGACCCTATAGGTTCGGTGAAGTATAGACATGACCCGGAACCCCTTCCGATCAATGATCAACATCGGAGCCGTGGACACCCATATTGACCCCTATACCCACACGAATGAATATTCGAGTGAACCTCCAGTTGCCATGTGCTATTCCTGTTGCTTCGCGATATGTTACAATTACCCGAGGTGAGAAACATCGGCATCCTCGTGGATCAACACTTGTCCACAATGCCAGTTACCTCGTTGCCGGTATTGTTCTCTTTTCTCGTTCACGTGTTCCGGCATCCCTATGATCAAATCACCCTGTGTCTGGCCAGACGATGATGGATACCGTAACACCGAGAGGGCCCAGAGATATCTCTCCATCGTCGAAGGAGAAAATCCCAATCTTGAGCTATCAAGTTACTTGACATACCTTTCCATGAACCCGTAAGCTGCCGTAATAGCCACCCATTTACGGATGACATTTAACAAACCCCAAAGTTCATGAAGCAAGCATGAAGAAACTCGATACTCTCCTGGTCTAAGGAATTATGCAAACATTAATTTGCTGTGTTATTAACCATTAACTTATGACGAATGTATCTCATAGCATAACATCAATCGGGTCGATTCAACACAAGTGTTCTACCAACAATTGTGCCCTCAAAATTGCCGGCATAGCCATGCCCATGATCAGGAAAACAGGATCATCATGCAATACTTGAGCCAGTCATAGAGGCTTGACTAGGAATACATTTTACCGTTTATTATCCCACACGTGCATATGAGTTTTCCTCCGAGCCTCGTGGTTATTGCAGACTCGAGAACCACAGCAGTTATAGCATGGAACATAAACCTAATTATGAACAGGGAGATAATCAATAACATTTATTATTGCCTCTAGGGCATATCTCCTACAGACTCCCACTTGCACTAGAGTCAATAATCTAGTCAATGCAAATGCACTTTACACCTATGGCATACTGGTGTAAAATATGTTTCGTATGTGGTATAGCCTGATGTCCAACGGATCTGACGACTTCAGCTCCGTGTGTAACTTTGCATATCCTCGCGTATTCACGCTTTCACAAAATTCATATTTTGTGTGGACTTGGCTTTGCATATGTGTGAATCATTGGTCGAAACCTGATTCCTCAGACTGAGCTATGGAGCAACTATCTGCAATAGTGTCCCATAGACCAAAGCCATCTTGGAACCATACTAAGTTCATGAATGAACTATATGATTCAACAACTTCTTTGTCGCTTCTTAAGCGTCAACATACTTAGCCTTTGTTATAGAATTCACCACAGTATCTTGTTTGGAACAATTTCCAACTACCGTGCCACCATATTATGTATTACACAAAACCCTTAACTTAAATCGAAAATCGCATGGAGCATTGATGAAGACTGTATCGATGTAATTACTTACAACGAGCACTTCATAATCTCTGCTTGCGAGAAAACATGTCATCAGTACTACTCAAGTACCTAATGACATCTTTCACTGTTGTCCCATGATCAGTACTTTTGATCACTTTGGTATGTATACTCGCAACAACTTTGGAGTATCGGACATATCTGGTTGTTTTTACATACCATGGAATACATGATTAATCCAAACACAAGAGTGTGTGGAATCTCCATCATGTATTTTAGTCATCAGTGTTTTGGGACACCGAGTCTTGCAAAAACTCTTTCCATGTGACTTCGGCAAGAATCACTCCTTGGCGTTTTAAATGCTAAAAGGTTTTAGCATCTTGTCAATATGTATTCATTGCTTAACCCCATTAGGTAAATCTATCTCCATAGATCATCATGCCTAATATTGAGGCTATTTAGCCTAAGCACTTCATCGAAAAACTATTTTCAAATGAAGTCCTAATTCATGTCAAGAAATTTATTTCCAATTAACAATGTGTCAAGTACACAAGGTTTTTAGAAATATTATTATGCTCCCACTTACTTTCTTGAATCACAAGCATCTTCGATACCCATTTGATGAAGTCATACCCCTTTGACCATTCCATCAAAAACGAAGATTCCAACTCCACTTTGCTCTCTTCTGTCCATCGCTGGAACTCTGAAGTTTGCATACTTACTAGCATCCTCTGGATCGACAAATTACTTTGGACTATATCACATACAAGTCCTAGGTTTTATTTCCATCAGATGGAAATCCTTTTGTCATCCATGTTTCATATCTCATGATTGAAATATGTATTAATTGCTAGTTCAACCCGAACCGACTTCAAGCATCGCTATGATGAAACAATCTCATCGTAGTCAACTCCTTGAACTTGTTATGGCAACAAGTCGAGCTTTATGGATAAAACATTTTATCCGTATCAATTTTTAGTTCCATAAATATTCGTTAGACTCTAAGTCTTCCGAAAGGTGTATCAAGATTTTAATCTCGAATCACTTATATGGAAACTATCTCGGATTGTATTGGCATTTAGCCAATTCCGGAGTCAGGGCCCATCAACGCTTCCTTGTGTATTGTAGGTATACTGTTGTCTAACAACAATATCTCGTTTGCGCACCTGATAGGTTTGCATGAGCTTTGCCTATGTGGTTCAGCTGCAAGTTCGACCGAAGTCCATACATTTTATTGTAGAGACTTCCGTATCAGTCGCAGTAGGAAACTCCCGAATCACTTCCAAGGTTTCTTTCCTTTGATCTGATGACGAAGATACTCGTTATCTCGTCGAGTTGCACTGTCCTCCCACTCACCTTTTGAGAGAACTATTCTCTTTAAAAGCATACCCTTTTGCGGCAAAACCCTTTGCCTCGGTATAGTGGTGGGGGAATACCCAATGACTTGGGATAACCTTACAAAGTAGCACTTGTCTGATTTGGAATAGGTTTGTAACTTTTTACAAGCCCCATATTCCAAATGTCAAGAAAAGATATAACATGGTTTTGCGTACCACACCGTGGCGTCATTTCAAAAGACCTGATGGAGCTCTTTTCAGTGTAAAAGCCGCAGTCTCTAAAGCATCACTCTATAAAAGGGATAATGGCAAATTTATTTATGTCATCTTTGATCTTACCATGTCATAAATGGTTCGATTACATCTTCACGGACTTTCCACTTGCAGTGGTGTTCCGGGAGGTGCAAGTTATGAAACCCCTTTCATAACTCATCAGACATTCGCTAAACTTGTAACTCAAATATTCCTTTCTGCAATCGAATTGTAGAAACATAATTTTCTTGTTACAACAACTTCTACTTCATTTTTGAAAACCTTATGAATGAATTCAAAAGATCCAGACTTACGTCTCAACAAGTAAATATCCATATATCTACTTGAGTCATTTCTGAAGATAGATAAATCCACTACTTGCAACAACATTTATTGGACTACACACATCATAATGTATGATCATCAATATGTTCTTTGCTCGTTCCTTATGTCCTGTGAACGGTATTTCAGTCACTTCACTTTTCAGAGGAAAGTTGCAAGTGTCAGATGATTCAAAATCAAACGACTTCAAAATCCATCACAATGGAATTTTCCATGCGGGTTTCTCCAATGTGACCAAATGCAGTGCCACACTTGTGTGGTATTCTTTTAGTCTTGCGACATTTAGTGTCAGTGTTATGGATGTATCATATTTCCATCAATATTCATAACATACATCCCATCTTGTATGGAAGCATGGCCCTTCATGTTATTCATAACACCGAACATCAAAAGTTCTCTTATGAATAACCTGCAAAATACCTTATGCAAAGGGCTAGAGTGTATGAAACTCTAAATGAATTATGAAAGTAAACCTAGAGGTAATGTATTATTTATCAATATTCATAACATACGTCTCATTCATAATGAAAGTATGGCCCTTATGTTATTCATAACACCAAACTTTAAAAGTTCTCTTATGAACAACCTTCTTGCAAGATACCTTATGCAAAGGGCTAGAGTGTGAAACTCTAAAATGAATTATGAAAGTAAATACATAGGGAATATACCTATGGAAGGCATAGTAACATTTACTATGTTCCCTGCGTGTATCTAACCTCATTCCTGGCTAGTCTTTCAGGCCATAGTAGTTCTTACATCGAGTTGCAACAGAATGCAATCGAGCGGGTATCTTTGTGATTAACTCACAATACCCAAGAATTAGTGATTAACATGTTTAACCATAATTCCCAAGAACTATATCTTTGACCAGCCTTCTATACATCAAAAACCTGTATGACATTCATACATGAGCTGGATATTCCAGTCTTCTTTCCTTTTGCCATTATACTTCTAACAGTTTCACTTTCAGTATTTCTCCTACTCTCAGAAGAAGCACCCAACTTAAGAGTGGCGATAGCCCCGGACTTCCTAGGCGTGAAAGTTTCACTAACACCCTTCGGACACTTCCTTTCTCTTTAAGTTGTTGTTTTATTCACCATCATCATATGGCAGGCGTTCTTCTGGATCCCTCTCTTATCAGTCTAATGCATAGTAAACTCCTTTACTAATAGTTTGCAAACAAACATTGCTTTGGATATCTCATATCTTTTAGCCTTTGTCTGTCTCTGAAACTGATTTTCAGATTCCATGAATATCACATAACTATCCAAACTTTCGAAGTTCGGGGTTTATGGAAGCAAACATATTGCACTTTGACTGAGAAGGAATTCTAGCTTTTGGATCGAAGGACGAGAGTCACATGATCCATAGCATTAGCGCGAGAATACCGAAAGTATGCGATAGGACAAAATCCTTCTCGGCACTCTAGAGGACAATCCTCACATTACGTTACCAACCGTAAAGTTTTAACCAGATATTTAACAGCTATTCAATTTTAATAGGGAAGGTGGAAACGCGAGCCATTATTCTACAACTATTTTGCAAATCACACGTAGACAGTGTTCAAAATTAATTGCACTGAGAATTAAAAGAAGTTAATTCAACAGTGCGCTCCCACTCAAATCAATATCTCTCATAATTGATTATGAGTGATACAAGATCCGCATTTCAATTCAACGCCATTGACGGGTTCATCACTGATGACGTGAATTTCAATCGGTAGGCCAACTTGCCAATCACATCTCTATGTCACTCTTGTTCATCTTTCGATGCGTGTGTTCCGAGCTCATGACTCTCATGCCTGAACGTCAAGACAACCAAGTGATCTCGCTGCGAGGTCTGACCTCACCCGCCTCACACATCCCTAATCGTTCGTACTCATGTGTACATGTCGTACCCCGAAAAGTTAGGTGCCGTGACGGTGCTACACTTGGGAGAACACTAACTACTTGATATTTTGTGAGAGATCACCCTAATAAAAGCGACTACCGCGCAATCAAGAAGGGTGCATCATAAGGGATAAACATCTCAGGCAATTCATAATAGCATGATATGGTATAGCCCTTTCTGACGGAGAAGTCTTGTATTTCTTCGTCTTCGGCATTCGCGTTGGTGTTCACCTTCGCGAAGATTGCCACCACCTTGTCGATGCACAAGATAATATTGGTATCTCTATAGCTAATAAAATAAGTGCATTACATAAGGTTGACACGCAGGTCATTTAAAGTGCAATCATATGGCTCCAGCCATCATGCCGAATCATGACACGCAGGTCATGTTAATGAATTTACATCATATAGTCAAATTATTATGAACACTGCTATACCACATCATATGCACATGCAAACCATCCTGCAAAACCAAGTTAGACGCCTCTAATCGGTTCATGCAAAATTTTATTTTACGTGGCTTCTAAGGTTTCAAAACAAACCGAAGCTACCAACGTCCATCATCAAGCATGATAATCCAAGTTGCTAGATTAACCTTCCAGGGTGTATGAAACACGAGATAATAAAATCTCGAGCCCCATACTAAACTTCGTCATACGCGTGACCCCCGTGCAGATCACATCTGCATTGCCCTTTCGTCTGCGAAATTTCATCTTTCTTTTTAACTACGGTGGAATTCAATGAACTGTTAGCACTTCGTTGATCAATCAGGATCGCGGATTGCCAGAACATTGAAACTCCACCATACTGTTATCAAGATCAGAAATATGGAAATTCTAGGGAAGCAACAGGAACATTGGGTAACAGATTTCATCTGCTACCCGCACAAATAATTTTCAGCAATAGATCTCATCTACTACCTAATTATATTGTGCAACACCCATACATCTCTATGTATTCTAGATCGCAACCTGCATCTACGCATAGCACGGCTCTTGATGCCACTGTAAGGTAACGCAGCAGAAAACAAAAAATTTCCGACCTACGCACCAGCCCAGGACCACTATGGAGACTGCATACAAGGTTTGATCATTTTCGTTACCGACTCGTAGCGCAGCGGAAGTAGAGTCGATGACGAACGGCGGTGCAGATCCCCGCAGCTAGGATTTTACAACCTCCCAACCGCGAGGATGTATACCCTCATCTGCCCCGCGGACAGCCCTCCGGGAGGCGGTCGCACAGTCCCCCGGACGGTGTCGCGGACAGCCCTTCGGGAGGACCTCCGAAACTCGGACTGTCACTCGGACAGCCCTTCGGGAGGACCTCCAAAACTCGGACGGTCACACGGACAGCCCTTCGGGAGGCACTCTCGAACTAAGACCGAAACTACGATCTCTCTACAGAGTTGCACACATACGGTGTCATCTATCCGGCAAGGCTTCGCCGTCCAGAACTAGTTCCCACCGGAACCCAGACAGCCTTTCGGCTCTACGAAACTATTTCGTGGGAGGGAGAGAAGAAAGGCAGATCATGCATGCCATGTGTGTGAGAGTTGGAGTGAGGATGGAGAGCTCCTCTCCACCTCCTTATATAGTGGCGGAAGGGGTGAGGGGGGGGGTGCTGAAATTTCAGCCCACAAAACAAGCACCCACCAAACAAGGAAACATGTTCCCACCAAACATGGAGAAAACATGTTCCCTTGTCCATGGTGTTCCCCCATGGGGCCCCACCTTCCTCCCAACACTCTCCACCATTTGTGGGGGCTGCCCCCTACCATGGGGGGCCCCCCCAACACTTTGTCCAGCCACAAGGGGGCTGTCCCCTAAAGGGGGCGCCCCCAAAAACAGCCCCCACGATCCGTGGGATCTTGTCCCCTCTCGCTGGGACAAGATGTTTTCCGAAACTATTTCTTCTGAAAAATTCCGGAAGGTCCCAGAACATTTCTGGCACCCTCTAAAATTATCTGGACGCGCTCCGGAACATTTCTGGTATGGTGGTTTAATTTAAAACCATCTTCGTTTACCCGGTAAACAATTCCGGCAGCTCCGAAAACCTTTTTCGTTTTTTTCTCCGAAAAATTCCAGAAATTACCAGACCAATCTGGCAACCTCCAAAACATTCCCGGTGCTTGCCGAAACCTTTTTGGATCAATGGTTTTATCCGAAACAACTTTTCGGTTTTACCGAAACTTTTCCGGTGTTCTCTCCGGAACTTTTCCATCGTCTCTGAAACCTTTCCAGTGACTTTCTCTCGGACTCCTCGTCTAGTATTCAGCAGATAGATGACCCTTAAGCGTGTGACCCTATAGGTTCGGTGATGTATAGACATGACCCGGAACCCCTTCCGATCAATGATCAACATCGGAGCCGTGGACACCCATATTGACCCCTATACCCACACGAATGAATATTCGAGTGAACCTCCAGTTGCCGTGTGCTATTCCTGTTGCTTCGCGATATGTTACAATTACTCGAGGTGAGAAACATCGGCATCCTCGTGGATCAACACTTGTCCACAATGCCAGTTACCTCGTTGCCGGTATTGTTCTCTTTTCTCGTTCCCGTGTTCCGGCATCCCTGTGATCAAATCACCCTGTGTCTGGCCAGACGATGATGGATACCGTAACACCGAGAGGGCCCAGAGATATCTCCCCATCGTCGGCGGAGCAAATCCCAATCTTGAGCTATCAAGTTACTTGACATACCTTTCCATGAACCCGTAAGCCGCCGTAATAGCCACTCATTTACGGATGACGTTTAACAAACCCCAAAGTTCATGAAGCAAGCATGAAGAAACTCGATACTCTCATGGTCTAAGGAATTATGCAAACATTAACTTGTTGTGTTATTAACCATTAACTTATGACGAATGTATCTCATAGCATAACATCAATCGGGTCGATTCAACACAAGTGTTCTACCAACAATTGTGCCCTCAAAATTGCCGGCATAGCCATGCCCATGATCAGGGAAACAGGATCATCATGCAATACTTGAGCCAGTCATAGAGGCTTGACTAGGAATACATTTTACCGTTTATTATCCCACACGTGCATATGAGTCTTCCTCCGAGCCTCGTGGTTATTGCAGACTCGAGAACCACAGCAGTTATAGCATGGAACATAAACCTAATTATGAACAGGGAGATAATCAATAACATTTATTATTGCCTCTAGGGCATATCTCCTACACAAAATGGAATGCCCAGCCCCACAGCCCGAAGGCCCCGGGTCGGTTCTGCTAACGTCGATGCTCGTCGTTGTGCCGTACACACCGTCGAAGAAGAAGGAAAAGAAGAAAAGCCGAGAAGTCCTCCACATAAGGGACCTACCGGACACTATGTCCGAGGAAACCCATGCCTCCTCCTGCCCCGAAGAGGGCGTGTCGGCCAAGGTTAATCCTGGCTGACGACAGCTCGGACTCCGACAATGAGTCTGAGGACTTTGAGAGGGTTCCCCGAAGGAACCTAAGGGTCAAGCCCCTAGCCCAAAGGTACGAATCCGAATACCCCCTGGGTCATTTATGTGAAGTTTTTAATGTTTTTAAATGGACGAATGCCTTTTAATCTGCAGCCCACCGCGCGTCCTCCCCACCGAGCAAATATCGGACGGGGAGTCTCCACCCGTCGAGCTAACGGAGAGTGGGACTACGTCGCACCCCACACCTCCAGGGGCCGCGAAGGAGGCCGCGGACGTGTCATCCCGCCCGGCTTCTTTGGAGCCGAACACCGGCGGCGGGGGTGACAATGTTATGGCCGAGGTTAACGCCTCGGCTGCCGAAGACCAGGAGGGGGAAACTCCCCTGGCCGCTGAGGAGGGAGGACGAAATACTATCCAGTCCCCTCCGAGGACATCTCCGGAGAGCATTGTGCCTCCAGAGCTGCCGGCTCAATCCCCCACCAGAGATCGGATAGGCAGGTCACCACCGGTGCCACCCATGACTAGGTGGCCGGTCATGATGGAGGAGGCTCTATTAAGTGCCTCGATCTCCGAGGATCACCGCACTCTTATGGGTGCAGTTTTGCAAGGTATTCAGTCCGTTGATAGCGGACTGAAAGAGGCCTTTAATGGTCTCTTGACGGGCTTCAAGGTGAGCCATGTAATACCCTTTTCCCAAAAGGTTTAGTTTTATTAAGTTTGCGCTATCTTTATATATGTAGTATCCCCCGAGCCCTGGGTGGGTTTGAAAAAACCCACCCGGAGGTCAAATACCCCGGAGTGACCAACGATGCATATGGCACCATTTGTCCCGCACTGTTCTAAAAGCCCTTAAGAAGACCGAGCACAGGGTCGTGTTCTTGACAGTTCGGGGGTTTGAACGCACATAACCTGATTTTTATTAATTTGTTCTTTGCAGGCCTCGTCGGCGGCGGCGGCCTTCAACTCCGTGGAGCTTGCTGAGCTAAATCGGAAGCTCAAGAGCTCCGATGAGGAGCTCGATCACCTGAGTACGAGGTTCGACGAGGCGCAAGGTAAGTCGAAAAATATCCGGGCTATCTATCGTTATTAATCCAAACTGGTAACTCAGTGTAATTATTCATTTATTGCTTCCACAACTTCGGTTGCGGAGGTCGAGAACCTCAAGGCCGAGCTAAAAAAGATGAAGCAGGAGGCTGCGCATAAGAAGGCGGCAGCCGAACAAGCAGCAGGCGCACTATCCGCACTAAAAACTGCGAGCGATAAGCATGAGGCCTGGGTGGGGGACGTGCAACAGGAGCTCAAGGATGCCAGCACGAAGTGTGAGGCCCTTGAGCAAAAAGGCAAAGAGCAGGCCACCGAGCTGTCCGCGCTGAAAACCGAGCTCCAAAAAGAGCAGGCCACCGAGCTGTCCGCGCTGAAAACCAAGCTCCAAAAAGAGCAGGCGGACAGACGGTTCTTTGAAGAAGAAATCCGCCAAATCAAGGCTGTTACAGATGGTAAGCCATATTTACTACAACGTGCCTTTGGAGGTAGCAGGTTTGCGTTGCTCACCCAGGTGTGGCGTTCCTCAGGCGCCTTTATGGACCTTCAAAAGAGTGTAGCGTACGCGAACAAGTTTTATGCTTCGCGGGAGGAGGATGATGAGGCTCGGCTATTCTGGGCACAGTTTGAGTCCCCCGAGCACTCTCCTCTTCTGATCGAGCAGATGAAGCAACTGATGGAGCTGCACAGGATGGCGGAGCAGGCCATGAAGGATCTCTGCGTCCGGCTATGGCCTGAAGAGCCGTTGCCGAGCAGCTACTTCGGCTTGGTGCGGAAACTGGGCGATGCTGCGCCTCGGATTGATGCGCTAAAGCGTTCTACATGCATCGAGGGAGCTCGAATGGCCTTTGCAAAGACCATGGTGCACTGGACGAAGCTCAAGGCGACCAAGATGGCTACCGCACCTCCGGGCCCTGGAAAGGGGCATAGGCGCCTCGAGCTATACTTCTCCGCAGTGATGGAGGGTGCTCGGGCGATAGAGGCCCAATGCTCTAAGGATTTTTTATGAATGAGCGCGCTGTAATATGTCCTAGGACTGATAACGCTTTATAATGAGGATGCATGGTTTATCATGTCCTTTGAGTTTTGTATTTATTGTGACTCCTGTGTGGCCGTTTTATCTGAAAGTTCCGAGTCGTCGGCTTCAGCCCCCATGTAGATACTACCCGAGGTGTTTCTGCCTCCGCACTGTGACCCTTAGCCGAGGTATCGGTGCCCGAAGGTGGTAGTGCTAGGGGAACAAGGCAATCGCACTATGATGCTTTATTGCTTTCACTTAGCCGTAGGAAAAAAATGCGGGGGCTGATGACTAGCCCCCAATGTTTTGCGATGTTCGGATGTACCAAGGCTAAAGCCGGCATCACATGGTTTGTACAAGTACGAAACCCATCGTATGAGACGGAATAACCTCTATCGATTTTTTAGTATGAAACTTATGCTCGGATTTGCAGACCGGTTCTCGATTACTATGACAGTCAGTTTTTGGCTTTCTCCCCTGAGGTGCTTGACCAGGCGAGCTGGAAGCACAATCGCAGTGGTTCTCCCTTTGCCCTTTTAGCCGAACGAGGGGAACGTAAGAGGGCAAACACAGGAGCCGGGCTACCCAACTATTGACCCAAGACATAGTTCGGATCCAATGCATATAAAGCAAAATCCAAGAGGCCGAACACATGATCAATTGTGTCGGGGTGATGCTTAGGGTGATATTTTAAATTCAATCCCCCGGTCTATTAGCCGGTTGCATCGTAATGTATACCGAACAGTTTCGCAAGAAGCGTTGATGAGGGAAGAACAGAGTATGTAGCATAAAATACAACGAAGAAGCCATGTATGACGGTCTATTATTTGCTCATTAATTCTTATAACCCAAATTGCCGAAGCCACTGTTTACAGGTATTTGACGAGGGAATATAAAGTTTACAGAGGAGAGGTTGTACCGGGGGTCTTCGATGGGTGGCTTGACGACCTCGATGTGCCCCGTCGCATGTCCGCTCCTGCGCCTCCTAGGGAGTTGTATTCCTTTAAGGGTGATGGTGTCGGCGACCGGACCTTGGGAAGAAGAACTTGAGAAGTCGCCGAAGTATCGATGAGCTTTACGATTTAGCAGGTCCTTGATGGTACCTGTGGTATGTCCGAGGACATGTACTGGCAGTAGTTCGATCCAGCCGAACACTTTCCCTTTGGTAGTTGTTCCCCACTGCTGCCCATGGAATCTTGAGTGCAAAGTTGTGCTGTCTTGGCACATGTTTGACGGGCGTTAGGGCTGTGCAATGAGGAGCGTGTCCCTATTTCTGGGGGGAAGAAGGTTCCAGGAGTTCGGACTGAGACCGAGCTCGTTTGTCAACCTTTCGTGCCTTTATGGCAGAGTTCGGTGTTGGCCGATCATCAACGTAATGGAATTCGGCCGCCAGGGCCAATGCATGCTCCTCGGTTCGGAGGGAACGCTATGTGTTGCCGTTGACAGTAATGACCCCCTTGGGTCCGGGCATTTTGAGCTTGAGGTATGCATAGTGTGGGACGGCGTTAAAGCGAGCGAACGCTGTGCGGCCCAGCAGGGCGTGATAACCACTGCGGAAAGGGACGATGTCGAAGATCAAGTCCTCGCTGCGGAAGTTGTCGGGCGAACCGAACACTACTTCCAGGCTCACAGAGCCCGTGCACCGGGCTTCGACGCCTGGGATGACTCCTTTAAAGGTAGTGTTGCTAGGCTTGATCCTTGATGGATCTATACCCATCTTTTTCACCGTGTCTGAGTAAATCAGATTGAGGCTACTTCCTTTGTCCATTAGGACTTTAGTGAGGTGATACCCATCGATAATGGGGTCTAGGACGAGGGTCGCCGAACCCCCATGACGGATACTGGTCGGATGGTCTCGTCGATCAAAGGTGATCGGGCACGCCGACCATGGGTTAAACTTCGGGGCTACAGGCTCTACGGCGTAGACCTCTCGAAGGGCGCGCTTCCTCTCCTTTTTAGGTATATGAGTGGCGTATATCATGTTCACAGTTTTTACCTCTGGAGGGAACTGCTTCTGTCCTCCATTGCTCGGACCGCGGGGCTCGTCAATGTCCTCGCTGCATGGGCCCTTGCCTTGCTCTTCGGCTACGAGTTTGCCGGCTTGTTTGAACACCCAATAGTTACGGTTGGTGTGGGTGGCGGGCTTGTCTTAAGTGCCGTGGATCTGGCAGGGCCTATCCATGATCTTGTCCAGTGGGGTAGGTCCGTCACGATTGCCTTTAGAAGGCTTCTTCCGCTGCTCGGATCGGGGGGCGCGGAAACCGGCATTAACGGCCGTGTCGTCGGCATCACCGTTGTTTTGCCGGCGTTTACTTTTGTTGCATCGTGGTTTACCGTTTCCATCCCGGACTTCGGAGGTGTCGGGGTCTTTGGGATTGTGGCTTCGTCTAGCAAGCCGGTTATCCTTGCCCGCGCAAAAGCGGGTTATGAGTGATGTAAGAGCGGACATGGTCCTAGGCTTGTACTGACCGAGCTGGCGAGCCAGCCATTCGTCCCGAATATTGTGCCAGAAGGAGGCTATTGCCTCGGCATCTGGGCAATCGACGATCTGGTTCTTCTTGGTCAAGAACCAATTCCAGAATTGTCGAGCCGATTCGCCAGCCTTCTGGACAACGTTGCTTAGGTCGGAGGAGTCCGGCGGCCGTACATAGGTGCCCTGGAAGTTAGATCGGAAAGCGTCCTCGAGATCCTCCCAGCTCCCGATAGAATTTTCGGGGAGGCTGTTTAGCCAGTGCCGAGCTGGCCCCTTAAGTTTTAGGGGCAGATACTTGATGGCGTGGAGATCATCTCCTCATGCCATATGAATGTGGAGGAGGAAATCCTTGATCCATACTGCTGGGTGAGTTGTCCCGTCGTATTTCTCTATGTTCACGGGTTTAAACCCTTTCGGGAACTGATGCTGCATCACCTCGTCGGTGAAGCACAGTGGGTGGGCAGCGCCTCTGACCCGGGCTATGTCACGCCGGTAGTCGGCGCCTGACCTGGCCCGGTTTTGTTCCCGGCCTCTGTTGTTGCGGTCGAGCCAAGGTTGGTACACGTTCCGTCTGTCGGGGGAGTACCCTCTAGATCCGTAGATGGATCTCGTGCCGCCTGTTCTATAATCCAGGTCGTGTCACAGGGACCTGTCCTCGGGCTCTATTGGCTCTTTTCCCCTTCTGCGGGGTATCGCCGGCCTATAACCGGCATCGCCAGCCGTCCTATCTCGTCCTCGGGGAGGACGGTTCGGCTGGTCGTATGGAGTGTGCTTGGGAGACGGTGTATTAGAGACCTCGTCGTCGAACTGTGGCAGCAGCCGGTGGCGTGGATAGCTGTTGGGTTGGTCCAATAGACCGGTACCGTACCCTTCCTCGACTGATAGGACCCTTGTCCATCTATCATTGAGGGTGTCCTGTTCGGCCTTAAGCTGTCGTTCTTTTGCCTTCAGGCTTCGGGCGGTGGCTATAAGCTGTTGCCTAAACCGTTCTTGATCCTCAAGGTTTTCGGGGACGGTGAAGTCTTCGGCTTCCAGGCAGTCCTCCTCCTCGTCAGGGGGGAGGTAGTTGTCATCCTCGGAATCGTTTAAATTCTCGAGGTCGCGTTGATCTTCCAGCCTCTCCTGGTCCTCTAGCGGATGCTCGGGGATATCGGGGTCGCCGAGGTCTTTTCGGGTGTGGTTTTCCCCGGTGTCAGCAATGGCTTCCCTTCCCTTTTTTGCCTTTGACCATTTGCGCAGTTTCCGGCGCCTTGACGGCTCCTCGCCAGATTTATCACCATTGTTTTTGGGTGTGTGCTCGCCCTTATCGTTTGGAGTATCCACCATGTAGACGTCATAGGTGGAGGTGGCAGTCCATCGCCCGGTGTTGACAGGGGCGGGAGCGCAATCCTCTTCATCCATGTCTTCTGCCTCCTCGAAGGCATAGTCCAACATATCAGTTAAGTCTTCGACAGTGGCTACTAAGTGGGTGGTGGGTGGGATGAAAAATTCCTCTTAACCCGCCTTCAGACCGGTCTGAACGTGGATCGGGATTGGGTCGTCAGTGGTTTTCATCGATAGGATCCGATCTAGAGCCTCGTTGAGTGTTGAGAGCTCGATCGGGTCAATCTACCCAGAGCTTTCGGAGTTGACCCCCGATGCGTCCGAACAAGGAGTGTACTCGGCAGAAGCTAACCCCCGACCATCTAGTACTATGACCGGATCCGGACTAGAAGCCAGATCATTGTTGGGGTTGGTCCCGTGGGCGGGGTTGAGAGCGAAATCCGAAGTCAAGGCCTCGGAGTCCTCGGGCGCATCAGATGAGATTGCAAGCCCGGTGAGCAAAAGATCACCCCGAGAGTCCACGGAGAAATCTAGGTTCCCGAATCTGACCTCTTGATCAGGGGCGGAAGTCCCGACCTGGCCAAAACGGCCGGTCGGGTCGGCGTGCAGCACGACGCTACCGAAAGGGAAGATGTGTCCAGGGACAAAGGGGTCCATGTTGTGGAATTCTTCGCTAATGACTAAGCGAGCCATTGATTCCTTTGGCGATCACAGCGGAACTCTCAATGAAAGCACCAATGTCGGTGTCAAAACCGGCGGATCTCGGGTAGGGGGTCCCGAGCTATGAGTCTAGGATCAATAGTAACAGGGGACGAAGGAGACGACGTTTACCCAGGTTCGAGCCCTCCTACGGAGGTAAAACCCTAGATGAGTTTCTCTGTCCTACAATCTAAAACCTCCCCGGTTTATATAGACACCGGGGGGGTACCTAGGGTTTACACATGATAGGTCTCCTGCCAGGGATGGAGATGTCGATTCCCTCATCTTGACTTGGAGTGCACGACGCGCCTTCGAGACTTCCTTCTAGAACATGGGGTCGTGGTGTATCCGGCCCTTCCCACGATAGTCAGAGAGCGGCCCACCATGCCGGCCTATTGGGAGATAGGCCAGCGGCCCGAGGACCCCTTAGTCCAGGACTCCCTCAACACTACTCCTTGGTTTTCCTATAAATAGGAGGTGAGGGGGCTTCCCAAACCTCATCCTTGCTCTCATACACATGCCATTGACTTCTCTGGCTTCTCTCTCCCTCCCAGCGAAATAGTTTCGTAGAGCCGAAAGGCTGTCTAGGTTCCGGTGGGATCTAGTTCTGGACGACGAAGCCCTGCCGGATAGATGGCACCGTATGTGTGAAACCCCATAGAGAGGTCGTAGGTTCGTCCTTCTTGCCTGAGGGGTTGTTTGAGTGTGCCTCCCGAAGGGCTGTCTGAGTGACCGTCCAAGATTCTGGGGTGCTCCCGTAGGGCTGTCCGAGGATCCGTCCGGTGGTACTATCCGAGGGGCTATCCTGAGGCTTCCCGAAGGGCTGCCCGGAGTTCCGTCCTGGGGCAGACGAGGGAGTACATCCTCGCGGTTGGGAGGTTGTAAATCCTAGATGCGGGGATCTGCACAGACGATCAACATCGACTCTACTTCCGTTGTGCTACGAGTCGGCAACGATCAGATCAAACCTTGTATGCATCTCCATAGTGATCCTGGGCGTGCTGGCTGTACCGAAATTTTTTGTTTTCTGTCGCGTTCCCCAACACTTATGCAATGTGGTATATGAGATAATTGCAAAAATGGTGGCTTCTCGTTTGAAGGTATTCCTGCAAGATATTATTAGCCCAACTCAAAGTGCCTTCGTGCCTGGCAGACTAATTACGGATAACATTTTAGTAGCGTATGAACGTTTTCACACAATTAAGAATAAAAGAGAAGGTAGAGAAGGCATGTGCGCTATAAAACTTGATATGCACAAAGCTTATGACAGAGTTGAGTGGCCTTTTTTGAAGGAGATCATGTTGAGACTGGGCTTCCGTCAAGACTGGGTGACACTTATTATGCAATGCGTCTCAACAGTTGAATACAGAGTAAGGATTAATGCGGAGGAAAGTGAGAGCTTCAAGCCTACAAGGGATTTGAGACAGGGAGACCCATTGTCACCATACCTTTTCTTGTTGTGTACAGAGGGTTTGAATGCTCTACTTACACATGTAGAGGAAAATAGAAAGATATCCTCGGTAAGAGTATGTAGAGACGCACCACCCATCACAAATATTCTCTTTGCGGATGATTCTTTGATCCTTATGAAAGCCAACCAAGAAAGTGCAAAAGCTTTGAAAGAAGCACTGGATCTATACTGTAAGGCATCAGGACAACTAGTAAGCGTTGAAAAATCTAGCGTTTTCTTTAGCCCTAACATGGAAGTGGAGAGGAGAGAACAGTTGTGTACAACTCTAAATATAATGACGGAGGCACACAGTGATAAATATTTGGGTTTGCCAGCAAATGTGGGCATAGATAAAACAGACTGTTTCAAATTCCTGATTGAGCGAGTTGTTGAAAAAATTAGTGGTTGGAAGGAAAAATTACTGTCTGCGGGGGGAAAGGAAATCCTGCTCAAAGCGGTGATCCAAGCCATACCCACCTATGCAATGTCGGTCTTTAAAATTCCTAAAAAAAATTGTAAAGGAATAATTGACGCGATAGCGCATTTCTGGTGGGGAGATGAGGAGAACCAGAAGAGGATGCACTGGATGTCCTGGTGGAAAATGTGTGTTCCTAAAAATCAAGGAGGGATGGGATTCTGTGATATTCACTGTTTGAACTTGGCGTTGCTCTCCAAACAGGCCTGGCGTCTTTTGGATAACCCTGATTCCTTGTGTGCTTCTATCCTAAGGGCGAAGTATTATCCTGATGGTGACTTGTTAAATGCTAAGCTAAGGAAAGGATCTTCTTTTACATGGGAAAGTGTTATGGTAGGCATAAACTCTCTGAAATGCGGCTATATTTGGCGAGTGGGGAATGGATAAAATATCAATATTTGGGAAGATGCGTGGATCCCAAACTGTGCCACTAGGAAAATTGTAAAACCTAAGGGGAGAAATCTGTTAACTAATGTAAGTGATCTCATTGATCTTGCTTCCAATATGTGGGACGAAGACCTAACTACGCAAACTATGTGGCCCATCGATGTACAACGGATTCTTTCGATTCCACTCCCGCAACACGATATGCCAGATTTTATTGCTTGGAGTTATACGAAAAATGGTATGTTCTCGGTTCGGTCTGCTTATTCGGTGGAGTGGGATCACCAGTATGGAAGCAAATTAAAACACTCTGATGGGATGGGGCGAACCACAGTTAACCCTATCTGGAGTAAGATTTGGAGGTTATCTTTTCCGGCAAAAGTTAAAAAAAATATGGCGTATGCTACATGGAACACTACCATGCCGGGTTACACTCGCTAATAGACATATGAAGGTCTCGACCATTTAGAGGTTTGGAAAAGGCTAGGGATGGATGAGATTATTAATAAGGCTTGCGAGGTTGATCGTGCTGGAGAGGCGGTGCTGGAGTATCTACTACTACTTCCAGATAAAGATTTGCGGATAATGGGTTACCACAATGTGTGAGAGATGATTGTTGTCTCAGCATGGTATCTATGGTGGGAAAGACGGAAGCTAGTGCACAAGGAGATATCTCAAAATGCACTCCAAATTTCTATGGGGGTTCTAGCCCTTACCACAAACTTTGTTAACGCATTATCCCCCATGGTCTCTATGAAAAAGGGGGGTCGGTCTTGTCCTCCTAGAGGTTTAGTGAAGCTTAATGTTGATGCTTCTTTTGATCAGGACATGCTTAGGGGTACAGTGGGGGGCGGTAACAGAGGAAGGTTTATTGCGGGAGGGAATGGGAAGATTGACTATTGCGCGGATGTGTTGATGGCCAAAGCTTTAGCTCTCAAATTTGGTCTAACATTGGCGCAAAGGGCGGGTGCTAATCGCCTTATTATTAACTCGAATAATTTGGAGGTGATTGAAACTTTGCAGAATGGAGGACAATCAGCGGGCGCAGCGGCAACAATCTTCGATGACTGTTTTCATTATGCCTGCGATTTTATTTCTACTATTTTTGAACATTGTAATAGAAAATTTAATGAAGTAGCTCATGAGCTTGCTAGATTAGCTAGGTTTTCTTTGACTCCTGATTGGTTTGAGGAACGTTTGAATGAAATTGTAATGATCCTCCCAAACGATGTACAAATTTTCTCTAATGAATAAAGTTCAGGGTTTTTTCAAAAAAAAAGAACATGTGCTTGGTCATCATATACTTGTACAAGTCTTACCGAGGAAGATGTTTGGCAAGACCCATTTCACAACAAATACCTTCCTTCAAAGACAATGTCTCAACTGACGCTAAGGTCGACTTACTCACCGTTTTGAAAGGGCTTGATGCAGGTCAAGCGGCTGTTTGTGATCGGTCGACGATGGTCGCACCATGAGTTTATGGGAAGACAACTGGCTGGGTGATACACCATTGACCCTTCAATATCTATTTCTATATAATATAATACTGTATAGTGGAAACAGGATTCTGTCGAATATGTTTTGAGGGCTACTCCTTTGAACATTCAATTTGCAGCGCTTTAATTGGAGAGAAGTTGGGTGTGTGCAGTTAACACAAGCCATATCTTCCATCGGCAACATATCTGGAATACCACAATCATTCGTTGGGCAACTATCAAGGGTTTTTTATTTGAAACAGGGCAAAAGACTTGCCTTTCTCATTCATTAAGAAAAAGTAAGAATTGTCCGGTTAATTAATGGTAAACCAGGCTAAAACCAATCAACTATCAAGGTGATGTCAATGATAAAAGATACGAGGGAACTCAAACTTTATTTCTTGAATAGGGGGACTCGACAATCTTTCAGATCGCCACCATTAAAAATGATGTGGCTCCAAAATCCATCTCTAAACAATTAGCGTTACTTTGAAGATTAATAAAATCAAATGATTTTAGTAACCTTGTGTGCAAGCATGTTCAAATCGTGTAGGTGAAAATGTATGAATTCTCGGTCCTCGACTGGTGGGAGGACTCGTTCGGCTCCACGGAAAGGGGCCGCCGCTCCGTTGGTGTCCCCATGAACTTACTCTATTGGAACATCCGTCGGTTCGGCCACTTGGGCCGGCGCCACTAGTTGATTTAATACTTGCGAGAGGAAGACGTCGATATTGTGGGACTACAGGAGACAATCCGCCTGGACTTCTCTCAGCTTGAGTTACAGGGCCTCTCTAGGAGGCCCTTTACTTGGCAATGGCTACCGGCGAATGGTCTCTCAGACAGTATCCTCTTAAGGGTATGTGAAGACTCATTCACCGCTGAGGACATGGACAGAGGCGAGTTTTTTTGTCAGCATGTCCTTGGCCGACTGACAATTGAACCTCAGTTGGGAAGTGATAATTATCTACGGACCGGCTGATCACGGGAGGTCGGCCGCATTCCTGGATGAACTACAGGCTAAGGTGGACCGCTGTCACACCCCGGTGGTGGTGGTTGGGGACTTTAACCTTATTTGTCGGCATGCGGATAAGAGCTCAGCTAATGTTGATCTTGCCCGTATGTGGATTTTTAACGACTACATTGCCGAGATGGCGCTACGGGAGATAGCCCACATAGGGGTGATACGTCTCCAACGTATCTATACTTTTTGCTTGTTCCATGTTGTTATATTATCATTCTTGGATGTTTTACAATCATTTTATAGCAACTTTATATCATTTTTTGGGACTAACATATTGACATAGTGCAAAAGTGCCAGTTGCTGTTTTTGCTTGTTTTTTCTTAATTCGTAGAATATCAGTACCAAACTGAGACCAATCGCGACGAAACTTTTTGGAAAAAAAAATTGGACCAAAAGACACCCAGTGGGCCAAAGAAGTGCGAGGGAGGTGGGCTGTGGAGGCCACAACCCACCAGGGCGCGCCAGGGGCTCCACGGGACCCCCCCTCCACCGCCTCTGATGCCTATAAATACCCAAATATTCAGAAAACCCTAGGGGGGTCGACGAAAAACACATCCAGCCGCCACAAGTTCCAGAGCCTCAAGATCCAATATAACACCATCACGGAGGGGGTTCATCTTCTTCATAGATGCCTCTCCGATGATGCGTGAGTAGTCCACCATAGACCTATGGGTCCGTAGGTAGTAGCTAGATGGCTTCCTGTCTCTCTCTTTTGATTCTCAATACAATGGTCTCTTGGAGATCTATTTGATGTAAACTTTTGCGGTGTGTTTGTTGGGATCCGACATATTTTGAGTTCATGATCAGTTTCTATCCTTGAATATTATTTGAGTCTTCTCTGATCTCTTATATGCATGATACTTATAGCCTCGTATTTCTTCTTCGAATCTTTGGTTTAGTTAGGCCGACTAGATCAATTTTTCTTGCCATGGGAAGAGGTGTTTTGTAATGGGTTCGATCTTGCAATGTCCTTTCCCAGTGACAGAAGGGGCAGCAAGGCACGCATGTATCGTTGCCATTAAGGATAACAAGATGGGGTCTATTCCTACATGAATAGATCTTGTCTACATCTTGTCATCGTTCTTATTGCATTACTCCGTTTTTCCATGAACTGAATACACTAGATGCATGCTGGATAGCGGTCGATGTGTGGAGTAATAGTGGTAGATGTAGGCAGGAGTCGGTCTACTTATATTGTACGTGATGCCTATATAATGATCATCGCCTTGGATATCGTCATGATTATTTGATCTTCTATCAATTGCCCAACAATAATTTGTTCACCCACCGTGTGCTATACTCATGAGAGAAGCCACTCGTGAATCCTATGGCCCCCGGGTCTACTTTTCTAACATATTGCTTTCCGATCTATCTTTTTGCCTCTTTGTTTTGAGATCTACATTTCCAAAAACCCAAAAATATATTGCTATACTTTTTATTTGCCCTTTTTATTTTCTGTTCTTGAGAGATCTATCTCTCCTATCTATCATATCCTAATCTATCTTTTTACCGTAGAGAGATTGAGAACCTCTCTTTCACGTCGGGTTGCAAGTATTTGTTATTTATGTGCAGGTGCTGCTTATTAGCTGGTGGTGATCCTCCTACTGGTTTGATACCTTGGTTTCATAACTGAGGAAAATACTTACCGTTGTTGTGCTACATCATCACTTCCTCTTTGGGGAAATACCGACGCAGTCTCAAGCCACGTCAAGGGGCTAGATTCATGTGGACTAATAAACAGGTCGACCCTATCCGGAGTGTGCTAGATCGAGTTCTTGTCTTGGCATAATGGGAGGTCATGTTTCCTATTTGTTCTCTCAAGGTGGTTACTCGCATTGGCTCCGACCATTCCCCAGGGGAGGAAGCGCTGCCTCAGACATCGTGTTTCCTTTTTGAACATGCGTGGCTATTGCAACCTGGTTTTGTAGAGGTGGTTCATCTTAGGTGGACGGAGGCGTCGTCGGCGCCCCCTAGGGTTTTTTGTGCGGTTGACATTTGGCATCACTGTGCCAAAGTGACTAGGCAATTCATGCATTTGTGGGGGGGGCAACTTGAGGGCTCTCTGAAAGCTCAGAAAGGGGAGCTTCTTGACCAGATTAAGACAATGAACCTTCTAGCAGACAATGCGGTGGTCTCGGCGGATGAGTGGAGGCAGCGATATACCTTGGAGGCGGCACTACTTGAAATCTATAAGGGCGGGGAGCTATTTTGGCAGCGTTGAGGAGGTCATAAATGGCTCCTGAAGGGGGATTCCAACACTGCCTATTTCCAAGCTGTTGCGAACGAGCAGAGGCGTAAATGAGCTATCCCGTGCCTCTGGAGGGGGGACGAGCTCCTCGAGCATCCGGATGAGATCAAGTCTCATATATACTCCATCTATAAGGAGCTCTTCATGGTGACCCCCCCCCCTGGGAGGCACGACTCTTGCTGGTGACTTCTAGCCGGCAATGGGGAGAGTGAAGGATGATGAGAATGAGGGCTTGATGCTTCCATTCTCGCCTGAGGAGGTATTCGGGGCAATCTCTGCGATGAAGGCAGCGTCTACCCCAGGGCCGGATAGTCTTCCGGTTGTGTTCTTCCACAAGTTCTGGACCGTCCTTAGACCGGTGGTCATGAAGATGTTCCATGAATTATACATCAGAACTATAGACCTAGCCCGGATTAATTATGGTGTCATCACCCTGATACCCAAAGTAGTTGGGGCGGTGGATATCGCCAATTTAGGCCGATCACGGTTATTAATGTCCTAGAGCGGATCTTTGCGAAGGTGTGTGCGGTACGGCTTGCGCCTACTGCGAAACGTATCGCCCACCTCTTCCAATCGGCCTTTTTAAAAGGCCTTCGCATCCATGATGGGATCCTTGCTCTACACGAGATATTTCATGAGGTACACAGGCGGAAGACAAAGGGTGTCTTCCTGAAGCTGGATTTCCAAACGGCATATGATCGCCTTGATAGGTCATTCCTATGCTTGGTGCTTGAGCGAAGTGGTTTTGATGATCGGTGGTTCTCTTGGATTATGCAACAAGTGCAGACCGGGAGCACAATGATAAATATCAATGGGTAGGTAGCCATTCTTTCGATCCTCAAGTGGGGTTAAACAAGGGGACCCGATCTCCCCGCTCCTATTCAACCTGGCGGTAGACGCCCTTGCCTCGATTCTTGATAAGGCAAGGGCCGCAGGCCACATACAAGGAGTGGTTACCCACCTCATTGTTGGAGGTGGGGTCACACATCTCCAATATGCCGATGATACCATGATCATGGTGGACGGGTCGGATTTAGATATTCTGAACTTTAAGTTTGTTCTTCTTTTCTTCGAAGAGATGTCAGGCCTTAAGGTTAACTTCGATAAAACCGAGGTAATCATCATGGGGTACTCCAAGGACGAGAAATAGCGGACTGAGGACAACCTAAACTGCAGGTTAGCCGCATTTCCTATTGAGTACTTGGGCATGCTGCTTTCTGACTCGAAGGTCCTCATGAGTGCGTTTGACCCCCTAGTAGGGAAGGTTGGCGCATGATACGTCTCCAACGTATCTATAATTTTTTATTGTTCTATGCTATAATATTATCTTTCTAGTATGCATTTTGGGTGATTATTTATCAATTCATATTATTCTTGAGCACTAACCTATTAACCCGGTGCCCAGTGCCAGTTGCTGTTTTCTGCATGTTTTTGACTTTTCAGGTTTATAGTACCAAACGAAGTCCAATTGCCATGAAACTTTTTTATGATTTTTTCTAGACCAAAAGAAGACTGGAAGCTTCAGGAGGAGACCGGAGTCCTGCACAAGGGAGCGACCACACAACAGGGCGCGCCCAGGGGGTGGTTGCGCCCTGTTATATGGTGGCCCCCTCGGGCGTCTCCCGACGCCCCTCTCTGGTCTATAAATTCCAATAAATCGCCAAAACCCTAGAGAGCCTCCCGAAACACTTTTTCCGCCGCCGCAAGTCTCTATTCTGCCGTGTGGCCATCTCGATCCCTGTTCTGGTGCCCTGCCGGAGGGGGATCGATCACAGAGGGCCTCTACATCAACCTTGCTGCTCCCATGGTGATGTGTGAGTAGTTCCCTATGTTAGAAATATGCCCTAGGGCAATAATAAATTAGTTATTATCATATTTCCTTGTTCATGATAATCGTTTATTATCCATGCTAGAATTGTATTGATCGGAAACTCACATACATGTGTGGATACATAGACAACACTATGCCCCTAGTGAGCCTCTACTAGACTAGCTCGTTGATCAAAGATGGTCAAGGTTTCCTGGCCATAGACATGAGTTGTCATTTGATAATGGGATCACATCATTAGGAGAATGATGTGATGGACAAGACCCAAACTACGAACGTAGCATATGATCGTGTCAAGTTTATTGCTATTGTTTTCTACCTGTCAAGTACCTATTCCTATGACCATGAGATCATGCAACTCACTGACACCGGAGGAGTACCTTGTGTGTATCAAATGTCACAACGTAACTGGGTGACTATAAAGATGCTCTACAGGTATCTCCGAGGGTAACTGTTGAGTTGGCATGGATCGAGATTGGGATTTGTCACTCCGTATGACGAAGAAGTATATCTGGGCCTGATACGTCTCCAACGTATCTATATTTTTTTCTTGTTCCATGCTATTATATTATCATTCTTGGATGTTTTACAATCATTTTATAACAACTTTATATCATTTTTGGGACTAACCTATTGACATAGTGCCAAAGTGTCAGTTGTTGTTTTTGCTTGTTTTTTACTTTTTGTTGATTTTTTTCTGGACCAGAAGACACCAAGTGGGCCAAAGAAGTGCCGGGGGAGTGGGCCGAGGAGACCACAACCCACCAGGGCACGCCAGGGGGGCCCCGGCGCACCCTGATGGGTTGTGCCCTCCTCGGGGCCACTTTCCGCTGCCTCTGATGCCTATAAATTCCCAAATATTCCAAAAACCCTAGGGGAGTCGACGAAACACAATTCCAGCCGCCGCAAATTCCAAAACCTGGACATCCAATCTAAACACCATCACAGAGGGGTTCATCTTACTCATAGGTGCCTCTCCGATGATGCGTGAGTAGTCCACCATAGACCTACGGGTCCGTAGGCAGTAGATGGCTTCCTCTCTCTCTTATGATTCTCAATACAATGGTCTCTTGGAGATCTATTTTATGTAAACTTTTGCAGTGTGTTTGTTGGGATCCGATGAATTTTGAGTTCATGATCAGTTTCTATCCATGAATATTATTTGAGTCTTCTTTGATCTCTTATATGCATGATTACTTATAGCATCGTATTTCTTCTTTGAATCTTTGGTTTAGTTAGGACGACTAGATCGATTGTTCTTGCCATGGGAAGAGGTGCTTTGCGATGGGTTCGATCTTGCGGTGTTCTTTCCAAGTGACAGAAGGGGCAGCAAGACAAGCATGTATCGTTTCTATTAAGGATAACAAGATGGGGTCTATTCCTACATGAATAGATCTTGTCTACATCATGTCATCATTCTTATTGCATTACTCCGTTTTTCCATGAACTTAATACACTAGATGCATGCTGGATATCGGTCGATGTGTGGAGTAATAGAGGTAGATGCAGGCAGGAGTCGGTCTACCTATCTTGGACGTGATACCTATATGATGATCATCACCTTGGATATCGTCATGACTGTTCGATTTTCTATCAATTGCCCAATAGTAATTTGTTCACCCACTGTGCGCTATACTCATGAGAGAAGCCACTAGTGAACCCTACGGCCCCCGGGTCTACTTTTCCAACATATTGCTTTCCGATCTAGTTTTTTTGCAATCTTTGTTTTCAAATCTACAAAACCAAAAACCCAAAAATATATTGCTGCATATCTACTCTTTTTATTTTGTGTTGTTGAGAGATCTATCTCTCCTATCTATCACTACCTAGTCTATCTTTTTACCGTAGAGAGATTGACAACCTCGCTTTCGCGTCGGGTTGCAAGTATTTGTTGTTTGTGTGCAGGTGCTGCTTATTGGGTGGTGGTGATCCTCCTACTGGTTCGATAACCTTGATTTCATAACTGAGGGAAATACTTACCGTCGCTGTGCTGCATTATCCCTTCCTCTTTGGGGAAATACCGACGCAGTCTCATGCCACGTCAAAGGAATTTCTGGCGCCGTTGCCGGGGAGGAAGCGGTCTCTTCTACGTGCCTATCATAGGCTCCGAGGGGACGCCATCATCATCTACCAGGTTCCTAATCACAAATCTTATCTCCTTGCAATTACATTATTTGCCATTTGCCTCTCGTTTTCCTCTCCCCCACTTCACCAATTTGCCGTTTTATTCGCGCCCTCTTTTCTGTTTGTCTTTTTCTTGCTGGATCTCTTCCTTCCTTGCAGTCTTGTTTGGGTGGTCACGATGACTCAAGAGAATACCAAGTTGTGTGATTTTTCCAATACTAATAACAATGATTTTATTAGTACTCCGATTGCTCCTCCCGCCATTAGTACGGAGTCTTTCGATATTAATGCCGCTTTGTTGAATCTTGTCATGAAAGATCAATTTGCCGGTACTCCTAATGAGGATGCCGCATCCCATCTAAACACGTTCATAGAATTGTGTGATATGCAAAAGAAAAAAGATGTGGACAATGATATTGTGAAGTTGAAATGGTTTCCTTTTTCCTTGTGACATCGTGCAAAAAATTGGTTTTCTTCTTTGCCTCGCAATAGTATTGATTCTTGGAATAAGTGCAAGGATGCTTTTATCACTAAGTATTTTCCGCCCGCAAAAATTATTTCCCTTAGGATGCAAATCATGAATTTTAAACAACTTGAGAATGAACATGTTGCACAATCTTGGGAAAGAATGAAGTTGATCCTAAGAAATTGTCCTACACATGGTTTTAATCTTTGGATGATCATACAAAAAATTTATGCGGGATTTAATTTTGTCTCTAGAAATCTTTTAGATTCCACCGCGGGTGGTACTTTTATGGAGATTACTTTGGGTGAAGCTACTAAATTGCTAGACAATATCATGGATAATTATTCTCAATGGCATACCGAAAGAGCACCTACTAGTAAAAAGTTAATTCGGTGGAGGAAATTAGTACTTTGAGTGATAAAGTTGATGCTTTGATGAAATTGGTTGCTAGTAAAAATGCTCCAATTGATCTTAATGATGTGCCTTTGTCTAACTTATTGAGCAAAATAGTGATTCCGTAGATGTGAATTTTGTCTCGTGAAACAATTTCAATAACAATGCTTATAGAGGTAATTTTAATCCTAGGCCTTTTCCTGGAAATTCCTCTAATAATTATGGTAATTCCTATGGTAATTCTTCTTACAATAATAATAGGAATACCTCTGATCTTGAGAGTAATATTAAAGAATTTATCAATGCGCAAAAGGCTTTCAATACTACGATAGAAGAAAAGTTGAATAAGATTGATGATATGTCTAGAAGCATTGATAGAATTTCTCATGATGTTAAAAATCTCAAGTTGAAAGCTTTTGTGCCTAAGATTTATGAATCTATTAAAGCTTTATATGTCTCTATGGATGAAAGTAAGAAAAGAACCGCTATGCTTAGAGCTAAAAGATAAATCTTAGAAAACTCATTTTCTAGTGATTGCCTTCATAACAAAGATGAAGATCTTAAAGTGATTCGTGTTTATACTATTGATTCCTTGTTTAGTAATATTAAGATTGATAATGAAGGGACTGAAGTAGAGTCAACTTTAGCAAGAAGGCGTCCCAATAATTTGGAGGGTGAAAATCTTGATGAAATTTTTGATAAAAGTGGGTTTGAAGAGGTCAAAACATTAACTAGTGATGTGCCCACTATCTTGGATTGCAAAGATTTTAATTATGATAGTTGCTCTTTGATTGAATGTATTTCTTTGCTGCAATCTATGTTGAATTCACCCCATGCTTATGAGCAAAATAAAGCTTTTACTAAACATATCGATGATGCCATGGTGAAATCTTTTGAAGAAAAGTTGGAGTTGGAGATTTCTATTCCTAGAAAATTACATGCTGAGTGGGAACCTACCATTAAATCAAGATTAAAAATTATGAGTGCTTTGCTTTGTGTGATTTGGGTGCTAGTGTTTCCACGATTCCGAAATCTCTATGTGATGTGCTTGGTCTTACCAATATTGAAGAATGTTCTCTTAATTTGCACATGGCGGATTCTACTATTAAAAAACCATTGGGAAGAATTAATGATGTTCTTATTCTTGCCAATAGGAACTATGTGCCCATTGATTTTATTGTGCTTGATTTTGATTGCAATCCGTCTTGTCCCATTATACTTGGTAGACCGTTTTTACGCACTATAGGTGCCGTGATTTATATGAAAGAAGGCAATATTCATTTTCAGTTTCCCTTGAGAAAGGGTATGGAACAATTCCCTAGGACAAAAATTAATCCACCATATGAATCAATCATGAGGGCATCCCGTGGATCCAAAACCAAAGATGACAATACTTGCATCTAGGCGTTATGCCTAGCTAGGGGCTTAAAACGATAGCGCTTGTTGGGAGGCAACCCAATGAATAAATAAATTTTTGCTTTTTCCTTTATGTTTTTGAGTGTTGAAACAATTATGCCTCTGTTATGATTGTGTTTTTATGGTTTATTTAGTGTTTGTGCCAAGTAAAGCCTTTAGGATGATTCATAGGATGAGTAGAAGTGATGCTGAATCTGAAATAGAAACTTTGCGCCCAATATATGAATTTTCATTTTTTGCTGGAACGTGATATTGAGCTGAAATGTTAACACAGTGTTTATACACAAATTCCTTACTTTTTCCTAATGTTTCAGAATTTTTAGTGTTACAGAAGTATGGTTAGAATACAGATTACTACAGACTGTTCTGTTTAAGACAGATTCTGTTTTCGTTGCATTGTGTGCTTGTTTTGATGAATCTAAGGCTTATATTGAAGGGTATGAACCATGGTAAAGTTAAAATACAGTAGGTATAATTCAATAATAAAATATGAATGGGTTTACAACAACACCTAAAGTAGTGATTTGCTTTATTATACTAACGGGTGTCACGAAGATTTTGTTGAGTTTGTGTGATTGAAGTTTTCAAGTTTTGGGTGAGATAACGATGGATGAAGGAATAAGGAGTGATAGAAGCCTAAGCTTGGGGATGGTACCGCACCCCCAAGATATATCCAAAGAGTAACAAGCAACTAAGCTTGGGGATGCCCCCGAGTGGCATCCCCTCTTTCTTCTAACGACCATCGGTATTTTACTTGGAGCTATATTTTTATTCGTCACATATCATGAGTTTTGCTTGGAGCGTCTTGTATCTTTGCTTGATTTGTTTGTTAGTTTGTCACTTGTATCCTTGCTGTACATACCTATTTTGGAGAGTCAAAATTATGCTATGACTTGTTAGAATTGCTCTATGTGCTTCACTTAAACTTTATGAGCAATAGGATTGCTCTAGTGCTTCACTTATATCTTTTTGAGCACGGTGTGCTTGGAAACTTTTGTAGAAATACTCTCATGCTTCACTTAGATTAATTTGAGAGTTAGTAAATTTTGAAGAAATCATCTCATGCTTCACTTATACCTTTTTGAGAGATGAAATCTTTATGCTCATGTGCTTCACTTAAATTTGTTTGAGCTTGCCAAAAGCAATGGCAATATATGAAACTAGTCCCAAAGTGATAGATATCCAAGGAGGATATAATAAAAACTTTCATGAAGATCATTGTGCAAATTAAACACTATTCCTAGTAATAGTTTTGAAAGATGATGATAGTAATATGTGAGTCATGTTAGTAAGTAATTATGCTTAGTAGGAATATTGGTGTTAATGTTTGTGATTCCCTATGCATGCACGAAAGTCAATAATTATGAAATGAAGTTACATCCTACTTGTGGTGCATTATTCGGTGTTAGTTACGCTCAATGCTCACTTATGTGAATTTTCGTTTCTTGGTTTGGTTGCTTCCCAATATATTTGCTAGCCCCCATTTGTCCTAAGTAGAAATACTACTTGTGCATCCAAAATCCTTTAACCAAGTTTTGCCTTATGAGTCCACCATACATACCTATATGCGTTATTTCCATGCCATTCCAAGCAAATTTGTATGTGCCATCTCTAAATTTTCAAAATAAATTTTCTCTTTTGTGTGCCCGTACCGCTCATGAAACGGTGGGGAGTGTCCAATATTTTTCCATGCTAGATGTGTTATTCTCAAGATGAGTGTTTATTCACTTGTCATTGCACGAGAGTGCGGCGGCAATAGGGATGCCCATTCCCGAAATGAAAATGAAAAAATATTTACTTTATGTTGTCAAATAATAAATTCCTTGGAAAGTGTTGGAATGGAAGGCAACCGTGGATACGGCCCGCCATGTAAAGTGAAAGTTTGGTGGAAAAAGGAATAAACTTTATTTTCTGTTTGAGAACCGCCTATGATATATCTAGCATGGAAAGTATTGTGAACTACTTTGTCGTTTTCGTTGACAGGAAAAGCATGCCACCCAAAATATTGTTTCTCTCTTAATTTAAAACTTTGAGCTCTGGCACCTCTACAAATCCCTACTTCCCTCTGTGAAGGGCCTATCTATTTAGTTAATGCAATTTTTATTTTTACTTTGAGTCACCATCTTCTCTTATAAGCACCAACTAGGGGGCACTGTGATCGTACTTGAGCATTGGGTATATCTAATATTTGACTGTGTTTCATGAATGGATCAATGATTGAGCATGATGGGGCTAGGGATAACTTTCTTTAGTGTTGATATTTTGAAAGACATGGTTGCTTGTTGACATGCTTGAGTATTGAAGTCATTATGTTAACACTAGACTATTGCTTTGAATCATTTACAAGTCCAAATGTCCATGCTATATGAAAGAAAAGAATGTGATGAACATGGTAGGCATCATTCCACGTCAAAAATTTTGTTTTTATCATTTACCTACTCGAGAACGAGTAGGAATTAAGCTTTTGGGATGTTGATACATTTCCAACGTATCTATAATTTTTGCTTGTTCCATGATGTTATATTATCATTCTTGGATGTTTTACAATCATTTTATAACAACTTTATATCATTTTTGGGACTAACCTATTGACATAGTGCCAAAGTGCCATTTGCTGTTTTTGCTTGTTTTTTACTTCGCAGAAAATCAATACCAAACGGAGTCCAATCGCGACGAAACTTTTTGGAGATTTTTTCTAGACTAGAAGACACCCGGTGGGCCAAAGAAGTGCCGGGGGAGTGGGCCGAGGAGACCACAACCCACCAGGGCGCCAGGGGGGGCCCGGTGCGCCCTGATGGGTTGTGCCCTCCTCGGGGCCCCTCTCCACCGCCTCTGATGCCTATAAATTCCCAAATATTCCAAAAACCCTAGGGGAGTCGACGAAACACAATTCCAGCCGCCGCAAGTTACAGAACCTCGAGATCCAATCTAAACACCATCACGGAGGGGTGCATCTTCCTCATAGGTGCCTCTCCGATGATGCGTGAGTAGTCCACCATAGACCTACGGGTCCGTAGGCAGTAGCTAGATGGCTTCCTCTCTCTCTCTTATGATTCTCAATATAATGGTCTCTTGGAGATCTATTTGATGTAAACTTTTGCGGTGTGTTTGTTGGGATCCGATGAATTTTGAGTTCATAATCAGTGTCTATCCATGAATATTATTAGAGTCTTCTTTGGTCTCTTATATGCATGATTGCTTATAGCATCGTATTTTTTTCGAATCTTTGGTTTAGTTAGGCCGACTAGATCGATTTTTCTTGCCATGGGAAGAGGTGCTTTGTGATGGGTTCGATCTTGCGGTGTTCTTTCCCAGTGACAGAAGGGGCAGCAAGACACGCATGTATCGTTGCTATTAAGGATAACAAGATGGGGTCTATTCCTACATGAATAGATCTTGTCTACATCATGTCATTGTTCTTATTGCATTACTCCATTTTTCCATAAACTTAATACACTAGATGCATGCTGGATAGCGGTCGATGTGTGGAGTAATAGAGGTAGATGCTGGCAGGAGTCGGTCTACATATGTTGGACGTGATGCCTATATGATGATCATCGCCTTGGATATCGTCATGACTATTCGATTTTCTATCAATTGCCCAACAGTAATCTGTTCACCCACCATGCGCGATACTCATGAGAGAAGCCACTAGGGAACCCTACGGCCACCGGGTCTACTTTTCCAACATATTGCTTTCCGATCTACTTTTTTGCAATCTTTGTTTTCAGATCTACAAAACCAAAAACCCAAAATTATATTGCTGCATATCTACTATTTTTATTTTGTGTTTTTGAGAGATCTATCTCTCCTATCTATCACTACCTAATCTATCTTTTTACCGTAGAGAGATTGACAACCTCTCTTTCGCGTCGGGTTCCAGTATTTGTTGTTTGTGTGCAGGTGCTGCTTATTGGGTGGTGGTGATCCTCCTACTGGTTCGATAACCTTGGTTTCATAACTGAGGGAAATATTTACTGTCGCTGTGCTGCATCATCCCTTCCTCTTTGGGAAATACCGACACAGTCTCAAGCCATGTGAGGGCCCACTCGGTAATACAGCATCACAAGAAGCTTGCAAGCAATGTGACTAAGGAGTTAGTCACGGGATCTTGTATTACGGAACGAGTAAAGAAACTTGCCGGTAACGAGATTGAACTAGGTATGGAGATACGGACGATCGAATCTCGGACAAGTAACATACCGATGGACAAAGGGAACAGCATACGGGATTAACTGAATCTTTGCCATAGAGGCTCAACCGATAAAGATATTCATAGAATATTTAGGAGCCAATATGGGCATCCAAGTCCCGCTAATGTTTATTGACCGTAGAGGTGTCTCGGTCATGTCTACATAGTTCTCGAACCCGGCCGCAGGGTCTACACACTTAACGTTTGGTGACGATATCTTCTATTTACTAATTGGATGCACCGTTCGAGCCTCCACGTTAATCCACATCATCAAGATTAATCTAGCCAATAGATTTTAAATTTAATGGTCAAGATCTATTATCTATTAAAAGGCTAACCAATTAAAAGGAAAGAGCCACGAGGCCTAACCAATTAAAAGGAAACCGTCACGTACATAAAGGAATAAACAAAC
Source organism: Elymus sibiricus (assembly GCA_039707655.1). NCBI lineage: Eukaryota > Viridiplantae > Streptophyta > Magnoliopsida > Poales > Poaceae > Elymus > Elymus sibiricus. Next base: position 89,662,091 of record CM077669.1, read on the forward strand.
ACGTAAAAAATACACCCATGTACGTAAGGGATCAAACTCCCACCAGTTCATGATAGTCCCCAACTCCCACGTCCTAGCATCTAAAAAAACACCAAGGAATTAAACTCCCACGTCCACCAATAAAAAAATCAAAGAACTCCCACATCCATAATAGAGGCCTCAACCCCGACGTATATAGGATATCCAAAAAAAGAAACGCACACATCCCGGTTACACAAAACACGTAACTCCTCCAGGCAAAAGGGGAAAAAAGACACGTAAAAAATATCTGCATGCCCACGCTAAAAAAGCCCACATCCCAGTTCCCGTGGAAACAAAAACCACGTGCATGTCTAATTAAAGAAAAAGATGACCCGTACAAATTAGAAATCCTCAAGCGTCACATAGAAGAAATAAATACGGAAGAAGGTTAATATTTTTTGCGAGTAAAATAAATACGACATGAACACCATAAAATTGAAGCACGGTATAAAAAGGAAGACCAGCCAAACTGAAATAAAAAAAAATTTGTGTTTAAAATAAATACGACACGAACATAATCTCTCCTAAATTGTTGATGGATATCACCAGTACCGAGGCTATAATGTTAATACGTGAAATTACATAACTTTAACACAAGTAGGAAAATATACATAAATTGTCATACATCAAACAATCATATATGAACATAAATCTGTTAATAAATATAATTTGAAGGAATGCCACTACTTTTGTGCTCGGGGTTGGCAAAGGCACAGTACTGATGGTTTCAAATAGGGATACTGGCAATATCATTGCTTTTGTTGTAGGGGTTGGCAATGTCGAGTTGAGCAATTCTATGGATAATTCACAACCACACGCATTAATTTTCAAACAATTAGGAGTAAAACAAATTTGATGCTAGGATACCTTTTTTATACCCGCACGAAAAATGGTAGCCCCCACACCGCAATTCCATGAAAACTGAAATCACTTGCATGTCCGCTTGGACATTTTTCTTTAAACTTACAAATAAGGAGTCGTCAATCCTCGCACAAAAAAAACTGAGCCTACGCCTGACTGAAATAGATATTTAAATCCCATCGTAAAAAGCAAGACCTAGCCAAGGTTACATAAATTAGAGATAAACATACAAACCTCATCCTATAATGGCTCCTTGATATCATCACTACTAAGGTCACTAATTTAATATGTGAAGTCACATCATTGTAACACAATTAGGAACATACAAATAAATTGTCTTTCATAAAAGATCATATACGGACATAAACCTATTATGAGTACCAATGGAAGGAATATTATTGTTTTGTGCTAGGGGTGGGCAAGGCAAAATCTTGATTATTTTCAAACAGTGTATTTCATGATCACACCTTTTAAAATTTAGAATTTTAGGCATAAACAAATTTTCAAGTACTAAGGTAAACTCTATTGTTTAGTTCGGTGCTAGATAGATATACTCTCAATTAACTATAGTGATGTTTTTTCTAAGGTTATGCAAGAGCACTGCACAAAGCATTAAAAATAAATGCACATTACGTAAATGATATGATTAGCATCGTAATTGTGGTACATGCATAAACAACCCGTGACAAAGTAATAACACCATAAATAATGGAATCCTACACTAAGTGAAACGCATATCCACCTTTAGAGTAATCACTAGAATTATCTTTATATAAACTCTATGCATTTTGTAATAATTTAGTTGATGAAATTTGTTTGAAATATACATCATCTTTGTAAACACAAACCCATCCCTATTCTAGCATATATCTCTATCACACTTCAAATTTAGTTGAAAAGTAGTGGGTGTGTGCTATATCCCTACTTTTTTTAATTATGTAATATATATGCTAGAATGAGGATCGGATAAGACGGGGAGATGTGGATCCTGCCATATGGATCAAACTAATCCATACACTCTCCATCCCTTAGTAGGTGTAGTAAACTTCAAAAAAGAGGTGTATCTTGATACTATGATAATAAGGCATGATTCAGATTACTAATGGCTGTTTCTGTAATATAATAGGGAAAATGGATACACTCCGTCCAACAAGAAAGCCTATATTATTATGTGTGTGTTATGTTTATCATAGTTTGAATAACTAACCATCGGTCCAGATGTATATCAGAATTTAAATCTTGCATTTTCCATATTAATAAATCTTTATAATAGTTATTTATACCTCTAATAGCTAGGCCATGTAGGTGCACGGGTTGATGACTAGTAAGTATAGTTCAGTTGTTATATTGGTGACCGAAGGTTGTTCGGAGTCCCGGATGAGATCCCGGACATGACGAGGAGCTCCGGAATAGTCCGGAGGTAAAGATTTATATATGGGATAACCGTGTTTGGTCTCCGGAAGGGTTCCAGAATTCACCGGAAGCAGGGCCGGCCCTGAGGGGGGCAGAGGGGGCAGCTGCTCCGGGCCCCCGAGTACCAAGGGCCCCCCGATATGTACTGCTACGTTCAGGCCTAGACCTCCAGCCTGTCAATGCGTGTTGCTGGGCCGTGTCCAAGTAAGAACACGAGCAGCAATCAATTAGTAACGGAGACTCCAAGGTAGACGCTCAATTAGTCGATTTGATTCTTGTAAAATAGTAGAGATTGGTTGGTACGACCAGGACACAGCAGGCGGCTTAGGCAGGAGCGAGATTGATGCATCGGATCATGTACCTTTTCATCTTTCTTTGTTCCACTACCGGTGATTGCGCCCTTAGCTAATAGCTTGATCGCCGCCACATCCGAATCCTCTCTGAACTTGTGGGTAGGCGACAGCGTCCACACTACGGAGAGGTAGTTCGACATAAGCAACGGTGAGCCACCAACACCGTTCTGATTGGAGGGTGGAGAAAACTAGGTTTCTACGAATCAGGTATAATTATCCATATTTATGTGCTTGATCTAGGGAGTTCTTCTCAGCTGATTGGATGTAGACTTGTTTTATCTAGGGATGTCATAAGATACACACAAGTATTCTTCTGCATATACATGAATTTCCATCGCTAGCTAGTATTCTGACTATTCTCTACTTCATCTGAGACCCCTGTGTGAGGCCACATGATTGATTCAGTTACATTGTTGTCATTTTACGATATTATAGGATCAATACCTCATATATTATTTGGAAATGCTCTTCCAACAAATTCAAGAAGGCTTGCCGCTTGCCCCGACGACAATAGGACTATTACAGTTATCATTCATAACAGGAACACCTCAAAACCATAGATATCACCCATGCACATAACCCTTCACTCATGTCGTGTTTGCATGAAGTGCCCCGAATTGTAGTTTCGCCTGGGGCCCCCATAAGCTCAGGACCGGACCTGACCGGAAGGGGTTTCGGATGTTTCCCGAAATGTTCGGGTACGAGAACACTTTATTTGGGCCAAGGGGTAAAGCCCACGAGGCTTTAGGAAGGTGCAAAAGGAGTTTTGCGAAGGCCAGGGGCCAGACGCCAGGGACCCTGGCGTCTGGGGCCAGACGCCGAGGACCCTGGCGTCTGGTCCTGGAGTCCGAGGAGGACTCTTGCCTTGCGTGCCAAACCGACTTTGAGGAGGCTCTTTCTCCAAGAAACGATCCCAGGGCTCAACATATAAATAGAGGGGCAGGGCTAGCACCCGGAACACATCAAGATTTCCCCAAGCCGTGTCCCGGCAACCCCGCCCCCTCTAGTTTATCCTCCGTCATAGTTTCCGTTGTGCTTGGCGAAGCCCTGCGGAAATTGTTCTTCACCACCACCGTCACCACGCCGTCGTGCTGCCGGAACATATCTACTACTTCGCCCTCTTGCTGGATCAAGAAGGCGAGGACGTCATCAAGCTATACGTGTGTTGAATGCGGAGGTGCCGTCCGTTCGGCACTAGATCATGATTGGATCGCGGGACGTCTTGCGATTTGGATCGCGAAGACGTTCGACTACATCAACCGCATTTCTTAACGCTTCCGCTTAGCGATCTACAAGGGTATGTGGATCGAATCTCTCCTCTCGTAGATGTTCATCTCCTAGATTGATATTGGTGAAGCGTAGGAAATTTTTTGTTTCCCATACAACGTTCCCCAACAGTGGTATCAGAGCTAGGTTTATGCGTAGATGACATCACGAGTAGAATAGCAAGGAGTTTGTCGGCGTTGATATTCAGATTGCTTCCTTCCTTGGTCTTTTCTTGATTTGGCGGTATTGTGGGATGAAGCGGCTCGTACCAACCTTACTCGTCCACGTACGAGAGACCGGTTCCATCGACTGACATGTGACTTTGTTGCCTAAGATGGCTGGCGGGTGTCTGTCTCTCCCACTTTAGTTGAATCGGATTTGACAAAGGCGGTCCTTGTAGAAGGTTGAATAGCAATTCGTATATCACCATTGTGGTTTTGCGTAGGTAAGAATCGTTCTTGCTAGATACCCATAGCAGCCACGTAAAACATGCAACAACAAATTAGAGGATGTCTAACTTGTTTTTGCAGGGTATGTTGTGATATGATATGGCCAAAGACATGATGTGATATATGTGATGTATGAGATGATCATGTTTTGTAATAGTTTATATCGACTTGCATGTCAATGAGTACAGCAACCGGTAGGAGCCATAGGGTTATCTTTAATTAATTTGTGTCATTTTCTTTACTTTGTCGCTATGAGTTAGCAATGGTTGTAGAAGCAATAGTTGGCACGACAACCTCATGGCGACACGTTGATGGAGATCAAGATGATGGAGATCATGGTGTCATGCCGGTGACGATGGAGATCAGGCCGGTGCTTTGGAGATGGAGATCAAAAGCACAAGTTCATGGCCATATCATGTCACTTATGATTTGCATGTGATGTTAATCCTTTTATGCATCTTATTTTGCTTAGGACGACGGTAGCATTATAAGGTGATCCCTCACTAAAATTTCAAGATAAAATTGTGTTCTCCCCGAGTGTGCACCGTTGCGAAAGTTCGTCGTTTCGAAGCACCACGTGATGATCGAGTGTGATAGACTCTACGTTCACATACAACGGGTACAAGCCAGTTTTGCACATGCGGAACACTCGGGTTAAACTTGGCGAGCCTAGCATGTACATACATGGCCTCGAAACACAAGAGACCGAAAGGTCGAACATGAGTCATATAGTAGATATGAACAATATGGAGATGTTCACCATTGAAACCACCTCATCTCACGTGATGATCAGACTTGGGTTGGTGAATTTGGATCATGTATTACTCGGATGAACGGAGGGATGTCAATTTGAGTGGGAGTTCTTTAGTAATATGATTAGTTGAACTCATGATCATGAACATAGTCAAAATATCCTTGCAAATTATGTTGTAGATCGATAGCTCACGCTGTAGCTCCCCTAGATTTTGATACGTTCCTAGAGAAAAACTAAGTTGAAAGTTGGTAGTCGCAACTATGCGGACTAGGTCCGTAGATTGAGGATTGTCATCATTTGTGTCCTTGATGCACCGCTCGGTGCGCCACCCCCTCAAGCGTCGGCTGTGGGTGTTGAGAACATCATACAGGCACGTTTTTATGACTACTTAATAGTTCAGTGCGTCATGCTTTACGGCTTAGAATTGAGGCTCCAAAGACGTTTTGAACGTCACGGAGCATATGAGATGTTCCAAGAGCTAAAATTGGGATTTCAGGCTTGTGCCCGTGTTGAAAGGTATGAGACCTCCAACAAGATTCTTTGCCTGCAAGATGAAGGAGAATAGCTCAATCGGTGAGCGTGTGCTCAGATTGTCTGGGTGCTACAATCGCTTGAATCAAGTGGCAGTTGATCTTCCAGATAAGATAGTGATTGACATAGTTCTCCAAGTCACTGCCACCAAGCTACTAGAGCTTCGTGATGAACTATAACATGCCAGGGATGGATGATCCCATGAACCAGTCGCGATGTTTGACACCGCGAAGGTAGAAATCAAGAAGGAGCATCAAGTGTTGATTGTTAGTAAAACCACTAGTTTCGAGAAGGGCAAGGGCACGAAGGGAAACTTCATGAATAGCAAGCCAGTTGCCGCTCCGCTGAAGAAACCCGAGGTTGAACCCAAACCCGAGACTAAGTGCTTCTATAATAAGGGGAACGATCACTAGTAGCAGAACTGCCCCAGATACTTGGCAGATAAGAAGGCTGGCAACGTCAATAGAAGTATATTTGATATACGTGTTATTGATGTGTACCTTACTAGTACTCCTAGTAGCACCGGGGTATTAGATACCGGTTCAGTTGCTAGTGTTAGTAACTCGAAATAAAAGCTACGGAATAAGTGGAGACTAGCTAAGGGCGAGGTGACGATGTGTGTTGGAAGTGTTTCCAAGGTTGATGTGATCACCATCGCACGCTCCCTCTACCTTCGGGATTAGTGTTGAACCTAAATAAATGTTATTTGGTGTTTACGTTGAGCATGAACATGATTAGATCGTGTTTATTGCAATACGGTTGTTCATTTAAGTCAGAGAATAATAGTTATTCTATTTACATGAATAATACCTTCAATAGTCATACACTCAACGTGAATGGTTTATTGAATCTTGATTGTAGTGATACACATGTTCATAGTATTGATGCGAAAAGATGCAAAGTTAATTATGATAGTACCACATACTTGTGGCACTGCTGCTAACGTCATATTGGTGTAAACTGCATGAAGAAACTCCATGCTGATGAATCTTTGGATTCACTCGATTTCGAAATGCTTGAGACATGCGGACCATGCCTCATGGGCAAGATGACTAAGACCCAGTTTTTCGGTTTGATGGAACGGGCAAGTGACTTATTGGAAATGATACATGTTGATGTATGCAGTCCAATGAGTGTTGAAACATGCGGTGGATATCGTTATTTTCTTACCTTCACTGATGATTTGAGTAGATATGGGTATATTTACTTAACGAAACACAAGTCTGAAATGTTTGAAAAGTTCAAGCAATTTCAGAGTGAAGTTGAAGATCATCATGATAAGTAGATAAAATGTCTATGACATGATAATGGAGGTGAATATCTGAGTTACGAGTTTGGTATGCAACTTAAGACAATGTGGAGATTGTTTCACAACTCACGCCGCCTGGAACACCATAGTGTGATGGTGTGTCTGTACGTCGTAGCCGTGCTCTATTGGATATAGTACGTACTATGATGTCTCTTACCGATTTGCCACTATTGTTTTGGGGTTATGCATTAGAGACAACTACATTCACTTTAATAGCGCACCATCTAAATCTGTTGAGATGACACCGTATGAATTATGGTTTGGTAGAAACCTAAGCTGTCATTTCTTAGAGTTTGGGAATGCGATGCTTGTGTGAAAAGACTTCAACCTGATAAGCTCGAACCCAAAGCGGACAAATGCGTCTTCATAGGATACCCTAAGGAAACAAATGGGTATGCCTTCTATCTCAGATCCGAGGACAAAGTGTTTGTTGCTAAAACCGGGTCCTTTCTCGAGAAAGAGTTTCTCTCGAAAGAATTGAGTGGGAGGAAGGTAGAACTTGATAAGGTTATTGAACCGTCACTTCAGTTGGATGGTAGCACGACGCAGAAAGATGTTTTTGCGGTGCCTACACCAAGTGAAGATGAAGCTATTGATGATGATCATGAAACTTCAGATCAAGTTACTACTGAGCCTCGTAGGTCGACAAGGAATCATACCGCCCTGAGTGGTACGGCAATCTTGTCTTGGAGGTCATGTTGTTAGACAACAGTGAACCTACGAGCTATGAAGAAGCGATGGTGGGCCCGGATTCCAAAAAATGGCTAGGAGCCATGAAATCCGAGATAGGATCCATGTACGAAAGCCAAGTATGGACTTTGGTAGACTTGCCCGGTGAATGGCAGGTTGTTAAGTACAAATGGACCTTTAAGAAGAAGATAGATGCTAATGGTAGATGTCACCGTTTATAAAGCTCGACTTGTCGCAAAGAGGTTTCCGACAAGTTCAAGGAGTTGACTACGATGAGACTTTCTCACTTGTAGAGATGTTAAAGTTTGTTGGAATTATGTTAGCAGTTGTTGCATTTTTCGATCATGAAATTTGGCAGATGGATGTCAAAATAGAGTTTCCTTAAACGGTTTCCGTGAGGAAAGGTTGTATGTGATACAACCATAAGGTTTTGTCGGTCCTAAGGATGCTAAAAGGTATGCAAGCTCCAGCGATCCGTCTATGGATTGGGGCAAGCATCTCGAAGTTGGAATATGCACTATGATGTGTTGATCAAAGAATTTTGTTTCATACAAAGTTTATAAGAAACTTGTATTTACAAGAAAGTGAGTGGGAGCACTATAGAATTTCTGATAAGTATATATGGATGACATATTGTTGATCGGAAATGATGTAGAATTTTCTAGAAACCATAAAAGGTTGTTTGAAAGGTGTTTTTCAAAGGAAGACCTGGATAAAAGGTTACTTAAATATTGGGCATCAAGATCTATAGAGATAGATCAAGACGCCTGATAAGACTTTCAATGAGTACATACCTTGACAAGATTTTTGAAGGATTTCAAAATGGATCAGTCAAAGAAAGAGTTCTTGCCTAATTTGTAAGGTGTGAAGTTGAGTAAGACTCGAAGCTCGACCACTGCAGAAGAGAGAGAAAGGACGAAGGTTGTCCCCTATGCCTTAGCCGTAGGCTCTATATAGTATGCCATGTTGTGTACCGCACCTGGTGTGTTCGTTGCCATGAGTCTGTCAAGGGGTACAAGAGTGATCTAGGAGTGGATCACTCGACAGCGGTCAAAATTATCCTAAGCAACTTGAGGACTAAGGAAATATTTCTCGATTATGGAGGTGATAAAGAGTTTGTCGTAAAGGGTTACGTCGATGCAAGCTTTGACACCAATCCGGATGACTCTGAGTAGCAATCCGGATATGTATAGTGGAGCACCATTTGGAATAGCTCCAAGTGGAGTGTGGTAGCAGCATCTACAGTATGCCATAGAGATTTGCAAAGTGCACACGGATCTAAATGTTGCATACCCATTGACTAAAAACCTCTCTCACAAGCAAAACATGATAAAACCCCAGAACTCATAGGGTGTTAATCACATAGGGATGTGAACTAGATTGTTGACTCTAGTGCAAGTGGGAGACTGTTGGAAATATGCCCTAGAGGCAATAATAAATTAGTTATTATCATATTTCCTTGTTCATGATAATCGTTTATTATCCATGCTAGAATTGTATTGATCGGAAACCCAGATACATGTGTGGATGCATAGACAACACTATGTCCCTAGTGAGCCTCTACTAGACTAGCTCGTTGATCAAAGATGGTCAAGGTTTCCTGGCCATAGACATGGATGTGATGGACAAGACCCAAACTATGAACGTAGCATATGATCGTGTCAAGTTTATTGCTATTGTTTTCTGCGTGTCAAGTATTTGTTCCTATGACCATGAGATCATGAAACTCACTCACACCGGAGGAGTACCTTGTGTGTATCAAATGTCGCAACGTAACTGGGTGACTATAAAGATGCTCTACAGGTATCTCCGAGGGTATCTGTTGAGTTGGCATGGATCGAGACTAGGATTTGTCACTCCGTATGACGGAGAGGTATCTCTAGGCCCACTCGGTAATACAACATCACAAGAAGCTTGCGAGCAATGTGACTAAGGAGTTAGTCATGGGATCTTGTATTACGGAACGAGTAAAGAGACTTGCCGGTAACGAGATTGAACTAGGTATGGAGATACCGACGATCGAATCTCAGGCAAGTAACATACCGATTGACAAAGGGAACAACATACGAGATTAACTGAATCCTTGACATAGAGGTTCAATCGATAAAGATCTTCATAGAATATGTAGGAGCCAATATGGGCATCCAGGTCCCACTATTGGTTATTGACCGTAGAGGTGTCTCGGTCATGTCTACATAGTTCTCGAACCCACAGGGTCTACACACTTAACGTTTGGTGACGCTATAAGTATAGTTGAGTTGTTATGTTGGTGACCGAAGGTTGTTCGGAGTCCCGGATGAGATCCCGGACATGAGGAGGAGCTCCGGAATAGTCCGGAGGTAAAGATTGATATATGGGATAATAATGTTTCCCGAAATGTTCGGGTATGAGAACACTTTATTTGGGCCAAGGGGTAAAGCCCACGAGGCTTTAGGAAGGTGCAAAAGGAGTTTTGCGAAGGCCAGGGGCCAGACGCTAGGGACCCTGGCGTCTAGGGCCAGACGCCGAGGACCATGGCGTCTGGTCCTGGAATCCGAGGAGGACTCTTGCCTTGCGTGCCAAACCGACTTTGAGGAGGCTCTTTCTCCAAGAAACGACCCCAGGGCTCAACATATAAATAGAGGAGCAGGGCTAGCACCCGGAACACATCAAGATTAACCCAAGCCGTGTGCCAGCAACCCCGCCCCCTCTAGTTTATCCCCCGTCATAGTTTCTGTTGTGCTTGGCGAAGCCCTCCGGAAATTATTCTTCACCACCACCGTCACCATGCTGTCGTGCTGCCGGAACACATCTACTACTTCGCCCCTCTTGCTGGATCAAGAAGGCAAGGACGTCATCAAGCTGTACGTGTGTTGAACGTGGAGGTGCCGTCCGTTCGGCACTAGATCGTGATTGGATCGCGGGACGGCCTGCGATTTGGATTGCGAAGACGTTCGACTACATCAACCGTGTTTCTTAACGCTTCCTCTTAGCGATCTACAAGGGTATGTGGATCCGATCTCTCCTCTCATAGATGTTCATCTCCTAGATTGATCTTGGTGAAGCGTAGGAAATTTTTTGTTTCCCATACAACGTTCCCCAACACCCTACAGACTTACGAGTCCGTAGTTAGTACCTAGATAGCTTCCTCTATCTCTCTCTCTATATCTCTCTCTCTCTCTCTCTCTCTCTCTTGATCTTCAATACAAAGTTCACCGCATCTACGCGATGATCAATTCGATGAAATCACTTTATGCGGTGCGTTTGTTGGGATCCGATGAATTGTGGGTTTATTTTCAGATTAATCATGAAAAATATTTGAGTCTTCTCTGATTTCTATTATGATTCTTATTTGCATGATTATTATAGCTTCGTAAATCTCTCCAATCTATTGAAATAGTTTGGCCAACTAGATTGATATTTTTTCAGTGAGAGGGGTGCGTTGTAGTGGGTTCAATCTGGTGGTGCTCTATATCCCATTGACAAAAGGGGACAAGACACATCTTTGTATTGTTGGCACTAAGGATAAAATGACAGGGTTAATTCATACTGATTGAGTTTTCTTTGTGTACATCATATCATCGTTCTCCAAGCATTACTCTGTTTGTCATGAACTTAATACTTAGAGAGGCAAGAATAGAAGCGCTCTCGACATGGAGTAATGGTAATAGGTGCAGGCAGGAGTCAGCCTATTTAATTATGGACTTGATGCCTATATACACATGATCATTGCCATGAATAAATATTTCATAACTATGCGCTTTTCTATCAATTGCCCAATAGTAATTTGTTTACCCACCGTATGCCTACTACAAGAGAGATGCCCCTAGATAACACTACGGCCCCCGGGTCTATTCACTTATATATTCACAAAAGCTTTCAATACCTTGCTGCCATTTATTTGTTTTTATTTTATTCTGCAATTTACATTATTCAACTATCCTCTACACACTTCACTTGCTTGCAGATAACGAGTCCAAGTGGATTGACAACCCTCTTGCTCACGTTGGGTGCAAGTGTTTGCTTCTTTGTATGCATTCGCTGAAGACGGGGGTTGCGTGCTACTCCTATTGGTTCGATAAACCTTGGTTCTATCTAAGGAAAATACTTATCTATACTGTGTTGCATAACCCGTTCCTCTTCATGGAAAACCCAACGCAGATCACAAGTATCAGCGCACGGGCTAAACTTTGGTGTGGTAGGTTTACTTCCAGGGGAGTAAGACCGTACTAATAGATTCCAACCTCTCCAGCCTCCTCATGTATATGATGGGTATGTACATCCTTCCCAAGGGCGTACAGGAACGTTTGATAAAGCACTCTCCCGCTTCTTCTGGCAAGCAATGAACGGCTGCTGATAAGCCACAAGTGTAGGGGATCGTTTGTAGCCTTTTTTGATAAATAAGAGTGTCGAACCCAACGAGGAGCTAAAGGTAGAACAAATATTCCCTCAAGTTCTATCGACCACCGATACAACTCTACGCATACTTTAACGTTTGCTTTACCAAGAACAAGTATGAAACTATTTTCCAGGTGATAGGATAGTTTGCACGAATAAAACTAGAAGTACTTTGCGAGAATAAAACTACGAGTAAATTGCAAGATAATAAGAGTTAGTTGTTTAGTAGAAAGCTTTTGTGAAACAAGAAGGTTATTTGTCCCTAGGCAATTGATAACTAGACCGGTAATCATTCTTGCAATTTTATATGAGGGAGAGGCATGAGCTAACATACTTTCCGTCCTTGGATCATATGCACTTATGATTGGAACTCTAGCAAGCATCCGCAACTACCAAAGATCATTAAGGTAAAACCCAACCATAGCATTAAGTATCAAGTCCTCTTTACTCCCATATGCAACAACCCACCTACTCGGGTCTGTGTATTCTGTCACTCACGCCACCCACCATAGGCAAATCATGAACACATTGCAACACCCTACAGCAAGGATCCCCCACGTTTGCGCGAGACGGAGGGCACCGTAGGACAGCACCATAATAAAATATACACTCATACCAACCACGATCATCAATTAGCCACAGGACAAAACGGATCTACTCAAACATCATAGGATAGCCACATATCATTGGGAAATAATATATGGAGTTGAGCACCATGTTTAAGTAGAGATTACAGCGGGGAATAGATGTGTTACACCGCTGCATAGAGGGGGAGAGAGTTGGTGTTGACGGCAGTGAAGTTGTTGGAGTAGATCGTTGTCATGATGATTGCCTCGATGGCGTTCCGGCGCCACCGGGAGAGAGGGGGAGAGATCCCCCCTCCTTCTTATTCTTCCTTGGCCTCCCCCCTAGATGGGAGGAGAGTTCCCCCTCTGGTCCAAGGCCTCCATGGCGGCGGAGGGGCAGGAGCCCCTCCAAGATTGGATCTCCCTCTTTGTTCTCTTCTATTTCACGTTCCTGTTTTCTGGCCAAAAACCGTTTCTTATATTCTCAGAGATCCGTAACTCCAATTGCGCTGAGATTTTAACATTGTTTTTGCCGGATATAAGCTTCCTTGCGCCCAAAGTAGAGCTCCAACCGACTTACGAGGTGAGCACAAGACATCACCACACGCCTGGGCCCTCAGGCTTGCCCCGGTGTCTTGTGGTGGCTGTGGGCCTCCTTTTGCGTTGATTCCACCTCCCAAAAATCACAAATATTCCAAAACAATTCTCCGTAAATTTTTATCGCGTTTGGACTTCGTTTGATATGGATATTCTGCGAAACAAAAAACACACAAAAAACAGGAACTGACACTGGGCACTGGATCAAAATGTTAGTCCAATAAATCATATAAAATGTTGCCAAAAATATGTGAAAGTTGTATAATATTGGCATGAAACAATCAAAAATTATAGATACGATGGAGACGTATCAGCATCCCCAAGCTTAATTCCCGCTCGTCCTCGAGTAGGTAAATGATAAAAAATATATTTTTTGATGTGGAATGCTACCTAGCATAATCTTGATCATATATCTAATCATGGCATGAATATTAAGACATGAGTGATTCAAAGCAATAGTCTATAATTTGACATAAAGACATTAATACTGAGGCATCCCAACAAACAATCATGTCTTTCAAAATATCAAGGCTAAAGAACGCTATCCCTACAAAATCATATAGCCTTGTCATGCTCTGTCTTCTTAACACAAGTATAAATCATGTACTATCACGGTGTCATCCAAGCAATTGATTCATACTTTTTAACGTGCTTTAGCATTTTCAACTCTCACGCAATACATGAGCGCAAGCCATGGATATAGCACAATGGGTGGAATAGAATGCGGTGGTAGACATTAATATAGAGAAGACAAAAAGAAAGGTAGTCTCACATCGAAGCGGCTAATCAACGGGCTATGGAGATGCCCATCAATTGATATCACTGCGAGGAGTAGGGATTGCCATGCAACGGATGCACTAAGAGCTATAAGTGTATGAAAGCTCAATATGAAAACTAAGTGGGCGTGCATCTAACTCTATAATGAAAAATTACCACTAGTATATGAAAGTGACAACATAGGAGACTCTCTATATGAAAAACATGGTGCTACTTTGAAGCACAATGTGGAATTAGCATGCCCCTTCTCTCTTTGTCTCTATTTTTTTTCTTTTTTTCTTTTGTTTCTTCTTCTTTTTTTTCTTCTCTTTTTTTTTCTTTTTATATTTGTCCGGAGCCTCATCCCGACTTGTGGGGGAATGATAGTTTCCATCATCCTTTCCTCACTGGGACATGCTCTAATAATGAATAATAATGATCATCACACTTCTATTTACTTACAACTCAATATTACAACTTGATAGTAGAACAAAGTATGACTCTATATAAATGCCTCTGGCAGTGTACCAGAATGTGCAATGATCTAGCGTAGCAAAGATATCAAAAAATGGACAAGCCATTGAAACATCATGCTAGCTATCTTACGATCATGTAAAGCAATATGACAATGAATGCTCAAGTCATCAAAACGGAAGCGGTGGAAGTTGCATGGCAATATATCTCGGAATGGCTATGGAAATGCCATAATAGGTAGGTATGGTGGCGGTTTTGAGGAAGATATAATAAGGCTTATGTTTGATAGAGCGTATCATATCACGGGGTTTGGATGTACTGGCAAAGTTTGCACCGACTCTCGGGGTGAGAAAGGGCAATGCACGGTACCGTAGAGGCTAGCAAATTGCGGAAAGGTAAGAGTGCGTATAATCCAAGGACTCACATTAGTCATAAAGAACTCACATACTTATTGCAAAAGTTTATGAGCCCTCGAAGCAAAGTATTACTACACATGCTCCTAGGGGGGAGGTTGGTAGGAGTTAACCATCGCGCGCCCCCGACCTTCACACAAAGATAGACAATCAAGGATAAATTGTGCTCCAACTTCCTGGCATAACAGGAGACTATACGTGCATGTTTCGGGAATCACAAACCTCAACACCAATATCTTACTAAAAATGACCATCCACTAGTACCTCCCACATATTATCATCTCTATATTGCAAAACTATTGCAAGGAATCAAACATATCATATTCAGTGATCCATAAGTTTTATGTAGGATTTTATGACTAACCATGCAAATGACCAATTCATGTTGACTCTCTAAATAGATATAAGTGAAGCAAGAGAGTTTAATTCTTTCTACAAAATACCATGCTCTAATAAATATAAGTGAAGCAAAAGAGCATTCTACGAATAACGGTTTTCTAGTGAAGAGAAACAGGAAATCCAAACTTCAAATGATATAAGTGAAGCACATGAAGCATTCTATAAAGCCATACTCAAAAGATATAAGTGAAGTGCAATAAGCATTCTATAAATCAACCATGGACTATCTCATACCAGCATGGTGCATAAAAGAAAAGTGAAAACTAAACACAAAAGATGCTCCAAGATTTACACATATCACATGAACGAAACGAAAACCAAATCATACCGATACTCGTTGAAGAAAGATGGGATGCCTTTCGGGGCATCCCCAAGATTAGACACTTGAGTCTCCTTGTATATTTACTTGGGTTACCTTGGGCATCCCCAAGCTTGAACTATTGCCTCTCCTCCTTCTCCTTATATCGAGACCTCCTCGATCTTTGAACACTTCATCCACACAAAACTTAATAGAAAACTGGTGAGATCCGTTAGTATAATAAAGCAAATTACTACTTTAAATACTGTTGAAAACCCATTCATATTTTATATTTTCATTATCCCTGCTGTATTATAACTTCTCCATGGCTTATACCACCGATAAAATCGATAGTTTCATCAAAACAAGCAAAACAATGCATCAAAAACAGAATCTGTCTTAAACAGGACAGCCTGTAGTAATATGAACTTTGACCATACTTATGTAACTCCAAAAATTCTCAAAAATTAGGAAGAAATAAAAAATTTGTATATAAATACAGTGTAGAAATTTCAGGAATTTTTGATGTTCCAGTAAAAAATGTAAATTTACGCACTACAGCCAAAGTTTATGTTTTTACACCGCACATACCAACAAGCAATCTAATCATCCTAAAGGCAAATCTTGGCACATTATTTTTATAATATAATGGATTTGTACAAGGGGATAATTTTTTTTTTGAAAAGTTTATGTGATTCAAGTTTCACAAAGTTTCCAATGGCATGAACAAAGTTCAAGGCTAGCCCCCACTTCAACGATGCTCATCATCTCTCTCACTTTCACCTTTTTTTGTGAAGTTTTAGGTTCCCCTCCATATTTTTTTGTTTTTGAACTTAATAAAAGCACTCAACAGAATAAAATGACTCACTAAAACTTCCGGGTTGTCTCCCTGGCAGCGCTTTCCTTAAAGCCATTAAGCTAGGCATAAAGTGCTCAAGTAATGGATCCACACGGATCCCAAGGTATATCAAAGCCAATTTTAATTAACAATGATTTGTAATTTAGTAGTAAGCACAAAGAAACATATATCATGTGTCAACAAAGTCTAACTCTCTTCCTATGCATTGGCATGTCATGCAAGAACAATTCATTCACACAAAATAAAGGCCAATACATAGCATAAGTAGTTTCTTGCAATTTTATAGTATTGGAAACATAGAGAGGTGAAGATTTGGTTCCTCTCTCAAAATAATTGCAAATAGGAGTAGCAAGCACATGCATATTATATCCATCAAAATCATCATGTGTAGGGGTAAAACGCAACCCATCAATATAATCCTTAATAACTGCAAACTTCTCCGATATAGTGTAGTTGGGATAATTCAAAAAGATAATAGGACTATCATGTGTGGGTGCAATAGCAACAATTTCATTATTAACATAAGGAACTATAGCAAGTTCATCTCCATAAGCATAATTCATATTGGCATCATGGCCACAGGCATAGTAAGCATCAAGTTCATCAAAAAGGGATATTTCAAATCAATCCAAGGGATCATAGCAATCATAATAGCATTCATCATAGCATTCATCCCTCGGTATGTGCGAAGGGAAATCAAACAATGTATGAGTTGAAGAGTTACTCTCATTAGAAGGTGGGCACGTGTGGCACCCCGGCTCAGAGAACCGGATTACCGGTATTTCCAGCCCAAGGATCATGTCCTCTGGAAACACCCAACAACTCGGAACGGAACTGAACAGACTTTATTGATAGGATACGGGTACAAACGCATATATTACAGTGGTGACGAGGACAAAGGCACCCTCGGTGCTATGACTATATCTACATTATTTATGTCACAAACAGGGCCTCGGAACACCAAGATCTTCTACTGCGTAGCGGAACATAGAGCAACTCCATCCACAGGGACACTGATGTGGATACATCTTAGTTAGCATAGCCAGCACCTTCAGGACCTCCGTCCTCGGATTCTCCTGCATCTGGCATGATATGCCAGGTGAGTACTTTGAATGTACTAGCAAGCTCATGACAACCAAGTAATGCAGCAAACAATAGCATAGCACATGATATTAATCAGGTAATGCACTTACTGTACTGATCATCAACTTACTCTTACCCGGGTTGATCCACAACCCCCGGAATACTCATCGAGTACTTCCGATCACGAGACGAGTTCTTCCATCATTAATATCAATGATCTGGTTGACCATCTACTGAGGTCTGGACGGGCCGTCCAATATCGTGGACTCGGCTATTCGAATAGATTTGACACTCTGCAGAGGTTGCGCACTTTACCCACACCATGAAGCACCTGGCCTCGTGATCCCATTCGGGTGGACCAGCGTTGCTTCAACAAAACCTGCCTGACCCGTGACTCTTTCATCGTACCACCGGCACTTTTCCTCCCCCGGAGGTCAGCCTTGGGTGGCCCTTGTGTCCTCATGACACCTGCCACCGTCGTGGCCACGACCCAAACGGGGTCAAAATCTGTAGACCCAAACGGGGTTCTACTGTCCCAAACGGGGACGCCGGCACAAACTCAACTGGGCTCACAGGGTTATCACCGCTTACCTGATCAGGGTAGCACGCCGTGAATAACCCTCCCTCTTTGGAGGTACCGGTGAAAGATCACGCAGTCAGACCCGGTCAGGGCCGTCCCATACCGGCAAGTGTGGTTGCACGGGTATGCCCGAACAGGTGACTCAAGATCAACCACTAAATTTACTTGCCAACTAAAGTGGTTTGACATAGTTCTTGAGTATTGAATCATATTATGGAATAAATATATTAAATAAACCAATCTATTGCGTATGAAAATGCAATGCTATAGATATGCATGCATGAGATGGGTATCATGGCTTGCCTTGCTCTGTTGGGTGGTTTGGGCACTCTTGATCTTCAAAAGCACCAAATTCTCCTTCTGAAATATTTTCAAATATAATTGCAAATGTCACATAAAGCCATTTTTATCAACCAAATATTCTGTAGGTATTGGAAAAATGTCAAACTTGGTCAGAAAATAAAGGGTTTTATTAGGAACACAATGCAAAAAGAATTAGATCAATAGGAATTTATTATAAAAAGATATTAGCAGTCAAAGTACTGGTCAAATCTGCCAAATAAAAAAAAATCAGAAAAAGCAAGAGCGGGCCACGTCGAAGGCGTAAACCACCCGGGCGCCTCCACTAGAAAACGGTTCGGCGCCGGCGTGTCCCACTGACGGGTGGGGCCCGTCACTTAAAACAGAGGGGGAGAAAGAGAACAAAGAAGAGGGGCGGCTCACCGACGGCTATTGCCGGCGATGGGGAGGATGGATGGGTCCGGCGAGGGTGGGAATGGAACCGGTGCTCGACGGCGGTCCTCCCTGTACCCGCAGCTTCTCCGGAGGTGCTCAGAATCGGTCGTCTTCTTCCTCTCAAGCGGGCGGGGGTTCGGGCGGCGGCGGAGCTCTGATCAGAGCTTGAGACCAGAGGGCCTTCCGGCCTTGGCTCGCTCTTGGAGGGCGATTGGGCGATGGCTGGTGGTGGTGGAGAGCTCTGGGGAGCTGGCTGCGGCTATTTATAGGGGGGGCGAAGGGCGGCGAGATCTCCCAAAGCGGCGGCGATGTGGCCACGTCGCCGGGGCAAGGACGCCCCGCTGGCTGTCGGGAGGTGGGCGACGCGATGGAGGAGGGCAGAGGCATTCAATGCTGGAGAGGACGGCTCAGGAGGAAGACGACGAGCTACACCGCTACTGTGACCGCACGGGCGGCATAGTGCTCGCGGTCGTGGCGGCCGTCGAGGGCTTCTCCGGCGAGGGAGAAGGCTCTGGAGAGGCTGCGTGGCAACCAGGGACGATGTCGGCATGCTTGGACAAGCTGCTGCGGCGCCGGCGTTTAGCTCGGACGAGACCCGAGCCTGGCGCTGTCCAGAGCGCGGCGATTGACATGCCACCACCGTGCTCACCACGGTGTTGGATGCCAGGAGGCCACGCACGCCTGGCAAAACTTGTCCAGCACGTCGACCCTCGATCCCTCACCTCGCCTGTACCCCTATCTTGGCTTGGTTCACGCAGAGATGAAAGATACCATCAACAACAGTTTCTGCCAGAAAACTAGAGAGGGATCTGGAGATTTGGAGAGCAATGGATAAAGCCAAAGAGAGTGTCTGGAGTTATCCTTGTTGGAAGGACTCCAAACTGGCCAAATTTGAGAAAGATTGAAAAAGAAATGAGCATAGCTCCTTTGAAAACCATCATTCTGGTCCAGAATGCAAGTTAGCTTGTGGCACTCAGCTGGTTGCTCTGCAGATGCTGAAACTTGGTGAAGATGAGTTTTTTAGTGCATAGAAGATGCCATAAAATTTTCAAAGTCATTCAGCATATCTAGCTAGCACTTCCTTCACAAAGGTCTCAGAAATGCAGAAACTAAACAGAGTCCTGCTGCTCAAAAATTGCATTGGACCAAATGATGTTTTTGGATATTGGGGCTATGCAGGATGCCAGAAAGCTTGGGGAATTTTCTTGGAATTTTCTGAGACAGGAAAAATAGAGTTGCTTCACAATGGATAGATTCTGGTCAGAGATAAAATAATTATTCTGGCCAAAATTTTCCATTGAGTAGCAAAATAGTTTTAGAGAATATGAAATATAAAGATGATGGAAAGATTAGAAAAAAGTTTGGGAATCAATTGACCAACAAAACTATAGGTTGCTTCACAACCCATAGTAATGATCTAAATTCCCAAATTAAGAAAACTGCTTTTAAGGGAAAGATAAAATATTGAGAATTCATCCAAGAGAGGTATGGCAAGGTTTGTCAAGAGAACAAAGGTTTGGAGTTGTTGAGGAAAATTTTAACAAAGCATAGGTCAACTCCACTGAGAAAAATTTGAAAATCCACTAAATTGCAAATAGAGTCCAAATAGTTTTGGAAAGAAAAAGTTGCAAAATTTCAGGGTGTCACAAACCTACCCCCCTTAGGATGAATCTCGTCCTCGAGATTCGGTTGCTCAGGGAACAATTGTGGGTATGCAGATCTTAGGAAGTCTTCTCTTTCCCATGTAGCCTCTTCCTCTGAGTGATGTTCCCATAACACCTTATAGAATCTGATTACCTTACTCCTGGTGGTTCTCTCCATCTCATCCAAGATCCTAATAGGTTTTTCTTCGTAGGTCAGATCTTTTGCCAGTTCTAATTCACTCATATCTGCTCGTTTGATTGGTGGTGCAATGCACTTCCTTAGCTGTGATATGTGGAAGACATCATGCACATCCGATAATTCCGATGGTAATTCCAATTGATATGCCACTCTTCCTCTTCTAGCAATAACTGGAAATGGGCCTATATTCCTTGGTGCAAGTTTTCCCCGAGTATTAAATCTCTTTACTCCTGTCATCGGGGTTACTCGGAGATATGCATATTCCCCGGGTTTAAAGGTCACTTCCCGGTGTTTTGGATCATAGTAACTTTTCTGCCGAGACTTGGCTGCCCGAAGACGCTCCCGAATATCCTTCACTCACTTCCCAGCCTCGAGCATCAAGTCTGTACCAAAGATTCGGCTGTCCACGGTCTGAGACCAATTTAGGGGAGTGCGGCACTTCCGCCCATATAAGGCCTCAAATGGTGACATCTTCAAGCTTGACTGGTAGCTGTTGTTGTATGAGAATTCCGCATAAGGTAGACTGTCCTCCCACTTGGCTCCTTGAGCAAGGACACATGACCGAAGCATATCCTCTAGTATCTGGTTCACTCTTTCTGTCTGCCCATCGGTCTGTGGGTGATATGCCGTGCTATGCTTTAGCACGGTTCCCAGGGCTTGGTGTACACGCAACCAAAATGCTGAGGTGAACAGGGAACCTCTGTCGGAGGTGATGGACTTAGGGACTCCATGGAGGCTAACTATTCGGGACATGTAGAGTTGTGCCAACTGACTTGCGTTGAAAGTGGTCTTTACTGGAATGAAGTGAGCCACTTTCGTAAGTATGTCCACAATGACCCAAATAGCATCGTTGCCCTTTGCTGACTTGGGTAGTCCAACAATAAAGTCCATGCAGATATCATCCCATTTGCACTGAGGTACTGGTAAAGGTTGCAGTAGCCCAGCGGGTTTCTGCTGTTCTGCCTTCACCTTGTTGCAAATGTCGCAGCAGGCGACATAGTATGCTATATCCCTTCGCAATCCTGGCCACCAAAAGGTCTCTCGCAGATCCTGATACATTTTTGTTCCTCCCGGATGGATGGAATATGAGGACTCATGAGCTTCCTTGAGAATTTGCTGCCTCAAGTTATCCTGATCAGGCACGCATATCCGCTTTTCAAACCATACGGTGCCTTGATCATCCACGTGGAAAGACTTGGCCTTCCCTTTCGGAATCAATTCCTTAATCTTCTTGATTTCTTCGTCTGGCTCTTGGGCCTTCTTAATCTCTACCATAAGGGTGGGGGTAATTTCCAACGTGTCGGAGGTAGTCGGTCCGCATAGCACCATGTTGAGCTCAGCGAACTCTTCTTGTACTCTAGGATGCAGACCTCCCATAAGTGCATTCACAGTGCTTTGTTTCCTGCTGAGAGCATCCGCGGCCACATTGGCCTTCCCCGGATGATAGTTCATCCCAATATCATAGTCCTTGACTAGTTCAAGCCATCTTCGTTGCCTGAGATTCAGGTCAGGTTGTGTGAAAATATACTTCAGACTCTTATGGTCCGTGTATATTTCACAACGTTGACCAATGAGGTAATGCCTCAAGATCTTCAGGGCATGAACCACGGCCGCTAGTTCCAAATCGTGGGTGGGGTAGTTCTCTTCATGGGGTCGTAGCTGTCTGGATGCATAGGCTACAACCTTCCCCTCTTGCATCAGTACGCAGCCGATTCCACGTCTGGAAGCGTCGCAGTATATATCAAAGCTTTTGTGTATGTCTGGAAGGACTAGGACCGGTCCTGTAGTGAGTCTGGTCTTTAGTTCCAGAAAACTGCTGTCACATTCTGGTGTCCAGACAAACCTTTGATTCTTCTTGAGCAACTCTGTCAGGGGCTTGGCTATTTTGGAAAAACCTTCTATGAAGCGTCGGTAGTAGCCGGCCAATCCCAGGAAGCTACGGACTTCGGTCACCGAGGCTGGTGTCTTCCAATTTAGTACCGCAGTTACCTTGCTGGGGTCAATGGCTACTCCTTGTTCTGACAAAATGTGCCCCAAGAATCCTACCTCTTTTAGCCAGAATTCACACTTATTGAATTTGGCATACAGGCGGTGGTTTCTTAATCATTCCAGAACAGCACGGAGATGCTGCTTATGCTCTTCTTCATCCTTGGAGTATATTAGGATATCATCAATAAATACTACCATGAATTTATCCAGAAAGTCCATAAAGACCTTGTTCATCATGTTCATGAAGTAGGCCGGAGCATTCGTCAATCCGAATGACATGACTGTGAACTCATACAGTCCATAGCGGGTAGTGAATGTCGTCTTGGGGATATCCTCCTATCGGATTTTTAGCTGATGGTATCCAGTGCGGAGGTCAATCTTGGAGAATACTCGAGCTCCATTCAGCTGATCAAATAAGTCATCTATACGAGGGAGCGGGTATTTATTCTTGATAGTGACCTCGTTCGGCTGGCGATAATCTACGCACATGCGTAAGCTTCCATCCTTTTTCTTGACAAAGAGCACTGGTGATCCCCAAGGTGAGACGCTTGGGCGAATATACCCTTTTTGCAACAATTCATCTAGTTGCTTCTTTAGCTCGGCCAACTCCGGTCCTGGCATGCGGTAGTATTTCTTGTAAATGGGGGCGGTGCCGGGAACTACTTCAATTGTGAATTCCAACTCCCGGTCAGGGGGCATCCCTGGTAATTCTTCAGGAAATACATCTGGGAATTCACAAACTACCGGAATTAAGTTCATATCCGTGGCGGTAGCTTGATATGCCATTCCCTTCCTTGTTCTCATAGTGCTGGCAAGGAACTGCACCATTTGCCCGATTGGGTTGGTCAGTGTCACTGTTCTGCTGGCACAATTTATACACACCTGGTGGGGTGTCAACCAATCCATTCCCAATATCACATCTAACCCCGAAGATTCGATGGCAATGAGTGCAGCTGGAAACTTAACTCCATGAATCGAAATTTCCAGATCTCTATAGATTAGGTTTGTTCTGAGCAGGGAGCCAGGGGATTGTACCACCATGATTTTGTCCAAAATTGACGGAGAAAATTTGTGCGAGGTGGCAAAACTCCGCGAAATAAACGAGTGGGAAGCCCCGGAATCAAATAAAATGAATGCAGGTATGTTGTTAACAGGAAACATACCGAATACAACTTCTGGGGCTTCGCCGGCTTCTTCGGCGGAGATGTGATGGACGCGTCCATGGCAGACATTATTGTTCGGGTGGCGTCCAATGTTGTTGACCTGTGGCTTGGTGTCGGCGGATGACTTCCCAGTGTTGGTGGGACACTGTTTGGAGTAGTTCCCACCTTGACCGCAAGTGAAGCAGGTATTGTTGCGACGGCAGTCCTCTATCACAGGTTGTTTGCCGAAGGTTTTGGTCTGGCCCACTGTCTTGTTATTGTTGACACCATTGTTCCGGGTAGGCTTATATTTAGAGGTACCTGGCTGCCAAGTGCGTGGCTTCTACACAAACGGCTCCCGGTTGTCCTTCTTAGGTTCGAACTTCCTCTTATGGTTGTCTGTCCCAGACTTATGCTCCCTTTCAGCTATAAAGGCCTTGTCCACCAGTGTCTGAAAGTCGGGAAAGTCTAGCATGCATAGCTGACAACGGACAGAGTGGTTCAGACCTCCCAAGAACCGATCTATCTTTCTCTCTTCAGTAGCCACATCATAAGTAGAGTACCGGGACAGATTGTTGAACTTGTTAAGGTACTCGGCTACCGTCATGCTTCCTTGTGTCAGTGCAAGGAACTCCCTTTGCTTCACCTTCATGATGCCGGTGGGATATGATATTTGCGGAATAATTCCTTAAACTTCTCCCAGGTAATTTCTTCTTCAGAAGACCATGTTGCCTTGACATTATCCCACCATATGGCTGCTGGCCCTTCCAGGTAATGAGTGGCAAATGGAACCTTATCCGAATCCTCACACCGAGCTATTTCGAACTTCTTTTCTATGGTCCTTAACCAGTCATCTGCTTCTATCGGATCCACGGCTTGACCAAAGTTGGGTGGCTTCGTGCGCTGGAAATCAGACAATCTGGAATGGGATCCATTATTATTATGATTCTGACCTACCATTGTCTACATACTCTTCAAGAATTCCATAAGGTCCTGGTTTCTCTTTTCCTCAAACATTCTCATAATCTGATCAGTAGTAGGTGCTTGGGGTGGGGGAGGTGGTAGATCTTCTGGTGCTTGACCTGCTTGTCTGGCGGATCGACGGACAGGGGTTCCATCGCCGCCATGGCTACAACTTCTCTTCATCCTAAATTTGTTCCCATTGCAAAATACCGAATCGATGAGCAACATCCAGAAGGAAAGCATGGTTATATGGCACCAAGAGAGATTATGCGAAAGAAAAAAAACGAGTAAAGCAAACCACATAATTATACAAGATAACCCAACATCATACATGACAAGCTAGTAGAGGAAATATTATGACTAAACTGCTCATACGGCAGTTGACATATGCAAAGGATGCATGCTCAACAACTCTAGCCTCCACTCTAGTGGCGCTGATGGCACGAACACTGCCAAACCACCGACTCCTCGTCATCTGATCCCGAGTCCGAGTCAGAACTGATGATATGAATCTCATCCTCCGGATCAAGGGAAACACGACGACGCTGCTGGGACGGTTCTCCCTCTGGAGTAGAAGGAGCACGATGCCTCAGCATCGGAGCCGCTGGAGTGGCAAGGAGTGAGGCCCACTTAGCAGGGGTCTCACGACGGCTACCAGATGGAAAGCCTGGTGGCACAGTGGAGGTGGAAGGGGCCTCAAATCTGGGTGGAGGTGGAACTGGGGATGGATATATGGGTGGATAGGTAGCCTGAGGTGGAGGTGGCACTGGGGCTACGGCTGCAAGCGCCGCTAAGACCCGAGACAGTTCCTCAGCCAGGGATATGATCGTACGATAGCTGGCGTTCAGGTAGCGAGACAGCACAGCCGTCGCACGGTCACATGCCGGGTCAACGGGAACAAAAATGACTCGCCCTGTCGTAGGAGACAGGGTGGGATAATAGAGGTAGCCTGGATGAGTCTGCATCTCAACCTCATGGAAGCGCAAGTTAGTGAGAGCCTCCATTGCGGCAAACTCAATCGCCAACTCCGGAGTGGAAGCCGTCCCGCCCTTGGTAGAACGAGAGTAGCAACCCAGATCCGAGCTCGCGATCATGAAAGCCTCTGCATGGTACTCGTACACCGACTCAGCAAGCTGCTCCCGAAACACCTGGTACACTGGCTCTTCACCATGAGGATACAGTCACAGCCAGACATTCCGGAGCAGTACTGGAAAGGTAGATGGTGCAGGCTCAAAATGATACTGGAATGGAACCGGTGCCATCTACACTCACAAGACCACCGTTAGGAGAATAATAAATTATGATGCATGCCATGCAGCAATCAAATGCAACAATCAAATGCAGCAATCAGATGCATACTCAGGATCCTATTCTAATCGTGGTGCTACCGCTGGCTAACTAAGGTATCCTACAGTCAGCCTGGCTCTGATACCAAACGTTGTGGCACCCCGGCTCAGAGAACCGGATTACTGGTATTTCCAGCCCAAGGATCATGTCCTCTGGAAACACCCAACAACTTGGAACAGAACTGAACAGACTTTATTGATAGGATACGGGTACAAACGCATATATTACAGTGGTGACGAGGCCAAAGGCACCCTCAGTGCTATGACAATATCTACATTATTTATGTCACAAACAGGGCCTCGGAACACCAAGATCTTCTACTGCGTAGCGAAACATAGCGCAACTCCATCCACAGGGACACTGCTGTGGATACATCTTAGTTAGCATAGCCAGCACCTTCAGGACCTCCGTCCTCGGATTCTCCTGCATCTGGCATGATACGCCAGGTGAGTACTTTGAATGTACTCGCAAGCTCACAATAACCAAGTAATGCAGCAAACAATAGCATAGCACATGATATTAATCAGGTAATGCACTTACTGTACTGATCATCAACTTACTCTTACCCGGGTTGATCCACAACCCCCGGAATACTCATCGAGTACTTCTGATCACGAGACGAGTTCTTCCATCATTAATATCAATGATCTGGTTGACCATCTACTGAGGTCTGGACGGGCTATCCAATACCGTGGACTCGGCTATTGGAATAGATTTGACACTCTACAGAGGTTGCGCACTTTACCCACACCATGAAGCACCTGGCCTCGTGATCCCATTCGGGTGGACCAGCGTTGCTTCAACAAAACCTGCCTGACCCGTGAAGCTTTCATCGTACCACCGGCACTTTTCCTCCCCCGGAGGTCAGCCTTGGGTGGCCCCTGTGTCCTCATGACACCTACCACCGTCGTGGCCACGACCCAAACGGGGTCAAACTCTGTAGACCCAAACGGGGTTCTACTGTCCCAAACGGGGACGCCGGCACAAACTCAACTGGGCTCACAGGGTTATCACCGCTTACCTGATCAGGGTAGCACACCGTGAATAACCCTCCCTCTTTGGAGGTACCGGTGAAAGATCATGCAGCCAGACCCGGTCAGGGCCGTCCCATACCGGCAAGTGTGGTTGCACGGGTATGCCCGGACAGGTGACTCAAGATGAACCACTAAATTTACTTGCCAACTAAAGTGGTTTGACATAGTTCTTGAGTATTGAATCATATTATGGAATAAATATATTAAATAAACCAATCTATTGCGTATGAAAATGCAATGCTATAGATATGCATGCATGAGATGGGTATCATGGCTTGCCTTGCTCTGTTGGGTGGTTTGGGCACTCTTGATCTTCAAAAGCACCAAATTCTCCTTCTGAAATATTTTCAAATATAATTGCAAATGTCACATAAAGCCATTTTTATCAACCAAATATTCTGTAGGTATTGGAAAAATGTCAAACTTGGTCAGAAAATAAAGGGTTTTATTAGGAACACAATGCAAAAAGAATTAGGTCAATAGGAATTTTCTATAAAAAGATATTAGCAGTCAAAGTATTGGTCAAATCTGCCAAATAAACAAAAATCAGAAAAATCCAGAGCGGGCCACGTCGAAGGCGTAAACCGCCCGGGCGCCTCCACTAGAAAACGGTTCGGCGCCGGCGTGTCCCACTGACGGGTGGGGCCCGTCACTTAAAACAGAGGGGGAGAGAGAGAACAGAGAAGAGGGGCGGCTCATCGACGGCGATTGCCGGCGATGGGGAGGATGGATGGGTCCGGCGAGGGTGGGAATGGAACCGGTGCTCGACGGCGGTCCTCCCTGTACCCGCAGCTTCTCCGGAGGTGCTCGGAATCGGTCGTCTTCTTCCTCTCAGGCGGGCGGGGCTTTGGGCGGCGGCGGAGCTCTGATCAGAGCTCGAGACCAGAGGGCCTTCCGGCCTTGGCTCGCTCTTGGAGGGCGATTGGGCGATGGCTGGTGGTGGTGGAGAGCTCTGGGGAGCTGGCTGCGGCTATTTATAGGGGGGCGAAGGGCGGCAAGATCTCCCGAAGCTGCGGCGCTGTGGCCACGTCGCCAGGGCAAGGACGCCCCGCTGGCTGTCGGAAGGTGGGCAACGCGATGGAGGAGGGCAGAGGCATTCAATGCTGGAGAGGACGGCTCAGGAGGAAGACGACGAGCTACACCGCCAATGTGACCGCACGGGCGGCATAGTGCTCGCGGTCGTGGCGGCCGTCGAGGGCTTCTCCGGCGAGGGAGAAGGCTCTGGAGAGGCTGCGTGGCAACCAGGGACGATGTCGGCATGCTTGGACAAGCTGCTGCGGCGCCGGCGTTTAGCTCGGACGAGACCCGAGCCTGGCGCTGTCCAGAGCGCGGCGAGTGACATGCCACCACCGTGCTCACCACGGTGTTGGATGCCAGGAGGCCACGCATGCCTGGCAAAACTTGTCCAGCACGTCGACCCTCGATCCCTCACCTCACCTGTACCCCTATCTTGGCTTGGTTCACGCAGAGATGAAAGATACCATCAACAACAGTTTCTGCCAGAAAACTAGAGAGGGATCTGGAGATTTGGAGAGCAATGGATAAAGCCAAAGAGAGTGTCTGGAGTGATCCTTGTTGGAAGGACTCCAAACTGGCCAAATTTGAGAAAGATTGAAAAAGAAATGAGCATAGCTCCTTTGAAAACCATCATTCTGGTCCAGAATGCAAGTTAGCTTGTGGCACTCAGCTGGTTGCTCTGCAGATGCTGAAACTTGGTGAAGATGAGTTATTTAGTGCATAGAAGATGCCATAAAATTTTCAAAGTCATTCAGCATATCTAGCTAGCACTTCCTTCACAAAGGTCTCAGAAATGCAGAAACTAAACAGAGTCCTGCTGCTCAAAAATTGCATTGGACCAAATGATGTTTTTGGATATTGGGCTATGCAGGATGCCAGAAAGCTTGGGGAATTTTCTTGGAATTTTCTGAGACAGGAAAAATAGAGTTGCTTCACAATGGATATATTCTGGTCAGAGATAAAATAATTATTCTGGCCAAAATTTTCCATTGAGTAGCAAAATAGTTTTAGAGAATATGAAATATAAAGATGATGGAAAGATTAGAAAAAAGTTTGGGAATCAATTGACCAACAAAACTATAGGTTGCTTCACAACCCATAGTAATGATCTAAATTCCCAAATTAAGAAAACTGCTTTTAAGGGAAAGATAAAATATTGAGAATTCATCCAAGAGAGGTATGGCAAGGTTTGTCAAGAGAACAAAGGTTTGGAGTTGTTGAGGAAAATTTTAACAAAGCATAGGTCAACTCCACTGAGAAAAATTTGAAAATCCACTAAATTGCAAATAGAGTCCAAATAGTTTTGGAAAGAAAAAGTTGCAAAAATTCAGGGTGTCACAGCACGGGTACCTAAGCCGCTCTTCCTCCTTTTGTTCTTCACTCCCCTCCTCATCTTTTTCATCTAATGAGCTCACAGTTTCAGGAATTTCTTCTTCCATAGATTCCTGCAAAATATTAGTCTCTTCCAAGGCAGCGGTCATTCTTTCAATAAGTTCAATAATATCATAATTGTATTCATAATTATCATAGCAATATTGAAGCATGGATAAATTTTCAGATTTGTAAGGAACATCATCATACTTTTCAAGCAAAGAAGCAATTTCATAAGCACCTTTAAAAGCAACAAATCTTTTATTCGTTCCACATCATAGTAATAATAAATACCTTTAGCATAAGAAGCCAAAGTTTCATTACCGTTAAATTTGCATTGGAAAGGAAGGTGGGGAGCCTCTATCTTAGAGCAACAAGTAAAGTCACATCTCAAGCATGCATCCCAAGCAAACCATTGCAATATTCTAATTTGATCCCATAAGTGTTCCCTTTTTGAGACAAGCGACAATCCCTAAAGTACTCACGTTGATCCAATGTGTCTCCCATTATAAAGTTTAATGATGATTTCTCAGGATTATCAAAGGAGTAATTAACGCGTCCCACATAACGAGCATCGAGGGTTTTAGGAGGTTCCCCATCTCCATGAGTAGCAAGTAAAACTAATTTTTTTGGGTGTTTCGTGTTCCATATCCATAACTAAAGATATAAAACAACTAATAACGGAAAATAAAAATTACTTAGTGATAAAGCAAACAAGCACACACGAGAATATTCACCCCACGCTATTGCTCCTCGGCAACGGCGCCAGAAAAAGGTCTTGATAAGACACAAGTGTAGGGGATCGTTTGTAGCCTTTTTTGATAAATAAGAGTGTCGAACCCAACGAGGAGCTAAAGGTAGAACAAATATTCCCTCAAGTTCTATCGACCACCGATACAACTCTACGCACACTTTAACGTTTGATTTACCTAGAACAAGTATAAAACTATTTTGTAGGTGATAGGATAGTTTGCACGAATAAAACTAGAAGTACTTTGCGAGAATAAAACCACGAGTAAATTGCAAGATAATAAGAGTTAGTTGTTTAGTAGAAAGCTTTTGTGAAACAAGAAGGTTATTTGTCCCTAGGCAATTGATAACTAGACCGGTAATCATTCTTGCAATTTTATATGAGGGAGAGGCATGAGCTAACATACTTTCCGTACTTGGATCATATCCACTTATGATTGGACCTGTAGCAAGCATCCGCAACTACCAAAGATCATTAAGGTAAAACCCAACCATAGCATTAAGTATCAAGTCCTCTTTACTCCCATATGCAACAACCCACCTACTCGGGTCTGTGTATTATGTCACTCACGCCACCCACCATAGGCAAATCATGAACACATTGCAACACCCTACAATGGGGATCCCCCAAGTTTGCGTGAGACGGAGGGCACCGTAGGAAAGCACCATAATAAAATATACACTCATACCAACCACGATCATCAATTAGCCCATAGGACAAAACGGATCTACTCAAACATCATAGGATAGCCACATATCATTGGTAAATAATATATGGAGTTGAGCACCATGTTTAAGTAGAGATCACAGCGGGGAAGAGATGTGTTACACCGCTGCATCACTAGTAGAAAACAGGCCATTAGTCCCGGTTGGGAAGGGCCTTTAGTCCTGGTTCCCCAACGGGGACTAAAGTATAGAGACTAAAGGGTCCAAGCCTTTAGTCCCGGTTGGCTATGACCCGGGACTAAATCCCTGCCACGTGGGATGGCAGCGCGCGCCGGTGGGTGAGGACCTGTTACCAACCGGGACTAAAGATTTAGGGGTTTTGGGGTTTATGGGTTTATAGGTTTTATTGTTTATTTTTCCTTTTCGTTTTGTGTATTCGATTTAATTCTTTTTCATTTCAAACATATTTTACGATGCTACATACCGTACTCGTTATGCATATATAATAGAATATCCCGTAGAACCAATCATATACATGGAACTTTTCGTACGACCATGCATACACATATGTACAATTTGGTATATATACAATTTCTCCTACAATTTGCAAATCATTACATGCAGGCATTAGGTGTAATGGTATTCTCCGTCGGGAGATATGACCTGCTCAAGCAAAAAACCCGCAATTTCCTCTTGAATTGCTCGTATGCGGTCGTTTGGTAGGAGCTTCTCCCGCATCTCGTGCATCTTTAAAGAAGGAGATCAATATGAACATGTTAGTTGTCTGTATATATATATATATATATATATATATATATATATATATATATATATATATATATTACATCATGATAAAAAATGTGAATGGTGTTTACGTACCCAAAGATCTCTTGTAGTTTTGGTCCTTTCGGTCATAAAACGAATGTTCTCGCAAACGTAATATGCACATAAAGAAGTCCCTTGTTCCTGCCTCATGCACTTTACAAGAATATAATTCAATCATATAATAATCAAGGATGATAATGGTATTTAAACTATACTTAAAGAGATGCGCGGACGTAGCTAGTACTACTTAAATACCTTGGGTCTTCGCCATTTCAGCTCCTCTTTCCATTCACCTCTAACATCTTTGGTGAACTTTTTCCAAACACTGCCCGGCAAAGAAAATGAATAAAGGAGTTACTAATTACTTGATTTTAGAAAACGAACTAAAGAGGCCGACATAGTGCGTAAATGATTGAAATTACCTGTCGAGCATCAAATGTAGGCTTCTGTATTCTTCAGGGTCTTTTCTTAGTGAGTCGAGTACTTCAACAGTTCCATCGTCAATTCTAATGATTAGCAGGATCCAGTGGTAGCTGCGGACACGATTTGTATAAGCGGGCATGCATAACTCGTCAACTACACTTAACATCGAGTACATATATATATATAAGGTAAAAGTAAGGTAAAAGTAACACTCACTTGAAGTTGTAAGGTAAAAGTATTTCTGGTTTGGTATTTAGGGCCTTCAAAAACCTTAGCAACATTTTCTCCGTGTCTTTAGGGTAAGTTCTTAACACCTTTTCATTAACGGTATTTGGGTCAATGAACCCAATGCCATAGACTCCATCTCTTTCCAATTCAAAAATCTTTATTCTGCACAATACCACTTAAAAGAATATAGTGAGGATAATTACAGGCAATGAACGAGCTGAGCTAGAGACTTAATCAAATTACAGAAAGAAATCACTTACAGACAGTAGCAACTGACGATAGATTTGTCGAGTGCTTTTTGATTGAATAACTGAAAGAATTCTTCATTTTCAATCCACAAATCATTTTCATGGATGTAATGCTTTTGCTTGACTTTCACCATGAGGCTCTCTCGCCCGACCTTTACTTCTCTCATGTACCACTGATGCAAGCTGTACATTTGCGTTGATAGAAGCTTCTCATCTTCAGGACTCACGAGAGGGTTCCCGGGGACATATGCCCATTGTAGTTCCTTCGGATCCATCGGTGGGAATTCCTCGATCTCTAGGAGTTGTTCAACAGTGATACCGAGCTGTCTAGCATTCTCTCTATCAGCGTCGGTTATTACCACCTTATCAGTAGTCACCTTGAGCGGGGTGATCGATTGCACTGCCTGTTCTCCGAGCTGGGGAACAATTTTCCCGCATTTACTACTACTACCGCTCGACTTCTGTTTTTTTTGTTTATGATAGGACTTGCTAATAGAGCGTTCATAGTTTGATAGAGTCCTTTTCTCCGCCAGTTTAGATGCATTCAAAAAGTGTTGTACGACTTCCTCAGGTATTTTCTCCGTTGGCGGCGGGGGCGGTTGCGGTCCAAAATGGGCCTTCAATTCCTTAGCCTCTTGTTCATCGATTTCCTCGGCAGTCTTCTCATAAGCTAACTTCTTTTTGGCAGGAGGCTCGGGTTTCTTCTTTTGTGCTCTCTTCCCCTTGGAGACGGCGGATATCGATATCATGGACTCGCCCTAGGCTCCGTCTCGGGGTGGGATTGACTATGTTGATGTGGCGGAGATCGATATGGCGGACTCGCCCTGCGCTCCGTCTCGAGGTGGGTTGGAGTCAACTGACGCGGTGGACTTGGAGGACTCGCCCTGCGCTCCGTCTCGAGGTGGGTTGGAGTCTGCTGACGCGGCGGACTTGGAGGAGGAGTCGGTGGCCTTAGCACTGAGTTTGGAAACACGATGCATTCCTTTTTCCATAAAATGACACAACACCTGGCTTCTCCCAGTGTCCGCTCCCCTTCACCTCCAAGGTAGTCAAGATCTAGTGATTCATATGCCGACACAACTTCATCCACCCCGACACGAGCATAGCTAGGTGGAATCGGATTGCCGTGGAAAGTTGCTTCAGGTCCACTCGGTAAAGCAAAGCCGTCCGCCGCCTTCATGGATATGTTCTTCAGTTTCACATGTAGCTCACAAGCTGTCGACTCTAGGATATCATCCACGGGGTAGCGAGCCAGCAGTGCATCATCGCCGGGACCCCCGTGGAACCCATGCTACTTTTTCGGCATAGATGATGGAATGGTACCATCTAATGCTGGATCTAGTTGTTGCTGCTGCTGAGACGCGCCTTGCTGGCTAAGTTTGTTGATTTGCTCCTGCTGCATGTTATATTTGCGTTCCAAGTCCTGAATCCGATCTACTTCATGCTTCTTCTTTCTGTCATGACTTCGGTAGCTGTCGTTCCAATTCGCAAACCCCGGAAGCCACGGAACCATGCCTTTGCCTCGTGTTCGTCCCGGGTGTTCAGGATTCTTGAGGGCGCGTGAAAGCTCGTCCTTCTCTCTCTCGGGCTCGTACACATCCGCTCGAGCTTCTGCTATTGCTTTAAGTAACTCATCCATGGCTTCTTTCAGACTTGCCTGTTCAAGAACCTCCCCTGTCTTTGGGTCCAACTTTCCCCCATGTGCATAAAACCAAGTCCTGCACCACTCGGGCCAAGTCTCTGTTACTGGAGTGACCCCTGCAGCCTTCATGTTTCTCTCAGATTCATCCCACTTAGGCAACCCAGACTTGTAGCCGCCTGGCCCCAGACGATGGCGCCACTTTTTTTTGTCGGCATTTATCTTGTTTATTCTCGACCGTTCCTTAGCTACTTGTGATTCCTTGAACTTCACAAATTCGTCCCAGTCATCTGCTAACTTCACATATTCTCCATTGAATTCTGGAGTCTTCCTTCCGTCTTTCACATAACTTTTCCATAATCTTTTCTTCCAAGACTGGAATTGTGTGGCCATCTTCTTAAGAGCACACTTCTTGACTTTCTCCCGTTGGACATCTGTGAGACCCTCTGGTAGGGTGAAATGTTTCATGAGCGCCTCCCAAAGCAGATTTTTTGCTCTTTTGCTGACAAAAGAAACTACTTGGGTATCTTTTGGCTGATTCCATTCTTGAACGGTGATCGGGATTTGGTCCCTAACGATAACTCCGCATTGATGTATAAATTTGTCCGCATTCTCTTTAGGAGCAATCAGTTCGCCATCTGCTCTGATTTGATCGATGTTGTACTTTACGCCTTCTTTCAACTTTTTTGTCGGGCCACGTTTAACACTTGTAGAAGATTTGCTCGATCCGGAGGGCTAAAAGGAAGAAACATTCGTTCATATATACAAATCAATCAATACATCTGATGATCACCAGAGGGCAAATTAATACCTCGCCGAACTCTGTTAAATGGACAAAAATTTCTTCGCTATCGTCATTGTCAGCTGGTTCGCCTTCGTCTCTTGGTTGTTCTTCCTCAATTCCCTCACCGGATGCGTTAAGGTATTGTGAGCCATCATCTACTTCATTCTCTTCGTTTCCGGAGCGTATCAGATCGTACATGGCATTCTCTTGATCATGGTCTCTGTCTCTACCGTCCATAGCTTAACTAATCCAGAACAAATATAAAACAATTAGAATGCATTCAATAAGCAGAACCGGAGATATGCAAATCAATACAAGGCAATGCAACAATACGATCATATAATATCACAAATACATCATCGAATAGTATCACTAATACATCATCGAATAGTATCACTAATACATCATCGAATATTATTATATAATATCACTAATATAGATCTAGTTGACGTCTCGCGGCACAGGCGGTGGACACCTAAAGAGAAGGAACTATGACAGGATCATAGCTCGGGTGAGATCCCTAAAGAACCTGCCAGGTATTGGAGAACCTGGCGTCCAACGCAGCCATGTAGCATCGGACGTGCTCGTCCTCCTCCCTGACACGGCGATGTACCACCTCCGCGGGGGCCGGCTCCCTCTGCACCGACAATGGTCCAAGCGACCGCCACCAAAGAACCTCTGAGTCGACGACGGGACCCTGATTCCTCACCAAGCTGCGTGCCCCAAAAGGCAGCACCTCCCAGTGCCAGCCCAGCGGAGCCCAGTCCCGGACATGGCGCCTCTCAAGCAGGCTGTTGCCACCGAGTCGACGACGAGGATGCTGGCCAGGCATCGTCGACTCAACGGCTACGCTATGCAACTAAACATTTAAACATCTAAACATCATATATCTGCCTAATATAAAATAGGTAATGCCTAATAAAAAGTCTCATTTACTAGAACATATTAACATCTAAAACAACTAAAACAACTACAACTAAACTCCTCACCGGCGATCGTCGAGAACTCCTCCGGCGATCGACGACGAGGATGCGGGCCAGGACTCCTCCGGCGATCGTCCGGGACTCCTCCGGCGATTGTCCGGGGCTCCTCACCGGCGATCGTCGGGGACTCCTCCGGCGATCGACAACTAAAACAACCTAAAACAACTACAACTAAAACAACCTAACTAACAACTAAAACAACTACAACTAAAACAACCTAACTAAAACAACTACAACTACATGCGACCATACTAAGTATAAAAGATGAAATTTATATGCACACGGCGACAAATTCATATGCACACGGCGACAAATTCATATGCACACTGCGACAAATTCATACAAGCAACAATACTAAGTAAAAGACGAAATTTAACAGACAAATTGGAACGGCCGGCGGCTCCACGGCGACTCCACGGCGGCTCTACAGCGACAGCGCCTGGCAACGGCGGATTCACGGCGACG
The DNA here is from genome assembly GCA_039707655.1 of Elymus sibiricus. NCBI lineage: Eukaryota > Viridiplantae > Streptophyta > Magnoliopsida > Poales > Poaceae > Elymus > Elymus sibiricus. The sequence goes on from CM077669.1 coordinate 89,698,591, forward strand.
GCAGCGCACGCGCGGAGGGAACGCGAGGAGGAGAGGGGGTCGGCCGGACGGTGCCAGAGGGGAAGAGGAGCTCACCACGCGGGCAGGAGTTCGCCGACGGAGCTGGGCGCGGGAGGAAGACGACGATGACGACGCGAGGTGGACGGCGGTGGCGCTCTTTGGCAGCCTGGCGGCGTCGTCGAGGGAGGGAGGAGAACGCGTGGTGTCGACGGCGAGGTCGGTGTCCGGCAGCCTGGCGGCATCGTCAAGGGAAGAAGGAGACGATGTGATTTGGGGAGGAAGAAGGCGGGGTTATATAGAAAGGACCTTTAGTCCCGGTTGGTGACTCCAACCGGGACCAAAGCCCCTTTAGTCCCGGTTGGTGATACCAACCGGGACTAAAGGTCCTCCCTTTAGTCCGGGTTGGTGATACCAACCGGGCCTAAAGAGGCCTTTTCGGCGGCCCAAATTCGCGCGGGAAGGGACCTTTAGTCCCGGTTGTTGGACCCAACCGGGACTAAAGGTCTATTTTCTCTTTTTTTGTTTTTTTGTTTTTATATTTGGAATAACTGTTTTTGTATTTGGAATAAATGTTAGAATATTTATAGTTTTTTAATGAATCTTTTTGCTTTAGGTCAAAACAATTACAAACTTTCTGTTAGTGCCAGTATTTTTCAAATTTAAATAGTTTAAATTTGAATTCTTTTGAATTTTTTGTGAATCACTAGTTTGTGAATAACTTTAGTTTAAAAATAGATTTTTGAGTGATTGTTGTTGCTGTTGTTTAATATTAGTATGTTTTATCATTATGTTAAATTTTGGAATTTTTAGGATATTTTAAATAGGTGTTTTAATCAAAACCAGATTCTGTTTAACTCTTTTTAGTTTTATACCTTCATTTGTTTTTATCAAAATCACTATTAATGAACTCTGAAAAGGTTGAAACTTGGCATGGTATCATAATTTCACCCACATAGCAAGTGGTAAAAAGTTGAGAGGGTTACGGCAAAAACTGGATGCACTTTGTGTACAAACTGGGCCATCTCCTTCGAAGTATGAGGGTTTCGGACAAAAACTCATCTGTTACAAAGGCATTTCATTTTTTTAACTTATTTCAACTCCAGACTTTTTGTGCATTCAATGTGCACCATTCTAAGCCACGTCCTCAAATTTCAACATTTTCTAACTTCATTTGCTATTTTTCATCCATTTTATGAATTGTTTTGAGCTAAATGACCCTGCAATTAAAAAGCACTACAAATGAACTCTCAAAAGGTTGAAACTTGGCATGGTATCATCATTTCACCCACATAGCATGTGGTAAAAAGTTGAGAGTGTTACGGCAAAAACTGGATGCACTTCGTGTACAAACTGGACCATCTACTTCGAAGTATGAGGGTTTCGGACGAAAACTCATATGTTACAAAGGCATTTCATTTTTTTTAACTTATTTCAACTCCAAACTTTTTGTGCATTCAATATGAACCATTCTAAGCCAGATCCTCAAATTTGAACCATTTCTAACTTCATTTGCTATTTTTCATCCATTTAATGAATTGTGTTGAGCTAAATGACCCTGAAATTAAAAAGCACTACAAATGAACTCTGAAAAGGTTGAAACTTGGCATGGTATCATCATTTCACCCACATAGCATGTGCTAAAAAGTTGAGAGGGTTACAACAAAAATTGGATGCACTTCGTGTACAAAAGTGGACCATCCTGGCTACTCACCAGAGAAGAAAAGTGATGACGGTGAAGCCAATCACATCCCAGAGTGGGATCTTGGGGTATAAAACTTTTTCTTTGCATGTGTCCCTTAATTATTGAGCCGTAACCATGGACAATCTTCATCATTTAACAGGACGCTTGGGTCAGTCTTCACTGCGAAGGGAGGAATTTCATCAAACTTTTCATAATCTTTTGACATGTCTGTCTTGTACTCCACTCCCACGATGTTTCTTTTCCTAGAGAGAACTATGTGGCGCTTTGGTTCATCGTATGATGTATCCTCTTTCTTATCTTTCCTTTTTCTCGGTTTGGTAGACATGTCCTTCACATAGAAAACTTGTGCCACATCATTGGCTAGAACGAATGGTTCGTCTGTGTGCCCAAGATTGTTGAGATCCACTGTTGTCATTCCGTACTGCGGGTCTACCATTACCCCTCCTCCAGTCAGATTGGCCCATTTGCACCGGAACAAAGGGACCTTCAAATCACCTCCATAGTCAAGTTCCCATATCTCCTCTATGTAACCATAATATGTGTCATTTTCCTTGGTGTTTGCCGCATCGTCAAAGCGGACACCACTATTTTGGTTGGTGCTCTTTTTATCTTGGGCGATCGTGTAAAATGTATTCCCATTTATCTCGTACCCTTGGAAAGTCAATATAGTCAAAGATGGTCTCTTGGCCAACAAGTACAAATCATCTTCAACATTGTCGTCATTCATGAGATGTGTTCGCAACCAACCGCCGAAAGCCTCAATGTGTGTACGTTGAATCCAGGGGTCAGACTTCTCTGGGTTCTTCGAGCGTATAATATCCATGTGTTTCTCGATATACGGGGTCACCAAGGTAGAATTCTGTAGAACTGCGTAGTGTGCTTGCGCCCAAGAATGCCCGTCCCTACATATTATTGATTTTGGTCCAAGCGTGCCTTTTCCACGCAGTCTCCCCTCATGCCGCGATTGAGGAACACCAATCGGCTTAATGTCAGGAATAAAGTCAACACAAAACTCAATAACCTCCTTTGTTTCATGGCCCTTGGAGATGCTTCCTTCTGGCCTAGCACGGTTACGAACATATTTCTTTAAGACTCCCATGAACCTCTCAAAGGGGAACATATTGTGTAGAAATACAGAACCCAGAATGGCAATCTCTTCGACTAGGTGAACTAGGACGTGCGTCATAATATTGAAGAAGGATGGTCAGAACAGCAACTCGAAACTGACAAGACATTGGACCAAATCATTGTGTAAGCTTGGTAGGATTTCCGGATCGATTACCTTCTGAGAAATTGCATTGAGGAATGAACATAGCTTCACAATGGCTAATCGAACATTTTCTGGTAGAAGCCCCCTCAATGCAACTGGAAGCAATTGCGTCATGATCACGTGGCAGTCATGAGACTTTAGGTTCTGGAATTTTTTCTCTACCATATTTATTATTCCCTTTATATTCGACGAGAAGCCAGACGGGACCTTCATACTGAGCAGGCATTCAAAGAAGATTTCCTTCTCAGCTTTGGTAAGAGCGTAGCTGGCAGGACCTTGATACTGCTTTGGATGCATGCAGTCGTTTTCGTGCACACGTTGCTGGTCCTCCCGTGCCTCCGGTGTATCTTTTGTCTTCCCATACACGCCCAGGAAGCCTAGCAGGTTCACGCAAAGATTCTTCGTCACGTGCATCACGTCGATTGCAGAGCGGACCTCTAGGACTTTCCAATATTCTAGCTCCCAAAATATAGATTTCTTCTTCCACATGGGTGCGCGTCCCTCAGCGTCAGTCGGAACAGATTGTCTGCCAGGACCCTTTCCAAATATTACTTGTAAATCCTTGACCATATCAAGTATGTCATCACCAGTACGGAGGACGGGCTTCTTCCGGTGATCTACCTCACCTTTGAAATGCTTGCCTTTCTTTCTTAAGGCATGCTTGGTCGCAAGAAATCGACGATGTCCCAGGTACACATTCTTCTTGCATTTGTCCAAATATATACTTTCAGTCTCATCTAAACAGTGCGTGCATGCATGGTATCCCTTGTTTGTCAGTCCTGAAAGGTTACTAAGAGCAGGCCAATCATTGATGGTTACAAATAGCAACGCTCGCAGGTCAAATTCCTGCTGTTTGTGCTCATCCCACACACGTACACCTTTTTAATTCCACAACTGTAAAAGTTCATCAACTAATGGCCTTAGGTACACATCAATGTCGTTGTCGGGTTGCTTAGGGCCTTGGATGAGCACTGGCATCATAATGAACTTCCGCTTCATGCACAACCAAGGAGGAAGATTATAGATACATAGAGTCACAGGCCATGTGATATGCTTGCTGCTCTGCTCCCCAAATGGATCAATGCCATCTGCACTTAAACCAAACCATAAGTTCCTTGGGTCATCTGCAAAGTCCGGCCACTATCTCTCGATTTTTCTCCACTGCGACCCATCAGCGGGTACTCTCAACTTCCCGTCTTTATTACGGTCTTCTTTGTGCCATCGCAACGACTTGGCATGATCTTTTTTTTGGAACAAACATTTCAACCGTTGTATTATAGGAGCATACCACATCACCTTGGCAGGAATCCTCTTCCTGGGGCGCTCGCCCTGAACATCATCACCAGGGTCATCGCGACCGATCTTATATCGCAATGCATTGCATACCGGGCATGCATTCAAATTCTCGTACTCACCGAGGTAGAGGATGCAGTCATTAGGGCATGCATGTATCTTCTGCACGTCCAATCCTAGAGGGCAGACAACCATCTTTGCTTCGTATGTACTGTCGGGCAATTCGTTGTCCTTTGGAAGCTTATTCTTCATTATTTTCAGCAACTTTTCAAATCCCTTGTCAGATACACCATTCTCTGCCTTCCATTGCAGCAATTCCAGTGTGGTACCAAGCTTTGTGTTGTCATCTTCGCAATTTGGGTACAACCCTTTTTTGTGATCCTCTAACATGCGCTGCAACTTCAACTTCTCCTTTTCACTTTCGTAGTTTCTCTTTGCATCAGCAATGGCCCGACCAAGATCATCAGCGGGCTCATCTAATGCCTCAGCTTCTTCTTCTTCATTCTCTTCCCCCATTGTAGTACCATCATATTCAGGACACCCAGGATAGTTATCGTCATCCTCTTCTTCTTCATTCTCTTCCATTAGAACCCCTCTTTCTCCGTGCTTGGTCCAACAATTATAGCCGGACATGAAACCGGACGTGAATCTGTTTTGAGCTAGAGTAAGTCTTATCATTCTTACACACACCACATGGACAACACATAAAACCATCCCGCTTGTTTGCCTCAGCCGCATGCAAAAAACTCTGCACGCCATTAATGAACTGGGGAGAGCGTCGGTCATCGTACATCCATTGCTGGTTCATCTTCATTACACAACACCGAAAAGACCAAATTAATACTAGTTCAATAATAAAGTTCATACACACTTATTCTCATAAAACAACATATAACTATCTAGATAAAACATTTAAATGCAACAACAAATGCGATCAAAATTGCAACTAAGGTAGCAGTTGATCCAACAACATAATGATACCAAGCCTCTTTATTACTGGCATATTTTCTAATCTTTCTAATCTTCAAGCGCATTGCATGCATCTTGATCTTGTGATCATCGACGACATCGACAACGTACAACTCCAATTTCATCTTCTCTTCTTCAAGTCTTTTCAATTTTCCTTTCAAATCCTCGTTTTCTTTTTCAACTAAATTTAACTTCTCGACAATAGGGTCGGTTGGCATTTCTGGTTCAACTACCTCCTAGATAAAAATATCTATGTCAACTTGATGGGCATAATTGTCATTAACACGAAATGCAACAAATAGTTATAAAAGAGAATGTACCACATCCGAATCGTAAACCGGACAAGGGCCGATGGGCACGGATATCATAACCATGGCACTATATATAACAACAATCATACAAGTAAGAAAATTATGCAAGTAACTATCTAAATCATACAAATACGATTTTTTTTAATAAAAAGGATAAGAACACAAGAAGAGGCTCACCAAGGTGGTGCGGGCGACGGGACGGTGCGGGCGATCGACGGTGGTTAGGACGGGGACGGGAAGGCACACTAAGTAAATCACACCTACACATATGCAAACTAAGGAGTTAATTTGAGCTCAAATTGCATATAAATCAAAAAAACTACCACATAATTACACCCAAACTAAAACCCACAAATCACTATACTTATAAAGCATTGCACGAGTTGATCTAGCAATAAGAGATGAAAGGACAAAGTTGCTAACCTTTGTGGACACTTGGATGGATTGGGGTGCCTCAAATCTTGACAAATCTTGGCAAAAAAGGAGGGAGGAGCTCGAGCTAGGGGAAGAACAAAGAGGGGAATTCGAATGGAGAAAACAGAGAAATGGAGTCGGGCTGGACGAAGGGTTTATATAGGGAAAGCTTTAGTCCCGGTTCGTTATACAAACCGGGACAAAAGGTCCACCTATAGTCCCGGTTTGTATCACAAACCGGGAATAAAAGGGCTCGTGGGGCCCCAGGCTGACACCTAGCCTGCCACCACCCCTTTAGTCCCGGTTTGTGATACAAACCGGGACTATAGGTCTCGAATGAACCGGGACTAATGGGGCCCGTACACCCCGACCGATCCTAGCCGTTGGAACCGGGACTAATGGACACATTAGTCCCGGTCCAAAGCCAAACTGGGACTAAAGGTTGAAATGGAAGGCCTGTTTTCTACTAGTGCATAGAGGGGGAGAGAGTTAGTGTTGACGGCGGCGAAGTTGTTGGAGTAGATCGCCGTCACGATGATTGCCCCGGCGGCATTTCGACGCCACCGGGAGAAAGGGGGAGAGAGCCCCCTCCTTCTTCTTCTTCCTTGGCCACCCCCCTAGATGGGAGGAGAGTTCCCCCTCTGATGCATGGCCTCCATGGCGGCGGAGGGGTAGGAGCCCCTCCGAGATTGGATCTCCCTCTCTGTTCTCTTCTGTTTCGCGTTCCTATTTTCTGGCCGAAAACTGTTTCTTATATTCCCGGAGATCCGTAACTCGATTGCGCTGAGATTTTAACACGATTTTTTTCCGGATATAAGCTTCCTTTCGCCCAAAGTAGAGCTCCAACCGACTTACGAGGTGAGCACAAGACATCACCACGCGCTTGGGCCCTCGGGCTTGCCCCGGTGTCTTGTGGTGGTTGTGGGCCTCCTTTTGCGTTGATTCCACCTCCCAAAAATCAAAAATATTCCAAAACAATTCTTCGTATATTTTTATCGCGTTTGGACTTCGTTTCATATGGATATTCTGCGAAACAAAAAACACACAAAAAACAGGAACTGACACTGGGCACTAGATCAATATGTTAGTCCAATAAATCATATAAAATGTTGCCAAAAATATGTGAAAGTTGTATAATATTGGCATCAAACAATCAAAAATTATTGATACGACGGAGACGTATCAGCCGCCAAAAATACCAGATGGTAAAGTGGGCCGACATCTACCTTCCCAAGGAGTGTGGCAGGCTAGGTATTTTGGCCTCCCGGCAGATAAACGTCGCCCTAATGCTTAGGTGGGTGTGGCAGATCATCTGCAATAGATGGGGGTCTTTGGCTTCAGCTTATTCAGACCAAGTACCTTCAGGGCTTGCCTTTGCTGGCGTGCGAAAACTTGGAGGGATTCCAGTTTTGGCGATCCATCCAAAGGATTAAGCACGAGATCCGATTAGGCTTGGCATTCTCGCTGGGTAATGGCGAAGGGGCCCTGTTCTGGTTGGATCAATGGGTTGAGGATACCCCACTTTGTAGGGGGTTCCCTCAGTTATTTGCTATCTTTGTGGACCCTCCTCTCTTGATTTCAGATGCCGTCCATGATGGGCAATGGAGCATTTAGTTCCGGCACTCATTGGGCCCAACTGAGGTTCTTTAGTGGTCTAATCTATTAGCCACTCTTCCACCGGTGATGGGCAATGGCCCGGATCAGGCACGATGGCTTCTCTCTCCTTCGAAAGATTTCTCTGTGGCCTCGTCGTATCGTGCGTTATGTTGGAGGCCTCGCATCCGGTGGATGGCGCCCCTCTAGAAGGCACCGCTACCTCTGAAAATCAAGATTTTCGTTTGGCAGTTATTGTGGGATCGCCTCCCGTTAGGAACGAAGGTGCTCAAGAGGCATGGCCTGGGTAATAGATATGCCCCTTGTGTAATGTCTGGAAAACGGGTCGCACATCCTCTTCTCCTGCACGGTGGCTAGATCATTTTGGACTTTTATTCGTGAGGCCCTAGGGCCTTAGTGGGCGACATATGATTTGGCTGACTTCCTGCAGGCCAAAGCGATGCAGGCTGGCAGTCATAAACGCCTCTTCTAGTTGATCTTTGCTGCTCTGACATGGACTCTTTGGACCACACGAAATAAGATGTTGATTGAGATGATCTTTCTACGTCGCGCTTCTGACGCTTTATTCAAATTTCTTGCGTTCCTGCAGCACTCACCCCGTTATCTAGACCGAGGGATCAGGCACGCCTAGGTCGGATGTTGGATGCCCTTCAGGCTACGACACGTCAACCTGCTCATCCGGCCCCTCCTGGATGATTTGACTACTTGGTGGCCTTTTTCTATGTTTTCTCTTTTGTTTTATTTCGACATGCTTGTGTTGTGGCTCCAACAGACTGTGACATTTGTTGTGGTACTCGTGGTTGTGAACTTGTTGCTTTATTTATATTATAAAGCGGGGCGAAAGCCTATGTCGAGAGAAGAAAGAATTTTTGGACCTTTCTTAGCAAGGTGCAGGAACTCTCGAGGCCTACTTGTGCTACCTCATGTTTTCTATTGTGATAAAAGAGTGTTCACATAATTTAAAAAAGGTTTGCAACATTAAAAAAATGTATGTAACATTTGGAAAAGAAATTATGTTTTCCGAAAAATGCACATCATATTTTTAGAAAATGTTTATACATTATAAAAATGTTTGTGTAGAATAAAAATGTTAAATGCCATCCAAAAAATGTACTCTATGTAACATTTTAAAAAAGGTCTACCATGTAAAATATGTTCTCATAGTTTGAAAAAACAATTCAACATGTAGTTGAGAAGTGTTTAGCATGTATTCGAAAAAATGTTCAAGACGAGTACTCAAAAATAAATGTACATCGTGTATTTTTTTTAAACACAATACAGACGCAAACGCTCATATATACACGCATACACTCATCCCTATGAAGACCTCGAGAGACTGAGCCGGCATATCATATTGAGATTTATGAAGTCACCGTAGACGCCTAGTCAGCGACGCCAACTGAATGTCTATTGCCGGAAATCTTGAAATAAATTCAGGACATAATGCGAGCACCAGGACTTGAACCCTGGTGGATGAGATATCACTGTTTCTCTAACCATCCAATGACGGGTTGGTTCGCATGTACATCGTGTATTTAAAAAGTGTTCAATGTGTATCAAGAAAATACATATATACTAGATCTGTATAATATGTATTTAAAAAATTAGAGGTTTGTATGTTACATACACATGTATACTAGAAATGTGCAAGGCCAGGCGCAACGGGTTGGGCCCTGTTTTTTGGCTTCTGCTCTTGTGAGTGCGGGTGGGGTATCCTCCTCGTGAACATTGGATAGCTTGTGCAAGGCCAGGCGCAACGGGTTGGGCCCTGTTTTTTGGCTTCTGCTCTTGACATAGTTAGCAAGCTTTTATGTTCTTGAGAGAGTTCTAGAGTAGGGAGAGAAGTGGTGTTACTTGATCTACAAATCCACCCATGTTTGAGTGCTAAAGTTGGGGATTTGGAACCCCCCTTACTTGTAAGGTTTCACCTTGTACTTGATTCATTTCTATAGTGGAAGATTGCTCACCGTGGTTTTTCCTCACAAGGGGTTTCCACGAGAATACTTGTGTCTCCCCTTGATCTGATGTTTCTTTTGTCATATTGGTTGATGCTTAAGTGCTTGCTTGCTATGGGTACCTATTGCTCAAGTGCACTACGGTTTTGTTGTGGTGAACATTGGATAGCTTGGTTCTTGTGGATTTAATGATATGATCAGATTTTTTACGTGCATGCAAGTTGTTTGCTGAAATCATGTGAAGTACTAGCTTGTTGGTTTAGTTTTTCTCGCTGCCCCTCTTGCACTCACATAGCAAGCAATAAAACACATGCATGCTAAAACTCTGGATCAAGCGGTAGCACTTATCGGACTTTGGTCACTTTCAAATCCATACTGGTTTATTGGTCCTCATTATATTTTGTGCCAAATGATCAAAGATTTAACTAACAAAATATTAATGCATGTCACCAAAGGTAATATCATTGAAAACTATGTTCAAATACGAACTCAATGATATAATTTTTTATGACATGCATTAATATTTTATTGGTTAAATCTTTGGTCAAAATCTGACACAAAATACAATGGGGACCAATAAACTAGGACGGAGGTAGTATCAACAAATCTTCACGCTTTGAAGACTAATGATTGTCAGCATCAATGCAGCTCTTTAAATTACTAGTAGTAAGTTAATTAATTTCATTGATGGTGCTATCTGCATATCGCTAAACTAGATCTAGGACCAGATAGAGTATCTTATACTCCCTCCGTTCCATAATGTAGTGCGTACGCGCTTCCTGAGATCCAAGTTTGACCATACATTTAACCAACGGGAGCCACTGCGGCGTACGAATTCCACATTTGCTCCCGTTGATTAAATATATGATCAAACTTAGATCTCGGAAAGCGCGGACGCATTACATTGTGGAAGAGTATCATAGATACGTGTACTTACATTTATCAATTGAGTGTTACTAGTTATGATTATATATAGCCGGAGCACACTAGTAGGTGACTCTTCTCTCTTCTCACATATGCATTCATAGCTCATTTACATGTTGAGTGTATCTCCTTTCATGTTCATGGATTAGGCTTGGGAGACAGGGAATTCAGGGTGTGCGTGGGTAGTGGAGTCTGCTTGCAAAAATCAAACTCCATTATGACTTCATTGACACTGTGCTCCCCTGGAAAGAGAACACTTGAATGCTAATATGCTCCCCTGGAAAGAGAACGCTAGTATGTTCAAGTCAATCTGTCGTTGGGTCCTCGTGGAACACGCTTTCCAACACAGAGAAGCTGCTGCATCGTAGATCACGCAGAAGAGAGCACTGAGTTCGCTACACAAAGACATCAACAACCTTGTGTAGATTTGTCTGAAACTCTAAACTCAAAAACCGCAACAGTGTTTACTTGTTTAATGCATTAGGCTGAATTGGAAGGTGTAACAAATATCACAATTTAACATTTCAAAGGGCGACTAATCGACACAATCGGTCATGTCATGTACTGCATATATTTACACCCTGCTTTGATGTTCATTACCCCTTGCATCGGGTCCTGATTGTTGATTTGCCAAAGTATTTCCCTGTTTTCTTAAAATAGAGATACAAATAATACTGAGTTTGATACGGTAATATGCTTTCCGACTGGGTGATGCATTTCTGCTGCAAACATGCGCGGCGATATGCTTTCCGAAACTATTATGCATGATCCTACAAGGTAGCACAAGGAGCCATATGAGCTCCGTGGGTAGCTAAAGCATGAGCCACCCAATTGCAAAGATGCATACATTGTAGGATCTTAAAACCGATAAAGCTAATGAACAGGAAGAAGAATTTCACCTCCATGACACGACACGTCATTGTTCGTTGGACTGGAGAGCAACCATGAGTACAGAGGCATCTGTATCCATAATGATGCGACCCGTACCAACTTCAGCCGCACACTCAAATGCCTTCAGGCAGGCGATCATCTCCGCATGGAGACCATCTACTAAACGACGAAGAATATGTGGGCCTGACCGGTGGACCACACCATTGCAGTCGCACACGCGGAAGCTCCCGCATCTCATGCAGTGGCGGAGCCAGGAATGAAATGGAGGGTGTGCACACCTAATTTTTTTTTTTTCTATCTAATCCAAGTGTCACACAATAGTTGGCAACAATATAATACATATAGCTCAATCAAGTCAGACAACATTACAGTTCCCATATGTACCAAATTTGCAACGTTGCAAATACAAAGTCTTACATGGATACAAACTACTACACTAAGTAACTCTACGACGTTCCTTTGCCATGAAAGCTTCAACTATGTCGTCCTCGCTTACTTTCAAGAACACATCTCGTTCAATGAATGTCACTAAGCAATCGTTCAGGAGATCATCACTCATACTATTTCTCAACTTATTTTTCACTAGATTCATTGCCGAGAATACTCTTTCAACACTCGTCGTGGCGACCGGTAAGATCAATACCAATTTGATAAGCATGTAGACCAAATCATAGAGAACATGTTTGTTTGTACCAACAAGCATAACAGAGAGTTCACCAATAGTACGCACAGATCTGAACCTAGCATCTTGTCTCATATCATCAATAAAAGTAGCAAGTTGGAATTCAAGCCTTACCAAATCCATGCTTGATATGTCTTGAGGGTAGAATTCAGCAAGTTTCATTACCTTGAGTGCATCATAAGAAGCAAATGAATTGGCGGGGTTCAAAGCAGACATGCAAATCAGCAACTCCATATTAACCTCGTCAAACCTATTGTCAAGCTCTTGAATGATTTGATCAAGGATACCAAGATATACTTCTCTTCTATAACGATCATCATTTGTTTGCACTTCATAATACCGAGGTGATCTTCCATGAGGCACATAACTATCCTCCGGTGTAGGAACTTGAATCCCATGTTTGTTGCAAAACAATGTTACCTTTGCATGAAATTCGTCCCAACCATGAGACCTCATATGCCGCATTTTATTCTTTGCCAAACTAACAAGTGCCATTGCATTGACAATATCTTGATCTCTCTTTTGCAATGACTGAGACAACTCATTAGTGTGGCCAAGAATAACAAGCATCACATGAAGATTGAAAACAAAGTCATATGACTCCAAGGCAAAAGTCACTGCACGTATATCCTAGCCTTGTAAAGACGCATATCCTCTTTAGACACCCTCACAATGATATTATCAATTGCCGTTTGAGGTGTCACAAATGAATTATACTTCTCTTGAGCTTGGTTGTGAATGCTACCAATACCACCTACATGCTTGTCCAATGCATCAGGTTTGTTCCAATTTCTCCAACCATTTTTAACAAAGGCATCACCCCCAGGCCCCCCATTAGTTTTCTCTTTGAACAAATAACACACAAAGCAATACGCCGCTTCCTTTGAGACACTATATTCTAGCCAACTGTGCTTTTCAAACCAAACAAAGCTAAAGTGTCGGTTTTTAATTACCATAGATTTTCCTGACTTCAAAAGCATGTGCATATGGACGACATGCTGTTTTTGCAATATATCTTCTCCGAACACTATCTTGATCATTAAAATCATACTCTGAAATAGGAGTTCTTTTCGCTGGATCACCTGAAAAGACATGTGCACTTGGCTGTTGGGGTGATGGAAGACTTGGCGTTGCCTCTTCGATTTCAGTATCGGAATGGATAGGAGATGGGGAATTAGGACACCCCGCATTTCCAATATCTTCAGTGTGATGTTCAGTAGCAATCTTCCTCACTTTCTCTTCATGTTTTTGAAAAAGATCCAGAATGGCACTTTTCCTCTTCATGTTCTGCTCTGCAATTATATCTTCACGGAGGCTGCAACGAGAAATCCTACAGCACAGAGTAACACAATTAAGATGGCACCATGATACATTGATACTGGTACATGGTTTTTTTGTCGCGGAAAAGACCTGGAAACGGCCACGGCACAGAGTTACTATGTATTAGTAATTAGTATCCGGTGCTTTTGGGAAATCTGCTGCAAGCCATTATGCAATACTATGAATTTGGGAAATCTGTTGCGTGCTTACCACTTTACCAGTTACCAGAGAAGGGACCAGTGGCGGCACGGCGAGGCACGGAGCGAGGAGGGGAGGGTCGCGCCGTCGCTGGGGGAGAGGAGGGGCAGCCGCTGCCGGAGGAAAGGAGGGGCGGGGTGAGCTCGGCGGTGAGAGGAGGGGAGGGGCGAGCGCGGCTGCCGGCGAGCAGTGGCGGGGAGCTGCGGGCGCGGCGGCCGCGAGATGAGGGGAGGGGCGAGCCCGGCGGCCGTGGGAGGAGGTGAGGGGCAGGCGGGCAGCCGCTGCCGGAGGAGAGGAGGGGAGGGGCGAGCGCGGCGGCCGGCGAGCAGTGGCGGGGAGCTGCGGGCACGGCGGCCGCGAGATGAGGGGAGGGGCGAGGCCGGCGGCCGCGGGAGGAGGGGAGGGGAGAGCCCGGCGGCCGGCGAGAGGAGGGGAGCTGGGGAGCGCGGCGGCCGGCCTGACGAGGGGAGGGGCGAGCGCGGCGGCGGCGAGAGGAGGGGACGGGCGAGCGCAGTGACCGCGGGAGGAGTGGAGGACTGGAGGGGCGAGCGTCGGGCGAGTTTGGGTCCAATTACTTTTTTTTTGAGGAATGGGTGTAGGGTAACGCAGCAGAAAACAAAAAATTTCCGACCTATGCACCAGCCCAGGACCACTATGGAGACTGCATACAAGGTTTGATCATTATCGTTACCGACTCGTAGCGCAGCGGAAGTAGAGTCGATGACGATCGGCGGTGCAGATCCCCGCAGCTAGGATTTTACAACCTCCCAACCGCGAGGATGTATACCCTCATCTGCCCCGCGGACAGCCCTCCGGGAGGCGGTCACACAGTCCCCCGGACGGTGTCGCGGACAGCCCTTCGGGAGGACCTCCGAAACTCGGACTGTCACTCGGACAGCCCTTCGGGAGGACCTCCAAAACTCGGACGGTCACACGGACAGCCCTTCGGGAGGCACTCTCGAACTAAGACCGAAACTACGATCTCTCTACAGAGTTGCACACATACGGTGTCATCTATCCGGCAGGGCTTCGCCGTCCAGAACTAGTTCCTGCCGGAACCCAGACAGCCTTTCGGCTCTACGAAACTATTTCGCTGGGAGGGAGAGAAGAATGCCAGATCATGCATGGCTTTGTGTATGAGAGCAAGAGTGTGTCTTATGGCAGCCCACACACCTCCTATTTATAGGAAACCCAAGGGGTAGGGTGGTTTTACAAGAAGACCCAAAACCCACATGGAAAGGAGTCCTTCCCAAGGACCTAAAAGGTGAAACCAAGGAACAAGGGGGACTCCATGAAGGAGTCCACCATGTGGCCGGCCACACCCTCATGTGGGGCCCCAAAATTGGCCCCTATCCATCCATGTCATCCCCAAGATCTTTTCGAGCAAAGCCCCAAAAGGTGGCTTTCCAAAAATATCCCAAAAAGCACTTTCACTATTCACGACGACATTTTTCAGCGTCTGATCGAACTGAAAATATTCATGTGGGCTTAGAACAATTCTAGTACCCACCAAAATAATTTTCAACGCGAGCCGGAACAATTCCGGTTTAGTGATTTCATCTGCGAAAAGCATCTGAAGCGGTTTCGCCGGAACATTTCCGGTTTTCATCCCGGAAAATTCCAGAAAGTTTCCAGAATGATTCTGGCACCCTCCAAGAATTATCAGGCATGTGCCAAAACCAATTTGACTTTATGGTATCCTCTGAAACAACTTTTCAGTTTCACCGGAACTATTCCGATATCCTCTCCGGAACGTTTCCGTTTCGCCCGAAACTTTTTCGGTGATTTTCTCTCAGACTCCCCGTCTAGTATTCAGCAGATAGATGACCCTTAAGCGTGTGACCCTATAGGTTTGGTGAAGCATAGACATGACCCGGAACCCCTTCCGATCAATGATCAACATCGGAGCCGTGGACACCCATATTGACCCCTATACCCACACGAATGAATATTCGAGTGAACCTCCAGTTGCCGTGTGCTATTCCTGTTGCTTCGCGATATGTTACAAATACCCGAGGTGAGACATGTAGGCATCCCCGTGGATCAACAACTTGTCCACTATGCCAGTTACCTCGTTACCGGTATTGTTCTCTTTTCTCGTTCCCGTGTTCCGGCATCCCCGTGATCAAATCACAAAGTGTCTGGCCAGACGATGATGGATACCGTAACACCGAGAGGGCCCAGAGATATCTCTCCATCGTCGGAGGAGCAAATCCCAATCTTGAGCTATCAAGTTACTTGACATACTTTTCCATGAACCCGTAAGCCGCCGTAATAGCCACCCATTTACGGATGACGTTTAACAAACCCCAAAGTTCATGAAGCAAGCATGAAGAAACTCGATACTCTCATGGTCTAAGGAATCATGCAAACATTAACCATCTATGTGTTATTAACCATTAACTAATGACGAATGTATCTCATAGCATAACATCAATTCGGGTCGATTCAACACAAGTGTTCTACCAACAATTGTGCCCTCAAAATTGCCGGCATAGTCATGCCCATGATCAGGAAAACAGGATCATCATGCAATACTTGAGCCAGTCATAGAGGCTTGACTAGGAATACTTTTTACCGTTTATTATCCCACACGTGCACATGAGTTTCCCTCCAAGCCTCGTTTTATTTGCAGACTCGAGAATCATGGCAGTTATAGCATGGAACATAAACATAATTATGAACAGGGAGATAATCAATAACATTTATTATTGCCTCTAGGGCATATCTCCTACAGACTCCCACTTGCACTAGAGTCAATAATCTAGTCAATGCTAATGCACTTTTCACCTATGGCATACTGGTGTAAAATATGCTTCGCATGTGGTATAGCCTGATGTCCAACGGATCTGACGACTTCAGCTCCGTGTGTAACTTTGCATATCCCCGCGTTTTCACGCTTTCACAAAATTCATATTTTGTGTGGACTTGGCTTTGCATATGTGTGAATCATTGGTCGAAACCTGATTCCTCAGACTGAGCTATGGAGCAACTATCTGCAATAGTGTCCCATAGACCAAAGCCATCTTGGAACCATACTAAGTTCATGAATGAACTATATGATTCAACAACTTCTTTGTCACTTCTTAAGCGTCAACATACTTAGCCTTTGTTATAGAATTCGCCACAGTATCTTGTTTGGAACAATTTCCAACTACCGTGCCACCATATTGTGTATTACACAAAACCCTTAACTTAAATCGAAAATCGCATGGAGCATTGATGAAGACTGTATCGATGTAATTACTTACAACGAGTACTTCATAATCTCTGCTTGCGAGAAAACATGTCATCACTACTACTCTAGTACTCAATGACATCTTTCACTGTTGTCCTATGATCAGTACTTTGATCACTTTGGTATCTATACTCGCAACAACTTTGGAGTATTGGACATATCTGGTTGTTTTTACATACCATGGAATACATGATTAATCCAAACACAAGAGTGTGTGGAATCACCATCATGTATTTTGCTCATCAGTGTTTTGGGACACCGAGTCTTGCAAAAACTCTTTCCATGTGACTTCGGCAAGAATCACTCCTTGACGGTTTTTAATGCTAAAAGGTTTTAGCATCTTGTCAATATGTATTCATAGCTTAGCCCCATTAGGTAAATCTATCTCCATAGATCATCATGCCTAATATTGAGGCTATTTAGCCTAAGCACTTCATCGAAAAACTATTTTCAAATGAAGTCCTAATTCGTGTCAAGAAATTTATTTCTAATTAACAATGTGTCAAGTACACAAGGTTTCTAGAAATATTATTATGCTCCCACTTACTTTCTTGAATCACAAGCATCTTCGATACCCATTTGATGAAGTCAAACCCCTTTGACCATTCCATCAAAAACGAAGATTCCAACTCCACTTTGCTCTCTTCTGTCCATCGCTGGAACTCTGAAGTTTGCATACTTACTAGCATCCTCTGGATCGACAAATTACTTTGGACTGTATCACATACAAGTCCTAGGTTTCATTTCCATCACATGGAAATCCTTTTGTCATCCATGTTTCATATCTCATGATTGAAATATGTATTAATTGCTAGTTCAACCCGAACCGACTTTAAGCATCGCTACGGTCAGACAATCTCATCGTAGTCAACTCCTTGAACTTGTTATTGCAACAAGTCGAGCTTTATGGATAAAACATTTTATCCGTATCAGTTTTTAGTTCCATAAATATTCGTTAGACTCTAAGTCTTCCGAAAGGTGTATCAAGATCTTAATCTTGAATCACTTATATGGAAACTATCTCGGATTGTATTGGCATTTAGCCAATTCCGGAGTCAGGGCCCATCAACGCTTCCTTGTGAATCGTAGGTATACTGTTGTCTAACAACAATATCTCGTTTGCGCACCTGATAGGTTTGCACGAGCTTTGCCTACGTGGTTCAGCTGCAAGTTCGACCGAAGTCCATACATTTTATTGTAGAGACTTCCGTATCAGTCGCAGTAGGAAACTCCGGAATTACTTCCAATGTGTCTTTCCTTTGATCTGATGACGATGATACTGTTTATCTCGTCGAGTTGCACTGTTCTCCCACTCACCTTTTTGAAAGAACCATTTTCTTCAAAAAAGCATACCGTTCTTTGTGGCAAACCTATTTGCCTCGGTATTGTGGTGGGGAAATACCCAATGACTTGGGATAATCTACAAAGTAGCACTTGTCTGATTTGGAATAGGTTTGTAACCTTTTACACAAGCCCCATATTCCAAATGTTAAGAAAAGATATAATATGGTTGGGCGTACCATACCATGGCGTCATTTCAACAGACCCGATGGAGCTCTTTTCAGTGTAAAAGCCAAAGTCTCTAAAGCATCACTTTAAAAGGGATAATGGCAAATTTATTTATGTCATCTTTGATCTTACCATGTCATGAATGGTTCAATTACATCTACACGGACTCTCCACTTGCAGTGGTGCTCCGGGAGGTGCAAGTTATGAAACCCCTTTCACAACTCATCAGACATTCGCTAAACTTGTAACTCAAATATTCTTTTCTGCAATCGAATTGTAGAAACATAATTTTCTTGTTACAACAATTTCTATTTCATTTTTGAAAACCTTATGAATGAATTCAAAAGATCCAGACTTACGTCTCATCAAGTAAATATCAATATATCTACTTGAGTCATTTCTGAAGATAGATAAATCCACTACTTGCAACAACATTTATTGAACTACACACATCAAAATGTATGATCACCAATAAGTTTGTTGCTCGTTCCTTATGGCCTGTAAATGGTATTTCAGTCACTTCACTTTTCGGAGGAAAGTTGCAAGTGTCAGATGATTCAAAATCAAATGACTTTAAAATCCATCATAATGGAATTTTCCATGCGGGTTTCTCCAATGTGACCAAATGCAGTGCCACACATATGTGGTATTCTTTTAGTCTTGCGACATTTAGCGTCAGTGTTATGGATGTATCATATTACCATCAATATTCATAACATACATCCCATCCTGGATGGAAGCATGGCCCTTCATGTTATTCATAACACCGAACATCAAAAGTTCTCTTATGAATAACCTCCTTGCAAGATACCTTATGCAAAGGGCTAGAGTGTATGAAACTCTAAATGAATTATGAAAGTAAATACAGAGGTAATGTATTATTATCAATATTCATAACATACTTCTCATTCATAATGAAAGTATGGCCCTTTTGTTATTCATAACTCCGAACATTAAAAGTTCTCTTATGAACAACCTTCTTGCAAGATACTTTATGCAAAGGGCTAGAGTGTGAAACTCTAAAATGAATTATGAAAGTAAATACATAGGGAATACACCGATGGAAGGCATAGTAACATTTACTATGTTCCCTGCGTGTATCTAAATCTCATTCCTGGCTAGTCTTTCAGGCCATAGTAGTTCTTACATCGAGTTGCAACAGAATGCAATTGAGCGGGTATCTTTGTGATTAACTCACAATACCCAAGAATTAGTGATTAACATGTTTAACCATAATTCCCAAGAACTACATCTCTGACCAGTCTTCTATACATCAAAAAACTTGTATGACATTCATACATGAGCTAGATATTCCAGTCTTCTTTCCTTTTGCCTTTATACTTCTAACAGTTTAACTTCTAGTATTTCTCCTACTCTCAGAAGAAGCATCCAACTTAAGAGTGGCGTTAGCCCCGGACTTCCTAGGCGTGAAAGTTTCACTAACACCCTTCCGGATACTTCCTTTCTCTTTAAGTTGTTGTTTTATTCACCATCATCATATGACAGGCGTTCTTCTGGATCCCTCTCTTATCAGTATAATGCATAGTAAACTCCTTTACTAACAGTTTGCAAACAAACATTGCTTTGGATATCTCATATCTTTTAGCCTTTGTCTGTCTCTGAAAATGATTTTCAGATTCCATGAATATCACATAACTATCCAAACTTTCAAAGTTTGGGTCTCATGAAAGCAAACGTATTGCACTTGACTGAAACAGAATTCTAGCTTTTGGATCGAAGGACAAGAGTCACATGATCCATAGCATTAGCGGGAGAATACCGAAAGTATGCGATAGGACAAAGTCCTTCTCGGCACTATTGAGGACAATCCTCACATTACGTTACCAACCATAAAGTTTTAACCAGATATTTAACAGCTATTCAATTTTAATAGGGAAGGTGGAAACGCGAGCCATTATTCTACAACTATTATGCAAACTACACTTAGACAGTGTTCAAAATTAATTGCACTGAGAATTAAACAAGTTAATTCAATAGTGCACTCCCACTCAAATCAATATCTCTCATAATTGATTATGAATGATTCAAGACACGAATTTCAATTCAACGCCATTGATGGTGAGCATCACTGATGACGAGAACTTCAATCGTTAGGCAAACTTGCCGATCACATCTCTATGTGACTCTTGTTCATCTTTCGATGCGTGTGTTCCGAGCTCATGACTTTCATGCCTGAACGTCAAGACAACCAAGTGATCTCGCTGCGAGGTCTTAACTCACCCGCCTCACACATCCCTAATCGTTCGTACCCATGTCAGCATGGCGCACCCCGAAAAGTTAGGTGCCGTGACGGTGCTACACTTGGGAGAACACTAACTACTTGATATTTTTGTGAGAGATCACCCTAATAAAAAGCGACTACCGCGCAATCAAGAAGGGTGCATCATAAGGGATAAACATCTCAGGCAATTCATAATAGCAAGATATGGTATAGCCCTTTCTGACGGAGAAGTCTTTCATTTCTTTGTCTTCGGCATTCGCGTCGGTGTTCACCTTCGCGAAGATTGCCACCACCTAGTCGATGCACCAGATAATATTGCTATCTCTATAGCTAATAAAATAAGTGCATTACATAAGGTTGACACGCAGGTCATTAAAGTGCAATCATATGGCTCCAGCCATCATGCCGAATCATGACACGCAGGTCATGTTAATCAATTTACATCATATAGCCATCTCATACATAATCAAATTATTATGAACACTGCTATACCACATCACATGCACATGCAAACCATCCTGCAAAACCAAGTTAGACGCCTCTAATCGGTTCATACAAAATTTTATTTTACGTGGCTTCTAAGGTTTCGAAACAAACCGAAGCTACCAACGTCCATCATCAAGCATGATAATCCAAGTCGCTAGATTAACATTGCGGGGTGTATGAAACACGAGATAATAAAATCTCGAGCCCCATACTAAACTTCGTCATACGCGTGACCCCCGTGCAGATCATATCTGCATTGCCCTTTCGTCTGCGAAATTTCATCTTTCTTTTTAACTACGGTGGAATTCAAAGAACTGTTAGCACTTCGTTGATCAATCAGGATCGCGGATTGCCAGAACTTTGAAACTCCACCATACCATTATCAAGATCAGAAATATGCAAATTCCAGGGAAGCAACAAGAACATCGGGTAACAGATTTCATCTGCTACCCGCACAAATAATTTTCAGCAATAGAACACATCTACTACCTAATTATATTGTGCAACACCCATACATCTCTATGTATTCTAGATCGCAACCTGCATCTACGCATAGCACGGCTCTTGATGCCACTGTAGGGTAACGCAGCAGAAAACAAAAAATTTCCGACCTACGCACCAGCCCAGGACCACTATGGAGACTGCATACAAGGTTTGATCATTATCGTTACCGACTCGTAGCGCAGCGGAAGTAGAGTCGATGACGATCGGCGGTGCAGATCCCCGCAGCTAGGATTTTACAACCTCCCAACCGCGAGGATGTATACCCTCATCTGCCCCGCGGACAGCCCTCCGGGAGGCGGTCACACAGTCCCCCGGACGGTGTCGCGGACAGCCCTTCGGGAGGACCTCCGAAACTTGGACTGTCACTCGGACAGCCCTTCGGGAGGACCTCCAAAACTCGGACGGTCACACGGACAGCCCTTCGGGAGGCACTCTCGAACTAAGACCGAAACTACGATCTCTCTACAGAGTTGCACACATACGGTGTCATCTATCCGGCAGGGCTTCGCCGTCCAGAACTAGTTCCTGCCGGAACCCAGACAGCCTTTCGGCTCTACGAAACTATTTCGCTGGGAGGGAGAGAAGAATGCCAGATCATGCATGGCTTTGTGTATGAGAGCAAGAGTGTGTCTTATGGCAGCCCACACACCTCCTATTTATAGGAAACCCAAGGGGTAGGGTGGTTTTACAAGAAGACCCAAAACCCACATGGAAAGGAGTCCTTCCCAAGGACCTAAAAGGTGAAACCAAGGAACAAGGGGGACTCCATGAAGGAGTCCACCATGTGGCCGGCCACACCCTCATGTGGGGCCCCAAAATTGGCCCCTATCCATCCATGTCATCCCCAAGATCTTTTCGAGCAAAGCCCCAAAAGGTGGCTTTCCAAAAATATCCCAAAAAGCACTTTCACTATTCACGACGACATTTTTCAGCGTCTGATCGAACTGAAAATATTCATGTGCGCTTAGAACAATTCTAGTACCCACCAAAATAATTTTCAACGCGAGCCGGAACAATTCCGGTTTAGTGATTTCATCTGCGAAAAGCATCTGAAGCGGTTTCGGCAGCTCCGGAACATTTCCGGTTTTCATCCCGGAAAATTCCAGAAAGTTTCCAGAATGATTCTGGCACCCTCCAAGAATTATCAGGCATGTGCCAAAACCAATTTGACTTTATGGTATCCTCTGAAACAACTTTTCAGTTTCACCGGAACTATTCCGATATCCTCTCCGGAACGTTTCCGTTTCGCCCGAAACTTTTTCGGTGATTTTCTCTCAGACTCCCCGTCTAGTATTCAGCAGATAGATGACCCTTAAGCGTGTGACCCTATAGGTTCGGTGAAGCATAGACATGACCCGGAACCCCTTCCGATCAATGATCAACATCGGAGCCGTGGACACCCATATTGACCCCTATACCCACACGAATGAATATTCGAGTGAACCTCCAGTTGCCGTGTGCTATTCCTGTTGCTTCGCGATATGTTACAAATACCCGAGGTGAGACATGTAGGCATCCCCGTGGATCAACAACTTGTCCACTATGCCAGTTACCTCGTTACCGGTATTGTTCTCTTTTCTCGTTCCCGTGTTCCGGCATCCCCGTGATCAAATCACAAAGTGTCTGGCCAGACGATGATGGATACTGTAACACCGAGAGGGCCCAGAGATATCTCTCCATCGTCGGAGGAGCAAATCCCAATCTTGAGCTATCAAGTTACTTGACATACTTTTCCATGAACCCGTAAGCCGCCGTAATAGCCACCCATTTACGGATGACGTTTAACAAACCCCAAAGTTCATGAAGCAAGCATGAAGAAACTCGATACTCTCATGGTCTAAGGAATCATGCAAACATTAACCATCTCTGTGTTATTAACCATTAACTAATGACGAATGTATCTCATAGCATAACATCAATTCGGGTCGATTCAACACAAGTGTTCTACCAACAATTGTGCCCTCAAAATTGCCGGCATAGTCATGCCCATGATCAGGAAAACAGGATCATCATGCAATACTTGAGCCAGTCATAGAGGCTTGACTAGGAATACTTTTTACCGTTTATTATCCCACACGTGCACATGAGTTTCCCTCCAAGCCTCGTTTTATTTGCAGACTCGAGAATCATGGCAGTTATAGCATGGAACATAAACATAATTATGAACAGGGAGATAATCAATAACATTTATTATTGCCTCTAGGGCATATCTCCTACAATGGGTCCAATTACTAATACATAGTAAAAAAAATTCCCAAATTCTGGGTGGGCCACGGCCCACCGTGCCTACCCGCTGGATCCGCCAGTGATCTCATGTACTTGTCTCCTAGCAAAAAGGATGTTGATCTTCAGGAGATCTTCAGATGGCTTACTTATAGATCAGTACATATGAAAACAGTTTGCGTGCTCGTGCAAAGATGACTAGGCACACTTGCAGCAAAGAATCAACATTTTGCAAAGCACTATTTGTAGAGGAAATGCCATCAGGCACTTCTTTATAGAAATCAAAGGTTTAAACCGGGGCAGCCAGAGAGTACATGGCGTTAAACTTTCACAGACAAGAGTGTTCACAGGCGCACGATCAGATGCAAAAAAGATCTGCAAAACAAATTGACCATATTACCGCACGATCAGAACGGTTTCCGGTTCGCGCGAGGCCCAAGGCGAGGACGGTGTTAGGAGTGCCTATTACGGTGAGGCCAAGTTGTGGACGAGCAGGAGCCGGCGATAGCCTGCGGGGGCGAGTCTAACACCGTGCGGGGTCGCCGGAGTTGTTGTAGGTTGGGGAGCTTAGAGGGATGGTCACAATGGGGGGCGGGGCGGGGGTGTTGAGGGGAGGGCTGGGCGGCAAGACGGCATGCAGTAGTGCCCTCCGACCGCGGGTGGTGAAGGCCAACTGTTAGGGCTGGGCCTGAGGGGGATACATGGAGGAAGAAGATGAACAACGGCAGAATAATGGCCATTGGATGGAGATCTAACAGCCAAAAAAAACTAACTAAGAATTTGTTTTTCATCCTGGTACCTAGTGAAAATAGGGGGTCACATTCGTTTTTTACCTTTCAACATATTGTTTTACCATTCGTTTTTCCAAAAAGAACTTTCTTCATCAAGATTAGTAGCCTGTCCGGTCCTCGACTTGACTTCATACTATTTTAAAATTTGGTGGTTCAAATGTTCAACTCATTTTACTTTTAGATATCTTTAATGTATTTGATTCCCAAGCTTCTCCTCAGGCCTTAGGTTCCAATGTCTAAGTAACATGCATGCAACAGTAGGAGAGGACACTACATTCTATCTTGGGGCTAAATTAGTCCCAACTACTTTCTTGTACTGCTAGCGAGTTAATTGATTCCATTGACAGTTTTATCTGCATATATGTAACCAGATCGAGAAGTAGATACAACTTGGAATCCAAAACGGAGAACCATATGCCCTCATTGTCTCTACGTACATTCATGAATTGAGTGGAGCGTTACTAACCACGACTATATAGAGCTGGGCACACTAGCTAGTACGTGCAAGGTTGTTCTCTCTTATCACATGAATGCCTAGCTTATATGCATATATGTTTAGTGTATATCATCTCCTCGCATGTTCACGGTTCGGCTTGGAAGGCAGCAGGAATTCAGGGTGTGCAACCCTACATGATCCTGCTCGTGCAACAAAACACGGGCGCATTCCACAGATTAAGTGAGGCTCCCTCGCATTCCACTGAAGCTTTCCTTTTGCTGCGATTAGCGCATCTTGATGCTTTGCCTGTAAGAGAGGCATCCACTGCAAAAGCAATGCAACAACTTTGTTGAACAGGCAGCTTATGCTTGAAAATCACATTGTTATGGTAACAACAAATTTGAAAGCACTGACACACCTGATATGTCACAAAGAATGCTCCAGGTTGGCTTCTCTGTTTTAGTATATTTGCATTTTATGAAAGATATGACCGACGTGGCGCCGTCCTCATCAAGTCTACAGGAGCTGCCGTATCCAGATCAATTCCTCCGGGCTTTAGGTTCAGACTACTGTGTCACTATCTCAAAAGGAACATGTGGATTTTCCTTGGCAACTTTTGGCTCCATATTCTGTTCTAACGGCGGATCGTACATGTTGTAGGATATTCCCAAAGGCTTGGCTGCAGTCCAGTACTAACCGTGTTCCTATTCAACAACAGTAGTACTGACGACTCCCTGTCAAGAATAAAAGAAGGGATCATATTACATCCAGCGGCAAAAAAAACAAGCTTGTTCAGGAGAAGAATGATAAGATCCCAGCTACATTACTAAGTATGAGTTGTTCAAAATGCAGCTGCGAATCGGATTGAAGCCTGAAGCTAATTAAGTTGCATGTAAGGACAATGCAAGATTACAAAATTCAGCAGCATATAAAAACTTGTGGCCTTGATAAGGGCAAGTAAACAGCTGGCTAGCAGGCATAAATGTCTAGAGAAAGGTCTTGCCATTCTTCTTTTAGTTACTCATTTCTTGTATGCAAATTTATGTGCGCAAGGTCGATAGCATCTTTATGGTGAGTAGCTACTTTTGTGATGCCATCACAAGCAGAGTATTCTAAGTTTAAATTCTTATATAGAACTAAGGATTCTTTAACCTCGGGCAGGTGCATCGTTTCCGGTGAATTGCTTCTTCATCCTTGAGCCGGAGTTCTACTTGATAGAACTCCAAGCCTTCAGATGCTTTTTAAATGGCTTGGTCAGCCTTCTCTTGACATCAACATGTTGTGCATATTCATTTTTCACCTTTCTGCATAGTGATGCAAGAGAATACCCAGTAGGATTAGGCCGGCTACTAATCAAACAGAGAAGACAACTCGAGTATAGGTGCGCCATGCTAAGGAAAAAGAGATGGGAACATTTTAGTTACATAGTATATAAAATTAAATCAAACTAAAATATAGCATATAAATTCTAGCATCAAGGGTTGACACATCTTGACTACAAACTATATTGAAGTTTAGTAGTTCTAGTGTTCAATTCACATTTCGTCTAACATAAGTATCCTAAATGTATTTGATTCCCAAGCTTTTGCTCGGGTCCCCCATAAGAAAAAGAAAAAAAATAGGCTCCACTGGCTTATGGACTTTAGCAATTAGCATGATCATGTCTGATTAACGTTTCGATGCCTAAGTAACATGCATATGCATGCATGATTAGCAAAGGTCGACGCCACATTCTATCTTGGTGATCAACTGGTCCCAGCTACATCGATGTACTAGCAAGTTAGTTAATTCTGTTGATGGTGATATCTGTATATATGTAACCAGATCGAAGAGTAGAGACAGCCTGGAATCCAAATCGAACAACCACATGTCATCAACATCTTACATTCATCAATCGAGTCAAGTGTTACTGTCTACGGGTATATAACGGTGGAGCAGACTAGTACGTGATGAGATATCAATTTTTTTACGGATTGTTAATCAATTTGATTCCCGAGCTTCTGCTCAAACCTACCACAAGGGGAAAAAATGGTTTTAGGCCGCTTGTGAACTTTGGCATGGGCAAGTCTTATCTCATTTTCGATGTTTAACTTACATGCACAAAATGTTAGCAGAGGACGCTACATTCTATCATGTGGCTCGGTTACTCCCACCTACTATAGTACTAGCAAGTTATAATTTCATTGATGGTGATATCTGCATATATATATATACTAGATCGAGAAGTAGAGAGAGCTTGGAATTCGCATCACACAACCTTATGTCATTGATTCATAGATGGTCTACTTAAATTCATCACTCGAGTGATCGAGTCGAGTGTTACTCGCTATGACTATATAGATGTGGAGCACACTAGTACGTGATAGTAACACACAAGACTCTTCGCTCTTCTCACGCATGGAGTCCTAGCTCATGCACATGCCGCGTGTATATCTCTTTTCATGTTCATCGATTCGGCTTGGGAGGCAGAGGGAATTCAGGTTGTACGTCCAAAGTGCATCGCGCTCCAAAAATCAAAAGACATTCTGTCTTTATTGACACACTACTTCCCTGGAAAAGGAACTCGAGTATGCTTAACCTTTCTTCATGTTCCATATCAGCATTCTCATGTTGATTGGTCCACATGAAACATGTCTAACAACACAAAGAAGCTGCGGTTAAGGAAATTCCCGCCTGGATACACCATGAGCTTGCATCAAAAAATACATTAATTGCCGCATGTAGATGTCTGAATTCCAAACTCAAAAACCGAAATAGCATTGTATTGCTTAAAGGTGTCACGAATATTGAAACATTTCAAAGGGAAACCAAGGCTACCTATAATGGGAGTATCATAGCTATTATCATGCGTGTCAACTAGACAAATTTTGATGAGGTGGTATAGAACTAAGTGAAAAAAAAGTTGAGTATCATATCATGATACCGTATTATAATGAATAGTGTACTACTATATGTCTTGCATGGAAATAATAAGGTCATTTAAGATACTAATCTGTAATAATCTGCATTACGGATGTGTCATCATACACTAGTACCGTATGCATGATACTAACTTATGATACTACCCACTACGCGTAGCCTAATCCACACAGTCAGTCATGTGAATATGACATGTACTCCATAGATTTACCCCGCTGCTTTGTTGTCGTTAATCCTTTCATTAGGTCCATTATTATCAATTTGTCAAAGTGCTCTGATGTTTTCTAAAATAAAAAAGAGGTAGAAATAATGTTGAATTTGACACTAATGCCTACTAAGTGATGTATTTCTGCTTCAAACTTGAAAGGGTGACATGCTTTCCGAAGTGATATGCGGGAAATCACTACTCATACATATCACCTTTTTGGAAAAGGGGGATTACTCCCGGCCTCTGCAACTCGTACTTATCACGTGAAATGCAAGATCAGATAACCCATCTGCATTTTTAGTGATACTCATGTTCGTATGGACCACTGTGTGCCTCACTCGTGTCTTGGCTGTAGGATATTCATTTTCCTTTTTACAGGAACCAATGGGCTTTATTAACATATTGATGTCGGTGCCACCAAATCGTCGGCCACCACATGAGATGAGAAGATACAAAGTCAGATAGATGATCATGCCAATATAAGGTGGCACTAGGAGCCAATACAAGGTAACACCCAAGCCTCTTCTCTCTTCTCACGTAGGCATTCCTAGCTCATGGGCATGTTGAGTGTACATCTTTTCCATGTTCAGGGGTTAGGCTTGGGAGGCAGAGGGAATTCAGGGTGTGCGTGCGAAGTGGATCTCGCTCAAAAAATCAAACACCATTCTAGCTTTATTGACACTTTGGTTCGCTGGAGACAGAACTCCAGTATGCTCAACCATTCTGGTTTCTGCGTGTTCCTCTCTGAGTATGTTGCTATCTTGCTCGGTTATGCTGGATAGGACGGAGACGGAACACGTTTTTGCAACAAAAGAAAGCAAGCAGCATGCAGAAGAGAGCGCTGAGTTCGCAACACAAAGACATCAACTGCCCCATGTAGATTTGTCTGAACTCTAAACTCAAAAACTGCAACAGATCTGCGTTGTGTTGTTGTCATTATTTGTTGCATCAGGTCCCTGATTGTTAGTTTGCCAAAGTACTCACATGTTTCCTAAATTTTATACGGTGATATGCATTCCAACTGAGTGATGTATTTCTGTTGCAGAGATGATACGGTGATGTGCTTTCGAAAATGTACATGGGCATAAGAACTATTATGCTCGATAAAGAAGATGATTAGTAAACTCAGTTACCTAGCGCAGGGCTGAAGTGGAGACCGCAGCAGGCAGAGGAGACAGGCACTCCAGCAACGACAGCATTGCGCGACTTCCAAAGGTTCCATAGAAGGGAAACGGAGTGCGAGGATACATTGGTCTCCACCTGTAGCAAGGAAACCATAATTTGCAAAGCACTTTTTTAGGGGAAAGGTCATCAGACCCTCCTTTGCAGAAAGCAAACATTGAAGCTGGGGCAACCAACTAGTGCGTGTTTGGTTGCTTACTTTTGGCCCAACCAGGCCCGCACGAGACGAAAATAAGTTTTCTGGTTGCCTGGGCTGCATCCACTCTCGGCCCGCACAGAACTTAAAGCAGTTCCGGGTCAAGCCAGCGAGCTACTGTCAAATTGACAGTTTGTCCGCAACCAGGCTCAGTGTGGCCACGCATGGCTCTTGGCTGCATGCCTCGGGGAGCGTGGGAGACGAACGGGGCATCTCATAACTCTCCCTCTCTCTCGTGTCACCGTCCACTCTCCTTTCACACCACTCTCCTCATCGTCCGTTGCTCTCCTCTCATCCGATGATTCGCATGTTGCCGCGTCGTCCGCTCACCCCCATTAGCGCCGGTAGAAACCACATCCAAGAGCGGTGGGTTGCCGGCCTCGCGAACTCCGGGGTCGATCTGATGACGGCCCTCCGCACCATCGCCTTTCTGCACCAGGCCGTCCGACCAATGCGGTGCCGGCCGTTCCGGTTCCTCCACCGTATCCGGACCTCTTGGTCCTGGGTTCGGTGGCGCCACCGGAGGGGGCAGCTACCGTGCCGCTGCTCGGAACCCCTTTGGGCGGGGTGGGGGATACCCCCATTTGAGGGTTTTCTCCGGGCCGCACGGCAGGCCCATGGACGACGGCGCCCTCCCCCTCGACCGCACGCGTGTCCACGAGCACAGGGGCAATGCTGCCGGCTCCTCCTCCTCTTCGCCCGCCATCTCCTTCCCGCCGGGGTCTTCTCTCCGGCCGACGTACGCTCCAACTCCACCCGCTCCGGTAAGTTACAAATCTCCCCTCTCCTCGTAGATGTATATTAGGGTTTTCAGCATTAGGCATGACGAGGGATCGATTGGATTCGATCCAATCGAATCGATTCGAATCCAATCGATTCCTTCTTGTGTGTTATTGTTGATGTTCATAGATAGGGTAGTGCTCATGCGTCGATTGGATCAGTGTGTGTTCTAGCTTAGTGTTCATGGTGTTCATAGGCATGGTAGATTGGTTCTTGCAATATATGTAGGTACAATGTGTTCATGCTTAATGTTCATGCTTAGTGTTCATAGGCAGGGTTTGTCTTTGATGTTGAAGTTAGATTGGTGCTGGCATGGGCATGCTATGTTGCATGATTTCGTTACATGCATGGTGTTCATGGTAGGTAGGACCATTGTGTTTGCTCCTTTAGGTACTAGTATCAATTTAGCATGCTGCCAAATGTGGAAGTGGTCACAACTTGCACTGGTCAGTGGTTGTTGTCCAAGAGCAAGTGCCACTGATCAGTGTTTGATCCCAATGCCCTGTTACTAATCCATGTCATATTACCTGACGAGATGATGAAGACGAAGTGGGACAGGGCCGAAGGAGGAGCCCATGTCGTGGTTGGTGTCGAGGTCGCCATGGACTTCATCCTCACGAACCGTTGGCTCAAGAGGGTGAAGCTGCCTGGCAGGGCCGCCTTCATGTGCCTGCCTCGTTCAAGGGGATGAGCTCCTAGGACCGGGCACGAGGAGGGGTCCCGAGAGCCGCTTCGCTTTTACGTGCAGATCAAGGACGAGGAGGATCTCGCCATGCTTGTCATCACTCCCAAGTTCATGGCGCTGATGAAGGAGTGGCTGGCGGTGAAGCTCCCGCGCGTCGTCAGGCTCTCGGCGAACAAGTGGTGTGAGTCCTATGTTCGGAACTTCGAGGGGCAGATGGTGCTTGGCCAGGGCTGGCAGTACTTCTGCCGCCACCACAAGATCGTCCCCGGCGAC
The DNA here is from genome assembly GCA_039707655.1 of Elymus sibiricus. NCBI lineage: Eukaryota > Viridiplantae > Streptophyta > Magnoliopsida > Poales > Poaceae > Elymus > Elymus sibiricus. Next base: position 89,729,806 of record CM077669.1, read on the forward strand.
CTCTTCGTCCTGCGCATCTCCGGCCTAGGCATCAAGGTCAACACCTACAACCACAACAGCTCCATCGGATGCAGGGTGCGGTGCGCAGTAGGCACAGTTGCATCGGGGATCGTGCATTCGCGCTCTGAACTTAGTTAGTATGAACTTCGTAATTAATTTGCGATGATGGGGAGAAGTTTATGAAACTGTATATTTTGGCCAGGGTTCGGTATACCATGGTGAAGCAGGGCCCTGTTAGCAGTATGGATGTTTAGCTGTTGGTTATCTGCTTGTTTATTTGCTGTTAGATGATGTTTATCTGTTTGTTTATGTGTTGTTTGTTGCTTAGTTAGGGCTCTGCGTGCTTGTGCCTAATGTGGTGGTAAGGCCACCATATTTAAAAAGGATGAGCAGAACACAAACGTGTATTCAGCCAAACAGTTGTGGTTTGTATCTGCTGACCCCTTAAGCATAAATGCGGGCAACCAAATAGCCAACCCTAAAGTGGTCATTGATGCAATGCAGGCAACCAAACAATATGCAGATGTTGGTTTGTTGCCTGTTTTTATTCAACCAGACTGACTCGAGATGTGTATGAAATGCAGACACCATTCACTAAAGACAACCAAACACGCCCCTAGTACACAGCGTCAACTCTTACGGACAAGCGAAGGCACGAGACAACCCAACAGCCAAGACACATATACTGCGTTCCCAGGCGCACTTACAGCCAGCATACACCTCCAGCGAACGCAGGCGCAACAAAGGCTCACAAAACATAGACTGAAACTTTTCTTTGAACACATCAGTGTCTTTACGCTTTGCCTGTATAAGAGAGGCAGCCACTGCAAGAGCAACCCAGCGGCTTTATGAACAGTCTGTAAAGGAGAAACATGCAACAAATTTGTGAACTCCATGCTCGGATATCACATCCTTACGGGAACACCAAATTTGCAAAGCACCAGCAGCCAACACGCTCCAGATTGGCTTCTCTCCACACTCTTTTAGCATATTTGCATTTTAGGAAGATATGACTGTCGCTCTCGCCAAGTCTATCCAGATCAATTCCTCTGCGCTTTAGGTTGGGAAGTGGAAAGGCTGTCCTAATCACCAAAGGAACATGCATATCTTCCTTGGCAACTTTTTGGCTCCATATTTGTTCCAACAGCTGGTCGTGCCTGCAGCAGTCCAGCACTGACGTCTTCCTATCCAACAGCAGTAATACTGACATCTCCCTGTCCAAGAATACAACAAAATGCTCGTATTACATCCAGTGGAAAAAAAAGAACCTAGCTTGTCCAGGAGAAGAATGATAAGATCCCGGCCCAATGAGTACGTATAAATTGTTCGAACCGCGAATCAGATTGAAGCCTGAAGCTATAATTAAGCTGCATGTAAGAACAATGCAAGCTTATAAGATTCAGCAGCATATATAAAAACTTGTGGCCTTGGTAAGGATAAGTAAACAGCTAGCTAGCAGTAGCAGGCATAAATGTAAAGAAGATCGAACAGCTTCTTGTTAATACATAAGCAACTAGCCTATTATTACATCATCACAGGCACAATACAAGTTGAGCAGCTAGCTAGCCAAGCCAACGAACAGCATGAATTTTAAAGATCATACAAGGAAGAGAGAGTAGGAAGGGAAACCCCCGCCTGATCAGATCGAGCACCACCTCCCTGCCCCCTCAATGGACCAGGCTACTGATATTTCTGGGCATTTATTTATTTACTGCCGACCGTAGTACAGGGCATTAACCTCATCATGGACAGTTACTATTGCGATGATGAAGCAAGCAATGTCATGACTACCCTTTGCACATATAGCAATTTCATCATAACTGACAGAGTCTGTGCTGAAATAGATGTGCAGTGCATCAATATTGTTCAGAGCACTCCTTGGGTCTCCTGTTGGGGCAAAACTAGCTCGGTGTGAATGGACCGTGATCAACACACAAATCAATCATACATGCTGGCATGCATTTAAACCAGAAATGGTAAAAGTGATCATTTTTATAAGCGGGGATACAATACAAAATTGATGAACAAATATCGGATTAAATGGACAATAATAAAGGAAATACACAGAATCAAGAAATGCGACTGAGTTTACCCACCACACCACACCAGCATGGAAGCAATCAATTAAGTCAAGTAGTAATTGACTCCTCCATCTCAATTTGCCTGCGGTATGGTATGCTAGCAGTAGTTAGCTCGAAAAGATGTCCTGCGCTGAAATCATCTCTGAAAAGGCTGATACTGCGCTCCACGTCTCCAGTACGCCGATGCGCCATGAGCAGCCAAACGAAGGTAATGAGCTCTCCCCCATTGCTCAGGCGCCGGGCATGCTCTTCTGGGCGGGACTTTCCGGCTGCATAGACGAGCATCCGCACCCACACCTTCTCTAGTATCGCCAGCTCGGCATTGATGCCCTGTTGATTTTCCAGCACCACCCTTTGATCCTCCCAAAAGCCCAGGCCAGGACCCTCATATTCTGAAGCCAACCACTCAAGAAAATACTCCTTCCTGGAAGCAACATCGGCTGCTAGCATGAAATCCTGCACCTTGCTATTGGAGGAGGCACCCCTGGACCAGTCTGAGGCAGCCTCTGCTACCATAAAATCCTGCACGTTGCTGCTCACAGGTAGCATGGCAGGCTGCGCCACCAGCAGGTACAACATGTACTCAGATAGCCTCTTGCAGTTATCCATAAGACGCAGACACCGCTGCGCTGCCTCTTGGTCTTGCTCTTGGGTGGCCATGTCAATCGGCAGCCGACCACTGCTGCTCACCATCATCGACTTCGCCACCTTGTGCATCACCACATCTGTCCAAATGTGTAGCGACAGCAAGGCCTTCTCGAAGGGGAGGACAAGTAGTGATCTATAAGCACTTGGAACGCGGATGCGCTCAGGAAGCCACCCCCTATCATGGCCTATCGTTTCGTGGATAAGCTCCTTCATCTCCCGTGTGACGTGGGCATGCTTGGTGTTAATTATCTTGTTCCACAATTCACTAGCTCCAAATACGCCTGCCATCTTTGCCATGATGACGGTGCTACTCCACCTTCTGTCCGTGCTACTGCTTTTGTTGCAGCAGGAGCTCAAGAAGTTGTACTGTCCCATTGAGTTTGACCACCATGGCTTGGTCTCTGGTTGGATCCTCATGAACATAGGCCAGGCCACCCGAGTGAGCAGCACACGACACCATCCAGCTCGAGCTTCCAACAATGGCCACTCCAACGGTGACATGATTATCACGACAAAGAAGGAGCAAGCTTCCAAGAAAACTGCTCCAGTGAATAATATGTAGGTGATGGCAACATCAACTCTACTTCTTCTGTAGTTGACGCTGTTGTATACTGCTGGTGTTTGCTCGGCATAGGCACTACTACTCACCATCAACTTGACGTAAAACACAAATGCAACCACTATGGAGGCGAAGGAGACACACCGAAGGATGGCGCCGGACCTTGTTTGAATTACCCGGGATTTTGTGTAGAGGCTGTCATACATTATGCTAAGCTCAATCTCTGCCCTCTTGAAATTCAGTTGTGCGTCTCCTCTCGGAGCCTCCCGATCGTATTGATACAGAAAGTACTCACAAGTTAAATCGTCCATTTCGAAAAGTTTCCGTCCAGCGAATATACCGCGCACGCCTCGCTCCCTGAGAAGAGCATACCTGACAATTTCCTGATAGTTCTGCTCTTTTCTTTCAGTACTGAACTCTACTCCAAGTTGAAGGGATGCCTTCTTAGCTTCTGTGCTAGTGGAGCTCCTGAGGCCTTCCTGGCTCCCAAACTTCAGTGCCCAAATCCTCTCCCCATACTTGATGATCCCATCAACAAACAACAATGCAGCCGAGATTAATAGTTGGTAGTATGACAATGTCACCCATTTCCACAACACATACACAACTAGGCATGCTTGGCCTAGCAGGATCAGCAGGTGCCTCAACCACAGCTCATTGTCCTCCAATGAAAAAGCAGTCACAGTGTCCTGTCCTCCAAGATGGATAAGAAGGAAAGGTGCCCACAATACCATGAGCTGATGAGGTGTTTCGTTGGGCATTGATTTATGATGATCATCATTGTTGTCTGTGGTGGAAGTGGTAACAACCTCGCGTGAAAGAAGGCCCAGAGCATATGCTGCAGTGAAATCAGCTGATAGGTAAGACAACCATGTCGTGATCCTAAGCAGCCTATGGTCGTGGCGGCGCCGAAGACTACCAGAGAAGAAGAGGAATACTTGCAGGGAAAAGCTCAAGAGAATCAATACATGGATTTCCCAATCGCTGAATAGTTGCATAATGGTAGTGAACTTTGAAGCTTCTGCCATGGATCGACGTACGTACTCTTGGCAATGCTACTTAGCAAGCTCACTCTTGATTTGCAACTGCATGGACATAAGCGGTTTCTTATAATTACTTGCAATCAGGGTATGTTCTGCATCTAGCTAGCTAGGCTAATTAAGCAAGAGAATAACGTCGGATAGCAGAGAATTCATGACTCATGACTAAAGTACATTCGCCAAATTAGATATTGAGTATGTTGAGATAAGAGACCGTGTCGTATGCATGATGTGCTAGGTAGGTAGATGATGTCTTCTATCTAGTATATATTCGAGATTTTTATCCAAAAAATATTTTCTGGAAAATGCTTGCAGTCCTTTTAGGAGCTGTTTGGACATACACATATGCAGTTGAACGGATATATCTCAATCCAACATTTCACTCTTCCTAGCTACCTCTTAATCCAAACGGCGCCTTAATTTAGTAGTATCAGCATGACATTGCAATGCAAACATGAGTCTTAAATTACCTGATGCGTAATATATAATATATGTGAAAATTGGAAATTTGGAATTGGTGTATCAAGGCATACCTGTTGACTGAGACACTGAGTACTCCAGTAGTTCTGTATTTAGCACTCAGATCACATGCACCGCCTTTAACTGGATATATCTGTGCCTATCGTATGAGCATACCCATTGAACGTTATAGGTGGAATGCCTTCCTCTGTGTCATCATTATATACATGTGCTCAACATATCATCGAGATACCTAGCAGGTGTTGCAAGCTAGGGTCTTTATTCCTTTCCCTTTTTTGGATAATGATTCCCTTCTCTTTTTAGACAGTGGAAGCATTTATTGATTCTATTCCTTTCTTGTACTAGAAGCCATAGAAAAAGTTAGCATATGGTTCTGGGGCACAACTGTCTGCATCAAGGAATTAAATGAACTCTCACTAACAAAAGTAAGCCTTCAAATGAAACAAGTTTTCAGAAAAGTACTTATGCATGGTCTTGATTTTCTTGCAATGTTCTGTAATCCTTTTTTTCAACCCAACTGTAGTTTGATTTGATATATTTTTGTTTGTTCAGATGGGAATAGTATTAAAGCATAAATGAAGAGCAAAATTATATTGATATTTCTATGATCTGGAGCAGCAAGATCAATAGATCGTTTGCATAAGCATACTGAAGATGTAAGAAAATGTTGTGATAATAAATAGTGGCACTGACTATGATAAGTATTCCAGATATTGTAGCTCTGCTTTCCTTGGATGCCTTAGCAAATTGATTCGTGATCAAAGCAAGATAATTATTGCTCTAGCCTTCTTTCTCATCATCCTTCTTATAAATCCTTTTCCTTTACCATAGACCGAGGTTTCTTCTCCACTTGTTTAACATCCATTGACTTTTTCTTTGCAGGAGATTCATCGGGCTCTTCATCGGGTTGTCTTGAACTCTTGATCATCATTCCTTTCTCAGATTCAAGTGTTTGCTTCCATTTCTCACTCCTTTTCTGATTATAAAACCAAACGTCAGAATTCTGGTACGTTATACAACTATACAAGAGTTAAAAGGACTATCGTGAGACACCACTGTTTTAAACTTTTGATCATTGGATAGTACCAATCTATCTTTGCAAATATAGGTGAAATTTACCATGATATGCTATTGTCAACTACAGACAGAGTATCCAATCAATATATCAAAAAGATCAGGGGTCTACTATTTGTGTGAGATAATTACATAGAAGTACCACAATTCAGGCATTACGTGCAGATTGGTACCACGATTGCTAATTTTTGCATGTTACCAACATTGGGTCTTCGCCGTTGCAAAAGAGACTAAAAACGTGTTTTATACGTATTGACAGCAGATCTGACCGCCCTGGCCCACCCGTCAGGTGCCACGGCGGCCAATCGGCGCGTGCCCGAGCGCTGACGAGGACGAGCCCGGCTCGGTCGTTCTTAGGCTCGCTCGCTCGGTCGGACCCCCACCCCTCTCCTCCCGCACCCGACGAACCCTAGCTCCCCTGTCCTCTCTCTCCCCTCTCAGGCGATGGCTGCGGCCACCCCCGGCGGCGGCGGCGGCGGAGGCGGTGTCGTGGGCGGCTACGGGGACCTTCCTGGCCTCGGGCCCGATGACCACGTTGGTCTGGACGGCTCCAGTTCGTCGTACTACACAGGCGACGAGGAAGAGGCGCCCCTGTCCCTGTATCAACGGTTGCGGCTCGCTGAGGTGTGGTTGGCCAACCCCACCTCAAGCCATCAATTGACCAGTGGAGCTGGTGGAGTGCGGTAAGTGCCTAGGGTTTGTGTTCTTAAATCACTGAGAAATTGAATATGAAGATGCCCCAAGATTTTACTGTTAACTGTAATAGAAACTAGTAGTGTTATTTTTTCTTTATTTGTTTTGTGTTCTGTTATGTTAACTTGAAATTTCATATGTTAGGATTCACTATTAACTGATGTTTTGTGTTCTGTTTTGTTTTGTTTTGATTCACTGTTATGTTAGGATTCACTGTTATGTTAACTTGAAACTACATTGTGTTCTGTTTTGTGTTCTGCAAGAGTTAGGTTAATGAATATTTGAAATTTCATATGTTTTGTAGTTTGAATGAAGACATTTGGGAATTAAGGATGCATTTTGATGCAAGAGAACCATTGGAGAGGAAGCTGTCAAGTTCAGATATTACCTATCTGAATTTGGTTGCACTGATGGAAACACAAGGATTTCATGCATATGATTGTTTGTATCACATTTCAGATCCATCTTTAGGAGAGAAAGGGCTGGATTTGGTAGATTGTAATGCTGAATTACATATGGTAAAGAGGACTGTAAAGAGAAACAGTAAGGATACTTTGGTTCTTAATTTGCTAGCTAGGGCTTGTCCATCACCTGTTAGTCAATTTGTGAGACAAGAATGTGATGAGCAAGAATGTGATGAGCAAGAATTGTCTACTATTGTGTACCAGGAGCCTGTTGTGTATGATCTGAGTGAGACTCTTGTATTAGTTGTTGATCAGGATGGAGTAGTGTTTGAAAGTCAGGGTAGCAGCTCTACCACGCCTGTTGCTTGCACACAAGAAAGCAAGAATGTGAATGCCAAGTTGAAAGCTGTTTTGGAAGGAGAAGAAGAGGGATATCAGGGATATGATGCATATGATGACAGTGATGCTTCTGCCTCTGATGAAGATGGTCAAAATCCCCAATTACAAAATCATCCAACTACAAGAGCATAACTGCACATTCACTCATCAAGAACAAAGACACTATCATTGCTTCACAGTAAACCATATAACTGCCACTATCAAGAAACTTACAGGCTCTGCACATGCTAAGAACCTTCTCCCTGTGTATGTGCCTTCAAATGCAACATGCCTCTTCGATGCCCTGCCGTGCTTCTCACAGAACACCATCGTATCAAGCTCAAGCCCATGGTAATCCGGGTCCTCAACTGAAACTGGAAGCTGGACAAGCTAATACAAATTAATTACAGGTGCAGAGGACGAGGAACAAACCAAATCAAAGAAATCCCCAAATCACCTAACAGAAAAATCCCCAATAAATCCTAACCCTAACCCTAACCCTAGCTCGAATGATCTCACCCTGTGCAGCCCGTCAGCGGAGCAGTTGCAGGAGTGCATGTACGGGAGGCTCGACTCGTCGTCGCTGCTCTCGTCCTCAAAAACCATGGCGGCGGCGGCGACGCGGTGCTGCGGGCGTCGGCGAGGAGTGTGCTGGGGTGCGGGAGGAGAGGGAAGAGTGGTCGGGGAGGGGGTCCGACCGAGCGAGCGAGCCTAAGAACGACCGAGCCGGGCTCGTCCTCGTCAGCGCTCGGGCACGCGCCGATTGGCCGCTGTGGCACCTGACGGGTGGGCCCGGGCGGTCAGATCTGCTGTCAATACGTATAAAACACGTTCTTAGTCTCTTTTGCAACGGCCAGACCCAATGTTGGTACTGACATGCAAAAATTACCAATCGTGGTACCAATCTGCACGTAATGCCTGAATTGTGGTACTTCTATGTAATTAACTCTATTTGTGTTCCCTTTTCAGAAAGTTCCTTTTTCTCTTTGTCCAGAAAAGTACATACAATTATGAAGTACGGAAAGAGAAGGTGAGAAATAGAAATGGTAGGGGATAGAGAAGTAGAATGGAAATGGAAAAAGGCGAGGCAAGAAAAAAGGTGTTCAGCTACAGTACAACAGAATAAGCTAATAAACATGTCGCTTGTTGCGTATTACAGAACTTCAGGTGCTCGTATTCTAGTAGATGAAAACGCATTGCTCCTCAAACACAGTTTCCAAATAATTGACAAGGTGGTGTGAGAGTATCATGTCAAGAGGTAGCAACATCAGCTTCACAGAGAAGTTGGAAATATTCCTAGAGTCCCAACGGAAGGTAGCAAACACACACTGCGAGGAGTTAGTTTGTGGTAATGTCCAGTTATTAATTTCTAGACACATGGAGGTAATAGATATGAATGACAGCAATGTGAAAAAGGAAGCATGAGTTCTCAGTGTTCTCCAACAAATTGGATGTGCTAAACATGTACTCAGAGTCATATACTCAGCCCAACTGAGCTAAGTACTCTTTATTTTAGGTTCAGGCCACAACGATAAACAGCTTCAATTAATACTCTTTATTTTGGGTTCAGGTCACAAATAACAAACAGCATCAATTAGCCCAAAAAAGAAATATACAAAAATAAACGTATTATTATTATTTTATGTTCTACTATTTTCGAACGTTTTGATTAATATTCGGAACCAGATCAAAGGGTAGCATATGGTTCAAATATAAAATAGTTCATTTTTTGAAGTGGGATCCTGAAACCATTCCTGTTATGATCAACAGAAGTAACAGTGTCTTGCAGTCTTACCAACTTGGAACAGATACATAACAGAGTGACCACACATACAGATTTTGGAGAAAACATACACCCTACTGCTGTCTGTAACAGCATGTAGAGCTTCTATACTAGATAGTGTAAACCTAAAATTCTAACCACACTGAGTCACCTCTAGCTCTTTCCTGCCAAAAGACATTTAAATAAAGTACCATAAAGACCAGTTAGTACCTCTATAGCTCCGGTCTTCATTTCTTCATTGATGGCTTCTGTCAGGCGGGCCGCACCACCCCCTCGACAGCAACCACCAAGGGCCAGTTCTTTTTGGCTTGTTCCACTCTCAGCCTATTCACAATAGAGTAAGCTTGGAGGTATTCTGGCAGAGCTGTCACCTGCAGATATAGTAGAATAAAGCCAGGGTTTGAGATCTCTATACAGTTTGAACAACAATGACAGTAAACATCAAATCTAGAACTGGTAATCTTGAAGAATTAGTATCAATAAAGCAGATACTGCATAGATTTTATTTCAGATAAACCACAAAGCCGGATGAGATATTTGTTTGCCTTGCCTTTGTAAGTTACGTGATCATGGAACAGCGGTAGCTACTGTGTTTACTTTTATGAAGAGAAATATCAATATAGCAGCAACTACTCTACTCCCCAGAGTACATTACAATGATCAGGACTTCGCAGCTAGGAGATCATAAACCGATGTTCCTCTAGGTTTGCAATAATAACAATGCTAACAACCAAAAGTGCCACCAACGACATCAAAACAGAAATGGATCACTCACCTGGACCATGCCGGATGTGTCGCGGAGGGTGAGGAAGGTGAGGCCGGCGTGGGAGCGGCTGAGGGTGACCCAGCCACAGGGCCTGCGCAAATAAGGCCGCACAGAGCATCCTTCTGGGGCCACTGCATCCTCTCCAGCGCCACGGGAACCTCGGCATCAGTTGTTAGGGTTCAGAGTGTGAGAGGGGAAGCAGGGGGAAGGGCGAGTCGGGGACGGAGAGCAGGAGGAGGCGGCAGAGATACAGTTGACGGTTTTAGGCAGGAGAGCAGCGAGGCGCGGAGGACCAGGCGAACACCAGACTGCAGCATTTCATAAGAACAAAGACTGCGGCATTTCATCGAACAGGACGCGGGCAAGGGTGAATTGATGAATCTTGACAAGAGAGAGCAGTACGTGGGAAGCCGAATATTAGTCCGGAGTGATTCTAGCAGGTAGTGTCAGCCCTGACAGGTGAAGGACGGCGGCGGAGGCGGAAGTAAGAGGAGGCGAGAAGCCGAAGCGTGGCAGCGACAGCGGTGGTGGCAGGTGGGAAGGAGGAGAGGGATGAAGCGTGGGAGAGGGATGAGAATGCGGAAGCGTACTGGGAGGAGGATGCGCGGGAGAGCGAGAGCGAGGCGCCGTGGCCGGAGGAGGACGGCGAGGCGGAGAGCAAGGAGAGCGCGAGGAGGGAGGCTGGGAGAGGCGGAGCGGGTAGACGAGGTGTTGGGGCAGGAGGAGGAGGAAGCGACGGCACGCTGTGGGGGCACGGCGGCGATTCCCAGGTGGAGGAAGGGCTGTGGTGCCGGCGTGGCGGAGGGGCGGAGGGCCGGCGGTGAGAGTCGCCGGAGTACGTGACGGACGCGGCGTGTGCGAGGTTGACGACTCGAGGACTCCCGGCTGACCGTTGGATCAGGAATCAAGCGCGTTAGATTGATTCTTCAGACTCTATTCGATAAGAAGTGATGAAACCATTTCTGCGGGCGCCCAAACGTGAACGGTGGCTGAATCAGCCTGATGATTTCCTACGAAATCATCCGACTAGTTAGCCATCCGATCTGGTGCTGGTGGCCGTCGATCTCAGCACAATAGTCCGGGCATCTTCTTTCCTCTCAACTTATCCATGACGCGCTACAGTCAACACCCCACGTCTCCTATCAAGACGGTAATGTTGCAGAGCAATGCAACACACCGTTGTGGTACCTGCGCCTGCGACATCGCGGCACCAGAGCCACCGGTGAGCGTTGCATCGCAGATCTCAAAGTCGTCAGCGACCGCTGCACCGCTGCACCAGAAGCCACCGGAGGGTTGTTCCATGGAAACACCGAGCGTGACTTCTCCGATGAAGCTTCATTGCAGCTCCGGCAAAGCTTCATTGCAGCCCCGGCAGAGTCTGTTCTGACCCGATCGCAGCTCCAACGACCGGGCGACGCTCCAATGCAGCCCCTGTCGGCGCTCCAATGCAACCCCGACGGCGCGAAAAATAGCTCCAACGCAGCACCTCCTGTGTGCGGTGTTGCAACACCGACGGCGAGCAACCCAACCTTCCCCTGCGTGTTGCATTGCGGCACCAATGACGAGTGGCGCCCGCCTCCGGTCTTCGTGCTGTGATGCAACACCAACGGCGGCGCTCCGCTGGTGGCCGATGCGTCCATGGCGAGCATCACACAACTCCTTCCTGCTCGCAACAATGGTGGTGTGTCCCATGGCGAGGAGCACACAGCTCGTGGTCGCATCGCCTCTCGCTCGCAGCAGAACCCCTATTTGGGCGGGGTGCATCTGGTGGTGGTTGTCGTCGTCCCTCCCGTTTTGCAACAGTGGCGGCCATCGACATGCCCATGGGCGCCTCTCCCTCTCGGATGCAACGGAAGAGGGGGTGGAGAAAGGAAAAAAGATGAGGGGGAGAACAAGTGGAGGAGCGGTCATGGAAGAAGATAAGGCTCAAGGGGGGAAATGGTGATTCATTCGCTCAGGGACACTTGGAGCGCAGGGGGGCCGGTTTATGTGACATTGTTTTCATCCGGTTGAAAACAAACGCTCTCCAATGTAAATAGGGTTAATCTTCTGAATTTTTTCGTTGAGATGGTTGTATTTTTGACCGAGGGTGTCAGGAGCCTCTGCTGACCGGGTTGTGGGCTTGTTCCTCGACCGGTACATGGGCCTGGCCCATTCGGAAACCATTGAAGCTGCAGACTACAAGTACCAGCGAGTAGACATCATTCTGGTTATCCAGTGGATCATTCTGGTTATCCAGTGGATCACGGACGAACCCGACGGCTCCTATCTCCTCCCCCTACCTCTAGTTCATTCGTGTATCCAATTCCTGTTATAGCTACTGGATTCGTATTATAGCTACTGGATTCGTAGGATCAAGTGAGTGTAGATCGTGTGTACCACATATGTATCCTAACATCTGGTATTCATAGCCAGACCACCACTCTTCTCCCCAAAAAAGTTCCATCACCACCATCTGAAGCAATCATTGAAGGAACCATGGATCCATCTATCAAGGAGTATTTTGAGAAGATCATCTCCCTCGTGGAGGAATGTCGAGTCGAGCTTCGCAACAACACAGACACCATCAGGTCCAACAACACCAAGCTTGACGACATGGTGAAAGGACGTGGATGTTGCCTAAAGGGGGGTGAATAGGCGCTTTAAAATAATTATGGTTTAGGCTTGAACAAATGTGGAATAAAAGCGTTTAATATGTCAAGCACAAAACCTAAAACAACTTGGCTCACATATGTGCACCAACAACTTATGCTAAGCAGGATAAACAACTAACTAATAGCAAGATATATTGTAAGTGCATCTAGTGCCCCTTAGTGATTTTGGTGTATTGAAGACTTGTAGGTTAAGGGACTAATATGTGTGTGAGTGTACACAGGCTCTATAAGTCGCTGAGGAGTTTGAGATATTCGAAGAAAGTCGACCCCTAAAAATGAATGTCTTCAACTAAAGACTTTGATGCTTTCTTGAAGACTTTGAAAATGAAGAATTTGGTGTGACCTTGAAGATATTGATACAAGGACTATGAAGCGTGAAGACTTTTGTTTTCGTAGTTTCATTTCCTTTCTTTGAGTCATAGGAAACACCGTACTATTAAAGGGTGTCGAGGTAATACTGAGGAAAATTTCCAAGTGGTGCTCATCTCAAAGCCTACACATACCCAAAACCTTCGAGTGAAGCCTTTAGAAATCTCTTGCAGTTCAGTCAATTTCTTCAGTGACAGAGATGGAGTTCTTCTGGTCTCTAAGGAATTTGTTCTGAATGAGGAGTTGGGATTTCGCCAGTGCGAATTGCCTACCGTGAGGAATATGATAGTCCTGAGGAATTTGACAGTTCAAATCTCCGACCGTTGTTGTGCCTTGCGCCAGCTGTCCAGATATCTTATCCACATAACGGTCATATCATTGGGGGCATTTATGTCATATCATGTCGGGTTGCACCCTGGCTATAAATAGCCGCCCCCCACAACCACTAGCTTGTTGGCTGCTCCGAGAGAGATTGACAAGTGTCATTTGAGAACAACCCATCCTCTGAGGACTTTGAGAGAAAATCATCAGTGAGGAAAAACCCAAAACCCAAAGCACCAAAACCCAAAGTGATTGAGCATCACTGAAGAGATTGTTCTGTGTGGAACCGACGCTTGTTACCTTTAAAGACTGTGCATCTTCCAGACGGTTAGGCGTCATGATCTAGAGCATCCAAGAGGAAATTTGTGGATCGTCGGGTGACCGAGTTTGTGAGGGTTTGGAAGTCTCCCCTGAAGACTTACCACGAGTGTTGGGCGAGGTCTGTGTGACCTTAGCTCAAGGAGAATATGGTAAGGAATGTGTGTCATGGGACTGTGTGTCCTTTGGTTTAAATACCAAGCCGCTCCGAACCAGATGTACGACTGTCACAGTAGTTGGAACTGGGTCATCAAATAATTGTCTTCATCGAGCTCCTGGTTCTATTTCCTCAACCCTTTCATTTCCTTGAAGTACTTGTTGATGAAATTGATTGTTACTGTTTGAGGACTTTGAGTGAAGACTTTCTCAATTTGCTCACCTCAATTTCTTCAGTCACTTTGTCTATCGCCTGCTTATCCTGTTTTCACGCTACTTGTGCTCTGTGTATGATTCATTTCATCAAGATGACTATGCTACTGCTATGTTTCGCACGCACTTGAGTACTTATTCCGCTGCTAGTATTTCGTCACTTAGCAAATTCCTCATCTAGTAATTCCTCAGTGACGAATTTGTAAAAATCGTCTATTCACCCCCCTCTAGTCGATATAACGCACTTTCAATTGGTATCAGAGCAAGGTACTCCCTTGTTCTATGTGATTTTGGTTTAACCACCTGAAGTTTTAGTTATGTCGACCGCAGGCATGATCAAGGTCTCAGCTGGGTGCCCTACCTTCGATGGGACGGACTACCCCTACTGGAAGAACAAGATGCGAATGCATCTTGAGGCAATTGACAACGATCTCTGGTATGTTGTGGAAAATGGTGTTCCCTCCGTCACTCCCATTGTCACTGCTGCTGATGTGAAGAGATTCAAGCAACTTGACTCTCAAGCGAAGAATATCATATGTGGCCATCTGAGCAAAGGTCAGTATGGCAGAGTGAGTGCTTTGGAGACTAGTAAGCTTATCTGGGATAGGTTGTCCAAAGTCAACCAAGGTGTTTCAACTCAACGTGACTCTCGAGATGATGTTCTTTGCAATCTCTTCAGCCGCTTCAAAAGACTCGACAACGAAAATGTGCAGCAAACTTTTGATCGCCTCACTGATATCTCCAATGAGATACAGGCTCTTGGTGCCACTGACATCACCGACCATGAGGTGGTGAAGAAACTGCTGAGATCTCTTGATTCCTCATTCGATACACTTGCTTTGATGATTCAAGAACGTGGAGAGTACAAGTCACTAGATCCTGCTGATATTCTTGAGAGACTCAATACTCATGAATTCCAACAAGTTGAAAAAAGAGACCTCTATGGACCAAGCTATGGGAGAACTCGTGCACTAAAGGCAAAAGCAATTTCCTCATCTGAAGGCGAAGAATCTGACAGTAGCCTTAGTGATCCTGAAGAACTAAGTCAGGAGCTAGCAATGCTCGTGAGGAAATTCCAGAAGTAATCAAGAAGGGGCCGATTTGGAAAATCTTCAAGAAGTGATGACAAGAGAGCAGATTCCTCATCCCGTGATCACAAGAAAAGGACTTGCCCCAAATGCAAGAAATTTGGTCACTACATTGCTGATTGTCCGCTCTAGGAGAAGGAATCAAAGAAGAAGAAGTACAAGGATGACAGTTATCATGAATCGAAGAAAAAGAAGAAATCTTCAAAGTCCTCATCGTCAAAGTCATCATCTCACAATAAGAATAGTTCCAGAAAGGCTCGGACGTTTATTGGCAAGGAAATGGAGTCTGATGCTGAATCTGGAGAATATGAGGAAGTGGAGGAATTTGAGGAAGAATCTGACTCTGGTGTGACTAGCCTAGCCCTTGCTACTGCTTTCGTCAGCAAGTCAATCTTCAACACTGAGGAAAGTGATGACGACTCCAACCTTGGCAACGATGACTATGCTCCCACCTATTGCTTCATGGCAAAAAGTGCCAAGGTATCCACTGCATGCCCCGTCTTTGATGGCACAGACTATCCCAAATGGAAAGTCCTGATGCGGAAGCACCTCCTATCAAAGAATAGTGAGTTATGGACCGTCACTGAAATGGGACTGACGGATCTCTGCAAGATGGACAATGCTGATGAAATTCATAAGTACACTCAGCTGGATGCTCAGGCAAGGAATATCATCTGCTCTAGCTTATCAAAGGACATGTTCAAGTGCATCTGTCATCTTCAAAATGCAAAGCTCATCTGGGATAGGATCTCTGACGTCAATGAAGGCTATCGCACTCGTCAAGATTCCATGTTCATTGAATACAAGAATTTCCTCAAATCTCGGGAAACAGATCCAATTTCATCTTCCCCATCTATGTGTCTCATGGAAAAAGGCTCCAAGGTACTCAAACACCATTCCTCCTCTGAATCATGTGAATGTGAATCTGATGAACTCATGAAGCCTAGTTATTCCAAACTTGCTAACATTGCCACTAAACAACAAACTGCTTTGGAAAGGGTTCAGAAATTGCTAGACAAAAGCGAGGACCTCCTGAATGAGGAAATGGATCATACTCAAACTTTGACTAAGGACCTTCAAAGTCTTCAGTCTAAGTATGATAACCTTCAAAGTCATCATGATGCTCTCTTAGTCGATCATGAGAAGCTTTCTTATGAATTTCTTCAAAGAAAGCAAGATCATGAGAAACTAAGGGTGTCTCATGAAGATCTTCAAAGGGTTAACGGTTCTTTGCTTGCTCAACAGATTAGTACCGCTCAGGAAGATTTCATTCCACCTTGTTTGAAATGCATCGGACGTGAAACTGCTAATTCTTCACCTGAAAGTTCAAATGCTTCTATTGTTGCAAATTCTTCAACTATCTCTGTGGTCACAAATTCCTCATCTGAGGATACCACAAATGTCACTAATGAAAATGCATGGTTGAAGGAATTGTATGTGACAGGCATATACAAAAGTCTCAAAGGGCATCAAACCCTTTGCGATGTGCTTAAAAAGCATATTCTGAACAGGAACCCAGGAAAGAGGGTATTGCCTTTGAGGGGAAACTCAATGTTGATGGATCCTACTGGAAACCTGAGCAGTACCCCAAGACCTCATGGGTTGCTGTAAAAGGACCTCCTGTAGATCCATACACCTTATCTAGTTTTACTTGTGAATCTTCATATTCCTCTGATGAGTCATTTGACTCCAACTATAAACCGTTCAAAAATCAGAATGGTGAAGTATTTGCCAGATATGTTGGTACTAACTGCAGGAACGGTTCTCCGATGAAGAAAACCTGGGTCCCCAAAAGGTATCTTGAAAATCTTCAAGTGAATGTCATCATGACACCACCAGTGAAGAACAGGAACCCCAGATCAAATTCTTCATTTGGACCAAAGTCTTCACAAGGACCAAAGTCCTCACATGGACTAAATTCCTCATATGGTCAAAAGTCATATCATTCTCGTGCTAATGCTTCTGTTTCGCAGGGAAAATCTAAGGGTCATGAATATGTGCATTATTCTTCAAATCATTATGTTCATAAGTCCTCAAAGAACTCCTCTGCGTATTCATATGAGTACTCTAACCCCCTCCTGTGAAACAAAGTGCACTTGCTTCATTGCCACCTTTCTCATATGAAGCTCGCAGAATGATGAACTCTTTACCACCCCTCCAGATGTGGGTGGTGAAGAAATTGAACTAATCTCTTATGCAGGGTGAGGTCTCCAGACGAACTTAAACGTCTGATGACTTTGCTGGAGACCTGAGGAAATGCTTGAAAGGACGCAAGCTAATCACGAAGAAATGAATCATTCATTTCTCACGTCCTCATATTACTTTGCTTACTATGTGATGAAATTCTATCTGATGAATTTGATGTCATATTCTTCACTCTGAAGTATATGTGTTCGTAAGTGGTACTAATTCATCTGCAGGATGAGCCACCCAAAGCAATTGAGTGGGTTCTCGATAGTGGATGCACCAAGCACATGACTGGTGACAAGAATCTATTGATGGACATTCCACTTGCTCCATCTCATTTGGAGCATATCACCTACACTGACAAAGGAAAAAGCAAGGTATTGGGTCTAGGTAAGGTTGCAATCTCGAAGGATCGACACATGGATAAGGTGATGCTTGTCGAATCCCTCGGATTCAACCTCGTGTCTGTCTCAATGCTTTGTGATCTTGATACACTACAACATAACCACCCCTATAGCAACGCATCTTTCCGTATCTAAAAGTTCATATATGCGTTGTTAGTGTCTTTACCAACGGTTTGGGATGCGTTGCCTTATCCAATGTTGCTAGCGCATAGTGCAACGCTTATACCACCGTTGGTAAAATGAACCGTTGCAAGAATGCAACACATAAAACAGAATCGTGCAACGCTTTTATATGTTGGTGCTCAATACACAGGAATCAAAATCCCATTGCTTGCAATAAAGAATTTACAGGGCTTCATACATAATGGGAATATAATATTATTATTTTTATATATTGTCAGCAATTAAATTAATGTTCCACGTAATGATGACAATTATGTACTTCGGGACAAGAAAGACAACAGAATATACTCATGTGAGGAAGAAATCATATATCAAATAAAATTGTTGGATTACAATACTGGATATTACAATAGGAACATCATCCAAATGTGATGCATAATCTAAATATTTTCTTCATAGCGAATCTTAAACAGAAAGCATCCATCAATATATGGCTGTCATCTTTGGCAAATATCGTTGTGTTGTCATCATGTAATCTGACAAATCCAAAGTCTTCAAAGGCTTTAGGAGAGGAGACTTGTATATTGTTGATTTCTCTACAGGTCCACAGCCTTCTACATGTCTACTTGCAAAAGCTTTAGAAGGCTGGTTATGGCATCGACAACTTGGACACGCGGGCATGAGGAACTTGCACACGCTCGTGAAGAAAAAGCACGTCATTGGCATTGAGGGTGTCAAAATCCTCAAGGATCACTTATGTGGGGTGTGTGAGTCTGGAAACATGACCAGATCCAAGCATCCCTCCAAGACTATCATGACTACCACTCGTCCTTTTGAATTGCTTCATATGGATCTCTTTGGTCCCACTCACTATGCCACACTAACAAATACTGCTTGTTTATATGGCTTTGTCCTTACTGATGACTTCTCTCGTTATACTTGGGTGCCTATTATCTTGTACAAATCTGAAGTGTAGGATGTCTTCAAACGATTTTCTTCAAGGGCCTCGATGAATTTCGGTGTTAAGATCAAGCATATCAGGAGTGATAATGGGACCGAGTTCAAGAACACTGGTCTTGATGACTATCTTGATGAACTTGGTATTGCTCATGAGTTATCTGCTCCATATACTCCTCAGCAAAATGGCGTCGTGGAGCGCAAGAATAGGACTCTTGTTGAGATGGCTCGCTGAAAGCACAACATGCTCCCTTTGTGGTTTTGATAATTCATGACAACATACATTGTCTCTTGGACTAATACTTTTACCTAGTGTATTTCAGATAAAAGTCCATGGAGAGATGGGTTGGCAAAAAGGGTTGTGAGGAAATACCCCAAGATGCAAGGAAATGGATTGGCAAAGCTTCAAGCAGAGGACTCTACATTTTACTTTGTGAGAAATCACTTTGAGTCCATAGGAAAGCCAATACTATTAAAAGGGGGTAAGGTATTGTTGGTGAAAAAAATGCTCATACGTGCACAAGTGATAGTCACCAAAAACACCCACAAGCTCTTCCACAAAAGTCTGTCCAAAGTCAAATATCCAAAATCGGTGCAACCAACACTTTCCACTCGGTGCCACCGATTCCCATACTCAGACAGACCTAAGCCAAACCCTAGCCTTTCGGTGCAACCGATTCTGCTTCGGTGCCACCGAGTTCAGCTTGCCAACTTTCTGTTACCCAATTTCACAAAATCAGTCCAACCGAGTTTGTTGAATCGGCGTCACCGAGTTTGGCAATCTGACCGTTGGTTACCTTATCGGTGCAACCGAGTTTTATATATCGGCCTCACCGAGATTCAAAAGTTACTGCCTTTTGGTCACTTCGATACCACCGAGATTCACACATCGGTGTCACCGAGTTGTTCACTTTAGGTGTAATGGTTGGATTTTTGGGGATGCCTATATATACCCCTTCACCACCACCTACTCGAAAGGGAAGCACTCAGAACTATTCCATACTTGCCCCCATCCAGTTTTCTGAGAGAGAGCCACCTACTCATGTGTTGAGATCATGCCATTTCATTCCAACCATACGAATCTTGATCTCTAGCCTCCCCAAGTTGCTTTCCACCAATCCCATCTCTTCCACCAAGCCAAATCTGTGAGAGAGTGATTGTGTGTTGAGGAGTCTATCATCTTGAAACACAAGAGCAAGGAGGTCATCGACATCACCGAGCCTATTACCTTTTGGAGGGTGGTGCCTCCTAGATTGGTTAGGTGTCGCTTGGGAACCTCCTACTTCGTGTTGTGGAGTTGAACCAAGAAGTTTGTACGGGCAAGGAGATCGCCTACTTCGTAAAGATCTACCCATTGTGAGGCTAGTCCTTCGTGGACGGAAGCCGTTATGGAATAGTCAAGGTTGCTACTTCGTGGACCCTTATGCGTGGAGCCCTCCGTGGACTCTCGCGGCCGTTACCCTCCCTGGGTTGAAGACTCCATAAACGTGGACGTACGATAGCACCACCTATCGGAATCACGGGAAAAATCTTTGCGTCTCCAATTGTGTTTGATCTTCCTATCTCAAATCTTTACTTCATGTGCAATGTCTTTACTTTCTGCTGCCATACTTGTTGACATGCATGTGTAGGGTGTGCTAGTCTTGCTATGATTGTTAAAATCTGCCAACCAATTAACTTGGGAAAAGGTTAGGTTTTAAATTCCTGCTAGTAGTCTATTCACCCCCCCTCTAGACACTCTTCTAGTGATCCCTCAATTGGTATCAGAGCATTGGTCTCCATTGCTTCGGTTTCATCACCGTGGAGGAAGATGGATGTGTCTAGTATAGGGAGTTTGAGTTGTAGAGTGCCCATTCTTGATGGAGAGTACTATAGTCAATGGAAAACCTTGATGCTTGAGCTGTTTAATGAATTTCAATTGAGCAAGTATGTCAAGAGCCCTTATGTACCTCCCATTGATCCTTTACATCCCACACACGAAGAGGAAATTGATATGCTATGCAATCTTAGAACTGTTAATCTCATTGTTAGAGCATTGCCTAGAAATGTGCTTAATCAAATGAAGAATTTTGAATGTGCTTATACTTTGTGGAATGATTTGGAGAAACGATATCCAAGTTATTCATAAAGTAATCTTGATGAAATTCTTCATAAAACTATTGCCTTTCACAAAATGACGCCTAGTAATCCCAAGTTTGATGACTATCTATTTGAGCTTAGAGACCTCATGCGTGCTAAAGGAGATGTCATAACCATTAGCAACATAATTGTAGAAGCCATTCGAATTCACAATCTTGAACATTGTCATGATCACAATCCTAACGAATCTCTTGTTCTTTGTGACGAGGATTTCCCACTTGATGATGACAATGTGGAACATGGCTACTATGATGAAGATGAGTTGTTCGACATCGAGTATGAGAAGATCATGAAGAATCTAAGTCTCGTGGCAAACTTCAAGGATTACATGTCCGGAGGAAAAGAGTGGATTCTCGATAGCGGATGCACCGATCATATGACCGGAGATAGAGAAATGTTTGAGGAGATCACACCAAACCATGGACCGCGAAGGTACGTAACGTTTGGAGACAACTCCAAGGGTAAGGTACTTGGTCTTGGTAAGGTGGCCATATCCCATGATAGCTCTATTCAAAATGTTATGCTTGTTGAATCTCTTGGCTACAATCTTCTTTCCGTATCTAGACTTGTCGACTTTGGTTTTAATGTGCTATTCACGAAAGTAGATTGCCAAGTGTTTCGTCAAGACAATCATAACATGGTCTTTACCGGTTTCCGTAGAGGTGATCTATACATTGTCGATTTCACTAAGAGATCCAAACCTCGTACATGTCTTATTGCAAAATCTTCTAAAGGTTGGCTTTGGCATAGAAGACTAGGACATGTTGGCATGCGTAACTTAGACAAGCTTATCAAAGGTGATCATATACTTGGTGTTAAAGATGTTATCTTTGACAAAGATAGACTTTGTAGTGCTTGTCAAGCTGGAAAGCAAGTAGGTGGAAGTCATCCCGTTAAGAATATCATGACTACTAGGAGACCACTCGAGTTACTTCACATGGATCTTTTTGGTCCCAATGCTTATAAGAGCCTCGGTGGAAATTCCTATGGTCTAGTTATAGTTGATGATTTTTCCAGATTTACGTGGGTATTCTTTCTTGATGATAAGTCGTAGGTACAAAAGATCTTCAAGAATTTCGTTCGCAAAGCGCAAAATCAGTTTGAAGTGAAGATCAAGAAGGTTCGGAGCGATAACGGATCGGAGTTCAAGAACACCCATGTGGATACCTTTCTTGACGAAGAAGGTGTCTCACATGAGTTCTCGGCTACGTACACACCTCAACAAAATGGAGTTGTTGAGAGGAAGAACCGAACTCTTATTGAGATGGCAAGAACGATGCTTGACGAATACAAGACGCCAAGACACTTTTGGGCAGAAGCCATGGAAACAGCGTGTCATGCCACAAACCGACTCTACTTGCACAAGCTTCTCGGTAAAACGGCATACGAGCTACTCACCGGTACATTCTTGATAAGCATCGTCGCACAAAATTTGCTCCTAAATCTCATGAAGGATTCCTACTTGGTTATGGATCGAACTCTCACACATACCGTATCTACAACAACTTCACTCGAAAAGTTGAAGAGACGGTAGATGTGAAGTTTGATGAATCTAATGGTTCGCAAGTCGAACAATTGCCAAATGATGTAGGTGATAAGGACCCTTCGGAAGCTATCCAAGACTTGTCCATCAGCAAGATTCGTCCCATGGAGGTGAAGGAAAGTACTTCATCAACTCAAGTGAAAACCCCTACTTCACGTCAAGGTGATCCTCAACACGACATGGAGGCATCCACAAGTGGTACTCGACAAGATGATGAAGAGGAGGAAGTACATCATGAAGATCCACCACAACCTCTTTCACCACCACCTCAAGGGAACGACACCTTCAACAACAACGAAGATGAAGGAGATGATGATGAAGAAGAAGCTCCACCATCCAACAAGCCTAAGCTACCCCGAGTTCGAGAAAGAGTGACCAAGAACCATCCTCTAAACCAAATCTTTGGTGACATACAAACCGGGAGAATCACTCGCTCTAAAACTCGCCTAGCTAAATTTTGTGAGCACTATTCTTTCATCTCTAGCATTGAACCCTTGAAGGTAGAACAAGCTCTTGAAGACCCGGATTGGGTGAACGCAATGCATGAAGAGCTTCACAACTTTGAGAGGAACGAAGTGTGGACACTCGTGGAGAAGCCCGAGGATGAGCACAACATCATCGGAACCAAATGGGTGTTTCGGAACAAGCAAGATGAAGACGGTCAAGTTGTACGCAACAAGGCACGTCTCGTAGCCCAAGGATATACGCAAGTCGAAGGTATGGAGTACGGTGAGACCTATGCCCCCGTCGCTAGACTTGAAGCTATACGCATCCTTCTTGCTTATGCCAATCACCATGATATCACGCTTTATCAAATGGACATTAAAAGTGCCTTTTTAAATGGTGAGATTGAAGAAGAGGTTTATGTTAAGCAACCACCTGGTTTTGTGAATCCTAAGAAACCTAATCATGTTTACAAGCTTCGTAAAGCCCTTTATGGTCTTAAGCAAGCCCCTCGTTCTTGGTACAAATGCTTAACGAAGTTTCTCATTGAAAAGGGTTTTGAAATTGGTAAAATTGACGCAACCTTATTCACTAAAAGAGTTAATGGTGAACTATTTGTGTGTCAAATCTATGTGGATGATATTATCTTTGGATCTACTAAACCACAATTTAGTGAAAGATTTGGAAGGTTGATGTCCGAGAAGTATGAGATGTCCATGATGTGTGAGCTGAAATTATTTCTTGGTTTGCAAATAAAGCAAACGAGAGAAGGAACTTTCATCTCTCAAACTAAGTATACCAAGGACTTGATCAAGAAGTTCAACATGCAAGAGTGCAAAGGTATGAAAACTCCTATGCCTACTAGTGGACATGTTGATCTTACCAAGGAGGACGAACCGGTTGATCAAAAGGTTTATCGATCTATGATTGGTTCATTGCTATATCTATGTGCCTCCCGTCCCGATATTATGCTTAGTGTTTGGATGTGTGCTAGATATCAAGCTGCACCTAAAGAGTGTCATCTTTTGGCCGTGAAACGTATTGTGAGATACTTGATACAAACACCAAACTTTGGCATTTGGTATCCCAAGGGATCTTCTTTTAACCTTGTTGGCTACTCCGATTCGGACTACGCCGGTGACAAGGTTGATAGAAAATCCACCTCGGGTACATGTAAATTTCTTGGTAGATCTCTTGTGTCTTGGTCCTCCAAGAAACAAAACTCGGTATCTCTATCTACTGCCGAAGCTGAGTATATTGCTGCCGGATCATGTTGTGCACAATTACTATGGATGACACAAACGCTTAAGGATTATGAAATCCATGTTAAAAATGTTCCATTACTTTGTGACAATGAAAGTGCTATTAAAATTGGTCATAATCCTGTGCAACATTCTCGAACTAAACATATTCAAGTTAGACATCATTTGATTCATGATCATGTTGCCAAAGGAGATATTAATCTTAAGCATGTTCACACTAACAAACAATTGGCTGATATCTTTACTAAGCCACTTGATGAGAAAACGTTTTGTCATTTGAGGAGTGAGTTGAACATCATTGATGCTTCAAACTTGAGCTAGTCTCACTCTTTTGCATGCAAGGGCATGAGCTTTCTTGATATTTCCATGATCTTGTGACATGTTATCTTATGCCATGGAATTCTATGCCCCCTTGTATTGCATCTAACATTTTGTAGGTACTTGGAAGAACTTCATTCCACAAGATTGCCATCAACTCCAATTATAAGCAATCTTGTCATGACCAAGTATCCACAACCCCTCTAGATGATGGAAGGAAGAAGACAACAAGAACATATCCTTGAAACACATTTATAATTCTTAATTGGTATCATGTCAAAATGGATATATATACTGTTCTTCCTTGCTTGACTAACCTTTGTAGGTGACAAGTGTACTAAAACGAGAAGGATTGCTCCCAACTCAAGATGATCTTCATCAACCTCGAGCATCCTCAACAAGTTCATCTACAAGCCATGTCATCAACATCACTCAAAGGTATGTACTCATATCCTTGAAAAAGGCTTTACTCCAAGAAATGAGCAAAAGCAACTCAAGTGATATGAAAACATTAAACTGCTTAATCGAAAAATGGTAACCCCATTTTGAGCTTAACGATGAGTATGACCTATGATCAAGTATTCTTGCTTGGCTCCTAAGTCAATATACTCTAATATAGGTGACCTTGTCACCGCCCATCATCTAGTTAAGCATTTTGAGTTGGTTCATTCTCTAGTTGCAAAATTTCTTGGAACCACTCAAATCTTCACTAGTTGATATCCTTTTGTAAAAACTTTTGCATTCCCTTTTGAAAATTTCTTTTGACACTTTGTTATTAGCAATGTTTGAGAAATCTCGATCTACTTCGGAGTCTCCGATTTCAAAATCACTTTGCCAAGTTTCTGTTTCAGCCTCGGAGCCACCGATACAAATAACTCGGTTCTACCAAATTAGCAGAACAGCTGTAAAACATAATCTCGGTACCACCGATTTATTTGTCTCGAAGCCACCGATTTGATTTCTTCTCTTATCTGGATTCATAATTGCAAACCTGTGTTTCTTTAGTAATCCTACTAGAGATGGTTTTGTTCCTTCGATGATCCCTTATTATTAAAAAATTCTTAGGGGGAGAAACTTTATTCAAGGATCCCTAACTCAAAGGAGGAGAAGTCTTACAAGATCTCAGATCAACCAAGGGGGAGAGAAATTATTTTCCATGATTCCCTCAGTTTCTAATGCTATCTATGATTCTCATATCTGTGAACCCTACATTCTATGACCTTGTTCTCAAGGATCCCTTCTTAATCAATGATCCCTGTATCTGTCCCTGTGTATGACCTTTTTGGAAATTAATGCCAAAGGGGGAGAAATACCAAAGCTTCAAATAGCTGAAGGGGAGATACATGCTTATGCAAAGGGGGAGATATAATCAAGGGGGAGAGGAGAATATCAAAGCTTACATCTATATAGACAAGGGGAGAATACCAAAGCAGGGGGAGAAGTTTTGTTGTTTTCCAAAGGAGAGAGATCATGCTAAATCTTATTCTAATTGATACTCTTATCTCTTATTTGTTATTGTCATGTTAGAATTTTCTCACCCTATCCAATCCCAATATCTACATGCTAAGATTCAGGGGGAGAAGATGATCTACTATTTTCATATCAGGGGGAAAGTTCTAAATGATCTTGGAGACATATCAATCTTAAAGGATACTATCTTCTATATGTTCTCCATATCTTGGTACTTTTGAGTTCTATTGCCTTGTTGATTGATAGAATACTCTTGTGTTTCCTAACATTGTTTTCTCAAGTGTACCTCTACTGCTAGAATGCTCAAGAACTCAAGGTAAGTATATGCATCATATCTTTGATCAAGATGATCTCTTGCTTCTTGCACAAATTGTTTGCAAGAGTGAAGTCTTAAACAAGGATGTAACTCATTCACATATTTGATGCATATAGCCAAGATACACATGACTCATTATATCCCTTCTACTATATGTGTGTCCATGCATTCCAAAGCAACTATCCTTTAAAGGGATTGCACACATTTAGGGGGAGCAAATCTAAGTCATGTGTCTCTCAAAGTCTTCATTATATCCATGCATATCTTTATTTGAAGCTTTGATTGTATGTTGTCATCAATTACCACAAAGGGGGAGATTGAAAGCACAACATGCTCCCTTGGTGGTTTTGATAATTCATGAAAACATACATTGTCTCTTGGACTAATACTTTTACCTAGTGTATTTCAGATAAAAGTCCATGGAGAGATGGGTTGGCAAAAAGGGCTGTGTGGAAATACCCCAAGATGCAAGGAAATGGATTGGCAAAGCTTCAAGCAGAGGAATCTACATTTTACTTTGTGAGAAATCACTTTGAGTCCATAGGAAAGCCAATACTATTAAAAGGGGGTAAAGTATTGTTGGTGAACAAAATGCTCATACGTGCACAAGTGATAGTCACCAAAAACACCCACAAGCTATTCCACAAAAGTCTGTCCAAAGTCAAATATCCAAAATCGGTGCAACCAACACTTTCCACTCGGTGCCACCGATTCCCATACTTAGACAGACCTAAGCCAAACCCTAGCCTTTCGGTGCAACCGATTCTGCTTCGGTGCCACCGAGTTCAGCTTGCCAACTTTCTGTTACCCAATTTCACAAAATCGGTCCGACCGAGTTTGTTGAATCGGCGTCACCGAGTTTGGCAATCTGACCGTTGGTTACCTTATCGGTGCAACTGAGTTTTATATATCGGTCTCACCAAGATTCAAACGTTAATGCCTTTTGGTCACTTCGGTACCACCGAGATTCACACATCGGTGTCACCGAGTTGGTCACTTTAGGTGTAACGGTTGGATTTTTGGGGATGCCTATATATACCCCTTCACCACCACCTACTCGAAAGAGAAGCACTCAGAACTATTCCATACTTGCCCCATCCAGTTTTCTGAGAGAGAGCCACCTACTCATGTGTTGAGATCATGCCATTCCATTCCAACTCTAATGTTATGATTGTTAAAATCTGCCAACCAATTAACTTGGGAAAAGGTTAGGTTTTAAATTCCTGCTAGTAGTCTATTCACCCCCCCCCCTCTAGACACTCTTCTAGTGATCCCTCACTCGCACCATGCTTGAAGAATACAAGACCCATCGTCGTTTCTGGCCTGAGGCAATCAATACTGCTCGCTGATGTCTACTACGCAACTTTATTCTTGTAGACTCGTGTTGGGCCTCCAAGCGTAGAGTTTTGTAGGACAGTAGCAATTTTCCCTCAAGTGGATGACCTAAGGTTTATCAATCCATGGGAGGTGTAGGATGAAGATGGTCTCTCTCAAACAACCCTGCAAGCAAATACAAGAAATCTCTTGTGTCCCCAACACACCCAATACAATGGCAAATCATATAGGTGCACTAGTTCGGCGAAGAGATGGTGATACAAGTGCAATATGGGTGATAGATATAGGTTTTTGTAATCTGAAAATATAAAAACAGCAAGGTAACAAATAGTAAACAGCTAGCAAAACGGTATATTAATGCTTGGAAACAAGACCTAGGGTCCGTACTTTCGCTAGTGCAATCTCTCAACAATGCTAATATAATTGGATCACATAACCATCCCTCAACGTGCAACGAAGAATACTCCAAAGTTCTTATCTAGCGGAGAACATAAGAAATTGTTTGTACTACCTTAAAGTTATCCTTTCCGATCGATCTATCCAAGAGTTCATACTAAAATAACACCAAGTTATCCTTTCCGATCGATCTATCTAAGAGTTCGTACTAGAATAACACCATATGATACGCATCAACCAACTCTAATGTCACCTAGATACTCCAATGTCACCACAAGTATCCATGAGTTATTTATACGATGCGCATCAAACAATTTCAGATTCATAATACTCAATCCAACACAAAGAACCTCAAAGAGTGCCCCAAGATTTCTATCGGAGAACGTAGGACAAGAACGCGCATCAACCCCTATGCATAGATTACCCCAATGTCACCACGGGAATCCGCAAGTTAAGTACCAAAACACACATCAAGTGAATCAATAGAACACCCCATTGTCACCACGGGTATCCATATGCAAGACATATATCAAGTGTTCTCAAATCCAATATTCAATCCAACATAACGATATCTCAAAGGGAAAACTCAATTCATCACAACAAGATAGAGAGGGGAAAACACCATATGATCCAACTATATTAACAAAGCCCGCGATACATCAAGATCATGCCATCTCAAAAACATGAGAGAGAGAGATTGAGCACATAGCTACTGGTACATACCCTCAGCCCCGATGGTGGACTACTCCCTCCTCGTCATGGCCTCCGTCGGGATGATGAAGATGGCCACCGGAAATGATCTACCCTCTCCGGCAAGGTACTGGAATGCCTCCAGATTGGTTTTTCCCCGATACAGAGAGTTGCAGCGGCGGTACTTCTCGTCTAGGGTTATTTCTGGTGGCTTCTATATATATAGGATTTTTGGGCCTCGGTTTCACGCGAAGATGGGCCACGAGTGGAGCGCAACCCACCAGCGCAAGCCCGGGGGGGCTGGCGTGCCGTAGTGGGTTGTGCCCACCTCGTGGCTCTTCTGGCCCTCCCACGAAGCTTCTAGTGCCTCTTTTGTTCCAAAAAAATCATCAAAAAGTTTCGGGCGATTCTGAGAACTTTCATTTTCTGCACAAAAACAACAACACGGTAATTCTGCTGAAAACAACGTCAGTCCGGGTTAGTTCTAAATAAATCATATAAAGTGCATTAAACCATATAAAAGTATTGTAAACATAGGCAATCATGGCATGAATACTTCATAAATTATAGATACTTTGGAGACGTATCACTTGCCACATCATCAACAGGGTATATCTTCACAAATTCCTCAAGAAGACTTCATATGAACTCCTCACTGACAAGAAACCCAATGTGAGTTATTTCCAAGTCTTCGGTGCTAAATGCTGGATTAGAGATCCTCACCACAGTTCTAAATTTGCACCGAAAGCACATGAAGGTTTTATGCTTGGTTACGGAAAGGACTCGGACACCTACAGAGTCTTCAACACCTATCACAACAAGGTTGTTGAAACTGTAGATGTGCGGTTCGATGAAACTAATGGCTCGCAAAGAGAGCACCTTCCTCTTGTGCTAGATGAAATGCCTCCCGAGGAATCCATTAGGTTCAAGGCCACTGAAGATGTGATACCCACTGAAGAACCTCTACCTTCTGAAGAAGTTGTCCTGAATACATAAGACATTCATGCTGGTGCCCGTGAGGAAAATGGCGCTGAAGAAAATGCTCAGGCCCAACGAAGTCATCAACCTGCTCATCCGAGAGTTGCGAATGAAGTGTAGATTGAGAAAATCCTCGACGACATCAATGCACCAGGTCCTCTCACTTGCTCAAGAGCTTCTCATTTGTCTGACTTTTGTGGGCACTTTGCTTTTGTCTCTATCACAGAGCCCACCAAAGTTGATGAAGCTTTTATGGAGCCTGAGTGGATTCAAGCTATGCAAGAAGAATTGCATCAATTCAAGCTCAACAACGTGTGGGAACTTGTCAAGCGTCCAGATCCTCGCAAGCACAACATCATTGGTACCAAGTGAATCTACCGCAACAAACAAGACAAACTTGGTCAGGTAGTGAGGAATAAGACCCGTCTTGTTGCACAGCGCTACACACAGGTTGAGGGAATTGACTTTGATGAAACTTTTGCACATGTTGCTAGACTTGAAGCTATTCGCATATTGCTTGCTTATGCTAACCATCACAATATCATCTTATATCAAATGGATGTGAAAAGTGCATTCCTCAATGGTAAGCTTGAGGAAGAAGTATATGTTGCTCAACCCCCAGGTTTTGAAGATCCTAAGCATCCTGGCAAAGTTTTCAGACTCAACAAGGCTCTCTATGGCCTCAAGCAAGCCCCTCGGGCGTGGTATGACACTCTGAAGGAATTCCTCATGAAGAAAGGCTTCAAACCCGGTTCACTTGACCCAACTCTTTTCACAAAATCATATGATGACGAATTAATTGTGTGCCAAATATATGTGGACGATATTATCTTTGGCTATACTGAAAAATGTTATAGTGAAGAATTTGCCTATATGATGAGTGAAGAATATCAAATGTCTATGATGGGAGAGCTGAAATTCTTCTTAGGCCTTCAAATTCATCAACAACGCAATGACATCTTCATCTCTCAAGAGAAATACCTCAAGGATGTCCTGAAGAAATTCGGCATGTGAGATTGCAAAGGCATCAAGATTCCTATGCCCACAACTGGTCAACTCTGCACTGATGAAAATGGTAAAGATTTCGATTAGAAGGTATATCGCTCCATGATTGGCTCTTTATTGTATCTATGTGCATCTAGGCCAGATATTATGCTTAGTGTTTGCATGTGTGCCCATTTTCAAGCAACACCGAAGGAATCACACCATAAGGCTGTGAAGCATATTCTTCGATATCTAGCTCACACACCAACACTAGGATTATGGTACCCCAAGGGATCAGATCTTGACCTCATTGGATATTCTGATTCTGATTATGATGGTGATCGTGTGGACCGCAAGTCAACATCAGGCACATGTCATTTCCTCGGACGATCCTTAGTCTGTTGGTCCTCGAAGAAGCAGAACTACGTGTCACTATCTACTGCTGAAGCTGAGTACATTGCTGCTGGTTCTTGTTGTGCTCAACTGCTGTGGATGAAGCAAACTCTCAAGGACTACGGCATCAACGTGAAGAATGTCCCTCTCTATTGCGACAACGAGAGTGCCATAAAGATTGCTCACAACCCAGTTCAGCACTCGAAGACTAAGCACATTCAGATTCGTCATCATTTTCTTCGTGACCATGTGTTGAAGGGCGACATCTTCATCGACCACGTGAAGACTGAAGAACAACTGGCTGATATCTTCTTAAAGCCCTTGGATGAGAAGAGATTTTGCAAATTGCGGTGTGAGCTAAATTTCTTAGAATCTTCGAATGTTCTTTGAAAAGGACACCCATCCTAACACTTATGCAAAATTGATGACTTTGATGTGCAACACATGAAGTAACGTTTTTCTTCAATCAATGAAGACTAACTCTCTAAGTGTGAAGAAATTAATAAAGAATTTGATTCTTAGAACCCTATGACAATTGTACGCGGTGTCTGAAATCATCATTCTTATACGGTGTTGAAATTCTTCAACATTGAGTTTTTTCGTCATTTTGCAAATTCTTCAAATTTTTAAATTCCTCAAGTTTGCAAATTCTTCAAACCTTTGAACCGGTGTTCTTCATATGAGTTTCTCTTCATTGACTATATTTATATATATATTGAGTTTTCAATGTCGTTAACAGCATTCACTTATTGCTAATTCTTCAAGTTGATTTTCTTCTAAGTGAATGTGATTAGACCCGTTCCCCTCTATGCTAAACTCAACCCAGTCTGTTCACAAATTCTTCATATGCGTTCTATTTGAAACCCGTTCAAAATCTTCACTGTGTCCTTGTCAGCTGAAGAATTTGCGAACGAAACTTTAAAAAAATTGATTTCAATTTTTGGAGGGTTACCGCTCAAACAGATTCTGATTCCCACGACTGGATAACCCCCGATCCTCCACTATCTCCACTTCTCAGTACATGGGTGACACATGTCGTGTGGAGAGCAAGGGTCAGGGGTAGAAATGTCCAAAATCTTCGGGCATTCAGTTTTTCACCTCCACTATAAATACCCATCCCCCTTCTCTACTCAAAGTTACTCCTCTCGCTCTCACCCCCATCGCTCTCGAGCTCAGACCTAGCGCCGCCGCTAATCCTCATCGTCGCCAGAGAGGAAGAGCTTCACTGCCTCAACCTCCTTGCTGTCATACTCACATCGACTGCGAAAATCTTCACTTTGCCGCCGTTGTAGCTGTCTTCCACCGCCAAGTTAGGGCGTGGGAGATCTGGACTGACGAACTTCACAGTTCCTACTCTCAGTTCGTCGTGTTCTTCATAAAGGTAATTAAAATATGATTTTACTGTCCTATTTAGATCCTTATGATTTTCACAAAATCCTCAAAAGGTATTTATTCTTCAGCAATCCATTTCTTATGCACCGAACAAACTCCTTCTCTTGATTTATTTCTCTAAGTTACGATTTTGTTCAAGATTCCTCAATTGTGTGGATCTTCAAATCTGCACAACTCTGGAACCTAAGTCAAGAACACTTAGTGAAATTCTTCAAAGACATCTATGGTCAAATTCCTCAACTTGATATACTTTGAAAATTTTCTGAGAACACATATGGCCTCTTCAAATTCTTCGCACATATACTCTGTTCACAGGTACAAAATGTCTGTTGATGAATCTCTAGGTTCTCATCAACTTAACTCATTTGCAGCGTTCCTCGAAGAAAAAATGCATACATCTTCAGAATCTTCAAAAGTTCAAATTCCTCAGCCAAAGAAACTGACATATAGGAAAAGACCTCAGAAAGGAGGAAAGAAACCAGAAGTGCACACTGCTTTTGAAATACCTGAGGACATATATGATGAATATTGCACACCAGATGAAGCTACTCATGGCAAAGAAACCCAGAAGTAGCGCAAAATTCGCATACAGAGAATTGAGAGGAGATGGGCAAGGGAATGGAAGGAATATCGTTATGTTACGCCCAAGTACATGAAGAAATTCGCTGTTAATCCTCCCTGCCAAAGACTGATATGTCTCCAACGTATCTATAATTTTTGCTTGTTCCATACTGTTATATTATCATTCTTGGATGTTTTATAATCACTTTATAGCAACTTTATATCATTTTTTGGGACTAACCTATTGACATAGTGCCAAAGTGCCAGTTGCAGCTTTTGCTTGTTTTTTACTTCGCAGAATATCAATACCAAATGGAGTCCAATCGCGACGAAACTTTTTGGAGATTTTTTTGGGCCAGAAGACATCTAGTGGGCCAAAGAAGTGCCAGAGGGAAGGGTCGAGGAGACCACAACCCACCAGGGCGCGCTAGAGGCCCCGGGCACGCCCTGATGGGTTGTGCCCTCCTCGAGGCCCCTCTCCACCGCCTCTGACTGTTGGGGAACGTTGCATGGGAAACAAAAAAAATTCCTACGCACACACAAGATCTATCCATGGTGATGAGCATCTACGAGAGGGAGAGTGGATCTACATACCCTTGTAGATCGCTAAGCGGGAAGCATTAAGAAACGCGGTTGATGTAGTCAACGTCTTCGCGATCCAAATCGCTAGCCGTCCCGCGATCCAATCATGATCTAGTATCGAACGGACGGCACCACCGCGTTCAGCACACGTACAGCTCGATGACGATCTCCGCCTTCTTGATCTAGCAAGAGGGAGCGGAGAGGTAGAGAGTTCTCCGGTAGCGTGGCGGCGCAGCGGCGGTGGTGGTGGAACAATTCCAGCAGGGCTTCACCTAAGCACCGCTGAAACTAGAGGGAGTCGATCTATTGGGGAGAGAGGGTTGCACCGTGGCTTTGTCTTGGGTGCGGCTGCCCTCTCTCCCCTCTAGTATATATAGGAGGGAGGGAAGGGGCTAGCCGACCTAGGGATCCTCCTAGGAGTCGGCCGCAAGGAGGTGGAGGTGGAGGAGTCCACCTCCAATCCTACTCCTGGTAGGACTCCTTCCCTTCCCCACTTGGGTTTTCCTTTTCCCACAAGACCAGCCGCATAGGCCCTCTTGGGCTGGCCGCCCAGCCCACCAGGGGCTGGTGCGCCACCCTAAGGCCCATGTGACCCCCTTGGGGTGTGGTGGCCCCACTTGGTGGACCCCCGGAACCCATTCGTCACTCCCGGTACACTGCCGGAAATGCCCGAAATCTTTCCGGAGTTCAAACACCACTTTCCTATATATCAATCTTTACCTCTAGACCATTCCGGAGCTCCTCGTGATGTTCGGGATCTCATCCGGGACTCCGAACAACCTTCGGTCACCAACATACATAACTCTACTATATCGAAATGTCACCTAACCTTAAGTGTGCAGACCTTGCGGGTTCGAGAACTATGTAGACATGACCGAGACACCTCTACGGTCAATATCCAATAACAGGACCTGGATGCCCATATTGGTTCCTACATATTCTACGAAGATCTTTATCGGTTGAACCTCTATGTCAAGGATTCAGTTAATCCCGTATGATGTTCCATTTGTTCTTCGGTATGTTACTTGCCCGAGATTCGATCGTCGGTATCTCTATACCTAGTTCAATCTCGTTACCGGCAAGTCTCTTTACTCGTTCCGTAATACAATATCCCATGACTAACACTTTAGTCACATTGCTTGCAAGGCTTATTGTGATGTTGTATTACCGAGTGGGCCCTCAGATACCTCTCCGTCATACGGAGTAACAAATCCCAGTCTCAATCCATGCCAGCTCAACAGACACCTTCGGAGATACCTATAGAGCATCTTTATAGTCACCCAGTTACGTTGTGACGTTTGATACACACAAGGTATTCCTCTGGCGTCAGTGAGTTGCATGATCTCATGGTCATAGGAACAAATACTTGACAAGCAGAAAACAATAGCAATAAACTGACACGATCATATGATACGTTTATAGTTTGGGTCTTGTCCATCACATCATTCTCCTAATGATGTGATCCCGTTATCAAATGACATCTCATGTCTATGGCTAGGAAACCTTGACCATCTTTGATCAACGAGCTAGTCTACTAGAGGCATACTAGGGACACAATGTTGTCTATGTATCCACACATGTATCAGTGTTTCCAATCAATACAATTATAGCATGGATAATAAATGATTATCATGAATAAGGAAATATAATAATAACTACTTTCATTATTGCCTCTAGGGCATATTTCCAACAGTCTCCCACTTGCACTAGAGTCAATAATCTAGCTCACATCACTATGTGATTTACATTGTTATGAATCTAACACCCTTACAGTTCTGGTGTTGATCATGTTTAGCCCTTGGAATAGGTTTAGTCATCGGATCTGCAACATTTAGATCCGTGTGCACTTTGCAAATATTTATGCCGTCCTCCTTGATGTAATCGCGGATGAAATTGAAACGTCGCTTTATGTGTCTGGTCCTCTTGTGAAACCTTGGTTCCTTGGCTAGAGCAATGGCACCAGTGTTGTCACAGAATAGAGTCATTGGGTTTAGTGCACTGGGCACTACTCCAAGATCTGTCATGAACTCCTTCATCGAGACACCATCCTTCGCCGCCTCCGAGGCAGCGATGTACTCCGCTTCGCATGTAGAATCAGCTAGCACGCTTTGCTTGGAACTACACCAGCTTACTGCACCCCCATTGAGAATAAATACGTATCCGGTTTGAGACTTAGAGTCATCCGGATCAGTGTCAAAGCTTGCATCGATGTAACCATTTACGACGAGCTCTTGATCACCTCCATAAACGAGAAACATGTCCTTAGTCCTTTTCAGGTACTTCAGGATATTCTTGACCGCCGTCCAGTGTTCCATTCCTGGATCACTTTGAAACCTTCCGGCCATACTTATGGCAAGGCTGACATCGGGTCTTGTGCACAGCATTGCATACATGATAGAGCCTATGGCTGAAGCATAGGGGACGACACTCATCTTTTCTCTATCTTCTGTAGTCACTGAGCATTGAGTCTTACTCAACTTCACACCTTGCAATACAGGCAAGAACCCCTTCTTGGACTGATCCATTTTGAACTTCTTCAAAACTTTGTCAAGGTATGTGCTCTGTGAAAGTCCTATTAAGCGTCTCGATCTATCTCTATAGATCTTGATGCCTAATATGAAAGCAGCTTCTCCTAGGTCCTTCATTGAAAAACTCTTTTTCAAATATTCCTTCACGCTTTCCAACATTTCTATATTGTTTCCAATCAGCAATATGTCATCCACATATAATATTAGAAACTCTATAGAGTGCCCACTCACTTTCTTGTAAATACAAGCTTCTCCGTAAACTTGTATAAACCCGAACGCTTTGATCACCTCATCAAAGCGAAGATTCCAACTCCGAGATGCTTGCACCAGTCCATAAATGGATCGCTGGAGTTTGTAAACTTTGTCAGCATTCTCTGGATCGACAAAACCTTCTGGTTGCATCATATACAACTCTTCCTTAAAGAAACCGTTAAGGAACGCTGTTTTGACATCCATCTGCCAAATTTCATAATCGAAACAGGCAGCTATTGCTAACATGATTCTGACAGACTTAAGCATCGCTATGGGTGAGAAGGTCTCATCGTAGTCAACTCCTTGAACTTGTGAAAAACCCTTTGCCACAAGTCGAGCTTTATAGACAGTGGCATTACCGTCCGCGTCCGTCTTCCTCTTAAAGATCCATTTGTTCTGAATGGCCTTTCGCCCTTCAGGTAATACTTCCAAAGCCCATACTTTGTTTTCATACATGGATCCCATCTCGGATTTCATGGCCTCTAACCATTTCTCGGAATCCGGACCCATCATCGCTTCTCCATAGCTCGTAGGTTCATTGTTGTCTAACAACATGACCTCCAAGACAGGGTTGCCGTACCACTCAGGAGCAGTACGCGTCCTTGTCGACCTACGAGGTTCGATAGCAACTTGATCCGAAGCTTCATGATCATCATCATTAACTTCCTCTTCAATTGACATAGGCTCTACAGAAACATCTTTTTGCGCTGCGCTACTCTCTGGTTGAAGTAAAGGTTCAACAACCTCATCAAGTTCTATCTTCCCCCCACTCAATTCTTTCGAGAGAAACTCTTTCTCAAGAAATGTTCCGTTTTTAGCGACAAACACTTTGCCTTCGGATCTGAGATAGAAGGTATACCCAACTGTCTCTTTTGGGTATCCTATGAAGATGCATTTCTCTGCTTTGGGTTCCAACTTTTCAGGCTGAAGCTTTTTGACATAAGCATCACATCCCCATACTTTAAGAAACGACAACTTTGGCTTCTTGCCAAACCATAGTTGATATGTCATCGTCTCAACGGATTTCGATGGTGCCCTATTTAAAGTGAATGCAGCTGTCTCTAATGCATAACCCCAAAACGATAGTGGCAAATCGGCAAGAGACATCATAGATCGCACCATATCCAATAAGGTTCGATTACGACGTTCGGACACACCATTAGGTGTTCCAGGCGGTGTCAATTGTGAAACAATTCTACACTCTCTTAAGTGAAAGCCAAACTCATAACTCAGATATTCTCTTCCTCGATCAGATCGTAGGAATTTTATCTTCTTGTTACGATGATTCTCAACTTCACTCTGAAATTGCTTGAACTTTTCAAACGTTTCAGACTTGTGTTTCATTAAGTAAATATACCCATATCTACTTAAATCATCAGTGAAGGTGAGAAAATAACGATATCCACCGTGTGCCTCAATGCTCATCGGACCGCACACATCAGTATGTATGATTTCCAACAAGTCACTTGCCCGTTCCATTGTTCCAGAGAACGGGGTTTTAGTCATCTTGCCCATGAGGCATGGTTCACATGTGTCAAGTGATTCAAAATCAAGTGACTCCAAAAGTCCATCAGCATGGAGCTTCTTCATGCGTTTTACACCAATATGACCTAAACGGCAGTGCCACAAGAAAGTGGTACTATCATTATCAACTCTACATCTTTTGGCATCAATGTTATGAACATATGTATCATCACTATCGAGATTCAATAAGAATAAACCCCTCACATTTGGTGCATGACCATAAAAGATATTACTCGTATAAATATAACAACCATTATTCTTCGATTTAAATGAGTAACCATCTTGCAATAAACAAGATCCAGATATAATGTCCATGCTTAACGCGGGCACTAAATAACAATTATTCAGGTTCATCACTAATCCCGATGGTAATCGAAGAGGGAGCGTGCCGACAGCGATCACATCAACCATGGAACCATTTCCCACATGCATCGTCACTTCGTCCTTTGCCAGCCTCCGTCTATTCCGCAGTTCCTGTTTTGAGTTGCAAATGTGAGCAACCGCACCGGTATCAAATACCCAGGCACTACAATGAGAGTTGGTAAGGTACACATCAATAACATGTATATCATATATACCTTGTTTGTTGTTGGCTGCCTTCTTGTCAGCCAAATACTTGGGGCAGTTCCGCTTCCAGTGACCAGTTCCCTTGCAATGAAAGCACTCAATTTCTGGCTTGGGTCCAGCCTTGGGTTTCTTCACGGGAGGAGCAACTGTTTTGCCACTGTTCTTGGAGTTACCCTTTTTACCCTTGTCATTCTTCTTGAAACTAGTGGTTTTATTGACCATCAACACTTGATGCTCCTTCTGAATCTAAGACTCAGCAACTTTCAACATCGCAAACAGCTCGGCGACTGACTTGTTCATTCCGTGCAAGTTATAGTTCAACACGAATCTCTTGTAGCTAGGTGGCAATGGTTGAAGAACTCTGTCAGTGATCGCCTCTGGCGGAAGGGGCATACCCAATTCAGCCAGATGGGTGGAATACCCAGACATTCTGAGTATGTGTTCACTGACAGACCCGTTCTCCTCCTTCTTGCAAGCATAGAACTTATCGGAGGTCTCATACCTCTCAATCCGGGCATTCTTCTGAAAGATAAACTTCAACTCTAGGAACATATCATATGCTCCATGATGTTTAAAACGTCTTTGAAGTCCCGGTTCTAAGCCATACAACATTGCACATTGAACCATTGAGTAATCATCAGAACGTGCCTGCCAGGCGTTCACAACGTCTGGAGACTCTACTGGAGCGGG
The DNA here is from genome assembly GCA_039707655.1 of Elymus sibiricus. Lineage (NCBI taxonomy): Eukaryota > Viridiplantae > Streptophyta > Magnoliopsida > Poales > Poaceae > Elymus > Elymus sibiricus. The sequence continues at coordinate 89,768,866 of CM077669.1, forward strand.
TGGTTCACCAAGTGGTGCATCAAGGACATAAGCCTTTTGGGAAGCCATAAGGATAATCCTTAGATTACGGGCCCAGTCCACAAAGTTACTTCCATCATCTTTCAACTTAGCTTTCTCTAGGAACGCATTAAAATTCAGCGGTGCTACTGCACGAGCCATTGATCTACAACATAAATATTGCAAAGAGAACTTAGACTATTGTTCAAGATAATGAGTTTAGTTAATCATATTACTTAAAAACTCCCACTCAAATTGACATCCCTCCGGTCATTCGAGTGTCACATGATCCAAATCCACCAACTCAAGTCCGATCATCACGTGAGATGAGGTGGTTTCAATGGTGAACATCTTCATGTTGATCATATCTACTATATGACTCATGTTCGACCTTTCGGTCTCTTGTGTTTCGAGGCCATGTCTGTACATGCTAGGCTTGTCAAGTTTAACCCGAGTGTTCCGCACGTGCAACACTGGCTTGCACCCATTGTATATGAACGTAGAGTCTATCACACCCGATCATCACGAGGTGTCTCGAAACGACGAACTTTCGCAATGGTGCACACTCGGGGAGAACACAATTTTATCTTGAAATTTAAGTGAGGGATCACCTTATAATGCTACCGTCGTCCTAAGCAAAATAAGATGCATAAAAGGATTAACATCACATGCAAATCATAAGTGATATGATATGGCCATGAACTTGTGCTTTTGATCTCCATCTCCAAAGCACTGGCATGATCTCCATCGTCACCGGCATGACACCATGATCTCCATCATCTTGATCTCCATCAACGTGTCGCCATGAGGTTGTCACGCCAACTGTTGCTTCCACGACTATTGCTAACTCATAGCGATAAAGTAAAGCAAAACGACGAAAATAAATTAAAGACAACCCTATGGCTACTGCCGGTTGCCGTACTCATCGACATGCAAGTCGTGATATTCTATACAATACATGATCATCTCATACATCATATATATCTCATCATGTAATTGGCCATATCACATCACAACATACCCTGCAAAAACAAGTTAGACGTCCTCTAATTGTTGTTGCATGTTTTACGTGGCTGCTACGGGTATCTAGCAAGAACAATTCTTACCTACGCAAAAACCACAACGGTGATACACAAATTGCTATTCAACCTTCTCAAGGACCGCCTTTGTCGAATCCGATCCAACTAAAGTGGGAGAAACAGACACCCGCCAGCCATCTTTATGCAACAAAGTTACATGTCAGTTGATGGAACCGGTCTCTCGTAAGCGTACGAGTAATGTTGGTCCGGGCCGCTTCATCCCACAATACCGCTGAATCAAGAAAAGACCAAGGCAGGAAGCAATCTGAATATCAACGCCCACAAACTCCTTTGTGTTCTACTCGTGATCTCATCTACACATAGACCTGGCTCATGATGCTACTGTTGGGGAACGTTGCATGGGAAACAAAAAAATTCCTATGCACACGCAAGATCTATCCATACTGATGGGCATCTACGAGAGGGAGAGTGGATCTACATACCCTTGTAGATCGCTAAGCGGGAAGCGTTAAGAAATGTGGTTGATGTAGTCGAACGTCTTCGCGATCCAAATCGCTAGCCGTCCCGCGATCCAATCACGATCTAGTACCGAACGGACGGCACCTCCGCGTTCAGCACACGTACAGCTCGATGACGATCTCCGCCTTCTTGATCCAGCAAGAGGAAGCGGAGAGGTAGATGAGTTCTCCGGCAGCGTGACGGCGCGGCGACGGTGGTGTTTGAACAATTCCAGCAGGGCTTCGCCTAAGCACCGCTGAAACTAGAGGGAGTCGATCTATTGGGGAGAGAGGGCTGCACCGTGGCTTTGTCTTGGGTGTGGCTGCCCTCTCTCCCCTCTAGTATATATAGGAGGGAGGGGAGGGGCTGGCAGACCTAGGGCTCCTCCTAGGAGTCGGCCGCAAGGAGGTGGAGGTGGAGGAGTCCACCTCCAATCCTACTCCTAGTAGGACTCCTTCCCTTCCCCACTTGGGTTTTCCTTTTCCCACAAGTCCAGCCGCATAGGCCCTCTTGGGCTAGCCGCCCAGCCCACCAGGGGCTGGTGTGCCACCGTAAGGCCCATGTGACCCCCTTGGGGTGTGGTGGCCCCACTTGGTGGACCCCCGGAACCCATTCGTCACTCCCGGTACACTGTCGGAAATGCCCGAAATCTTTCCGGAGTTCAAACACCACTATCCTATATATAAATCTTTACCTCCGGACCATTACGGAGCTACTCGTGACGTCCGGGATCTCATCCGGGACTCCGAACAACCTTCGGTCACCAACATACATAACTCTACTATACCGAAACGTCACATAACCTTAAGTGTGCAGACCCTGCGGGTCCGAGAACTATGTAGACATGACCGAGACACCTCTACGGTCAATATCCAATAGCGGGAACTGGATGCCCATATTGGTTCCTACATATTCTACGAAGATCTTTATTGGTTGAACCTCTATGTCAAGGATTCAGTTAATCCCATATGTTGTTCCCTTTGTTCTTCGGTATGTTACTTGCCTGAGATTCGATCGTCGGTATCTCTATACCAAGTTCAATCTCGTTACCGGCAAGTCTCTTTACTCGTTCCGTAATACAAGCTCCTGTGACTAACACTTTAGTCACATTGCTTGCAAGGCTTATTGTGATGTTGTATTATCGAGTGGGCCCTGAGATACCTCTCCATCATATGGAGTAACAAATCCCAGTCTCGATCCATGCCAGCTCAATAGACACCTTCGGAGATACCTGTAGAGCATCTTTATAGTCACCCAGTTACGTTGTGACGTTTTTTTACACACAAGGTATACCACCGGCGTCAGTGAGTTGCATGATCTCATGGTCATAGGAACAGATACTTGACATGCAGAAAACAATAGCAATAAACTGACACGATCATATGCCACATTTATAATTTGGGTCTTGTCCATCACATCATTCTCCTAATGATGTGATTCCGTTATCAAATGACATCTCATGTCTATGAATAGGAAACCTTGTCCATCTTTGATCAACGAGCTAGTCTACTAGAGGCATACTAGGGACACAATGTTGTCTATGTATCCACACATGTATCAGTGTTTCCAATCAATACAATTATAGCATGGATAATAAACGATTATCATGAACAAGGAAATATAATAATAACTACTTTTATTATTGCCTCTACGGCATATTTCCAACACTAGCGCCTATAAATTCCCATATATTCCAGAAACCCTAGAGGAGTTAACGAAAAACACATCCAACCACCGCAAGTTCCAGAATCGCGAGATCCAATCTAACACCATCACAGAGGGGTTCATCATCCTCATTGGTGCCTCTCCGATCATGCGTGAGTAGTCCACCATAGACCTACGGGTCCGTAGGAAGTAGCTAGATGGCTTCCTCTCTCTCTTTTGATTCTCAATACAATGGTCTCTTGGAGATCTATTTGATGTGAACTTTTGCGGTGTGTTTGTTGGGATCCGATGAATTTTGAGTTCATGATCAGTTTCTATCCATGAATATTATTTGAGTCTTCTTTGATCCCTTATATGCATGATTACTTATAGCCTCATATTTCTTCTTCGAATCTTTGGTTTAGTTAGGCCAACTAGATCGATTTTTCTTGCCATGGGAAGGGGTGCTTTGTGATGGGTTTGATCTTGCGGTGTCCTCTCCCAGTGACAAAAGGGGGCAGCGAGGCACGCATGTATCGTTGCTATTAAGGATAACAAGATGGGGTCTATTCCTACATGAATAGATCTTGTCTACATCATGTCACCGTTCTTATTGCATTACTTCATTTTTCCATGAACTTAATACACTAGATGCATGCTGGATAGCGGTCGATGTGTGGAGTAATAGTAGTACATGCAGGCAGGAGTCGGTCTACTTATCTTGGATGTGATGCCTATATAATGATCATCGCCTTGGATATCGTCATGATTATTTGATCTTCTATCAATTGCCCAACAGTAATTTGTTCACCCACCGTGTGCTATACTCATGAGAGAAGCCACTAGTGAAACCTACGGCCCCTGGGTCTACTTTTCCAACATATTGCTTTTCGATCTATCTTTTTGCCGCTTTTGTTTTCAGATCTATTATTCCAAAAACCCAAAAATACCTTGCTGCACTTTTTATTTGCCCTTTTTATTTTGTGTTCTTGAGAGATCTATCTCTCCAACCTATCACTACCTAATCTATCTTTTTACCGTAGAGAGATTGACAACCTCTCTTTCGCGTCGGGTTGCAAGTATTTGTTCTTTGTGTGCAGGTGTTGTTTACGTAGTTGTGGTGATCCTCCTACTGGTTGTATACCTTGGTTTCATAACTGAGGGAAATACTTGCCGTCGCTATTCTGCATCATCCCTTCCTCTTTGGGGAAATACCGACGCAGTCTCAAGCCACGTCAAAGGAATTTCTGGCGCCGTTGCCGGGGAGGAAGCGGTCTCTTCTACGTGCCAATCTTTGGCGCCGAGGAGACACCATCATCATCTACCAGGTTCCTAATCACAAATCTCATCTCCTTGCAATTACATTATTTGCCATTTGCCTCTCGTTTTCCTCTCCCCCACTTCACCCAATTTACTGTTTTATTCGTCCTATTTTTCGTTTGCGTTTTTCTTGTCGGATCTCTTGCTTGCTTGCAATCTTGTTTGCGTAGTCATGATGACTCAAGAAAACACCAAGTTGTGTGATTTTTCCAATACTAATAATAATGATTTTATTAGTACTCCTATTGCTCCTCCCGCCACTAGTGTGGAGTCTTGTGATATTAATGCCGCTTTGTTGAATCTTGTCATGAAAGATCAATTTGCCGGTAATCCTAATGAGGATGCCGCATCCCATCTAAACACATTTGTAGAATTGTGTGATATGCAAAAGAAAAAAGATTTGTACAATGATATAGTGAAGTTGAAATTACTTCCTTTCTCCTTGCGGAATCGTGCAAAAATTTGTTTTTGTTCTTTGCCTCGCAATAGTATCGATTATTGGAATAAGTGCAAGGATGTTTTTATTACTAAGTATTTTCCGCCCACGAAAATTATTTTCCTTAGGACACAAATCATGAATTTTAAGAAACTTGAGCATGAACATGTTGCACAATCTTGGGAAAGAATGAAATTGATGCTAAGAAATTGTCCTACTCATGGTTTAAATCTTTGGATGATCATTCAAAAATGTTATGCGGGATTGAATTTTGTCTCTAGAAATCTTTTAGATTCCGCCACGGGTGGTACTTTTATGGAAATTACTTTGGGTGAAGCTACTAAATTGCTAGATAATATTATGACAAATTATTCACAATGGCATACCGAAAGAGCACCTACTAGTAAAAAGGTTAGTCTGTTGAAGAAATTAGTACTTTGAGTGATAAGGTCGATGGTTTGATGAAGTTGGTTGCTAGTAAAAATGCTCCTATTGATATTAATGATGTGCCTTTATCTACCTTGATTGAGCAAAATAGTGATTCCGTAGATGTGAATTTCGTCTCGCGAAACAATTTCAATAACAATGCTTATAGAGGTAATTTTAATCCTAGGCCTTTTCCTGGAAATTCCTCTAACAATTATGGTAATTCCTATGGTAATCCTTCCTACAATAATAATAGGAACACCTCTGATCTTGAGAGTAATATTGAAGAATTTATCAATGCGCAAAAGGTTTTCAATAGTACGATAGAAGAAAAGTTGAATAAGATTGATGGTATGTCTAGAAGCATTGATAGAATTTCTCATGATGTGGAAAATCTCAAGTTCAAAGCTTTTGCACCTAAGATTTATGAATCAATTAAAGCTTTATATGTCTCTATGGATGAAAGTAAGAAAAGAACCGCTATGCTAAGAGCTAGAAGAGAATTCTTTGAAAAATCGTTTTCTAGTGATTGCCTTCAGAAAAATGATGAAGATCTTAAAGTGATTGGTGTTTCTTCTATTGATTCCTTGTTTAGTAATATTAAAATTGATGATAAAGGGACTGAATTAGAGTCAACTTTATCTAGAAGGCGTCCCAATAATTTGGAGGGTGAAAATCTTGATAATTTTTTTGATGAAAGTGGGTTTAAAGAGGTCAAAACTTTAACTAGTGATGTGCCCACTATTTTGGATTGCAAAGACTTTAATTATGATAGTTGCTCTTTGATTGAATGTATTTCTTTGCTGCAATCCATGTTGAATTCACCCCATGCTTATGAACAAAATAAAGCTTTTACTAAACATATCGTTGATGCCATGATGGATTTTTTTGAAGAAAAGTTGGAGTTAGAGATTTCTATTCCTATAAAATTACATGATGAGTGGGAACCTACCATTAAGGTCAAGATTAAAAATTATGAGTGCTTTGCTTTATGTGATTTGGGTGCTAGTGTTTCCACGATTCCGAAATCTTTATGTGATGTGCTTGGTCTCACCAATATTGAAGAATGTTCTCTTAATTTGCACTTGGCGGATTCAACGATTAAAAAGCCTTTGGGAAGAATTAATGATGTTCTTATTCTTGCAAATAGGAACTATGTTCCCATAGATTTTATTGTTCTTGATATTGATTGCAATCCGTTTTGTCCCATTATACTTGGTAGACCGTTCTTACGCACTATAGGTGTCGTGATCGATATGAAAGAAGGCAATATTAGATTTTAGTTTCCACTAAGAAAGGGTATGGAACACTTACATAGAACAAGAATTAAGCCACCATGTGAATCAATCATGAGAGCATCCTATGGAGCAAAAACCAAAGATGACAATACTTGAATCTATGCGTTATGCCTAGCTAGGGGTATAAAACGATAGCGCTTGTTGGGAGGCAACCCAATGAATAAATTTATTTTTGTCTTTTCCTTTCTGTTTTTTAGTGTTGACACGATTATTCCTCTATTATGATTGTGTTTTTATGTTTTATTTAGTGTTTGTGCCAAGTAAAGCCTTTAGGATGATTCATAAGATGAGTAGAAACAATGCTGAATCTGAAACAGAAACTTTGCCTCCAATGTGCGAATTTTCATTTTTTACTGGAACGTATTATTGAGCGGAAATTTTAACACAGTATTTCTATACAAATTGTTTACGGTGTCCTAATTGTTCAGAATTTTTATAGTTACATCAGTATGGTTAGAGTACAGATTACTACAGAATGTTCTGTTTAAGATAGATTCTGTTTTCGTTGCATTGTGTGCTTGTTTTGATGAATCTATGGGTTGTATTGAAGGGTATGAGCCATGGTAAAGTTAAAATACAGTAGGTATAATGCAATAATAAAATATGAATGAGTTTTCAACAGTACTTAAAGTAGTGATTTTCTTTATTATACTAACGGATCTCACGAAGATTTTGTTGAGTTTTGTGTGATTGAAGTTTTCAAGTTTTGGGTGAGATCACGATGGATGAAGGAATAAGGAGAGAAAAGAGCCTAAGCTTGGGGATGCTACAGCACCCCCAAGATATATCCAAAAAGAAACAACCAACTAAGCTTGGGGATGCCCCGAGTGGCATCCCCCCTTTCTTCTAACGACCATCGGTATTTTACTTGGAGCTATATTTTTATTCGTCACATATCATGAGTTTTGTTTGGAGCATTTGAGTCTTTGCTTGCCTTGCTTGTTAGTTTGTCACTTGTATCCTTATTGTACACACCTATTTGAGAGAGTCAAAATTATGCTATGATTTGTTAGAATTGCTCTTTATGATTCACTTAAACTTTTTGAGCTATAGAATTGCTCTAGTGCTTCACTTATATCTTTTTGAGCACGGTGTGCTTGGAAATTTTTGTAGAAATACTCTCATGCTTCACTTAGATTAATTTGAGAGTTAGTAAATTTTGAAGAAATCCTCTCATGCTTCACCTATACTATTTTGAGAGATGAAATCTCTATGCTCATGTGCTTCACTTAAATTTGTGTGAGCTTGTCAAAAGCAATGGCAATATATGAAACTAGTCCCAAAGTGATAAATATCCAAGGAGGATATAATAAAAACTTTCATGAAGATCATTGGACAAATTAAACTTGATTCCTTGTAATAGTTTTGAGACATGATGATAGTAATATGTGAGTCATGTTAGTACGTAATTATGCTTTAGTAGGAATATTGGTGTTAAGGCTTGTGATTCCCTATGCAAGTACGAAAGTCAATAGTTATGCAATGAAATTGCATCCTACTTATGGTGCATTACTCGGTGTTAGTTATGCTCAATGCTCGCTTATGTGAATTTTCGTTTCTTGGTTGGTTGATTCTCAATCTATTTGCTAGCCTCCACTTGTACTAAGTAGAAATACTACTTGTGCATCCAAAATCCTTAAACCCAGTTTTGCCTTATGAGTCCACCATACCTACCTATATGCGGTATTTCCATGCCGTTCTAAGCAAATTTGTATGTGCCACCTCTACTTTTCAAAATAAATTTCCTTTTGGTGTGCTCGTACCGCTCATGAAATGGTAGGGGGTGTCCAATATTTTTCCATGCTAGATGTGTTATTCTCAAGATGAGTGTTTATTCACTTGTCATTGCGAGAGAGTATGGCGGTAATAGGGATGCCCAGTCCCGAAATGAAAAAAAACTTTATGTTGTCAAATAATAAATTCCTTGGAAAGTGAAGGCAACCGTGGATATGGCCAGCCATGGATTGTGAAAGAATGGTGGAAAAAGGAATAAACTTTATTTTCTGTTTGGGAACCGCCTATGATATATCTAGCATGGAAAGTATTGTGAAGTACTTTGTCATTTTTGTTGACAGGAAAGGCATGCCACTCAAAATATTTTTCTCTCTTAATTTAAACTTTGAGCTCTGGCAACTCTACAAATCCCTACTTCCCACTGTGAATGGCCTATCTATTTACTTTATGCAATTTTTATTTTTACTTTGAGTCTCCATCTTCTCTTATAAAGCACCAACTAGGGGGCACTATGATCGTACTTGAGCATTGGGTGTAGCTAATATTTGAGTGTGTTTCATGAATGGATCAATGATTGAGCATAATGGGCTAGGGATAACTTTCTTTAGTGTTGATATTTTGAAAGACATGGTTGCTTGTGGCATACTTGAGTATTGAAGTCATTATGTTAAAACTAGACTATTGCTTTGAACCATCTAAAGGTCCAAATGTCCATGCTACAAAAGAAAAGAATATGAGATGAACATGTTAGGCAGCATTCCACATCAAAATTTCTGTTTTTATCATTTACCTACTCGAGGACGAGTAGGAATTAAGCTTGGGGATGCTGATACGTCTCCAACGTATCTATAATGTTTGCTTGTTCCATGTTGTTATATTATCATTCTTGGATGTTTTACAATCACTTTATAGCAACTTTATATCATTTTTTGGGACTAACCAATTGATATAGTGCCAAAGTGCCAGTTGCTGTTTTTGCTTGTTTTTTACTTCGCAGAATATCAATACCAAATGGAGTCCAATCGTGAAGAAACTTATTGGAGATTTTTTTTGGGCCAGAAGACATCCAGTGGACCAAAGAAGTGTCAGAGGGGAGGGTCGAGGAGACCACAACCCACCAGGGCGTGCCCTGATGGGCTATGCCCTCCTCGGGGCCCCTCTCCACCGGCTCTGACGCCTATAAATTCCTAGATATTCCAAAAACCCTAGAGGAGTCGACGAAAAACACATCCAGCCGCCGCAAGTTCTAGAATCGCGAGATCCAATCTAACAACATCATGGAGGGGTTCATCATCCTCATTGGTGCCTCTCCGATGATGCGTGAGTAGTCCACCATAGACCTACGGGTCCATAGGCAGTAGCTAGATGGCTTCCTCTCTCTCTTTTGATTCTCAATACAATGGTCTCTTGGAGATCTATTTGATGTAAACTTTTGCGGTGTGTTTGTTGGGATCCGATGAATTTTGAGTTCATGATCAGTTTCTATCCATGAATATTATTTGAGTCTTCTTTGATCTCTTATATGCATGATTACTTATAGCCTCGTATTTCTTCTTCGAATCTTTGGTTTAGTTAGGCCAACTAGATCGATTTTTCTTGCCATGGGAAGAGGTGCTTTGTGATGGGTTCGATCTTGCGGTGTCCTCTCCTAGTGACAGAAGGGGCAGCGAGGCACGCATGTATCGTTGCTATTAAGGATAACAAGATGGGGTCTATTCCTACATGAATAGATCTTGTCTACATCATGTCACCGTTCTTATTGCATTACTCCGTTTTTCCATGAACTTAATACACTAGGTGCATGCTGGATAGCGGTCGATGTGTGGAGTAATAGTAGTAGATGCAGGCAGGAGTCGGTCTACTTATCTTGGACGTGATGCCTATATAATGATCATTGCCTTGGATATCATCATGATTATTTGATATTCTATCAATTGCCCAACAGTAATTTGTTCACCCACCATGTGATATACTCATGAGAGAAGCCACTAGTGAAACCTACGGTCCCCGAGTCTACTTTTCCAACATATTGCTTTTCGATCTACCTTTTTGCCGCTTTTGTTTTCGGATCTATTATTCCAAAAACCCAAAAATACCTTGCTGCACTTTTTATTTGCCCTTTTTATTTTGTGTTCTTGAGAGATCTATCTCTCCAATCTATCAGTACCTAATCTATGTTTTTACCGTAGAGAGATTGACAACCTCTCTTTCGCGTCGAGTTGCAAGTATTTGTTCTTTATGTGCAGGTGTTGTTTACGTAGTGGTGGTGATCCTCATACTAGTTCGATACCTTGGTTTCATAACTGAGGGAAATACTTATCGTCGTTGTGCTGCATCATCCCTTCCTCTTTGGGGAAATACCAACGCAGTCTCAAGCCACGTCAAAGACCTCCACTGGCTGAAGGGCAAGTAGCTGATCCCACTAGCATCAAAAGTGGTGAAGATTTTCCCCAGGAATGGTCCAAGCGTCAAGCCAAGTTGGCGAAAACTGCCAAAGACTGTTGCTGTTGTTGCCTCTGCTGGGGCCTCTGCCAGTGAAACTGCCCCGAAGAGAGCCATGAAGAAGAAATTGGCAATGAAGCCAAAGTCTTCAAGCCAAATGCCCTCACGGCCAAGTTCCTCAACATCAAAATCCTCACTGCAAATTCCTCAGGCAACTTCATCAAGGGCTCCTGCAATGCCCTCAGTGGCTGCACAATCCTCAGCTGCTCCTACAAAGTCCTCAACACCAGTGCACCTTGCAACGTGTTAGCGGACTGCCGGTTTTTCAATTGCTTCAGGGGCATCTGCAACTTCCTCAGCCCAAGCACATTCATCAAATAGTCCAACACTGCTGAAAGTGAAGGCAACAGTCGGACGAGGCAAGAGGCCAAGTCCTCACCAGAAGCAAGTTGTCTTCCATATTCCCTCAGGATCTGAGGCGGATGAAGCTGACGATGAAGAACTTGCCGAACTCGTCAAGGATAGGCAACTGAGAGCTACAGAGCTAAGGGAAGCTCCATTCCCCTCATTCTGGATCCAAAATTGGTGCTTGATTTCATTGATATATGGCACCAGGATCCAAACACTCCACTTTCTTCACTGTATTTGCCAATTGCAGTCAGTCATGTCCTCACCCATTTCATCGCTGAAGAGAAATGGAAACGTGAAAAGGCTCAGAAAGCCAAAAAGGACATACGCCAATTGGAGTCAGTCATGTCCTCACCCATTTCATCGCTAAGGGAAGCTCCATTCCCCTCATCCTGGATCCAAAATTGGTGCTTGATTTCATTGATATATGGCACCAGGATCCAAACACTCCACTTTCTTCACTGTATTTGCCAATTGGAGTTAGTCATGTCTTCGCCATTGAGGAAAAATGTGATGAGTTTGACTCCTGATGAGCTCGTCTCTGTTCAATCTGAAATTAGGAGCCTCGATGAAGAGCAGAGCTGATATGATGCTGACTGGAAAGGTTCAAAAGTTAGACTCGTCAAGGCAGCCAATGCTGCTATCACAGATCACAACTCAAGGATTGCTGCTAGAAATCCTCAGGCTGAATCATCTACACAACCTACTGATGAAACTGCCAGGGCTGATGATGACATTCCAGCGCCTGAAGAACAAACACGGCCAGCTGAAGAATCTGATGTGCCTGAAGAAACTGAAAGGCCTAGTGCATCAGTTGTGCCTGAAGAAATTGTCCCACCTCAACTATCTGCTCCTCCTGCAAAATCCTCAAAGGTGAAGCAACTCACTCTTCCTTCTGCATCAGAAGTGAAGAAAACCAAGGCCGCGAAGAAGGAAGCCGCGAAGAAAAGGAAAGCATCAACCTCTACAGAATCCTCAGCTCCCAAGAAATTGAGGGCTTTGACAAGTTCCTCAACTAATCCAATTGATGCAACTCCTATTTCCTCAGCACCATCCTATGAGATAGTACCCTTTGGAGAGGAATATGATATTCTGAGAAACTGAAAATGAAGACACTCATTCTATTGCTTCCACAGAGCAGATTGACGAAGAAATAGTGGTTGACGACTTCACTTCAACCCCACTGGTATCATCGCCACCGCCTCAGTTCACTTCTGAAGAGGCAGGTGTTGAAGAAATAGATGAAGATGTGGACATTGGCAATACAACTCCTGTCATCAATGATGAATATTGGGAATCTCCTCACCCCAATACGCCAATGATCATTCCCCTTACCCAAAATCCTCAGTCTCCAGCTCAGACTGAAGAAATATTGACTGGATCTGAAAGTCACACTACTCCGTTAGTGTCTATTCCTCAAGAGATCCCAGTTGAAGAAATTCCAGCTGAAGGAATTCAAACTGAGTCAGCTCATGAACCAAAAGTGGATATTATCAACACTCAGACTGCTATTGAAGAAACAGTTGTTCAAAATCCTCACTTTGCAGTTGTTGTGGCCCAAGTTCCTCAAGCTGAAACAACCATTGTGCTCACAGAAACTGCAAGGCGATACAAGCCAAATCTTCAGCCCAAAGATGTTCCGCCATACGAAAGTACAAAGCGACCCAAATTCCTCAAGGATGATTTTTATGATGAACATCATTTCTTCACGGGTGAAAATCCGTATGACTCTCCAAGGATTAGACGCAAGCGATTCTGGACGGCCACCCAGACTAACTTCTACGGTGATGTGTTATTTGATAAGGACAAAATCTTTCAGCACCGTCAAATTCCTCCATGCTTCTCCCCAGTCCTAAATGTTCTTCATGAAGTTGGACTGCTGTCGTTCTGTGTTGATATTTGTGACTGGAATGGAGAACTCATTCTTCAGTTCTATGCTACACTGCACATCATAGGTGATGCACAAGATGTCAATACATGGGTACTTGACTGGATGACTGAAGACACACACTATACTGCTCCGACAACTGAATTACTTCGTGCGGTCCCAGTCAGTATTCCCTCAGAAGGAGCAAGATGCCTCTATGGAGAACCTAAGCTTCCAAATCATCTAATGCAAGTACTGATGAAGCCCTTGGTGCCTGGCCAAGCTCCCAGAACCACTTTTCTGGTGAAGGATTTGCTCTATGTGCCCCGAACGGTGTATCGAATCTTGACCAAAACCCCCAGCCCTATTAAAGGTCGCAATTCTGAAGAAGAAGACGTGGTTGGAATCATGAAGAATCTGCTATTCAATATCATTCATGGGATTCCAATCAATCTTCATGATTTCTTCATGAGGACTTTGGCCAGCATTGCTTTATCTCCATTTGAAGTAAAACCATATGCTCCCTGGATCATGAGATTCATCAGAACAAGATCCTCAATTCCATATCAAGCGAATTTTCAAAATCATTTCAGTTTTCTGCCCCCAATTTAAGTCCTCAAGAATACATTTTCCTCAATAGAAGGAAAGGGAAAAACTATCATTGATGAAGGATCTCGCCCTCTGGATGGACAATTTCGTCAAGCTGCTTCATACTCCACAAATGATGACACAGCAACTTCAGTAGCAAAAGCCTTAGCGCAAAATCCTCGAGAAATTTCTCCAAGAGTGATGACCGATCGTGAACTTTTTTCAGTCTTCATCAGAAGGTCGATCGCAACCACAAATGGGTCAAGCGTCAGTTTGCTTCAATTCTTCATGACATGACTGTCACGCATAACTCTATGAGGAAGAATCACTACTATCTGCATGAAGTCTTCGACCACACATGGGCCATTCTATCTCATCTCAAGACTCATGAAGAACTTGTAGAGATGAAATTTCAGCAGGACTTTGACTGGTCCTATCCGCTAAAGAAGAAATTCAAGAAGGTCCAAGTTCCTCAGCTGGTTACCAGTTCATTTCCTTCATCATGCAAGACGGATGAAGCTGAGGATATTGACGACACTGTGGCAGGCCCTTCAATGACAAACGACCCCGACAACAACGCTGGTGCTCCTCCACCAACCTCAGGATGAAATTCTTCAGGGTCATTAGTCCTCAATTTCGTCCCTTTTGGTCACTTGATGACAAAGGGGAAGAAATTTGAGTTAGTCTTCAAGCGGGTCTCTATATGGGCTATTTTTGTTTAAGTTACAACTCTTGTTCTTCTGGTGTGTTTGGTTGATGAGTTGTAAACTTAAGTCCGATGGTGGTCTGACTCTTTTGAACTGCCTTCCGCATGCTTATTTCCTCAAGTACCTTAATGCACGCATGCTGAATTTCGTCATACACCATTTTCCATCATGCATTTCAAATTCTTCATATTATATATTGAATGCGTGTATGGATTACAAGATATAGGGGGAGATCTCCAAGATTTTATCCTGCCATGTGCATTTGTAGTCCAAAGCAAATCCCTCAAATATGCACATCTTTAGGGGGAGTTCCTCTATATCTTGCAATCAAATTCCTCAAACTTAGTACTTACACTTCATATGTTTATCCCCGTTGAAAACTTAACCTATTTGTCATCAATCACCAAAAAGGGGGAGATTGTAAGTGCATCTAGTGCCCCTTAGCGATTTTGATGTATTGAAGACTTATAGGTTAAGGGACTAATATGTGAGTGAGTGTACACAGGCTCTATAAGTAGCTGAGGAGTTTGAGATATTCGAAGAAAGTCGACCCCTAAAAATGAAAGTCTTGAACTGAAGACTTTGATGCTTTCTTGAAGACTTTGAAAATGAAGAATTTGGTGTGACCTTGAAGATATTGATACAAGGACTATGAAGCGTGAAGACTTTTGTTTTTGTAGTTTCATTTCCTTTCTTTGAGTCATAGGAAACACCGTACTGTTAAAGGGCGTAGAGGTAATACTAAGGAAAAATTTCCAAGTGGTGCTCATCTCAAAGCCTACACATACCCAAAACCTTCGAGTGAAGCCTTTGGAAATCTCTTGCAGTTCAGTCAATTTCTTCAGTGACAGAGACGGAGTTCTTCTGGTCTCTGAGGAATTTGTTCTGACTGAGGAGTTAGGATTTCGCCAGTGCGAATTGCCTACCGTGAGGAATATGATAGCCCTAAGGAATTTGAGAGTTCAAATCTCCGACCGTTGTTGTGCCTTGCGCTAGCTGTCCAGATATCTTATCCACATAACGGTCATATCATTGGGGGCATTTATGTCATATCATGTCGGGTTGCACCCTGGCTATAAATAGCCGCACCCCACAACCACCAGCTGGTTGGCTGCTCCGAGAGAGATTGACAAGTGTCATTTGAGAGCAACCCATCCTCTGAGGACTTTGAGAGAAAATCATCAGTGAGGAAAAACCCAAAACCCAAACCACCAAAACCCAAAGTGATTGATCATCACTGAAGAGATTGTTCCTGTGTGAAACCGACGCTTGTTACCTTTGAAGATTGTGCATCTTCCAGACGGTTAGGCGTCATGGTCTAGAGCATCCAAGAGGAAATTGTGGATCGCCGGGTGACCGAGTTTGTGAGGGTTTGGAAGTCTCCCTTGAAGACTTACCACGAGTGTTGGGCGAGGTCTGTGTGACCATAGTTCAAGGAGAATACGGTAAGGACTGTGTGTCCTTTGGTTTAAATACCAAGTCGCTTTGAACCAGACATACGACTGTCACAGCAGTTGGAACTGGGTCATCAAATCATTGTCTTCATCAAGCTCCTGGTTCTATTTCCTCAACCCTTTCATTTCCTCGAAGTACTTGTTGATGAAATTGATCGTTACTGTTTGAGGACTTTGACTGAAGACTTTCTCAATTTCCTCACCTCAATTTCTTCAGTCACTTTGTCTATCGCCTGCTTATCCTGTTTTCACACTACTTGTGCTCCGTGTATGTTTCATTTCATCAAGATGACTATGCTACTGCTATGTATCGCACGCACTTGAGTACTTATTCCGCTGCTAGTATTTCGTCACTTAGCCAATTCCTCATCTAGTAATTCCTCGGTGACGAATTTCTAAAAATCGCCTATTCGCCCCCCCCCCCCCTCTAGTCGATGTAATGCACTTTCATATATAACATGGAACAATATGGCTATCACAAAGTAAAGCGCATAAGTAAAGGGCTCGGGTAAGAGATAACCGAGGCACGCAGAGACGACGACGTATCCCAAAGTTCACACCCTTGCGGATACTAATCTCCATTTGGAGTGGTGTCGAGGCACATTGCTCCCCAAGAAGACACTAGGGCCACCGTAATCTGCTCACGCCCTCGCACAATGCAAGATGCTGGGATTCCACTAAGGGACCCTTGAGGGCGGTCATCGAACCCATACAAATGGCAACCCTTGGGGGCGGTAACCGAACCCATACACTTTGGCAACCCTTGGGGGTGGTCACCGGAACCCGTACAAATTGCTCGGGGCACTCTCCACAACTTAATTGGAGTCTCCCGAAGCTTGTCCAAAGCTTTACACCACAATGATTGAGCTTCGACAAGATCAACCGTCTAGGGCACCAAAGCACCCACGAGGAACAAGCTCTAGGGTGCCCAAACACCCAAGAGTAATAAGCTTCTTACCTTTCACTTCCACGTATCACCGTGGAGAACTCAAACCGATGCACCAAATGCAATGGCAAGGGCACACGGAGTGCCCAAGTCGCTCACTCTCAAATCCCACCACAACAACAAAAGCTATGAAGGAATATGAGAGGAAGAACAAGGAGAACACAAAGAACTCCAAGATCTAGATCCAAGGGGTTCCCCTCACTTAGAGGAGAAAGTGATTGGTGGAAATGTAGATCTAGATCTCCTCTCTTTTTTCCCTCAAGAACTAGCAAGAATCATTGGAGGGATTGAGAGATAGCAAGCTCAAAGAAAATCAACAATGGGGGGGGCAAACACGAGCTCAAGAGATGAGAACCAATGGGGAAGAAGACCCCCTTAAATAGGCTCTCTCAAATCCAACCGTTATGCCCACAGACCGCACATAAGCAGTACTACCGCTCAGGAGGAAGTACTCGCAGAGCAGTGCAATGGCACAGAGCCACGAGGCAGTAGTGCCGCCAGAGCTATACTACCGCTCACCCCAGCGGTACTACCGTTGGGGTTGTAGTTCAGGAGCCGACAGAGGCAGAGCAGGGACAGGGGATGGTGGCAGTACCGCCACAGCGGTACTACCGCTCATGAGAACGGTATTGTGGCTTAAAAGCCGTAGTGTTGTGCACCCACTACCGCCCTACTACTTCTCAGAGCGCGATGGGTCTAGAAGGAGGCCGTAGTGGTCGGGTGGTACTATGATACGTCTCCAACGTATCTATAATTTATGAAGTATTCATGCCATGTTTACAATAATTCTATATGATTTTGGTATGATTTTATTACAATTAACCCGGACTGACGTTGTTTTCAGCAGAACTACCATGGTGTCATTTTTTTGTGCAGAAATAAAAGTTCTCGGAATGGGCTGAAAATTTACGGAGAATATTTTTGGAAAACATAAAAAATACTGGAGCAAAAAGATACCGGAGAGGAGTCCCGAGGCAGACACAAGCCTAGGGGGCGCCCCCCCTAGGGCGCGCCCCTGGCTTGTGGGTCCCTCGGGAGTCCCCTTGACGTGAGACCGACGCCAAAAATTCCTATAAATACCAAAACCCCCAGAAAGAAACCAAGATCGGGAGTTCCGCCGCCGCAAGCCTCTGTAGCCACGAAAAACCAATCGGGAGCCCGTTCCGGCACCCTGTCGGAGGGGGAAACCATCACCAGAGGCTATCTTCATCATCCCGGCGGTCTCCATGACGAGGAGCGAGTAGTTCACCCTCGGGGCTGAGGGTATGTACCAGTAGCTATGTGTTTGATCTCTCTCTCTCTCTCTCTCTCGTGTTCTTGAGATGATACGATCTTGATGTACCGCGAGCTTTATTAATATAGATGAATCATATGGAGTTTTCCCCTCTCTATCTTCTTGTGATGAATTGAGTTTTCCCTTTGAAGTTTTCTTATCGGATTGAGTCTTTAAGGATTTGAGAACACTTGATGTATGTCTTGTGATGGGATATCCGTGGTGACAATGGGATGTTCTATTGATCCACTTGATGTATGTTTTTGTGATCAACTTGCGGGTTCCGTGACCTTGGGAATCTATGCATAGGGGTTGGCACACGTTTTCGTCTTGACTCTCCGGTAGAAACTTTGGGGCACTCTTTGAAGTTCTTTGTGTTGGATTGAACATGATGAATCTGAAATTATGTAATGCGTATCGTATAATCAAGCCCATGGGTACTCGTGGTGACATTGGAGTATCTAGGTGACATTAGGGTTTTGGTAGATGTGTATCTTAAGGTGTTATTTTAGTACGAACTCTAGGGCTGTTCGTGACACTTATAGGGATAGCTCATAAGATTGATCGGAAAAGATAACTTTGAGGTGGTTTCGTACCCTACAATAATTTCTTCGTTTGTTCTCCGCTATTTGTGACTTTGGAGTGAACTCTTTGTCGCACGTGAGGGATTTACATATGATTCAACTATGTCAGTATTGTTGAGAGAACTTGCACTAGTGAAAGTATGAACCCTAGGCCTTGTTTCTAAGCATTGCAATACCGTTTGTGCTCACTTTTATCATTAGTTACCTTTCTGTTTTTATATTTTCAGATTACAAAAACCTATATCTACCATCCATATTACACTTGTATCACCATCTCTTCGCCGAACTAGTGCACCTATACAATTTACCATTGTATTGGGTGTGTTGGGGACACAAGAGACTATTTGTTATTTGGTTGCAGGGTTGTTTGAGAGAGACCATCTTCATCCTACGCCTCCCATGGATTGATAAACCTTAGGTCATCCACTTGAGGGAAATTTCCTATTGTCCTACAAAACCCTGCGCTTGGAGGCCCAACACGAGTCTACAAGAAGAAGGTTACGTAGTAGACATCAAGCTCTTTTCTGGCGCCGTTGCCGGGGAGATGAGTGCTTGAAGGTATATATATATTTAGATCTTGCAATTGAATCTTTTAGTTTCTTGTTTTATTACTAGTTTGGTTTTATAAAAGAAAACAACAAAAAAATGGAGTTTAGGTTGCCTCAATTGGTTCGTCTTTTTAATGTCTTTCGTGAAAATGATGGTTTGGAAAATTGTGCTCAATTGGTAGAGGAAGAATTTATGAAAATACTTAATGATAATTCCTTGAATGATGAGCATGATTGCAATATTGCTAGTATGAATTCTCTGAATATCCATGATGCTAATGATATGCAAAGCCACAAGCTTGGGGATGCTATGTTTGATGAAGATGATATTCTTAGTCCCCCAAGTTTTGATGAGCAAATTTATTATGATGAAAGCATGCCTCCTATTTATGATGATTATTGTGATGACATGTATGCTATAAAGAATAATGATAACCATGAAACTTGTCATCATGATTTTAATTTTCAATTGGATTATGCTTCACATGATAATTATTTTGTTGAGTTTGCTCCCACTACTATTGATGAGAATAAATTTGCTTATGTGGTGAGTAGTAAAATTTCTATGCTTATGAATCATGAAAATAATGCTTTATGTGATAGCTATATTGTTGAATTCCTTCGTGATGCTACTGAAAATTATTATGAGGGAGGAACATATGCTTGTAGGAATTGCAATAATATCAAGTTTCCTCTCTATGTGTTCAAAGTTTTTAAGTTATGCTTGTTTTGCCTTCCTATGCTAGTTGATTCTTGCTCCCATAAATTTTTTGCTCACAAAATACCTATGCATAGGAAGTGGGTTAGACTTAAATGTGCTTGTCATGAGATTCATGATGCTCTCTTTGTGTTTCAATTCTTATCTTTTATGTGAGCATCATTGAAATCATCTTGCCTAGCTAAAAGGCATTAAAGAAAAGCGCTTGTTGGGAGACAACCCAACACTTTTCCTTCATGTTTTTGTGTGTTAACATGATTAAGCTACTGTATTAATCATGTTTTGTGTATTTTCTTTCAATAAAGTGCCAAGTAAAACCTTTGGGATGACTCACAAGATGAGTAGAATTGATGCTGAACCAAAACAAAAACTTTTGACTCCAGTACAGGAATTTTAGTTTTTTACCGGAGAGTTATAATGATCTGAAATTTTTACAAAGTCTTAATATACAAATTATTCAGGTTTTCATAATTTTTCAGAATTTTTCAAGACAGGGAAGTATGGTTACACTACAGATCTTCACAGACTGTTCTGTTTTTGACAGATTCTGTTTTGCATGCATAGTTTACTTGTTTTAGTGTTTCTATAGCTTATATTGAGTGATATAAATTATGGGAATGATAGAATACAGTAGGTATGACATGGGAACAATTATGAATCTTGTCTTGACAGTACCTAAGTGAATGATTTATCTTTACTACACTAACCCTTCTCACGAAGTTCCGTTAAGTTTTGTGTGATTGAAGTTTTCAAGTTTTGGGTGAGACACCGATATGAGGAGAATAAGGAGTGAAAAGAACCTAAGCTTGGGGATGCCCAAGGCACCCCCAAGGTAATATCCAAGGAAGACTCAAGCGCCTAAGCTTGGGGATGCCCCGGAAGGCATCCCCTCTTTCATCTTCAACACTATCGGTATATCTTACTTGGAGCTATAGTTTTATTCGTCACATAATATGAGTTCTGCTTGGAGCGTCGTTTTATTTTCTTGTTTTATGTTAGGTGTTATTTATAATCTTGTTTTTCAATAAAAAGTTCCAAGAATTGCCTTTTAGGATGCTTGAATTGCATGTTTGATGTCTGCTGTGTATAAACATAAACTTTTTCTGTAGTGTTTGAATTTTCATATTTTACTGGAACGTGGAAAGTTTCTGAAAATTTTACACAGTATTTTCATATAAATTGTATAGCATTTCCTAAATTTTCATAATTCTTTGAGTTACATAAGTACACTGGTTTAATAGATTGCTACAGACTGTTCTGTTTGGACAGATTGCTGTCATAGTTTTGTTATCTACTTATCCTATGGTTTTCATAGCCTATATTGGTAGATATAAATTGTGGAAACGATAGTAAACAGTAAATGATGTTTGAAAATTATTGTGCAACATATCTTGGCAGTACATGAAGTGTTGATTTGTTCTTATGTGTACTAACCTATCTCACGAGTTCTTTTCAAGTTTTGTGTGGAAGATGTTTTTGAGAATAGGTGAAACCATGATATGAGAGGATTGAACGAGATACAAAAGCTCAAGCTTGGGGATGCCCAAGGCACCCCAAGTAAATATTTCAAGAAGTCTCAAGCATCTAAGCTTGGGGATGCTACGCATCCCACCTCTCTTCATCAACAATTATCGGTTAGCCTATGTTGAGCCTAAATTTTTATTCGTTCACATGATGCGTGCTATTCTTGGAGTGCTATTTTTCTTTTGCTTGCTGTTTAATAAAATGCTTAAGATCTGAAATTCTTGTATGAGAGAGTCTTCACATAGTTATTTAATTGTTGGCTACTCATTGATCTTCACTTATATCTTTTTGGAGTAGTTTGTCATTCACTCTCGTGCTTCACTTATATCCTATGAGTAAATGGTTGAATGAATTGAATATCATAAATCTGAAATTATATATGCTTCATATACTTATCCCATGGGGAGTAATGACTTCACACATAATAAGTATATGTGGTAAAATTTATTGAAAGTTAGCAAACACCGCATTGGTCACTTGAACAATTCATGAAAGAATATTGAAGGAAGAGAGATTCCACATATAAATATACTATCTTGGACATCTTCTATGATTGTGAGCTCATTAATTATTTTCAAACTCGAGCAAATTAGTTAAAATTGGACAAGGAAGACAACTTAATGAGTTATGTTTGGGTATATTTGTATAGAAGTTATATTGTTATGGATCCTCCAACATGTGGTGCTTGCTTCCACCTCATACTAGCCAAAACTTCCGCACCAAGTAGAAATAATACTTGTGCATCCAAAAACCCTTAAACCCAAAGTTGTTCCATATGAGTCCACCATACCTACCTATATGCGGTATTTACCTGCCGTTCCAAGTAAATTTGCATGTGCCAAACTCTAAACCTTCAAATAATATTCTGTTTTGTATGCCCGAATCGCTCATATAGTGACTAGGGGCTACCAGTATCTTCCATGCTAGGTGGGTTATTCTCACGATATGTGTTGATTCACTATCATTCACGAGAAAGTGGCTGGTATTCGGGATGCCCAGTTCCATGCTCAAAAATCAAATCAAAATATAATGAAACAAAACTCCCCCAAGATTGTTGTTTGTATGGACGGTACCCGTGGATTCGGCTCGCCGTGGAGTGTGATTGATTGGTGGAGGGGGAGTAAAAACTTTACCATTCTGTTTGGGAACCGCCTATAATGTATCTAGCATGGAAGATACCGAGATCTCTCGGTTGTTATGTTGATAATGAAAGCATACCGCTCAAAATTATTATTCATCTCTGTTTTAAAAGCTCGAGCTCTGGCACCTTTGCAAATCAATGCTTCCCTCTGCGAAGGGTGTATCTTTTACTTTCTAGTACTTACCTTTATGCAAGAGTCATGGTGATCTTCACCACTTCCTATATTTCGCCTTTTTCTCTTGGCAAGCGTCATGTGTTGGGGAATGATCTAGACATATATATCCACACAAATATATTTGATCATGAATTATTATTGTTGACAATTATCTATATGATAAATAAGTTGGGAGGCGAAACATTAAGCCCCTGTCTTTCTCTCTGTTCGATGGATGCTATTTGTTCTAATAATATGCTTTGAGTGACAATAATCATGGAAGACTATATGATAGTTGAGTATGTGGAATTTGCTAAATCAAAGCTCTTACATAGACCCTTCCTGAAAATAAGATGAATTGCAATTGTTCGATGACTAGGAATATGGTTTGTTAGTTTTCAAGAAACTTTCTGGTCTATACTTTAACATGTGAATAGCTTGTTACTTGATCATGAGAAGTTTTATGAGATGAGCTACTGTTTATGGTTTATATTGATGCTAGAAAAAGTGATTGGAATTATCATTGATCAAACTTGTGCATTTGCTAGCATTTACACTTCATAAATTATTTCTTTTATCATTTACCTACTCGAGGACGAGCATGAATTAAGCTTGGGGATGCTGATACGTCTCCAACGTATCTATAATTTATGAAGTACTCATGCCATGTTTACAATAATTCTATATGATTTTGGTATGATTTTATTAGAATTAACCCAGACTGACGCTGTTTTCAGCAGAACTACCATAGTGTCGTTTTTTTGTGCAGAAATAAAAGTTCTGGGCTGAATATTTACGGAGAATATTTTTGGAAAATATAAAAAATACTGGAGCAAAAAGATACCGGAGAGGAGTCCCGAGGCAGCCACAAGCCTAGGGGGCGCCCCCCCCCTAGGGCGCGCCCCCTGGCTTGTGGGCCCCTCGGGAGTCCCCTTGACGTGAGACCGACGCCAAAAATTCCTATAAATACCAAAACCCCCAGAAAGAAACCAAGATCGGGAGTTCCGCTGCCGCAAGCCTCTGTAGCCACGAAAAACCAATCGGGAGCCCGTTCTGGCACCCTGCCGGAGGGGGAAACCATCACCGGAGGCTATCTTCATCATCCCGACGGTCTCCATGACGAGGAGGGAGTAGTTCACCCTCGGGGCTGAGGGTATGTACCAGTAGCTATGTGTTTGATCTCTCTCTCTCTCTCTCGTGTTCTTGAGATGATACGATCTTGATGTACCGCGAGCTTTATTAATATAGATGAATCATATGGAGTTCTCCCCTCTCTATCTTCTTGTGATGAATTGAGTTTTCCCTTTGAAGTTTTCTTATCGGATTGAGTCTTTAAGGATTTGAGAACACTTGATGTATGTCTTGTGATGGGATATCCGTGGTGACAATGGGATGTTCTATTGATCCACTTGATGTATGTTTTGGTGATCAACTTGCGGGTTCCGTGACCTTGGGAATCTATGCATAGGGGTTGGCACACGTTTTCGTCTTGACTCTCCGGTAGAAACTTTGGGGCACTCTTTGAAGTTCTTTGTGTTGGATTGAACATGATGAATCTGAAATTATGTGATGCGTATCGTATAATCAAGCCCATGGGTACTCGTGGTGACATTGGAGTATCTAGGTGACATTAGGGTTTTGGTTGATGTGTATCTTAAGGTGTTATTTTAGTACGAACTCTAGGGCTGTTCGTGACACTTATAGGGATAGCTCATAAGATTGATCGGAAAAGATAACTTTGAGGTGGTTTCGTACCCTACAATAATTTCTTCGTTTGTTCTCCGCTATTTGTGACTTTGGAGTGAACTCTTTGTCGCACGTGAGGGATTTACATATGATTCAACTATGTCAGTATTGTTGAGAGAACTTGCACTAGTGAAAGTATGAACCCTAGGCCTTGTTTCTAAGCATTGCAATACCGTTTGTGCTCACTTTTATCATTAGTTATGCTGTTTTTATATTTTCAGATTACAAAAACCTATATCTACCATCCATATTACACTTGTATCACCATCTCTTCGCCGAACTAGTGCACCTATACAATTTACCATTGTATTGGGTGTGTTGGGGACACAAGAGACTCTTTGTTATTTGGTTGCAGGGTTATTTGAGAGACACCATCTTCATCCTACGCCTCCCACGGATTGATAAACCTTAGGTCATCCACTTGAGGGAAATTTGCTACTGTCCTACAAAACTCTGCGCTTGGAGGCCCAACACGAGTCTACAACAAGAAGGTTGCGTAGTAGACATCATACTACCGCTTATAAGCGGTACTACTGGTCGTACTACCGTTCCACTGCTGCGCAAACCCGACACGAAAAGTCGAGTCCCGGAAGCAGTGTTTGTACACGCGGCACTAGACAGCGGAAGTACAACTTATAAGCGATATTGCCGCTTCCCAGAGCAGTACTACTGCGGGAGTGCTACAAAGAAGCCCAAGCAAAACAGATGGATACAGTAAGACCTGAACTGCCATAACTTCTACAAAAGAGCTCCGAATTGAGAAAACTCAAGCTTGTTGGATAGAGGACGACAAGAGCTATCCAAAGAACAATCAATGGAGAATAAATGCCACTAGGATAAGGAAGATGCCCTTCCCAAATATGATCAGGCAAAATCTCCAACATCGAAAACACAAAGATGATTTATACAAAATCCGTTTTCAATGAACTTGAGCTTATCACGATGAATACCATAAGCTCCAAAACTCATATAGCGAAAAGCCAAACAAGAACCAAGAAAGATGATGATGCTAAGAATGCAATGGTTTGAGCTCTCAACGAACGATACGATCAAGCTACTCACTTGAGAGCCCCCCTTGATAGTATGACAGTCGGTCCTATCACCCAATCTCCCAACTAACACCATGAGACCGGTAAAATAGAAAACCTATCAAGGACAAACCTTTTCCTTGTGCATAGTCCACTTGAGCTAAATGACGACGATCTTGTCCTCCTCAAGATGGACCACCTTTCTTAATTGCGCCGGCTCGATGAAGACTAGTAGATTGCTCCCCCATACTACTCTATGGGTGAGCCTCTCTTCGGCACATCTTCAGATGTCCATTATCACCATAACGGACAGCGGGCTTCAAGCATGTGATTCTTTGTGATGCTTCACTTGAACTTGCACACCACAACATTGATGACGATCACCACCTGATTTCATCCTCCATGGGTTGTATGGGATCTTCCTTTTGATGCATGCCCATGGAAACATACCTAACCCCACAAAGAACACTCACAAAGATCATGGGTTAGTACACAAAGCGTAATGGACAATACTTACCATACCATGAGATCACTTGATCCCACTTGGTACATCTTCTATGCTTTGTGTGTTGATCAACTTGAATCACTCTTTGTACTTAGTCTTGATCAATCTTGACTCTTATATTCTCTTCATAAAGATGATGTCTTGAAGGTAAACATGAATGTTCACACAATCTTCTTCTTCAAGACATGCTTGCAATAAGCTCAACTCTCACATGACGAATCTTTGGAAAAAATCCTTGAATACCACCTTGGTCATCTCATAAACTCCTTGAAACCAACAAATGGACTTCAAGAAATGCCTATGGACAAATTCTTCGAATATAATTCAAGGCAGCCATTAGTCCATAGAGAATGTCATCAATTACCAAAACCACACATGAGGGAACCATGCTCTTTCACATGGGTTTCACCACTTTGCAGCAGGAGCGCATCCCCTCTTCGGTGCCGCTCGATGAGAAAGGGCTCAATTTAGCTGCTTCCTCCGCCACCACAACCCCACCAGATGCCCTGGTTGCTCCTCATAGCCGCCACGTGGTCGTGGCGCTTGCCTCATCATCCACAACCGGCGTAGTCTTATCTGGTCGCGACGACAGGTTTGTCTGCACTGCCACCCCAGTGACGACCATCACCACGCATGCAGTTCTCCTCGACACATATTCATCGGCCACAAGGACGTACAAGGACATGGAGGTCACATGTGATGGGTCGCCTGACTGCATCACCGTAGTGCCCATGACCTGTTCGACGGATTTCCCGGACCAGGTTGTTGCCATTCTGTTACTCGTGCCCCCAATTACGCCAATGTCGCTGTTTCCAGCAACCACCCAGACAATTATCACCGAATTTGTTCATCTGACCACTGAAGCGATCCTATCCTGTGGGAGCCCCTTGCCATGGAGGGCGTGTTCCTGACCACTCCAGCCCCTCTTGTGTTGTCGCGTGTCAATTAGATGCGGTTGTTCGTGGACCACGACCTGGACATCTCGCAACCCACTGAGCGTTCTGGCTTCTGCCTCCCCGATACACCCATGCTCTCACTGATGGCAATGGCATTTCCGCACATCCGGCACAAGTGGTTGGTGCGATGGCCATCAGCGTGGACATTGTTTTGGATGGATCTTGCTGACGAAAATGAGGTACGACCCTTGCTGTGGCAGTCGTTTGCTTGCTCTCATCAAGGTATGACTTTAAATCTTGAAGGGCTGCTACCACAAGTTACTTATGTGAAGAATTTATTTGGTGGTATGAATTGTTTGAGAGCATCCTCGAACTGGAGGTATCTACTAAGTGTGCACCTGAAACCATGTTCCTCTGAGAAGGTTGTTTGCTGGATCCATATAGTGGCAAGAGCTAATTCTGTGATCAGGCAATCACTCGATGTCCAACTGAAATTGTGTTTAGAACTACCTAATGGTTATTTGATCTATATGGATTTTATTAACATTGCATTGATGGGGTCAGAGGTGATACATAGGAAGCAAATTAACCACAAGGGCGTGTTGTCATATTCATGTTATGGACCGCAGCCATGGGGAAGTCCTGAATATTTTATCCATGGTGTTGATGCTTATGAATTATATTTTGTGATGCTTGCTCTAGTGAGGAAGATGTGGAAATCAGAGCATTGTTGGGTATCTCGCTTGTGTATTTTTCAATGGCACACCAAGCTGCTTGAAATTATGTGTACTGCTCCTAGTTATAGTCTTCAGGTGAGCACCAAGTACAAGTTCGTGCAACAACAAAAAGGGAGGTATAGTTTGCTCGCAGTTGTTGAACTAACGCTTTACCCAATGCATATGAGGATGGTACTTGCCGTGGTAGTATTCAGGGGGCTCATACGTACAACTACAATAGAGAACAGTGTCCCAAGTAGTTCACTTGTAAGTGTCATTACTCCACTCATACATAGCACCAACACTTGTTTTTTTGGAATATCCTAGTACTGACCTGGAGATCAGTGGGACTACCAGTGGAGAAAGTATCCAAGGTAACTTGCTCCTGTGACTTTTCCTTGGCTTTGGCATATATGCAATGGATGGTAACCTGGGTAAGGGATATAATTGGTGTTGTAACTGTCCACACAATCAACCCTATAGGCTGTAATGACCAGCTTACTACAGTGCCAGCTGTTCAAACCCTATCGGTGCTGGTTCTTGGCTTACCACTTGCTCAACCTCCTCTCAAACATGACAAAACTAGTTCTCAGCAACTTATACCACCTGAGCGCTATAACCAGTTGTTCCATTACTTGGTTGTTTGCTTTGTTCCAAAAAATCTGCAATGGTTTGGTGATCCCTACTTCCCACTTGATTGGATCAGTGCCTCCTCTCTTCATGGTCGTATGGTTGCACGGTGTTTGGATTTTGTGCAATTTGGTATTCCATGTGTGTTAGCAGCAATACCTTTCTTGATTGATTATTTGGACGGCGAACATCTTGTAGCATATCTGAAACCTGGCGTAGCCCGTGCCTCTTGGAATGACAGCCAGGGGCATTCCCTTATTCAGTTTGAGAAGTTTTGGGCCACTGGAATTGAGAGAGAGGCGTTTGATCCCATGTGTGCTTTTTGAGTCGGGGCGTACACTCCTCAACAAATATCTGGTGATCTATTAATCTTTTGTGCATGTTTTGTAGCTCAGCATACGTGCGTTCTGCAATCTGGATGCACCCCCAATGGGCTCCTTCCAACAACCCCGGTCCTACTCGAGCCACAATTGCTTTGGTGTCCCGGTTCGATTATTGCTGACTTTATTCTAGGAGTCCCTTATGCCTACTGCTTATGTTATGTGCTTCAGTCTGGCTATATGCTTGATGTTGTGTGTGGAGCTATACCGTATGAACTGGCAACAATTATGCATCCTCTTGTGGATATCTCCAAGATGCAACCTGATGACTACAATAGCCATTGTTTCCTGCTTTAGTTTATTTCTGCTGTAAGGGAGCTGGAGTTTGAAATGGCCATCTACCAGCTGGGCATATCTTGGCATCTTATAGGGCTGATATCGCTATTGTCACTGGAATTGGCCCGCCGAGTGGTCCTTCAAGCAGGCGCGTGTGTCATCATATTAGTTGCCTACTACTTCGTCCATGCCAGCGACATTTCTCTTGGTCGACTACCTGGACTCCAATCGACTCAAGTGCCCTCTACTTGCTACAATCAAGGCCATTTTCAAGAAGGGAGGGGTGTCATCACCGTCGCTGCAGTCTTTGCGCAAGGTTCCCTCGACCATGGGTACTACCTCGGCTTCGACCACGGTTGTGTTGAAAACAGCTACTTCCTAGAGTCCTCCTTCGGTGGGGATCCCATCGGCCACAAGTACTACTCCTACTTCGTGGAAGTCTACCCCAACTTAGGCTACCAGCATGACTACGATCAAGTCAAGCAACATCGACTGCAAATGGGATCCAGGCAATTATTGGTGGCATATGCTTGGGCTCAAGCCAAATTCAAGAAGGGAGGGATGTCAGGAGCCTCTCCTGACCGGGTTGTGGGCTTGTCCCTCGACCTGTGCATGCGCCTGGCCCATCGGAAAACCATTGAAGCTGCAGACTACAAGTACCAACGAGTAGACATCGTTCTGGTTATCCAGTGGATCGCGGACGAACCCGACGGATCCTCTCTCCTTCCCCTACCTCTAGTTCATTCCTGTATCCAATTCCTGTAATAGCTAATGGATTCATAGGATCAAGTGAGTGTAGATCATGTGTAACACATCTGTATCCTAACAGAGGAATTTCACAGCATGTAAACATGAACACAACTTATCTTAAAAAAAATCATCGTGCTCCCTAATCTTAAAGCTTCATCAGTCAGTTGAGGTGGGATTTTTGGATTGGGGTCACAAAACTTTGATTGGGTCATCTAAAAATTCAATCCTCTTCTAGAGGCCTCTCAGCGCGCTGGCCTTTGGTGGCGTGGTGGAGCCAAATCTCCCACGAAATCGCCGCCACCACGTCTGAGCCAAATTTGCTCCTCTCCGCTACCACTGCTCCGTCTCGCCTACTACCGATATTTCTCCTTCCCACCCACCTCGGGACCAGCATGCGTTGCCTCCTCTCCTTGTTGCGTGGAGTGTTGCTGTGGCGGCGTGCCGGCGGACCATAGCGAAGGAGTCGACGGTGCCCTCACACAAGATCATCATATTATATCTTCCATGTTGCTACCTCCAGAGAGCACACCATCGTCCTCTTCTCCTCCAGACGCATTGATTCTTCCCGATCTGCTGCATGTCGCCTCACAACCCGGATGTCATCGTTGTCATGATACATGAGCATTTGGGACTGGACCTCGACAACGCTATTGAACTACATATGTCCATCTCACTACTCCCTCATTGTGTGTATATGTGTGCGTGTGTATTGTGTTCAATGAAAGCCCCCTTGCTGCAACTCAGGATGGTGGGGTATGATCAGCTTGCTTGTGAGGTAAAAAAAGGTCGCTCGAAATGCTTTTTGGTGCAAAGGGCTTTCATGTCGTCGAGTTGTTCCAGGTTCAAGCTCTCCTTAGAGGTAATACCATACGTTCTGCTTGTGTTTGTATTGATTTAGGGTGGAGAGTACAAAGAACAGGTGATCTACCATGAGATCATCGTGTGTCATCTACGAGCCCTACTCGGTACGAGGGCGTCTAGGCTTAGAACCTAGTCGGTTACATGTACGGAGAACGGTTTGCAGATGACTTCTGGTATCTTGGAGTATACAACAAGTATTGGGGAGCCTTCCTTTCATAGCCGCCTTCATGTGGCCCATTGGTGAACTGACATGGGGTCCTTGGCCCAGCCCACCATGCCGAAAGACGACGTGGTGAGTGACCCCCAATCCGGGACACCGTCACCCGGCCATCCTAACACTTGTGCCGTTGGTGGACTACAAGGAGGCGTTCACGGACCTCGATGGTGGTCTCGATTGCGTGTCTCTTGAAAGCAAGAGGGAATGGATTTACATGACCTACCGTGGGACGTCTCAAGATAGCTTTCATCAACCATGACACCATAGACTGCCTCTACACGCCATGTCCTCCAAACAAATGAAATAGGGTCAGCCTGTCTCGGGTGCTTGCCTTCCCGCTCCGCGTGGTGCATATCCCTTCATTTTCAGCAAGATACATGGTTTTGGCTAAGTTTGTACTAATGTGCAAAGTCACAACATGCCTAATTTTCTAAATAATCGCCTCCGATAAAGATACTGGCCTAAATGGTGTCCTCTATTTTTAATGGTGCTTTTAGTATAGAAGATGTATTTTGCCAATTCGCATGTATTTTACCGCCAACTTGCTGGCCCTTTACTAGGGCAATCACTACGAGGAAGAGCGAAGTGAAAATGGCATATTGAGGTGGTTAGTTGTTATTGTCAACATGACGGGGAAATTCAAATTCCTAATCGCGCTTGTTGGTTCTATTACAACAAGATGTTCTATTGTATTTTCTGAAGAAATATACTTTGCTTTATTATTTGAGCATAACAATTTGTCTAGTTGTGTTTTCTGAATGAGCGTAATTCGTTCAAATCCATACACTTACCTTAAAAGCTTCATATTGATATCACGAATATTTTGTCCACTTTTGGTGTTGTGACCTATGTATTTCTTTCTCGTGCTGACATATATTTTTATCATGATTAAGCATCTACATATATGCTTGATAGGTTGATATATGTCCTCAAACATTCTCCTTTTTTTCTTGCTTTTCTTTTATCTGCTTTGTAAGAGGATCTCCTCATCACCTTGTATCGGTTTGACTATGTTGCTTTATATATAAAGCGGGGAGGAAGCCTTTTTCGGCGAATAAGGCAATGGTAAATAGCAGTTTTTCATGTGCTGGATCTGATTCTCAAAACTAAGCTACGTCTAGGAAATTTCGGCCTACCACAAAATTGAGTGGTCGTCTAAGAATGGACATGGATTTATAGTAATGTGGAGGAATAAAAGTATCAAAGGATACTGGCTATACATAGTGGCATTTATGACATCATGGCTTGCTGGCGGTTCACATGGGGTAATCATTATAGGACCTTACTAATATAATGGCAATGATCTACGAGTAGACTATCCCTATGCAAAGTTCTTTGTTATCATGTCAATGGTGAGGGTAATATCCAATACTTCTTAAAGTACATTGTATGATCAAATTTCGCCAGTGGAAACAAGATGGGTTATGCATATAGGGATGGTGGTAGAATAGCTAAGAGGATGCCACAAAACGTTCATTCAACTCTTTTTTAGACATTTATGTGCTCCTCAGCTCAATTATCAAATTCTAAACATGATTTGTGAGGTGAATGGTAGTATGAGATTTTCTTGTTCTTTTCTGTGAATAACTTTAATGTATTCAATATTTTTTGTTTGGTATCTTTGTGTTTACAATTCAATTATCATTTTTTAGAATGGTAGTTTTATCGTTGGTGTGGCCTAGATGGTTTCATATCGATTTTAATAAGTACACGCACTTGTGCCAATATTTGTTTCGAAATGCCCCCAAGTGGTAGTTTTAAAAAATAACACGGGAAGAAGATACATTCGTGACCTCTTTTGTACTTGGCATGAAACATTGTGTCTCGGTTAACTTCAACATCCCCATAAAGTTTTACAATTATTTTTGCCACCTCTTTTCTTTTGTTGATTAACAATTAATGCAGTTTGGGAAGTAGGCTCTTAGTACTACCTCCGTCCGGGTTTATTAGCCCCCCTTGTATTTTGGGTTCAACTTTGACTTTCTATTTGACTGAAAATACACAAAGTGTATGTTATACAATTTATATTGTTAGATTTGTATTTGGAAGAGACTTTTGACGGTATAATTTTTTTGATATATAATTTACATTTGACTAGTTAAAATCCATGGTCAAACTTTGACACAAAATAAGAGGGCGCTTTAATAAACCCGGACAGAGGGAGTAATATGTTATGGTCTACTACCAGCTTTAACTTTACTGGTCTATTTTTTTATTCTTGTGTCGTTGAGTGGACGGACAAGTGATTGTTAAACTGATCTTATTTATAGTGAATGTGCAAGTATTTCTATTTGACTCATTTAGATAATACAAGTAAGCATGTATGCCCTTAATGCATGGGTGGCTCGAGGATGCACACAAACCATCTCATTTTCTTGGACTAGATTCAGTCGGAGTAATTATATAGAGAAAACTGCAGCTTCATGTAATTGTCACATGTACATTATCAAGTATATGATCACAATATTTGTCTTTGCTACTTTACATGGTAAAATATTTTCTTTAGGTGTTATGTACTAGTAAATTATGTATATGACCAAATATTTGCTTTATTATGCTTAATTGTTTTCTAGAAATATTATAATTGCTTTTTATAATGTACCAATATTGTCATCTAAGACTTGCAGCACATCAACAAAGCACACACCCTTCTAGTAAATAGATGATCATTCACCTTCCCACTTGCTACATGTCCTTGGTTTTTGTTTTTAGACCTCAATTTGGTCCTTCATTATAGTTGAAGGTTATAGGAAGATGAATCATCTCAGGGGGTGGGTTTGCCACACATGCCAACATGCGGCCTTATGGATGCACCTACTAGCTAGGGAGTGCGCTTCTCCGTTTAAAGGTCAGTCTTCAAAGATGATCTATGTACTCGCAAAAGAGAAAAACTTCTCCTTTTTTAGTGATGATCCTTCACCATGGCCAGGGACAGGATCCGGACACACAGGGTCGCGCCCGGTTCTTGACACCAAAATTGTTTGAGTACTATAGCTATGATCGCTTAATGTCTTGAAGGTGGCCCGGGGCCTAAC
The DNA here is from genome assembly GCA_039707655.1 of Elymus sibiricus. Taxonomy (NCBI): domain Eukaryota; kingdom Viridiplantae; phylum Streptophyta; class Magnoliopsida; order Poales; family Poaceae; genus Elymus; species Elymus sibiricus. The sequence continues at coordinate 89,802,653 of CM077669.1, forward strand.
GCCGGCCTAGCTCTGTCACTATCCTTCACAACAATGTAGATGACTTATAACCGAGAATTGTGTGCACTATGGGGTTTATCCTATGGAAGGGTACTTTTGGATCAAAGAAGTGAAACAAAAGAGTTCACATGGATTGATCTTTCTCATGCTCATTATGATATGATGTATAATATGTATGGAAGCTTGCTTGCTTTAGAGTGGTGAAGTTGTAGTTGCATGCAACATGCTGAATAAGTCAACCAAGTAACTTTTTTTTCCTCTCTCGCAAGGCGATTATGGAAAAGCCTTCCTCCCTTAGGTCTCCATCAGTGAGCCCGTGGAATCACATCCCCTCTATCCGACGCTCTGGCTACCGTTAGTGGGGAGGGAAATCATGGTGACTCCGCTCCAGCTAGTAGATAGGTTAGGGTTTTAGTCCTCATAGGGGCAACACTCATGCGGGTGGTGACACTTCACCTTCTAGTTGGTCTTTAGGATCCTATCCTTCTTGAGTCCATCCATCAAAACATATGAGACGAAGCTCCAACGTAGATTCATGCCTACTCCTTGGGGCAGTGAGCTTATGGTTTCTTTCCGCGCGTACGCGATGTCAGGTTATTGAAATCAATTCAAAGGTTGAACATCAACGACTACGGCTCCGGGACATTGGTCCTTAGGGGCACGTGCAAGAAGACTTCCTGACTATCATCGATAAGGTCAGGTGGGCTTCAGTACGGGTGTGGCGACAGTGCCGCATCCGTGGCTCATTCTGGTGGTGACAATGATTGTTTGATGATCCACATACCTCAATATAATTTCTATTATGTGTGGGGTGCTTTATACTTCTGTGAGCCTTTGTATTAGACTTCAATCCTTAGAAATATATGTTGAATTCGACACATCCGTACATGGCAATGAGCACTCTTATCGTTGGGCTTGGGATCCTGCTTAAAACTTATTGGTTTTGGGCATGAAAGGCAGTGATTTTTTGTTCGCTGGCAACCATGGGCTTGCCCCAGCAGCAAACACCAGCTACAAAGCCGCGATACAATCATACAACTATACAAGCAACGTAAATTGGTTGTATCTATGTTTATTTATGCAGAACAACTTTGTAATTTGGGTTTAACATTGACCATGGATTTCGTCAACATATATTATCTTGCATGCCTAAAACATACTATAATCATAATCAACTGTAAACCGATACAATTGTGCCCAACATCTCTCGTACCCTACATGTACTTGTCTTGAAGCATACTGCATCTTTCTTCATGACCCTTATATTTTTGCTGTGAAAATTATCTCACTACATACTTTTACGTGGTACTCTCTCCGTCCTAAAATAAGTGTCTTAATTTTATACTAACTTTAGTATAAAATTGTACTAAAGTTGAAACATTTATTTTGCGACGGAGAAAGTACTATATTGGAAATCCATAAACGCTTAGCGTGAGAAGAGGTGAGGAGTGAATACGTAGTAACCACAAAAGTTTTCACACATGCCACGTTAGGTGCATTTGAAACCAAATGTTTATCCACATAGTGGCATGCTATCATCATCCTATCACACATCACGGCGTGCCACCGTCGCTTTGTTTGATCATTCTTATCACAAGACTGTAGAAGGTCTCATGTATGAATAAGTAAAGAGATCCTACATTCATGGCGACGCCGGGCCCAAAAAATTGTGGCGTCAGTTGATACATATCATTCAAATTTAATCTTTACTAAAAAAATCAAATTTAATCAAAATTTCTCAAATATATATGAAACTATTAGTTTGTGGAAAGCCGTGACACATAAATGATGAGAACCGAACCTCGAGTTGAGGGTCGATCCGTTGTTGGCCTGATCTTTCACGGTACAAAGCTCCATCGCAACAAGAACTAGATGCGGGTTTACGAAGATGTTCACAAACCTCGCAAGAACAACACGCCAACCCCTCAACCCAACCCCTCAATCCGAAGGAATAACGTGGTTGAACCGTATAGGCCCAACTTGTAATCTCCTACACGTCGCAAGAACTCACACGCCAGTAGAGATTTTTGACAAGGTTTCTCTAAACTCAATAATGACCGCCGGCCAAAAAAACACACACGTGTCTAATTCATCTCAAAATAACCTACCTTATTACATTGACCGAACCGGCTTTATATTATGGCCGCACACCCTACCTGGCTTGGAAAGCAAGCATTACCTACGTACAATTCTAATCCATATGCTAAACCGACTTGATTTAATTAAGGAAACAAAATACTACTTTAGATGTATGCGCCCACCAGGTTCTGATCTTCCGGTGGTGGCCCCCAGCCGATCTCCTTCAAGCTTAAGAAATCCCAAATAATTGGAAACCTCACGCTGATACTCTTCTTGCTGGGCAGGAATAAAAACATAAAAGATCTGCTAGCTGTGACCTTGACGTAGCAAGTTGTACTACAAATAAACTCTTCAGCTGTAGTTTCCCTATCATGCACAACATAGGCTGACGGAATAGACTCTTTCGCGGCCGATCGCTCCAGCGAGCGAATCCTTTTTCAGGGCAACATCCAGCGAGCCAAGTGAGAAGTCTGCCTTCGTTAATTCAGTTTGATGGGCCCAGTGTCTCTTACCATGAATCTCTCTGGCCCCATGATTTCGGGGGAGGGGGGCGCTGCCTCATTTAATTAACCCTCACCCTCCCCTCAAAAAAAAATTAAAAAAATTAACCCTCACCCTGATTTGTTTAAGGAAAACTTACTTTGTTTAGGCTGCTGTCTGAAATCGGGCGTTGGAACGAGCGCGCGTGGAATAGAGACTTCTCTATTTTAAAATGATGAAAATTATATCCATCATCGTGACTCACTAATGCATCATGTTTCTCATGCATGCATGGTTGTACGCACATACTTGGAAACACCACAAAATGGCTACTTGTAATTTCCATTAATTGTTGTGTATCCTTCTGCTCTTCCAGATTAAAACGTGTGTACTCCCTCCGTCCAGGTGCATAGGGCGTCTAAGCAAATCCAAATATTCCAAGAATGTAAGTTGCCATTGTTATTAAGTGTTCCTGGAGTACTTAGGTACATATACTTTTCCTGTTTTCAAGCTTGGCGTAACAGCGATGTCAACAAAAATTATAGATTCATCTTGAACACCACCTGTACCATATTCAGTTATGCGTGTTGGCGTGGCTGTATCAACAAACTTCTATATAGAGTCGTCACTGTCTGCATTATGTCTCAAGAAAATCTATCAAAAAAAGAAACCTTGCATAAATGACTACTAAATGATATTGCATACCTCCACCTACCACTAAGGTGGCGTTTGGTTTGAGGGCGGCGAGGGATTGGCTGGGGATACGCTCAACCACGTGGTTGGGGATATCCTCGATTTTTGTTTAGTTGTAAGGATTAGAGATCGATGGGATGGCCATCTCTTTTTGTTTGCTTGGATGGATATGAAATAGATGGTTATTGTGAAAATCTTTTTCCATCAAAATAAATGGTGACATTACCTCCACAAAATCAATATTTACCCAAACTAATTAAATTCCAACATTGGTACATATAAAATTGATACACCATGCATCTACAAAATACATGTATAGATCAACGAGCATGCTCACTTTCCCCGCTCCGGGTCGCCGTAAAGCTTCTATAGCGGTGACAGACAGTCAGCTGGATCTGCTGCCCAACGCGCCCTAGCCGGCCCCGCCCCCGCGCCGTGGGTCGCTCCTGATGGCATCCACCGTTGCTCATGTCCGGCTACCACTCTCGCGCTTGATGAGCCGACCCTCGTCCGCCAGATTTTCGCGGCTCGCGGTAACCAACTTTTTAATACATTCAGAGGTATCTGGTTATCCTCATCCTCTCCCACTCTCAAACAAAACGAGTGGCATCCCTAGGAAAAGTGGCTATCCCGGCCCATCCAAGAATAGCCACTGAACCAAACGCCCCCTAACTCCCTGACATGGATATTCATGGGCGAACATGGCATGCTTGACTCAACCGGTCAAACATTCGGTCTCAACTGTAAATATGTATGACTTGATGATATTATAGTCATTGTCCCAACATACCGTCACATTAATGTTGCTTTAGTTATGTACCTCACCAGTTAACTTCATCATAGTTTTGAAGAATGGATTAGAAATATACCTTGAGCACTCAGGTAAAAGTTATAATACTAAACCTCCGACAATTAATATGAATCGGAGTGAGTATCCCCGTCTTAAAATGTAAGACATTTTTATAGGCTAGTACCTTACAAAATACTAATTTTGCATTTTCAGTTTACTGCTAAGTCAAATAGGATTGCCGAGCCGTGTCCATTGTTAACAAAGGATCTACAAATACACGTTGCATCACTCGACCGAATGCTCACATAGCTTGACTATGGTCCAATACCATCAACATCAAGTATCGATCACTGGCAGCTGGGACCCGAGTGGGGTAACCCCAAACTTTCAAATTTCCTGCCAGAGAGAAGTCTGCTGGCTCCTCCGCCAATTGCTACACGCACGTTTTCGCCACATCACCGATCCGCGCCGAAGTGCATCCTCTCCGTCCATCTGAAATGGCAACGAACGGCTGATATCCTCGCACGTCATCGATCCGGGGCGCCCACCGTTCCACCAATCAGCGCCCACCTATCGCGTCCTGCCTATAAAGACTCCGGCCCATCTGCCTTCCAACCCATCGCCTCTCTGTCTACATCTCCAGCCAGCCAAACTTCTCTCACCTTCGAAGAAGAAGCAGCAGCCGCCGCAGCATCCATGGCTCCCAAGGCTGCCGAGAAGAAGCCGGTGGAGAAGACCCCGGCGGGCAAGAAGCCCAAGGCGGAGAAGAAGGTGCCGGCGTCCAAGGAGGGCGGCGACAAGAAGGGGAAGAAGAAGGCCAAGAAGAGCGTGGAGACGTACAAGATCTACATCTTCAAGGTGCTCAAGCAGGTGCACCCGGACATCGGCATCTCCTCCAAGGCCATGTCCATCATGAACTCCTTCATCAACGACATCTTCGAGAAGCTCGCCGGCGAGTCGGCCAAGCTCGCGCGGTACAACAAGAAGCCCACCATCACGTCCCGGGAGATCCAGACATCCGTCCGCCTCGTCCTCCCCGGCGAGCTTGCCAAGCACGCCGTCTCCGAGGGCACCAAGGCCGTCACCAAGTTCACCTCGTCCTAGGCTCCCCGTGCATTAGTTCTTGTGTTTCTTTGCTGTTCCTTGCCAGAAGAATTGTGTAGCTAGCTTTGTGTGTGTTCTGACAGTGTCATCTTGTAACAATGGTGCTGCCTGAATAAATAGTCACGTTGCTGCTTGAATGGACGACGTTGTATGCCTGACTGTCACCTTGGATTCTTGTTTCCAACATGTTTATTCAGTTTCATCTTGGGCTTGCAGCCAGGAAGATGGTTTTGCTTCTCTGAAAGTTTTGCACAAATGCTTGTCTGAAACCACTAGTTTGATGCTTCTTGAGAACTGAAGCTCCACTCGGGTAGTAAAGAGAGAATGGACATCTTTTTTCTACGGTGAAACTAATTTCATAGACGTGCGCGTGGCAACCTTGATTCACAACGTTCTGCTTCCTCAGGAAACTTGTGAGGCAGAAGATTTCCAAGACTCACGCTATTTCTGTTGAAAGCTTGCATCTGAAATTGATGCTGATAATTGGCCACTTTTCAACCAAGCATCTGAAATGGTTTGGATCTCCCCGCAATTTTTCATTGAATATTCAACCGGGGGGAGATTTCCCCAGCTGATTTTTAACCGTTTTATTTAGTTTTTCAATTATTTATCGTTAACAGGGGCAAAAGACCAGATTGCCGTGCATTACAACGTAGCAAGAGGGGCAGAGAGGCAAGAACACAAGACTAGGCAGCAACCGTTTCAGATAATCAGGTAAGCGTGTAGCTTCCGAAAACAAAGAGTAACCAGATGACCCATTTGTTTCAGATAATCAGGTGTAAAGCCTTTGCAACAGTGATTTGCAAGTTTAATAAGCACGTATATATACACATTTGATTTGATTGGGAAGATGTAAAGTATGCGCCTTATCATCAAATTCTCCTACTTCCGTGACGATTTTTCTTGGCTAATTTACAAATTAAATTCAACATATTAGAGTGTAAATTCACTAATTTTGCTTCGTATGTAGTCCATGTCGAAATCTTTAAAAAGACTTATATTTGAAAACGGAGGGAGTATATAGTTCAGCGACCACAAACTAAGCCTCGGTGGTTGGGTGAGCTGTTGAATTTTTATCCCATGGTTGAACAACCACAAATTCGATCCTCATTGAAAGCGTGAGTGAAAACTCATGCATTTGCGCCGTGGGATCTTTGTCATGCGGTTGGAAACAAATAAAAGATATACATAACAATAAAAAAACAAATACGAAATCTGAGGCAAGAATGGCTAATAAGCTTGGTTGACCAACACTTATAACAGAAACTAATAAGACGATTAATGGGGCAATAGCAAATCCTTTTTTTGCAATGATATTTTCTTTGAAACTATTTTTTTACAATGATGGTTTTTACAATGATGTGGGTCAAGCAACTACAACCAAGAGAAATGCAACATTTCCTATCCGCTTCCGGTTATAGTGCAAACTGTAAACAGGCGCTGACCCATCTTTCATTTTTTGGCCCATCTTTTTTTCTGTTTTAACGCGTAAAAAACTGCACATGTGTTGTGATTCGAACCGGCTATCTTCTGGTTCAATGTGCGCTGCACTAACTACCTCACCTGATGCAATTAGTCACATCTTTTTTCCTTCTTTTCTTTTTTCCTTTTTTCTTTCTTTTGGAACAGCTTTGTTCGTTTTATTCTTTTTTCTTGTTCTTGTTCTTTTTTCTTTCTCTTTTGCTAAATGCGCAAACTTTTTTCAAATTCATGTATTTTTTTCAAAATCAATGAACCTTTTTCAAATTCATAATTGTTTTTCAAAATCTATGAAGTTTTTTTTTTCAAAATCGATGATTTTTTCAATATTGATGCATTTTTAAATCTTTTTGGTGATTTTTCAACATTCAATGAACTTTTTAAAAAATCAATGAACTTTGTTCAAATTCAATTATTTTTTTATAATTGCTGATTTTTTATTTGGGTATTTTTTTTAGATGAAAGGGATGAGCTCCCATGCTCCCATTTTATTAAAAGGAAGCTAAACCCGAGTTTCAACTAGTTCTGCTTAAAAGCAAGTCCCAACACACACACGAAGGTAAAACACAAATAAACTGGTTACATCAAGTCTTCAGAGATGTGCAAATCCCCGATATTTTTCACCTGCTCCTAAGCAAGCTCCTAATACAGACATATTGGCGATGCCAGAACGCCAAAGTCGAGCGTGGAAGTGGGGCTTGGAGCGATGGTGTAGACGATCCCGGCTGCAGGAGGCATATGCTCATCCAAGGCCATCTTCATCACACCCATATGAGTCACATGGGCCTCTTGATCAGTTGCAGCAGTTGCTCCTTGAAGGCTCCCATCAGCAGGATCATATGTTCTTTGTAGAGCAGTTTCCATTTCCTAACGAGCTTTAAAGCCATCCACCAAACCTGCTTGGTTGAAATCCACGACACACCATTAAAGATCATGTTATTTCTATGTTTCCAAATAGCCTACAAGACAACAGAGCAAATGGTATTAACATGGTCCAACGGCTTGCGCGCAACCCACATAGTTGCAATGGATTCTAGATTATTTCCTACGGTTCTCCCAAGAATTTCACTAATCATACTCAATATCTCCTTGGCAACAACACACTCAAAGAAAAGATGACAAGCTGTTTCTTTACATGAGCAGAAGACACAATCTTCTGGTTTTTTCATGTTCCTTTTTAACAAATTGTCTCTAGTCATGAGCTTGTTAAAGAATAGCAACCATAGGAAAAAATGGACCCTAAGGGGCATCACCAGTTTCCAAACCGCTGGCAAGAAAACTGGTGTCACACCCCTAAAATTGAATATAGTGTAGAGGGAGCTTGATGTGTCCCAGAGGACTCATATTGCCAAACTTAAGAGTCACATTCTGTAGTCAACACAACACTTTTCGCTACCTCTTCTAGTTCGTACCACCTGAGCAACATTTGGTCATAAAAAATCCTTCTAAAGGAAATTTTAAGAGTTTGACCATTCCAGATCTGCTCAATTGTGCTACATTGCTCCCTAGAAATACAGTACAAGTCCCAGAACTGAATAGCAAGGGGTGATGATCCAAATCAGGAATCTTCCCAGAATCTATTTTTTTTATCATCCCCCACTACCCATCTAGATCCCATTTTTACTGCCTTTGCAGCCCACATGACCCCATTCCAGAATTGCGAAGCCCCTACAGTCTTCCCACAGAAGATGTTTGTGGCATATTTGGGTAATTGTTTTCCAATTTCGTGACCTTTTTTAAATTGACGAATATTTTAATAAATACATGAGTTTTTACATTTCACGAACATATTTAAATTGACGAATATTTTAATAAATACATGAGTTTGTGGCATAAAACCGGATGGCGGTCTTTTTCTGAATCAGCACCACAACACACTTAAGAAAAATGCGAGCAAGGCAAGTTGATCAGCGAACGCATTTTTTTTTGAGCGAGCGAGTGAGGGAGCGATGCTTAATGGATCACGGCCCATTGCTGTTCGCGTGAGTGCGTGATCTCCTAACCGGTGCTGGAGGCGAGGTCCCGAGATTGCATTAGCCTATTTGGTCAAAACACTTTTGCTAGGGCCAATACTAAGCGCGAAACAGAGCATATACAAAAGGGACCACAAATGTTATACACTACATGAATTATTTTAACAAAATAATAGATATGAACATGTATATTATTTTCAAAGTCAAAAATATAATAAGGCCATTCACAAACATTGAAACAATATATATTATTATTTCTAGAAATCCAAAATGATTAGGTTAGTAGATTAATTAACACATGTACATTGTTTATGATGCATTTATCGTTTTTTTACAAAAAATAAATATCTAGAACTTAATTGTGTTTTTATAAAACCAAATAAAATAATATGAGAATAAAACTCTAATGCAAACATAAAATACTTTATTTGCACTTGACAAACTTCAGATTATATGTCTTCTATTAGATTCCCATAGGCTAGATAGATTTTCTTAACGAATACATAATTACTACTGTAAAATTCAATCATAAATGTTGATATAAATGGATAGAGTTTATGCATTTTCCAATATGACAATAGTTTTTGTATAAAATAATGAAATTTATATAATTCTTTCCTCCTCCACAAGAGAAGATCCTAGGCTTTCCTCCTCCTCCCGCCCGGGCCGCCGCTTGTCCGCCCCATCTCCGATGGCCTTTGGGCCATGGAGGTGCGGAGGACCTTGGCCCCCCGCCCGCGGGAGTGACCCCTCTCTCGTTCTTGTTAGGTTCAACATCTTGGTTGGGGCTGTGTGGTGGAGACGGTGTGGCTCAGTAGGAATAATGTCTCCCACGTTCTATCCCCGCCCTGATAGTGCGTATAGCGTCATCAGAGGACCTGTGGAGGTGTATCTTCGTCAGATCTCACGGGATTCATTCGGTGCTGGTTTTCGGTGGATCTGTTTGGATCCGGCCTTCGTTCGTCTTTGTTTGAATGTTTACAGGTTTGATCCTTTCGATCCACGACTTTCTTCATCGGTGATGGTTGCTGCTCTGTTGCACTGGTCCCATGGGGTCTTAGCATGACGATTTCCTGACTCTTTAGTACAACAATGTTTGTCCGGCTCCGACGAAGAAGGGGTGATGATGGCGGCGCGTCTTTGGCTCGCTCCAATGCTTGTAGTCATCGGCTCGTCGCTAGGTGGTCCATGGGCCTGGTTGTAATTTTTACTACCTCTAGTGTTCTTTGTGCTTCCATGATTGAAGATGAATATATTGAAAGTTCCTCACATAATTTTTGAAAAATTAACTTCACATTTTTATAGAAAATAATATATTTAATAACGAGGTACACATTTTATTGGATTTTCTTTGTTATCTCTCCTACTTAAAAGTAACGAGTAAGGCTCTGCCGTCCGCTCTTCATTTGTCCAACATTACGTACCTTTCCTTCTCTCTCCCTCCATTTTGATTTTTTCGTCCCATATCTTGTTTTCCTCACCAGCTTTTTCTTAATTGCCCCACCTATTATTTAATTACCAAGTGAAATTATGTTTTTTTGGTAAGACAACTACATGCTTACCAACTAAGTGCTTATGAAATAAATCTTATCTGTTTACACAATAAAATTAATATGAACAAGTAAATTACATGCTAACTACTATAATTTTAATATAGTTTTGCGATACGGACAATTATCCCAGTGTAAATCGTAAGTAATTTTCAATTTTACCTACTATTACCTATTTAAAAAATATCATTATGGAATTAGCATAATATCAAAGGCATTGGCAAGAACGATAACTTTCAATTACAGTTACCAAAATCAAAACATCTCTATGCAGCTATAGTCGCCCCGATACTAGTAACAAAGCAAACGCTCGTCACTAGTAAGTGCGGTCAAAAAAAAAAAAAAACTCAACAACTATCAGTGGCATGAGCTATACTCGGTTGTTGCTGGCCAGACCCTATTAGAAATACAACATGTGAGATAATACATTCTATAAGAGTGTTGTCAAGTACAAGTCTAGTAAAGTCTGAGACACACGATATGTAACATTTAATAGCACATGCCCCAAAGATAACAAATAATTGCCCCCCCCCCCCCCCCCCCCCCCCCCCCACCCCAATATGGATGGAGCTCTATATATACTGCAAACGAAGAAGTACTGAAGTACTGATTTCGGAAAAAGCTGAAGCAACTCACACACAGGTCTTTTCTTTCTGGTTTTGGTGCCTATAGATTAGAATTAAAACCGAAGCAGATGACACATCTCATATATTTTTACCGTGCTGGCAATGCATCTCGTTTTCACATCATTGGATGAATGTTCGCTCATTAGGGTTGGGAGGCAACAGGTAACTAAGGCGGGGCTTTTGCTGCATCAAGCGCTAAGCGAGTTCTACAACGTACTCGCGTACACAAGAGTCGATTTATCCAGCGTTTTTCAGGTTAAACGCTGCTCAAACTGGGGTTCCATTTGAGTTCAACTCACGCTGCACAACATGTTCTTGATGCCGAGCTGCCTGGCTAGCCATGTGCTCCCGCACAAACCAACGTGCCCTCTCTGTGTGCAGGCGCCTGAGATGATAGAACACCTTCTCATCCAGTTTTGTTTTGCATGCGGGGCGTCGAGCTGTAACAATGTTGCTGCTTGTGGCTATTATTCCGTGTGAAGAAACAATTACGTTGCTGTTACGGCGTGGTATGCTTGACTGTCACCTTGGATTCCTTCTTCAGACATGTTTATCCAGTTTCATCTTGGTCTTGAAGCCAAATAGTTTGATGCTTCTTCTTGAAAAGTGGAGTTCCACTCGGGATGTAAATAATTACCACCCCTAGTGCTATGGTCAAATTAATTTCATGTGCGTGCCAGCAAAATTTGGCAAAGAACGGTGAAAAAAAATACAAGCAGCCGTGTTCATGAGTTTTGTTGCTTCTCGTGAGGCAGAAGATGTCCAAGACTGTCGCTATTTCTGTTGAAAGCTTGCATCTGAAACTGATGCAGAGGTAAAAGGCCACCTTCAACCAAGCATCTGAAACGGTTTGGATTTCTGCAAGTTAGTTCAGATTGTCAGATGTAAAGCCATTGCAGCAGTGATTGGCTAGTTTGATACACGCGTACGGTCCCTACCGCTAAACACTTGATTTCACTGGCAAGATGTAATGCATGCGCTTGATTATGAAATTCTCCTACTTTTGTGACGATTTTCCTCAGTCAATTTACAAATAAGTTCAACACATCATAGTTGGGACACCTCCTAACCCTCATGCCCCTCACGCCTCTAACCCTAGCAGCCGCCGCCTCCTAATCTCCAACCGCCGCAGGGCTCATCGCTAGATAAAGGCTGACGGTGGATGATGGTGGCGGCGGGGCCTTCCTTTGTCGTTGCTCTAGGGTGCGGCCACGACGGATCCTCGTGCGGGTGCTCCGATATCCCCTCGCGTGTTTGTTCCCCACGACGACGACAAGTTGATCTGGTGGGGGTGGCTCGGCCCGACGGCCAGTGACCTTCCTCACGGCCGGTGGCGGCGCTAGGCGCGTCGTGATGGGGTGAGATGGCATATCCCCCCATCCTTGCCCGTGGAGGACTTGGCTATGGAGGTGTTGCGGGATCACGTTTGTCTCGGTCGGGTTCGGCCCGACCTGGACTGTCGGTGGCTGCCGGCAGCGAGGATGTGGAGGCGGGACTGCCGGTGAAAACTGAGCCGACCTTGGTGATGGCGGCGTCTTTGTGTCGTTACCCTGATGATGGCATCGTCTTGCAGTTCTCGCCTCCCGCTCGGGCTACTCCAAGGGAAACCCAAAATCTGGATTTTCTGGATCGGACGATGGCGGCGCGCAACGTCGCTCTCCCTCTTGGGGGCATCGTCTTGGAGTAAGCGTTGGAGGGGTCAGAAGGTGGAGTGGTGTGGCATATACCGCATCGATAGCGGCCGGTCTCGGCGGCGTGGCGCAACGGGGTTTCAATGATAGATGCGTGATGATGGACACACGCAGGGAGGTGGCGCTGTTTGGCGTCGTGGCGGTGTCGACGGTAGGCCTGACAATGTGGGTGCGTTAGTACCTGCTCTGAAGATGGATCGATGGAAGACGATGGTGACGGCCCGTGCAGCGTGCGCATGCGGTGCCCCACTGAGAGCGTGCCGGACCAGTGTGTGCCCCAGACCCGGCAATGCGGCTTGGTTTGGGGCCTCCGGCTCTAGATGTTAGGCTTTGATGTGAGGTCTGAGTATTCAGTTCAGACAATCTATACCTTTTCATCAAATGGATAGGAGCAACGACATATGTTGCCAAGATGACGGCTTCAAACTTATTGATGTATTACTTTGTAAAGTCGTTGTGAATAATTAATAAAATGACTTACCTTTTCAAAGAACAAAACATCATAGTTTAGCAACCATCGTCAGGAACGAACCCCAAACAAATAATGCCAAAGCCTTGCTCATCGGGGAAGTACAGTAAAGTAAAGATTTGAAGATAAAGATAGGTCTTGTTGGATCAGGATACGGACAAGCCGGCAGAACCTGGCTGGCTGTGTGCCTTTCAAATGACTTTGGCTCCATATATGGACCAACGAGTCCGATCCCGAGGTAGGGACGATCACGGTGGGCGTCTTCGGATCTTTCCAGTGTTTGTAGTCGTTGCTAGCTGGTCTACGAATTTAAATGTATTTTTTATGGGTGTGTTTAGGACACATCTAGATGTGACATAGTTATTGCACATCTAAATGACTAAATCAAGTTTAAAAAGAAACAGAAAAAAGAAAAAGAAAATACCCACACGAATCTCCATGTAAGATCAATGATATAGGGCTTAGATATGCAATACTTATCTCACATCTATATGTGTTTTAGCAAAACCGATTTTTTATTATTTCTGATGTTCCTCGTATTGTCATGATTAAAAATGAATAGATGAAAAAATTTCGGCAAAAAAGAACAACACATTTAGCGGTTCCTATGCCTGCGTGTGGGGGGTGTGTCTTCTGTCGCCGTGCTACTTTTATATAGAAGAACAAAAATCAGGCGATTTTGTTCGTTCGTACACTCGTTAGAAAGTCACATAACCCAACCATACCCAGTAGGTATGAGTGTATGACAGACAACAGTCCCCTCAGCGTTGTGATCAGTTCGTTTCACAGAAGAAGATCACTCGACAGACGAAAGGGCGCATGCATGAAAGTATAATCAAACAAGTCCGGTTTCACCTCGAATTTGCAATGGATGGATAATACAACAACATTTGAGACCGTCCATGGCGGCGTCCAAGCGCACGCGCGCGGCCTTATGCATCTAAGCTCGAACTTGGACAAGAGATAAAACCGTAGGTAGTACAATATTTACCGCCCACACCCACACCCATCATCATCGTGGCGTCACCCCGATCAGTTGTGGCAGATCTTGGCGGTGGGCATGGTGATGCAGATGGGGGCGTACTTCTTCTTGGCCTCGGGGCTGCCCTTCTTGACGTCCGACTCGGCGAACGCCGCCGTGCCGACGGCCGACACGGCCGCGGCGGCGGCGGCAAACACCACGGCGCGGCGGCCGTCGGTGGCGGGCTCCACGGCCGCCAGCTTGGCCGCCGGCTCCTGCTGGCGCTCGACCTTGGCGGCCCGGGCCACCACGAGGCCGCGGCGCGGGGCGGCCGCGCGCCGGTCGACCGCCACGGCCGCGGAGAGGGACGCCATCATGGTGAGCGACGCCATTGCGATGGAGCTAGCGGCTGAGTGATCTGCGCTGGGTGTGCTTGATGATGATGATGCTAGTGGGGTGCGTTTTGGTGCGGGGCTATTTGGTTATGAAGATACGGCCGGCCGGGCTGCTGCGCAAGGGCGCGCCTTATCTGTCGCGGGGATGGCGTGCCCACTGGCGAGCGGCCATGTGGCGGCGGCGCGTGACATGGCTGAGGTGATGAGAGTTCTGGTTGGATAACGCTGGGGTGTGCTGGATAGCAAATGGGAGGACCTGGATGGAGGCCGGATCCGGATTTCTGGACGGGATGGCTGCGAATGCGATCGCGATGGTGCCCCTTCGACGTCTGGTACGTCCATGATGCCAAGAATAAACAGAAGCGCCCTTCACGTATCCGTGGTATCCAAGAGTTTTTTTTAAACACAGTACAGACGCAAGCGCTCATATCCGTGGTATCCAAGAGTTAATCGAGCGCATAACATCAGAAACAAAGGTTGCAGTCGATTTAGAAAAAGCTTTCGGGGTTCTTTGGGAGTCTTGTCCTACATCGCTTTGCACAATATTCAAAAACGATCGACACCAAGTTGTTAATACGTCGGCTTGACACCATTTCCCAAACGACTTCAGTTGTGGATTACATCGATAGATTTGAATATTCATCAACAATTTATCTGCTTACTCTGACTCCATTGACGTATTTATCCACAAGATCAACGAGAATTCCATACACAAACATACGATTAGACGCAGTTCATTTCAGATAAGAGGAGAAGTGAAGCTTACCAAGGACGTCCTCTTTGCACAAAAGTAATCATCATATGCTATCACTCCCTCCCAAATACGATTAAACACACATGCCTCGTCATCCAGAAGCAACACCGGAAAACGGAAAAGATTGGAAGTGAAGAGAAGGTTGCTCCCAAATAATCGGCAAAGAGCAGGCAATAACGTTGTCTCTATTGCGGTTTAACACCGGAGCATGGCCCGAGATTGATCCCCTGAATCTCGGTCGCTGCCTAGCAATGTGGTCATTCATGACCAATACAGCAACCACAAGCTCCTCATCGCCCGACGACGAATCATCCAATAAACCAATGAAGTTGTTGAAAAAGGTATTCATCCCCACAATTCATGGTACCTTGCGAGTAAAGTGTCGAACACCTTGCTGTCGTGCTGGAGACATAGTCGGTGAAGAGCACCTTGGCTTCCCTGTAGAAGCGGACATGACAGGCCTGTAGAAGCGGACACGAGGGCAGCCGGCGGTCTTGCAAAGCGAGGCGGACGGTGTTGGGGCCGATGGGTGGCATCGGCGGCCGTGGTTTCTTTAGTACCGGCAGCGGCGAGAAAGGCCACAAACGCCGACAAGAACTCCTCCAAAAGCGGTGGCCGGGGGCGGGGGGAGGGGGGTGTGGATCCAGCGGGGTTGGTGGGCGGCATGCCTGGGCAGCGACAGAGTGGCGGCTATGGCGGGTGATGTCTTGTAAATGCAAAGGACTGTTGTAGCACTTTCGTGATAAATAAAGTGTCAAAACCACAAGGAGCTTATAGGAAGGCACCACAAACCAAAAAACTACGTTGTCACTTCACGCAGCTATGTACGCACCCAAACTGGAGTTTGAAAATAGTCTACTCTATAAGTTGCTAGGGAAACTAGATAAAAGGAATAATTAACTAAAATACTAACAAGAAGATAAAAACAGGAAATAAATGACAGTAAGTTAGTAAGGAAGACGCTTGAGTAGTAAACGTTCTCGAGGGGTCTGGAATCACTACCACATATGAACTATCGTATTCTCTAGTAATTAGTCAAATGCATAAGTGGGCGGAGCCGGGTACAGAACACGTTCTTCTCTAGGTAGACTTCGTGTCACGCACGCCACCATCATAGTCTCCCCATAGGGTTACAACTCATGACAATTAAGGATTGCCCCATGAACGCGCCCCCCTCTAAGGGTTCTCCGTAATTTCCCTATCCTTTGCAAAGGCGAGGAACCGAGGCTTTTACTCTCACCTCAAATTACCCCAATATCCCCAACCATCACAAGGACTGCAACATACTTCACGACACAAGGCACAAATGTAAGTGAGCGCTCCTCTCAACATTCGTGAAGGGTACTAACTAAGTGAGCGCTCCTCTCAACATTCGTGAAGGTTACTAACTCGAATCATGAACAGGTCACAGTGGATCACAACAATTATCATATAGGGTTCAACCATATCCTCAAGAACTAGTACACAACTACTCAATCACAGATATGAAGGTTAGGGACAAGTTACAAGCCGGCATCAAGCCGGTGAAGGGAGTAGCCATGGTGGTACGGTGATGATGGTGATGACGATGAGGGCGCCACTGATGGTGATGGGGATGGGGGTGCCACCTGTGGTGGCGGCACCGGCCCGAGGGCCGGTTCCCATGGTGGTGGAGCCTCCTCCTTCTTCCCTTGGTTGTTGTCCCTTCTTCTTAGGTCTGGAACAACAATGGATGTGTTCTTGGATGTGTTCTTGGTGAATGAAATGGTGGATAGAAGATGAATGGCGGAGGCTAGGGTTGAGGGAGACATATATAGTGAGCCTCCCTAGCCTCCTCTCTTGATGGGCTTCATCCAAGGGCTCAAGATAAGCCAAATCCTCTCCCAATCTCTTCTTTACGAGCCAAGGATCTCGTGGGATCGAATGGGGACGAATCGATGAAGAATCCGTCTCGAAGGGAAACTTTCGAGCTGTCTGCACGTCAAATGACCGCTGAAACGACCACGCGCGGTTGTGTGGAACACCGTCTTTTACTCTGACCTCCTTTGGTAAAACGGCCACCAAATCTTCATACAAACTTGGAATTTGACGTTCTTGGGCTCGTTGGATTGGTATGAATGGCGCCGATCCATTCCTTGTCATGGAAATTGATTTGGAGCACTTTGGAAAAATCACTTTTTCCAACCTCCGGAATGGCTAAGTCTGGTCCCTGGGTGACTCCGTATCGAACCCATCCTTGGTTCTTTCATCGTGCTTGGTCCTAGGTTGCTCCAAGAAACCTGTAGACGTAAGAAAACAAAGAAAACTAATAAAAATCAAATAAAACACTGAATGTATAATGCTCACAACGATAAGTGCAAATACCGGTAACCATGCATGATGGACAACTATTTGGTTCAATGGGACATGATATATAAAGAAAACATGAAAGAAATGATCTCTAAAAATGCGTAAAATATAGAGCCATCAACAGGAGGGAGAGATGTATGCCTTGTAGGGAAGGGGGAAAGAGTGTATGTTTCACTGACGGATGGGCCAGGGGAGGACAAAGAGAGTGCCCACTTGTGTGTGCTTCGTATCAGCACGGACGCAAACTCTGCCCAAATTAGGGTCGAAAATTGGCTGTGGGTGAACTAAAAATGGACACCCGTCCGTTTTGGTTGCCACGTTAGGCCATGATTTATGTGTGTTTTGAACCAAACAGACACGGACGAACCAAATGCAGTCGCGTGTTGGAGTTGACCTAAGGCATAGCCATCAAGCCGTCATGGTAGTCCGCCTCTCGGCTGGTGGAAACGGTGCACGGTGCAGGGGTGACCATGCCTTTACTCGCTCCACCACCACCAGGACAACCACCAATACTTATCGCGGTCATGGATTGTCGCGGCATCGACACAGCTCGTGCTCTCCAAACTCAAGGACCTGTGGGACTACAAGCGTGGGCGCGGCTTCTGCTCAACTGCAGAGGGCAGTGGGGGAACGACCACACGCCATCACCGTGCAACATCATGTTGTGGAGGAGCTCCTGGACTTTTTCGGCATCAACACTGTCTTCAAATCGACGGCCAATCCGAGCATGTTAACCGATGCCTCAAGATGTTCCTACATTGCTTCACGCATGCCTGCCCAAATGCTGGAGCCATTGGATCCCCCTCGCTCAGTTTTGGTATAACTCTTCTGTCACTCGACAATTGGAATTTCAAGGCCATATACGGGCATGAGCCACACCACTGGGGGATCACAACGACAAGGTCATGTACGTCCCAACTCTGCAATGATGGTTGGATGAGTGTGCAATTATCCAAGACCTATTGTAGACATTGGGTTCTACGGTAGGGTGTCTAGACTGCAAACTAAAAATTTACTACCCACAGAACATCCAGGAACATGCTACAGGAATGGATCACGGATCGTTACCACTAGACGCATAGTGTCGTGCAGCGTAAGTAGAGTTGAGGCAGCGCGTCTCCGAAGTCGCATCCTCCTCGTCGATCTCCCACGTAGCCGACCGGATCCCATGAACAGGTTCGTCGGAGCAGCGCAAGTACACCGCCTCTAACGGTATCCGCACGTATAGGAGGAACTTCGTGCGGCGGACTGCTAGGTCCTATCTCACAACCGGCGGCGAGTGGAGGTGGCTAGTTGCAACACATGCAAAGCCCTAGTGATGGCACCGAAGCAATCAACCGAAAGAGTGTGCCACACCTGCACTATATATAGGCATTCATCACAGGCTCAATTCTTGGGCCTCGCATGGATCCTAGAGCCCAAAGTCTACTCGGTCACGATCCAAGTCCAGCTTGGACCACATCTGACCAGTGTCCTCGGATCCAACCTTGTAGGTTCCTTAAGCGCGACCCCTTAGGTTCAAGTCAGCTTGGTCGTAGGTCGGATCACCTACAACTTGCTCGGTTGGTAGCGGCCTCTAGCAAAGCGTGCCGACTACCAAGTAGACAACGAAGCTGGTTAGATGAACGTGTACATCACACTTGTATTCCTTTTTCCACACGATATATGTTGTCGGCTCAAGGCGAGTCTGTCACGCCCAAGATGCGATCCTATCCTTATTTTGGCACGAGGGCCTCGACAGGGATAGAAGCGCATCTCGTCATGTTGCAAGAATGGATATCATTACAAGTACATGTAAAGAAGAGATGAGCATATGGAATTGGCTTACACTCGCCACAAGCTACATCAATTCACATCAATACAACAACATATCCAAACATCATACAGAAGAGCAGGGTCCGACTACGGACGAAAACAAATGATAAAATGACATCCATCCTTGCTATCCCAGGCTGCCGCCTGGAACCCATCCTATGATTGAAGAAGAAGAAGAACTCCAAATCAAACAAAGCATCACGCTCACGTCATATCATCGCATTACCTGTACCTGCAACTGTTGTTGTAGTAATCTGTGAGCCACAGGGACTCAGCAATCTCATTTCCAAGGGTATCAAGACTATTAAAGCTTAATGGGTGAGGTATGGTTAAGTGGTGAGGCTGCGGCAAGCGACTAAGCATTTATTTGAGTGGCTAACTTACGAGTACAAGAATAAAGGGGGATGATTGTCGAATAAACGACCACGACCGGAGGGGGGCTAAGTTGGGCTAGTGGGCTGTGGAGAGGGGTTGTGGGCTGAGAAGAGAGGGAGGTTTGCGGCCCGGCACGGAGTTTTTAAACACCGGAAACGTCCGACAATTAAACCGATGACGGTGCCCCTGCGGTCGACCGTTCGGGTATCAAACGACCTCTGATTGCGACGAAATTTGGCAGGCGGTCCACCTACAACATATAAAGACCGCTTGCCAAGTTTCGACCCAATCCGAGAAAGTTTTATACACTCTTTTGAAAACAATATTTAACCGATGCCGCGGGCGCGTGCGTGTGTGGTTGGGCTCGAAACGGACGACGGGAAGAGCCGGCAACTGCTAACGGATGCAAGTTTTCGAAAACAAGTGATGATGCTATGCACATGATGCGAATGATGCGATGATGAATGCGACAAAAAAACGTAACACACGACGAGAATGGAAATAAAAGGGGAATCTTCTGGAGCGTCGGTCTCGGGCTGTTACAACTCTCCTCCACTTACAAGAGATCTCGACCCGAGATCTTAGAAGGAGAAGGGGAAGAGAAAGAGAAGAGGTAAAACTTAGTTGCTTCTTTGATAAACGAGTGAAACCACATGAACTTGAAGGATTGCAAGAGGTGAAGAATGATATGAGAAACAAGCAAGAATTCAAAAGAAATTTCGGCAGCACTTCGGTAGGATAGAGGAACAAAATATGATGATATGGGAGAACTTGAAAAGAAAACACAACACTCTGGTTAAATGGATAAGCAAGAAGAACATGATCTTGACCAACGAGATTGCTGAGTCGAAGAGAGTAACAATACAATGCCTCCGGAACAAAAGAATAGAAGCTAGATCGATGGAAGCAAAAGAACGGAGAAGAAAATGACAACTTCTACCACAACGAATTGAAAGCATCCTTACAACGAATGGTTGAACGGAGTAGTTGGAGATCCAACAACGAAAAGAGAACTTGTTGTGGGCTTATGGAAAACATCTCAAAATAATGAGGTGACAACCGGCCACAAACAGAAACAATTGATTGCTTGGGAACAACAAGAGATGAAAACTTCTTTCACCAAGAGAATACATTGAGAACTTGGATCATTGATGAACATCATGATAGCAACAATCTCTAGGAAGTGCTTTAGGTGAAATCCATGCCAAGATAACTCTAAGAAAGGAATGATGGATTTAATTATCTCACTCTTGATAATTCTCTTCGAGACTCCTCATGAATCAAAAATGATATAATACCATCTCAAAGATAAGGGAGACTGAATTGCACTTTGAAATGCAAGATAAAGAATACTTGAGAAACTACCAACAAAATCTTGAAGAACACTTGAAAACGAAAGAAATCTTAAAGAACCACCATGAAGAACCTCCGGAAAGAACTCTGAAACGAAAGGATGATATAAAGAATTGAAGGATGCAAATGAACAAGATTGAGGTCTTGCAGAGATTTAGATGAATCTTCGCGAAGAGATACTTGAGAAACTTGGAACTCTGGAAAAGAAAAGATGAAACACTTAGGACCAAGAATTTGATATCATGAACAACTCTGGAAGAAGGATTGACACGATTGATCAAACAAGAATAAGACTTATGTTATGCCTATCCTTCATCAAGTTAAATTGATGACAAACAACGGATTAACATACCACTTATTCTTCTTGAAAAGATTAGGGAGAGATAAGAGCACAAACTTGAAGAACTCTTGAACGAACCACCGGTGAGAATTCACAAACGAATGAGGATACCAGGAATGAATGAAGATACATGAGAAAGAAGACACCACGATCCGCCTTGAGGAAAACTTGAATGAAGCCCCGGAATAATTGAGATACGAACGAAGAGACAACAATTGAGAAGAATTAGAGAACGAAAGCTGAAAGCTGAGAGCGAAGGAATCTTCTGAAATGATGGCCATCGGAGGATCGAGAAATGAAAACAACTCTGAAATGCACCGGATAGATATGGATGAAATTACTCATGATCGAAAAGAATTTGAGAGGATAGCAACAAGCTGAAACCATGAATCTTCATGAAAATGGACAAAGATTTAAGAGAAAACTTTCCTTCGATCTTCCAAGCTGAGAATAATGACGAGGAACACCACCAAGAATAATGAGACACTCCGGAATGATCAATAAGGAAAGGTTGAGCCAACGATGAATTTTTTTTTGGAGCGATCTTGGAGAAGGAATATGACTGATGGAATACTTTCTTACGTCATATTGAAAGAGCTTGCGATCTCCGGGAAAGATTAGAAGAGCCAGGTAAGATCCTGGGGAAGAACCTGTGGGTTATGAGCCCACTCAAAGAGAACACCGTTGAAACGATTGCTTGGAAATAGAGATTGCACTGGTACAAATTAAGAACTTGATGAGGTGAGAACCTCAAAATAATTTAAGAGGATCTGAATGGAAATGAAAGTCTTCTGAGATAGCTTCAGCACTCCGGATAGAATAGGGAGATATGAATGAACAAGAGAGGCTTGGATAAGAATTCCAACATGGGAGAGCAATTAGAGAATGACAAGGATATGATGAGCACCGAAAACTTGAATTGAATCCACCGGAAAAGAAAGGAAGATGAAGACAAATGAATGATGAACTTTGAATCACTTGAGCATCTCCACAAAGAATCACGGGATACATCACGGACGAGAAGATAGCGGAAGCATCACATGAATAGAAAAGGCGCTAGAATGAGAATTTAATTGTTGAAGAAAAAAGGGTGGGAGGGCGGGAAAAAAAGACAACTTGATACCGACGAGACGAACTCCAAAAAGAAATAAGAGGATTGATCTTGCAAATATTGGAGAGGAATGAATTATCTTGAAGGGAAGCACACCGGTTGGGAAAGATATGAAATCACCACTTGACATCGAAGCAACTCGAATTACCATACCCCAACAAAACAAAGGATGGGGCTTGAGAATTAAGCCAGAAACAAATACATAACCCATTGCATTTGCTGGAAGGATAATCCTAGGTAACTAGTTGAATTCCCACCTAAGAACTCCCGAAATCTTGATTATGCAATCGGATACACGGATACACGGAGTTTTACATGATCACTCAACTCCTAGTAGTAATACTACTCTCCAGTGTATCACATCCCTCAACACACAACCAAAGGTCTCGGAAACTCATCTACCTCAGACACTCGTAATCACAACGATACTAAGTATGGCAGTACATCCGAACTCTCTCCACCAGTACTGGGGATGCCGGACTCCTCTCGCCACTACTAGTATTGAAGCAATTTCGAATATCCTTCGTCCTGAGATACTAAGGAAACTAAATGATAACGATGTGTCAAGAATCCCCTGGAGCTCAACTCCGTCACATCGGCATCATATAGTTTCCAAAATAACCGCGTGATCCTAAAAAAAATTTGAGCGAGAAGAGGAGTAGAATGAAAATTTCTAAGTCGAATACCTCACCAGAGCATAGAAGAGGAGTAAAAAGAATCCTACTCTCCGATATAACTAGACTCAAAATAGTTTTTTCACTTCGACTCGGCCAAGTTCGATCAAACAAGGGGGCTCCTAGGTCGGTACAGGCTCTGATACCAACTTGTCACGCCCAAGATGCGATCCTATCCTTATTTTGGCACGAGGGCCTCGACAGGGATAGAAGCGCATCTCGTCGTGTTGCAAGAATGGATATCATTACAAGTACATGTAAAGAAGAGATGAGTATATGGAATTGGCTTACACTCGCCACAAGCTACATCAATTCACATCAATACAACAACATATCCAAACATCATACAGAAGAGCAGGGTCCGACTACGGACGAAAACAAACGATAAAATGACATCCATCCTTGCTATCCCAGGCTGCCGCCTGGAACCCATCCTATGATCGAAGAAGAAGAAGAACTCCAAATCAAACAAAGCATCGCGCTCACGTCATACCATCGCATTACCTGTACCTGCAACTGTTGTTGTAGTAATCTATGAGCCACAGGGACTCAGCAATCTCATTTCCAAGGGTATCAAGACTATTAAAGCTTAATGGGTGAGGTATGGTTAAGTGGTGAGGCTGCGGCAAGCGACTAAGCATTTATTTGAGTGGCTAACTTACGAGTACAAGAATAAAGGGGGATGATTGTCGAATAAACGGACGTGAACTAGTAATGATCTCTAAGAGATCCTGAACACCTACATACGTCAAACATAACCCCACTGTGTTCTCTCTCGGATAAGGACTCACGAGAAGAGACAGTCACGGTTACGCACACAGTTGGTGTATTTTATTTGAGTTTACTTCAAGTTTGCTATGACCGGGTGTTAAACAAAGTTTCCAAGTTGCCACGTAACCGCGGGCACGGCTTTCCGAAAGATTTAACCCTGCAGGGGTGCTCCAACTCATCCATTACAAACTAACCACACGCAGCGGGAATAACCTCGACCACGAATCTCATGATCTTCCTAGGCAATTCCACTAGAAAACCGCAACCTCGAGATAGCCCGAAGTATTCTCGGAATTCCTCGCTCAAGACGTTCGAGAAAGGTAAAACAAGCCCAGCAAGGCCGCCCGGCAGGCCAGATACCGATAGGAGCCGCGCGTATCTCGTTCTCAGGGCACTACCAGATGAGCTAGACGTCGGGTTGGCTGAAACCCCGGGTGACCAGGGGGCGCCGGACATCGCTCCGTTTGGACGAACACTCATGAGGAGCACTGGCCCGGGTGGTTGATTAAATTATCCGCGGGTGCCGGCGGGTCCCTATGCAATTTTTGTTGTTATTAGGCAAATGTAGTACCAATGTTGGGCCTTGCCAGACAAGTTTTATCCTAAAACGAAAATCAAGTGGGTCCCCATAACAACCCCGAGCATGTTAGGAGCGCTCAATTATGGAACATAACACCGGTACACAAGTAACTAGGACGGCAAGAGTGGAACAAAACACCGAGCAAAAGGCCAAGCCTTCCACCCTTTACCAAGTATATATGTGCATTAAATTAAATAGCAAAATATTGTGATATGACAAAAGCATCCATGTTGGCACATGGAAACAATTGCACCTGCAACTAGCAACGCTATAAGAAGGGCTGAGCAAGCGGTAACATAGCCAAACAATGTTTGCTGGGATGTGGAGGGGTTAGAGGCTTTTCATGGCAATTTGGGAGGCTTGACATACAAGTGGTAGGTAGCGAGACAGCGATAGAAAAGGAGACAACTAGCATGGCAATGATAGTAATGGTATCCAGGGAAATGATCATCTTGCCTGAGATCCCGCTTGGAAGAAGAACGAATCCATGAAGAAGACGAACCAACGTAGTCGAACGAATCCTCACACTCCGAACGCTTTCGGAACTCTATCGAGAAGAAGCAACCCGAAAACAACAATCAACACACGAGAACACCACAACATATGCATGACATGATGCGCAAACAAACATGATGTATGTCCGGTTTAAATATGCAAGGCATGGCAATCATAACAATCAAATACTACACATTAAGTGAAGCTCAATATGCAACGAGTTGCATATTGACGAAACTCCACATTTGAATTATTTAGTTCACTCTCGTTAGGTACACAACAATATTAAATGTTATTACACATGGCAAGAGGTGAAGCATAAGTAAACAATACATCTAGGCAAGTTTAAATGAGGCCGGAAACAACATATAGCATCTCCGAAACGACCCCATATGTTAATTTCGAAATTGGTCCAGATCTGAACTAATCATGTTTTTATGTTTATTAAACAGCAAAATAAAGAGGACCATGTGATTCTACATGTCATTCTAGTCGATTTACATATACAGAACATCTCAAACGGAGCTACGGTCTAAAAGATATGACCATCACAATATAATATGTCATGAATGCAAAATGCATGAAAATGACAACCGCAAACATTTCAAATCATGTATGCAGCAAGATATTATGAAACTACATGAAAATCTAAGCAAGTTACATATGCAACATGTTCAAAACGGAGGTACGGTTCAACAACAACAACCAACACAAGTTTTAGTTGAAATCTGCCCAAAACAGCAAGATAGCATTTTGCACACATGAAAACAACAAGTTACAATATTCTAAAATGCTCAAACTAAGCATGGGGCAGTAGAATATGACACACACATCATTTCATCTTCACATATCATACTCAAAACAGTTATGGAACACATGGTAGGAAGCTCACAACAAGGCAACAAAATATAGCAGATTAGGACTTAGTGAAAATAACAGTTTTTAGCATAGCAGATTTTCACGGAGGCATATTGGCAGCAGTAAAACTATATGCTACAGGTCATATATTGGCATGAAACTTAACAGCATGGTAGTAGGCATGATGCACTACAAATCATTACTTTATGGCAACATCAAAATATGCTCAGATTCATGGCAACCATCAACACAACATGGCATATTGAAGAAAACAGATTCTCAGACTTGGTGAAAATTAGGCTAGTCATGAGCAGCAGTTTTTAAGAGATTGACATATTGGACAGCAGGTTTAATTATGATGCAAAACCTATTCATGCAAACTATTGGCACAACATGATAGAGCACAACATGCTTAACAAGAGACTCCTTGGTGCATCACCAAAAGACTCCTAGAACACTAGCAAATCACATGGCAAGACAGCAACAAAATAACACAGATTCAGACTTAGAATTATTTTGGACTCTCAAAACAACAGATTTTTTATAGCATGTTGGCAACAAGATAATGACATCTAAACATGCATTTCTATGACAACCAAAAATACCAGGGCCTAGCACACATGTTCAACGGCATATCTCATGTTCAAAAATATTTCATATGATGCACGGATTAAATCCCACAAAATAGACAAACGGGCATCATGGCAAAAATGACATGCACACGAACTTCCTCCAATGACAAAACTAAATGCACAGTTAAATTCTATGGATTTTTCTACCCCAAAAACACATATAATATGCGTTGGTTCATGTAGGGAAATATGTCACGATTAATTAGGCAAGTTAATGGTATAAACCCTCTTTAGCAACAATAAATGCAGGTTATATGCAAATATTACAATGAACCAGTTTGTCATGCATGAAAATGCGATGCCGATATTATGAACATTTTTAATATATTGTTGGATTAATTCCAATGCATGGTTAAATAAATATGACAATGCAAATTAATGGCAATTATGCAAAGTGATGCAAAACAGCGAGCTTGGGTATTTTTAACATGGATGAAAATGGCATATAATTAATCTACACATTTTTCTGAGCGTTTTACATATATAAATCATTTTGATCCGACGCACGGTTATTTATATATAGCCATCTTAAAAACGAGCATATACTGCAATTAAAAAAATGCAATGGGCCAAAATAGTGGGCGCTGGTTAGCTAAACAATGCACGAGGCGTTGGGCAGGGGCGGCTCACCCATGGGCCAACGGGCCGGCTCGGAGGGGCGCTGGGCCTTCGCGCTGGGCCAAGCCTTCGAGCGAAGCAGGGAGGCGCTCGTCCTGTTCCTCGTGCTCCTGCGCGAACAGGGCCATGGCGGCGCAGGGTCAACGGCGAGGGACGGCGGCACGGGGCGACGAGATCCGGCGGGGCCCTACCGGATCCGGCTGGATCTGGGTCGTGGGAACCCATTCCCGGTGGCGGCGGGGGCATGAGCAGGCGATGGGCAGCGCGGACGAAGCTCGGGGCGGCCCTGTCCATGGCGGGGAGAGAGAGAGATTAGAGAGAGGGGAAAGAGAAGGAGAGAAAGGGAGGGAGGAGGAGGTCCGGCGGGCACTGGCCTGGCCTTGCGCGGCCGGTCCGACGAGACCTCCGGCGAGGTCGGCAAGGGGCGGCGCGGCGGGGCGCCAACGGGGGCTCGGGAGGAGGAGCTCCCAGGCGATGCGGGGCTTCGGTGCGGGCGGCGCGGCGGCGGGATGCTGCGGTCGCCGGACGTGTCCGGTTTGAACGCGGACATGTCCGGTAGGTGGGGATTTGGGCGATTTGAGCCATTGGAAGGGGATCCGATGGTCCAGATCTGAGGGGCTGATGGGGCTGCGGGATTGGAGGGAGGTGGAGCTAGCAGGTGGGGTTTTCTTAGGGGTGTGGCTGCAATTTGGCAAGGGGGAAACCCTAGTAAGTGAGAGGGGTGGGGTGGTTTTATATAGGGAAAGATCTAGGGGGGGTTGGATCTCGTCCGTCCGATCGCGATCCGATGACCACGACCGGAGGGGGGCTAAGTTGGGCTAGTGGGCTGTGGAGAGGGGTTGTGGGCTGAGAAGAGAGGGAGGTTTGCGGCCCGGCACGGAGTTTTTAAACACCGAAAACGTCCGACAATTAAACCGATGACGGTGCCCCTGCGGTCAACCGTTCGGGTATCAAACGACCTCTGATTGCGACGAAATTTGGCAGGCGGTCCACCTACAACATATAAAGACCGCTTGCCAAGTTTCGACCCAATCCGAGAAAGTTTTATACACTCTTTTGAAAACAATATTTAACCGATGCCGCGGGCGCGTGCGTGTGTGGTTGGGCTCGAAACGGACGACGGGAAGAACCGGCAACTGCTAACGGATGCAAGTTTTCGAAAACAAGTGATGATGCTATGCACATGATGCGAATGATGCGATGATGAATGCGACAAAAAAACGAAACGCACGACGAGAATGGAAATAAAAGGGGAATCTTCTGGAGCGTCGGTCTCGGGCTGTTACAGAGTCTGTCATCCTTGTGCTAGCTCGACCTCTTTCTCGTTCCAGTGATGCCAACCACAAACCAGATTATCTCATAATCCTTGTCGCATGGTCATGCTTATCTTGGTCGGATCACACGAGGGGCCCAGAGTATATCTCCTGATTGGAGGGGCAAATCCCATCTTGCTCGACTATGTCTCGCAACATGGGTCTGGACAAGCCTGAAACCTACCTTTATAACTACCCAGTTACGGAGTAGCGTTTGGTTGGACCAAAGCAGGTCTGTCACCATCCCGAGTACATGCGCCAGCTCAAGTCTTAGGATATAGAACATATGTTGTACTAGAGACTCACATATGGCATATCGTTGCGTCTCATAGTTGAGTCTGTCTGACTCGGACCTTATCTCGACTCGGATCCGACTATGTCGAATCCGATCAGATCCTTCCGAGTCCATATTATCCGGTTAGCATCCAATGCTCCATGGCTAGTAAGACCAGGCCATCCACCATGTCGTATGCTAGTCTAGTCAGTTGCGCGTCCACACAGCCCTTTCAACTAGGGACCTTTTAGGACAGTCATCATACAATGCATAGTTCCACAAACAAGTCATCTACTTGCTGATACACATCATGGATAATGTCTAAGGACTATCTTTATTCATAAACACATATAAAATATCATTATACATGCTTACCTCTAGGACATATCTCCAACAGCAGCAACACTTGCAGAGAGAGAGAGAGAGAGAGAGAGAGTGCACATGAAGCATCAGACGGACAAAAAGATATTGCACCGTACCTTCATCACGGGAGACGTAACCTTTTTGAAGCTCCAACCATACGTTCATAAATCCATCGCAAAATGCGCCAACCATAAGCTCTGTGCCGCTACTAAGGCCCTTATCTTGTCATAGTCAAGATCAAAGATGTACGTATTGTCAGCAGCCACTAGAGTAGGCACTCGTGCATTTGTGTTTCATGTTCCGTAACGCTGGCGTGCACTGCTCCTAGGTACCGTGACTGAACCTGAGCTGCCGACTTCAATGGGCGTGATAATGTTTCCAGCTTCAATACTTCAACAACGTTAGAAGGACAAACACAGAAGCATGATCGAGCAGGTTCGGATACGATGGTCGCATCTCGCCGTGGTCGTCGACACTTGGGAAGAAAAGGTCATGCTCTAGACTCGTTTCCGAGTGTGGAGGCTTGGGGGCAAGCCTCTTGGCGAGAAGGTGGGATTTCATCACCCTTGACATTCATACCCCACCTGGAAGTACCACGTCAGCCTCGCTGAACGCTTGACCGATCAGAAGGCGCTAACCCAACCAAAGAGTCTAGTGCTAGAGTGGGTTTTAGTTGCATCCGTCCCCTCACAATCCACTTGCCCTTCTTGAAGGAAGGCATCCAGTGGATCATTGAACACGATAATGGTGGTGTCTTACCATTTCCCTTCCCATTTGCCCCTATAATAACTACTAATTCCCTTGCAATCGCTACATTGAGCTCGAATTCACCATGCTTGTCACTGATTATGGAGAAGTAAGAGTCGGTTGCTAACAATGGGTGACACATCCAGATGTCCTAAGACGATGGAAATTCAGTTTCTTCATGTGCCAAGCCTCGTACGGCATTACACCGTCGGGACTCCATGATGGAGCTTTGTTGAGCAGGTACACCGCCGTCTTCATCGCTTCTACCCCTGAAAGGCCCCATCACGACCATGGTCTTCAAGTGGTAGAGCACCATCTCACGCCTACTTCAAGAAGCAGCTTTTTTAGGCGAGTATGGTGTGGTGGTGTAATGTTTGATACTTCTGGCCTCATAGAAGTGGACAAAGTCGTCGGAGTTTGACTCGCCACCGCAACCGGACTTGAAAATGGGGAGCTTGCAGTTATATTCATCATTGTACTGGAACCTAGGGATCCCGCAGATAGTTGCCAGAAATCAGGGTCGTCCGGGAAGAGGAACGGGGTCGTGGGTCGCCACCCCTCCGGGACGAGGTGCGACGCGGGGTATACCTCTTTGGGCGCCATTTTGTTACGTTTATCGTGATCCCAATTATTAGGCCAGTGATCTGCGGCGCGCCGGCCCAAAGTTTGGGCCGGTCGCACCGTAACCGCAAGATGCCACTTGTTCTGGCCGTTAGATCTAGCAGAAAAAAGAAAAGAAAAAACGATTCGCTCCAGATCTTCTTCAACCTCAGACATCTTATGTTCGTGCAGCTTCCCGCATCTCGCCATCTCGCGGAGCTCCCCTCCAGTGCCTCATGTCCCCTCCAGTGGCCGTCCCCGTCGCCGGTCCCCACCGTCGATGGACGTCCTCGTCGTCGGTCCCCACCCTCGCCGGCCGTCCTCGTCGTTGCCTTGACCCATGCAGCAGCTGCACCTGCGGTTGCAGCTCTCAGCGGCGACGGTTGTAGCTCCGCCGCCGTCTCTCGCCGTTGATGCGCGCTGAACGGAATTGCGTCGACGACACCGACCAGTCAATCAATGCCGTTGAATGGATGTAGCACAAAACTTCGCCGGTCGTAGCAAAACCCGACTACGGTTGCAGCAAATCGCCGTCGACGCCGTCGCGAGGTCACAGCTCCGTCTTGATGGACGTAGCAAAAAAGTTCACCGGTAGTAACAAAAACCAATTACGGTTGCAGCAAATCGATGTCGCCGCCGTCGCGAGGTCGCAGCTCCGCCTTGATGGATGTAGCAAAACACTTCACCGCTAGTAGCAAAAAACAACTACGGTTGCAGCAAATCGTCGTCGCCGCCGTCACGAGGTCGCAGCTTCGCCTTGATGGATGAAGCAAAACACTTCACCGGTAGTAGCAAAAATCAACTATGGTTGAATCTTTAATATCTACGGTTGAAACATTTATGTCAATAGTTGCAATTCTTTTCCACTTGCGCGGTGTCGACCGCAGCTCCGGCCGATGCTCGCCGCACCACTTGGCTTGCAGGTCGCAGCATCCGATACTCTCCCCCATGACACTCGGCCATGGCGACAAGCACGGGGCGCGAGGGCGCTGCCATGGCAACGAGGTTGCAGCAAAAAAGGCGTGGGATTGGGATTCAGTACTTGTGGCGCATGGCTGCGCACGAGCCCACTTGCTGGTGGTCCTCGCCGGGGAAAGAGGAAAGGAGATGGCCGGTTGAGGTGGAAGGAAGAAGATAAGACAAAGAAAGAAAAAAACAGAGGAGGGCATGAGATAAACGCACGATCCTGTAAGTAGATCGAGCGCACGCCACGCGACCGGCCGAAAAGGTTCGGCCGGCGCGCCGTCCTGAAACGTTTCCCCAATTATTATGGGTCGATGAAGATTGTGTTGTTTTCCTTCAAAAGATTATGATTTCCTGATGGTTCTTTCATATTGCGTAGAGGGGAAAACCCACTCGAAATTTCGCATCTACCTAAACCCACTTCATATTATTTCCCCCCTACCAAGCATTGATCGAAAAATCAATAATTAAGGGTTACTCCTTGCAAAGGTCACTCTCAACTTTCCAGGTTGTGACAAGTGGCGCACTGTCCCGAGAGTTTTCCCTTTTTCGTAGATTCATTTATTCAAAACGGTCTATCTCTTAAACCGTGCGTCCAAATGGCTAACATTTTCATCGTTGGATTTCTCGCGTTAAGATCTTCAAAACTAGATCCCATGTTCAGAAGTTTCGACAAACTTTTTCTTCACGAAAAAACTAAAAAAACGGAACGAGAAAAAACCCAAGCCGGAAACATGATTTTTGTTCCCACTTCTTTTCCATTTTTCTAGAGGCACGGTTGTGCCCAACCATGCCTCTCGCGGAAGAAACAGTAAACGCATTTCTCCCTTTTCGAGAGCCACAATTGTGCCTCTTGCGAAAGCAAAACTGTGCCTCCACAAGAAGCAAATATGTGCCTCTCGCGGAAGAAAAAACACAAACATGTGTCTCCATGAGAAACAAAATATGTGCCTTCGCGCAAAACTCGTGGAAGAATAAAATATGTTTTTTCGCGCAAAACTTTTCGGGTCCAAAATCTAGGAAAAATAGGACAAAACCCGAAAAGCCAAAAAAATATCTAAAACCCGAAAACACATATCAAAAAATAAAATAAATAAAATCCTGAGGGACCACCAACCACACGGCGCATGGCATCCTCTTAGAGCATGCCAAGTGACGCACTCTCAGCCCACCAAAAGTGATCCTCAATGGGTACCCTCAATTAGTTGCTCACTTTGATCGACCGTTTTCCACAAACCATGCTCCAATAAAATATGACTTCTAATTGGGCCACGGCTCACCACCCAGGCAACCCAGACGTGCCCAGCGACAGCGGCGAGCCGACGATGGCTACAGTTAACCAGAGAACATAGGGCAGACAAACAGACTCCAAACTCTTGCACGGAGAGCAGATTATCTGGTAAACCTCCATGAACTAGGTGTTCTTGTAATCTTCTTATTGCGATCTTGCTCTTGTTGTTATCGAATGATCCTCCTCGATTTAGTTCGCGACCCATCCACCGACCCCGGCTGGCCCGATGTCGTTCCCAACCCTTGATCTGGGTTCACTAGTAGAAAACAGGGCTTTGGTTGAGGCCAGGATAAGGGCATTAATCCCGGTTCACTTACGAACCGGGACCAAAGGGTGCACCAGTCCCGGTTCATGAGGCCAGGGCGCCGGCCGGGCCTCGGGGGCCATTGGTCCCGGTTCGTCTGACACTTTTGGTCCCGGTTCCAAACACGAACCGGGACCAATGGTCCTCGCTCCTGGCTCAGCACCTTTAGTCCCGGTTGGTGGCTGGAACCGGGACCAAAGGTCGGTCTTCTGTCCCGGTTCTAGCCACCAACCGGGACTAAAGATAAGCCTATATATACCCCCGCCCCTGCCCGCTCACTCTGTTTTTTGGCCGGCCGGCATGGGCAGGTGTGTGTTGCTCTAGCTCTCACCTCCTATGCACATGCGGTGTTCGATGAAATGCCCGAGCCACACTTAAGCTTTCTCCTCTCCAAGCTCGACCTCCAAGCTCCATTTTCCTCAAGATTTGTCTAGGTTTGGCGGTCCGTCCTGTCCCGTCCCCATCCTCACCGCCGTCGATCGCCCACGCCGATCTCGTCGCCGGCACCACCGTGGTGAGCCTCTTGTTCTTATCTTCTTTCTAAAAGAAAAAAATTCTTACTTGTATGATTTAGATAGATACTTGTACAATTTTCTTACTTTTATTATTGTTTCTTGTTATATAGTGCCATGGTTTTGGTATCCGCCCCCGTCGGCCCTCGTCCTGTCTATGATTCGGATGTGGTATATTATCTTTTATAACTATTTGTTTCATTTAGTGTTTATGACAATTATGCCGACCAACGTGACATAGATGTTTTTATCTAGGAGGTATGTGAACCGGAAATTCGAACCGACCCTCTTGTCGAGAGGTTAAATTTAGTTGAAAAAGAAAACAATTACTTGAAGAAAAAATTGAAAAGAATTGAGGAGGAGAAGATGGAATTGGAGTTGCATGTTGCCGATGTCGTCGAAGATCACAAGATCAAGATGGATGCAATGCGCTTGAAGATTAGAAAGATTAGAAAATATGCCATTCATACTGAGGCTTGGTATCATTATGCCGTTGGATCATTTGGTACCTTAGTTGCGGTTATGATCGCATTTGTTGTTGCATTTAAATGTTTTACATAGTTTCAATGTATGTTTTAATTAGATGCTCTAGAGAGCTATATGTTGTTCAATGAGAACTATGTATGAACTTTATGTATTTATTTTGGTCACTACTATACTTTGGTTTTAATGTGATGATGAACTTCTATTAATTTGGTCACTTCTCTATTCATGATGTTCTGTAATGGTTTTTGATACACTTAATTATATAATGCACGCAGATGAACCGATAATGGATGTACGGTGACCGACGCACCTCCGAGTACATTAAGGGCCTGCATAATTTTCTCGAAGTGGCTGAGGCAAACAAGCAGAATGGTTTTATGTATTGTCTATGTACTATCTGTGGGAATACGAAGGATTACTCTAACTCGAAAACCCTTCACGTCCACCTGCTTGAGAAGGGTTTCATGCCACACTATAATGTTTGGACCAAGCATGGAGAAAGAGGGGTTATGATGGAAGACAACGAAGAAGAAGAGGATGATGACAACTATCCGCCCCCTGAATACAGTGATGCTGCAATGGGGGAAGCTAAAGATCAAGAGGAACCAGACGATGTGCCCGATGATGATCTTCGCCGGGTCATTGTTGATGCAAAGAGACAATGCCAAAGTGAAAGGGAGAAGTTGAAGTTCGATCGCATGTTAGAGGATCACAAAAAAGGGTTGTACCCAAATTGCGAAGATGACAACACAAAGCTTGGTACCACACTGGAATTGATGCAATGGAAGGCAGACAATGGTGTATCTGACAAGGGATTTGGTTCGCTACTGAAAATAATGAAGAAGAAGCTTCCAAAGGATAACGAATTGCCCGACAGTACGTACGAAGCAAAGAAGGTTCTATGCCCTCTAGGATTGGAGGTGCAGAAAATACATGCATGCCCTAATGACTGCATCCTCTACCGCGGTGCGTACGAGGATTTGAACGCATGTCCGGTATGCTGTGCATTGCGGTATAAGATCAGACAAGATGACCCTGGTGATGTTGAGGGCCAGCGCACCGGGAAGAGGGTTCCTGCCAAGGTGATGTGGTATGCTTCTATAATACCACGGTTGAAACGTTTGTTCAGAAACGAAGAGCATGCCAAGTTGATGCGATGGCGCAAGGAAGACCGTAAGAAAGACGGGAAGTTGAGAGCACCTGGTGATGGGTCGCAGTGGAGAAAGATCGAGAGAAAGTGGGGGGGGACTTTACAGGTGACCCAAGGAACGTATGGTTTGGTTTAAGTGCAGATGGCGTTAATCCTTTTGGGGAGCAGAGCAGCAAGCATAGCACATGGCATGTGACTCTATGTACGTATAACCTTCCTCCTTGGTTGTGCATGAAGCGGAAGTTCATTAT
Source organism: Elymus sibiricus (assembly GCA_039707655.1). Classification (NCBI taxonomy): domain Eukaryota; kingdom Viridiplantae; phylum Streptophyta; class Magnoliopsida; order Poales; family Poaceae; genus Elymus; species Elymus sibiricus. The sequence goes on from CM077669.1 coordinate 89,837,901, forward strand.
GATGCCAGTGCTCATCCAAGGCCCTAAGCAACCCGGCAATGACATTGCTGTGTACCTAAGGCCATTAGTTGATGAACTTTTACAACTGTGGAATGGAAAAGGTGTACGTGTGTGGGATGAGCATGCACAAGAGGAATTTGACCTACGAGCGTTGCTGTTTGTAACCATCAATGATTGGCCTGCTCTCAGTAACCTTTCAGGACAGACAAACAAGGGATATCACGCATGCACGCACTGTTTAGATGACACCGAAAGTATATATTTGGACAAATGCAGGAAGAATGTGTACCTGGGGCATCGTCGATTTCTTCTGACAAACCATCAATGTCGAAAGAAAGGAAATCATTTCAAAGGTGAGGCAGATCACCGGAAAAGCCCGCCCTCCGTACTGGTGATCACATACTTGATATGGTCAATGATTTACAAGTAATCTTTGGAAAGGGTCCTAGCAGACTATCTGTTCCGAATGACGCTGAGGGACGCGCACCCATGTGGAAGAAGAAATCTATATTTTGGGACCTACCCTATTGGAAAGACCTAGAGGTCCGCTCTGCAATCGACGTGATGCACGTGACGAAAAATCTTTGCGTGAACCTGCTAGGTTTCTTGGGAGTGTATGGGAAGACAAAAGATACACCGGAGGCACGGGAGGACCAGCAACGTGTGCACGAAAAAGACAGCATGCATCCAAAGCAGTATGAAGGTCCTGCCAGCTACGCTCTTACCAAAGAAGAGATGGAAATCTTCTTTGAATGCCTGCTCAGTATGAAGGTCCCGTCTGGCTTCTTGTCAGTTTCGAGCTGGTGTTCCCACCATCCTTCTTCAATATCATGACGCACGTCCTAGTTCATCTAGTCGACGAGATTGGCATTCTGGGCCCTGTATTTCTACACAACATGTTCCCCTTTGAGAGGTTCATGGGAGTCTTAAAGAAATATGTTCGTAACCGTGCTAGGCTAGAAGGAAGCATCTCCATGGACCATCAAACAGAGGAAAGCATTGGGTTTTGTGTTGTCTTTATTCCTGACCTTAAGCCGATTGGTCTCCCTCAATCGCGGTATGAGGGGAGACTGACTGGAAAAGGCACGCTAGGAGCGAATTCAATAATATGTAGGGACGGGCATTCTTGGTCTCAAGCACACTACACAGTTCTACAGAATTCTACCTTGGTGACCCCATATGTCAATGAACACAAGAATATTCTGCGCTCCAAACACCCGGAGCAGTGTGATGACTGGATTACATCTGAATACATCAGGACTTTCGGTAGTTGGTTGCAAACACATCTCATGGGTAACACCACTGTTGCTGATGAGCTGTACTCGTTGGCCAGGGAACCATCTTCGACTGTATTGAGTTACAAAGGGTACGAGATAAATGGAAATACATTTTACACGATCGTCCAAGATCAAAAGAGCACCAACCAAAATAGTGGTGTCCGCTTTGATGCAGCAACCAACAGGGGAAATGACACATATTATGGTTACATAGTGGACATATGGGAACTTGACTATGGACATGATTTTAAGGTCCCTTTGTTTCGGTGCAAATGGGTCAATCTGTCAGGAGGCGGGGTACAGGTAGACCCGCAGTACGGAATGACAACAGTCGATCTGAACAATCTTGGGTACACGGACGAACCATTCGTCCTAGCCAATGATGTGGCGCAGGTTTTCTATGTGAAGGACATGTCTACCAAACCGAGAAAAAGAAAAGATAAGGAAGCGAATACATCATACGATGAGCCAAAGCGCCACATAGTTCTTTCAGGGAAAAGAGACATCGTGGGAGTGGAGGGCAAGACAGACATGTCTTAAGATTATGAAAAGTTTCATGAAATTCCTCCCTTCAATGTGAAGGCTGACCCAAGCACCCTGTTAAACGATGAAGATTATCCATGGTTACGTCACAATAAGCAAGGGACACACGCGAAGAAAAAGTGAAAACTCTCTCTCCACAACTATTCTGATGATGGCTTTGATCTAGAATATCACTGCAGTTACATGTCAAGAAATGAAATGCCTTTTGTAACAGATGAGTTTTCGTCTGAAACCCTGATACTTCGAAAGAGATTGCTAATTTTGTACACGAAGTGCATCCAGTTTTTGCCGTAAACCTCTCAACTTTTTAGCACATGCTATGTGGGTGAAATGATGATACCATGCCAACTTTCAGCCATTTCAGAGTTCATTTGCAGTGCTTTTCAATTCAGGGTCATTTTAGCTCAAAATAAATCTTGAAATGCATGAAAAATAGCAAATGAAGTCAGAAAATGTTTGAAAAGTGATGATGTGGCTTTGAATGGTGCATATTGAATGCAGAAAAACTCTTGAGTTCAAATATGTTTAAAAATTTGAAATCCTTTTGTAACAGGTGAGTTTTCGTCCAAAACCCTGATACTTCGAAAGAGATTGTCCAGTTTGTACACGAAGTGCATCCAGTTTTTGCCGTAACCCTCTCAACTTTTTAGCACATGCTATGTGGGTGAAATGATGATACCATGCCAACTTTTAACAATTTCAGAGTTCATTTGCAGTGCTTTTCAATTCAGGGTCATTTTAGCTCAAAATAAATCATGAAATGCATGAAAAATAGCAAATGAAGTCAGAAAAGGTTTGAAAAGTGATGATATGGCTTTGAATGGTGCATATTGAATGCAGAAAAAGTCTTGAGTTCAAATATGTTTAAAAAATTGAAATCCTTTTCTAACAGATGAATTTTTGTCCAAAACCCTGATACTTCGAAAGAGATTGTCCAGTTTGTACACGAAGTGCATCCAGTTTTTGCCGTAACCCTCTCAACTTTTTAGCACATGCTATGTGGGTGAAATGATGATACCATGCCAACTTTCAACCATTTCAGAGTTCATTTGCAGTGCTTTTCAATTCAGGGTCATTTTAGCTCAAAATAAATCATGAAATGCATGAAAAATAGCAAATGAAGTCAGAAAAGGGTTGAAAAGTGATGATGTGGCTTTGAATGGTGCATATTGAATGCAGAAAAAGTCTTAAGTTCAAATATGTTTAAAAATTTGAAATCCTTTTGTAACAGATGAGTTTTCGTCCAAAACCCTGATACTTCGAAAGAGATTGTTCAGTTTGTACACGAAGTGCATCCAGTTTTTGCCGTAATCCTCTCAACTTTTTAGCACATGCTATGTGGGTGAAATGATGATACCATGCCAACTCTTAACCATTTCAGAGTTCATTTGCAGTGCTTTTCAATTCAGGGTCATTTTAGCTCAAAATAAATCATGAAATGCATGAAAAATAGCAAATGAAGTCAGAAAAGGTTTGAAAAGTGATGATGTGACTTTGAATGGTGCATATTGAATGCAGAAAAAGTCTTGAGTTCAAATATGTTTAAAAAATTGAAATCCTTTTGTAACAGATGAATTTTCGTCCAAAACCCTGATACTTCGAAAGAGATTGTCCAGTTTGTACACGAAGTGCATCCAGTTTTTGCCGTAACCCTCTCAACTTTTTAGCACATGCTATGTGGGTGAAAGGATGATACCATGCCAACTTTCAACCATTTCAGAGTTCATTTGCAGTGCTTTTCAATTCAGGGTCATTTTAGCTCAAAATAAATCATGAAATGCATGAAAAATAGCAAATGAAGTCAGAAAAGGGTTGAAAAGTGATGATGTGGCTTTGAATGGTGCATATTGAATGTAGAAAAAGTCTTGAGTTAAAATATGTTTAAAAAATTGAAATCCTTTTGTAATAGACGAGTTTTTGTCCAAAACCATGATACTTCAAAAGAGATTGTCCAGTTTGTACACGAAGTGCATCCAGTTTTTCCTGTAACCCTCTCAAGTTTTTAGCACATGCTATGTGGGTGAAATTATGATACCATGCCAACTTTCAACCATTTCAGAGTTCATTTGCAGTGCTTTTCAATTCAGGGTCATTTTAGCTCAAAATAAATCATGAAATGCATGAAAAATAGCAAATGAAGTCAGAAAAGGGTTGAAAAGTGATGATGTGACTTTGAATGATGCATATTGAATGCAGAAAAAGTCTTGAGTTAAAATATGTTTAGAAAATTGAAATCCCTTTGTAATAGACGTGTTTTCGTCCGATCACAGTTTTTTAACTTAATATTATATAAAATTTATGCAACTAAAATTATCAAAGTTATTTTTGTTAAAAAAATTAATAGCAAAATGAATATTCATGAAGTATTTTTTGTTCAGAACTTTTAATATGCAAAAAAATAACATAAAAAAATAGCAAAAGTGAAAATAGATGCGAATTTATAGAGAAAATTCAACCTAAATTCAAAGTGCTAGTTACGCCTAACTAGCACTTTGAATTTAGGTTGAATTTTTTCTATAAAATCGCATCTATTTTCACATAGTAGGCCCCACAGAGCAGAAAGAGGTCGGTTAGGCCCACATGCTTGCTTTAGAGAGGAGCTCAACGTTGCAGCCGCAGCGGGGCTTATAAACAGGTCCGGGCACCCTTCGCTTGGCGAGGTGGGACTAAACATCCAACCGCACCGCGGCTGTGCCAGGCACAGGCCTTTGGTCCCGGTTGGTGGCTCGAACCGGGACCAATGCCACCCTTTCATCCCGGTTCGAGCCACCAACCGGGACCAAAGGTCTCTGCTTCCCGCCCTTTGGGCTGCTGAAATTGACCTTTAGTCCCGGTTGGTGGCTCCAACCGGGACTAAAGGGGGACCTTTAGTCCCGGTTAGAGCCATCAACCGGGACTAAAGGTTGGGGTATATAAGCAGGGACTTAGGAATTTTTCAGATTTCATCTGCAGTTGCCCCCGACGATGCCGAGCACATCGACGCCGCCAGGCTGCACGAGCTCGCCGTCGACGCCCTCGCCGTTAGGTTGCTCAACCTCGCCGTCGACGCCCTCGCCGACGCCCCTACCCCGACGCTGCCCCTGCCCTGCGCTGCCGCCGCCCCGAGCCGACGCCGTCGTCGCTCGTCGCCGTCGCCACCCCGACCCGATGCCGTCGCCGCTCCTCGCCGGTCTCCTTCGTCGCTCCGTCGCCGTCGCCGCTCCTCGCCGGTAAGGCCCCCCTACTCTCTGTCCCCGTCGGCCTCGCGCGCGAGCCTCCGCCGCTTGCCCCCGCCCACCGCGCGCAGCACCGCCACCGGCCCCGCCTCCGCCCACCGCAGCACCGTCACTGGCCCCGCGCGCGTCTCCGGCGACCCCGCAGCGCTGCCCGCGCCCGACGATCTCCCTTATAATTATTTTAGTTGATTTAGTTAATTTAGTTAATTTTAGTTGTTTTAGGATATACAAAAGCGGTAGTTAATTTAGTTGTTTTAGTTGTTTTTATTGTTTAGATGTTTAGTTGTTTTATCGTCGGTCGTCGGTGACGCGATATCGAGGAGTCCCCGACGATCGTCGGTGAGGGAGAGTACCCCCCGGCGATCGTCGGTGAGGGAGAGTACCCCCCGACGATCGTCGGTGAGGGAGAGTCCCCGACGATATCGAGGAGTCCCCGACGATCGTCGGTGACGCGATATGATGTTTAAATGTTTAGTTGCATAGCGTAGCCGTTGAGTCGACGATGCCCGGCAAGCATCCTCGTCGTCGACTCGGTGGCAACCACCTGCTTGAGAGGCGCCATGTCCGGGACTGGGCTCCGCCAGGCTGGCACTGGGAGGTGCTGCCTTCCGGGGCGCCCAGCTTGGTGAGGAATCAGGGTCCCGTCGTCGACCCGGAGGTTCTTTGGTGGCGGTCGCGTGGACCACTGTCGGTGCAGAGGGAGCCGGGCCCCGCGGAGGTGGTACGTCACCGTGTCAGGGAGGAGGACGAGCACGTTCGACGCTACATGGCTGCGTTGGACGCCAGGTTCTCCAATACCTGGCAGGTTCTTCAGGGATCTCACCCGAGCTATGATCCGGTCATAGTTCCTTCTCTTTGGGTGTCCACCGCCTGCGCCACGAGACGTCAACTAGATCTTTATTAGTGATATTATATAATAATATTCGAGATGTATTAGTAATAATATTCGATGATGTATTAGCGATACTATTCGATGATGTATTAGTGATATTATATGATCGTATTGTTGCATTGCCTTGTATTGATCTGCATATCTCATGTTTGTATATTGCCATGTTGTAATATTTGCAGAAACTATGGATCACAGAGACTTAGAAAAAGAACAGTTGTTGGGGGATATAATCCTCGCCGGAGGTGATCCCTTGTCGTATCTCAACGACACCGATGATCAGGAAGGAGAGAATGACGGCTCCGGTGATCCAACAATGGAGGAGGAAGGAGATCATGACGGCTCCGGTGACCGAATGCCGGAGGAAGTAGATCATGATCATGGCTCCGGTGACCGAATGGAGGAGGGAGCCTCAACTGTTGCAAAGTCCGATGAGGTAAGGAGACGAGGCCCGAAGAAAAGGTTGCGCCCGGATGAAAGGTTCACGATCACAGAAGTCGCGAAAGATGGCCAACCGATTGCTCCCAAGCGGACCAAGGACGCATTTGTACATCAGTGTGGAGTTGTTATTAGGGACTATGTCTCGATCAGCACCCAGCAATGGAATAAGAATAATAAGGACCCTGAAGTTTCTTATGTCCATGATAGATTGAAATATGATCTTTGGACCGAGGTGATGACAAATTTCAGCCTACCGCGAGAGGAGGATCCGAATAACCCAGTTATAGAGCGAAAGGTCAAGGCGTTTTCTCTTAAGAAGATGGCAGAACTATTCAGGAACTAGGAGAAAGAGTTGAACACAAAGTTTGTCGAGAAAGAGGAGACTCCGGAATTCATCGGTCGATATGAGAAGATAAGAGATCAATGGCCCGAATTTGTGGCCTACAAGAAATCGGAGAAGGGTAAGAAAAGGTCACTGACAAATAAGAAAAATGCTGCAAAGAAGAAGTATCACCATCACACGGGGTCAGGTGGCTACTACAAAGCCCGGACGTTGTGGGACAAAGCTGAGCAAGACCTGCTTGCTAAGAATGTCCAACCAGCGACATTGCACTGGCCAGATCGTTCAAGGACTTGGTTCTTCGGGGTTGGGGGAACTTTGGACCTAGAAACAGGGGAGTGTGTTTGGACGGACGAGCAACTTGCAATACCCTTCCGGAAGCTTCAGGCAGCAATCAAGGCAGCGCAGGAAGGGACGTTCATTCCCGACAGAGAGAAGGACGAGCTGACAGAGGCCATCGGGAATCCTGAACACCCTGGACGAACACGAGGCACATCAGGCTCCGTTCCGTGGGTGCATGGTTTTCCCGACAGCGGTGGTTATAGAAGCCGAGAGAGAAAGAGGAAACAGGAAGCAAGCGAAATGTAGAAGCTCAGTGCAAGATTAGCAAAACTAGAGGAACTTGAGAGCCAGCGAGCTACCGGCCAACCATCTGAGCGGCACGAAGATCCTTCCTTCGACGCTGCCCGAGAAGCTACCCCACCATCTTAGCGGAGAAGCAGCGTGGCTTCCACGGAGCTCGTTCAGCCTGATTTCACAGCTCCTCGCTACCCCGTGGATAGTATCACGGAGGCTGAACATTGCGAGCTAATGACGAAATGCCAGAACCTGACCTTCAAGGCGGCGGTCGGCTCTGTTGTACCTCCTCGAGATGAGGGAACTTTCCATTGCCGTCCGATTCCACATGGCTATGCTGTTGTGACGGTGGATGAAATAATGGATGGATTTGAGGGGCTGGAGGTTGACAACCCTACACGTGAAGAGGATATTATTCTTCTGGAAAATGCTTTGAGGAGTACCTGTCTATGGAGAAAGGAGTACATCAAGCTTCCAAACTGGACGCCTCAGCAGACTCAGCCTCCTCCGGCGCGTCAGGGCACTGCGCCTCCTCCTCCGGCTCGTCAGGGCACTCTGCCTCCTCCTTCTCCTCCTCCGGCGCGTCAAGGCACCCCGCCTCCTCCTTCTCCTCCTCCGGCGCGTCAGGGCACTCCACCTCCTCCTTCGCCTCCTCCGGCGCGTCAGGGCACTCCGCCTCCCCCTCCTCCTCCTCCGGCGCGTCAGGGCACTCCGCCTCCTCCGGCGCGTCAGCAATGGCGGAAGAGAGTCGACGCCGCCGCTCCGGCGGCTAGCAGTACAATAGGCGGAAAGAAATACAAATTTGGTCCAAGCCTCAAGCCTCTTCCAAAGTTACCATATGAGAGGACTGACAAGGAAAACGCTGAAATCAGTGAAGCCGAAGTGAAGGCCCATTTTGCATGGAAACATCCACCTCCGAAGGAAATGGTAGATCCGGTGAAAGCGAAGTGCACTCTGGATGCCCTGAAGCGACCACCACTGCCTCGGCTATCCAACTATGACCGCATAATTACAAAGACATATGATGAAGCGCTGCGGTCGGGAAGTACTTCCAGTGCTGCAAGAGACAAAAAATGAAGAAGTGGGAAAACAATTCCCCAGCTTGGCGAACAGGAGAAGCAATCGTGCCCCCCGCTAAAGGTGTCTAGCGATATCGCTAATCATCCGGTGCTACTGCCCGGTACCACTCTTGGTGATTACGTGGGCGATGATGTACAGTTTAAAACGGCTGAGGTAGTAGTAGCAGATGACTTTAGATACGAGCACGGGAAGCCTCTCGTCAAACCTGATCATCCTCATCTAACAACGATGATGCAAAAATTGCATGAGTGGTACATGGAAACCTGCAGAAAGTCTGGGACCGATAGTTTGATGGTCGGAATTAAAAAAGAGCACGACTTCATTGGAGTCGACCTGATGCCTGTTGAATTTGTGGAGTTATTTCAGTTTTTCAATCAAGAGGCCCTCGACAAACAACTCCTGACTTGCTACTGTCTGTAAGTATTACTTCTATAATTAAGTCTCTAGCTCAGCTCGTTCATTGCATGTATATATAATTCTCCTCACTATATTATGCAGATTGAAGATGGTCGAATGCAAAAAAGAACAAATCTATGACATTGGGTTCATTAGCCCAAATACCGTAAATGAATGGTCGGTACAAAAGAGAGCCAAAGTTACTGAGGACAACTTGCTAGAAGCGTTCCTTAGACATCAAAACAAAAGGGAAATACTCTTTCCTTACAACTTCAAGTGAGTGTTACTGTCTTGTGCATATTCGGTTTCGTTTACTCGAGGTTAAGTAATGTAATTGATGAGTTATGCGTGCGCAGGTTCCACTTTATTCTGCTATTCATTAAGCTTGACGGGGCATTAGTAACTGTCTTAGACTCGAGACGTAAAGATCCCGAGTATTATGCGGACATGACTGCAATGCTCCAGAAGTAAGTTCAATCAATACCGGGACCATATCGGTAACTTTCGTTCATTTCCTGATATCAAGTAATCATTTTCTTTGCCTGCCAGGGTTTGGAAAAAGTTCACCGGAATGGTTCCCGGTCTAAACAACGAGCTGCGATTTACACACCCCAAAGTAAGTAGTACTAGCTAGTTCCGCGCATCTCTCATTGATTCTAGTTTCATCAATACCATTATCATGCTTGCTTATTAGTTTGATTGAACTCTATTCTCGTAAAGTGCTTGTACCAGGCACCCGGGAATCATTTATGTGGATACTACGTATGCGAGTTCATTCGCCACTCGACCTCTAAGCGGGGCTTCTCTGAGAAACAATTTGAAGTACGTAAACAATATTCACAATTTTATTTTATATATTACCATCAATTGTGTTGAGTTTCATTCATATATATGTATTGACCCCCTTCTTTAAATTAGATATGGCAGATGCGGGATGAACTCCTACCACATGATCACATACGAGCAATTCAAGAGGAATTGGCGGGATTCTTTCTTGACCACGTCATACCTGAACACGGAGAATACCATGTGGAATTGCAAATGGATCTTAGGTAGATGATGTTAGGGATTGTAAGAGATGTTATATTGTACATATGTAGTAGCGTCGGATAGATATACGAAAACTTGTTGTTCGACCAAGCACGGAGAAAGAGATGTCACTTCTCTCTATATATGTTCATGACGATCTTGTGTAATTAATGGTTTCCTTCATTTGCTTACTAGCTAGCGCCGAGTTCTCTCTATATGTACAGTAGCTAGCGTCGACCAAGCACGGAGAAAGAGAGGTCACTTCTCTCTATTAGCTAGCTAACACAATATGAAACCCCTAAATTAACCCTCCAAAACCCCTAAACCCCCCTTCCAAAAAAAAACCCTCAGCGCCTGCGAGCTGCTGACACGTGGCTGCCTTTTGGTTCCGGTTGGTGTTACCAACCGGGACTAAAGGTCCTCCTGCCTGGGCGCCCCGAAGCGGCCACGTGGAGCCCCTTTGGTCCCGGTTCGTAAGCAAACCGGGACTAAAGGTTTTGGGTATTAGTCCCGTTTGTTTTGTCCCGGTCCAGAACCGGGACTAAAGGCCCTCTGGAACCGGGGCTAGTACCCTGTTTTCTACTAGTGTTTGATCGACCCCGGGCAGGGATCACACCATCGTACCGTGAACCAGGCCCTTTTGAGGGTGTTTGGTTCGGCTTCCAGCCAGCTTCCGTCTTTCATCTTCTAAGCCAAAAACTCCTATTTGGGGGCTTTCGGCTGCGGCTGTGACAACATCAAAAGCCACAACCACAGCCGAAAGCCCATAAATAGGAGCTTTTTGCTTAGAAGCTGGAAGCCGGAAACTGGCTGGAAGCCCAACCAAACACCCTCTTTGGGACAAGCTACGTAGCCCACCGGAAGTGGAGATGGTTGTAGTCGAGTGGTCAGTGTAATTTACACCCATATTTTCCTAAATATGATCTTGATATTCCTAAGTAATTTTGGTTGTCTCAACCTTGTTATGGCCTTAGCTCTTCTTGTACTCCATTTTGCAATTTTTTGATTCGTAAAAAGTAAGAATGAAAGAAAGCAGTGGGCATGAATTGATGCAGAGGCCTCCCCATTTGAAAATATTTGTCCTTTTCTTGTACGGCATGTGTGAAAGTAAAATGATATGAAATTTTACAGATATATAATATACACGTGTATGTGTGTTTTACAAAAAAAAAAACAGTTCTTTTGCGTTGTAGAAAAATGATTTGGAAACGGGCACCAAGGTGACCGTGCACCATTGCTAATTTTCGCCCCTTTCACCCTCTTTTCAGAAAAAGTAACTGCATCATGCAGCTCAATTGCTTCCGGTGCATAACTACAGTACAAGCATGCGGTGAATTACTTGCATTCATGGTGATATCTGCGTATAAATAACCAGATCGAATAGCAGAGAGAGCAATGGATCCAAAGAGCAGACCACTATATATACTCTACTAGACTACTAGTAACCACATTCATCAATCAAGCCGAACGTTCGTAGCTACGGCTGTCTATTTAGAGATGGATCACATACTAGTAGGTGATAACATGCATGCAAGACTCTTTGTCTCTCTTCTCATGCATGCACGTGTGGCTCATATACATATTTTTGTGTGTGCTGTGTATATTCCCTTGTAAGTTCATGCCTTCGGCCTGGGAGGCCACGGGAATTCATGGGTCTACACAAGGAATCAAGCTTGCACTAATTTGCCTGTCTCGACGAGTGTGTCTGCGTTGGCACTCTACTAACAATTTGTAAGAAGAGACCGACAAGTCACAGTGGAGAGTAACTTACACTAGTAACATACATGCTATCCTCAACTATGTTACTACTACCTCCGTCCGGATTTATTAGGCCCTCTTGTATTTTGAGTTCAAGTTTAACCATGTATTTAACTAAAATTATATGAAGTATATGCTACACAAAGTATATTGTTGGATTTGTATTTGAAAGAGGTTTTCTATTGTATAGTTTTCGTGACATATAGTGAATATTTTATTAATTAAATTTATGGTCAAACTTTGGATCAAAATGAAATGAGGCCTAATAAACCCGGACGGAGGAAGTACCTTCATAGTGGGTAGTAACATATGTGTAATGTCATGCAAAGCTTCATTTATTAGGTTATAGGCTCATTTTGTCTTGGTATGTGTGATGTTACTCATAGAATGAGTAATTAGCTGAGTTGTTCAATTTACCTCTCTCCTCATTAACTCATTGCCACATATGTAAATTTGCTGGGTTGGACCCGATGTTACTTTTAAAGTTACTTCCACTATGGCCGGTTACGGATGCTCATGGACGATCTTCCTTCCACCCGAACAGACTTTTCAACACGAAGGCAGAACATTGCATTGGACGAGTGTGGATACGATCACCAAGCTTGCAACAGAAGAAACCTTGACGGGTCCTACTGAGACTTTTCCATTACAAGGAAAAAATGTTCAATCTGTGTTTCGAAAATGTTCATCATCCTAAAATCTAGAAGTTGCCCCCCTCTCCTCCCCCTCCTCCTGGGTCGCCCGGCATGCGACCGGTAGGAAACCCTAGCCGCTGCCGGCGGGGTCCCCCTCCCTCTCCTTCTCCCCCTCGCCGCCGCCACAGGGCGTGGCTAGGCGAAGCCTGGTCGGCGCCGGCGGCGGCGGGAAGATCTCGCCCTCTCGCTCGGCGGCGGCGGGTGCCGGATGCGGTCGCGGCTCCATCGGATCTGGCCCTCCGAGCAGCGCGGGCCGGGGGCGGCTCGGGCTGCGGGCAACCGCTTCCGACGTGGCCATCTTGGCTGGTGGAGGGGCGGCGCAGTGGTGGTGGTGCGACCTCCTCCCCCGCTCTTGGTCTGTGTCCTGCGGCTGGTGGCGAGTGTGGCCAGCCGGTGGTGGCTGGGGTGCTCCGGTGAGGGAGGTAGGGGTGCTTCCCAACCTTGCCGTCGTGCCCGACGGTGGCCCTGGTCCTCGGTGTGCAGCCTGGCTGTGGCCGCTGACGGTAGTGCCCCACCCCCGGTTCTGGCCGGCTCGTCCCCGATCTCGTCAAGGGGCTCGCTTGGGGGTGGAAGGAGGGGCCTTCTACCCCCTCACCGATCGGTGGTGACTATGGACCATGGTGACGGTAGGGGATGGTCCTGGCCGTCGGGGCGGCAGCCTCGGTGGTGGGAGCCGCGATGCTCGTAGGCGAGGCGCGCGGCTCGGTTGCTGGCTGGCGGCGTGGCGGCTAGCTTTCGGCGTTCGGTGGTGGGGGTCGCCAGCCTATTCTTGGTTGCGCATACCCCGTTCCGGTGGCAGATAGTGCTTGCCAGGGTGAAAACTTTGTCTGCCTTGGCCTGACCAATGGTGGCGGCGTCTGTGGGCGTCGTACCCTTCTTGAAGGCTCCATCGTGGCTTCTCTTCATCCTCCGGGACACTCCGGGTGAAGACCCTGATCCTTTGGATCGGGCGGTGGCGGCGCTACGACGTCGTGATCTTACTGAAGACGCCGCTTTGGAGGCCCTCATCTGTCGAGCTTCGGCTGCCCCTCTTCGTGTTGTCACGTTTGAGGGCTCCTTCAAAGTCTAGTGCTGATCTATCTTCTTACCTGTAGCATGCTAGATTTTGCTTGGAGTGTGTAGCTGTTCTTCTAGGAGTGGGGCGTTTTGGAGGACGAGCTCCATGGAGCTCGTTTTTTTGAAAAATTCAAAAATCATATTTTTAAGTTTTAAAAAATTCTGAAAAAAATCATACACGTTCATATGGATGTGTTTTATATGTGTGTAAAATCTGACGATGAAATATATTATGGTGCGAGCTACACAAAAAAGACAAATTCCTCCATTTTTTCGGTGAACAGTGAATATACTGTTCACCCTTTCAAAAAACACGATTTTGTCTTTTTTGTGTAGCTCTCAGCCTAATGTATTTCATCGTCAGATTTCACACACATGTATTATACATCCGTATGAACGTGTATGATTTTTTTCAGAATTTTTTGAAACATAAAAAATATGATTTTCGAATTTTTCAAAAAAACGAGCTCCATGGAGCTCGTCCTCCAAAGAGCATTTTTGTTCTTCTAGCACTTATATATCCGGTCTTGGATGTGTGTGTGTGTGTTGTATGCGTTGGATTGTCTTTAATCGTTGTTTTATATGTAAAGCAGGGCGGAAGACTTTTTTGGAAATGTTCATCATGTATTTAAAAAAAAAATTGAACATGTGTTGAACAAATGTTGAACAAGCATTTAGATAAATGTTCAACGTGTATTTGAAACTTCTTCAACGTGTATCTGAAAAATGTTCAACTTGTGTATGAAAAATGTTCAATGTGCATTAAGAAAACTACAAGTATTTTGAAAAATAAAAAGCAAAAGAAAAGAAAAAAAGGAAAACCAAAAGTAAAAAACCAAAAGAAAATACAGATTAAACTGATAAAGATAAACACACACAAAAAAAAACTCTGTGGAATCTTCCCAACCGGTAGAAGGTTCCACGAACCGGTCTGGGAAGCTTCCCAAAACTGCTAGCTAATACACTGTATTGGGCTGGCCCACTTTGTCGATTCCTGTGGGCGAGATGGATGGATGTCTTGCGGGAGCTCCTAATTGATGCTGCAGGCGCCAGTTCCCCTAGCTGGCGCCCACGCACCATCGCCCCGTGGGCCGGACCATATAGGAGCGCTTGATCGATCATTGGTTGGTTCGCTCCATCGATCGCTGGTGGTCCGCTCCGGGTCGGTCGGTGGGTTCGCTCCAGTCAACCGTTGATTAAATATGAAAAAAATGAAAAAATCACAAAAAACAAAAATGTTCGTGAATTCAAAAACTTTACGGATTTTGAAGAAAAGTTCATGAATTTTTTAAAAAGTTCACCAAATTTGAAAAAAACCACCAAATTTGAAAAAATGTTTGTGCAATTTTGGAAAAAGTTCATCGGATCTGAAAAAAGTTAATTGGATCTGAAAAATGTTCATCGGTTTTGAAAAAAAGTTCATCGAATTTGAAAAAAGTTCATCGGATTTGAAAAGAAGTTCATCGATTTTGGCCTAGCGCTCGCGATGTATTGGTTCAGGGTTCTAACCCTCATTCATTCACCTTTTTGACGTTTTCTGTCAAAACAGAAAAAAAAGATAGAATGGGCCAGCCCGTCTATCGCGGCTGCAAGCGTCGGTGTGCAAAAACAGTTTTAACCGGCGTTGTAGCGCCAAATAGTATTCACCATGTCGCAACAAGTGACACACAAGAGCATTTACATCCGGACTTAGCAAATATGACCTCTAAACATCCACGGACGCGTCCGGTTTCCTATTTGTCCGTTTGTGCAGCCACACTTTTTATTTTCTTCCTCGTATATCCGGTCACTTGCACGTGATTGGTGGAGAGGAAGAGAGAGAAAAAAAGAATAAAAAAAGAAAATGTGGTCCTAGGTGGGGTCGCGCCCTACGTGGCGGACTGACTGGACGCGTTCACGAGCCCTCATATTCTTCCTATATTTAAGATGGATACGAGGGTTCGCGGACAACCTGGACGTATAGGGATGATATGAGAGGTTTGGTTGGGTCACTTTTACCTTCTCTTCTGTCCGATTACTGACTGGACGTATTCGTGAACGTATAAGAGGTCGTTTGAGGGGTCCGGTTAGAGATGATCTTACTTCTGCACTGGATAAGCCTCACACCATGAGAGAGGGAGATAGGTAGAAGAAAGGTTGAGTAAGCTGGACCATGTACTGAGCGTAAGTGCACAGTGGACCTGATATATGTGTCCCTTCTCTATTTTGCGATTAATTGAACGGGTAAAACACCTTTAAAATATGATATTTTTTGTGTAGCCCCTCTTGTTCAAGACAAGGCCACTAAAAGCTAAGATTTTTTAGTTTATATTTGTATTTTCTATAG
This sequence comes from Elymus sibiricus, assembly GCA_039707655.1. Classification (NCBI taxonomy): domain Eukaryota; kingdom Viridiplantae; phylum Streptophyta; class Magnoliopsida; order Poales; family Poaceae; genus Elymus; species Elymus sibiricus. The sequence goes on from CM077669.1 coordinate 89,853,522, forward strand.
AATTCATGATGTGGCCATCTTCACCGCCGTCTTAGACGAGAGGAGCTACACCGACCGACCGACGTACTCGCTTCAACCGAGCTGCCTCTTGAAGAGGTCGCGATGGTGCGCTGCCGGTTGAAGCCCACGACGCGGTGGTGGAGTGGTTCGTATTGGTGTGCTTGTAGAAGTCGACGAAGTCGGCGGAGTTGAACTCGCCGCTGCGATCGGGCTGGAACACGGGGATCTTGCAGTCACGTTCAACCTCGGTCGACCCTTTCACCTTTCTGAAGAAGCTGAGCGTCTGTCCTTTGACCTGATAACTTGAAGCCACATGGACCTCAAGTAGTCGTGTACGATTAACAAGAAATACCTCTTACCATCACCGCTCGGCGACGAGATCAGCCTGCAGAGATCAGTGTGTTACACACTGTGTGTACAAGAGCTCGGCTCGGTGCTTCGTGGCCTGGGGAATGGCATGTATTGCTGCTTTTCAAGGGTTCAAAAAAGGGTTCCCGCTTTATATTATAAAGTAACTTCCATGGATCACAACGTAATTGTTGGGACGATCAGCACATCGAGCCCAAACAAGAAAAAGGAAAAGGAAATAAATGCCAACAACGACAGCTCGACAAAGCACAGATGATCAGCCAATGTTCCGCCATCCGGATTCGTTCCACCGCATTCAAAAGAGTCGAACCGCCACGTACCAAGCAGCACCTTCAAGAAGGGATGCGATGTCGACGACACTGTTGCCCGGACATGTCCTAGGGTTACTCCCTGCATGCGGAGGGGAGTGGGGGATGGGTGACACCGACACCCTTCAGGAAGGAATGGCGGCACCAGCAGGCGACACCACGTCGGAGCCAGATGAGCCGGCAGGGATTTCTTCCGCAACCCAAACACCAATACCCGCCCGAACCGGAGCCAACCAGTGAGCTTGCCATCCGCCGGCATACGCCACCACGGTTTTGTGGTCACCCATGCCGCCTCACTGAGATCCCCAACATGAGTCCAAGAGGACGAAGAGAGGGAGCACCAGGAATCGGTAGCGGCAGCACCGGAGCCGCATGGGAGGGAACCACCTCCACCGCCGTCGTGCGGGAGGCCCGTGCCTCCAGCACCATCGCGGTCGCCGTCCGGATGCGGCAACAGGGGCATAATAGGCCACCCGGGCCTGGCCACGCCCAAAGCAGGTCTGCAAAGCCCCGGCCGACGCCAGCGCCGCCACCACCACCATCCCAACATCGCTCCTCCTCCTCCCGAAAGCCAGGCAGACGACCCACCCCGCCGCCGTCCGCCCAGACCCATACGAGGCCCAAAGGGCCGAGATCTGGGTCGAGCGGGCGACGCCAGATCGGGCCGCCGTGCCAGCCCGCCGCCAACGGCAGCGCCGCCGCCCAGCAGATGACCCGCCACTGCGACAGACCACCTCGCCGCCGCCACCTAGGTCCACTCCACGGTGCGCTCCGCCCCACGTTGGCGCGACACCGCAAGGGGAAAGGCCAGCAACTGCCGCTGCCTGAGCCAGGCTCGATGCCGGATGCTAGGGATGGCGGAGGGAAGGGAGGAACAGGGGAGGGCTCTAGGAGGGAGGCACCGGGACCGCGGCCGGTCGCCCACGGGGGCGACACGGTCGCGAGAGAGAGGGAGCGAAGAGATTTGGGGCGATTCAACAAACGAAAAGTTTTCCCTTCCCAAGGGTGCACGGGTCGTAAAACTCCCTTTAGGGCATCAAATTTGCTCCGGGATTTGTCTACGAACAGGGGCAGACCAGTCCACTGATATTGATGTCAGAGGCCACCATCCAACGTTGTCCGCATGTATTTCAAACAACTTTTCAACTAATCGAATGAAATTGATGCAGACACGGTAGATTTTTCATATAAACCGGAGTGGATTCATGCAAACACAGCGGATTTTCTTAATCAAACGAAATTCATTACATTTCAGAATATTTCAACTAAAAGCAGAGCTCGTCTGCCTCTGAAGGTATAATTTTGGACATACATCTATTCTAAACCTAATCTAAATGATCGCCGACAATCGTTCCCCATGTACGGCCTTGAGCCCCGAGAACTGAAGCTCCGGCACTTGCTTTCGCCTTCTCGAGTTCCGCCTTGGTGCTCTTCCGCTCTGCCTTCGTAGCCTCTGGCAATGCAGCCTGAGCGGCTAATCGGGGACGTTGATCAGTCCTCCAAGCTTGGCTTCAGCGGGAGGGGAAGAGCGATGGCCTTCCTGGGACCCGAGCGGCGGTGACCCACCATGCACTACTCTTACTCCCTGTAGGCGGTGCCCATGGAGGTGATGGCTTCGTGGTCATGGCGGCGGGGCGCTGCCTTGGCGGAGCCGACGATGTCCTCCTCGTCGTCGGTCTTGCCCCACACCTTGTCCGCCGCCTCATTGAACTCCTTGCAGGAGGCCTCCAGTTTCGCCGCCAGCAGTCGAGGCGGATCTCGCGGGCAGAGCGGTAGGACTCCAGTAGCGTCGCTGCTGCGCCATGTCTTCATCCGGTGTCGGTGTCAAAACCGACAGACCTCAGCAAGGGGGGGAGGCGAGCTCTGAGATCGGATCGATGGGTAACATGAGACAAGGAACACAAGGTTTTTACCCAGGTTCAGTCCCTCTCTATGGAGGTAAAACCCTAGGTCGTGCTCTTGTTGTATTATTGGTGTAGCAAGTATATAGTTGATCTACCTCGAGATCGTATGTGGTCTAAACCCTAGGGGTGATGATGAATGTGTATGGGGTATCTCATAATGATCTATCGACTAGCCTGGCCTCGGCTTAGATAATGCATCGATAACAAGACTCCTAGTCGGCTCCTTCGGTGGAGAGGAGTCATTGTCTTGATCACCAAGTCTTTTGGAATCTTCCTTGTATATGTCATGGGCTACCCGAACTGGCCCAATAGTGAACTACCATGGGGGTCCTCGGCCTGACCCACTGGTCGGGAGACGACATGGTGAGTACCCCCTAGTCCAGGACACTTGCCAGTAGCCTGTTGAACCGGTCTTCAAGTTGGGGACGCTCCTCGGTTCTTCTGAACAGTTCTTTATCTTTGGTCGTCGGTGATAATCCACAAGTGTAGGGGATCGTTTGTAGTCTTTTTTGATAAGTAAGAGTGTCGAACTCAATGAGAAGCTAAAGGTAGCATTAATACTCTCTCAAGTTCTATCGACCACCGATACAACTCTACGCACGCTAATGTTTAGTTTACCTAGAACAAGTATGAAACTAGTTTGCGGGAATAAAACTAGAAGTACTTTGTAGGTGTAAAGATAGTTTTGCAAGATAATAAAGAATGTGGAAATAAAAGTTAGTTGCTGTTTTAATTAAAGAATAATAAAGTAAATATATTGAGTGTGGAAAAGTGGTGATAGGATTTGCGAGATTGTCCTAGGCAATCGATAACTAGACCGGTATCTTTGTTGCAGTTTTATATGAGGGAGAGGCATACGCTATCATACTTTCCGTACTTGGATCATATGCACTTATGTTGGAATTCTAGAAAGCATCCGCAACTACTAGAAATTCATTAAGGTAAACCCAACTATAGCATTAACACATCAAGTCCCCTTTATCCCATACGTAAACAATCCCCTTACTCGGGCGTAAGCTTCTGTCACTCTAGCCACCCACTATAAGCGATTCATAAATATATTGCAACACACTACAACGTGGATCCCACACGCTTGCGCGACACGACGGGCACCATAGGACAGCACCAAAATATAACATACATCTCAAACAAAACACGATCATCAATCAACCCATAGGACAAAAGGGAACTACCCAAACATCATAGGATAGCCACATATCATTGGATAATAATATATAGCATTAAGCACCATGTTCAAGTAGGTGGTACAACGGGATGCGGGAGAGTGGACCGCTATAGGTAGATGAGGAAAGCTGATGGTGGTGGTGATGACGGCGGCGAAGTTGTTGCTGTAGATCGCCGTCACGGTGGATGCCCCGACGGCGCTCCGGCACCGCCGGGAGAGAGGGGGAGAGAGCCCCCACCTTCTTCTTCTTCCTTGTCCTCCTCCCTAGGTGGGAGGAGGGTTTCCCCTCTGATCCATGGCCGCCATGGCTCCCGAAGGGTGAGAGCCCCTCCGAGATTGGATCTCTCTCTGTTTCTCTCCTGTTTTCGCTACTGTTTTCGGAGCCCTTCACCGTTTCTTAAATATCCGGATATCCGTAACTCCGATCGGGCTGAAATTTTGAGGGGATTTTTTATCGCGAAAATATCTTTCTTGAGCCAGAAGGAGAGCCTCAACTGACCTAAGGGCTGACCACAAGCCATCTGGCCGCCCCCTGGTGGCGCGGCCGGTTGGCTTGTGGGGCCCTCGGGCATCGTCTTTTGTTGATTCCGACTCTCAAAATTCACATATATTCCAAAAATAATCTCCGTAAATTTTGATATGGAATTTCTGCGAAAAAAACACAAAAAAAACAGGAACTGGCACTAGGTACTGGGTAAGTAAGTTAGTCCCAAAATATTATAAAATGTTGCCAAAAGTATATGAAAGTTGTAGAATATTGGCATGAAGCAATCAAAAAATATAGATACAACGGAGACGTATCAGTCGGTCTTGAAAACTGGTTCAACAAATCTTCCCATCTTCGATTTTGAGGATCGCCGAAGTGTATCCGACGAGTTCTCACATCGGGTATCCGAGGAGCCCCTTTAAGTTCTTAGCCTTTATTAATGCCTTGTAATTTTATGCCACACCATGGGATCAAAGTATCCCGTGCGGCGGTGTCCTCCTGCATCCGAGCTACAACGTCGGTGTGCATCTGAGGTGTCTTTTTGCAGCCGAGCTCCAACACCGATCTGCATCCGAGTTGTCATAAATTCCCTTGTTCTTGAAATATTTGAAGGAGATAAGCCGAGCTTAATGCCGGAAACACCCTCGACGGAGCCAGCCACTCGGATCCGAGATTTACGTCGGACTGCTTCCGAGGTGGTGTGCCACGTAGGTCTTGGGCTGATAATTTACAGAATGGTTTCGATTGGCGCAATTTATTCTCTGCCGAGATGTATAGCCAGTAGCCCTCAAGGTGCGTGTCGGTCTAAAATCCACCATGCGCGTGTAGGATAAAACAAAACTGGTAATCCCAGTAGCCCTTAAGACTCCGGTCAATTCGCGAAATCGGCCTGACGATCAAGTCCTTGCTCGGCAGGATACTAAAGGAATAGAAACACGTTGTGCAGTAGCCCCCGAGACTCAAGTTGGGTGCGGCCGACCAAACTGAGGATCGTAATCTCCTCGAAAACTGTTTTGCACTTAAATTTTCTGCATTGAATCATCAGTGCAGTAGCCCCCGATACTTGGGTTGGGAAACATGGCCGACCCTATGATCGTATCTTCTCGGGAAATAGTTCAACTGTTGAGTATGTTTTGATAACGCCGAGGTGCAGCTCGTTCGGAAAGATGTTGAACTGCAGGTCAAAAAAGATTTCCCGAGCAGAACCACCACGTAGAACACCTCGAACAAGAGGATGTCATGCCTTCTGAAATAAAAACATAAAAATAGGTTAAAGGTGCCATAAGCTCGGAAAACAAATAAACTTCAGCAAAAACTTTACGTTCGAACTAAATCAGCTTCTTGGTGCAAATCCAAAAATTGGTCTTAAATTTAATATGTGCTTCAGGTAAAAAATGCTTCAACATGATACATCCGATCTCCAGACTTCAAGCGGGTCAGCCTTCGGCTTCAACCTCCGTATCCTGAAGTCGGAATGCTTCTCCAAGGCCTGTCTAGCGAACTAAACTCGATCGGCTTTAGAAAGAAACCATGCTACCCGGCTATTGACCACACACTCGCGTCGAAAAAAGAATTAGTAGAAAAAGACTTTGCAACGACCAAGAAGAAAACATTATAAAACGGATCATATAAATTTAAGAGCCCCCAATTAACTTGGGTCAAATAAGTGTTTTTAACAAACGGTGTTTTTAACAAACAATCTTTTGTTTTAAAACAAAAAACATAACGCTTGGTTGGACATTAAAAAAGCAACTTTGCTGGTTAATGTGCTAGGTGTTGATGACATGGGCCGAGCTTGATGCGGGTCGATGTCCCAGCCCCCAAGCCGGTCCCGAGGTGACCGAGCGAGGAGCTCGGCTTGACGAAGTGGCGACGCAGCACAGTTGATGTGGCGAGGCGAAGACCTCGGTCCAGCTAAGATGACGAAGATGGTCGGCTCGTGACGCCGAAGTCCCCAGAGCATGTTGATGAAGAGATGGCGAAGCCCCCGGTCTAGCCGAGGTGACAGAGTAGGTGAGTAAGGTGAAGCTAGAGCCCTCATGCCAGCCGATGTGTCAAAGAAGGTAGGTGTGGTGGACGTCGATTTGAAGAAGCGACGGCGCGGAGATGCCGATGCAGGTCGGTACTTGTGACTCGGTCAATGCTGGCTTAATGAAGTGACCGCGCGGTGACGCCGGCATGCCCGACTCGTGCAATCTGTGGGGTGACGAGGTTCTTTTGATGATTATTTGGCCTTCGCGATGCCGAACTTTTGGTCGGCTCACCGAGGTGATGATCCGGTGAGGTTGACCTCAACTCGACGAAGCAATATGATCTGTCTAGCGCAGGTCGGCAGCTGTGGAGCAACGTTGTCGGCCTGGTTTGACACCAACGCGACGGTGAAGATTACCTTGGAAAAGGCTTTTAAAATATGTAGGCATGTGCTTGAGAGCAAAACACAATGTTCGAGAGAAAATTTTCTTCAAAAAGGCCGTTCGGTAACCCCTTCATGAAAAATATGAACTTGGGTCGGATTCGTTTTTGCGTGGAAAACATATCTGAAAATAGATGCACTCATCGGATGTTTTCTGGAGTTTAAATGGTCGGATTAAGCTGAAATTTTGGGGGTTGTCGACATAGGAATTCCACACCTGAGCAACGGTTGGATCTTTCAAAGGACGTCCGAGATGACTGTCGGACTCCCCGCCTTAACTCATCCAAATTCTCGTCCAGATCTGATAGGGCTCCGGTATATCGAAGGTCCCTCCATTGGAACGCGACAAAATTTAATAGGGTTGTTGTAGGCTCAAGTCCAAACAATTCCACCGAAGCAATTGATACGTCTCCATCGTATCTATAATTTTTGATTGTTTCATGCCAATATTAGATAACTTTCACATATTTTTGGCAACATTTTATATGATTTATTGGACTAACATATTGATCCAGTGCCCAGTGCCAGTTCCAGTTTGTTGCATGTTTTTTGTTTCACAGAATATCCATATCAAATGAAGTCCAAACGCGATAAAAAATTGACGGAGAATTATTTTGGAATATATGTGATTTTTGGGAGTTGGAATCAACACAAAAGGAGGCCCACAGCCCCACAGTACACCAGGGCGCGCCCCAGGGCCCATGCGCGCCGTGGTGGGTTGTGGTCACCTCGTCAGTCGGTTGGAGCTCTACTTCGGGCGCAAGGAATCTTATATCCAGAAAAAAATCATGTTAAAATCTCAGCGCAATCGGAGTTACGGATCTCCGGGAATATAAGAAACGGTTTTCTGTCAGAAAACAGGAACGCGAAACATAAGAGAACAGGGAGGGAGATCCAATCTCGGAGGGGCTCATGCCCCTCCGCCGCCATGGAGGCCATGTACCAGAGGGGGAACTCTCCTCCCATCTAGGGGGGGAGGCCAAGGAAGAAGAAGAAGGAGGGGGGCTTTCTCCCCCTCTCTCCCGGTGGCGCCGTAACGCCGCCGGAGAAATCATCGTGACGGCGATCTACACCAACAACTTCGCCGCCGTCAACACCAACTCTCTCCCCCTCTATGCAGCGGTGTAACACCTCTCTTCCCTGCTGTAATCTCTACTTAAACATGGTTCTCAACTCCATATATTATTTCCCAATGATATGTGGCTATCCTATGATGTTTGAGTAGATTCGTTTTGTCCTATGGGCTAATTGATGATCGTGGTTGGTATGAGTTGTATGTTTTATTTTGGTGCTGTCCTATGGTGCCCTCCGTGTCGCGCAAACATGAGGGATCCCCGCTGTAGGGTGTTGCAATATGTTCATGATTTGCTTATGGTGGGTGGCGTGAGTGACAGAAGCACAGACCCGAGTAGGTGGGTTGTTGCGTATGGGAGTAAAGAGGACTTGATACTTAATGCTATTGTTGGGGTTTACCTTAATGATCTTTGGTAGTTGTGGATGCTTGCTAGAGTTCCAATCGTAAGTGCATATGATCCAAGTATGGAAAGTATCTTAGCTCATGCCTCTCCCTCATATAAAATTGCAATAATGATTACCGGTCTAGTTATCAATTGCCCAGGGACAAATAACCTTCTTGTTTGACAAAAGCTTTCTACCAAACAACTAACTTTTATTCTCTTGCAATTTACTCATAGTTTTATTCCCACAAAGTACTTCTAGTTTTATTCGTGCAAACTATCCTATCACCTACAAAATAGTTTCATACTTGTTCTAGGTAAAGCAAACGTTAAAGTGTGCGTAGAGTTGTATCAGTGTTCGATAGAACTTGAGGGAATATTTGTTGTACCTTTAGCTCCTCGTTGGGTTCGACACACTTATTTATTGAAAAAGTCTACAAACGATCCCCTAGACTTGTGGGTTATCAGCAATCGTCAAAGCGATGCTCGAGGAGACGTGGACGGCGAACACGAACCCGCTGTCCAGAAAAAACTGCTGCCAATCTGTAGATGAGTCATCGATCCTTTGCGATCACACAATGGGCTCTAAATGAAAGCACCAATGTCGGTGTCAAAACCGACAAACCTCGGGTAGGGGGGTCTAAGCTGTGAGATCGGATTTATGGGTAACAGGAGACAAGGAACAAAAGGTTTTTACCTAGGTCCAGGCCCTCTCTATGGAGGTAAAATCCTACGTCCTGCTCTTGTTGTATTATTGGTGTAACAAGTATAGAGTTGATCTACCTCGAGATCGTATGTGGTCTAAACTCTAGGGGTGATGATGAATGTTTATGGGGTATCTCATAATGATCTATCAACTAGCCTGGCCTCGGCTTATATAGTTCACCGGAGGCCTAGGATAACAAGAGTCCTAGTCGGCTACGTCGGTGGACAGGAGTCCTTGTCTTGATCACCATGTCTTGTGAAATCTTCCTCATATATGTCCTGGGCTGCCCGAAGTGGCCCATTAGAGAACTGCCATGGGGTCCTTGGCCCGACCCACTGGTCGGGAGACGACGTGGTGAGTACCCCCTAGTCCAGGACACTGTCAGCCTGCGTGATCACCCTATCAGTGGCGAGCTGCTCCTCTGGTTCTTGGTGCTCCTGGAGGAGTTGGAAGTTGTAGGAAGCAAACGCCTACGCCTCATGAGATTGCTCCTCAAGCTCGTCGCACACCATGTCCATGTAATGGGCACGGGTCTCACGGATGGTCATGTTGGGGAACGTTGCATGGGAAACAAAAAATTTCCTACGCACACGCAAGATCTATCCATGGTGATGAGCATCTACGAGAGGGAGAGTGGATCTACATACCCTTGTAGATCGCTAAGCGGGAAGCGTTAAGAAACGCGATTGATGTAGTCAAACGTCTTCATGATCCAAATCGCTAGCCGTCCCGCGATCCAATCACGATCTAGTACCAAACGGACGGCACCTCCGCGTTCAGCACACGTACAGCTCGATGACGATATCCGCCTTCTTGATCCAGTAAAAGGGAGCGGAGAGGTAGATGAGTTCTCCGGCAGCGCGATGGCGCGGCAGCGGTGGTGGTGGAACTATTCCAGCAGGGCTTCGCCTAAGCACTGCTGAAAACTAGAGGAGACGATCTATTGGGAGAGAGGGCTGCACCGTGGCCTTTAGGGTTGGGTGTGTATCGCCCTCTCTCCCTCTAGTATATATAGGAGGGAGGGGAGGGGCCGGCGCCCCTAGGGAACCCCCTAGGAGTCGGCCGAAGTGGGGAGGAGAGGGAGTCCAACTCCAATCCTACTTCTAGTAGGATTCCTCCCCACTTGGAAACCCTTCCCCCTTTTGGGCCTTTGCCCTTTCCCACCTCCTAGCCGCATGGGCCCTTAGGGGCTGGCTTGCCCAGCCCACTAAGGGCTGGTGCGCCACCCCTAAGGCCCAAGTGGCCTTCCGGCGTGGGTGGCCCCTCCCAATGGACCCCCGGAACCCTCCCAGCACTCCCGGTACACTACCGGAAATACCCGAAACTTTTCCGGTGACCAAAACGGGACTTCCTATATATCAATCTTTACCTCCGGACCATTCCGGAGTTCCTCATGATGTCCGGGATCTCATACGGGACTCCAAACAACCTTCGGTCACCACCATACATAACTCTATACTATCGAAACATCACCGAACGTTAAGTGTGTATTCCCTGCGGGTTCGAGAACTATGCAGACATGACCGAGACACCTCTACGGTCAATAACCAATAGCGGGACCTGGATGCCCATATTGGTTCCTACATATTCTACGAAGATCTTTATCGGTTGAACCTCTATGTCAAGGATTCAGTTAATCCCGTACGCTGTTCCCTTTGTTCTTCGGTATGTTACTTGCCCGAGATTCAATCGTCGGTATCTCTATGCCTAGTTCAATCTCGTTACCGGCAAGTCTCTTTACTCGTTCCGTAATACAAGATCCCGTGGCTAACACTTTAGTCACATTGCTTGCAAGGCTTATTGTGATGTTGTATTAATGAGTGGGCCGTGAGATACCTCTCCGTCATACGGAGTAACAAATCCCAGTCTCGATCCATGCCAGTCAACAGACACCTTCGGAGATACCTGTGGAGCATCTTTATAGTCACCCAGTTACGTTGTGACGTTTGATACACACAAGGTATTCCTCCGTTGTCAGTGAGTTGCATGATCTCATGGTCATAGGAACGGATACTTGACATGCAGAAAACAATAGCAATAAACTGACACGATCATATGCTACGTTCATAGTTTGGGTCTTGTCCATCACATCATTCTCCTAATGATGTGATCCCGTTATCAAATGACATCTCATGCCTATGGCTAGGAAACCTTGACCATCTTTGATCAACGAGCTAGTATACTAGAGGCATACTAGGGACACAGTGTTGTCTATGTATCCACACATGCAATTGAGTTTCCAATCAATACAATTATAGCATGGATAATAAAGAGATTATCATGAACAAGGAAATATAATAATAACTACTTTTATTATTGCCTCTAGGGCATATTTCCAACAGTCTCCCACTTGCACTAGAGTCAATAATCTAGCTCACATCACTATGTGATTTACATTGTAATGAATCTAACACCCATACAGTTCTGGTGTTGATCATGTGTAGCCCTTGGAAGAGGTTTAGTCATCGGATCTGCAACATTCAGATCTGTGTGCAGTTTGCAAATATTTATGTCGTCCTCCTTGATGTAATCGCGGATGGAATTGAAACGTCGCTTTATGTGTCTGTTCCTCTTGTGAAACCTTGGTTCCTTGGCTAGAGCAATGGCACCAGTGTTGTCACAGAACAGAGTCGTTGGGTTTAGTGCACTAGGCACTAATCCAAGATCTGTCATGAACTCCTTCATCCAGACACCTTCATTCGCCGCCTCAGAGGCAGCGATGTACTCCGCTTCGCATGTAGAATCAGCTACCACGCTCTGCTTGGAACTGCACCAGCTTACCGCACCCCCATTGAGAATAAATACGTATCCGGTTTGAGACTTAGAGTCATCCGGATCGGTGTCAAAGCTTGCATCGACGTAACCCTTTACGACGAGCTCTTGATCACCTCCATAAACGAGAAACATGTCCTTAGTCCTTTTCAGGTACTTCAGGATATTCTTGACCGCCGTCCAGTGTTCCATTCCTGGATCACCTTGAAACCTTCCGGCCATACTTATGGCAAGGCTGACATCGGGTCTTGTTGGGGATATAACCCCGTGGTAAGACCCGCCCAGGAGGGGCCGGATCATACCTGGCGGCTCGTAGCCCAAGACCCATAAGGTGGGCCGGAAGATGAGGGCCAGGCCGCGTGGCGGCTTACCAGATGGGCTAAGGCGGAGGCCCGGAGACAGAAGATGGTATGAAGACCCGGGTGGTTAAGCCGCCCGGAGACAGCTTGCCCAAGACGGCAAGGCGGCTTAGAGACAGGATTCATTATGATGTATGAGTCAGTTTAGGACTCGTGTAACCCAGGGCCTTGACCTCAGTATATAAAGGCAAGACCCTGGGGCGGCTTAGCCAAGAAACGGACAAGTCGAGAACTAGGTCAAGCGAAACCGCTCCCTTGTAATCGATACTCCAATCAATACAACACAAGCAGGACGTAGGCTTTTACCTCTTATCGAGGGGCCGAACCTGGGTAAACTCGTGTCCTTCGTCTCGATCAACCCCTTTGAGTCCACCCCTTTGGCGATGGCCTCGAACCTAAGTCTTCGGACATCTGCCGTGACAAACCCACGACAGTTGGCGCCCACCGTGGGGCGAGCGCTCGGTGGTGTTGAATTCTCAAAGGGTTCTCTCCCAGAGATCGAGGGGTACGCTGTTGGCAGGATGACCAAGAGTCGCCGTGGCCGGCTCTACATCGACGACGCCGGCTGGGGCCCCGAGGCTGACACCATTGAGTATGGTTTCCGGGTCCCCTTCGGCGGGATCCACGTCTTCATCGGCAAGATCGGCGGACCTAAACCCGGGCCGGACACCTGCACCAACATCATCGAGCCGGCCCGGCGCAAGCAACCCGCTCGACGCGTGCAACCCGCCCGTGCTAACCCGGGCAGGAAGCATGTCTTCGTCGGCTTCACTCAGGGCATGGATCTCGAAGGATCTATGTCGCGGGAGGAAACTCTCATCTGCTCCGAGGACGGGTCTTCGAGCAGAGAGACGGAATCAATCTATCAGCTTCACAATGGTGGGCTCGGGGGCTACATCGAGCCTTACCCCGAGTCAGAGTATCATGAGCCGAAGGAGTACGAGCCGCCGAACCGTGCTGCCGTCTTCATGGCGGGTTCAGCAGCGGCTCCTGTAAGCCCAGCCGCCGGCGCGACTGGGACTGGGGCTGGCAGGCCGCCGGCTCAGGTTCTTCTGGATCTGATGAATGAGCTTACAACCCTGATGGCAACTGAGGTCACGCCTGAAAACCAAGCGGTCCGTAACACGGAGATCGCAAGGTTGAAGAACCAGATGACCGAGGTCCAACAGGAAATCAATGTGCTGAAGGCTCAGATGGATGCTGAGGCAGAACGCCTTAGGGCAGATGCTTTCCGTCTTGAGTTAGAGCAGCAGTCAACAGCGGCGGTTCAGCGAATGAGGCATCAATCCCGCTTGCCGGATCAGTATGAAGCCAGGAATCTTTTCAACACGCCAGGGACGGGACGGAACGTGCCTTTGACCGTAACCCGGACGGCGGAAGTTCCTGGAAGCCGGGCGGCGGTTCAGCATCAGCAGCCTAACCCGCCCTGGCGGAATCAGACCCCACCAGCCTCTTTCCCAATGCCGGCGGGCCATTATTCTAACCCGGCAGAGAACTTGGTGGCGGCGGCTGCCAGGCTTGATACAATTCCCATCCCCGACGAGGCGCCTTTTGCAGAGGAGGCGCGGAACGCTATCGGATATCTGCGGACGACAGTGGCCCGGCAGGAGAAGTATACTTACAGCCGGAGCCGCGTGCATTCAACTCCCATCCCCAGCCGCAGCTACAGCCGGCGTTATGAGTCGCCGGCAGTTTCTAGCAGTGAACGACATCGGAACCCGTCGCGAGTCGATCGGGCGGCTCTGGATGCTCAGGCGCTGGTGGACCGGGCGAGAGCACAGCGAGAGGCGGCGGCTCTGGCGGCAGCAGCGGCTTATCAAGAACCCGCAGTTGCACCTTCTGTCTCAGTTAGAGCGGGGTTAACTTCCAGGGCTGTGGGAGTGCCGTGTTTAACGCCGGCTTTGCGGAATGAGCGTCTGCTGAAGGATTTCAAGGGCCCCCGCAAGGTGCCAATTACACAGCTGACTTACCTCCAGAGGCTTGGATTGAGAGCTATGAGCTGGCCATGGAGATGTTAGATGTTAGTGATGCAGTATGTGCCAAATACTTCATCATGATGCTCGAAGGGCCGGCTCGCACGTGGTTGAAGGGACTGCCACCCAACACCATTACTTCCTGGGCCGAGTTGAAGGCGAAATTTATCAAAAATTTCAAAGGAACGTGCAAGCAGCCCATGACAATCGTGGATTTGGATCATTGTGTGCAACAGGCGGACGAGTCGGCTCATCACTGGGTCCGGCGGGTCTCAGCAATCATCCACTCTTCGGAACAGATTACGGCGGCTCAAGCGGTTTTGATTCTGGAGAAGAATTGCCACTTTACGCCTTTGAAGCAGAAGCTTGGCCGACTCAAGCGCTCGTGTCAAGACATGGGGGAGCTCATGGCGGCTCTCACCAAATATGCAGATTCTGATAACACGAAGGACCCGGGCTCTGATGATGAAAAATCAGGTCAGGGGAAGAAGAGTAACAATGGAAAGGGTCAGCAGCAAAACGCAGCCGGAAACAGCAATTCTGGCAAACGGAAGAACCCGGACGGCGGGCCAGAGCTGGTGGCGAACACCAGCGCTGGAAACAATCGTGCTAAGTGCAACGGGAACTTCAGGCAACCCTTTAACAAGGGCAAGGCTCCTTTCAACTTGGAAGCGATGCTCAACAAACCTTGTCCGGAGCACAGCCGGCCAGATAAGCCGGCAAATCACACCTGGAGGGACTGCAGTATCATGCGATAGTTCCGGGACTACAGCCTTCAACAGCATCATAATAATGGCAATGGTCCGTCAGGCGGCTCAGGGCCAGGCGGGTCAGGAGCTGGCTTTGGTCCCGGCGGCTCAGGGTCCGGTTACCAGGGTCAAGGCAATCAAGGAGGTCATCATCAACAATCTGGTGGTGGAGGCCAGCAGCAGCATAACCAGTCGGGATTCCACAGTAACCTGAAACAGCTCAGTGGGGGTCAATACCATGTTTTTACAACCAGCCTTGACAAGCGAGACCGGAAGGTGCGCAAGCGGGCGGTTAACACGGTCATGCCGGCTCTCCCGCAGTATTTGAAGTGGTCTGAGTATGACATCACTTGGAGCAGGGCGGATCACCCGCCGCGGGTTGACAACCCGGGGCAGCTAGCTTTGGTGGTTGCCCCCCAAGTGGGTGGATACATATTCACTAAGGTGCTTATGGATGGTGGCAGCAACATCAACATCCTGTATTATGACACTTTCCGCCGGATGGGTTTGCTTGACAAGGATCTTAAGCCCTCTTCGACGGTTTTTCACGGTGTGGTGCCTGGAAAATCAGCTTACCCAGTGGGAAGGATATCTTTGGAAGTTGCTTTTGGTGATGAATTCGACTACAGGGTGGAATCTTTGTGGTTTGAGGTGGTCAAGATCAAGAGCCCATATCATGCTCTGTTTGGACGGCCGGCTTACGCCAAAGTCATGGCTAGGCCTTGCTATGTTTACTTACAGCTCAAGATGCCCAGGTTAAACGGGACAATCACTGTACATGGTGATCGGAAGACGACTCTTGAGTGTGAGGAAGGGGACGCGGCTTATGCGGAGTCAAGTTGTGCTGAGGCGGAGCTCAAGTTCTATAAGGAGAATGTTGACCCGGAAGACATGACTCCACTCAAGAAGCCTAACACGGAATCTGAGCCGCCCCTCAAGTTTACGGCGGATGATACCAAGCTGGTGGATTTCACTGAGGGCGACTCATCACAGCAGTTCACTATCGGAGCTAACATGGACCCCGCATAGGAAAGCGCGCTCATCGAATTCATCCGTGAGAATCGGGACATCTTTGCATGGAAGCCATCTGACATGCCGGGTGTACCGAGAGAATTCGCTGAGCACCACCTTAATGTGGATCCTAAGTTCAAGCCGATCAAGCAGTTCCTTCGTCGTTTCAATGAAGAGCGGCGCAAGGCTATTGGAGAAGAGGTGGCCCGGCTCTTAGCAGCAGGGTTCATCGTGGAGGTTTTTCACCCGGAGTGGTTAGCTAACCCAGTGCTGGTGCTTAAGAAGAACGGCACGTGGCGCATGTGTGTGGATTACACGGATCTTAACAAGGCCTGTCCAGTTGACCCGTTTGCTCTCCCCCGTATCGACCAGATTATTGATGCAACGGCGGGTTGTGAGAGTTTATGCTTCCTGGATGCTTGTTCAGGTTATCACCAGATCAAGATGGCAGTCAAAGACCAAGAGAAGACGGCTTTCATCACGCCTTTTGGTGCTTTCTGCTATGTGTCTATGCCTTTCGGGCTCAAGAGTGCCCAGGTGACTTACCAGCGTTGTGTACAGAACTGTCTTCACAGTCAAATTGGACGCAATGTTCATGCTTATGTGGATGATATTGTGGTCAAGTCAAGGAAGAAGGAAACTCTGCTGGATGACCTGAAGGAAACTTTCGACAACTTGCAGTTCTACAAGATGATGCTTAACCCGGCCAAGTGTGTCTTCGGAGTTCCTGCAGGCAAGCTCTTGGGATTTTTGGTCTCTGAGCGTGGTATTGAAGCTAACCTGGACAAGATAAAGGCTATCACTTCCCTGTCTGAGCCGGCGTGCATCAATGACGTTCAGCGCCTGGCGGGTCGGATCGCTGCTTTAAGCCGGTTCATAAGCCGCCTGGGTGAGAAGGCTATCCCTTTGTATCAAATGATGAAGAAAACAGACAACTTTGTCTGGAGCAAGGCGGCAGTTGAGGCGTTCGAGGCGCTCAAGAAGCAACTGACTGAGTTGCCAATCTTGGCCGCTCCGGCTGAGAAGGAACCTTTGCTCCTCTACGTGGCGGCTAACAACAGAGCAGTCAGTGCTGCGGTCATTGTGGAGCGTAAGGAGGCAGGAAAGGAGTATCCAGTTCAGAGGCCGATTTACTATGTCAGCGAAGTCTTGATTGAGTCCAAGCAACGGTACCCGCATTGGCAGAAGCTGATCTATAGAGTGTTCATGGCGAATCGTAAGCTGAAGCATTACTTTCTAGGACACCAGATCACGGTGGTTAGTTCTGCTCCATTGGGAGACATAATTCAAAACAGAGAAGCCACTAGCAGGATTGCTAAGTGGGCATTAGAGCTTGGGCCTCTTAATCTGAAGTATGTGCCTCGCACAGCGGTTAAGTCTCAAGCCTTGGTGGACTTTATAAACGACTGGACAGAGTGTCAGTCGCCTGAGGAGAAGCCGGATAACACATATTGGACGATTCACTTTGACGGATCCAGGCAACTGGAAGGCTCGGGGGCTGGAGTGGTCTTAACTTCCCCTAAAGGTGACAAGTTCTGTTATGTGCTAAGGTTAATGTTTCCTTGTACTAACAATGCAACTGAGTATGAGGCTTTGCTTCATGTCCTCCGTGTGTCTAAGGAGATGAACCTAAGCCAGGTTAGATGTCTTGGCGACTCAGACCTCGTGGCTCAGCAAGTTTCCGGCACGTGGCACTCCAAGGACCCACGGATGGCGGCTTATCGTCAGGCGGTGGACATCATTGCTGGTCATTTCAAGGGTTACTAAGTGGATCACATTGACCGTCGCAAGAATGAGGCGACTGACGCGTTATCACGGCTGGGTTCTCAGCGTAAACCGGTGCCGCCTAATGTTTTCTTGGATGTGTTATATCACCCGTCAGTTAAGCTACCTTTGGAGGAGGATCTGGCAATACCTGACCCGGAGGAGCAGCTGGTGGCGGCTCTTCACGCCATCCCAGATTGGACGGTACCCTACTTGGCGTACTTGACTCGTGGCGAGTTACCTGAGGACGAAACTTTGGCAAGGCAAATCGTCAGGCGATCCAAGTCCATGACTATCATCAATGGCGAGTTACATAAGTGCAGCGTCACCGGCGTTTTTCAACGTTGTGTTTCACCGGAAGAAGGCAAGGAAATCTTAAGTGAGATTCATGCTGGTGATTGTGGTCATCACGCCGGCTCAAAATCTCTGGTGGCCAAGGCTTTTCGACATGGTTTCTTCTGGCTGACGGCTCATAAGGATGTGGAAGACTTGGTCCTCAAGTGTGACGGGTGTCAAAAGTTTGGGCGACGTGCTCACGTGCCGGCTCAAGAGTTGCGGATGATCCCAATTACCTGGCCGTTCGCGGTCTGGGGGCTTGATATGGTCGGGGCCTTCAAGAGATCCAAAGACAAGAAGACCCACCTTTTGGTGGCGGTGGATAAGTTTACCAAGTGGGTGGAGGCTGAGCCGGTTGGCAAGTGTGACGCAGCTATGGCGGTTCAGTTTGTCAAAAAACTGATCTATCGCTTTGGTTACCCTCATAGTATCATGACAGATAATGGCACAAACCTATCCAAGAGGGCTATGCAAGCGTTCTGTGAAAGTGAGCACATCCGGCTTGACGTCTCTGCTGTGGCTCATCCACAGTCCAATGGTCAGGCGGAGCGGGCTAACCAGGAGATCCTGAGAGGTATCAAGCCTCGGCTTATGGTTCCTCTACAGAGAATGCCGGGTTGTTGGGTTGAGGAGTTACCATCAGTTCTATGGAGCATCAGAACAACTCCCAACAGATCAACAGGCTATACGCCTTTCTTCATGGTTTACGGCGCAGAAGCCGTATTACCAAGCGACATACGTCATGACTCGCCAAGGGTGGCGGCTTACGTTGAGGCAGACAATGAGACGGCGCGTTAGGACGCGTTAGATTCTTTGGATGAAGAGTGTGATTTGGCGGCGGCTCGATCGGCGATTTATCAACAAGACCTGCGTCGCTATCACAGCCGCAGAGTCAAGACCCGGACGTTTCAAGAAGGCGACTTAGTGTTGCGCCTGATTCAAGATCAGACGGACGCGCGCAAGTTGTCTCCTCCATGGGAAGGACCTTTTGTGGTTAGCAGAAACCTCAACAATGGGTCATACTATCTCATCGACGTACGAGACGAGTCACGCACTTCTGGGCAGGAGACCCACCGGCCGTGGAATATTGCTCATCTGCGGCCTTATTATACTTGAGTCATCGACTCCCCCCATTGTACATCATCATTGTATATATCACATATATATATAATAAAGTTGGCATCCCTGCAAGACGGGGCCTCTACCGTTTTTATGTATCTCAAATCGTGCAAGGATGGATACAATCATAAGGTCACTTGGGGGCTTCTAACCCGCCAGGGTTAAGCTTCAACCCTCTTGATCGGCTCTTCAGCCAAAATAGCACCATCATCTGGCGGCTTACAAATTGGCGGCTTACAAGACGGTGCACAAGTTGATTTCATCCACAAGGTCGTTTGGGGGCTTTCAACCCACCGGGTTAAGCTTCAACCCTTTCGATCAGGCTCTTCAGCCACAGTAAGGCCGGGTTATATACCCAAAAAGTTGGCTCCGTCAACAAGGTCATTTGGGGGCTTCCAACCCACTGGGTTTAGCTTACACACCCTCTTGATTGGCTCTTCAGCCACCGCAAGTTAGAGTTAAACCTGCCTGTAAGCTGCTGTTGCTCCACCAGGTGACCCGCCGAACTCTTACCAGTTAATCTCGATTAGAGACCCTGAGCTGTTCAAACATATTTGGCAGTCACTCTCACTAGAGACCCTGTACTGGTCAAGGTTCAACCGGCGGCTCTTGTCACGTGAGGGCCGGCTTACAGAAAGCGAGGATAAACTCACCCATCTGCTGCCGACTCTCCGCTATGTGGCCCGTTCGTACTCTTAAACAGTTACTCTTTTAAAGACCCTGCACTGTTTAAGGTTCAAATGACGGAATTACGTCACGTGAGAGGTAGCTTATGGGCCTTAAGGGTACTCATACCCTGCTGCGTCTCTCTCTGGTTCGTTGCGCTCTTATCAGTTAATCTCGCCTAGAGACCCTGAGCCGTTCAAAGAATTGACGGTCACTCTCGTTAGAGACCCTGTACTGTTAAGAGTTCAAGTAATGAGTCCACCCAGAAGAACCGGCTTATGAGTTTTAAAAAGCAAGGTTATGGAAGATTCAACATCTCCGGGTTGTGCTTTTTCAAGCCGCCCTTACGGCAATACAGAACATATTCTGTCTTGTTTATTTTTGCAGGGTTTATCTTCTAACGATGAGCCGCCGTGCCAACAGATATTATAAGCACAAACATGAGAGACAAACATGCATCAAGCTATGCAAAGTTTACTACGTGCACGATGGCACGGCTCAGATAGTTCAGGATTTTCTAAACCTATGACAAAGCTCTCCACAGAGCCCAAAAGGCAACAGACTTAAAGTTTTTATACAACTTTCAGTTCTGTGGCTCAGCAAGCTGAGTTATCAATTTCCAGCATCAAGTGCTTAGCTCGACGGCGGGTCATCCTGCGCCGGGTCTTCGACCTCTTCGATCTGAAGATTATCCACATCCCAGTTGCAGTTTGTTAGAGCTTCAAACTGAACCTCTTCAAAGAGGGGAGACGGGTCAATCTCAGGGGCGAAGAGGTGCTTACGACGAGCAGGAGTCAAATCTCTGGTTTCAAAAGTTGGGCCACGCACTCTTTTGCTGACCTCGCTGTAAGCCGCCTGGTAAGTTGACAGATCAAGCTCATCAACCAGTGTCGATGCGAGGACTCTGGAGGCCTTCATACACTGGGCATAATCTGCTTCTGTGAATTCTGAGCCGTCGTCTTTCTTCGACAAAAAGCCGTCCATCATCTCTTCAGCAGTTAATTCAGGGGCAAAGGCCAACGCCCGGCTTAGCGCGGCCATCACTCCCTTTCTGGCGGCTGATCGTTTGAGCTCTTCGATTTGCTTCGGCAGAGTTGAAAACAGTTCTATGACTCCCTTCATATACTTGGGGATGCTTTTCTCAGTCAACATTGCTTTGATGGTGCAAAGGTTCCCGCAGTAGAGTTGTTCTGCCAAGGAGTATACTGCCTTCAACTTCAGCAAGCTGTCAGACGATAGTTGGCGGCTTCTCTGACCTGCAAGATAAATTTGGTGTTATAAGTTGCCCCCAGAAGATTTTCAACCTAACACGGAAATTTTCTAACGTTTTCAATACTTACCAAAGATGGCAGAAGTCATCCTGGATATATGGCGCTTCAGAGTTTATAGCTCCTCTGACACAAGTTTGAGCCGCTGGTCCGCGTCATCTGCGCGCTTGGTCAGGGCGGCTTGTTCAGCTTCAGCAGTCTTCTTGAAGGCATCAAAGTCAGCCTGGACTTTTTCAAGCTCCTTTGCGACAACCCGCCATTTCTCTTCCGCCTCAGACCGGGCGGTTTGTTGCGCGGCAAGGTTTTCTTTTACGTCGGTAAGATTTGACTCGGCTGCGTCCAAGGCTTCTTGTTTTACACAACAACAAAACAGATCAGGAGGTGTAAGTCGCCAGCGTAAGATATTCATCGATGGTTGATGGAGCTGTTATGACAAGTCTCAAGCAGATTGCAAGCAATATATTTGACACTTGGGGGCTAATGTATGTGTTTGCTCTCTCAACCTAGAATGAAGTTCCGGCTCATCTTCGTAAAGATAGGCCGATACTTGGGGGCTATACACGGCGCTTTTTAAATCTCCAATGCAGTCCCGGCTCATCTTCGCAAAGATAAGCCGACACTTGGGGGCTACAGGCGGCGCTCTTCAAGTCTACACTGAATTTCCGGCTCATTTTCTTCAAGATAAGCCGGCACTTGTGGGCTACATAGCGCTTTCCAAGTGTTCAAAGTAAAGTTCCGGCTCATCATTTTTCATACTGACCCAGACTTGGGGGCTACAGTTGATCAAATCTTCAAATTAAGTATCGGCTTACTATCTATACTAACACGATACTTGGGGGCTACAGTCTAAAGCTATTTGCAGTATGACATAGATTGGAAGACCCGGTCTACCATTTGCAATACTAAACCAGCTCTTGGGGGCTACGTAAGGGTACAAGGAAAAAGCGGGCAGAGATTACCTCATATTTTTTCTTCATCAGGCCAACAAGTTTGAGCTCCATATTCCGGCTTGTGGTCAGGCGGTTCAGATAACCAGCGTGTAATTCATCAGCAGTTAGCTTCTCCAACACAGGGAATTCGAAATTAAACTTCTCAAGTGTGGAAGCTTCAGCCTTGCTGGTATGTCTTGTCAATACATGAGGCTCGGGAGATTGATGACCCATCCTAGTGAAGATAACGTCTGGAAGAGCTGTGTCTTCGATGACTGTTGAAGGGCTAGGCGGCTGAGGATCATCCCTTGGAGGACTGTCAGTTGCCATGTCATGATCAGCCGGCTCAGAGGACTGATGAATATCTTCAGGTGCGTTTTTCATAACATCAGCAGGCTCAGCATGAGCTAAAGGGGAGTCCGGCTTAGCAAATTCCGGCTCTTGGGCAGTTGGGGCGGCGCTAGACCCGCCGGTTTTCCTTCGTTTTGCTTGAAACCTGGAAGACATGAAAGATTGTTACAAGGAGGACAAGAGTATTAAAATGTATGGTGCAAAAGTAAAGATACGCACTCCGGGTTGATCTTCATTGGAGGCAGTTTGGTGGCACTAGAGTCGCCAGAAGAAGGGGGAGAATCCTGAAGACGGTTAAGAAAATACAAAGCAGAGTAAGGTTACCATGCAAGATTGTTAAAGCTAAACCTCAGTTAAAAGAATACCTCAGCCGGCCGTTTCCGTGGAGCCGGAGAATGCGATAACCTGGCCACAAGATTTTCAGAGCCGGTGCTCCGGGACTGACGTCGGGAGTTGTGCTGTTGCTTTTTCAAAAGAAAATTGGGATCTAAGTGAGCAAGAGGATGAGAAAAGGGACTTTTCGGATGACCTGCCGCACTTTCTCTGGTGGAAGGATTTCCGAGTCAGAAGAAATGTAAGTTACCTCAGGGGCGTCCGCATGGCTGGTCTCCGTTTCCTCCTGTGAATGGTTGTTGTCAATAAGTTGCATAAAAAGACGGCCAAGGGAGTCAAGTTCTACCTTTGAGTCATCAAGCTCAGGCGGGTCTTGAGTGGCGGCTTTCTTCTTCTGGGCGCGGGCTTTCACCCTAGGCTTCCTCATTGGAGGGTTATACTTCTTCTTCCAGAAAGGAGAGCCGGCCTATGCATAAGCCGCCAACAATGATTGGAGGGGGCAAGACAAAGTAAAGATGAATTTGACCAATTGAGGGAAAGGAGTGTCTTACAGCTGGTGCTGGGTTCTTGGCATAAAAGGGTTTAAGTCCGGTTTTGTTGCAAACCGCTTGTTTTTCGCCGAGAAGTCCTTTGACGGTAGAGTTGATGTCTTCTTCGGTTAGAGGAGTGGCGTTGAAATAGAGAGGGTCATTGGGCTCACCCGTAAATTGGTGCATGAGCCGGTCACGCCGGCTCAGCGGCAAGATCTTCCAGCTAACCCAGCAGCGGGTTAAATCGACGCCAGTCAAGCCGTTTGCCAGTAAGGCATTGATTTTGGTGTAAGCCGGAGCGTATCTTGTTCGCTCTGCGGCAGTCATCCGGTTTGGGAGTTCACTTGTGTTGCAAAGCCGGGTGGGACGGTAACCCGGCAGCGGATTTTCACCTTCAGGAGAAGTGTCCTTGCAATAGAACCATGTCTTGTTCCAGTCCTTGGGGTGGCTTGGTAGGAGAGCTATCGGATAAGGCAAATCTCTCCGTCTCTGGATGGAAACCCCACCAAGCTCCAAGCTTGGCCCAGCTGCCACTTCAGTTTGGCGGTTGGCATAATGATAGTCATGGAAGAGGTCAACCGACGGCTCTTCTTGCAGATAAACTTCACATAAAACTTGAAACTGACACATATTGGTGACAAAGTTGGGTCCTATGTCTTGAGGGTGAAGCTTGAAGATTTGAAGAACGTCCCGGAAAAACTTTGACCCGGGAGGGATAAATCCGCGAAGGAGGTGATCAGTAAACACGACAACCTCTCCATCCTTAGGCTCAGGTCTTTTTTCTGATCCTAGAACCCGCCAGTGTATGACATCTTTGGCCAGCAAGATACCTGACTCTACGAAATTAAGCAGAAGCTCTTCGGTGACTCCGGAGCTGACCCAATCACAAGATGAGGGTGCCCTTGACATGATGGCGGGTTAAGCTATGAAGACACAGAGTACGGCGAGTTAGAAAAACATTAACTGGATGAGGCAGCTATGGTCAGTGTAATGGTGAGGAGTTAAGCCGCCAAGGCATTTGGCAGAGAGCCGACCAAAGCAATGGCGGGTTAAGTGGACAAGGCAATATTGGCAAAAACGACTAAGTGCGGATAAACAGGTTTCACATAGTATCGCTATGGCTACAAGATCTACAGACGAAGGAAAAATGAAAAATATTCAAATACCTAAAAAACAGATGAAGAACAGGCGGACGGTACGCGGTGGAAACTGCGATACAGATTCAAAGCAAGTAGGGCATTGGCATTAAGATCATAACCGCAATGGATGGACAGTACCACGGGACGCAAAGTGGTGCTCAGTGATCTACGCTATGATGAACGCTAATGAACAGCGAAGAACTCGGGAACCCTAATGGAGACGAGTGCGGATTAGATAAGGGGTTGAGGGTGATACCTTGCGGATGCGGACGCGCCGGCGAAACTCTGGTTCAACTCAGGTCGATGCAGCGGCCGGCGATGGGGGCGACGGCGAAGTCCGGTCAGGCGCGGCGGAGCTCTGGAGGTTCGGCTCGTTCGAAGGTGGAAGATGACAGTGACAGCAGAGGAAGGAAAAGAAACACCACGTGTCCCTATTTATGAGTTGGAAGGGCAACAGTGCGCGCGAAAATTGAGGAGGCACAATGATGATTGACCGAGGGTGGCGCCTCGATTTTCGGGATGACCCTTCAATGAGAAGATCCGTTGCAAACGTCATAGAATCTTTTCAGAATATTCGATATGACGTCATGGCGGGTTATCAGTTCCCGTTTCAGGGGACAAAAATGTAAGACTCGCCGCCAAGGATTGAAGGATGACATGAGCGGGCTCAAATCAACCTGGGGCCTAATGTTGGGGATATAACCCCGTGGTAAGACCCGCCCAGGAGGGGCCGGGTCATACCTGGCGGCTCGTAGCCCAAGACCCATAAGGTGGGCCGGAAGATGAGGGCCAGGCCGTTTGGCGGCTTACCAGATGGGCTAAGGCGGAGGCCCGGAGACAGAAGATGGTATGAAGACCCGGGTGGTTAAGCCGCCCGGAGACGGCTTGCCCAAGACAGCAAGGCGGCTTAGAGACAGGATTCAGTATGATGCATGAGTCGGTTTAGGACTCGTGTAACCCAGGGCCTTGACCTCAGTATATAAAAGCAAGACCCTGGGGCGGCTTAGACAAGAAACGGACAAGTCGAGAACTAGGTCAAGCGAAACCGCTCCCTTGTAATCGATACTCCAATCAATACAACACAAGCAGGACGTAGGCTTTTACCTCTTATGGAGGGGCCGAACCTGGGTAAACTCGTGTCCTTCGTCTCGATCAACCCCTTTGAGTCCACCCCTTTGGCGATGGCCTCGAACCTAAGTCTTCGGACATCTGCCGTGACAAACCCACGACAGGTCTTGTGCACAACAGTGCATACATGATAGAGCCTATGGCTGAAGCATAGGGGACGACACTCATCTTTTCTCTATCTTCTGTAGTCACTGGGCATTGAGTCTTACTCAACTTCACACCTTGCAATACAGGCAAGAACCCCTTCTTGGCCTGATCCATTTTGAACTTCTTCAAAACTTTGTCAAGGTATGTGCTCTGTGAAAGTCCTATTAAGCGTCTCGATCTATCTCTATAGATCTTGATGCCTAATATGAAAGCAGCTTCTCCTAGGTCCTTCATTGAAAAACTCTTGTTCAAATATTCCTTCACGCTCTCCAAAAGTTCTATATTGTTTCCAATCAGCAATATGTCATCCACATATAATATTAGAAACGCTATAGATCTCCCACTCACTTTCTTGTAAATACAAGCTTCTCCGTAAACTTGTATAAACCCGAACGCTTTGATCACCTCATCAAAGCGAAGATTCCAACTCCGAGATGCTTGCACCAGTCCATAAAGGATCGCTGGAGTTTGCAAACTTTGTCAGCATTTTCTGGATCGACAAAACCTTCTGGTTGCATCATATACAACTCTTCCTTAAGGAAACCGTTAAGGAACGCTGTTTTGACATCCATCTGCCAAATTTAATAATCAAAAAATGCAGCTATTGCTAACATGATTCTGACGGACTTAAGCATCGCTACGGGTAAGAAGGTCTCATCGTAGTCAACTCCTTGAACTTGTGAAAAACCCTTTGCCACAAGTCGAGCTTTATAGACGGTGACATTACCGTCCGCGTCCGTCTTCCTCTTAAAGATCCATTTGTTCTGAATGGCCTTTCGCCCTTCAGGTAATACTTCCAAAGCCCGTACTTTGTTTTCATACATGGATCCCATCTCGGATTTCATGGCCTCTCACCATTTCTCGGAATCCGGGCCCATCATCGCTTCTCCATAGCTCGTAGGTTCATCGTTCTCCAACAACATGACCTCCAAGACAGGGTTGCCGAACCACTCAGGAGCAGTACGCGTCCTTGTCGCCATACGAGGTTCGATAGTAACTTGATTCGAAGCTTCATGATCATCATCATTAACTTCCTCTTCAACTGATGTAGGCTCTACAGAAACATCTTTCTGTGCTACGCTACTCTCTGGTTGAAGTAAAGGTTCAACAACCTCATCAAGTTCTATCTTCCTCCCACTCAATTCTTTCGAGAGAAACTCTTTCTCAAGAAATGTTCCGTTTTTAGCGACAAACACTTTGCCTTCGGATCTGAGATAGAAGGTATACCCAACTGTCTCTTTTGGGTATCCTATGAAGACGCATTTCTCCGCTTTGGGTTCCAGCTTTTCAGGATGAAGCTTTCTGACATAAGCATCACATCCCAAAATTTTAAGAAACGACAACTTTGGCTTCTTGCCAAACCATAGTTCATATGGCGTCGTCTCAACGGATTTCGATGGTGCCCTATTTAAAGTGAATGCAGCTGTCTCTAATGCATAACCCCAAAATGATAGTGGCAAATCGGCAAGAGACATCATAGAACGCACCATATCCAATAAGGTTCGATTACGACGTTCGGACACACCATTACGTTGTGGTGTTCCAGGCGGTGTCAATTATGAAACAATTCCACATTGTCTTAAGTGATTGCCAAACTCATAACTCAGATATTCTCCTCCTTGATCGGATCGCAGGAATTTGATCTTCTTGTTACGATGATTCTCAACTTCACTCTGAAATTGCTTGAACTTTTCAAATGTTTCAAACTTGTGTTTCATTAAGTAAATATACCCATATCTACTTAAATCATCAGTGTAGGTGAGAAAGTAACGATATCCACCGCGCGCCTCAATGCTCATCGGACCGCACACATCAGTATGTATGATTTCCAACAAGTCACTCGCCCATTCCATTGTTCCAGAGAACGGGGTTTCAGTCATCTTACCCATGAGGCATGGTTCACATGTGTCAAGTGATTCATAATCAAGTGACTCTAAAAGTCCATCAGCATGGAGCTTCTTCATGCGTTTTATACCAATATGACCTAAACGGCAGTGCCACAAGAAAGTGGTACTATCATTATCAACTCTACATCTTTTGGCATCAATGTTATGAACATGTGTATCATCACTATCGAGATTCAATAAGAATAAACCCCTCACATTGGGTGCATGACCATAAAATATATTACTCATATAAATAGAACAACCTTTATTCTCTGATTTAAATGAGTAACCGTCTCGCAATAAACAAGATCCAGATATAATGTTCATGCTTAACGCAGACACTAAATAACAATTATTCAGGTTCATCACTAATCCCGATGGTAATCAAAGAGCGAGCGTGCCGACGGCGATCACATCAACCTTGGAACCATTTTCCACGCGCATCGTCACTTCGTCCTTTGCCAGCCTCCGTCCTATTCCGCAGTTCTTGTTTTGAGTTGCAAATGTGAGCAACCGCACCGGTATCAAATACCCAGGCACTACAACGAGAGTTGGTAAGGTACACATCAATAACATGTATATCATATATATCTTGTTTGTTGTTGGCCGCCTTCTTGTCAGCCAGATACTTGGGGCAGTTCCGCTTCCAGTGACCAGTTCCCTTACAATGAAAGCACTCAGTTTCTGGCTTGGGTCCAGCCTTGGGTTTCTTCAAGGGAGGGGCAACTGCTTTGCCACTCTTCTTGGAGTTACCCTTCTTACCCTTGCCATTTCTCTTGAAACTAGTGGTTTTATTGACCATCAACACTTGATGCTCCTTCTGAATCTCAGACTCAGCGACTTTCAACATCGCAAACAGCTCGGCGACTGACTTGTTCATCCCGTGCATGTTATAGATCAACACGGAGCTCTTGTAGCTAGGTGGCAATGATTGAAGAACTCTATCAGTGATCGCCTCTGCTGGAAGGGGCATTCCCAATTCAGCCAGACGGGTGGAATACCCGGACATTTTGAGTATGTGTTCACTGACAGACCCGTTCTCCTCCATCTTGCAGGCATAGAACTTATCGGAGGTCTCATACCTCTCGATCTGGGCATTCTTCTGAAAGATAAACTTCAACTCCTGGAACATATCATATGCTCCATGACGTTCAAAACGTCTTTGAAGTCCCGGTTCTAAGCCATACAACATTGCACATTGAACCATTGAGTAATCATCAGAACGTGCCTGCTAGGCGTTCGCAACGTCTGGAGACTCTACTGGAGCGGGTGGATCACCAAGCGGTGCATCAAGGACATAAGCCTTTTGGGAAGCTGTAAGGATAATCCTTAGATTACGGGCCCAGTCCACAAAGTTACTTCCATCATATTTCAACTTAGCTTTCTCTAAGAACGCATTAAAATTCAGGGGTGCTACTGCGCGAGTCATTGATCTTCAACATAAATTTTGCAAAAACAACTTAGACTTTTGTTCAAGATAATGAGTTTAGTTAATCATATTACTTAAAAACTCCCACTCAAATTGACATCCCTCCGGTCATTCGAGTGTCACATGATCCAAATTCACCAACTCAAGTCCGATCATCACGTGAGATGAGGTGGTTTTAATGGTGAACATCTTCATGTTGATCATATCTACTATATGACTCATGTTCGACCTTTCGGTCTCTTGTGTTCCGAGGCCATGTCTATACATGCTAGGCTCGTCAAGTTTAACCCGAGTGTTCCGCACGTGCAACACTGACTTGCACCCGTTGTATGTGAACGTAGAGTCTATCACACCCGATCATCACGTGGTGTCTCAAAACGACGAACTTTCGCAACGGTGCACACTCGGTGTGAACACAATTTTATCTTGCAATTTAAGTGGGGGATCACCTTATAATGCTACCGTCGTCCTAAGCAAAATAAGATGCATAAAAGGATTAACATCACATGCAAATCATAAGTGACATGATATGGCCATGAACTTGTGCTTTTGATCTCTATCTTCAAAGCACCGGCATGATCTCCATCGTCACCGGCATGACAACATGATCTCTATCATCTTGATCTCCATCAACGTGTCGCCATGAGGTTGTCGCGCCGACTGTTGCTTCTACGACTATTGCTAACTCATAGCGATAAAGTAAAGAAAAAAACAGCGAAAATAAATTAAAGACAACCCTATGGCTCCTGCCGGTTGCCATACTCATCGACATGCAAGTCGTGATATTCTATACAAAACATGATCATCTCATACATCACATATATCTCATCGTGTAATTGGTCATATCACATGTAACGCCCAAGATGCGATCCTATCCTTATTTTGGGCACGAGGGCCTCGACATGAATAGAAGCGCATCTCGTCGTTTCGCAAGAATGGATATCATTACAAGTACATGTAAAGAAGAGATGCGTATATGGAATTGGCTTACACTCGCCACAAGCTACATCAATTTCACATCAATACAACAACATATCCAAACATCATACAGAAGAGCAGGGTCCGACTACGGACGAAAACAAACGATAAAATGACATCCATCCTTGCTATCCCAGGGTGCCGCCTGGAACCCATCCTAGATCGAAGAAGAAGAAGAAGAACTCCAAATCAAACAAGCATCGCGCTCACGTCAAGTCATCGCATTACCTGTACGTGCAACTGTTGTTGTAGTAATCTGTGAGCCACGGGGACTCAGCAATCGCATTTCCAAGGGTATCAAGACTATTAAAGCTTAATGGGTGAGGTATGGTTAAGTGGTGAGGCTGCAGCAAGCACTAAGCATTTATTTGAGTGGCTAACTTACGATTACAAGAATAAAGGGGGATGATTTTTGAATGAACGAACGTGAACTAGTAATGATCTCTAAGCGATCCTGAACACCTACTTACGAACAAACATAACCCCACCGTGTTCTCTCTCGGTTCAGAAATCACGAGAAGAGACAGTCACGGTTACGCACACAGTTGGTGTATTTTATTTGAGTTTACTTCAAGTTTGCTATGACCGGGTGTTAAACAAAGTTTCCAAGTTGCCACGTAACCGCGGGCATGGCTTTCCGAAAGATTTAACCCTGCAAGGGTGCTCCACTCATCCATCACAAACTAACCACACGCCGCAGGAATAACCTCGACCACGAATCTCGTGATCTTCCTAGGAAATTCCACTGGAAAACCGCAACCTCGAGATAGCCCGAAGTATTACCGGAATTCCTCGCACAAGACGTTCGAGAAAGGTAAAACAAATCCAGCAAGGCCTCCCGATGAGCCAGATCCGCATCTAGAGCCGCGCGCTCTCTATCTACGGGCATCATCCGTCTATGCGAAGTGGACAGTAGCCTGAAAATGCCTCGAGTTGCCCCGAGGTGGCACCGCCGACTGCTAGGTAGGTGGACCAACACTCATGAGGAGCACTGGCCCGGGTTGTTGATTAAAGATCCGCGGGTGCCGGTGGATCCCTATGCAATTTTAGTTGTTATTAGGCAAATGTAGTACCAATGTTGGGCCTTGCCAGACAAGTTTTATCCTAAAATGAAAATCAAGGGGGTCTCCATAACAACCCCGAGCATGTTAGGAGCACTCAATTATGGAACATAACACCGGTACACAAGTAACTAGGGGCGGCAAGAGTGGAACAAAACACCGAGCAAAAGGCCAAGCCTTTCACCCTTTACCAAGTATATAAGTGTATTAAATTAAATAGCAATAATATTGTGATATATCAAAAATATCCATGTAGGCACATGGAACAATTTGCACCTGCAACTAGCAACGCTATAAGAAAGGCTGAACAAGTAGTAACATAGCCAAACAATGTTTGCTGGGATGTGGAGGGGTTAGAGGCTTTTCATGGCAATTTGGGAGGCTTGACATACAAGTGGTAGGTAGCGAGACAGCGATAGAAATGAGATATCTAGCATGGCAATGATAGTAATGGTATCCAGGGAAATGATCATCTTGCCTGAGATCCCGCTTGGAAGAAGATCGAGTTCATGAAGAAGATGAACCAACGTAGTCGAACGAATCCTCACACTCCTAACGCTTTCGGAACTCTATCGAGAAGAAGCAATCCGAAAACAACAATCAACACACGAGAACACCACAACATATGTGTGACATGATGCACTTCAAATATGATGCATGTTATGCATGACATGGCAAGCACAACAATCAACTTCTACACATTAAGTGAAGCTCAATATGCAACAAGTTGCATAGTGACGAAACTCCACATTCGAATATTTAGTTCACTCTCGTTTAGATACATGACAATATTAAATGTTGTTAAACATGGCAAGAGGTGAAGCATAAGTAAACTACACATCTAGGCAAATTTAAATGAGGCCGGAAACAACATATAGCATTTCCGAAATGACCCCATATGTTAATTTCGAAATTGGTCCAGATCTGAACTAATCATGGTTTATATTTGTTAAACAGGAAAATAAAGTATACCATGCCATTCTACACGTCATTCTAGTCGATTTACATATATGGAACATCTCAAACGGAGCTACGGTCTGAAAAATATGACCTTCACAAGATAATATGCCATGAATGCAACATGCATGCAAACATCAACCACAAACATTTCAAATCAGGAATGCAGCAAGATATTATGATACTACATGAAAATCTAAGCAAGTTACATATGCAACATGTGCAAAACGGAGCTACGGTTCAACCACAACACCCAACACAAGTTTATTTGAAATATGCCCAAAACAACATCATAGTATATTACACACATGAAAACAACAAGCTACAAGATTCTAAAATGCATAAACTAAGCATGGGGCAGTAGCATATAACACACACTTCATTTCATCTTCACATATCATACTCAAAAGAGTCATGGATCACATGGTAGGAAGCTCATAACATGGCAACAAAATATAGCAGATTATGACTTAGTGAAAATAACAGGTTTTAGCATAGCAGATTTTCATGGAGGCATATTGGCAGCAGTAAAACTATATGCTACAGTCTTATATTGGCATGAAACTTAACAGCATGGTAGTAGACATGATGCACTACAATTCATTCCATGGTGGCAAGGTCTAATTATGCATAGAATCATGGCTAGAATCAACACAATATGGTATTATGAAGAAAACAGATTCTCAGACTTAGTGAAAATTAGAGTAGGCATGTGCAGCAGTTTTTAACAGATTGACATATTGAACAACAGAATTAATTATGATTCTAAACCTATTCATGCAAACTATTGGCACACCATAATAGGCAACAACATGCTTAACAAAAGACTCCTTGGTGGCAACCACAAAAGACTCCTAGATCAATAGCAAATCACATGGCAACATGGCAACATAATAACTCAGTTTCAGACTTAGAAATATTTTGGACTCTCAAAACAGCAGTATTTTATAGTATGTTGGCAACAAGAAAATAACACCTAAACATGTATTTCTATAGCAAACAAAATGACCAGGGCCTAGCACACATGTCCAAGGGCATATCTCATGTTAGCAACTATTCCAAAATATGCATTAATTAATTCACACGAAATAAACAAAAGGCCATCATAGCAAAAATGACATGCACACAAAGTTGCTCAAATGACAAAACTAAATGCACAGATAAATTTCATGGATTTTTCTACCCCAAAATCATATATAATATGTGGGTTTTAACTATAAAACAAATGACACCACATATATACGATATTAGGACATAAACCGTTATAACAAGTCATGTATGCAAATTAAATGCAACCACCACATTAAACATTTTTCCCATGCATGAAAATGCGGTATAATTAATCTACACATTTTACATATATGGTTTGATTAATCCCGATGCACGGTTAGATATATATGCGCAATGCAAAATATGGCATTATGCAAATTACAAGAAAACATCATGTTAAACATTTTAAACATCTACGAAAACGGGATATTGCGAATCTACACGAAATTCTACACGTTTTACATATATACAACATGTTGGTATGATGCACGGTTATTTAATTATGAGCATTTTAAATACAAGCATTTTTTCTGTAATACAAATATTACACAGGTCAAATAAACAAATTCGCTGGGTGAACAAATGTACATGGGCCAAATCTGCTACAATGGGCTACACAGAGGTGGGTGCAAGATAGCTATATGACGCACGGGGCGAGCGATTGGGCTGAGGGGGGGCGCTCACCAGATGGGAAAAGGCCCGTTCGGTGGGCACGCGGCTTGGGCGATGCTGGCCTGGCGAGCAGGTGGACCGGCGGACCTGGGCCTTGAGGCCGGCTCCTGGGCCTTGCCTGGCCCACATGGGCACCGGAGCGAGCGAGCGAGCAGGGCATCGATGCGGTCAACGCGAGCGACCGAGCAGGCGCTCGAGCTCCATCGATCCAGAGGCGGCGGCGCGGCTTGGAACTCCGGCGGCTAGGCTCACCGGCCTCGGATCCGGGATGAGAGGGCAGGCCGGCGACGGATCCGGGCATGGGGCGGCCGGACCTGGGCTTGGAGAGGACGGGGCGGAGGCAGGGGACGAGGCCGCGAGCTATGGGTCGCGAGGTCGACGGCGGCGCGCATGCTGCGATCGGGCGGCGCGGCGAGCTCCTTGACGGGACGGCGGCTTGCTCCGGGGCTGGCAGTGGCGAGGCCAGGGTGGCCGGAGGCGGGGCGCTCGGGGGCACGCTCTCCCTGGCGCTTGCGGACGCACGGGGGAGCTCCTACGGGAGCGGCGGCGACTCGGGCCCAGATGGGCTTCCAGGGCCCGGATCTGGGCGTCACAGGGCCGCGACGACGAGGAGGGAGACAGGGTGCGCAGGGGTGGCGGCTGGACACTAGTTGGCGCGGAAAACACACGGATCCGACTAGGGGTATGTGGAGACTAGGGAAGGCCAAAATGGACGGGGAGGCTTCCTTTTATAGCAAATATGGCTAGGGTTAGAGGGGTTCTGTCCATTTTCGAACCGTAGGATCTCGATCCGACGGTCCGGAAGCGGGAGGGGGGCTAGGTGGGC
Organism: Elymus sibiricus; assembly: GCA_039707655.1. Taxonomy (NCBI): domain Eukaryota; kingdom Viridiplantae; phylum Streptophyta; class Magnoliopsida; order Poales; family Poaceae; genus Elymus; species Elymus sibiricus. The sequence goes on from CM077669.1 coordinate 89,887,785, forward strand.
TACGGTGGCTGTGGAGAGTTGGTTGGGCTGAGACGAGAGGGAAGATAGTGGCCCAGCATAGAGTTTTAGAAACATCGAAAACGTCCGATAATAAAGCGATGACGGTGCTGCTATGGTTGATCGTCGGGGTATCAAACGAACTCTCATTGCGACGAAATTTATATGCGCTTTTAAAATAATATTCAATGATGTCGCGGGCGCGTGCATGTGTGGTTGGTCTCAGAACGGTCAGCGCAAGAAGATAAGAACCGACAACTACGAACGGATGCAAGTTTTCAAAAACGAGTGATGATGCTATGCAGATGATGCGAATGATGCGATGATGAATGCGATAACCAAGTGAATCACACGATGACAATGGAATAAAAAGGGAATCTTCTCGGCGTCGGTTCCGGGCTGTTACATCACATCACAACATACCCTGCAAAAACAAGTTAGACGTCCTCTAATTGTTGTTGCATGTTTTACGTGGCTGCTACGGGTATCTAGCAAGAACAATTCTTACCTACGCAAAAACCACAACGGTGATACACAAATTGCTATTCAACCTTCTCAAGGACCGCCTTTGTCGAATCCGATCCAACTAAAGTGGAAGAAACAGACACCCGCCAGCCATCTTTATGCAACAAAGTTACATGTGAGTTGATCGAACCGGTCTCTCGTAAGCGTACGAGTAATGTTGGTCCGGGCCGCTTCATCCCACAATACCGCCGATTGAAGAAAAGACCAAGGGAGGAAGCAATCTGAATATCAACGCTAACAAACTCCTTTGTGTTCTACTCGTGATCTCATCTACACATAAACCTGGCTCTGATACCACTATTGGGGAACGTTGCATCGGAAACAAAAAATTTCCTACGCACACGCAAGATCTATCCATGGTGATGAGCATCTACGAGAGGAAGAGTGGATCTACATACCCTTGTAGATCGCTAAGCGGGAAGCGTTAAGAAACGCGGTTGATGTAGTCGAACGTCTTCGCGATCCAAATCGCTAGCCGTCCCGCGATCCAATCATGATCTAGTACAGAACGGACGGCACCTCCGCGTTCAGCACACGTACGGCTCGATGACGATCTCCGCCTTCTTGATCCAGCAAGAGGGAGCAGAGAGGTAGATGAGTTCTCCGGCAGCGCGACGGCGCGGCGGCGGTGGTGGTGGAACTATTCTAGCAGGGCTTCGCCTAAGCACTGCTGAAAACTAGAGGAGACGATCTATTGGGACAGAGGGCTGCACCGTGGCCTTTAGGGTTGGGTGTCTATGGCCCTCTCTCCCTCTAGTATATATAGGAGGGAGGGGAGGGGCCGGCGCCCCTAGGGAACCCGCTAGGAGTCGGCCGAAGTGGGGAGGAGAGGGAGTCCAACTCCAATCCTACTCCTAGTAGGATTCCTCCCCACTTGGAAACCCTTCCCCCTTTGGGGCTTTTGCCCTTTCCCACCTCCTAGCCGCATGGGCCCTTAGGGGCTGGCTTGCCCAGCCCACTAAGGGCTGGTGCGTCACCCCTAAGGCCCAAGTGGCCTTTCGGCGTGGGTGGCCCCTCCCGATGGACCCCCGGAACCCTCCTGGCACTCCCGGTACACTACCGGAAATACCCGAAACTTTTCCGGTGACCAAAACAGGACTTCCTATATATCAATATTTACCTCCGGACCATTCCGGAGTTCCTCGTGACGTTCAGGATCTCATCCGGGACTCCGAACAACCTTCGGTCACCACCATACATAACTCTATACTACCGAAACGTCACCGAACGTTAAGTGTGCAGACCCTGCGGGTTCGAGAACTATGTAGACATGACCGAGACACCTCTACGGTCAATAACCAATAGCGGGACCTGGATGCCCATATTGGTTCCTACATATTCTACGAAGATCTTTATCGGTTGAACCTCTATGTCAAGGATTCAGTTAATCCCGTATGATGTTCCCTTTGTTCTTCGGTATGTTACTTGCCCGAGATTCGATCATCGGTATCTCTATACCTTGTTCAATCTCGTTACCGGCAAGTCTCTTTACTCGTTCCGTAATACAAGATCCCGTGGCTAACACTTTAGTCACATTGCTTGCAAGGCTTATTGTGATGTTGTATTACCGAGTGGGCACTGAGATACCTCTCCGTCATACGGAGTAACAAATCCCAGTCTCGATCCATGCCAGCTCAACAGACACCTTCGGAGATACCTGTAGAGCATCTTTATAGTCACCCAGTTACGTTGTGATGTTTGATACACACAAGGTATTCCTCCGTTGTCAGTGAGTTGCATGATCTCATGGTCATAGGAACAAATACTTGACATGCAAAAAACAATAGCAATAAACTGGCACGATCATATGCTACGTTCATAGTTTGGGTCTTGTCCATCACATCATTCTCCTAATGATGTGATCCCGTTATCAAATGACATCTCATGTCTATGGCTAGGAAACCTTGACCATCTTTGATCAACGAGCTAGTCTACTAGAGGCATAATAGGGACACAGTGTTGTCTATGTATCCACACATGCAATTGAGTTTCCAATCAATACAATTATAGCATGGATAATAAACGATTATCATGAAAAAGGAAATATAATAATAACTACTTTTATTATTGCCTCTAGGGCATATTTCCAACAGGTCATGGTGCCATGCATCGGCGAGGGTGACTCCGATGAGGAGGGTTGTGCCGGATCTTCCTCGGTCGCGTCCTCCATTGGGTCATCCACGGACTCCGGCTGCCTATCGGCCTGCCAGCCGACAGCAATGGCGGCCATCTCCTTCTTTTGCTCTGATGATAGTCCGTTCCAGAGAGTTTTGGAGCGCGAGGAGTCCATGGTGGGAGTGGTGCGGCGAGGATAAAGGGACCGGAGGAGGATGACTGCCGCTATGGTGGGGGTTGCAGTTTATATAGCTGGCGAATGGCAATGGTGGGCGGCAGACGAACGGATGGGTGGCGTAGGAGTAGGTTCCTCGGCAACCGCATTCGTTAATGTGGGCCGCAAAAGGATGGGTGGATGGCTATGGTGTCATTTGAACACGAAGCAGTTGCCTGCACCGGCAAGCGGTCGCATCCGCTCTGGTCGGGCATGAATGCTGCACTGGCACTCTAGAACGACGCTCACCGTTTCATGCTGAAAGCGCGTGCGGGAGAGGGAGGGGGTTTGTGTGGGCCAGGACGGTCGGACACGGGTGTGGTAGCGGTCCGGACGCCCGAAAGCCCCCCCCCCCCCCATTTGTCTTCGATTTACGAGAAAAAATACGTCTGCACTGCTCAACGGACCGATACAGGACCGCGTTGGATGGCACAACACGTCCGGACAGCACGGTCCGGAAGTATGCGGGCGGTTTGAGTGTCGGGGTGGAGATGCCCTTACGGGCTTGCTCGGAGGGGTCCGGCATATTCTGCGATAAGCTGCGTAGCGCACTGGAAGTGGAGATGGTGGTAGCACGTGATAAGTGTATTTTACACCCATATATTTACCTAAATTTGATCTTGAAATATCCGGACGTATACTGACGGTTTGAGTCTCGGGGTTGGAGATGCCCTTACGTGCTTGCCCGGAGGGATCCCGCATATTCTGAGACAAGTTGCGTAGCGCACCGGAAGTGGAGATGGTCGTAGCACGTGATAAGTGTATTTTACACCCATATTTTTTCCTAAATTTGACCTTGAAATTGCCAAGTATTTTTGGTTAGCTCTTCTTGTACTCCCTTTTGTGATGTTGGATTCTTAAAGAGTAAGAATAAAAATATTAGTGGGCATCAATCAATGGAGAGGGCTAGTGCTTTCACTCTCTTTTCAGAAAAACTGCATCATGCAGCCCAATTGCTTCCAGCACATATACTACAGTACTGGTAGGTAGTGAATTACTTCAATTCATGCTCATATCCGCATATATATAACCACATCTACTAGTAGAGAGTGCTACGGATCCAAAACGAAAACCATGATCTATATCTCTACTAGACTACGTGCTAGTTAGCCACATCCATCAAGTATTGAATATTACTCCCTTCGTTCACTGTTATAAGGTGTTCTGAACTTTTTATTTGTATGTTTACAGACGCATTTTAATGTGTTTGTTCATTCATTTCAGTCTGTATATAGTGTATAGTGAAATATCCAAAACATCTTATATTTGTGAACGGGGTAGAGGTGGGGGCACATACAAGTAGGTGATAACATGCATGAAAGGCTCATCTCTATGTTCTCATGCATGCATGTGTGGCTCTTCGACGTATTTTCGTGTATATTTTCTTGTGATTCATTTGTTCGGCTTGGGAGGAAGCAGGAATTTATGGGTGTGCACCTGGGAGTGGGACCAAGCTTTCAGTAGCAGGTGGTCTCGAGGAACGTGTCTCTTTTTGCACTCTACTAGTATTCCTTTCGTTTTTATTTATTCCATATATTTGACTGAAGTCAAACTTTGATCAAGTTTGTAGAAAATTCCCGTATTACGGGAATGCTAATTTTCATCCGGCTGAAATCTTTTCGCTTTCATCCGAATTTCTGTCCGTCCGATTGTTGCGTCAAAATCCGTGTCTTGTCTCTTTTTTTTCCAGCCTCGTGGTGTTTCGTTCGTAGCGGCCCCGCAACTTTCCCCCGGTAGACCCGTTAATCCTAGCGGGTCGCGTTTGTCCTTTTATTTTTGAATTTCCTTTTTTCTTCTCATCAGCTGACTTTGTCCGTTTTCATCCCCATTTCGAGCGGCGAAGGCAGAGAGGAGATAGCCATGGCGATTTGTGCTGGATAGCTCGGTCGCCGATTTCTCGAGAGCGAGCCAGTGGTTCGCCGATCTCTCGAGAGCGAGCCCCTGCTGCTTCTCCTTCAAGTGCACGCCGAGGCGGAGGAGAAGCCGGCGCATGGTGATTCTGCGGCGGTGTCTCAAGCGCTCCTGTTGATTTTCGCGCCGCTTCTCGTTTTGCTGTGGTGTTCTTCTGCCCTGTGCCTCTCCTCTTCCCCAAACAAGGTTGGTTTACTGGTCGTCCCCCTATGTCTTCACTCTGCTCCATCTCGTGCTGGATTTTGCTAGATCTGGCGTTTTGGGTGTCTGTCCCCTTGTGTATTGATGGATTCGAGTTGTTTATGTTGGTTGTGGCTATTCCTAGACGTCTAATCTTCGTTGCAGGTGGAGAAACATATAGTAGATGTAGATCCAGCAAACGCCCTGGTCGTTGTAGATGTAGAGGGCGCTTCCCTCATCTCTAATTTTTGGATTATCTGCTATCCTTTGTGACTGTAGTTGTTCAGGTGTCCCTATATGCGTTCACCCCCTAGATGTGTGCATGTAATTGATGGAATCTGCCTCCTGCATGTTTGGTCTGTAAGTATGTTTGATGTCTGTATGTTATTGTCAGTGAGTTGGATTGTTACTTTTGTTGGAATTTTGGAGTGATTGGGACTGAATCTTATAATTGCATGGTGATGCACAACCTATGTAACTTATCATCCTAGTTACTATGTTTTTTTACATTTAAATTTTCCCTATTTAGAGTGTATATTTTCACTGTAAATCCATTGTATTTTTCTTTGTAATTTGAGTAATAGTGTAACTTATAGTGGTTTTTATTGAATTTTCATGTGGAAATTTCAGTGTAATATTAGTGTACTTCCACTGTAATATCAGTGTACTAACTATGTAATATCATTGTACTTAACTGTAAGTAACCGTGTAATTTAAGTGAAATTACAGTGTAATCATAGCGAGTTACCGTGTCAATTTTTTAGTGCTTTTGTCTCTGCTTTCGTAACTTACGTGATGTGTAAGTTTCAGTGATGTACTCTGAACTTTTCACTCTTTTATTCCCAGCACATATTAAACGGAATATATGTACACCTACAGTCTAATTTTGTAGTGTGAATTAACTCTGGGTTGTAAGTTTGTAGTCCCTTTTTAGTCCCAGCTAATTTGAATTTCAATCTTGTTGAATGTGTATTCCATGTAATGTCAGTGTAATTCCCCTGCAGGTTGAGTACTTTGGAATGTCATTTGTCCTATAATCGTGCTTCATCCTTAGTAAATTTGGTTGGCTAACCCTTGTAATTTTCAGCAGCTACACTTCATTTTCAGTAATTTTCAGTAGTTACACTTCATTTACAGTGCATTTCTTCTTTGTGTTTTGCACTGTAGGGGTCTCTGAATTGTCCTTTTTTGTAAGTTCTTGTAGATTGTCATTGCATTTACATTGTAATTCAATGTGTAAATGTAGTGATTGTCTTATGTTAATCTCATTGCTTTTTTTTAGATGGCGAGATTGCGTAAAGCTTTTGTTCAGGGACCCCATGACGTTTCTCCCGATGTCAGTATTGATTGTTCAGAGAATCCTTTTGTTCCTGACAATTTTGCAGAAGATGATTTTTTCAAATATCTCAGGTTTATTTCTCTATCTCTTTCTTTTTAATAGTTATTCTTTGATGTAGCTAGTTATTTTTTCGCTTTTTCAGATTATTTAATTTAGTTATTTTTTGCTCTCTGTAGGAATCTTCTATGGATGAAGGCACATTTGACAAAGCTTTGTTCGACTTCTATGTGAATCATGTAAGTCTACCTTTCTGATTTGTCTTTTGATCTCATCTATTTAGATGTTTTTTTTTTTAAGTTTCCCTTGTGTTCTTATATATCTTTTATTTTGCTCTATTTTTTTGGTTTGTAGAAAGTCAGGTATCTGAAACGGAAGTTAACTACTGCTGGAGAACGCAATGTGGTATGTAAATATGTATTGTTGGTTATGTTGCTATGTCTGTAGTCATGCATCTGCACCTATTTTCCAACATGTTCTCGGTGAATATTAAAGGCTATCTAGTCTTTACTTGATACTGTATTTATTTTTTGTTTTTTACAGTAAGGTTGTGTGCAACTTACTGTGAGCCTCAAGGCTTTTTACCGTGGTCATGCAACTGTAACTAGTGCATGTTCTCAGTGATGTTTGCTTTTGTATCGAAAGTGCTCTTCTGCCCGCGTGCTCACATGAGCACGTTTGAACAGTAAAATCGAAAAAAATAGTAAAACATTTCAAAAAAATCTGAATTTTTTTTGTGAGAAACATTGATGTTTTTTCCACACGCGTGCAAATTTTCATCACCATATGACTTTTGTGGAAAATGCAGCAAAAAAAACAAAATCGATGCTCCAAAATGCTACAAAAAACAGACTTTTTGGAACATCGTTTTTGTTTTTTTGCCACATTTTCCACGAATGTCATCTAGTGATGAAATTTTGCAAGCATGCGGAAAAAACATCAATGTTTCTCACAAAAAAAATTCAGATTTTTTTGAAATGTTTTACTATTTTTTCGATTTTACTGTTCAAACGTGCTCATGTGAGCACGCGGGCAGGACAGCTGCGTCCGCTTTTGTATTTACTTTGTAGTTGTAACTGTACATGCAATCTGATGCTTGAAAACATCTAATAATGATGCATATAACTTATACTTTGGTGATTCTATCAGCTAAGTTTGTGCCCTGTATAAATTTGTACTGTAATTATTTTGTGTTTCATATTAGTCCATATGATTTTTATTCCCCCGCATTTTATTTTTAGTTTTAGCTATGAGTTCATTCTCTATTTTTTTTTTAACCTTTTCATTTTGCTCTTTTTTGTAGAAGTGCAAAAGGTCCGGCGAATTTCCTGCTTCAAGCACCTTTACTAGATATTCCGGGAAGCTTTTTTCCAAAGTTGTGAGTGAATTGACCCCTAGGCAATTATCTGTCATCCACAATTATGGGGCGGATTGCCTTCTTAAGTTTGTGAAGACTGAAGTCCCTCTTAGGTTTTTTATCTGTCATCCACAATTATCTTAGGTTTGTTTCTATGTTTCTTTTTACCTTGTACATCGTTTGCGCTTGTAGAAGTTCAGTGAACGTGTAGCCCCCATTCTGTAATAACAATAGTTTGGCAACAAGTTAGATACAACAAACTGATCGTTGTTATGATTTCCAGTTAGATACAACAACCTGATCATTCTCATCATTTTTTTAGAAAGAAGCAACTCAAATCTGGGGCTTACATGAAGGAGTGCATCTTCTTCATCTTGCAGGTATGTCTCCTCCCCTCGCATACTTGCTCCTCTTTCGCTTGATTGTCCTCCTTGATCCTGAAATATAAGCATTTTTTTCAAATAATCACATTCATATGCGATGTAACTTGAGTAATTCTACTGTATTGTTCTCCCTGTATTTACTGATTTTCAGTGTAGTCATGCAGTCTAAATTGTATTGTAATTTGAGTAATTACTGTTTTCTAGCCTAAATCCCACTGTAACTGCAGTATATCTACAGTAATTTGAGAATTTTTTTAGTGTAAATGGAGTAACTTGAGTAAATTAGACTGTAACCTAGATGTAACTTGAGTAATTACTGATATTTTGCACTGTAATTACAGTAAATTAGACTGTAACCTAGATGTAACTTGAGTAATTACTGCAGTATATCTACAGTAATTTGAGAATTTTTTCAGTGTAAATGGAGTAACTTGAGTAGATTAGACTGTAACCTAGATGTAACTTGAGTAATTACTGATATTTTGCACTGTAATTACAGTAAATTAGACTGTAACCTAGATGTAACTTGAGTAATTACTGTAACCTAGATGTAACTTGAGTAATTACTGATATTTTGCACTGTAACTACATTATATGTACAGTAGTTTGAGCAATTTTTCAGTGTAAATGGAGCAACCTGAGTAATTACAGATTTTTTCACTGTAATTACTGTTTTTTAGTCTAAATTCCACTGTAACTATAGTGTTCGTGTAAATATTTTCACTGTAATTACTGTTTTGTAGTAACTTGAGTAATTACTGATTTTTTTCATTGTAATTACTGTTTTTTGTAGTCTAAATTCCACTGTAACTACAGTATCAGGGTAAATATTTTCATTATAATTACTGTTTTGTAGTAACTTGAGTAGTTACTGATTTTTTCACCGTAATTACTTTTTTTTGTAGTCTAAATTCCATTGTAATTACTGTTTTGTAGTAACTTGAGTAATTACTGATTTTTTTCACTGTAATTACTATTTTTTTAGTCTAAATTCCATTGTAATTACTGTTTTGTAGTAACTTGAGTAATTGCTGATTTTTTCACTGTAATTACTGTTTTGTAGTCTAAATTCCACTGTAACTACAGTATATGTATTATAATTTGAGTAATTTTTCAGTGTAAATGGAGTAACTTGAGAACTAGGACCCGTTTAGTTCCTTTCCCGGGTCTCTTTTTGATTCTGGCGGGCCCGTTTAAAGGAAGAGGGGGCAAAGGGAGACAACGACAGTCGCATGACAGGAAGGAAGCGAAGGACAGGACAGGTGACAACTGTCAAACTATGGTTGGCCTAGAAATCTGACTGAAAGCGAATTCATTTTCATCCGGATGTAAAATAGACACTCATAATAATATGAACATTTACAGTAATAAATTTATATGATGTGAAAATATATGTAATGATGAATTCAATGGTATTGATTTGTTGGTGTATATGTTAATATATTTTTCTATAAACTTGTTGAAAGTATGTAAGGTTTGACTATAGACAAATTAATACGCGGAGTAAATAAAAACGGAGAGAGTAATTTGTAAAAAAAGTGACCTTTTGTGTTCTAAGGAACGACATTTATTCTATGCGGAACACAAATTTCAACACGAAGGCACAATAGTATTATTTTTTTAGCGGTAAACCAAACTTTATTGATTCATGTTTCGGCTTACAGGGATAACAAAGGGATCATGGGGTACTCCCAGCCACAAGTGGCGCCCTAACTCTAAAGTAGTACACAATTTGGCTAAATTATGAGCATCAATGTTGAGCTGACGACCTTTGAAAATAAAATCACAACTAGTAAACTCTCTAGCCTGTGCATGGATCTCCTTAATGATGGCAATGTATCTTCTCTCCGTCCACGTCTTGATTTCTTTAACCACTGTTTTGCAATCACATGCGATAACAATTCGATCCAAAGATAGATCAAGAGCTAGGGCAAGGGCCTCCCTGCACGCGAGCGCTTCCAGCATCGGCGGAACAGTTATATCATTGAACACCATTGCCGAGGACACTAGGAATTGCCCTGTGTCGTCTCTGCCAATAGTAGCAGCTGCTCCTCTTCCGCTTATTTTTGCCTCCGTCAACTTGTATCTTGGCCACACCCGGTTCAGGAGTAAGCCATCTCTGCATACCACTAGGGCGTCCCCCGTTTTGTGGGCCTTGTGTAGCTCCTATCCCCACGCTCTGGACCGTTGCAAGTTCCGCGATAAAGCTTTTGATGAAAGAGTCTGTGGCATGTAGACTCTGCAGGATACCCTCATGTATTGCTTTACACCGCACCCACCATATTGCCCACATGGTCACCACCAACTTCACCAAGCTGTCATGTGGCAGGTGTTCCATCGCGGAGAACAACCATACCTTAGCGCTCGGTTCCGTGGAAGATTGTATATAATCCATAACATCTTCATCAACTAATGACCAGACACATCGGGCAACCGAGCATTCAAAAGTGAATGGCGCTACGAATCCGGCATTCCACATAGCTGGCACTTATCATCATCAAACATGTTTCGGTTGTGGCGTACATCCTCTTTCGGTATCGTATGTTTAGCCAATCTCCACAAGAAATTACGTACTTTCCCCGGCACTTGGACAGACCATAACGATGTCCATGACTTGGCTTGAGCAGCGTAATCAGAGGAGCCAACGTTGCCTTCTAACCACTGCTCCCTTCGCCTCTTTGTGTCTGCTAGCATTCGGTATGCATATCTTACCGAGAATAAGTCGTTCCTCTCATAGTTCCATGCCCAATGGTCCTCCATCTGCCTCGTACATATAGGGATAGTTAGGATTGTCGTCGTATCTCCTGCTATGAAGACTTGGTCAAGGGCCTCCCTATTCCACGCCGCATTATGAGCATCGATCAACTCTTGTACCAATGTTGGAGGATCAGCCGACAAGCAAGCTAGCGGTCTCATTGTAGCATGTCTTGGTATCCAATTATCAAGCCATATCCTTGTAGTAGAGTCGTCGCCAATCCTTGTGATCAAACCCTGTTTGAGTACATCTCTTCCCTCAATGATTGTCCGCCACACCTGAGAGGGGTGGTTGCCCAGCTCGGCTGCCAGAATATTGCTTTGAGGGTAATAGCCGGCCTTTAAAATTCTTCTACAAAAGGAATCATCATGTTGAAGGAGTCGCCACGATTGCCTTGCTAGGAGAGCTAAATTGAACAACTCGGAATCTCGAAAGCCTCGACCTCCCATGAATTTTGGTTGGGTCATAGAATTCCATGAAACCCAAGCTGGTTTCCGTTTACCTTCTTTGCTCCCCCACCAAAATTGTCTTATAAGCTTATTTAGATGCTCACATAGGCCTCTAGGCAGTTTGAAGCATGACATTGAAAACACTAGAACTGCCTGCGCCACAGATTTAAGTAAAACTTCCTTCCCCGCTGAAGATAAACATTTCGCCATCCATCCCTTCACTTTATTCCATAACCTGTCTTTTAGATACTTAAAAGCTCCAAATTTGGATGTACCTACATCCGACGGCATGCCTAGATACTTTTCATTCAGAGTCTCATTAGGCACATTGAAGATAACTTTTATTTCATCTTTGATGGTGGTTGGACATCCCTTGCTAAAAAATAGATGACTTTGAAGTATTGATTTTCTGCCTTGAACTCTGACAGTCTTTCTCCAACAGGTTTGACACCTCAGTCGCCCCTCCTCTAGTTGCTTTAAAGAACAACAAGCTATCATCTGAAGGCGCCACTTGTATCCCACCAAGTTGAGATGACTGACTTAAATTTTTCAATAGGCCTGAAAGGCCCTCTGCTGCCAATAAGAACAGGTAAGGGGAGATAGGATCTCCCTGCCGGATCCCTCTGCTAGGTCTGAACTGGTCCAATTTCTTTCCATTGAATAAAATAGAGTATGATACTGATGTGACCAGGTTCATGACAATATCTACCCACCTCTGGGAGAACCCCAGCTTTAACATTATTGCTCTTAGGTACTCCCACTCCAGTCTATCATAAGCCTTCATCATGACTAGCCAGAGAACACAATGCCGGTGTTTAACTGCCTTGTTACGTTTCATAAAGTGCAAACATTCATATGCTACAATGATGTTATTTGTAATCAGGCGATCTGGTACAAAAGCAGATTGCTCCGCTGAAATGATTTACGGAAGTACCTCCTTTAGTCGGTTAGCAACAACTTTGGAAGCTATTTTGTAGAGCACATTGCACAAACTGATTGGACGAAACTATGAAAGTTGAGATGGGTTTTTTACCTTAGGGATTAAAACGAGATACGTTTGGTTAATACCTTCCGCACTCTCCTTCCCCTCTACAATCTCGAGGACTGCCTTAGTCACCTCTTCTCCACCCCCCCACCCCCCCAGTGTTTCTGGAAGAAATGCGTCGGAAATCCGTCAGGGCCCGGCGCTTTATTGGGGAACATTTGATAAAGAGTTGTTTTCACTTCATTCTCTGTGTAAGCCGCATCGAGTTGTGCTCGCATTTCATTTGTGACCTTCTCAGAGACCGAAGCTAAGACTTCATGCATGTTTGTGCATCCCTCCGAAGTATAAAGACTTTTGTAGAACTCCGTTGTCATCGAATCAAGCTCATCAACATTATCTGTTAGCTGCCCGTCCGGCCTAGCCAAGGCCTTAATCCGATTCTTTCTCCTTCGCATAGATGCTCTTTGTTGGAAATATTGTGTATTTTTGTCCCCATGTGTGAGCCAGTCCACCCGTGCCCTCTGTTTGCATAGGATCTCTTCTCTGTGATATAATTCAACCAACCTGTCCACTATTTTGATTTCATTGTGAGTTGGTCCTGTTCGTCCTGGTACACTTTTCAGAATATCTAACTGCCGAGTCAACTGCTTAATCTCCTTCTTGACGCTGCCGAAAGTGTGTCGGTCCCAGCTATTTAGGTGATCACTAAGATCCTTAAGTTTATCCCTGAGGCGGCGGCGCGGCTTGGAACTCCGGCGGCTGGGCTCACCGGCCTCGGATCCGGGATGAGAGGGCAGGCCGGCGACGGATCCGGGCAAGGGGCGGCCGGACCTGGGCTTGGAGAGGACGGGGCGGAGGCAGGGGACGAGGCCGCGAGCTATGGGTCGCGAGGTCGACGGCGGCGCGCATGCTGCGACCGGGCGGCGCGGCGAGCTCCTTGACGGGACGGCGGCTTGCTCCGGGGCTGGCAGTGGCGAGGCCAGGTGGTCGGAGGCGGGGCGCTCGGGGGCACGCTCTCCCTGGCGCTTGCGGACGCACGGGGGAGCTCCTACGGGAGCGGCGGCGACTCGGGCCCAGATGGGCTTCCAGGGCCCGGATCTGGGCGTCACAGGGCCGCGACGACGAGGAGGGAGACAGGGTGCGCAGGGGTGGCGGCTGGACACTAGTTGGCGCGGAAAACACACGGATCCGACTAGGGGTATGTGGAGACTAGGGAAGGCCAAAATGGACGGGGAGGCTTCCTTTTATAGCAAATATGGCTAGGGTTAGAGGGGTTCTGTCCATTTTCGAACCGTAGGATCTCGATCCGACGGTCCGGAAGCGGGAGGGGGGCTAGGTGGGCTACGGTGGCTGTGGAGAGTTGGTTGGGCTGAGACGAGAGGGAAGATAGTGGCCCGGCATAGAGTTTTAGAAACATCGAAAACGTCCGATAATAAACCGATGACGGTGCTGCTACGGTTGATCGTCGGGGTATCAAACGAACTCTCATTGCGACGAAATTTATATGCGCTTTTAAAATAATATTCAATGATGTCGCGGGCGCGTGCATGTGTGGTTGGTCTCAGAACGGTCAGCGCGAGAAGATAAGAACCGACAACTACGAACGGATGCAAGTTTTAAAAAACGAGTGATGATGCTATGCAGATGATGCGAATGATGCGATGATGAATGCGATAACCAAGTGAATCACACGATGACAATGGAATAAAAGGGGAATCTTCTCGGCGTCGGTTCCGGGCTGTTACATCACATCACAACATACCCTGCAAAAACAAGTTAGACGTCCTCTAATTGTTGTTGCATGTTTTACGTGGCTGCTACGGGTATCTAGCAAGAACAATTCTTACCTACGCAAAAACCACAACGGTGATACACAAATTGCTATTCAACCTTCTCAAGGACCGCCTTTGTCGAATCCGATCCAACTAAAGTGGGAGAAACAGACACCCGCCAGCCATCTTTATGCAACAAAGTTACATGTCAGTTGATGGAACCGGTCTCTCGTAAGCGTACGAGTAATGTTGGTCCGGGCCGCTTCATCCCACAATACCGCCGATTGAAGAAAAGACCAAGGGAGGAAGCAATCTGAATATCAACGCCAACAAACTCCTTTGTGTTCTACTCATGATCTCATCTACACATAAACCTGGCTCTGATACCACTATTGGGGAACGTTGCATCGGAAACAAAAAATTTCCTACGCACACGCAAGATCTATCCATGGTGATGAGCATATACGAGAGGAAGAGTGGATCTACATACCCTTGTAGATCGCTAAGCGGGAAGCGTTAAGAAACGCGGTTGATGTAGTCGAACGTCTTCGCGATCCAAATCGCTAGCCGTCCCGCGATCCAATCATGATCTAGTACAGAACAGACGGCACCTCCGCGTTCAGCACACGTACAGCTCGATGACGATCTCCGCCTTCTTGATCCAGCAAGAGGGAGTGGAGAGGTAGATGAGTTCTCCGGCAGCGCGACGGCGCGGCGGCGGTGGTGGTGGAACTATTCTAGCAGGGCTTCGCCTAAGCACTGCTGAAAACTAGAGGAGACGATCTATTGGGAGAGAGGGCTGCACCGTGGCCGTTAGGGTTGGGTGTCTATGGCCCTCTCTCCCTCTAGTATATATAGGAGGGAGGGGAGGGGCCGGCGCCCCTAGGGAACCCGCTAGGAGTCGGCCGAAGTGGGGGGAGAGGGAGTCCAACTCCAATCCTACTCCTAGTAGGATTCCTCCCCACTTGGAAAACCTTCCCCCTTTGGGGCTTTTGCCCTTTCCCACCTCCTAGCCGCATGGGCCCTTAGGGGCTGTATTGCCCAGCCCACTAAGGGCTGGTGCGCCACCCCTAAGGCCCAAGTGGCCTTTCGGCGTGGGTGGCCCCTCCCGATGGACCCCCGGAACCCTCCTGGCACTCCCGGTACACTACCGGAAATACCCGAAACTTTTCCGGTGACCAAAACGGGACTTCCTATATATCAATCTTTACCTCCGGACCATTCCGGAGTTCCTCGTGACGTCCGGGATCTCATCCGGGACTCCGAACAACCTTCGGTCACCACCATACATAACTCTATACTACCGAAACGTCACCGAACGTTAAGTGTGCAGACCCTGCGGGTTCGAGAACTATGTAGACATGACTGAGACACCTCTACGGTCAATAACCAATAGCGGGACCTGGATGCCCATATTGGTTCCTACATATTCTACGAAGATCTTTATCGGTTGAACCTCTATGTCAAGGATTCAGCTAATCCCGTATGATGTTCCCTTTGTTCTTCGGTATGTTACTTGCCCGAGATTCGATCATCGGTATCTCTATACCTTGTTCAATCTCGTTACCGGCAAGTCTCTTTACTCTTTCCATAATACAAGATCCCGTGGCTAACACTTTAGTCACATTGCTTGCAAGGCTTATTGTGATGTTGTATTACCGAGTGGTCCCTGAGATACCTCTCCGTCATGCGGAGTAACAAATCCCAGTCTCGATCCATGCCAGCTCAACAGACACCTTCGGAGATACCTGTAGAGCATCTTTATAGTCACCCAGTTACGTTGTGATGTTTGATACACACAAGGTATTCCTCCGTTGTCAGTGAGTTGCATGATCTCATGGTCATAGGAACAGATACTTGACATGCAGAAAACAATAGCAATAAACTGGCACGATCATATGCTACGTTCATAGTTTGGGTCTTGTCCATCACATCATTCTCCTAATGATGTGATCCCGTTATCAAATGACATCTCATGTCTATGGCTAGGAAACCTTGACCATCTTTGATCAACGAGCTAGTCTACTAGAGGCATAATAGGGACACAGTGTTGTCTATGTATCCACACATGCAATTGAGTTTCCAATCAATACAATTATAGCATGGATAATAAACGATTATCATGAACAAGGAAATATAATAATAACTACTTTTATTATTGCCTCTAGGGCATATTTCCAACAGGTCATGGTGCCATGCATCGGCGAGGGTGACTCCGATGAGGAGGGTTGTGCCGGATCTTCCTCGGTCGCGTCCTCCATTGGGTCATCCACGGACTCCGGCTGCCTGTCGGCCTGCCAGCCGACAGCAATGGCGGCCATCTCCTTCTTTTGCTCTGATGATAGTCCGTTCCAGAGAGTTTTGGAGCGCGAGGAGTCCATGGTGGGAGTGGTGCGGCGAGGATAAAGGGACCGGAGGAGGATGACTGTCGCTATGGTGGGGGTTGCAGTTTATATAGCTGGCGAATGGCAATGGTGGGCGGCAGATGAACGGATGGGTGGCGTAGGAGTAGGTTCCTCGGCAACCGCATTCGTTAATGTGGGCCGCAAACGGATGGGTGGATGGCTATGGTGTCATTTGAACACGAAGCAGTTGCCTGCACCGGCAAGCGGTCGCATCCGCTCTGGTCGGGCATGAATGCTGCACTGGCACTCTAGAACGACGCTCACCGTTTCATGCTGAAAGCGCGTGCGGGGGAGGGAGGGGGTTTGTGTGGGTCAGGACGGTCGGACACGGGTGTGGTAGCGGTCCGGACGCCCGAAAGCCCCCCCCCCATTTGTCTTCGATTTACGAGAAAAAATACGTCTGCACTGCTCAACGGACCGATACAGGACCGCGTTGGATGGCACAACACGTCCGGACAGCACGGTCCGGAAGTATGCGGGCGGTTTGAGTGTCGGGGTGGAGATGCCCTTACGGGCTTGCTCGGAGGGGTCCGGCATATTCTGCGATAAGCTGCGTAGCGCACTGGAAGTGGAGATGGTCGTAGCACGTGATAAGTGTATTTTACACCCATATTCTTACCTAAATTTGATCTTGAAATATCCGGACGTATACTGACGGTTTGAGTCTCGGGGTTGGAGATGCCCTTACGTGCTTGCCCGGAGGGATCCCGCATATTCTGAGACAAGTTGCGTAGCGCACCGGAAGTGGAGATGGTCGTAGCACGTGATAAGTGTATTTTACACCCATATTTTTTCCTAAATTTGACCTTGAAATTGCCAAGTATTTTTGGTTAGCTCTTCTTGTACTCCCTTTTGTGATGTTGGATTCTTAAAGAGTAAGAATAAAAATATTAGTGGGCATCAATCAATGGAGAGGGCTAGTGCTTTCACTCTCTTTTCAGAAAAACTGCATCATGCAGCCCAATTGCTTCCAGCACATATACTACAGTACTGGTAGGTAGTGAATTACTTCAATTCATGCTCATATCCGCATATATATAACCACATCTACTAGTAGAGAGCGCTACGGATCCAAAACGAAAACCATGATCTATATCTCTACTAGACTACGTGCTAGTTAGCCACATCCATCAAGTATTGAATATTACTCCCTTCGTTCACTGTTATAAGGTGTTCTGACCTTTTTATTTGTATGTTTACAGACGCATTTTAATGTGTTTGTTCATTCATTTCAGTCTGTATATAGTGTATAGTGAAATATCCAAAACATCTTATATTTGTGAACGGGGTAGAGGTGGGGGCACATACAAGTAGGTGATAACATGCATGAAAGGCTCATCTCTATGTTCTCATGCATGCATGTGTGGCTCTTCGACGTATTTTCGTGTATATTTTCTTGTGATTCATTTGTTCGGCTTGGGAGGAAGCAAGAATTTATGGGTGTGCACCTGGGAGTGGGACCAAGCCTTCAGTAGCAGGTGGTCTCGAGGAACGTGTCTCTTTTTGCACTCTACTAGTATTCCTTTCGTTTTTATTTATTCCATATATTTGACTGAAGTCAAACTTTGATCAAGTTTGTAGAAAATTCCCGTATTACGGGAATGCTAATTTTCATCCGGCTGAAATCTTTTCGCTTTCATCCGAATTTCTGTCCGTCCGATTGTTGCGTCAAAATCCGTGTCTTGTCTCTTTTTTTTCCAGCCTCGTGGTGTTTCGTTCGTAGCGGCCCCGCAACTTTCCCCCGGTAGACCCGTTAATCCTAGCGGGTCGCGTTTGTCCTTTTATTTTTGAATTTCCTTTTTTCTTCTCATCAGCTGACTTTGTCCGTTTTCATCCCCATTTCGAGCGGCGAAGGCAGAGAGGAGATAGCCATGGCGATTTGTGCTGGATAGCTCGGTCGCCGATTTCTCGAGAGCGAGCCAGTGGTTCGCCGATCTCTCGAGAGCGAGCCCCTGCTGCTTCTCCTTCAAGTGCACGCCGAGGCGGAGGAGAAGCCGGCGCATGGTGATTCTGCGGCGGTGTCTCAAGCGCTCCTGTTGATTTTCGCGCCGCTTCTCGTTTTGCTGTGGTGTTCTTCTGCCCTGTGCCTCTCCTCTTCCCCAAACAAGGTTGGTTTACTGGTCGTCCCCCTATGTCTTCACTCTGCTCCATCTCGTGCTGGATTTTGCTAGATCTGGCGTTTTGGGTGTCTGTCCCCTTGTGTATTGATGGATTCGAGTTGTTTATGTTGGTTGTGGCTATTCCTAGACGTCTAATCTTCGTTGCAGGTGGAGAAACATATAGTAGATGTAGATCCAGCAAACGCCCTGGTCGTTGTAGATGTAGAGGGCGCTTCCCTCATCTCTAATTTTTGGATTATCTGCTATCCTTTGTGACTGTAGTTGTTCAGGTGTCCCTATATGCGTTCACCCCCTAGATGTGTGCATGTAATTGATGGAATCTGCCTCCTGCATGTTTGGTCTGTAAGTATGTTTGATGTCTGTATGTTATTGTCAGTGAGTTGGATTGTTACTTTTGTTGGAATTTTGGAGTGATTGGGACTGAATCTTATAATTGCATGGTGATGCACAACCTATGTAACTTATCATCCTAGTTACTATGTTTTTTTACATTTAAATTTTCCCTATTTAGAGTGTATATTTTCACTGTAAATCCATTGTATTTTTCTTTGTAATTTGAGTAATAGTGTAACTTATAGTGGTTTTTATTGAATTTTCATGTGGAAATTTCAGTGTAATATTAGTGTACTTCCACTGTAATATCAGTGTACTAACTATGTAATATCATTGTACTTAACTGTAAGTAACCGTGTAATTTAAGTGAAATTACAGTGTAATCATAGCGAGTTACCGTGTCAATTTTTTAGTGCTTTTGTCTCTGCTTTCGTAACTTACGTGATGTGTAAGTTTCAGTGATGTACTCTGAACTTTTCACTCTTTTATTCCCAGCACATATTAAACGGAATATATGTACACCTACAGTCTAATTTTGTAGTGTGAATTAACTCTGGGTTGTAAGTTTGTAGTCCCTTTTTAGTCCCAGCTAATTTGAATTTCAATCTTGTTGAATGTGTATTCCATGTAATGTCAGTGTAATTCCCCTGCAGGTTGAGTACTTTGGAATGTCATTTGTCCTATAATCGTGCTTCATCCTTAGTAAATTTGGTTGGCTAACCCTTGTAATTTTCAGCAGCTACACTTCATTTTCAGTAATTTTCAGTAGTTACACTTCATTTACAGTGCATTTCTTCTTTGTGTTTTGCACTGTAGGGGTCTCTGAATTGTCCTTTTTTGTAAGTTCTTGTAGATTGTCATTGCATTTACATTGTAATTCAATGTGTAAATGTAGTGATTGTCTTATGTTAATCTCATTGCTTTTTTTTAGATGGCGAGATTGCGTAAAGCTTTTGTTCAGGGACCCCATGACGTTTCTCCCGATGTCAGTATTGATTGTTCAGAGAATCCTTTTGTTCCTGACAATTTTGCAGAAGATGATTTTTTCAAATATCTCAGGTTTATTTCTCTATCTCTTTCTTTTTAATAGTTATTCTTTGATGTAGCTAGTTATTTTTTCGCTTTTTCAGATTATTTAATTTAGTTATTTTTTGCTCTCTGTAGGAATCTTCTATGGATGACGGCACATTTGACAAAGCTTTGTTCGACTTCTATGTGAATCATGTAAGTCTACCTTTCTGATTTGTCTTTTGATCTCATCTATTTAGATGTTTTTTTTTTAAGTTTCCCTTGTGTTCTTATATATCTTTTATTTTGCTCTATTTTTTTGGTTTGTAGAAAGTCAGGTATCTGAAACGGAAGTTAACTACTGCTGGAGAACGCAATGTGGTATGTAAATATGTATTGTTGGTTATGTTGCTATGTCTGTAGTCATGCATCTGCACCTATTTTCCAACATGTTCTCGGTGAATATTAAAGGCTATCTAGTCTTTACTTGATACTGTATTTATTTTTTGTTTTTTACAGTAAGGTTGTGTGCAACTTACTGTGAGCCTCAAGGCTTTTTACCGTGGTCATGCAACTGTAACTAGTGCATGTTCTCAGTGATGTTTGCTTTTGTATCGAAAGTGCTCTTCTGCCCGCGTGCTCACATGAGCACGTTTGAACAGTAAAATCGAAAAAAATAGTAAAACATTTCAAAAAAATCTGAATTTTTTTTGTGAGAAACATTGATGTTTTTTCCACACGCGTGCAAATTTTCATCACCATATGACTTTTGTGGAAAATGCAGCAAAAAAAACAAAATCGATGCTCCAAAATGCTACAAAAAACAGACTTTTTGGAACATCGTTTTTGTTTTTTTTGCCACATTTTCCACGAATGTCATCTAGTGATGAAATTTTGCAAGCATGCGGAAAAAACATCAATGTTTCTCACAAAAAAAATTCAGATTTTTTTGAAATGTTTTACTATTTTTTCGATTTTACTGTTCAAACGTGCTCATGTGAGCACGCGGGCAGGACAGCTGCGTCCGCTTTTGTATTTACTTTGTAGTTGTAACTGTACATGCAATCTGATGCTTGAAAACATCTAATAATGATGCATATAACTTATACTTTGGTGATTCTATCAGCTAAGTTTGTGCCCTGTATAAATTTGTACTGTAATTATTTTGTGTTTCATATTAGTCCATATGATTTTTATTCCCCCGCATTTTATTTTTAGTTTTAGCTATGAGTTCATTCTCTATTTTTTTTTTAACCTTTTCATTTTGCTCTTTTTTGTAGAAGTGCAAAAGGTCCGGCGAATTTCCTGCTTCAAGCACCTTTACTAGATATTCCGGGAAGCTTTTTTCCAAAGTTGTGAGTGAATTGACCCCTAGGCAATTATCTGTCATCCACAATTATGGGGCGGATTGCCTTCTTAAGTTTGTGAAGACTGAAGTCCCTCTTAGGTTTTTTATCTGTCATCCACAATTATCTTAGGTTTGTTTCTATGTTTCTTTTTACCTTGTACATCGTTTGCGCTTGTAGAAGTTCAGTGAACGTGTAGCCCCCATTCTGTAATAACAATAGTTTGGCAACAAGTTAGATACAACAAACTGATTGTTGTTATGATTTCCAGTTAGATACAACAACCTGATCATTCTCATCATTTTTTTAGAAAGAAGCAACTCAAATCTGGGGCTTACATGAAGGAGTGCATCTTCTTCATCTTGCAGGTATGTCTCCTCCCCTCGCATACTTGCTCCTCTTTCGCTTGATTGTCCTCCTTGATCCTGAAATATAAGCATTTTTTTCAAATAATCACATTCATATGCGATGTAACTTGAGTAATTCTACTGTATTGTTCTCCCTGTATTTACTGATTTTCAGTGTAGTCATGCAGTCTAAATTGTATTGTAATTTGAGTAATTACTGTTTTCTAGCCTAAATCCCACTGTAACTGCAGTATATCTACAGTAATTTGAGAATTTTTTTAGTGTAAATGGAGTAACTTGAGTAAATTAGACTGTAACCTAGATGTAACTTGAGTAATTACTGATATTTTGCACTGTAATTACAGTAAATTAGACTGTAACCTAGATGTAACTTGAGTAATTACTGCAGTATATCTACAGTAATTTGAGAATTTTTTCAGTGTAAATGGAGTAACTTGAGTAGATTAGACTGTAACCTAGATGTAACTTGAGTAATTACTGATATTTTGCACTGTAATTACAGTAAATTAGACTGTAACCTAGATGTAACTTGAGTAATTACTGTAACCTAGATGTAACTTGAGTAATTACTGATATTTTGCACTGTAACTACATTATATGTACAGTAGTTTGAGCAATTTTTCAGTGTAAATGGAGCAACCTGAGTAATTACAGATTTTTTCACTGTAATTACTGTTTTTTAGTCTAAATTCCACTGTAACTATAGTGTTCGTGTAAATATTTTCACTGTAATTACTGTTTTGTAGTAACTTGAGTAATTACTGATTTTTTTCATTGTAATTACTGTTTTTTGTAGTCTAAATTCCACTGTAACTACAGTATCAGGGTAAATATTTTCATTATAATTACTGTTTTGTAGTAACTTGAGTAGTTACTGATTTTTTCACCGTAATTACTTTTTTTTGTAGTCTAAATTCCATTGAAATTACTGTTTTGTAGTAACTTGAGTAATTACTGATTTTTTTCACTGTAATTACTATTTTTTTAGTCTAAATTCCATTGTAATTACTGTTTTGTAGTAACTTGAGTAATTGCTGATTTTTTCACTGTAATTACTGTTTTGTAGTCTAAATTCCACTGTAACTACAGTATATGTATTATAATTTGAGTAATTTTTCAGTGTAAATGGAGTAACTTGAGAACTAGGACCCGTTTAGTTCCTTTCCCGGGTCTCTTTTTGATTCTGGCGGGCCCGTTTAAAGGAAGAGGGGGCAAAGGGAGACAACGACAGTCGTATGACAGGAAGGAAGCGAAGGACAGGACAGGTGACAACTGTCAAACTATGGTTGGCCTAGAAATCTGACTGAAAGCGAATTCATTTTCATCCGGATGTAAAATAGACACTCATAATAATATGAACATTTACAGTAATAAATTTATATGATGTGAAAATATATGTAATGATGAATTCAATGGTATTGATTTGTTGGTGTATATGTTAATATATTTTTCTATAAACTTGTTGAAAGTATGTAAGGTTTGACTATAGACAAATTAATACGCGGAGTAAATAAAAACGGAGAGAGTAATTTGTAAAAAAAGTGACCTTTTGTGTTCTAAGGAACGACATTTATTCTATGCGGAACACAAATTTCAACACGAAGGCACAATAGTATTATTTTTTTAGCGGTAAACCAAACTTTATTGATTCATGTTTCGGCTTACAGGGATAACAAAGGGATCATGGGGTACTCCCAGCCACAAGTGGCGCCCTAACTCTAAAGTAGTACACAATTTGGCTAAATTATGAGCATCAATGTTGAGCTGACGACCTTTGAAAATAAAATCACAACTAGTAAACTCTCTAGCCTGTGCATGGATCTCCTTAATGATGGCAATGTATCTTCTCTCCGTCCCCGTCTTGATTTCTTTAACCACTGTTTTGCAATCACATGCGATAACAATTCGATCCAAAGATAGATCAAGAGCTAGGGCAAGGGCCTCCCTGCACGCGAGCGCTTCCAGCATCGGCGGAACAGTTATATCATTGAACACCATTGCCGAGGACACTAGGAATTGCCCTGTGTCGTCTCTGCCAATAGTAGCAGCTGCTCCTCTTCCGCTTATTTTTGCCTCCGTCAACTTGTATCTTGGCCACACCCGGTTCAGGAGTAAGCCATCTCTGCATACCACTAGGGCGTCCCCCGTTTTGTGGGCCTTGTGTAGCTCCTATCCCCACGCTCTGGACCGTTGCAAGTTCCGCGATAAAGCTTTTGATGAAAGAGTCTGTGGCATGTAGACTCTGCAGGATACCCTCATGTATTGCTTTACACCGCACCCACCATATTGCCCACATGGTCATCACCAACTTCACCAAGCTGTCATGTGGCAGGTGTTCCATCGCGGAGAACAACCATACCTTAGCGCTCGGTTCCGTGGAAGATTGTATATAATCCATAACATCTTCATCAACTAATGACCAGACACATCGGGCAACCGAGCATTCAAAAGTGAATGGCGCTACGAATCCGGCATTCCACATAGCTGGCACTTATCATCATCAAACATGTTTCGGTTGTGGCGTACATCCTCTTTCGGTATCGTATGTTTAGCCAATCTCCACAAGAAATTACGTACTTTCCCCGGCACTTGGACATACCATAACGATGTCCATGACTTGGCTTGAGCAGCGTAATCAGAGGAGCCAACGTTGCCTTCTAACCACTGCTCCCTTCGCCTCTTTGTGTCTGCTAGCATTCGGTATGCATATCTTACCGAGAATAAGTCGTTCCTCTCATAGTTCCATGCCCAATGGTCCTCCATCTGCCTCGTACATATAGGGATAGTTAGGATTGTCGTCGTATCTCCTGCTATGAAGACTTGGTCAAGGGCCTCCCTATTCCACGCCGCATTATGAGCATCGATCAACTCTTGTACCAATGTTGGAGGATCAGCCGACAAGCAAGCTAGCGGTCTCATTGTAGCATGTCTTGGTATCCAATTATCAAGCCATATCCTTG
The DNA here is from genome assembly GCA_039707655.1 of Elymus sibiricus. Classification (NCBI taxonomy): domain Eukaryota; kingdom Viridiplantae; phylum Streptophyta; class Magnoliopsida; order Poales; family Poaceae; genus Elymus; species Elymus sibiricus. Next base: position 89,912,304 of record CM077669.1, read on the forward strand.
TAGTAGAGTCGTCGCCAATCCTTGTGATCAAACCCTGTTTGAGTACATCTCTTCCCTCAATGATTGTCCGCCACACCTGAGAGGGGTGGTTGCCCAGCTCGGCTGCCAGAATATTGCTTTGAGGGTAATAGCCGGCCTTTAAAATTCTTCTACAAAAGGAATCATCATGTTGAAGGAGTCGCCACGATTGCCTTGCTAGGAGAGCTAAATTGAACAACTCGGAATCTCGAAAGCCTCGACCTCCCATGAATTTTGGTTGGGTCATAGAATTCCATGAAACCCAAGCTGGTTTCCGTTTACCTTCTTTGCTCCCCCACCAAAATTGTCTTATAAGCTTATTTAGATGCTCACATAGGCCTCTAGGCAGTTTGAAGCATGACATTGAAAACACTAGAACTGCCTGCGCCACAGATTTAAGTAAAACTTCCTTCCCCGCTGAAGATAAACATTTCGCCATCCATCCCTTCACTTTATTCCATAACCTGTCTTTTAGATACTTAAAAGCTCCAAATTTGGATGTACCTACATCCGACGGCATGCCTAGATACTTTTCATTCAGAGTCTCATTAGGCACATTGAAGATAACTTTTATTTCATCTTTGATGGTGGTTGGACATCCCTTGCTAAAAAATAGATGACTTTGAAGTATTGATTTTCTGCCTTGAACTCTGACAGTCTTTCTCCAACAGGTTTGACACCTCAGTCGCCCCTCCTCTAGTTGCTTTAAAGAACAACAAGCTATCATCTGAAGGCGCCACTTGTATCCCACCAAGTTGAGATGACTGACTTAAATTTTTCAATAGGCCTGAAAGGCCCTCTGCTGCCAATAAGAACAGGTAAGGGGAGATAGGATCTCCCTGCCGGATCCCTCTGCTAGGTCTGAACTGGTCCAATTTCTTTCCATTGAATAAAATAGAGTATGATACTGATGTGACCAGGTTCATGACAATATCTACCCACCTCTGGGAGAACCCCAGCTTTAACATTATTGCTCTTAGGTACTCCCACTCCAGTCTATCATAAGCCTTCATCATGACTAGCCAGAGAACACAATGCCGGTGTTTAACTGCCTTGTTACGTTTCATAAAGTGCAAACATTCATATGCTACAATGATGTTATTTGTAATCAGGCGATCTGGTACAAAAGCAGATTGCTCCGCTGAAATGATTTACGGAAGTACCTCCTTTAGTCGGTTAGCAACAACTTTGGAAGCTATTTTGTAGAGCACATTGCACAAACTGATTGGACGAAACTATGAAAGTTGAGATGGGTTTTTTACCTTAGGGATTAAAACGAGATACGTTTGGTTAATACCTTCCGCACTCTCCTTCCCCTCTACAATCTCGAGGACTGCCTTAGTCACCTCTTCTCCACCCCCCCACCCCCCCAGTGTTTCTGGAAGAAATGCGTCGGAAATCCGTCAGGGCCCGGCGCTTTATTGGGGAACATTTGATAAAGAGTTGTTTTCACTTCATTCTCTGTGTAAGCCGCATCGAGTTGTGCTCGCATTTCATTTGTGACCTTCTCAGAGACCGAAGCTAAGACTTCATGCATGTTTGTGCATCCCTCCGAAGTATAAAGACTTTTGTAGAACTCCGTTGTCATCGAATCAAGCTCATCAACATTATCTGTTAGCTGCCCGTCCGGCCTAGCCAAGGCCTTAATCCGATTCTTTCTCCTTCGCATAGATGCTCTTTGTTGGAAATATTGTGTATTTTTGTCCCCATGTGTGAGCCAGTCCACCCGTGCCCTCTGTTTGCATAGGATCTCTTCTCTGTGATATAATTCAACCAACCTGTCCACTATTTTGATTTCATTGTGAGTTGGTCCTGTTCGTCCTGGTACACTTTTCAGAATATCTAACTGCCGAGTCAACTGCTTAATCTCCTTCTTGACGCTGCCGAAAGTGTGTCGGTCCCAGCTATTTAGGTGATCACTAAGATCCTTAAGTTTATCCCTGAGGCGGCGGCGCGGCTTGGAACTCCGGCGGCTGGGCTCACCGGCCTCGGATCCGGGATGAGAGGGCAGGCCGGCGACGGATCCGGGCAAGGGGCGGCCGGACCTGGGCTTGGAGAGGACGGGGCGGAGGCAGGGGACGAGGCCGCGAGCTATGGGTCGCGAGGTCGACGGCGGCGCGCATGCTGCGACCGGGCGGCGCGGCGAGCTCCTTGACGGGACGGCGGCTTGCTCCGGGGCTGGCAGTGGCGAGGCCAGGTGGTCGGAGGCGGGGCGCTCGGGGGCACGCTCTCCCTGGCGCTTGCGGACGCACGGGGGAGCTCCTACGGGAGCGGCGGCGACTCGGGCCCAGATGGGCTTCCAGGGCCCGGATCTGAGCGTCACAGGGCCGCGACGACGAGGAGGGAGACAGGGTGCGCAGGGGTGGCGGCTGGACACTAGTTGGCGCGGAAAACACACGGATCCGACTAGGGGTATGTGGAGACTAGGGAAGGCCAAAATGGACGGGGAGGCTTCCTTTTATAGCAAATATGGCTAGGGTTAGAGGGGTTCTGTCCATTTTCGAACCGTAGGATCTCGATCCGACGGTCCGGAAGCGGGAGGGGGGCTAGGTGGGCTACGGTGGCTGTGGAGAGTTGGTTGGGCTGAGACGAGAGGGAAGATAGTGGCCCGGCATAGAGTTTTAGAAACATCGAAAACGTCCGATAATAAACCGATGACGGTGCTGCTACGGTTGATCGTCGGGGTATCAAACGAACTCTCATTGCGACGAAATTTATATGCGCTTTTAAAATAATATTCAATGATGTCGCGGGCGCGTGCATGTGTGGTTGGTCTCAGAACGGTCAGCGCGAGAAGATAAGAACCGACAACTACGAACGGATGCAAGTTTTAAAAAACGAGTGATGATGCTATGCAGATGATGCGAATGATGCGATGATGAATGCGATAACCAAGTGAATCACACGATGACAATGGAATAAAAGGGGAATCTTCTCGGCGTCGGTTTCGGGCTGTTACATCACATCACAACATACCCTGCAAAAACAAGTTAGACGTCCTCTAATTGTTGTTGCATGTTTTACGTGGCTGCTACGGGTATCTAGCAAGAACAATTCTTACCTACGCAAAAACCACAACGGTGATACACAAATTGCTATTCAACCTTCTCAAGGACCGCCTTTGTCGAATCCGATCCAACTAAAGTGGGAGAAACAGACACCCGCCAGCCATCTTTATGCAACAAAGTTACATGTCAGTTGATGGAACCGGTCTCTCGTAAGCGTACGAGTAATGTTGGTCCGGGCCGCTTCATCCCACAATACCGCCGATTGAAGAAAAGACCAAGGGAGGAAGCAATCTGAATATCAACGCCAACAAACTCCTTTGTGTTCTACTCGTGATCTCATCTACACATAAACCTGGCTCTGATACCACTATTGGGGAACGTTGCATCGGAAACAAAAAATTTCCTACGCACACGCAAGATCTATCCATGGTGATGAGCATATACGAGAGGAAGAGTGGATCTACATACCCTTGTAGATCGCTAAGCGGGAAGCGTTAAGAAACGCGGTTGATGTAGTCGAACGTCTTCGCGATCCAAATCGCTAGCCGTCCCGCGATCCAATCATGATCTAGTACAGAACAGACGGCACCTCCGCGTTCAGCACACTTACAGCTCGATGACGATCTCCGCCTTCTTGATCCAGCAAGAGGGAGTGGAGAGGTAGATGAGTTCTCCGGCAGCGCGACGGCGCGGCGGCGGTGGTGGTGGAACTATTCTAGCAGGGCTTCGCCTAAGCACTGCTGAAAACTAGAGGAGACGATCTATTGGGAGAGAGGGCTGCACCGTGGCCGTTAGGGTTGGGTGTCTATGGCCCTCTCTCCCTCTAGTATATATAGGAGGGAGGGGAGGGGCCGGCGCCCCTAGGGAACCCGCTAGGAGTCGGCCGAAGTGGGGGGAGAGGGAGTCCAACTCCAATCCTACTCCTAGTAGGATTCCTCCCCACTTGGAAAACCTTCCCCCTTTGGGGCTTTTGCCCTTTCCCACCTCCTAGCCGCATGGGCCCTTAGGGGCTGTATTGCCCAGCCCACTAAGGGCTGGTGCGCCACCCCTAAGGCCCAAGTGGCCTTTCGGCGTGGGTGGCCCCTCCCGATGGACCCCCGGAACCCTCCTGGCACTCCCGGTACACTACCGGAAATACCCGAAACTTTTCCGGTGACCAAAACGGGACTTCCTATATATCAATCTTTACCTCCGGACCATTCCGGAGTTCCTCGTGACGTCCGGGATCTCATCCGGGACTCCGAACAACCTTCGGTCACCACCATACATAACTCTATACTACCGAAACGTCACCGAACGTTAAGTGTGCAGACCCTGCGGGTTCGAGAACTATGTAGACATGACTGAGACACCTCTACGGTCAATAACCAATAGCGGGACCTGGATGCCCATATTGGTTCCTACATATTCTACGAAGATCTTTATCGGTTGAACCTCTATGTCAAGGATTCAGCTAATCCCGTATGATGTTCCCTTTGTTCTTCGGTATGTTACTTGCCCGAGATTCGATCATCGGTATCTCTATACCTTGTTCAATCTCGTTACCGGCAAGTCTCTTTACTCTTTCCATAATACAAGATCCCGTGGCTAACACTTTAGTCACATTGCTTGCAAGGCTTATTGTGATGTTGTATTACCGAGTGGTCCCTGAGATACCTCTCCGTCATGCGGAGTAACAAATCCCAGTCTCGATCCATGCCAGCTCAACAGACACCTTCGGAGATACCTGTAGAGCATCTTTATAGTCACCCAGTTACGTTGTGATGTTTGATACACACAAGGTATTCCTCCGTTGTCAGTGAGTTGCATGATCTCATGGTCATAGGAACAGATACTTGACATGCAGAAAACAATAGCAATAAACTGGCACGATCATATGCTACGTTCATAGTTTGGGTCTTGTCCATCACATCATTCTCCTAATGATGTGATCCCGTTATCAAATGACATCTCATGTCTATGGCTAGGAAACCTTGACCATCTTTGATCAACGAGCTAGTCTACTAGAGGCATAATAGGGACACAGTGTTGTCTATGTATCCACACATGCAATTGAGTTTCCAATCAATACAATTATAGCATGGATAATAAACGATTATCATGAACAAGGAAATATAATAATAACTACTTTTATTATTGCCTCTAGGGCATATTTCCAACAGGTCATGGTGCCATGCATCGGCGAGGGTGACTCCGATGAGGAGGGTTGTGCCGGATCTTCCTCGGTCGCGTCCTCCATTGGGTCATCCACGGACTCCGGCTGCCTGTCGGCCTGCCAGCCGACAGCAATGGCGGCCATCTCCTTCTTTTGCTCTGATGATAGTCCGTTCCAGAGAGTTTTGGAGCGCGAGGAGTCCATGGTGGGAGTGGTGCGGCGAGGATAAAGGGACCGGAGGAGGATGACTGCCGCTATGGTGGGGGTTGCAGTTTATATAGCTGGCGAATGGCAATGGTGGGCGGCAGACGAACGGATGGGTGGCGTAGGAGTAGGTTCCTCGGCAACCGCATTCGTTAATGTGGGCCGCAAACGGATGGGTGGATGGCTATGGTGTCATTTGAACACGAAGCAGTTGCCTGCACCGGCAAGCGGTCGCATCCGCTCTGGTCGGGCATGAATGCTGCACTGGCACTCTAGAACGACGCTCACCGTTTCATGCTGAAAGCGCGTGCGGGAGAGGGAGGGGGTTTGTGTGGGCCAGGACGGTCGGACACGGGTGTGGTAGCGGTCCGGACGCCCGAAAGCCCCCCCCCCCCCCCCATTTGTCTTCGATTTACGAGAAAAAATACGTCTGCACTGCTCAACGGACCAATACAGGACCGCGTTGGATGGCACAACACGTCCGGACAGCACGGTCCGGAAGTATGCGGGCGGTTTGAGTGTCGGGGTGGAGATGCCCTTACGGGCTTGCTCGGAGGGGTCCGGCATATTCTGCGATAAGCTGCGTAGCGCACTGGAAGTGGAGATGGTCGTAGCACGTGATAAGTGTATTTTACACCCATATTTTTACCTAAATTTGATCTTGAAATATCCGGACGTATACTGACGGTTTGAGTCTCGGGGTTGGAGATGCCCTTACGTGCTTGCCCGGAGGGATCCCGCATATTCTGAGACAAGTTGCGTAGCGCACCGGAAGTGGAGATGGTCGTAGCACGTGATAAGTGTATTTTACACCCATATTTTTTCCTAAATTTGACCTTGAAATTGCCAAGTATTTTTGGTTAGCTCTTCTTGTACTCCCTTTTGTGATGTTGGATTCTTAAAGAGTAAGAATAAAAATATTAGTGGGCATCAATCAATGGAGAGGGCTAGTGCTTTCACTCTCTTTTCAGAAAAACTGCATCATGCAGCCCAATTGCTTCCAGCACATATACTACAGTACTGGTAGGTAGTGAATTACTTCAATTCATGCTCATATCCGCATATATATAACCACATCTACTAGTAGAGAGCGCTACGGATCCAAAACGAAAACCATGATCTATATCTCTACTAGACTACGTGCTAGTTAGCCACATCCATCAAGTATTGAATATTACTCCCTTCGTTCACTGTTATAAGGTGTTCTGACCTTTTTATTTGTATGTTTACAGACGCATTTTAATGTGTTTGTTCATTCATTTCAGTCTGTATATAGTGTATAGTGAAATATCCAAAACATCTTATATTTGTGAACGGGGTAGAGGTGGGGGCACATACAAGTAGGTGATAACATGCATGAAAGGCTCATCTCTATGTTCTCATGCATGCATGTGTGGCTCTTCGACGTATTTTCGTGTATATTTTCTTGTGATTCATTTGTTCGGCTTGGGAGGAAGCAAGAATTTATGGGTGTGCACCTGGGAGTGGGACCAAGCCTTCAGTAGCAGGTGGTCTCGAGGAACGTGTCTCTTTTTGCACTCTACTAGTATTCCTTTCGTTTTTATTTATTCCATATATTTGACTGAAGTCAAACTTTGATCAAGTTTGTAGAAAATTCCCGTATTACGGGAATGCTAATTTTCATCCGGCTGAAATCTTTTCGCTTTCATCCGAATTTCTGTCCGTCCGATTGTTGCGTCAAAATCCGTGTCTTGTCTCTTTTTTTTCCAGCCTCGTGGTGTTTCGTTCGTAGCGGCCCCGCAACTTTCCCCCGGTAGACCCGTTAATCCTAGCGGGTCGCGTTTGTCCTTTTATTTTTGAATTTCCTTTTTTCTTCTCATCAGCTGACTTTGTCCGTTTTCATCCCCATTTCGAGCGGCGAAGGCAGAGAGGAGATAGCCATGGCGATTTGTGCTGGATAGCTCGGTCGCCGATTTCTCGAGAGCGAGCCAGTGGTTCGCCGATCTCTCGAGAGCGAGCCCCTGCTGCTTCTCCTTCAAGTGCACGCCGAGGCGGAGGAGAAGCCGGCGCATGGTGATTCTGCGGCGGTGTCTCAAGCGCTCCTGTTGATTTTCGCGCCGCTTCTCGTTTTGCTGTGGTGTTCTTCTGCCCTGTGCCTCTCCTCTTCCCCAAACAAGGTTGGTTTACTGGTCGTCCCCCTATGTCTTCACTCTGCTCCATCTCGTGCTGGATTTTGCTAGATCTGGCGTTTTGGGTGTCTGTCCCCTTGTGTATTGATGGATTCGAGTTGTTTATGTTGGTTGTGGCTATTCCTAGACGTCTAATCTTCGTTGCAGGTGGAGAAACATATAGTAGATGTAGATCCAGCAAACGCCCTGGTCGTTGTAGATGTAGAGGGCGCTTCCCTCATCTCTAATTTTTGGATTATCTGCTATCCTTTGTGACTGTAGTTGTTCAGGTGTCCCTATATGCGTTCACCCCCTAGATGTGTGCATGTAATTGATGGAATCTGCCTCCTGCATGTTTGGTCTGTAAGTATGTTTGATGTCTGTATGTTATTGTCAGTGAGTTGGATTGTTACTTTTGTTGGAATTTTGGAGTGATTGGGACTGAATCTTATAATTGCATGGTGATGCACAACCTATGTAACTTATCATCCTAGTTACTATGTTTTTTTACATTTAAATTTTCCCTATTTAGAGTGTATATTTTCACTGTAAATCCATTGTATTTTTCTTTGTAATTTGAGTAATAGTGTAACTTATAGTGGTTTTTATTGAATTTTCATGTGGAAATTTCAGTGTAATATTAGTGTACTTCCACTGTAATATCAGTGTACTAACTATGTAATATCATTGTACTTAACTGTAAGTAACCGTGTAATTTAAGTGAAATTACAGTGTAATCATAGCGAGTTACAGTGTCAATTTTTTAGTGCTTTTGTCTCTGCTTTCGTAACTTACGTGATGTGTAAGTTTCAGTGATGTACTCTGAACTTTTCACTCTTTTATTCCCAGCACATATTAAACGGAATATATGTACACCTACAGTCTAATTTTGTAGTGTGAATTAACTCTGGGTTGTAAGTTTGTAGTCCCTTTTTAGTCCCAGCTAATTTGAATTTCAATCTTGTTGAATGTGTATTCCATGTAATGTCAGTGTAATTCCCCTGCAGGTTGAGTACTTTGGAATGTCATTTGTCCTATAATCGTGCTTCATCCTTAGTAAATTTGGTTGGCTAACCCTTGTAATTTTCAGCAGCTACACTTCATTTTCAGTAATTTTCAGTAGTTACACTTCATTTACAGTGCATTTCTTCTTTGTGTTTTGCACTGTAGGGGTCTCTGAATTGTCCTTTTTTGTAAGTTCTTGTAGATTGTCATTGCATTTACATTGTAATTCAATGTGTAAATGTAGTGATTGTCTTATGTTAATCTCATTGCTTTTTTTTAGATGGCGAGATTGCGTAAAGCTTTTGTTCAGGGACCCCATGACGTTTCTCCCGATGTCAGTATTGATTGTTCAGAGAATCCTTTTGTTCCTGACAATTTTGCAGAAGATGATTTTTTCAAATATCTCAGGTTTATTTCTCTATCTCTTTCTTTTTAATAGTTATTCTTTGATGTAGCTAGTTATTTTTTCGCTTTTTCAGATTATTTAATTTAGTTATTTTTTGCTCTCTGTAGGAATCTTCTATGGATGAAGGCACATTTGACAAAGCTTTGTTCGACTTCTATGTGAATCATGTAAGTCTACCTTTCTGATTTGTCTTTTGATCTCATCTATTTAGATGTTTTTTTTTTTAAGTTTCCCTTGTGTTCTTATATATCTTTTATTTTGCTCTATTTTTTTGGTTTGTAGAAAGTCAGGTATCTGAAACGGAAGTTAACTACTGCTGGAGAACGCAATGTGGTATGTAAATATGTATTGTTGGTTATGTTGCTATGTCTGTAGTCATGCATCTGCACCTATTTTCCAACATGTTCTCGGTGAATATTAAAGGCTATCTAGTCTTTACTTGATACTGTATTTATTTTTTGTTTTTTACAGTAAGGTTGTGTGCAACTTACTGTGAGCCTCAAGGCTTTTTACCGTGGTCATGCAACTGTAACTAGTGCATGTTCTCAGTGATGTTTGCTTTTGTATCGAAAGTGCTCTTCTGCCCGCGTGCTCACATGAGCACGTTTGAACAGTAAAATCGAAAAAAATAGTAAAACATTTCAAAAAAATCTGATTTTTTTTTGTGAGAAACATTGATGTTTTTTCCACACGCGTGCAAATTTTCATCACCATATGACTTTTGTGGAAAATGCAGCAAAAAAAACAAAATCGATGCTCCAAAATGCTACAAAAAACAGACTTTTTGGAACATCGTTTTTGTTTTTTTGCCACATTTTCCACGAATGTCATCTAGTGATGAAATTTTGCAAGCATGCGGAAAAAACATCAATGTTTCTCACAAAAAAAATTCAGATTTTTTTGAAATGTTTTACTATTTTTTCGATTTTACTGTTCAAACGTGCTCATGTGAGCACGCGGGCAGGACAGCTGCGTCCGCTTTTGTATTTACTTTGTAGTTGTAACTGTACATGCAATCTGATGCTTGAAAACATCTAATAATGATGCATATAACTTATACTTTGGTGATTCTATCAGCTAAGTTTGTGCCCTGTATAAATTTGTACTGTAATTATTTTGTGTTTCATATTAGTCCATATGATTTTTATTCCCCCGCATTTTATTTTTAGTTTTAGCTATGAGTTCATTCTCTATTTTTTTTTTAACCTTTTCATTTTGCTCTTTTTTGTAGAAGTGCAAAAGGTCCGGCGAATTTCCTGCTTCAAGCACCTTTACTAGATATTCCGGGAAGCTTTTTTCCAAAGTTGTGAGTGAATTGACCCCTAGGCAATTATCTGTCATCCACAATTATGGGGCGGATTGCCTTCTTAAGTTTGTGAAGACTGAAGTCCCTCTTAGGTTTTTTATCTGTCATCCACAATTATCTTAGGTTTGTTTCTATGTTTCTTTTTACCTTGTACATCGTTTGCGCTTGTAGAAGTTCAGTGAACGTGTAGCCCCCATTCTGTAATAACAATAGTTTGGCAACAAGTTAGATACAACAAACTGATCGTTGTTATGATTTCCAGTTAGATACAACAACCTGATCATTCTCATCATTTTTTTAGAAAGAAGCAACTCAAATCTGGGGCTTACATGAAGGAGTGCATCTTCTTCATCTTGCAGGTATGTCTCCTCCCCTCGCATACTTGCTCCTCTTTCGCTTGATTGTCCTCCTTGATCCTGAAATATAAGCATTTTTTTCAAATAATCACATTCATATGCGATGTAACTTGAGTAATTCTACTGTATTGTTCTCCCTGTATTTACTGATTTTCAGTGTAGTCATGCAGTCTAAATTGTATTGTAATTTGAGTAATTACTGTTTTCTAGCCTAAATCCCACTGTAACTGCAGTATATCTACAGTAATTTGAGAATTTTTTTAGTGTAAATGGAGTAACTTGAGTAAATTAGACTGTAACCTAGATGTAACTTGAGTAATTACTGATATTTTGCACTGTAATTACAGTAAATTAGACTGTAACCTAGATGTAACTTGAGTAATTACTGCAGTATATCTACAGTAATTTGAGAATTTTTTCAGTGTAAATGGAGTAACTTGAGTAGATTAGACTGTAACCTAGATGTAACTTGAGTAATTACTGATATTTTGCACTGTAATTACAGTAAATTAGACTGTAACCTAGATGTAACTTGAGTAATTACTGTAACCTAGATGTAACTTGAGTAATTACTGATATTTTGCACTGTAACTACATTATATGTACAGTAGTTTGAGCAATTTTTCAGTGTAAATGGAGCAACCTGAGTAATTACAGATTTTTTCACTGTAATTACTGTTTTTTAGTCTAAATTCCACTGTAACTATAGTGTTCGTGTAAATATTTTCACTGTAATTACTGTTTTGTAGTAACTTGAGTAATTACTGATTTTTTTCATTGTAATTACTGTTTTTTGTAGTCTAAATTCCACTGTAACTACAGTATCAGGGTAAATATTTTCATTATAATTACTGTTTTGTAGTAACTTGAGTAGTTACTGATTTTTTCACCGTAATTACTTTTTTTTGTAGTCTAAATTCCATTGTAATTACTGTTTTGTAGTAACTTGAGTAATTACTGATTTTTTTCACTGTAATTACTATTTTTTTAGTCTAAATTCCATTGTAATTACTGTTTTGTAGTAACTTGAGTAATTGCTGATTTTTTCACTGTAATTACTGTTTTGTAGTCTAAATTCCACTGTAACTACAGTATATGTATTATAATTTGAGTAATTTTTCAGTGTAAATGGAGTAACTTGAGAACTAGGACCCGTTTAGTTCCTTTCCCGGGTCTCTTTTTGATTCTGGCGGGCCCGTTTAAAGGAAGAGGGGGCAAAGGGAGACAACGACAGTCGCATGACAGGAAGGAAGCGAAGGACAGGACAGGTGACAACTGTCAAACTATGGTTGGCCTAGAAATCTGACTGAAAGCGAATTCATTTTCATCCGGATGTAAAATAGACACTCATAATAATATGAACATTTACAGTAATAAATTTATATGATGTGAAAATATATGTAATGATGAATTCAATGGTATTGATTTGTTGGTGTATATGTTAATATATTTTTCTATAAACTTGTTGAAAGTATGTAAGGTTTGACTATAGACAAATTAATACGCGGAGTAAATAAAAACGGAGAGAGTAATTTGTAAAAAAAGTGACCTTTTGTGTTCTAAGGAACGACATTTATTCTATGCGGAACACAAATTTCAACACGAAGGCACAATAGTATTATTTTTTTAGCGGTAAACCAAACTTTATTGATTCATGTTTCGGCTTACAGGGATAACAAAGGGATCATGGGGTACTCCCAGCCACAAGTGGCGCCCTAACTCTAAAGTAGTACACAATTTGGCTAAATTATGAGCATCAATGTTGAGCTGACGACCTTTGAAAATAAAATCACAACTAGTAAACTCTCTAGCCTGTGCATGGATCTCCTTAATGATGGCAATGTATCTTCTCTCCGTCCACGTCTTGATTTCTTTAACCACTGTTTTGCAATCACATGCGATAACAATTCGATCCAAAGATAGATCAAGAGCTAGGGCAAGGGCCTCCCTGCACGCGAGCGCTTCCAGCATCGGCGGAACAGTTATATCATTGAACACCATTGCCGAGGACACTAGGAATTGCCCTGTGTCGTCTCTGCCAATAGTAGCAGCTGCTCCTCTTCCGCTTATTTTTGCCTCCGTCAACTTGTATCTTGGCCACACCCGGTTCAGGAGTAAGCCATCTCTGCATACCACTAGGGCGTCCCCCGTTTTGTGGGCCTTGTGTAGCTCCTATCCCCACGCTCTGGACCGTTGCAAGTTCCGCGATAAAGCTTTTGATGAAAGAGTCTGTGGCATGTAGACTCTGCAGGATACCCTCATGTATTGCTTTACACCGCACCCACCATATTGCCCACATGGTCACCACCAACTTCACCAAGCTGTCATGTGGCAGGTGTTCCATCGCGGAGAACAACCATACCTTAGCGCTCGGTTCCGTGGAAGATTGTATATAATCCATAACATCTTCATCAACTAATGACCAGACACATCGGGCAACCGAGCATTCAAAAGTGAATGGCGCTACGAATCCGGCATTCCACATAGCTGGCACTTATCATCATCAAACATGTTTCGGTTGTGGCGTACATCCTCTTTCGGTATCGTATGTTTAGCCAATCTCCACAAGAAATTACGTACTTTCCCCGGCACTTGGACAGACCATAACGATGTCCATGACTTGGCTTGAGCAGCGTAATCAGAGGAGCCAACGTTGCCTTCTAACCACTGCTCCCTTCGCCTCTTTGTGTCTGCTAGCATTCGGTATGCATATCTTACCGAGAATAAGTCGTTCCTCTCATAGTTCCATGCCCAATGGTCCTCCATCTGCCTCGTACATATAGGGATAGTTAGGATTGTCGTCGTATCTCCTGCTATGAAGACTTGGTCAAGGGCCTCCCTATTCCACGCCGCATTATGAGCATCGATCAACTCTTGTACCAATGTTGGAGGATCAGCCGACAAGCAAGCTAGCGGTCTCATTGTAGCATGTCTTGGTATCCAATTATCAAGCCATATCCTTGTAGTAGAGTCGTCGCCAATCCTTGTGATCAAACCCTGTTTGAGTACATCTCTTCCCTCAATGATTGTCCGCCACACCTGAGAGGGGTGGTTGCCCAGCTCGGCTGCCAGAATATTGCTTTGAGGGTAATAGCCGGCCTTTAAAATTCTTCTACAAAAGGAATCATCATGTTGAAGGAGTCGCCACGATTGCCTTGCTAGGAGAGCTAAATTGAACAACTCGGAATCTCGAAAGCCTCGACCTCCCATGAATTTTGGTTGGGTCATAGAATTCCATGAAACCCAAGCTGGTTTCCGTTTACCTTCTTTGCTCCCCCACCAAAATTGTCTTATAAGCTTATTTAGATGCTCACATAGGCCTCTAGGCAGTTTGAAGCATGACATTGAAAACACTAGAACTGCCTGCGCCACAGATTTAAGTAAAACTTCCTTCCCCGCTGAAGATAAACATTTCGCCATCCATCCCTTCACTTTATTCCATAACCTGTCTTTTAGATACTTAAAAGCTCCAAATTTGGATGTACCTACATCCGACGGCATGCCTAGATACTTTTCATTCAGAGTCTCATTAGGCACATTGAAGATAACTTTTATTTCATCTTTGATGGTGGTTGGACATCCCTTGCTAAAAAAATAGATGACTTTGAAGTATTGATTTTCTGCCTTGAACTCTGACAGTCTTTCTCCAACAGGTTTGACACCTCAGTCGCCCCTCCTCTAGTTGCTTTAAAGAACAACAAGCTATCATCTGCGAATAACAAATGGTCGACCGGTGGAGCTGAAGGCGCCACTTGTATCCCACCAAGTTGAGATGACTGACTTAAATTTTTCAATAGGCCTGAAAGGCCCTCTGCTGCCAATAAGAACAGGTAAGGGGAGATAGGATCTCCCTGCCGGATCCCTCTGCTAGGTCTGAACTGGTCCAATTTCTTTCCATTGAATAAAATAGAGTATGATACTGATGTGACCAGGTTCATGACAATATCAACCCACCTCTGGGAGAACCCCAACTTTAACATTATTGCTCTTAGGTACTCCCACTCCAGTCTATCATAAGCCTTCATCATGACTAGCCAGAGAACACAATGCCGGTGTTTAACTGCCTTGTTACGTTTCATAAAGTGCAAACATTCATATGCTACAATGATGTTATTTGTAATCAGGCGATCTGGTACAAAAGCAGATTGCTCCGCTGAAATGATTTACGGAAGTACCTCCTTTAGTCGGTTAGCAACAACTTTGGAAGCTATTTTGTAGAGCACATTGCACAAACTGATTGGACGAAACTATGAAAGTTGAGATGGGTTTTTTACCTTAGGGATTAAAACGAGATACGTTTGGTTAATACCTTCCGCACTCTCCTTCCCCTCTACAATCTCAAGGACTGCCTTAGTCACCTCTTCTCCACCCCCCCCCCCCCCCAGTGTTTCTGGAAGAAATGCGTCGGAAATCCGTCAGGGCCGGCGCTTTATTGGGGAACATTTGATAAAGAGTTGTTTTCACTTCATTCTCTGTGTAAGCCGCATCGAGTTGTGCTCGCATTTCATTTGTGACCTTCTCAGAGACCGAAGCTAAGACTTCATGCATGTTTGTGCATCCCTCCGAAGTATAAAGACTTTTGTAGAACTCCGTTGTCATCGAATCAAGCTCATCAACATTATCTGTTAGCTGCCCGTCCGGCCTAGCCAAGGCCTTAATCCGATTCTTTCTCCTTCGCATAGATGCTCTTTGTTGGAAATATTGTGTATTTTTGTCCCCATGTGTGAGCCAGTCCACCCGTGCCCTCTGTTTGCATAGGATCTCTTCTCTGTGATATAATTCAACCAACCTGTCCACTATTTTGATTTCATTGTGAGTTGGTCCTGTTCGTCCTGGTACACTTTTCAGAATATCTAACTGCCGAGTCAACTGCTTAATCTCCTTCTTGACGCTGCCGAAAGTGTGTCGGTCCCAGCTATTTAGGTGATCACTAAGATCCTTAAGTTTATCCCTGACATCCACAGTTGTAGCTCCCTTCGGTTTCCCGTTCCAGTTGGTTTCAATAAAGGATTGGAGATCTGAGTGCCTTTCCCACACTACCTCGTATCTGAAACTCTTCGGTCTCCTGCTTGTGTCATCTTTGTTAGTTAATTTCAGCAGTATCGGCCCATGATCTGAACATGCAGCCATCTCATTACTTAATTCAGCAAATGGAAAGAGCGAACTCCAAGCAACATCAGCAACTTCTCGGTCGAGACGGACCCTGGTAAAAGTGCCACCAGCCACTTTTTTCTCGAATGTCCATCTCCTTACTTTATATCCCGGATCACTTAAACCACATATATCCAGGGCATCCCGGAAACCATCCATCTAGCCTTGACCTTTGAGATTTACTCCTTCATGTTCAGACTGAAGAAGCACTTCATTGAAATCGCCCAAGGCTACCCATGGCAGCGTGGATGCTCCAGAAATAGAGCACAACATATCCCAAGTTTTATATCTATCTGAAACCTGAGCTTCCCCATACACGCAAGTCAACCTCCAAGGCGAAGGTACTAGCTCAGAAATAGTGGTGTCAATATGATACTTTGAGTAGCCTGTAACTTCTAACTTTATTACATCATTCCAAAAAATAACAAGTCCTCCGCTTCTGCCCGTACTACTATCAGTAAAAGATCTATCTTATCCAAAAGTTTGAGCTAATATATCGACACGTGAACTGGGCAACTGTGTTTCTACTAAGCATAGCACGGCCGGGGCAAATTTCGCCGTTATTTCACGGACCTCTCGAACTGTCACGGAATTGCCCAACCCACGACAGTTCCAACTCAAAACATTCATTGGGATCGGCGGTCCTCCAGCTCGGAGGCCGCCTCGTTCATCAAATCATCGTTCTGAACATCACCTGACTTGGCTCTCTTAGGATCTCTCTTTGGTGGGGGACTTGCTGCATTCACAACCGCTGTCACAATTGCTAGCAGGGTAGCAATGGGGTCCAGTGCAGATTGTTGCTCGGTTTGGCCCGCTTTCTTGAGCCTTTTCCTGTTCCCCTCCGTCATGTCAGTGTCCACGATCGCCTTGGCAGCGGGATCGTTAACATCTCCACAAGCTGGATCCATAACAGAACCCCCACCCCTTCCATTAGTATTGGTGGAACCTCCAGATCGGCCCAGGCCCCTGAACCACTCAGCTCGTACGTTCAGTCCGAGCTCTTCCATCATCCGCTCGACGTCGTCGCTCAAGGCCTTGCCTGAGCCTGACACCGAATGTGGATTTTCAAAGCACGTGCTTTCGGACACCCCTTATCCTTACCCTTCAATCTTGCTTTGAGATCCGTACTATACAACTAAGTTACAACATCAGATTTTCTCTTTTTTGTTTCTTCCAAATAAAACAACATATGAACTTCAAACTTTGCAAGACATCAAAACATTCTAACGACAATGTGGGATAAAACTTTCAGATATTTCGGTCCAGCATAAATATACGAAATCAGATTTTTTTTATTAAAAAATGACATTTTTAGTATTTATGATGCACGAAAAAATCAGAAAGTTTTATCTCACATTCTAGTTAGAATGTTTTGTTGTTCTGCACAATTTCAAGTTCATATGTTGTTTTATATAGAAGAAACAAAAAAGACAAAAATGTTTGCACGGATCACGATGCAGAAATGAGTGGCTAGATAAGGGGATGTCTTGAAGCCTATGCTTTCTCAAATGTTTACCGCCTGACACCGGAGAACCCATCAGATCTCTTGCCCGAAAAACTCTTGTTCCGTCGGGCGTGGGGTTCCCTAGCCTTCTTCCCTGGACGCGTGGCCGGAGACCAAAAGTCCCAGCTACCAGCGGCTGAGAGGAGAGGAGGGGATCAGAAGACTCAACGGCGTAGCAGCACGCCGCCAAGAGGACCGCCATAACCCTAACAAGAGGGGGTCACCTACGCACCAAATAGGAGTGCTCTCTTCCTTTTTTTTTGAGACAAAGGAGTGCTCTCTTCCTGAGGCACAATAGTAAGTGCAACACTCCCTCAAGTGGCGGACCTAGCCCACCGGGCCAGGGTGGGTCAGTAGTGCTACTA
The DNA here is from genome assembly GCA_039707655.1 of Elymus sibiricus. Lineage (NCBI taxonomy): Eukaryota > Viridiplantae > Streptophyta > Magnoliopsida > Poales > Poaceae > Elymus > Elymus sibiricus. The sequence goes on from CM077669.1 coordinate 89,929,911, forward strand.
TACATATACTTTTTTTACTTTGTTTTTAGCATTTCTCCTATATGGTATAAAAGCTATTTTCAAATCTCAGGGTGGGCCATGGCCCACCTTGGCCACCCTCTACCTTCGCCAGTGTCTCCCTCTAATTGGATCCACATGGTGCATGTAAAATATGACCGCATGGTGTGTTCCTCTCTCTCATCTTCATGGATTAAATGTGGCGTGAGACTCAAAACACTTCAACTTAATCGAAATGGGACTAGTATAATGACAATTGGAAAATTGAGATGGGCTCTTTAAATCAGAAATAAGGGAGTAAGGAACAAACGATGAGATCAATTCTCTAACAGATTCATACAACATTAACATTCAAGACATGTCCAATAAAATGGCATTCGGGCAGACAAATAATGATAAGAGACGTTTCGCAGGTGGAGACTTCAGACTTCAGAATAATGGACACTTTTTTTAGAGTACACTTCAGAATAATGGACACTGCGGTGTCGTGTGAATCATATTTTTATGAATGAATAATTCCTTAAAATAATTTTGAGAAAAGGATATCTGAGAATTGAACTGGGTTAGAAGCACACAATGAAGTCTATTTGAAGGTTGGATGGTGTGATCCAAATACATAGGTAGAGTTGTAGCTCCATGAGGGGCCACGACTTCCAATTACTAGAAACCATACACATAGCCACCAGATCGACACATACGTACAATCTGCCTCATGTTGGTTTTGTATGTGCTCAATTACCTGATTCAGTTCTATTTTAATTTTGAAATGTTGAGCATGGGAAGTGTCCAGAAAGGTCACATGTGAGTGCACAAATATTTGAACTACCATAGCAACCCTGGCAGGAGTCCTACAGACCATTGTTGGGCATATCATGCGAAGAAGTGGTTTGTCTATGTTATTTTGGCTCTCAAAGACATGATTTTGCACGTATCCTACATACTTAAGTAGTTGATCCCCAGTTTTTTTTTTTTAGAAAAGGAGGCTTACCTCCGGCCTCTGCATCATGATGATGCATGCGGCCCCTTTATTAACTGCGAAAAACAAATAGTCTGCGGTTCCGAACAAGCTCTCAATGAGCTATAAAACAAAGTTCAATAATAAAAAGAAACGAATGATGCCACAACCGGCAAACATAGGCCTAGATGCCTAACCATCTATCCTATTACTGGACCGCCATCCAAACCGGTTGTAGATATCCCGCGCTACCATCTCCCACCGGATAGACCCAGTAACCAAAGGCTCCCTGGTTTCCGCAGGAGTGAGTAACGACCACGTACGGATCAACGCCGATGCCCTGTGTAGTACCTGCAAGAAGTGTATATGTGATTGTCTGTTAATAACCATGTCATTTCTGCAGTTCCATATTGCCCATAGAAGTGCACACACCCCTATGCGAATATGTCTAGCGAGGCTTATATCCACCCCATTTAGCCACGTACCAAACAACATATCAATGCTATCCGAGGGAGTGATATTAAAGGCAATGCGAATTGTTTGCCACAATATTTTTGCTAACGGACACTGGAGAAAAAGGTGTTTGATTGTTTCCGCATGATCACAAAAGCTACATCGTGTATTTCCCTGCCAATTGCGTTTTGACAAATTATCCTTAGTTAGAATCACCTTCTTGTGAACAACCCACATGAAGACTTTGATTCTTAAGGGTACCTTGACCCTCCAAATATGAATCGATTTGGATATTACAGTTGTGTCAATAAGGTGCAAATACATCGATTTAACTGAAAAGATGCCAGTCGTTGTTAGCTTCCACTAAAGCCTATCGGGCTCGTCCGATAACTGAACATCCATAAGTCTTCTGACTAAGTGTAACCATTCATCCCATCGATGGCCTATCAAAGCTCGTCGAAACTGAATATTTAGAGGTACTGACTGTAATATTGAGGTAACGAACGCATCTTTACGTTGCGCAATATTATAGAGAGCCGGATACTGTACGGCTAGGGACCTCTCCCCCAACCACGTATCTTCCCAAAATCTCGTTGACCCACCATTGCCAATAATGAATTTGGTTCTATTGAAGAAATCTGTTTTCACCTTCATCAGACCTTTCCAGAAAGGTGAATCCGTGAGTCTAACGGATACCTGGGCCAAGGTTTTAGATTGTAAGTACTTATTTCTCAAAATTTGTACCCACATACCTTCAGTCTCTACAGATAGTCTGAATAGCCACTTACTAAGCAAACATCTGTTCTTTACCTCTAAATTCTCAATCCCCAGACCTCCCTGGTCCTTGGGTCTGCATATAATGTCCCATCTAGTTAACCTATATTTCTTCTTAACTTCATCGTTCTGCCAGAAGAAGCGGGATCGATAGAAGTCCAATCTTTTGCGAACCCCTACAGGTATCTCAAAGAAGGACAAGAGGAACATCGGCGTACTCGTAAGGACTGAGTTAATCAAAATGAGCCGTCCCCCGTAGGACAAAAGTTTGCCCTTCCAGCAGCTTAGTCTTTTCTCGAAACGATCCTCTATGCATTTCCATTCTTTGTTTGTTAGCTTACGATGGTGAATTGGTATACCCAGATAGGTAAACGGTAAGCATCCCAATTCACATCCGAACAACTGTTTGTAATTTTCTTGCTCTTCTTTGGCTCTCCCAAAACAGAACAATTCACTCTTGTGAAAAATTATTTTTAGGCCAGACAGTTGTTCGAACAAGCATAGAATAAGCTTCATATTTCTTGCTTTTGCTACATCGTGTTCCATAAACAAGATAGTATCATCCGCATATTGTAGTATGGACACCCCACCATCAACTAGATGTGGTACTAATCCCCCTACCATGCCTTCCTCCTTAGCCCTTCCTATTAGTATTGCTAATATGTCTGCAACTACGTTAAATAGGATAGGGGACATTGGGTCTCCCTGCCTAAGACCTTTGTGTGTCTGGAAAAAGTGGCCAATATCATTGTTGGCTTTAATTCCGACACTCCCTTTTTGTACGAAGGATTCGACGTGCCTCCTCCATAGCTCGTCAAACCCCTTCATACGTAATGCCTGCTGCAAAAATGGCCATTTGACCTTATCATATGCTTTCTCGAAATCCACTTTGAAGATAACCCCATCTAGTTTCTTCGATTGGATTTCATGAAGTGTTTCATGTAGGACAACCACCCCCTCGAGTATGTTTCTGCCCGGCATGAAAGCTGATTGACTCGGTTGCACCACCTCATGTGCAATTTGCGTCAATCTATTCGTCCCAACCTTGGTGAATATTTTGAAGCTCACGTTAAGTAGGCATATAGGTCTGAACTGTTCAATGCGCACTGCCCCCTCCTTTTTTGGCAACAATGTCACTGTCCCAAAGTTGAGGTGATGAAGCTGGAAGTGCCCATTAAAAAAGTCTTGAAACATCGGTAGTAAGTCGTCCTTGATAATGTGCCAACACCTCTTATAAAACTCAGCGGGAAACCCATCCGGTCCCGGTGCCTTATTATTCTTCATTTGTGATATTGCCTCAAACACCTCTTTCTCCGTAAACGGTGCAGTTAATATCTCATTCTCGTCAGACCCGAGTTGGGGGATATCACTGACCCACTGCTCATCCATGGACACAGTGTTGTCCTCTGAAGCCCCAAATAGTTGTTTATAGTATTCAGAGGTGTACAACTTCAGGTTCTCATGCCCGATAATTGTACCTTCATCTTGTTCTAGTTGATATATCTTTTTCTTTCTGTGTTTTCCATTAGTAATCAAATGGAAAAATTGGGTGTTGTCATCACCCTGTACTACCTGTCTCACTTTCGCTCTAAGTGCCCACTTCAATTCCTCTTCTCCGAGCAATTTTTTAAGATTTTCTTCTGCCTCGTGTTTTGATGCCCTTTCACTGTCATCTAACACCACAGATTCAGGTATTTATGTCAACATGCACACATGCCATATCATCAATTGGCCACCTCATAACCCTGCTATTTTTATTTCTCTTAACAACATGCATGAAATTGCTACCTATAATAATTCTCTCAACACGCATCTCCCTTTATCAACTCCACTACTTTTATTTCTTTCAACATGGATGAAAATACTACTTAATAAATATTTTACAACTAAAAAATAAACAAATACAACAAATCTTATGAAGTTCTAATCTGTAGTATTATATTCAAATTCAAGACAACTAAATATCATCAAAATAATATATGCAACTAATTTCAGCGTGTTCCGCCGCAACGCGCGGGTATTATCTAGTTTCTTGTTTGGTTTTGCTAAAACACATCTAGATGTGAGATAAGTATTGCACATCTAAGTCCTATATCATTGATCTTACATGGAGATTCGTGTGGGTATTTTCTTTTCCTTTTCCTTTTTCTTTTTATGTTTGATTTAGTCATTTAGATGTGCAATAACTATGTCACATCTAGATGTGTCCTAGACACACCCTTTCTTGTTATAGCAAGTCATGAGAGGTAATAGTTACTTGTATCATGGGTGAGCCACGAGAGTGCTGAAGAAGAAATCAGTGATTCTTGGGTCATCTCCGCAGTGCCTGGTTGTTGAGCCATATCCGCAGTGACTCGTGTCACCGTTCACGCGACCACTGCCTATGAGTGTGCCGACATCTCCGCTGGTCTATCGGTGAGGCAGTAGCGGGGCTTCCCATGCTTGCGGTGGGCTTGTTGCTGTCGGTCGGTATGACCGGGACGCGAGTTGGTGTGAGCCAGCCTGCTTATTCGGTGACCAGGGAAATCCCGGTATTTGCTAGTGCGTCGACCGCTCAAAGCAAGTACAATAGTGGGCTTATAGCCCGCTTACATGGTATTTATGTCTACGTGGAGGAGAGAAAGATTAAAAAGTAAAGAGAGTGGGCTCTCATGCAAGAACCTAACTATATGCGTACTCCCTAAGCAAATACAATAAATATAAAAAAAGAGATAGAAAGAAGAAGAAAAAAAATACTCTTATAACCAACCTTATAGCCAGCCTTATTGTATGTGTGGCTATAAATGATGACTATACGTGACATGACAATATCATATAGTGAGACAGTGAGCTATACTATTAACCATGCTCTCATGGATCTTCGCCATTGGTGCCACCACCTGGCCTGCTGCACACATAGCCATCGCCATTCCTACTTTATATTATTACTAGAAGCGTTGGACGCGCTTTGCTGTGCCGCTGAATTTGTTGAGATTCTCAAATTTCTTTACTCACTCTATTTGAAAATATATGGTGTATTATTTTTTTGAAAATTCAAACCTCTTTAAATCTGATTAAATTTGTAGAGAAATATATCACAATTCTTAATATCAAGTCAATGTTATTAGATTCATCAGGAAATTAATTTCAATATATTTTTTGTTTAATATTGTGCAAGTCGATATTTTTGGCTCTGAACTTGGTCAAAATTACATAAATTTGACTTTCCAAAAAACTAATAATCCTTATGTTTTGAAATTGATGGAGTATTTACTTTGGCCGGTGGGGAAGACGATGGAGTGTGTTTTATGTTTATTTATAATGCGGTTATTTGGTGGGTCTTTCGCGTTGTCATTCTGTGTTATCCGCTAATCAAACCATATTTATGTGGAGATATTTTTTCATCGTTGGTTGCGTGTACTTTATTCGGCTATAATATCACATGGTGACGCTTTTTTCGTGGTGATAGGAGTCTGTGAGGGTTAATATATTTTTATAGGCATGTTGCTGCTGATTGATTTTAAAAATCATTGGCCCGATGAAAATTGTAAACCAAATTCAATATTGAATACCTCAATCGAATGAAAGAGCTTTAAAATTAGGAAACATAGAGACTTCAAATAAATTAATGGGAGAGCTCCTTGAGAAATTGTTGACCCGGTCAAAATCGGGCGGCCCTCTTCTAAATTGAAACCTTAATTAGTTGTGAAGATTTAAAAATTAGGAGCATAGTGTATTGTATTAAAAAATTAATGAAGGAGATTGTTGACCCGGTCAAAATTGGGTGACCAAAATCCAATTGGAGACTTCAATTGATTGTAAGGCCTTCAATCCTAGAAGGTTTAGTCATATAGTATATTTTGCAAATATCCTACATTGTATCTTGGGGACAGGGAAGGCCACGCGAAGTGCGTTCAGTGCAGCTTGAGGCACAGGAAGTGCAGGCTGCTGGGGGCCAAGCTGAGGTTGTGTGTGCATAGCGGCCGGGGCTAGGGGCTAGCTGTTGTTGTGTGTGACGTGCAGGTTGTTGGGTGTCCCCATGGCCGGGACTTAGGATCCCGGTGCAAAATGCAAATAGGAGCCTTAAAATTTCTAGAATACACGTTTCTGTAATAAAAGAAATTTGAATAAATTCAAACACTGCATCAATTATAGGCTTGCCAAGATAATACAAGAGAAAATAGACTGAACCTGAATTTTTAAACCAGCAACTATCTTGGAAATCTTGGTGTGTAGCAACTTGATTAACTAACCTACTATATATCACTAGTGCAGAACCGGCCACTAGTCCCGTTGGGAAGGCCTTTAGAGCATCTCTAGCAGACCCCGCATAACGCCGACCCGCAAAACGCGTTTGCAGTTCGCGGAAAAACGGCTTTGCGGGCCGGCGTGGACGGCCGCAGAGGCAGACCCCGCAAAACGGACCCGTATAAAAGGATATGCGCGGAATATGCTCTTTTACGGGTCAGCTTTGCGGGGTCTGGTCTGACGCCGCTGCCGCCGGTCCGCAAATATCAATACCACACCACAAAAATACAACAATCGTCCACACTACAAAATAATTATTCAGAAAATGAGTTTTACCAGCACAATACAACAATCATCCACATTACAAATAATTATTCAAATCACCGAAGCAAACTAAATAATGCAATATAAAACTTGTCCCGAATACAAATAACACATGAATTAAATAAAAATGAATAGAAAAATGAGTTTTGTTACTGTCCAGCCCTTTGCCAATGGTGCTCAATGAGATCCTCCTGAAGCTAAAAGTGGGTGTTTGCATTTTCAATCTCCTTGTATGTTTGAATAAAAGCTCTAATGCGGTTAGGGTCTCTAGCTGGTTTGACACGGCTACCCACATTGTCGTAGAAGAACTCTAAGTTCATGTCTCTCTCATCTTCGAGAATCATATTGTGAAGGATAACACAGCATGTCATGATGTTTTTCAAGGTCCGCTTGTCCCAAAAACGAGCAGGACCACGAACAATGGCAAACCTAGATTGCAAAACCCCGAATGCTCTTTCAATGTCTTTTCGGGCTGCCTCTTGCACCCTTGCAAATTCTCATTCTTTTCTATTTTTGGGTTCTTTGATGCTCTTGACAAATGTGCACCAAGAAGGGTATATACCATCTGCAAGATAGTACCCTTTTGTGTATTCATGCCCATTGATAGTGTAGTTGCAAGCAGGAGCATCACCACTAGCAAGCCTAGCAAACAAATGAGACCGTTGCAACACATTGATATCATTGAGAGTGCCCAGCATACCAAAAAAGCAATGCCAAATCCATAAATCCTCGGATGCTACGGCCTCTAGCACAATTGTTGCATCACGAGACTTGCCACAATACATTCCCTGCCATGCCTTCGGGCAATTTTTCCAATTCCAATGCATACAGTCAATGCTACCTAGAATGCCAGGCCAACCTCTCCTCTCATTAGATGCCATCAATTTTTTTGTGTCATCCTCGTTGGGTGCCCGAAGATATTCAGGACCAAAGACACGGATGATCACTTTGGCAAACCTACGCACTGACTCAATTGTGGTATCCTCACCAATGCGAAGGTACTCATCGGCATAGTCAGCCGGAACGCGATACCCGCATAGCTGCCGAGATTTTTTGATATGCACTAAATCCCTTCAACCCCGTGGCATTTCTTCTTTGAGTAAAATACCGACAATTTGCCTCGCAAGCTTGAACAATTTTCACAAAGAGAGATCGGCGCATTCGGTACCTTCTCCGGAAGAGGTGCGGTGGATATGTTGGATTCTCCGCGAAGTAGTCTTGCATCAACATCTCGTTCCCGAGATGGCGATTTCGAGGAATGCAAAGATGGCCGACGGTCGATCCTCGCCGCCTCTTTCGGTTCTCGTCTTCGTGCTCCTTCACGGCAAGGGCCATCACCAACGTCTGCCGCCGATAGTTTGCAAGCAGCGTCTCAACATCCGAGTCGTCCGAATCGGACGAATCGTCGAGCAAAAACTTCTCGCACGGGCTCAATTCCATCTACATGAACAGAAATCGCACGCCGCGTCAACCAACTATGCATAGCGCTCGGCACAAAGCACAAGCAAACACTCACCGGCGGCTCGTGGGCAGGGCGATCCCGGGCGGCGACTAGGGGCGGCTCGAGGGCGGTCGATCCCCGGCGGCGACGTCGACCAGGGGCGGCTCGTCTCGCCGGATCCGGGGGCGGTGCAGCGTATCGGTGATGGAGGGTGGGGGCGCCCTCGCGGCGCGATTCCGCCCGTATATTTGGCCGGAATCGCCGGCGGCGGACGGGCGGAACTACTGGCGGGTGGCGACGGAAGGAGGTGGGGAAAGGGCGCAGGCTGAAATGTTCCTCCCGCCAATCGCTTTCCTGGGATACGGGGCACCGTAGGGGCGAGGCGGAAACCTGCGTATTCGCGGGTTGGGGCCGAGATTTTGCCGCGCCCCTCAAAAAAATTTACGGGCCGGCCGCGTTTGCGGGGTCTGTTCGGGCGGGATTTTCCGCGCCGACCCGCATTTTGGCGGTTATTTTGCGGGTCGGGGCTTTTTACGGGGTCTGCTAGAGATGCTCTTAGTCCCGGTTCCCCAACCGGGACTAAAGTATAGGGACTAAAGCCCCCCCCCCTAGTCCCGGTTGGCCAGGAACCGGGACTAAATACCGGCCACGTGGCCGGCTGCGGCCGCGGTGAGCCGGGGACCTTTACTCCCGGTTGGTGAGACCAACCAGGACTAAAGGTTTTGGCTTTATTGTTTGTTTTTCCTTTTCATTTTCTGTTTTTCATTTAATTTTTTTTTCATTTCAAACATATTTTACGCTACTACATAATGTATACGTTATGCATATATAATAGAATTTCTCGTAGAACCAATCATATATCATAGAATTTCTCGTACGACCATGCACACACACACACACACATACACACACACACACACACACACACACACATATATATATATATATATATATATATATATATATACAATTTGATATATATAATTTCTCCTACAATTTGCAGATCATTACATCTTGAAATGGTATTCTCCGTCGGGAGCTATGACCTGCTCAAGCAAAAAATCCCGCCATTCCCTCTTGAAGTGCTCGTATGCGGTCCGTTGGTAGGAGCCTATCGCGCATCTCCACCATCTTTAAAGAAGGAGATCAATATGATCATGATAAATAAAATTGTGTGTATATATATTAGATCATGATAAATAAAATTGTGAATAGTGTTTACGTACCCAAAGATGTCTTTCATCGATCTTCTTTTCGGTCATAAAGCAAATGTTCTCGCAAACGTAGTATGCACATAAATTAGTCCTGATTGCTTGTTTCATGGACTATGCGAGAATAGAATTCAATCAGATAATAATCAAGCATGATAATGGTATTGAAACTAGAATTAAAGAGATGCGCGGACGTAGCTAGTACTACTTAATTATAATTACCTTGGACCGTCGCCATCTCAGCTCTGGTTTCCATTTACCGTCAATCTCTTCGATGAACTTTTTCCAAACCCTGCCCGGCAAAGAAAATGAATAAAGGATCTATTAATTACTTGATATCAGGAATTGAACTAAAGAGGCCGACATAGTGCGATAATGATTGAAATTACCTGTCGAGCATCAAATACATGTTTTTGTATTCGTTAGAGTCTTTGTTTAGTGAGTCCAGTACTTCAACAGTTCCCTCGTTAACTCTAATGATTAGCAGGATCCAGTGGTATCTGCGTACACGTTTGTATAATTAAGCGGGCACGCATTGTGCATTCAACTACACACTTAACATCGAGTAAGCAAAAATAGAATTTGTAGTACAAGACAGTAAAGGCTCACCTGAAGTTGTAAGGAAGTAGTATTTCTGGTTTGGTATATAGTCTCTTCAAAAACATTAGCAAGCTTTTCTCTATGTCTTTTTCGTACTTAGTTAACACCTCTTCATTAACGGTATTTGGGTCAATGAACCCAATGCCATGGACTCCATCTCTATTCAATTCAAAAATCTTCATTCTGCATAATACCACACAAAAGAATATAGTGAGGATAATTAATTACAGCCAATGAAAGAGCTGAGTTAGAGACTTAAATTACAGCAGAAACAAATCACTTACAGACAAAGAGAAGGAACCATCACGGGATCAGTACTACAGCTCGAATATTACAGCTCGAATACAACGCGGGCGGGCGGTTGACACCCAAAGAGAAGGAACCATCACGGGATCATAGCTCGGGTGAGATCCCTGAAAAACCTGCCAGGTATTGGAGAACCTCGCGTCCAACGCAGCCATGTAGCGTCGGACGTGCTCGTCCTCCTCCCTGACACGGCGATGTACCTCCTCCGCGGGGGGCGGCTCCCTCCACACCGACAGTGGTCCACGCGACCGCCACCAAAGAACCTCCGGGTCGACGACGGGAGCCTGATTCCTCACCAAGCTACGCACCCCGGAAGGTAGCACCTCCCAGTGCCAGCCCGGCGGAGCCTGGTCCCGGACATGGCCCCTCTCAAGCAGGTGGTCACCGCCGAGTCGACGATGAGGATGCGGGATGGGCATCGTCGACTCGAGAACTTATAAACGTGGGATTTGCATAACAATGATTATCATTTTATTATGCTACTCATATTTATAAATAAATTCAGCAACATCTAAACATCAAACATCTAAACAAACGTGGGATTAGCTAATCAGCAACATCTATACACATCTAAACGTGGGATTTGCATAACAATGATTATCATTTTATTAAACATCTATCTAAACATCAAACATCTATCTAAGTATCAAACATCTATCTAAACATCAAACATCAAACATCTAAACATCTAAACATCTATCAAACATCTAAACATCTAAACATCTGAATGGATTTGGGGATCAAGGGCATCACCTTGACGAACGGGCCGGTCGGACGGGAAGAGCTGGAGGCAGGGGGGTCGATGGAGGTGGCGGCACCGGGGTAAGACTAGCAACCTTTCAAGAGACATAAATAAACAAATGTTACTTTTACTAAATGTGACCTATCTCAAATAAACAAATACACTGCTATCCTAATGTGAGAATAACATTCTTGTAACGGACGTGGAGTATTTGAGCTCGAGCTCAAATGCACCCGCATGAACAGTACAATCGAAAAAAAATTCAAAACATTTCGAAAAATTCTGAATTTTTTTTGTGATGAACTTTGACAAATGTTTGAAGCGCTTGCAAATTTTCATGATGAGATCACATTCTAGGAAGGCGTGACAAAATAAACAAAAACGATGCTCTGAAAATGCTATTTTTGAAAGCATTTTGAAACACTGATTTTGTTTTTTTTTTGCCACACCTTCCTCGAATGTGATCTCATGGTGAAAATTTGCAAGCACTTAGAAAATTTGTCAAAGTTCATCATAAAAAAAATTCAGAATTTTTCTGAAATGTTTTGAATTTTTTTCGATTTTACTGTTCATGCAGGTGCATTTGAGCTCGAGCTCAAAAGGGTACTTTCCTCTTGTAACAAATTATAAATGTAAGTATGCTTTCTTTTTAATCGTAAACCAAGCAACAGCCACAAGACACCATCATCTTACGATGATCTCCTAAGCGTCATTTCTTGTTTTTTATGGCTTCGTAGCAACGCACGGGCATTGTGCTAGTAATGTAGAAAAATTCAAGGACAATTTATACTAATGGGTGGATCAATCTCATCAATCTCATCAATTTCTACTAGTGAGGATAATGCTTATCCGATTGCAGCATATAGGCAGGCCGGTGGCCATGGCGCCGCCGCGCTCGGGCAGGCCGGCGGCCATGGCGCTGCCGCGCGCGCTCGGGCATGGCGAGGGGGCACGATGAGGTCGGGGAGGCCGAACAGAGAGGGGGGGAGGAGGCGGAGGCTCACCGTGGGAGGAGTGGGCGCAGCAGGGGCTCGTCGGCGGGCAGCAGGGGGCGGGCCGACGTCGAGGTCTGGCGGCGAGGAGCGGCGACGGAGACGAGCAGCCTGGCGGCGTGGTGTCGTTTCGGTGTCGGGGGGGGAGAAAATGAGGAGGGAGCGCGCGCTTTAAATACACCGGGACTCTTTAGTCCCGGTTGGTATGAGCAACCGGGACTAAAGACCCTTTAGTCCCGATTGCTATCACCAACCGGGACTAAAGGGGTGCCTTTAGTCCCGGTTGGTGAATCCAACCGGGACTAAAGGTCCATCTTTCGGCGGCCAAAATCCCGCGCGGGAAGGGACCTTTAGTCCCGGTTGGATACACCTGTTGGGGAACGTTGCATGGGAAACAAAAATTTTCCTACGCACACATAAGATCTATCCATGGTGATGAGCATCTACGAGAGGGAGAGTGAATCTACATACCCTTGTAGATCGCTAAGCGGAAGCGTTTAAGAAACGCGGTTGATGTAGTCGAACGTCTCCGCGATCCAAATCGCAAGTCGTCCCTCGATCCGATCACGAACTAGTGCCGAACGGACGGCACCTCCGCGTTCAACACACGTACGGCTTGATGACGCCTTCACCTCCTCGATCCAGCGAGCGATGATGAAGTAGTGGTTGAGTTCCAGCAGCACGACGGCGTGGTGATGGTGGTGAGGAACAATCTCTGCAGGGCTTCGCCAAGCACTACGGAGATTATGACGGAGGAATTAGAGGGCTAGGGTTGCCGGCACACGGCTTGGGAAATCCTGATGTGTCCCGTGTGCTAGCCCTGCCCCTCTATTTATATGTTGAGCCTTGGGGTCTAAACTTGGAGTAAAAGCCTCCTCCGGGTCGGTTTTGCCCGCACAAGGTCGGTTTGGCCCGCAGGAAAAGAGTCCAACTCGGATCCCTGCCGAACCGTGCACAGCCGCGCACAAGCGGTAGTACCGCTTCACACAAGCGGTAGTACCGCTTGGGCGGTAGTACCGCTTCACACAAGCGGTAGTACCGCTCCGGCGGTAGTACCGCTTCACCAAGCGGTAGTACCGCTTACGCGGCAGCAAAACTACTTTTTGCACTTTCCAATACCTCGTGGGCTTTATCCCTTTGGCCCATATAAAGTGTTGCTGCACCCGAACACTTCGGTAAACATCCGGAACCCCTTCCGGTGAACTCCGGAACTCTTCCGGAGATCAAAACACTATTATCACATATATCAATCTTTACCTCTGGACTATTCCGGAGATCCTCGTCATGTCCGGGATCTTATCCGGGACTCCGAACAACTTTCGGTCACCAACATAATAACTCAATTATACTAATCGTCACCAAACGTTAAGTGTGTAGACCCTGCGGGTTCGAGAACTATGTAGACATGACCGAGACACCTCTACGGCCAATAACCAATAGCGGGACCTGGATGCCCATATTGGCTCCTACATATTCTACGAAGATCTTTTATCGGTCGAACCTCTATGTCAAGGATTCAGTTAATCCCGTATGCTATTCCCTTTGTTCTTCGGTATGTTACTTGCCCGAGATTCGATCGTCGGTATCACTATACCTAGTTCAATCTCGTTACCGGCAAGTCTCTTTACTCGTTCCGTAATACAAGATCTCGTGGCTAACACTTTAGTCACATTGCTTGCAAGGCTCATTGTGATGTTGTATTACCGAGTGGGCCCTGAGATACCTCTCCGTCATACGGAGTAACAAATCCCAGTCTTGATCCATGCCAACCCAACAGACACCCTCGAAGATACCTGTAGAGCACCTTTATAGTCACCCAGTTACGTTGCGACGTTTGATACACACAAGGTATTCCTCCGGTGTCAGTGAGTTGCATGATCTCATGGTCAAAGGAACAGATACTTGACATGCAGAAAACAATAGCAATAAACTGACACGATCAAATGCTACGTTTACAGTTTGGGTCTTGTCCATCACATCATTCTCCTAATGATGTGATCCCGTTATCAAATGACATCTCATGTCAATGGCTAGGAAACCTTAACCATCTTTGATCAACGAGCTAGTCAACTAGAGGCTTACTAGGGACACAGTGTTGTCTATGTATCCACACATGTATTTGAGTTTCCAATCAATACAATTATAGCATGGATAATAAACGATTATCATTAACAAGGAAATATAATAATAACCAATTTATTATTGCCTCTAGGGCATATTTCCAACAGTCTCCCACTTGCACTAGAGTCAATAATCTAGTTCACATCACTATGTGATTTACATTGTAATGAATCGAACACCCATGCAGTTCTGGTGTTGTTCATGTTTAGCCCTTGGAAGAGGTTTAGTCATCGGATCTGCAACATTCAGATCCGTGTGTACTTTGCAAATATTTATGTCGTCCTCCTTGATGTAATCGCGGATGGAATTGAAACGTCGCTTTATGTGTCTGGTCCTCTTGTGAAATCTTGGTTCCTTGGCTAGAGCAATGGCACCAGTATTATCACAAAACAGAGTCATTGGGTTAAGTGCACTTGGCACTACTCCAAGATCTGTCATGAACTCCTTCATCCAGACACTTTCCTTCGCCGCCTCCGAGGCAGCGATGTACTCCGCTTCGCATGTAGAATCAGCTACCACGCTTTGCTTGGAACTGCACCAGCTAACCGCACCCCCATTAAGAATAAATACGTATCCGGTTTGCGACTTAGAGTCATCCGGATCAGTGTCAAAGCTTGCATCGACGTAACCCTTTACGACGAGCTCTTGATCACCTCCATAAACGAGAAACATGTCCTTAGTCCTTTTCAGGTACTTCAGGATATTCTTGACCGCCGTCCAGTGTTCCATTCCTGGATCACTTTGAAACCTTCCGGCCATACTTATGGCAAGGCTGACATCGGGTCTTGTGCACAACATTGCATACATGATAGAGCCTATGGCTGAAGCATAGGGGATGACACTCATCTTTTCTCTATCTTCTGCAGTCACTGGGCATTGAGTCTTACTCAACTTCACACCTTGCAATACAGGCAAGAACCCCTTCTTGGACTGATCCATTTTGAACTTCTTCAAAACTTTGTCAAGGTATGTGCTTTGTGAAAGTCCTATTAAGCGTCTCGATCTATCTCTATAGATCTTGATGCCTAATATGAAAGCAGCTTCTCCTAGGTCCTTCATTGAAAAACTCTTGTTCAAATATTCCTTCACGCTTTCCAACATTTCTATATTGTTTCCAATCAGTAATATGTCATCCACATATAATATTAGAAACGCTATAGAGCTCCCACTCACTTTCTTGTAAATACAAGCTTCTCCGTAAACTTGTATAAACTCGAACGCTTTGATCACCTCATCAAAACGAAGATTCCAACTCCGAGATGCTTGCACCAGTCCATAAATGGATCGCTGGAGTTTGCAAACTTTGTCAGCATTCTCTGGATCGACAAAACCTTCTGGTTGCATCATATACAACTCTTCCTTAAGGTAACCGTTAAGGAACGCTGTTTTGACATCCATCTGCCAAATTTCATAATCGAAAAAGGCAGCTATTGCTAACATGATTCTGACGGACTTAAGCATCGCTACGGGTGAGAAGGTCTCATCGTAGTCAACTCCTTGAACTTGTGAAAAACCCTTTGCCACAAGTCGAGCTTTATAGACGGTGACATTACCGTCCGCGTCCGTCTTCCTCTTAAAGATCCATTTGTTCTGAATGGCCTTACGCCCTTCAGGTAATACTTCCAAAGTCCATACTTTGTTTTCATACATGGATCCCATCTCGGATTTCATGGCCTCTAACCACTTATCGGAATCCGGGCCCATCATCGCTTCTCCATAGCTCGTAGGTTCATCGTTGTTTAACAACATGACCTCTAAGACAGGGTTGCCGTACCACTCAGGAGCAGTACGCGTCCTTGTCGACCTACGAGGTTCGATAGCAACTTGATCCAAAGCTTCATGATCATCATCATTAACTTCCTCTTCAGCTAATGTAGGCTCCACAGAAACAACTTTCTGCACTGCGCTACTCTCAGGTTGAAGTAAAGGTTCAACAACCTCATCAAGTTCTATCTTCCTCCCACTCAATTCTTTCGAGAGAAACTCTTTCTCAAGAAATGTTCCGTTTTTAGCGACAAACACTTTGCCCTCGGATCTGAGGTAGAAGGTATACCCAATTGTCTCTTTTGGGTATCCTATGAAGACGCATTTCTCCGCTTTGGGTTCCAGCTTTTCAGGCTGAAGCTTTTTGACATAAGCATCACATCCCCAAACTTTAAGAAACGACAGCTTTGGCTTCTTGCCAAACCAAAGTTCATATGGCGTCGTCTCAACGGATTTCGATGGTGCCCTATTTAAAGTGAATGCAGCTGTCTCTAATGCATAACCCCAAAACGATAGTGGCAAATCGGCAAGAGACATCATAGATCGCACCATATCCAATAAGGTTCGATTACGACGTTCGGACACACCATTACGCTGTGGTGTTCCAGGCGGTGTTAATTGTGAAACAATTCCACACTGTCTTAAGTGACTGCCAAACTCATAACTCAGATATTCTCCTCCTCGATCAGATCGTAGGAATTTAATCTTCTTGTTACGATGATTCTCAACTTCACTCTGAAATTGTTTGAACTTTTCAAATGTTTCAGACTTGTGTTTCATTAAGTAAATATACCCATATCTACTTAAGTCATCAGTGAAGGTGAGAAAGTAACGATAACCACCGCGCGCCTCAATACTCATTGGACCGCACACATCAGTATGTATGATTTCCAATAAGTCACTTGCCCGTTCCATTGTTCCAGAGAACGGCGTTTTAGTCATCTTGCCCATGAGGCATGGCTCACATGTGTCAAGTGATTCAAAATCAAGTGACTCCAAAAGTCCATCAGCATGGAGCTTCTTCATGCGTTTTACGCCAATATGACCTAAACGGCAGTGCCACAAGAAAGTGGTATTATCATTATCAATTCTATATCTTTTGGCATCAATGTTATGAACATGTGTATCATTACTATCGAGATTCAACAAGAATAAACCCCTCACATTGGGTGCATGACCATAAAAGATATTACTCATATAAATAGAACAACCATTATTCTCTGATTTAAATGAGTAACCGTCTCGCAATAAACAAGATCCAGATATAATGTTCATGCTTAACGCAGGCACCAAATAACACTTATTTAGGTTCATCACTAATCCCGACGGTAATCGAAGAGCGAGCGTGCCGACGGCGATCACATCAACCTTGGAACCATTTCCCACGCGCATCGTCACTTCGTCATTTGCCAGCCTCCGTCTATTCCGCAGTTCCTGTTTTGAGTTGCAAATATGAGCAACCGCACCGGTATCAAATACCCAGGCACTACAACGAGAGTTGGTAAGGTACACATCAATAACATGTATATCATATATACCTTGTTTGTTGTTGGCCGCCTTCTTGTCAGCCAAATACTTGGGGCAGTTCCGCTTCCAGTGTCCAGTTCCCTTGCAATGAAAACACACAGTTTCTGGTTTGGGTCCAGCCTTGGGTTTCTTCACGAGAGGAGCAACTGCTTTGCCACTCTGCTTGGAGTTACCCTTCTTACCCTTGCCATTTTTTTGAAACTAGTGGTTTTATTGACCATCAACACTTGATGCTCCTTCTGAATTTCAGACTCAGCGGCTTTCAGCATCGCAAACAGCTCGGCGACTGACTTGTTCATCCCGTGCATGTTATAGTTCAACACGAAGCTCTTGTAGCTAGGTGGCAATGATTGAAGAACTCTGTCAGTGATAGCCTCTGGCGGAAGGGGCATCCCTAACTCAGCCAGACGGGTGGAGTACCCAGACATTCTGAGCACGTGGTCACTGATAGACCCGTTCTCCTCCATCTTGCAAGCATAGAACTTATCGGAGATCTCATATCTCTCGATCCGGGCATTCTTCTGAAAGATAAACTTCAACTCCTGGAACATCTCATATGCTCCATGACGTTCAAAACGTCTTTGAAGTCCCGGTTCTAAGCCATACAACATTGCACATTGAACTATTGAGTAATCATCAGAACGAGCCTGCCAGGCGTTCACAACGTCTAGAGACTCAACTGGAGCGGGTGGATCACCAAGCGGTGCATCAAGGACATAAGCCTTCTGGGAAGCCGTAAGGATAATCCTTAGATTACGGGCCCAGTCCACAAAGTTACTTCCATCATCTTTCAACTTAGCTTTCTCTAGGAACGCATTAAAATTCAGGGGTGCTACTGCGCGAGCCATGATCTACAACATAAATATAGCAAAGACAACTTAGACTATTGTTCTAGATAATGAGTTTTAGTTAATCATATTTAAAAAACTCCCACTCAAATTGACATCCCTCCGATCATTCGAGTGTAACATGATCCAAATCCACCAACTCAAGTCCGATCATCACGTGAGTTGAGGTGGTTTCAATGGTGAACATCTTCATGTTGATCATATCTACTATATGACTCATGTTCGACCTTTCGGTCTCTTGTGTTCCGAGGCCATGTCTGTACATGCTAGGCTCGTCAAGTTTAACCCGAGTGTTCCGCACGTGCAACATGGCTTGCACCCGTTGTATGCGAACGTAGAGTCTATCACACCCGATCATCACGGCGTGTCTCGAAACGACGAACTTTCGCAACGGTGCACACTTGGGGAGAACACAATTTATCTTGAAATTTAAGTGAGGGATCACCTTATAATGCTACCGTCGTCCTAAGCAAAATAAGATGCATAAAAGGATTAACATCACATGCAAATCATAAGTGACATGATATGGCCATGAACTTGTGCTTTTGATCTCCATCTCCAAAGCACCGGCATGATCTCCATCGTCACCGGCATGACACCATGATCTCCATCATCTTGATCTCCATCAACGTGTCGCCATAAGGTTGTCGCGCCGACTGTTGCTTCCACGACTATAGCTAACGTTTAGCGATAAAGTAAAGCATTACATAGCGCTTAATGATTGACACGCAGGTCATACAATAATTAAAGACAACTCTATGGCTCCTGCCAGTTGCCGTACTCATCGACATGCAAGTCGTGATATTCTATACAACACATGATCATCTCATACATCACATATATCTCATCATGTAATTGGCCATATCACATCACAACATACCCTGCAAAAACAAGTTAGACGTCCTCTAATTGTTGTTGCAAATTTTACGTGGCTGCTACGGGTTTGCAAGAACCGTTCTTACCTACGCAAAACCACAACGTGGTGTAGTGATTGCTTTTTGATCTTCTAAAAGAACCCTCTTCATTGAACCGATTCAACTAAAGTGAGAGAGACAGACACCCGCCAGTCACCTTTATGCAACAAGTGCACGCAGCGGTAAAACCAGTCTCGCGTAAGCGTACGCGTAATGTTGGTCCGGGCCGCTTCATCTCACAATACCGCTGAATCAAGTATCAACTAGTAACGGCAAGCAATATGTATACACCCACGCCCACAACTCGTTTGTGTTCTACTCGAGATCTCATCTACGCATAGACCTAGCTCAGATGCCACTGTTGGGGAACGTTGCATGGGAAACAAAAATTTTCCTACGCACACATAAGATCTATCCATGGTGATGAGCATCTACGAGAGGGAGAGTGAATCTACATACCCTTGTAGATCGCTAAGCGGAAGCGTTTAAGAAACGCGGTTGATGTAGTCGAACGTCTCCGCAATCCAAATCGCAAGTCGTCCCTCGATCCGATCACGAACTAGTGCCGAACGGACGGCACCTCCGCGTTCAACACACGTACGGCTTGATGACGCCTTCACCTCCTCGATCCAGCGAGCGATGATGAAGTAGTGGTTGAGTTCCAGCAGCACGACGGCGTGGTGATGGTGGTGAGGAACAATCTCTGCAGGGCTTCGCCAAGCACTACGGAGATTATGACGGAGGAATTAGAGGGCTAGGGTTGCCGGCACACGGCTTGGGAAATCCTGATGTGTCCCGTGTGCTAGCCCTGCCCCTCTATTTATATGTTGAGCCTTGGGGTCTAAACTTGGAGTAAAAGCCTCCTCCGGGTCGGTTTTGCCCGCACAAGGTCGGTTTGGCCCGCAGGAAAAGAGTCCAACTCGGATCCCTGCCGAACCGTGCACAGCCGCGCACAAGCGGTAGTACCGCTTCACACAAGCGGTAGTACCGCTTGGGCGGTAGTACCGCTTCACACAAGCGGTAGTACCGCTCCGGCGGTAGTACCGCTTCACCAAGCGGTAGTACCGCTTACGCGGCAGCAAAACTACTTTTTGCACTTTCCAATACCTCGTGGGCTTTATCCCTTTGGCCCATATAAAGTGTTGCTGCACCCGAACACTTCGGTAAACATCCGGAACCCCTTCCGGTGAACTCCGGAACTCTTCCGGAGATCAAAACACTATTATCACATATATCAATCTTTACCTCTGGACTATTCCGGAGATCCTCGTCATGTCCGGGATCTTATCCGGGACTCCGAACAACTTTCGGTCACCAACATAATAACTCAATTATACTAATCGTCACCAAACGTTAAGTGTGTAGACCCTGCGGGTTCGAGAACTATGTAGACATGACCGAGACACCTCTACGGCCAATAACCAATAGCGGGACCTGGATGCCCATATTGGCTCCTACATATTCTACGAAGATCTTTTATCGGTCGAACCTCTATGTCAAGGATTCAGTTAATCCCGTATGCTATTCCCTTTGTTCTTCGGTATGTTACTTGCCCGAGATTCGATCGTCGGTATCACTATACCTAGTTCAATCTCGTTACCGGCAAGTCTCTTTACTCGTTCCGTAATACAAGATCTCGTGGCTAACACTTTAGTCACATTGCTTGCAAGGCTCATTGTGATGTTGTATTACCGAGTGGGCCCTGAGATACCTCTCCGTCATACGGAGTAACAAATCCCAGTCTTGATCCATGCCAACCCAACAGACACCCTCGAAGATACCTGTAGAGCACCTTTATAGTCACCCAGTTACGTTGCGACGTTTGATACACACAAGGTATTCCTCCGGTGTCAGTGAGTTGCATGATCTCATGGTCAAAGGAACAGATACTTGACATGCAGAAAACAATAGCAATAAACTGACACGATCAAATGCTACGTTTACAGTTTGGGTCTTGTCCATCACATCATTCTCCTAATGATGTGATCCCGTTATCAAATGACATCTCATGTCAATGGCTAGGAAACCTTAACCATCTTTGATCAACGAGCTAGTCAACTAGAGGCTTACTAGGGACACAGTGTTGTCTATGTATCCACACATGTATTTGAGTTTCCAATCAATACAATTATAGCATGGATAATAAACGATTATCATTAACAAGGAAATATAATAATAACCAATTTATTATTGCCTCTAGGGCATATTTCCAACAACACCAACCGGGACTAAAGGGCAATTTTCGATTTTTGTTTTTTGTTTTGTTTTTCTAAACAGGACAATTTCTGTTTTTAGATTTGGAATAACTTTTAGAATATTTAGAGTTTTTGAATGAATCTTTTTGCTTTAGGTCAAAAAAAATATAAACTTTGTGTTAGTGCCAGTAGTTTTCATATTTAAATAGTTTAAATTTGAATTCTTTTGAAATTTGTGTGAATCACTAGTTTGTGAATAACTTTAGTTTAAAATTAGATGTTTGAGTGATTGTTTTTCCTGTTGTTTAATATTAGTATGTTTTATCATTATGTTCAATCCGGGAATTTTTACGATATTTTAAATAGGTGTTTTAATCAAAACTAGATCCTGTTTAACTCTTTTAGTTTTATACCTTCATCTGTTACAAAGGCATTTCATTTTTTTAACTTATTTTAACTCTAGACTTTTTGTGCATTCAATATGCACCATTCAAAGCCACATCCTCAAATTTCAAACATTTTCTAACTTCATTTGCTATTTTTCATCCTTTTAATGATTTTTTTGCACTAAATGACCCTGAAATTGAAAAGCAGTACAAATGAACTCTGAAAAGGTTGAAACTTGACATGGTATCATCATTTCACACACATAGGATGTGCTAAAAGTTCAGAGGGTTAGAACAAAAAATGGATGCACTTCGTGTACAAACTGGACCATCTCCTTCGAAGTATGAGGGTTTCGGACGAAAATTCATCTATTACAAAGGCATTTCATTTTTAAACTTATTTCAACTCCAGACTTTTTGTGCATTCAATATGCACCATTCAAAACCACATCCTCAAATTTCAAACATTTTCTAACTTCATTTCCTATTTTTCATGCTTTAATGATTTTTTTACGCTGAATTACCCTGAAATTGAAAAACAGTACAAATGAACTCTAAAAAGGTTGCAACTTGGCATGCTATCATCATTTCACACACATAGCATGTGGTAAAAAGTTGAGAGGGTTACGACAAAAACTGGATGCACTTCGTGTACAAACTGGACCATCTCCTTCGAAGTATGAGGGTTTCGGACGAAAACTCATCTGTTACAAAGGCATTTCATTTTTTTAAACTTATTTCAACTCCAGACTTTTTGTGCATTCAATATGCACCATTCAGAGCCACGTCCTCAAATTTCAAACATTTTCTAAATTCATTTGCTATTTTTCATGCTTTTAATGATTTTTTTGCGCTGAATGACCCTGAAATTGAAAAGCAGTACAAATGAACTCTGAAAAGGTTAAAACTTGGCATGGTATCATCATTTCACACACATATCATGTGCTAAAAAGTTGAAAGGGTTACAACAAAAACTAGATGCACTTCGTATACAAACTGGCATATCTCTTTTTCTTCGCGTGTGTCCCTTTGCGTCGTAACCATGCACAATCTTCATCATTTAACAGGACGCTTGGGTCAGTCTTCATTGTGAAGGAAGTAATTTCATGAAACTTTTCATAATCTTCTAACATGTCTGTCTTGTCCTCCACTCCCACGATGTTTCTTTTCCCTGAAAGAACTATGTGGCACTTTGGCTCACTGTATGATGTATTCGATTCCTTATCTTTCCATTTTCTCGGTTTGGTAGACATGTCCTTCACATAGAAAACATGTGTCACATCATTGGCTAGGACGAATGGTTTCTCTGTGTACCCAAGATTGTTGAGATCCACTGTTGTCATTCCGTACTTCTGGTCTACCTTTAGCCCTGTCAGATTGATCCATTTGCACCGAAACAAAGGTATCTGTAATTCAGGTCCATAGTCAAGTTCTCATATCTCCTCTATGTAACCATAATATGTGTCCTTTTCCCTATTGTTGTTTGTTGCATCAAAGCGGACACCACTGTTTTGGTTGGTGCTCTTTTTATCATGGGCGATAGTGTAAAATGTATTCCCATTAATCCCGTACCCATTGAAAGTCAATACAGTTGAAGATGGTGATTTGGACAACAAGTACAACTCATCTCCAACACTATCGTCATTCATGAGATGTGTTTGCAACCAACCGCCGAAAGTCCCCATGTGTTCATGTGTAATCCAATCGTCAGACTGCTCCGGGTGTTTGGAGCGTAGAATATTCTTGTGTTCATTTATATACTGGGCCACCAAGATGGAACCATGTAGAACTGAGTGGTGTGCTTGAGTGAAAGAATGCCCATCCCTACATATTATTGCTTTCTTTACTAGCGTGCCTTTTCCACTCAGTCTCCCCTCATGCCGCGATTCAGGAACACCAATCGGCTTAAGCTCAGGAATATAGTCAACACAAAACTCAATAACCTCCTCTGTTTTATGGCCCTTGGAGATGCTTCCTTCTGGCCTAGCACGGTTATGAACATATTTCTTTAAGACTCCCATGAACCTCTCAAAGGGGAACATATTGTGTAAAAATACAGGACCCAGAATGGCAATCTCTTCGACTAGGTGAGCTAGGACGTGCGTCATGATATTGAAGAAGGATGGTGGAAACACCAACTCGAAACTGACAAGACATTGCACCAAATCATTTTGTAACCTTGATAGGATTTCTGGATCGATTACCTTCTGAGAAATTGCATTGAGGAATGCACATAGCTTCACAATGGCTAATCGAACATTTTCCGGTAGAAGCCCCCTCAATGCAACCAGAAGTAACTGCGTCATAATCATGTGGCAGTCATGAGACTTTAGGTTTTGAAATTTTTTCTCTAACATATTTATTATTCCCTTTATATTCGACGAGAAGCCAGACGGGACCTTCATACTGAGCAGACATTCAAAAAAGATTTCCTTCCCTTGTTTGGTAAGAGCGTAGCTAGCAGGACCTTCATACTGCTTTGGATGCATGCCGTCTTTTTCGTGCATACGTTGCTACTCCCCCCGTGCCTCCGGTGTATCTTTTGTCTTCCCATACACGCACAGGAAGCCAAGCAGGTTCACGCAAAGATTCTTCGTCACGTGCACCACGTCGATTGCAGAGCGAACCTCTAGGACTTTCCAATACTCTAGCTCCCAAAATATAGATTTCTTCTTCCAGATGGGTGCGTGCCCGTCAGCGTCATTCGGAACAGATTGACCGCCAGGACCCTTTCCAAAGATTACTTTTAAATCATTGACAATATCAAATATATCATCACCAGTACGGTGGCCAGGCTTCTTCCGGTTATGCGCCTCACCTTTGAAATGCTTGCCTTTCTTTCTTAAGGCATGCTTGATCGGAAGAAACCGACGATGTCCCAGGTACACAAACTTCTTACATTTATCCAAATATATACCTTCACTCTCATCTAAATAGTGCGTGCATGCATTGTATCCCTTGTTTGTCTGTCCTGAAAGGTTACTAAGAGCAGGCCAATCATTGATGGTTACAAACAGCAACGCTCGTAGGTCAAATTCCTCCTATTCGTGCTCATCCCATACACATACACCTTTTAAATCCCACAACTTTAAAGTTCATCAACTAATGGCCTTAGGTACACATCAATGTCGTTTCCGGGTTGCTTAGGGCCTTCGATGAGCACTGGCATCATGATGAACTTCCGCTTCATGCGCAACCAAGGAGGAAGGTTATAGATACATAGAGTCACAGGCCAGGTGCTATGATTGCTGCTCTGCTCCCCAAAAGGATTGATGCCATCTGCACTTAAACCAAACCATAAGTTCCTTGCGTCATCTGCAAAGTCCGGCCACTTTCTCTCGATTTTTCTCCACTGCGACCCATCAGCGGGTACTCTCAACTTCCCGTCTTTCTTACGGTCATCTTTGTGCCATCGCAACAACTTGGCATGTTGTTTGTTTTGGAACAAACGTTTCAACTGTGGTATTATAGGAGCATACCACATCACCTTGGCAGGAATCCTCTTCCTGGGGCGCTCGCCCTCAACATCATCAACAGGGTCATCGCCCCTGATCTTATAGCACAATGCACCGCATACCGGGCATGCATTCAAATTCTCGTACTCCTCACCGCGGTAGAGGATGCAGTCATTAGGGCATGCATGTATCTTCTGCACCTCTAATCCTAGATGGCAGACAGCCTTCTTTACTTCGTACGTACATTCGGGCAATTCGTTGTCCTTTGGAAGCTTATTCTTCATTATTTTCAGCAATATTTCGAATCCCTTGTCAGATAGACCATTCTCTGCCTTCCAATGCAGCAATTCCAGTGTGGTACCGAGCTTTGTGTTTTCATCTTCGCAATTTGGGTACAACCCTTTTTTGTGATCCTCTAAAATGCGCTGCAACTTTAACTTCTCCTTTTCACTTTCGCAATTTCTCTTTGCATCAGCAATGGCCCGACCAAGATCATCAACGGGCTCATTTGATGCCTCAGCTTCTTCTTCTTCATTCTCTTCCCCCATTGTAGTACGATCATATTCAGGAAACCCAGGATAGTTGTCATCATCCTCTTCTTCTTCATTCTCTTCCATTAGAACCCCTCTTTCTCCGTGCTTGGTCCAACAATTATAGCCAGACATGAAACCGGACGTAAACAGGTGGACGTGAATGTGTTTTGCGCTAGAGTAAGTCTTATCATTCTTACACACACCACATGGACAACACATAAAACCATCCCGCTTGTTTGCCTCAGCCGCACGCAGAAAATTATGCACGCCATTAATGAACTGAGGAGAGCGTCGGTCATCGTACATCCATTGCCGGTTCATCTTCATTACACAACACCGAAAAGACCAAATTAATACAAGTTCATACATAAAGTTCATACACTTATTCTCATAAAATAACATACAACTATCTAGCTAAAACATTTAAATGCAACAACAAATGCGATCAAAATCGCAACTAAGGTAACAATTGATCCAACAGCATAATGATACCAAGCCTCTTTATTAATGGCATATTTTCTAATCTTTCTAATCTTCAAGCGCATTGCATCCATCTTGATCTTGTGATCATCGACGACATCGGCAACGTACAACTCCAATTTCATCTTCTCTTCTTCAACTCTTTTTAATTGTCCTTTCAAATCCTCGTTTTCTTTTTCAACTAAATTTAACTTCTCGACAATAGGGTCGGTTGGAATTTCTGGTTCAACTACCTCCTAGATAAAAATATGTATGTCAACTTGATGGTCATAATTGTCATTAACACGATCGAAATGCAACAAATAGTTATAAAAGAGAATATACCACATCAGAATCATAAACCGGACGAGGGCCGACGGGCATGGATACCAAAACCATGGCACTATGTATAACAAACAATCATACAAGTAAGAAGATTATACAAATAACTATCTAAATCATACAAATAAGATTTTCTTTTATATAAAGGATAAGAACAAGAGGCTCACCAAGGTGGTGCCGGCGACGGGAAGGTGCGGGCGATCGACGGTGGTTAGGACGGGGACAGGAAGGCACTAAGTAAACCACACCTACACATATGCAAGCTAAGAAGTTAATTTGAGCTCAAATTGCATATAAATCAAATAAAC
The DNA here is from genome assembly GCA_039707655.1 of Elymus sibiricus. Lineage (NCBI taxonomy): Eukaryota > Viridiplantae > Streptophyta > Magnoliopsida > Poales > Poaceae > Elymus > Elymus sibiricus. Next base: position 89,956,785 of record CM077669.1, read on the forward strand.
TCTCACATAATTACTCCCAAACTAAAACCCACAAATCACTATAATTATAGAGCATTGCACGAGCTAATCTAGCAATGAGAGATGAAAGGACAAAGTTGCTAACCTTTGTGAACATTTGGATGGATGGGGTGCCTCAAATCTTGACAAATCTTGGCAAAAATGGAGGATGAGCTCGAGCAAGGGAAGAGAACAGAGGAGAGAAATGTGAAAACAGAGAGCTTCGGCTCGGGCTGGACGAAGCACTATTTATAGTGATACCTTTAGTCCCGGTTGGTACTACCAACCTGGACTAGAGCTAGATCTTTAGTCCCGGTTGGTAGTACCAACCGGGACTAAAGGGCCTCGCGGGGGCCCCAGCCTGACGCAACCCTGCCACCACCCCTTTAGTCCCGGTTGGTGTCACCAACCGGGACTAGAGGGTCCTCACGAATCGGGACTAATGCTTATCCTCACGAACCGGGACTAGTGGACACATTAGTCCCGGTCCAATTGGACCGGGACTAATGCTCCGGTCCAAAGGCCTGTTTTCTACTAGTGTATCTTCCTAAAAAATTGATTGATGAACCGATGCATATGCACACAATACTCACTATAATACTCCCTCAGATCCATATTGCTTGTCGCTCAAACAGATATTCCTACATCTAGCAATAAGAAATACGGATCGGAGGGAGTATAATTATTCAAGAACACAAAATAGTCTAAATAAAATAGTAATTCAGTTTGAGAGCACCTGGTGAACAAATCGGTGATGCCCTCACCTTGGTCTCTTTTACTTGCGCATTGAGATTTGCAACTTGTCAGACGTCTAGCGGCCAGCAAAATCATCGAATCAATTCTTCATACGAGCACGACTATGAGTTGTGCCTCCGGGCACGAAACGAACAAATCAAACGAGACAACACTACTAGCCTACGTCCCCATGCGGCGGGGCTGCACTTCTGTCAGTTCATCTGGGGACAGATACATCGGTCGATGGGACCTCCTATTTCACGACCTGGGCGCTGGAAGTCGCGAAAAAACGCAACACCCCCCCCCCCCCCCCCCCCCGGCTGCACTTCTGTCAGTTCATCTGGGGACAGATACATCGGTCGATGGGACCTCCTATTTCACGACCTGGGCGCTGGAAGTCGCGAAAAAACGCAACACCCCCCCCCCCCCCCCCCCCCCCGGGCGCGTGCGCGTGCGCCCTGTTGGGCTGCCCATGTGTGGGGCCAGACCCCCCCCCCCCCCCCCCCCCCATTTTAATTTGTTTATTTCCCTTTTTGCTTTTCAAAACTAATTCAAGATTTCAAAAAAGTTCCTAATTTTCAATAATTAGGAATTTTGTAAATCAAGTGATCAGGATATCATAAAATGACTGTGAATTCAGAAACAAAAATCTGATTTTCAAAAAAGGTTCGAGAATTTATAAAATGTTCACGTATTAAGAAAAATGTTCGCATATTCAAAACAATTCATGAGTTTGAAAAATGTTCGCGTAATCAAAAAATATTCATGAATTTGGAAAAATATCAGGAATTCAAATAATATTCATGGATAGTTTTAAGTGTTCACAAACGAAAATATGTCCACAGATTTCAAAACTTGTTCCCTAATTTTGAAAAACATTATCGGTTCAAAATTTGATAAGGAATTCAAAAACTTTTCGTGCATTTCAATAAAATGAACGTTCATCAAAACAAAAAAATGTTAGTGAAATGTTCCTAAATTTCAAAAATGTTCACGAGTTTCAACAAAGTTTGTGAATTTGTAAAAAAGTTCACGAACTCGATAAAGTATTCACGACTTAAAAAATGTTCATAAAATATTTAAAAATATTCATAAATTCTAAAAATTATGATGATTTCAAAAACAAATGTTTATGAATTCAAAAAATGTTCACAAATTTCAAAAATGTTCGCAAAAATTAAAAATCAAAAAGTAAGAAAAAATCAGAAAAGTAAAAATAGAAAAAAAATGAACATAAACATAACAAAAGGAAAGAAGAAAAGGAAAGAAAAAACTAGACTAAAAAAGAAAGGAAAGCGAAAAAACTGGTTGAGCGAAGGTTCTAGAACCTTCCCAAAACCGATGGGGGATAAACCCTAAATGGGTCGGCCCAAATGCCGGATCGAGTGATGGAGGGGTGCACGCTAGGTTGCTCGCCCACAATTTACGGGCCAATAGGATCTGCCACAATTTACGCACGCACGCATGTCTGCCTACCATCCAAGGAGACCATTCAATCTCCTGACCATGGTATGTCGTAGTTCCAAACTCCATGAGGAATATGTTAGGCCCCGCCGAACTGACCATCAAACCTTTAAGATTTCCCCAAGCCGGCCGCATGGCCGAAGAAATAATATGGATGTGCAGGGTATTAGGCACCAGGACCTTACCGAGGATGGCAATATCGCGATCGGCCAAACCCACGTCATCTGTATTATTCACGACAACAGTCGTCGCCTCAGATCCTCCACCCGAGTGTTCGGGCCCCCTTTGTCCACGACTGGTGAATTGGTCATTGTGGCCTCTGCATCCTTTGACGTGAAGGATGAATCTACGAGGGCTCCATCGTTGCGTGGGTTCAGGGCATCCTTGGCTGGTAATAAAGATTCTACCCCGCCATTCCCAACTCCCACCATCAGTCTAACCGGAGTCCTCCAACAGCAAACGCCAAGAACAGGCTACAACACAAAGGTTGTGATCGTCCCGAGACGCGGCAAAGGAGGGAAGCAGCCAGTCAGACTGGGAAGGCGAAAGAGAGGAACAGATCGGATGGAAAAGTGAAGAGATTAGATAAGAATCACACTCTCAAATGGAGTTCTCGTCCATGGGGTCGCCGGTCGCCAGAGCGCCCTGTAACCCCAGTTGTTCCTTATTATGTGGCTTGTTGGAGGGTATGAGCAAGGAATACAAGTGGATGGCGTCCACATGTCCGCGACCGTCCGCAAAGGAAAAATTGCAATAATCTTCATTAATTTAATAATTGTGTTAGTGTAAAAAATCGTGGATGGTCGCGGCCATGCGGATGTTGTCCGCTTCCGTAGTCCGAGCCTAGCAGAGCTGGCTTCTAAACGGGCGAGCCAGAGCAAGACTCAAACCCAACGACCTCCTCCAATCTTAGGGACTCACTAGTGGTGATCATCAGTGCATGTAAAATACACACGCTGCTTATGGTGCAGTCTTAGCAAATGCAATTTCATACACATGCACATATTTATCATGAAAGGACAAGATGCAATCACATAACCAACACATGTTGAACACTACAACACAAGTACATGTGGGCTCTACCCTTTGAGTGATCCGGGTTGATTACTATCACGAACCAAAATTTTACAAGTTTTTAGAAAATTGTATGCACCAATGAATACTATTTAAAGCTTGGGTAAACTACACAGGTAAATATTTTCTAGCATAGGGAACTGCGGGGTACTGCCTACTTTATAAACTAGAAGATAACCCGCGCGTTGCTGCGGGATGGTAGGTTGAAAATATGGATGTTGATGACATGAATAATTGTGAGAATTAATTACGATGTAGTGGAAATGGCAGCCATGCATGATTTATTGATGTCAAAGGGTTGCATGCAAGGAGAAAATAGTTAGTAGGATGGTAGATTAATGATGTGGCGAACATGCATGGTTGGTTGATGTGGAAGCTCTGCATGTTTAGGAAAAATAGATCACTTCCGCTTCGGTAGACCCCCCCCAAACACAAGGACGGCCGAGATTGCCCAATACCTCTTCATAACAGAGGGCACGATGGGCATTTTTTGAAAAAGAGTCCGCCCGCCCGCCCGCAAAAAAAATGCCGGAGCGTATACGTATACGAATACAGGTCCCGCCCGCCCGCCAGCAAAAAAAAAAGTTCAACCGTCCCGCACGCGCATGCAGACGTGCCCGCGCCGCCCGCCCGCGATCAACGCGGCAACCGCGCAGTCAACGCGGCTGCCACGCATCGTCTTCCGCGCATCGTCTTCCGCGCGCCGCCCCGTCCCGTCGCCCCCGACCGTGCCTCCCGCACGCCACCGCCTGCCGGGTCCCCGCCTGCCGCACGCCACCGCCTGCCGGCTCCCTGCCTGCCGCGCCTCTCACCTGCCGTGATTAATGCCCCGCCCCGACCCCGCCCCGCGCCCGCCGGCTATAAGATCTACCCCGCTCGCCCCGCCCTGCCCACACCGCCCGTCGCCCACACCACCCGTCGCCCACACGGCCCGTCCACCTCTCCCCTCTCTCGCCCCCCACCGTGGCGTCCTCTCCACCGGCCTGCAAAATGGCGTCGAGCGACTCGGACAGCGACGGCGCGGCACTGGGCGACGTCTGGCCTTCGAGCCTGACACTAGGGCAGACGGAGGATCTCTTCCGGTTCGGCCTGTTCGTGCCGCCGGCGGCGAAGGTGCCGCGGCCGTGGAGGATCTCCGTCGACGGCTACCCCACGCAGGGCCCGCCGGCGACGAACGCCGAGCTGAGCGCGCACCCCGGTGGGCGGTTCAACCGGAGGAACCGCCGCCGATTTCGGAGGGGCAAGCGCTTCAACGACGTGATCGGCGCCTTCAAGCGCGCCGCCCATGGGCTCCCCGTCGGCGACATCACCGGCGTAGCCGGGCCCTCCCGCCCGTGGGGCGCGCCCCGCCTCCTGGCCCCGCCCCACCAACCCCGGCCGAGGCCGTGATCCCGCCGGAGCAGGCGGCGCTCCAACAGGACGGCGACCCGGAGGACACGCCCGGGCTGCTCGCGGCCCTGGCGCGGTCAGCGGAAGAAGCCGCCGCGGCGGCGGCGCGGGAGGCCCAGGAGCAGGCGGCGGTTGATGCGGAGGTTGCGGCGGCGGTTGCGTCTGTGCAGAGCGAGGAGGAAGACTGGGACGACGAAGAAGTCCTTGGCGGCGACGACGTCGGCGATGACGGTGGTGACGGTGGCGACGATGACGACGGTGGTGACGGCGGCATGGTGGATGTCATCGACCTCACCATGGAGAGTGATGAGTAGTCTGTTTAGGTTGTGTTTATGTTTAATTTTAAATTCCGTTCAAGTTTATGTAAAATATCCTAAAAATATGAATGGAATTTGAAATGTTTGAATCAAAATGAAATGTGTGCTTTCATTTTTAAGATTTCTATAAATTTTAATATGTAATAAAGGAAATAAAATTTTCCTTCAACGGTTGTCGAAAAAAATAAAGGTCCGTCGAAACGGACCGTTCCGTCCTAGCCGAAGGACGTACGTTTAATTTCATCGATGAAATGGAAAACCTTATGCGAGATTAGCCATACCGGCAGGCCCGAATGTGTGAAAAAAAGTTAGGGATAATTGGATTGACTTGGTAAAAACGTGGAACAAATACCGGCACACCCGAACGGTGTTGGTTGCACTAGGGGTACGTGATCGGATGCATGAAAAGAAACCAATTTTTGCGAGCGTGTGCGCATGCCCAATGTAGGTCCCCAGGCAAGATATGAATGAATCCGGACAACAAACGCATGTTGCGTCACGTCCGGGCTGTGTTTTAGGGTTTTTCCACCGAGAAAACCCTAGAAAATGCATCGACGTCGGAAAAGGATGAAAACTGGCATGCGTGCTGTCGATGGTGATGACAACGCGTGGAAAAAGTTTCGGGCCATTTCACGGAGTCGGAAAAAAAACATACTTTGGAACCCTCCTCCGGCACACCGAAACGGTGCTGGTTGCACATGGTCTACGTGATCGCATGCATGCATTTGCACCAAACCGTGCAGACATGTGGGCATGACCAACTTAGGCCCCCACGCAAGGTTGGAACGAAACCAGACACCGAACGAACGTTGCGTCACGTCCGGCCAGTGTTTTAGGGTTTTTTCACCGGGAAAATCCTAGGAAATGCATCAGGCGTCAGAAAAAGATGAAAACTGGCATGCGTGCTGTCGATGGTGATGACAACGCGTGGAAAAAGTTTCGGGCCATTTCACGGAGTCGGAAAAAAAAAACATGCTTCGGAACCCCCCTCCGGCACACCGAAACGGAGCTGGTTGCACATGGTCTACGTGATCGCATGCATGCATTTGCACCAAACCGTGCAGACATGTTGGCATGGCCAACTTAGGCCCCCACGCAAGGTTGGAACGAAACCCGACACCGAACGAACGTTGCGTCATGTCCGGCCAGTGTTTTAGGGTTTTTTCACCAGGAAAATCCTAGGAAATGCATCGGGCGTCGGAAAAAGATGAAAACTGGCATGCATGTTGTCGATGGTGATGACAACGCGTGGAAAAAGTTTCGGGCCATTTCACAGAGTCGGAAAAAAAACGTGCTTCGAAACCCCCCTCCGGCACACCGAAACGGAGCTGGTTGCACATGGTCTACGTGATCGCATGCATGCATTTGCACCAAACCGTGCAGACATGTGGGCATGGCCAACTTAGGCCCCCACGCAAGGTTGGAACGAAACCCGACACCGAATGAACGTTGCGTCACGTCCGGCCAGTGTTTTAGGGTTTTTCGACCGGGAAAATCATAGTAAATGCATCGGGCGTCGGAAAAAGATGAAAACTGGCATGCGTGCTGTCGATGGTGATGACAACGCATGGAAAAAGTTTCGGGCCATTTCACGGAGTCGGAAAAAAAACGTGCTTCGAAACCCCCCTCCGGCACATCGAAACGGAGCTGGTTGCACATGGTCTACGTGATCGCATGCATGCATTTGCACCAAACCGTGCAGACATGTGGGCATGGCCAACTTAGGCCCCCACGCAAGGTTGGAATGAAACCCGACACCGAACGAACGTTGCGTCATGTCCGGCCAGTGTTTTAGGGTTTTTCGACCGGGAAAATCATAGTAAATGCATCGGGCGTCGGAAAAAGATGAAAACTGGCATGCGTGCTGTCGATGGTGATGACAACGCGTGGAAAAAGTTTCGGGCCATTTCACGGAGTCGGAAAAAAAACGTGCTTCGAAACCCCCCTCCGGCACACCGAAACGGAGCTGGTTGCACATGGTCTATGTGATCGCATGCATGCATTTGCACCAAACCGTGCAGACATGTGGGCATGGCCAACTTAGGCCCCCACGCAAGGTTGGAACGAAACCCGACACCGAATGAACGTTGCGTCACGTCCGGCCAGTGTTTTAGGGTTTTTCGACCGGGAAAATCATAGTAAATGCATCGGGCGTCGGAAAAAGATGAAAACTGGCATGCGTGTTGTCGATGGTGATGACAACGCGTGGAAAAAGTTTCGGGCCATTTCACGGAGTCGGAAAAAAAACGTGCTTCGGAACCCCCCTCCGGCACACCGAAACGGATTTCGACGAATTTTGGCATGCGTGCCCTCCAAGGTGATGCCAAGGTGTGGAAAAAGTTTGGGCCATGATTGAAATTTAAAATAATCAACGACGTGGCGGCGGAGTGAGGTGGCAGCGTTGTTCAGAGCCAATAGTTGCCCTCCACGTGGCACAGCCGGCGCAGTAGAGAAAAAAAACACCCACCGACCTAGTTTTTTTTTTGCATGGTAGCCGCCCTCGATTTGTGCGCCTGCATGCACGATCACATCCCCCCATCGCGCGCCCTCCCTCCCACGTCGCCCCACCACGCCGCCAGACCGATCCCGTTTTCCCTCCCTACCATGCCACCAGCCCTATCCCGCCATCGTCGCCGCCAGCCAACGCCCTAGCCCTACCACGCCGCCACGCCGACAGCTTCCTGGCCGCCAGCCAGCGCCCTAGCCCTACCACGCCACCAGGACTACGGAGACGACTGGTGGCGGCGGCGAGCAGAGACTGGCCTGGGCCGGTTGGCGCGCGGCCGGAGGCGGGCAAAAGGATCCAGCAACGGCTGCATCCTCCTACTCGTTCTCTCAACGGCTGCATCAGTGTGCAGCAGTGAACTGGCTAACGCTTTGGAGTATTAAGCAGGAAACTATTCCAACTCCGCACGCACACCGCCGCCGTAGGTATATGTTTTTTAAACTGTTGTAGTTTAGTGTTTTTTTTAGCATCCGCCGTGTTTGCAATAGATGACACCGCGTTTTTGTTGTTGTAGCCGGTGCCGTGTTTAGTATGGACGAGTTTGGAGAAGTATGCTGTTCTATCGAGAAATGGGTCCACTTGGTTAACAAGTTATCCTCTAGGCAACGCATGCGGTTTTCTTGCACTAAGTTGGAGAAAATGTTTTTGATTCCTCCTGTTCAAATGCGGAAGAATTTGTTGAAACATGTGATTAAAACATATGACGTGACGAAAAAAAAGTTTGTTATTCGTGAGAAAGACGGTGAGATATCACTACGCAATGATGATGTTTTTCACATCTTTGGCCTTGAGAACAAGGGTAAAGATGCGTGCAAAGTAATTGGGAAAGTAGGTGCTGAGGCAAAGGAAACAGTGCCATCTCGGTTTCTCGATTCCCGTAATGATCAAATAGTGATAGACACATTGATCGACAGCATTGTTAGTAATGGCACATATGATGATGATTTTGTGCGTAGAACTACATTGGTTCTTCTTGGCACTATTATAGCACCACACTCCACGAAAACTGTTCCGCGGAGCTTTTACAAATTGGTGCATGATGTGGACGCCATAAAGTCGTTTAATTGGAACGCTTTTACTTTACGGGTCTGCATCGATAGTGTGACAAAGACGGTGAAAGATTTGAAAAAATTCAAATGGCCCGTTGGAAACCTCGCGCTTGTTCAGGTACATCCTCATTTTTAGTTCCTTCTTCATGGACGATTACATTATCTTTCTTCAAAAATACTAACTCGTTTTATGTTAATGCAGTACATGTATTGGGAAAAAATTCAGCCAACAGATGGAGAAACCACGGATTATCTTGCTCATGAGTACCCTCTAATGATAAGTTGGTTTGAAGCTGTGGCTGCGAAGCGTGACGTGTATGACGGAAAGTATTACCGTGGTCACGGGAAGGTAAATTGTAACGGCTTGTACTGCTTGCATTGTAAATTGTTCATCTAGTTATTCCCGCTAATGATATGTTCGTTTGCAGATTGATGACAATATCAGTGAACAGTACAGACAGAGCATAATTGCTAATGAAGCAATTGGGGAGGAGGAAGAAACCGAGGCACCAAAACAAAAAGGTAGTAAGACCGAGTGTTCATCGAGCAGGGACACTACATTGGATCAACTTATGAAAAGTATGAAAGTTATGCAGAAACAACTTCGTCAAATTCCTGCTAAGTGTGCTCAGGTAACGAATGTTGTCAGCTTTATTTTCAATGTGCATATTGTTAGCATGTTTTTAAAGTTTTGTGTGTGTTGTTGCAGATAGTCATAGAGCGGTTAAAGAAGGAAGGGCTAATCATGAAGGCAAACCAAGAGTTGCGTGACGAGTTTGATTGTGTGAATGAAAGTGAAGAGTGGATGAAGAAGTATCCACCAAAATATTTTGATGAAGTAAATTCAACTCCTATGAAAGAACGTAAGAAGGAGAAGATTGAAACATCTCGGACGGGTGTGGAGCGTATGGAGAAGGAGTACACAACCACCGGTAAAGGTTATGAGAAAGACCCGTATATTATTGATGATAATGTGGGTTCACCCACGGCATCATCAGAATCATTACCCACTAAAGAGTTTCCTTCGATGACTCCAAACCGACGGAATGGTACTGCAGTCTCAGGCGGGTCTAGCGCCGAAAGGTCAGACGAAGTTAGTACGGAGATAGAGCCACTTGCGAAGCGGAAGAGGAAAGAATCGAAATACTGCCGGTCACCATATAAGAACGAGGAAGCTGCAAACAAACGTGTTAAAAAAAGTAAGTTGAAGGTAAAATCTTTTTAAATTACTTTATGTGATTACATGTGGAGCTAATGAACTCCTTCTACGTACATTGTTTAAGGTCTGTTTGGTCCGAAGGGTGACATATTTATTTCGGAGACCATTAGTGAGTTTCACATTGAGGCCTCCAGGATTTATATCGAGACACTATCAAAGTCTAAGAAATTTGGTGCACAGAAAGTGGTAACCATGTTGGGATTAGGAGGGGAAACATGTACGGCAGAACAACTTGAAGCTATCACTTCGCGTCGTTGGTTGAATGGCGCTGTAAGTATAAGCACTATTGTTGTTACATGTAGATTTATTGTACTCCACGGTTTTTGTAAATGTCATTTTTTTTTGTTTCATATTTCAGGTTATCAATTGCTATTGCAACCACATGCAGACCCGTAGTCCCCGTCCTGATCGTCATGTGTTATCATCGTGGATTTCCCACTATCTACTACTACGCGCTGCAGGAAAGGTTAGGAGAGAAAGGAAGCATGAAATGGAAGAGTTCGCAGACAAATCAAAAACTTTGTCAAGAGTACGTGATGAGTATTTCGTGAAAGATAAGGTATTGCTTTTCAAATGACTCTTCACATTATGTACTTATCGCTACATACTCATACTTAACAGCACTGTTTCGTAGGCATATTTTCCTTTTAATGTGAACAATAATCATTGGATTACTGTTGTTATGCACAACAAAAAGAAAGAGTTCCAAGTTCTTAATTCCACTGGCCGAATCAGCAGTAGAGTTTTCACGAAGATTGTTACTATGGTGAGTTCATAAATATGCATCACGACATTTGCAAGGTGTTCACTTCTAACGTACAATTTTATTTCAGAGGACAGAAATTGCTAAAGATGCAGAGGAGGTGAACTCCCTTCTAGGCGCGGATTATCCTGATGTGTCTTGCTGGCCAATCAGGGAATACGACATGCCGTTACAAGAGGACTCGTAAGTTCACAGTTGCATGCATAAGTAATTCTGTGTACATCATTTTCTGACTCGTGTTTCATGTTCAGAGTCTCCTGTGGACTTTTCGTGATGCAATGCGTTCAATTGTGGGACGGAGACAAGTGGATGCATTTATTTACTCAGGACGATATTCATTCTATGAGGGGACGCGTCCTCGCGGAAATACTTTTTTCAGAGACCAACACGGAGGAAAGGGTGAAGGACAAGATTCTGAAAATCATGTTGAAGGACTAAGTGTCGTGCTTGCTACTTGTTTTTCCTTTTTGGTAATGGCATATCAGTGCGTCATAGTGAACTCAATAAAAGTGACGTGCTCGGTTATTGGATTTTTATTGTAATGGCACATCATTACTTGGTACTACGTGTGCTCGGAACTTCGTGTTGCTATTTGGTAATGGCATATCAGTGTATTAGTGAACTCAATAAAATGTCGTGCTTCGGACTACTTTTATTATTGATTGTTTGCAACGTGATTATTTCTGTGTGATATTTGCGTCATGGCTGTGAAAAACAAGTGTATTCATTAAAAAAAAAGTAGAAAAAATTCTGTGTCATATTTGCCTCATGGCTGTGAAAAACAAAAGTATACATTTTAGAAAAAAAGTGGAAAAAATTCTGTGTCATATTTGCCTCATGGCTGTGAAAAACAACAGTATACATTTTAAAAAGTGGAAAAAAATGCCCTATTAACAAACAACGCCGGTGGTTGACATGCAAAAAATAAAAAAACTGCCCTACCATAGCTGCTGGTCACGTGGTGTTTTTTTTTCCAACCCAAATCAAGCCGAGACGACTCGGGCGGCCAAATATGCCGCCAACGGACCAGCAGCAAAGGTACCAACGGGGCTAGGGGGCAGATAATCAGAGGCGTTCAACCCCTCACCCGCACCCGGTTATTTAAGCCGGTCATCGCCTCCCCCGGCTTCCGAGGTGGGACTAAACGAACCAGGCGCGGGGGGAGGGCGAGGGCGGCCGCGCGGGTGGGCCGTGGGCCGACCCAGTTGGCGGGGGGAGGGCGGCCGCGCGCGAGGCGGCGGGACGTGACCACGCTGGGCTGTGGGCCGGCCCAAGTCGCGGGCAGAGGAGCACGCGGGCGCAAACGCGCGGCGCGTTTAGTCCCACCTCGGAAGCCGGGGGCGGCGAGCACCAGTTTAAATAGCGCCGCGCGGGTGGGGTGTTGAACTCCTCTGATTAGCCGCCCGACTCAGCCCCGTTGGACCCTTGCTGCTGGTCCGATTGTGGTCTAAATTAGACCGCCCGAGTCGCCTCTGTTGGGCTTGCTTTGGGCGGAAAAATACTGCCATCATACATACGACCAGCGGCTAGGGTCCGGCCATTTTTTTTAAGTAAAAAAAAACATCGTTCACAAATTTTTTAAGTCGAATAAAAAACATCGTTCACATGAACAGTGTTAAAAAACTGTGAACTAATGTGAACGCATTCACAAAACAATATAAAAACATGACAATTCATGTGATAAATATGACATATGTTCACACAAATATTTTTACCCAACATAAATGGGAAAAACACTTCAACAGACTTATAAAGTTGGAAGTCGCACACATATAAATGACCAGCAACATAATTTATTCCGACATGACTCCTGCAACCATATTTCTTCTTCTTCGCACGAACGAAGCTGCTTCTCTACACCTGATTACTGAACAAAACATGCATAACTATGTCAGAAAATGCAGTATGTTAAATGAAACAAGGTACATAAAAAATATGAATGTAAAAAACTTACTTCTCGTTTTGGGAACATGTCGCTCTGTTATGACCTGGAAGGTGACGCAGGCTGCACAACCGACCACTCTTCTCTGTAAAATCTTTTGGCCTACCATTTTTCGTAACGTCAGGGCCCCCCTTTGACTGCCCTTTCTTCGGTGCACCCTTCGTCGCAACTTTCTCAGGATCAAGTATACCAGGTGCACCTTGTTCCGCCTGACTTGCCTGCTTCTTCAGTAGAGCACACCTTCTACGGCCAATGAGTTCCTCTTTCGAAACCTTTTTCTTTGCTATTATCCCGTCCAGACACTTCATCAACTCATCGTACAAGAAGGGATCATTTGCTGCAACATGAGCAGCTTCTGCGGATTTTTTGCTCAGTTGGCTATACCGTTCTCTCTCCTCTGGCCCAGACCATCCCCAGCCAAAAAGATCACTCTTGCGCTGCACAGGCAAGCCATCTCTCGCATGTATCGTCAACCGATGGAGGACATAACACTTTGGTATTTCAGATAACTTCAGATGATGCAGAACAAAAAGAATGTGCTTGCACGGAAGCCCTTTCCGAACCATCCTGAGACAACTGCATGATATAGTTTCTTCTGAGTTACCTGGTTGATACACAACATTATACTTGAACTTGTGGTTATCCTTCCATGTCACGATGAATGTCTGACTCTCGATTCCCAACAACTCCTCAAATATCTCAAGCTGTCCCATCTTCTTCAGATCGTCTTGCAGGATGTAAAAATTGGCAGGAGTGAAAACGGCGGCAGCATGCTCCTCAATGGCCTTATATTCAGTAACCGCCGGTGGTACTGTCTGATTAGCCTCATAGTCATCGTGCACCTCGTTCTCACGGAGGCGAACTATGCAGTTCTCATAATGCACCACCAGATCAACTATGGTCATACCATAGTCCAGGTGTAGGTGAAGGGAGGAGTTGAGGCTTTCGCTCCTCTGGTTACTTCGCATACCAAGAAAAAAGCCATCAGACAAATATGATGCTGCCCAAAGTCTCCTCTTCCGATACATCCTGTTCAGCCACTCTTCAGTTTTATCCGTCATCCATTTATTAACGAAGGCGGTCCATCTCTGCTCAAAGTTCTCTTGAGATGTGGCATAGTACAGGAGCGATCTGAAGTCATCCAGCGACTTGTAATGTAGGTGCTTCTGCATATTTTTCTCGATATGCCACGAGCAAAGACGATGTGAGACACCTGAAAGGACAATCCGAATAGCTCGAATCATTGCAGCGTCACCGTCTGTGATTACTGACTTTGGCTTCTGCTGACAGTTTACCCTCATAAATGCCTCCAGCAGCCACACATATGTCCCTTCGGTCTCGTCAGAAACAATGGCGCAACCAAAAACGGTTGTGCAATGGTGGTTGTTAACACCGACAAAGGGGATGAAGGGCATACCATATCTGTTCATCTTATATGTGCTGTCAAACACGACCACATCTCCATAGTCCTGATAGTCCCTCCGTGACTGTGCATCGCACCAAAACATACACTTCAGTCGCCCTTCCTTATCCAGTACGTGCTCAAAGAAGAAGTCTGCGTCCTTCGCTTGCCTGCTCCTCATAATGCCCACTGCCGTCTCAGCATCACCCTTTGCAATGAGCTTCATCTTCTCTCTGCAGCACAGATTGTACACGTCCCTCCTAATAAGTCCGCACTTATCATACGAACCGTAACGGCTGATGAAGTTGTCCACCATTATGTGCTTCCTGATTCCGGCCCCTTGCATAGCCATTATCTCCGCCCTCGTGCCATCTCCAATCCGTCTCTGCGACCACAAAAAAGCCACCTCGTCGGTTCGAGCCATTGCGTGGTTGTGATCGTCCACGAATGACCCAACGAACCAAACTTCACGTTGTCTGTCATACTTGACCATCATATGCGCACCGCAGTCACAACGAGTCTCGGGTCTAAGCCTGCGGGTGCGGCCCTCCATGGTAATGAATTTGGCCTGCCTTCTCCCAGCCCTGGAGCAAAGGAACCGCCTGAACCGAATAATTCCTGCAGTCCCTTTACCTCGTTTCACCTTCTGTCTCCTGATGCTGAACCCACGCTCTCTGGCGTGCTTGTTGTAGAAATTATATGCATCTCCTTCGGACCGAAATGTCATTTCCATGACCTTCCAGTGTGTATCCAACATTTGCTGCTGCCTTTGAGCCTCCTCAATGTCGAACTCTGCCTCATCGTCATCACCGCTAGGGCCATCTGACCCCTCCTACAAAATTACATATGAAACTATGTCAACTACTATAATTTATTTCATACTATTGCGCGATGTACAACATGTATGAATGAACCTGGCTCAAGTTATCTGCGAATGATTCCTGGAAACTATTTTGCACATTGTCAACATCCACATCTTCCTGCAAATTAATAGAACATAGACAAATAGTTAGCCTTGACATACTTTGCAGATTCAAAAATGAAATGAAAATATACGCCACTTACGTTTTCACTATTCGCGCCATGTTCATTATTATCAAAATCCTCCGGTGGTAAGATATCATACGAAGAGCACGAATCGTTGTCGCTGCTATCATCATCTTCGTTATTACTATTGTTATCTGTCCGAGTCACCTTATCAGTATCATTCTCATCCCCCGTGAATGCGGTGTTTTCGTCCATGTCAACACACCCAACTCAAAGAACTGCACAACGTTGATAATTTATCCTGTGTTAAAATTCATACAGTGGATTATGCCCAAGAATAAATTGCAACACTAATACGATTTGTCCAATGAACTACATGAACTTATCACATTCATCATCCATCAAGCTACGTTGAAATGGCAAACCTTGCAGTACACGTCGCCGGTGTAGGACGACGTGGCCTTTAGGCAGGGGCTTGCAGTAGACGTCGCCGGTGTACGACGACGTGGCCTTTAGGCAGGGATGCTCCGGCTTGATTCTAGCCGGCGGCGACGTGGAAGACGAGGAAACCGCGGGATTGTTTGCCGGATCCGCGGCGGGGGACGACGGCGGTCGGTCGCGGCGGAGGCGACGTCTGACGTAGGGATCCGCGGCGGGAGGCGACGCCGGTCGTGGAGGAGGTGAGATGCGGCGTCGGACGGGATCCGCGGCGGGAGGCGACGCCGGTCGTGGAGGAGGTGAGATGCGGCGTCGGACGGGATCCGCGGCGGGAGGCGACGCCCGTCCTTGAGGACGTACGGATCCGCGGCGGGAGGCGACGCCGGTCGTGGAGGTGGGCGACGCCGGCTTCCTTCTCACCTGCGGCCAACCGAGATCACGCCGGCGGGCGGAGCGATCGCCGGTTTAGGACGACGTGGTCACGCGAGATCGATCGCGGTTGACCTGTTTTTTTTTTTTTTGCATGCGGCTAGGCGCGGGGTTCACGTACGTACTGCGGGCGCGCGCGGGGTACACGTACGCCGGCTTTTGTGTACAATACGCGGTGGGTATACGTTTATTCCGTATGACCACTTTGCCCTTATACGTTTATTGGGGGGGGGGGGGTCTACCGAAGCGCTTCCCTACAAAATAGATAGTGGGTTGCAACTATTTAAGAATAGAAGATTACAGACGTGAAGCCTTACCAAAGAGAGTATTCCTTTTCAAGGATGCATGGATGCAACATGGTGAACATGGTGGTTGAGCTTGGGATTGTGAGGCAACGAGGAATTAGGTGCACATAGTGTAGGTGTTGTGCAAGAACATGAGTTCAACCTGGCACGATGTTGAAATTCTGTACTCCAATCTCTATCACCAAGGTCCAATCTTGTGTGTAGCTTTAGTGTTTTATTTGTAATATTGTGGTTGGAATATTTCTGACCATCTTTGACGGTGAATATCCCCATAGGCTGGTGATGAAAAACAATCTTGCGAAAGAACGAAATGTCATCCAATCGTTACCTTTCAGCATGCGAGAAACTCAAGTAGGGTAGCTAGGAGGGTGTTGAAGCCTGCTTAATGCTCCAAGCTGTGTGATAGAAATAAATATGTGGGTCTCACGTATGCGTAAATGCAAGCATCAGAACCCCCAACTATTGTGGACTACGACGAAACTTCATTTGGAATAGTTTGTTCAATCTTAACCGACCATGTGGCTATTTTTGTGCCTCTATCAAAGGGAACGCCCAGTTCCTTGTCACGTCGTTTTCCTCCTTCGGAGAGACTACCGGCCATGTCACAAAACTACACAAAGAGTCTTGTTGCACCTATCCGGTGTAATAATGTTGACCTTGATGACATCCTTCAGTCCTTCTCGCACGCCGCACGCCGCTCATCCCTCCCACCTGATACCTAGGCCTAGCCCTCGCGGTCAAAATATTAAGGATGGTACACTTGCAACACTTGTGGATAAGACCGTTGGGAAATACCTCCTTAGAGAGAGAAACATGTTGCCATCATGGGTCACATTGTCTTGGTCAAGGCGGTGCTCATGGCGGTGGCCATATACAATATTACACCGCTTGACTCTGGTGGAGGTGCTTAAGAAGGTTGATATCTTGTGGCATGCCTATCTTTGGAAAAAGGACACACAAATTGACTGGCGACAAGTGCAAAATTAATTGGGAGCAAGTTTGCAAGCCCAAGGAGTTTCGTGTCTTGGAAATGTTAATCTTGGGAAGTTCGCTACCACACTTCTCTTAATATAGTTATGACCTAATTGGGATGACCCATCGATGGCGTGGTGCAGTATGGGGACGTCATGCAACAATGATACGTCATGCAACAATGATGATCATGATCTCTTCGAGACTGCCACTACACTAGTTCAGAAATGCTTACACTCAACCTTTGTGGCGTGCTGCCGGTAGAATTTGTATAGTTTGGTAGACTCACTTATGTGCATCTCGGAGTTAATCGAGACCGTCGTGTCACTCCTCTCGGGGCATCTCGAGCAATTCCTGATCTAGCCTCCACATTGGCCAACCTCTTGCACGCCTCCCCTCGCTTCCGCCAAAAGTCCAAGCGAGCAAAGACCGTACGACGGAGGCGGCGGTGAGACCCTCCCCCGTGAATTGCGTGGTGGCGCGGTCCCCTATGGCGGCGCTCGATGGTGGCCGGCTCGACTGTCAGAGGTGGTTCCCTTCATCCTCCCGACGGCTGCTAGCACGGCTGGTGCATGTGGTTGTGAATCCTAGCCTCTTACCCACATCTGGCCGACACAACAGCCATGGGCGGAGGCCATCGTCATATTCTCATGAGGGCGTGTGGGCTGACGATACTGCGCACGACTCTCTTCAGCAAGGTAGAAGTCGGCGGTGATGTGCTCTGCCATCGTCGTTGCTCCACATGGTGATCACTCTAGCCTGCGGCGGTGGCCCCACTACATATTGCGATGGCCATCAAAAGGTCTTCATGAGGGTTTCTCTCTCCAGATCCGGTGGTTACCATTGACGGTGAGATGCAATATATGAACGACGGTTTGACGTATAGTCTATGGTTGTGCAACGAAGGCATTTGCACATTGCATGTAGCTGCTCGGAATGAGGAAAATTGGTGGTGACCACGCACGAGTGACTTCGATGGTGGGTGCTACTCAAGCACCCCGGTCTCGAGCTCTAGGGTGAAACCCTAGGTCTGCCCCAAGTTGGTTATTCCTCGCAATGGCGATGTGTTTGTGTCGTTACCTTGTTGAAAGCATTTCTCGGATATGCTCAGACTGGTTCTTCATCAGGGTGAAAACCTATAATCTAACGTATGGTGGTTAGATCCAGTGACGACGACGCTTGAGTGGCGCTCCATTTTTGTAGCCATTCATGTTGAAGAACCTCGTCGTCCTTGTGGTGTCCTGACATAGTTGGTGTGCATAAGGTCATTGTTGTAGTTTGTTGGTCATGGATCTTTAGGGTTTTCTCTCGCTTAGGCATAGGTCTTATATTACTTTGTTATTTGTCGATGTGTTTTTGTGTGTGCGTTGGTGTTGTATGTGTGCATTCTAACTATGCAAAGGACGGGTGTGTGCTTATTATGTTTAATCCACGCCATTGCTATTGTTTTTGAAATACCAGTGGCATGGGCTAATTTTCTATGCCACCAATAACATGTTACTCGTGTCATGTTCATATTTTCACATGCCATAAGTGTGTGGGACCTACTGTTCTGACTAGGCATGACTTAGTAGTGGCATGTTAGCTATGTGGCAGATCACCAGTGCTTTCACTAGTGTTGGCGTGGCACCTAACTGGCACGCCACCGGTAACTTGTGTCTGATGATCTACATACTGATAGCTTTGACTTTTTTTGCACGCCACTGGTATGGTGCGACCATAATTATGTTGGCATCCTCTCTTCTTCCTCCTCTCACTTCACTTCTTTCTTCCCTTTCTCTTATTCTCTCCTTTCACTTCTCTCTAGCTAGCTCCTCTCTTGATTTCTTCTTCCTCTCCCTCTCCTATGTCGGTCGAGAGCATCGGAAGATTGGGCCTCTGCCGCCTTGGCTGAGCTCCCCTTCACTCTCGTTGGCTCGGCCATCAGCTCCCCGTCGTTGCCAATACGTTCGGTCGTGTCCAACGAATCATCACGCTGCAGCAGTGCGTCCGTCCGATCCGACAGCAAATAGTAAACCCCGTCAACAAAGCCATCCGAAATCCGGCAAGCCCACTCATGCTCCTTTGCACCTGCCAATGCCCTCTTGCTAGGAGAACTTCCTGCATGCCATGAAATCTAGAACGAGAGTTCTTTATCTTCCCTAGCTTGGAAAAGTATGAGAGTTCTTTATCTTCCTACATGCGTCGGCAATTTTTCATGCATACAAATCTCGTTGCTCACATCATTATGTATGCACATGTACAGAAAGAAGTCTCTTGCCACACATGGATGTGGGTCGATCACATAAAGAAATACGTAAGCGGGTTGTTCGAGCAGGGACGTAGCCAAGAATATTACTAAAGCGGGGCCAATAGAAGAGATAAAATGTTGAGGGGGGGGGGAGGCAAACAGATAAATTTAGAGCACTTTGAACTATCAATCTAAGGTTGTTTTCAGAAGAAAAAAAGATAACCATGGGGGAGCCATGGCCCCAGCTCGCCCCCCCCCCCCCCCCCCCCACCCCACTGGATATGTCACTGTGTTCGAGTACCACCATGGACCACCGAGACAACAACTAGATGAAATGCAAGTCAAAAATGATAAGATGCAAGCCAAAAATAACGAGATGCGAAACAATTGGAAATTCCATAAGCTTCAATTTGAATTCCTAGTTGTTGTTATGATTGGACTCATACTCCCAGCTGGATAGGTGGTCGCATTTCTTCTTGTGAGACTAATTGCACTGATGATGTTCTTAGTTCAGGCATTTAGTTAGATTAGTATTATGTACCCGGATCGGTAGCAATATTTTCTTTTAATTTAATTAGGCAATTAGCTAGATCGAGTAACAATTGATAGTTATTGTTTAGCCTTCAGCTATTATGTTTTCTTAGTAATATATAATTATATATGTACCCTTATCAGTATCAACATTTCACAGTTATTGTTTAGCCTTGATAACACTAGAAAACATATACTACAAAGTTGAGCATACATAACACTACAGAAAATAATCCTAAATAATAACAAGTAAAAATGAGCCTACAGACCTAAAATTTATCTAAAACATCTTATATTTGTTTACAGAGGGAGTAACAAATAAAAACGAGAAAATAAGCCTAAGTAACACTAGAAAAATATACTACAAAAATCAGCCTAAATAATACTAAATAAAGCTAAAAAATTACAGTAAAATAAAAAACAATACAAAATAAAATTTAAAAAGAAAATGGACTACACTAAATAAAACATAAAAATACACTAAATAATTTATTTTAAAATAGTACTGGTAACATGGTGTCCACCTACCCACGCCACTAAAGGGGTCTCTAAACTCACCATGGCCAGATAAATCAAGACCTCTAAGAAAAAATCTTACAACACCATCAACAGCCACCAAATGCCTCTATGTTCAAAATGTGACGGTTGCACGCCGTGCCAAACATCGAGGACGCCGCCAGGGTGGGTGGCGCCACCGCACGTGGCGGACGCGAGGGACGTTGTAGCGTTTGAAGACGTCACCGTATACCATTGATGGCGCACTAGTGCGGTCGTCATTGGCAAAGTTGTGCCTTCAGGTGCATGCTTCATACATCCTGCGAGTGACGATCAATATTGACGCACACTACTAAGTACTTGCCGCTAGTGTTTGCACACTTACAGTGGCAAGCAAAGAATACTACCCTGTAATGTCTGACCAGCGACGAACGAACTGGTAATTTTTGCAATTACCAGTGACTAGGTTTTTGAGTGCTCGTCGCGACTATATCTGTTTCTGCACTGGTGCATAGAGATCCCTTGATTTTGGTAATTATCATTCTTACCGATTTCCTTGATTAATATGTCTAACCACTAAATATTTAAATATATGCATAAGTAACAGTAGAGAATTAGTTACAATTTTCATCTGAAGTCACAAAGAAATCCATAAAATGTTGATTTGAGGATCGGTTTTTTGTGGTTGTTGAACCATGAGAGTTTTATGCGTTGAACTTGTTTATAAATTGGCTAAGAAAAATCGTAACAAAAATAGGAGAATTTGATAATCAGGTGCATACTTTACATCTTCCGAATCTGGGCATCACGCTTACCAATTACTGCTGCACAGGCTTTGCATTTGATGTGAAACAAATGGGTTACCTGAAATATTTTACAGAGATTTGTAACTTTGTTGTGTTTCAGAAACTACACATCGGTCTCTAACAAGGACAAGAAAATAATTCAGAAATTGAAGTCCAAATTAAGAAGCAGAGCAACCTCTGTACAATTTTAGAGGTTGTATCTGCCCATGAATCAGACCAAATACAAGAGGTGGAAAAACATCTTCCTCGCTTCAAGCCCAGGAGAAACTTAATAAAGCAAGAATCCAAGGCGACAGAGCATACAACTTCGTCCATTCACGCAGCAACTTAAATATTTATTCAGACTGAATAACAGCCACTATCAGCACCAAGGCTACAAGATGACACTTTCAGAACACATCTAACTACAGACCAGCCCATTAGACGAGGAGACTAATGAGGTGGCCTTGACTATTTAATCAGACCAAATAACAGCCACAAACCCACAAGCAGCAACATTGTTACAAGATGACACTGTCCAACGACACTGTAAGAACACAGCTAACTACAGAATTCAGACAAGGACGAGGCAGGGAACACAAGAATCATCAGACGAGGAAACTAGGCCGAGGTGAACTTGGTGACGGCCTTGGTGCCCTCGGAGACGGCGTGCTTGGCGAGCTCGCCGGGGAGGACGAGGCGGACGGAGGTCTGGATCTCCCGGGACGTGATGGTGGGCTTCTTGTTGTAGCGCGCGAGCTTGGCGGACTCGCCGGCGAGCTTCTCGAAGATGTCGTTGATGAAGGAGTTCATGATGGACATGGCCTTGGAGGAGATGCCGATGTCCGGGTGGACCTGCTTGAGCACCTTGAAGATGTAGATCTTGTACGTCTCCACGCTCTTCTTGGCCTTCTTCTTCCCCTTCTTGTCGCCGCCCTCCTTGGATGCCGGCACCTTCTTCTCCGCCTTGGGCTTCTTGCCCGCCGGGGTCTTCTCCACCGGCTTCTTCTCGGCAGCCTTGGGAGCCATGGATGCGGCGGCGGCTGATGCTTCGAGGTCGAGAGAGAAGTTTGGCTGGGCTGGAGTCGTGGTGGGACAGAGAGAGGCGATGTGTTGGATGGCCGATGGGCCGGATTCTTTATAGGCAGGAGGAACAGGTGGGCGCTGATTGGTGGAGCGGTGGGCGACCCGGATCGGTGACGTGCTGGGATATCAGCCGTTCGCCGCGGTTTCGGGTGGACGGACCGGATGCACTTTGACGCGGATCGGTGACGTGGTGAAAATGTTCGTGTAGCAATTGGAGGAGGGCCCAGCCGACTTCTCTGTGGCGGGAACTTTGAAAGTTTGGACCGGGGTCCCAGCTGCCGGTGATGGATAATTTATTGTATTGAACCGTAGGCCAGCCATGTCAGAATTCGATCGAGTGAGCTTGGTGCTGCCTCGTGCATTCCACAAAGACATTTGTTTATCAAGCTGCTATCCAAAGCGACCATTGGTCCCTTTTTAGGTCATCTCTAATGTAAACTCTCAAATCTTTAGAATTTGTCTGTATCAAATGGTTCGGATCTTGCAAGCCATTCAACGACATTCCGTATTGGTCCGCACACCAGTTCGAGTGTTTGTTTTCCTGCAAATTTGAAACGAACTAGGGGCTTTGCTGGAGTCTGGACACCGGCCACGTAGGACTCCGACGCTTCGGCCCATACAAAATTGAGGCGGAACCCGCTTGTTTGGAGTTGCCGCACTGTTTCTAAGGTAAAATCCCCCTTTCTCAACCCTATGATTTACCATCCCGTCGCTCTCCACCCCAATTCCCGTCCTTTTTCGTTGTCGTCGCTGCATGCACCCGTACGAAAAGTTATCGGAGATGGCGGTGGTGGAAGATCCGATGATCATAGCCTCCCGAAGGATTAACTCGGCGACACGGAAAGACCGTCAACTCAGACAGAAGGCAAATGCAGCGCCGCTCAAGAAGAAGGGTGGCGGGGGCGGTGGTTGTGGTATCGGACGTGCACGGGACGGGCGTGGTGCAGGGTGGGGCCTATTCCGTTGTCGTCCGTGTAGACGTCATCCTAGTCAGAGCAATACATCCATCCCTACTTCTACGCCGTCCAGCAGCTCGGCAGGCACACCACGGCATCCGTCACCGGGCACATGCAACAACAACGTTTGGCGTTGATGTGGTGCTGCTCCTTTTTTCCGAGTTTGCATCGTTGTAGCTTGTCCGGACACGAACGTTGGGCGTGGAGCATCTCGGTTGCCCGCTCTCTATTTGCTGGTATGTCTCAACCGGGTGAGCCGGTGTATGTCAATGTGTACAGGTAGATGTTTGAGATGATCCACGACGGAGGTGGAGGCAGATGCTACTACGAGGACGAGCATGTGGATGACTCGGAGTCCACGCAGTCGGGCACGTTGTCCGCACACGAACACGTCACCGTGTACCCTTGACGCCGGGGGTGATGCACCGTAGCTCACGTCGAGGGAGACCCGGCTGGAAGTGCGGTACGCAAGAAATCCGGCGGGTGCTTTTGAGGACCCGAAACCCCACACGCCCGAGAGGGACCCCGTCAGGGCGGGCGGCGGCTATGGGCTGCCCTAGGTCGACCTGGTCGCCCCTAGGGCCCCGTGGATCGGTGCCCTCCTTCACGAAGATCGAACGAAAAATGAGAAAGAAGAAGAACGAGGGAGAGGAATAAAGGTAAAGGTAAAATATGATAGATTGGTTTGTCGATTGTGTGTTGTTATTCAATCGGCCGTCACCCATTACATATATATGAGGCGGTTAGACTTCCTGTACAAGAAAAGGACTCAAATCATGTCCAAAATATCAAAAGTTAACCTAACTCGGACTAGGAGGGCCGGAACTTCCGGGCCAAAATTACGTCAAGTAGGCTTCTTGTACTGATCCTGCAAGTTGCATATGACTTTGGATCGCAATGGTCCCAAAAGCAAAATTGTTGACCTTGTGAGGGATCACTAGAAGAGTGTCTAGAGGGGGGGTGAATAGACTACTAGCAGGAATTTAAAACCTAACCTTTTTCCCAAGTTAATTGGTTGGCAGATTTTAACAATTATAGCAAGTCTAGCACACCCTGCATATGCATGTCAACAAGTATAGCAGCGAAAAGAAAAGACATTGCACATGAAGTAAAGAGTTGAGATAGGAAGATCAAACGCATGAGGGACATGAAGATTTTTCCCGTGGTTCCGATAGGTGGTGCTATCGTACGTCCATGTTTATGGAGTCTTCAACCCACAAAGGGTAACGGTCGCGAGAGTCCACGGAGGGCTCCACCCATAAGGGTCCACGAAGTAGCAACCTTGACTATTCCATAATGGCTTCCGTCCACGAAGGACTAGCCTCACTATGGGTAGATCTTCACGAAGTAGGCGATCTCCTTGCCCTTACAAACTTCTTGGTTCAACTCCACAACACGAAGTAGGAGGCTCCCAAGCGACACCTAACCAATCTAGGAGGCACCACCCTCCAAAAGGTAATAGGCTCGGCAATGTCGATGAACTCCTTGCTCTTGTGCTTCAAGATGATAGACTCCTCAACACACAATCACTCTCTCACAGATTTGGCTATGGTGGAAGAGATTGATTTGGTGGAAAGCAACTTGGGGAGGCTAGAGATCAAGATTCATATGGATGGAGTGGAATGGCTTGATCTCAACACAAGGGTAGGTGGCTCTCTCTCAGAAAATCAGTTGGGGCAAGTATGGAATAGTTCTGAGTGCTTCTCTTTCGAGTGGGTGGTGGTGAAGGGGTATATATAGGCATCTCCAAAAATTCAACCGTTACACCTAAAGTGACCAACTCGGTGACACCGAAGTGTAAAACTCGGTGGTACCGAAGTGATCAAAAGGTGACAACTTTTGAATCTCGGTGAGACCGATATATAAAACTCGGTGGTACCGATTAGGTGACCAACGGTCAGATTGCGCAATCTCGGTGACGCCGATTCTCACATCTCGGTGGTACCGATTTTCGACCATGGCTTACCAGAGAGTTGGTCCAGAAACTCGGTGGCGCCGATCCACAATTCTCGGTGGTACCGATTCCTGTGAATGGCTATCCAGAGAGTTGGTCCAGAAACTCGGTGAGACCGACTGGCAAATCTCAGTGGTACCGGAGACAGAAAATAGCTAAACAGAGAGTTGGCAACCTAAACTCGGTGGCACCGATGCAGAATCGGTTGCACCGACTGACTAGGGTTTGGCATGGGTCTGTCTGAGTTTGGGAATCGGTGGCACCAAGTGAAAAGTGTTGGTTGCATTGATTTTGGATATATGACTTTGGACAGACTTTTGTGGAAGAGCTTGTGCACGTATGAGCATTTTGTTCACCAACAGTACCTTACCCCCTTTTAATAGTATTGGCTTTCCTACGGACTCAAAGTGATTTCTCACGAAGTAAAATGTAGAGTCCTCTAGCTTGAAGCTTTGCCAATCCATTTCCTTGCATCTTGGGGTATCTCCACAATCCTTTTGCCAACCCATCTTCCTGTATGGACTTTCATCTGAAATACACTAGGTAGAGATATTAGTCCAAGAGACAATGTATGTTGTCATGAATTATCAAAACCACCAAGGGAGCACATTGTGCTTTCAATCTCCCCCTTTTTGGTAATTGATGACAACATACAATCAAAGCTTCAAATAAAGATATGCATGGATATAATGAAGACTTTGAGAGACACATGACTTAGACTTGCTCCCCCTAAATGTGTGCAATCCCTTTAAAGGATAGTTGCTTTGGAATGCATGGACACACCCATAGCAGAAGGGATAGAATGAGTCATGTGTATCTTGGCTATATGCATCAAATATATATGAATGAGGTGTATCCTTGTTCAAGACTTCACTCTTGCAAACAATATATGCAAGAAGCAAGAGATCATCTTGATCAAGGATATGATGCATATACTTACCTTGAGTTCTTGAGCATTCTTGTAGTAGAAACACAGTTGAGAAAACAATGTTAAGAAACACAATAGTATTCTACTAATCAAAAAGCAATAGAGCTCAATGGTACCAAGATATGGAGAACATATAGAAGATAGTAATTCTTAAGATTGATATGTCTCCAAGATCATTTAGAGCTTTCTCCCCTTAGATATGAAAGTAGTAGATCATCCTCTCCCCCTGAATCTTAGCATGTAGATATTGGGATTGGATAGGGTGAGAAAATTCTAAGATGAGTAGTCAAATGAAATAAACACAGTTTTCTCCAAACTTATTTTTCTCCCCCTGCTTTGGTATTCTCCCCTTGTCCATATAAGTATAAACTTTGATATTCTCCTCGCCCCCTTGATTATATCTCCCCCTTTGCATAAGCATGTATCTCCCTCTTTTAGCTTTGAAGCTTTGGTATTTCTCCCCCTTTGGCATTAATTTGCAAAAAGGTCTTACACAGGGTCAGAAACAGGGATCATTGATTAAGAAGGGATCCTTGAGAACAAGAGTCATAGAACGTAGGGTTCATAGAAGTGAAAATTTAGGGAATCATTGAAAGTAATTTCTCTCCCTTTGGCTGATCTGAGAACTGGTAAGACTTCTCCTCCTTTGAGTTTAGGGATCCTTGAATAAAGAATATCTCCCCCTAAATTTTTTAATTTTTTTAAAGAAGAATTGAAAAATATCACAATGAGATAACTAAGGAAACAAAGATTCACTAATATGAATACATATTGGAGAAGATATCAAATTGGTAGCTCCGAGACAAACAAGTCGGTAGTACCGAGATGTTGTTTTGCAGCTCATCTGCTAATTCGGTATAACCGAGTTATTTGTATCGGCGGCTACGAGGATAAAACAGAAACTTGGCAAGGTTGAGAAAATCGCAAATAAGTTCAGAAAGCTTGTAACAAAGTGTCAAAAATAGATTTTCAAGAAAATTCAAAAGACTTTACAAAGAGATATCAACTAGAGAAGGTTTGAGTGGTTCCAAGAAATCTTGCAAAATAGAGAATGAACCAAACACAATTCTTAACTAGATGATGGGCGGTGACTAGGTCACCTATATTAGAGTATATTGACTTAGGAGCCAAGCAATAATACTTGATCATGGGTCATACTCATCGTTAAGCTCAAAATGGGGTTACCATTTTTCGATTAAGCATTTTAATGTTTTCATATCACTTGAGTTGCTTTAGCTCATGACTTGGAGTAAAGCATTTTCAAGGATATGAGTACATACCTTTGGGTGATGTTGATGACGTGGATTGTAGGTGAACTTGTTGAGGATGCTCGAGGTTGATGAAGATCATCTTGAGTTGGGAGCAATCCTTCTCGTTTTAGTACACTTGTCACCTACATAGGTTAGTCAAGCAAGGAAGAACATGATATGACACGATTCCAAATGTGAAATGCAAATATGTGTCAAGGATATAGTTTGTTGTCTTCTTCCTTCCATCATCAAGAGAGCTTGTGGATACTTGGTCATGACAAGATTGCTTATAATTGGACTTGATGGCAATCTTGTGGAATGAAGTTCTTCCAAGTACCTACAAAGGGTTAGATGCAATACAAGGGAGCATAGAATTCCATGGTATAAGATAGCATTTTAAGAGTATCATGGAAATATCAAGAAAGCTCATGCCCTTGCATGCAATCAAGTGAGTCTAGCTCAAGTTTGAAGCATCAATGATGTTCAACTCACTTCTCAAGTGACAAAACGTTTTCTCATCAAGTGGCTTAGTAAAGATATCGGCCAATTGCTTGTTAGTGCGGACATGCTTAAGATCAATATCTCCTTTGGCAACATGATCACGAATGAAATGATGTCTAACTTGAATATGTTTAGTTCGAGAATGTTGCACAGGATTATGACCAATTTTAATAGCACTTTCATTGTCACAAAGCAATGGAACATTTTTAACATGGATTCCATAATCCTTAAGCATTCGTGTCATCCATAGTAATTGTGCACAACACGATCCGGCAGCAATATACTCAGCTTCGGCGGTAGATAGAGATACTGAGTTTTGTTTCTTGGAGGACCAAGACACAAGAGATCTACCAAGAAATTGACAAGTACCCGAGGTGGATTTTCTATCAACCTTGTCACCGGCATAGTCCGAGTCGGAATAGCCAACAAGGTTAAAAGAAGATCCCTTGGGATACCAAATGCCAAAGTTTGGTGTTTGTATCAAATATCTCACAATACGTTTTACGGCCAAAAGATGACACTCTTTAGGTGCAGCTTGATATCTAGCACACATGCAAACACTAAGAATAATATCGGGACGGGAGGCACATAGATATAGCAATGAACCAATCATAGATCAATAAACCTTTTGATCAACCGGTTCATCCTCCTTGGTAAGATCAACATGTCCACTAGTAGGCATGGGAGTTTTCATACCTTTGCACTCTTGCATGTTGAACTTCTTGATCAAGTCCTTGGTATACTTAGTTTGAGAGATGAAATTTCCTTCTCTAGTTTGCTTGATTTGCAAACCAAGAAAGAATTTCAGCTCACACATCATGGACATCTCATACTTCTCGGACATCAACCTTCCAAATCTTTCACTAAATTGTGGGTTAGTAGATCCAAAGA
Source organism: Elymus sibiricus (assembly GCA_039707655.1). Lineage (NCBI taxonomy): Eukaryota > Viridiplantae > Streptophyta > Magnoliopsida > Poales > Poaceae > Elymus > Elymus sibiricus. Next base: position 89,985,380 of record CM077669.1, read on the forward strand.
TAATATCATCCACATAGATTTGGCATACAAATAATTCACCATTAACTCTCTTAGTAAATAAGGTTGCGTCAATTTTACCAATTTCAAACCCTTTTTCAATAAGAAATTTCGTTAAGCATTTGTACCAAGCACGTGGGGCTTGCTTAAGACCATATAGAGCTTTACGAAGCTTGTAAACATGATTAGGTTTCTTGGGATTCACAAAACCAGGTGGTTGCTTAACATAAACCTCTTCTTCAATCTCACCATTTAAAAAGGCACTTTTAATGTCCATTTGATAAAGCGTGATATCATGGTGATTAGCATAAGCAAGAAGAATGTGAATAGCTTCAAGTCTAGCGACGGGGGCATAGGTCTCACCGTAGTCCATACCTTCGACTTGCGTATATCCTTGGGCTACGAGATGTGCCTTGTTGCGTACGACTTGACCGTCTTCATCTTGCTTGTTCCGAAACACCCATTTTGTTCCGATGATGTTGTGCTCGTCCTCGGGCTTCTCCACGAGTGTCCACACTTCGTTCCTCTCGAAGTTGTGAAGCTCTTCATGCATCGCGTTCACCCAATCCGGGTCTTCAAGAGCTTGTTCTACCTTCAAGGGTTCAATGCTAGAGATGAAAGAATAATGCTCACAGAAGTTTGCTAGGCGAGTTTTAGAGCGAGTGATTCTCCCGGTTTGTATGTCACCAAAGATTTGGTTTAGGGGATGGTTCTTGGTTACTCTTGCTCGAACTCGGGGTAGCTTAGGCTTGTTGGATGGTGGAGCTTCTTCATCATCATCGTCTCCTTCATCTTCGTTGTTGTTGAAGGTGTCGTTTCCTTGAGGTGGTGGTGAAGGAGGTTGTGGTGGATCTTCATGATGTACTTCCTCCTCTTCATCGTCTTGTCGTGTACCGCTTGTGGATGCCTCCATGTCATGTTGAGGTTCACCTTGATGTGAAGTAGGGGCTTCCACTTGAGTTGATGTGGTACTTTCCTTCACCTCCATGGGACGAATCTTGCCGATGGACAAGTCTTGGATAGCTTCTGAAGGGTCCTTATCACCTACATCATTTGGCAATTGTTCGACTTGCGAACCATTAGATTCATCAAACTTCACATCTACCGTCTCTTCAACTTTTCGAGTGAAGTTGTTGTAGACACGGTAAGTGTGAGAGTTCGATCCGTAACCAAGTAGGAATCCTTCATGAGATTTAGGAGCAAATTTAGTGCGACGATGCTTATCAACAATGTAGCACTTTGAGCCGAATACCCGAAAGTATCCAACTTGGGGCTTGTTACCGATGAGTAGCTCGTATGCCGTTTTACCGAGAAGCTTGTGCAAGTAAAGTCGGTTTGTGGCATGACATGTTGTTTCCACGGCTTCTGCACAAAAGTGTCTTGGCGTCTTGTATTCATCAAGCATCGTTCTTGCCATCTCAATAAGTGTCCGGTTCTTCCTCTCAACAACTCCATTTTGTTGAGGCGTGTACGTAGCCGAGAATTCATGTGAAACAACTTCTTCGTCAAGAAAGGTATCCACATGAGTGTTCTTGAACTCCGATCCGTTATCGCTCCGAACCTTCTTAATCTTCACTTCAAACTGATTTTGCGCTTTGCGAACGAAGTTCTTGAAGATCTTTTGTACCTGCGACTTATCATCAAGAAAGAATACCCACGTAAATCTGGAAAAAATCATCAACTATAACTAGACCATAGGAATTTCCACCGAGACTCTTGTAAGCATTGGGACCAAAAAGATCCATGTGAAGTAACTCGAGTGGTCTCCTAGTAGTCATGATATTCTTAACGGGATGACTTCCGCCTACTTGCTTTCCAGCTTGACAAGCACTACAAAGTCTATCTTTGTCAAAGACAACATCTTTAACACCAAGTATATGATCACCTTTGATAAGCTTGTTTAGATTACGCATGCCAACATGTCCTAGTCTTCTATGCCAAAGCCAACCTTTAGAAGATTTTGCAATAAGACAAGTGTGAGGTTTGGATCTCTTAGTGAAATCGACAATGTATAGATCACCTCTACGGAAACCGGTAAAGACCATTTTATGATTATCTTGACAAAACACTTGGCAATCTACTTTCGTGAATAGCACATTAAAACCAAAGTTGGCAAGTCTAGATACGAAAAGAAGATTGTAGCCAAGGGATTCAACAAGCATGACATTTTGAATAGAGCTATCATGGGATATGTCCACCTTACCAAGACCAAGTACCTTACCCTTGGAGTTGTCTCCAAACGTTACGTACCTTCGCGGTCCATGGTTTGATGTGATCTCTTCAAACATGTCTCTATCTCCGATCATATGATCGGTGCATCCGCTATCGAGAATCCACTCTTTTCCTCCGGACATGTAATCCTTGAAGTTTGCCATGAGACTTAGATTCTTCATGATCTTCTCATACTCGATGTCGAACAACTCATCTTCCTCATAGTAGCCATGTTCCTCATTGTCATCATCAAGTGGGAAATCCTCGTCACAAGGAACAAGAGATTCGTTAGTGTTCTGATCATGACAATGTTCAAACTTGTGAATTCGAATGGCTTCTACAATGATTTTATTGATAGTTATGACATCTCCTTTAGCACGCATGAGGTCTCTAAGCTCAAATAGATAATCATCAAACTTGGGATCACTAGGCGTCTTTTTGTGAAAGGCAATAGTTTTATGAAGAATTTCATCAAGATTACTCAATGAATAACTTGGATATTGTTTCTCCAAGTCATTCCACAAAGTATAAGCACATTCAAAATTCTTCATTTGATCAAGCACATTTCTAGGCAATCCTCTAACGATGAGATTAACAGTTCTAAGATTGCATAGCATATCAATTTCCTCTTCATGTGTGGGATGTAAATGATCAATGGGAGGTACATAGGGGTTCTTAACATACTTGCTCAATTGAAATTCATTAAATAGCTCAAGCATCAAAGTTTTCCATTGACTATAGTACTCTCCATCAAGAATAGGCACTCTACAAGTCAAACTCCCTATACTAGACACATCCATCTTCCTCCACGGTGATGAAACCGAAGCAATGGAGACCAATGCTCTGATACCAATTGAGGGATCACTAGAAGAGTGTCTAGAGGGGGGGTGAATAGACTACTAGCAGGAATTTAAAACCTAACCTTTTCCCAAGTTAATTGGTTGGCAGATTTTAACAATTATAGCAAGTCTAGCACACCCTACATATGCATGTCAACAAGTATAGCAGCGGAAAGAAAAGACATTGCACATGAAGTAAAGAGTTGAGATAGGAAGAACAAACGCATGAGGGACACGAAGATTTTTCCCGTGGTTTCGATAGGTGGTGCTATCGTACGTCCACGTTTATGGAGTCTTCAACCCACGGAGGGTAACGGTCGCGAGAGTCCACGGAGGGCTCCACACATAAGGGTCCATGAAGTAGCAACCTTGACTATTCCATAACGGCTTCCGTCCACGAAGGACTAGCCTCACTATGGGTAGATCTTCACGAAGTAGGCGATCTCCTTGCCCTTACAAACTTCTTGGTTCAACTCCACAACATGAAGTAGGAGGCTCCCAAGCGACACCTAACCAATCTAGGAGGCACCACCCTCCAAAAGGTAATAGGCTCGGCAATGTCGATGAACTCCTTGCTCTTGTGCTTCAAGATGATAGACTCCTCAACACACAACCACTCTCTCATAGATTTGGCTATGGTGGAAGAGATTGATTTGGTGGAAAGCAACTAGGGGAGGCTAGAGATCAAGATTCATATGGATGGAGTGGAATGGCTTGATCTCAACACAAGGGTAGGTGGCTCTCTCTCAAAAAATCAGTTGGGGCAAGTATGGAATAGTTCTGAGTGCTTCTCTTTCGAGTGGGTGGTGGTGAAGGGGTATATATAGGCATCTCCAAAAATCCAACCATTACACCTAAAGTGACCAACTCGGTGACACCGAAGTGTAAAACTCGGTGGTACCGAAGTGATCAAAAGGTGACAACTTTTGAATCTCGGTGAGACCGATATATAAAACTCGGTGGTACCGATTAGGTGACCAACGGTCAGATTGCGCAATCTTCGCCGATTCTCACATCTCGGTGGTACCGATTTTCGACCATGGCTTACCAGAGAGTTGGTCCAGAAACTCGGTGGCGCCGATCCACAATTCTCGGTGGTACCGATTCCTGTGAATGGCTATCCAGAGAGTTGGTCCAGAAACTCGGTGAGACCGACTGGCAAATCTCGGTGGTACCGAAGACTGAAAATAGCTAAACAGAGAGTTGGCAACCTAAACTCGGTGGCACCGATGCAGAATCGGTTGCACCGACTGACTAGGGTTTGGCATGGGTCTGTCTGAGTTTGGGAATCGGTGGCACCGAGTGGAAAGTGTTGGTTGCACCGATTTTGGATATATGACTTTGGACAGACTTTTGTGGAAGAGCTTGTGGGTTTATTTGGTGACTATCACGTGTGCACGTATGAGCATTTTGTTCACTAACAGTACCTTACCCCCTTTTAATAGTATTGGCTTTCCTATGGACTCAAAGTGATTCCTCACAAAGTAAAATGTAGAGTCCTCTAGCTTGAAGCTTTGCCAATCCATTTCCTTGCATCTTGGGGTATCTCCACAATCCTTTTGCCAACCCATCTTCCTCTATGGACTTTCATCTGAAATACACTAGGTAGAGATATTAGTCCAAGAGACAATGTATGTTGTCATGAATTATCAAAACCACCAAGGGAGCACATTGTGCTTTCACCTTGAAACGGAGAAAAAATCGTCTGTTAAACACTTTTTCATCCGAGGTCATCTTGAGGTTGAATTAGGGCCCGCAAATCTGCAGATAATGTTGAATTCTAGTTTTCTGGGCGTACCGCGTGCGGACTTTCTGTTTAGTCTGGAACTTCGAGGACAGACTTCTGCAGCACACCGTTTTGACTCTAACTTTTGCATCCGAACTCCGATTGAGATGATATTTATATCAAAATCGATCGCCTTGACGAGGCAAAACTTTTTCATGTTGGTACCTTGTTCATATCAGGCCATCTTGGAGGCGTAATCGGCCGAATAGTACTCTGCATATCAAATCTTAGTACTTTGAGCATAGTTTCGGCCCTTTAGATGAGATAGGATGGTGATGACCCAGGCATGAAAGTTTCCCATTTTGACGATACGAAAATTTCTCATGTTGAGCACCTTTCCATTTGAGACTTTATTAATTAAGTTTTTGACCATGCCAAAATCTGGTGTCAACATATGCCCCTTGTTTTTCGGCAAAGCTTGTGTGCCTAAAAATAATTTGCATGGAGATTGTTCTAAGGATGATGTCAACACTCCATCGGCCATTTTATATATTCTTAGAAAGATAAGTATGTATCGTCCATTTAGATTAGCAACAAAAGTGTAGCTAATCGAACGTATGATGATTTGGTAATACCCTTTCATGATGTAAGAAATTATATTCCATCCATGGATTAAAATAAGTCAATAGAGGGTAACCCATCATACCTGATGAAGAATTCCATGTCATAGGCATTAATGGCATAGTTGAAGAATATGGATATCATTTGAACCGAAGATTTTGATGCGCAAAGCTTCGGCTTGGTTGTTCGGAACTTTACTCTTCTCCTTCTTCACCTTTGCCGCACTTTTTGCGATGGAAACTTGCACATCATTATTATTTTGAATACTTCCTTTGGGAACCCATGCCATGTTCCTCTTTTCACGTTAGTAGCTGATTGTAGAGCTCCTGAACGGACACCAGTTCGACACATGCAACAAGGGCTGAGACTACCGGGTTGTAATCAATGTCCAGCCCTTTGAGTACAAAGGAAGTGACCTCTCCATCTGAAAGAGGAGAGCCAGTGCATGCGATCTCATCAGTAAGAGCCTTGATCCTTGCATGGTATTCAGGCATGCCCAAGTTCCCTTTATGAAGATTGGCGAGGGCGATGCGGGTTTTGACGATCTGCGTCTGCGTCTGGGCAGCAAAGGAGGCGTGGATGGCGCTCTACACCTCTGTCGGCGTCTGAAGGGTAATGACTTGCCCAAGAACCTCACACGACAAAGATCCCATAAGGTAACCTTGTACCTGTTGCTGCTGGGCATACCAGATCGACCGGGCATAGTTGAAGACCTGCTCCTCCTTCCCGTCATTGAGGATGGTGATGGTAGCAGGGGGCGCCGGGCTTAAAAAGTCGAGGAAGTGCTCCATCTGTGCTCCCATGATCTGGGGTAGCACGATGGCCCTCCAGAGGAGAAAATTCGTCCTCATGAGCTTCTCTGATGGAGGTGGGCCGAGAGAGATTGAGCTGCTGGAAGTGGGGGAAGATGCAAAAGTGGATCCTACGGTTTGGGTGGATAGGGTGCTCATGGTGGAACCAACGAGGGTGGTAGCGGTGGACGCAGCGGTGGATGCAGCGGTGCTGGCGGCGATGCCTGCCATGGCTCTCTCTTCGGCTGGGTATCTCTCGACCGAGTTTTTCCTATGCTAGATGCGATGAGGAAGTGGCTCTGATTACAATGTAAGGATTTGTGGAAGAGTAGAACCCCTCGTCCGGGCCGCATCTATATATATAGAAGGTTTGTCATGGCTTACAAGCTTTGGAATGTCGCTAGGATAGTTCCAGAATAGAGACCGAGAGAGATTACAGTTTAGGGAGAAAAGATAGAACAGAAGAAGAGGTCGACATGATTTAAACAGATAAAACTCTACCTCTAGGTAAGCTATTCTAACATGCCCTCGTACTCATCGGTGCGGTCGTTGTTGCTGTCCTTGAGGAACTGCTCGATGATGTAGATGTAGGCGTCGTGGATCTCAACGCCGTCGAACCCTGCATGCACACAGATAAGCCAAGGGTTGCTTGGGCAGAGTATGATCGATGTACTCTAGCAAGTAGTACATGCATGAATGGCTAGCAAAGTGAAGTCGTATTGGAGAGTAATATCATACCGGCTGCGATGGTGTTCCTTGCGGCTTTTCTGAAGTTGTTGACGATGGTAGGTACCTTTGCGAGCCTCCTCAGCGGCCAGAACTCCTCGAGACGGCCGTCAGGGCTCATCTGAGGGCTCGCTTGCTTGTCAGTTCTCGATATCGGCGCCTGCCCGTTCGGCTGAAACTCTACGTATTTTCAACCAATCAACTCAAAAATCAAAACATATTACTGCTACAACAAACAGACTTGAAAAATCAGGAGGAGGTGGTAGCCAGGCCAGTACCGTAGTTGGAGACGCTTCCGGCGTGCCATATCTGGCAGAAGAAGAGCACGACCATGACGTGCACGGCGTTTACCATGGGCTTCCACGTGTGGAACTGCTCCCCCATCCACATGCCAGGGGTGTCCTTGTACCCCTATGCCGTGTCCGACACCCCCGTCGCCTCCGCAATGAGCAGCCTGCACTTGGTCGCCCGCTGCACGTAGCACGCCGCCTCATGCGGCTGCAGCACGTTGCCGTAGGACCGTTGCCTCGTCAGCGGCGCCAGCACGACCCTGTATATATTTTTTGAAACGGGGCATAAGATTTGACTCATCTATTAATTAAGAGAAAAATATAGTTTATTTGTTTTATAAGCAACCCTCATACAACGCATGGTGATTGCTCATGCACTATGAACTCATGCACTATGATTGCCCCTAGTTTCTTAGCTCCTGTAGTGCTCCAAAGTTTAGCTTCGGTTAGAATAATGTTGAGCAAGATCATTGGCGGTGCGCTCTTTTGATGGAAGAGGCGTGAGTTTCTCCCGTCCCAAATTATCCATGACATAAGCATGGTGAGTGAAGCCATGGCTTTTCGATTGGGGATATTCGAGCTGGTTCTCTTAGCCCTCCAATACTTCATGGAGCCCTCCAAGTGCCAAGTAGAGGTGTCCATGTGGTCGAGCCCTAATTTCTCAATGATAAAGTTCCATAGCCTAATGGTGAAGCGGCGCTTTAAGAAGAGACGTGCCCCGGATTCTTGTTCCCTCTTTCAAAGCGAGCAAAGGACACAATTTGACCACCCCATTTGGCCAATCTATCGGTGGTCCAAATCCGGACTTGTAGTGCTAACAAAGCGAAAAACATGTCTTTTGGTGGAGCCTACACTTTTCAAACCATTTGCTCCATAGGACATGCATGCAACATATTACTGCTTTAAAGGATGATGGAATACCCGTCTTCTGAGATGATCCACACCCTTAAATGATGTCCCATCCATTGACGACGCTCCTTGTCGCCTGCTAGTGCCCTCTTCCCACCCAATCACATTATCATGTGCCTCTACTTCCTGACGGCTTCAGTTGCCAATGATGCGTGAACCGCAGATGTCTGACCCCCCTTTGTGTAGCATCTTTTGCATTCTTAGGTGTGCACGTTTTCTGCATTGGTTAAAAGCGGGTGTCGACGTGTCTTGCCCAACCGTTGGTTTATCATGGATCAACGTAGGCCGGATAGCGCTCGTGACTTGTTTATGGGGATAAAGGATCACCGGGAGACGAGTGCTTGATGTGTGTTGGGTCAGCACTTTCATGGTCCGATTCGCCAGATGTGCTGACCGAGCTGTATAAGTTGGCCCAAAACAAAACCGAGCCAAGACACTTTTGGCTCGGTCCAGCTCGGTGCACCGAATAAGGCCAAGCCCAGGAGAGCCGCTAGTGCTATATGTCCCCCGTACCGATTCCTAATAGGAATCACCTACGGGCAACACTAGCGGGTTAGCCCATTTTAGCGCGGGTGCTCCTTGCACGCATGTTCTCTTCGTCTCGGCTTATAGTGATCACTGTAGGGTTCTTTCGTTCCATTCTTCTTCATTTTTCGTTTTCCTTTTCTTTATTTTTTCCTCATTTTTGGTTTTCACTGGTTTTCTTCAGATTTTTTTCTTCATTTTTTCTTTGGTTTTATTTATTTTCTCATTGATTTGCTCGGTTTTTCATCTTTCTTCACTCTACTTTAGTTTTCTTTGTTTCGGTTTCAGTTTTCTTCGTTTTCTTAAATTTTCTTTGCTTGTATTTTTTGTTTCTTTGTTGGCCTTTATTAGTTTTTTAACACATGTCTATTTTTTCTCAGTACACAATGTATATTTTTAGCGCACGTGTGAAACATTTTTTTGATACACTTTGGCCATTTTTCAAGTTTGTGATGTATATTTTTCTAAAATACATGTTTTGAACAACTTTTTTGGAGTACAAGGCAACATTTTTCAAATACATGTTACACATTTTGTAATGGAAATATTTTATTTGAAACTTCAAGAAATATTTTTTCAAACACACACTAACATTATAAACATTTCTTAACTAGGTAACATTTTTTACATACTATGAAGAAATTTCAACAATGTCACAAACATTTTTTCTGCAATGCGTGATTTTTTTTAAATGCCAAGTACATTTTTGTGAAAGGTACAAAACTTTTTATGAATTATGCAAATATTTGTTTTACATTGCGTAAACATTTTCTTAAAATGTCTCAAACATTGCTTTTGAAACGTGTGAACATTTTTTTAATGTATATATTTTTTGAATGGCATCATCATTTTCCAAAACTTGCGCGGGCATACTTTTAACATTGCATAAACATTGTTTAAAGAACGCGTAAACAATTTACACACAAATATTTATATGTTAGGATATTTCGAAATATAAATAAGTTTAAATGAAAAAGAACAAAAAAATAAAATTACAGCACCGTAGGCGAGCTTGGATTTGCAGCTCGCAGTAAGCGGCACATAGCGGCAGCCTCCTCTGCCCAGCGCCATGACACGATCCTCTCTGACACTCTCACGGTGCGCCGCGCCGCGCAGTGCCTTCCCGCCCACACTGCCGTCCCACGCCTCGCACTCTTTCTCCTCGACACGGTGATGCCAACGCCAACAAGCCACCACACCACACAATGGCTGGCTCTCTACAGTCTTTTTTTTAGCTAAGGCTCTCTACAGTCTTACACTACGAGGTGGTTCACAATCACATCATGCATCCGGTCACATCTCGGCCTTCCGCGGCAACCACAACGGCCACCTGACCACAAGGCCCATCTTACGGTGACTATATCGCCCGAGGCCCGTGAGTCAGCACGAGCCGGCCCGGGCTGGTCCGAGTTACGCACGAGTCAAGCCGATCCTTGTTATGTGGCTCGTTACCACTCAAAAAAAAAATGTGGCTCGTTGGAGAGTCCAAGGCGAGCCAAGCCGGATGGGCGAGCCAAAGCCAAAGCAACCGCAGACCTTTCTCCTCAGAAAAAAACACTGCAGACCTCCTCGACTCCCAAGGACTGTTAGTTGTGAACTTCCAGCCCTTTTCACGCGAACCGTTTCGTTCTTTCTCTCGCGAAAGAACAGGCGGTCGTTCCTGCCTGCCTTTGGACGCCGGCCAGGCTGTGATCTCCACCCCCCTCCGCCCGCTGCTCCGACGGTTGGAGGAGGGGGGGTGGGTTCCCGTTCCTCTTCCTGTTGGTCCATAGGTTTAGTGCTTTGTCTTCGTCTAGTAGCGTCATTTCGGTAAGGTAGTAGCACTGGTCCAGCGTAAAAAAATCATTACGGACTCTAGAATTATTTGATTATCGGAACACATGAGCCAACCTCGGGAATTACATAACAGCCCCTATAATGGAACAAAGGAAACAGACCGGAAAAAACGCAACCTAAACTTTGAAGACAAACCTAGTACTATTTGCAAATATTTTGTAAAACTTTATTAACATTTTATAAATATGTTTCTTGAATCGACGAACATTTCTATAATCGACGAATTTTTTTTTGGAAATTGGCGGAACAATTTTGAAATTGATGAACATTTTTTTAGATGCATGATCTTTTCTGAAGCAGCAAACATTGTATGAATATAAATATATTTTTAATTTACGAACAGTTTTTAAAATTTTAGGATATATTTCAATTGATGAACATTTTTTGAATTGGCGAATTGTTTTTCAATTTGATTAACATTTTTAATACAGGAATTGAAATAAGTCATGGATGTTTTTTTATTTCCTGAACATTTGTTTGAAATTTTGCGAACATTTTTTGAATATGCGATTTTTTTAAAATCACAAATATTTTCTAAATCCACCAACATTTAAGAATTATAAAATATTTTATTTTCAAAATTCTTTATTTTTTAAATTTACGAAACTTTTTTGTATTCCCAAATTATTTAAATAGAAAAAAAATTGACGAAAAATAAAAATAAAAAGTAAAAAACAAAATTTGAAAAACAGGTCGCCCGTACATGGGCCGGCCTAATCAGGTGCGCTGTATGTTCTGTTAGCGCACTTGGCGCAGTATAGGAGGTTCCGACTGCATGGGCCGGCCCAGGCTGAGATTCCTATATGGGAAACGTTATATTACTTATAGGTTGCATTGGTGTGTAATATTTTGCAACTTTAGGGGTAATTTCGATGACGGACGGGCAGAAGCACTCCGTACTTTATTAGTAGGTAAAGATATTGTATTTACATATGGTTATACATATTAATATACAACATCAATAATAATTGTGCAAGAAACAACATTAGATTAAAGTGGATGGGTGCAAGTGATTAAGTTGGGTTAGTAGGAAAATATGATATTACGATGGCACACAAGTGTCGAATGAAAGGATAATCCATGTCATCTAATAACTCATCATCCTTAGTCACATAACAACTTATATATCATCATCTTAATCATCTACTCCCGACAGGTCTTTAAAACGTCTTATATTTCTGAACAGAGGGAGTACAACTCATGACAAGGTAATGGCATAAAAACTCATGACTTAGTCACATAACAACTTATCATCCTTAGTCACATAACAACTCATGACTTATATATCATCATCTTAATCATCTAATAACTCATCATTCTTAGTCACATACTATTCTCTCCTATCGTCGTCAGACATTTTCTGTGTTCATGATTCAAAGATTAAAAATCTATGGCAATTATACAAAGAACTATTCAGCATGGGTTGAGTTTCGGTCTGTCGAGGCTTCCTTGAAAAACTCTCATATCTCATGGTGTATATGGTGCACACTCTCTCACACTTATATGATGGTGTATGTTGGTGGACACACCTCTCGGCAGAAATTTCGACCGTCGATGCTGGCTGCTCCTTCATTCGTCTCCGCTTGCATTACCAAAATGTGTAGCACACGGGGACGAAGGAGGAAGCGACCCCCACGACAACAGTCATGATTCTTCCTCTGATATTTTGCCCCTCGGTGCTGGTCGCTTCCTCTCCCTCTCTCGCGCATTATACCAAGGTATATATCGCGAGAAGAAGGAGAGGAAGCGACCCCCACGACAACTGTAGGGATTCGTCCATCAAGAACATACTGAAAGTCACACAAGGAGCTCCGACAGACTGAACTATCCTAATAAGCATAAGTCAATTAACATTGCATTTATCGAGTAATGGCATAAAAATGGCCTATGTTTTGCCGGAATGTCATCTAATTCTTGTTCTACCAAATCACGGGCACTCGATATTTCCTAGTTTCTAGCACAAGTCATGCCAAAATTTTGGCATGACCTTTTCTAAAAACAGGACATATCGAGCGCCTGAAATTTGCCGGAACGGAAATGAATCAACATTCCTGCAAAACATAGGCCACTCGGAGGTGTTTCCTGCAATAACATACACACGTGTCCACCTTCAGCAACACATACAAAGCACCTCAAGTGTGTACCCAAAATATAGCCTAAAACATTCTAGCCTAAAAGATACTAACTAACTATTAACTATCTAACATATGAACCCTATAAAGTGGCCACCTTTGCTGCCATTATCATCCTGCCTATAAACTATCTACCATATGAACCCTAGAAATTAAAACAAAGAAGAAGAGAGGTAGAGGATGGAGGCTACCTGCGGCGAATTGGACTTGGGACGGCGGTGGGGGTCGACGATGGCGAGAGGCAGCGGGGCCTTGCGGCGGTGGTGGACGGCCGGGACGGGGGAGGGTGACTGCGTGGGGACCGGGATGGGGGAGGGCCGGGACGGAGAGGGCCGCCGCGTTGGGAGGACGACCGGGATGAGGGAGCGCCGACGCGAGGGATAGAGTGGAGAGGGAGGGAGAGAGTGAGGGGCGCGGGGAAGAAGATAAGTGGATAAACCTTAGTAGTAGCACGGGATGGCTAACAACGCTCCTGCTAAGCTCTATAGAAGTAGTGCGTGTTGGTGGCCAGCGCTGCTGCTAAGTGGGGTCCACCTGCTGGCATCGTGCGAACATAGAGGTAGCGGTGGGCCACATACACGCGCTACTGCTACGTGCCTAGTAGTAGCGCTGGATTTCGCCGAACGCTACTACTATGGGAAGCCCTGGTGGGTGACGATGGGACCGCTTAGCAGTAGTGATGGGTCGCTGGCCCGCGCTGCTACTACATCCCTACCTGTAGTGCAGGTTCGGGCCACACGCTACTACTAAATAGCAGTAGCGGTGCCCAGCTAGCCCGCGCTACTGCTAATGTTCTATCTATAAGCTTTCTCCTAGTAGTGCAAAACGCGACGGAGAACCACTAGTAGAAAACAGGGCTTTGAAACGGGCGAGATTATTGCATTAGTCCCGGTCGTGTTACGAACCGGGACTAATGGGTGCATCAGTCCCGGTTTGAGCAGCCAGGGCGCCGGCCGGGGTTCATCAGGAACTAGTCCCGGTTCGTGTGACCCCTTTAGTCCCGGTTCCAGACACGAACCGGGACTAAAGGGCCTCGCTCCTGGCCCAGTACCTTTAGTCCCGGTTCTAGCCACAAACCGGGACTAAAGATATGCCTATATATATATGCTCGGCCCTGCCCACTCACTCCTCTGTTTTTTGGCCGGCCGGCGTGTGCGAGGTGTGTGCTGCTCTGCTCTCACCTCCTATGCACACGAGGTGTTTGATGAAATGCCCGAGCCACGCTTAAGCTTTCTCCTCTCCAAGCTCGACCTCCAAGCTCCATTTTCCCCAAGATTTGTCTAGGTTTCACGGTCCGTCCCGTCCCGTCCCCGTCCTCACCGTCGTCGATCGCCCGCGCCGATCTCGTCGCCGGCACCACCGTGGTGAGCCTCTTGTTCTTATCTTCTTTTTAAAAGAAAAAATTCTTACTTGTATGATTTACATAGATACTTGTATAAATTTCTTACTTTTATTATTGTTTGTTATTATATAGTGCCATGGTCATGGTATTCGCCCACGTCGGCCCTCGTCCGGTCTATGATTCGGATGTGGTATATTATCTTTTATAACTATTTGTTTCATTTAGTGTTTATGACAATTATGCCGACCAACGTGACATAGATGTGTTTATCTAGGAGGTATGTGAACCGGAAATTCCAACCGACCCTCTTGTCGAGAGGTTAAATTTAGTTGAAAAAGAAAACGAGGATTTGAAAGAAAAATTGAAAAGAATTGAGGAGGAGAAGATGAAATTGGAGTTGCATGTTGCCGATGTCGTCGATGACCACAAGATCAAGATGGATGCAATGCGCTTGAAGATTAGAAAGGTAAGAAAATATGCCATTGATAATGAGGCTTGGTATCATTATGTTGTTGGATCAATTGTTAACTTAGTTTCGATTATGATCGCATTTGTTGTTGCATTTAAATGTTTTACATAGTTGTATGTTAGTTTCAATTTAAGTTTTAATTAGATGCTCTAGAGAGCTGTATGTTGTTCTATGAGAACTATGTATGAACTTTATGTATTTATTTTTTCAGTAATAACATTTGATCACTTCTCTATTCATGATGTTCTGTAATGGTTTTTGATACATTTAATTATGATACCATGCCAACTTTCAACCATTTCAGAGTTCGTTCAAAGTGCTTTTCAATTCAGGGTCATTTTAGCTCAAAATAAATCATGAAATACATGAAAACTAGCAAATGAAGTCAGAAAATGGTTGAAAAGTGATGGTGTGGCTTTGAATGGTGCATATTGAATGCAGAAAAAGTCTTGAGTTAAAATATGTTCAAAAAATCGAAATCCCTATGTAATAGACGTGTTTTCGTCCGAAACCCTGATACTTCGAAAGAGATTGTCCAGTTTGTACACGAAGTGCATCAAGTTTTTCCGGTAACCCTCTCAACTTTTTAGCACATGCTATGTGGGTGAAATTATGATACCATGCCAACTTTCAACCATTTCAGAGTTCGTTCGCAACGCTTTTCAATTCAGGGTCATTTTAGCTCAAAATAAATCATGAAATACATGAAAACTAGCAAATGAAGTCAGAAAATGGTTCAAAAGTGACGATGTGGCTTTGAATGGTGCATATTGAATGCAGAAAAAGTCTTGAGTTAAAACATGTTCAAAAAATTGAAATCCCTTTGTAATTGACGTGTTTTCGTCCGAAACCCTAATACTTCGAAAAAGATTGTCCAGTTTGTACACGAAGTGCATCCAATTTTTCTGGTAACCCTCTCAACTTTTTAGCACATGCTATGTGGGTGAAATTATGATACCATGCCAACTTTCAACCATTTCAGAGTTCGTTCGCAACACTTTTCAATTCAGGGTCATTTTAGCTCAAAATAAATCATGAAATGCATGAAAACTAGCAAATGAAGTCAGAAAATGGTTGAAAAGTGATGGTGTGGCTTTGAATGGTGCATATTGAATGCAGAAAAAGTCTTGAGTTAAAATATGTTCAAAAAATTAAAATCCCTTTGTAATAGACGTGTTTTCGTCCGAAACCCTGATACTTCGAAAGAGATTGTCCAGTTTGTGCACGAAGTGCATCCAGTTTTTCCGGTAACCCTCTCAACTTTTTAGCACATGCTATGTGCGTGAAATTATGATACCATGCCAACTTTCAACCATTTCAGAGTTCGTTCGCAGCGCTTTTCAATTCAGGGTCATTTTAGCTCAAAACAAATCATGAAATACATGAAAACTAGCAAATGAAGTCAGAAAATGGTTGAAAATTGATGGTGTGGCTTTGAATGGTGCATATTGAATGCAGAAAAAGTCTTGAGTTAAAACATGTTCAAAAAATTGAAATCCCTTTATAATAGACATGGTTTCGTCCGAAACCCTGATACTTCGAAAGAGATTGTCCAATTTGTACACGAAGTGCATTCAGTTTTTCCGGTAACCCTCTCAACTTTTTAGCACATGCTACGTGGGTGAAATTATGATACCATGCCAACTTTCAACCATTTCAGAGTTCGTTCGCAGCGCTTTTCAATTCAGGGTCATTTTAGCTCAAAATAAATCATGAAATGCATGAAAACTAGCAAATGAGGTCAGAAAATGGTTGAAAAGTGATGATCTGGCTTTGAATGGTGCATATTGAATGCAGAAAAAGTCTTGAGTTAAAACATCTTCAAAAAATCGAAATCCCTTTGTAATAGACGTGTTTTCGTCCGAAACCCTGATACTTCGAAAGAGATTGTCCAGTTTGTACACGAAGTGCATCCAGTTTTTTCGGTAACCCTCTCAACTTTTTAGCACATGCTATGTGGGTGAAATTATGATACCATGCCAACTTTCAATCATTTCAGAGTTCGTTCGCAGCGCTTTTCAATTCAGGGTCATTTTAGCTCAAAATAAATCATGAAATGCATGAAAACTAGCAAATGAAGTCAGAAAATGGTTGAAAAGTGATGATGTGGCTTTGAATGGTGCATATTGAATGCAGAAAAAGTCTTGAGTTAAAACATGTTCAAAAAATTGAAATCTCTTTGTAATAGACGTGTTTTCGTCCGATCAAAGTTATTTAACTTAATATTATATAAAATTTATGCAACTAAAATTATCAAAATTATTTTTGTTAAAAAATTGAATAACAAAAAAAATATTCATAAAGTATTTTTTGTTAAGAACTTTTAATATGCAAAAAAATAACATAAAAAATAGCAAAAGTGAAAATAAATGCGCTTATAAAGGAAATTCAACCTAAATTCAAAGTGCTAGTACATCTATTTTTGTACTACCACTTTGAATTTAGGTTGAATTTTCTCTACAAACACATCTATTTTCATTTTGAATTTAGGATTTGAGAGGAACTTAACATGGCAGAGAGGGCCGGTCGTATAAACAGGTGCGAGCGCCTCTCGCTTGGAGATGTGGGACTAAATTACCCCTTTAGTCCCGGTTGGATCCACCAACCGGGACTAAAGGGCTGGGCTTCCCGCCCTTTCGGGCTGCCGAAAACTACCTTTAGTCCCGGTTGGAGCCACCAACAGGGACGAAAGGGCTGGGCTTCCCGCCCTTTCGGGCTGCCGAAAACTACCTTTAGTCCCGGTTGTTGGCTCTAACCGGGACTAAAGGGGTGTCTTTAGTCCCGGTTGGAACTACCAACCGGGACTAAAGGTTGCACTATATAAGCGGGACTTGGAAAAGTTTCCAAATCCATCTGCTTTCCCTCTCCCCCGACGGCGCCGAAAACCACCTCGACGCCGCCAGGCTGCCGGATCTCGCCGTCGCCTCCCCGACGCCGTCCCCGTCGTCCCCTCCTCCGACGCCGTCCCCGTCGCCGCCCCCCGACGCCTTCCCCGTCGCCGCCCCCAGACGCCGTCCCCGTCGCCACCCCCCGACGCCGTCCCCGTCGCCGCCCCCGACGCCGTCCCCGTCACCGTCCCCGACGCCGCCCCCGACGCCGTCCCCGTCACCGCCCCCCGACGCCGTCCCCGTCGCCGCCCCCCGACGCCGTCCCCGTCGCCGCCCCCGACGCCGTCCCCGTCGCCGCCCCCAATGCCGCCCCCTGACGCCGTTCCCGTCGCCGCCCCCCGACGCCGTCCCCGTCGCCGCCCCCGTCGCCGCCCCCGATGCCGACGCCGTCCCCGTCACCGCCCCCCGACGCCGTCGCCTCCTCCTCCTCCTAGGTGAGCCGCCGACCACACCGCCGTTCCCCTCCTCCTCCTAGCTATCCTAAGCCACCCCCGCGGTTACTGTCGTCGCCCGCGTCCGTCGCCGGCCGAAGCAGTGGCGGTCAGCGGCGGATCCAGGGCTAGTTAGAAAATTAAGATGGCATTTTAAGTTAGTTAGGAAATTTGTTAGTTAGGCTTTGTTATTAAAATGGCATTTTAAGTTAGTTATGCTTTGTTATTAAAAATGTTATTGTTGTTAAATAAAATGATATTTGCTATAGCCACAATTTGTTTTCGTCGACGATGCCTAGTCCGCATCCTCGTCGTCGTCGAGTCGGCGGCGACATCATGCTTGAGAGGCGCAATGTCCGGGACTGGGCTCCGCCGGGCTGGCACTGGGAGGTGCTACCTTCCCGGGTTCTGAGCTTGGTGAGGAATCCTGGTCTTGTCGTCAACCCGGAGATACTTTGGTGGCGGTCGCGTGGGCCACTTTTGGTGCAGAGGTAGCCGGCCCCCGCGGAGGTGGTACGTCGCCGTGTCAGGGAGGAGGACGAGCACGTCCGTCGCTACATGGCGGCGTTGGACGCCAGGTTCTCCAATACCTGGCAGATTCTTCAGGGATCTCACCCGAGTTATGATCCGATGATGGTTCCTTTCGGCTGAGCACTCCATGTTTGATGCAATCGCTCGTTGGAACGCGCGAGCGTGAAAGAGCTTCTTCCTTCTTTCAATTCATCGTAATTGATTACGTACTTCCAAGTACAAATCTTTACTTCATTTTCAGAAATATGACATGCAGTAGCAACAATGAAATTAAACTTTTTGTAGTAGCAGATAAATTAATATGATGTGTAGCGCATGTACCTGATGTAACTAGCTAGTTCTATAAATATAAGTTTCAGAGGAGCATGCAACTATGGGCAAGCTTTCTTTGATTACTGATCTCCCCGGATACCATTCTTGCCTTCCATGCTAAGCTCACTCTCTTTGACGCCTCTTGCCACATGTTTGAGCTTAATTAGGAATGGGAGGCAACATGAAATTAAGGTTCACTGAGAAGTCCTGGGGTGTTTGTTCCATGAGTTACTCATGTGGTACCACATTCCTTGCTTGGTCTACCCAGCCCTATCCTTCTATGCATGCACATGCACCGCATACAATTCATGAAGCAGCTTTCTTCCCTTCCTAGTAGCTAAGACCGCAACGATCAATAGTACGCACTTGAAGTCTTGTCTCTATTGATTCACTAGTAGAAAACAGGCCATTAGTCCCGGTTGGGAAGGGCCTTTAGTCCAGTTCTCCAACCAGGACTAATGTATAGGGACTAAAGGGTCCAAGCCTTTAGTCCCGGTTGGCTACGAACCGGGACTAAACCCCTTCCACGTGGTCGGCAATGGGCGTCAAGGGATGGGGATCTTTAGTCCCGGTTGTCGGTGTCAAAACCGGCGGATCTCGGGTAGGGGGTCCCGAACTATGATGCTTGGATCGATGGTAACAGGAGACGAAGGGGACAAGGTTTTACCCAGGTTCGGGCCCTCCTATGGAGGTAATACCCTACGTCCTACTTGATTATATTGATGGTATAGAGATTACAGAGTGATCTACCACGAGATCGTATGACTAAAACCCTAGATGAGTTCCCTCTCCTGATGATCTAAAACCCTCCGGCTTATATAGACGCCGGGGGTGCCTAGGGTTTACACATGGTCGGTTACACGTCGAGGGGATAAACATGCCTATTCTACTTTAAACGTGGAGCACACGCCTTGCTTCTAGAAACTTCCCTTCTGGAATCCGGTCCTTCGAGTGATCCAGCGTCCGGCGAACGGCCCATATAGTCCGGCCCATATTAGATAGGCCGGCCTCCCGAGGACCCCCTAGTCCAGGACTCCCTCAGTAGCCCCCGGACTAGCCTCCAACGCCAATGTGTATCCGGAGAATCTTGAACAGAGAAGTCTTCGGCTTGCGAGGCGAGTCCCTCTTCCCCTGATTGTTCGGCATCCGACCTGCGATCGGCGAAATCCCAAACGTTGCGGGATTGCCGAGTCCATTGCAATAATGCTTCTCGAACCTCGCGCATTGCGATGAGATGAATGGTTTAGCAGTTCTTTTACAGAGCTGCCCCCCTCTGAAAAGGGGTACCATCTATTTAAATAAACTGGATCGCGATCACATCTTCACCTTCCCCCTTTAGACGAAACCTCCAGCAAAAAGACCTCTACCAAAAGAAAATGGCGAGCGCCCCTGGTTCTTCTTCGGATCCTTATGGATCTCGCCCAGGGGATTGGGGAAGCTGTTCCGTGTCAACTCTTCGTCTTCGCCAACTAGAGACCCAAGGGTATCTCCCTTCCTCAGATCTGACGACCGTCCGTGCCGGCTTGAATTCATTCAACGGCGTGGTCCTTGCGGAGAACTTCCCCCATCCACAAAAGGGAGAGCACGTGTGCTTCGTCCCGTTCCTCCTGCGAGGGCTCGGATTTCCCATCCACCCATTCTTGAGAGGGTTATTGGCATTCTACGGGATCCAGCTCCATCACCTTACCCCAGGGTCTATCCTTCACATCTCAGGCTTCGTGGCCCTCTGCGAGATGTTCCTGGGGTGCGAGGCACATTTCGAATTGTGGAGGAAGTATTTTTGCCTTGTCCCACGTACAAGGGACGGGACAATTTTCGAAGTTGGCGGAGCCAAAGTATGCCGGATAGCGGGGACGGGTTACCCCGTAGGAACCCCGAAGGAATTTGAAATGTGGACCTCGGAGTGGTTTTATATTGAAGACGTTCCTTTGTTCGATCCAACTCGGCGGGGTTTGCCCGAATACTCCGATGCTTTTCCGAAGAAAAGGTACAACTGCCGTCCGAAGAGCCTGCCCCAAGAGGAAAGTGCCGAGGTGCTGCGTTTATCGACCCATGTGAGGCTATTAGCCCATCACAAGCTGACCATGATTGACGTCATGGCCGCCGTCCTCACTCAATGCGTCCAACCTCTTCAGCAGAGGGTACATCCTTTGTGGTGCTATAATGGGACAAGCGATACTACTCGCTCCCGAAGACTGGGTCCTGCCGATCAAACAGCATTAGCCGCCGCACTTGCCGATCTATTCAAGGGGGAGCAAGAGGACTTTGTTCAGCGGTCATCAAAGGACGGATATTCTTGCCACAATCCCATCGAATGGGTGAGCCTTTATACCTACTGTAATTATAGTTCGGTTTTCCCATTATGTCCCTTTCTGACCGAAGCCGTCAAACTTTATGCAAACAGGAATGGAGGAGCTTCATCGAGACAGTCAACTGTCCGGCTCCTTAACCCGAAGACTACGCCCGTGAGGACGATCCGGGCTATCACGAAGACCCGGACCTATCAATCGAATTCGAAGGCGGGGTTTTCTACCAGGAGGGCCTTGATTACGCCAAAGTGGCCATCATTGCCGACTACCCTGGATCGTTTCCTTCCCCTGCCGTAAACAAGAAGAAAAAGAAGAAGACGTCCCACAAGAGACAAGTGTCCACCAGTGACCCTGACATACCGGTTCCCATCGCCAAACGCCGTAGATCTGCGCGACTTACACCGGCCGCAGCGATAGTGGCCGAATCGGGAAGTAATAAGGATCCGGCAGATAGGCCGGTCACAGGGGCAAGCGCACCAGCGAGCTCATCCCGAAGGTATTTCGCTTGATCATACGATTTAACACCATGATTTGATAAAGCTCGTCGAAAGATAATTCCCCCGAAATATTCAGGCAAGAGGTTCAGCCGTCTCCTGCCGCGGACGCCGTAAAGACATCCATCGGTGCCCAAGGTTCAGGGCCTTCCGCCCATGTTGATCCTGTTGCCGGAGCTTCCACCGCCAATCCCGCCCCAGCCGATTCGGGCGATGCCATATCGGTCACCAAATCAGAGGTCGGGAGCGCTATACGTCATCGGCAGCGATGTAAAGTCCTGCAACATCCAGTCTTTTCCGAACAAGAATTCGGCGCTCTACGCACGGCGGATGCATACCTTGGGGCCGCCCGAACTGGGTTCGGTGAAGCTATAAAGTTGATATCGTCCAGCTTGCAGGTGAGTTGTTGGTTATTTAAAATCCGAACACGCATGTAAACCCAGTAGCCCCTAAGCCTTAACTTGGTCGGCACGACCGAATTAAGGATCCCTTTCTGCAAATGCAGGCCTCTAAGCAACAGTGCGAGCGACTGTCCAAGGAACTTAAAGCCAGCCAAACACAGGTCGAATCTGTGAAGGCTGAGCTAAAGCAAGTGAAGAGCTTTACTCGGGAGGCACACGGTGAGTGCATATATTAGCCGAATATATAACATGTTCCCATGCTTACGCGAGGGTACTATGTAGCAGCTGAATCAATAGGGTAATTACAAAAAGATTTGGATGTAGCCCGAGAATCTCAGTGGTACGCCGAGTCCCAGCACGAAGCTGGAGGTCGCGTTATGACGCGACACATTGAAGAGAAGAACCGCTTCAAAGAAGAGAACCAGAAGCAAGCCGAGGAAATTGAAAGCTTGAAGGCTCAATTGGCCCAGGTCCAGGGAGAGAACCAAATCTTACAGAGGGGCATGTATGGTGAGCGTGATTCTAACATCAGAAGGTAATTTTTCCTTTATGGATGTAATATAACCTGTATGCCATAACTCATGTGTAGGTCTCCTGACCGGGCATTCCGAAGAAGAGATCGGATCTTACCAGGGAAACTTGCTAAAGGATCTAACCGCCTTGCACGAGCGGGCTCGGAAGGTCATAAAGGGCATGGTAAAAGCACTGTGGCCCGCTGAGCAGCCTTCCGAGGGGATGACCGAGCTAGTCGATCGTTTCAAGGGAGCTCGAGCTAGGTTCGAGCTGTGGAAGACATCGGCATGCCGGGAGGGAGCGAGGGAGGCGTGGGCGATGATCAAGACCCGCTATACCGGACTTGATCCCGAGCATATGGCTCGGGTTGGACCAGTGGGGGTAGATGGACAAGAAATTCCGCTCCACCTGGTTTATGACCAGGTGATGCCTGCCGCCCGATTGTCGCAACAGGACTGCTCCCTGGACACTGTAATCGATAATCTCGATCAGCAGCCGGGTATATGATTGTATGTAGCTGTGTACTATCAATCAATGATTTGCTCCGCTGTGTTGTAAACTTTGTCTTAACCGGCCATCGGCTTTAGCCTCCCGTGCTAGAAGCTTGGGAGTGTTCCGCTGAAAGTATCACCCTAGGGTGGACGAACTATATTCGGGGAACCAGGCAATCCGTCCATGTGGTGCGAACAGACAGAAAGCACGCAGGGAGATATGTTATATTACTATTTAGCGTAAGAAACATCTTCTGAAGAAAATAGTACCTCTACCGATACCTTTCGTCAGGTTGCTACGCAAGGCGTAGGCTAGAGCCCGTACACTGATAGTGTATGGCTAAGGGTGATTGTAAGAAGACAAGACCCTGGTAATGGTCATGACGACCATGGTGTTACAAATTATTTCCGTCGGGGCCGATCAATTGTCTACGTAAGATAGCTAGCTTTTGGCTTCACCCGTCTGAGGCGCGTGTCCGGATGACCCGGTCGTAACAATCGCAGAGGTGCTCCCATTACCCTCTAGCCGAACAATCGGGAACTTAGAGGGTAACCACAGGAGCGAGGCAACCCAGCTTGGCAAATCTTAGTTCGAATTGATGCATACGATGGCTTGAAAACGACAAGGAAAACGGGCACCCACAGTGAGTGTGAACAAGTGCGGAAAATATAAGATCATTGGCTTCAAAAAAGGAAGCCCCCAGGTGCTGTGTTCGGATTTAACACTTGAAGGTGTAAAACGAAAAGTCATATAACGAGATTGAATGAGCCGAACACAGAGTTGGGATAAAAACGGTGCAAACCTGCCAAACATTAGTGCGAAAGGAGAATTGGAAAATAAAAAGGAAAACACGAAGGAAGAAACGTAAAGTAAGGAGTGCGACAACACCGGTTTATCCGTAGAAGCGCCGAAGACGAGCTGCGTTCCATGGGTTTGGTTCGAGGCGGTGATCCGACGGGTTCCGAAGATGATAAGCCCCTCCCGTGAGCACTTCGTCGATTATGAAGGGGCCTTCCCATTTGGGCTTGAGTTTATGCTTCTGCTTCTCCGGGAGTCGTAGGACTAATTCGCCTACGTTGTATGCTTGCGCCCTCACTTCTCTGCTCTGGTAACGCCGGGCCTGCTGCTGATAAAAAGTGGAACGGGCCCGAGCTATGTCTCGCTCTTCCTCCAAGGCGTCCAAGTCATCCTGCCAATCTAACTCGGCCTCTCTTTCCTCGTACATGCGTACTCTTGGCGCATCGTGAATGATATCACAAGGAAGGACCGCTTCGGCCCCGTAGACCATAAAGAACGGGGTGTAACCCGTTGATCTATTCGGGGTGGTGCGCAAGCCCCATAGTACGGAGTCCAGCTCCTCAACCCACTGACAATCGGATTCTTGCAAAGACCGGACCAAAGGCGGCTTGATGCCGCTCATTATGAGACCGTTTGCTCGTTCAACTTGTCCATTGGTCTGCGGGTGATAAACCGAGGCGTAATCGAGCTTGATGCCCATCTTTGCACACCAGTCTTTGACTTCCTGAGCGGTGAAATTGGATCCGTTATCAGTTATTATACTGTGCGGGACACCGTAACGGTGTATCACGCCGGATATAAAGTCGATTACTGGTCCGGATTTGGCTGACTTGACGGGTTTAGCCTCGATCCATTTGGTGAACTTGTCAACCATAACCAGCAAATATTTATTTTTCTTGGTCCCCCCTTTAAGTGGTCCGACCATGTCTAGCCCCCAGACCGCGAAAGGCCAAGTGATCGGAATAGTCCGAAGAGCTGTTGGGGGCATGTGACTTTGGTTTGCGAAAAATTGACACCTTACGCAATATTTGACAAGTGACTGGGCGTCCGCCCGAGCTGTGGGCCAAAAGAACCCCGCCCGGAAGGCCTTGCTTACTAAGGCTCTTGCTGCGGCATGATGACCGCCCATCCCTGCGTGTACTTCGGCGAGAAGCTCCCGCCCCTCTTCCTCAGATATGCACCGCTGTAGTACTCTTTTTATATAACTCTCCTTCGTGTACCTTAAAGGCTTTGGAGCGTCGGACTATACGTCGGGCCTCCGTTTGATCATCAGGGAGTTCCTTACGAAGGAGGTATGCGAGGAAGGGTTCGGTCCAAGGAGCGATTACTGCCATGACCTCGTGGGCCGAGGGCGTTTCATTCATTACGGAGCCGCCGATAATTCTGTCGTCTGGTACGTCAACAGGGGGAACAACCGTGTGTGCGCTTGAGAGATCAGCGCCCGCTTGATCGTCCTGCCAAACCACGGATGGCTTGAAGAGCCGTTCCAGGAAAGTGTTCGGTGGGACAGGGTCGCGTTTGGCTCCTAAACGTGCCAGTATGTCAGCGGCTTGGTTGTCGTCTCGAGCGACGTGGTGGAACTCCAGCCCCTCGAACCGTGCGGATATTTTGAGGACAGCATTTCGATATGCCGCCATCTTCGGATTTTTGGCGTCGAACTCACCGTTTACTTGAGAGATGGCCAGATTAGAATCTCCCCGTACCTCCAGCCGCTGTATGCCCATTGAAGCTGCCATCCGAAGACCGTGTAGAAGGGCTTCGTATTCGGCTGCGTTGTTGGAGTCGGCATACATTATCTGGAGCACGTATCGGACGTTGTCACCTGTGGGGGATGTGAGAACGACTCCAGCCCCCAGTCCGGCCAAGGTTTTGGATCCATCAAAGTACATCGTCCAATGTGAGTATGTACTGTATTCCCTGGGGAGTTCGGCTTCTGTCCATTCGGCGAGGAAATCCGCTAATACCTGAGATTTAATAGCTCGGCGCAGTTTGTATGTGATCTCGAAAGGAAGGAGCTCAATCGCCCATTTGGCTATACGGCCTGTGGCGTCCCTGTTATTGATTATATCATTCAGGGGTACTTCCGATGCCACCGTGACCGAACACTCTTGGAAGTAATGTCTTAATTTACGTGATGCCATAAATACCGTATAGGCTATCTTCTGGTAGTGCGGGTATCTTGACTTGCATTGCGTTAGCACCTCTGACACATAATAGACCGGCTTCTGTATCTGGAATTTGTGCCCCTCCTCCTCTCGTTCGACGACGAGCACTGCGCTGACAACTTGGTTGGTGGCCGATATGTATAACAACATGGGATCACCCGCGCTTGGTGCTGTGAGTATGGGGTTACTTGCTAGCAGTGTCTTGATATCTTCTAACGCAGCCTTTGCTTCGTCGGTCCATTCAAAAGTCTTGGTCCGTTTCAGCAATTTGTACAGCGGTAAAGCTTTTTCACCGAGGCGGGAGATAAAGCGGCTTAATGCCGCCATGCAACCCGCCAATCTTTGCACATGCTTTAGCTCTGTAGGGATTGCAAGTTCTGACAAGGCGCGGATCTTGGCCGGATTCGCTTCTATTCCTCTATGGGAAACGATGAATCCGAGCAACTTACCAGCGGGAACTCCGAAGACACACTTTTCCGGATTGAGCCGAATATCATATTCGCATAGGCTTGCAAAGGTTTGCCTTAGGTCGTCGATTAAATTGCTAACGTGCTTGGTTTTGATGACCACATCGTCCATGTATGCTTCGACTGTTTTGCCGATCTGTTTCTCAAGACAGGTCTGGATCATGCGCTGGTATGTAGCCCCAGCGTTTTTTAGCCCGAAAGGCATTGTGTTAAAGCAGAACGGCCCGTAGGGGGTGATGAATGCAGTTGCCGCTTGATCGGATTCCTTCATTTTAATTTGATGGTATCCGGAATAAGCGTCGAGGAAACACAGCGAGTCATGTCCGGCTGTGGCATCAATGATCTGGTCTATTCGTGGTAGAGGGAAAGGGTCCTTGGGGTAGGCCTTGTTGAGGTCTTTAAAGTCGACGCACATCCGCCAGGATTTGTCTTTCTTTGGTACCATCACCAGGTTTGCCAGCCATTCAGGGTGCTTAATGTCCCGAATGAATCCGGCCTCTAGCAATTTAGCTAATTCTTCACCCATAGCTTGTCGTTTGGGCTCGGAGAAACGGCGGAGAGTCTGTTTGACGGGCTTAAAACCTGCCATGATTTTCAGACTGTGTTCTGCCAATCGTCGTGGGATGCCAGGCATATCGGAAGGATGCCAGGCGAATATATCCCAATTTTTTTGTAAGAATGCTCGCAGCGCCTCCTCCGTGGTGGGGTCGAGCTGTGCTCCGATGGACGCTGTCTTGTTAGGGTCCGTCGGGTGCACCTGAACTTTAATGATTTCTTTTGCTGGCTTGAAGGACGTGGATTTGGGCCTCTTGCTGAGGATCACGTCGTCTTTGTCTATCGTTGACCGGAGTGCGGTCAGCTCTCCTGCAGCAAAGGTCTCAGCTAGGGCCTCGAGGGCGAGTGCTGCTGTTTTGTTTTCAGCCCGTAGGGCTATATTCGGATTACCAGCTATTGTGATTACTCCGTTTGGTCCTGGCATTTTAAGTTTCATATACCCGTAATGTGGTATAGCCTGGAATTTTGTGAAGGCTTCACGTCCCAGAAGGGCGTGATAGCCACTGGGGAAGGGCACGATGTGGAAGAGGAGCTCTTCCGATCGGTAGTTGTCGGGCGTGCCGAACACTACGTCCAGGGTAATACATCCTGAGCAGCGTGCCTCCTTCCCTGGGATTATTCCCCGAAAGGTTGTGTTGCTATGCTCGATCCGAGATCGGTCGAATTGCATTTTTTCTAGCGTGTCTTCATAAATTAGGTTTAGACCGCTGCCACCGTCCATTAGCACTTTGTGTAACCGGAAGCCGTCGATGACGGGGTTCAGGACTAGTGCGGCTGGTGAATGGTCGGGATGAATGGCTGGTCGATCAGCATCTCCAAAGGTGATGGGTGTATCTGCCCATACACTTGTTGCAGCCACGTGGTACACCTGTCCAATTTCTTTAAGGGCTCTCTTCCTTTTGTTCCTCGAAGGGAACGTTTCGTAGATCATCAGGACTTCGGTGTGATGTTCCGATGAGTCTGCGGGGCGCCCTCTGGGCGGTGACGCCTTGAGGATGGCCTCGCCGCTTTTTGCGATCTGTCTGACGACCCAGCAAGTTCTAAAACTGTGGGTTGGAGCTGTGTTAGCAATACGGAGTGTATAGGGCAAGGTTTGTCCAATAGTCCGTCCAGGACAGTACTGACCCCGGGAAGGGATCTGTTTCTCTTTTTGGCGGGCTGAGTTTGGGCTGTTAGGTTTGGGGGTATCCTCTTTTGCCGATCTCCTCTAAGGTATTCGGCAGAGGTTTGGTCCGAAAATAGCCGCTCTGTTTGCCAAGCACTTTCCATGGCACAATACTTCTGTACCAAGATGGATAGCTCGGAAAGGTCAGTTATGTGCCGCCGCGCCAGGGCGTTGAGGATTCCCTCGTTGTGGCAATTACGTTTGAAGGTTGCCATTATATCTGTGTCGCTGAGGCCGCGCACGTTGTGTCGTGCGAGGAGTAGTCTGGCCCAGTAATGATGGACCGACTCCCCAGGCAAATACGCAATGTCTGGTGGGTTCGAACGATTGGGCTCTGATGCGATGATCGGGTCATCGGCTTGGGAGGTGGGTGGGAGAAAAGGTAGTCCCTCACCAAGATGGGAGTCCGGAACTATAAGTTCCGAACTGCGGGATAGGTCGGGGGCCGACACCGGACTATTGCTGGAGCCGGTGACTGGGTCACGGGCAAGATCTCGGTGATCGGAAATTGAGGTGTAGACCGTTTTTAGTTCCGGTAGCTGGGAGGTCGAACCCTCCGCCAGACACTCGACGGTGGCGACGAGGTGGGTGACTGTGGGGACGTAAATTTCTCTGTCATCGGGTTTAAGCCCGAGCCGGTCATAGACCGGGATATGGTCATCGGCCATTCGCATAGTCTCCATCCGATCGAACAACTCGTTGAGAAACGAGGCGATGGTGGGATGCGTGTCACCAAAGCGAGTGGGGTCGGTATGCGGCGTCGCTGTTCTAGAGTCGCGCGAGGGCGTTCTTGGATCCTGTTCAGATCCATCCCGACCCGTACGAAGACCGATCTGGGAGCAGACCGGGGCTGGGTCGTCGTTGATTTTTATCGACGAGATCCGATCTAAGGCTTTGTCGAGAGTCGAGAGCTCGATCGGACCGATCTGCCCGGAGTTTCCGGAGTTAGCCTCCGATGCATCCGTGCAGGGAGTGTGTTCGGCAAGAACGGGTGTTCGGCTGTCGGGCGCTATGACCTGATCCGAACTTAAGATCGGGCCTCCACCAGGGCAGATCCCATAGGCGGAGCCGGAAGATGGATCCGAGGTTAAAGCCTCAGGGTCATCGGGCATGGCAGGCGAGACTGCAAGCCCGGTTAGTGATAGATCGCCGCGGGAGTCTACGGAGAACTCTAAGTTCCCGAATTTGACCTCCTGATCAGGGGCAAAACTTTCGACGCGGCCAAGGCGGCCGGTCGGGTCGGCGTGCAGCACTATGCTGCCGAAAGCGAAGATCTGTCTAGGGACAAAAGTCCCTGTGTTGCGGACCTCTTCGTTAACGACTAGGCGAACCATCGATTCCTTCTGGCGATCACAGTGGAACTCTCAATGAAAGCACCAATGTCGGTGTCAAAACCGGCGGATCTCGGGTAGGGGGTCCCGAACTATGATGCTTGGATCGATGGTAACAGGAGACGAAGGGGACAAGGTTTTACCCATGTTCGGGCCCTCCTATGGAGGTAATACCCTACGTCCTGCTTGATTATATTGATGGTATAGAGATTACAGAGTGATCTACCACGAGATCGTATGACTAAAACCCTAGATGAGTTCCCTCTGCTGATGATCTAAAACCCTCTGGCTTATATAGACGCCGGGGGTGCCTAGGGTTTACACATGGTCGGTTACACGTCGAGGGGATAAACATGCCTATTCTACTTTAAACGTGGAGCACACGCCTTGCTTCTAGAAACTTCCCTTCTGGAATCCGGTCCTTCGAGTGATCCAGCGTCCGGCGAACGGCCCATATAGTCCGGCCCATATTAGATAGGCCGGCCTCCCGAGGACCCCCTAGTCCAGGACTCCCTCACCGGTTGGTAACACCAACCGGGACTAAAGATTTAGTTTTTATTGTTTATTTTTCCTTTTCATTTTGTGTATTCGATTTAATTCTTTTTCATTTCAAACATATTTTACGCTGCTACATACTGTACACGTTATGCATATATAATAGAATA
Organism: Elymus sibiricus; assembly: GCA_039707655.1. Taxonomy (NCBI): domain Eukaryota; kingdom Viridiplantae; phylum Streptophyta; class Magnoliopsida; order Poales; family Poaceae; genus Elymus; species Elymus sibiricus. The sequence continues at coordinate 90,015,311 of CM077669.1, forward strand.
TCTTGTAGAACCAATCATATACATAGAACTTTTTGTACGACCATGCATACACATATGTACAATTTGGTATATACAATTTCTTCTACAATTTGCAAATCATTACATGCAGGCATTAGGTGTAATGGTATTCTCCGTCGGGAGATATGACCTGCTCAAGCAAAAAACCCGCAATTTCCTCTTGAATTGCTCGTATGCGGTCCTTTGGTAGGAGCTTATCCCGCATCTCGTGCATCTTTAAAGAAGGAGATCAATATGAACATGTTAGTTGTCTGTATATATATTACATCATGATAAAAAAATGTGAATGGTGTTTACGTACCCAAAGATCTCTTGTAGTTCTGATCTTTTCGGTCATAATGCGAATGTTCTCGCAAACGTAATATGCACATAAACTAGTCCCTTGTTCCTGCCTCATGCACTTTACGAGAATATAATTCAATCAGATAATAATCAAGCATGATAATGGTATTGAAACTATACTTAAAGAGATGCGCGGACGTAGCTAGTACTACTTAAATACCTTGGACCTTCGCCATTTCAACTCCTCTTTCCATTCACCTCTAACATCTTTGGTGAACTTTTTCCAAACTCTGCCTGACAAAGAAACTGAATAAAGGAGTTACTAATTAATTACTTGATATTAGGAAACGAACTAAAGAGGCCGACATAGTGCGTAAATGATTGAAATTACCTGTCGAGCATTGAGTGCAGGCTTCTGTATTCTTCAGGGTCTTTACTTAGTGAGTCCAGTACTTCAACAGTTCCATCGTCAATTCTAATGATTAGCAGGATCCAGTGGTAGCTGGGGACACGATTTGTATAAGCGGGCATGCATAACTCATCAACAACACTTAACATCGAGTATATATATAAGGTAAAAGTAACACTCACTTGAAGTTGTAAGGTAAAAGTATTTCTGGTTTGGTATTTAGGGCCTTCAAAAACCTTAGCAACATTTTCTCCGTGCCTTTTGAGTAAGTAGTTAACACCTTTTCATTAACGGTATTTGGGTCAATGAACCCAATGCCATAGACTCCATCTCTTTCCAATTCAAAAATCTTCATTCTGCACAATACCACAGAAAAGAATATAGTGAGGATAATTACAGGCAATGAACGAGCTGAGCTAGAGATTTAATCAAATTACAGAAAGAAATCACTTACAGACAGTAGCAACTGACGATAGATTTGTTGAGTGCTTTTTGATTGAATAACTGGAATAATTCTTCATTTTCAATCCACAAATCATTTTCATGGATGTAATGCTCTCGCTTGACTTTCACCATGAGGCTCTGTCGCCCGCTCTTTACTTCTCTCATGTACCACTGATGCAAGCTGTACATTTGCGTTGATAGAAGCTTCTCATCTTCAGGACTCACGAGAGGGTTCCCGGGGACATATGCCCATTCTAGTTCCTTCGGATCCGTCGATGGGAATTCCTCGATCTCTAGGAGTTGTTCAACAGTGATACCGAGCTGTCTAGCATTCTCTCTATCAGCGTCGGTTATTACCACCTTATCGGTACTCACCTTGAGCGGGATGATCGATTGCACTGCCTGTTCTCCGAGCTGGGGAACAGCTTTCCCGCATTTACTACTACCGCTCGACTTCTGTTTTTTTGTTTATGATAGGACTTGCTAATAGAGCGTTCATAGTCTCATAGCGGCCTTTTCTCCGCTGGTTTAGCTGCATTCAAAAAGTGTTGTACGACTTCCTCAGGTATTTTCTCCTTCGGCGGTGGGGGCGGTTTCGGTCCAAAATGGGCCTGCAATTCCTTAGCCTCTTGTTCATCGATTTCCTCGTCAGTCTTCTCGTAAGCTAACTTCTTTTTGACAGGAGGCTCGGGTTTCTTCTTTTGTGCTCTCTTACGCTTTGTAGACGACGGATATCGATATCGCGGACTCGCCCTAGGCTCCGTCTCGGGGTGGGATGGACTATGCTGATGTGGCGGAGATCGATATGGCGGACTCGCCCTGCGCTCCGTCTTGAGGTGGGTTGGAGTCTGCTGACGCGGTGGACTTGGAGGACTCGCCCTCCGCTCCGTCTCGAGGTGGGTTGGAGTCTGCTGACGCGGCGGACTTGAAGGAGGAGTCGGTGGCCTTGGCACCGAGTTTGGAAACATGATGCATTCCTTTTTCCATAAAATGAGACAACGAATGGCTTCTCTTAGTGTCCGCTCCCCCTCACCTCCAAGGTAGTCAAGATCTAGTGATTCATATGCCGACACAACTTCATCCACCCCGACACGAGCATAGCCAGGTGGAATCGGATTGTCGTGGAAGGTTGCTTCAGGTGCATTCAGTAAAGCAATGCCGTCCGCCACCTTCATGGATATGTTCTTCAGTTTCACGTGTAGCTCACAAACTGTTGACTCTAGGATATCATCCACGGGGTAGCGAGCCAGTAGTGCATCATCGGCCGGGACCCCCGTGGAACCCACGCTGCTTTTCGGCATAGATGATGGAATGGTACCATCCAATGTTGTATCTGGATGCTCCTGCTGCTGAGACGTGCCTTGCTGGCTAAGTTTGTTGATTTGCTCCTGCTGCAGCATGTATTTGCGTTCCAAGTCCGCGTTCTTTGCTTCTACCATTTGAATCCGATCTACTTCATGCTTCTTCTTTCTCTCACGGCTTCTGTAACTGTCGTTCCAATCCGGAAACCCCAGAAGCCACGGAACAAGGCCTTTGCCTCGTGTTCGTCCCGGGTGTTCAGGATTCTTGAGGGCGCATATAAGCTCGTCGTTCTCTCTCTCGGGCTGGTACAGACTCATTCGAGCTTCTTCTATTGCTTTAAGTAACTCGTCCGTGGCTTCTTTAAGACTTGCCTGTTCAAGAACCTTCCCTGTCTTTGGGTCCAACTTTCCCCCATGTGCATAAAACCAAGTCCTGCACCTGTCAGGCCAATTCTCTGTTTCTGGAGTGACCCCTGCAGCCTTCATGTTTCTCTCGGATTCTTCCCACAAAGGCAACCCATACTTGTAGCCACGTGGCCCCAGATGATGGCGCCACATTTTTTTCTCAGCATTTATCTTGTTTACTCTCGACCGTTCCTTAGCTGCTTCTGATTCCTTGAACTGCACAAATCCGTCCCAGTCATCTTTTAACTTCGTATATTCTCCTTTGAATTCTGGAGTCTTCTTTCCTTCTTTCACGTAATTGGTCCATAATCTTTTCTTATAAGTCTGGAATTGTGTGGCCATCTTCTTAAGAGCACACTTCTTGACTTTCTCCCATTGGAGATCTGTGAGACCCTCTGGTAGGGTGAAATGTTTCATGAGCTCCTCGCAAAGCAGATCTTTTGCTCTTTGGCTGACAAAAGGAACTCCGCGATCTTTTGGCTGATTCCATTCTTGAGCGGTGATCGGGATTTGGTCCCTAACAATAACTCCGCATTGACGTATAAATTTGTCTGCATTAATTTTAGGAGCAATCAGTTCGCCATCTGCTCTGATTTGATCGATGTTGTACTTTATGCCTTGTTTCAACTTTTTTGTCAGGCCACGTTTAACCCTTGTAGAAGATTTGCTCGATCCGGAGGGCTAAAAGAAGAAAGATTCGTTAATATATACAAATCAATCAATACTTCCGATGATCACTAGAGGGCAAATTAATACCTCGTCGGACTTCTGATGATGGAGAAAAATTTCTTCGCCATCATTGTCAGTTCGTTCCCCTTCGTCTCTTGGTTGTTCTTCCTCAATTCCCTCACCGGATGGGTTAAGGTATTGTGAGCCATCATCTACTTCTTCATTCTCTTCGTTTCCGGAGCGTATCAAGTCGTACATGACATTCTCTTGATCACGGTCTCTGTCTCTACCGTCCATAGCTTAACTAATCCAGAACAAATATAAAACAATTAGAATGCCACTACTGGAATCAGCAACTTTGCCGTCCGCCATGGCTGACGGCAAAGGCATGCATTGCGGACGGCAAAGGTCTTTGCCATCAGCCAGCAGACGGCAACACGTCCGGCTGAACAAGCTCCGGCAAAGGCCACTTTGCCGTCTGCTGGCCGACGGCAAAGATGCAAAGGTCTTTGCCGTCTGCCAGCAGACGACAAAGGGCATGGACGGCACACGTGGCAGCTTAGGTCCGTTAAGGGGTTAACGGCGTGCTTTGCCGTCTGCTGGCAGACGGCAAAGATACAAAGGTCTTTGCCGTCAGCCAGCAGACGGCAAAGCTGCCAAATAGGCCAGCCTAGTGCACCCCAGGTTGCACAGGTAGCTGCCACGTGGCATCTTTGCCGTCTGCCAGCAGACGGCAAAGAGGCTGTACAGCCCCTGTTTTTTCTGGTTTTTCTTAAATTCATTCAATTTCACAGAATTTCACATATATATATATATATACACATTTGAAAATACTTTCAACAAGCATAACAACACATATACATACCAAATCATATCCCTGCCATTTGGATATGATCATCCAACACATATATATATATACATACCAAATGAAAAGTCCATATGCAACATATATAGCTAGCCAACATATCCAACAACAAGCATACAATGGTTTCATCCATACATACATATATAGGTAGCAAGTTTCACATTGTTCATCCTACAAAATCAAAACAAAAAGGAAGCACAAGAAGAAGAGTAGACTCCATCAATGCAAGCTTCCTCATCGAAAGCAAATCTGCAAATTGGGAAAGAAGAAAGTTAGAAGAAGAAGAAGAAGAAGACTAGAAGAAGAAGACTAGCTAGAAGAAGAAGAAGAAGAAGAAGACTAGAAGAAGAAGACTAGCTAGAAGAAGAAGAAGAAGAAGAAGAAGAAGAAGAACAATTTTTCTTCTCTTTCTTTTTCTCCTCTCCTCTTCTTTATCTTCTTCTTCTAACTAAGGTAGGTAAAAATGCCATTTTTTAGCTAAGCTAGGTAAAAATGCTAAGTGTAGGTCATTTTAGAGCTAAGCTAGGTAAATAGGTCATTTTGGAGCTTCGTAAGGTTATTTTGTCATTTTCGAGGAAAATAAGCTAAGTCTATGTAATTTTGGAGCTAAACCAATGTTATCATGCCATTTTTTACCTAAGTATGCTAAGTATGTCATAAATGAACTAAATAAGCTAAGTATAGGTCATTTTGGAGCTATCCTAGGTAGTTATGCCATTTTTAGCGAACTAAGCATATTAAGTCATTTAGGAGGAAAAATGCTAAGTGTAGGTCATTTTATAGCTATCCTAGGTAAAATATGTCATTTTGGAGCTAAGTAAGGTTATTATGTCATTTTCGAGGAAATAAGCTAAGTCTAGGTCATTTTGGAGCTAAATAGGTCATTTCTTAAGCTAAGTATGCATTTGTTAAGCAAAACACTTGGGAAAACTTACCATCATCACGGAGGTGAAGGACCGGTCGGGTTTGCGCCAGTGTGAGACAAAGAAGGACCGGTCGGGGTTGTGGCAGACGCAGAAGGATCGGTCGATGCTTGTCGGGAGGCATGCTACACCAAAGATCATTTGCAATGTCTCGTTAGCATGATGCAACTCAAATGTGAATACTAGTAACTAATGACCATTCAAATGAAACTCACCGTGGGCGCTATACCAATCTGGGGCATCGGCGGAGGGGCCTGACCGTTGTTCTGGCACACGGTCTGCACATTTTGTTTTCACGAGCCAGTCATATTAGTTAGTGATGAAACGAACACATTACGTGCATGATTTGGCTAATATGTAGGAGAAACTTACCACGAGGAGCTCGTATAGGGCCCGGTGAGACGCGTCGTTCCGGTTCCTCTCCTCCTCCAACAGCCTAGCCGTCCTCTCCTCCATGTCCCTCTCCCTCTCCGCTGCCTGCCTGTTTGCCTCCGCCAGAAGCTCCTGGGCCCTATCCTCGATGGCGAGCTCCATTGGCCGTGGACGAGGCCTTATCTCAGGATCGGAGCTCGTCTGGCGCTTCTTGATCTCCAGGAGAGTTCTAGGACAACGTATCAGTCCATCCCCAATGGCTATCGAGCCATGGGGCCTCCCGCCACCAGATATCATCACGAGCTCTGGATCAAAAGGACTCTGGCTCGGGTTGAAGTCCTCCCCTTTCCTCCTCCTCCCCTCATCTCTGTACCTCACGAGCTTGTTGTGGGAGGAGATGTTGCTGAAGCTCTCTGGATTATCGAGGTCATCCTCAGAGAATGCCTTGGCCTTCTTGTACGGCGCAGTATGGGCCATGGCATAGAGGTCGAACAGCGGTGGCACCTCCTTCTTGTTGTGTCGCGCCTAAAAGAGAGGAACATAATATTAGTTAAGGGCTCAAGCTAGCATGAAGAATGAAATTGCATGAATCATGAAGCAAACCACATACCCAGTGATCCCCAAACTCAAACAGGTTGGAGCTCCCTTGATGGTGTGGCACACCTTTCATTTGGGCACGATTATCCTTGGCCTGGTTGTGGACGGTTAGCCAGTGGGAAGAGCACCACTCATCCACCAACGCCTCCCAACAGTCCATCCTATCCGCACACCATCTCGGGGGCACCTAAGTTAGACAAGAGAAATTTCAGCGCTACGCCTACGAATCAAATCAAGGAAACTAAGTACAAGGCCTTAAGAATAGGTAATTACCTTCATGTACTTCTCCTTACTCAGAAACTTGGAGCGACACTTCTTATTGGCCCTCTTAATGTTAGTCGAGGCGTAGTAGTCTCGAACAGCCTGCACCCGAGCCTCGTGTCGTAAGTTCTGAAATAGGCACTTGCACTCGGCTACGAGAACAATAGCCGCGTCCGCCTCGTGTTCCTCAAGACACCTGTAGATGGTCTGCAATCAAACAAGACAACACTGATTAGTACAATCACTAGGTGTTGTTGATTTTTAATTCTGTAAAGGAGAAATTATCAAAAACCGCCGGATCACAATGTCGGCCACCGTCTCGCACAAGACACCGTCGACCCTCTCCTCCGGCGGGGCCGGGGCAGCCACGTACAGCTCCCAGCTCAGTCCTAGCTGTCGAACCTCACCCTCACCGGGCAACGTGACCCACCCCGGGAAGTGGTGCCGGAGAAGCACACCAAGGACCTGGTTGGGCCTGCGGACACCAAGGGCGTGTTTCCAACCCCTGCAGTATGACAAGGCCAACACATTAGATATTAATTTGAAGAAACATGAAGGCAAAAGGTTAAAAAATAGTAAATGCACTTACTTCTCCCCATTAGGCTCAATCAACCACCTCTGATCGCGGGTCGCCGGCACGGGCGGGAGCTTTGTACCACCACGCTGGTAGACCTTCTTGCCCTCCTCAACCAACTCGCCCTCGCTATAGCTACCCTTAGAAAAGCTATCCTCGCCACCATCAGCATGGCCACTAGCCTCCGAAGTCACGTGGGATGAAGACTCTGGGACCGGAGTCTCCTGGGACGAAGACTCTGGGACCGGAGTCTCCTGGGACGAAGACTCTGGGACCGGAGTCTCCTGGGACGAAGGCTCGGCGGCCCGAGGCTCGTGGACCGGAGTCCGAGACGGGTCCAAGTCAGACGGGTCCACCTGAGACGGAGCACTCCTGTGGTCGGGAGAATCAGCTGGGGGTGGCGGCGAGGAAGGCACAACAGCCTTCCTACCTCTCCCGCCGCCACGTCCACCTCTAGCACCCCTCTTCGTCTTCCCCCGACCTCTCCCGGCCAAAGAAGGAGCGCCCTCCGGTGTCTGCATACTGTGTACCAGCGCTCTCCGGAGGTGCTCGGGCGGAATAATAGCACCCCTCCCTGCACGCGCCGAGGAAGGAGGCTCGGAGCGCTCTCGACCCGCGCCCACCATCTGTCAACACCTGCAATGACAAAGAGTAAACGAAATTAGTACAAAATTTGAATACCTAATAACATGAACTAATTAATAATATATATGCACGCGTATAATGAAGCACGGGGAATTTTCCATTGAAAATTTGAATATGTTATTTGTCAAGCATCAAAATATGATTACTAAATTATATTTATCTTAAGGATTATCAAGTCCCCATCATATAAGTCCCCCTCCTAATTTTCGATGCTTTTTCGTACTAAGACACACCATCGAAGAAGAATACCCTAGTAGGTATCAAGATGGACGGGAGCACTAGTAATTTGTTCCATAAAACATAAAATAACCATGTTTCTATTTTCCTGGCAAAAAACTATATGTTGCACTATCTCCATGTTCCTTTTCTTTGAAAAATATACGAAAACATATGAGGCACTTAAAAGAGGCCATGTTACTATAAAAACGTAGAATACACATATTCCACATGACATTGAATCTGCAAGTGATTTTTTTAAAACAATGACATCGTGTGGATTTGTCATGTAAAATAAAAATGTAGTATGGCACCATTTAAGCATACAATGGGATGAGTTACTTTTCACCTGCTTTGGGGCAAAACTCACTGTTTTGACCTTACTGAAAATTAGGTCAAACTAACACTGTTACCGAATCTCAGTCAAGTATCATCATGTGATGTGTCGTGTGAAAGCAAAATGTACTCTGACACAATGTAAGCATATAGTGGGTTCAGTTATTTTTTTCCTCCTTTGAGGCAAAAATCACAATTTTGACCTTATCGATGAGCAAGACAATTGATGCAATGCTCAAAAACAAAAATGATCCCCTTCCTTACCAAATTGAGCTCTCAAACTACAAATACCGCATTGATAACAGTGATTTAAGTACCATTAAATATTGAAAATGAATACTTCTCATTCTAGTACCCCACCACCAATAAAGATCTGCTACAATTTGTGTGCCCTCTATTCCTGAGGACATCTCATTCCAGTTTTAAATTTTAGTGAAAATACATGTTATTCTATGATTTGAGTGAACTCTCTACCACCTCCCCCAACGTATAAGCCTCTCCCTTCTTCTTCTTTTCCTTCTTCTTTTCCTTCTTCCTTATATTCTTCTTCTTTCTTCTTCTCCTCCTCTCCTCTTTTTTCTTCTTCTTCTTTTTTTTCCTTTTTCCTTATTTTTTTCTTCTAGATTTTTTCTTTTCTAACCTAATAAACTAAACTCTAACCCTAACCAAACCTAACCTAATACCTAATAATCTAAACCTAAACTAAAAACAAAAAAACAAAAAAAAGAGGAGGGGGGGGGGGAAGAGCTCACCAGAGGGGGGTGGGGCAGGGGGGCGTCGGGGAGGGTTGGGGGAGCGCCGGGGAGGGGCGGTGGAGCGTCGGGGAGGGGCGGGGGGAGCGCCGGGGAGGGCCGGGGGAGCGCTGGGGCGGCGGTGGCGGCGGGGCTTAGGGGACAGGGGCGTTCGGGCGCAGGGGAGCGGCGGGTGGCAGGGGCGGAGGGGGGGCGCAGGGCACCGGCCGGGGCGGTGGGTCGGTGGGGCGGCGGGCAGGTGGGGCGACGGGCGGCGGTGGCGACGGGGCCGCAGGGCTCCGGGGCGGTGGGGCGCGGTGGCGGGGGCGCCGGTAGGCGGTGGGCCGGTGGGGCGGCGGGGTGGTGGGGCGACGGGGCGGCGGCGCGCGTGCGGTGGGCGGCGGGGAGGAGAGGGAGAGAAACAGAGAGAGAGAGAGAGAGAGAGAGGCGGGGTGGGGCACGGCCGTTAGTTAAGTCAAACCGTTGCCGTCTGTCCCGCCTTTGCCGTCGGCCTTTTTGCTCTTTGCCGTCTGCTAGCAGACGGCAAAGAGGGGGGCCGTTAGGGTTTTTTGTAAGCAGCTCGTTAGTGGGCCACCCACCCTCTTTGCCGTCTGCTAGCGGGCGGCAAAGCTTCTATGCCGTCAGCTAGCTGACGGCAAAGAGGTGGCTGATGGCAAAGAACTTCTTTGCCGTCAGCTAGTTCTTTGCCGTCGGTTTTCTAGAAACAGATGGCAAAGAGCTTCTTTGCCGTCCGCCAGCTGACGGCAAAGAACTAGCTGACGGCAAATTTGCTGATTCCAGTAGTGTGCATTCAATAAGCAAAACCGGAGATATGCAAATCAATACAAGGCAATGCAACAATATGATCATATAATATCACTAATACATCATCGAATAGTATCACTAATACATCTCGAATATTATTATATAATATAACTAATACATCATCGAATATTATTATATAATATCACTAATACAGATCCAGTTGATGTCTCGCGGCGCAGGCGGTGGACACCCAAAGTGAAGGAACCATGACAGGATCATAGCTCCGGTGAGATCCCTGAAGAACCTGCCAGGTATTGGAGAACCTGGCGTCCAACGCAGCCAAGTAGCATCGGACGTGCTCGTCCTCCGCCCTGACACGGCGACGTACCACCTCCGCGGGGGCCGGCTCCCTCTGCACCGACAGTGGTCCACGCGACCGCCACCAAAGAACCTCCGGGTCGACGACGGGACCCTCATTCCTCACCATGCTGCGCGCCCCGGAAGGCAGCACCTCCCAGTGCTAGCCCGGCGGAGCCCAGTCCCGGACATGGCGCCTCTCATCAAGCAGGTTGTTGCCACCGAGTCGACGACGAGGATGCTGGCCGGGCATCGTCGACTCAACGGCTACGCTATGCAACTAAACATTTAAACACATGCATCTAAACATCTAAAAAATGAACAAAATTCGAGGAGGCTAATCATCATCGATCTATCATCATCTAACTAATCATCATCATCATCTATCATCATCATGTAATTAACAATCTATCATCATCATCTAACTAATCATCATCATTATCTATCATCATCGTCGGGGACTCCCCCGACGATCGTCGGGGACTCCTCCGGCGATCATCGGGGACTCTAAGCCAATGATTTCGTGGACAAAGGTGTTGCGATGGGCGGAGGCGGGGCCGGCGGCGGCGCTGCGGTGGGCGGGGGCGAGCGGCGGAGGCGCGCGGTGCCGACGGGGACAGAGAGGAGGGGGCGGAGGCGCAGGCGGGGCCGGCGGCGGTGCTGCGGTGGGCGTAGGCGGGGCCGGCGGCGGTGCTATGGTGGGCGGGGGTGAGCGGCGGAGGCACGTGGTGCCGACGGGGACATAGAGGAGGGGGCGGAGGCGGAGGCGGAGGCGGGGCCGGCGGCGGTGCTGCGGTGGGCGTGCGGGGGCGAGTGGCAGAGGCACGCGGGGCGTGGCGGGGCCGGCGGCGGTGCTGCTGTGGCGTCGGCGACGGCGGAAGCGGAGGCGGGGCCGGCGGCAGTGTTGTGGTGGGCGCGCGGGGGCGAGCGGCAGAGGCGCGCGGGGCCGACGGGGACAGAGGAAGGGGAGCCTTACCGGCGATGCCGAGGAGAGGGGCAGCGATGGCGACGGAGGAGACCGGCGAGGAGGAGACCGGCGAGGAGGAGCGGCGATGGCGACGGTGTCGGGACGGATTTGGGCAGCCTGGCGGCGTAGTGAGTGGCGTCGGGGGAGAAAGTGAGGAGAGGAAGGAGAAGGCGGGTTAAATACCCCAGGGCCTTTAGTCCCGGTTGGTGGCTCCAACCGGGACTAAAGACAAAGGTCCCCCCTTTAGTCCCGGTTGGATCCACCAACCGGGACTAATGGCCCATCTTTTCGGCGGCCCAAATTACGCGCGGGAAGGGACCTTTAGTCCCGGTTGGTGCATCCAACCGGGACTAAAGCTGTATTTTCTCTTTTTTGTTTTGTTTTCTTTTTCTAATTTCTGTTTTTAGATTTGGAATAACTGTTAGAATATTTATAGTTTTTTAATGAATCTTTTTTGCTTTAGGTCAAAACAATTACAAACTTTCTGTTAGTGCTAGTAGTTTTCAAATTTAAATAGTTTAAATTTGAATTCTTTTGAAATTTGTGTGAATAACTAGTTTGTGAATAACTTTAGTTTAAAAATAGATTTTTGAGTGATAGTTTTTCCTGTTGTTTAATATTAGTGTGTTTTATCATTATTTTAAATTTGGGAATTTTTAGGATAATTTAAATAGGTGTTTTAATCAAAACCAGATTATGTTTAACTCTTTTAGTTTTATGCCTTCATTTGTTTTAATCAAAATCACTCAAATGAACTCTAGACGTTTTGTGCATTCAATATGCACCATTCTAAGCCATATCTTCAAATTTCAACCCTTTATAACTTCATTTTCTATTTTTCATGCATTTAATGATTTTTTGAGCTAAATGACCCTGAATTTAAAAAGCAATACAAATGAACTCTGAAAAGGTAGAAACTTGGCATGGTATCATCGTTTCACCCACATAGGATGTGCTAAAAAGTTGAGAGGGTTACGACAACAACTGGATGCACTTCGTGTACAAATTGGACCATCTCCTTCGAAGTATGAGGGTTTCGGATGAAAACTCATCTGTTACAAAGATATTTCATTTTTTTTAACTTATTTCAACTCCAGACTTTTTGTGCATTCAATATGCACCATTCTAAGCCACATCTTCAAATTTCAACCCTTTCTAACTTCATTTGCTATTTTTCATGTATTTAATGATTTTTGAGCTAAAGGACCCTGAAATTAAAAAGCACTACAAATGAAATCTAAAAAGGTAGAAACTTGGCATGGTATCATCATTTCACCCACATAGGATGTGCTAAAAAGTTGAGAGGGTTACGACAAAAACTTGATGCACTTCGTGTACAAACTGGACCATCTCCTTCGAAGTATGAGGGTTTCGAACGAAAACTCATCTGTTACAAAGACATTTCATTTTTTTAACTTATTTCAACTCCAGAATTTTTGTGCATTCCATATGCACCATTCTAAGCCACATCTTCAAATTTCAACCCTTTCTAACTTCATTTGCTATTTTTCATGCATTTAATGATTTTTTGAGCTAAACGACCATGAAATTAAAAAACACTACAAATGAACTCTGGAAAGGTTGAAACTTGGCATGGTATCATCATTTCACCCACATAGCATGTGTTAAAACGTTGAGAGGGATACAACAAAAACTGGATACACTTCGTGTACAAACTGGACCATCTCGGCTACTCGCTAGAGAAGGAAAGTGATGACGGTGAAGCCAATCACATCCCAGAGTGGGATCTTGGGGTATAAAACTTTTTCTTCTCGTGTGTCCCTTGCTTATTGCGCCATAACCATGGACAATATTCATCATTTAACAGGATGCTTGGGTCAGTCTTCACTGTGAAGGGAGGAATTTCATCAAACTTTTCATAATCTGTTGACGTGTCTGTCTTGTCCTCCACTCCCACGATGTTTCTTTTCCCTGAAAGAACTATGTGGCGCTTTGGCTCATCGTATGATGTATCCATTTTCTTATCTTTTCTTTTTCTTGGTTTGGTAGACATGTCCTTCACATAGAAAACCTACGCCACATCATTGGCTAGGACGAATGGTTCCTCTGTGTACCCAAGATTGTTGAGATCCACTGTTGTCATTCCGTACTACTGGTCTACCATTACCCCTCCTCCAGTCAGATTGACCCATTTGCACCGGAACAAAGGGACCTTCAAATCACTTCCATAGTCAAGTTCCCATATCTCCTCTATGTAACCATAATATGTGTCCTTTTCCCTATTGGTGTTTGCTGCATCGTCAAAGCGGACACCACTATTTTGGTTGGTGCTCTTTTTATCTTGGGCGATCATGTAAAATGTATTCCCATTTATCTCGTATCCTTGGAAAGTCAATATAGTCGAAGATGGTCTCTTGGCCAACAAGTACCGCTCATCTTCAACAATGTCGTCATTCATGAGATGTGTTTGCAACCAACCGCCGAAAGCCTCAATGTGTGTACGTTTTATCCAGGGGTCAGACTGCTCTGGGTTCTTGGAGTGTATAATATCCATGTGTTTCTCGATATACGGGGTCACCAAGGTAGAATTTTGTAGAACTGCGTAGTGTGCTTGCGCCCAAGAATGCCCGTCCCAACATATTATTGATTTTGGTCCAAGCGTGCCTTTTCCACGCAGTCTCCCCTCATGCCGCGATTGAGGAACACCAATCGACTTAAGGTCAGGAATAAAGTCAACACAAAACTCAATAACCTCCTCTGTTTCATGGCCCTTGGAGATGCTTCCTTCTGGCCTAGCACGGTTACGAACATATTTCTTTAAGACTCCCATGAACCTCTCAAAGGGGAACATATTGTGTAGAAATACAGGACCTAGAATGGCAATCTCTTCGACTAGGTGAACTAGGACGTGCGTCATAATATTGAAGAAGGATGGTGGGAACACCAACTCAAAACTGACAAGACATTGGACCAAATCATTCTGTAAGCTTGGTAGGATTTCCGGATCTATTACCTTCTAAGAAATCGCATTGTGGAATGAACATAGCTTCACAATGGCTAATCAAACATTTTCTGGTAGAAGCCCCCTCAACGCAACCGGAAGCAATTGCGTCATGATCACATGGCAGTCATGAGACTTTAGGTTCTGGAATTTTTTCTCTGCCATATTTATTATTCCTTTTATATTCGACGAGAAGCCAGACATGACCTTCATACTGAGCAGGCATTCAAAAAAAATTCCTTCTCTGCTTTGGTAAGAGCGTAGCTGGCAAGACCTTCATACCGCTTTGGATGCATGCCGTCTTTTGCGTTCATACGTTGCTGGTCCTGTCGTGCCTTCGGTGTATCTTTTGTCTTCCCATACACTCCCAGGAAGCCTAGCAGGTTCATGCAAAGATTCTTCGTGACGTGCATCACGTCGATTGCGGAGCGGACCTCTAGGACTTTCCAATATTCTAGCTCCCAAAATATAGATTTCTTCTTCCACATGGGGGCGTGTCCGTCAGCGTTTATCGGAACAGATTGTCCGCCAAGACCCTTTCCAAAGATTACTTGTAAATCCTTGACCATATCAAGTATATCATCACCAGTACGGAGGACAGGCTTCTTTCGGTGATCTGCCTCACCTTTGAAATGCTTGCCTTTCTTTCTTAAGGCATGCTTGGTCGGAAGAAATCGACGATGTCCCAGGTACACATTCTTCTTGCATTTGTCCAAATATATACTTTGAGTCTCATCTAAACAGTGCATGCATGCATGGTATTTCTTTTTTGTCTGTCCTGAAAGGTTACTAAGAGCAGGCCAATCATTGATGGTTACAAACAGCAACGCTCGTAGGTCAAATTCCTGCTGTTTGTGCTCATCCCACACACGTATGCCTTCTTTATTCCACAGCTGTAAAAGTTCATCAACTAATGGCCTTAGGTACACATCAATGTTGTTGCCGGGTTGCTTAGGGCCTTGGATGAGCACTGGCATCATAATGAACTTCCGCTTCATGCACAACCAAGGAGGAAGGTTATAGATACATAGAGTCACATGCCATGTGCTATGCTTGCTGCTCTGCTCCACAAAAGGATTAATACCATCCGGACTTAAACCAAAACATACGTTCCTTGGGTCATCTGCAAAGTCCGGCCACTTTCTCTCGATTTTTCTCCACTGCGACCCATCAGCGGGTACTCTCAACTTCCCGTCTTTCTTACGGTCTTCTTTGTGCCATCGCAACGACTTGACATGCTCTTTGTTTTGGAACAAACGTTTCAACTGTGGTATTATAGGAGCATACCACATCACCTTGGCAGGAATCCTCTTCCTCGGGCGCTCGCCCACAACATCATCACCAGGGTCATCGCAACTGATCTTATATCGCAATGCACCGCATACCGGGCATGCATTCAAATTCTCGTACTCCTCACCGCGGTAGAGGATGCAGTCATTAGGGCATGCATGTATCTTCTGCACCTCTAATCCGAGAGGGCATATAACCTTCTTTGCTTCGTATGTACTGTCGGGCAATTCGTTGTCCTTTGGAAGCTTCTTCTTCATTATTTTCAGCAACTTTTCAAATCCCTTGTCAGATAGACCATTCTCTGCCTTCCATTGCAACAATTACAGTGTGGTACCGAGCTTTGTGTTGTCATCTTCGCAATTTGGGTACAACCCTTTTTTGTGATCCTCTAACATGCACTGCAACTTCAACTTCTCCTTTTCACTTTCGCAGTTTCTCTTTGCATCAGCAATGGCCCGACCAAGATCATCAGCGGGCTCATCTGATGCCTCAACTTCTTCTTCTTCATTCTCTTCCCCCATTGTAGTAACATCATATTCTGGAAACCCAGGATAGTTGTCATCATCCTCTTCTTCTTCATTCTCTTCCATTAGAACCCCTCTTTCTCCGTGCTTGGTCCAACAATTATAGCTGGACATGAAACCGTACGTAAAAAGGTGGACGTGAATTTGTTTTGCGCTAGCGTAAGTCTTATCATTCTTACACACACCACATGGACAACACATAAAACCACCCCGCTTGTTTGCCTCAGCCGCACGCAGAAAACTATGCACACCATTAATGAACTGGGGAGAGCGTCGGTCATCGTACATCCATTGCCGGTTCATCTTCATTACACAACACCAAAAAGACCAAATTAATACAAGTTCATACATAAATTTCATACAGACTTATTCTCATAAAACAACAGACAACTATCTAGCTAAAACATTTAAATGCAACAACAAATGCGATCAAAATCGCAACTAAGGTAACAATTGATCCAACAACATAATGATACCAAGCCTCTTTATTAATGGCATATTTTCTAATCTTTCTAATCTTCAAGCGCATTGCATCCATCTTGATCTTGTGATCATCGACGACATCGGTAACGTACAACTCCAATTTCATCTTCTCTTCTTCAACTCTTTTTAATTTTCCTTTCAAATCCTCGTTTTATTTTTCAACTAAATTTAACTTCTCGACAATAGGGTCGGTTGGAATTTTCGGTTCAACTACCTCCTAGATAAAAATATCTATGTCAACTTGATGGGCATAATTGTCATTAACACGAAATGCAACAAATAGTTATAAAAGAGAATATACCACATCCGAATCGTAAACCGGACGAGGGCCGACAAGCACGGATATCATAACCATGGCACTATATATAACAACAATCATACAAGTAAGAAAATTATGCAAGTAACTATCTAAATCATACAAATACGATTTTTTTATAAAAAGGATAAGAACACAAGAAGAGGCTCACCAAGGTGGTGCCGGTGACGGGACGGTGCGGGCGATCGACGGTGGTTAGGACGGGGACAGGAAGGCACACTAAGTAAACCACACCTACACATATGCAAACTAAGAAGTTAATTTGAGCTCAAATTGCATATAAATCAAAAAAACTACCACATAATTACACCCAAACTAAAACCCGCAAATCACTAT
The DNA here is from genome assembly GCA_039707655.1 of Elymus sibiricus. Taxonomy (NCBI): domain Eukaryota; kingdom Viridiplantae; phylum Streptophyta; class Magnoliopsida; order Poales; family Poaceae; genus Elymus; species Elymus sibiricus. Next base: position 90,032,359 of record CM077669.1, read on the forward strand.
ACTTATAAAGCATTGCACGAGATGATCTAGCAATAAGAGATGAAAGGACAAAGTTGCTAACCTTTGTGAACACTTGGATGGATTGGGGTGCCTCAAATCTTGACAAATCTTGGCAAAAATGGAGGGATGAGCTCGAGCTAGGGAAGAACAGAGAGGGGAATGGAGAAAACAGAGAAATGGGCTTGGGCTGGACGAAGCGTTTATATAGGGAAAGCTTTAGTCCCGGTTGGTTATACAAACCGGGACTAAAGGTCTACATATAGTCCCGGTTTGTATCACAAACCGGGACTAAAAGGGCCCGTGGGGCCCTAGCCTGACACTAGTCTGCCACCACCCCTTTAGTCCCGGTTTGTATCACAAACCGGGACTATAGGTCCCAAATGAACCGGGACTAATGGTGTCCGTGCCCCCCGACCGCTCCTAGCCGTTGGAACCGGGACTAATGGTCACATTAGTCCCGGGCCAAAGCCAAACCGGGACTAAAGGGGCAAACGTAAGACCTGTTTTCTACTAGTGATTGTACTAGAATAGATGTAACAGCTGTGCGCACTTACAGTCAACAGTTACCTTCAGATGGATACCTATCACTAGGAGCACAGAGCACATTATGAAATAGTAAAACTGAGCTACCTATGCCTTCTAACAATTATTTGGGATCTTAAACCGTCTGATTCAGCTTAGGAATGTGTTAGGTCATCCATCGCCCCATAGCATTCGTGTCCCTCGTTCGCTCATCAAGCCAGCCGAACCAACGTCAATTGGGCCGCTGCTCTAGAAGTTTTATTTTTGGCGCCTTCACATGCCTCTCGTGGGCCGTGAGGTGACTTATTTTTACCCCGTGGAGCGATTGGGCTGCTGATCCGTGGTGTTGTAGCCGTTGTTTCTTCTAGACTAGCAAAAGAGCATGTTCATCTAAAAAAACAAGCAAAAGAGCACGTGCGTTGCAATGGGAGAGAAAATAACACACGCCCTAAACGCATAACCATGACAGAAGACCCTAATAGGTGCACGTCCTTTATTTTCACATGACACCACATTTGTGTTGCCGATGGTGGCCTCAGTGCTCACACAACGAAAACACATTTGAATGTGATCAGTCCTAAGGTCTCTCTCTCTCTCTCTCTGACGCGCGCGCACACACACTCACTCGGAATAAGATGAGAAATATGTTGTTTTTCCCCGTGAGGTTTTTCAGAGGTGTGCATGCGTGGTTATCGATGTTTTCTTTACTCTCAATCTGGTTTTAATGGGGTTTTATTTGCAATTCATATGGCCACCGGAAAGAAAGAAAAACGAACCATGCACTATAGATTTAGTCAATCCTAAGGATGCTAAAAAGTATGCAAGCTCCATCGATTCACCTATGGAGTGGTGCAAGCATCTCGGAGTTGGAATATACGCTTTGATGAAGTGATCAAAGCTTTGGGTTTATACAAGTTTATGGAGAAACTTATATTTACAAGAAAGTGAGTGGGGGATCACATTTTTGATAGTATATGTGGATGACATATTGTTGATTGGAAATGATGTATAAATGCTGGAAAGCATAAAGGGTTATTTGAAAGTATTTTTTCGAAGGAAGACCTAGGTAAATCTGCTTACATATTGGGCATCAAGAGATATAGGGATAGATCAAGACGCCTGATAAGACTTTCACAGAGCACATACCTTGACAAGATTTTGAAGGAGTTCAAAATGAATCAGTCAAAGAAGGAGTTCTTGCATGTGTTACAAGGTGTGAAGTTGAGTGAGACTCAGAGCTCGACCACGATAGAAGAAAGAGAAAGGACGAAGGTCGTCCCTTATGCCTCAGCCATAGGCCTATAATGTATGTCATGCTGTGTACCATACGTGATGTGTGCCTTGCCATGAGTCTGGCAAGGGGTACTAGAGTGATCCAGGAGTGGATCACTGAACATCGGTCAAAAAATATCCTTAGGAACCTAAGGAGGACTAAGAAAATGTTTCTCAGTTATGGAGGTGATAAAGAGTTCATCGTAAAGGGTTACATCGATGCACGCTTTGACACCGATCCGGATGACCCCGAGTCGCAAACCGGATACGTGTGGTGGAGTAGTCATTTGGAATAGCTCCAAGCGGAGCGTGGTAGCAACATCTTAAGTATAACATAGAGATTTTCAAAGTACACACATATCTGAATGTTACAGACCCATTGACTAAAACCTCTCTCACAAGCAAAACATGATCAACCCCAAAACTCGTTTGGTGTTACTCACATTGCGATGTGAAGTAGATTATTGACTCTAGTGCAAATGAGAGACTGCTGAAAATATGACCTAGTGGCAATAATAAATTGGTTATTACCATATTTCCTTGTTCATGATAAATGTTTATTATCCATGCTAGAATTGTATTGACTGGAAACTTAAATACATGTGTGGATATATAAACAACACTATGTCCCTAGTGAGCCTTTACTAGACTAGCTCATTGATCATAGATGGTTAAGGTTTCCTAACCATAGACATGAATTGTTATTTGATAACAGGATCACATCATTACGAGAATGATGTGATGGACAAGACCCAACCATAAGCTCAATGACCGTATCACTTAGTTTATTGCTAAAGGTTTCTTCATGTCAAGTATATGTTTCTTACACCATGAGATCATGCAACTCCCTGACATAGGAGGAATACTTAGTGTGTATCAAAATGTCACTTCATAACTGGGTGATCATAAAGGTTCTCTACAGGTATCTCCGATGGTGTCTGTTGGGTTGGCATGGATCGAGACTAGGATTTGTCACTCTATGTGATGGAGAGATATCTTTGGGACCTCTTGGTAATACAACATCACAAGAAGCTTGCAAGCATGTGACAAATGAGTTTAGTCTCGAGATCTTGTATTACAGAACGAGTAAAGAGACTTGTCGGTAACGAGATTGAACTAGGTATGGAGATACCAACGATCGAATCTCGGGCAAGTAACATATCACCAGACAAAGGGAATTGCATACAGGATTAACCAAATCCTCGACATCATGGTTCAACCGATAAAGATCTTTGCGGAATGTGTAAGAACCAACATGGGCATCCAGGTCCCGCTATTGGTTATTGACTGGAGAGGTGTTTCGGTCATGTCTACATGATTCTTCAACCCGTAGGGTCCGCAAGCTTAACGTTCGATGACGCTAGAGTAGTATTGTGATATGTACATTGGTGACCGAATGTTGTTCGGAGTCCCGAACGTCAGAAGGAGATCCAGAATGGTCCGGAGATAAATATTTATATATGGGAAATTTATATTCGGGTTCCAAAAAAATTCTAGGTATTTACGGAAGTGTACGGGAGTGCCGAGAGGTTTCCGGGGGTCCACCGGGTGGGGTCCCACCTGCCCCGAGGCCACATGGGCTGAAGAGGGGGCACACCAACCCCTGGTGGGATGGGCGCTGATACGTCTCCAACGTATCTATACTTTTTTATTGTTCCATGCTGTTATATTATCATTCTTGGATGTTTTACAATCATTTTGTAGCAACTTTATATCATTTTTTGGGACTAACCTATTGACATAGTGCCAAGTGCCAGTTGTTGTTCTTTGCTTGTTTTTTACTTCGCGGAATATCAGTACCAAACGGAGTCCAATCGCCACGAAACTTTTTGGAGATTTTTTTGGACCAGAAGAAAACTTGTGAGCCAAGGAAGCACCCAGGGGGAGGCCCGTGGGGCCCAAAAGACACCAGGGCGCGCCAGAGGCCCCCGGCACGCCCTGATGGGTTGTGGGGTCCATGGGGGTCTCCTCCATCGCCTCTCAGCTCTATAAATTCTCAGAAATTCCAGAAACCCTAGAGGAGTCGACGAAACACAATTCTAGCCGCCGCAAGTTCCAGAACCGCAAGATCCAATCTAACACCATCACGGAGGGGTTCATCATCCTCATTGGTGCCTCTCCGATGATGCGTGAGTAGTCCACCATAGACCTATGGGTCCGTAGGCAGTAGCTAGATGGCTTTCTCTCTGTCTTTTGATTCTCAATACAATGGTCTCTTGGAGATCTATTTGATGTAATGACTTTTTGCGGTGTGTTTGTTGGGATCCGATGAATTTTGAGTTCATGATCAGTTTCTATCCATGAATATTATTCGAGTCTTCTTTGATCTCTTATATGCATGATTATTTATAGCCTCGTATTTCTTCTTCGAATCTTTGGTTTAGTTAGGCCAACTAGATCGATTTTTCTTGCCATGGAAAGAGGTGCTTTGTGATGGGTTCGATCTTGCGGTGTCCTCTCCCAGTGACAGAAGGGGCAGCGAGGCACGCATGTATCATTGCCATTAAGGATAACAAGATGGGGTCTATTCCTACATGAATATATCTTGTCTACATCATGTCATCGTTCTTATTTCATTACTCCGTTTCTCCATGAACTTAATACACTAGATGCATGCTGGATAGCGGTTGATGTGTGGAGTAATAGCAGTAGATGCAGAATCATTTCGGTCTACTAATCTTGGACGTGATGCCTATATATTGATCATCATCTTGGATATCGTCATGATTATTTGATCTTCTATCAACTGCCCAACAGTAATTTGTTTACCCACCGTGTGCTATACTCATGAGAGAAGCCACTAGTGAAACCTACGGCCCCCGGGTCTATCCTTTTAATATATTGCTTTCCGATCTATCTTTTTTTTGCTTTTGTTTTCAGATCTATTAATCCAAAAACCCAAAAATACCTTGCAACACTTTTTATTTGTTTTTCTTATTTTGTGTTCTTGTGTGATCTATTTATCCAATCTAATCTATCTTTTTACCGTTGAGAGATTGACAACCTCTCTTACGCGTCGGGTTGCAAGTATTTGTTCTTTGTGTGCAGGTATCGTTTACATAGCGTTGAGTGGTCCTCCTCCTAGGTTCGATAACCTTGGTTTCATAACTGAGGGAAATATTTATCGTAGCTGTGCTACATCATCCCTTCCTCTTTGGGGAAATACCAGCGCAGTCTCAAGCCACGTCAAAGGAATTTCTGGCACCGTTGCCGGGGAGGAGGTGCGAAAGTAGTCTCTCTTCAGCGTGCTAATCTCTGGCGCCGGGGAGACATCATCAACATCTATCAGGTTCCTAATCACATATCTAATCTCCTTGCAATTTACATTATTTGCCATTTGCCTCTCGTTTTCATCTCCCCCACTTCACAAAATTTGCCGTTTTATTCGCCTTCTTTCTTGTTCACCTTTTTCCCGCCGGATCTCTTTTTGTTTGCTTGTTTGCTATCTTTGCTTATGTTGCCATGTGCCTTCTATTTGCTTCCATCTTCGCTTGCTAAAAATATATTTATATGGATCCTCATCCACTTGCTAATCTTTTCAAAAGACCAAATGATGATGAACCAATTGCTAGTGAGTTGAGTGCACTTGATTGTCTCTATGAAGTTTTGTTTGAAAATCATGAATCTGAATTTTTTTGATGAAGTGTTGAAAGTAGAAATTTATAAGGTGATTCATGATAGCTCCTTGATTGAAAAGCATGATTGCGATGATGTTACTATAAATTGTATTAATGTCAATTATGTTAATGATATGCAAAACAACAAGCTTGGGGATGATAATTTTGTCATGTCCACTTCTTATTGCAGTGATCATGATTGGGGTAATAATGCTTCTTATGATCTTGAAAATTTATTTAAGCCTCATGTTGAATATGTTATTGATAATAATGTTTGCAATGGTATTAAAAGTGGGTTTGGAGAGGTCATAACTTTAGTTGATGATAATCCCACTATTTTGGAAGATGATAAAAACTTTATGTATGTTGATCATAAAGAGAGTATTGTTTATGATAGCTATATTGTTGAATTTGATTATGATCCTACATGTAATTATTATAGAGTAAATTATGGTTGTAGAAATTTTCATGATACTAAATTACCTCTCTTCATGTTGAGATTGCTATTGTCTCTTTCTTCTTCCTTCCATATGCTAGTTTTTGCTTGCCTTGATAACTTGTTTGCTTATAAAATGCCTATGCATAGGAAGTATGTTAGACTTAAATGTGTTTTCCATATGCTTCATGATTATCTCTTTGTGTTACTATTATTATCTTTCATGAGGGCATCATTGAAATCTCAAGCCTATCTTAATGGCTATAAAGAAAGACCTTGTTGGGAGGCAACCCAATGAATAAAATTTATTTTTGCCTTTTTCTTTCTGTTCTTGAGTATTTACACAATCATGCTACTGTTATGATTGTATTTTTTATGTTTTAATTGGTGTTTGTGCCAAGTAAAGCCTTTAGGATCATGTTGGGTGATAGTTGATTTGATATTGTTGAAAAACAGAAACTTTTGCGTCCAGTAGCAGAATTTTGAAAAATCACAGAAGCAACGAAAAATTCTGAATTTTGCACAGAATATTGATATACAAATTGCTGACGTTGTACTAATTTTTCAGAATTTTTAGAGATACAGAACTATGGTTAGATTACAGATTACTACAGACTGTTCTGTTTTAGACAGATTCTGTTTTTGTTGCATTGTGTGCTTGTTTTGATGAATCTATGGTTTTTATTGAAGGGTATAAGACATGGTAAAGTTATAATACAGTATATATAATGAAATAATAAAATATGAATGGGTTTGCAACAGTACTTAGAGTGGTGATTTGCTTTATTATACTAACGGATCTCACGAAGGTTTTGTTGAGTTTTGTGTGATTGAAGTTTTCAAGTTTTGGGTGAGATCATGATGGATGAAGGAATAAGGAGTGAAAAGAGCCTAATATTGGGGATGCTATGACATCCACAAGAAAATATGCAAGGAGAAACAAGCAACTAAGCTTGGGGATGCCCCGAGTGGCATCCCCTCTTTCTTCTAACGACCATCAGTATTTTACTTGGAGCTATATTTTTATTCGTCACATATCATGAGTTTTGCTTGGAGCGTCTTGTATTATCTGAGTCTTAATTGATTTGCTTTTTAGTTTTTCACAAGTATCCTTGCTGAACACACCTAGTTGAGAGAGCCAAAATTATGCTATGATTTGTTAGAATTGCTCTATACGCTTCAATTTTTTTTGAGCTATGGAATTGCTCTAGTGCTTCACTTAGATTAATTTGAGAGTTAGTAAATTTTGAAGAAATACTCTCATGCTTCACTTAGATTAATTTGAGAGTTAGTAAACTTTGAAGAAATTCTCTCATGCTTCACTTATACTATTTGGAGAGACGAAATTTTTATGCTCATGTTCTTCACTTAAATTTATTTGAGCTTGTCAAAATCAATGGCAATATATGAAACTAGTCCCAAAGTGATAGATATTCAAGAGGGATATAATAAAAACTTTTATGAAGACCATTGGACAAATTAAACTTGATTCCTTGTAATAGTTTTGAGACATGATGATAGTAATATGTGAGTCATATTGATGAGTAATTGTGCTTTAGTAAGAATATTGGTGTTAAGGTTTATGATTCCCTATGCAAGCACGAAAGTCAATAGTTATGCAATGAAATTACATCCTACTTATGGTGCATTATTCGGTGTTAGTTATGCTTAATGCCCGTTTATGTGAATTTTCGTTTCTTGGTTGGTTGCTTCTCAATCTATTTGCTAGCCTCCACTTGTACTAAGTAGAAATACTACTTGTGCATCCAAAATCTTTAAACCCAATTTTGCCATATGAGTCCACCATACCTACCTATATGCGGTATTTCCATGCCATTCTAAGCAAATTTGCATGTGCCATCTCTAATTTTCAAAATGAATTTCTTTTTTGTGTGCTCGTACCGCTCATGAAACGGTAGGGGGTGTCCGATATTTTTCCATGCTAGATGTGTTATTCTCAAGATGAGTGTTTATTCACTTGTCATTGCACGAGAGTACGGCGTTAATAGGGATGCTCAGTCCCGAAATGAAAAAGAAATTTACTTTATGTTGTCAAATAATAAATTCCTTGGAAAGTGTTGGTATGGAAGGCAACCGTGGATTCGGCTAGCCATGGATTGTGAAAGAATGGTGGAAAAAGGAATAAACTTTATTTTCTGTTTGGGAACCGCCTATGATATATCTAGCATGGAAAGTATTGAGAACTACTTTGTCGTTTTCGTTGACAGGAAAAGCATGCCTCTCAATTTTTTTATCTCTCAATTTAAGCTTTGAGCTCTGGCACCTCTACAAATCCCTACTCCCCTCTGCGCAAGTATTGGATCGAATGTTTGTCTAGAGGGGGGGGGTGATTAGACTACTTGAGCAAATAAAAATTCTACCTTTTCCCAATTTCAAGTGTTGGCAGATTTTAGCGATTATAGCAACTCAAGTACACCCTACACATGCATGTCTAAGAGTAAAGCAACGGAAAGTAAAGACAAGCATATGAAGTAGAGGGAAGGGAGGAAGATCAAACGCAATTTGGAGACACGAAGATTTTTCCCGTGGTTCCGATAGATGGTGCTATCGTACGTCCACGTTTATGGAGTCTTCAACCCACGGAGGGTAACGGTCGCGAGAGTCCACGGAGGGCTCCACCCATAAGGGTCCACGAAGTAGCAACCTTGACTATTCCATAACGGCTTCCGTCCACGAAGGACTAGCCTCACTATGGGTAGATCTTCACGAAGTAGGTGATCTCCTTGCCCGTACAAACTTCTTGGTTCAACTCCACAACACGAAGTAGGAGGCTCCCAAGTGACATCTAACCAATCTAGGAGGCACCACCCTCCAAAAGGTAATAGGCTCGGTAATGTCGATGAACTCCTTGCTCTTGTGCTTCAAGATGATAGACTCCTCAACGCACAATCACTCTCTCACAGATTTGGCTTTGGTGGAAGAGATTGATTTGGTGGAAAGCAACTTGGGGATGCTAGAGATCAAGATTCATATGGATGGAGTGGAATAGCTTGATCTCAACACATGAGTAGGTGGCTTTCTCTCAGAAAATTGGATGGGGCAAGTATGGAATAGTTCTGAGTGCTTCTTTTTCGAGTGGGTGGTGGTGAAGGGGTATATATAGGCATCCCCAAAAATCCAACCGTTACACCTAAAGTGACCAACTCGGTGACACCGAAGTGTAAAACTCGGTGGTACCGAGTTGCTCCAAAGGTAGAAACTTTTGAATCTCGGTGAGACCGATACAAAGATCACGGTGGTACCGATTAGGTGACCAACGGTCAGTTTCCAAAACTCGGTGACGCCGATCCAAAATCTCGGAAATTCCAATTTTAAGAATCGAGGTAACAGAAGGTTGGCAAGCTGAAGTCGGTGGCACCGAAGCAGAATCGGTTGCACCGAAAAGCTAGGGTTTGGCATGGGTCTGTCTGAGGTGGGAATCGGTGGGACCGAGTGGAAAAAGTTGGTTACACCGATTTTCCTGATGGGCCTGGATAGACTTTTGTGGAAGAGTTTGTGGGTGTTTTTGGTGACTATCACTTGTGCACGTGGAGCATCTTGTTCACCAACAGTACCTTACCCCCTTTTAATAGTATTGGCTTTCCTATGGACTCAAGGTGATTTCTCACAAAGTAAAATGTAGAGTCCTCTTGCTTGAAGCTTTGCCAATCCATTTCCTTGCATCTAGGGGTCTCTCCACAATCCTTTTGCTAACCCATCATTGAACTTTTCCTGAAATATACTTAGTGGAAACATTAGTTCAATGACATATATGTTGTTATTAATTACCAAAACCACCAAGGGAGCAAATGTGCCTTCAGCAGGGCCTATCTATTTACTTTATGCAATTTTTACTTTTATTTGAGTCTCCATCTTCTCTTATAAAGCACCAATTAGGGGGCACTATGAACATACTTATGCATTGGGTGTAGCTAATATTTGAGTGTGTTTCATGAATGGATCAATGATTGAACATGATGGGCTAGGGATAACTTTCTTTAGTGCTGCTATTTTGAAAGACATGGTTGCTTGTTTGTATGCTTGAGTATTGAAGTCTTCATGTCAAAACTAGACTATTGCTTTGAATCATCTAAAAGTCCAAATGTCCATGCTACAAAAGAAAATAATAAGTGATGAATGATACGTCTCCAACGTATCTATAATTTATGAAGTATTCATGCCATGTTTACAATAATTCTATATGATTTTGGTATGATTTTATTAGAACTAACCCGGACTGACGCTGTTTTCAGCAGAACTACCATGGTGTCATTTTTTGTGCAGAAATAAAAGTTCTCGGAATGGGCTGAAAATTTATGGAGAATATTTTTGGAAAATATAAAAAATACTGGAGCAAAAAGATACCGGAGAGGAGTCCCGAGGCAGCATGGACATTTGGACTTTTAGATGATTCCTATAAATAACGACGCCAAAAATTCCTATAAATACCAAAACCCCCAGAAAGAAACCTAGATCGGGAGTTCTGCTGCCGCAAGCCTCTGTAGCCACGAAAAACCAATCGGGAGCCCGTTCCGGCACCCTGCCGGAGGGGGAGACCATCACCGGAGGACATCTTCATCATCCCGGCGGTCTCCATGACGAGGAGGGAGTAGTTCACCCTCGGGGCTGAGGGTATGTACCAGTAGCTATGTGTTTGATATCTCTCTCTCGTGTTCTTGAGATGGCACGATCTTGATGTATCGCGAGCCTTATTGATATAGATGAATCATATGGAGTTTTCCCCTCTCTATCTTCTTGTGATGAATTGAGTTTTCCCTTTGAAGTTTTCTTATCGGATTGAGTCTTTAAAGGATTTGAGAACACTTGATGTATGTCTTGCGATGGGATATCCGTGGTGACAATGGGATGTTCTATTGATCCACTTGATGTATGTTTTGGTGATCAACTTGCGGGTTCTGTGACCTTGGGAATCTATGCATAGGGGTTGGCACATGGTTTCGTCTTGACTCTCCGGTAGAAACTTTGGGGCACTCTTTGAAGTTCTTTGTGTTGGATTGAACATGATGAATCTGAAATTGTGTGATGCATATCGTATAATCAAGCCCATGGGTACTCGTGGTGACATTGGAGTATCTAGGTGACATTAGGGTTTTGGTTGATGTGTATCTTAAGGTGTTACTTTAGTACGAACTCTAGGGCTGTTCGTGACACTTATAGGGATAGCTCATAAGATTGATCGGAAAAGATAACTTTGAGGTGGTTTCGTACCCTACAATAATTTCTTCGTTTGTTCTCCGCTATTTGTGACTTTGGAGTGAACTCTTTGTCGCACGTGAGGGATTTACATATGATTCAACTATGTCAGTATTGTTGAGAGAACTTGCACTAGTGAAAGTATGAACCCTAGGCCTTGTTTTCAAGCATTGCAATACCATTTTTGCTCACTTTTGTAACTTGCTACCTTGCTGTTTTTATATTTTCAGATTACTAAAACCTATATCTACCATCCATATTACACTTGTATCACACCATCTCTTCGCCGAACTAGTGCACCTATACAATTTACCATTGTATTGGGTGTGTTGGGGACACAAGAGACTCTTTGTTATTTGGTTGCAGGGTTGTTTGAGAGAGACCATCTTCATCCTACGCCTCCCACGGATTGATAAACCTTAGGTCATCCACTTGAGGGAAATTTGCTATTGTCCTACAAAACTCTGCGCTTGGAGGCCCAACACGAGTCTACAAGAAGAAGGTTTCGTACTAGACATCAAGCTCTTTTCTAGCGCCGTTGCCGGGGAGGTGAGTGCTTGAAGGTATATCTTTAGATCTTGCAATCAAATCTTTTAGTTTCTTGTTTTTCACTAGTTTGGTTTTATAAAAGAAAACTACAAAAAAATGGAGTTTAGGTTGCATCAATTGGTTCGTCTTTTTAATGTCTTTCGTGAAAATAAGGATTCAGAAAATTGTGCTCAATTGGTAGAGGAAGAAACTATGAAAATACTTAATGAGAATTCCTTGAATGATGAGCATGATTGCAATGTTGCTAGTATATATTCGCTGAATATCCATGATGCTAATGACATGCAAAGCCACAAGCTTGGGGATGCTATGTTTGATGAAGAAGATATTTTTAGTCCCCCAAGTTTTGATGAGCAAATTTATGATGATTATGGCATGCCTCCTATCTATGATGATTATGGTGATGACATGTATGATATAAAAAGTGATAGCAACTTTGAAACTTGTCATCATGATTTTAATATTCAAAGTGGTTATGTCAATCAAGTATCTCATGATAGTTATTTTGTTGAGTTTGCTCCCACTATTATGAATGAAAAGAAAATTGCTTATGTGGAGACTGACAAATTTTCTATGCTTGTGGATCATGAAGATAATGCTTTATGTGATAGTTATGTTGTGAATTCCTTCATGATGATACTGAAAATTATTATGAGGGAGGAACATATGCTTGTAGGAATTGCAATAATATCAAGTTTCCTCTCTATGTGTTCAAAGTTTTGAAGTTATGCTTGTTTTGCCTTCCTATGCTAGTTGATTCTTGCTCCCATAAATTTTTTGCTCACAAAATCCCTATGCATAGTAAGTGGGTTAGACTTAAATGTGCTTGTCATGAGATTCATTATGCTCTCTTACATGTTTCAAATAATATTCCTATGTGAGCATCATTGAAATCATCATGCCTAGCTAAAAGGCTTTAAAGAAAAGCGCTTGTTGGGAGACAACCCAACACTTTTACTTTCTGTTTTTGTGTGTTCACATGATTAATCTACTGTAGTAATCATGTTTTATGCCTTTTATTTCAATAAAGTGCCAAGTAAAGCCTTTGGGATGACTCACAAGATGAGTAGAATTGATGCTGAACCAAAACAGAAACTTTTGACTCCAGTACAGGAATTTTCATTTTTTACTGGAGCGTGATAATGATCTGAAATTTTTACACAGTCTTGATATATAAATCCTTCAGGTTTTCCTAAATGTTACGAATTTTTAGAGACAGGGAAGTATGGTTACACTACAGATCTTCACAGACTGTTCTGTTTTTGACAGATTCTGTTTTGCATGCATAGCTTGCTTGTTTTACTGTTTCCATAGCTTATATTTAGTGATATAAATTATGGGAATGATATAATACAGTACGTATCATGTGGGAACAATTATGAATCTTGTCTTGACAGTACCTAAGTGAATTATCTTTATTTATTATACTAACCCTTCTCACGAAGTTCCGTTAAGTTTTGTGTGATTAAAGTTTTCAAGTTTTGGGTGAGACACCGATATGAGGAGAATAAGGAGTGACAAGAACCTAAGATTAAGGATGCCCAAGGCACCCCCAAATTAATATCCATGGAAGACTCAAGCGCCTAAGCTTGGGGATGCCCCGGAAGGCATCCCCTTTTTCGTCTTCAACACTATCGGTATATCTTACCTGGAGCTATATTTTTATTCGTCACATAATATGAGTTTTGCTTGGAGCATCATATTATTTTGTTGTTATCTGTTAGGTGTTATTTATAATCTTGTTTTTCAATAAAAGGTTCCAAGAATTGCCCTTTAGGATGCTTGAATTGCATGTTTGATATGTGCTGTGTAAAAACAGAAACTTTTGCTGTAGTGTTTGAATTTTCATATTTTACTGGAACGTGGAAAGTTACTGAAATTTTTACAAAAGTGTTTTCATATAAATTATTTAGCATTTCCTAAATTTTCATAATTTTTTGAGTTACAGAAGTACACTGTTTTCATAAATTTCTACAGACTGTTCTGTTTGGACAGATTGCTGTCATAGTTTCGTTATCTACTTATCCTATAGTTTCCATAGCCTATATTGGTAGATATAAATTGTGGAAATGATAGTATACAGTACCTAATGTTTGAAAATTATTATGCAACTTGTCTTGGCAGTAGATAAAGAGTTGATTTATTATTATGTGTACTAACCTATCTCACGAGTTCTTTTCAAGTTTTGTGTGGATGATGTTTTTGAGAATAGGTGAAACCATGATATGAGAGGATTGAACGAGATACAAAAGCTCAAGCTTGGGGATGCCCAAGGCACCCCAAGTAAATATTTCAAGAAGTCTCAAGCATCTAAGCTTGGGGATTCTACGCATCCCACCTCTCTTCATCAACAATTATCGGTTAGCCTATGTTGAGGCTAAATTTTTATTCGTTAACATGATGCGTGCTATTCTTGGAGTGCTATTTTTCTTTTGCTTGCTGTTTAATAAAATGCTTAAGATCTGAAATTCTTAGATGAGAGAGTCCTCACATAGTTATTTAATTGTTGTCTACTCATTGATCTTCACTTTTATCTTTTTGGAGTAGTTTGTCATTCACTCTCGTGCTTCACTTTTATCCTATGAGTAAATGGTTGAATGAATTGAATATCATAAATCTGAAATTAAATATGCTTCATATACTTATCCCATGGGGAGTAATGGCTTCACACATAATAAGTATAGGTGGTAAAATTTATTGAAAGTTAGCAAACACCGCATTGGTCACTTGAACAATTCATGAAAGAATATTGAAGGAAGAGAGATTCCGCATATAAATATACTATCTTGGACATCTTCTATGATTGTGAGCTCATTAATTATTTTCAAACTCGAGCAAATTAGTTAAAATTGGACAAGGAAGACAACTTAATGAGTTATGTTTGGGTATATTTGTATAGAAGTTATATTGTTATGGATCCTCCAACATGTGGTGCTTGCTTCCACCCCAAACTAGCCAAAACTTCCGCACCAAGTAGAAATACTACTTGTGCATCCAAACACCCTTAAACCCAAAGTTGTTCCATATGAGTCCACCATACCTACCTATATGCGGTATTTACCTGGCGTTCCAAGTAAATTTGCATGTGCCAAACTCTAAACCTTCAAATAATATTCTGTTTTGTATGCCCGAATCGCTCATATAGTGACTAGGGGCTATCAATATCTTCCATGCTAGGTGGGTTATTCTTACGATATGTGTTGATTCACTAACATTCACGAGAAAGTGGCTGGTATTCGGGATGCCCAGTTCCATGCTCAAAAATCAAATCAAAATATAATGAAACAAAACTCCCCCAAGATTGTTGTTTGTATGGACGGTACCCGTGGATTCGGCTCGCTGTGGAGTGTGATTGATTGGTGGAGGGGGAGTAAAAACTTTACCATTCTGTTTGGGAACCGCCTATAATGTATCTAGCATGGAAGATACCGAGATCTCTCGGTTGTTATGTTGACAATGAAAGCATACCGCTCAAAATTATTATTCATCTCTGTTATAAAAGCTCGACCTCTGGCACCTTTGCAAATCAATGCTTCCCTCTGCGAAGGGCCTATCTTTTACTTTCTAGTACTTACCTTTATGCAAGGGTCAAGGTGATCTTCACCACTTCCTATATTTCGCCCTTTTCTCCTGGCAAGCGTCATGTGTTGGGTAATGATCTAGACATATATATCTACACAAATATATTTGATCATGAATTATTATTGTTGACAATTATCTATATGATAAATAAGTTGGGAGGCGAAACATTAAGCCCCTATCTTTCTCTGTGTTCGATGGATGCTATTTGTTCTAAAAATATGCTTTGAGTGTCAATAATCATGGAAGATTATATGATAGTTGAGTATGTGGAATTGCTAAATCAAAGCTCTTACATAGACCCTTACTGAAAATAAGATGAATTGCAATTGTTCGATGACTAGGAATATGGTTTGTTAGTTTTCAAGAAACTTTCTGGTCTATACTTTAACATGTGAATAGCTTGTTACTAGATCATGAGAAGTTTTATGAGATGAGCTACTGTTTATGGTTTATATTGATGCTATAAAAAGTGATTGGAATTATCATTGATCAAACTTGTGCACTTGCTAGCATTCACACTTCATAAATTATTTCTTTTATCATTTACCTACTCGAGGACGAGCAGGAATTAAGCTTGCGGATGCTGATACGTCTCCAACGTATCTATAATTTATGAAGTATTCATGCCATGTTTACAATAATTCTATATGATTTTGGTATGATTTTATTAGAACTAACCCGGACTGATGCTGTTTTCAGCAGAACTACCATGGTGTCGTTTTTTGTGCACAAATAAAAGTTCTCGGAATGGGCTGAAAATTTACGGAGAATATTTTTGGAAAATATAAAAAATACTGGAGCAAAAAGATACTGGAGAGGAGTCCCGAGGCAGCCACAAGCCTAGGGGGCGAGCCCCTGGCTTGTGGGCCCCTCGGGAACCCCCTTGACGTGAGACCGACGCCAAAAATTCCTATAAATACCAAAACCCACAGAAAGAAACCTAGATCAGGAGTTCCGCCGCCGCAAGCCTCTGTAGCCACGAAAAACCAATCGGGAGCCCATTCCGACACCCTGCCGGAGGGGGAGACCATCACCGGAGGCCATCTTCATCATCCCGGTGGAGGGAGTAGTTCACCCTCGGGGCTGAGGGTATGTACCAGTAGCTATGTGTTTGATATCTCTCTCTCGTGTTCTTGAGATGGCACGATCTTGATGTATCGCGAGCTTTATTGATATAGATGAATCATATGGTGTTTTCCCCTCTCTATCTTCTTGTGATGAATTGAGTTTTCCCTTTGAAGTTTTCTTATCGGATTGAGTCTTTAAAGGATTTGAGAACACTTGATGTATGTCTTGCGATGGGATATCCGTGGTGACAATGGGATGTTCTATTGATCCACTTGATGTATGTTTTGGTGATCAACTTGCGGGTTCCGTGACCTTGGGAATCTATGCATAGGGGTTGGCACATGTTTTCGTCTTGACTCTCCGGTAGAAACTTTGGGGCACTCTTTGAAGTTCTTTGTGTTGGATTGAACATGATGAATCTGAAATTGTGTGATGCATATCGTATAATCAAGCCCATGGGTACTCGTGGTGACATTGGAGTATCTAGGTGACATTAGGGTTTTGGTTGATGTGTATCTTAAGGTGTTACTTTAGTACGAACTATAGGGCTGTTCGTGACACTTATAGGGATAGCTCATAAGATTGATCGGAAAAGATAACTTTGAGCTGGTTTCGTACCCTACAATAATTTCTTCGTTTGCTCTCCGCTATTTGTGACTTTGGAGTGAACTCTTTGTCGCACGTGAGGGATTTACATATGATTCAACTATGTCAGTATTGTTGAGAGAACTTGCACTAGTGAAAGTATGAACCCTAGGCCTTGTTTTCAAGCATTGCAATACCGTTTTGCTCACTTTTGTTACTTGCTACCTTGCTGTTTTTATATTTTCAGATTACAAAAACCTATATCTACCATCCATATTACACTTGTATCACCATTTCTTTGCCGAACTAGTGCACCTATACAATTTACCATTGTATTGGGTGTGTTGGGGACACAAGAGACTCTTTGTTATTTGGTTGCAGGGTTATTTGAGAGAGACCATCTTCATCCTACGCCTCCCACGGATTGATAAACCTTAGGTCATCCACTTGTCGGAAATTTGCTACTGTCCTACAAAACTCTGCGCTTGGAGGCCCAACACGAGTCTACAAGAAGAAGGTTGCGTAGTAGACATCAATGAACATGTTAGGCAGCATTCCACATCAAAAATTCTGTTTTTATCATTTACCTACTCGAGAACGAGTAGGAATTAAGCTTGGGGATGCTGATACGTCTCCAACGTATCTATAATTTTTGATTGTTCCATGCTGTTATATTATCATTCTTGTATGTTTTACAATCATTTTATAGCAACTTTATATCATTTTTTGGGACTAACCTATTGACATAGTGCCAAGTGCCAGTTGCTGTTTTTGCTTGTTTTTTACTTCGCATAATATCAGTACCAAACGGAGTCCAATCACCACGAAACATTTTGGAGATTTTTTTGGACCAGAAGACAACTTGTGAGCCAAGGAAGCACCCAGGGGGAGGCCCGTGTGATGGTGTTTGACACCGACTTGGGCCCAGAAGACACCAGGGTGCGCCAGAGGCCCCCGGCGCGCCCTGATGGGTTGTGGGGACCATGGGGGTCTCCTCCACTGCCTCTCAGCTCTATAAATTCTCAGAAATTCCAAAAAACCCTAGAGGAGTCGACGAAACACAATTCCAGCTGCCGCAAGTTCCAGAACCACGAGATCCAATCTAACACCATCACGGAGGGGTTCATCATCCTCATTGGTGCCTCTCCGATGATGCGTGAGTAGTCCACCATAGACCTATGGGTCCGTAGGCAGTAGCTAGATGGCTTTCTCTCTGTCTTTTGATTCTCAATACAATGGTCTCTTGGAGATCTATTTGATGTAATGACTTTTTGCGGTGTGTTTGTTGGGATCCGATGAATTTTGAGTTCATGATCAGTTTCTATCCATGAATAATTTTTGAGTCTTCTTTGATATCTTATATGCATGATTATTTATAGCCTCGTATTTCTTCTTCGAATCTTTGGTTTAGTTAGGCCAACTAGATCGATTTTTCTTGCCATGGGAAGAGGTGCTTTGTGATGGGTTCGATCTTGCGGTGTCCTCTCCCAGTGACAGAAGGGGCAGCAAGGCACGCATGTATCGTTGCCATTAAGGATAACAAGATAGGGTTTATTCCTACATGAATAGATCTTGTCTACATCATGTCATCGTTCTCATTGCATTACTCCGTTTCTCCATGAACTTAATACACTAGATGGATGCTGGATAGCGGTCGATGTGTGGAGTAATAGTATTACATGCAGAATCGTTTTGGTCTACTAATCTTGGACATGATGCCTATATATTGATCATCGCCTTGGATATCGTCAGGATTATTTGATCTTCTATCAATTGCCCAACAGTAATTTGTTTACCCACCGTGTGCTATACTCATGAGAGAAGCCACTAGTGAAACCTACGGCCCCTCGGGTCTATCCTTTTAATATATTGCTTTCCGATCTATCTTTTTTTTGCTTTTGTTTTCAGATCTATTAATCCAAAAACCCAAAAATACCTTGTTGCACTTTTTATTTGCTTTTCTTATTTTGTGTTCTTGTGCGATCTATTTATCCAATCTATTCCAATATAATCTATCTTTTTACCGTTGAGAGATTGCCAACCTCTCTTACGCGTCGGGTTGCAAGTATTTGTTCTTTGTGTGCAGGTACCGTTTACATAGCGTTGAGTGGTCCTCCTCCTAGGTTTGATAACCTTGGTTTCATAACTGAGGGGAATACTTACCGTAGCTATGCTGCATCATCCCTTCCTCTTTGAGGAAATACCAACGCAGTCTGAAGCCGTGTTAGGCGCCTCTCCCCTTTATGACCCACAAGTATAGGGGATCAATCGTAGTCCTTTCGATAAGTAAGAGTGTCGAACCCAACGAGGAGCAGAAGGAAATGATAAGTAGTTTTCAGCAAGGTATTCTCTGCAAGTGCTATGAGTAACAATGAGAGATAGTTTTGCAGCAAGATAATTCGTAACAAGTGAGAAGTAACAATAGTAGCAAATGTGCAGCAAGATAGCTCAATCCTTTTTATAGCAAAGGAGAGGCTTGAAAGTACTCTTATATGAAGCAAGCGCTCCCGAGGGCACATGGGAATTTCCGTCTAGTCATATTCATAATGTTGAGTTGATTCGCGTTCGTTACTTTGATAATTTGATATGTGGGTGGACCAGTGCTAAGGTGTTGTTCTTACTTGAAAAAGCAACTCACTTATGATTACCCCCTCTCGCAAGCATCCGCAACTACGAAAGAAGAATTAACATAAATCTAACCATAGCATGAAACACGTGGATCCAAATAAGCCCCTTATGAAATAACGCATAAACAAGGGTTTAAGCTTCTGTCACTCTAGCGACACATTATCTACTTATGACTCCACAATGCCTTCCCTTAGGCCCATAATATGGTGAAGTGTCATGTAGTCGACGTTCACACGACACCACTAAAGTAAGCAACAACATACATATCATCAAAATATCAAACGGATACCAACTTCACATGATTACTTATAACAAGACTTCTCCCATGTCCTCAGGAACAAAAGTAACTACTCACAAATCATCACCATGTTCAATATCAGAGGTGTAATAATGATGATTAAGGATCTGAACGTATTATCTTCCACCAAATAAACCAAAAAGCATTAACTACAAGATGTAATCAACACTACTAGTAACCCACATGTACCAATCTGAGGTTTTGAGACAAAGATTGAATACAAGAGATGAACTAGGGTTTGAGATGAGATGGTGCTGGTGAATATGTTGATGAAGATTGGTCCTCCCACGAAGGAGGAAGCGTTGGTGATGACGATGGCTTCGATTTCCCCATCCCGGAGGGAAGTTTCCCCGACAGAATCTCTCTGGCGGAGAGCAAAACAGCCTCTGCCCAGGTTTCTGCCTCGAGACGGTGGTGCTTCATCCCGAAAGTATCTTGTTATTTTTTTCTAGGTCAAAACCCATCTTATAGCAAAAGAGGGAGGCCAGGGCACCTGGGAGGTGGTCTCAAGCCATCAGGGCGTGCCAGGGGGTGGGCGCGCCCTGTTGGCTTGGCACCAACAGGTGGCCCCCTCTAGTATATTTTTGCTCCATAAATTCCCATATATTCCAAAAAAATTCTCCGTGAAGTTTCAGGTCATTTGAAGTCCAGTGAATTTTCAGCCTTTTTCTTGGTTTTCAGGTTCAGAATTCCAGTTTCCGGCAATTTCCCTCTTTGTGATGTACCTTGTAAATTCATAGAAAAAGGCATAAGAATTGTATCATAAAGTGGAATAATAACCAAGAACAACATAAATATCAATAGGAAATCATGATGCAAAATGGGCGTATCAACTCCCCCAAGCTTAGACCTCGCTTCTCCTCAAGCAAAAGCCGAACTCGATAATAATGACCACATAATTAGAGAGAGAGAGGTGTCGATAAAAACAGAATATGGACATTAAAGCATCATGAGTATTAACACAACAACAAGTTTTTCATCATATAACTTCTCATAAACAAGTAACAATCTATCTACAACATTGAAGTATGAAGCATACACTTTATTGACAATCAACAAACTATGTTCTTAGTCATTGAGACAATCAATTCATCATATTTCAGAGAAGAGTCTATGTAAGAGCTTTCATTTTAGCAAGTTCACATACTCAACTATCATTTAGTCTTCTATGATTGCTGACACTCATTGCATATTTTTGGAGCTAATATTTCCATTGGACACATAGGAAGATAGGGGCTTTATTGTTTTCGCCACCCAACTTATTTACCTTAAGGATAATGTCAACAATAATGACTCATGATCACCTACATCCAACTGGATATATATATCTAGATCTTTCCCCAGCACATGATGCTTGCCAACTAAAGAGTTAATAGGTTGGAATAGGGATAAACATTATTGACTCTTGCATAAAAGTAAATACATGAAAGTAAAAGATAGGCCCTTCGCAGAGGGAAGCAGAGGTTGTAATGCGCTTTTTAATTTTTTGGATGTGCAAGCTCTTAATGTAAAAGAATGTCCCTTTATACTGTCCCTTATGATAGCAACCTTTATTATGCAGTCTGTCACTTTTATTTCTTTGCCATCACAAGATCGTACAAAACTTATTTTCCCCTACAATAAAAGATGATACATATTTAGGAGCAATTTTTATCGCTTGATGCACCGATGAAAACTTACTTGAAGGATCTTATTCAATCCATAGTTAGATATGGTGGACTCTTATGGCAAGAAATTGGGGTTTAGGGTTATGGATGCACAAGTAGTATCTCTACTTAGTGCGGATTTATGGATGCACCACATGTTAGAGGATCCATGACAATATAACTTCTATGTGTATGTAGACAAACATAACCCATTACACCGTCTTCCTTGTCCAACATCAACAATTCGATCATTATATAATATTTGATGGGGGCTCACAATCATAAAAGATGTACAAGATAGTGTATTTGTATGTTAATCTCCTCTCCTCTATCATAATTTGCATGGATTGTATCAATGACTAACACTATCTTTGTTAACTCCCAACAACTTTCATCACTTATACTGTTTCTATGTGAAGTCATTACTCCCCATGGGATTATCATATGATTTTTCTATTTCTTTTATTTCATTTCTATGATGATTGATGCATGAGAGTAAAGAAAGAAAACTCAACTAATCTTTATTATATAACTCACACTCGATTACAAAGATAGATGGATCACAAAGCAAGCACTCGAAGCAAAGCAATACTAAATTTATTCCTCTAAATCATGAAATACTAAGGATGAAACTAAGATAGATGATAATGGTGAAAGTGATGGTGATACGATACCAGGGCACCTCCCCCAAGCTTGGAGCAAGCTAGGGGTGGTGCCCATACCCATGTACTCAAGTGTCATTCTTGGGTGATGGTGGTGATGATGTGATCCTTTTAGCAATGATGCCCTTTAGAACACGGATCTCCTCATTAAGTTTATCCACCTCTCGCTTAAGCTCCATGTTCTCCTTGCGGAGTTTGTTGGTGACGATCATGGCTGCTTCAATCAAAGAACAAATTTTGCTAGAGGAGGTCGCGGTGGTATCTACCTGCGTACGACGATAAGGGGTAAATCGAGTATTGAAAGGTGTAATCTTGCTTGGTAAGCTCGATTTTTTGAACTCCACATCCATATCTTCAGGTTGAGGTAGAGGTGCTTCCTCTTCTTCTTCATCGCTCGAGGGTTCAATTCTTTTTAGATCAACCTCCACCTTCTCTTCCGTTGACCACCCATAAGGGTCAATATCCCCGTAAACTCGAGGATTGGTGATGAGATCTGAAACATAGCTCTCTCCCTCCGAATCTTGTGATGACATATTGCTCCAAAATATGTTAGAAAAACAACCCGAAACAAGAACAGAGGAGATACTTGCGATGCTGAAAGAACATTTGCTCCCTTGGTGGTTTTGGTAATTAATAACAACATATATATATCATTGAACTAAGGTTTCCACTAAGTATATTTCAAGAAAAGTTCAATGATGAGTTGGCAAAAGGATTGTGGAAAACCCCAAGATGCAAGGAAATGGATTGGCAAAGCTTCAAGCAAGAGGACTCTACATTTTACTTTGTGAGAAATCACTTTGAGTCCATAGGAAAGCCAATACTATTAAAAGGGGGTAAGGTACTGTTGGTGAACAAGATGCTTGACATGCACAAGTGATAGTCACCAAAAACACCCACAAGCTCTTCCACAAATACTCTGTCTAGAACCCTACCTTTAAAATCGGTAAGACCAACAATTCCTATTCGGTCTCACCGAGATTCAAACCCTAGACAGATCCTAAGCCAAACCCATCTCGATACTACCAACTTTCCACTTCGGTGCCACCGAGTTCAGTTGCCAACTTTCTGGTTAGCTATTTTCAAGTATCGGTACCACTGAGTTTTGCCAATCGGTCTCATCGAGATTTGGACCAACTTCCTAGTTAGCCATTCTCAAGAATCGGTACCACCGAGTTTTGTGAATCGGTCTCACCGAGTCTTTGGACCAACTCTCTGGTTAGCCGTTGTCAAGAATTGGTACCACCGAGATTTGAGAATCGGTCTCACCGAGTTGTGTAATCTGACCATTGGTCATCAAATCGGTACCACCGAGAATTATATATCGGTCTCACCGAGATTCAAAAGATACTGCCTTTTGGTCACTTCGGTACCACCGAGTTTTACACTTCGGTGTCACCGAGTTGGTCACTTTAGGTGTAACGGTTGGATTTTTGGGGATGCCTATATATACCCCTTCACCACCACCGACTCGAAAGAGAAGCACTCAGAACTATTCCATACTTGCCCCATCCAATTTTCTGAGAGAGAGAGCCACCTACTCATGTGTTGAGATCAAGCCATTCCATTCCTACCATATGAATCTTGATCTCTAGCCTCCCCAAGTTGCTTTCCACCAAATCAATCTCTTCCACCAAAGCCAAATCTGTGAGAGAGTGATTGTGTGTTGAGGAGTCTATCATCTTGAAGCACAAGAGCAAGGAGTTCATCGACATTGCTGAGCCTATTACCTTTTGGAGGGTGGTGCCTCCTAGATTGGTTAGGTGTCGCTTGGGAGACTCCTACCTCGTGTTGTGGAGTTGAACCAAGAAGTTTGTACGGGCAAGGAGATTGCCTACTTCGTGAAGATCTACCCATAGTGAGGCTAGTCCTTCGTGGATGGAAGCCGTTATGGAATAGTCAAGGTTGCTACTTCATGGACCCTTATGGGTGGAGCCCTCCGTGGACTCTCGCGACCGTTACCCTCCGTGGGTTGAAGACTCCATAAACGTGGACGTACGATAGCACCACCTATCGGAACCACGGGAAAAATCTTCGTGTCTTCCAATTGCATTTGATCTTCCTTCCTACCCTCTACTATACATGCTTGTTGTTACTTTCCGCTGCTATACTCTTAGACATGCATGTGTAGGGTGTACTTGACTTGCTTTCATTGCTAAAATCTGCCAACACTTAAAATTGGGAAAAGGTAGAATTTTTATTTGGTTAAGTAGTCTAATCACCCCCCTCTAGACATACTTTCGATCCTACAAGTGGTATCAGAGCTTTGGTCTCCATTGCATTGGTCTCACAACCTAGGAGAGTATGGCGTCTAGTGAGGGAAATTATCACCGTAGAGGTCCATACTTTGATGCCACAAATTTTGCTAGTTGGAAGCACAAAATGAAGATGCATATTCTTGGTCATAACCCCGCCGTTTCGGCTGTTGTTCATGTTGACTTGCAAGGTGAATTCTTTGGTGATGGAAAGGAACCGGATCGTGAAGCGAACGCGGATGAATTCAAGATGTTGCAATACAATGCTCAAGCATGTGACATTCTCTTCAACTGCCTATGCCCCGAAGAATTCAACAAAATCAGCCGTCTTGAGAATGCAAAAGAGATTTGGGATACTTTGGTTGATATGCATGAAGGTACCAAATCCGTGAGAGAATCCAAGTTGGATGTTCTTCAAAGTCAGCTTGACAAGTTCAAGATGAAGGATGGTGAAGGAGTCGCAGAGATGTACTCTAGGCTAGCTCTCATCACCAATGAGATTGCCGGCTTAGGAAGCGAAGAAATGACCGACAAATTCATCATCAAGAAGATACTTCGAGCTTTGGATGAGAGATATGACACCGTGTGCACATTGATCCAAATGATGCCCAACTACAAAGATCTCAAGCCTACGGAAGTCATTGGAAGGATTGTTGCTCATGAGATGACACTCAAAGACAAAGAAGAGCTTTACAACAAGTCTAGCGGTGCTTACAAAGCCACAAGTGACACCCCCGCAACTTCAAGCAACAACCTTGTCACCAATGAAGACATAAGCCTCATGGTCAAGAAATTCAACAAGTTCTACAAGAATAGAGGCAAAGAATGAAGCTCCAACTCAAGATATGAAGAGAAGCGTTCGTCAAGTCGTGACCGAAACTGCTACAATTGTGGGAAGCCCGGACGCTACTCCAATGAGTGCACGGCTCCCTACAAACGAAGAGAAGAGTCACCTAGAAGACGAAGCTCAAGGAATGAATCACCTCAAAGAGAGAGAAGGAGTAGAGATGATCGTTATGAACGAAGACCCTCAAGGAGAAGTAGGGACTCGGAGAAGAAGGACAAGTACACCAAGAGCTACACAAGAAGAAGACACCAAGCTCATGTTGGTGAATGGGTTTCCGGCTCCGAATCCGACAACAACTCCGAGAGAAGCTATCACTCCAACTCCGACTATAGTCAAGATGAAGGTGTTACCGGGCTTGCACTAGTGACTACCAACTCCTATGATCTATTTGATTCACCAAATGAAGGGAGTGGAAGTTGCTTCATGGCTAAAGGCCCCAAGGTATCACACCCCGAGTATCTTGATTTCAATAGTGATGAAGATGATTTACTTGGTGATGATGACTTGCTCTTTGATAAAACTAGTGATATTAGTCAAAATGAACTTGATAAATTTCATGCTAGTTAAGATAAGTCGGTTGATGATGATAAGATGAAAATAGAACAACTAACTAAAGAATTAAACACTCTTAAGTTAGCCCGTGAATCTACTCTAGAAGATCATAGAGAGCTTGTAAGGACTCATGAGAAGCTACGCTTCGAGAAGCTCACCTTGGAGCAAGAACATGAGTTTCTTAAAGCTATCAATGACAATCTCCGAAAGAAGACTTCATCTTATCTAGCCAAACGATTACTCTTGTCTACATTACTGCCACAAGTTAAACCTAGACAAACTAGTAGCAAAGGAAAGAAAGGTTCTTCATCTAGTAGCAACACTAAAAATGCTAAATCTAATGATGTTGCTTCTAGTAGTTCTATTGATTCCACTAATGATGATTCTCTTAGCCAAGTTACACTTGAGCAAGAAAACAATTTATTGAAAGGGATTATAGAGAAAGGTATCTACAAGAGTCTTGCCGGGTGTAAGCAATTTGAGGAAATTGTACGCAAGCACGGAGGATACCGGAAGAACCATGGCATTGGCTACTTCAACGCTAATGGAGTTGAATGGGAAGAAGGTCAATACCCCAAGCCCAAGTTTGTTCCTCAAAGGGAGAAGTATGAACATACTCTTCCCAAGGGCACAAACACTCAAGATGACCTTCCACCACAAGACCACAAGCTCAAGGGCAAGGACAAGCTTCAAGAGGACATTGACTCATATGAAGATGAATCCCAAGCTTTGGTGGAGTGGGTTCCCAAGGCTACTTCAAGCTCAACTTCTACAAGTGTGACTTCAACACCAAGGATCCCCATCAAGTTGACGTGGGCCCCCAAGAAGAAGAACTAGAGAAGTTCTTGAGGGGTGATTCCACCAATGAAATTCACTCGCATTCATTATTGGCAAGAACTAGTTGCAATCAACATCAACATCATGCAATAGTTCAAGGAGTCACACATTCCCTCAAAGGTAAGCAAGGGACAAGGTAATCAACAAATCCATGGACATCATCATGTATGCTTTGCACTCCATATCCATAGATATCCTTGTATTTGTCTCTTGTGTGTTGGGACTAACCCATGTAGGTGAGAAGAGTAAGGAAACAACAAGGATGCTCCCAAATCTTGGTGATCTTCATCAACCTTGAGCATCCACCACTACATCACCCACATGAAGTCTTCTACGACAAACCCAAGGTTAGTTTATCCCTCCTATGGGGGGATGTCACATAAAGGGGGAGCTTTACTCTAAGACTTGAGTTAAAGCATCTCATAGTATGTGACAACATTAAATGCTTTATGTAAAAGTGGTAACCCCACTTGTGCTTAAACGATGAGTATGACCTATGATCAAGTATTCTTACTTGGCTCCGAAGTCAATATACTCATATAGGGATGACTCCGTCATCGCCAAAATGCTTGATAGATGCTAGTATGTATGTGCATGTTTGCCATGATTTCATTTGACATATTATTGTGTGAGCATGTTGGTCTGCATTTCTTTATTCATTCGAGGACATCCAATTGTTGCTATTTGGCTTTTGATTTTACTTTTGCCAATTGGATGGACAAGAATGCCTAGGACCACTCTCTAGCTATCTATGCTTTCTCGTCTCATATTCCATTCTTGTTGCATCACAAAATTTGAACAAGTACTTTTCGATCTCTCTGTGTGAGGAGCACTCGGAGTTCCGTATCGACAAAGAACCATTAAAACCTCCCAAGTGCATCTCGGTGGAACCAATACCAAAATCTCGGTCTCACCGAATGCCTAGGGTTGATCTGGTTTTCAATCTCGGTAACACTGATTCCTTATTCTCGGTTACACCGAGTTTCCCTGTCAACTGACAGTTGAGAAACTCGGTGGCACCGACAATTTCGAACCGGTGTCACCGACAGCAGAGGGTATATTACCTGGCAGACCCAACTTTTGAAATTCAACCGCAAAAGTCTGTTTCCTCCAACCCTAAGCTGCCTCTCCGAACCCCTTGGTCGTCGCCTTTGCCTCCCCGTGCGCATCCGCCGTTGGGAATCGCCGCCGCCGTCGTCGCCTTAGCGGATCATTCACCGAGTTAGGGTATGGATCCGGCCCTCTTTGTGCTCCCCTTCCGATTCATGCGCATTAGAGTAATTTTTATCGATAATCCACTGATTGCAATCCTCTAGAAATCTCATTAGCTTAGCGAACGAAAGATTTTTAGGTCTAGCCGTCCGCAAAACCGAATCTCGGTGATACCGAGTCAGAAAAATCGGCTCTACCGATTTTGTTTTGGACTACTGAGGACAGTCTCGGTGAAACCGAGTGACAATTTTCGGTACAACCGAAATTGCTGCCAAGTTTCTGTAAAGAGTTCTATGCGTCTCGGTGGTACCGAAACTTTTGACTCGGTGACACCGAAATCCCTTTTTGCTGAAAGCTATATCTAAGAATTTCTCTGTTCAAACCTTTGAAAAATCTCTGCATTTTGTGATGACTCAACCCTTCCACTCTTCTATACTCTATTTCACAGGATCAGAGATGTCAGGCTCAGATGACAGTGAGAACAACTTCAGGGAGGAGAATGTTTTTATGAGCTCAGGCACTAGTCCTGAAGGGAGCTATGATGATGTTCCTAGCTCACCTGATCTGCCCAAGGCTGCAACTAGGGCAAGAAGGAAGCTCAACTCAGATGAGGAGGATGAAGATTTCATACCTGAGGAGCTGTCCAAGAAAGATGATGCTGCCAAGAACACTGTTGCTGCCTCTTCATCCAAGAAGAAGAAGGCAATAAGGAAATAGTATGCTAGCTCAGGGACAGCAAGAGCACCATAGGGTGCTAGGGCAACAATAACTGTTGAGCCCTCCAAGAAGTCCATGCCAAAGAAGGCAGGAGAGAAGAAGAAGAGAGAAAGGACAAGATTTGTTAAAGCTAAAGTTCTTCCTTCTACTCCAGAGTATCTAGATGAGGAAGAAGAGGAGGAAGAGCCAGCTGCAAAGGCTCCTCCTAAGAAGAAGAAGAAGCTCATGGCTGATGCTATGCCTAAGGATACATCATCCAAAGGCACCAAGACTGCCCCCAAGAAGGCTGCTGCAGATAAACCCAAGAGGTTCTCCAGAGACATCCCAGCTTCTTCCAAGAACAAGACTTCCACTTTCAGGGAAGCTGAGGATGATGCTATGTCAGCTTTGATGAAGCTAAGACCACACCTTCCAGAGCACAATGCCAGCCACTTGCTTGCTGAGGACATGAAGAAAAGGAAGGACTCTGGTTTGAGAGAATGGAGAACTGTTGATCCATATTCACAGAGGAGGAAGACTGTCGTGGACTATAGGTTCTATACAAAAGAACATCAAGACTTCTATGAAACAATTTTGCTTGACAAGAGCCCTGCTGTGAGTGATATGAGGTTTGTGGACTGGAAGTACATCAAGGACAATGAGGATTACTTCCCAAGTGTGCAAGACAACTTTCATTGCATTGGACTTGATGAGTTTGTTGGTAAAGAGTTCACTGCATGGAATGATGAAATTATCATGCAATTCTACTCCACTGCTCATTTTTATGGAGATGGTAGAATTGTATGGATGACTGAAGGTGCAAGATATGAATCCACAGTTGAGGAGTGGGCTGCCATCTTAGGATTCCCAGAAGTGGAAGATGGTGACATTAATGTATACAATGAGCCCAATGCAAGCCACAATGCCATGAAGAACATGTACAATGAGATTCCTGCTGCACATGTGAAGTCTCACAAGCTAGGACCCATTTACTTCCTCCAGGCTGGTCTACGCACTATCAACACCATATTGAGGCATACCTTGATGCCTAAGTCTGGAGATGAGAAGATGATAAGAGGCTATTCCATCAACATGCTGCTCCATCTAGATCAACATACGAGATTCAGAGTGATGGATCTAATAGTGGAGACTGTGAAGAGGGTTGCTGTTGATCAGAAGCGTTCATGTTGCTTTGCACCCTATATCCAGATGCTTATCAACTCCAAGTTGGAGAAGCACATTTTTGCACTTCACCAACCACATTTGCCACTATTGCTAGAGCTAGAAGACAACGTTGTGGTGATGGACCCAGATCATCCCACATCAACTATAGCACAGGCACATGCAGAGGCTGCCAGAGACTCCAGTTCTCAGGTGCCAAGGTCTAGGAGTGGGCAGATGGATCTCCTACTTAGCTCTGTGCTCAGCATGCAGAAGGACATCAGCGAGATATTGAAGAACCAGGCAAGCCTCTCGAGGATTGTTGACAACAAATTTCATATTCTTAACAACAAGGTGGATGAGCTCACAGTGACTGTGAATGAGCTCAAGAAGGAAGTTGACGCAGTGCCCATCCCTCATTCTACAGATGATGATGATGACGAGGATTGTGCACCTCTCAGGCCAAGCACTCAGTTCACTACTCAGGCTAGATCAGCTACAGTGCCAGCTCCAGAGTTGCGACCTTCTTCATCAGCACCTGCTCCAGCTCCTTCAGCTCCATCAGCTCCTCCACTTCCTCCAGTTGCTACACCGACTCCGTCCATGACGTCTACAGACATCTTCGCTGATGCCGTTCTCTCGACTCCTTCATCGGCCACCGGAGGAGATCAGCTCCAGAAGAGCGCTTAGTTATATACCTTTGAACTTTTTGGTAACTTGTTGCCAAAGGGGGAGAAGATGTATATAGATCTTTAGGCTTCGAGAGAGAGAGAGAGAGAGAGAGAGAGAGCGTTATTTTTTATCGCTTTTCAAAAACATTTGATATTGAAAGGACGTGGATGTCGCCTAGAGGGGGGGGGTGAATAGGCGCTTTAAAATAATTACGGTTTAGGCTTGAACAAATGCGGAATAAAACTATCGTTTAATTAGTCAAGCACAAAACCTAAAACAACTAGGCTCACCTATGTGCACCAACAACTTATGCTAAGCAAGATAGACAACTAAGTGATAGCAAGATATATAACAAGAAACAATATGGCTATCACAAAGTAAAGTGCATAAGTAAAGGGCTCGGGTAAGAGATAACCGAGGCACGCGGAGACGACGATGTATCCCGAAGTTCACACCCTTGCGGATGCTAATCTCCGTTCGGAGCGGTGTGGAGGCACAATGCTCCCCAAGAAGCCACTAGGGCCACCGTAATCTCCTCACGCCCTCGCACAATGCAAGATGCCGTGATTCCACTAAGGGACCCTTGAGGGCGGTCACCGAACCCGTACAAATGGCAACCCTTGGGGGCGGTCACCGGTACCCGTACACTTTGGCAACCCTTGGGGGCGGTCACCGGTACCTGTACAAATTGCTCGGGGCAATCTCCACAACCTAATTGGAGATCCCGACGCTTGCTCGGAGCTATACACCACAATGATTGAGCTCCGAGGCACCACCAACCATCTAGGGCGCCAAGGCACCCAAGAGGAACAAGCTCTAGGGTGCTCAAACACCCAAGAGTAATAAGCTTCTCAAACTTCACTTCCACGTATCACCGTGGAGAACTCAAACCTATGCACCAAATGCAATGGCAAGGGCACACGGAGTGCCCAAGTCCTTCTCTCCCAAATCCCACCAAAGCAACTAATGCTAGGGAGGAAAATGAGAGGAAGAACAAAGAAGAACACCAAGAACTCCAAGAACTAGATCCAAGGGGTTCCCCTCACATAGAGGAGAAAGTGATTGGTGGAAATGTGGATCTAGATCTCCTCTCTCTTTTCCCTCAAGAACTAGCAAGAATCATTGGAGGGATTGAGAGATAGCAAGCTTTAAGAGGTCAACAATGGTGGGGGAAAACTTGCTCAAAGGTTAGGGAACCATTGGGGAAGAAGACCCCCTTAAATAGGTCCCCACAAATCTGCCCGTTATGTGCAGAAATGCACACGGGCGGTACAACCGGTGGAGTGGGCGGTACAACTGGTACAACCGGCAAGACCGGTACAACCGCCCTACTACCGCCCAACCACCGGACCACAACAGAAAGTTGGCCCTGATGCAGCAGCCAGGCCTGAGCCCCGGACCAGGCAAAGTCCTAAGCGGTACAACCGCTCGGGACCCCGGTTGTACCGGGCTATATGAATATAGCGGTACAACCGGTCCGGGTCCGTCCAACAACCGGGGCACAACAGAAACGTGTCCGATTGTAGCCCGGTGTTGGGCCGGTACAACCGCCCAGGGCTGCCACCCAGGGCCACCCAGCAATTGGCGGTACAACCGCCCGGAGGCAGCGGTACAACCGCTTGGGACCAGATAGTGGAAGCACCCCCAGGGTATCACCCCTGGGGTGGTGGTTATGCCGGAAGACACGAGCGAGCGATACAACCGTATCAAGAAAACAGGTAATACCAGAACTGCCATAACCTCTGCAAATGAGCTCCGAATTGAGCAAACTCAAGCTTGTTGGATTCAAGACGACAAGAGCTATCCAACAGCGACATTGAAATCATCATGCCTAGCTAAAAGGCTTTAAAGAAAAGTGCTTGTTGGGAGACAACCCAACACTTTTACTTTCTGTTTTTGTGTGTTCACATGATTAATCTACTGTAGTAATCATGTTTTATGCCTTTTATTTCAATAAAGTGCCAAGTAAAGCCTTTGGGATGACTCACAAGATGAGTAGAATTGATGCTGAACCAAAACAGAAACTTTTGACTCCAGTACAGGAATTTTCATTTTTTACTGGAGCGTGATAATGATCTGAAATTTTTACACAGTCTTGATATACAAATCCTTCAGGTTTTCATAAATGTTAAGAATTTTTAGAGACAGGGAAGTATGGTTACACTACAGATCTTCACAGACTGTTCTGTTTTTGACAGATTCTGTTTTGCATGCATAGCTTGCTTGTTTTACTGTTTCCATAGCTTATATTTAGTGATATAAATTATGGGAATGATATAATACAGTACGTATCATGTGGGAACAATTATGAATCTTGTCTTGACAGTACCTAAGTGAATTATCTTTATTTATTATACTAACCCTTCTCACGAAGTTCCGTTAAGTTTTGTGTGATTGAACTTTTCAAGTTTTGGGTGAGACACCGATATGAGGAGAATAAGGAGTGACAAGAATCTAATATTAAGGATGCCCAAGGCACCCCCAAATTAATATCCATGGAAGACTCAAGCGCCTAAGCTTGGGGATGCCCCGGAAGGCATCCCCTTTTTCGTCTTCAACACTATCGGTATATCTTACCTGGAGCTATATTTTTATTCGTCACATAATATGAGTTTTGTTTGGAGCGTCATATTATTTTGTTGTTATCTTTTAGGTGTTATTTATAATCTTGTTTTTCAATAAAAGGTTCCAAGAATTGCCCTTTAGGATGCTTGAATTGCATGTTTGATATGTGCTGTGTAAAAACAGAAACTTTTGCTGTAGTGTTTGAATTTTCATATTTTACTGGAACGTGGAAAGTTACTGAAATTTTTACAAAAGTGTTTTCATATAAATTATTTAGCATTTCCTAAATTTTCATAATTTTTTGAGTTACAGAAGTACACTGTTTTCATAAATTTCTACAGACTGTTCTGTTTGGACAGATTGCTGTCATAGTTTCGTTATCTACTTATCCTATAGTTTCCATAGCCTATATTGGTAGATATAAATTGTGGAAATGATAGTATACAGAACCTAATGTTTGAAAATTATTATGCAACTTGTCTTGGCAGTAGATAAAGAGTTGATTTATTATTATGTGTACTAACCTATCTCACGAGTTCTTTTCAAGTTTTGTGTGGATGATGTTTTTGAGAATAGGTGAAACCATGATATGAGAGGATTGAACGAGATACAAAAGCTCAAGCTTGGGGATGCCCAAGGCACCCCAAGTAAATATTTCAAGAAGTCTCAAGCATCTAAGCTTGGGGATTCTACGCATC
Source organism: Elymus sibiricus (assembly GCA_039707655.1). Classification (NCBI taxonomy): domain Eukaryota; kingdom Viridiplantae; phylum Streptophyta; class Magnoliopsida; order Poales; family Poaceae; genus Elymus; species Elymus sibiricus. Next base: position 90,065,933 of record CM077669.1, read on the forward strand.
CCACCTCTCTTCATCAACAATTATCGGTTAGCCTATGTTGAGGCTAAATTTTTATTCGTTAACATGATGCGTGCTATTCTTGGAGTGCTATTTTTCTTTTGCTTGCTGTTTAATAAAATGCTTAAGATCTGAAATTCTTAGATGAGAGAGTCCTCACATAGTTATTTAATTGTTGTCTACTCATTGATCTTCACTTTTATCTTTTTGGAGTAGTTTGTCATTCACTCTCGTGCTTCACTTTTATCCTATGAGTAAATGGTTGAATGAATTGAATATCATAAATCTGAAATTAAATATGCTTCATATACTTATCCCATGGGGAGTAATGGCTTCACACATAATAAGTATAGGTGGTAAAATTTATTGAAAGTTAGCAAACACCGCATTGGTCACTTGAACAATTCATGAAAGAATATTGAAGGAAGAGAGATTCCGCATATAAATATACTATCTTGGACATCTTCTATGATTGTGAGCTCATTAATTATTTTCAAACTCGAGCAAATTAGTTAAAATTGGACAAGGAAGACAACTTAATGAGTTATGTTTGGGTATATTTGTATAGAAGTTATATTGTTATGGATCCTCCAACATGTGGTGCTTGCTTCCACCCCATACTAGCCAAAACTTCCGCACCAAGTAGAAATACTACTTGTGCATCCAAACACCCTTAAACCCAAAGTTGTTCCATATGAGTCCACCATACCTACCTATATGCGGTATTTACCTGGCGTTCCAAGTAAATTTGCATGTGCCAAACTCTAAACCTTCAAATAATATTCTGTTTTGTATGCCCGAATCGCTCATATAGTGACTAGGGGCTATCAGTATCTTCCATGCTAGGTGGGTTATTCTCACGATATGTGTTGATTCACTAACATTCACGAGAAAGTGGCTGGTATTCGGGATGCCCAGTTCCATGCTCAAAAATCAAATCAAAATATAATGAAACAAAACTCCCCCAAGATTGTTGTTTGTATGGACGGTACCCGTGGATTCAGCTCGCCGTGGAGTGTGATTGATTGGTGGAGGGGGAGTAAAAACTTTACCATTCTGTTTGGGAACCGCCTATAATGTATCTAGCATGGAAGATACCGAGATCTCTCGGTTGTTATGTTGACAATGAAAGAATACCGCTCAAAATTATTATTCATCTCTGTTATAAAAGCTCGACCTCTGGCACCTTTGCAAATCAATGCTTCCCTCTGCGAAGGGCCTATCTTTTACTTTCTAGTACTTACCTTTATGCAAGGGTCAAGGTGATCTTCACCACTTCCTATATTTCGCCTTTTTCTCCTGGCAAGCGTCATGTGTTGGGTAATGATCTAGACATATATATCTACACAAATATATTTGATCATGAATTATTATTGTTGACAATTATCTATATGATAAATAAGTTGGGAGGCGAAACATTAAGCCCCTATCTTTCTCTGTGTTCGATGGATGCTATTTGTTCTAAAAATATGCTTTGAGTGTCAATAATCACGGAAGATTATATGATAGTTGAGTATGTGGAATTGTTAAATCAAAGCTCTTACATAGACCCTTCCTGAAAATAAGATGAATTGCAATTGTTCGATGACTAGGAATATGGTTTGTTAGTTTTCAAGAAACTTTCTGGTCTATACTTTAACATGTGAATAGCTTGTTACTTGATCATGAGAAGTTTTATGAGATGAGCTACTGTTTATGGTTTATATTGATGCTAGAAAAAGTGATTGGAATTATCATTGATCAAACTTGTGCACTTGCTAGCATTCACACTTCATAAATTATTTCTTTTATCATTTACCTACTCGAGGACGAGCAGGAATTAAGCTTGGGGATGCTGATACGTCTCCAACGTATCTATAATTTATGAAGTATTCATGCCATGTTTACAATAATTCTATATGATTTTGGTATGATTTTATTAGAACTAACCCGGACTGATGCTGTTTTCAGCAGAACTACCATGGTGTCGTTTTTTGTGCAGAAATAAAAGTTCTCGGAATGGGCTGAAAATTTACGGAGAATATTTTTGGAAAATATAAAAAATACTGGAGCAAAAAGATACCGGAGAGGAGTCCCGAGGCAGCCACAAGCCTAGGGGGCGCGCCCCCTGGCTTGTGGGCCCCTCGGGAACCCCCTTGACGTGAGACCGACGCCAAAAATTCCTATAAATACCAAAACCCACAGAAAGAAACCTAGATCGGGAGTTCCGCCGCCGCAAGCCTCTGTAGCCACGAAAAACCAATCGGGAGCCCGTTCCGGCACCCTGTCGGAGGGGGAGACCATCACCGGAGGCCATCTTCATCATCCCGGTGGTCTCCATGACGAGGAGGGAGTAGTTCACCCTCGGGGCTGAGGGTATGTACCAGTAGCTATGTGTTTGATATCTCTCTCTCGTGTTCTTGAGATGGCACGATCTTGATGTATCGCGAGCTTTATTGATATAGATGAATCATATGGTGTTTTCCCCTCTCTATCTTCTTGCGATGAATTGAGTTTTCCCTTTGAAGTTTTCTTATCGGATTGAGTCTTTAAAGGATTTGAGAACACTTGATGTATGTCTTGCGATGGGATATCCGTGGTGACAATGGGATGTTCTATTGATCCACTTGATGTATGTTTTGGTGATCAACTTGCGGGTTCCGTGACCTTGGGAATCTATGCATAGGGGTTGGCACATGTTTTCGTCTTGACTCTCCGGTAGAAACTTTGGGGCACTCTTTGAAGTTCTTTGTGTTGGATTGAACATGATGAATCTGAAATTGTGTGATGCATATCGTATAATCAAGCCCATGGGTACTCGTGGTGACATTGGAGTATCTAGATGACATTAGGGTTTTGGTTGATGTGTATCTTAAGGTGTTACTTTAGTACGAACTCTAGGGCTGTTCGTGACACTTATAGGGATAGCTCATAAGATTGATCGGAAAAGATAACTTTGAGGTGGTTTCGTACCCTACAATAATTTCTTCGTTTGCTCTCCGCTATTTGTGACTTTGGAGTGAACTCTTTGTCGCACGTGAGGGATTTACATATGATTCAACTATGTCAGTATTGTTGAGAGAACTTGCACTAGTGAAAGTATGAACCCTAGGCCTTGTTTTCAAGCATTGCAATACCGTTTTTGCTCACTTTTGTTACTTGCTACCTTGCTGTTTTTATATTTTCAGATTACAGAAACCTATATCTACCATCCATATTACACTTGTATCACCATCTCTTCGCCGAACTAGTGCACCTATACAATTTACCATTGTATTGGGTGTGTTGGGGACACAAGAGACTCTTTGTTATTTGGTTGCAGGGTTATTTGAGAGAGACCATCTTCATCCTACGCCTCCCACGGATTGATAAACCTTAGGTCATCCACTTGTGGGAAATTTTCTACTGTCCAACAAAACTCTGCGCTTGGAGGCCCAACACGAGTCTACAAGAAGAAGGTTGCGTAGTAGACATCAATGAACATGTTAGGCAGCATTCCACATCAAAAATTCTGTTTTTATCATTTACCTACTCGAGAACGAGTAGGAATTAAGCTTGGGGATGCTGATACGTCTCCAACGTATCTATAATTTTTGATTGTTCCATGCTGTTATATTATCATTCTTGTATGTTTTACAATCATTTTATAGCAACTTTATATCATTTTTTGGGACTAACCTATTGACATAGTGCCAAGTGCCAGTTGCTGTTTTTTGCTTGTTTTTTACTTCGCATAATATCAGTACCAAACGGAGTCCAATCGCCACGAAACATTTTGGAGATTTTTTTGGACCAGAAGACAACTTGTGAGCCAAGGAAGCACCCAGGGGGAGGCCCGTGTGATGGTGTTTGACACCGACTTGGGCCCAGAAGACACCAGGGTGCGCCAGAGGCCCCCGGCGCGCCCTGATGGGTTGTGGGGACCATGGGGGTCTCCTCCACTGCCTCTCAGCTCTATAAATTCTCAGAAATTCCAAAAAACCCTAGAGGAGTCGACGAAACACAATTCCAGCTGCCGCAAGTTCCAGAACCACGAGATCCAATCTAACACCATCACGGAGGGGTTCATCATCCTCATTGGTGCCTCTCCGATGATGCGTGAGTAGTCCACCATAGACCTATGGGTCCGTAGGCAGTAGCTAGATGGCTTTCTCTCTGTCTTTTGATTCTCAATACAATGGTCTCTTGGAGATCTATTTGATGTAATGACTTTTTGCGGTGTGTTTGTTGGGATCCGATGAATTTTGAGTTCATGATCAGTTTCTATCCATGAATAATTTTTGAGTCTTCTTTGATATCTTATATGCATGATTATTTATAGCCTCGTATTTCTTCTTCGAATCTTTGGTTTAGTTAGGCCAACTAGATCAATTTTTCTTGCCATGGGAAGAGGTGCTTTGTGATGGGTTCGATCTTGCGGTGTCCTCTCCCAGTGACAGAAGGGGCAGCAAGGCACGCATGTATCGTTGCCATTAAGGATAACAAGATGGGGTCTATTCCTACATGAATAGATCTTGTCTACATCATGTCATCGTTCTCATTGCATTACTCCGTTTCTCCATGAACTTAATACACTAGATGGATGCTGGATAGCGGTCGATGTGTGGAGTAATAGTATTACATGCAGAATCGTTTTGGTCTACTAATCTTGGACGTGATGCCTATACATTGATCATCGCCTTGGATATCGTCAGGATTATTTGATCTTCTATCAATTGCCCAACAGTAATTTGTTTACCCACCGTGTGCTATACTCATGAGAGAAGCCACTAGTGAAACCTACGGCCCCTCGGGTCTATCCTTTTAATATATTGCTTTCCGATCTATCTTTTTTTTGCTTTTGTTTTCAGATCTATTAATCCAAAAACCCAAAAATACCTTGTTGCACTTTTTATTTGCTTTTCTTATTTTGTGTTCTTGTGCGATCTATTTATCCAATCTATTCCAATATAATCTATCTTTTTACCGTTGAGAGATTGCCAACCTCTCTTACGCGTTGGGTTGCAAGTATTTGTTCTTTGTGTGCAGGTACCGTTTACATAGCGTTGAGTGGTCCTCCTCCTAGGTTTGATAACCTTGGTTTCATAACTGAGGGGAATACTTACTGTAGCTATGCTACATCATCCCTTCCTCTTTGAGGAAATACCAACGCAGTCTGAAGCCGCGTTAGGCGCCTCTCCCCTTTATGACCCACAAGTATAGGGGATCAATCGTAGTTCTTTCGATAAGTAAGAGTGTCGAACCCAACGAGGAGCAGAAGGAAATGATAAGTAGTTTTCAGCAAGGTATTCTCTGCAAGTGCTATGAGTAACAATGATAGATAGTTTTGCAGCAAGATAATTCGTAACAAGTGAGAAGTAACAATAGTAGCAAATGTGCAGCAAGATAGCTCAATCCTTTTTATAGCAAAGGACAGGCTTGAAAGTACTCTTATATGAAGCAAGCGCTCCCGAGGGCACATGGGAATTTCCGTCTAGTCATATTCATAATGTTGAGTTGATTCGCGTTCGTTACTTTGATAATTTGATATGTGGGTGGACCAGTGCTAAGGTGTTGTTCTTACTTGAAAAAGCAACTCACTTATGATTACCCCTACTCGCAAGCATCCGCAACTACGAAAGAAGAATTAACATAAATCTAACCATAGCATGAAACACGTGGATCCAAATAAGCCCCTTATGAAATAACGCATAAACAAGGGTTTAAGCTTCTGTCACTCTAGCGACACATTATCTACTTATGACTCCACAATGCCTTCCCTTAGGCCCATAATATGGTGAAGTGTCATGTAGTCGACGTTCACACGACACCACTAAAGTAAGCAACAACATACATATCATCAAAATATCAAACGGATACCAACTTCACATGATTACTTATAACAAGACTTCTCCCATGTCCTCAGGAACAAAAGTAACTACTCACAAATCATCACCATGTTCAATATCAGAGGTGTAATAATGATGATTAAGGATCTGAACGTATTATCTTCCACCAAATAAACCAAAAAGCATTAACTACAAGATGTAATCAACACTACTAGTAACCCACATGTACCAATCTGAGGTTTTGAGACAAAGATTGAATACAAGAGATGAACTAGGGTTTGAGATGAGATGGTGCTGGTGAATATGTTGATGAAGATTGGTCCTCCCACGAAGGAGGAAGCGTTGGTGATGACGATGGCTTCGATTTCCCCATCCCGGAGGGAAGTTTCCCCGACAGAATCTCTTTGACGGAGAGCAAAACAGCCTCTGCCCAGGTTTCTGCCTCGAGACGGTGGTGCTTCATCCCGAAAGTATCTTCTTATTTTTTTTCTAGGTCAAAACCCATCTTATAGCAAAAGAGGGAGGCCAGGGCACCTGGGAGGTGGTCTCAAGCCATCAGGGCGTGCCAGGGGGTGGGCGCGCCCTGTTGGCTTGGCACCAACAGGTGGCCCCCTCTAGTATATTTTTGCTCCATAAATTCCCATATATTCCAAAAAAAATTCTCCGTGAAGTTTCAGGTCATTTGAAGTCCAGTGAATTTTCAGCCTTTTTCTTGGTTTTCAGGTTCAGAATTCCAGTTTCCGGCAATTTCCCTCTTTGTGATGTACCTTGTAAATTCATAGAAAAAGGCATAAGAATTGTATCATAAAGTGGAATAATAACCAAGAACAACATAAATATCAATAGGAAATCATGATGCAAAATGGGTGTATCAACTCCCCCAAGCTTAGACCTCGCTTCTCCTCAAGCAAAAGCCGAACTCGATAATAATGACCACATAATTAGAGAGAGAGAGGTGTCGATAAAAACAGAATATGGACATTAAAGCATCATGAGTATTAACACAACAACAAGTTTTTCATCATATAGCTTCTCATAAACAAGTAACAATCTATCTACAACATTGAAGTATGAAGCATACACTTTATTGACAATCAACAAACTATGTTCTTAGTCATTGAGACAATCAATTCATCATATTTCAGAGAAGAGTCTATGTAAGAGCTTTCATTTTAGCAAGTTCACATACTCAACTATCATTTAGTCTTCTATGATTGCTGACACTCATTGCATATTTTTGGAGCTAATATTTCCATTGGACACATAGGAAGATAGGGGCTTTATTGTTTTCGCCACCCAACTTATTTACCTTAAGGATAATGTCAACAATAATGACTCATGATCACCTACATCCAACTGGATATATATATCTAGATCTTTCCCCAGCACATGATGCTTGCCAACTAAAGAGTTAATAGGTTGGAATAGGGATAAACATTATTGACTCTTGCATAAAAGTAAATACATGAAAGTAAAAGATAGGCCCTTCGCAGAGGGAAGCAGAGGTTGTAATGCGCTTTTTAATTTTTTGGATGTGCAAGCTCTTAATGTAAAAGAATGTCCCTTTATACTGTCCCTTATGATAGCAACCTTTATTATGCAGTCTGTCACTTTTATTTCTTTGCCATCACAAGATCGTACAAAACTTATTTTCCCCTACAATAAAAGATGATACATATTTAGGAGCAATTTTTATCGCTTGATGCACCGATGAAAACTTACTTGAAGGATCTTATTCAATCCATAGTTAGATATGGTGGACTCTTATGGCAAGAAATTGGGGTTTAGGGTTATGGATGCACAAGTAGTATCTCTACTTAGTGCGGATTTATGGATGCACCACATGTTAGAGGATCCATGACAATATAACTTCTATGTGTATGTAGACAAACATAACCCATTACACCGTCTTCCTTGTCCAACATCAACAATTCGATCATTATATAATATTTGATGGGGGCTCACAATCATAAAAGATGTACAAGATAGTGTATTTGTATGTTAATCTCCTCTCCTCTATCATAATTTGCATGGATTGTATCAATGACTAACACTATCTTTGTTAACTCCCAACAACTTTCATCACTTATATTGTTTCTATGTGAAGTCATTACTCCCCATGGGATTATCATATGATTTTTCTATTTCTTTTATTTCATTTCTATGATGATTGATGCATGAGAGTAAAGAAAGAAAACTCAACTAATCTTTATTATATAACTCACACTCGATTACAAAGATAGATGGATCACAAAGCAAGCACTCGAAGCAAAGCAATACTAAATTTATTCCTCTAAATCATGAAATACTAAGGATGAAACTAAGATAGATGATAATGGTGAAAGTGATGGTGATACGATACCAGGGCACCTCCCCCAAGCTTGGAGCAAGCTAGGGGTGGTGCCCATACCCATGTACTCAAGTGTCATTCTTGGGTGATGGTGGTGATGATGTGATCCTTTTAGCAATGATGCCCTTTAGAACACGGATCTCCTCATTAAGTTTATCCACCTCTCGCTTAAGCTCCATGTTCTCCTTGCGGAGTTTGTTGGTGACGATCATGGCTCCTTCAATCAAAGAACAAATTTTGCTAGAGGAGGTCGCGGTGGTATCTACCTGCGTACGACGATAAGGGGTAAATCGAGTATTGAAAGGTGTAATCTTGCTTGGTAAGCTCGATTTTTTGAACTCCACATCCATATCTTCAGGTTGAGGTAGAGGTGCTTCCTCTTCTTCTTCATCGCTCGAGGGTTCAATTCTTTTTAGATCAACCTCCACCTTCTCTTCCGTTGACCACCCATAAGGGTCAATATCCCCGTAAACTCGAGGATTGGTGATGAGATCTGAAACATAGCTCTCTCCCTCCGAATCTTGTGATGACATATTGCTCCAAAATATGTTAGAAAAACAACCCGAAACAAGAACAGAGGAGATACTTGCGATGCTGAAAGAACATTTGCTCCCTTGGTGGTTTTGGTAATTAATAACAACATATATATATCATTGAACTAAGGTTTCCACTAAGTATATTTCAAGAAAAGTTCAATGATGAGTTGGCAAAAGGATTGTGGAAAACCCCAAGATGCAAGGAAATGGATTGGCAAAGCTTCAAGCAAGAGGACTCTACATTTTACTTTGTGAGAAATCACTTTGAGTCCATAGGAAAGCCAATACTATTAAAAGGGGGTAAGGTACTGTTGGTGAACAAGATGCTTGACATGCACAAGTGATAGTCACCAAAAACACCCACAAGCTCTTCCACAAATACTCTGTCTAGAACCCTACCTTTAAAATCGGTAAGACCAACAATTCCTATTCGGTCTCACCGAGATTCAAACCCTAGACAGATCCTAAGCCAAACCCATCTCGATACTACCAACTTTCCACTTCGGTGCCACCGAGTTCAGTTGCCAACTTTCTGGTTAGCTATTTTCAAGTATCGGTACCACTGAGTTTTGCCAATCGGTCTCATCGAGATTTGGACCAACTTCCTAGTTAGCCATTCTCAAGAATCGGTACCACCGAGTTTTGTGAATCGGTCTCACCGAGTCTTTGGACCAACTCTCTGGTTAGCCGTTGTCAAGAATTGGTACCACCGAGATTTGAGAATCGGTCTCACCGAGTTGTGTAATCTGACCATTGGTCATCAAATCGGTACCACCGAGAATTATATATCGGTCTCACCGAGATTCAAAAGATACTGCCTTTTGGTCACTTCGGTACCACCGAGTTTTACACTTCGGTGTCACCGAGTTGGTCACTTTAGGTGTAACGGTTGGATTTTTGGGGATGCCTATATATACCCCTTCACCACCACCGACTCGAAAGAGAAGCACTCAGAACTATTCCATACTTGCCCCATCCAATTTTCTGAGAGAGAGAGCCACCTACTCATGTGTTGAGATCAAGCCATTCCATTCCTACCATATGAATCTTGATCTCTAGCCTCCCCAAGTTGCTTTCCACCAAATCAATCTCTTCCACCAAAGCCAAATCTGTGAGAGAGTGATTGTGTGTTGAGGAGTCTATCATCTTGAAGCACAAGAGCAAGGAGTTCATCGACATTGCTGAGCCTATTACCTTTTGGAGGGTGGTGCCTCCTAGATTGGTTAGGTGTCGCTTGGGAGACTCCTACCTCGTGTTGTGGAGTTGAACCAAGAAGTTTGTACGGGCAAGGAGATTGCCTACTTCGTGAAGATCTACCCATAGTGAGGCTAGTCCTTCGTGGATGGAAGCCGTTATGGAATAGTCAAGGTTGCTACTTCATGGACCCTTATGGGTGGAGCCCTCCGTGGACTCTCGCGACCGTTACCCTCCGTGGGTTGAAGACTCCATAAACGTGGACGTACGATAGCACCACCTATCGGAACCACGGGAAAAATCTTCGTGTCTTCCAATTGCATTTGATCTTCCTTCCTACCCTCTACTATACATGCTTGTTGTTACTTTCCGCTGCTATACTCTTAGACATGCATGTGTAGGGTGTACTTGACTTGCTTTCATTGCTAAAATCTGCCAACACTTAAAATTGGGAAAAGGTAGAATTTTTATTTGGTTAAGTAGTCTAATCACCCCCCTCTAGACATACTTTCGATCCTACAAGTGGTATCAGAGCTTTGGTCTCCATTGCATTGGTCTCACAACCTAGGAGAGTATGACGTCTAGTGAGGGAAATTATCACCGTAGAGGTCCATACTTTGATGCCACAAATTTTGCTAGTTGGAAGCACAAAATGAAGATGCATATTCTTGGTCATAACCCCGCCGTTTCGGCTGTTGTTCATGTTGACTTGCAAGGTGAATTCTTTGGTGATGGAAAGGAACCGGATCGTGAAGCGAACGCGGATGAATTCAAGATGTTGCAATACAATGCTCAAGCATGTGACATTCTCTTCAACTGCCTATGCCCCGAAGAATTCAACAAAATCAGCCGTCTTGAGAATGCAAAAGAGATTTGGGATACTTTGGTTGATATGCATGAAGGTACCAAATCCGTGAGAGAATCCAAGTTGGATGTTCTTCAAAGTCAGCTTGACAAGTTCAAGATGAAGGATGGTGAAGGAGTCGCAGAGATGTACTCTAGGCTAGCTCTCATCACCAATGAGATTGCCGGCTTAGGAAGCAAAGAAATGACCGACAAATTCATCATCAAGAAGATACTTCGAGCTTTGGATGAGAGATATGACACCGTGTGCACATTGATCCAAATGATGCCCAACTACAAAGATCTCAAGCCTACGGAAGTCATTGGAAGGATTGTTGCTCATGAGATGACACTCAAAGACAAAGAAGAGCTTTACAACAAGTCTAGCGGTGCTTACAAAGCCACAAGTGACACCCCCGCAACTTCAAGCAACAACCTTGTCACCAATGAAGACATAAGCCTCATGGTCAAGAAATTCAACAAGTTCTACAAGAATAGAGGCAAAGAATGAAGCTCCAACTCAAGATATGAAGAGAAGCGTTCGTCAAGTCGTGACCGAAACTGCTACAATTGTGGGAAGCCCGGACGCTACTCCAATGAGTGCACGGCTCCCTACAAACGAAGAGAAGAGTCACCTAGAAGACGAAGCTCAAGGAATGAATCACCTCAAAGAGAGAGAAGGAGTAGAGATAATCGTTATGAACGAAGACCCTCAAGGAGAAGTAGGGACTCGGAGAAGAAGGACAAGTACACCAAGAGCTACACAAGAAGAAGACACCAAGCTCATGTTGGTGAATGGGTTTCCGGCTCCGAATCCGACAACAACTCCGAGAGAAGCTATCACTCCAACTCCGACTATAGTCAAGATGAAGGTGTTACCGGGCTTGCACTAGTGACTACCAACTCCTATGATCTATTTGATTCACCAAATGAAGGGAGTGGAAGTTGCTTCATGGCTAAAGGCCCCAAGGTATCACACCCCGAGTATCTTGATTTCAATAGTGATGAAGATGATTTACTTGGTGATGATGACTTGCTCTTTGATAAAACTAGTGATATTAGTCAAAATGAACTTGATAAATTTCATGCTAGTTAAGATAAGTCGGTTGATGATGATAAGATGAAAATAGAACAACTAACTAAAGAATTAAACACTCTTAAGTTAGCCCGTGAATCTACTCTAGAAGATCATAGAGAGCTTGTAAGGACTCATGAGAAGCTACGCTTCGAGAAGCTCACCTTGGAGCAAGAACATGAGTTTCTTAAAGCTATCAATGACAATCTCCGAAAGAAGACTTCATCTTATCTAGCCAAACGATTACTCTTGTCTACATTACTGCCACAAGTTAAACCTAGACAAACTAGTAGCAAAGGAAAGAAAGGTTCTTCATCTAGTAGCAACACTAAAAATGCTAAATCTAATGATGTTGCTTCTAGTAGTTCTATTGATTCCACTAATGATGATTCTCTTAGCCAAGTTACACTTGAGCAAGAAAACAATTTATTGAAAGGGATTATAGAGAAAGGTATCTACAAGAGTCTTGCCGGGTGTAAGCAATTTGAGGAAATTGTACGCAAGCACGGAGGATACCGGAAGAACCATGGCATTGGCTACTTCAACGCTAATGGAGTTGAATGGGAAGAAGGTCAATACCCCAAGCCCAAGTTTGTTCCTCAAAGGGAGAAGTATGAACATACTCTTCCCAAGGGCACAAACACTCAAGATGACCTTCCACCACAAGACCACAAGCTCAAGGGCAAGGACAAGCTTCAAGAGGACATTGACTCATATGAAGATGAATCCCAAGCTTTGGTGGAGTGGGTTCCCAAGGCTACTTCAAGCTCAACTTCTACAAGTGTGACTTCAACACCAAGGATCCCCATCAAGTTGACGTGGGCCCCCAAGAAGAAGAACTAGAGAAGTTCTTGAGGGGTGATTCCACCAATGAAATTCACTCGCATTCATTATTGGCAAGAACTAGTTGCAATCAACATCAACATCATGCAATAGTTCAAGGAGTCACACATTCCCTCAAAGGTAAGCAAGGGACAAGGTAATCAACAAATCCATGGACATCATCATGTATGCTTTGCACTCCATATCCATAGATATCCTTGTATTTGTCTCTTGTGTGTTGGGACTAACCCATGTAGGTGAGAAGAGTAAGGAAACAACAAGGATGCTCCCAAATCTTGGTGATCTTCATCAACCTTGAGCATCCACCACTACATCACCCACATGAAGTCTTCTACGACAAACCCAAGGTTAGTTTATCCCTCCTATGGGGGGATGTCACATAAAGGGGGAGCTTTACTCTAAGACTTGAGTTAAAGCATCTCATAGTATGTGACAACATTAAATGCTTTATGTAAAAGTGGTAACCCCACTTGTGCTTAAACGATGAGTATGACCTATGATCAAGTATTCTTACTTGGCTCCGAAGTCAATATACTCATATAGGGATGACTCCGTCATCGCCAAAATGCTTGATAGATGCTAGTATGTATGTGCATGTTTGCCATGATTTCATTTGACATATTATTGTGTGAGCATGTTGGTCTGCATTTCTTTATTCATTCGAGGACATCCAATTGTTGCTATTTGGCTTTTGATTTTACTTTTGCCAATTGGATGGACAAGAATGCCTAGGACCACTCTCTAGCTATCTATGCTTTCTCGTCTCATATTCCATTCTTGTTGCATCACAAAATTTGAACAAGTACTTTTCGATCTCTCTGTGTGAGGAGCACTCGGAGTTCCGTATCGACAAAGAACCATTAAAACCTCCCAAGTGCATCTCGGTGGAACCAATACCAAAATCTCGGTCTCACCGAATGCCTAGGGTTGATCTGGTTTTCAATCTCGGTAACACTGATTCCTTATTCTCGGTTACACCGAGTTTCCCTGTCAACTGACAGTTGAGAAACTCGGTGGCACCGACAATTTCGAACCGGTGTCACCGACAGCAGAGGGTATATTACCTGGCAGACCCAACTTTTGAAATTCAACCGCAAAAGTCTGTTTCCTCCAACCCTAAGCTGCCTCTCCGAACCCCTTGGTCGTCGCCTTTGCCTCCCCGTGCGCATCCGCCGTTGGGAATCGCCGCCGCCGTCGTCGCCTTAGCGGATCATTCACTGAGTTAGGGTATGGATCCGGCCCTCTTTGTGCTCCCCTTCCGATTCATGCGCATTAGAGTAATTTTTATCGATAATCCACTGATTGCAATCCTCTAGAAATCTCATTAGCTTAGCGAACGAAAGATTTTTAGGTCTAGCCGTCCGCAAAACCGAATCTCGGTGATACCGAGTCAGAAAAATCGGCTCTACCGATTTTGTTTTGGACTACTGAGGACAGTCTCGGTGAAACCGAGTGACAATTTTCGGTACAACCGAAATTGCTGCCAAGTTTCTGTAAAGAGTTCTATGCGTCTCGGTGGTACCGAAACTTTTGACTCGGTGACACCGAAATCCCTTTTTGCTGAAAGCTATATCTAAGAATTTCTCTGTTCAAACCTTTGAAAAATCTCTGCATTTTGTGATGACTCAACCCTTCCACTCTTCTATACTCTATTTCACAGGATCAGAGATGTCAGGCTCAGATGACAGTGAGAACAACTTCAGGGAGGAGAATGTTTTTATGAGCTCAGGCACTAGTCCTGAAGGGAGCTATGATGATGTTCCTAGCTCACCTGATCTGCCCAAGGCTGCAACTAGGGCAAGAAGGAAGCTCAACTCAGATGAGGAGGATGAAGATTTCATACCTGAGGAGCTGTCCAAGAAAGATGATGCTGCCAAGAACACTGCTGCTGCCTCTTCATCCAAGAAGAAGAAGGCAATAAGGAAATAGTATGCTAGCTCAGGGACAGCAAGAGCACCATAGGGTGCTAGGGCAACAATAACTGTTGAGCCCTCCAAGAAGTCCATGCCAAAGAAGGCAGGAGAGAAGAAGAAGAGAGAAAGGACAAGATTTGTTAAAGCTAAAGTTCTTCCTTCTACTCCAGAGTATCTAGATGAGGAAGAAGAGGAGGAAGAGCCAGCTGCAAAGGCTCCTCCTAAGAAGAAGAAGAAGCTCATGGCTGATGCTATGCCTAAGGATACATCATCCAAAGGCACCAAGACTGCCCCCAAGAAGGCTGCTGCAGATAAACCCAAGAGGTTCTCCAGAGACATCCCAGCTTCTTCCAAGAACAAGACTTCCACTTTCAGGGAAGCTGAGGATGATGCTATGTCAGCTTTGATGAAGCTAAGACCACACCTTCCAGAGCACAATGCCAGCCACTTGCTTGCTGAGGACATGAAGAAAAGGAAGGACTCTGGTTTGAGAGAATGGAGAACTGTTGATCCATATTCACAGAGGAGGAAGACTGTCGTGGACTATAGGTTCTATACAAAAGAACATCAAGACTTCTATGAAACAATTTTGCTTGACAAGAGCCCTGCTGTGAGTGATATGAGGTTTGTGGACTAGAAGTACATCAAGGACAATGAGGATTACTTCCCAAGTGTGCAAGACAACTTTCATTGCATTGGACTTGATGAGTTTGTTGGTAAAGAGTTCACTGCATGGAATGATGAAATTATCATGCAATTCTACTCCACTGCTCATTTTTATGGAGATGGTAGAATTGTATGGATGACTGAAGGTGCAAGATATGAATCCACAGTTGAGGAGTGGGCTGCCATCTTAGGATTCCCAGAAGTGGAAGATGGTGACATTAATGTATACAATGAGCCCAATGCAAGCCACAATGCCATGAAGAACATGTACAATGAGATTCCTGCTGCACATGTGAAGTCTCACAAGCTAGGACCCATTTACTTCCTCCAGGCTGGTCTACGCACTATCAACACCATATTGAGGCATACCTTGATGCCTAAGTCTGGAGATGAGAAGATGATAAGAGGCTATTCCATCAACATGCTGCTCCATCTAGATCAACATACGAGATTCAGAGTGATGGATCTGATAGTGGAGACTGTGAAGAGGGTTGCTGTTGATCAGAAGCGTTCATGTTGCTTTGCACCCTATATCCAGATGCTTATCAACTCCAAGTTGGAGAAGCACATTTTTGCACTTGACCAACCACATTTGCCACTATTGCTAGAGCTAGAAGACAATGTTGTGGTGATGGACCCAGATCATCCCACATCAACTATAGCACAGGCACATGCAGAGGCTGCCAGAGACTCCAGTTCTCAGGTGCCAAGGTCTAGGAGTGGGCAGATGGATCTCCTACTTAGCTCTGTGCTCAGCATGCAGAAGGACATCAGCGAGATATTGAAGAACCAGGCAAGCCTCTCGAGGATTGTTGACAACAAATTTCATATTCTTAACAACAAGGTGGATGAGCTCACAGTGACTGTGAATGAGCTCAAGAAGGAAGTTGACGCAGTGCCCATCCCTCATTCTACAGATGATGATGATGACGAGGATTGTGCACCTCTCAGGCCAAGCACTCAGTTCACTACTCAGGCTAGATCAGCTACAGTGCCAGCTCCAGAGTTGCGACCTTCTTCATCAGCACCTGCTCCAGCTCCTTCAGCTCCATCAGCTCCTCCAGTTCCTCCAGTTGCTACACCGACTCCGTCCATGACGTCTACAGACATCTTCGCTGATGCCGTTCTCTCGACTCCTTCATCGGCCACCGGAGGAGATCAGCTCCAGAAGAGCGCTTAGTTATATACCTTTGAACTTTTTGGTAACTTGTTGCCAAAGGGGGAGAAGATGTATATAGATCTTTAGGCTGAGAGAGAGAGAGAGAGAGAGAGAGAGAGAGTGCGTTATTTTTTATCGCTTTTCAAAAACATTTGATATTGAAAGGACGTGGATGTCGCCTAGAGGGGGGGTGAATAGGCGCTTTAAAATAATTACGGTTTAGGCTTGAACAAATGCGGAATAAAACTATCGTTTAATTAGTCAAGCACAAAACCTAAAACAACTAGGCTCACCTATGTGCACCAACAACTTATGCTAAGCAAGATAGACAACTAAGTGATAGCAAGATATATAACAAGAAACAATATGGCTATCACAAAGTAAAGTGCATAAGTAAAGGGCTCGGGTAAGAGATAACCGAGGCACGCGGAGACGACGATGTATCCCGAAGTTCACACCCTTGCGGATGCTAATCTCCGTTCGGAGCGGTGTGGAGGCACAATGCTCCCCAAGAAGCCACTAGGGCCACCGTAATCTCCTCACGCCCTCGCACAATGCAAGATGCCGTGATTCCACTAAGGGACCCTTGAGGGCGGTCACCGAAACCGTACAAATGGCAACCCTTGGGGGCGGTCACCGGTACCCGTACACTTTGGCAACCCTTGGGGGCGGTCACCGGTACCTGTACAAATTGCTCGGGGCAATCTCCACAACCTAATTGGAGATCCCGACGCTTGCTCGGAGCTATACACCACAATGATTGAGCTCCGAGGCACCACCAACCATCTAGGGCGCCAAGGCACCCAAGAGGAACAAGCTCTAGGGTGCTCAAACACCCAAGAGTAATAAGCTTCTCAAACTTCACTTCCACGTATCACCGTGGAGAACTCAAACCTATGCACCAAATGCAATGGCAAGGGCACACGGAGTGCCCAAGTCCTTCTCTCCCAAATCCCACCAAAGCAACTAATGCTAGGGAGGAAAATGAGAGGAAGAACAAAGAAGAACACCAAGAACTCCAAGAACTAGATCCAAGGGGTTCCCCTCACATAGAGGAGAAAGTGATTGGTGGAAATGTGGATCTAGATCTCCTCTCTCTTTTCCCTCAAGAACTAGCAAGAATCATTGGAGGGATTGAGAGATAGCAAGCTTTAAGAGGTCAACAATGGTGGGGGAAAACTTGCTCAAAGGTTAGGGAACCATTGGGGAAGAAGACCCCCTTAAATAGGTCCCCACAAATCTGCCCGTTATGTGCAGAAATGCACACGGGCGGTACAACCGGTGGAGTGGGCGGTACAACTGGTACAACCGGCAAGACCGGTACAACCGCCCTACTACCGCCCAACCACCGGACCACAACAGAAAGTTGGCCCTGATGCAGCAGCCAGGCCTGAGCCCCGGACCAGGCAAAGTCCTAAGCGGTACAACCGCTCGGGACCCCGGTTGTACCGGGCTATATGAATATAGCGGTACAACCGGTCCGGGTCCGTCCAACAACCGGGGCACAACAGAAACGTGTCCGATTGTAGCCCGGTGTTGGGCCGGTACAACCGCCCAGGGCTGCCACCCAGGGCCACCCAGCAATTGGCGGTACAACCGCCCGGAGGCAGCGGTACAACCGCTTGGGACCAGATAGTGGAAGCACCCCCAGGGTATCACCCCTGGGGTGGTGGTTATGCCGGAAGACACGAGCGAGCGATACAACCGTATCAAGAAAACAGGTAATACCAGAACTGCCATAACCTCTGCAAATGAGCTCCGAATTGAGCAAACTCAAGCTTGTTGGATTCAAGACGACAAGAGCTATCCAACAGCGACATTGAAATCATCATGCCTAGCTAAAAGGCTTTAAAGAAAAGTGCTTGTTGGGAGACAACCCAACACTTTTACTTTCTGTTTTTGTGTGTTCACATGATTAATCTACTGTAGTAATCATGTTTTATGCCTTTTATTTCAATAAAGTGCCAAGTAAAGCCTTTGGGATGACTCACAAGATGAGTAGAATTGATGCTGAACCAAAACAGTAACTTTTGACTCCAGTACAGGAATTTTCATTTTTTACTGGAGCGTGATAATGATCTGAAATTTTTACACAGTCTTGATATACAAATCCTTCAGGTTTTCATAAATGTTAAGAATTTTTAGAGACAGGGAAGTATGGTTACACTACAGATCTTCACAGACTGTTCTGTTTTTGACAGATTCTGTTTTGCATGCATAGCTTGCTTGTTTTACTGTTTCCATAGCTTATATTTAGTGATATAAATTATGGGAATGATATAATACAGTACGTATCATGTGGGAACAATTATGAATCTTGTCTTGACAGTACCTAAGTGAATTATCTTTATTTATTATACTAACCCTTCTCACGAAGTTCCGTTAAGTTTTGTGTGATTGAACTTTTCAAGTTTTGGGTGAGACACCGATATGAGGAGAATAAGGAGTGACAAGAACCTAATATTAAGGATGCCCAAGGCACCCCCAAATTAATATCCATGGAAGACTCAAGCGCCTAAGCTTGGGGATGCCCCGGAAGGCATCCCCTTTTTCGTCTTCAACACTATCGGTATATCTTACCTGGAGCTATATTTTTATTCGTCACATAATATGAGTTTTGTTTGGAGCGTCATATTATTTTGTTGTTATCTGTTAGGTGTTATTTATAATCTTGTTTTTCAATAAAAGGTTCCAAGAATTGCCCTTTAGGATGCTTGAATTGCATGTTTGATATGTGCTGTGTAAAAATAGAAACTTTTGCTGTAGTGTAAAAACAGAAACTTTTGCTGTAGGCTTTCTTAAGAAGAGGCAGTATAAAAATGGCAATGGTATAGAGATGTGAAACCTCTTTCAATGAAGAATCGGCAAAAACTCCAACATCGAAAACATCATAGAAGATGCATATGGACTCCGTTTTCGATGAACTTGAGCTTGTCATGAAGCTGACCATAAGCTCAAGAAACCTCAAAGAGAAAGACCAACCAAGAACCAAGAAAGATGATGATGCCAAGAATGCCATGGTTTGAGCTCTCAACGAACGATACGATCAAGCTACTCACTTGAGAGCCCCCCTTGATAGTACGGCTAACTATCCTATAACCCAGTCTCCCAACTACCACTATGAGACCGGTAAAATAGAAAACCCTATCAAGGTCAAACCTTAGCCTTGCGCATAGTCCACTTGAGCTAGATGATGACGATCTTGACTTCCTCAAGATGGACCACCTTTCTTGATTGCGTTGGCTCGATGAATACTAGATGATTGCTCCCCCATACTCCACTATGGGTGAGCCACTCTTCGGCACATCTTCACAAGTCCATTGTCACCACAATGGACGGCAAGCTTCAAGCATGATCTCTCCGTGACGCTTCACTTGAACTTGCACACCGCAACCTTGATGACGATCACCACTTGATGTCATCCTCCATGGATTGTATGGGATCTTCTTATTGATGCTCACCCATGGAAACATACCTAACCCCACAAAGAACACTCACAGGGAACATGGGTTAGTACACAAAGCGTAATGGACAATGCTTACCATACCATGGGATCACTTGATCCCTCTCGGTACATCTTGTACGCTTTGTGTGTTAATCAACTTGATTCACTCTTTGACTTAGTCTTGATCAACCTTGTATCTTATCTTCTCTATGACCAATCTTTGGATAAAACCTTGAATACCACCTTGGTCACCATATAAACTCCTTGAAACCAACAGATGGACTTCAAGAAGTGCCTACGGACAAATCCTTCGAATATAACTTAAGGCAACCATTAGTCCATAGGGATTGTCATCAATTACCCAAAACCACACATGGAGAAATGTGCTCTTACAGATATCTTTTGGTTTGGTTGTGTTAAACTTTGTTGGTGTTTGATCATACACTTGATGTGTATTACTACTATTTCCTATCCTTGTAATGCTTATGAGATGATCATTCACTTTTGCTTGATTGTGTTGTGCTATGATATTCATTCTTATTATTCTCGCACACCAGCAAGTTGTATGTGACATGAAAGAGTGCCCCATGTACCTAATCGATTATGCATTTGCATTCAAACGCAAATTCAAAATAATGCAGAAATTTAGGGAGAGCTCTTGCTTATCACATACTTCTCAAAGCGAAGATTATATTCATTGATTATATCATATGTCGAAGCTTTGATCTATATGTTGTCATCAATTACCAAAAAGGGGGAGATTGAAAGCACATTTGCTCCCTTGGTGGTTTTGGTAATTAATAACAACATATATATCATTGAACTAATGTTTCCACTAAGTATATTTCAAGAAACGTTCAATGATGAGTTGGCAAAAGGATTGTGGAGAAACCCCAAGATGCAAGGAAATGGATTGGCAAAGCTTCAAGCAAGAGGACTCTACATTTTACTTTGTGAGAAATCACTTTGAGTCCATAGGAAAGCCAATACTATTAAAAGGGGGTAAGGTACTGTTGGTGAACAAGATGTTCCACGTGCACAAGTGATAGTCACCAAAAACACCCACAAGCTCTTCCACAAATACTCTGTCTAGAACCCTACCATTAAAATCGGTAAGACCAACAATTCCTATTCGGTCTCACCGAGATTCAAACCCTAGACAGATCCTAAGCCAAACCCATCTCGGTACTACCAACTTTCCACTTCGGTGCCACCGAGTTCAGTTGCCAACTTTCTGGTTAGCTATTTTCAAGTATCGGTACCACCGAGTTTTGCCAATCGGTCTCACCGAGATTTGGACCAACTTCCTGGTTAGCCATTCTCAAGAATCGGTACCACCGAGTTTTGTGAATCGGTCTCACCGAGTCTTTGGACCAACTCTCTGGTTAGCCGTTGTCAAGAATTGGTACCACCGAGATTTGAGAATCGGTCTCACCGAGTTGTGTAATCTGACCGTTGGTCATCAAATCGGTACCATCGAGAATTATATATCGGTCTCACCGAGATTCAAAAGTTACTGCCTTTTGGTCACTTCGGTACCACCGAGTTTTACACTTCGGTGTCACCGAGTTGGTCACTTTAGGTGTAACGGTTGGATTTTTGGGGATGCCTATATATACCCCTTCACCACCACCGACTCGAAAGAGAAGCACTCAGAACTATTCCATACTTGCCCCATCCAATTTTCCGAGAGAGAGCCACCTACTCATGTGTTGAGATCAAGCCATTCCATTCCTACCATATGAATCTTGATCTCTAGCCTCCCCAAGTTGCTTTCCACCAAATCAATCTCTTCCACCAAAGCCAAATCTGTGAGAGAGTGATTGTGTGTTGAGGAGTCTATCATCTTGAAGCACAAGAGCAAGGAGTTCATCGACATTGCCGAGCCTATTACCTTTTGAAGGGTGGTGCCTCCTAGATTGGTTAGGTGTCGCTTGGGAGACTCCTACTTCGTGTTGTGCAGTTGAACGAAGAAGTTTGTACGGGCAAGGAGATCGCCTACTTCATGAAGATCTACCCATAGTGAGGCTAGTCCTTCGTGGATGGAAGCCGTTATGGAATAGTCAAGGTTGCTACTTCGTGGACCCTTATGGGTGGAGCCCTCCGTGGACTCTCGTGACCGTTACCCTCCGTGGGTTGAAGACTCCATAAACGTGGACGTACGATAGCACCACCTATCAGAACCACGGGAAAAATCTGCGTGTCTTCAAATTGCGTTTGATCTTCCTTCCTACCCTCTACTATACATGCTTGTTGTTACTTTCCGCTGCTATACTCTTAGACATGCATGTGTAGGGTGTACTTGACTTGCTATCATTGCTAAAATCTGCCAACACTTAAAATTGGGAAAAGGTAGAATTTTTATTTGGTCAAGTAGTCTAATCACCCCCCTCTAGACATACTTTCGATCCTACAGATGCAGTGGTCAAAACATACGGGAGTATATATAATAAAATTTTCTAGGTCAAAATACGTGTCCAAGAAGTAAACGGAGTTCGGGAGGCACACAAGGTGCTCCCAAGCCATCAGGGCGCGCCCGGGGGGTGCCCACGCCCTGTTGGCTTGGAACTCCCTCGTGGGTCCCCCTGGCTGGTTTTTATTTTTGTAATTTTTCTAAAATAACAAAACCAACAGAAAATATTTTTATGGATTTTTTGGAGTCGGTTTACTTACCGTATCACATACCTACCCTTTTTCAGGTGTCTGGAGTGTTCCGGAAGGTCTCTCTTATGTGTTCTTCCAGTGTCATCACTTGAATAATATTAGTTTCAACATTAATGGGCGTACCTGAGATATAATATTTAATTATTTGCCAATTACCCACTCTCGGATGTGTGCCTTCGGCATTGTTGATCTTAATGGCTCTGGAGCGATAAACTTCTTTGACGATATAGGGTCCTTCCCATTTGAAGAGAAGTTTTCCTGCAAAAAATCTGAAACGAGATTTGTACAAAAGAACTAGATCACTTATTTTAAATTCTCATTTTTGGATTCTTTGTCATACCATCTTTTAACTTTTTCTTTAAACAACCTGGCATTTTCATAAGCTTGTGTCCTCCATTCATTTAAGGAGCTAATATAAAATAACCTCTTTTCACCGTCAAGTTTAAAATCATAGCTAAGTTCTTTAATTGCCCAATAAGCTTTATGTTCTAACTCAAGAGGTAAATGACAAGCTTTTTCATAGACCATTTTATATGGGGACATTTCCATTGGGTTTTTATAAGCAGTTCTATAAGCCCATAAGGCACTTATACCAAAGGGTGTGTAGCTACCACCATGCATAGAAAACCGCCTCTCTCTTTCTAACAGAAATAATTTGCTACCCATGGTGATAGCTACACACGGCCCCAATTTTTACCTCTAATTAATTTGGTAAATTATTTCGGACTATGAAAAATAACTCTATCATGGAAATATCATGACTTTGGACCATGCAGGCAAGCAAACAGGCAATTATGCCAAAAAGGCAAGCAACAAGACTAAGAGAACTGAGAAAACGCCCTTTTTACACAACAAAAAGACAGTTGTGTCAAAACGTTAATAAAAAAGACAAAGAGAAGTGAGAAAAAGTCATTTCTATACAACCACTTGTGCGAAAAATGCATTTGTGTCAATGCCATTGAAACCTGACACCACTATATCAACCTATCGTTTGATTTATATGTTATATGTTTTGATTTATCAGCCGCTATATGTTGGATTGCCGCTATGGCTTGCTTTTGATTTATCAGCCCATCTTTTGAAAAATGTGAAGCAAACCTGTAGTAATCGACTTGGTACTACCATTTCCTATGAGATGCGTGTATATTCTCCTTGCTGCTATGATATGGACCGAACCTTCATGGGCGAGATCCGATCTGTTTTTACGGGCCGATCTTTCACCACACTCCACTTTTGGTAGCAGAGACTTCTCGTCCACGCACGCGATGTACATGAAATAGATGGATTGAACCCTACAGTCCAGCACAAGAAAACCAATCTCGACGATGGTACTCACGCGCAAAACAATTTCCATATAGAAATCGCAAAAGAGAGGTTTTCTAAAGTTTCTTTCATAACTTAGGGATTTTTATACAACTTCCCCTAAAACTCGATACAGGTATTTATCCTAAAAACACATCGTGTCTGTTCATAAAAAATAACCTCCCTTTACATTGACTGTACTAAGGCTATTTATACCAGTATATAGCCGACGCATCTAACAAAGTTTACACGGACTCAAGCTTTCCAAAAATACTGGACTCTTACTCGATTTAAACTTTACATCTCGTCAGGCATTCAAAAGACCTACTACAAATAAAGTTGAACTCTATTACTTGTGCGCTGATCAGTTTAGTTTTTCCAGCCGGTGGCCCCATCCCGATTCTAAGGAAAGTGTTTGCATCCGGTGCGCCGGCGGAACGCTGCGCCGGACTCGCGCAAGCCGTGGGATCGATTCAAATCATGTGGCACGCAACCACCCTCGCGATGTACACGCACGTCAGGCCACGTGATAACCACGTCTGCATCAGACCCACTCACCGTATCGCTCGCTTCTTTCTGTATCTATAACCACCGATTCATTTGCAGCCTTTCCTTTCTTCTTCATCTCTCCTCTCTCCTCTCTCCTCTCTCACCTGTTTATTTGCTACCTCGCACTGCATTGCCAGCAGCGGCCGTCCGACCACCTCCCTGCCAGAGATTTTGTTAGAACCGGCTAATTGATTTTTTGTTTGGAAGAACCATGGCTGCGTTGTTGCATAGAAGCACGCATGCAAAAAAAAAAAATGCAGCCGATGAACAAAACTTTTGCTGGAACCGACTGGGTTTTTTGCTGCAACCGTCGGTGTTTTTGCTACAACCAACATCAACGATTGCGACAATCATTGATGATGAACCGAGACCCACGACGGCGGCTACGGCCTTTTGTTGCAACCGTGTCGTTTTTTACTACTATCATGTTGACGATTGCTACAACCATTCATGAGGAGACCAACGGCGGCGACGACCATTTTGCTGCAACCGGTGTCGTGTTTTGCTGCTACAGCTTTTAACATTTGCTACAACCGTTCACAAGGGCATCGACGGCGGCGATGGCCTTTTTTGCTACTACCGGTTTCGTTTTTTGCTACTACCGGTGTTGACAATTGCTACAACCGTTCACGAGGACACCGACGACGGCGACAATCTTTTTGCTGCAACGACGGACTTTTGGAGTGGCGCGGCGAGCCGGCGACGGAGACATGCACCATAGTTGCGACGATGGCGCAGAGCACCGTGGGGACAACGAGCTGGAAGGAGGCGAGGCGTTTTGCTACAATGACGACCTTTCGGAGTAGTGCTGCGAGCCACAATGCTGCAAGCAGCCGGCGACATGCATCGTAGTTGCTACGACGGTGTGAGCACCGAGGGGTGACGAGTTGAAAAAGCTTCCTGGAGCACCATTTCCACAGAAGCTGCAACGGCCTAGATGAATTGATGTGAGACGCTGCGGCGGCTGTGGCCAACGGCTACTCTAAGAGTGGTCGGCCGGAGGTGCCTTCGGACGTTCACATGATGCTGCATGGCCTCTATTTTCTCCAGGCAGGTGCTTAGGTGTGGAGCAGCACGAGCATGGGTGCAGTGGCAGTTGGAGGACGAGGAAGAAGGGCTGGCGGCTGATTTTGGAACCACAGGGAGTTACGCGATCGCGTGTTAATGACAAAACGGTACGATGATGGAGTCACACAGAGATCGTACGGCAACGGCTCGCTCCATCGCGCGGTTGGGACGCGACCGGCCCAATAGTTGGGCCGGCACACCGGCGCCCAGTGCTCGCCTTCTTTTAAACATAAGCTCTTTGACATGAGAAACTTTTTAGAGCATGCGACTCTTGGCGTTGTGGTGGTCGTGGTCTCCCAAAAAAACAATCAACTTGCTTTATCCCTTCCGAGTCTGAAACAAACTTGACGAAAATTCATTTCTGAGCCCAGCTCATCCGCACCAATGCTGAAAACAAAAATCAAAACAAATACTAAAAGTATCTTAAAAATTCCAATTTTTACATGGTAAATAATTTGATGCGTGATGTCGGCTTTAATTTTTAAATCATTTGAACATCTGAGCAGCTCTCGATAAAAAAGACAAATTTGAGGTCTGTAAAAAGTTTACGGTTCATGTACCGTTCTAACCTAATTTGTCTTTTTTGCTGAGAACTGCTCAGATGTCCAAATGAACTGAAAATTATAGCGGATCTCACACAATAAATTATCTACCATGCATTTTTTTTTTATGAATTCTTTTCTGACCGGATGCAGATGAGGTAGAGCACCGAATCGCTGCACTCATAACTTGATGGCTTCTAACTAAATTTTGGCTGAACCCACTTCTGTGCATGCGAGCTCCTTCGTGTCTTGATTCACTGGAACATGGTGGAAACATACCTCCGTACTTTGGCCCGGTGTCTAGAAAACTCATTACTTGTGCAGCTATATGGTATGTCTGCACGTAATGCCTACCAATTCATCCTCAAACCTTTGAACATGTACATCATCGTCATGAACAATATAGTTCGTCTTTTCTTCAACGACAATAATGTTAGCCAAGGCCACATCATGCTACCTCTTTCATTGCGACGTATCAAATGTTGGAGCAGCCTGGGACCAGTAGAGCGTCCCCACAGTGGCATTACTTTCCTGTGGTTATGTTGCACATTACATAATTTTAGATCTGTATATGTTGGAACATCCGGATAGCAGTATCAAACTTTGAATATGCAATTTATATTTCAATTTTCATAGCAACATAGGGCTGAACAGAAAACTCACCATCTGACTGACTGGTGTGGGCCGGGTAAAGCATTGGCCCAGTGGCAGCGGAAGAAGGATCGGAACATATGTCCGCCGAGTGACGCTCTCTGGGGTCAAAGAAGCGTCCAGCCTGACCCACCCGCAGCGTGACGCTCTCTGGGGTCAAAGAAGCGTGCGCGTTGCAATTGGTCCGCCGAGTAAATAAGACCAGTTTCTCAAAAAAAAAAAAGTAAATAAGACCATCAGCAGATCGGACGGCTGTGAAACGTTTGGAGCCCCGATCCAATGGCCAGAAGTGCCAAATCGCTGAGAAGGGGCCTGCCGATTCATGAAGCTTCCAGCGGGTCACGCGCCCCCATACTTTCTCCTCTTCTCCCAGTCCCAGATCGAGAGCTCTCCCGGCGACCGGCGATCGGCGCACCTCTTGTCGCCGCCGCTTCTCCCCGGCCGGCGCACATCCTCGACAGATCATCTCGCTCGCCACATCCAGCGTAAGATTTTTCTCCTCCTCTTCCTCCCCCTCCTCCTCCTCTTGAATTTTTGTCCAAAAGGACCACCTGCCCATTTGAATTGTCAAAAGAGACCACCTGCGACGGAAATTGTTAGATCAGACCCCCCTGCCGCCACCAGCGGAGGCGGCTGGGGCCTGCCGCCACCAGCGCTGGCGGCCGGCCGGGCGGGTGGGGCCTGCCGCCAATGGCCGAGGCGGCAGGGGGGAATCCCGTTTCGGCGTGGCGCTACGGAACGGACGGCAGGCGCGGGCCCTGCCGCCAGCAGCCGAGGCGGCAGCGCGGGCCCGGCCGCCTGCAGCCGAGGCGGCAACGCTCGCTAGCCGACGCCGCGTGACTGCGCTGAAAACGAGGCACTGACTGAATCGGCCGAGCCGCGCGGGAAACGGCCGACGTCTGCTTTCGCTTTTTTTTAGTGCGACACTGATTGATAGAGGCTGCCGCTGCTAATTGCGAGGCTCTTTCCCTGATTCCCGTTTGCGATACTGTCCTATTTTGCTGATTCCCCGCGCGCTGCTGTCCCTTTTGCATGCGAGTTACAGTGTGCTAACTATGCTGATTCCAGTGCGCGGCACTGTTGTAAATTTTCCTGATTTCCACGCTGACCAGACTTTCGCTGATTTCGCGGCGCGACGTGTTCTGCCGACACTCTCTGCTTCTCTTCCTTATATTCGCTGGAGCTGCACCCTGTGTAGACGAAGTCTGTTCTTTTGCTGGAGCTGGAGCTGGTTCCTTCGTATCTGCTCTCTATAAGTCCTGAAGAACAGAGCCTTAAAGCATCATAGTATCCACTGTCACTCGCGATTTAGACTTTGATTTTGAAGATGATATAGTTGAAGAAAAAATAGATCAAGGTAAGAGCTATCCATTTTTATTGGTTTCATTCGCATGCAAGATGTTTTTGTTTCGTTTGATTAATTCGTAGGTATGTCTTATCTGTTGTTTTAGGCATTATTTGATCATTTTATGAAGACATTTGCAGCTACTCGAGTCGGATCATTATTTTCTTGCACATGCATGACAGAAATTAGTAGTTTTTTTACTTGTTGGAAGTTATAATATTTTGAATTCATGCTAATATTTGTTAGAACAATATGTTGAAGATGTAATAGTTCAATGGTAGCCGTGTCAATTAGTACTATTTTCTGGTCATGCAAGATGTTGTTATTTCTGTCATTAAGTTGTAATTAGGACTTATGTTAAACGTTTTGGTTGCGTTAGAGCCGGAATGTCGACAACAAATATTTGACTGTATTGTCGATCAGCGTTAAGCCTTTAAGATGCATCATTTTAGTTAGACATGCAAGAAGTTCTTAAAATGTTAATTAAGAAAATGATTGTACTGTAATTGGTCATTGCATGTTAAAATGTGTTGTTATTTCATGTGTCATGTTTTTTAATAAGTTCTGTAGTTAGGAAACCGTACATGAAATGCAACATAAATGCTAATATCCTTGATGATGTATGTAATTAGGTAAAGAAAATATCGTCTGGATTGCAAACAAGGAGGAGATGACGTGATTGAAGAAATTGTTTTTCGGTCTTCGGTTTCTCTTTAGAGGTGATGACCACATGCATGCTACTGCTATTTTGAAACTTTTGGCAGCAGAAAAAAATTATGCGTCTAATTTTTTTTTCATGTGATCATAGGTCGACCCCGTTGATATATTACCGGTGATATATTCACGCTAACGGATTTTTCTATTCGGAAGGATATCCTTATTGAACAAGAGGTATAAATGTTGTGGTGTAATTTTTTGAACAATTATTTTTTGTGTTGATGTACTGCTGTGAATGATGTTACTGTTGTGGTGTGAATATTAGTCAGATTATTATATGTAAATAAACGATTATTACCATAAGTTATTAGAATATAAATTGACTAACGATGTAAATATGGCTGCTCGTTAGGTACTATGGAAAATTTGTTAGTGCTCTATGGGGACATCGTATGCGACGGTCCTTCCGGTGTGGATGTGTCTAGGTGCGAGATGACTACGGTTGTAGTGAGAGACATGGTTGATGTAGGGTATGCGGCAGTTAGAAGGTGCATCCGATCGGTGTTTGGTTCAGCGATTGATGGAAAAAAAATGACCATGGAGGCTTTCGTGGTTGACGGAGGAAATGATGGGACAGTATCCCGTTGGGGTCTGCGGCGGGTTACTGGTGAAAAAGCCTGGGCGTCGTACATGGGGTTTGTAAGCAATCCCAATAACTCCATGTTTGGACAGCCCATGGTGTATGTGGAGTTCATTTCTGTCACTGATGTCGCCGAGTGCAGTAGCGGGGGCGGTGAGGCCGAGTTGGCAATCACTGTAGCCCCAGCGCCGGTCCATCGGAACCGACAGGCGGCCAACAAGTGTATGACACAGGATACTGGTCTGCGGTCGTTGACATGAGCGAACACGTGGAGGGATTGCCGGAGGCGCTAGATGATGACGATGATGGTCATTCTTCTGCCTCTTCGGAATTAGATGATGATGAAGTTCTTCCTCCTGAGAAGGCGGTCGCTCCACCAATGAACCTAGAGTTTTTATAGGTTATGAGCATCACCAATGAATTTCACTCTGTTTCTGGCCTGGAAGCGGGAAGTCTGGCCGTTGGGCAGATATTCCCAGATAAGAAATCTGCTTACCAAGCAATGAATAGCTATGCAATTGCCATACACCGGCAGCATAAAGTGATGCAGTCAGATAAAAAGGAGTTGAAGGTCATATGCATCCATCGCGAGTCGAATGGTTGCCGCGGAAGAGTTATTGCTCGCCGGAAGCCTGGGGTATGTCAGCCATGGCATGTCACAAAAATAGTGGAACATGGCTGTGAGCAAACCGGCACTCTTCCAGACCACCGCAATGTGACTGCAGAATTTGTGTCACAGATCATGCAAACGACTGTGCAGGAAAGTCTTAATATTAGTATTAGGGCTTTGCAAAAAACTGCAGCTGATCAGATTGGCTTCAATGTCAGCTACAGCAAGGCAAGGCATGCAAAGGAAAAGATATTCCAGAGGTTGTATGGAACCTATGAGGAGGCGTATTCTTTTGCCCCCAGAATGCTGCATCAGATAGCAACTGCTAACAGGGGGACTCAAGTTTTCCGGAAACAACGTCCAAACCCAATGAACCGGGACGAGCTAATCCTGGACCGCTTATTCTGGGCATTCGCCCAGACTATACAAGCATTCAAGCATTGTCGTCCGGTTTTATCAATCGATGGTACATTTCTCACTGGAAAGTACAAGGGCACACTCTTGGTGGCAATTGCTGCAGATGCAAATAATCAACTTCTACCTATTGCGTATGCAATAGTCGAGAGCGAGAACAAACATAGCTGGTTGTGGTTCCTGAGTTGCCTGAAGATGGGGGTCGTCAAAGATCGTGAAGGGGTTTGCATCATCTCTGATCGCAACACTGGGCTATTAAGCGCGCTCGACATAATTAAGGCTTCAGATGATCCAGACTGGAAGTGGCCCGATCTGGAGACAAGGTGGTGCATGCGGCATTTGGCAGCTAATTTTTATTCCAAATTCAAAAACAAAGATTGGTTCAAGCTATTCAAGAGGATGTGCATGCAGAAAACTGAAGCCAAAATGAATGCTATCTGGGCAGGTATCCATGGTGAGATCGAGCGCGCATCCCTGCCGGAGAGAGAAGACCGGAGGGGCCGTCAGACAGCAATAAATTTGAGCCAGTGGATCAGCGAGAATTGTCCCGATTTGTACAAGTGGGCGCAGTCTCACGACAGTGGGGCTCGGTACGGTATAATGACAAGCAACATGTCAGAGGTGTACAATGGTGTTCTTAAAGGGGTGAGGGCCCTACCAATCACAGCACTAATCGATGAAACTTGGAACCGGACTGTGTCATACTTTGCAGACAGAGTCACAGTCGCCAAGGCACTGGTTGATTTGAACAAGCCATGGTCTGAGAAGATGCAAAGACATCTTGATGAGAAAGCAAAGAAGTCGCAAAGCCATGGTTGCAGGAAGGTAGATGCACTTAGGAATAAATGGGAAGTCAATGTGCGAGCCAAGTTTGTTAAGGGTCACCACAGAGGATAAAAAAAACAAGCTGTGACCCTTGGCACAACCTCGTGTGAGTGCACTTGCAACAAGCCCAAGCTTCTGGGAAACCCTTGCAGTCACGTACTCCGGGCAGCTACCAATCAAAAAATCAGTGTCGATCCTTACGTATCGCCGTTCTTTAATATGCACAATTTATACAACACTTGGAACGGTGAGTTCTGGGCATGGGGCATTGATATGAACTACAAGCTATTGTGGCCAAACGGGTCCAAATGGGTTCCTGATGCCGAGTTGATGAGAACCACCTCGGGACGGCGTCAGTCTAGGCGTCATCGCAATGACATGGACCATAGCCAGTCGGGAGAAGAAAGGCGATGTCACGTTTGCAGGTGCCCTGGACACTCGCGTAGGGAATGTCCGTATCGTACCAACAACACCGCATGATATTTAATCATGCTATGTATTTTAGTTTCATTTAATCGTGATGTAATGTAATCTTCGGATATTTAATTTCATTTCATCGTGATGTAATCTTTGAATATTTAATTACATTTAATCTTGATGTAATCTTCAGATATTTAATTTTATTTAATCGTGATGTAATCTTCGGATATTTAATTACATTTAATCTTGATATAATCTTTGGATATTTAATTTTATTTAATCGTGATTGCAGGTTATGGCCGAAATGCCAGCGCTTTTGCAGCGGCATCACGACGCCCACCATCGTTGCCACCTTTTCTTAAACCCGAATCATGAAAATCCTCCTCAGACCTTCAGGCTTCGAACCGTAAAGAACACATGGCCAATACACAATTATTTTCGTCAACACCTTCAGGCTTATGGACTCCTTCATTTTGCTAACCTCGCAACTCGTCCAGGCACTTTCACTTCTGACCCATCGCTTTTGACATCCCTCGTTGACCGATGGAGACCTGAGACCCACAGCTTTCACTTTTGCTGTGGAGAGCTCGCACCTACGCTAAAAGATGTGTCAATGATCACAGCTTTACCAATTAGAGGTGAGCCAGTGGTCCCTCCACTAGTTCCTGCAACTTGGCTAGAATATGTCTCGGTCCGTCTTGGGCTTACAATGCCAAAATCAAATCGTCCTGGTCCGCCTCGGGGTGTCCCACTCAGCTAGCTTTTTAATAACTTTGAAACGTTATCTAGCTACGCTGATTTTAAGACGAGGAAGAGACACTTGTTTGCATATTTCTTGTGGCTATTTGGTGTGATGTTTCCTAATTCTCATGGTGAGGTAGTCCTCCCTGGTTTCATCTACTTTACCGCAAAGATAGTGGACGAACCTTTACCCGCGGTTCCAACATACAGCTTTGGTTCTGCTATACTTTCTCACACATATAGAGGGTTGTGTGATGTCACTCAGAAATCTTCATTCGCAGCTAAAGCTCCATTACTTTGTGTCTCGTACGAGTTTCTACAGTTGTGGTCATGGGAATACCTACCTGTTGGACGACCCCAGATAGTAAATCCCGTAACCCCATACGACTGTGGTGAGGGCATTGCAACTATGTCCAGCCGGTGGACGCTCGGTCGGAAAAAATGGGCTACAAAAATTGCAAAAAGTTGTTACCCCATATACCATGATCAGTTTGAGCTTCTTGAGGACTCACTAATCACATGGAACCCGTGGACTGAGCTACACATTAACATGGTATTTGGTTCGCAACCCATCCCAGTGGAATGCGTGAGAGATAGTGGCTTCTGAATGACTCGTTGCAATTTACTATGTCTGTGGTTTGTTGAACCGTACAATCCTGACCGTGTCATGAGACAGTTCGGTCTACATCAAGATATTCCACCACCTGTTCCAAGATGTATCGACGAACGTACTCATAAGTAAGATGCGACCTCCCTAAATAGTTAATGTCTTTTTAATTCATAAAACTTACGTTCTGTTACGTAAATTTCAGGATCAACAATAGTGGCAGAACTGGCGTCGATTACCGTGAAGAGAACATTCAATGGGTAAACCAGTGGAATAATGAAGCACTGGAAATGATAGTGCATGAACATAGGTAAATTTTATTTACGGTAATTTATGTACATAAACAAGTTGATGTAATTATTTACGGTAATTTATGTACATAAACAAGTTGATGTAATTATTTAATTATGCAGACCGTACGACGCGACTACAACACAAGCGTATTACGGGTGGTACTGCATGAGCACGCGTACTCGACTGACGCATCAACCACCTACGATGCCAACACATCCCACACATATGGAACAGTTGCAGAGACGGATAGACACATCATCAGCTTACTATCGTGACTACACGGTAATCATCAACAACTTACTATTCAAGTCCATCATTTCATGAACAATTCAAGCAACCAACAACCTATTTTTTTAGATTGATATTTGCAACGAAGTAGGGGAGATGGCGAGGGAAGGCATGCAAGCCTGAGACACACCAGGTCGAACGTCTGCCTTAAAAAAATTGGTGAATTCGTCGCCAAAACGATGAGATGCGGTAGACGGAACGATGTTGACACTGGAGCGTACAACATGCCGGACCCGAGGTCAGCTAGAACGAGTGCAGCGCCGTCGTCATCCAGGCGGTGGGGAGAGGGTCCAAATACTACAGTGACATTTCCACGACATGACTCGTCTCTGCCACTACAGGGGCATACATCCCAGGTAAATGTTGCAGGCTTGGATTCCATGCCCGAGCAGACTCATTTCGTGGACCAAAATGCGGACACAGGATATGGCGCATACACCCAAGGTGACGGATCTCAGCCGTATCGCTCCACGCGAGGGATCAGGATGCCCGAGGAGACTCGTTTTCTTGACATAAACCAGCACACTAGGGGCGAGGGATCACAAAGCTACAACACCGCTCAGGTATGTTCAACCATAACAAGCAATTACAAGCGTACAACATTTACATGACTTTTATTTACATACGGTTTTTCTGTGCAGGAAAGTAATGATACATCATGGGAAGATGAAGAAACCCAGCGTGGCGTAAACAGAGACATACTCACGGAATCCCTTAATCCGTACAATCCTGACCGTGTCCGAGGATTATTGAATGACTTTTTCGAGACGGACGTTATTGGCCCATCTTATATCCCTTCCCAGTCACAACCATACACCTATAATTTCGAATCATCATCTCAATATGGATTGCAGACTCCACCACCTATGCATGAGTCGCAGACACAGGAAGAAGAGGGGCAGTACAGTCGTGGTCTTCGTGAACACCGACCCCCTACTCGCTTGTCACCTTCCGGTCGTCGGGAAAGGCCAGCTGGCCGTCGTCGCGTAGGGTGATTCGTCTATCTATGTGTGCGAACTATTGTATCTATCAATGTCAGTTTCCAACTTTCAGACTATTCTCATGTGTGAGGACTTATCTATGTATCAGATATCCTTCATGTATGTGTTACTATCTATGTATGAGTCATTATCTATGTAAGAGACTGATTTATTTTCAAGACACTTGTCTACTTCATATTAGTAGTACATCTGAATTAAACGGTACGATTCAACTAAACGGTACGAGATACATTTCCAAACAGACTACAACAGATAATTAAGATAGAAGTACGTCTGAATTAAACGGTACGACTTAACTAAAAAAATACATCACACAAACTACATGAAGTCATCGTCGTCATCCCTCCGTTGATGCAGCACTCTTCCCCTTTGACGGTGCGGTAGTCATGGACTTCAACGATGTGGGTCTCTTGGCCTTGGTGCTCGGCATGAAGTCATCGTCGTCATCCTCCGTTGATGCAGCACTCTTGCCCTTCGACGGTGCGGTACTCTTGCACTTCGACGATGCAGGTATCTTGGACTTGGTGCTCGGCATGAAGAGGTCGTCTTCGTCCTGACTGTCTGCTGACCATAAATCTGAATTATTCCTTCCAAGCCTGATGTAAGATTCACTCTTATGCAGTTTGACCTTCTGCCATCTGCCATGCAACCTGAGAAGTTCTTTCCGTATCTCCTCAAATGTCCTGGGAGGCCACCCACTCCTAGCTAATGAGTGAGCCAACTCATTCATTATGGTGTCACTACTGATGAGTTCCTCCCATGGAACTACTCTATCGTCGATCTTGAAATTGGCGGCTAGACGGAGAAGACGATCGGACATACCAGTGTGAAAACTACGATCAAAAGGATAATGGGACATCTCCACGAAACTACACTTGCCTGCTCACCCACCTTACTGCCGAGGGGGTTTTATAGGTTCAGAAGAGAAGATGGGGGAAAGAATGGCGGGAGAGAAAGGCGGGAAAGAAAATGGCGAGAAAGTAGGGCGGGAAAGTAGGGCGGGAAATAAAATGGCGGGAGAGAATGGCGGGAAAGAATGGCGGGAAAGAAAATGGCAGGAAAGAAGGACGGGAAAGAAAATTGAAAATAACATGCATAAAATAAGATACATTAAACTGTTGAAATTAAGATGCATCGAAAATAACATGCATAAAATAAGATACATAAAATAAGATACATAAAAATTAAGATACAACTTGCTGCGAATTTTAAGATACAACTTGCTGCAATGCGAATTTTAGGATACAATAACATAAATCTACTGAGTCCAACGTGGATATTTTCCTTTTCCATCACCAGCTTCTTCTGCTGCTTTGGCTGCACGAGCCCTTTCTTTCTTTATCTGCCTCTCAGCCTCACGGGCCTCCTGTCGCTGTCGTTGAACCTCCGCCAGTCAAAGTGCCTCTTCTCGGTTTTTCTTCTTCATCTCATCAAGAAAAGCCCTCTGCTTCACACAGTACTCTTGCCACTCTCTCTCCTGCTCTGCTTTCTCCTCTGCTGCCGCCTTCGCGCGGCGCTCTTCCACGTCCAAACTTGCCCATGCACAACGACTTCTTTCATGAATCTCGGTCACCGCCCAGTCTGGTTTTTTCGTGTCAATCCAACGATAGTACATGCACAAAGGCGGAGGAGACTACAACAAAAATAGAAATAGAAATATCAAATCAATAATAATATCAACAACGTCTTTATTCTTGATGACTGAAACATACCGGAGGCCTGACGTACGGTGAAATAGCAACGGGTGGATCTTCCTCATAATTGGCGCACATGAAAAACTTCATGCCCAACCAATCTGAAAAATCCGTCACCTCCCTCACCTTGCAGAGATCGCCACACCAACAACGAAGTACTTCCATCCCCCGAGGCAAAGTCGCACTCTTCATTTTCTTAGGCCTAATGCTTTGATCCGAGCAAGGCAAACTCATGCTGACTATTAAAAAACATGACACATGAAATAACAACACATTTAATCATGCATGTTAAAAAACGTTTAATCATGCATGTTAAAAAACATGACACATGAAATAACAACACATGAAATAACAACACATTTAAAACCAAAACGTTTAACATAAATCCTAATTACGACTTACTGAGAAAAATAACAACATCTTCAACATACTGTTCTAACAAATATTACTATAAATGCAAATGACGGGCTATAAAATATCTCATATGAAAACGTTTATAACTTTCAAAAGTAAACATCGCATAGCTAATAACGGGCTAAAATACTAACTACTTTCCAACGTGCATGCACAAATAAATTCATGTATTGCAAGGATCATACCTTGATCAAATTACTCCACTTAGTGTGTGCGCGCGAGAGAGTAGGCAGTGTGTCTGTGCGAGAGAGCAGACAGGGTGTGTGTGCGAGAGAGCGCTGGCATCGTGTATAAAAAGAGTACTGGCACTGTAGTGTCGGCACACCGCGTTAGAATTTGCTTTCGCGTCCGCCGCAGCAACAGCAACGCTGTCTCGAACCAGCAGCGGGAATCAGCATCCTTTAAAAAAGCAGCGTTGTCGCGCGTGCATTTCAGCCGTTTCCCGCGCAGCAGCGAATATAGCCGAGCATCGTGGGAATCAGCGCAGTCAGCCTCGTTATCAGCGCCGTCCTACGTCGCTTTCGGCGCCTGCGTGCACAGTACCTGCCGCAGTTTAGTGTCTAGCACTGTAGTGTCGGTCGGCAGTGTCTAGCAATCAGCAGCAGCACACAAATTTTCCAATCAGATAAAGCACGTAGACAGCAGGAACCAGCATCTACTAAAAAAAGAGAAAGCGTCGGCCGTTTCCTGCGCGGCTCGGCCAATTCAGTCAGTGCCTCGTTTTCAGCGCCTCGTTTTCAGCGCAGTCACGCGGCGTCGGCTAGCGAGCGCTGCCGCCTTGGCTGCAGGCGGCCGGGCCCGCGCTGCCGCCTCGGCTGCTGGCGGCAGGGCCCACACCTGTCGTCCGTTCCGTAGCGCCACGCCGAAACGGGATTCCCCCCTGCCGCCTCGGCCATTGGCGGCAGGCCCCACCCGCCCGGTCGGCCGCCAGCGCTGGTGGCGGCAGGCCCCAGCCGCCTCCGCTGGTGGCGGCAGGGGGGTCTGATCTAACAATTCCCGTCGCAGGTGGTCTCTTTTGACAATTCGAGTGGGCAGGTGGTCCTTTTGGACAAAAATTCCCTCCTCTTCCCTTCTCTCCCCTCTTCTTCTCATAATCCCCTCTCCCCTTATCTTTTTTCGAATGCAGATGGCAGAGCGTGGCGCTGAGGTGTGGGCGGTCCTCGGTCACGCGCTCTTCATCTTGGTGACTTCGATTTGTCCCATTTCATTGGCCTACGGGGTGTTCCTTTTGCGCAACAAGTTTAGGCGGCCGAAGCAGCCGAAGATGAAGGATAAAGATCTGCAGGGGCGCGAGCTTTGCCTCCTCCGGCGCGAGCAGGAGCTCCGGGCTCAGGTGGCGACCCTGCAGGCTGCCCTTGCCCAGGCCCAAGGCCGGCACGCCCTTGCCGAGCTCCAGGCTCAGGTGGCGAGACTTCAGGACGCCCTTGCCGAGCTCCAGGCCCAGGTGGCGAGACTGCAGGACGCCCTTGCCGAGTCCCAGGGCCAGCACGCCCTTGCCGGTAGGTGAGGGAGGGCAAAGACAAGGAAGAGGCCGTCTGAATGATCCGTCATCTGGTTCTGTTCTTTTACATCTTTGATTGATGTTGGTGTGCCCGTCTCCGTCTGAACTTCAATTGTGCCCGTCTGATGATTAATCGTGTGCCCTAGGAGTAGGAAGCGACTTCCAGCCATGAACCCTGCATCCAGCAGGAGCTAATGCAGTTCCCCTATCGCTCGTACTAGTTATGTTGTGCGGCTTGATCCACGACGTTGTAAGATTTTTAGAAGCATCTGATCTTTGTGACCAACTTGATCTTGTTTTATTGTGTAGTAGTAGTAGTTTGAACCATGCCCGTTGCTTTTTTAGAAGCATCTGATGTCTGTGACCAACTTGATCTGGTTTTATTGTGTAAAAGTTTGAACCATGCCCCTGTAAGTTTTTCCAATCCATGATCTGATGTATGCCAACAACTTGAGCCATGCCATTGGCAATATATCATATCAAATCTCCCAGTCATGTATGTTTTTTTTAATAAACCAACTATATGCAGTTATGTTAGGGTGGATGACTGCATCGGGTGTCATCAAGTTTGTCTTACCTTTACCTTCTCTATTGAGGATGGTACCTACATACAAACTAGAAACCAGGAATAACCTATTCCAAAAAATACTGGAAAATGGGCATGTGTTTCTGTAATGACCAACACTCTTTGTGTAATGGCCAACTCTAGCCTGTGTTTCAGTAATGCACAACACTATTTGTTATGACCAAGCTGCAGAGCATCTGCATTACCAAACGGCGATTTAAGATTAAGGCAAATGGAATGCACTACATGAACATAGATCGAATAAGTTTTAAACACTCGGGCACATGTCTATAATTACAACCTGACATCGACTGTGGAATTACATCCACTTCCACACCATCATCAGGGATGGAAGGTAAATAGAATCCCCACTGGCTGAATTGCCACAGTCTGGGCATGGGATGAATGGTTTTCATAGTAAATTAATTGAGGCAGCCTCTATACAATATCTTACTTACTTTATATAGTGCCTGCATCAATTAATTCAGATTGGAGGGAGTACCTATTTCATAGTAAATTTCTCTATCTAATAATTAGCATTATGCAATTATATGATCACAATAATATTTTTGGGACCAGGCAGGCAGCCGTGATCCAAGAGAACCCGACGTCTTTGTACATCTGCATGGAAATGAGGCTTGATGCAAAGTATCCCATAGCTTCACTTACACTCCAGCTCCAGTTCCTTCTCCTCGTCACACCCATGACATTAACCTCCTTACCTCGATTTTCTGCGGCCAATAATACATATTAGTTACAGTAGGACAAAACTTATTCCGCATATCTACTCGCTTTACTACAAATTGAAGTCTTCCATTAAGAAATTGAGGAAAAGGTTGCCCATGATACTTCCACAAATAACCGCTTATGGTTCACTCTTCAGATTAGCCAAGCTTTGAGCTTAAATTCAAACCCCACCACAGATGGACACCAAATCAACCAAGGTCAAGCAAAGCAGGAAATTACCTTTGTGGAACAATATATTCCGGATGCGCCTCACAATAGCCTTTTGCAAAGAAGCCTGCACACCATCCTTCCTCCTGTTGTTGTAGGCTTGTACCACTTCCTCAACTAATAAAGCTACAATGTAATTCTATGGCCCCAAAATCACCAAATGAATATAAGCCCCAAGGCTCTGTATAGAAGGCCAGAGACGAGTAAGGAATCATTTGCATATATGATGAGAACAATATTGCACATGACAACTTGAGCATTTGCTCAGGTCACATGAGGGAAAAGTTTGTTCTAGTTCCGTGGAGGGCCTGTCACCTAAGAGACGACATCATTCATAACAAAGGCAATGCTACTGTTTGGGATTCGGTGATTTTGTTGAGAAGTTATTGGGAGTATTTATCCACCCCAAATCCAATTGCAAATGATGTCAAAGGGAAGCATAAAATGCATACAGTACAAATGCAGCATACGAGTCATCCTCGCCATGCTATTAGTTGGAAAAGACCATATGAAAATCACATACAAATTAACGTCGACGCTTCTTTCATACGTGCTTCGGGATTAGCTGCGCTGGGAGCTATTGGCAGGGACAGTTCGGATGCGGTGGTCTTCTCAGCGGGCTGCTGCTTTCATGGATGCCCTGATGCAGAGGAAGCTAAAGCTCATGCCCTGTTGCTTGGCCTCAGCCAGGCACACATGTTAGCATTGAACCATGTGAATTTGAAAACTGATTGTTCTGCTGTTGTTTCCGTAGTGAATGATTGCAACATTAGTAGAGCCAGTTGGTGGGCTTGCTACATGAGGATGAAGGAAATGTTAAAGGAGTTTGGATCATGCACTGTATTCAAAACCTACAGGGAGTGCAATGTGGTCGCGCATGAGCTAGCTACTTTTACAAGAGTGAATGGTGATTTTTTTTATTCTAGCTGATGTGCCACAGAATTTGATGCATGTAATTACCTCCGATTGTAACCCAGGTTAAGTGTTATAATGAGAATATCCTTTATCCTTAAAAATAAATAAATAATGCACATGAGAACGTATGTCAAACCAAGTACAATAGGAGAAGCAAAGCGGGATGCTACAGTTCCTTTCAACATCATCGATCCCCTAAGAGCAAACAGGAGAAGGTGGCGAACGTGGAGTAAACCTGAATACAACTCCAGTGGTGCATTATGCAGCCTACAGTAACAAGATGCCAGTGCATTTAGGAATTTTACCAGACACATGACAACCATTTTTTCCTGTATCAACACACAAGAAAAAAAATCTAAATGCAAAATATCTAGAAGTACAACCCTCTCCACAAAATGTTTAAAGAGTAATATGAACTTTTGACCAGTTATACCCATGTTTGTAGTATACGTCGTATGTACCCCGACCGGGCTGACCCATGAAGCCGGCCGCTGTAGCTTCTCTAAAACGTAGAGAAAAGAGAGAGCAACTAGTTAAGGAGTACTCCCTCGGAAGCCTCCCAACGACCATTCCCATGCGCCGCCACTTGACACGTTCTCAGTCGCCGTCACGTGTCGCGCTATGAGTGTTTCCTTCAGATTTTTTATTTTTATTTTTTCGCACGCATTTTCGGCTTTTAGATTGGTTTTTTTGGTGTTTCGGTTTTTCACCGGTCTTTCTTAGCTTTTGAACGATTTTTTTTCAAAACTTTTTTGGCGTGAAAAAGTGCGTTATTTGTTTTTTTCCGGGAGAGGCATGATTTTACTTCCGCGAGAGGCACGGTTTTGCTTTCGCGACAGGCACGGCCGTGCCCCTCGGAAAGGAAAAAAACATGTTTTCTTTTTTTTTCGAGAGAGGCACGGTTTTGCTTTCGCGAGAGGCACGGCCGTGCCTCTCGGAAACGAAAAAAACCATGTTTTTTGTTTTTTTTTCAAGAGAGGCACGATTTTGATTCCGCGAGAGGCACGACTGTGCCTCTCTGAAAAAAAAACGTGTTTTCTATTTTTTATTTCTGGAGAGGCACGGTTTTTGCTTTCGCGAGAGGGATGTCCGTGCCTCT
Organism: Elymus sibiricus; assembly: GCA_039707655.1. Classification (NCBI taxonomy): domain Eukaryota; kingdom Viridiplantae; phylum Streptophyta; class Magnoliopsida; order Poales; family Poaceae; genus Elymus; species Elymus sibiricus. Next base: position 90,107,521 of record CM077669.1, read on the forward strand.
TGGAAAGGAAAAAACCGCATTTTCTATTTTTTTTGCGAGAGGCACGGCCGTGCCTCTCGGAAACGGAAAAAACGCGTTTTCCGTTTTTTTTCTATCGTGCGAGGCACGGTTTTTTCGTCCGGTTTTTTTCGTGAAAAAAAGTTCGTGAAAACTTATCAACATGAGATGTAGTTTTGAAGATCTCGATGCGAGGAACCCAACGATGAAAACGGTTCGATATTTGGACGCACGGTTTAGGGGATAAAACGTTTTGAAAATACAGATCTACGAAAAAAGGGAAAACTCCCTGGTTGCGACAAGTGGCACACATGCAGTGCGCCACTTGTTGCAACCTGAGGGTGGGAGTGATCTTCGAAAGGAATACTCCTCAATTAGGGATTTCGGAGAAAAGAATGTCCTTGAAAGGATCTGACTGGGCCGGCCCACGAAGCTGGCCGCTGTAGCTTCTCTAGAAAGTAGAGAAAAGAATGCCATTGAAAGGATTCAAACTCGGAACCTATATATCAAGAATAACAGCTGATAACCAGCTGACGTAAGAAGTGTTGGAGATTAATATTGAACGCGTCAATTTAAGAACTAAGTAGAACGCGGAATCCCGGCAATTTTTGAAAATTGTGATGAGATATTTTTAAACAAATTTTGTGAAGACCTAACATTTTCGTAAAATCACAAACATTTAAAATTCAGAAAACATAACTTTTTAATTGGAAAATTTACAAATTTCCAAGCATTTCATAACATTTGAGAAAAAATTGAAACTAAAACATTTTTAATTTCAGAAAACAAGAAAATTATCTTTAATTCATGTAAAATTTTGGAATTTATGGAAAAATATGAAAACAAGAAAATTTCAATAACTTTTGAACAATTTTTCAAAAATTAAATTTTTATAAAAAATACGAATAATTACTAGAAAAAAGAATATATTTTGGATTCCAGTATTATTAAAAAATATGTGTACATTTTTTCAGTTTTGAGAAATATTTGTAAAACTAAATATTTTTTAAATTATGAACAACTTTTAAAAACAAGAACATTTCCTGAAAATCCCATACATTTTTGAATTTATGAACAAAATAAAAAAATGAACATTTTGTGAAATTATGAACAACTTTATAAATAGGTAAACAGTGATTGAAATTTCCAAAATAATAATAATCAAAACACGAACATTTCTTAAAAGGAAAATAAATTTGGAAAGAAAAGAGAAACGACAAAAGAAAAAAAGAAACAGTGAAAATAAATAGAAAAAAAAAGAAAAGGAAAGAGAAAACGAAAAAACACTCTTTTTGAGGGATTATATAAAAAAGGGAAAAACCAGTAAAAGAAAAAGGCAAGAATGCACAACGTACATACAGTATCGTATGTCGTTCATACAAAGCAATGATGCGTGACATGGACATGCCCACCTGATATGATCATGGGTAATCTATCTATGATGGTCGTTACTCACAAAATAAAGTCAACACTTATGGTCCAATATGCTACTGATATTGTTCAAGATAAAGCTCTACTTGTTATTGATCATGAAACCACACGTAGGTTGATTAGGGGAGCAAGCATGCAGGTTATACGAGCGATGGACTAGTATGAAGCAAAGTGATGCATGCGTTGTTGCATGGAAGGTCCTTTCTTGGAGTTGCAAAATAAGAAAGAGATCATGTATGTTTGGTAACTACAAACACAAGGCAAGGCGGCGTATATTATATTTGTTCCTGCCAGGCAAGAAGGATTGCAAGATAGATGCGGTTATGAGACTTAGAGCATCACTAGCAGACCCCGTAAAAAGCCCCGACCCGCGAAATAACCGCCAAAATGCGGGCCGGCGCGGAAAATCCCGCCCGAACAGACCCCGCAAACGCGGCTGGCCCGTAAAATTTTTTGAGGGGCGCGGCAAAATCTCGGCCCCAACCCGTGAATACGCAAGTTTCCGCCTCGCCCCTACGGTGCCCCGTATCCTAGGAAAGCGGTTGGCGGGAGGGACATTTCAGCCCGCGCCCTTTCCTCACCTCCTTCCGCCGCCACCCGCCAGTGGTTCCGCCCGTCCGCCGCCGGCGATTCCGGCCAAATCTGCGGGCGGGATCGCGCCGCGAGGGCGCCCCCACCCTCCACCACCGATACGCTGCACCGTCCCCCGGGATCCGGCGAGACGAGCCACCCCTGGTCGCCGTCGCCGCCGGGGATCGACCGCCCTCGAGCCGCCCCTAGTCGCCGCCCGGGATCGCCCTGCCCACGAGCCGCGGGTGAGTGTTTGCTTGTGCTTTGTGCCGAGCGCTATGCATAGTTGGTTGACGCGGCGTGCGATTTCTGTTCATGTAGATGGAATTGAGCCCGTGCGAGAAGTTTTTGCTCGACGATTCGTCCGATTCGGACGACTTGGATGTTGAGACGCTGCTTGCAAACTATCGGCAGCAGACGTTGGTGATGGCCCTTGCCGTGAAGGAGCACGAAGACGAGAACCGAAAGAGGCGGCGAGGATCGACCGTCGGCCGTCTTTGCATTCCGCGAATATCCTTTTATACGGGTCCGTTTTGCGGGGTCTGCCTCTGCGGCCGTCCGCGCCGGCCCGCAAAGCCGTTTTTCCGCGAACTGCAAACGCGTTTTGCGGGTCGGCGTTATGCGGGGTCTGCTAGAGATGCTCTTAATGCCTGGAGTTTTTTTTATCTCTACAGGAAGTAGGATGGGGCCCACCCGAAAGAAAGACGACGTACAAGTTTAAGCTAGCTAGAAAGTCCGATCTGAGATGTAAAAGGATTGAACTCTTATATTCTACTAGTAGAACGCCCTTGCGTTGCTACGGGCTAAAATGCATATAAATTTAGTTGTTCCACATCATTTTTATATGAACATAATTATTGTCCACATGAAAGATATCATTATTATTTTACCGTTAAAACTATTTTCTTCTTGTTCCTCCTCTATCCACTATCTCGGCCTCTCGTCCAAACTTTTACCAGTATCAATGGCACATCCGGCTTGCAATCCCATATACTCATCCCGAGCACACTCACAACCACATACTTTGAATTTTAAAACATAATTGTATATTAGTGTATGGAAAAGTAGTGGTTGCACCCAACTTCAGTGCACCCACAAAAAGAACAATAAATTTGAAAAAATTCAAAAAAAAAATCCGAAACTACATGGATGTTATTATGAGCTGATGTTTTACGAGTTTGCAAATTTTGATCACCAAGAAACATCAAATGAGCTCCACACAAAATGAAATACAAATGATGCTCTGCATCCAAGTTTGTTGTTCAGATGTTTCAGCACAAACTTTCTTTTTTTTACAGAGTTCCTCGGGTGTCATTTGGACATCAAATTTTGCAAGCACCTAAAACATTTGATCATAATCACATCCACAAAGTTTCAGACTTTTTTTTATAATGTTTTGCTAAGTTTTTAATCATGGGTGCACCGATGATGCAAAGTCCGTGGGTGCACAAAAACCACATTCATTAGTGTATACATTAGACAGATTCACTCAAGCAAACTTATTAGGAATGGTGACCAATGTTCAATTTAACCAGGAAGAAATGATATACTGATGTCCTAAATCCACATAACCTTACAAGCACTAAGCACATACTTTGTGGGTTGCTTTCCTATAGGATCATTGGGTATATATATCCAGCAGCTTACAACTGACAATCAAAAACAGTTTGTGTTTCTATTTGTTTCGTTGTCCCTTACCCTAACTTTTTGATTCTTTGAAGACCACACGACGATTTTTTTGAAGAAAAAATACCGCACCAAGATTTGGGTAAAGCAAGACACCATTTTATTTCAGATTGAGCCTAATAATATACTCCCTCCGTTTGGAATTACTTGTCGCACAAATGAATAAAAATGGATGTATCTAGTCTAGAACTAAAATGCATCTACATACATCCATTCCTATTACAAGTATTTCCGGACGGAGGGAGTAGTTTGCAAACTACCATGAAACTTGAACCATTGCATGCTCTTGTCCACGAAGAGAGATATAGCCTTATAACACAAGCATGCCTGGCAATGTTACTCCTCACGCCAAACTATAGAACTTCTCTTTGTCAACAACCTATTCAAAAAGACTGCCTAAGGCCCTAATTGCCTCAAGCTAGCAGCCTAGCACCATTCCACCACAAATATGCACAGGCATGCATATGCATGCCAGGTGCCTCCTTCCTTTTCGGTCTTCTCATCCGCCTGACCATTGGTGAATTTTTCACTCATGCCTGCTTGAATCTACCTTCTTATTGTCAAGTACAACCATACTTCCAACTCTAACCTCAGCACCAACATGTATTTTTTTAGTCAATGCAAGATGTGGTTCCTCACATTCATTTCATTATCAAAAGAGTCAAAAGTTAGGATTTAATATAGCCTTCAACAGGATTAATATAGTTGATCAACAGACAGAATTATTGAAATTGTCTGCTCAGCTAATTATTACCCGGAGTATATAACTTCTTCACATATTTTGAACAACTATTAAGTTTCCAAATACAATGGATTATATAGCTTATTTTCAAACATATTAATCATATAAAGTGTTTGCTACACTTATTATTATTTTGCATATTGCATGTTACAAAAGAGGAGAACTATTTAGGCTGATCATGATCATACATCAGACAAATCGATGAAGCAGTGAATAACACTCTAAAAGATTAGTTATTAAAACCTTATCCCGGAAAGCCCACATATCACAAATAAACTTATTCATCCAGTCAATCTGCAAAAATAAATGAAATGGCACAAATTAACCACATGTAATACTTTTGAGTTTTGATAGCAAAACAGAGGTAGAATTATGGCAAATATAATCCTGAACTGTGTAAAACCAAATGATGACGTGAACATAAAAATGGCACGTGATTTCTACAACTAATCTAATGAACTAAAATTGTCCCATAGCCACTTTTTCCGATGTTTGGCTCATCAATTAATAACCAACTGTAGAAAAGAAGAAAAAAACACATAAATTGAAAGACCTCATAGAATATGGAAGCGTTCCTAAATCCCTCGCATGTAATGATAAATGGTTGTATTTGCAATATACAGAAAACTTTAAGGCGTGTCATGAATCTGGAAGATCTTTCAACAAAACATGAGAAAGAAGATAAGAACACTACAATAATGGTGGCAAGGCTAGAGTAATCAGTTCTGTTGAGCCATAAGTATATACTTCATCTACAAGCATGCTTCTTCCCAACTTGTCACCTAAGCAATGCCTCAAGATATCACCATTGTTTTACCTCGGTCAAAACATCCCATAATCCATGGTAATCAATAACATTTCCCTAATCATCTATCTTTAGTCATTGATAGAAATCAGAGGGAGGAAAAGAAAGATAGAACCACCCTCGCTTAAATCACCAACGGTTGACGCGTGATGTGCATGTCCAGCGACTCCAAAATGAGTCTTGTGCTAGCCTTCTCTCCTTTGACCTTCGCAGCCATCAGGCCAGCTTCTGGCATGCACATGTCCTCCACACACACCCTTTTGTCACTTCCTCGGCCTCCTTATCCTCTTTGCCGTAGGATCCTCTGCGTTCACTTCTTTCTCGAGGCATCAAATAATGTATATCGTTGGACAAGCATTACAAGATGTTGAGCATAAAGTGTTTATTCATAATAGTCTTAGCAGCAATTAAAAATCACCGCATCTTCAATAAATGCTACAATGCTTAAGAAGCAGGACTTTTATAAGTAACTTCACCATCTCTCTCAATCGTTCTTTCTTCAGGAGCTCAGGGGCTCACTGTCTGGGCGCTAAGCCGGTTACCATGCAAAGATTCTGGGTGCAAAAACAAAGTAATTTTTTCAGTAATTCAGCCATATTCCTAGTATGTACATATTAGTTTGTGTTAAAAAATCAATGCACAAACCTTATCACTGTCGCTGTACCATTCCATCATGGTCGCAAGCTCCTTGTACTCAATGATTTTGTCAATGTTCTCCTTTGACAAAAAATATCCTTAAAATCATCTCTGCTCTCTTAGCATTAAGGAGTGATCTTGCAAATATAAAACGATTATCATATGAGCACCAAATAAAAAATGTCGGCTCGTAGCAATGATATTCATAAAAAGGGTCACGGAATACAATAAATATAGGGCTATTCTATGCACTCATAATTAACAATTTTTTGACTGATACTTATAATTAATAGTATCTAATAAAAACAATACGTAAAGTTAAAATATGGAAAATAGTACTGAATTGGATGTATGAATATTCCAAAGAACTTATGGGGTATGAACATATTATTCGGAGCCATAAGGCCATGTCCAAAACACTCAGCTGCCTGTTTTCGGACGCCTAACAAATAATAATTAATTAATCAATCAGCGTAGGTCTAGGAGTCCTCGCCTCCATCTTAGCAAATTTAAAACGACACGGAGTCAGGGTCAACAGAAAAATAACACCAGTGTAAGAACACAGCGGGAAAATGAGCTTCCCATATGGTCAAATTCCCATAAAATTGTCACAACTACCCCATCATCCTGAACAGTATAAGTTATGTATGCTCATGTCATAAATATTCTTATTGATTTCATTATCACCCAAATTGGTAGATTGTAAGAACAGGTGAGAATATAAGTTGTATTTGTTGCACCTGTTGCAATTATGTTGTATCTGCAGAATTGAAAACTGCTATTTAGCATTTAGAAACATGTCGAGAAAACATGTAATTTGGACTTATTCATGGATTCAGCAATACCTTACACAGCTGTTTACAAAATTAACATGAAGGGCAGTGCGTATAGTTCTCTTACTTTGATAGTTCAGACTTCAGAAACAATACTTAAGCATTGATTCATACTTATACCTGCATGTCTGCAGCCAGGAGCCTTGACACGCAAGAACAACCAGAACGGCGAACCTGCTCGAGTCACCAAACGGAATCCTACAAATGCCTTTCAGACGCACGGGCAAGTCGAACCTTGATTTTAGAAGATTACATAGCCGCAAAAATAACGGGAGAGGTGTGAAAATTAGGGCAGTTGAGAATAAAAGTACTACACTGGAAGCTCATTTTCTCGTTTCCTCTATCCCTAGCCCAAGCTTTACTATCAGCCAAGTAAGTGATATCCAAAAGTTACAGAGAACAGTTGAGTCCTTCCAAACAGTAGCATAACCATATTGAATCTGAAATAGCTAGATTAATTTTTTCAGTTTAAAAGGAAGCATATAGAATCAACACACGCCAATTAAGCATGTTCCTCCAATATTATGCAAACTCATATGCAAACAAGTAACAACACCTATTTTGTAGCAAGATTGATGGCAAGACAGTTGACCTTGAAAGCAGTAAGAAATTTCATCATCTTATCATTGGTCTGAGAATTAAAATGCTAGCCACGCCACACGGTCTGTATACTTGTGTGTTAATCTGTATACCCCACATATATATATATATATACTCTACCCAAGAACAAAAACAATACAGTGTAAAATTACTCCCTCCTAAATTAATCAGTACAAGAACAAGACAGTGTGAAATTAACCCCTCCTACATTAATCAGTACAAGAACATGAAAGTGTAAAATTTTGAGAAAAAAATGCATTTGTGAGAAACAAGACACTGTACAAGAACATATACCTGCTGCTGCTGCTGAACCAGGGGAGGGGAGGAAGCAGAGTGATGACTACCAACGTGGAAGAGTAGCGACACGTCGATGGATGAAGATGACGGCATAACAGGCCTTGAGAAAATACCTACAATTGCATGAACAGTTGTCAGTCTCAACGAGCAGAAACTTGAAAGACAGGGGAAGCGGCTGCCGGTGCTAAATTTATCGATGTCGTGCTTCCCCTGCTCGCCAAATGTTATACGGGAATCGGCAGCATGGCTACACGGGCACAACACGTCCTGCTCTCCCCCTTTTCTTCTTCTGCAACAAAAGGCAGCACAACACAACACGCCGCCGTGCTGGTTCGTCTGGAGGATGTTTCCATGGGGACAACCAATAACTGGGTCATGCAAGCAACGCCTTTACCATCATACGTATATACACATACACATATATGAGAATATCTAGTCAATACCGAAATGCAAGCCTCAAATAACAAATGAACGAGATAGACCAAAGCTTGGATCTGCCCGAATCATGGCCACTACAGACTGCCCTGCATTGCGATCAGGCAGGCGAACTAATAAAACAGCCACTACAGACTAATCACGCAGGATCCAACCAACCAAAAAAAAGTATCTAATGGATCGAGGAAAGAAATAGGAGCGAGGGCGGAGATGGATAGATGGGTCTGTACCTGTGTCCTGCGGAGGGAACTGATTGGGGACGGGGCGCGCCGGCGCGGATCGCTGTTGCAGCTCCAGATCCTCAAGACGGCGGCTTCCTCGGCACCGTCGGGAACTTCACGGTCGCCTGCTTCAACTCGCTCCCAGCGCCGGCGTTCGACAACGCTGTACGGCTCCTGCGGCGACATCTCCGCGTGGGGGCAGCGGCGAGCGGCGCGGCGAAACATCGGATCGGGGAGTGGATGGGAGGAGATGTGACGATCGGTGGCCGACGGAGAGGAGGTGGTGCGGGCATGCGGCGGCCGGCGGGGAGGAGGCATGCGTGCGGCGGCCGAGCCGGGAGGGAGATGCCCTTTTCTTTGGTCTCGGTCGCTTGAAGATAGTTTAGGCTCCGGAAGAATCCCGCCACGCTGTCTGCTTGGAAGAAGCCCGTCCGAACGCGCCCACCACGCCCGCCCCCGTGCGAGGGAAGCCCGTCCGAACGCGCCCACCACGCCCGCCCCCTTTGATGGCTGGGCACCGCAACCGCCGCCGGCGGCGGCGGCCAAATGAGCACGGGGGTGGCAAGGGTTTGGCTCCTCCGGAGCCGCCGCGCGAGCGGCTCGGGTGGAAAGGGGACAGGTTCTATGTTTCGGTTAGGGTTTGCTGGTTTTTCTTCACTGGTTGTTTGCGGGTGGGATCGTGGGGAGGGAAAAAAACGGACGAAAAAACCCAGAGGTGGAGGGATGACGAAGAAAAACCAAGAAAGAAGCTACCCAGTCCCCTTTAGGAGTAGAGATACTAGTTTATTTTCTTTTCAAAGTTGAGTGCGTGCGCGAGGGGTTTAGGCCAGGTTCAAGTCGTTATTTAAAGCCATGATGCATTGATGTGAAAATCGGGTTATCTTTTTATGAAATAGACACGATATGTTTTTCAGGATAGACATCCGTATCAAGTTTTGGAAGGATCTTTAGGAAACCTCTGTGTTGCGATTTCTTTGTAGAAATTGTTTTGCGCGTGAGTACCGTCATCGTGATTGATTTTCTCGTGCTGAGCCGCAAGGTTCAAACCCTCTACTTTGTGTACATCCCGTGCGCGGGCGAGAGGTTGCTACTGCTGGTTGTGGAGTGTCGTGAAAGATCGGGCCGCAACAACAGATCGGATCTCGCCACGAGGTTCGGTCTATATCACCACCTATTGCAAAAGTTGTGGTTAGTCCTAAGATTTCCAGAAGAATACCATGTTCAACACAAAGTTTTCGCGTAGGACAGAAGAATCCGTTTGGGAGCACCTCATTTCTCGACATCCCTTAAATGATCTTAATTTTTTTTCATGACCTTGTATGACCAATTCAACGAAGCATGCCAAGAATTTTTGGTTTTCGACAAGTTTTGTATTTTTGGAGTTTTCTTCGTTAAATAAGGTCCAGACGTGTCGCCACTTGCATATGGTGTCAAAGTCGTTCAAACGCATGTATGCCTATCATGGGCATGCCCATGTTTTTGCAGAAGTTGGGGTCATTTTAAGGATATTTTAATAGTAGGTGTTCGGATAGGCTAGAAGGGTCCGTTTGAAAGTTTGTTTTTTTACATCCATCAAATGCCCCAATTTTTTTCCCATCAACTTCTCTGACCATTCAAGACAAGTTGTTTGAATTTTTGTTCATTTGTGCATTTTCAGAAGTTTTCTTAGTGAAAAAAGATTGATGAATGGATGGACGTATCGCAACATGCCAACCATGTCAAAAGTTGTTCAAACCTGATATGGATGTCTCGTATGTTTGTTTCATGCAGCTGCAAAAAGTTAGTCATTTATCTGTAGTCCAAAAAAACCACGAGTTGCGAGGAGTGTGCTAGACTAGGCCAGACAGATGCGAAAATTCGGTCCTGAGCTCGAGCTCAGATGCTCCCGCTGACGAAAAAAATCAAAAAAAAATACTAAAAAAATTCAAAAAATTCCAATTTTTTTTTGTGTGGTAGATATTTTATCGCGTGAGGTCCACTCCAATTTTCAGCCTATTTGAACATCTGAGGAGCTCTCGGCAAAAAAGACAAATCGGGTCTGAAAAATTCGTGAACAGTAAACCTTTTTTACAGACCCCGATTTGTCTTTTTTCCGAGAGCTCCTCAGATGTTCAAATAGGCTGAAATTTGGAGCGGACCTCACGTGATAAAATATCTACCACACAAAAAAAATTGGAATTATTTGAATTTTTCTATTATTTTTTTTGATTTTTTTTGTGAGAGGGGGAGCATCTGAGCTCGGGAGCCGAAACGGCCCTCTCAGACAGATGCATGTAATTTCTTTTCTTATTTGAATGATTTTTTTATTTGCAATATGTGCCATTCTCAATCAACATGAACATTTCGTATATCGTAACCATTTCTTTAAATTTGTCTACAATTTTGGAATTTCAAATTGTGTATGAAATTTTTATAAACTTCAACACATTTTCCAAAATCGTTAACAACTACCCAACAATTGATGTTGAACACAAATGTCAAACCACGTACTTTTGTAAAAATGATATCAATGTTTTCTGAAGTCCAAACATTTTTTAAATTCGAAAAGAGAAACATTTTAGAATTGTAAACAATATTCGAAGGTAAGAATATTTTTTGGTATTCCAACAAATATTTCAAAATTTTGAACATATTCCAAATTTAATAATAAAGTTCAGAAATGAGAAAAGGAATTAACGAAAAAAAACCGAAAAAACATCTAGATATTGGCCCAACTAGGCGATGACATCGCTCCCATCACATGCGTGTTAGGCCGACCCAAGCATTCGCGGATTTTGAAAAAGTTCATCTCTTTTTTCGTAAAATTTTGTACGAACTAAACTACCTATTAGTGAACTTTTTCTCAAATTTGTGAATATTTTTGGAACAAAATTTTTACCTATTCAAAAAAATCTCGAATTTTGTAAAAAGTTCTATAATTTTTTTACCTATTCAAAAAAATCTCGAATTTTGTAAAAAATTCAGTAACAACTTGTAATTTTTTTTGATTAACTGAAAAAGATTCAAGAATATAAGAAAATGCTGACAGCACAGAATAAGATGAAAAACCATTTTTGCTACTCATTGCGACAAAGGGTGGCTCATTCGCACAGAGGCGAGCGACCTAGCAAACGAGATGGACCCGCCCAATTATGAGATAAACGCATATGTTACAGTATCTGGTTTGTCATGAATCTGTTTTCACTGGTTTTTTTCCCTTTTCCTTTTGCTGTATATTTTTTCAGTTTGCTTTGCTTCCTTTTTCGTTTTTTATGTTTCATAATTTCTTTTTTAAAGTTATTCTTTACTATTTTCTTTGTTTTTAATATATATAATTCTTTAAAATGGTCAAGATTCCAAAATGTTGTTCACATACTGAAATGAAAGCTTGGAATTTAAATTATTTTCTTTTTCCAAAATTTGTTCAAAACTCGAGTAATGTTCCCACCTTTTCGGAAAATGTTTGTGTTTTAAAAATTGTTTGAGAATTTCGAAAGTGTTCGCGGTTTCCAAAACTGATTAAAAAGTCCGTTTAAAAAAGGGTCGCTAGAGTACCCCGCAACTTTTCAAAAACTGTTCATGTTTTTTTAAAACTGCGTTTTTGATAAATGTTCAAAGTTCAAAAAAGATTTTCTGTTTTACATAAATGTTTGCTACATTACCTCCTATTCTTGAAATTTGTTTGTGTTGCAAAAATAAATCTGCATTAAAATGTTTAAAATTCGAAAAGAAGCTCGAGATTTAAAAAAAATGCCCGAGTTTTTTTTTTTTCACAACTTTTGCAAAATATTCGTGTTTAAAAAATATTCAACTTTTTCATATAAATGTTTCAGCTTTGTTTTCAGGATCTGGCGCTGCTAATAGGCTTTTTAATACGTTGTGCTGCCTTAATAAACACATGTGATTGTCAGTCTTAGTGACTATCAGCTTGCTCGCTGTAGTAGGAGGCGCTGGCAGAGCTTGAAGAGAATCGACGCGGGGGGGGGGGGGGGGGGGGGGGGGGGGGGGGGCAAAGAAAAAATATGCAGCTTTGGGGGGGGGGAGGCAAATGACTGAACTCTTCCTAACTTAATGCTCTAAAAAAGTTTTCCTTTAGTAATTATTCAAGGGCGCGGTGTGTGTGTGTGTGTGTGGGGGGGGGGGGGGGGGGGGGGGAGGGCAGCGCCCCCCTCAGAACTACACATAGCTCCGCCGGTGGTAGGAGGTTGCGTGTTCGAATTCTTGCCTAGCAGTAATCTTTTTTGCTTTATATTTTACTGGACGAACTGGTCATACAACCATACGTCATCCGCTAATGGGCCAGCCCATCATGGCGTAAAAAGATTGTGTGGGCGATGCATTTTCTAAAAAAACATCCTACCCTTTATTATGACGGAATGTGGATAGATCTTATCCGTTAATGTGTTGGGAGGTTTTACCAAAGCAAAAATGATAAAAAAAATATACTTCACTAAGCTTTACTTGGCCGTATCCTTCTTTATTTTTTAGGAGATCGGTTAGAAATGCTCTAATAGTACCCAGATGCCTATATTTTACTGGACGAACTGGTCATACAACCATACATCATCCGCCAATGGGCCACCCATCGCGGCGTACAAAGACGGTGTGGGTGACGCATTTTCTAAAAAGATCATCCTACCCTTTATCATCAAGGGGTATTGATAGATCTTATCCGTTGATGTCTTTAGGGGATTGTATCGAAGCAAAAATGATAAAAGAATATACTTCACTAAGCTTTACTCGACCGTATCCTCCTTTATTTTTTAGGAGACCGGTTAGAAATGCCTTAATAGTACATGGACGCCTTCCCTCAAATGTACTGCTAGGTCATCTATATTACAGGTGGTTCGTCTTCCATAAACGAAGTGATTATGTACTTCCAAGTACCAAATCTTTACTTCTTTTCAGAAATTCGATATGCAGTAGCAACAATGAAATTAAACTGGTGTAGTAGCGGATAAATTAATATGATGTGGAGCGCATGTACATGATTTAACTACCTAGCTCTATAAAAAAGAAGTTTCAGAGGAGCAAGCAACTATGGACGAGCTTTCTTTGATTTCTGACCTCTGCCGATCCCATTCTCGCCTTCCATGCTGAGCGCACTCATTCTTTGAGGTCTTTCCACATGTTTGAGCTTAATTAGGCCTGGGAGGCAACGGGAAATTAAGGTGCACGGGCGTCACTGGTGTTGGTCTCATCACTTACCCTCGTGGCACCACATACATTGCTAGGTGTACCCAGCCCTATCCTTCCAGTAGTTCTATGGATACACTGCATACATCTTATGTAGCACCCGAGGGAGATCGGATGGGATCATGGGATTTGAAGGAATTTTGGCTCGTAAGGATATAATTCCCCTCAGTCCCCTTCAAATACATCTCAATCGAACAAGCCCTTCGGCAAGAACTGGGCTTGGGAGACACTAGGAATCTATAACATTGCGAGAGGCTCGATGCTTGTATATAAAAAATATACCTCCTTTGATTCCACGAGGACAGGCATAAGTGGAACATTTATTTGGAGAACAGTAGCCGATTGATCCGCTAGTATCAAACAACGGCAGCTATGTGGGGTTTACAGCAGAGTTCCATCTTTACCTAGTCAGCCTCTTATGTTGAGTTGTGCTCTATGCTTGATCAGAAAAAATCAAGCATATTTCCTATAGCTCAGAGACCCGTGGCCATCTCAAATTCTCAATACAGTTCCTGACGCTCTTTAGGGGCTAAGAATTGAGTTCTTAGTGAAAGATCGATCCATTCTCACGCATTTGTTTTTGTGATTACTTTCTACAGCAAAAAAATAAAAAAATCAGCAACAAGCGGTCGCTCCCTTGATGTGAGATTAACTAGAGCTGTGTAAGCATTCTGTTTCTTCCGATCTACATTATATGAACAACTAAATAGTTTAACGAAGCACGCGCATACAACTAAATCATTTAAGAAGCACGCACAAAAGTTGGAGAAGAACTCTGCTACCTTGAAGGGTAGGTTTTCACTCAATTAGATCATCTCTAACCGATACGCTATATTTCAGAGTAGCAAACGACCTCCTATCCTTTAAAGGAGTATATTTGCTCCTCTAAAAGTGTGGTTTCAAACTGAACCCCTAAACTTAACTCCCTATAGCTTCTATTTGGCGCCTGTATTTCGTCGAACACTTGCAACACAACACACATACAAGCTAGAAGGTGGCTCTTGATCGTGTGGCCTCGTGTTGCGGAGCTGACCAGCGGCAGTACCTTGCGACAGGGTATCCACGGTGGTGCCGGGACTGGCTGCACCAATGCTCCGGTTTATATAAATGGAGAGCAACTTCGGCAACATCAATGATTGTATAGTACCACCTCGCCATCGTCCAAGGACGGATCCTTGATGGCCATAACATCCTTCACAAGGGCAAGCAGGAGGTGGCACACACTAGGCGTGCATGCCTGACGTCGTCCGGGCGCAATGAAGCAAAGCTCCTTTTCGGGGCTGTGATTCGATCGCTTCCCGAATCTGCCACCGGGGAGGCGATGGGGTTCAACCGGGTGTCGACGGCTAGGCAGGACGAGGAGGAGCACCGCCGTGGCCAGAGATGATGGAAAAGACAATTTTTTTAAAGAAAACAAATTGTTGGAATCTCGCAGGAATTTGGCGGCGGGAGGTCAGCGGGGTGGCATGCGGTGGCTGGCAGAGGCAAGGAGGGTAGCATCAGAGTGGTTGCGGCCGAGCGGTGCAGAGCGGTGGGTGAGAATGGATGCATGGATGGTGGATGAGTATATTTGAGGGTTGCGGCGGCTGGTGACACTAGTAGAAAAAGGCCCATTTGTCCCGGTTCCAGAGGCCCATTTGTCCCGGTTCTGGAACCGGGACTAAAGGGTCGGGACTAAAGCCCAAAACCTTTAGTCCCGGTTTGCTTACGAACCGGGACCAAAGGCCCTCCACGTGGCCGCTGCGGGGAGCCCAGGCAGGAGGACCTTTAGTCCCGGTTGGTAACACCAACCGGGACCAAAAGGCATCCACGCGTCAGCATCTGGCAGGAGCTGGGGTTTTTGTTTTTTTTAAAGGGGGCGGGGGGGGGGGGGGGGGTTTAAGGGGTTTTGTAGGGTTAATTTAGGGGTTTCATATTGTGTTAGCTAGCTAATAGAGAGAAGTGTCCTCTCTTTCTCCGTGCTTGGTCGACGCTAGCTACTATAGAGAGAACTCGACACGCTAGCTAGTAAGCAAATGAAGGAACCATTAAGTACATAAGATCATCATGAACATATACAGAGAGAAGTGATCGACCTCTCTTTCTCCGAGAGATTGGTCGAACAACAAGTTTTCGTATATATATCCGACGGTACTACATATATACAATATAACATCTTTTACAATCCCTAACATCATCTACCTAAGATCCAATCACAAATCCGCATGGTATTCTCCGTATTTAGGTATGACGTGGTCAAGAAAGAATCCCGCCAATTCCTCTTGAATTGCTCGTATGCGATCATGTGGTAGGAGTTCATCCCGCATCTGCCAGATCTAATTTAAAGAAGGGGGTCAATACATGCATATATATAAATAAAACTCAACACAATTGATGGTAATATATAAAATAAAATTGTGAATATTATTTACGTACTCCAAATTGTTTGTCAGAGAAGCCCCGCTCAGAGGTCGAGTGGCGAATGAACTCGCATACGTAGTATGCACATAAAGAAGTCCCTTCTTTCTGGTACAAGCACTTTACGAGAATAGAGTTCAATCAAACTGATAAGCAAGCATGGTAATGATATATTGATGAAAATTTGAATCAATTAGAGATGTGCAGAACTAGCTAGTACTACTTACTTTGGGGTGCGTAAATCGCAACTCTTTGTTTAGACCGGAAACCTTTCGGGTGAACTTCTTCCAAACCCTGCCAGGCAAAGAAAATGATTACTTGATATCAGGAAATTAACGAAAGTTGCTTGCCGATATGGTCCCGGTATTGACTGAACTTACTTCTTGAGCATTGCAGTCATGTCCGCATAATTCTCGGGATCTTTACGTCTCGAGTCTAAGACAGTTACTAATGCCCCGTCAAGCTTAATGGATAGCAGAATAAAGTGGAAACTGTGCACGCATATATAACTCATCAATTACATTACTTAACCTCGAGTAAGCGAAACCGAGTATACAGAGAAGACAACAACACTCACTTAAAGTTGTAAGGAAAGAGTATTTCCCTTTTGTTTTGATGTATAAGGAACGACTTTAGCAAGTTCTCCTCGGTCTCTTTGATTGAGTTTCGTACCGTCCATTCATTTACGGCATCTGGGCTAATGAACCCAACGTCGAAGATTTCTAGTTTTTTGCATTCGACGATCTTCAATCTGCATAATATAGTGAGGATAATTATATATACATGCAATGAACGGGCTGAGCTAGAGACTTAACTATAGAAGTAATACTTACAGATAGTAGGCAGTCATGAGTTGTTTGTCGAGGGCCAGTTGATTGTATAACTAAAATAACTCCACAAATTCAATAGGCATCACGGGAAGTCCAATGAATTCATGCTCTGGTTTCACTGCCATATACATAGTGTCTCTCCCAGACTCCCTGCAGGTTTTCATGTACCACTCATACAATTTGTACATCATCGTTGTTAGAGGAGGATGATCAGGTTTGACGAGAGGCTTCCCATGCATGTATTCATATTTTTCTTTTGTTACCTCAGCCATTTGAAAAATTACATCATCCCTCAAGTAATCACCAGGATTGGTACCGGGCACCATCCCCGGATGATTTGCGATGATATCGCTAGACACCTTGAGCGGGGGGCACGATTGCTTCTCCTGTTCGCCGAGCTGGGGAATTGTTTTCCCACTTCTTCGTTCTGCTAACCTTGCATCACTAGAAGTACTTCCCGACCGCCGCGCTTCTTCATATGTCTTTTTAATAATCCGGACATAGTTGGAATCCGGCGGAGGCGGTGGTGGTCGCTTCAGGGCATCGATAGTGCGCTTCACTTTCACCAGATCTAGCTTCTCCTTCGGAGGTGGAGTTTTCTTTGCAAAATGGGCCCTCAATTGGTCCTGACATATCTCCTCGTTTTCAGACTCGGTCCTCTCATATGGTAACTTTTCCAGAGGCTTGAGAGATGGACCGTATCTGTATTCCCTACCGCCTCTGCTTGTACTGCTAGCCGCCGGAGTGGAGGCATCTCTCTTCCGTCGTTGCTTACGAGGCGGAGAAGGAGGCGGAGTGCTCCGACGCGCCGGAGGAGCCGGGGCGGCGACGTCTGTCTTCCGCCGTTGCCGATGAGTCTGAGGAGGAGGCGTACTGCTCCGACGTGCCAGAGTAGGCGAAGGAGGAGGCGGAGTGCCCTCACGCGTCGGAGGAGCCGGAGAAGGAGGCAGGGTCCCCTGATCACTCGCCGGAGGAGGAGGAGGAGGAGGGGGAGGAGGAGGAGGAGGCGGAGTGCCCTGACTCGCCGGAGGAGGAGGAGGAGGCGGAGGCGTCCAGTTTGGAAGGTTGATGTACTCCTTCTGCCATAGACATGTACTCCTCAGGGCACGACCCAGCCGATTCTCCCCTTCACCTGTAGAGTGGTCAAGCTCGAGCTCCGCAAATCCCTCCATTACTTCATCCACCATCACAACAGCATAGCCATGTGGAATCGGACGGCAGTGAAAAGTTCCGTTGGGTTGAGGAGGTGCAACAGAGCCGACAGCCGCCAATAAAGTGAGGTTCCGGCATTTCATCATAAGCTCGCAATGTTGAGCCTCCATGATAGTATCCACGGGATAGCTAGGAGACGTGAAGTCAGGCTGAACGGGCTCCGTGGAAGCGACGCTGCTTTTCCGCTGAGATGGCGGGGTAGCTTCTGGGGTAGCTTCGTGCCGCTGAGATGGTTGGCCAGTAGCTCGCTGGCTCTCAGCTTCCTCTAGCTTTTGTAGTCTTGCATTGAGCTTCTGAATTTCGCTCAGCTCCGCTTTCCTCTTTTTCTCCCGGCTTCTGTAACCGCCTGCATCGGGAAACCCAACCTTCCACGGAACGGAGCCTGGTGTGCCTCGTGTTCGTCCAGGGTGCTCAGCATTCCCTAGGGCCTCAGTCAGCTCATCCTTCTCTCTGTCGGGAAAGAACGTCCCTTCCTGCGCTGCGGTGATATACTCCTGAAGCTTGTTCATGGGTATTGCAAGTTGCTCGTTCGTCCAGCGGCACTTCCCTGTTTCAGGGTCCAAAGTTCCCCCAACCCCGAAGAACCAAGTCCTTGAACGGTCTGGCCAGTTCAATGTCTATGGTACGACGTTTTTAGCAATCATGTCATTCTCAGCTTTGTCCCACAACGGCCGGGCTTTGAGGTAGCCACCTGACCCCGTGTGATGGTGATACTGCTTCTTTGCAGCATTGATCTTGTTTGTCTCTGACATTTTCTTACTCTTGTCCGATGTCTTGTAGGCCACAAATGCGGGCTAGTGATCTCTTATCTTCTCAAATCGGCCGGTGAATTTTGGAGTCTTCCCTTTGTCGACAAACTTTGATTTCAACTCATTCTTCCACCTCCTGAATAGATCTGCCATCTTCTTAAGAGCACACGCCTTGACCAGTGGCTCTATAACTGGCTTATTCGGATCCTCCTCTGGCGGTAGGGTGAAATTTGCCTTCAGCACGGTCCAAATATCATCTTTCTGTCTATCGGTGACATAATCACCATCAGGGGCGCCGTCCTTAGGCTTATTCCATTGCTTGATGCTGATCGGGATGTAGTCCCTAACAATAGCTCCGCACTGAGCAGAAAATGCGTCCTTGGTCCGCTTGGGTTCAATCGGATGGCCATCGTGCGCGAGTGATGTGATCGTGAACCTTTCATCCTTGCGCAACCTCTTCTTCGGGCCTCGTCTCGTTACCGAAGTTTGGCTCGATCCAGAGGGCTATAAAAGAAGAAAGAAGAGTTAATTAATATATGTACATACCAAAACAATTAATGCATCAATTAGCTAGTCATCACAGGCTTAATTAATATATATACCTCGCCGGACTTTGCAACAGCTCCCTCCTCCGTTCGGTCACCGGAGCCGTCATCATGGTCTCCTTCTTCCTCCGGCATTCGGTCACCGGAGCCATCATGATCTTGTCCTTCCTCCTCCATTATTCGATCACCGGAGCCGTCATCCTCTCCTTCCAGACCATCGGTGTCGTTGAGAAACGACAAGATATCACGTCCGCCGTGGATTATGTCCCCCAACAACTATTCTTGTTCCAAGTCTTGTCCTGGGAGTGGCTAAAATTTAGTCCCACCTCGCCAAGCGAGAGGGACTCGCAGCGGTTTATAAGCCCTGAGTGTAGAGACGAAGAACGATGAAGGAGAGGCGCAATGCTCACCTGCACGTTGCTTAGCTTCAGGCCTTGAGGAAATGGTGTAGACTGCACGGAGCTATCTGCAGTTTCTCAAGGCCTGAAGCTAAGCAACGTGCAGGTGAGCATTGCGCCTCTCCTTCATTTTTAATAACTTATTTTAACTCCGGACATTTTGTGTGTTCATTATGCACCATTCAAAGGCACATCATCAATGTTCAACCCTTTTCTGCCTTCATTTGCTATTTTTCATGCATTTAATGATTTGTTTTGAGCTAAATGACCCTGAAATTGAAAAGCACTACAAATGAAGTCTGAAAAGGTTAAAACTTGGCATGGTATCATAATTTCACCCACATAGCAAGTGCTAAAAAGTTGAGAGGGTTACGGCAAAAACTGGATGCACTTCGTGTACAAAACAGACAATCTCTTTCGAAGTATCAGGGTTTCGGACGAAAACTCATGTATTACAAAAGGATTTTATTTTTTTGAACTTATTTGAACTCCATACTTTTTGTGTGTTCAAAATGCACCATTCAAAGCCACATCATCAATTTTCAACCCTTTCTGACTTCATTTGGTATTTTTCATGCACTTACTGATTTTTTTGAGCTAAATAACCCTGAAATTGAAAAGCACTTCAAATGAACTCTGAAAAGGTTGAAAGTTGGCATGGTATTATCATTTCACCCACATAGCATGTTATAAAAAGTTGAGAGGGTTACGGCAAAAACTGGATGCACTTCGTGTACAAAACGGACAATCTCTTTCGAAGTATCAGGGTTCCGGACGAAAACTCATGTGTTACAAAAGGATTTCATTTTTGAACTTATTTGAACTCCATACTTTTTGTGTGTTCAAAATGCACCATTCAAAGCCACATCATCAATTTTCAACCCTTTCTGACTTCATTTGGTATTTTTCATGCACTTACTGATTTTTTTGAGCTAAATAACCCTGAAATTGAAAAGCACTTCAAATGAAATCTGAAAAGGTTGAAAGTTGGCATGGTATCATAATTTCACCCACATAGCATGTTATAAAAAGTTGAGAGGGTTACGGCAAAAACTGGATGCACTTCGTGTACAAAACGGACAATCTCTTTCGAAGTATCAGGGTTTCGGACGAAAACTCATGTGTTACAGCCCGACGGTGGCTCGTGAGTGCCCGCATATGAAATGCACCGTCAGATCGTATGCAGGGAATCCGAATGATTTGTATTCGATCGATGAACTAAAGGATTTCTAGATAGATCAACAAAACACACGGTTTCCCCTGCATACAGCCCGACGGTGGCTCGTGAGTGCCCGCATATGAAATGCACCGTCGGACCATATGCAGGGAATCCGAATGATTTGTATTCGGTCGATGAACTAAAGGGTTTCTAGATAGATCAACAAAACACACGGTTTCCCCTGCATACAGCCCAACGGTGGAAATATGAAATGCACCGTTGGACCGTATGCAGGGAATCCGAATGAGTACACACACTAAGTGTCGAACATGTCCGAGAGGTGGGCTATATATAGGGTCGTGTGCCTCTTTAGTCCCGGTTGCTAGCACAAACCGGGACTAGTCGTTATAGTGTTGATCCAACAGCTCACAAGCGCTTGAAAGAAACACACGATCCGTGTGCTTCTTCCTGATTGGTACGACCTTCACCCACATAGCATGTGCTAAAAAGTTGAGAGGGTTACGACAAAAACTGGATGAACTTCGTGTACAAAATGGACAATCTCTTTCAAAGTATGAGGCCTTCGGACGAAAACTCGTCTGTTACAAAGGCATTTCATTTTTTTGAACTTATTTGAACTCCATACTTTTTGTGTGTTCAAAATGCACCATTCAAAGCCACATCATCAATTTTCAACCCTTTCTGACTTCATTTGGTATTTTTCATGCACTTACTGATTTTTTTGAGCTAAATAACCCTGAAATTGAAAAGCATTTCAAATGAACTCTGAAAAGGTTGAAAGTTGGCATGGTATCATCATTTCGCCCACATAGCATGTTATAAAAAGTTGAGAGGGTTACGGCAAAAAATGGATGCACTTCGTGTACAAAACGGACAATCTGTTTCGAAGTATCAGGGTTTCGGACGAAAACTCATGTGTTACAAAAGGCATTTCATTTCTTCACATGTAACTGCAATGATATAGTTGTGGAGAGAAAGTCTTTACTTTTTCTTCGCTTGTGTCCTTTGCTTATTGCGCCGTAACCATGGATAATCTTCATCGTTTAACAGGGTGCTTGGGTCAACCTTGACTTTGAAGGGAGGAATTTCATGAAACTTTTCATAATCTTCAGACATGTCTGTCTTGTCCTCCAATCCCACGATGTCTCTTTTTGCTGAAAGAACTATGTGGCGCTTTGGCTCATCGTATGATGTATTCGCTTCCTTATCTATTCTTTTTCTCGGTTTGGTAGACATGTCCTTCACATAGAAAACATGCGCCACATCATTGGCTAGGATGAATGGTTCGTCTGTGTACCCAAGATTGTTCAGATCCAATGTTGTCATTCCGTACTGTGGATCTTCCTGTACCCCGCCTCTTGACAGATTGACCCATTTGCACTGAAACAAAGGGACCTTGAAATCATGTCCATAGTCAAGTTCCCATATGTCCACTATGTAACCATAATATGTGTCCTTTCCCCTCTTGGTTGCTGCATCAAAGCGGACACCACTGTTTTGGTTGGTGTTCTTTTGATCCTGGGCGATCGTGTAAAATGTATTCCCATTTATCTCGTACCCTTTGTAAGTCATTACAGTCGAAGATGGTCCCCTGACCAACGAGTACAGCTCATCAGAAACAGTGTTGTCACGCATGAGACGTGTTTGCAACCAACTGCCGAAAGTCCTGATGTGTTCACATGTAATCCAGTCGTCACACTGCTCCGGGTGTTTGGAGCGCAGAATATTCTTGTGTTCATCGACATACGGGGTCACCAAGGTAGAATTCTGTAGAACTGTGTAGTGTGCTTGAGACCAAGAATGGCCGTCCCTACATATTATTGAGTCCGCTCCTAGCGTGCCTTTTCCAGCCAGTCTCCCCTCATACCGCGATTGAGGGAGACCAATCTTCTTAAGGTCAGGAATGAAGTCAACACAAAACCCAATGACATCCTCTGTTTGATGGCCCATGGAGATGCTTGCTTCTGGCCTAGCGCGGTTATGAACATATTTCTTTAAGACTCCCATGAACCTCTCAAAGGGGAACATATTGTGTAGAAATACAGGGCCCAGAACGACAATCTCGTCGACTAGATGAACTAGGACGTGCGTCATGATATTGAAGAAGGACGGTGGGAACACCAGCTCGAAACTAAGAAGACATTGCACCAAATCACTCCTTAACCTTGGCAGGATTTCTGGATCGATCACCTTCTGAGAGATTGCATTGAGGAATGCACATAGCTTCACAATGGCTAATCGAACGTTTTCCGGTAGAAGCCCCCTCAATGCAACCGGAAGCAGTTGCATCATAATCACGTGGCAGTCATGAGACTTTAGGTTCTGGAACTTTTTCTCTGCCATATTTATTATTCCCTTTATATTCGACGAGAAGCCAGACGGGACCTTCATACTGAGCAGGCATTCAAAGAAGATTTCCTTTTCTTCTTTGGTAAGAGCGTAGCTGGCAGGACCTTCATACTGCTTTGGATGCATGCCGTCTTTTTCATGCACACGTTGCTGTTCCTCCCGTGCCTCCGATGTATCTTTTGTCTTCCCATACACTCCCAAGAAGCCTAGCAGGTTCACGCAAAGATTCTTCGTCACGTGCATCACGTCGATTGCAGAGCGGACCTCTAGGTCTTTCCAATAGGGTAGGTCCCAAAATATAGATTTCTTCTTCCACATGGGTGCGCATCCCGCATCGTCAGTCGGAACAGATAGTCCGCCAGGACCCTTTCCAAATATTACTTGTAAATCATTGACCATATCAAGTATGTGATCACCAGTACGGAGGGCGGGCTTCTTCCGGTGATCTGCCTCACCTTTGAAATGCTTTCCTTTCTTTCGACATTGATGGCTGGTCGGAAGAAATCAACGATGCCCCAGGTACACATTCTTCCTGCATTTGTCCAAATATATACTATCGGTGTCATCTAAACAGTGTGTGCATGCGTGGTATCCCTTGTTTGTTTGTTTGTCCTGAAAGGTTACTGAGAGCAGGCCAATCGTTGATGGTTACAAACATCAATGCATGTAGGTCAAATTCCTCCTGTTCGTTCTCATCCCACACACGTACACCTCTTCCATTCCATAGCTGTAAAAGTTCATCAACTAATGGCCTTAGGTACACATCAATGTCATTGCCGGGTTGCTTAGGGCCTTGGATGAGCACTAGCATCATAATGAACTTCCGCTTCATGCACAACCAAGGAGGAAGGTTATACATACATAGAGTCACAGGCCATGTGCTATGCTTGCTGCTTTGCTCCCCAAAAGGATTAACGCCATCTGCACTTAAACCAAACCATACGTTCCTCGGGTCACCTGTAAAGTCGCTCCACTTTCTCTCGATCTTTCTCCACTGCGACCCGTCAGCGGGTGCTCTCAACTTCCCGTCTTTCTTACGGTCTTTTTTGTGCCATTACATCAACTCGGCATGCTTTTTGTTTCTGAACAGACGTTTCAACCGTGGTATTATAGGAGCATACCACATCACCTTGGCAGGAACCCTCTTCCTGGTGCACTGGCCCTCAACATCACCAGGGTCATCTCTTCTGATCTTATACCGCAATGCACCGCATACCGGGCATGCGTTCAAATCCTCGTACGCACCGCGGTAGAGGATGCAGTCATTAGGGCATGCATGTATCTTCTGCACCTCCAATCCTAGAGGGCATAGAACCTTCTTTGCTTCGTACGTACTGCCGGGCAATTCGTTATCCTTTGGAAGCTTCTTCTTCATTATTTTCAGTAGCGAACTAAATCCCTTGTCAGATACACCATTGTCTGCCTTCCATTGCAGCAATTCCAGTGTGGTACTGAGCTTTCTGTTTTCATCTTCGCAATTTGGGTACAACCCTTTTTTGTGATCCTCTAACATGCGATCGAACTTCAACTTCTCCCTTTCACTTTCGCATTCTCTCTGTGCATCAACAATGACCCGGCGAAGATCATCATCGGGCACATCGTCTGGTTCCTCTTGATCTTCAGCTTCCCCCATTGCAGCATCACCGTATTCATGGGGCGGGTAGTTGTCGTCATCCTCTTCTTCTTCGTTGTCTTCCATCATAACCCCTCTTTCTCCGTGCTTGGTCCAAACATTATAGTGTGGCATAAAACCCTTCTGAAGCAGGTGGAAGTGAAGGGTTTTATAGTTGGAGAAAGCCTTCGTATTCTCACAGACAGTACATGGACAATGCATAAAACCATTCTGCTTGTTTGCCTCAGCCGCTTCGAGAAAATTATGCGGGCCCTTAATATACTCGGAGGTGCGTCGGTCACCGTACATCCATTGCCGGTTCATCTGCGTGCATATCATGAATAGAGAAGTGACCAAATTAATAAAAAATCATCATCACATTAAAGCCAAAGTACAGTAGTGACCAAAATAAATACATAACATTCATACATAGTTCTCATTATTGAACAACATATAGCTCTCTAGAGCATCTAATTAAAACATACATTGAAACTATAAAATTTAAATGTAACAACAAATGCGATCATAACCGCAACTAAAGTACCAATTGATCCAACGGCATAATGATACCAAGCCTCAGTATGAATGGCATATTTTCTAATCTTTCTAATCTTCAAGCGCATTGCATCCATCTTGATCTTGTGATCGTCGACGACATCGGCAACATGCAACTCCAACTTCATCTTCTCCTCTTCAACTCTTTGTAATTTTTCTTTCAAGTAATTGTTTTATTTTTCAACCAAATTTAACTTCTCGACAAGAATTTCTATGTCGGTTGGAATTTCCGGTTCACATACCTCCTAGATTAAAAAATCTATGTCACGTTGGTCGGCATAATTGTCAGAAACACTAAATAAAACAAATAGTTATAAAAGATAATATATACCACATCCGAATCATAGACCGGACGAGGGCCGACGTGGGAGGATACCATGACCATGGCACTATATAATAACAAACAATAATAAAAGTAAGAAAATTACACAAGTATCTATCTAAATGATACAAGTAAGAACTTTTTTCTTTTAGAAAGAAGATAAGAAGAAGAGGCTAACCACGGTGGTGCCGGCGCCGAGATGGGCGCGGGCGATCGACGGCGGTGAGGACGGGGACGGGACAGGACGGACCGCCAAACCTAAACAAATCTTGAGGAAAATGGAGCTTGGACAAGGAGCTTCGAGAGGAGAAAGCTTAAGTGTGGTTCGGGCATTTCATCGAACACCTCATGTGCATAGGAGGTGAGCTAGAGCACCACAAAGCTCTCCCACGGCCGGCCAAAAACAAGTGAGCAGTGCATTGCTCTGCTCGCGGGCAGGGGGTATATATAGGCCGACCATTGGTCCCAGTTTGTGGCTGGAACCGGGACTAAAGGACACCATTTGGTCCCGGTTCCAGCCACAAACTGGGACCAATGGTTGTGGGCCAGGAGCCAGGCCCATTGGTCCCGGTTCGTGTCTGGAACCGGGACCAAAGGGGTCAGACGAACCGGGACCAATGGCCCACGAGGCCCGGCCGGCGCCCTGGCCTCACTAACCGGGACCAATGCCCCCATGGGTCCCGGTTCGTGAGTGAACCGGGATTAATGGGCTTCTCAGGGCTGGACCAAAGCCCTGTTATGTACTAGTGGGAGGATAAGTTATCCTTCTCTAACCGTGACAAGGGAACTGTTAGATGCACATTAGTGAAGAAAACATGAATTTATCCGCCTCTAACCGATTATAGAACCTTTAGAGGTGCTCTTAGGTAGTAAGATGTTAATTCTAGATATCTTCTAGACAGAAGGAATTATGTTGAGGGTCATTTCTTCAGTGACATCATGAGATCCTCTTATTCATGTAGATCTAACTATCGAGCAGATGTCGTCCTGGCAAGGTTACCAATTGTTGCCATCATGACAACCGAGACTGTCATGTTTCGAGTTCAGTTAATGTCAGTCCGTGTTTGTCTTCTGTTGGATTTTTGCTATCAGGCCTTTGGCCCAAAGCCCATCCAAAAATCTGAAATTCTCATGGCCCATTTGTGTTGGCTGTTGGCGTGGTGTGGGTCTAGTGGAGAGAGAGCTACACCTCTTTATAAGGTGAGCTCTTCTAGCACTTGTAAGAGAATGGGAAGAGAAGGGGCCCTCGCGCACTCCTCCTCGCTCGCCACGCCACGCCTCGTCACGCCGCGCCGCGCCGCGCCGCGGGTTGCGGGATTGAGCCGAACCGAGCTCATACCTACACGCTTATTTTTGCCGGTCTGGTTTCACACCGTTCCAGAGCATTGCGCCGCCATACAAGTCTTCTCCATCCCTCCTTCCGGCGTAATGCTCTGGCCTTCCGGCGTAATGCTCTGGCGGCGCAATGCTCTGTACCGCGAGAAGGGACAGCAGGCCTCCGGAACCCCGCCTCTCGTGATCCTGTACGGGAGAGGGGTGATCAGAAATATGACTTAGAGGTCATCCATAGTACAATGGGTTCGTCTTCCATAAATGAAGTGGTTAGCTCAAGGATTCTTTCGTTGGAGCAGCTTAACTCAGTGCCCTTTAGCTGGCTCAATCCCTTCAATTCATCGTAATTGATTACTGTACTTCCAAGTACCAAATCTTCAATTTCAGAAATATGACATGCAGTAGCAGCAATGAAATTAAATTGTTTGTGGTAGCAGATAAATTAATATGATGTGCAGCGCATGTACCTGATGTAACTCGCTAGCTCTATAAAAAGAAGTTTCAGAGGAGCATGCAACTATGGACATGCTTTCTTTGATT
Source organism: Elymus sibiricus (assembly GCA_039707655.1). Classification (NCBI taxonomy): domain Eukaryota; kingdom Viridiplantae; phylum Streptophyta; class Magnoliopsida; order Poales; family Poaceae; genus Elymus; species Elymus sibiricus. Next base: position 90,134,970 of record CM077669.1, read on the forward strand.
ACTGATCTCCCCGGAGCCCTTTCTTGCCTTCCATGCTCAGCTCACTCTATTTGAGGTCTTTCCACATGTTTGAGCTTAATTAGGCTTGCGAGACAACGGGAAATTAAGATGCACGTCAAGGTCCAGTCTCGTTGGTAGCATTACCAACCCTCGTGGCAACACAAACACAGCCAGGTCATCTTGAGTCTGATTAGGTGTAGTACTAGTCCTTTGGTGTCATACGTATGAGTGTGTATAAATACACGCACTAGGGTCAGGGTTTATAACATTGTGAGCTGTCGGAAGGAATTTCAAGAAAAGCAGAGTGCGCCACACGTGCCCTTCGCTAAAGTTTTTTTTTTGTGTGTGTGTTCATTCTTCTACTTTCATGTAATCGATCTTTTGGGCAAAATTTAACAGTTCTTGCCTTCCATACTGGGCTCACTCTTTTTAAGGTTATTTTGGGCATTTAACATCTAAAAGACGAGGGGATCGTTAGGGCAACTCCAACGCGTTAGCCTGGGCATAAAAACCGAAGACCAAAAACCAAATCCATAAAGACTGAAACCCATAAAGACCAAAGTTTAAAAGACCATATAAAAACCGGTCGCCATAACTGAAAGACGATTTAACTTACGAATCCGTCATCATGTTTGCTGGACCAAATAGCCCACATAGACTGATATAAAAGATGCCCAAACACTATCTAGGCCTAGTTTTTTGAGAGAAGCTTAGGCCCAGCCCCGTCCTCTCATGTCTTCTCTACACACGTGTGCACCTGCTCACCTACCAGGACCGGACCGGCAAAATCCAGGCCCCCGTGCGAAACTAAAAAATGGGGCCCTATATCACAGAAAAACAAACGAGCTATTAGGACGAATTTTTTTTAAGGTAGGGCGAACTCTGAAGTATTTCTTCATGCAAAACCATAATAGTCTATATGCACTCTTTTTTTGAGAAAAAAATAGTTTCATACACTAACAACACAAACAATAGTTTCATGTGATCCTTGCCTTTGGCTTCGCCAGCCCCTTTCCCTTCCCCTCCATCTTTTGTTGATGACGTCGACACGCCTCAACGTTGCTCGCTGTCATCCCCCGCTAGACCTTACCGCAGTTGCCGGTCGCCGAGCCTTAGAGCAACTCCAACGCGCTGACCCAAACGTGCTGACGACGACAGGGTGGGGCGGCCGGATGCTTCCTGTCGATGGAGGAAGAGAATGGCCAATGTGCCACCGACCAGCGGGCCAGGGGGAGGAGCAGGCGGGCGTCACGTGCGTCCGCCTTATGTCTGCGCCGACGCAAATGAGGCCTAAATTTGGGCCTGGAATGGGTCGCCCTGCGGACGAAAAGCGGACGTGTGTCTGTTTGAGTCCGCACGTTGGACCAACTTTTTATTCATTTAACCCAAACGGACGCACGCGGACGAAATGGGTCGGTACGAGTTGCTCTTAATCTCAGTGCCTCGGTGCGGCCCTGCATGGCAGCGCCCAGCCTCCCTTCACGATTGCTCGTCGCCCAGTCCATGGCCGCCGTCGGCCATCTTGTTGCCCACCTCGTCCTAGCCAGCAACCGCCGTGCTAACTAGAGTTGCTGCGTGCGTCTGACTTTTATTTTTTTGCCTGGCTAACTAGCTTCGTGAGTTACTGAGCTTGGGGCGGTCGTTTGTTTCGTGGGCAGTGAGTGTTCGTGAGCATACGTTGCTCATTTATCCAACAAACGACCTTTCTAGCGAGTAGCAACTTTCCCAAGCAAGAGAGTCCCCAACCAATAGCATGTTATGCGTAGGTATGAAATAATTTTTCCACCTAATCAAGGTATGGCAGGCGCCACACCTCGCCCACTGGGGTGCTCCGCCAGTGTCCTTTTGTGTCATACGATGTGTGCGTATAAATACACGCACTAGTGTCAGAGCATCTACAGCCGGATCCCTCATATCCGTCTCATACGTCCGGGCAGGCCGTCCGGTCACTGCCCGGTCACGAAAAATTGATCCAAACGCACTCCCTAAACGGGCCTCAAACGCCCGGGCTGACCGGCATCCCTCATATCCAGCCCAAATATAGGGCGGATATGGGGGAGCCCGGACACGCCCGGGCACGCCCGCTTGACACGTCAGGCCCACCGTCGACCCCACGGCTGTCCCACAAAAAGGTGCATCCGGCTCATCGCTCCGAAACCCTAGCTCACTCACTCTCCTCTCTCGCTCCGTCCTCTCCTCTCCCCGCACCGATTTCAATCGAATCCGGCGGAATGTCGAGCTCCGGCAGCCGCTCCGACGACGGTCTGGATCCGGAGTATGAGCTTGCCCTCCGCATCGCCTTGGAGCGGTCCAAGGTGGAGACCGGGGGCAGCTCCGGATCTGCAGCCTCGTCGCTTCCCCTCACGACATACCCATGAACAAAAAGTTTTAACCGGACACATAGGAAGATAGGGGCTTATAGTTTCGCCTCCCAACGTATTCACCTCAAGGGTGATGTCAACAATAATAACTCATGCCCACCCATATCCAACTGGATATATGTGCCTAGATCTTTCCTCACCACATGATGCTTGCAAAAGGAAAAAGTAAAAAGGAATAGGGAAGAATACTTTGACTCTTTGCATAAAAGTAAATACATAAAAGTAAAAGATAGTCCCTTCGCATAGGGAAGCAGAGGTTGTCATGCGCTTATTGGTTTATATGCCCAATCCCTTAATGTAAAAGAACGTCACGCTATATTTCCCCCTATGATAGCAACCTTTAGTATGCAGTCCGTCGCTTTTATTACATTGCCATCATAAGTTCGTATAACGCTCAATTTCCTCTTACACTAATTGATCAAAACACTTTTTTAGAAGCAATTTTTATTGCCTTATTGCACTGATGACAACTTACTTGAAGGATCTTACTCGATCCATAGGTAGGTATGGTGGACTCTCAAAGAATGAGTTTGGTTTTGGGTTTTTGGATGCACAAGTAGTATCTCTACTTAGTGCGGAATTTTTGGCTAGCAAAGATATTGGGCAAGCACCTCATGTTGAAGGATCTATGACAATATAACTTCTATGTGGATATGAACAAACATAAATCATTATGTTGTCTTCCTTGTCCAACTTCAACAATTTTGACATATAATATTTAATGGGGGCTCACAATAATAAAAGATGTCCAAGATAGTGTATTTGCTTGTGAATCCTCTCTTCCCTTATTAATTGTTTCATGAATTGCATCATTGACCAATGCTATGTTTGTCAATCTCCAATAAATATTACTACTTATACTTTTCTTTATGTGATGTCATTACTCACCATAAGATTAGCATATGATTCTTTCCTTTTATTTCTCTTTCCTTTATTTTGATTGCAACAAGAAAGTAGAGAGACAAAAACTCAAACTAAACTTTATTATATAGTTTTCGCACGATTACATAGATAGATAGGCCACGAAACTAACACACGAAAATAGATCATGCTAAAATTTTATTCAACTAAAGCAAAAGGAAACTAAAGATCAAACTAAAATAGGTAAAGGTGAATAAAAGTGATGGTGATACGATACCGGGGCACCTCCCCCAAGCTTGGCTCAAGCCAAGGGGAGTGCCCATACCCGTGTGCTCAAGTATCCTTTGGTGGTGGTGATGAAGAAGGTGGTGGTGATGAATCACACTTCAACTTTAGAAGGTGCTCCAATTTGCGGATGACTCTCCAAAGGTTATTGATGTGCTCTTCTAGCAAAATATTTTCACGGATGAGAAATTTATTCTGAACACAGACTGCTTCGAAAGCTCTAAAAGCTTTGATTTCAATAGGGGTGAGATGACCGTAATAAGGTTGAAGGATATCTTCTTCTTCTCCCTCCTTTGTTGGCATGGATTGCTCTCCTTCAGGGGGCTGATCCACCATAGCCTCCTTGCCCTTCTCTTCCCTGTTAGCTTCTTCTGGCCCCTCCCTCTTCAACTCTATCTTCATTAGCCAGGCATCTTCTTCCACATTATTAGAAGAAGGAGAAGACATGATGCCTGACTTGACAGATCTGACAGGAAAACAGCACGAAACAAGAACAGATGATTTTTCTGCGATGCGGTTGTCAAAATAGTCGGGGTATATATAGATAATTTTTATTCTTGGAAAACAAGCATATGGAAGGAAAACGGAGTCGGGAAGGCATCCGAGGTGGGCACAACCCACCAGGGCGCGCCCTGGTGTATCGTGCTCACCTCGATCACCTTCCGGTTTATTACTTTATTTCCAAAATTTTAAAATATTCCAAAACTGACAAAATATATTTTTGCGGATTTTTCGGAGTCCGTATACTTACCGTATCACGTACCTCCTATTTTTAAGAATTCTGGAGTGTTCTGGAAGGTTTCTTTTATGTGTTCCTCCGGTGTCAATGTTTGGATAACATTGCTTTCAACGTTAATAGGAGTACCTGAGATATAATGCTTAATTCTTTGTCCATTGACCACCTTCGGGTTAGTACCTTCGGTGTTATTAATCTTGATAGCTCCAGAACGATAAACCTCTTCGATAATATAAGGTCCTTCCCATTTGGAGAGAAGCTTACCTGCAAAAAATCTTAAACGAGAGTTGAAAAAAAGAACATAGTCTCGTATTTAAAATTCCCGCTTTGGATTCTTTTGTCATGCCATCTTTTTACTCTTTCTTTAAATAGCTTGGCATTTTCATAGGATTGGGTTCTCCATTCATCAAGTGAGCTAATATCAAATAGCCTCTTCTCACCAGCAAGTTCGAAATCATAGTTAAGTTCTTTAATTGCCCAAAATTCCTTATGTTCTAATTCTAGAGGCAAATGACAATCTTTACCATATACCATTTTATATGGAGACATACCCATAGGATTTTTATAAGCTGTTCTATAGGCCCAAAGTGCATCATCTAATTTCTTAGACCAATTCTTACGAGACCCATTGGCAGTTTTTTGTAATATTAATTTTATTTCTTTATTGCTAAGTTCAACTTGACCACTAGATTGAGGATGATAGGGTGATGCAATTCTATGGTTAACATCATATTTAGCAAGCATCTTACGGAAATCACCATGGATAAAGTGTGAACCACCATAGGTCATTAAATATCTAGGGACTCCAAACCTCGGGAAGATAACCACTTTAAGCATTTTAATAGAGGTGTGGTGATCAGCACTACTAGTTGGAATAGCTTCTACCCACTTAGTGACATAATCAACATCAACCAAAATATGAGTGTACCCATTAGAGGAAGGAAAAGGTCCCATATAATCAAAATCCCAAACATCAAATGGTTCAACAACAAGTGAATAATTCATAGGCATTTCTTGACGCTTACCGATATTACCAATTCTTTGACATTCATCACAAGAAAAGACAAACTTACGGGCATCTTTGAAGAGAGTAGGCCAATAAGAACTAGATTGTAGTACCTTATGAGCAGTTCTATCTCCCGCATGATGTCCTCCATAAGCTTCGGAATGAAATTTCCGTAGGATTTGTTCCTGTTCATGCTTAGGTACACAACGTCTAATAATATCATCTACTCCTTCTTTATAAAGATGTGGCTCATCCCAAAAGTAATGTCTCAAGTCATAGAAGAATTTTTTCGTTTGTTGGTATGTGAAGCTAGGTGGTATATACTCCCTCCATTCCTTTATGTAAGGTGTATAATTTTTGGCACGGTGATCAAGGCACATAATTATAGAGGTGTTTGGATGAAATTACCCTTGACAAATTTATTGGTCAGTGGCAAGTAAATCAACGAGTCTAGGAAAGTAAGAGATACACGCAATCGAGAGAGAGAGAGATAGTTTCCTTTTTTTGATACAATTAGAGATACACGTAATTATGAGAGAGATACTTTCCTTTTTCTGGAGGGCTAATAAGGGAATTACAAGGATTTACAAGAAATGCACCTTACATTGTGAAATTTTATCAAAAAACGAATACACCTTATATAAAGGAATGGAGGGAGTATTTAGCGACAATGTAATTAGCATAATCAGCATACCAAGGGGTGTGTTGTGAAACACTTATTGCAGCTAACTGTTCGTCAGGGAAACTATCATCTATAGGTAGTGGGTCATCAAGAATATTTTCTAACCTAGAAAAGTTATCAGCTACGGGGTTCTCAGCTCCCTTCCTATCAACAATATGCAAGTCAAATTCTTGGAGCAAGAGAACCCACCTAATAAGTCTAGGCTTACCATCTTTCTTTTCCATAAGGTATTTTATAGCAGCATGGTCGGTGTGAACAATTACTTTTGAGTCAACAATATAGGATCTAAATTTATCACAAGCAAACACGACCGCTAAAAATTCTTTTTCAGTAGTAGCATAATTTTGCTGAGCACTGTCTAGAGTTTTACTAGCATAATGGATAACATTCAGTTTCTTATCTACTCTTTGTCCTAGAACAGCACCAACATCATAATCGCTAGCATCACACATAATTTCAAAAGGCAAGTTCCAATCAGGTGGTTGAACAATAGGTGCAGAGGTTAAGGCTTTCTGAGTGTTTCAAAGGCTTCCACACAATCATCATCAAAAACAAAAGGAATATCCTTTTGCAAAAGATTAGTAAGAGGCCTAGAAATTTTAGAGAAGTCTTTAATGAACCTGCTATAGAAACCAGCATGACCAAGGAAACTACGAATACCTTTAATATCTTTAGGACAGGGCATTTTCTCAATTGCATCAACTTTAGCTTTATCCACCTCAATACCTCGTTCAAATATTTTGTTCCCCAAGACAATGCCTTCATTAACCATAAAGTGGCACTTCTCCCAATTTAAGACAAGATTAGTTTGTTCACATCTCTGCAAAACTCGATCAAGGTTGCTTAAGCAATCATCAAAAAAAGTTCCGTAAACGGAAAAATCATCCATGAAAACCTCAACAATCTTTTCACAAAAGTTAGAGAATATTGCATTCATACATCTTTGAAAGGTAGCAGGTGCATTGCATAAACCAAAAGGCATACGTCTATAAGCATAGGTTCCAAAAGGGCAAGTAAAGGTGGTTTTTTCTTGATCGGGTTGTGACACAGGTATTTGAGAGAAACCAGAATATCCATCTAGGAAGCAAAAGTGTGTGTGCTTAGATAATCTTTCTAACATTTGATCGATGAAAGGCAGAGGGTAATGATCCTTCCTAGTAGCTTTATTTAATTTTCTAAAATCAATTACCATTCTATAGCCTGTAACAATTCTTTGTGGAATGAGTTCATTCTTATCATTAGGAACAACGGTAATACCTCCTTTCTTAGGGACACAATGAATGGGACTTACCCATCTACTATCAGCAATAGGATAGATTATACCTGCTTCCAGAAGTTTTAATATTTCAGTTCTTACCACTTCCTTCATCTTAGGATTCAATCGCCGTTGGTGATCAACATCGGGTTTAGCATCAGGTTCCATATTAATCTTGTGCTGGCATAGAGTGGGACTAATGCCCTTAAGACCATCAAGAGTATATCCAATAGCAGCCCGGTGCTTCCTCAGAACCTTTAATAACCTTTCTTCTTCATGTTCTGAAAGGTTAGCACTAATAATAACATGATATATCTTTTTCTCATGAAGATAAGCATACTTCAAAGTGTTAGGTAATTGTTTCAATTCGAACACAGGATCACCTTTAGGTGGAGGAGGACCTCCAAGAGTTTCAATAGACAAATTGTGTTTCAAGAGAGGTTGTTGTTCAAAGAAAATTTGATCTATTTCATTTCTTTCACGCAAGTGCATATCATTTTCATGGTCAAGCAAATATTGTTCTAATGGATCTGTAGGGGGCATAGCAATGGAAGCAAGACCAATTATTTCATCTTTACTAGGTAGCGCTTTATCACGAGGTTGTCTACTAAACTTGGAAAAATTAAACTCATGAGACACATTACCAAAACTGACACCGACAGTTTGTTTTCACAATCTATCTTAGCATTGACGATGCTCAAGAAAGGTCTACCAAAGATAATGGGACAAAAGTCATCTTGTGGGGAACCGAGGACTAGAAAATCAGTAGGGTATTTTACTTTCCCAGACAAGACTTCAACATCTCTAACAATCCCAAGTGGTGTGATAGTGTCTCTATTAGCAAGTTTAATAGTAACATCAATGTCTTCTATTTCAGCATGTGCTATTTCATCCATAATTTCTTGGTATAAGGTAAAAGGGATAGCACTCACACTAGCACCCAAATCACATAAACCATGATAGCAATGATGTCCTATTTTTACTAAGACAACAGGCATGCCTCCTATGGGTCTATGTTTATCTTTTTCATCGGGTTTAGCAATTCTAGCAGCTTCATCACAAAAGTAGATAACATGCCCATCAATATTTTCTACCAAGAGATCTTTAACCATAGCAACACTAGACTCTACTTTGATTTGCTTAGGGGGATTAGATGTTTTTAGATTACTCTTACAAACCACAGTTGATACCTTAGCATGTTCCTTAATCCTAACAGGGAAAGGTGGTTTCTCGATATAAGCGGTAGGCACAACTGGATCAACATTGTAAATGATGGTTTCTTCTTTAGCTATGACTGGTTCTTTAATTTCTTCTTTAATAGGGGGATGATATTTAAACCACTTCTCCTTAGGGAGATCAACGTGAGTAGCAAATGCTTCGCAGAAAGAGGCTACTATCTCAGAGTCAAGTCCATATTTAGTGCTAAACTTGTGAAAAGTATCAGTATTCATAAAAGATTTAACACAATCAAATTCAAGCTTTATACCTGACTCATTACCTTTGTCGAGTTCCCAATCTTCAGAGTTGCATTTAATTCTTTCTAAGAGATCCCACTTGAATTCAATAGTCTTCTTCATATAAGAACCAACACAAGAAGTATCGAGCATGGATTGATCATTATGAGAAAGCCGAGCATAAAAATTCTGAATGATAACTTCTCTCGAAATGTTATGATTGGGGCATGAATATAGCATTGACTTAATGCTCCCCCAAGCTAGAGCGATACTTTCTCCTTCACGAGGCCAAAAATTATATATATAATTCCGATCACGATGAACTAGATACATGGGATAAAACTTTTGGTGGAATTCCAATTGCAAACGATTCCAATTCCACGATCCAAGATCATCACATAGCCTATACCATGTCAATGATTTTCCCTCCAAAGATAAAGGGAAAACCTTCTTCTTAACTTCATCTCTGGGTAAACCTGCAAGCTTAAATAATCCACATATTTCGTTCACATATAATAGGTGCATATCTGGATGTTCAGTTCCATCTCCTGCATAAGGTTTAGCAAGCAATTGTTCTACCATACCCGAAGGAATTTCATAACCAATATTTTCAGTAGGTATGGTAGGTTGAGGGGCAACTAATTGTGGTTCCGGTCGAGGTGAAGATACCCGAACAAACCCCTCAAAGGATTATTCTCCATAGTAGCAAGTAGCAATAAATTTCAGCACATAGTATAAGTTTTTCCTTACCGATTTCCACTTACCAAGAGCGCTTCACTCCCCAGCAACGACGCTAGAAAAGTGTCTTGATGACCCACAAGTATAGGGGATCAATCGTAGTCCTTTCGATAAGTAAGAGTGTCGAACCCAACGAGGAGCAGAAGGAAATGACAAGCGGTTTTCAGCAAGGTAATCTCTGCAAGCACTGAAATTGTAGGTAACAGATAGTTTGATAACAAGGTAATTTATAACGAGCAAGTAACGGTAATGGTAAATAAGGTGCAACAAGGTAGCCCAATCCTTTTGAGGCAAAGGACAGGCCAGAACAATCTCTAGTAATAGGCAAAGTGTTCTTGAGGGTACACGGGAATTTCATCTAGTCACTTTTATCATGTTGGTTTGATTCGTGTTCGCTACTTTGATAATTTGATATGTGGGTGGACCGGTGCTTGGGTGCTGTTCTTACTTGAACAACCTCCCACTTATGATTAACCCCCTCGCAAGCATCCACAACTACGAGAAAAGTATTAAGATAAAATCTAACCATAGCATTAAACGTTTGGATCCAAATCAGCCCCTTACGAAGTAGCGCATAAACTAGGGTTTAAGCTTCTGTCACTCTAGCAACCCATCATCTAATAACTACTCCACAATGCATCCCCTTAGGCCCATGAATGGTGAAGTGTCATGTAGTCGACGATCACATGACACCACTAAGGGAATCACAACATACATATCATCAAAATATCGAACACATATCAAATTCACAAGATTACTTGCAAGATGACTTCTCCTATGACCTCAAGAACAAAGGTAACTATTCCCAAATAATAATCATGCTCAATATCAGAGAGGTATTGAATAGCATAATGGATCTGAACATATAGTTATCAACTACACAAGGTAATCAACACTACTAGTCACCCACAGGTACCAATCTGAGGTTCCGGTACAAAGATTGAACACAAGAGATGAACTAGGGTTTGAGAGGAGATGGTGTTGTTGAAGATGTTGATGAAGATTGGCCTCCCAAAGATGAGAGGGGTGTTGGTGATGACGATAGCTTCGATTTCCCCCTCCGGGAGGGAAGTTCCCCCGGCGGAATGGCTCCGCCGGAGGGCAAAAGTGCTCCTGCCCAAGTTCCTCCTCGAGGCGGCGGCGCTTCATTCTGAAAGTCCTCCTCTGATTTTTTCTAGGTTAAATGTGACTATATACCAGAAGATGGGCACCGGAGGTGGGCCGAGGAGGCCACAACCCATCAGGGCGCGCCCAAGGGGGTCTCGCGCGCCCTGGTGGGTTGTGCCCACCAGGTTGGCCCCCTGTGGTACTTTTATTCTCTAGTATTTTTTTATTTAATACAAAAATAATCTTCGTAAAATTTCAGCTTCATTGGAGTTGTGCAGAATAGGTATCTCTGATGTGCTTTTCTTGGGTCCAGAATTCCAGCTGCCGCTATTCTCCCTCTTTGTGTAAACCTTGCATATTGTGAGAGAAAAGGCATTAGAATCACTCCCCAAAGCATTATTATTCAACAAAACATAATAAATAATAGTAGGAAATCATGATGAAAAATGGACGTATCAGAGCCCGCAAGGTTTAAGGCAAGGTTAGTGGCTAAGGGCTTTAGTCAGATACCAGGTATTGATTATAATGACGTGTTCTCTCCAGTTGTCAAGCATAGTTCCATTCATGCATTTTTCGGTATTGTTGCTATGCATGATATTGATCTTGAGCAGTTAGATGTCAAGACTGCTTTTATGCATGGAAAACTAGAGGAGGAAATTTACATGGACCAACCAGATGGTTTCATAGTGCCTGGTAAGGAGAAATTTGTTTGCAAGTTAAAAAGGTCCCTATATGGTTTGAAACAGTCTCCGAGACAGTGGTATAAAAGGTTAGCTTCATTTATGATTGCACATGGATTAAATAGGTCTGCATATGATAGTTGTGTTTACATTTTTTTGATGGATCACCTATATACTTGTTGTTATATGTTGATGGCATGTTGATTGCTGCCAAGGGCAAGAGAGCGATCACTACTTTAAAGGCACAATTAAGTAGTGAGTTTGACATGAAGGATCTTGGTGCTGCTAAGAAAATTCTAGGTATGGAGATTACCAGGGACACAAATTCTTGTTTGTTATTTCTGAGTCAGCAAAGTTACATTCAGAAAGTTCTTCATCATTTTAACATGCATGATGCTAAGTCAGTAAGCACTCCTATTGCTCCTCGTTTCAAATTGTCATCTTCTCAATGTCCTAGTACGGATGAAGAGTTTTAGTATATGTCCAGAGTTCCAAATCCTAGTGTTGTCATTTCTTTAATGTATGCCATGCTGTGTTCTAGGCCTGATTTGTCATTTGCAATGAGTTTGTTCAGTAGATATAGGGCTAACCCTGGTAAAGAACATTGGAAGGCTGTTCAGTGGATTTTCAAGTACCTTCATGGCACTTCCAATGTTTGTTTGAAATTCGGCAGGACTGGTGAGGGACTAGCTGGCTATGTGGATTCAGATTTTGCTTCCAGCGATTTGGACAAGAGGAGGTCCCTTACAGGTTATTTGTTCATTGTTGGTGGTTGTGCCGTGAATTGGAGGGCCACACTGCAGGTAGTAGTTTCTCAATCTACCATTGAAGCAGAATTCACGGCTATTGCAGAAGCATGTAAAGAATCAATTTGGCTGAAAGGTTTGTATGCTGAGCTTTGTGGAGATAATTCTTGCATTAATCCGTTTTGTGACAGTAAGAGTGCCATATACCTCACTAAGAATCAAATGTTCCATGAGAGAACAAAGCACATTGATGTCAAATATCATTTTGTTCGAGACGTTGTTGAGCAAGGTAAACTGAAGGTATGCAAGATTAGTACTCATGATAATCCTGTTGATATGTTGACAAAGCCAGTTCCTGTTGCTAAGTTTGAGCTCTTCTCAGACTTAGTAGGTATAACTCATTAGCCCTAGTGGCTTTTTTGGCGCCGAAAGTGTTTTCTTTGTTGTTCAGGGAGAAGGGTCTCATTCATGCTACAAGATGGAATTTGTCTCAAGGTGGAGTTTATTATGTTATGCTCCAAATTCAAATATAAAGAGAAAGGCCAACTTCTGACGAATGAGCGAGCGAGGCCTGTCGCCGGTAGGCTTGGGCCAAAGAGGAGCGTAGCGAAGTTGGCCCATGTGGGACTCCTGTGTTATATATACCTCTTGTAAGCCGCCGCACGGGATAAGTTGATCAGTTGTAAATCCCCGACGTTTGTAACCTCCCCCGATATGGTGAAGTTTGGCTGGCTGGCACCCGTGGTTTTTCCCCTTCGTGTTGGAGGGGGGTTTCACGTTAAAATCTCGTGTCCCTTTGCTTGATTTCGTTCTTCATCATATTCGATTGCGTCTCGGATTTCTAACAGTAATCAATCTTCTCCAACACTTCACTCTCAAGTGCTATTGTGGCCAAATCATTGAGTATTTGTTGTGTCATAGTAGTACGCATATAGGACTTCAATAGCTTCAATTTAGAAACACTTCTTTCTGCCAATGCAACTGTCACAATAATGGTAAATAGAACTCTATATGCAATACTTGCATTGCAAAAACAATCATGCCACTTTTAAAAAAAATCAGAATTTCAACAGGCCCGATATTTTCTTTTGGCATGATATTTTGAAGAAACTTCAACTCAAGAAATAGATCATTGGCATCAATATCAGATTGTTTGTCCAGTAGTCTTTGTTGTATTATTAAAAATATGAATAAAATAAAATTGAAGCTATACAACAACATATATCAATTGGAGATCATGCGTCAATGTTTGTCAATTAGATGAACCGTGTAACTCACCTAGTTTTGGGTCCCGTTCGGTAAAACTGATGCACTATGATCTTTAATCGAGGAGGTAAGACCCAATCTCTAACGAAGTAATGATCCCTACCAATAGTTAATGAGAAAATTGGGAATTAGGAGTAGGGACTGAAGTTAAATATAATCGAAAAGAAGGACTCGTTAAGCACCTACAGGCCGGAGTCGGTCACCGATCAATCTGACGAGACGACGTCGACGGGTATGAAATTTGAGAGAGGAGGCAATGAAGGCAATGGTGGCAGCAACTTGTCGCCCTGTCGAGCCAAATCCGAATTCCCATCGATCTAATGAGCAATGATCAGGGATGACCGGACGAGACGAGGAGACGAGGCGACGAGCAGCTGGCCCAGGCGAGTGGCGACGAGATGAAACGACCAACAGCAGGCAGGCCCTGGCGATGAGATGAGCTGACAACTTCAATAATGAGGCCGAGACGACTCAAGCTCCAAGCGACCAGGCCCTGGCGACGAGGCGGAAGAGGGCACGAGGCATAATTTCTTTTCTGCAGCCACGAACGAGATTTGCCCGTCGCCCGATCCCAATCTCTCTAGTCTGTAGTGTTTTTAGGGGAATCCCAATTGGCCGCTCCCTGTAGCGATCAGATCGGATGAGGTCACAACTCATGAGGTGGCCAAATTCACTGTTTTGACCCTTGTTGCATCTTTTAGCCGGATCTGACCCCGGCTGGTAAAAATTTCCAGATCTGACCCTTTTGCTACCGCCAAAGCAGTTGGCGGTAGGTGTGCACAGGCTACCGCCAGACCCTTTTGCGGTAGGGGTCCGTTAGGCCAGATGGCACCGTCGGGCCTGCTGACGTGGATTAGTGGCCTACCGCCACAGAGCCTGGCGGTAGGGTGTAAGATCCTACCGCCAGGGACCATGGCGGTAGGATCTCAAGACCAGTTAAATGTGTGTGTGGGGGGCTGGTGGGCCCCACTAGCCCACCAGCCACCCATTCACCCCCAATCCCCCTCCTTCCCCGAGCTGAGCTCCTCTCCCCTCTCTCTCTCCCCAATTCTTGCCTCCATCAAATCCATCTCCATTGCTTGAGTTTTCTCCGGTGGATCGAGGCCAATTTCATCACTCAAGGTACCTCCCTCACCCTCTTCTTTTTGGTTGGTTGGAATCATCTCATTTGGTAGCATTGTTTACTTGTATGCAAACCCTAGTTGAGGTCATTTTTGTTTGAAATCAATGGATTTGATGGATGATAGGGTTGTTTCTATGCTTTAGCATGACTAATCATCATGTTTGTAACACCGATCTATAGTTATTGTTAGGCATTTTTTAGGGTTAGGGTTAGGGTTGTGGTTAGGGTTAGGCAATTTTTTAGGGGTAGTGTTAGGGTTGGTGTTAGGGTTAATATTTGGTTCATATTTTGTAGTATTTATTTGGTTCATATTTTGTTGCCTATCATTGACAAATTTTATAATGTACATAGATGGATAGGCTCGTTAATGTACATTATTTGGATAAGGAGACATTTATGAAAGGCAATGCCGATGAAGGGGAAGAATCCATGGTTTTTGACTCAAGCCCAACTTATGAGGAGGTGGTTGTGAAAGTTAGGAGTGTGTTTAATTGGATTGATCCAAATATTGATGTTAAACTCATTGGAAGGTATGATGTTGGAGTGGGGGTGAAGTCTCGATTGAAGAGTATGCCTATCACCTCAGAATTGCATTGGAAAGTGTACAAGGACAAAGTACTTGAATCGCAAGACAAGTCCCTTGAATTATTTGCCACCAAGGTTGAGCCTCCTATGCTACAAATTGACTTGAACCGACATACCTTCTCCCCTATACATGAAGCAAGGTTGGAGGTGTATGTCCCCCATTCTTCTAGTCAACCACCAAATGAAGCGGAGATCAATGACAGGGCGATGGTGATTCCTGAGGAAGAGGTTCATGTTGATGCTGACAATGCTGATGTTGACCCCTTTGATGCTCATGTTCACGATGATGCCACTGCCATGTTGTTGTTTATGATGAAGCCGAAGAGTTTTGCAAAGACCTTACCCATGTGTGCACGGCATTCACCTTGGATGCATTCACAAGCCGCTATGATAAACTCTTGAAGGCATTGGAAAAGAACAAAAAGGGAAGAGCATTCTTGAACAGGCATTATGAGGAAAAACACAAGTGGTCACGCGCACATGATGACGGAGGATGGAGATACGGCGACATGACTAGCAACATGGTGGAATGCTTCAACAATGTGCTCAAGGGTGTTCGTTCTTTGCCTGTGACTGCAATATTGAAATATACCTTTTTCAAGTTGAACGAGTATTTCCTTAAGCATTCCATATCAACCGCCAATTGGATAGGAAAAAAAATGGAGTATCCAGATAAGGTTGATGATTGGTTGAAATTTCAAGCAGGCAAGTCTTCGCATCAACAAGTCATCAGATTCAACGACAAAGAAATGATCTACCAAGTCGACGAGCCAGGTGGCACAACACGAGATGGTGTCCCGTATGGCGGTGTTGCTTATGAGGTGCATCTCAAGGACCGATGGTGTCAATGTGAGAGGCCTCACAGGTACCACTGGCCATGCTCGCATGTGATGACGGCTGCGAGGGCAAGGAACTTACCCATTTCAGATGGAAGGACCGTACGGTTGCATGAGTTCACCTTGGAAGCCACGAGGTTGACATGGGCACCTTGGTTCCATCCTTTCCTTGACCAGCACAGTGGCCTGAGTACAATGGCCCACATATCGTTCCTGATCCTGAACTAATGGTACCTACAAAAGGAAGAAGAAAGAAGAGGTTTAGGAGTGACATGGATGATATAGCTGGATAGACCGGCATGAAACAATTTGGCAGCGGTCATTTCATGGAGCCTCCCGACACCAACAACTGTGGTCAATGTGACAACCCAGGACACAATAACAGGACATGCAACACCAGTACAAGAACGACCGATGCGAACACTAGCACGAGTCAGACTGGTGGCCATAGAGGCGGTTATGCTGGTCAACATGGAGGTAGGACTAGTGTTATGGGTAGTAGTGCACGAGGAGCCACTAGGGGTGGTCGTCGAGGTCCTCCTAGTGTTAGAGTTGCCCGGGGTAGTGGTCGTGGTTCCGGAGGTAGTAAGAGATGAAGGGTTGATAGAGGGCGGCCCATTGACGTGCTTCTCAACCTGGATGGTTGATACAGTCCACATGGTAAATTTTGTTTTTCATGTTCTAAAATCTTGCACTTGTTCTCATATTAACTGCGTTCACATAGTAATATATTGACATATGTGGCTAATAGTATTGAAATGTATGTAGGCATGGCTTCATCCGGTTCCATCCCGAGGCCGCTGTGCGCTGACCAAGAGGACATGCCGAACAAGTGGAAGGAGGCAACTTTGGACAAGACGAAGGAAAAAGATTTGAAAACGCTGCCATGCTGGTGTGGAGACGTTTGCAAGGTGAAGGTGTGTACTGACCGGAAGAAGTCATGGACGGAAGGGAGGAGATTTTTTGTGTGTCCCAACTATGCACATGATCGTAGACGTCCGACTAACGCCTATGGCCTCCCTCCGGTATGTTAAATACGTAGGTGCATGTGTTTTTACTATCAACGTTTCAATCGTCTTACTAACAAACAAACATTTCTTGTACGCAGTCACCCCTCCTCTTTGCAAGTATTTCACATGGATAGATCATGAAGTGCCAGAAGATGTTCAGAAGGACCAATATCAAGACTGTCTTCGGAGGCAGCGGCTGTTCGAAGAATCTTTGCAATGTGCCGAGTACGAGGATCGTCGTGAGAAGGAGAAGAAGGAGCGGAAGAAGCGCGAGGCGGAGAGGGCACGCAAAGAGAAGGAGGCTCATGACGAGGAGAGGGCACGGAAGCTTGCGAGGGCTCGCGAAGCATACGAGAAGGATATGGCTCGTTACAACAAGGGAAAGGGACCCATTTTTCCTTAGGGATCTTTCGATCAATCTATCTCGTACTATTCGCTAAAGTTTGATACTATTCGGTGCTAGATTGTCTGTCAAACTATGTTATGACTGTGTTATACTACGAGTGAGACCATTGTTAAGACCTTATGCTATTTTATGGTACTATCATGTTGTATTGTCATGTTAAACTATGATGCTGTACTCACCGAGGATAAAGAACACTGCCTACAAGGGAAAAGGAGGCCTACCACCATGGTTCCTGGCGGTAGGGTTGCACACCCTACCGCCAGGGGCCATGGCGGTAGGTACTTCAAACTACTGGAACCTGAGTTTCCTTTATTTTTTCTGTAGGGTTGCACACCCTACCGCCAGGGGCCATGGCGGTAGGTGTTTCAAACTACTGGAACCTTAGTTTCCTTTATTTTTTCTGTAGGGTTGCACACCCTACCGCCAGGGGCCATGGCGGTAGGGTACTTTTAGTTTGCCAAAAGTTAGTCCCCCCCCTCGTTCTATGGGGCGAAACCTAACCTAGCTGGACACAAATCGTAAGCAATCACATGATAAGGGTACAAGTCACAAAACATCACAATTCATCTCAAGTCTCTTGCACAAATGATCTATCATACAACACAAAGTTCTTCCGGAGTTCAAATGAAAAGGGTACAACTCATAGTAATTAAAATGGTAATAGGTCGATGGCCTCATGATAATGAACACTCATGCTCCAGTTAGATCCTAAATAGACCACCTGCACGGCCATCTGCCCCTTGATTTGCTAATCCGTGGGCACCCCCAATGTATGCCCTATCTGCTCCATCAGTTGTGCCAGGATAGCAAGTGAATGTGTGACAACGAGCACTACTGGATTCATCTTCATAATCGTAAGCATCCGGCAACTGTGTTAATATAGGGCCCCGATCTATCACCTTTAGAATATGGATCTCCACAACATGCAGAACTGTCGGCTTCTCAAGTTTCAGCTGACTATTAGGTGGTGAAATTGGCCCTTCGGAGTCAGATGTCGGATAATCCTGTCCTAGGTCAGGTTCTGGAAGCTCCACTTCATATAACTTGGGCACTTTGTTAGGATTTCTCATCCACGCTTCAACAACTAGGAAACAACGATTAGTGGGCTCAACCATCTTAACGAGATCACCACCGAGACTGCTAACAAGCTTACCAACAAACTCGACCTCTCATGCTTCTTGCGGCATCCCATCAAAGCTCAACCGAGTCAAGAATTTCAAAGACGACTCCTCCCAACCCATCCCACGATGCCAACGAGTGAACTGGATCGTCTCTCCGCCGGCGGTTAGCTTACGGGAGTGGTAGATGAGCACTCGAGTGCAGACCTCGCCTGACCGGAACCGTACAAGAAAATCTGCTGGAGGTGAACATACTTCGACCATGACGTCGTTGCGGGAGACCCTGCATTGGGTCTCCAAAGCAGCAACCACCTGTGCAGGGGACACAGGAGGCCGGTGTCCTTCCACTGTTCCCACCAGGGCACGACTGCGCAGCTTCTCCTCAACCCGGTACATCCCTGTTGTGCGCTGGAGCACACAACGACCGAACTCAGGCCTCAGCTCCGGCTCGCCGTGCATCCACCTCTCTGCCGGGAAGTACGCATTTCCCTCCCTGTTCTCCGGCTGCCAGCTCTCTTGCTCGAACTGGTCCATCGCGAGCTAGTTGGCGGCTATGACAGATCGAGAGATAGGATGAAGTGAGAAGAAATGCACATGTAATATAGGGCAAGGCCCTCCCGCGTGAACAACATGTGACGCCCCCGATCTCGACCGTACGCTAATCAAACACGCAATGCGTACGACCAAGATTAGGGACTCACTGATTGATATCACAACACAACACGAGACACACAAATTAAAGTCATACAGCTTCATATTACAAGCCAGGGGCCTCGAGGGCTCGAATACAAAGCTCGACAAACACGAGTCAGCAGAAGCAATTAATATCTGAGTACAGACATAAGTTAGACAAGTTTTGCCTTAAGAAGGCTAGCACAAACATAAGCAGCGGATCGAAACAGGCGAGGCCTCCTGCCTGGGAACCTCCTAACTACTCCTGGGCGTCGGCACTCTCCACGTAGTAGTAGGCTCCAGCGGTGGTGTAGTAGTCGTCTCCGGCATACTCCATCTCCTGGGCTCCGTCGTCTGAACACAGAATCGTATCGAGAGGGAAAGAGAAAGCAAAGCAGCGGTGAGTACTCATCCAAAGTACTCGCAAGACTGACATCAGAACTATACTAAGTATGCATCAGTATCAAGGAAAGGGGGTTATATCTGGGCTGACTGCAGAAAGCAAGAATAGGGGGAAGGCCGAGTCCAATCGAAGACTAGCATCTTCAGCAATCTTGCAGCATTAGAAGAGGGTAGACTGGTATCTCATATATAGTCATATTATTGTAGCAGTTTTATTATGTAACCACGCCTAGAGATTCTTCCTCGACTCCCTGCGAGGAAGCAATCTCGGAGCCAACATTCATTTAAATTTTAAATCACAGTTATAGTTGTAGAAGGTCAAGGTACAATTCCAAGTCGTCATGTTACCGTGGACATGGCTATTCGAATAGATTAATCATCCCTGCAGGGGTGCACCACATGTTCCCCAACACGCCTGAATCACCTCCGGCCGGACACACTTTCCTGGGTCATGCCCGGCCTCGGGATATCAGCATATCGTCGCCCCACCTAGGCTCAACGAAGAGGCCAGCCCGCCGGTCTAAATCCTAAGCGCGCAGGTTCGTGGGCCCACTTGCCCTTGCACTCCTGCACGATGCGAACGCGGCTGGAAGCAGACCTAGCACACTCCAGTCCAAGAGCTGTACCATCCAGTCCAATCCGGCACGCGCCGCTCCATTGCTGACGTCCGAAGAGCTTCGGCTGATACAACGACGCTGAGTACCCATAACTTCTCCCACGTGAAGGTTAGTGCGTATTAAGGCCAACGACCTAACTCAGATCAAGTACCCAACCCATTAGCATTTTATTAATGCGGGGCAAGCGCGACCCATAAAGTGCGGTCCCGTCACCCCGACTCGAGGATGTGTGGCAAGGGCCTCTCCTGCCCGTCCACGCCTCAACATAATCCTTTGGATGCCTTACCGGCGCATCCCACCACATTTCACACACGGGTACCCTTGGGGCCGACCCGTCTCAAGACTGTCGGGAACTTAGGTCCACCTCAACCAGGGTGGTACCGCCTGTCCCTCCAGTCCCGTCTTTCACATGTAAACAATGTTAAGTTAAAGTAACTATGTGTTTATACACCAAGTGGATATCCGAGGAATCACCCTCGATGGATCCCACTCGAGGTATGTGTATGGCAAGAGTCGCTATCGATAAATTGGAAGGAGGAATCACCCTCGATACCCATGACCGATTAGCTACGCTACAGAATTAACACCGGGAGTGCTAAGTGAGGTATCACCCTCGGCGCTCGATAGTAGCTCTGCAGTGCCATACGTAAGGGGTGTGCGGTGATGTGAGGGGCCTGGCTCGTCGGTCGGTTGACCGAGTCTTCGGGTCTTCGAGTCGTCGATAAAGAAGCAGGGGCAACTGGGACTAAGGGGGGTCATAGGGGATTCATTGATCAACCTATACTAAACAGTTGATATTATTGCAGGTATACTAGCAGTTTATCAAAAGCAGGCTATGCATCAGAATATGAGCTAACTAATATAGTAGCAAAATCTAATGCAAGAATGAGAGGAAAAGGAATGGGCGATATCGGAATGATCAAGGGGGGTTGCTTGCCTAGCTGCTCTGCGGCAAAAGGCTGATCGTCGGTGGTGTAGTCGTACCCGGCAGCACCGTCAGTCTCGGGGTCTACCGGAGAGAAGAGGGGGGAAGAAACAATAAATATAAGCAAACATATGCATCACGATGCATGACATGACAATATGCAGGGCTAGGCATGCACTAACGCAGTACTACATGTGTTAGACGGAGCGGGAGAATACCTGACGATATTTCCCGGGTCTTTTGATTTATCGGACAGACGATCCGGAGGGGAAAAGTTCCATGTTTGCTATGCTAGGAGCATGTGACAGACGAACGGATAGCGTATCCGGATTCGTGGGATTTTTCTGATCAACTTTCATGTATAAAACTTTTTACTCTGAGCTACGGTTTATTTTATATGAATTTTCAAAGTTTTAAAGAATTTCTGGAATTATTTATTTATTTAAATTCGAATTTATCCAGAATAGTAAATGATGACGTCATCATTGTTGGGGGACGCGACAGAAAACAAAAATTTTCGGTATAGCGAGCACGCCCAGGATCACTATGGAGATGGCATACAAGGTTTGATCTGATCCGTACCGACTCGTAGTGCAGCGGATGAAGAGTCGGTGGAGATCGTTGGTGCAGATTCCCGCAGCTAGGATTTTACAACCTCCCAACCGCGAGAATGTACTCCCTCGTCGGACAGCCCTTCGGGAGGCGGTCGGACATTCCCCCGGACGATGTCACGGACAGCCCTTCGGGAGGACCCTCGAAACTCGAACAGAAACTCGGACAGCCCTCCGGGAGGACCCTCGAACAGCCCCTCGGGCAAAAGATCGAAACTACGACCTCTCTACGGGGTTGCACAAATACGGTGTCATCTATCCGGCAGGGCTTCGCCGTCCAGAACTAGTTCCTGCCGGAACCCAGACAGCCTTTCGGCTCTACGAAAAACTCTTTTCGTGTGAGGGAGAAGAGAGAGCTTGCAAAGCAAAGCATGTGTATGAGAGCAAAAGGATGAAGAAGTGGGCTGCCCACTCACCTCTATTTATAGGCTAGCCAAGGGGTAAAGTTGTCATACAAAAAACCCCAAAGTGCCCTTGGAATATCCCTTTCATAAAAGGAATATGCCATATGGGAGTGCCATGTGGAGCACCATGGTGCCCCACCTCCTTGGCCGGCCACCATTGTGGACCCCCCCATGTGGAGCTTGCTTGCTCCCCAATCCCTTCTAGAAGCCTTTTTGGAAATATCCAAAAAGATGTTTTTCCACAAATATCCAAAAAGAACTTTCACTATTCACGACGACATTTTTCAGCGTCTGATCGAACTGAAAATATTCATGTGGGCTTAGAACAATTCCAGTACCCACCAGAATAATTTTCAACGCGAGCCGGAACAATTCCGGTTTAGTGATTTCATCTGCGAAAAGCATCTGAAGCGGTTTCGGCAGCTCCGGAACATTTCCGGTTTTCATTCCAAAAAATTCCAAAAAGTTTCCAGAACGATTCTGGCACCTTCCAAGAATTATCAGGCATGTGCCAAGACCAATTTGACTTTATGGTATCCCCTGAAACCACTTTTCCAGTTTCACTGAAACTCATCCGGTTACCTCTCTCTGCGGAACTTTTCCGCTGTCCGAAACTTTTCCGGCGTCCGAAACTTTTTCGGTGTTTTTCTCTCAGACTCCCTGTCTAGTATTCAACAGATAGATGACCCTTCAGCGTGTGACCCTATAGGTTCGGTGAAGCATAGACATGACCCGGAACCCCTTCCGATCAATGATCAACATCGGAGCCGTGGACACCCATATCGATCCCTATACCCACACGAATAAATATTCGAGTGAACCTCCAGTTGCCGTGTGCTATTCCTGTTGCTTCGCGATATGTTACAATTACCCGAGGTGAGACATGTTGGCATCCCCGTGGATCAACAACTTGCCCACTATGCCAGTTACCTCGTTGCCGGTATTGTTCTCTTTTCTCATTCCCGTGTTCCGGCATCCCCGTGATCAAATCACAAAGTGTCTGGCCAGACGATGATGGATACCGTAACACCGAGAGGGCCCAGAGATATCTCTCCAACGTCGGAGGAGCAAATCCCAATCTTGAGCTATCAAGTTACTTGACATACTTTTCCATGAACCTGTAAGCAGCCGTAATAGCCACCCTTTTACGGATGACGTTTAACAAACCCCAAAGTTCATGAAGCAAGCATGAAGAAACTCGATACTCTCATGGTCTAAGGAATCATGCAAACATTAACCATCTCTGTGTTATTTAACCATTAACTTGTGACGAATATATCTCATAGTATAACATCAATTTGGGTCGATTCAACACAAGTGTTCTACCAACATCGTGCCCTCAAAATTGCCGGCATAGCCATGCCCATGATCAGGAAAACAGGATCATCATGCAATACTTGAGCCAGTCTTAGAGGCAAGACTAGGAATACAATTTACCGTTTATTATACCACACGTGCACATGAGTTTCCCTCCAAGCCTCGTGGTTATTGTAGACTCGAGAATCATTGCAGTTATAGCATGGATCATAAACATTTATTACAAACTTGGAGATACAAAAGTAACTGATATTACTGCCTCTAGGGCATATCTCCTACAGTCTCCCACTTGCACTAGAGTCATAATCTAGTTACATGGCTTCCCTAACACCAATGGCAATCCGGTGTTGCTCATGCTTTGCTCGTGGTAGAGGCTTCGTCATCGGGTCTGACACATTCAGATCCGTGTGAACTTTGCGTACTTTCACTAAACCTTCTTCGACATGATGTCAAATGAGTTTATATTTGCGTTGAATATGCATTGTCTTATGGTGCGAACATGGCTCCCTTGCCTGAGCCACGGCGCCACTATTATCACAATAGATCTCCACCGGGTCCAGAGCATTTGGAACCACACCAAGATCTTCAAGAAATTGCTTGATACCGACAGCTTTCTTGGAGGCTTCTGAAGCAGCAACATATTCCGCCTCCGTCGTAGAATCCGCCACAGTCTTTTGTTTGGAACTTTTCCAATCAACTGCGCCGCCGTTCAATATGAAAACATAGCCAGATTGAGATTTGAAGTCATCTGGGTCAGACATGAAGCCTGCATCAGTGTAACAACTTACAATGAGCTCTTCATCACCTCCGTACACAAGGAGTAAATCCTTGGTCCTTCTGAGGTACTTAAGAATACCCTTGACTGCGGCCCAGTGTTCCAATCCTGGATCTCCTTGGTACCGGCTGCTAACACTTAGCGCATAGGAAACATCCGGTCTTGTACATAGCATGGCATACATAATAGAACCAACTACCGAAGCATATGGAATATCATTCATTTGTACTCACTCATCAAGGGTCCGAGGACTCTGATTCTTGCAAAGCACTGTGCCAGGTGACATGGGGAGTAGGCCTTTCTTGGAGTTCTCCATGTTGAACCTTTTCAACACCTTGTCAATGTACGTGCTTTGGCTTAGCGCTATCAGGCGTCTTGATCTATCTCTATAGATCCTGATGCCTAATACATATGCCGCTTCGCCTAAGTCTTTCATTGAAAAACTCTTCTTCAATGAGTCTTTTATTTCGCTAAGAAAATTCACGTCATTTCCAATCAACAATATGTCATCCACATACAAGATTAGAAATGCTTTTGCGCTCCCACTAAACTTCTTGTACTCACAAGATTCTTTATCATTCCTGATGAAGCCAAACTCTTTGACCACTTCATCAAAACGAATATTCCAGCTCCTTGATGCTTGCTTCAGACCATAAATGGCTTTCTGAAGCTTACATACCTTTCCAGCATTCTTAGGATCGACAAAACCTTCTGGCTGTATCATGTATACATCCCTATCAAGGTTTCCATTTAGGAAAGCCGTTTTGACATCCATCTGCCATATTTCATAATCGAAATAAGCAGCAATTGCTAGTAATATCCGAACAGACCTAAGCATAGCTACGGGCGAGAAAGTCTCGTCGTAGTCCTCTCCTGGAACTTGCGTGAACCCTTTCGCGACAAGTCTAGCTTTGTGGATAGTAATGTTACCATCCGCGTCCGTCTTTCTTTTGACAAAATCCATTTACAACCACTGGGTTTTACGCCATCTGGAAGTTCTTCCAAGTTCCAAACTTGGTTTTCGTACATGGATTCCATTTCGGATCTCATGGCTTTGTGCCATTCCCTTGAGCTAGGCCCCGCCATCGCTTCCTTGTAGTGCGCAGGTTCATCGTCTTCAAGAATGAAGATTTCATTATGAAACCACTCAGGTGGCTGGATAGCCCTACCTGATCTGCGCGGTTCAGTTACAACAGTGTTTGAAGTTTCCGCATCACATGCGACAACTTCCGGCTCGGTTGTAGGGATAATTAGCGGAATCTCTTCCGGTTCTTTAGCCATATCACCGGTTGCCGAAGATTCACTAATCTCATTAAGTTGTATTGTCCTCCTACTTACTTCTTTCTTGAGAAACTCTTTCTCGAGAAAGACTCCGTTTCGAACGACAAACACTTTGTGCTCGGAGGGAAGATAGAAGGAATACCCAATGGTCTCAATTGGATAACCTACAAAGTAGCATTTATCTGCTTTGGGATCGAGTTTGCTAGGCTGTAAACGTTTTACGTATGCCTCACAACCCCAAATTTTGAGATGCGACACAATGGGTTTCTTCCCATACCATAATGCAAATGGCGTCGTCTCAACAGATTTAGACGGTGCTCTATTTAATGTATAAGCGGCAGTGAGTAGTGCGTGACCCCAAAAGGATATCGGTAGATCTGTAAGAGACATCATCGACCTTACCATGTCTAACAGGGTTCGGTTACGTCTTTCCGACACTCCGTTTCTCTGCGGAGTTCCGAGAGGCGTAAGCTGTGAAACGATTCCACGGTCACTCAGATGTTGGCCAAACTCGTGACTAAGATATTCGCCTCCGCGATCAGACCGCAGAAACTTGATCTTTTTGTTACGATGATTTTCTACCTCATTCTGAAATTCTTTGAACTTTTCAAAGGTTTCCGACTTATGCTTCATCAAGTAGATATAGCCATACCGAGTTAAATCATCGGTAAAAGTCACGAAGTAAAAATACCCGCCCCGTGCGGCCGTGTTCATTGGACCACATACATCACTGTGTATGATTTCCAATAAATCACCCGCCCGTTCAGGATGACCCGTGAACGGCGTCTTGGTCATTTTTCCCATCAAGCAAGCTTCACATGTGTCAAATGATTCAAAATCAAGGGACGGTAAAACTCCATCTTTATGGAGTCTTTGCATGCGTTTCTTTCCGATGTGGCCAAGGCGACAGTGCCACATGAAAGTGGTGGTGGTATCAGCCTTCTTAAGGCGTTTAGCATTCACGTTAAAGACATCATTTTCACATTCAAGACTTAGTATGAAAAGCCCCCCAACAATGGGTGCAAATCCATAAAACATGTCCTTACAATAAAGTGAACAACCATTGTTCTCAGACTTGTAGGAGTACCCATCGTGTACCAAACATGATCCAGAGATAATGTTTCTAGACAATGCCGGAACAAAATAACAGTTACTAAGTTCCAAAATAAATCCTGAAGGGAGACGTAGAGGCATAATGCCGACGGCTTGAGCGGCGATCCCAGCGCCGTTCCCGACACGCATCACGACTTCATTCTTTGCCAGCTTGTTCACCTTCTGAAGCCCCTGTATCGAGTTGCAAATGTGAGCAACCAATCCGGTATCAAATACCCAAGACTTAGAATTTTCGCTAGCAAGCAAAATGTCAATGACATTAACTTGTATAATAATTATACCTTTTCCAGTTTTCCCGGACTTCTTATCTTCCAGATACTTCTTGCAGTTTCTCTTCCAGTGTCCTGTGCCCTTGCAGTAGAAGCACTCAGTTTCATTCTTGGCTCCGCCCTTAGATTTGCGTTGGAAGCCGGTCTTACCGGCGCCCTTGCCCTTCTTTGGCTTGCCTTTCTTTTTGAAACTGGCAGTTTTATTCACAAGCAACACTTGCTTGCGATTTTTCTGCAGTCCTCCTTCAACAGATTTCAGCATGGCAAGCACCTCATTAGGTGTTTTGTCCATCCCATTCATGTTGTAGTTCATGACAAAACCTCCGTAAGAAGGGGGGAGCGAACGGAGCAACATGTCCATTACATGCTCTTCTGGAAGTGGAAATTCCAGGGTTTTAAGCCTTTCAGCGTAGCCAATCATATTGACTACGTGCTCGCCAACTGAACTGCCCTCAGCAATCTTGGTCTCCGACATCATTTTCATGATATCAAAACGTTCAGACCGTGCATTAAACTTGTATAGAGCATCCAGATCTTTGATCATATCAAAGGAGTTATGGAATTCAAAACGTTTTTGAAGCTCTGAACTCATGCAAGACAGCATGAGACACTGCACTAAGTTGAAATCATCATCCTTAGTGGCCCAGACTTTTTGTATGTCTGCCGCGGCTGTTGCCGCCGGCTTAGGTGGAAGAGCTCCATCAAGCACGTACACTTTCTTAGCGCTCCTGAGGACAATCCTCAGGGTACGGACCCAGTCCGCATAGTTGTTTCCATTCGCAGCTAACTTCTCTTTCTCTAACATTGGGCCTAAGTTGAACGCGCTGTTGCGAGCATTTAATCTACAACGGAAAACACAATTTCACTTAGACTTTGTTCATAATGATTTTTGCACTAGTGAATAAACAGTTTTATTCTAAAGTGCGCTCCCACTCAAATCAATATCTCTCATAATTGATTGTGAGTGATTCAAGATCCAAATTGTAATTCAACGCCATTGTTCGAGATGAACACCGATGTCGCGAATTCCAATTGGTAGGCAAACTTGCCGATCACATCTCCATGTGACTCTTGTCCATCTTTCGATGCGTGTGTTCCGAGCTCAGGACGATCCTGCCATGAACGTCAAGACAACCAAGTGATCTTGTTGCGAGGTCTGACCTCACCCGCCTTACACCCGTACAATCGTTCGTACCCATATAAATCATGGCGCACCCCGAAAGGAAGGATGCTGTGACGGTGCTACACTTGGGAGAACACTAACTACTTGATATTTTTAGTGAGAGATCACCCTAATAAAAAGCGACTACCGCGCAATCAAGAAGGATGCAACATAAGGGATAAACATCTCAGGCAATTCATAATTAGCATGATATGGTATAGCCCTTTCTGACGGAGAAGTCAAGTATTTATTCGTCTTCGGCATTCGCGTCGGTGTTCACCTTCGCGAAGATTGCCACCACCTTGTCGATGCACCAAATAATATTGCTATCTCTATAGCTAATAAAATAAGTGCATTACATAAGGTTGACACGCAGGTCATTAAAGTGCAATCATATGGCTCCAGCCATCATGCCGAATCATGACACGCAGGTCATGTTAATTACATCACATAGTCATCTCATACATAATCAAATTTAATATGAGCATTGCTATACCACATCACATGCATAACCATCCTGCAAAACCAAGTTAGACGCCTCTAATCGGTTTATGCAAAATTTTATTTTACGTGGCTTCTAAGGTTTTGACTCAAACCGCAGCTACCAACGTTTATCATCAAGTATGATACTTCAAGTTGCTAGATTAACTTTCCAGGGTGTATGAAACACGAGACAATAAAATCTCAAACCCCATACTAAACTTCGTCATACGCGTGACCCCCGTGCAGATCATATCTGCATTGCCCTTCGTCTGCGAAACATCCATCTTTCTTTAACTATGGTGGAACCCAAAGAACTGTTAGCACTTCGTTAATCTGTCAATCAGCATACTCAGGAGCAGCATGAAAGGATCGCGGATTGCCAGAACTTTGTGAGATTCCACCATGCCGTCAAGATCAGGACTACGCAAATTCACGGGAAGCAACAGGAACATCGGGTAACAGATTTCATCTGCTACCCGCACAAATAATTTTCAGCAATAGATCTCATCTACTACAAAATTATACTATGCAGTACCCATACATCTCATGTATTCTAGATCATAACATGCATCTACTCATAGCCTGGCTCTTGATGCCACTGTTGGGGGATGCGACAGAAAAGAAAAAATTTCGGTTTAGCGAGCACGCCCAGGATCACTATGGAGATGGCATACAAGGTTTGATCTGATCCGTACCGACTCGTAGCGCAGCGGATGAAGAGTCGGTGGAGATCGTTGGTGCAGATTCCCGTAGCTAGGATTTTACAACCTCCCAACCGTGAGAATGTACTCCCTCGTCGGACAGCCCTTCGGGAGGCGGTCGGACAGTCCCCCGGACGATGTCACGGACAGCCCTTCGGGAGGACCCTCGAAACTCGAACGGAAACTCGGACAGCCCTCCGGGAGGACCCTCGAACATCCCCTCGGGCAAAAGATCGAAACTACAACCTCTCTACGGGGTTGCACACATACGGTGTCATCTATCCGGCAGGGCTTCGCCATCCAGAACTAGTTCCTGCCGGAACCCAGACAGCCTTTCGGCTCTACGAAAAACTCTTTTTGTGTGAGGGAGAAGAGAGAGCTTGCAAAGCAAAGCATGTGTATGAGAGCAAAAGTATGAAGAAGTGGGCTGCCCACTCACCTCTATTTATAGGCTAGCCAAGGGGTAAAGTTGTCATACAAAAAACCCCAAAGTGCCCTTCGAATATCCCTTTCATAAAAGGAATATGCCATATGGGAGTGCCATGTGGAGCACCATGGTGCCCCACCTCCTTGGCCGGCCACCCTTGGGGACCCCCCCCCCATGTGGAGCTTGCTTGCTCCCCAATCCCTTCTAGAAGCCTTTTTGGAAATATCCAAAAAGATGTTTCTCCACAAATATCCAAAAAGCACTTTCACTATTCACGACGACATTTTTCAGCGTCTGATCGAACTGAAAATATTCATGTGGGCTTAGAACAATTCCAGTACCCACCAAAATAATTTTCAACGCGAGCCGGAACAATTCTGGTTTAGTGATTTCATCTGCGAAAAGCATCTGAAGCGGTTTCGGCAGCTCCGGAACATTTCTGGTTTTCATTCCAGAAAATTCCAAAAAGTTTCCAGAACGATTCTGGCACCTTCCAAGAATTATCAGGCATGTGCCAAGACAAATTTGACTTTATGGTATCCCCTGAAACTACTTTTCCAGTTTCACCGAAACTCATCCGGTGACCTCTCTCTGCGGAACTTTTCCGCTGTCCGAAACTTTTCCGGCGTCCGAAACTTTTTCGGTGTTTTTCTCTCAGACTCCCTGTCTAGTATTCAACAGATAGATGATCCTTAAGCGTGTGACCCTATAGGTTCGGTGAAGCATTGACATGACCCGGAACCCCTTCCGATCAATGATCAACATCGGAGCGGTGGACACCCATATCGATCCCTATACCCACACGAATAAATATTCGAGTGAACCTCCAGTTGCCGTGTGCTATTCCTGTTGCTTCGCGATATGTTACAATTACCCTAGGTGAGACATGTTGGCATCCCCGTGGATCAACAACTTGCCCACTATGCCAGTTACCTCGTTGCCGGTATTGTTCTCTTTTCTCGTTCCCGTGTTCCGGCATCCCCGTGATCAAATCACAAAGTGTCTGGCCAGACGATGATGGATACCGTAACACCGAGAGGGCCCAGAGATATCTCTCCAACGTCGGAGGAGCAAATCCCAATCTTGAGCTATCAAGTTACTTGACATACTTTTCCATGAACCTGTAAGCAGCCGTAATAGCCACCCTTTTACGGATGACATTTAACAAACCCCAAAGTTCATGAAGCAAGCATGAAGAAACTCGATACTCTCATGGTCTAAGGAATCATGCAAACATTAACCATCTCTGTGTTATTTAACCATTAATTTGTGATGAATATATCTCATAGTATAACATCAATTTGGGTCGATTCAACACAAGTGTTCTACCAACATCGTGCCCTCAAAATTGCCGGCATAGCCATGCCCATGATCAGGAAAACAGGATCATCATGCAATACTTGAGCCAGTCTTAGAGGCAAGACTAGGAATACAATTTACCGTTTATTATACCACACATGCACATGAGTTTCCCTCCAAGCCTCGTGGTTATTGTAGACTCGAGAATCATTGCAGTTATAGCATGGATCATAAACATATATTACAAACTTGGAGATACAAAAGTAACTGATATTACTGCCTCTAGGGCATATCTCCTACAATCATGACATCACCATGACGTCAGCAGGTCAACAGGGGCTGACCAGAGTCAAACCTGACATGTGGGGCCCTACTGTCATAAACACTGAGCTTAATCCAGTGTTTATTTTAAACTAAACTAATTAGCTAGGTTGTGGTCCCACCTGTCAGTGAGTGATTAACTCCTTAATCTAATTAACAATTTAACTAATTCATTTTTAAGCTAATTATGGTGAGGGCCCCACCAGTCAGTGACTGGGCCAGCCCAGTCAGCACAGTTGACTAGGTCAACTGGTCAACTGGGGCCAGTGGGACCCAGTTGCACTGGCACAGCGGTGGGGCCCGTGGTTGCCGCGTCAGCGCCACGTCGGACGGCGACCAGAGTTGCGCCGGCGAGCTCGTACGCGGAGGAGGCTCGCCGGACTTGGCCGGAAAATGGCCACAGACGGCCGTTTGCCGCGGGGCTTGGCGCGTTCGGAAGCTAGCGATGGGCCGCATCTAGTGTGGGTGGTGGCATCGCCGGAGATGCACCAGAGCGACGGCGGCGAGCGCAGAGGCGGACGACGGCGCTCGGGCGTGATGGCAAATGGCAACGCGGGCACGTTCGAGTCAAATGGATAGGCCAGAGAGCATATACACGCGCGGGCGAGCACAATGGGCACTAGCCCGAGACCATATGGTCATCGGAGGCTCGCCGGCGACGAGCTCCGTGGCGATGCGCTCGGGCGTGAGCGAGGCGACGGCTACGGTGGTGGGAAGAGGACGGGGGAGAGGGGGAGAAGATGCAGCAGCTCACAGTGGCCCTGCAGATGTGCGAGAGTGTGCTCGGGGAAGGGCGACGGCGGCGAATCGACGGCGGCGATGCGGGTGGCCGAAGGTGGAAGACGACGGCGTCGTGGGCGTTGCGGTGGCTCCGAGCTCCAGCAGCGAGGCGTAGGCGACGGAGTCGAGGTCGGCGGTGACGCTGGACACGGCGGAGCGACGAGGCAGAGGCGGTGGCCGCGTGCGTTACGGTGGCGGTGCCATGGTTGCGCTCGGGTGCGGTGGGGAGACGAGGGAGAGAGGAAGTGGGGCATCTAGGGTTCGCCCACGGGGTCGGGGAGGGGTCCTTATCCCCTCCAGAGGCGCGGACGAGGCCGCTGTCGACCAGGGAGAGGGTGGGGCCTGGCACGGCGAGCGCGCGCGCGGCGACAGCGGCGCTGGCGCTGAACAGAGGAGGGAGACGAGGTGGGGAGTGGGCTGGGCCGTCCTGTAGACTTAGGCCCGGGCACAGTGGGCCTCTTTTCCTTTTTATATTTTTCTTTTTCTGTTTTCTATTTTCGTTTTCTGTTTTCTGTTTTATTTATTCTTAGCAATAATTTCCTATGGCAAAAGTGTGCAACTTGGTCCAAATAATACCTTGCATTATTAAGTGTGGCCACAAAAGATTGGGCACAACAATAATTTAGTTTATTTTTGTTTTATTAATAAAAAGCATTTAATTAATTGTTTTAACTGCTGTTTTATTTGTTTTAAGGTATTTAACCACTTTATAAAAATGTGGTTTCAACATGACAAATATCCAGAGAATATTTGCCACACTTTGAGCATTTTTGTTTTCATGTTTGAAAAAAATTAAATCTTGACTTGAAATTTGAATTTGAATTTGAATAGGATTTGGATTAACGCGAGATTAACAACAGTAACAGTGGTGACATGGCATCATTAGCAAGGGATTACTGTAGCTTAACTATCCGGGCGTTACAATAATCCTCGTCTAACAAGAATTCTCGTCCTGAGAATTTAGAGGTAGGGTAAGGGAAAAAGTTCTGGTTACGAAGTTCTAACGGATCTTCTCATCTTTGTTGTTCTCCTCGAAGAAGTTGATCCCTTTCGTTGATATATTCATCTTTCTGCTTCAGGTCATCATGATGGAGTCGTCATCCTTTCTTCGGGATCTTCATCGCCCTACGAATGAGATTAGAGAGAAAATTCTGGAAGAACAAACTAAGCAGAGCTGGGCATCTGACGGCGAACTCAGGGAGGAACACAAGATTTATTTCTCAAGTTAAGACTCGAGGAATCACTAAGAGCAAAATGTGATGGTATAAAAGTTTCAAACGGGTAGGCAATCATTCGATGCCTGATCAGAAGGTGAAAGGGATTCAGAGCAACGAAAATAATTATTGCGTCTGATATTAGGATAGATCTTCCCTTGGGCGGTGGCTCGGGAATTACAAATGAAGCCATGTGCAAAGGATACTTTGGAGTCAAAGATGTACAGGAGAGTCAGGTTTCGATCCTGTGGAACTGAGGGTTATGGGCTGACCATGTGGTTAAGAGCAGGAAGAGTGTTGACATCTTACACCAAAATGGTAGCATGACAAGTTAGAGGATAGCTTGTCAGTTAGGCTGGCAACAACGTCGGTACCAAGGGCGGGGGACGAATAGAACCATTTTCCCACTCGTTGAAACGAGGCGGACCAATAGGCAAAGTTCCCGTCCACCGGCGGTTACCGGAATGTTATCAACAATAGTAACAGTGCCTTACTGACAGAATCGATCACCGAGGTGCTTACCTAAGCAGGGAATCACCACTGTTCAGATAAGCTAGATTACAAGAAAGGTTAAACAGACCAATGGAAAGGAAAATGTGTTTATACTCAAGTTCTAGGAGTATATCTTTCCCAAGGAAAATAGAGCATGATACACATGACAGGATAGCAAGTAGATAACCATTTAGGTAAAAGGGGCGAGGAAAATCCATGACATGCCCATACAATGGGGGTTTGAATAATTGCTCAAGAAACAATTAGCATTGAGCTTACATTATTCCTTTTGATGATCGATATACCACATCCATGCTTCGGGATAGCAATGGTATGGTGTTTCGAGTAAAGGATGGAGTTTGGATACACAAAGGATCCAGTAGGAACAACTTATAAAATAAGTCTTACAATTCCCCCATGGAAGAATGGCAATCCTTGCTGAACAAAGCATTATAACAATAGGTCATCCGGCCAGGTGTGCTAGCTACAACATCACCCTACCGAGTAATAAAGACCAAAGTTATAATTCTTGATAATGTTCCAACCATCATATCTGTCCGAGATTCAGATATGGTTGGTGTCAGGATACTTCAGACAAAGAAGGCCTGAGGAGAAAAGTATGCAACACAGACCTACAAGATGGTGTTGCAAGAATCTCGGAATGAACGATAGAAGCAAGACTTGAATCATTAGCCAGACTACAAGACATCTGAACATAAGGTCAAGACATTCGTGCCCACATGGAAGTTTCTAGAATGGAGGGCAATCAAGTTCTGATTGGGGACCATTATAGAGGATATCAAAGTCCTATGTGTAAGTCTGGACTAGGACAAATCAAATCAATCAGTGGCCTGGCGTGTTAGGAAATACATATGGAGTGAAATTAGCAAATCTATCAAACCATAGAATACTTCGCACATGACTGAATGAATTGGAACGATTGCAGAGGAAGCGAGACAAAAAATTTCCCATAAGCACGGGGGCAAAAATGCACGTGAACTTATAGAAAAACACTTCCTTTATCAAACATATTCTTCATGAACTAGGCACAAAGAATGCTTTCAAGGTTTTCAACACTAGCTTAAATGTTCATCATGAACCACGAGGAAGAAGAGGATGTGGCTGATGGGCTCAACAACAATTCGTCGAGATTCCCACAAAGAAGGATCTCCACGATTGAGTGAACAAAACCAGATGATATATTGAGGTATGTCCGAAGGAAACATCCACCATTAAACATTAATCGAAAGGTGCTCCCAAAATCTGGAATAAGTTGCACGGCCAATGTTAGAATGTTGATCCAACAACCAACACACTAAGAATGGACTTATTGTTCATTAACTCCTAGGTAATAGAGTTGCTATGCCATAAGTGTTGAATTCACACATCACATTCCATTTGTCAGTATTCCGGTTAGAAACAACACGGGAACAAAGAAATGAAAGGGGATGGCAAGGATGTCGCCAACGACAACACCAATTACCACGGACAAGGATGCTACCCTCATCATGAATTTAATTGATATCCTGGAAGAGGCCAGAATGTTGATGAGGATCACGACACATTTGCCGAGAAGTCTCTTGAAGATGTAATCGATCAGCGATGACATCAAGCAAGAAAATGGTGAAGCGACAAGTAGTCGGAACCACAGATTGGAGTGCTAGCTCAGCATCGAAATTGCCTTTCAAGACAACCAACATGACGTTGAAAACTCGATGTAAGCTTAAAGCACTGTTGGAATTGTGTTCCGGGGATGAAGGATATAAATAGCATGGTCAAGCCTTAGCATGACGATGATGATGTAGCCAAACAGCTTGGAAAGACATGATCGAGCACAAACTCATAAGCAAAGAAGATTACTAAGAGTTGTTGAATCGCAATGCGGACTTGATTCAATTATCGGTGTACTTGAGTGTCCAACAACTCAGAACACGAGGAAGCTGGAATCAGTGAAGGAAAACATAGCTGATGAGGAGCTTATAAGAAGCTATGCAGCTCCATGATTTTCTCAAGATACCAGGGATAATACTCGGAGGTAGATCATAATAGAGGTTAAACTAGCGTATTGATCTGTGGAAGACAAGCACTTTAACTTGTCTGAGAATGAAATCAAAGTAGAACAACATGGTCGGAACCACGATTGCAAAGGACAAGATCAAAGATACAATATCAAATCATACAATGAATGATTATATGAAAGGAGAAGCTTGTATGATAAGATCAACATTGTTTCCATGGGCATGAACACAAGGTTCAAGGTCGACTCCCATTTCATCAATGCATCACCTTCCATTTACACCTCGCCTTTGATAAAGTTGTAGTTTTGAAAGATTATCTGGCAAAACACCAGAAAAGTATGACTCGTGAAAAATGTCGGGTTCACACGAATTAAGGAAGGCATAGGTTCAACCCATCTGGGCATCTTAGGAACATATACCACAAGCTTCAAGAGTAATTTAACACATGTTCAACAAAAGAGCATGGCTGACAAAAGCATAGGATACAACTTATCAGAGGGAGAAGACAAAATTTACCAATGGCATCATGTATCAGGGGAAGACCATCACAAGAATTTTGAATGTGAAGGATGCTATCGGATAATAACCCAACAATGGGTCTGGCAGTCCACAAAGGACCTGATGTGAGTATCGATACCCAATCAGAGGGAGGAAGAATGCAAGGCATCAATTTATAGAACATCTGAATAATTTTGATGCTTAATTAACCAAAGGAATTAAGATTTCCAAATTGGTGTATCGGAAACAGATGTTCCGATCAAATACAAGTAAGATGAAAGGACTTAGATGGGCAATCAATCAAGGTTGATTTGTCAAGAACCATCTCATGTTTAGAAAAACGTCTGAGCCGGACGGATAATTTATGGTAAACAACTGATGACTGCGTGCATCCACACACAGGTTGAATCAATAAAATCAAATGAAAACCACAAAGGATTTACTTAATATTGCTAGACATATGGAGTTAACCATAACGCAAGCAGGTGAGAAAGGCCAAGAGCAATAGCCTACTGAGGATTTTGGGAGATCGAATATCATTTCAAAGAATTCTATGAAACACACGATCAACCGAGGAAGAACGAATCTCTGGTAAGATAATTCGATGTACCTTGTAATAACAAGAGCAACTGGATATGAAAGTATGAGCGACAATTGCATGTAGTCATCCATAGGGGTTGACGGAGGAAGGAAATCGCAAAGGCGATGAGCACAAGTTCTCGAGAGAACTTCGGAGAGTATCTTCGGAATCTTCTAATGAATCGAGCCATCGTCTGAAATGAGGGGCTCTCCGGTAGGAGTAGTTACGAGAACCAAGAGTTAGAGTTAATAAAATCTTTAACCCGAAAGAGAAGAGAGATCAGAACCCAGAGTATAGACGAGATATAAAAGATCCTAATACCACCCGATTGAGATGTGGGCCCGTAAGCCACACAACAATGTTAGTAAAAGTTTTTCAAGTACTAGACTCAACTTCGGCCAAGGAGTTGGAAAGGGGGCTACCGACAGGCAGTCGGCTCAAATACCAACTTGTGACGCCCCCGATCTCGACCGTACGCTAATCAAACACGCAATGCGTACGACCAAGATTAGGGAGTCACTGATTGATATCACAACACAACACTAGACACAACTTAAAGTCATACAGCTTCATATTACAAGCCAGGGGCCTCGAGGGCTCGAATACAAAACTCGACAAACACGAGTCAGCGAAAGCAATTAATATTTGAGTACAGACATAAGTTAGACAAGTTTTGACTTAAGAAGGCTAGCACAAACATAAGCAGCGGATCGAAAGAGGCGAGGCCTCCTGCCTGGGAACCTCCTAACTACTCCTGGGCGTCAGCACTCTCCACGTAGTAGTAGGCTCCAGCGGTGGTGTAGTAGTCGTCTCCGGCATACTCCATCTCCTGGGCTCCGTCGTCTGAACGCAGAATCGTATCGAGAGGGAAAGAGAAAGCAAAGCAGCGGTGAGTACTCATCCAAAGTACTCGCAAGACTGACATCAGAACTATACTAAGTATGCATCAGTATCAAGGAAAGGGGGTTATATCTGGGCTGACTGCAGAAAGCAAGAATAGGGGGAAGGCCTAGTCCTATCGAAGACTAGCATCTTCAGCAATCTTGCAGCATTAGAAGAGGGTAGACTGGTATCTCATATATAGTCATATTATTGTAGCAATTTTATTAAGTAACCACGCCCAGAGATTCTTCCTCGACTCCCTGCGAGGAAGCAATCTCGGAGCCAACATTCATTTAAATTTTAAATCAGAGTTATAGTTGTAGAAGGTCAAGGTACAATTCCAAGTCGTCCTGTTACCGTGGACATGGCTATTTGAATAGATTAATCATCCCTGCAGGGGTGCACCACATATTCCCCAACACGCCTGAATCACCTCCGGCCGGACACACTTTCCTGGGTCATGCCTGGCCTCGGGATATCAGCACGTCGTCGCCCCACCTAGGCTCAATGAAGAGGCCAGCCCGCCGGTCTAAATCCTAAGCGCACAGGTTCGTGGGCCCACTTGTCCTTGCACTCCTGCACGATGCGAACCCGGCCGGAAGTAGACCTAGCACACTCCAGTCCAAGAGCTGTACCGTCCAGTCCAATCCGGCACGCGCCGCTCCATTGCTGACGTCCGAAGAGCTTCGGCTGATACAACGACGCTGAGTACCCATAACTTCTCCCACGTGAAGGTTAGTGCGTATTAAGGCCAACGACCTAACTCAGATCAAGTACCCAACCCATTAGCATTTTATTAATGCCGGGAAAGTGCGACCCATAAAGTGCGGTCCTGTCACCCCGACTCATGGATGTGTGGCAAGGGCCTCTCCTGCCCGTCCACGCCTCAACATAATCCTTTGGATGCCTTACCGGCGCATCCCACCACATTTCACACACGGGTACCCTTGGGCCGACCCGTCTCAAGACTGTCGGGAACTCAGGTCCACCTCAACCAGGGTGGTACCGCCTGTCCGTCCAGTCCCGTCTTTCACATGTAAACAATTTCAAGTTAAAGTAACTGTGTGTTTATACACCAAGTGGATATCCGAGGAATCACCCTCGATGGATGCCACTCGAGGTATGTGTATGGCAAGAGTCGCTATCGATAAATGGGAAGGAGGAATCACCCTCGATACCCATGACCGATTAGCTACGCTACAGAATTAACACCGGGAGTGCTAAGTGAGGTATCACCCTCGGCACTCGATAGTAGCTCTGCAGTGCCATACGTAAGGGGTGTGCGGTGATGTGAGGGGCCTGGCTAGTCGGTCGGTTGACCGAGTCTTCGGGTCTTCGAGTCGTCGAGTCGTCGATAAAGCAGCAGGGGCAACTGGGACTAAGGGGGGTCACAGGGGATTCATTGATCAACCTATACTAAACAGTTGCTATTGTTGCAGGTATAGTAGTAGTTTATCAAAAGCAGGCTATGCATCAGAATAGGAGCTAACTAATACAGTAGCAAAATCTAATGCAAGAATGAGAGGGAAAGGAATGGGCGATATCGGAATGATCAAGGGGGGTTGCTTGCCTTGCTGCTCTGCGGCAAAAGGCTGATCGTCGGCGGTGTAGTCGTACCCGGCAGTACCGTCAGTCTCGGGGTCTACCGGAGAGAAGAGGGGGGAAGAAACAATAAATATAAGCAAACATATGCATCACGATGCATGACATGACAATATGCAGGGCTAGGCATGCACTAACGCAGTACTACACGTGTTAGACAGAGCGGGAGAATATCTGACGATTTTTCCCGGGTCTTTGGATTTATCGGACAGACGATCCGAAGGGGAAAAGCTCCATGTTTGCTATGCTAGGAGCATGTGACAGACGAACGGATAGCGTATCCGGATTCGTGGGATTTTTCTGATCAACTTTCATGTATAAAACTTTTTCATCTGAGCTACGGTTTATTTTATATGAATTTTCAAAGTTTTAAAGAATTTCTAGAATTATTTATTTATTTAAATTCGAATTTATCCAGAATAGTAAATGATGACGTCATCATGACATCACCATGATGTCAGCAGGTCAACAGGGGCTGACCAGAGTCAAACCTGACATGTGGGGCCCTACTGTCATAGACACAGAGCTTAATCCAGCGTTTATTTTAAACTAAACTAATTAGCTAGGGGGTGGTCCCACCTGTCACTGAGTGATTAACTCCTTAATCTAATTAACAATTTAACTAATTCATTTTAAGCTAATTATGGGGAGGGCCCCACCAGTCAGTGACTGGGCCAGCCCAGTCAGCACAGTTGACCAGGTCAACTGGTCAACTGGGGCCAGTGGGACCCAGTTGCAGTGGCACAACGATTGGGCCCGTGGTTGCCGCGTCAGCGCCACATCGGACGGCGACCGTTGTCGCGCCGGCGAGCTCGTACGCAGCGGAGGCTCGCCGGACTTGGCCAGAAAACGGCCACAGACGACCGTTTGCCGCGGGGCTTGGCGCGTTCGGAAGCTAGCGATGGGTCGCATCTAGTGGGGGTGGTGGCGTCGCCAGAGATGCACCGAAGTGACGGCGGCGAGCGCGGAGGCGGACGACGGCGCTCGGGCGTGATGGCAAACGGCGACACGGGCGCGCTCGAGTCAAATGGATAGGCTAGAGAGCATCTACGCGCGCGGGCGAGCACAATGGGCACTAGCCCGAGACCATATGGTCATCGGAGGCTCGCCGGCGACGAGCTCCGCGGCGATGCGCTCGGGCGTGAGCGAGGCGACGGCTACGACGGTGGGAAGAGGACGGGGGAGAGGGGGAGAAGATGCAGCAGCTCACAGTGGCCCTGCAGATGTGCGAGAGTGTGCTCGGGGAAGGGCGACGACGGCGATGCGGGTGGCCAAAGGTGGAATACGACGGCGTCGTGGGCGTTGCGGTGGCTCCGAGCTCCAGCAGCGAGGCGTAGGCGACGGAGTCGAGGTCGGCGGTGACGCTGGACACGACGGAGCGACGAGGCGGAGGCGGTGGCCGCGTGCGTTACGGTGGCGGCGCCATGGTTGCGCTCGGGTGCGGTGGGGAGACGAGGGAGAGAGGGAGTGAGGCGGCTAGGGTTCGCCCACGGGGTCGGGGAGGGGTCCTTATCCCCTCCAGAGGCGCGGACGAGGCCGCTGTCGACCAGGGAGAGGGGGGGCCTGGCGCGGCGGCAGCGGCGCGGGCGGTGAACAGAGGAGGGAGACGAGATGGGGAGTGGGCTGGGCCGTCCTGTAGACATAGGCCCAGGCACAGTGGGCCTCTTTTCCTTTTTCTAATTTTCTTTTTCTGTTTTCGTTTTCTGTTTTCTGTTTTATTTATTCTTAGCAATAATTTCCTATGGCAAAAATGTGCAACTTGGTCCAAATAATACCTTGCATTATTAAGTGTGGCCACAAAAGATTGGGCACAACAATAATTTAGTTTATTTTTGTTCTATTAATAAAAAGCATTTAATTAATTGTTTTAACTGCTGTTTTATTTGTTTTATGGTATTTAACCACTTTATAAAAATGTGGTTTCAACATGACAAATATCCAGAGAATATTTGCCACACTTTGAGCATTTTTGTTTTCATGTTTGACAAAAATTAAATCTTGACTTTAAATTTGAATTTGAATTTGAATAGGATTTGGATTAACGCGAGATTAACAACAGTAACAGTGGTGACATGGCATCATTAGCAAGGGATTACTGTAGCTTAATTATCCGGGCGTTACACAACTCCATGTTCAAATCTTTACTTAATATGAAATACAACACCAAGTTATTGAGGAGTTCAAATGACAACACGGAAGCAAATGGATACATGTCATTAATTGCAGTTCAAATGACAACACGGAAGCAAATGGGTACATGTCATTGTAGTTCAAATGACAAAAGGTTACATAGCATCATGCCAATAAACACCCGTTCGGATTGTCGTACGGTCCCGGGTTGCAACAAGTAACATCCATTCTTTCTTTCACCCATGCCCAACGAGAAGCCTGCTCTGGTAGGGGCGAAAATGGTTGCCTAGCTAACCAATCGATAACCTGGCCATGATTTTGCACTTTAAACTGAGCATGTTCTTCCCTTGTGGTACATAATGCAATTTGCATTGCAAGATCACGCCTACAATCTTTTTCCGCCTTATTGAGCTTGGTTATCTCGTTCTCCTTTTTCTTGATAAAATTTTCCGCCTTCTTACAAAAATAAAAACTTGAAAAGGCTTTCGAAGCCTCGTTCAACGCATCAACGGCTTTGACCCACGCGTTCATCTTTTCCTCGATAAATTCGCGTTCACGCATCACCACCGCCTTAGCGGAAGCCTCAACGTAGATGAACGGTGCCATCCTACATTTTGAGGATTGGCTAGTAAGGTCACCACAGCCTTAATTAATTTGTTATGCAAGTAATCTCTATCATGAGTACTAACCCTAATCATGACTACTAACCCTAATACTAAATACACTAAAAGTAAATGTGTCTGAATTACCAGATCCATAAACTTGGCACAATATTATTTATAAAACTAGGGTTTTCACTAAAGTCAACAACATAGCCATATGAAATAAAGCTAGGGTTAGAAATAAGTAAGCAAATCAATCATAATACATGATTTCAACCAACCAAAAAGAGGGGAGTGGGAGAGGCACCTTTGGTGATGAAAATGCTCCGGATCGAATGGTTAAATCCCAAGCAAATGGAGAGGATCTAGTGGGTGTTTGTGTGGGGGAGAGAGAAGGGAGAGGGGGCTGAGATTGGGGGAAGAAAATGTTTGGGGTGAATGAGTGGCTGGCGGGCCCCACTCACTCACCCCTCCAATATAACCAAGTCCCTGGAACCTACCGCCATGGACCCTGGCGGTAGGCTGTATAACCCCACCGTTAAATCTTTGGCATTCCCGGTTCCAGTACGCCGGACTGGGAATTGCAGGACCTACTGCCATGGAACCTGGCGGTAGGAAAGCAAAGCTACCGCCATGGACCCTGGCGGTACGTCCTGCAATTCCCAGTCCAGCGTACTGGAACCGTGAATGCCAAAGATTTTACGGTAGGGTTATACATCCTACCGCCAGGGTTCCTGGCGGTAGGTTTGCTTTCCAGTTGCCATTTTTTCCCATTATAGTTGTTCCTTTTTCCAAATATTTGGTTTTCATTTGTTCACATAGAAATATAAGCACATAATTTTAACATAGTAAATAAATCAACACGAGCACCAAATAGTTTCACACATAGCTCAACACGAAATAGTTTCACACATAGCTGATACGAAATAGTTTCACACATGGTAAGTAGTTCGACATAGCAAATAGCTCAACACGAGCACCAAATAGTTTCACACATACGAGCACCAACTAGTTTCACACATACGAAATAGTTTGACACATAAGAAATAAGGCAGCAACTAATGCAAGAACTTCACTTGCTCCGTCCCCTCTTGGAGCTACGGTCCTCGTTGTGCTTTGAACGGGTCTCACCCGCCGTCTTCTTGCGCCGAGGAGGACGCGCTCTCTGAAACGGGGATGGACTTGCCCAATCCTTCTTCGGCATATTCCTCTTCTCGAGCTGTGTTGACTGAGTTGGGGGAGGTCCGTCATTATTGTCGTACTCCTCCTCCTCCTCATCGCTCTATTCTTTCTCAATCTCTTCTGCTCGTTCATCATCGTCTTCTTCCTCATCATCTTCTTCTGCTTGTTCCTCGCAGTCTTCTTCCTCTTGATCTTGGTCCTCTTCGTCGTCCTCAACCGTCGCAGAGGAGGTAGCACACCCAAGCAGGCCCACCAGCTTGCGACATTTGTTGACGATCTTCTGTAATAAGGATGAAGTTTATGATTAGAAATGAAAATGAACTTAAGAAAGAATGTAATTGTAGGAGGCTTGATGTCACCTTCATTGTTCCCCTCAACTTGTTCTCACTATCTTGAGTCCCGTGGATAGAACTTAACGCATCCGAGGCCTCAAAAATGGTTTTGTTCAGCTCCGAAGACTGCAACACAATAAATGAGTCACACTGAGGCCGCAAAAATGGTTGAAAACAGATGAACAAAACTTACCATTCTGTTCATGAGGGGTGCATACTCCCGAAAGCCGCCTTTTAGCTCTCTGATGCTGTCATTGTAGGCTTCATTATCGGAGTCGTCATCGTACAGTGCTTCGGCATCTTGTGTCGTCCATTGGGGCCTCAGGCGCACACGATGCTTGATGCCATCATCGTACCACTGCCGGTGCGCCTCGTAGTCATCCCAGTCAATGACTCTCCTCTCCGCATCTTTGCGATATCTTCGCTCGTTCCATTGCTTCACGTATTTGTCATGTGTCTCTCCCCAGTCTATGATCGACTGATTCTTCTGTCTGCTCATACTGCAAGGCATAGGTGCAAGAATGGGAAACATCATAAATAAATGTATGTAGGACATCAAAACGAAAACATGGATAGGGGACAATGTACTCACACGTGTAGGTCCAAGCCACCGGTGTCCAAGCGATCGTCCGGTGGGGTACGTTGCGCCTTACCAAATTTTGCGGCAACATGCTATGGCAAGTGGTATTCGACGGCATAGACACCAATCATGGGCACCATGCAACGCCAACGAAGCCTTTCATTCGTGCACATGACGTTCAGCTGGAACCCCCACTCTCGTTCATTATAGGGCTCCCAATTAACCTAGTACCAAAAAATGGTCAGCTCATGTGAAAGTGTTGTCGGAAAGATTCAAACTCTTGTTCGTATACCTGGTAAGGCGTCAGAGCATCAATCTCGTTGGTGAAGACCTTGTACAAAGCATCGGATGTGCCCGTGTAGACGCCCACCCAGTCCCAAG
This sequence comes from Elymus sibiricus, assembly GCA_039707655.1. Taxonomy (NCBI): domain Eukaryota; kingdom Viridiplantae; phylum Streptophyta; class Magnoliopsida; order Poales; family Poaceae; genus Elymus; species Elymus sibiricus. Next base: position 90,179,297 of record CM077669.1, read on the forward strand.
CGTACGCGACGGTCGGGTAGCAAGTTTCGTCGTCATCTTTGCCATAGTCATCCCATTCCCGCGGTTTAAGTTTCTCCCGACGCCCCACCGGGATTCGCTCCCATATCCAAACGGAAAGGGCCCAGGCACATCCACACATACCAGATTTCGCTTCCGTCCTCTGGGTTGCGTCGTCAAGCTACAAAACACGTGTTGATCATCAGATGGCATAATTTAAAACAACATACATCAATAAAAAGACAGTGAGATATTCTCTTACCGAACGGTATAGGTAGGCGAGGCCGGCAGACCCCCAGTTGTACCCTGCATCCCAATCCTTTAGGAAGTAGAGATACATCCATAGGGCTGTGTCCCCAGAGCAGTCTGCAAACATGACCTCTGTGAGAAGATACCACAAGTAAGCCCTGGCGTATTGCTCCACCACCCGGGGTTCGACGTCTTGCGGGCACTTGCTCCGGTACTTCAAGAGCCAGGGAAGCGGTACGCCGGAAGTCCGGTTAGGCTTAGCGGGAGGGCAGTCGCCGATAAGGGCGATAACCCTATCCTCCCAGTTCCTCCTGTCCACTCGACCGGTGAGAGCGCGACCATCGATCGGTAGGGCCGTAATCATCCCCCAATCCTGGAGGGTCTCATCTCCCCACATGGAAGATGGAAACTGTGCGTCTCTGGCCGCCACCGGTCGATCAAAGCTGTGAGAGCTGAGTGGACGAGCGTCGGCAGCTTACGCTTGAACTGCAGGACGAAACCCAGCAGTCGGGCTCTCCTGAAATACGGCGCATAGCGCTCGTCGTACACCATCTTGACGGTCGTCCCGTGACCCCTCATCCGCAGTGGCGGGAGCATCTGCCAAAATGAATACACAAGTACTTAGTAACTTATTTTCATGAATTTGAAAGATTGGGTTAAAGAATGGTAATTACCACTCCATTCTCAATGAAACGGGCACGATGACCCTTGTCGAACGCAGGGTCAAGATGGGTATACTTAGTTCCGATGTGGTCCGCAAGAGGTCGCCTCCTAAAAATAATTGCATAAACATAAACATATATAAGCATAGGCTTAATTAAAATAGCATAAGCATAAATAAACAAACACTATTAACAATTTTTATTCATTCAATTTGAAAACATGATTCTCATAAGCATGATTGGTTTATTAATTTTGCATAAGATTGTTTGAACATTAATAATTCATTTCTTCTATTTGTAAAAAATAAGTAAACAAATACAATCTTTCTCCATCATCCACTATATGCATATGGTTGATTCATATCACTTCAAAACAAACCTCTGAATTCATTCCTTCAATATGCATGATATGAATATTTTTTTTACATGAACTAGGGTTCATCATGGAGTTTATCATGGAAATACATATAATCTCTCAAACAAATACATAGAAGTTCATATTCAAGCCCATGTAACATCTACAATCAAACTAAAACAAACTAGGATTACAAAATTAAATTCTAGTTCACAAATATGGTGGACTCTTGAATCAAATAATGCATCGAATCGGAAGCGAATGGAGAAAAACTAATTGGAGGGATCGGAGGAGCTTACTTTTCCCGTTTCGGAGGCATCTCGATCCGCAAAAATGGTGGAGAAACGGAAGAGATCCGAGGGGGAGAGTGGAGGGGACGAGAGAGGTTCCCCCTCTCTGTTCTTCAGCCGCCGCGGGTGGGGTGGGGAGGAGATGGGGGAGGGCGAACCGGGCGCCTCGGGGTTATAAGGTCCAGACCCTACCGCCAGACACTGCGGCGGTGGGTTATCACTGCCTACCGCCAGCTTATCTGACGGTAGGTTCGTGCAAAGTAACGACGACCGTAAGTTACACGCTGACGTGGATTAGTCAGCTACCGCCACAGGGTCTGGCGGTAGCCTGTGCACACCCACCGCTGCCGGCTTTGGCGGTAGGAAAAAGGGTCAGATCAGGAATTTTTTACCAACCGGGGTCAGATCCAGCTAAAAGATGCAAAAAGGGTCAAAACAGTGATTTTTGCCTCATGAGGTGTGCACTCGATGGCCTCGTCGCGGCGTCGCCTCGATTCCAGCCCAACAAAAGCGCCAGCAGGCCTAGTAGCACTTAGTTCTTTTTTTCTATTATTAGACCTACATAAAAAATTTGGGCCCCCCAGAATTTTGGGCCCTTTGCGGGCCGCACATGTGGAACCACTATGGGCCCAGTCCTGTCACCTACTCACCTGGGACATCCGACCAGTGCATTGAGAATCTACCTAGGGTTTTGTCTTCCTCTCGGTGGCACCATAGTTGCTGTTGTGAATCATTTTCCCCGGTGGGAAGGATTCAGGCTGATCCATGCATGGGTGATACTTGATCGCTGCCCAGCCTTGGTCCTGTCCGGTTGAGGGGCAAGGATTCTAGGGTTCTTCCGCCTAGAGAAGCTTTTCATTGGGCTAGAGTTCACACAATGGATGCCAGCACCACAGGATCGGGGCTCAACATGTGTGAAGTGGAAGCGATGTTGTGGGATCTGGGCATACACGAGGAGGATCTTGACGATGTCATGGTGGAGGATGAAGATGTGATCCCCGCAGATAAAACTACATGGATGGCAATTGCCAGGGTGCACATGGGGAAATCGTACGACCAAAATTGGTTTTACAAAAACATGCGAGTTGCATGGGATTTGGCAAAGCAGTGAAAATCCATCCTCTGAAGGACAATCTGTATACCCTTCAATTTGCATGTCTTGGTGATTGGGAAGAGAGAGAGTCATGGAGGGAACGCTCTTATGCTGGAAGCGTATGGTGGATTCAGCAAGCCCTCCTCTTTTGGTGAACACTTTGGAGATTTGGACTCAAGTTCATGATCTACAAGATTGGTATTATCCTTCGTTGAAATCCGTTGCTTCCAAGGTGGGAGAGTTTGTCTATGCTGAACCTAAATCACATGATTTTGAGGCGATTTTTTCAGAGTAAGGGTCAAGATCAATGTCAATAAACTTCTAAAGAAGAGGTGACACCAGTTCGCGGCAAGAAGCGGGAGGAATTCTGGGTAAAGTATGAACGTCTGCCACATTGGTGCGTTGTTCACATGTGCCCTTGGCTAAAGTTTTTGTGTGCGTTCATTCTTCTATTTTGATGTAGTCAATCTTTGGGATAAATCTAGCAATTCTTGGCTTCCATGTTGGGCTCATACTCTTTGAGTTTTTTCCACAAGTTTTTGCTAATCGGGCTTCGGATGCAATTTAACTCTTAAGGGATGGATGAGGGGGTCATTAGGGCAACTCCAACGCGTCAACCTGGGCATAAAAACCGAAGACCGAAAACCAAACCGATAAAGACCGAGACCAAACCGATAAAGCCCGAAGTTGAAAAGACCAAATAAAAATTGGTCACCATAAATGAAAGACCGATTGAACTTAGGTCGAATCGATCATCATATTTTCCTGACCGAATAACATAGACCGATATAAAAGAAGCACACACACTATCTAGGCCTAGTTTTTTTGAGAGAAGCTTAGACCCAACCCAGTTCTCTCATGTCTCGTCCTCCACACATGCGTGCACCTGGTCACCTACTCACCTAGGACAATGATCAGTGCATTGAGAATCTAACTAGGGTTTTGTCCTCCTCTCGGTGGTGCCATCGTCGCCATTCAGAATCGTCCCCACTACTTTGTTTTCCCCAGCATGAAGGGCTAATCCAGGGGCGATACTTGATCGCTGCCCTGCCTTGGTCGTGTCTGGTTGGGGGGGGGGGGGGGGGGGGCAAGGATTCTAGGGTTCTTCCCCCAACGAGCTTTTAATCGGGTGAGAGTTCACACAATGGATACTGCCGCCACGGGGCCGGGGCTCAAATCGAATGAAGTAGGCGATGTTGTGGGACCTAGGCATACATGAGCATAAACTTCATGTCGTAGTGGTGGAGGATGAAGATGTGATCCCCGTGAAAGCAATTAGATGGATGGCAATTGCCATGGTTCACATGGGAAAACCCTACAACTAGTATTGGTTTTACAAAAACATGCGAGTTGGTGGGATTTGGCGAAGGAGGTAAAATTCAGTCATCTAAAGGACATTCCGTATATCCTTCAGATTGCATGTCTTGGTGATTGGGAAAGAGCCATGGAGAGAGGACAATGTACGTCCAGAGGGAACGCTGTTATGCTGGAGCCGTATGACGGATTCACTCTGATTCCTCTTCAAGATCGATCACATGAAAAATTGACATACTCACACGTGGATGAAAAACTTAACATGTCGCGCCCCTCAATTTTTATTTTCTATTTTTTCATAACTCCACAATGTAATCTCAAGCCTCGGCATGTATATATACACAACCAGGTGAGTTGGCCGATTTTACCTTGACGCGTGCTAGACTCAAAACTAGAACTCGTACGTGAGCTTAGCACACACGGACAAACCTAGACCTAACCAGACATAGACTCCTAATCTTCTACTCCCTCCATTTGTAAAGTGTTGTAAATATAAGACGTTTTGATAGTTCAAATTAAACTATACCAAAACGTAGTATATTCGACTAAAGGTCGAACTGATCATACAACTAGTACACATATCCTAATCACCGGCCACGTTGATTACAATTAGCTTAAAACTATTTGCATTAGGATAAGAATTGGATTCAAGTTGATGATCTACCAGATGGATACCGTCTATGCCAAACCTCCCGCATTGGTCTGGACCATGCCGTCCGGACCGCGGAAGCCATCCAACGCGGTCCTGTATCGCTTCGCGGGGCGGTCCGAAAGCGATTTCTCCCGCAAACCAAAGACAAACGCGGGTTGGTTTGCAGGAGTTCGCACCGCTACTTTGCCGGATTCTCACCGTCCTGGCCCTCCAAAAACCCCTCACACCCTCCCACGCGAAACGATCAGCACCGCTCCACAGCGTCAGTGCCCGCATTCATGGCCGGCCAGAGCGGACGCGACCGCTCACTGGTGTCGGCATTGAAGCGGCGGGACGACCGAGAGAGCGCCGCCCGCGTCGCTTCCCGGTGCAGGCGACTGCTGCGCGTTGAAACGACACGCCGTCCGGCCGCCGTCCATCTGCCGCTCACATTGATGGCACGCGATTGCCGAGGCGTCTGCTCCGGCGCCACCGTCCGTCCATAAGCCGTCCGACATTGCTATATAAACCGTTGGCCCGTCCATAGCCACGGTCATCAGCCTCCGATCCCTCTCCCAGCATGGATTCCTCCCCCGCAAGAACTTTGTGGGACGGGCTCACGCCGGAGCAGAAGAAGGAGGTGGCCGACATTGCTGCCCGCTGGCGGGCCGGCAGGAAGCCGGAGGACGTCGACGTCCCAATGGAGGATGCGACCGACGACGACGCGGCGCTGCCCTCGTCTTCCTCCTCCGTCGCACCACCCTCCTCCTCCGCCGTGCCTCCCTCCTCATCCGCCATGCCTCCCTCACCGGTGCACTGCACCATGACCATTGCCGAGGCCCGTGCCCATTACATGGACATAGTGCGGGAGGAGCGGTTCCTGGAGGCGTAGGCCGACACCGCCTAGAACCACACCCTTCTCCAGGAGCACCTATAGGCGGAGGAGCAGCTCGTTGCCGGCAGGGCGGTCGCGCCCGACGCTGACCTAGTGGAGCAGGAGGCGATCTGGACTCCTTCCACTCTGCACGCGCGAGATTCGCCTTGCGCGCTGGCGGTACAAGCATCGGGTGGCAGTGGTGGCGGCCACGGCCAAGGACGACGACAACGATGAGGGCGTACCGCTGTTCGGCGACACCCGACGAGGATGAGGAAAACACCGAGGCTGCCCCAACGAAGACAACGTGTCCACGGGCGTCGCCGGCAGCGACAAAGAGTAGCACACGGGAGGTCCCAGATGCTCAGGTCCCAGGAAGGCCACCGCTCTTCCCCTCCCGTCGATGCCAAGCTTGGTGGGTTGAATATCGGCGGCCAATTAGTCGCTTGGCGGCAATGTGGAGGCCTCCGAAGAGGAGGTTATGGAGGCGGAGCTGGAGAGGGCCAAACTTGAGTTCTCGAGGTTCATGGCCGGACACGGGGAACGAGCGCCAGCGATAATTTAGACTAGGTATTAATTATACATCTCTATATCCGGAGTGATGTAAATATAATGAAATCCGTCGTGTTTGCATGAAATCCGGCTGTGTTTGCATGAATTTCGTCCGGTTGGTTTGAGTTTTTGTCAAAATGTATGCAGCTACGGTTGGATGGCGTCCTCCCGTATCCGTGTCCGCGGACGGATGCGGGAAGAAATTTGTGGATTACCATTAGAGATGCCCTAAGACCGTTGTTCAACAAGCAACAGTCCAAAGGCCGGCGAGGACGGGCATACAGGAGAGTTCGAGGACTCAGGCTCGACCATGTTAGAAAAATGAGATCCGTGCGCACTAGCACTCAAGATATATTTAAAGAACATTACTTTCTATATGCATATTAAAACGTCTACAACCTGACGCCCCATATCCTCCACCAACGTGTGGGCGGGCTGCCCGGTCACTGATCGGATGCAAGGTTGCTGTTAAGCTTCATGCACTAGCCAACACAATCAAAAGTCCGAACTGATTGAAAGGGCTAGACAATCCACATATACACTTCAACACCCCCCTCACGTGTGACATGGAAAGTCAACACATGGATAGACTCAGAGGTATGGCTCAAGAGGCCTATACATGGACAAAAGGGGGCAGTAGTAATTTTTTAGATAAACTGTGAAAGTCGGGACTTGAACTCAAGACCTTGGCTCTGATACCATGCGACTTAGCAAATCCGGCCCAAATTTCCAGACCGACCGGCACTCCCCATACCCGGCCCATATATGGGGCGGATATAGGGATGCCCAAACGTGTGCACCATGTAGGACTGATCGCTAGGGCCCACACCCTCTTCTCTTCTCTTTCCTCTATCGTACACTCAACCGTCATTGGAGTTCCGCCATCATCATTGCTCTGCTCTCATCCCCAACCCAGGGCTTCACCACCAGAGGCCCCAACCCACACTGTCGTTCATTGTGCCGCAATCGGCCAAGGTCACCATCCCCGGACGCCGCTATGGTACATCCAACTCCCCCGTATATACACCTTGCGTTCTATGTGTTAGATGAAATGTCCAAGCTGGTTTGTATTCTTTTGATCACTGCTTCTAGGTCATCGATGGATTCATCATGAATGATGGCTATGGGAACCCCTACCTTCACGAATTCATATTCAATGAGTTCGTCGCGTCGTCGGATTTAGATGACAAAGATGCTGCAATGATGATGATGGGCATCCAAGATGAGATGGAAAAGGCAGAGGAGCACACCCCGAACTTCAAGGGTTCCATAAAGGGCTGGAGAGTTATCCCCCACGATAGGATTTCCGCTGCACGTATTATGTACACGAACTATTGCACGGCGGACCTATCATACCATGAAGGTTTCTTTCGACGTTGCTTCCGAATGAGCAGAGATTTGTTCTTGCGTGTAGTTGCTGTCATGGAGAAGGCTGATGACAACTTCAAGCCGAGGAAGGATTGTTGCGGAAAACTTTCTTTATCTCCTTTGTAGAAATGCACGATTGATCTCAAGATGCTTTCTTACGGTAAGTCCGTAGATGCAATTGACTCTGAATTTGGATGGGAGAGACCACAATGCGATTTGCAGTGGTGAAGGTTCTTGGACCAGAGTACCTGAGAGAGCGAACTATGGAGGACATAGAAAAAATTGTTGGTAATTCAAGCATCAAGAGGATTCCCTAGTATGTTGGGTTCAGTTGATTGCGTGCACTGCCGATGAAAGAACTGCCCAAAAGGTTTGCGTGGGCAATACCAAGGTCATGCCAAAGAAGTCACCATCATACTTGAAGCAGTGACATCAAAGGATTTGTGGATTTGGCATGTTTCTTTGGCATGGTAGGTTCGTGCAATGACGTTAATGTGCTCCAACTATCTCCTTTATTCAAGAGATTTTGTGATGGGGAAGCTCCACCGTGTAACTACACTGTCAATGGACACAACTACAACATAAGTTACTAGCTTGCTGATGGTATCTATCCTTAGTTGGTCGTGTTTGTGAAGACCATACCTGATCCCCAAGCCAGCAAACAAAGCCAGTTTGCAATAAGAGGCAGAGCACATGGCTAACTTTCTAAAGATGCATCGAAAACTGTGAGATCAAGAGGTGCATACGCAACTTCTGAAGGATCTTGTGGTGCATATGTGGATCCACGTTGGAAAACAATAAAATTTTCTTTTAATTTATCAATTATGCACTGCAAAAATGTTTTATGTTCCAAATATGTTTGGATTATGTATTCTTAAGTACGAATAATTTGTATTTGTGTGCACTACTCATTGTTTGGTCAAGATGACTGACATGCATGTATTTGCATGTATTTGATGTTTCAAAAGTAAGGATTGTGGTTGCAAATTGAGTTATTTGAGAGCTGCCTGGTCATTATCCGCGGGTACGCCTGGGTGCGTCTATGGACGAACGTATAGGTCCCCCGATTAGGCAACTCCGTTTGTAGATGCTCTTAGGATCCTAAACCACATGACCTTGTTTCTCTTGCTATTATAGTAAAGACAAGAGGTGGGTTTAATTTAGGATTATTTCTTATGATCCTATTTCTCTTGCTAATTGCAGTGATAAGTCTTTGCTACACTAATTTGAACGTATTTGTTTTATTCGGTGTTTCCATTGGGAAATAGCTGCAAAAAATCTAGGTAATGGGCACTGCCAGTGAAACGTTTGAAATGTACATGCCATTGTCTTTGCATTCTTTGCGTTGCAACCTTCATATGAAGGCAGTCTTGCATATTGCAGGCCGCGTTGGAGGCATTTGAGGCCGCACGGGCAAAAACCATGTCCGAACAGGAGGAACGGCAGCAGGCTAAAGTGGCGGCTAGAGAGAAGCAGGCGGTCCAACAGACAGAAGCAATTATGACCGAAAAGACGGAAAGAGAGAAGCTCACGTCCGATTTACATGTGATTACTTTCCCATATTAACTGATTGACCAACTTGGAACAATGCTGATGTGTCGACCCTCGTCCTCTGTAGGGGTTATGATAAATGTGGGTTGAAATGTTGCGCGGCACCCCTCATACTCTTCCTCCTCCTCCAGGATTGTCATGATGTGTCGAGCCTCGTCCTCCTCCTCTTTCATGTTTGCCAAGTTCGTCCATCCGGGGGCTCGGTAACGTCTATCATATGCCGTGCCCTACTGTCTGCCGAGAGCGGTACTTGGCTTACATATCTTTTTCCGTGATCATGTGTTCTAGTACTCGGCAACCACAAAGAATTCGGTAACAATGATTTTTCCAGTAGTGTTGCATTGCTATATTGTTTTCTGAGCACTTTATTTTACTTCTTTTGCAAGTTTATCAGTCTCCCAATGCATCAAGTCTGTTAATTTGCCCATGCAGGCATTCTGGATTTTAGACTTAACCAAAGTCTAGTTCTTAAGAGAAAGAATCCCACCATGTGCGTCATTTCCTTTGAGTTATAATATAATATAATATAACTATATATTAAAGCTGCTAAGCAGGGGCTCCTTTCATGAGTTCCCAATTTAGTTAGCACACTCTCTCCGGTGGACACGTGGCTCTGGATTTTGCTATTATTTCTGAGTGTTTACTACTGTTTTTAATACAGTACAAGCAGATACTCATATATACACATATAGACTTACTCTATGAACGCATGCACGTATACCCTACACTTATGAAAATATTTAAGATATAAAGCCAACACAACAATTTGAGATTGAAAAAAACGACTCCTTCCCCTAAACGAATATTGCCATAGAACCAGAAATAAATCCACAAAAATGTGAGCACCAACGCGAACGTAGATGCTCACATAGATTTTTTTTATTTTGTTCATTATTGGGTTTTTTGTATTTGTGTTAGCTATCTCTTTCACACAGTACAACGTAAATGCTCGCATATACGCACATACACTCATCTCTAAGAACACATGTACGCACATCCTGTAATTACGAAAACCTTCAAGATACTAATCCGATACAACATTTTAAGATTGGCGCTAATATTGTTAGCTACTAAGTTAGCGCTGATGTCATGTGTTTGAAGTAGTTTGGATTGAGTGCATTCCGAGCTAACACATGGTGGTTTTTTGTTTGGTTACTACTAGGTTTTTCTTTTGTTCCTGCTACTGTTTTCAACACGGTACAACATAGATGATCGTATACACTCACTCACGTCTATGAACGCATGCACGCACACCCTACCGTATAACGCTATAGAAAAGCCTGAAATAATCCAAAAAATGCGAGCACCAGTGCCAAGATAATACAATACAGATGCTGACATACACACATCCCTATAAATGCACACAACTGTATACCCTACCATATAACATTGTGAGCAGTACAAGGTGTAGCATTCTTTATTCATTCTGCCTTCTATATAAAGTTAGGTTAATTATGATGCGATACATAGCAACTTTTTCTGCAGGACAACATAGAATAAGCAAATCAAAGAGTATCCATTCAGACTCTTAGAATTATGCTTGATTTTTGATTGATAATGCATCTCTAATTCTGTTGCTTATGCATGGTATTTATCACGACAAAGGGTTATGAGATGCAACAAATCTTATTCAAAATACCGTGTATAAAAAATCGTCAATGCACTGTAATACCAAAGGTTTCATTTATCTTTTACTATTTTGTAAACTAAAATTTGTATGCATTACAGGAAAGAATGACATTGTTGTTAATTCACTTTTCTGATGTTTTTCCTTTTTCTGTATCTTGCTCCGATCACTAATACAAATTTCCATCTGTTGAAGGATGGGGTATTATCTATAAAATGAGATTTTATAATGTATACTAGAACAATTTTCCTTCGGTTCGAAGGAAGCTTCATTTTGTACAACGTTTGGTTGAACAAACTTTGACTATCATAGTAGGAACAATTTTGGCTGGAATATTTAAGATATATAGGTTAGTGACTATAACCATGAGTGAACTGTTTTTTTGATACCTTTCGGTATTTATCTAAATTAAATTGACTTTCACATTGCTAACTGTCAGCTCGCTTATCCACTGCCTTCTTTTATTCTATAAGAAAAACAACACAACCACACACGCGTGCTTCACGACGGGTGCGGCGTGCCGCCGTGCCTCCGCCTGCTAGTTAGGGTTAAGGGCCTGGGTTTAGTTCTGCTTTTGTGGCTTACGGGCCTACCATGAAGTATGGTTGGTAGCAATATAGACTATTTTTTTTATCATCGAATGTAAATACTCATAGCATCTAGACCTATGCTTAATCATACAGTACAACTACTAATTCCATGTCTTTGTGTGCTGTTTTCATCTTTGTGGCACATCGTCTTTTACATATTACACCAGCCTAACTATCTACGACAGCATATAGAAACATGTACGGAAATAGATACGCCTCAAAAAAAAATGTACAGAGATAACGCAACAACTCTTGCCTCTTAGATAAAAAAACCAAGGTAGTTTAAGAGTAACACCACATTATTTGGCATACACTTCAACGACAACTTATGTCTCATGCGCCATTTGGCGCAAATCTAGTGTTTTGACCTGGATTTGTAGATTCTACGACTCCCGGCGAAATTCAGGCAATTTATCTGAACTTGAAGCGCGTACGCACACTGGACACGTGTTACATCTCGAACTGTGCGTACACGAGTCAGTAAATCGATGAACCTGTGATTTTTTTATAAGTAATCTCGATTTTCTTGTTCTTCTTCAGCCTTCGTGTCATCCCGAAAATGCATGCACCCGAGGTGCGCTGATCAAGAGGAAGCCGCATGGATGATCCCGCCGCGGCCGCCGGCGCCTTCTTTCGGCGCCCCGGGCCGCTGTGGCCCCATAAGTCCGGCCGTGGGTGGATGGGTCCTGTTGCCGCCAGCGCCTTGACTCGGTGGCGCCGCTCTTGCCGCCGCACTCATCATCTCTAGCGGGACGGGAGAAGCCTCATGGATGATCCCACCCTGGCCGCCGGCGCCCTCTGCAAGCGCGCCTGGCCGCTGCGGCCCTGGGGCGGCGAATGGCGTACGGATCGCCCCACCGGCGCCTTCCCTCGATGCCGGGAGCGCCCTCATGAACTGGCTGGGGAGGGACGACACGTACCGGACCAGCTGGAGGAGGAACGAAGGCGAAGGCGACGCCATCGCTGGTCTTAGCTGTGGCGAAGGTGGAACGAGCGCAAGCTTCTGGCCCGTGCAACGGTCCTTTCTCCGTCGTCCCTTAATGGGTCGCTAGCTGTGTCTCTTTTGCATAGACGCCGCTGACGAGCTCTATTTACGGGGGCCACGTCGTGGACGCGCGCGGTGCAAGCGCTGGGGCGTCCCAAGTTAGCGACTGAACCCGTCCGAGCCACCAAGACGTATCGGCCGCGTGGAATGGAATGCTCCATCTCCGGTCGCTTGCGACTCGCTTGAACTCCGAGACTTTGAATGGATCCAACGTATATGTACGGTTCAATTTAACGGCGTGGATGCGTTCGTGTGGACGCGGCTCAGGTGGCAATTAGTCGATGGCGATTAGCTGAAGCGCCCACAGCATGCACATGCACTTCACTGCCTCGACCCATTGAATGGTTAACAAAGAGAATGGGGCGGTAAATGGTCATGTTGAAGCAATTCTGTTTGATGTATACCCTTGGTTGAACTGGAACCACGCTTGTGAGCGAGGGCACCAAGCGGCAAGGTTTCTCTTACCGGCCGCGGCTGCTTCCGGTCTTCCTTGTCTCCTGCAGCCTTAGGGACATGGAGGCGCACCGGATCCTGGTCTTTACCGTTGGGAGGGCTCCATTTTTAGATTTTGTTTTTGTTTTGTAGGGTTTGTGTCCTTTCTAGGAAGGCGGGACGGCGACGACTCTCTGAAGTTGAAATAAGGTTTTTGCGCATAGCCCATGTCTCGACGGTGCTTCTAGCATCGTCCACGGCATGTGGAGGTTTGTCTCCCGGTGGATCTCGCGGGATTCTATCGGCGTTTGCCTTCGATGGATCCACTTAAATCAAGCATCCGTCAGTGTTAGTGTGTCTACATGTTGGTTCCTTCTGGCCTATGCTTCTTTTTATCGCTGGCGATTGTTGTTCTGGTGCACTGGTCCTAAGGAGCATTAGCACGATGACTTTCTGATTGTCTACTTCAACAAGGCTTTCCCGGATCCGATGAAGGAGGGGCGAAGATGGAGACGCACCTTCGGCTAGCTCTTGTGGTTGTAGTTGCCGCTAAGTGGTCTACGGACCTGATGTAATTTTTTTACTTCTTGTGTGCTTTGTATTGTCTTGACATTTGATGCATAGATCGGAGGTTCCCCCCCCCCCCCCCCCCCCACAAAAAAAAGGTTGTTTTGTGTCCTAATTGAAGATTTCAAGCCACCCATCTTTTGGTGACATAGTGTTACGGTGTATCTTTTATTCCATGACTGTGCAGAGTGGCCTACCCATTCCAGGTGCAATCCCCTCGTTGTATTCCTAGCACATGGACTGAGCAATGTCTCATAGACTGGCCCGCCTAGCTCTCCCTTCTTTATGTTGCATACTTGGCCACTGTTGCCTTGTTTGAATGGTTGCCGATTTTTAAATGTGCTCATACCTTCTTTGCCGATTTTTAAATATTTGGTAGGGCTGGACTAAGCCCTTGCTTCATCAATTATCTACTGAATGACCAAAATATTTTAGCTCCTCTTACAAAACTAGATAATACCTTGCACACAGTGATGTAAAAAAAAAGGTTAATTATCCTTTTGCCCTCAGTGGTGTCCATGAACCCAGTTTTGCCCTCAGTTGCGAATCGTGCTCACCTAGTCTGTGCACAGCTACTCGTTCCGTGAGTATTGCCGTCTCCGTCAGGTCAACGTGTTTGACTCGGCCCTTACGGGTGGGACCAGGCGGCAGGCGGAGACGCGCTACACGATCAGACCGTTGCCGGCCGTTGCTCTCGTGGCTTGTGGGACCCAGCAGAGAGCCGTTGCTCTCGTGGCTCATGGGACCCAACAGAGAGCCGTTGCTGGCCGCGGGTGTGCGATAAAAGTGGCGGCGCGTGTAGGAGATATGGCCAAGAGGCAATAATAAATGTTATTATTTATTCCCATGTTCCTAATTAAGTTTATATTTCATGCTATAACTGCAATGATGCCATGGTATGGTACACCCAACCATGTTATATCTTTTCTTAACATTTGGAATATGGGGCTTGTGTAAAAGGTTACAAACCTATTCCAAATCAGACAAGTGCTACTTTGTAGGTTATCCCAAGTTATTGGGTCTTCCCCCACCACTATACCGAGGCTAAGGTTTTTGCCACAAAGAACGGTATGATTTTTGAAGAAAATTGTTCTTTCAAAAAGGTGAGTGGGAGAACAGTGCAACTCGACGAGATAAACACTATCTTCGTCATCAGATCAAAGGAAAGAGACCTTGGAAGTAATTCCAGAGTTTCCTACTGCGACTGATACGGAAGCCTCTACATGAGATGTATGGACTTCGGTCGAACTTGCAGCTAAACCACGTAGGAAAAACTCATGCAAACCTCTCAGGTGCACATACGATATATTGTTATTAGACAACAGTATACCTACGATACACAAGGAAGCGTTGATGGGCCCTGACTCCGGAATTGGCTAAATGCCAATACAATCCGAGATAGTTTCCATATAAGTGATTCAAGATTAAAACCTTGATACACCTTTCGGAAGACTTAGAGTCTAACGAATATTCATGAAACTATAAACTGATGTGGATAAAATGTTTTATCCATAAAGCTCGACTTGTTGCAATAACAAGTTCAATGAGTTGACTACGATGAGGTTGTTTCACCGTAGCGATGCTTAAAGTCGGTTCTGGTTGAACTATCAATTAATACATATTTCAATCATGAGATATGAAACATGGATGACGAAAGAATTTCCATGAAATGGGAAACAAACTAGGATTTGTATGTGATACAGTCCAAAGTATTTTGTCGATCCAAAGGATGCTAGTGAGTATGCAAACTTCAGAGTTCCAGCAATGGACAGAAGAGAGCAAAATGGAGTTGGAATCTTTGTTTTGATGAAATGATCAAAAGAGTTTGATTTCATCAATGGATAACGAAGATGCTTGTGGTTTCAAGAAAGTAAGTGGGAGCATAATAATATTTCTAAAAACCTTGTGTGCTTGACACATTGTTAATTGGAAATAAATTTCTTGACACGAATTATGACTTCATTTGAAAATAGTTTTCGATGAAGTGCTTGGGCTAAATAGCCTTGCTATTAGGCATAATGATCTATGGAGATAGATTTGCCTAATGGGGCTAAGCAAAAAAAATTCATATTGACAAGATGCTAAAACCATTTAGCACTAAAACCGCCAAGGAGTGATTCTTGCCGAAGTCACATGGAAAGAGTTTTATAAGACTCGGTGTCCCAAAACATTGATGAGCAAAATAGATGATGGAGATTCCACACACTCTTGTGTTTGGATTAATCATGTATTCCATGGTATGTAAAACAACCAGATATGTCCGATACTCCCAAACTGTTGCGAGTATAGATACCAAAGTGATCAAAGTACTGATCAAAGCACAACAATGAAATATGTCATTGAGTACTAAAGTAGCACTGATGACATGTTTTCTCGCAAGCAGAGATTATGAAGTGCTCGTTGTAAGTAATTACATCGATATTGTCTTCATCAATGCTCCATTCGATTTTTCGATTCAAGTTAAGGTTTTGTGTAATACACAATACGGTGGCACGGTAAGTTGGAATTGTTCTAAACAGGTTACTGAGGCGAATTCTATAACAAAGGCTGAGTATGTTGACATTTTGGAAGCGAAAAAGAAGATGTTGAATCATATAGTTCGTTCATGAACTTAGTATGGTTCAAAGATGGCTTTGGTCAATGGGACACTATTGTAGACAGTTGCTCCATAACTCAGTTTGAGGAATCAAGGTTCGACCAGTGATTCACATATATATAAAGCCAAGTCCACACAAAATATGAATTTTGTGAAAGCGTGAAAACACGAGGATATGCAAAGTTACACACGGAGCTGAAGTTGTCAGATCCGTTGGACATCAGGCTATACCACAAGCGAAGCATATTTTACACCAGTATGCCATAGGTGTAAAGTGCATTAGCATTGACTAGATTATTGACTCTAGTGCAAGTGGGAGTCTGTAGGAGATATGCCCAAGAGGCAATAATAAATGTTATTATTTATCCCCATGTTCCTAATTAAGTTTATATTCCATGCTATAACTGCAATAATTCTCGAGTCTGCAATATCCACGAGGCCCGGAGGGAAACTCATTTGCACGTGTGGTATAATAAACGGTAAAATGTATTCCTAGTCTTGCCTCTAAGACTGGCTCAAGTATTGCATGATGATCCTGTTTTCCTGATCATGGACATGGCTATGCAGGCAATTTTGAGGGCGCAATGTTTGTAGAACACTTGTGTTGAATCGACCCGAATTGATGTTATGCTATGAGATACATTCGTCACAAGTTAATGGTTAATAACACAGAGATAGTTAATGTTTGCATAATTCCTTAGACCATGAGAGTATCGAGTTCCTTCGTGCTTGCTTCGTGAACTTTGGGGTTTGTTAAACGTCATCCGTTACTGGGTGGCTATTACGGCGGCTTACGGGTTCATGGAAAAGTATGGCAAGTAACAAGATAGCTCAAGATTGGGATTTGCTCCTCCGACGATGGAGAGATATTCTCGGGCCCTCTCGGTGTTACGGTATCCATCATCGTCTGGCCAGACACAGTGTGATTTGATCACAGGGATGCCGGAACACGAAAACGAGAAAAGAGAACAAAACCAGTAAACGAGGTAACTTGCATAGTGGACAAGTTGTTGATCCATGGGGATGCAGAAAATCTCACCTCGGGTGTTTGTAACATATCGCAAAGCAACAGGAATAGCACACGGTAACTGGAGGTTCACTCGAATATTCATTCGTGTGGGTATAGGGGTCAATATGGGTGTCCACGGCTCCGATGTTGATCATTGATCGGAAGGGGTTCCGGGTCATGTCTATACTTCACCGAACCTATAGGGTCACACGCTTAAGGGTCATCTATCTGCTGAATACTAGATAGGGAGTCTGAGAGAAAGTCGCCGAAAAAAGTTTCGGAGACAGCGGAAAAGTTCCGAAGAGAGAGGTCACCGGATGAGTTCCGGTAAAACTGAAAAGTTGTTTCAGGGGATGCCATTAATTCTTGGAGGGTGCCAGAATCATTCTGGAAACTTCTGGGAATTTTTCGGAAGAAAAAATAGAAATGTTCCGGAGCTGCCGGAACCGCTTTGTTTGCTTTTCGCAGATGAAAATCACTAATCCGGAATTATTTTGGAACGCGTCGAAAATTATTTTAGTGGGTACTGGAAATGTTCTAAGCCCACATAAATATTTTCGGTTCGAACGGACGCTGAAAAATGTCGTCATGAATAGTGAAATCAGCTTTATGGTTACTTTATTTGAAAGCCACCTTTTAGAGCTTTTGCAAAAAGGCTTCTAGAAGGACTTAGGGACCAAGGAACCCCCTTTGGGGCCCCCCATGAAGGTGGCCAGCCAAGGGTGGAGCTCCTCCTTGGAGCTCCACATGGCACTCCTTTTTGCCCTTATGCCCTTTATGTGAGACATAAAGTGGGGGTACTTTGGTATTTTTGAATGCCCATCTTACCCCTTGGTTTTCCTATAAATAGGAGGTAAGGGGGCTGCCCAAACTCCATCCTTGCTCTCATACACATGCCATAGACTTGTATGGCTTCTCTCTCCCTCCCCGCGAAATAGTTTCGTAGATCCGAAAGGCTGTTTGGGTTCTGGCAGAACTAGTTCTGGACAGCGAAGCCCTGCCTGATAGATGACACCGTATGTGTGCAACTCTGTAGAGAGATTGTAGTTTCGGTCTTAGTTCGAGAGTGCCTCCCAAAGGGATGTCCGTGTGACCGTCCGAGTTTCGAAGGTCCTCTCGAAGGGCTGTCCGTGTGACCGTCCGAGTTTCGAAGGTCCTCCCGAAGGGCTGTCCGCGACACCGTCCGGGGGACTGTCCGTCCGCCTCCCGGAGGGCTGTCCGAGGGGCAGATGAGGGTATAGATCCTCGCGGTTGGGAGGTTGTACATCCTAGCTGCGGGGATCTGCACCGCCGATCGTCATCGACTCGACTTCCGCAGCGCTACGAGTCGGTAACGATAAAGATCAAACCTTGTATGCAGTCTCCATAGTGGTCCTGGGCTGGTGCGTTGTACCGAATTTTTTTGTTTTCTGTCAAAGAGATTAAGTCAAATTGGTTTTGGCACACGCCTGATAATTCTTGGAGGGTGCCAGAATCATTCTGGAAACTTCTGGGAATTTTCTGGAAGAAAAACCGGAAATGTTCCGGAGCTGCCGGAACCGCTTTGTTTGCTTTTCGCAGATGAAAATCACTAACCCGGAATTGTTTTGGAACACGTCGAAAATTATTTTAGTGGGTACTGGAAATGTTCTAAGCCCACATAAATATTTTCGGTTTGAACGGACGCTGAAAAATGTCGTCATGAATAGTGAAAACAGCTTTATGGTTACTTTATTTGAAAGCCACCTTTTAGGGCCTTTGCAAAAAGGCTTCTAGAAGGACTTAGGGACCAAGGAACCCCCTTTGGGGGGGCATGAAGGTGGCCGGCCAAGGGTGGATCTCCTCCTTGGAGCTCCACATGGCACTCCTTTTTCCCCTTATGCCCTTTATGTGAGACTTAAAGTGGGGGTACTTTGGTATTTTTGAATGCCCATCTTACTCCTTGGTTTTCCTATAAATAGGAGGTGAGGGGGCTGCCCAAATTTCATCCTTGCTCTCATACGCATGCCATAGACTTGTCTGTCTTCTCTCTTCCTCCCCACGAAATAGTCTTGTAGTGCCGAAAGGTTGTTTGGGTTCCGGCAGGAACTAGTTCTGGACGGCGAAGCCCTGCCGGATAGATGACACCGTATGTGTGCAACTCTGTAGAGAGATCATAGTTTCGGTCTTAGTTCGAGAGTGCCTCCCGAAGGTCTGTCCGTGTGACCGTCCGAGTTTCGAAGGTCCTCTCGAAGGGCTGTCCGTGTGACCGTCCGAGTTTCGAAGGTCCTCCCGAAGGGCTGTCCGCGACACCGTCCGGGGGACTGTCTGTCCGCCTCCCAGAGGGCTGTCCGAGGGGCATATGAGGGTATAGATCCTTGCGGTTGGGAGGTTGTACATCCTAGCTGCGGGGATCTGCACCGCCGATCGTCATCGACTCTACTTCCGCTGCGCTACGAGTCGGTAACGATAAAGATCAAACCTTGTATGCAGTCTCCATAGTGGTCCTGGGCTGGTGCGTTGTACCGAATTTTTTTGTTTTCTGTCACGTTACCCTACAGCGCGCGCCACCGGCGCTCGCAGCGGTGAGCAACGAATCAGCCGAGCGGGGGACGGGGTTGGAGGCGGACACGCGCAGAGGTGGGCGAAGACCACTGTTGGTAGCTAGGAGCCGGGCGCGGGTGACCGATAGGGCGGTGTCGAGGTCCCCTTCATCTCTGGGCGGTGTAGGGTGCGGCGGCGGCGGCGTGGAGGGCGTGGCGGCGTTGAGATCCCCTTCGGCTCCAAGCTCAATGTCTTCTTCTAGCTCCCGCGCCACCTCACGGATCCAGAATCCGGCGCGCGTGGAGATGCCGATCTTCTTCTGTCCGTGGTGCCAGGTGGAGGTTGATCGGACGGTTTCGCGCACACCGAAGAACCATAATCGTCTGTTCTACGTGTGCAGCGAGAATGGGGTAAGAATCGGGGCAATTGCACCATTTTCGTGGTCGGGATCCTTGAGCAATACGGTTGATTTGTTTGGCTTTCATGCAGGTGAAATGTTTATTTCTTTGGGTCGATGCTCTGGCCAAGACTCTGATGAATGAACTGCTAGAAGAGCACAAAGAATGGTTGCCCATCCTGCCATGAACGGCAGCGGCCGCAGCACGAGCTCCGGAAGAAGAGACGAAGGGCGGAGCACGCAATGACAGAGAGGTAGATGTTGAGCTTAGGAGGTTGAACCAGAAGATTAGGAAGCTCGAAGATCAAGCACAAATACCCATTTGCAATTACATTTGGTCATTTGTAGGTATGTTAATCGCACTGGGCGTAATATTGAAATTGCATGGAAAGGCATGAATTTGGGAGGAATTTGTAAGCTTGAAATTGTATAAAAAATGTTGAAAAAGTGAGAAGAAATGAGAAATTAAGAAACTTTGATCAATGAAATGCAGCTCTCTGCTCTGCCTTTCTGTAAAAAAAAAGGTTTCGTTGTGGGCCAAATTCAGAGCCAAGAGCCCAGTGTCGGCTAGACTAATGGGCCAACTCCATCCAATTAGGCCCATTCGGGGTGGGAAAATGAACAAAAATGGTGCGGCTGGGACTCGAACCCAAGACCGCATGGGTTTGTGGCGTTTAGGGCTACGCTCGTAACCAGTAGGGCAGATGGAAAGACTTTGACATGGAAAGGGAAGGAGTCTATATATACATAGTGATCCCATGACTTGGTTTAGGGTTTAAAAACACATGTTTGTATTGAATGTTTGTACACGCGTGAGAGTGGTTTTCCTTTGTTTTGTACTGAATTTTTGGAAACACATGTTTGCACTGCCACATGATTCCGGTTAGAGTGGCACTTGGTTTAGGGTTTAAAGGGAAGAAATGTGCATGTTAGTTCATGACTTGGTTTAGGGTTTAAAGGAAAGAAATTTGCATGCTTCCATGGTCACAAAATCCGTTACAAGCTTAACCACTTGTTGATCTTTGTACACGAACATTTATGGGCACGGACAGTTTTCACCACACACAAATGATCTCTTTGGGCACAGACATTTTTGAACACACATAATAACTTAGATAAATAAGATGCAAACCACCGTACCCTTAAATAGATGGGTACCCTACATAGATAAGCCCAGGGACACGACACGACACGTACGACATAGAAAAGCAACAAAATAAAAACGATAAGACTAAAACATGACGAGCTTGACGAACAACTTCACTCCGGGCTCGCACCCCTTCTTGAACATCTTCATCTTGACCTTTCTTCCACCTTGGCCGCGCCCCTTCACCACCGTCTTCAACTTCACTCCTCGTAGTAGGGAAGGGAGTGCATCTGGTTTTCGGTGGGGAAGATGCAGTCGATATCGGTGAAGATGTTGTACACCGTGAAGAAGATGGACTCGCAGCCGCACCAAAACACTTCGCCGAGGAGCTCACGCGCGTCAAACGGGTTGGCGAAGGTGACCGTGAGCAGTTTGAGGGTGCCGGCGCGGTCACGAACCTTGTTGAGGGTAAACATCCTAGGCGAGCCCGGTGGGAGGTGGGCAAAGCCGGCGGTGAGGAAGTTGCGGGCGAGCCCGACGGCCCCCCTCCACCTGGATTGCGCCCACACACAGAGCGTGCTCTCCACGAGGACGCCCGGCGGGTAGCTCAGCTCCTGCACGGTAGGCGGACAAAGGAAGGTCGGCCCGTTGTACTGCATCTTCAGTTGGTGCTTGGGGTTCTCGGAGAGGATGGATTGGGTGTTTGAAGTGGAGACAATGGATCTGGCTTGGGTGGTGAGTGGGAGAGGAAGAGAGGCATATAAATAGGTGTGGGAGTGGGAGAGGAAGAGAGAAGGGTTGTGAGCCCGGAGTGAACGGTACGTGTGTGTATCTGAGCGCATGCGTGGAAGAGAGAAGGGTTGAATGGAAGAGAGAAGGGTTGCCCAGAGTGAACGGTGCATGTATCCGAGTGCGTGTGTGCCTTAGAGTGACTGCGGTGCATCTGAATCACTGCATGCATCTGAACCACATCGCTCGGCCGTGCATGCATGCCCACGTCACCTCGCTTCCCATGCACGTAGGCCTGGAAAGGCCTGGAAAGGCTGAGACGGGGCATTAACAACGCTCACAGGCCCGGACCACTAGACGGCCCAATGATCCATCCAGCGCGCCCACAGCGTTGAGAAAAAAAGGGGACAGCCAATCAGATTGCATCTCGCGGATCGCCACCCCGCCTCCCCGCAGATTCCTAGATCGACGGTCCTTGTTCAACGATAGGGTTAGATGGACGGTCACTGTTCGGCGAGGTTTGGGAGGGGTTTGGAGTCAGTCAAAGATAGGTTTGACCAGATTTCAAATGAGCATAATAAATTAAAAAAAACAGAAAAATGAAAAACATGTGCACATAGTCTTCTTATGTCATATACTAACGATTTCAGTTGATAAACAAGGTCTACATACATTCAAACGAAAAATTCATGTATCACATGTGATATCTCAAGGGTATCTCAAACTCTCTTGGATGAAGTGAAGAGAAGTGGTTTGGGGTTTGGAACATGAAATTTTCAAAACCCTCACCAAAGCTTCATTTTGGAGTGACTAATAAGGATCCAGGCTTAGTTTTTCATTTTCATGTTTTAAACTTGTTTAAATGTTGGTCAAAGTTAGGTTTGACCAGAATTCAAATGAGCATAACAAATTCAAAAAAAAATCAGAAAAATGAAAAACCTGCGCACATAGTCTTCTTATGTCATATACTAACGATTTAAGTTGATAAACATGGTCTACATTCATTCAAACGAAAAAATAATTGTTTCATGTATCTCATGTGACATCTCAAACTCTGATGTATGAAAGTGAAGAGAAGTGGTTTGGGGTTTGGAACTTGAAATTTTCAAAAACCTCACCAAAGCTTCATTTTGGAGTGACTAAGAAGGATCCAGGCTTAGTTTTTCATTTTCATGTTTTAGACTTGTTTAAATGTTGGTCAAAGTTAGGTTTGACCAGAATTCAAATGAGCATAACAAATTCAAAAAAAATCAAAAAAATGAAAAACCTGCTCACATAGTCTGTATATATAGAATAGATGTGTAGGAAAGTTATTTGGCTGATTTAGACAAGGTCGAAAAAAACCTTGGTTAGAAATGAGGCCGTTTACCCTACCTTTGGAGCTCTTTTTAAGCACATTTTTTATT
Source organism: Elymus sibiricus (assembly GCA_039707655.1). Lineage (NCBI taxonomy): Eukaryota > Viridiplantae > Streptophyta > Magnoliopsida > Poales > Poaceae > Elymus > Elymus sibiricus. The sequence goes on from CM077669.1 coordinate 90,202,220, forward strand.
AATGTGAGTTTACATCGCAAAAGGGCTCGGATTGATGACCAAGTTAGAACAAACAAGTTTATCATAGTTTCGAAAGAATTGCAACATCCAAATAGCATCTCAAATTTGAAGTTTTGTTCAAATTTGATTATTGGTACAAATTTGATTTTTGGTACAAATTTTTGACATGACTTGCTCAAAACATGTACCATCATCATTCCAACATCATTCAAACATAGTTCTAACATAGGTCCAACATCATTCAACAGAAATACAACATTATTCATAATGTTTCATAAATTTTCATAAATAGCGTTGGGGCTTCTGTTTGATCCTTGAGCTTCTTGCCACCACTTTGCTCCTTGTGCTCCTTGTGTTCATTGTGCTCATTGCTTCTTCTCTTCTCCTCTTGGTTGCCGGTACCTTAAGCTTCTGTTTGATCTTTGAGATTCTTGCCACCACCGCAAAGGTGTACAAAACATAAATGGTAATGAGATCATGTCAAGTCATAAATGTACAGTAGTATTGGCAAGATTTACATACCTAGCAGATCTCACAAGGACAGAAGGTTGGTCACCATTTGAAGCCTCACTTGGATCACCATTTGGAGCCTCACTTGGATCATCATTTGGAGGATATTTTGGATCATCGTCAAAATCATGCGGCTATTGACCATCATCATTTGGAACCTCGTCAAAATCCTCATCTGTTGCAACCGGCTGTTGACCATCATTTTCACCATCTGTTGCAACCGGCTGCTGACCAACATTTTCATCGAAGCCTTCATCGAAACACTCTCCGAACGTTGGATCTACTGTGTTATCACAATACTTACCGAAATGACCAGACCCACCACACCTTGTGCACTTACGCATCCTCGCTCCAAGTCCAGCTCCTTCGCTGCGAGGTCTGATTCGACTCTTCCTTGGTCTACCTGCTGCTCTCTTCAGAACTGGAGCACAAAGCTTGAATCCAGGGTCCACTATGTCCCATTGTTGTTTTCCCTCCAAAGCAGGTAAGGCATATGCATATGTGGCTTTGAACCTTGCAACAGAGTAGTAATCATGCACATACTGCTGTATGTTCCCTGCTGGACCTGAGAGAGAAGTGATGAAAAACAAGGCATGAATGCACGTCAACCCAGTTATCTGCCATTGCCCACAACTGCAAGTTCTAGCTTCTAAATCCACTTGATATCTCCATTCCCTCTTCTCTTTATCCAAAAATGATATCTCTACTATGGTACCCGGGCAAAGAGTCATGTTCATTTCTAAGCCTGTTGTTTTCTGCTTCAATGCATTCATCACGGTAGGGATGATAATGTGGCCCATGAATTTTGCTGCGGCTATTCCTGCACGATAATGAAACTTCTGCATGTATTCTATCCTTATCTTGTCAAGCAAATCCACCACATAAATACCCTTTAGTTTCCGGATCGTTGAGTTGAAAGACTTTGCAAGATTATTGTGCACATAATCAACTTTGCTCAGTTCACTGAATTGGCTTCTGGCCAATAACTTGGAGTGGTGTGTTTCCAAGTATTCCTTCACTTTTGGATTCGTGTATAACTGCCTCAAGTGGTAGTTGTGCTTTTTCACACTGCAAGTCAAAGATGCTGGCCATAAATTGTCGGTATACACCTTTCCTTTGTATTTCTTCACAAAATTTGCAGCAAGGTGACGCATGCATTCCCTATGCTCTACTCCAGGGAACACATTGTCCACGACCACTTCTAAACCTTTGCAGGCATCTGTATGAATTACCAACCCATTGGGATGTGCAATAGCCCGACGCAGATTATGCAAAAAGCAAGTCCAGCTCTCCTCAGACTCTGTCTCCAGCACACGGTACGCAACTGGAAATACGAAACTGTGTGCAGCAACTGCACAAGCTGCTACTAACTATCCTTTAAACCTCCCTGTGAGAAAAGTAGCATCAATAGCCAAATACGGCCTGTAGCCTGCCAAAAAACCCAGGCGACAAGCCTCAAAGCAGATAAAAACCCTCCTAAAGCATTCCTTGGTCTTTGTCACTCCCCTGAATGTGTACTCCACGGTGTGGTGGCCAATATCTACAATATTACCTGGGCTGGCCCTCTCCACTTCACCTCTGAATGAATACAACAATTGAAAACTTTCTTACCAGTTACCATAAATAGAATCCATAGCATGTTGTTTACCATTGAACACCCACATGTATGGTAACTCTATCTTGAACTTGTCTTTGATGTTCTTCTGCAATTCCTTTGCACCCACTTGCTGGTTTTCTTTCACCCACTTCTTTACTTCTTCCGCCACCCATCTTGACTTGGCTCTACTGATTGTTTCGTTCCTAAGGGTTGATTCCTGGCATGTGTGCCTAAAAGGGTTCACTTTGACCTGAACATTCATGCTATTTCGCATTTTAGATGCGAGCATCCTCCATGGACAACCCTCAGTCGGACAGTGCACTCGGTAACGTACTTGATCGCTCTTGTCAATTTCGAAAGTACGTTCTGCCTTGATGCAATACGTCACAAGTGCATTTCTACACTCACTCGTGGATGCAAAAACGGAACCTTCTTCCATATGAGGGTTTAAAGGGTCCCATTCAACAGCTGCAAGGTCTTCGTCCTCACCCACCGCGTCATCCTCCACACGGACATCATTGTCAGCCTCATCTTGGTTTTCAGCCTGAGGTGCCCGTCGTAAATTCTGAATTACATCTGAATATAGCTTCTCTTCATCAACCCCAGAATTGTAGTCAGGCTCCACTTAAAGGGGGACCCTTCTGCCGGTGCCCACGCTTGTCGAGCCACCACGTCGCCGTGCACTAACTGAACTGTTCTGGCTAGAGCTGCCATTACGACGACATGGTTCTGCCCGAGAAGGTGCACCCGCCATCCTAGGTCCAAATGCCTGCTCAAGCACATCAATTTGCAGCCTCACATGAAAATTCTCTTTCTCCTTATGCTTAGCAAACATGGCAGCAAGCTCTTCATCATTACTAACTATCACCCATTTATTTTCCCCATCGTAGTATTTGTATTCCACTTCATCAAGCAAACCCCAAGGATATTGGCTGCAAATTACCTCCCCAAATTGTCTGAAACTCCAATTACAAGCCATTGGCAATAGATAATCGAAACCTCCTTGGAATTTCTTCTTATTCTTTGCATTCAGGATGTACCGGTCCCTTCTAATGTGCACCAAGAAAGCAAACCGCAACTCCATCATAACCCACGAAAAACAGAGACGCAATCAGCACACCAATAGCAAAATCTACCGCAAACCAACTCGAATCGACTGTTGAAATGCACAAGGAAGCTCAATCTAAACAGGATGCGTGACTGACCCCTCGGGAACCCAGTCGTGGACGCGGCGGATCTCCGGCCCGATGCCTGCCTCGCCAAATACTCCGGGGTCGCCGCCGCTCGCCATTTCGCCCTGGGCTTCACCCTCCTACTTCCTCTTTGTGCACCAGCCCCCCACCTATCAGTGCTCCGTCCGGGCGCACGGAAGGAGGCCACGCCGCGGGTCGAGCAGGTGGCGGGCGCAGTGGCGGAACGAGCGCCCCATTCGTGGCGTCATCGCAGGAAGGTGGCGGGCGGAGCAGGTAGCGGTCGAGCAGGTGGCGGTGGAGCAGGACGGCCGGGGCAACGCAGCTGGTGGCGGCGCAGGTGGTGGCGGCGCCGCAGGACGGCCGGGCGGCGCACGGGACAGATCGGCGTCGGGTGTGCCCGGTTCAAACCCTACGATTTGTCGTCGTTGCGCGGTCCCACATGTAAGATCCGGACCCACTTCCACGCGGTCCCACGTGTAAGCTCCGGACCCACTACCACTAACGCCAACAGACGGAATCGACTTAAATCTGGCCGTTTGGCCTCGTCATAGTAGCTGCGCACAGACTAGGGGCAAAACTGAGCACGATTCGCAACTGAGGGCAAAACTGAGTACATGGACACCACTGAGGGCAAAAGGATAATTAACCCAAAAAAAACACAGTGATGTGGAAACTTGTGGAGAAATAAAGTTATGTGAAGCTGGGGTCTAAGGAAAATATTCTTGGAATTATCTAGTAAAATGAATTAAGAGCAGCATAAATGAGCTAATGTAGTTAGACATCACAAATGAGAAATCTTTATATATTTTTGGATAAGTTGATAAAGTTAAAAACAACAACATAGAAGTCATTGGCTCATGTGTTCGTGTGTTTTTTATATTTTCGCGAAAAAAAATCCTCCGGTCCATTAATAATAACAACAATGCAAAGAATCCAAGAGGTAACCAAAATCACAAATAGATCATTGACCACCTAGCGATGACTACAAGCACTAGAACGAGGTGAAGTCACACATCCATCGTCGCCCCGCCTTTATCGAAGCCGGGCACCTTGTTGTAGTTGACAATCAAAATTTGTCGTACTAAGGCCCGAAAGAGCGAACGCAACAGAAAAACAACCGTCTTGGACAAACAAAACTGTAGAATGGTGATCCCATCATTAGTTCATGATCCAACAGCCCATGTTGTTATTCTTATTCACAGAACTTTTGTCATTTTCACGTGGTAGTGTGCTATGGCCCCATTGTAGGACACTAATAATGCAAGTACTCTATAGATATTAGCATTTAGTTAGCTACCTCTATGAATAAATTGGAACCAAGAAGTTACAGAGACGCAACTAAGTATTGGCCGAGTTCTTTCAAGCCATACCTCCATAGCTCATCATATCATTGCCGATATTGACTTTGGCACCTCATTCATGGATCTATCATCATATTCAAGCTTACATTTGGGAGGCAACCAAGAATTAAGGTGTCCTAAGCTGATCAAACTAACCTCACTGCGCCATCAATTTGAATTAAACATTACTTACATGCTGCTATAGTTTATATGGGGGTGCTCTTTACCTTAATAGTTTGAGCAAAACACACGGGCTTCTGAACGCATTTAGAGTATTGATATTTGTTTGTGTGTGTTTAAATTTTACCACTTGAACAGAATATACAACTGATTTTGTGTAGTAGTATTGGTAAATCTAGCCCATTGGATGACTGGAAATGGACGGCTCATATTATTTAGATGTACTGTAAAAGGACTAATAGTTGATCCTAGTTTCTTTTAACCAATAATGCATTGAGATATGGCTGAGGCTGATGGGCAGGTTGAAGGCGTTGTAGAATATGATGTTGCTAATGATTATGCTGTGTCACATGGTGAACGATATCCTGCATTCCCCGGTAATAAAAAAAACCATTTCTATGGGGAAACTAAAATGCAAAACCAACAACAATAATATGGCACTGTAAAGACTTCAACTACTCATAGCCAGGTTTGGCTATAAATAGACGATCTGTAGATGCCTCACAAGTTTCATGACCCCAACATGCATGGTAGAAACATTTATTTTCACCACCTTGCCTCTGTCACAGTCACAATATATACTTGGCTCGTGTTTCATCTCCTCAGCTTTGAGCTTTTTTGCTTCTACTCACATATGTAAGTATGTAACAAGTAGTTTACTGGATCGTGTGGTAGTGCTAATAGGGTAGTACTGGGCAGTGGGTGTTCGAGAGCAAACATTCACATGAGGTGTTCTATTAATATCCAACTTGCAGCATTCTTTCATTTCTCCTGTAAAGAACCTGTTTTCTCAGTGAGAAATTAATAGAAAGGGTCTTAACCCGGTTGGAGAAAAAGAACCAAATCCCAAGACAATAGTTGAGCATTTTTCTGGCACATGTAAGCTTAATTAGGCTTAACTTAGCTTAAAAGATGGCTAACAAAGTGGCACAGGAGATTGCGTATTTTTGCTTTGGTGTTGGATCTCATGATATGTTAGTGGGTACTCATCCGCCATGGTGCCTTTTTGTAACAGGCGTTTGTAGGACTTTTGTTAATTAATATATGGGTTGTTTAAAAAAAAGAGGCTTGGAAGTCAAATGGGCTTATAACAACACAAAAGCTACAAATAGGATACACTGAAACGACGTCATAACTCATTAGCTTCTTCTCTCCACAAGCTCGTGGGAGCGCCCGCGCGCACACACATGTCACGCGCGAAAAGGACGGCATAGCTAGTTTTCATGCAGGAAATGATGGGATGACATGACGACCAAAAGATTTGAAGTGTAAACTAAATAATTAGAAAGGTTTTGGAATTTCACATGTGTATATTGTTGGATTTCATTGACTCTGTAGGACAAAATAGTTTCAGGGGATCATTTAGTGCCACACACCCACACACGTCAAGGACGGCGTGTGGAAGCACAACAAAGAAAGATTTGCCAATGCTCGCTTATTCGAGTCTTTGTCTATGAGAAAATATGTTATTATTTTATCCAAGTAACTCCATTTAGCACCGGAGTAATGTTGAGTCTTTTGTCTTAAATTAATCCACATACTATCTTTTAGTTTTTGAGTTATCTATTTGTGAACGACTTGCCTTAATATTTTTTAGTGAATTGAAGATATGCAAGTGTCTTTTTGCAACTCTCGACTTATTTTATTGGCAATATTGACATCACCATGCATGGGTAACCAAACCAATTTCGAATATCCAAATCTATGGTAGGGTAGGCTTGGGCTCAAACTAAACAGGCGTTGGGTTCATTAATTACACTGGACTAACAAAATATTTTTGATCTCCTGAAAAACATAGCAAATGAAATCATGAAAACTTTACATAATTGGTTGGATAAGATGCAAGCAACATGACACATGTAACACTGCAGCTAGCGCACATTGGTCCCCGGGCATTAGTTACAAGTACCAAATCTCCACAATTTCTCAGAAACACGATACGCACCAATAGACTTATTTATGGCTCGAGCAAGGTGCATATGCAAGTATAAATATCTCGGTGACATGTTAAATGGGAGGGCAGTAATTCACGTACTAAGATATTCTGCTACGTAGCCGGATCAATAGATTACGAACGAGAAGCTACAAAGAAGCAACAACATACAACCCGGTTACTTCGAATGATATGTTCCTAGCTAGCTCATCCAAGCCTCCCCCAAGGTTAGCTCACTCTTTGTTCTCTCCATGTTCGAACTTAGGCCTGGGATGCAACCAGGAATTAAGCTGAGTGCAAAATGAGTGCCTTGCAAGCTTCTCTTCCTCAAACTGTGGCACCAGCTTGAATTTTCCAACATCACTTCACACTGGGACCCCGTGGCATGATGCTGGTGCAGATGGATCGGCACTCACCTGCTAGCTGCGGCCTGCTCCTCACGCCCAGTCCAGCATTCAGTTTTCTCCTCTTGCTTCAGGTGCCATGCGCGTGTATCCTCAGGAGTAGAGGGCTCTCGTACCTTTCAGTAGGTAGCAGAGATGAATCGGACGTGGGTGTTTAGGTCGTTCCTTGCTCCACGGCCTAATGAGGTGGTTCGGATAAATTATCAATTGCTGGAACTCATCTTCACTTGGAAGTTGTAGCAGCGCTGAATCACTCAGTTAGTCGGGTTGCATCTGTTAGCCGTTGCTCGGTTGTTTGCGATCAATACTTGTAGAGGTTCAAATCCACTAGTGGATTTGGCGATCCCCACTTCCTTATCCAATCCCCATCAATCACAGCCCCAGGTTCCTGCCATTACGTACCATTTGGTTACCCTCAATTGCCTTTCATATAAATAGCATCATCAGCAGCCAGTAATGCATGCATCATTTTGATGCAGAGGCCGGAGGCTTCGTTTCTCCTTTAAAAGAAAAATCAGCAGCCAGTAATTTATAGTACTAACGTGTACTGAAAAGGCTCTCGCTCTGCTTTATATATAAAACAACGGCCATCATACAACACGACACCACAACACACACTCAAAGCAAGATGCGAGGATGATATCACCCCTTACAACTCCAAGCAAACTACACAAAGGGACATAGAGCACCACTTGAAGTCTCCGGAGCCCTCAACCGTGAAGAAACGAAGCCGTGCTTGACGAATCAGGTACTCCAAGGCGGCACCTTTAGGAAGGGCACGACAGTTGCCTTATTTGTTACCGAATTTAAGATATGAACATGCCTTCTTTGCCAACCCTTGACTTATTTTCTCGGCAGCATTGGCATAGTTATGCATGGGTAACCGTAACAAACAAATTTGGATGGCTTATTCGGTCTGCAGGAATTTTGTAGGATTCCTGTAGGATCTTTTCTCATGTGATTTTTTCCCTATGTTGAGCATTTGTTTCATAGGAATAAGTGTGCTAGATTCCTAAGGATTGTGTACATATTTGTCTGGTTCGTACGGATTTTTAGTATTTGGTGATACCCCATGAAAATTCCTAAGGATTGGAGTGGACATGACATCTTTATCTTCTACTTTTCCCTGTTCCTATTATTGGAGATTCGTGTAAATGAATGCACCCTCAATAGCTAAATCTATGGTAGGGTAGGCTTGGGCTCAAAGTAAAAAATGTGTCGGGTTCATTAATTATATTGGACTAACAAAATATTTTTTGATATTCTAGAAAATATACCAAATGAGATCATGAAAACTTTAGATCTTCTGTGGGACAAGATGCAAGCAACGTAACATATATGAAACCGTAGCAACCGGCAAATTGGTCTGCGTGCATTACCTTTAAGTACCAAGTCTCCATAACTTCTCAGAAAAAGAGTAAGCACCAATACACTCATTTATGGCTCGAGCAAGGTGCATATGCAAGTATAAATATTTTGTAACTTGTTAAGGGGAGGACAGTAATTCACGTAAAGATATGCTCATAGCTATCTGGATAAATAGATTACCACCGAGAAGCTACAAAGAAGCAACTACATACAACCCGGTTACTATTTCGAATGGTATGTCCGTAGCTCATCCAAGCCTGCCCCATGTTCCAACTTAGGATTGGGAAGCAACCAGGAATTAAGGTGCGTACAAAATGAGTGGCGTGCAAGATCCTCCTGCATTTCCCGTGCCACCAGCTTGAATTTCCCAACATCACTCCGCATCAACACACCGTGGCGTGACTCATGATGCTGGTGCAGATGGATCCTCACTCACCTGCTAGCTGCAGCCTGCTCTTCACTCCGCATCAAACATCCGGCGGTTTCCTCCGGTGTATCCTCTGGAGCAGATGGCTCTTATACCTTTCAGCAGGTGGCCGAGCTGGGATCGGACGTGGGTAAAGACGCGCGGCCATCCTCGAGGCACCCCTGCCGCCCGGCCTGGCAATGACGCTGCGCGTTGATCCATCGCCACCAGCCCAGAAGGTCCACCAGTAGCCTGCGAACCATGTGCGTACCTGTGCAGAGGAGGGAGTGTCCAGCCAACACCTCCGCCAGTCAGCGGAACGGCAAAGGCGGCTGCCCGCAGCCCTTACCGCCCGAAGGAACCGAACGGCCTGCCGCCACAGCTCCGGGCGCACACCGCCACCATGTAGCATGTCACATCGTCAACACTGCCTCGCGCACCACCGAGCATGCGCGCAGTCCCCGTGGCGCCAGGTGTTTGCGTCACGCGCTGGGCCGGGGGCGTCGCCGTAGTACTAACACGTGACATGCTTGACAATAAAACTCACTAATTATCAAAACAAAATCATCAATTAGTGTAAATGCTCGTCATTCCTACCACGTCAACGATGCAAACACTTACAGGTTCAACACCTCCATGACACCATCGCAAAACGTCAAGTGGAACGAGTCACCACCAAGCGCAACATCAACAAACACCCCATGGTGTTCAAAACCGGTGATATTGTGTGGCTACACCTTCGCAAGGACCGCTTCCCCGCCGAGCGCAAGTCCAAGTTACTTCCTCGGGCCGACAGACCTTTCAAGGTGTTGGCACGTACAACGACAATGCCTACAAGATCGACATTCCATGCGACAAGTACAACGTGAGCGACATCTTCAACGTCAAGGATCTTTCTCCTTTCCATGGCGATGATGATCTCGATCCGAGGACGGATCTTTCCCAAGGGGGGATGGGGGGGGGGGAGATGATGCGGAGCACCCCATGGTCATCCCCATGGATCCATCATCAACAACTCAAGCTCCAAGTGGTCCTATGACAAGAGCCCGTGCGCGCGCCATTGAAACCGAGGTAACATCTCTGCTTTCTCGGGGGGGGGGGGGGGGGGGGGGGGGGAGATGATGCGGAGCACCCCATGGTCATCCCCATGGATCCATCATCAACAACTCAAGCTCCAAGTGGTCCTATGACAAGAGCCCGTGCGCGCGCCATTGAAACCGAGGTAACATCTCTGCTTTCTCAACCATCATTTGATCCACTCGAGACATGGTCACTACCTCAAGCGGAAACACTTTGCATACTCAGGTACTCGGAAGAAGACCGTGGAACGACTACGAAGGACCACGAGGACGCCAAGCTCGGAAGGATCAATGAGGAGCTGCGGACACGCTACAGCCTACGGACGACCGGCCCCTCCCGGATGTCCGCCCCCTGGAGATCAGCCAGTTCAGAGATCCAGCCGAACTCTACAGCGGCCGGACGACCGACGAAGTCCAGACGTTCGACACATCCCAGCGACCGGACGACCGAGCCCCTCCGAAAACCCGACATCTTCGGACCAGAGCAGAATCTATGGAAATCCGAAGATCTCCGGACGACCATGCACCGGACGTCCGACATCCTCCGAAAATCCGGCATACCGATACCTGAGCCCAATCTCCGGAAATTCGGACCGTACTGGACGTTCGGTTCTCCACGAACCACCGGACGACTGGTAACCTCCGGACGTCCGGAACCTGTCTGCACACAGCTCTCGGGCCTTGGGCCATGTACCCCTCTCTCTTGCCTTAGACTATAAGTACTTCACCCCGTGGATTTGTTTAGGGTCAGCAAAGGTTTACCTCATTGACTAGTTGAGCTTTTGCGCCTTCCACTTCCTTCTCCCATGGAGTTGACTACCTCTATGTGAGAAAATCCAAGTGGATGCCAAGGCCTCTTTCGAGGGAAGATCTTATGGGATATCAAGGCCCCTCCTTGGAAGTAGAAAGCAGTAATAATAATATCACACACGTGCGTATGAAGACGGTGCAGATGGCAAGGAGACCTTGGAAGACGGTGCAGCTGGCAAGGAGACCTTGGACCTGATCATTTGGCATCAGCGGGCTGTTAGATTAGATATTGTGTCGCTGCCGCAGTGGTCGGCCGGCGTCAAAACAAAATTCCCATTGGTTCGCGCTTGTGTGCCTCCACCGAGAACTGAGAGAGAGATTGTGGTCGCTAGTTTTTTTTTTCATTATGGAATTGAGGATCGAGGCGGGAAAGAGACGAAGAGGTGTCACTGTACTGCCGTGTACAAGAGAGACCAAAGCAGCGACCCGTTCAATAAGTTGTGGGCTGTCTATTAGCGTCACATGTTACATTTTTGTCTTTCTATAGTAGACTCATTACTGAAGTCTTTGATTTTGCCTCGTGCTGCTAGGTTGTCCACTGCAATTCACTCGGTGCTACACAAGCACGATCTTTATCGAGTTCCTAAGAAAAAGGACAACACTTAGTAAATCGTAAGTTTGCCAGAGTTCCTTTCATGTGACAATGGGCAAACACATGTTTTGCAAAGTTCCTACCACGTGGCACTGGACAAACATATGTTTTGCCAAGTTTCGGTCATGTGACACTCGGCAAACACATTTTTTCTTTTTCTACTCTCTTTTTGTTTCATTTCTTTTGTACATTATTTGTACAGAAATGATAAATCCCAAGGGATTTGCCCATGGAAAATTGAACGTATTTTTATGTTAACTTTAGTTAACGGAAGGATGGCAAGTTTACTTGACAAGCATGGCAATTTGCTGGCAAAAAAACAAACCGAGGACGGAATTGTCGTGCTTACCAACTAAACTTGTCATCTCTCACGTATATAAATTGCCACAAAAAGTGTTCGATTTGCCATGGAAAAAGCCCAAACGGTCGGTAATTATTGGCGTACCTATTTGTATGCATATGCGCTGCTCCACACACCCTTCCCCGGTAAGCGGTGACTTCGTAAAATTTCAAAATGCTATGCTGGCTTAGTCTCTTTCGAAGATGCTCATAGGGGTAGGGCGTCCATGTCTTCATAGAGATGAGTGTATGCTCCTGTATGTGAACGACTTCGATTGTATTGTGTTCAAAAAAGTTCTTATTAATGTAGAAGTGTGAAGTAGTAGTGTTAAATCCCTCTTAAATCCAAGCGCGTGTGAACCAGGAAAAGAGCTGGACTTGAATGTGCTAGATAAAGTACAAGCCCATATTTCTATGGACAAAAGAATATATAGAACAGTGATAATATGAAAGCGCCAAGATTTTGACTATACCTACTCACAGCCAGGTCCGGCTATAAATGGGAGACATATGATAGACACTTCACTAGTTACAGAACCTCGAAATGCATGGTAGAAACATTTCTTTGCACCCACCTTACCTCTGTTACATTGACAATATATATTCGGGTCATGTTTCGGTATCCTCGTCTCTTCTTCTTTGTCTTGCAACGGTCTCCCCATCTTTGAGCCTAGGCTTGAGAGCCAGCAGGAATTGTCAAGATCATTGGTCAAAACCCACGAGAACTAGGAATATTGTGCTTTCATGGGGACCTTAAAGGGAAAGAACTTGCCATCATAATGTCCGACGGAGTTAGCCTGCCGCAGTGCCCCATGACTCCTGGGGTTTAGCACACACAAATGTCACTGCATGCGTGCGCACGTAGACGGTGCAGCTGGCAAGGAGACCTTGGACTTGATCATGTGGCATCAGCTGACTGTTAGATTAGTTATTGTGTCGCAGCCGCAATGGTCGGCCGGCGTCAAAACAAAATTCCCCCTGGTTTGTGCTTGTGTGCCTCCACTGAGAACTGAGAGAAAGATTTGTTCAAAAAAAAAAAAAGAGAACTGAGAGAGAGATTGCGGTCGCTAGTTTTTTTTTTTTTCCATTGTGGAATTGAGGATTGAGGCGGCAAAGATACGAAGAGGTGCGACCGTAGTGTCGCGTACAGGAGAGACCAAAGCAGCTAGCCGAATAATGAGTTGTGGGCTGTCTATTAGCGTCACATGTTACATTTTGGTGTTTTTATGTAGACTCACTACTGAAGTCTCGGTTGTTTGTCCACTACAATTCACTCGGTATTAGACAAACACGATCTTTATCGAGTTCATAAGCATAAGGATGACACTTCGTAAATCGCAAGTTTGTCGAGTTCCTCCCATGTGGCAATGCACTAGTAGAAAACAGGGCTTTGGTCCAGCCCTGAAAAGCCATTAATCCCGGTTCACTCACGAACCGGGACTCATGGGGGCATCGGTCCCGGTTCGTGAGGCCAAGGCGCCGGCCGGGCCTCGTGGGCCATTGGTCCCGGTTCGTCTGACCCCTTTGGTCCCGGTTCCAGACACGAACCGGGACCAATGGGCCTCGCTCCTGGCCCACAACCATTGGTCCCGGTTTGTGGCTGGAACCGGGACCAAATGGTGTCCTTTGTCCCGATTTCAGCCACAAACCGGGACCAATGGTTGGCCTATATATACCCCCCTGCCCGCGAGCATGCACTGCTCTGTTTTTTTGGCCGGCCGTGGGAGAGCTTTTGTGGTGCTCTAGCTCACCTCCTATGCACATGAGGTGTTCGATGAAATGCCCGAGCCACACTTAAGCTTTCTCCTCTCGAAGCTCCTTGTCGAAGCTCCATTTTCCTCAAGATTTGTCTAGGTTTGGCGGTCCGTCCTGTCCCGTCCCCGTCCTCACCGCCGTCGATCGCCCGCGCCCATCTCGGCGCCGGCACCACCGTGGTTAGCCTCTTCTTCTTATCTTCTTTCTAAAAGAAAAAAGTTCTTACTTGTATAATTTAGATAGATACTTGTGTAATTTTCTTACTTTTATTATTGTTTGTTATTATATAGTGCGATGGTTTTGGTATCCGCCTCCGTCGGCCCTCGTCCTGTCTATGATTCGGATGTGGTATCTATTATCTTTTATAACTATTTGTTTTATTTAGTGTTTATGACAATTATGCCGACCAACGTGACATAGATTTTTTAATCTAGGAGGTATGTGAACCGGAAATTCCAACCGACATAGAAATTCTTGTCGAGAAGTTAAATTTGGTTGAAAAAGAAAACAATTACTTGAAAGAAAAATTACAAAGAGTTGAAGAGGAGAAGATGAAATTGGAGTTGAATGTTGCCGATGTCGTCGACGATCAAAAGATCAAGATGGATGCAATGCGCTTGAAGGTTAGAAAGATTAGAAAATATGCCATTCATACTGAGGCTTAGTATCATTATGTCGTTGGATCAATTGGTACCTTAGTTGCGGTTATGATCGCATTTGTTGTTGCATTTAAATTTTATAGTTTCAATGTATGTTTTAATTACATGCTCTAGAGAGCTATATGTTGTTCAATAATGAGAACTATGTATGAACGTTATGTATTTATTTTGGTCACTACTGTACTTTGGCTTTAATGTGATGATGAATTTCTATTAATTTGGTCACTTCTCTATTCATGATATGCTGTAATGGTTTTTAATACACTTTATTATATAACGCACGCAGATGAACCGGCAATAGATGTACGGTGACCGACGCACCTCCGAGTATATTAAGGGCCTGCATAATTTTCTCGAAGCGGCTGAGGCAAACAAGCAGAATGGTTTTATGCATTGTCCATGTACTGTCTGTGAGAATACGAAGGCTTTCTCCAACTCTAAAACCCTTCACTTCCACCTGCTTGAGAAGGGTTTTATGCCACACTATAATGTTTGGACCAAGCACGAAGAAAGAGGGGTTATGATGGAAGACAACGAAGAAGAAGAGGATGATGACAACTACCCGCCCCCTGAATACGATGATGCTGCAATGGGGGAAGCTGAAGATCAAGAGGAACCAGACGATGTGCCCGATGATGATCTTCGCCGGGTCATTGTTGATGCACAGAGAGAATGCGAAAGTGAAAGGGAGAACTTGAAGTTCGATCGCATGTTAGAGGATCACAAAAAAGGGTTGTACCCAAATTGCGAAGATGACAACAGAAAGCTCGGTACCACACTGGAATTGCTGCAATGGAAGGCAGACAATGGTGTATCTAACAAGGGATTTAGTTCGCTACTGAAAATAATGAAGAAGAAGCTTCCAAAGGATAACGAATTGCCCGGCAGTACGTACGAAGCAAAGAAGGTTCTATGCCCTCTAGGATTGGAGGTGCAGAAGATACATGCGTGCCCTAATGACTGCATCCTCTACCGCGGTGCGTACGAGGATTTGAACGCATGCTCGGTATGCGGTGCCTTGCGGTATAAGATCAGAAGAGATGACCCTGGTGATGTTGAGGGCCAGCGCACCGGGAAGAGGGTTCCTGCCAAGGTGATGTGGTATGCTCCTATAATACCACGGTTGAAACGTCTGTTCAGAAACAAAAAGCATGCCGAGTTGATGCAATGGCACATAAAAGACCGTAAGAAAGACGGGAAGTTGAGAGCACCCGCTGACGGGTCGCAGTGGAGAAAGATCGAGAGAAAGTGGAGCGACTTTACAGGTGACCCGAGGAACGTATGGTTTGGTTTAAGTGCAGATGGCGTTAATCCTTTTGGGGAGCAGAGCAGCAAGCATAGCACATGGCCAATTGGTTGTGCATGAAGTGGAAGTTCATTATGATGCCAGTGCTCATCCAAGGCCCTAAGCAACCCGGCAATGACATTGATGTGTACCTAAGGCCATTAGTTGATGAACTTTTACAGCTATGGAATGGAAGAGGTGTACGTGTGTGGGATGAGAACGAACAGGAGGAATTTGACCTACATGCGTTGCTGTTTGTAACCATCAACGATTGGCCTGCTCTCAGTAACCTTTCAGGACAGACAAACAAGGGATACCATGCATGCACACACTGTTTAGATGACACCGACAGTATATATTTGGACAAATGCAGGAAGAATGTGTACCTGGGGCATCGTCGATTTCTTCCGACCAACCATCAATGTCGAAAAAAAGGAAAGCATTTCAAAGGTGAGGCAGATCACCGGAAGAAGCCCGCCCTCCGTACTGGTGATCACATACTTGATATGGTCAATGATTTACAAGTAATATTTGGAAAGGGTCCTGGCGGACTATCTGTTCCGACTGACGATGCGGGACGCGCACCCATGTGGAAGAAGAAATCTATATTTTGGGACCTACCCTATTGGAAAGACCTAGAGGTCCGCTCTGCAATCGACGTGATGCATGTGACGAAGAATCTTTGCGTGAACCTGCTAGGCTTCTTGGGAGTGTATGGGAAGACAAAAGATACACCGGAGGCACGGGAGGAATAGCAACGTGTGCATGAAAAAGACGGCATGCATCCAAAGCAGTATGAAGGTCCTGCCAGCTACGCTCTTACCAAAGAAGAGAAGGAAATCTTCTTTGAATGCCTGCTCAGTATGAAGGTCCCGTCTGGCTTCTCGTCGAATATAAAGGGAATAATAAATATGGTAGAGAAAAAGTTCCAGAACCTAAAGTCTCATGACTGCCACGTGATTATGACGCAACTGCTTCCGGTTGCATTGAGGGGGCTTCTACCAGAAAACGTTCGATTAGCCATTTTGAAGCTATGTGCATTCCTCAATGCAATCTCTCAGAAGGTGATCGATCCAGAAATCCTGCCAAGGTTAAGGTGTGATTTGGTGCAATGTCTTGTTAGTTTCGAGCTGGTGTTCCCACCATCCTTCTTCAATATCATGACGCACGTCCTAGTTCATCTAGTCGACGAGATTGTCGTTCTGGGCCCTGTATTTCTACACAATATGTTCCCCTTTGAGAGGTTCATGGGAGTCTTAAAGAAATATGTTCGTAACCGCGCTAGGCCAGAAGCAAGCATCTCCATGGGCCATCAAACAGAGGATGTCATTGGGTTTTGTGTTGACTTCATTCCTGACCTTAAGAAGATTGGTCTCCCTCAATTGCGGTATGAGGGGAGACTGACTGGAAAAGGCACGCTAGGAGCGAACTCAATAATATGTAGGGACGGGCATTCTTGGTCTCAAGCACACTACACAGTTCTACAGAATTCTACCTTGGTGACCCCGTATGTCGATGAACACAAGAATATTCTGCGCTCCATACACCCGGAGCAGTGTGACGACTGGATTACATATGAACACATCAGGACTTTCGGCAGTTGGTTGCAAACACGTCTCATGGGTGACAACACTGTTTCTGATGAGCTGTACTCGTTGGCCAGGGGACCATCTTCGACTGTATTGACTTACAAAGGGTACGAGATAAATGGGAATACATTTTACACGATCGCCCAAGATCAAAAGAGCACCAACCAAAACAGCGGTGTCCGCTTTGATGCAGCAACCAAGAGGAGAAAGGACACATATTATGGTTACATAGTGGACATATGGGAACTTGACTATGGACATGATTTGAAGGTCCTTTTGTTTCAGTGCAAATGGGTCAATCTGTCAGGAGGCGGGGTACAGGAAGACCCGCAGTACGGAATGACAACAGTGGATCTGAACAATCTTGGGTACACAGACGAACCATTCGTCCTAGCCAATGATGTGGCGCAGGTTTTCTATGTGAAGGACATGTCTACCAAACCGAGAAAAAGAAAAGATAAGGAAGCGAATACATCATACGATGAGCCAAAGCGCCACATAGTTCTTTCAGGAAAAAGAGACATCGTGGGATTGGAGGGCAAGACAGACGTGTCTGAAGATTATGAAAAGTTTCATGAAATTCCTCCCTTCAAAGTCAAGGCTGACCCAAGCACCCTGTTAAACGATGAAGATTATCCATGGTTACGGCGCAATAAGCAAAGGACACAAGCGAAGAAAAAGTGAAGACTTTCTCTCCACAACTAGTATGATGATGCCTTTGATCTAGAATATCACTGCAGTTACACGTGAAGAAATGAATTGTCCGTTTTGTACACGAAGTGCATCCAGTTATTGCGGTAACCCTCTCAACTTTTTATGACATGCTATGTGGGTGAAATGATGATACCATGCCAACTTTCAACCTTTTCAAAGTTCATTTGTAGTGCTTTTCAATTTCAGGGTCATTTAGCTTAAAAAAATTAGTAAATGCATGAAAAATACCAGATGAAGTCAGAAAGGGTTGAAAATTGATGATGTGGCTTTGAATGGTTCATTTTGAACACACAAAAAGTCTGGAGTTCAAATAATTTCAAAAAAATGAAATACCTTTGTAACAGATGAGTTTTCGTCCGAAACCCTGATACTTCAAAAGAGATTGTCCGTTTTGTACACGAAGTGCACCCAGTTTTTGTCGTAACCCTCTCAACTTTTTATGACATGCTATGTGGGTGAAATGATGATACCATGCCAACTTTCAACCTTTTCAGAGTTCATTTGTAATGCTTTTCAATTTCAGGGTCATTTAGCATAAAAAAATCAGTAAATGCATGAAAAATACCAAATGAAGTCTGAAAGGGTTGAAAATTGATGATGTGGCTTTGAATGGTGCATTTTGAACACACAAAAAGTCTGGAGTTCAAATAAGTTCAAAAAACTGAAATCCCTTTGTAACAGATGAGTTTTCGTCCGAAACCCTGATACTTCGAAAGAGATTGTCCATTTTGTACACGAAGTGCATCCAGTTTTTGCTATAACCCTCTCAACTTTTTAGCACATGCTATGTGGGTGAAATGATGATACCATGCCAACTTTCAACCTTTTCAGAGTTCATTTGTAGTGCTTTTCAATTTCAGGGTCATTTAGCTCAAAAAAATCAGTAAATGCATGAAAAATACCAAATGAAGTCAGAAAGGGTTGAAAATTGATGATGTGGCTTTGAATGGTGCATTTTGAACACACAAAAAGTCTGGAGTTCAAATAAGTTCAAAAAAATGAAATCCCTTTGTAACAGATGAGTTTTCGTCCGAAACCCTGATACTTCGAAAGAGATTGTCCGTTTTGTACACGAAGTGCATCCAGTTTTTGCCGTAACCCTCTCAACGTTTTAGCACATGCTATGTGGGTGAAATGATGATACCATGCCAACTTTCAACCTTTTCAGAGTTCATTTGTAGTGCTTTTCAATTTCAGGGTCATTTAGCTCAAAGAATGAACTAATAGCAAAAAGAATGAACTAGAAAACTTTTATGAAACTCTAATAGCAAAAAGAATGAACTAAAAATAATCAATTAAAATATTCTGTTATGATCAACTAAAACAAAACTATAATATTCTTCAATAGCAAAAAGAATCAACTAAAAAGCTTTTATAAAACTCTAATAGCAAAAGGAATCAACTAAAAAGCTTTTATAAACCTCTAGTATTTTTGAAACTAAAATTATATAAAATTTATGCAACTAAAATTATCAAAGTATGTTTTGTTCAAAACATTAATAGCAAAAAGAATTTTCATAAAGATTTTTTTTGTTAGAAACTTTAATAGCAAACTAAAATAACCAAATCTGTTTTTGATTAAAATAGAAATTTAAAATAACTTAAAACTTACCAATTTGAATATAATGATAAAACACAGTAATATTAAATAGCAGGAAAAAGAATCACTCAAAAATCTATTTTTTTAGTAAAGTTATTCACAAACTAGTGATTCACACAAATTTCAAAAAATTCCAATTTAAACTATTCAAATTTGAAAACTAATGGCACTAACAGAAAGTTTATAATTTTTGTGACCTAAAAGCAAAAAGAATCACTGAAAAACAGTAAGTAGGAACAAAATAAAATAAATAAAGCAAAAAACAAAACAAAAAAACTGGAATTTTTTTAAAAAAAATGACACCTACTGGGCCACCACGGCCTGAATACGACTAGAAACCCAACCAGCTTGTTGGGCCAGGATTCAGGCCCGCAGAAGGCCCAATAGGACCACAGGCAGTGACAGATTAGGCCCGAAAGCCTGCAGTTGAGAAGAGCTCGAGAGGGTGTGCGCAGCAGCGCTTATAAACCACTCTCGAGCTCTCTCAGCTAGCGAGGTGGGACTAAAAATTTGGCCCCAGGCAGCACCACCCTTTGGTCCCGGTTGGTGGAACCAACCGGGACCAATGCGCCCCTTTAGTCCCGGTTGGTGCCACCAACCGGGACCAAAGGTCCCTGTTTCCCGCCCTTTGGGCTGCTGAAAACTGACCTTTGGTCCCGGTTGGTGGTACCAACCGGGACCAATGCAACCCTTTAGTCCCGGTTGGTGCCACCAACCGGGACCAATGGTCCCTGTTTCCCGCCCTTTGGGCTGCTGAAAACTGACCTTTGGTCCCGGTTGGTGGCACCAACCGGGACTAAAGGGGTGCATTGGTCCCGGTTGGTGCCCCCAACCGGGACCAATGCTCTGTGTATATAAGCCCACACTTAGGAATTTTCAGCATTCTCATCTCACCCCCGACGACGCCGACGAAATCGACGCCGCCAGGCTGCCCGCCCGCCGCCCGCCGTCGCCGTCGCCCCAGCCGTCGCCGCCGCCCGCCGCCCCCATCGTCGCCGTCGCTCGCTGCCCCCCTCGTCGCTCGCCGTCGTCGCCCTCGCTCGCCGCCCCCGTCGTCCTCGCCGTCGCCTCGCCCTCGCCCTCACCCTCGCCCTCGCCGTCGCCTCTTCCCCGTCGTCGCCGTCGCCGTCGCCGTCGCCGTCGTCGTCCGCCGCTCCGCCGCTCCCTACCCCGACGCACCGACCCCCAGTGAGCTCCCCTTCCCCTGCGCTGCCGTCGCGATGCCGCCGCCGCCGCCCCTGTTCTGCCGCCACCGCCGCCCCTGCGCTGCCGCCGCGCTGCCGCCGCCGCTGCCATTTTTTTTTCATAGAATTTTTTTTGTTCATAGCATTTTTTGTATATATGTATCCATTTACTGTTAATATACTCCGATGGATGTATATATGTATGTGTGTATGGATGGATGGATGTATATATGTATGTGTGTATGGATGGATGCATTCGTTGTCGATCTACCCCGGCCCTCCCCGATAATTTCGCTCGCCCGACCAACTATCGAGGCCACCCAATCCTTAGAAGAAAGAGCGTCGTTGTCGATCTACCCCCTCCCCAATAACTTCGACATGAGGGGGGACGTCGAACATGCATGAGAGAGAGGCGGTCCGCTCGCCCGACCAACTATCGAGGCCACCCAAACCCTAGAAGAAAGAGCGTCGTTGTCGATCTACCCCCTCCTCGATAACTTCGACATGAGGGGGGACGTCAGACATGCATGAGAGAGAGGCGGTCCGCTCGCCCGACCAACTATCGAGGCCACCCAAACCCGAGAAGAAAGAGCGTCGTTGTCGATCTACCCCCTCCCCGATAACTTCGACATGAGGGGGGACATCGGACATGACATGAGGGGTGAGCGTCGTTGTCGTCTACCCCCTCCCCGATAACTTCGACATGAGGGGTGGCGTCGGACATGACATGAGGGGTGAGCGTCGTTGTCGTCTACCCCCTCCCCGATAACTTCGACATGAGGGGGGACGTCGGACATGTCATGTGGAATTTTTTTTTGTTCATATAGAAAACTCCGGTAACATAGATTTATCAAGAATGCCCCCATTATGGATGTGCACAAGTTGATCCAATTTTTTTCTGATCTCATCTATATATATATATATATATTCTTCTATATGTCACGTTGTCTATCAAAGTATTGAAGAAATCCATGGCTTCATCATTAGCCGGAAGTAACATGCGTATGATGCTACGAAGCTCTTCAAAGTTGTTTTGGAACGGAGTTACGGATAGAATAATTCGCTTTTTGGTACGAATTTCAGCAAAGGCCTTCCAAATAGCGATATTCGGAAGGCTCTTGCTGAACTTCGTACCAAAAAGCTAATTAATTATCCTATCCGGGACTCCGTTCCAAAACAATTTTGGAGAGCTTCGTACCATTATGCGCCTGTTACTTTCGGCTAATGATGAAGCCTTGGTTTTCTTGAATCCTTTGACACTAGACAACATGACATATAGAAGGGTAGATGAGATCAGGAAAAATATGGACCATTTTCTGCACATTCAGAATGGCGCCATTTTGTTAAATCCCTTAAAGGTTAATAGAATCCCTTGTTTGACATTCATGAGAGAGGCGGTCCGGACGTCGGACATTCATGAGAGAGGCGGTCCGGATGTCGGACATTCATGTTTGTATATTAATTGCCATGTTGTAATATTTGCAGAAACTATGGCTCAAAGAGACTTGGAACAAGAACAGTTGTTGGGGGAGATAATCCTCGCCGGACGTGATGTCTTGTCATTTCTCAACGACACTGATGGTCTGGAAGGAGAGGATGACGGCTCCGGTGATCAAACAATGGAGGAGGAAGGACATGATCATGATGGCTCCGGTGACCGAATGCCGGAGGAAGAAGGAGACCATGATGACGGCTCCGGTGACCGAACGGAGGAGGGAGCTGTTGCAAAGTCCGGCGAGGTATATATATTAATTAAGCATGTGCTGACTAGCTAATTGATGCATTAATTGTTTTGGTATGTACATATATTAACTCTCCTTTCTTCTTTTATAGCCCTCCGGATCGAGCCAAACTTCGGTAACGAGACGAGGCCCGAAGAAGAGGTTGCGCAAGGATGAAAGGTTCACGATCACAGCACTCGCGCACGATGGCCATCCGATTGAACCCAAGCGGACCAAGGACGCATTTTCTGCTCAGTGCGGAGCTATTGTTAGGGACAACATCCCGATCAGCATCAAGCAATGGAATAAGCCTAAGGACGACGCCCCTGAAGGTGATTATGTCACCGATAGACAGAAAGATGATCTTTGGACCGCGCTGAAGGCAAATTTCGCCCTACCGCCAGAGGAGGATCCGAATAAGCCAGTTATAGAGCCACTGGTCAAGGCGTGTGCTCTTAAGAAGATGGCAGATCTATTCAGCAGGTGGAAGAATGAGTTGAAATCAAAGTTTGTCGACAAAGGGGAGACTCTAGAATTCATCGGCCGATTTGAGAAGATAAGAGATCACTGGCCCGCATTTGTGGCCTACAAGACATCGGACAAGAGTAAGAAAATGTCAGAGACAAACAAGAACAATGTTGCAAAGAAGCAGTATCACCATCACACGGGGTCAGGTGGCTACCTCAAAGCCCGGCCGTTGTGGGACAAAGCTGAGAATGACCTGATTGCTAAAGGGGTCGTACCACAGACATTGAACTGGCCAGACCGTTCAAGGACTTGGTTCTTCGGGGTTGGGGGAACTTTGGACCCTGAAACAGGGAAGTGCCGTTGGACGGACGAGCAACTTGCAATACCCGTCACGAAGCTTCAGAAGTATATCACCGCAGCGCAGGAAGGGACGTTCATTCCCGACAGAGAGAAGGACGAGCTGACTGAGGCCCTAGGGAATGCTGATCACCCTGGACGAACACGAGGCACACCAGGCTCCGTTCCGTGGAAGGTTGGGTTTCCCGACGCAGGCGGTTACAGAAGCCGGGAGAGAAAGAGGAAAGCGGAGCTGAGCGAAATGCAGAAGCTCAATGCAAGACTACAAAAGCTAGAGGAAGCTGAGAGCCAGCGAGCTGCCGGCCAACCATCTCAGCGGCACGAAGCTACCCCAGAAGCTACCCTGCCATCTCAGCGGAGAAGCAGCGTGGCTTCCACGGAGCCCGTTCAGCCTGACTTCACGGCTCCTATCTACCCCGTGGATACTATCACGGAGGCTCAACATTGCGAGCTTATGACGAAATACCGGAACCTCACTTTCAAGGCGGCTGTCGGCTCTGTTGCACCTCCTCAACCCAACGGAACTTTTCACTGCCTTCCGATTCCACATGGCTATGCTGTTGTGATGGTGGATGAAGTAATGGAGGGATTTGAGGAGCTCGAGCTTGACCACTCTACAGGTGAAGGGGAGAATCAGCTGGTTCGTGCTCTGAGGAGTACATGTCTATGGCAGAAGGAGTACATCAAGCTTCCAAACTGGACTCCTCCGCCTCCTCCTCCTCCGACGATGAGTCAGGGCACTCCGCCTCCTCCTCCTCCTCCTCCTCCGGCGAGTGATCAGGGCACCCCACCTCCTTCTCCAGCTCCTCCGACGCGTGAGGGCACTCCGCCTCCTCCTTCGCCTACTCCGGCGCGTCGGAGCAGTCCGCCTCCTCCTCCGCCTCGTCGGCAACGGCGGAAGACAGACGCCGCCGCTCCGGCTCCTCCGTCGCATCGGATTTCTCCGCCTCGTCAGCAACGACGGAAGAGAGACGCCGCCGCTCCGGCGGCTAGCAGTACAAGCAGAGGCGGGAGGCAATTCAGATACGGTCCATCTCTCAAGCCTCTGGAAAAGTTACCATATGAGAGGACCGAGCAGGAAAACGAGGACATATGTCGTGCCCAACTGAGGGACCATTTTGCAAAGAAAACTCCACCTCCGAAGGAGAAGGTAGATCCGGTGAAAGTGAAGCGCACTATCAATGCCCTGAAGCGACCACCACCGCCTCCGCCGGATTCCAACTATGACCGCATAATTACTAAGACACATGCTGAAGCGCAGCAGTCGGGAAGTACTTCCAGTGCTGCAAGAGCGAAAAAACGAAGAAGTGGGAAAACAATTCCCCAGCTCGGCGAACAGGAGAAGCAATCGTGCCCCCCGCTCAAGGTGTCTAGCGATATCGCTAATCATCCGGTGCTACTGCCCGGTACCACTCTTGATGATTACCTGCCCGATGATGTACCGTTTGAAACGGCTGAGGTAGTAGACGTCTTTAGATACGAGCACGGGAAGCCTCTCGTCAAACCTGATCATCCTCATCTAACAACGATGATGCAAAAATTGCATGACTGGTACATGGAAACCTGCAGGAAGTCTGGGAAAGACAGTTTGTTTGTCGGAATTAAAAAAGAGCATGACTTCCCTGGAGTCGACCTGCTGCCTGTTGAATTTGTGGAGTTATTTCAATTATACAATCAAAAGGCCCTCGACAAACAACTCATGACTTGCTACTGTCTGTAAGTATTACTTCTATAATTAAGTCTCTAGCTCAGCTCGTTCATTGCATGTATATATAATTATCCTCACTATATTATGCAGATTGAAGATGGTCGAATGCAAAAAAACAGGAATCTTCGACGTTGGGTTCATTAGCCCAAATACCGTAAATGAATGGTCGGTACGAAAGGAGGCCAAAGATACCGAGAACAACTTGCTAGAAACGTTCCTTAGACATCAAAACAAAAGGGAAATACTCTTTCCTTACAACTTCAAGTGAGTGTTACTGTCTTTTGCATATTCGGTTTCGCTTACTCGTGGTTAAGTAATGTAATTGATGAGTTATGCGTGCGCAGCTTCCACTATATTCTGCTATCCATTAACCTTGACGGGGCATTAGTAACTGTCTTAGACTCGCTCCGTAAAGATCCCAAGTATTATGCGGACATGACTGCAATGCTCCAGAAGTAAGTTCAATCAATACCGGGACCATATCGGCAACTTTTGTTCATTTCCTGATATCAAGTAATCATTTTCTTTGCCTGCCAGGGTTTGGAAAACGTTCACCGCTATGGTTCCGGGTCTGAAGAAGGAGCTGCGATTTACACACCCCAAAGTAAGTAGTACTAGCTAGTTCCGCGCATCTCTCATTGATTCTAGTTTCATCAATACCATTATCATGCTTGCTTATCAGTTTGATTGAACTCTATTTTCGTAAAGTGCTTGTTGCAGGCACCCAACACTCATTTATGTGGATACTACGTATGCGAGTTCATTCGCTACTATACCTCTGAACGGGCCTCCTCTGAGAAACAATTTGAAGTACGTAAACAATATTCACAATTTTATTTTATATATTACCATCAATTGTGTTGAGTTTCATTCATATATATGTATTGACCCCCTTCTTTAAATTAGATCTGGCAGATGCGGGATGAACTCCTACCACATGATCGCATACGAGCAATTCAAGAGGAATTGGCGGGATTCTTTCTTGACCACGTCATACCTGAACACGGAGAATACCATCTGAAATTGAAATGGTTGTAAGGGATGTTATATATTGTACATATGTAGTAGCGTCGGATAGATATACGAAAACTTGTTGTTCGACCAAGCACGAAGAAAGAGATGTCACTTCTCTCTATATATGTTCATGACGATCTTGTGTAATTAATGGTTTCCTTTATTTGCTTACTATAGCGTCGAGTTCTCTCTATATGTGTAGTAGCTAGCGTCGACCAAGCCACGGAAAAAGAGAGGTCACTTCTCTCTATTAGCTCGCTAACACAATATGAAACCCCTAAATTAACCCTCCAAAACCCCAAAAACCCCCCCTTCCAAAAAAAAAAAAAACCCAGCGCCTGCGAGCTGCTGACGCGTGGCCGCCTTTTGGTCCCGGTTGGTGTTACCAACCAGGACTAAAGGTCCTCCTGCCTGGGCTCCCGCAGCGGCCACGTGGAGCCCCTTTGGTCCCGGTTCGTAAGCGAACCGGGACTAAAGGTTTTGGGCTTTAGTCCCGACCCTTTAGTCCCGGTTCCAGAACCGGGACAAATGGGCCTCTGGAACCGGGACAAATGGGCCGTTTTCCACTAGTGATGGGCAAACACATGTTTTGCCAAGTTACTGCCACCTGGCACTCGACAAACATATGTTTTGCCGAGTCTCTGCAATGTGACACTCAACAAACACATTTTTATTTTCTTTTTCTACACTCTTTTGTTTCATTTCGTTTGTACATTGTTCGTATGCATGTGCTCTGATCACACACTCTCCGCCGATGATAAGCACATCGATCAGGAATTCAGGATATCAATAGAAAATTGTCGATTGGTAGCATGGTCCATATTAATTGTCGCTCCACATGCAACTGCCAATCGATCAGGATATCAATAGGAAAGAAATCTTGGCGCCTCTCCTAACCGCCCCACATTGGACACGGCCTTAGTCGCCCGCCTGGAGCCTCTGGCTTTAAGAAAAATTTAATAGTACTACCTCACAGTTCTGCATTTTATCCAGATATGTAGATGCTGCTGTGGACAAATGAATGTAGAAAGCAGTAATAATAATATGACAGCATGAAGACTTCAACTACAACTACCCAGGGCCAGCTCTGGCTATAAAGGGGAGACATATGCTGGATGTTTCACAAGTTAGACAGCCATGAAATGCATGGTAGAAACATTTCTTTCCGCCCAACGTGCCTCTGCCACATTCACAATGTATACTTGGCTCATGTTCCAGTCTCTTCACCTCTCAGTTTAGGCTTGGGAGCCAACAGGAATTAGCAATACCGCTCCATCAAACCAATGAGTATGTCAGATGTTGTAGTTTCACTGAGCGCTCAAAGGGGAAGAACTTTCAATGACCCCATTAATTCTGCCATCACAGGCATCAAGCAAGTTACCTAACCACCATTATCAGCATCCTTTCCACACAAATATAAACAAGGATGACATTTACGATTTGCTAATTACATGATGTCATAACGACCATAAGGTACCAAGTTTAAGCTCCAGAAAAATAATCTACAATTGACGAGTTCCTTTTTCCGATTCCCCACAGGTGCGTCAAGCCATTCATCTGGTCCACCGTGATCTTCCAAGATAGGGCAAGCTAACCTGGCATGAGTGTTGCACCAACTGGAGATACATGTGTTCTCCAATCCACTATTTCCTATCTACATAAATTTTATGTCCTCCACAACAAGACCATGATGAATCTCTAGAGCACATACATTTGGGAAAGGACTCTTGCGGGCTTTTGCTTCCTCGGATGATTACTGAATGCTTCATTTTCCCCCGCTTTCTTTAGGATATTTATTTTCCCTTTTCTCTGAGTGGCAACTCTAGGAAGTTTCTAGGCAGAAGGAAGTATGTTGAGGGCCACTTCTTTCAGTGACGGCATCTCCTCTTGTTCATGCAAACAGACAAAGCTGCCGCCTACTTTTCTCAGCACTTTCCAAGGGCCAGGGTAACACCTGCCGAACAGACAAGAATATTTTCGCTAAGTTATTCTATGTGAGGTTCCTACTGATTACTGAATAGAGCATTGTGTTGATCGGACTACCATATCAAATTATCAATAAGAGGGCATTACAGAGTTATTACGTGCATACAGTACGGCCGGGATGGCTGAATAAAAAAATCTGTCTATAATACATTAAGTAGGAATGCCTAAAAACTATATATGCGTAGAAGATCATGCAGCTAATAATAAGAGTTTTAGTGCTACAGGAATTGATACTTCAACGCAACAAGGATGTTAACAAATTTATGTCCAGAAGCATACGATATATTGTAAGACAACTATGTTAAAAATTATTCATGCAATGGACCTATGCATTATTCAAGATAGATTTGGGGAGAAACCAAACGTTAATGCTCCCTCCGATCCATATTAATTGTCGCTGCTTTAGTACAACTTTATACTAAAATTGTACTAAAGCAGCGACAACTAATATGGATCGGAGGGAGTAACATGTTCAGGAAAAGAATGCAAACCTGAAAAGTACTCCCCCTTTAGATCCTTTAAAATTGTGAATATAGTAAACGGTCTCCAGTTTCGGAAGAAAGGTCTTGGAAAGTTCACCCAGCTTTGGATAGAAAAAGGGTGGGTAATCTTCGCTTATGAAGGAAGTCAAATTTATAAAACCAGAATCACAAAATTATTTTTTCTACTACTCCGTTCAAGATAATTAATTAAACATGAACCCTTTATTTCTATACTGAAGGATACATCCACTTCTTATCCGATCTAGTTCTCCATTGAAGATAATCATTTTCCGTTCTGTATTAAGAACTGCTTCCTTGTAAAGCTCTTCCACCACAAGCATTTCTACAAAACACCATTGACATCTTACTATAATAGCAAACCTCGACTTTGACTGAACAGTACGGTAAGGAGGGATAGCTCAAATTTCAAAAATCAGAAGAGGTCACCATTGACATTGAAATAGGGATAAGCCACAAGGAATATCTCGTCTTCAGGCCGCACACGGTCTGCCATTTTGACCTTCGTTGTAAAACCAAAATCTTCGAATAAGGATGGTTTTGTTAGGTAATCCAATTTCAATGAACACCCTTCAAAAGCTGACTGTCTTGCAAAAGTAACCTCTTTTGCCTCAGGGAAGAACTGAAACATGTTGAGACGGGAACAGTAAATCCGGAAGAAGATTCAAAGCAATAGAAACTTGAGCACAATACAAGTATACCTATTTAAAGTTCGTTACAATCCAGAATAAAATACTTTAATCACTTGGTATCGGCCAAAGCATACCCATTGCATAAGCTTGCTTTTTCTTTTACTGTAAAGCATAAGCTTGCTTTTTCTTTTACTGTAAAGCATAAGCTTGCTTGCTACTCCATTCATAAAACTAAATTGTAGGCATAGATACTAATGAATAGAAGAATGCAAAGAAAGACATACAATTCTGGTCCTGGTAACTTTCTCTGCAGGTACGAAGCGATCGCAAAATTCTCTGATGAGAAGCATGCTTCCTGTCATCTCGATTCCACCTTCGCCATCGCCTGAACAGAAACAAATTGGAGCTTTTTCACCTTACAAATAACTTATAGTTAAGTATACAGAAAGCTCTTCTATGTGGAACCTGGTACAGATTGTAGTCCTGCTGTAGGAAACTCTATTTCCTGTATTATATGATATATACAAAATCACTGGCAAAAAAGAAAAGAAAAAAGTAAAGCCAAGTATGTGATAAGAATGATGGTCCAGTCACTCACCAATAGCTGTTTTCCATCCTTAAAAGCTGATTCTGTAGCTTCTTTAGCCTGAAATCACTACAGGTATAGCCCATTAGTCCTAACATCATTCATGCATCTTCTTTCAGAAGAACACTGTCATACAAGCTACAGTGAATGCACTAATTGCATTGTTTGTCATCAAAGTAAGAACTTAATATGATCGCCCTCTCTGCCGGATAAACATGTGAGAGAAGATGCTACGCAAGGTTAGCTCAAACTGTACCACCAATTTACAATGTTCACGAATTCTATCCAGTCTACAGTATCCAGATACAGTATAGTGTCAAGTTGCTGGGCATAAAACTCCACAAAACCGTTCATATCTGTTACTCACTTTTTTTAACTCAAACTGTTGAGCAGGCCCCAACAGTAAAATGTATGAAAAGACGACATTTACAAAGAAGGGGGTGAGGTGAAAGTACAAAGAGAAGAGCAAAGAAGCTCAGCCCTGGCTATCCAGCCAAGTGGTAAGATATGGTCTATTAATGAACTTCATTCTGTAAGAAAGAAGAGGTTCTTCTTAAAAAGGAAGGACCATGAGCCTGGGCTAGGATTGACATTTTCAAAAATCTTGAAAATTGTTCTGTTTCCAAATGTTCCAGGCAGCAACAAGGCCTCCATCAAGAAAGGTTTAAAGAGGCTTTGGCAGAGGATAACAGGTTTTCCATCCCATCACATCACAACAAGGGGAGAGGTTAAGAGTTTCCCAACTATCCTTGCTGAAGCTGCAGGTCCAGAACGGATGATCCCTGTTCTCAAGGAGCCCTTCATTGCGAAGAATGCAGCTGACACCATCATCTAAGTGTAAATTCCTTTCTCAGAATATCATTGGTGTTGAGGCGACCATTGAGAAGAAGCCAGAAGAAAGCCATGACTTTAGAGGGGATTTGGAATTCCATATCCAGTTGGAGTACATAAGGTCTTGGATGGAGCTGAAGGAAAGGTTGTAGATCTTGGTTGCCCAGAAAGAGGCTCCCAGCTGAAACTCCAAATATCAGCACCAGAGGGATTAGGACTGTGTCGAGTAACAATCTGCCTGACAACTGTCCGCAACAATAACTTTGCAGCACGAAGAGACAGATCTAATAAATGCTGCGCCTAAATGTGGAATGTTGGATTTCCCACCTAATTGTGAAGGTAGCCCAATTGAATCTGTAGCATGCGTGACAAACTGACAATGCATAAACCCTTGCACTGCCTATCTAGGTAAGTTCAATAAGCAAAGTAGGCCACCGAAAATATTTTACAATAAAATGTCTCAGAAAACAAATGACGTAGCTAGTATACAGATACTTCACAACTGCCTGACAGACGACATTTGGCCATTTGAGGTGTGAGTTCATCTCAAGTACAGCTGCACACAATGAGATGCAGGGCCCATATATTAAAGCAAAGCGACTAATATAGGTGTGTAAAACTGGCACCGCATGAAAGGCCCCAGAACATTGTAGGAATTACCAGTTGTCAATAAACAAGTTTTCAGCAGAATTACCTGCACTATGAGTTCTGTGTAATCTCTTGGGAAATTTGCACTGAAGACGTCGCGGGTGCTCTGGTCCCCAGTGACAGCACAGACATTGAACCAAGTTCTTAAATTCCTACTTGATATAGTGAAAATGCTCCCACAACCATCGCCACTGCTAATTGTAGGAAATCTCCAATTTGGAACCTTCACAAAATAAACAAAATGCATGAACAGAAAGCTCAAATTTAAAGGGAAAGAAACGGATAAAATAGATAGCTTGTTTGGGGTAGTGTACTTGTTTATGCAGGGCAGGTGGTTTGAAGGCAAATGGTGCGTTGGAGATTGAATAATTGGTTGCCATGGCCATTGAAGCCTGGGGGTAGGTGGTTCAGACAGAGGGCCAGATGGGTAGGGGGAGAGGGAGAGAGTATCAGTGTGTGGTAGTGGAGGGAAATTGCTATCGAAGTACCAGTCTGTCTGGCAAGGCATTACTGTGTGGTCTCCAATTGCTGTGATGGGAAAAATATCTTGCCTGTCATGACAGCGACATCTACTTGTATGCATATGCTGCTATTGGTTGACAAGATAACGCATAGACTTTTCTTATCTGGTTCATCCTAAAATATTGATAGTGGGCCAATGTACTCTTGCTGAGAAACTCTGACTCTTGGCTGAGAAATGGATGTCTGAATGAAATTTTAAGGATACCACTAAGGCAGAGTTGATGGCTCCAGTACCTCACTGTCTTGTTTTTAACTTCTTAATTACGATCTTGGAAGGGGTCATCACTAAAGAATTGAACAGGCTCCAACACCGCACTATCCTTTCAAGAACTCATTTGGGCGTACTAAAAGACAGTGTTTGCCCAAATTTTGGACTTTGGAGCCATCAGGGCGATCAACTGATCTCACAGACTGCCAGAGTTCCATTTTTCATAACCTTATCACGTCGCCCCTTCTATCATGACAGAAAGGTTATCAACCTCCTGGCATATCTGATCAATTAGAGGATGTGTATTGTCATTTGATGAGAAGGAAACAACCTCCCCCTTCAGCTCAACCCAACTACACCCTGTTTCCTTCTTTAAGCCCTGCTCTTTCATGAATCCTCTAACATTGGCAGCACTGCTCCACATCTCTTTTGCAGCATATAAGTTTGACAAGAGTGTATACATTCCTCCATCAGAAGGCTGCGCCTGAAGGACATTCTTTGCAATGACTTCTCCAAGCTGAACATCCCCATGAGCATTGCATGCGCTAAACAGTGTCTCCCACGCATTTACTTGAAGGTCAGATGGGATGTTTCTTGTGAAGGCATAAGCTTGGTGTACAAAACCAGATCTTCCGAGGAGATCAACCATACAGGAATAGTGATCTGATCTAGGAATCAAGTTCCAATCTTCTTGCATACTTCTAAAATAGCGGCAACCTTCATATAAATAGCCTTTGTGTGCACACGAAGACAATACACTAAGAAATGTTGCATGGTCTGGACGAAACCCATCTTCAGTCATCTTGTCAAAGAGCTTCAGAGCTTCAGCAGCCATACCATGATAAGCATATGTCGCAATCATGGCATTCCATGTCACTGTATCTCGCTGCAACATCAACTCGAAAACTTGGGAAGCTTCAGAAATTAGCCCACACTTCGAGTACATAGATATCAATGAGCTCATGACCAAAGCGTCACGCTCAAAGCCAGTTTTGACTGCACAGAGATGCACCATTTTTCCACATCCAAGTGCAACAAGAGAGGCACAGATAGAAATAACAACGCTCAAAGTGGCTTGGTCCGGTCTGAGTCCTCCTCTGGCCATTTCTGACAGCAAAGCTAGTGCTCCTTCATCTTTGTACCCAGAGATTAGTGTGTTCCACGAGGTCTCGTCTTTCTTTGGCATTCTTCTAAACCAGGTATTTGCACTAGCCATGTCCCCTTGTTGAACATAGCCTTGCAAGATCGTGTTCCAAGATACGAGATCCCTATCTGGCATCTCAGCGAACAATCTCAAAGCATCATCCATCCTCTCACTCTGCACGAAACCACCGATCATTGTGTTCCAAGCAACAGCATCGCGATCAGGCATTTCCTGGAACACCTTCCATGAAGCATCGACATCTCCATTCTGCAAGTACCCACGCATAATGGCTGTCCGAGATACAGTGTCCTTCTGAGGCATCTCATCAAACAGGCCCTGCGCAACCTGCATCCTCCCAGCCCGCGCATAGCCAGTGATCATAACATTCCACGAGACAGGGTCCCGTCTCTGCATCCGACCAAACAGCTCCTCGGCATCCTTCAAGCAACCAAGCGCGGCGTAACCCGACAGCAACGCGTTGCAGACAGACGTGGACGGGGAAGGCGCGCGGTCAAAGAGCTCCCTGGCCTCGCGGACACGCCGCCTCCTGATGTAGCCGGAGATCATGGTCAGCCACGAGACGTCGTCCCTCGCTGGCATCGCGTCGAACAGCTCGCGCGCCCGCTCGACCATCCCGTTGCGCGCGTAGCCCGACATCATCGCGTTCCAGGAGGCCACGTTCCGGTCTGGCGTCCGATCGAAGAGCGCCCTGGCCTCGGCGACCCTCCCGCACCGCGCGTAGCCCGTCAGGAGCGCCGCCCACGAGACCGCGTTCCTCGCAGGCATCGCGTCGAACGCCCTGTGCGCGTCCGCGAGCATCCGGTTCTGGACGAGGCCGGAGATCATGCTGTTCCACGTGAACACGTTCCGCTCCGGCATTTCGTCGAACAGGCGGCGCGCGGCGGCAACCCTGCCGGCGCGGAGGTGGGCGGTGATGGCGGAGTTCCATTGGAAGATGTCGCCTCCGGAGGGCGACGGCGGGGCCAGGGCGCGGCCGCGGAAGCGGCGGAGGGGAGGACGGGCCCGGTGGGGTCCGCGCTGTGGCTGCAGAAGGTTCTGGAAAGTTCTTATCATGTTCAGAGGCGATTAGAGGGAGGAGAACGCAAAGACGTTTCTAATGGAAGTGGTACGTAGCGGCGAACCATCGGCCGTCCGTTCACGAGGTGATTCGTGCGGGTGGAAGGCCGACACTCAGTCTGATCCCTAGCGTTTCCCTCCTGAATGACCCTAATTTAGGACAGTAAAACTGTACCTAAACCGAGCTTTCTCAGGCCATTAGTGATTTCGGCCGTTGGATTTCGCGTCTGAACAATTTTTGGTTGTTAGATCTTCGTTTACCGCGACATGGGCCAGCTGTCCTAATGGGCTGCTGCTCTGGTGACTTTTTCAAGGCATGTGATTGATTGGGCTTAATTGGGCTGTTATGCAAGCCCATCGCTCGAGGGGGTCAAGCATAGGCGCTCGATACAGAGGATGCGGGCGATCTGTGTCGTTCCAGCTATCAAGCCGAGGCGAGACACGCGAGTGGCCGAAGCCGAGGCGGCGCGTAGGTGGGGTTGCAGCCGAGGCGAGCGGATCCGGCGGGGCAAGGGATCCAGCCGAGGCAAGCGGATCCAGCGCTTGAGGGATCCAACAGAGGGAGGAAGAGCACGGACGGCGAGCTTGGCGGACATCGTCTGGCGGCGCATCTCACCGAAACCCGACCTCATGCAGCCGCGCGCACCGCGACTCGTCGGCTCACATGCAGCTCTTCCATGCTACCTCGCCGGCCGTGCCTTCCCTTGCAGGTGCAAGGAGGAGCAGTCATATGACAGCTATTTCTCCCTCCAGCAGTGACATTTTTTTATCTCATGCTTGCACCTCCACACAAGGTGAGCCACGCCATATGCATGACATGTTCTGTACGTCGAGGAAGAGTTCTAGCCATTTAGCGGTAACGCGGCTCCCTTTGGGTGAGGCAAGAATTAAGCTGGATTTTAGTAGCACTTTCTAGATAGATCTGATTACGTTTTTTTTTTGAGTCTAAACATACTTAACTTTATTAGCTACCCAAGTATCTGGGAATACAATGTAAGTCTGGTGGCGAGAGATAGATCTGATTATGTAACATGGTTCTCATAATCAAGGAAGCCACGGCTCATGAGGATTATCTATGTGCTGTTTATGCTGCTAGCAGCATCAGGAATTACAAACTAACTTAACTTTAGAATTTCACCTTTGTGAGTACATAACATCCGCACAAGAAAGCTGAAGTTCAAGAGGGGGGAGATATATTTTGTAATATTACTATGACTGTGATATGGATTTCCAATTGTTTTCCCACATGCACTATGTTTACATGTCCTCTAGCAGATATATTTTTTAATATTTACATGATGGTGATTGAATCTGTAACTAGGTCCAATTCTCATTCTACATGCCTGATAAAGAAGAACTAGAGTTGAAGCTATATGAGTATATCAAACAGATCTCGAGTTTTCAACAAATGGTTCAAGCCTTCAAGGGCTGGCGTCAATTTATGCTGATTTGCAGTATTTCAGCACTGCACACTACTTCAAAGTCTGTTCTGATTACAGTTTTGGTTATTTTCTTGATTATGAAGGATTGAATGTTACACCGGAAGCTAATTATCCCAGCCAACCGATATTATGTTGTTGCATGGTCATCATCTAGGGTGCTCCAAGTTTATAGTGCCAAATCATTGCCATAAGTAGGTACTTAATTGTTGGGATTCATCTCACATGAAGACTGCTACACAATTGGCCATGTATGTTTACTTTGGTATCTTATTGTTACTTCATCTCACATGAAGACTGCTACACAATTGGCCATGTATGTTTACTTTGGTATCTTATTGTTTCTTGGATCCTCGTGGCACATCAATTGTGAGGTAAAATACTTTCCAGAGTTATTATGTTTTCTTTTTACACATTGTCTCATTGTACATGTTTATTATGTATTTCTATTGTATAAAAATAGGACATAGCCTGTTTTATTAAATATGTAATAAAATAAATAGAGGATGTCGACTTTGCATATTATCTAAAATAAAGGCCTATATTGATAAAAAATGTTTAGGATGAAGGAAGGGAGTATTATTTTCTATAGGCTTGGTTTTTGGACATGCAACATATTTGCTTCTTGATTTTTTTTTCTTGAATGGTCAGCTTGAATCATTATTGTCCATCTTTCTTTGTTGTGATAATTTATTATCTACATCCATGGATACTTTAACTTTCGAAAACATGGGGTTTCTAAAACATATGCAAGTGAATGATGATATGCAAATTTGCATTATAGTGCAGCATTGGTCTTTAGTTATTATCTATAAGCCATCTTTATAAAAGCATCGTTGTTTAGTTATTATCCTGATATCACACACTGTTGCATTCTTTCTGGTAGATGACCCGAAGAGCAACTGCTTACCATCAAGATGTATGTAAATTGTTATACATACTAGATAAGATTGCCTAGCGATACTACAATGATACATTTTCCTATATTTAATGCTTAGACCAGGATATACTGAATATGCTGATTTCGACTAATCCTTTAGCCCAAGTTTGGTCCTTATACTTGTTCTATTGTATAGGTTACGTTTCAACTAGAGATATATATTGTTTGGAAGCAGAATACCACGCTAATCATTTGCAAGTGTCTACTCTTTCTGCCAGAAACACCTGATAATTATGTTTTCACCTTATATTCTGGTGGCAAAGATGTCAATCATGCACGTGCCTTTGTTAACATAGAAGTACCATGTCAATATAATTACTGAGATTGAAAATTTCATGTTTTGTATAAAGAATTTGAATAAAATATTAATTGTGATTTTAGATTTACTGTAGTTTATGCTTTCACTCTTACATGCTTAAATCAACCCGATGGTGGTTAATGGTTCTACAAGTTTCTTCACTAGGCATGCTGGAGTGAATCACACTGGAGTACATGAAACTACAGGACATAGGTTCAGCATTATCATGTGTTCTTCAGTAGTTATTTCCTTGTTTTTCTTTGCTTTATACAGAATGACCAATACATGTATTCTGTATAGAATGGCTTAGCTGATTATTTTTGGATGCATTCAAGTAGGCCACTATTCCGGCTATAAAACTCTTTTTTTATATAATTCTGTTGACTATGTTATATCTATATAGAAACACCACTCGCTAAGTTCTTATTGTGATCAAGAAGCTCTGTTATGAAGCATGTATTCACATTACGTTCATCATTCATTATCTGTCGGATCAGTTACATAAAATTTTCTTGCACTCTCTGTTGCAAACCAAAACTATTAAAGTTCAGTTAAAAAAATATTAAAGTTCATTTCATCGGTCACTGACTAATATCATACCCTACTAGCCATGATGGTATTCCCTTATAAAGTACCACATTCGAGTAAAAAAATACACTCTGTTCGTTGAGACCAACTAAAATTCTCCCTTTTGATTAAAATTCCTTTATTTGATTACTGATTGACCAATACCACATTATTTTGTTCTTGATCTAAAATTTATGCTTCATCTTTATAAATTTACATAAACCTATCATTCTATCCGAGAAATGAACGGGCGCGGCAACGCGCGCCATCAATGATCTAGTTTTTAGGACAAGTTGTATGAGAGCAACTTGTGTCGCTCCCTTGAACTTCTTTCTTTAAATTTGCTGTTATTTTCTTGTTTACTAGCACAACGGTCAGTGTGTTGAAAGGGGAGAAAAAAAATCGTAATCTTTAATGGTCATGCCACATTTTGCTGCATCACACAAATACACTATTACTCTCATTTTCATGAAATATGAACAATTTTTTTAACTCGTGAACATATTTGAAATCATGAATATTTTTATAGATTTCCAAATATTTTCCAAAATCATGAAATTTTTAAAATTAATGAACATTTTATACTATTTGCAGACATTTTAAAAAAACTAAAAACAATTTACAAAAATCTTGAATCGGTGAACATTTCTAGAACCGTCGAACATTTTTTGAAAATTGGTGGAATAATTTCTGAAATTGGCGGACATTTTTTTGATTTAACGAATATTTTTTGAAATGCATGATCATTTTTTGAATCAGTGTACATTTTATGAATCAATAAACTATTTTGCAAGTCACGAACAGTTTTTGAATTTTTAGGATATTTTTTAATTCATAAACATTTTCAGAATTGGTAAAATTTTGTTCAATTTATCAACATTTTCTAACATATGAACTTTTAAAAAAATCATGAACATTTTTGGATTTTTCGAACATTTGTTTTCAAAACTGCAGACATTTTCTGAATAGGCGAACATTTTTTTTAAATCGAGAAAAATATTAAATTCACAAACATTTAGAAGTATTAAACATTATATTACGAATTTTTAAAAAATCCAAAACTTTATCGAAGTGTCAAATAATTAATGTACAAGAAACAAAGACGGAAAAATTTGTCCATCTTGTATAACTAGGCATGAAACCATTAGACAACAAGTGCCTATGCAACATGCC
Source organism: Elymus sibiricus (assembly GCA_039707655.1). Lineage (NCBI taxonomy): Eukaryota > Viridiplantae > Streptophyta > Magnoliopsida > Poales > Poaceae > Elymus > Elymus sibiricus. The sequence goes on from CM077669.1 coordinate 90,240,576, forward strand.
AGAGTCGTGTGTGTACATAATATCATTCTTGCAAACAGCACATGGACACACTGGCGGAGCCAGCGTGTAGGCACGGTGGGCCGTGGCCCACCCAGAATTTAGAGATTTTGTTTTTTAGTATGTACTAATTTAGCCCAAATGATTAAATTGATTTTTTTTCTTTAAGGTTTGCACACGCTTTATTTCTTTTCTGCCTCCGCCACTGCATGGACAACATATTCTCTTCACCTGTTCCTGTTATATCTTCCACTTCAACCTCTAAGAACTCCATCAAACCTTGAATGAAATCATTGGATACCTGTGGTACGGAGTTATACATCCAACTTCGATCCATCCTTCGGTCGCCACCTACAACATATATATGTAACGAAATCAATTAGTATGCATCTAAAAAGATGCAAAATTAAAATATTCGGCATGACCTTTGCTAAAAGCGGGACATATTGAGTGCCACAAACTCAATAAAATAGAAATGAATCAACATTACGACGAGATTTGACACTCAACTGTATTCTCTGAAAAAGAATGCACAAAGCGCGTGATTAACCAAATGTTGCCTCGGCTACATGTCCGCCGTGACACCACACAACGAAATATGTATGATCATACAATATCTACTCTAATTAATGCGTATATTCTAAAAAGAATTAGCATCTAAACTTATATCTCCGATGTCGATCAGATCAAATCAATTATAGAGGGTCATGATGGTGGTTGGGGGTGTTTAATTTAGTGGGCCTAGTTAGATTGGAAGATAGAATGTGGTGGGTGTCTTATTTAATTAATGCAGTGGTTGTTAATAAGGTGGACGGGAGAGAGTGGAGTGACTCTAACATGGAAAAATGGGTACCATAAGGTGAGGAGGTGAGAGTCTGGCTAGGATGAAAAATGGTGGGAGAGGAGTAGGAGGAGGAAGGAGAGGAGCTTTAGAGAGGAAGAACAATGGGAGGGGGGGCTACTATACTCCCCACTTATTGTGATCTCATAAGTGGTGGACATAGTATGGTGCCCACCATTGCTAAGTGATGTCAACTTTGCCTCCGCGCGGAAAGGTTTCATGTGATGGGTGGAAACAATACTTCCACGGTTGTGCCTAATACTAGTGGCGGTCGCATAACATCACCCGCCACTGTTAGTGTTGTCAACTTTGCCCCGCGTGGGAAAAAAATCTTGTGACGGGCGACCCTAATACCCACCACTACTGTGTCTAATCCCTGTGGCGGGCGGCAACCAAGTGCCCGCCACTGAAGCATTTTTTCCATGGCTCAAGCAATAAGACTTTACGAGTGGCGGGTGGAGATTTTTGCCCGCCACTGTAGAACCTGGCAGGCAGTTTTTTTACCAGCAACTGCTCTATGACAAAAATAGTTGTGGCGGGTTCCAAACATGGCCCGCCACTAATGTGAACTCACCTATAAGTCATTTCCCACTAGTGAACCAGTTTCATTGGAAAGGAATGGCCAATTTCACACGACTAAGCGATACAATGTTTTCTCTAAGATTTTTTATCAGATCTCTGGTAGGCTTATCATATTGAATGCAAGTGTCTCTTTTCACTAAAACTCTCCACAAGGTTGTGGTTGTGTACATCTCTGAAAACTTTGAGATACCATTTTGAACTATCATTCAAATGTACCCTAATCCAGCTTTTCAACCACATCGAGTTGTCGAAAATTTGGTATTCTTGTTGAATCCCTGGCATTCAATTAGAATATCAATCAGTTTCATGGTGCAAACAAATATTATAGAAAAAAAATTAAAGTCTAGTTGGATTTCAACTGCTATTTAACTACAGGTAAATACGCTTACCGAGCTTTGTATTTCAACTCCTGCATCGTGTGGATGCCTTTGCAAGTTTGCAGTTCACAAAATTATCTCAATTTCTAATACTGAAACCTAGCACCCACAAATAAGTGTTGTAGAAGTGGTACGCTTCTGCTTGAGATGGAAATTTCATACCAACAATAGGTCTGAAATTTGGACTTAACTGTCTTTGCAAAAACTCCTAATTCCCGTTCGACAGCTCCAATGTTGTTCTGCTTGTAAAGCATAGAAACATACGTATAAGCAAGTCGAAATGTTTTTAATCAGGTGCGGTTACTAATTATAAGAAGCCTGTACTACTTCACCTGTTGGCCATTGGAATCTGATTCTTCAGTCGCACGGTTGTAAGCTGAGAACAAATATTCTTCATTAAGCTCCGGGCTTGCATCCATTGAATCTGGATCGTCCACATTATGGGTTATAACATCACGCCGTGACTGCGCTTCTTTCGAGTCACCATAACAGTTCTCCAAGTCAACACTTATGCAAACATCGTCAGATGTAAATTTGAAGGCATATATACAATATGACGGATAAAGGTATGCACGTAATAATAATTATAACGTGAGGATGGGATTGAAAAGAACATCATTATCATCTGATGCCTCTTGGAATTCAATGTTTGCTGTACTTTGTTCAGCCATGGAAGAAGAAAGCATTTGCCTACAATTTTAAAATGATTATAGATCCATAAGGACTAAATAATCAAGTCTAAACAAGAACAAAAGCTTACGGTTCATCGACATATGTTACAGGTTGCTCCACTATGGTCACGAGATCCATAAAACTTCCTCTCATACAGTCTGATTCAGAATCCATGTTCAGTGACTAGCTTCAAACAACTGTATTTGGTTTCCAGACGTAATGCTGGTAATCCACAAACCAGTTTGCAGCAATTAATACACCAAGTGGGATCATACCATGTTTTTTTTTTAACAAAATCATACCATGTTTAATCTCTGGTAGTAGTAACAAGTGCCCACCTTAAATTCAAATCAACTATGCATGCATATGTAGTACACAGTTCATTGATTTTAAGCATGTATTCCGAATTGTAGGTCAACAAAGTTAATAAATTAACTTTAAATCAGCAATTGTTAATTTCAACTTGTCTCATAAAACAGAGTTTGGGTTTTTTAGGATGAACTCTCAAAGCATGAACCTTGTTAGCTTGTAGTGAATTCTGAATGAATGAGGAATGTAGCCTAATGAATTACCGGCTGTAAACGATGGAGCGAAATACCTTCTGTTGCTGGATCTTAAATATTGGATCTGGCTGGGTCGTTGTCCTTCAGCACTGAGCAGCTCTCTGCCGGCTCCCCGAACTTTGCCGCAACATCCCTGATCTGTGATTTTTCCACCTCGAATCAGATCTCTGCTGATTTCTCCGTTTAGACTGGTGTCACAAAAACTGGAGGTGGAACAATGGTGGAAGCTCCAATAGATACTTCTCTCTCACTATGCGAGGGTGAGACGTGGGTCCATGAAATTGTATTCCTGTACCTGTCAGGTTTGTGTCAGCCCATATTTCCATGTATAGATGCCGGAATAAATTCGCCGGTTTATACCCGACACGGTCTCACCAATCTTGATGAATCAGCGGGCGGTGGATTCTTCACCGCTACATACCACTTCCGTTAAATTTACTTATTTCCTGGCCCGTAGGTAAGGATCTAGGAAGAGGAACCACATATGCTATCATTGGATGGTCGGGATCAATTCTGGTGAAATCTGATGGCTCATGTTGCACGAACTGCAAACGCACTAGTACCACGGTCTGCATTAACGCCCTGCTAATATTTTCCTCTGAACTAAATACACTGCTAATTTCAGCTAAAAAAACTACACCGCTAATTTATTTCAAATTAATACACTGCTTATCTTATCGGATTATGTCACTGATAAATCTAATCATGGGAATCGAAGGGCCTGTTTTGTTATAATCTGCAGTTCTTCATGCCCAAACACCATCTGTCAGAGAAGCATGACATGCAATTCTTTGACTGAAAGAAGCCCATGAGGGAGGCAAACATATATGGGTTTTGCCAGTTGCCACCCCAATCAGCTCTCAGAAAAGACAAAAGTTGCCACTAATTTTTTCGGAGAAAAGAAAATCCAATCTTGGCACAGCACATCAGATCCTCCAACATTTGAAGCTGAAAACATCTAACCTGAAGGTAAAGCTCTGCTCCAATTTTGCTATGCTCGATTTTTGGTGGGAATACCCAAGTTCCATTGCAGAAGCAGGTTCATGTATTTCCTGTCAAGAATAACATAATTAAATAGTGGTCATCGACCAGTGGTGGATCCAACTTGCATAAAGAAGGCAACCAAAAGAGAAGCACCTCCAGGCCTCATATGTCAACAGCAAAACCAGAGTCAATAGGAAACATCACAAGATAGTTTGAGAGGCAACAGTTTGAATACTCTCAGATAAGACGCTGCATACTTACAACAACAACAACAACAACAACAACAACAAAGCCTTTAGTCCCAAACAAGTTGGGGTAGGCTAGAGGTGAAACCCATAAGATCTCGCGACCAACTCATGGTTCTGGCACATGGATAGCAAGCTTCCACACACTCCTGTCCATGGCTAGTTCTTTGGTGATGCTCCAATCCTTCAGATCTCTCTTTACGGACTCTTCCCATGTCAAGTTCGGTCTTTAGCCGTCCGCTATGCACTGGGGCTTCTGGAGGCCTGCGCTGAATATGTCCAAACCAATGTTGGACAAGCTTCTCTTCAATTGGCGCTACCCCAACTCTATCTCGAGACGCTGCATAGTTCATTAAAAAAAATACTCTACTATATATCACCGACAACTGTATGTATAATACATCAAACTGCTCTTGACGTTCATCTGGATCAATGTAAGTTACCGGCATACTGAAGATAGCACAAATACTTCAATACACAAACTCAGGTACACACAGATATTTCTAAGTAAAATCAGCTCATGATGGCACCTCCAATGATTTACAGCTTTGGCAATGGTCTCTACTCATAACAACAGTACTGGAACTCCTGATGGTCATTAATAACCAGTTCATGATCTATGGGGTTATAACCTGCTGCTTTTTGTCAGAGTTGCAGCAGATGCTGGAATCTTCTCCTTAGCGGATATGATTATAACTATTGAACATTCCCCTGTAGACTGTAGCCTTCGGAGCATCAGAAGTCCCAAAAACGTACCAGATCCGCAGGTCCTCATCTGCCGCAGATGCCACTGTGCAATCATCGGGACTCTGCAAAGGTCAACAAAAGACAACCATAATAAGCCATCTGAGCACACAATATGTGTCAACTTAGCTACAAGCATAGGGAGCAAAGATTACCTGGGCCATGAAGAGGACAGGGGAAGTATGGCCAGTGAGTTCAGCCATCTTAACCATCGACGGATACTTCCATAGGGTGAGCTGATTCTGCATAAATCCATGCGAGCTCAACAGCTCTCTGTCGTTCTTGTTCCAGAGCAGTGCACACACTTGTGACCCAGTGTCGACAGAGTTAAGGCATGTGCCAGTATTTGTGTTCCAAAACTTGATGCACCGGTCACTGACGCCAGCGCCAGATGCCAGCAGGTTGCTCTGGAATGGGCACCATGCAAGCGCCTTCACGGCAGCCAAGTGGTCATCAAGCCTGTGTAACCATTGGGTGCGACAAGTAGATTGTGCAGACGATGCCATAGACACATCCCATATGTGGAGGAGGTTGTCGTTGCCACCACTGGCCAGCTTCTGGCCTGATCCTGACCTCCTGCTCGTGCCCACAGTATGTCTGCACAGCATGGTTCCTAATCCTCATATCATTGTTCACAATCTTGCCGTCCATACCACCAGCGGTCAGGATGTTGTTGTTCCATGCCAATGAACCAACTCTCAACTCATGCACACCTTGCAGTGTTCTCCGCCACAAAATGAATCATGATCAGCAACTAAACATAAAAATAATGCTGCTAATAAAGCATTAACAGGAGAGGGCAAAAAGTACCAACCAGTCGATTAGAGCTGGCATCCCAAAGCTGGACAGCAGAGGAGTTGAGGCCAATAGCAATGTGCCGGCCATCAGGAGCCCAGCTAACACTAGTGACAGGGCCATCATCCTCATCAACGGTAACGAGCTCAGTTGTCGAGTCACTCGAGGCGTCCCAAAGGTATACCGTGTTGCTCAGTGCAATCGACAGCACGTTAGCGCTTCCCCAGTCCAGCAGGTTGAGGTAGTAGTCGTTAACGAGGCCTGGCGCATCCAGAGTCCTCTCTGGAGACTGCATCATCAGGTTTACAATGTACATAGAGTCAGTAATCATCACTAAAACTGGAACACCAATGAGCACCACCGCAACAAAAGCGTGCCGTACCTGAGGGATGTATCGACGCTGCCTCGCCGGTTTGTTCTGGATGGAAGCTGCATCAGCACACAGCTCTGTGAGGATGTTGTTCTCAGGCCCAGGCAACCTGTTCTGGAAAGCGAGAATCCTGGTGTGGTTGTTGAGCAGCTTCTGAGGTAGCAGTCTCCGGTACGCCTCCTTGGCCGGCGACGGCGTCGCCGCGTTCTCCTTGTCCTTCCTCGGCTCCGTCAAAAGGTAGTGCGCCATGTCCATGTCCATCGCGGACCTGTTTGGGATGAACCTGTCGCCCTGGCAAACAAGAAGATTTAAACCCGTTCAGGCATTTCGTCGAACGGCCTTCACGCACAGGGCGCAAGGCAAGGATGGGGCACGCGATGGAGAACTCACATAGCGCTTGACGGCAGGGCTGCGGGACGCCGAGCAGAGCGACGGCATGTAGGGGCTGGAGCCGGCCTCCTGGAGCGGTGCCGCACAACGCCCGCTGCTCCTCTCTGGTGACATCATGTCGGTCAGAATCATCAAGAACAGCAAGAAACAGCAGTCGTAAATTTTGATGCGAACAAGATTAGGGCAAACAAAGCGATTCAATTCGACCAGAAATCGACAAGAAAGCGTAAGTCGAGCAACGGATTCGCAGGCAGAGAACTACTAGACGGCAAGATTAGCAGCGCGGACGAGCCAAGGAACCGATCGATCGGAGACTAGCACGCGCGCGGACAGGATTCAAGAAACGAGATGGGAACGAGCAACCAAACGGGCGTTGAGCTCGAGGCGGGTCCTGGAGAGCTTCGCGTGCGATCGAGACGGCGTTCCCTCGGGCGTCTGATCCGCCGTTGGCTCGCGAGACCGGGGGTGGGGGCGGCAGAAGAGTAAACTCTGGTAGGGAGGAGGAGGAGGAGGGAGGCAAAGAAGAAAGGGCGCGAAAAATAGCTGTTGGGTTCCCCGTACCCGCGTTTTCTCTGTTACCGCGTGACGCGCACGGCAAATCGATTTGTTTTTTCTAGGGAATCGTGTCGGTTCGCAGTTTTTTTAACACGGTACAGACGCAAACGTTGGTATAAACGCGTATACACTCATCCTATAAACGCACACACAAGCACACTCTAGCATCTTTGAGAGACTGAACCGGCATATCATCTTGAGATTTACAAAGTCATCATCGGCGTCTCGTCGTCGACGGGAACGTCTCCTCCACTGAATGCGCATCGTCGGAAATCCCGAAATAATTTCAAAAATAATGCGAGCACCAGGACTTGAACCCTGGTAGACCGAGGATATCACTGTCCACCTAACCATCCAATCATAGGTTGATTCGACTATTCGCCGTTCTTTGCGTCGATTTGTGAACGCTTCGCACAGAACAAGCGTCTGAGCCGGCCCGTCAAAGCGTTCCATTGATCCCGATTTGGTTACTGAACCGGCTTAATTCATTAACCTGGGTTTTATGGGTTTATTTCTGCACCGGTTTATCTATTTCTTAATTTTCCTTTTACTTGTTTGTTTTTTCTTATTTCTAGTTTAATTTTCTTTTTTGTTTTAAAAAATTCTGCAATTTCAAATATTTTATCAAAAAATTAAAAAAAATGTGTTTTTGGACAATGTTTGATTTTTTTTAAATCCTCCTCGTGTTCACACATTCAAAAATGTTCTTGTCTTCGAAAATGTTTAGGAACAGGAATTTAAAATTTTTATTTTCAAAAAGATTATTAGGATTTAAAAAATGATCATGTTTCCAATTTTGTTCACGAATTCATAATGCGTTCATTTTTTTAAATAAAGTTGAACCTTTCGTAAAATGTTCACATTTTCAAAAACAAAATCCATTTTCAAAAATTGTTCAAAGATTCAAAAAATAGTGTTTTCTACTCTTGTTCAAAGATTCAAAAAATAGTGTTTTCTACTCTTGTTCAAATATTCAAAAAATAGTGTTTTCTACTCTTGTTCAAAGATTCAAAAAATAGTGTTTTCTACTCTTGTTCAAATATTCAAAAAATAGTGTTTTCTACTTTTGTTCAAAGATACAATAAAACGTTCATGTATTCAAATTTTGTTCAAAAAAATTAAAATTGTTCACTTTTTAAAAAAATAACATTTTTAAAAATAAGATTTTTCCAAACTTTGTTCAGATTTCAAAAATGCCCCCGTTTAAAAAATTGTTCACGGATTCAAAAAATGATCACTTTTACGGAAAATGATCGGGAATTTCGAAAAATATTTGTGTGTTTTAAAACATTGTTCAGAATTTCAAAAAAAATCCCCTTTCCAAATTTTATTGCCAAATTTAAAAAATATCAGACTTTCTAATAATCTTTGTGTTTTTCAATAATTGTCTAGAATTCTAAAAAAGTGTTCCCGTTTTCTAATCTGTTTCACAAATTGAAAATATGTACGTGTTTTGATTTTTTTTTGAAAATTCAAAACAAAATCATGTTTTGAAAAAAAATGAAATGAAAAAGGAACAAATAAACTAGTTAGCTACATTGAACCGAGTCGCTACCGTGCATCTGAGCGCTCCAATAGCCATCTTGACCGGGTTGCTACAGTGTAATGGGTGCCAACAACACACAGACATGTGTGTTCGGTTGGCAAACTGCCGCAACACGCGGCGTATAGGATGCCCCGCCGCATGTGTTGCATATCATGGTGTTCATTAAAGTTCTCTATTTTCTTTCTCCCAACATTTTTACACACCCTAAAACTAGTATCCCAAATGATGCATCTCGTAGCTGCACAATTTCGCATGATCCAGCAAACGTGTTGTCGACTACACAATCTGGATAGATTGTGTCATTTCACCGAGATAGTTGGGGGTGGGGAGGATGCCCAATTTCAAAAATCATGGAGCCAGAAAATGGAGGGGGTGGGGGAGAACTAAAAGCATCAAAATCATAGCATATATAAGCACATACCCTGTACGGGGGAATATTAGGAGATCTTTGTATATTATATATATGTTGCATTTGCGGTAAGAATGAAATTACATTTTGAAAATCGGCTTTTACGTGCACCGGTATCAAAGATACCTATTACTTATTTGGGGCTAAACTTGGATGTTAGTTCCTTCTCAATGTAGACTGTCGTGCAATGATAAAGAAAATCATCTCCCATTTTACTTCAAAGGCGTGTCTTGACTAGTTTCATTATAGAAAGATCGTTCTGCTGTTGTAGTTGACAATGGGATAGTTATCATCAATCGTAACAACCTCTCAACCATTGGATTGTCAGAAGACTTGCCGGTCTTAACTATGCCTTTTGCGAGATCAGCAAGGGATTTACAAACTTTATATATGGATGTTGAATGTATCAAGCTGGAAATGTGGTAGCTCACACTCCAACCAATCTCTTTCTTGACTAGAAAAACATGTAGGATAGAATTCTCCACTAGATTGCATATCTTTGAATGGGATGCTTGCTTCACATCAAATGAGCTCTTCAAAATGCATCTCAAATGGGGAGAAATCTTGGACCAAATTGCTGCACCTTACCGGCAGTGCCCTCGCGAGTTCTATATCAGACTTGCCCATGGTGGCGACGACAGTGACTTGCCGGTGATTGGCGTTATGTCGTTCCATCCCCTCTCAATCTTGCTTTCATCTTCCTGTCCGTCATCCCGGAGCTTCTCCTCTCCTCACATCACTCTTCTCCTTATCATATCCCTGCAATCCTCTCCCACCCCCTGCTTGCTGCCAATTGAAGGCAGTTTCTTGTTCCCTTTGATTCCCTCTCTTCAGATCAGCTTTACTCCTTGCCATCCGTGTCCGAATCCCCATCCTGGATCTGATAACTACCGTTGCTTGACCCCCCCCCCAATTTCTATTGGTTTCGGCTCTGCTTTCTCTCGATTCCACTCAGATCCATGCTATTTGCATCCGAAATCCAAAATTTCAGTCAACCTGATGACGTTCACAACGCTATTCACTGGGTTGCCGACAAAATCAATGAGAAGAAGCATTGGATATCGATGAGCTCGATAACAAGCATCCGACGCAACAAAGTGCATGGCCTGGAATTGTCGGGGCATGGGTCGAAGCCTTGGCAATCATCACATGACCTACCTGGTCAACTTAATCTATTCCACCAAAGCCCAGGTGATTTCATTTCTGAAATAAAATCCTCTAAAATTTCCTCCAGCAATCTTGTGGATCGTTTTAATATTTCTGATAGTGTTGTAGTCCCTACGAGAGGTTTTTCGGGAGGGTTATGGCTTATGTGGACTGATGACCTGAAGATTTCTGTTAACAGTACTTCCTTCCATGACATTTTAGCTAATGTAGTGCATGTACCTCGGGTATTGAGTTTGGGTTAGTCTATATTTATGGTGATCCCTATCACCGTCGGACTTCTATGATATGGGAGGAGATTGCCAATTTTGTGAACGTCTGATACGTCTCCAACGTATCAATAATTTATGAAGTATTCATGGCATATCACTAGTGCAGCCGCGTGCTACACAAATGGTTTTTAACCCCTTTCCTTGACATAGTCTTAAACTGTCGCCTTGCATGTGTGGGCGATAGGGGGGGGGGGGGGGGGGGCTATCCCACACGACAAGGAAAACGCGTCGGCGATGCTTGCACCCGGTCACACACGATGTGCAAAAATATATCATTTGCGATTGGAAGGGCCATCACAAACAGACATATTGGGGAAGACGTGTGAGATGAGCTTATCATCCCACACAGGGAATCCCAAGGGTATGTCTCCGTTCGTATTGCAGATCACACACAATTTTCTGCATAACATCATTTCTGATAGGGCTGGTCATCAAACACGATAGTTATAATTCCGTCGTTTGCATTATTCAAAACATCACTCATGGTGTCTAGAAGAAACTGTTTGGCATTGGGCTGCCCATCACACACACTTGCTATGTGAAAACGTTTGTGATTGGGTGTCCTAACGCACACAGTTGTCGACCAGAATTCGTGTGTGATTGCTCACCGATCCAACACGCCAACTTTCTAGAAACCGTATGGGTTTGTTGAGGTCATCGCCAACAGTGTAGTCTTAGAAACCGTCTGCAATGGAAACCCCAATAATCAGCCTGATTGCTCTATTATTTATAATCCATTTAGTAATAAAATTAACATTTCATATCAAGCACAGAATATATTTCTTATTCGTAGTACGGCAACCAGGATTTCATAATTGAATTACACCAGGGTACAACATCATATAGGCATATACTGCCTAGCTACCTAATTGCACAACAGGACAAAGTTTCAAATGCAACATCTAAAACCTTTGAAAATTAAGTATCATCATAGACAGTAAATAGACAGATGAGTCTCATCTAGAAAACTGTTAAAGAGGAAGGCGAATATTGAGCCTTCGATGATGTTGAAGATCCTCGCAACTTTAGGCCAGTGCCTGTGGATGATTGCCCGCCCATCCTTCGTCCTCTTGAGGAAGACTTCAATATTATACCGTGGGTGCTGTATGAATACCTTCCTCGCCTCTTGATCATACAGGTGGTTTGATACGTAATCATCGATGAACTGCCTTGAGAAGGACTGAAAACAAACATACGCATAAATATCTTTTCTAAAATTTGAAATGGCGCAAAGGGAAAAGGACAAGGAGAAAGAGATGGTACCATCCTATAGTTGACTGGCGTCTTCTTCATTGTGTTGACAAACATCTTGTTGTTTTTCGTAGCTAGTTTCTTTATCTTAACAATCTTTCTGAGTTTCTTGATTTGACTGATATTCAAGGACACCTCATTTCCCCACATGCAAAAAGGGTCGAACAGTGCGTCTAAACCTCTTACAGCAGGACCTACATGTGCAAGAAAAATTATTAAAAACATTAATATTACAATGGTTCATGCAATTGCACAATAATGTGCTATTAGCCAAACGAACATGGATGTGATGGTAAACTTCAGTGTCCCCCGTTGTTTCCCCCTGCAACATATTTAAGACAAATATTGACCAGGTTATAAGTGATATTTGGCATACGATTAGTGAAATATGTTAATGGAAAATAAACACATTGCGGATCCAACAGATTAATTTGAGCCACATGGAAAAGGTAGTTATCTAAACCCAGCGTGCTAAGAACTAGGAAATATAGCAATTATATATGTTTCACCTGTATTTAGTACATCTAAATTCGATTTATTCATCACATGCATAACAATACAAAATTGTACCAACAACAATCGAACATCACATTGCAGAACTGAACTAAATAGTTAAATGATCACCACAACAAATGAATGAAACAGTTAACTAAGCACCACATTGGACAATAGAACATATTGGAAGGACAGGTTGAAGTAGCATTACATTGGATATTTCACTAGAATTTCTAAATGAAAGGCAGTAGCGGCACACGCAACAGGTAAACGAAACATGCTTAACTGGCGTAGCTAGCTGAACATAGTTCCTTAGTGATAAAGCTAAGAAAAACAAGGTATTCATCATCGTCGGAGATATCGATGATGATGGGCTCTGTCAACTTGGAAGAGGGCCAGGCCTCCACACCGTGGGCGCACCCCTCGTAGTGGTGAGTGACCTGATCCTGCCCCGGCACCAACATGCCGGCTTTGGAGTTGAGATAAGCACGGGCATGCTGAGAAAACACATCGAAGTCTTCGTCGAACGCACCGGCGGTGCCCTCGAGAAAAGACCACGACTGTCGTTTATAGCAGTGATCCGCGTGGTTGCGTCAGCACGCGAGGCGTCGACGGTGGCCTCGACGGCGAGGTTCTCCTCCAAGATCTGGGGGGTCGGCACGCATGGAATCCATCGCTGACTCATCTGCGTGTGCAGTCGCAATTTGCTTCACCGCTGCCAAATTCTCTTTGAGATCCTGGCTATACTGCGTGCACCAAGGCTTTGCGATTATTTGGAGGATGGGGCGGTGATTTGGGTGGAAGGTGTTGACGTGGCTTGAGACTGCATCGGTATTTCCCCAAAGAGGAAGGGATGATGCAGCACAGTGATACGTCTCCAACGTATATATAATTTTTGCTTGTTCCATGCTGTTATATTATCATTCTTGGATGTTTTACAATCATTTTATAACAACTTTATATCATTTTTTGGGACTAACCTATTGACATAGTGCCAAAGTGCCAGTTGTTGTTTTTGCTTGTTTTTTACTTCGCAGAATATCAGTACCAAACGGAGTCCAACCGCGACGAAACTTTTTGGAGATTTTTTCTGGACCAGAAGACACCCAGTGGGCCAAAGAAGTGCCAGGAAGGTGGGCTGTGGAGAGCACAACCCACCAGGGCGCGCCAGAGGGCGTACCAGAAGACACCAGGATGCTTAGAGCTAAAAGAAAAATCTTAGAAAAATCGTTTTCTAGTGATTGCCTTCATAAAAATGATGAAGATCTTAAAGTGATTGGTGTTTCTACTATTGATTCCTTGTTTAGTAATATCAAAATTGATGATAAAGGGACTGAAGTAGAGTCAACTTTAGCTAGAAGGCATCCCAATAATTTGGAGGGTGAAAATCTTGATGAAAAATTTGATAAAAGTGGGTTTGAAGAGGTCAAAACTTTAGCTAGTGATGTGCCCACTATTTTGGATTGCAAAGACTTTAATTATGATAGTTGCTCTTTGATTGAATGTATTTCTTTGCTGCAATTCATGTTGAATTCACCCCATGCTTATGAGCAAAATAAAGCTTTTACTAAACATATCGTTGATGCCATGATGAAATCTTTTGAAGAAAAGTTGGAATTGGAGATTTCTATTCCTAGAAAATTACATGATGAGTGGGAATCTACCATTAAGGTCAAGATTAAAAATTATGAGTGCTTTGCTTTATGTGATTTGGGTGCTAGAGTTTCCATGATTCCGAAATCTCTATGTGATGTGCTTGGTCTTACCAATTTTGAAGAATGTTCTCTTAGTTTGCACTTGGCAGATTCTACTATTAAAAAGCCTTTGGGAAGAATTAATGATGTTATTATTCTTGCAAATAGGAACTATGTGACCATATATTTTATTGTGCTTGATATTGATTGCAATCCGTCTTGTCCCATTATACTTGGTAGACCGTTTTTACGCACTATAGGTGTCGTGATTGATATGAAAGAAGGCAATATTCGTTTTCAATTTCTCTTGAGAAAGGGTATGGAACACTTCCCTAGAACAAGAATTAATCCACCATATGAATCAATCATGAGGGCATCCTATGGATCCAAAACCAAGGATGACAATACTTGAATCTATGCGTTATGCCTAGCTAAGGGCGTAAAACGATAGCGCTTGTTGGGAGGCAACCCAATGAATAAATAATTTTTTGCTTTTTTTCCTTTCTGTTTTTGAGTGTTGATACAATTATGCCTCTGTTATGATTGTGTTTTTATGGTTTATTAGTGTTTGTGCCAAGTAGAGCCTTTAGGATGATTCATAAGATGAGTAGAAGCGATGTTGAATCTGAAACAGAAACTTTGCATCCAGTATATGAATTTTCATTTTTTTCTGGAACATGATCTTGAGCTGAAATTTTAACAAAGTGGTGCTATACGAATTGTTTAGGTTTTCCTAATTTTTCAGAATTTGTAGAGTTACATAAGTATGGTTAGAGTACAGATTACTACAGACTGTTCTGTTTAAGACAGATTCTGTTTTTGTTGCATTGTGTGCTTGTTTTGATGAATCTATGGGTTATATTGAAGGGTATGAGCCATGGTAAAGTTAAAATACAGTAGGTATAATGCAATAATAAAATATGAATGGGTTTGCAACAGTACCTAAAGTAGTGATTTGCTTTATTATACTAACGGATCTCACGAAGATTTTGTTGAGTTTTGTGTGATTGAAGTTTTCAAGTTTTGGGTGAGATCACGATGGATGAAGGAATAAGGAGTGATAAGAGCCTAAGCTTGGGGATGCTACCGCACCCCCAAGATATATCCAAAGAGTAACAAGCAACTAAGCTTGGGGATGCCCCCGAGTGGCATCCCCTCTTTCTTCTAACGACCATCGGTATTTTCCTTGGAGCTATATTTTTATTCGTCACATATCATGAGTTTTTCTTGGAGCGTCTTGTATCTTTGCTTGCTTTTCTTGTTAGTTTGTCACTTGTATCCTTGCTGGACACACCTATTTGGGAGAGCCAAAATTATGCTATGATTTGTTAGTATTGCTCTATGTGCTTCACTTAAACTTTTTGAGCTATAGAATTGCTCTAGTGCTTCACTTATATCTTTTTGAGCACGGCGTGCTTGGAAATTTTTGTAGAAATACTCTCATGCTTCACTTAGATTAATTTGAGAGCTAGTAAATTTTGAAGAAATCCTCTCATGCTTCACTTATTCTATTTTGAGATATGAAATCTCTATGCTCATATGCTTCACTTAAATTTGTTCGAGATTGTCAAAAAAGCAATGGCAATATATGAAACTAGTCCCAAAGTGATAGATATCCAAGGAGGATATAATAAAAACTTTCATGAAGATAATTGGGCAAATTAAACTTGATTCCTTGTATTAGTTTTGAAACATGATGATAGTAATATGTAGGTCATGTTGGTGAGTAATTATGCTTTAGTAGGAATATTGGTGTTAAGGTTTATGATTCCCTATGCATGCACGAAAGTCAATAGTTATGCAATGAAGTTACATCCTACTTATGGTGCATTATTCGGTGTTAGTTATGCTCAATGCTCGCTTATGTGAATTTTCGTTTTTTGGTTTGGTTGCTTCTCAATCTATTTGCTAGCCTCCATTTGTACTGAGTAGAAATACTACTTGTGCATCCAAAATCCTTAAACCAAGTTTTGCCTTATGAGTCCACCATACCTACCTATATGCGGTATTTCCATGCCGCTCCAAGCAAATTTGTATGTGTCATCTCTAAATTTTCAAAATGAATTTCTCTTTTGTGTGCTCGTACCGCTCATTAAACGGTGGGGACAGTCCAATATTTTTCCATGCTAGATGTGTTATTCTCAAGATGAGTGTTTATTCACTTGTCATTGCACGATAGTGCGGCGGTAATGGGGATGCCCATTCCCGAATGAAAAACAAAAAAAAATTACTTTATGTTGTCAAATAATAAATTCCTTGGAAAGTGTTGGTATGGAAGGCAACCGTGGATACGGCCTGCCATGGAAAGTGAAAGTTTGGTGGAAAAACTAATAAACTTTATTTTCTGTTTTGGGAACCGCCTATGATATATCTAGCATGGAAAGTATTGTGAGCTACTTTGTCGTTTTCGTTGACAGGAAAAGCATGCCACCCAAAAAAATTTCTCTCTCAATTTTAAACCTTGAGCTCTGGCACCTCTACAAATCCTTACTTCCCTCTGCGAAGGGCCTATCTATTTACTTTATGCAATTTTAATTTTTACTTTGAGTCTCCATCTTCTCTTATAAAGCACCAACTAGGGGGCACTATGATCGTACTTGAGCATTGGGCATAGCTAATATTTGAGTGTGTTTCATGAATGGATCAATGATTGAGCATGATGGGCTAGGGATAACTTTCTTTAGTGTTGATATTTTGAAACACATGGTTGCTTGTTGGCATGCTTGAGTATTGAAGTCATTATGTTAAAACTAGACTATTGCTTTGAATTATCTACAAGTCCAATTGTCCATGCTATACAAAAGAAAAGAATATGATGAACATGTTAGGCAACATTCCACATCAAAAAAAATCTGTTTTTATCATTTACCTACTCGAGGACGAGTATGAATTAAGCTTGGGGATGCTGATACGTCTCCAACGTATCTATAATTTTTGCTTGTTACATGCTGTTATATTATCATTCTTGGATGTTTTACAATCATTTTATAACAACTTTATATCATTTTTTGGGACTAACCTATTGACATAGTGCCAAAGTGCCAGTTGTTGTTTTTGCTTGTTTTGTACTTCGCAGAATATCAGTACCAAACGGAGTCCAGTCGCGACGAAACATTTTGGAGATTTTTCTGGACTAGAAGACACCCAGTGGGCCAAAGAAGTACTAGAGAGGTGGGCTGTGGAGGCCACAACCCACATGGGTGCGCCAGGGCCCCCCCCGGCACGCCCTGGTGGGTTGTGCCCTCCACGGGGCCCCCCTCCACCGCCTGTGACGCCTATAAATTCCCAAATATTCATAAAACCCTAGGGGAGTCGACGAAACACAATTCCAGCTGCCGCAAGTTCCAGAACCTCGAGATCCAATCTAAACACCATCACGGAGGGGTTCATCTTCTTCATAGGTGCCTCTCCGATGATGTGTGAGTAGTCCACCATAGACCTACGGGTCCGTAGGCAGTAGCTAGATGGCTTCCTCTCTCTCTTTTGATTCTCAATACAATGGTCTCTTGGAGATCTATTTGATGTAAACTTTGGCGGTGTGTTTGTTGGGATCCTATGAATTTTGAGTTCATGATCAGTTTCTATCCATGAATATTATTTGGGTCTTCTTTGATCTCTTATATGCATGATTACTTATAGCCTCGTATTTCTTCTTCGAATCTTTGGTTTAGTTAGGCCGACTAGATCGATTTTTCTTGCCATGGGAAGAGGTGCTTTCTGATGGGTTCGATCTTGCGGTGTCCTTTCCCAGTGACAGAAGGGGCAGCAAGGCACGCATGTATCATTGCTATTAAGGATAACAAGATGGGGTCTATTCCTACATGAATAGATCTTGTCTACATCATGTGACCGTTCTTATTGCATTACTCCGTTTTTCCATGAACTTAATACACTAGATGCATGCTGGATAGCGGTCGATGTGTGGAGTAATAGAGGTAGATGCAGGCAGGAGTCGGTCTACCTATCTTGGACGTGATGCCTATATAAAGATCATCGCCTTGGATATCGTCATGACTATTCGATTTTCTATCTATTTCCCAACAGTAATTTGTTCACCCACCGTGTGCTATACTCATGAGAGAAGCCACTAGTTAATCCTACGGCCCCCGGGTCTACTTTTCCAACATATTGCTTTCCGATCTATCTTTTTGCATCATTGTTTTCAGATCTACAAAACTAAAAACCCAAAAACATATTTCTGCACTTTTTATTTGCTCTTCTTATTTTGTGTTCTTGAGAGATCTATCTCTCCTATCTATCATTACCTAATCTATCATTTTACCATAGAGAGATTGCCAACCTCTCTTTCGAGTCGGGTTGCAAGTATTTGTTGTTTTTGCGCAGGTGCTGCTTATTGGGTGGTGGTGATCCTCCTACTGGTTTGATAACCTTGGTTTCATAACTGAGGGAAATACTTACCGTCGCTGTGCTGCATCATCCCTTCCTCTTTGGGGAAATACCGACGCAGTCTCAAGCCATGTCAAAGGAATTTCTGGCACCGTTGCCGGGGAGGAAGCGGTCTCTTCTACGTGCCTATCTCAGGCGCCGAGGAGACTCCATCATCATCTACCAGGTTTCTAATCACAAATCTCATCTCCTTGCAATTACATTATTTGCCATTTGCCTCTCGTTTTCCTCTCCCCCACTTCACCAATTTGCCGTTTTATTCGCCCTCTTTTTCGTTTGCCTTTTTCTCACCGGATCTCTTCCTTGCTTGCAATCTTGTTTGCGTAGTCACGATGACTCAAGAAAACACCAAGTTGTGTGACTTTTCCAGTACTAATAACAATGATTTTATTAGTACTCCTATTGCTCCTCCCTCCACTAGTGCGGAGTCTTGTGATATTAATGCCGCTTTGTTGAATCTTGTCATTAAAGATCAATTTGCCGGTAATCCTAATGAGGATGCCGCGTCCCATCTAAGCACGTTCGTAGAATTGTGTGATATGCAAAAGAAAAAAGATGTGGACAATGATATAGTGAAGTTGAAATTGTTTCCTTTTTCCTTGCGGGATCGTGCAAAAATTTGGTTTTCCTCTTTGCCTCGCAATAGTATCGATTCTTGGAATAAGTGCAAGGATGCTTTTATCACTAAGTATTTCCCGCCCGCGAAAATTATTTCCCTTAGGACGCAAATCATGAATTTTAAGCAACTTGAGCATGAACATGTTGCACAATCTTGGGAAAGAATGAAGTTGATGCTAAGAAATTGTCCTACTCATGGTTTTAATCTTTGGATGATCATACAAAAAAATTAAGCGGGATTGAATTTTGTCTCTAGAAATCTTTTAGATTCCGCCGCGGGTGGTACTTTTATGGAAATTACTTTGGGTGAAGCTACTAAATTGCTAGATAATATCATGTCAAATTATTCACAATGGCATACCGAAAGAGCACCTACTAGTAAAAAAGTTAATTCGGTTGAAGAAATTAGTACTTTGAGTGATAAGGTTGATGCTTTGATGAAATTGGTTGCTAGTAAAAATGCTCCTATTGATCTTAATGATGTGCCTTTTTGTCTACCTTGATTGAGCAAAATAGTGATTCCGTAGATGTGAACTTTGTCTCGCGAAACAATTTCAATAACAATGCTTATAGAGGTAATTTTAATCCTAGGCCTTTTCCTAGAAATTCCTCTAATAATTATGGTAATTCCTATGGTAATTCCTCTTACAATAATAATAGGAACACCTCTGATCTTGAGAGGAATATTAAAGAATTTATCAATGTGCAAAAGGTTTTCAATACTACGATAGAGGAAAAGTTGAATAAGATTGATGATATGCCTAGAAGTATTGATAGAATTTCTCATGATGTTGAAAATGTCAAGTTGAAAGCTTTTGTGCCTAATATTTATGAATCAATTAAAGCTTTATATGTCTCTATGGATGAAAGTAATAAAAGAACCACTATGCTTAGAGCTAAAAGAGAAATCTTAGAAAAATCATTTTCTAGTGATTGCCTACATAAAAATGATGAAGATCTTAAAGTGATTAGGGTTTCTACTATTGATTCCTTGTTTAGTAATATCAAAATTTATGATAAAGGGACTGAAGTAGAGTAAACTTTAGCTAGAAGCCGTCCCAATAATTTGGAGGGTGAAAATCTTGATGAAAATTTTGATAAAAGTGGGTTTGAAGAGGTAAAAACTTTAACTAGTGATGTGCCCACTATTTTGGATTGCAAAGAATTTAATTATGATAGTTGCTCTTTGATTGAATGTATTTCTTTGCTGCAATTCATGTTGAATTCACCCCATGCTTATGAGCAAAATAAAGCTTTTACTAAACATATCGTTGATGCCATGATGAAATCTTTTGAAGAAAAGTTGGAATTGGAGATTTCTATTCCTAGAAAATTACATGATGAGTGGGAACCTACCATTAAGGTCAAGATTAAAAATTATGAGTGCTTTCCTTTATGTGATTTGGGTGCTAGTGTTTCCACGATTCCAAAATCTCTATGTGATGTGCTTGGTCTTACCAATTTTGAAGAATGTTCTCTTAATTTGTACTTGGTGGATTCTACTATTAAAAAGCCTTTGGGAAGAATTAATGATGTTATTATTCTTGCAAATAGGAACTATGTGCCCATAGATTTTATTGTTCTTGATATTAATTGCAATCCGTCTTGTCCCATTATACTTGGTAGACCGTTTTTACGCACTATAGGTGCCGTGATTGATATGAAAGAAGCCAATATTCGTTTTCAATTTCCCTTGAGGAAGGTTATGGAACACTTCCCTAGAACAAGAATTAGGCCACCATATGAATCAATCATGAGGGCATCCTATGGATCCAAAACCAAGGATGACAATACTTGAATCTATGCGTTATGCCTAGCTAAGGGCGTAAAACGATAGCGCTTGTTGGGAGGCAACCCAATGAATAAATAATTTTTTGCTTTTTTTTTTCCTTTCTGTTTTTGAGTGTTGACACAATTATGCCTCTGTTATGATTGTGTTTTTATGGTTTATTTAGTGTTTGTGCCAAGTAGAGCCTTTAGGATGATTCATAAGATAAGTAGAAGCGATGCTGACTCTGAAACAAAAACTTTGCGTCCATTATATGCATTTTCATTTTTTTCTGGAACATCATCTTGAGCTGAAATTTTAACAAAGTGTTTCTATAAAAATTGTTTACGTTGTACTAATTTTTCAGAATTTGTAGAGTTACATAAGTATGGTTAGAGTACAGATTACTACAGACTGTTCTGTTTAAGACAGATTCTGTTTTAGTTGCATTGTGTGCTTGTTTTGATGAATCTATGGGTTATATTGAAGGGTATGAGCCATGGTAAATAAAATACAGTAGGTATAATGCAATAATAAAATATGAATGGGTTTGCAACAGTACCTAAAGTAGTGATTTGCTTTATTATACTAACGGATCTCACGAAGATTTTGTTGAGTTTTGTGTGATTGAAGTTTTCAAGTTTTGGGTGAGATCACGATGGATGAAGGAATAAGGAGTGATAAGAGCCTAAGCTTGGGGATGCTACCGCACCCCCAAGATATATCCAAAGAGTAACAAGCAACTAAGCTTGGGGATGCCCCCGAGTGGCATCCCCTCTTTCTTCTAACGACCATCGGTATTTTACTTGGAGCTATATTTTTAGTCGTCACATATCATGAGTTTTTCTTGGATCATCTTGTACCATTTGAGTCTTTGCTTGGTGGAAAGAGGAATAAACTTTATTTTCTGTTTGGGAACTGCCTATGATATATCTAGCATGGAAAGTATTGTGAGCTACTTTGTCGTTTTCGTTGACATGAAAAGCATGCCACCCAAAATATTTTCTCTCTCAATTTCAAACCTTGAGCTCTAGCACCTCTACAAATCCCTACTTCCCTCTGCGAAGGGCCTATCTATTTACTTTATTCAATTTTTATTTTTACTTTGAGTCTCCATCTTCTCTTATAAAGCATGAACTAGGGGGCACTATGATCTTACTTGAGCATTGGGCATAGCTAATATTTGAGTGTGCTTCATGAATGGATCAATGATTGAGCATGATGGGCTAGGGATAACTTTCTTTAGGGTTGATATTTTGAAAGACATGGTTGCTTGTTGGTATGCTTGAGTATTGAAGTCATTATGTTAAACCTAGACTATTGCTTTGAATCATCTACAAGTCCAATTGTCCATGCTATACAAAAGAAAAGAATATGATGAACATATTAGGTAGCATTCCACATCAAAAATTCTGTTTTTATCATTTACCCACTCGAGGATGAGTAGCAATTAAGCTTGGGGATGCTGATACGTCTCCAACGTATCTATAATTTTTGCTTGTTCCATTCTGTTATATTATCATTCTTGGATGTTTTACAATCATTTTATAACAACTTTATATCATTTTTGGGACTAACCTATTGACATAGTGCCAAAGTGCCAGTTGCTGTTTTTGCTTGTTTTTTACTTCGCAGAATATCAGTACCAAACGGAGTCCAATCGCGACGAAACTTTTTGGAGATTTTTTCTGGACCAGAAGACACCCAGTGGGCCAAAGAAGTGCCAGTAAGGTGGGCTGTGGAGAGCACAACCCACCAGGGCGCGCCAGGGGGCCCCCGGCGTGCCCTGATTGGTTGTGCCCTCCACGGGGCCCCTCTCCACCGCCTCTGATGCCTATAAATTCTCAAATATTTGGAAACCCTAGGGGAGTCGACGAAACACAATTCCAGCCGCCGCAAGTTCCAGAACCTTGAGATCCAATCTAAACACCATCACGGAGGGGTTCATCTTCTTCATAGGTGCCTCTCCGATGATGCGTGAGTAGTCAACCATAGACCTACGGGTCCGTAGGCAGTAGCTAGATGGCTTCCTCTCTATCTCTCTTATGATTCTCAATACAATGGTCTCTTGGAGATCTATTTGATGTACACTTTTGCGGTGTGTTTGTTGCGATCCGATGAATTTTGAGTTCATGATCAGTTTCTATCCATGAATATTATTTGAGTCTTCTTTGATCTCTTATATGCATGATTACTTATAGCCTCGTATTTCTTCTTCGAATCTTTGGTTTAGTTAGGCAGACTAGATCGATTTTTCTTGCCATGGGAAGAGGTGCTTTGTGATGGGTTCGATCTTGCGGTGTCCTTTCCCGATGACAGAAGGGGCAGCAAGGCACGCATGTATCATTGCTATTAAGGATAACAAGATGGGGTCTATTCCTACATGAATAGATCTTGTCAACATCATGTCACCGTTCTTATTGCATTACTCCTATTTTTCCATGAACTTAATACACTAGATGCATGTTGGATAGCGGTCGATGTGTGGAGTAATAGTGGTACATGCAGGCAGGAGTCGGTCTACTTATCTTGGACGTGATGCCTATATAATGATCATCACCTTGGATATCGTCATGACTATTCGATTTTCTATCAATTTCTCAACAGTAATTTGTTCACCCACCGTGTGCTATACTCATGAGAGAAGCCACTAGTGAATCCTATGGCCCCTGGGTCTACTTTTCCAACATATTGCTTTCCGATCTATCTTTTTGCATCTATGTTTTCAGATCTACAAAACCAAAAACCCAAAAACATATTGCTGCACTTTTTATTTGCTCTTCTTATTTTGTGTTCTTGAGAGATCTATCTCTCCTATCTATCACTACCTAATTTATCTTTTTTCCGTAGAGAGATTGACAACCTCTCTTTCGCGTCGGGTTGCAAGTATTTGTTGTTTGTGTGCAGGTGCTGCTTATTGGGTGGTGGTGATCCTCCTACTGGTTCGATAACCTTGGTTTCATAACTGAGGGAAATACTTACCGTCATTGTGCTGCATCATCCCTTCCTCTTTGGGGAAATACCGACGCAGTCGCAAGCCACGTCACACAGCGACGGTAAGTATTTCCCTCAGTTATGAAACCAAGGTTATCGAACCATTAAGAGGATCACCACCACCCAATAAGTAGCACCTGCACACAAATAACAAATACTTGCAACCAGACGCGAAAGAGAGGTTGTCAATCTCTCTACGGTAAAAAGATAGATTAGGTAGTGATGGATAGGAGAGATAGATATATCAAGAACACAAAAATAAAAAGGGCAAATAAAAAGTGCAGCAATATATTTTTGGGTTTTTGGAATTGTAGATCTGAAAACAAAGAGGCAAAAAGATAGATCGGAAAGCATATGTTGGAAAAGTAGACCCGGGGGCCGTAGGATTCACTAGTGGCTTCTCTCATGAGTATAGCGCACGGTGGGTGAACAAATTACTATTGGGCAATTGATAGACGATCAAATAATCATGACGACATCCAAGGCGATGATCATTATATAGGCATCACGTCCAAGATAAGTTGACCGACTCCTGCCTGCATCTACCACTATTACTCCACACATCGACCGCTATCCAGCATGCATCTAGTGTATTAAGTTCATGGAAAAACGGAGTAATGCAATAAGAACGATGACATGATGTAGACAAGATCTATTCATGTAGGAATAGAACCCATCTGGTTATCCTTAATGGCAACGATACATGTGTGCCTTGCTACCCCTTCTGTCACCGGGAAAGGACACCGCAAGATCGAACCCATCACAAAGCACATCTTCCCATGGCAAGAAAAATCGATCTGGTTGGCCTAACTAAACCAAATATTCAAAGAAGAAATACGAGGCTATAAGTAATCATGCATATAAGAGATCAAAGAAGACTCAAATAATATTCATGGATAGAAACTGATCATGAACTCAAAATTCATCGGATCCCAACAAACACACCGCAAAAGTTTACATCAAATAGATCTCCAAGAGACCATTGTATTGAGAATCAAAAGAGAGAAAGGAAGCCATCTAGCTACTGCCTACGGACCCGTAGGTCTATGGTGGACTACTCACGCATCATCGGAGAGGCACCTATGAAGAAGATGAACCCCTCCGTGATGGTGTTTAGATTGGATCTCGAGGTTATGAAACTTGCGGCGGTTGCATTATAGGCGGTGGAGGGGGGCCCGTGGAGGAAACAACCCACCAGGGCGAGCCGGGGCCCTCCCTGGCGCGCCCATGTGGGTTGTGCTCTCCACAGCCCACCTTAGTGGCACTTCTTTGGCCCACTGGGTGTCTTCTGGTCCAGAAAAAATCTCCAAAAAGTTTCGTCGCGATTGGACTCCGTTTGGTACTGATATTCTGCGAAGTAAAAAACAAGCAAAAACAGGAACTGGCACTTTGGCACTATGTCAATAGGTTAGTCCCAAAAAATGATATAAAGTTGTTATAAAATGATTATAAAACATCCAAGAATGATAATATAACAACATGTAACAAGCAAAAATTATAGATACGTTGGAGACGTATCAGCATCCCCAAGCTTAATTCCTGCTTGTCCTCGAGTAGGTAAATGATAAAAACAGAATTTTTGATGTGGAATGCTGCCTAACATGTTCATCTCATATTCTTTTCTTTTGTATAGCATGGACATTTGGACTTGTAGATGATTCAAAGCAATAGTCTAGTTTCAACATAACGACTTCAATACTCAAGCATGCCAACAAGCAACCATGTCTTTCAAAATATCAACACTAAAGAAAGTTATCCCTAACCCATTATGCTCAATCATTGATCCATTCATGAAACACACTCAAATATTAGCTATGCCCAATGCTCTAGTACGATCATAGTGCCCCCTAGTTGGTTCTTTATAAGAGAAGATGGAGACTCAAAGTAAAAATAAAAAGTGCATAAAGTAAATAGATAGGCCCTTCGTAGAGGGTAGGGATTTGTAGAGGTGCCAGAGCTCAAAGTTTTAAATTGAGAGAGAAAAATATTTTGGGTGGCATGCCTTTCCTGTCAACGAAAACGACAAAGTAGCTCACAATACTTTCCATGCTAGATATATCATAGGCGGTTCCCAAACAGAAAATAAAGTTTATTCCTTTTTCCACCAAACTTTCACATTCCATGGCGGGCCGTATCCACGGTTGCCTTCCATACCAACACTTTCCAAGGAATTTATTATTTGACAACATAAAGTAAATATTTTTTTCTTTTTCATTTCGGGAATGGGCATCCCCATTACCACCGCACTCTCGTGCAATGACAAGTGAATAAACACTCATCTTGAGAATAACACATCTAGCATGGAAAAATATTTGACACTCCCCACCGTTTCATGAGCGGTACGAGCACACAAAAGAGAAAATTTATTTTGAAAATTTAGAGATGGCACATACAAATTTGCTTGGAACAGCATGGAAATACCGCATATTGGTAGGTATGGTTGACTCATAAGGCAAGACTTGGTTTAAGGATTTTGGATGCACAAGTAGTATTTCTACTTAGTACAAATGGAGGCTAGCAAATAGATTGAGAAGCAACCAAACCAAGAAACGAAAATTCACAGAAGCGAGCATTGAGCATAAATAACACCGAATAATGAACCATAAGTAGGATGTAATTTCATTGCACAACTATTGACTTTCGTACTTGCATAGGGAATCACAAACCTTAACACCAATATTCCTACTAAGGCATAATTACTCACTAACATGACTCACATATTACTATCATCATGTTTCAAAACTATTACAAAGAATAAAGTTTAATTTGCCCAATGATCTTCATGAAAGTTTTTATTATATCCTCCTTGGATATCTATCAATTTGGGACTAGTTTCATATATTGCCATTGCTTTTTGACAAGCTCAAACAAATTTAAGTGAAGCACATGAGCATAAAGATTTCATCTCTCAAAAAGGGATAAGTGAAGCATGAGAGAATTTCTTCAAAATTTACTAACTCTCAAATTAATCTAAGTGAAGCATGAGAGTATTTCTACAAAAATTTCCTAGCACACCGTGCTAAAAAAGATATAAGTGAAGCACTAGAGCAATTTTATGGCTCAAAAAGTTTAAGCGAAGCATAGAGAGCAATTCTAACAAATCATAGCATATTTTTGGCTCTCACAAATAGGTGTGTCCAGCAAGGATACAAGTGACAAACTAACAAGCAAAGCAAGCAAAGACTCAAATGATTCAAGACACTCCAAGCAAAACTCATGATATGTGACGACTAAAAATATAGCTCCAAGTAAAATACCGATGGTCGTTAGAAAAAAGAGGGGATGCCACTCGGGGGCATCCCCAAGCTTAGTTGCTTGTTTCTCTTTGGATATATCTTGGGGGTGTTGCAGCATCCCCAAGCTTAGGCTCTTTTCACTCCTTATTCCTTCATCCATCGTGATCTCACCCAAAACTTGAAAACTTCAATCACACAAAACTCAACAAAATCTCCGTGAGATCCGTTAGTATAATAAAGCAAATCACTACTTTAGGTGCTGTTGCAAACCCATTCATATTTTATTATTGCATTATACCTACTATATTTTAACTTTACCATGGCTCATGCCCTTCAATATAACCCATAGATTCAGCAAAACAAGCACACAATGCAACAAAAAACAGAATCTGTCTTAAACAGAACAGTCTGTGGTAATCTGTACTCTAACCATACTTCTGTAAATCTAAACATTCTGAAAAATTAGGACAACGTAAAGAATTTGTATAGCAAAACTGTTTTAAAATTTCAGCTCAATATCACGGTCCAGTGAAAAATGAAAATTCAAATACTGGGCGCAAAGTTTCTGTTTCAGATTCAGCATCGCTTCTACTCATCTTAGGAATCATCCTAAAGGCTCTACTTGGCACAAACACTAAATAAACCATAAAAACACAATCATAACAGAGGCATAATTGTGTCAACACTCAAAAACAGAAAGAAAAAATAAAAAAAATTATTTATTCATTGGGTTGCCCCCCAACAAGCGCTATCGTTTTACGCCCCTAGCTAGGCATATATAATGCATAGTTTTAAGTATTGCCATCTTTGGTTTTGGCTACTTTTGTGAGGGCTTTCTCAAATCTGGAGGGCACTTTACGCTTCCCCAAATTTTCAGGAGAAGAGACCATCTTGAGATCCAAAATATCCAAACGCTTGTTGCAAAGAGTAATCAAAGTATTCAAGCGATTGAGGTTTCCACTAATATGGTTGAGGGGTTCATTATATTTTTGTAACTCGACCAAGTGCTTATGTACGTCACCCAATTTGTCGAGAATCTGAACCCTGCTTGTGTAAAAGAAGGTCCCTTTTTTAATGGGGGAATCCCCAATATCCCTTCCAAAATTTCATAAGCGGTCTTTGCATCAAGCTCAATAAAATTTCCTTTAGCGGCAAAATCCAAGAGTTCTCTATGATGCAAAGCTAATCCTATGTAAAAATTTGTAAGCAAAATATTTGCGTCTCCATTTAGATTGGAAATACGGTAGGATTCCGTTAGCCTATACCAGGCATCTTTCAAATTTTCCCCTTGTTTTTGTTTGAAGTATAGAACTTCAAAATTTGGTGACAAAGGGGGAGTAGTAACACTAGTCATAGCAACAAGATAGGCAAGCAAGAGATCTGATGAGAAAAAGGCAAACGAAAAAGGGGGCGAATAAAACGGCAAATTGGTGAAGTGGGTGAGAGGAAAACGAGAGGCAAATGGCAAATAATGTAATTGCAAGGAGATGAGATTTGTGATTAGGAACCTGGTAGATGCTGATGGAGTCTCCTCGGCACCTAAGATTGGCACGTAGAAGAGACCGCTTCCTCCCCGGCAACGGCGCCAGAAATTTCTTGGACGTGGCTTGAGACTGCGTCGGTATTTCCCCAAAGAGGAAGAGATGATGCAACACAACGACGGTAAGTATTTCCCTCAGTTATGAAACCAAGGTTATCGAACCAGTAGGAGGATCACCACCACCCAATAAGCAGCACCTGCACACAAATAACAAATAATTGCAACCCGACGCGAAAGAGATGTTGTCAATCTCTCTACTGTAAAAAGATAGATTAGGTAGTGATGGATAGGAGAGATAGATCTCTCAAGAACACAAAAATAAAAAGGGAAAATAAAAAGTGCAGCAATATATTTTTGGGTTTTTGGAATTGTAGATCTGAAAACAAAGAGGCAAAAAGATAGATCGGGAAGCATTATGTTGGAAAAGTAGACCCGGGGGCCATAGGATTCACTAGTGGCTTCTCTCATGAGTATAGCGCACGGTGGGTGAACAAATTACTGTTGGGCAATTGATAGAAGATCAAATAATCATGACGATATACAGGGCGATGATCATTATATAGGCATCACGTCCAAGATAAGTTGACCGACTCCTGCCTGCATCTACCACTATTAATCCACACATCGACCGCTATCCAGCATGCATCTAGTGTATTAAGTTCATGGAAAAACAGAGTAATGCAATAAGAACGATGACATGATGTAGACAAGATCTATTCATGTAGGAATACACCCCATCTTGTTATCCTTAATGGCAATGATAGATGCGTGCCTTGCTACCCCTTCTGTCACCGGGAAAGGACACCGCAAGATCGAACCCATCACAAAGCACCTCTTCCCATGGCAAGAAAAATCGATCTAGTTGGCCTAACTAAACCAAAGATTCGAAGAATAAATACGAGGCTATAAGTAATCATGCATATAAGAGATCAAAGAAGACCCAAATAATATTCATGGATAGAAACTGATCATGAACTCAAAATTCATTGGATCCCAACAAACACACCGCAAAAGTTTACATCAAATAGATCTCCAAGAGACCATTGTATTGAGAATCAAAAGAGAGAGAGGAAGCCATCTAGCTACTGCCTACGGACCCGTAGGTCTATGGTGGACTACTCACACATCATCGGAGAGGCACCTATGAAGAAGATGAACCCCTCCGTGATGGTGTTTAGATTGGATCACGAGGTTCTGGAACTTGCGGCGGCTGGAATTGTGTTTCGTCGACTCCCCTAGGGTTTTATGAATATTTGGGAATTTATAGGCATCAGAGGCGGTGGAGGGGGGCCCTGTGGAGGGCACAACCCACCAGGGCGCGCCGGGGGCTCCCTGACTCACCCATGTGGGTTGTGGCCTCCACAGCCCACCTCTCTAGTACTTCTTTGGCCCACTAGGTGTCTTTTGGTCCAGAAAAAATCTCCAAAAAGTTCGTCGCGATTGGACTCCGTTCGGTACTGATATTCTGTGAAGTAAAAAACAAGCAAAAACAACAACTGTAACTTTGGCACTATGTCAATAGGTTAGTCCCAAAAATGATATAAAGTAGTTATAAAATGATTGTAAAACATCCAAGAATGATAATATAACAGCATGGAACAAGCAAAAATTATAGATACGTTGGAGACGTATCACGTGTCGCACCGGCGGTCGGGCTATGTGGGATGGAGGAGGAGGGGTGAGGGGGTATTGGGGAGGTGTCGATTACCTGACTAGATGGACGAGGCCGAGCAACAGGAAGGAGCGTCGCCGGCGAGGAGGCGGCACTGCAAGCAAGCAGTGAAGGTTTGAACTAGGAAAGGTAGATGAAAAGGGGGAAATGTGGCTTTTGATTGGTACCGGGGGGCGAGGGAGGTAGATATTTCCACGGCAGCCCAAAATTTTCATTCGGTGCAGCGAAAAACTGGCACCGAAAGCACCATCGGACACAGTCCCTTATTCAGAACCGTGTGCGATATCAAAACATCACAAACGAAGCTTGTGTTATACCCCGCGTGTGATGAACTTGAACGTGCAAATTTTTCAGAATAGTTCTCAATATCAAACACATCACAAACGAAGCCTATGCCATACCTCGTGTGTGATGAACTTGGACGTGCAAATGTTTGTCTCCAAGCTTCCAACATAAGATTGGGTACTACATATCACACGGTTCGTGCCAAAAAATTGTGTGTGATGAACTTCAATTTCCTTTTCAATTGGAAGATGGAATGGGGATATGGTGGCAAATTTTTTGTCCGAATTTCCCTGGTTACAGTGGTCATCCACATCGTCGCATAATTTAACATCAATTGCTAATTTGGGTACTACACAAAAGAGCCTACACCACAACCCGCACTTACTTACTCGAGCAATTAAACAGAGCTGGTTGACCTAAACATTACTCTAACAAAAGACCGGTGCTCTAAACAAAGACTAATGTTCCGCCTGACGCTCGTCGATCTCCGCCGCATCCTCCATAACCAGCTCGCGCTCGACGACCTCCAGGGGAAGGGGCTCCATGGCATCCATCGCCACATACTCTGCAAGCATCTCGCAGTCCGCGTCCATCATCTCTTTGGAAAAGGCCGCCACAAGTATGGTGTGGGTGGCCGCGGTCCGGGCATTGACGGCCTCCATCTCGGCAAGGGAGGCTGCCGACGAATGGACGGCTGCCCAAGCGCTCTCGGCGATTGCCAACTCTTCGGACGTAGGTTACCGAACGTTGTCGGAGAAGGCCGCTGCTATTTGTGCGGTGACCGACACGAGCTGGGCGTGGGCGGCCTCGGCATAGGCGTGGGAAGCCGCCATCAGGGCTACGGCGGCCGTCGAGGAATGGACAGCTGTTGTGCTAATCTCGCCATTTGCTATCTCTATCGCGGATGTTGCTGCCGGCATCTCAGATGCAGCAGGTGCCCTTTCGGCGGCTGCAGCCGCCCTGTCGGAGATTGCGGCCGCGCTCAAGGATGTTGTGAGCGCGTTCATGGTTGATGCACACACGCTCGGGCCGGAGTGGGTTGCCGAACTTGCCCTCACGACGCGGATCCACGTCTCCATCTTTCACCGGCGACGCTTGAACAGTACATTGGTCTTAGGGAACAAGTGTGACTGTGTGGTTGATGCATCGGCGATGGACTGAAGCTTCCGGCCTAAGCCATATATGAGAATTGACCCAAGATATTTTTATACCACATCACACACATTTCATGATCAAGAACTGTTTGCGATGTATTTGATTTTCATATTGCTTTGACACGAAAAATGAAGTTACATCGGCAATTGAAGGTGTTTTGATGGCAAGAACATTTATCTGCAGTGAACGTGCAACTATAGGAGTGTCTGTTAAATATGGAATTATTTAGGGTTGTTTAGGCTCTTTTAAGCATTTAAAGAGTTTTTTACACATTTCGTGTGCATAGTTCAAATTTGAACTACAGTTAAGCACATACTAGAGTGCACCTGGATGGGTTGAAAATCATCTATGTGTCACTGGATACATGTTTTGGTCCAATGCAAGAAATGGAAATTAAACGAATTTCAAACCTCTCGGTATTTTGGCTCGGTCGTAGACTTTGAGAAGTCGTGTTTTCAAATTCCAGTAAATCCAAATATCATCAGAAATTCATGAAACTTTGTATGGTGTCATGTCATGGCTTATGTGTGTTGTGGTAAAAAAAATGCCCAGTTCGGAACAAGTTTTGGCACAAACCTCTTACAAACCGAAGATTCTCACAAGAAGTCATGTGATTCCGATAGGGAAAGTTCACATATTATGTGCGAAATAACATCCGATGTCTCTTTTCGCCTTGAATTTATTACTAGAGTCTCCATAGAGCAACATGAATGTGCCGTGCTAAACAATGGAATATTACAGAGTTCTTTTGGCCTTTTTAATACATTAATTGAGTTTTCTAGGCATGCAATGTGCATAATTCAAATTTGAACTACAATCACACGGTCCAACGCATGAAAATAGGTCAAAAAATCATACACGCTTCCCTGGTTGCATGTTTAGGTCCCACGCAAGAAATGGGAATGAATTTCAAACATATCATCATCTTGGCTCAACCGCAAACATTGGGAAACTTAGTTTTTAAATTCATGTAAATGCAAACCTCTACAGAAATTCATGAAATTTTGGCATGGTGTCATCAATTGCCCTGTTGTGTATGTTGTGGTAAAGAAACTGCCCTATTTTAGACAGGTTTTGGCACAAAGCCTCTTACAAACCGGAGATTCTCATAAGAAAGTCGTGTGTTCCGATAGGGAAAGTTTACCTTTTATGTGCCAAACAACATCCGCTGTCTCTTGTCACCTTGAATTTATTTCTAGAGTCACCATAGAGAAACATGACAGTCATGCTAAACTATGGATTTTTTCCAGGGTTCGTGAGACCTATTTAATACATTAATTGAGATTTGTAGCCGTTTAATGTGCATATTTCAAATTTAAACTACAATCACAAGGTGCAGCGCATGAAAAATAGGTTGAAAAAATCATATGCCTTTCTGTGGATGCATGTTTAGGTCCCACGCAAGAAATGGGAATGGATTTCTAACATCTCATTGTCTGTTGGCTCGGCCGCAAACATTGAGATACTTGGTTTTCAAATTCCCGTAAATCCAAAACTCGTCAGAAATTCATGAAACTTGGCATGGTGTCGTGACAAGGGCACACATATGCCGTGGTAAAAAATTGTCCAAATTGGACATGTTCTTGCACAATCCCCTTACAAATCGGAGCTCCTCACAAGAAGCTTTGTGGTTTCTATAGGGAACATTATATATGCATGTCACATATGCGGGAGAAAAGACATCTGATGCCTCTTCTCTCCTTGATTTTTTTATAGAAACAACACAGACATGTATGTGCGAAGTGCAAAAATATGAATAAATTAAGGGATCATCTGGCTTTTAAATACATTAATTGAGTTTTCGGTGCATTATTTCATGTGCATAATTCAAATTTAATCTACAATCACAAGGTCCGGGGCAGCAAAATGGGTTGAAAAATCATATATGTGTCCATGGATGCATGTGTTTGGTCACATGCAAGAAATGAGAACGAATTTCAAACATCTCAGCATGTTGGCTCGACCACAAACATCGAGAAACTTGGTTTTTAAATTCTCGTAAATCCAAAACTCCGTCAGAAACATGAAACTTGGAATTGCGCCATGACAAGGCACACATATGCCGTGGTAAGAAATAATACCAGCTTGGACATGTTTTGACACAAGCCTCTTACAAACCAGAGCTTCTCACACAATAAGCTACGTGGTTCCGATAGGGAACATATGCATGCCACATATGCGGGTGAAACGACATTCGATGCCTCTTATCTCCTAGATATTTTTCTAGAAACAACATAAAGCAATAGGTGTGTGCTGCAAAAATATGAAATTGTTATGGGTTCGTATGGATTTTTTATACACTAAGTGAGTTTTATGTGCATTTAATGTACATAATTCAAATATGAGCTACAGTCACAAGGTCTATATTGGCAGGGCCTCGTCATATAAAGCACAAATATGTTGTCGTATTTTTTAGTGTCCACTTTGAGAAAAAGAGCAAGCATTATTAATAGCCAACAAAGGCATTTTGGAACAAAAATATGTCACGTTAGCATCACAAACGGACATATTATTTATAATTCATGGACGTTCTAGACCATTTATGTGCTGCCACATGTCGCTCTCTGTATTGGCAAGGAGGTAGCATGCGAACAGGTGTTTGAGTAGACGGGTGGCGTGCGAGCAGTGTCCTCCGCACGCTCATCGGGGAGGCGTGTCCTTTTCCAGTCATCAAAGACGTTTCAGACTGAATACCCGTATGCAGACCAAAGGCAATGGTTCCTTCCCTACTAAGCCAAGCGAAAATCTGGCGCGAAGGAATTTTTTCAGTGCGTCATCGCAAAAGGTTGTGAATGATGACCCGTGTGCCCTTCTGAATGCTACACCTTGTACTGGTGCTAACTGCTAAGGTTGCCATGTATGCAAAAAAATCTGATATGGGAAGGTAATTAAGAGGAGAGATATGAGTTTGGTGACCACATGAAGAAACAATGCCAAGCGTGTGAACCTTGGCAAAACACTTAAATGAAGGAAACTCACCAATGCATGCAAGAGTTTAGTTGCTAAATCACTAAATGAAGGGACCTTAGCAACAATGCATTGTGGACTTGAGTTGCTAAGACATTTAATACACTAAGCACCCCCATCTAAGCTCCAATCGATGCATTCGCAGCAGCAGTCTGGTAAAATTCGAATCTGTCATATTGGGTAAATTTTTATTTGTTAAATTGGAAACACTGACATTTGTCAAATTTTTCAGGAACAAATTCACTATTACGGTGCAATTTTGCAACTGAAATTCAGTAAACATAGATTTCATTCATAGATTAAGCATTGGTCTTTGTACAAAATAGTTCAACTTGACAGCTGAATCGAACAAACTTTTCCCCATTTGTTGCCAACCACGTACTGAAATAGCTAGTTCAACTATATATACTAGCTAATTTAAAGTAGGTGGGACAGTTCAACCATATCTATAGTTAGATGAATTGAACAAAATAGCCCCTAAATACTACTCCGGAGGGGCTTTGTGCTACTGCCAGCAGCCTTCTCCTCTGCCGAGCGCGTTCAGTAAGAGGCAGAGGAGGAGTAGCCTATCGACCAGCTGGAGGAGTCGAATTCGTCGGCAGCCGCTGCTTCCCTCCATCGCTCCTGACGCGCCTCCTCGAAGCGGCGGGACTCGGCGTAGATCTCCTCATTCCGTGCCACAGCTGCGGCGTCTGCTGCGGCCACGGCGGCGGTGAGCCTCTTTGCATGCTCGACCTGGCGCTCCTCCTCCTCATGTAGGAAGTTGATGCAGCGCGATAGGCCGCTGACGCAAAAGTCGAGTGGCTGGGCTTCGACGGCGGCATCCTCCTCCCGCCTTCGGGCCGCGGTGGCGGAGCGGGTGATGGCCCCGGTGGCTGACCGTGGGGTGGCTGACAAGGCGGACGCTGGTGTGGTGGCGGCCAAGGAGGCCTCTGGTGGGATGGCGAAAACAGCGGCCTACGATGGGGTGGGGGCCACGACGGTCGCCGGCAGCAGCTGCCTTCGGGCAAAGGTGGAGCGTGTGGTGGGTGTCGTGCGCACAGCCAACAAGGACGCCACACGCACTACACGCTTCCGGATACTACATCGCCCACGTGGTGCAGCCTCCCAGCTGGAGCTGCCCTCTGGCGGAGTGGCGGAGCAACGACGACAGACAGGTGGCATTGACGATTGGGGGGGGAAGCAAACTTGGGAATCTATGGGCAGGGAGGGGATGAATGTGATGTGGAGGCGCCTGCCGTGAGGGTTTATAAAGCAGGCGACCAAGGCGAGTCGGGCGGGAAGCTTGCGCGCGTTCCTGCGCGGTTGCGCAGGAACGAGAAGCTTGAAAGAAACATTGCATGCTCCCGAAGCATTGGGTGTTTGGGGGATTTCGGCGAGCCGGGCGGGAAGCTTCTGCGGGAACCTGCACGCTCCCGAAGCGTGCACTGGAATCCTCGGGCGGCAACGCGGTGACAAGACGGGACGGAGGTGGGAGAAATGACAAGTACACAAACGGTTAGTAATAAAAAATCGTTTGTGTTTTATTACAAAGCAAACGGTCGTTATGTACGCACCATCGCGAGTTAATCTACGCATGAGACGGTTGATGCGGCCGTGGCGCGCTGTGCTCGTGTCCATGCGCGCTCGCTCTGTCGGCGTCAATGCATGAACGATCACGTACGTTCGGGGTGCCATATGCATACGGTTGCGCCGCTCCCGG
The DNA here is from genome assembly GCA_039707655.1 of Elymus sibiricus. Classification (NCBI taxonomy): domain Eukaryota; kingdom Viridiplantae; phylum Streptophyta; class Magnoliopsida; order Poales; family Poaceae; genus Elymus; species Elymus sibiricus. The sequence continues at coordinate 90,276,866 of CM077669.1, forward strand.
CGCCACCATGCAGTTAAGCGCTGCAAAAATTGCCATGCAGACATGCCGAAATTCGAGGCCGTCCGGTGCAATTTATTTCGGCGGCCATTTACCTTCGTCTCTTCGACCTTCCGATCACGCCACACAACACAAGAAGAACACCCACGATCTCTTCATCGCTTCAACCTTCCCATGAGGATCCAATGGCGGTTGCCGGCGCCGAGCGGCAGTTCGCCAAAATTGTCAAAGTGGACACCCACATCAGGAAGATGTACCTCTTGGTGGTGTACACCAATGACCTGGTCATGGTGGTGAACTCCATCAACACGTTGGAGCAGCTGCTTGCTGAGGATGACAAGTACAAAGTGGTCGGCTTTGACCTCGAGTACACAAGCGGTCGTGCCGGGCATGATCAGAAGGTTGTCGTCGCCCAGTTGTGTGTGCACCATCACGTGCTCGTCTACCACTACTGCTTGGCCACAAGGCCTTGCGAGCATTTTGCCAGGTTTGTCAACAGCCCCGACTACAGGTTCGCAAAGGTGGACACCACCAACAATCTAAAGGTGCTCAAGAGTTTGGGCTTGTCCTGCCAGAAGCTTGTCAACATCCAAGGTCAGTACAGGGTCTGGGGCGGCAAGAAGAAGCAGAAGGACTCCCTGGTTGACCTCGCCGCGGCCATCATCGACCCCTACTATAGAGACATGAAGGCTGAGTGCCACAAGGACAAGTCTGCCTGGCACAAGGCCTGGGTGAACGAACTGGATGAAGAATACATCAAGTACGCGGCCAAGGACGCATACACAAGCTACGAGATGTACAGGAGGACCATTGACATGAGGAAGGGCCTCCTTCCTGCAGACGGCGAGGTATAGCCACAAGCAGAGCAGTGTCGGCAACCGTCGTCAGAAGAACAATATGATTTGGTGATCGTCTACTTCTTGTAAATTTATATTGAGGAATGTACATGTGTTGTGTAGTCACTTATGTAACTGGATGTTCAAGTTGGTTATGCAACAATAATGTTGGTGTTCTATAGACAGAGCATATAGATGTTGTGCAAACAGAGAAAATCACATCTCATACAATTATTAGCAGCAACCGTCTGCCCACAACACACACAGGTTGTCAGGATGAATCGTTTGGGTTATTATTGGTCTTCCCACACAATTCTGATGAATGAACTGTTTGCCGGGTACCCACAACACACACGGTTGTTAGGATGAATGGTTTGGGTTTTTGTTGGTCTTCCCACACAATTCTGATGAATGAACTGTTTGCCGGGTATCACACACGCCTTCTTAGGCTAACTCGTTTGTGTTCTGCTGGATCAGCGCAAACAATTTGTCAAGTGAACCATATGCCGCACTACCCACACGTATGTAGTTTGTTAACCATTTCTGTTATATTCCATAATCACAAATAGTTCATAACAACAAACTGTATGCGACGCATCACACACGCAACTATTTTTTGAATCGTATTTGATGGTTCCTCCATCGCACACGGTTTTCGTCATTGGCGGCGGAGCTTGAACTATACTGTTTGCGATTGATGGATCGCACATAGTTTGGTCGAAGGGTCTCTGATTGATGTGTCGTCTTTGGACCATCCTACAGTAGTGTATTCACCTATGTTTATAATACTTTTATATGGCTTTGATGCACTTTTTATGATTTAATAAGAACAAACCCGGGCTGACGCTGTTTTCAGCAGAATTACCGTGGTGTCGTATTTTGTGCAGAAAATGAAAGTTCTCGAAATTGCCCGAAACTTTTTGGTGATTTTTTCTAGAACATATGAGCAACATTGAAGCGAAGAACCACCAGAGGGGGGGCTGTTGGCCACAAACCAACAGGGCATGCCCGGGGGGGGGGGGGTCAAAGGGCCCTGATAGTTTGTGGGGCCCTCGTAACTCCTCTTTGCGTGATTTCATCGCCAAAAAGTCCTATAAATAGAGAAACCCTCAGAAATTAGGAGAGACTCTCCGCCTCGCCGCCGCAACTCTCTGTATTGATGAAAAACCAATACGGAGAGAAAATAATAGCAAAAATAGGAGAGAAACAGAGAGAGAGAGATCCAATCTCGGAGGGGATCTCGCCCCTCCATGAGCCATGGCGGCCATGGACCAGAGGGGAGAACGTCTCCCCATCTAGGGAGAGGACATGCACTACAAGAAATATGTCAACTTGCGACCAGCAATATTGGTCACTGAATGGTCACTGTTTTCCATTTTTGACCTTCTTACGACCAAAAACAGTTGGTCAAAAGCTGACCGTCTTTAATGAAACTTAACGACCTTCTTTGTGATATGGTCGTAGAAGGTAACAACCAAAATGAAAGGTCGTTGGTCCTACGACCAATTGTTTTGGTCGCTGGTTGTCTGCCCAGGCCACGTCGGATCCAACGTGTCAAGCTGACATGGCAAAATTGCGACCAATTGGATTGGTCATTGATAATATTCAGCCCGGTCCAATTCGATGTCTATATGGACCGAGCCCATTAATTCGGCCTTTTTAATATATATTTTTCCTGTTAATTTTCGCTAGCTACATGGGCCTAGCCCAACAATTCAGCCTTTTATTTTCTAGGATGCAGCCTTTTACAGTCTATTGATTTTCTATTTTTAACCATTTTATTTTGCAGCTGGTCCCACCAGTCAAATTGGTCCCACACATCAAAAATTTCAATATTTGTCAAACAACCATTATAACTTGGACCCCCTTGTCAGGTTTCACGGGTATTCAAATCACATACACAATCATTATTTTGAACAATCCAGAGAGCAAATGAAATTCGTCCAAAACAACACTACATTAGTCTATTACAATCGTTCCAGTATACTGCAGCCAAGATAAGACTACTACTGCCTACAATTACAACACATAACATGCTACTCTTTGATGATATGCTTCACAGCTTCGGACTTGGCTTCGCACTTCACCTGTGCAAAAAAAAAAGAATGAACATATAAGAATAAGAATGTGGGCAGAACATCAAACAGTGGCCAATGAGGGATCCAATAACTTATAAGTAAGAATTGACAGCAAATGAAATGTACATAAATAGTATGACTAACACTAACCAGTATGTGTTTATGGAGTGACTAAAATATTCTCACTAGTTAGGATTTTTTTGGTGTATAGTATATTGACATGTGCAACTCTAATTAACTTGATCATAGAAATGAAAAGAATTGTAAGAACGAGTTCATTCAGAATCCAAGCATGTCAAATTTTAAGCACCTGCATAACAGATCTAACAAACCAGACCATGATCATCATGCATCAGGATTTATGGTTCTAGCAAAACAGTAAAGACATGGAGATACACGCACCAAGCATACCAGCTACTACAATAAGAGGTCCAGATGCATGCATGAGCACTTCTTAATATTTATATTCATCATCACAACAACCTATAACCACCTATGCTCATTGTTACAAATATATGCATACTTTTAAAAAATAAACCTATCTATTTGAAACCAGAATAGATTTCTCACTCAAATCTGAATTCATTCGGTTTCTCCTCCAAACTATTGAAATCTCAGACCTCTAATTCGCTAGTTTCTTAGGCAACAAACATCATTCCAAATTTTGATGAAATGCATAGGTCCAGCCGATGACTACACAGCAGCAACTACTTCAGACATTGGCTGGAGAAATGCTCATCATTTTTTTTGTAAAAGAAATTTTGAGTTTAGCAGTAGCACTGGTTACTGACTACACATGTACCACCAGAATTACCAAACAAGATTATAAAAACCCCAGAAGAAAAAAGAGGAGACTAAAAAAATTGCTCGAACAAGCTTGTTATTTAACGCGGCTGTGAAAATGTAAGTTGGCAATAGACAAATACTCACTCACTCAGAACACTACATGTGCTTGTTTCATCACGTTACAAAGGAGCAGCACAAACCACAACTTTACTCGACACACACACACACACACACACACACTCACACACGACCTGTCTAGGCTATATGGATAAGAAACAGAACCACAACTTCACTAAGTGGAAACAAGGTAACACCAACAAAATGGATAGAACAATAACGAGAACAACCCCAGATTACACACAAAGCTCTATCCATAGTGCCAGCTATGGATAAAATCATGCACACTCCCAACAGGACTCAGTCACACAGTATAATTCTGACTATAATATAACCACAGAACTAAAGATTCTACGTGCTTAGAACTCAACTGATAAGTGAGAATGATCTGATTGTATGCAAACAATCTTTTTTTATTTGTTTATATTATTAAAACAGACATATCTTCCTTTATGTGAAGAAGTCTGCTTCCTTCTTTAGTTAGTAGCAATCGTTCCATGCTAATCAACCGTGTGCGTGTGCTTGATCATGGTCTGGAGATTACACGCATAGAGGAATAGAATCCTAAACACAATGGCATCAAACAGCGGTGGGTGCTCAACCCATTTACCATACACAAGCAACACTTAAACCATAGCATGTGCATATATAACTTGTGTCACATTAGGGGGTTCAGAATGTACTCAATATATTCTAATAAAAAGGATTGGGAGCAGAGGGATAGGGAGGTGGAGATGTACGTGCTACCTACTGCTCAGGTGGTGCCTCTTGGTGGTCGTGCTTGAGCTCCTACTGCTGATGCTGCTCACTAACCTGCAGGACAAACAAGACCATGGGTGACCTGCAGCACAGGCACATACAAGAAGTGAAGGTCAGGACAAACAAGACCATCAGAGAGCAGCAAGCATGCCGCCGAAAAAGACAACCGGAGAAGTTGGACCCAACAACTCACCATGGCCTCGGCGGGCAGGTTGGAGGTGAACTTGGCGCGGACGACGCCGGTGTTGCCGTGGGGGCGGGAGACCTTGCGCCAGATGCAGCGGTAGTGGGTGTCGTTTCTCTTGGTCTTGGCCTTGTAGACGTAGGGCATCCTCTTACAGCTACAGGCAAATGAGCACAGAAAGAGAATGAATCATTAGGGCCTGCAGTATAGAGAGGTGAATGACAGCTTCGTAATTTTTCATTTGTACAACCAAGCAGTCCATGGCTTTGACTACTGACTACATAATTTGCAATAGAGGTACTTACTTTGTACAGTTAAATTAAAGAAAGACAAAATCATCAAATCAGTGAGGTATTTCTATACAGAGACCAAGGAACAAAAGTTAAAGCCAAACTGATGGCAACACACTTGCACCACATGCAATCATCACTGTCCAAAATGGACCTAAATGATCGTTGTTTTCTTCAATTCTTGTTAGGTAGTCCAGACTGGAGTTTTTCCTAAATAAAGGCTTATTTCAACTTCAAAAACACAAATAGCATGTCGTAATATGTACAGGCAAGTGCAGTGCTGATCTTCACAAAATTTTGTTATCTTACAAATTTATCCCCTTCGCTCAAAAAGATGTTTCTACGAAATGAAAATACCTGTATGGAGCTAGCTAATCATACTATGTTTGTACAGCAAAATAGCATCAGGATTGGAATCCCTAATATTTTCTTCTTCAAAAAAAATATAACACCTCCACACATCCTGCTTACAACAACCACCAGGGTTAAATTTCTCATACCCTAACCGAATCGACACACGGCTCTGGTCGAACGGAACATCATCCCCGCACAGTTAATAAGAACATAACCTTGGGGAAGCGGCCGAAGAGGCGGGGGCCCTGGGCGTGGCGGGAAATGCACTCGAAGGTGCGGACCTCGTCAGCGCGGTCCAAGAAGACCTCGGCGCCCTGGCCATAGATGCGGACGAGCACCTTGCGCGGGTCGCCCTCGCCGCCGGGCCAGGTGATGAGGAAGACTTCGTTGGTGAGGGCGCGCTGGGGCAGGGACACGACGAGCGCGGCGGGGTCCATGTCGGCGCCCCAAATCTCGCCGGAGAGGGAGTGCAGGATGCGGCACGCCTCCGCCGGGATGCGGTGATGCTGGAGGTCCGCCGCAGCTCGTGCCCGGCGGTGGCGGCGCGCGGCGCGCGGCGGGGCAGGCGATCTGCAGGGGGGTGGAGGGGGCCAATCTACGCGGGGGGGGGGGGGGGGTGGAGGGGGTCGAGCTGCGGTGGAGGGGGCCGATCTGCGGGGGGTGGAGGGGGCCGAGCTGCGGTGGAGGGGGTCGTTTCCCACAACACCATGAGGGGAGGGGATGGGAGGGGAGAGCACGGGAGGACAGAGCACTGGAGGAAGGGAGGAAGGAGAAGAGAGGAAGAAAGGAGGCTGTGGATGGAAAACGTTAGGAGGACAAAGCTAGGGTTTCGTCTAGAGAGGTAAGAGCTGCCGTTGGATTCGGGATCATCCGACGGTCTTTGATGCATGATCCGCATGAAATCCCCATGGACCAATCAGAACGCAGTAAACACTATGAAGACGTTATGACCATCTAAATTGGTCTTAATTGATTGAAAATAAGTTTTTTTCATAAGAAAAACATTTTCTATTTTTGAGTGACAAAGATGGTTTTTTGTGAAGGACCTTGTTGACACCTGATTTTTGCATGGAAGAAAACATTATTAAGATGGATTTAAATGAAAAGGCGCTCTACATGAAAAGGTTTTACAGTGTTGACATGAACATTTTTGAAGTTTGGGTCATCACCGTTTGATTTCATCTTGAACGTCGATCCGCAAGGCCCTAGGGGCGATCAGGTCGACATAGGGCCGCCTATAGCCACGCCGTGCCCCGACGTGGTCCCTCCCGGGCGTGTGGGGTTTTGGATCCTCAAAAGCCATATTTCGAGTGCCCAAAATGAGTTTTTTTGTGAAGGACCTACCATATATTTGTTGCAAAACTGGACCGAATCATTTTTCTAAAATATTAGGTCATGTTTAATGTACAATCGACAAAATGGTTGGGTATTAAAAGCTTTGAGACACCTCTCGTGGAAAAGACAAATTTCCCCTGATTCAGTAGGAACCGGGTCAATTTTGAACTGCAGCTGCCTCATAGATTGCTTTTTATTTTTTGCAAAAATCTTTTATAGGTGCAAAAGTATCTATTTAATCATAGAAACACCAAATTTTTTCCAAGATCCAACCACTAGGTAGGAACGGGCATGCCCGTCGTTTTGACCGCATTTTGAAATGGGCATGAAAATTTCAAAAAAAATCAAAACAATGAAAACCTTGACATTGTGTCATTATATGTGATCAAGTTACTAGGAAAAATAATAAACTTGTAATACGGCAATTATTTTAAAAAATATTTCTCAAAAATGAGCTATCGTGTGTGAAGATTCATGGCTTTCAAGCCAAATGATCAATCTTATGGCCACATTCATGGCATAGTTTGTTCAAATGATATAATATTGTGCACAAGGGTGCATATTGGAATGACAAACAATGTTGCATAAGGAAGTTTTCATTTTCTTTGGACGGAAAATTCATTTTCCATTTTTCGAGTGCACAAAATGAGTTTGTTTTGTGAAGGACCTACCATATATTTGTTGCAAAATTGGACCGAATAATTTTTATAAAATATTAGGTCATATTTAATGTATAGTCAGCTAAATGGTTGGGTCTCAAAAGCTTTGAGACACCTCTCATGAAAAGATAAATTTCCCCCGATTCAGTAGGAACCGGGTCAAATTTGAACTGCAGCTGCCTTATAGATTGCTTTTTATTTTTTGCAAAAATCTTCTATAGGTACAAAAGTATCTATTTAATCATAGAAACACCAAAAAAATTTCAAGATCCAACCACTAGCTAGGAACGGGCATGCCCGTCGTTTTGACCGCATTTTGAAATGGGCATGAAAAATTCAAAAAAATGAAAAAAATGAAAAACCTTGACATTGTGTCATTATATGTGACCAAGTTACCAGGAAAAATAATAAACTTGTAATACGGCAATTATTTTTAAAAAGTGTTCTAAAAAATGAGCTATCATGTGTGAAGATTCATGGCTTTCAAGCCAAATGATCAATCTTATGGCCACATTCATGGCATAGTTTGTTCAAATGATATAATATTGTGCACAAGGGTGCATATTGGAATGACAAACAATGTTGCATAAGTAAGTTTTCATTTTCTTTGGACGGAAAATTCATTTTCCTTTTTTCGAGTGCCCAAAATGAGTTTTTTTGTGAAGGACCTACCATATATTTGTTGCAAAATTGGACCAAAATATTTTTCTAAAATATTAGGTCATATTTAATGTATAATTGACAAAATGGTTGGGTGTCAGAAGTTTTGATCCACCTCTCGGGAAAAAGACAAATCTCCGACGATTTAGTAGGAACCGGGTCAAATTTGAACTGCAACTGCCTCATAGATTGGTTTTTATTTTTTGGAAAAATCTTTTCTAGGTACGAAAGTATCTATTTAATCATAGAAACACCAAAAGTTTTCTAAGATCCAACCACTGGCTAGGAACGGGCATGCTCGTCGTTTTGACCACATTTTGAAATGGGCATGAACAATTCAAAAAAATCAAAACAATGAAAACCTTGACATTGTGTCATTATATGTGATCAAGTTACCAGGAAAAATAATAAACTTTTAATACGGCAATTATTTTAAAAAATATTTCTCAAAAATGAGCTATCGTGTGTGAAGATTCATGGCTTTCAAGCCAAATGATCAATCTTATGGCCACATTCATGGCATAGTTTGTTCAAATGATATAATATTGTGCACAAGGGTGCATATTGGAATGACAAACAATGTTGCATAAGGACGTTTTCATTTTCTTTGGACGGAAAATTCATTTTCCATTTTTCGAGTACACAAAATGAGTTTTTTTGTGAAGGACCTACCATATATTTGTTGCAAAATTGGACCGAATAATTTTTTATAAAATATTAGGTCATATTTAATGTATAGTCAACTAAATGGTTAGGTCTCAAAAGCTTTGAGACACCTCTCGTGAAAAAGACAAATTTCCCCCGATTCAGTAGGAACCGGGTCAAATTTGAACTGCAGCTGCCTTATAGTTTGCTCTTTAATTTTTCCAAAAATATTTTGTAGGTACATTAGTATCCATTTAATCAGAGATACATGGAGTGGTGGCGAGACGTCGAGGTTTGGATGGTGTCCGAGGGCCCCAACTCCAGAGCGCGTAAACGGGCATGCCAGTCGCGTGGTCACCGAGTGACCGTGGTGTTGCCACATGTTCTGGGTGGCCTAGGCATTTCTGGTGAGTTGATCACTCCCTCGATAGGTGTTAGGAAGAATAATACAACAGAAGAATCTCATGAGGAGACTGAACTAAGCTCAAACATGAATTAGCAGCAAAGAGTTTGATTAGCGGTGGGTGAAATTCACATGGCTAATGGGCCTGAGTTTTGGCTGAGGATGATCATCTACTATGGAGACTGTCTTGGCAATTTTTCAGCTCAAATGAAAGATCCTAGGTGGCACTTGCTTTGCAAAGTACCACACTATGCAGAAATATAGATGTTGAAGCTGGGCTCAAATGGATGAATGTATTGAGATGAAATTTGGTGGAGCATATGGTAATTTGGGCATAGAAAAGAACTGTAAAAATTTGATACCATTTGGACATGCCAAAGTGGCACTTCCTTCACAATGCTCTTCTCTGGACAGAAACTTGAGAAAATTATTGAGAGGAATTGGCTAAATGAAATGCGCTTAAATTTGGTGGAGGTAAGTTATGAAGGTAGGAAAATGCCCTGGTAATTTGTCAAAAATAATTAAGCAATATAAAATATATTTGCTTCACAAACTTAAAATATGACCAGAAATATGGATATTGAAGCTGGGCTCAAATGAATGCATGGATTGAGCTGAAATTTGGTGGAGCATGGTATTTTGGGCATATAAAAGTACTGTCAAAATTTTATAACAGTTGGACTTGCCAAAGTGGTACTTCCTTCATAATGCTTTTCTTTGGATAGAAACTTGGGAAAATTATTGAGAGAAATTGGCTAAATGAAATGAGCTCAAATTTTGTGGAGAGTAATGATTTTAGCATATGGAAGATTGGATAAAATCGTAGGTAATTTTAAGAATCCTAGATAGTACTTCCTTCACAAAGCTTCTCTCTGGATAGAAACTTTGTAAATTTACTGAGGAAGATTTACTACGCAAATGGAGTTGAATATTGTCATGTCGCAATTATTTGAGTATGTAAGAGTGCCCAAAAAGTTTGAGGTCAATATGAGGGGTCTAGGTAGCACTTGCTTTGCAATGTGCTAATCTGTCCAGAAAATAGAATTTGAATCTGGGCTCACATAGATTATTGGATTGAGTTGTAATTTGGTGGAGGATGACAGCTTGGTCATATGAAGGTACTGTACAAATTTCATACAATTTGAATAAATAAAAGTGGTATTCCTTCACAATGCTCTCCACTGAATAGAAAATTGGGAAAAATATTGAGAACATTGGCTACATTAAAATTAGATAAAATTTGGTGTAAAGAGGTTCTATGGGCAGGGTCATCTCCTCGTAAATTTTCTGAAATTATAAAGCAATATAAAATATAGCTGCTTCACAAATTGAAAATATTACCAGAAACAAAGATTGGATGGTGAGCTCACATGGATTATTAGATGGGGATCAAATTTTGTGGAGAGATATGATTTTGGCATATAGAATATGTGGCAAAAATTCAGATCAGTAGGAGAAGCCTATCTAGTACTTACTTCACAAAGCTTCTAGCTGAACAGAAACTTTGAAAAATTCTTGAGGAAGATTTAATAGGCAAATGGATCTGAATTTTTTCATGAGGCAATGATTTGGATAGAAAAGAGTGCCCAAATTTTTTGAGGGCAATCCAAAAAATATAAATAACACTTCCTTCACAAAGTGCTGTTCTGAACAAAATAGGAAAATGAATATTCTGAATTATTTTTGAACTAGGTAAGGAAGGGTTTTGACATATTTGAGTAATATATGATCCAAAGAATTTATAAGAATTTTTTGGGAATTTTGGGAATGACAGAAATGTAGGCTCCTTCACAACCTAGGGCAAAAATTGACACATGGACATGACACATAGGCGAAACTGATGAGGTGGCGCCTAGTCATAGCAATGCACCACAATTTACAAGGCTATGACCATCTATATTGGTTGTGATCAGCTAGAAATGAGGCAGCGGACTAGTGCTGTCTGCTTTACGACCATTTCGTGCAAGGAAATTACGACCTTTCTAACCAAAATGGTCGTTATGGTTTAGGGTTTGGAGCCCCCCGAACAGCTTACGACCAATTGGTCTCAAATGGTTGTAGATTTACAACCCTTTCTTCCAGGGTCACTGCCAGAAGGTCACAAGTTGACATATTTCTTGTAGTGATGGAGGAGGAAGCCTAATGGGGAGACTCTCTCCCCCTCTCTTCTGGTGGCGTCGGAGTGCCGCTGAGGGAACCATCGCCGCAGTGATCGTCTTCATCAACATCACCGTCTCCATCACCTTCCCTCGTCTATCTACGGCAGTCCACTCTCCCGCACCCTGCTGTAATCCCCTACTTGAACATGGTGTTTCATGCCACGTATTATTAATCAATGATGTGTTGCCATCCTATGATGTTTGAGTAGATTTATGTTGTCCTTTGGGTTGATTGATGATCTTGATTGGTTTGAGTGTATGTTTTATTTTGGTGCTGTCCTATGGTGCCCTCCGTGCCGCGCACACGTGAGGGATTCTCGCTGTAGGGTGTTGCAATACTTTCATGATTCGCTTATAGTGGGTGGCTAGAGTGATAGAAGCTTACAACCGAGTAAGGGGATTGTTGCGTATGGGAGTAAATGGGACTTGATGTTTAATGCTATGGTTGGGTTTACCTTAATGATTTCTAGTAGTTGCGGATGCTTGCTAGAGGTCCAACCATAATTTTGTTGGGGAACGTTGCATGGGAAACAAAAATTTTACTACGCACACGCAAGATCTATCCATGGTGATGAGCATCTACGAGAGGGAGAGTGTATCTACATACCCTTGTAGATTGCTAAGCGGGAAGCGTTAAGAAACGCGGTTGATGTAGTCGAACGTCTTCACGATCCAAATCGCAAGCCGTCCCGCGATCCAATCACGACCCGTCTCGATCTAGCGCCGAAGGGACGGCACCTCCGCGTTTAGCACACGTACAGCTCGATGACGTCTCCGCCTCCTCGATCTAGCGAGCAAGGTCGGAGTAGTAGATGAGTTCTCCGGCAACACGACGGCGTGGTGGCGGTGGTGGTGGTGCTATCCTGGCAGGGCTACGCCTAGCGCTACCGAAACCGTGAACGGAGGAGAAAACGATCTAGGGAGAGAGAGGGGCGCCAAGGGCTTCGTGTGTGCTCTTGGGGCGCCCCCTTCCCTCTATATATAGGTGGAGGGGCGTGGAGATTAGCCCCTCCAAGCCCTAGGGCGTAGCCAAGGGGAGGGGTTGGACTCCTAGTCCAATTCCCTCCCTTTCCATAAACAGGTGGACTTTCCACCTCTTCCAAGCCACATGGGCCTTGAGGGACTTGTGCGCCTGGCCTAATAAGGCCAGGGCGCCTCCCCTCAGCCCGTGCAAACCCTTGGGACATGGTGGAACCCTTGATGGACTTCCGGACTCCTCCGAAAGTTTCCGGAACCTTCTAGAAGCTTCCCAGTACAATACCGGAAAAACCCGAAGCGTATGTCTTCTTCTTATAGGTCCATTTGTACTCAACGGCCTGCCGTTCAACGGGCAAGTCTCCCAAAGTCCATACTTGGTTTTCATACATGGATTCTTTCTCAGATTTCATGGCTCCTAGCCATTTGTTGGAATCCGGGCCCACCATCGCTTCTTCATAGTTCGTAGGTTCACTGTTGTCTAACAACATGACCTCCAAGACAGGATTGACGTACCACTCAGAGGCGGTTCGTGTTCTTGTCAGCCTACGAGGTTCGGTAGTAACTTGATCCGAAGTGTCATGATCATCATCATTAACTTCCTCTTCATTCGGTGTAGGCGCCACAAAAACATCTTTCTGCCTCGTGCTACCATCCAACTGAAGTGACGGTTCAATAACCTCATCAAGTTCTACCTTCCTCCCACTCAATTCTTTCGAGAGAAACTTTTTCTCGAGAAAGGACCCGTTTTAAGCAACAAACACTTTGCCCTTGGATCTGAGATAGAAGGTATACCCAACTGTTTCCTTAGGGTATCTTATGAAGATGCACTTTTCCTCTTTGGGTTCGAGCTTATCAGTCATAAGCGTCGCATTCCCAAACTCTGAGAAATGACAGCTTAGGTTTCTGCCAAACCAAAATTCATACGGTGTCATCTCAACAGACTTAGATGGTGCCCTATTTAAAGTGAATCTAGTTGTCTCTAATGCATAACCCCCAAAACGATAGTGGCAAATCGATAAGAGACATCATAGTACACACCATATCCAATAGAGCACGACTACGACGTTCGGACACATCATCACACTATGGTGTTCCAGGTGGCGTGAGTTGTGAAACAACTTCCACATTGTCTTGAGTTGTATACCAAACGCGTAACTCAGATATTTACCTCCATGATCATATCGTAGACATTTTATCTTCTTGTCACGATGATCTCAAACTTCACTCTGAATTTGTTTGAACTTTTCAAACGTTTCAGACTTGTGTTTCATTAAGTAAATATCCCCATATCTACTCAAATCATCAGTGAAGATAAGAAAATAGCGATATCCACAAGACGCTTCAACACTCATTGGATTGCTACATCAACATGTATCATTTCCAATAAGTCACTTGCCCGTTCCATCATATTGGAAAACGGGGTCTTAGTCATCTTGCACAAGAGGCATGGTCCGCATGTCTCAACCGATTCGAAATCGAGTGAGTCAAAAGATCCATCAGCATGGAGTTTCTTCATGCGCTTTACACCAATATGACCTTGGCGGCAGTGCCACAAGTATGTGGTACTATCATTATTAACTTTGCATCTTTTGGCATCAATGAACATGTGTATTACTACGATCGAGATTCAATGAACCATTCACATTGGGTGCATGACCATTGAAGGTATTATTCATGTAAACAGAATAACCATTATTCTCTAACTTAAATGAATAACCATGTTGCAATAAACACGATCTAATCACGTTTATGCTCAATGCAAACACCAAATAACATTTATTTAGGTTCATCACTAATCCCGAAGGTAGAGAGAGCGTGCGATGGTGATCACATCAACCTTGGAAACACTTCCAACACACATCGTCACCTCGCCCTTAGCTAGTCTCCGTTTATTCTGTAGCTTTTATTTCGAGTTACCAACATTTAGCAATTGAACCGGTATCAAATACCCAGGTGCTACTAGGAGTACTAGCAAGGTACACATGAATAAAACGTATATCAAATATACTTCGGTTGACGTTGCCAGCCTTCTTATCTACCAAGTATCTAGGGCAGTTCCGCTTTAGTGACCGTTCTCCTCATAATAGAAGCACTCAGTCTCGGCTTTGGGTTCAACCTTGGGTTTCTTTACTGGAGCAGCAACTAGCTTGCCATCCATGACGTTTCCCTCCTTGCCCTTGCCCTTCTCAAAACTAGTGGTTTTACTAACCATCAACACTTGATGCTCCTTCTTGATTTCTACCTTCGCGGTGTCAAACTTCGCGAATAGCTCGGGGATCATTATTTCCTTCCCTGGCATTTCATAGTTCATCACGAAGCTCTAGTAGCTTTGTGGCAGTGACTTGGAGAACTATATCAACCACTATCTTATCTGGAAGATCAACTCCCACTCGATTCAAGCGATTGTAGCACCCAGACAATCTGAGCACATGCTCCGATTGAGCTATTCTCCTTCATCTTGCAGGCAAAGAAACTTGTTGGAGGTCTCATACCTCTCAACATGGGCACGATCCCGAGATCCCAATTTCAGCTCTTAGAACATCCCATATGTTCCGTGACGTTTCAAAAACGTTTTGGAGCCTCAATTCTAAGCCGTAATGCATGACGCACTGAACTATCAAGTAGTCATCAGAACGTGCCTGTCAAATGTTCACAACATCTACAAACGACGCTTGAGGGGGTGGCACACCGAGCGATGCATTAAGGACATAAGCCTTCTGTGCAGCAAATGAGGACAATCCTCAGATCACGGACCCAGTCCGCATTATTGCTACCATCATCTTTCAACTCTATTTTCTCTAGGAACGTATATAAAAAACACAGGGGAGCTACAACGCGAGCTAGTGATCTACAACATAATTTGCAAAGACATTTTGACTATGTTCATGATAATGAGTTCAATTAATCATATTACTTAAGAACTCCCATTCAAATTGACATCCCTCCGGTCATCCGAGTGTTACATGATCCAAATTCACCAACCCAAGTCCGATCATCATGTGAGATGAGGTGGTTTCAATGGTGAACATCTTCATGTTGATCATATCTACTATATGACTCATGTTCGACCTTTCGGTCTCTTGTGTTCCGAGGCCATGTCTGTACATGCTAGGCTCGTCAAGTTTAACCCGAGTGTTCCGCACGTGCAACACTGGCTTGCACCCGTTGTATGTGAACGTAGAGTCTATCACACCCGATCATCACGTGGTGTCTCGAAACGACGAACTTTCGCAATGGTGCACACTCGGGGAGAACACAATTTTATCTTGAAATTTTAGTGAGGGATCACCTTATAATGCTACCGTCGTCCTAAGCATAATAAGATGCATAAAAGGATTAACATCACATGCAAATCATAAGTGACATGATATGGCCATGATCTTGTGCTTTTGATCTCCATCTCCAAAGCACCGGCATGATCTCCATCGTCACCGGCATGACACCATGATCTCCATCATCTTGATCTCCATCAACGTGTCGCCATGAGGTTGTCGCGCCAAATATTGCTCCTACAACTATTGCTAACTCGTAGCGATAAAGTAAAGCAAAAACGGTGATAATAAATTAAAGACAACCCTATGGCTCCTGTCGGTTGCCATACTCATCGACATGCAAGTCGTGATAATATATACAAAACATGATCATCTCATACATCACATATATCTCATCATGTCATTGGCCATATCATATCACAACATACCCTACAAAAAACAAGTTAGACGTCCTCTAATTGTTGTTGCATGTTTTACGTGGCTGTTATGGGTATCTAGCAAGAACGATTCTTACCTATGCAAAACCACAACGGTGATACACAAATTGCTATTCAACCTTCTCAAGGACCGCCTTTGTCGAATCCGATCCAACTAAAGTGGGAGAGACAG
Organism: Elymus sibiricus; assembly: GCA_039707655.1. Classification (NCBI taxonomy): domain Eukaryota; kingdom Viridiplantae; phylum Streptophyta; class Magnoliopsida; order Poales; family Poaceae; genus Elymus; species Elymus sibiricus. Next base: position 90,292,987 of record CM077669.1, read on the forward strand.
ACACCCGCCAGCCATCTTTATGCAACAAAGTCACATGTCAGTTGATGGAACCGGTCTCTCGTAAGCGTACGAGTAAGGTTGGTCTGGGCCGCTTCATCCCACAATACCGCTGAATCAAGAAAACACCAAGGGAGGAAGCAATCTGATCATCAACACCCACAAACTCCTTTGTGTTCTACTCGTGATCTCATCTACGCATAAACCTAGCTCATCATGCCACTGTTGGGGAACGTTGCATGGGAAACAAAATTTTTCCTACACACACGCAAGATCTATCCATGGTGATGAGCATCTACGAGAGGGAGAGTGGATCTACATACCCTTGTAGATCGCTAAGCGGGAAGCGTTAAGAAATGCGGTTGATGTAGTCGAACGTCTTCGCGATCCAAATCGCAAGCCGTCCCGCGATCCAATCACGATCCGTCCCGATCTTGTGTCGAACGGACGTCACCTCCGCGTTCAGCACATGTACATCTCGATGACGTCTCCGCCTCCTCGATCCAGCGAGCGCGGTCGAAGTAGTAGATGAGTTCTCCAGCAACACGACGGTGTGGTGGCGGTGGTGGTGGTGCTATCCCGGCAAGGCTACGCCTAGCGCTACCGAAACCGCGAACGAAGGATAAAACGATCTAGGGAGATAGAGGGGCGCCAAGGGCTTTGTGTGTGCTCTTGGGGCGCCCCTCCTCTCTATATATAGGTGGAGGGGCGTGGTGATTAGCCCCTCCAAGCCCTAGGGCGCAGCCAAGGGGGAGGGGTTGGAATCATAGTCCAATTCCCTCCCTTTCCATAAACAGGTAGACATTCCACCTCTTCCAAGCCACATGGGCCTTGAGGGACTTGTGCGCCTGGCCTAATAAGGCCAGGGCGCCTCCCCTCAGCCCATGTAAACCCTTGGTACGTGGTGGAACCCTTGATGGACTTCCATACTCCTCCGGAAGTTTTCGGAACCTTCTAGAAGCTTCCCGGTACAATACCGAAAAAACCCGAAACTTTACTGGTAGCCAAAATATGACTTCCCATATATAAATCTTTACCTCCGGACCATTCCGGAACTCCTCGTGACATCCGGGATCTCATCCGGGACTCCGAACAACCTTCGGTCACCTACATACATAACTCAACAATACAAAATCGTCACCGAACGTTAAGTGTGCAGACCCTACGGGTTCGAGAACTATGTAGACATGACCGATACAACTCTACGGTCAATAACCAATAGCGGGACCTGAATGCCCATATTGGTTCCTACATATTCTATGAAGATCTTTATCGGTCGAACCACGGTGTCAAGGATTCAGACAATCCCGTATGCAGTTCCCTTTGTCCACCGGTATGTTACTTGCCCGAGATTCGATCGTCGGTATCTCCATACCTAGTTCAATCTCATTACCGGCAAGTCTCTTTACTCGTTTTGTAACACAAGATCCCGTGACTAACTACTTAGTCACATTGCTTGCAAGCTTCTGGTGATGCTGTGTTACCGAGTGGGCCCAGAGATACCTCTCCGTCATACGGAGTGACAAATCCCAGTCTCGATCCATGCCAACTCAACAGACGCCCTCGGAGATACCTGTCGAGCACCTTTATAGTCACCCAGTTACGTTCTGACGTTTGATACACACAAGGCATTCCTCCGGTGTCCGGGAGTTGCATGATCTCATGGTCGTAGGAACATATACTTGACATGGATAAAGCAGTAGCAACAAACTGACACGATCAACTGCTATGCTTACGGTTGGGTCTTGTCCATCACATCATTCTCCTAATGATGTGATCCCGTTATCAGATGACAACTCATTGTCTATGGTCAGGAAACCTTGTCCATCTCTAATCAACGAGCTAGTCTAGTAGAGGCTTACTAGGGACAAAGTGTTGTCTATGTATCCACACATGTATCTGAGTTTCCGATCAATACAATTCTAGCATGGATAATAAACGATTATCATGAACAAGGAAATATGATAATAACCATTTTATTATTGCCTCTAGGGCATATTTCCAACAAATTTCATATGATCCAAGTATGTAAAGTATGTTAGCTCATGCCTCTCCCTCATATAAAATTGCAAAATGATTACCGATCTTGTTATCAATTGCCTAGGATGATTCCGCACACCATACCATCATTATTCCACACTTGCTACTTGTAACATATTGTAATATATTCTAACTCTATTTAGGGCAGCAATTATTTTTCATATTTTAGTTCTCCAATATCATGCAAAGCTATCCTCTTTATACCCACAACGCAGTTTTATTTCTCGTTACTAGAAAGAAGCAAACGTTCGGTGTATGTAGAGTCGTATCGGTGGCAGATAGGACTTGAGAGAATATTGATCTTACCTTTAGCTCCTTGTGGGTTCAACACTCCATACTTATCACTTCCATCTTTGGAGAGTGCTACAATGATTCCTTGCACTTGGGGATTATCAAGCTCTTTTCTGGCGCCGTTGCCGAGGAGCAATAGTGTGGGGTTAATATTTTCGTGTGTGCTTATTTGCTTCTATCACTAAGTAGATTTTGTTTTCCTTTTGTTTCTTTTTTTATTTCTTTAGTTGTGGGTGAAAAAAAATTGAAAATTTGAAAACACAAAAAATTTACTTAGAGAAGCGATTGGAAAGTTATGCATTGAAGAAGTGAGGGTCGACCTTGAACACTTGTGTTCATGCTCACAGAAACAATGTAGAATTTTTCATGGAATTTTCTACCACTGTACTATAAAAATAATGTTCTTGTCATAATATTCATGATACTCTTTTGCATGTTTCATCTACTATTCGTATGCGAGCATCATTGAAATCGTCATGCCTAGCTAAAATGCTTTAAAGAAAAACGCTTGTTAGGAGACAACCCAACACTTATCCTTTCTGTTTTTGTGTGTTCACATGATTAAGCTACTTTAGTAATCATGTTTTGTGTCTTTTATTTCAATAAAGTGCCAAGTAAATCCTTTAGGATGATTTGGATGATAGTAGATTTGATCCTGTGCAAAAATAGAAACTTTTGCGTCCAGTGCAGAATTTCTCTGGTTTTACTAGAACGTCTTTTTGATATGAATGTTTTACACAGTATTGGTATACAAATTCCACAGGTTTTCCTAATTTTTGAGAATTGTTAGAGTTACTTAAGTATAGTTTCTCTATAGATCATTACAGACTGTTCTGTTTTAGACAGATTCTGTTTTTGCTTGCATAGTTTGTTTGTTTTGATGATGCTATGGATTGTATTGGGGGTTATAAGCCATGGACAAGTTAGAATATAGTACCTATTATGCAATAATGAAATATTAATCAATTTATAACATTACCTAAAGTATTTGATATGTTGGTTATACTAACGGATCTCACGAAGTTTTGTTGAGTTTTGTGTGATTGAAGTTTTCAAGTTTTGAGTGTGATACCAAGGAGAATAAGGAGTGTCAAGACCCTAAGCTTGGGGATTCCTGAGGCACCTCCAAGGTAATATTCAAGGAAGGCTCAAGCGTCTAAGCTTGGGGATGCCCCGGAAGGTATCCCCTCTTTCGTCTTCAACACTATCGGTATATCTTACTTGGAGCTATATTTTTATTTGTCACATAATATGTGTTTTGCTCGGAGCATCATTTTATTTTGTTTTTCTCTGTTATGTTATCAATAATCATGTTTTTCAATAAAAGTTTTCAAGAATTTCCTTAAGATGTCTCAATAGCATGTTTGATGTGTGACTGTGTAAAAACAGAAGCTTTTTCTGTAGTCTTTGTATTTTTCATATTTTAGTGGAACGTGCAAAGTTTCTGAATTTTTTACACATTACTATCATACAAATTATTTAGCTTTTCCTAAATTTTCATAATTTTTTGAGTTACAAAAGTACACTTTTTAAATGAATTTCTGCAAACTGTTCTTTTTGGACAGATTGCTGTCATAGTTTTGTTATCTACTTATCCTAGAGTTTTCATGGCTTATATTGGTAGATATAAATTATGGAAATGATATTATACAATACCTAATGTTTGAAAATAATTATGAAGCTTGTCTTGGCAGTACATGAAGTGTTGATTTATTTTTATATGTACTAACCTATCTCATGAGTTCTTTTCAAGTTTTATGTGGATGAAGTTTTTGAGACTTAGGTGAAACTGGGATATGAGAGGATTGAACAAGATACAAAAGCTCAAGCTTGGGGATGCCTAAGGCTCCCCAAGTCAATATTTCAAGAAGTCTCAAGCATCTAATCTTGGGGATGCTACGCACCCCATCTCTCTTCGTCAACAATTATCGGTTAGCCTATGATGATCATAAGTTTTTATTCGTTCACATGTGCTATTCTTGGAGCATCTTTTGTGTTTATTTTTCCTTTTTATTTTATGCACCATGCTGGTATGAGATAATCCTTGGCTTATTTATAGAATGCTTCATGCGCTTCACTTAAATCTTTTTAGTATGGCTTTATAGAATGCTTCGTGTGCTTCACTTATATACTTTGAGCTTGGATATTGGTCTCTCTATATTCATTGTAGAATGCTCTATGAACTTCACTTATATATTTTTGAGAGTATTTTGATGATCACTCTTGTGCTTCACTTATATCCTAAGAAAAAATGTTGAATGAATTGAATGTCATAAAATGTGAAATTATATATGCTTCATATGCTTGTCCCATGGGGAGTAGTGACTTCACATACTACGAGTATAAGCAATATAATTTATTGGAGGTTAGCAAACATAGCATTGGTCACTTGAACAATTCATGAAAGAATATTGAAGGAAGAGAGATTTCACATATAAATATACTATCTTGGACATCTTCTATGATTGTGAGCCCCCATTAATTATTTTCAAACTTGATCAAGTAGTTGACGTTGCACAAGGAAGACAACGTAATGGTTATGTTTGTTTATATTCACATAGAATATATTGTCATGGATCCTCTAACATGTGGTGCTTGCTTAGGATCTTTTGCTAGCCAAAAATTCGTACTAAGTAGAGATACTACTTGTGCATCCAAAAACACTTAAACCCAGTTTCTTGCCATGAGAGTCCACCATACCTACCTATGGATTGAATAAGATCCTTCAAGTAAGTTGTCATCGGTGCATAAAGCAATAAAAAATTGCTCCTAAACGTGTATGATCTTTTATTGTAAGGGAAAATAAGCTTTGTATGATCTTGTGATGGCAAAGAAATAAAAGTTATGGACTGCATAATAAAGTTTGCTATCACAAGGGGCAATATAAAGTGATGTTCCTTTTCATTAAGAGATTGCACATCCAAAAATAAAAAGCGGATGACAACCTCTGCTTCCCTCTGTGAAGGGCCTATCTTTTACTTTTATGTATTTCTACATTTACTTTTATGCAAGAGTCAATAATGTTCATCCCTATTCCAATCTATTAATTCTTTAGTTGGCAAGCATCATGTGGTGGGGAAAGATCCAGTTACGTATATCCAGTTGAATATAGGTGATCATGATTCATTATTTGTTGACATTATCCCCGAGATAAATAAGTTGGGAGGCGAAACATTAAGTCCCTATCTTCCTATGTGTTTGACTGAAACTGTTTGTTCTAAAAATATGCTTTGAGTGTCAGCAATCATGGAAGACTAAAAGATAGTTGAGCATGTGGAATTTGCTAAACCACTGCTCTTACATAGACCCTTCCTGAAAATAAGATGAATTGTAATTGTTGAATGACTGAAAACATAGTTTGCTAGTTTTCAAGAAAGTTTATGGTCTATACTTTAACATGTGAATAGCTTGCTACTTGATCATGAGAAGTTTTATGAGAAAAGTGTTACTGTTTATGATGCTAGAAAAAGTGATTGGAAGTAACATTGATCAAACTTATATACTATGCCAGCATTCACACTTCATAAATTATTTCTTTTATCATTTACCTACTCGAGGACGAGCAGGAATTAAGCTTGGGGATGCTGATACGTCTCCAATGTATCAATAATTTATGAAGTATTCATGCCATATTAACCTATGTTTACAATAATTTTATATGGCTTTGATGCACTTTTTATGATTTAGTTAGAACTAACCCAGACTGACGCTGTTTTCAGTAGAATTACCGTGGTGTCGTTTTTTGTGCAGAATGAAAATTCTCAAAATTGCCCGAAACTTGTTGGGGATTTTTTCTGGAACATATGAGCAACATTGGAGTGAAGAACCACCGAAGGGGGGGCTGTTGGCCACAAGCCAACAGGGCGTGCCTAGGGGGGTCAAAGGGCCCTGATAGCTTGTGGGGCCCTCGTAACTCCTCTTTGCACGATTCCAATGCCAAAAAATCCTATAAATAGAGAAACCCTTAGAAATTAGGAGAGACTCTCCGCCTTGCCGCCGTAACTCTTTGTATCGACGAAAAACCAATCTGGAGAGAAAACAGTAGCGAAAACAGGAGAGAAACAGAGAGAGAGATCCAATCTCGGAGGGGCTCTCGCCCCTCCGTGAGAATTGCTGGCCAAGGACCATAGGGGAGAACATCGCTCCATCTAGGGAGAGGCCATGGTGTAGGAAGCCTAAGGGGGGAGACTTTCTCCCCCTCTCTTCCGGTTCCGCCGGAGTGCCGCCGGGAGAACCATCGCCGCGGTGGTCGTCTTCATCAACATCACCGTCTCCATCACCTTCCCTCATCTATCTATGGCGGTCCACTCTCCCGCACCCCGCTGTAATCCTCTACTTGAACATGGTGTTTCATGCCACATATTATTAATCAATGATGTGTTGCCATCCTATGATGTTTGAGTAGATTTATGTTGTCCTTTTGGGTTGAGTGATGATCTTGATTGGTTTGAGTGTATGTTTTATTTTGGTGTTGTCCTATGGTGCCCTCCGTGCCACGCACACGTGAGGGATTCTCACTATAGGGTGTTGCAATACGTTCATGATTCGCTTATAGTGAGTGGCTAGAGTGACAGAAGCTTACAACCGAGTAAGGGGATTGTTGCGTATGGGAGTAAATGGGACTTGATGTTTAATGCTATGGTTGGGTTTACCTTAATGATTTCTAGTAGTTGCGGATGCTTGCTAGAGGTCCAATGATGGCCCACAAGTATAGGGGGTCAATCGTAGTCCTTTCGATAAGTAAGAGTGTCGAACCCAACGAGAAGCAGAAGGAAATGACAAGCGGTTCTCAGCAAGGTAATTTCTGCAAGCACCGAAATCGTAGGTAACGGGTAGTTTGATAGCAAGATAATTGGTAATGAGCAAGTAACGGTAAAGGTAAATAGAGTGCAGCAAGATAGCACAATCCTTTTGTGGCAAAGGACAGGCTAAAACGGTCTCTTATAATAAGCAAGCGTTCTTGAGGGTACACGGGAATTTCATGTCACTAATGCAGGATGCTGCTAACGCGACACATCAATCAGAGACCCTTCGACAAAACTGTGTGCGATGATCAAATCACAAACGGTATAGTTATAGCTCCATCGCTAATGACGTTAATTGTGTGCGATGGCGTATCCATCAAATATGATCTAAAAAATAGTTGCGTGTGCGATGTTTGGCAAACAGTTGGCCTAGATAAACTGTTTGCGATTGGGTAATATAACACAAACGCTTATAAAAATACAAGTGTGTGCGATGTACGGCATACAGTTCACCCTGATAAACTGTTTGCGCTGATCAAGCAGAACACAAACGATTGTCTAGATGATCATGTGTGCGATAGACGGCATACATGTCACTCGGATGAACTGTTTGTGATGAGGTAAAATAACATAAACGGTTACATAGATCAAGTTGTGTGTGATAGACAGCATACAGGCCACTGGGATGAACTATGTGCGATAAGCAAAAATAACACAAACAGTTTCTCAGATCAAGATGTGTGTGATGTACACAGGCCACTCAAATGTGTTGTGGGCAAACGGTTCCGGATAAAGAACTGTCAGGGACTGATGAAACCATCACTGACGGATTTGGTTGTTTATTCCGTATGCGATGTGATTTGCTCAATCTGCCCACAAACATCTATGCTCTATTTATAAGAACATGATTGCATAACCAAATTAAGCATCCAATACACACATAACATTGGCGCACACCTTAATAAACTATTACATGCATAATAAACTTATCCCTCTAAAACTACGAATATTTCTGCATAGATGGAGTATGAGAATTGAGAAACAATCATCAAATCATCTACTTCTTGTGACGCTTGCCGCCAGCGCTCTGCTTGTGTCTCGATCCCTCGTTGTCTTTAGGTAGGAGGCACTTCCTCATGTCAACGATCCGCCTGAACATCTCGTAGCATGTGTACGCTTGCTTGGCCGCGGTCTGGAGGTGATATTCGTCCAGTTTCTTCACTCGGCACCTGTGCCAGACATGCTTGTTCTTGTCAGACTCAGCCTTCATGTCAACGTAGTAGGGGTCGATGATGGCCTCGGCCAGGTCAACATGGGAGTCCATGTCCTTCTTGCTGCCCCAGACCCTGTAGTGGCCGCGGATGTCGACAAGCTTCTGGCAGGCCAAGCCCAAAGTCTTGAGCACCTTTGGATCGTTGGCGCTGTCCACCGTAGCAAACCTATAGTTGGGGATGTTGACAAACCTGGTGAAACGATCGCAAGTCACTATGGCCAGGCAGTAGTGGTAGAGGAGGACGTGATGGCCCACACACAACTGGGCAACGGCAACCTTCTGATCATGCCCAGCACGACTGCCGGTGTAAGCGAGGTCGAAGCCGACCACTTTGTACTTGTCATCCGCATCAAGCAGCCACTCCATGGTGTCGATGGAGTCCTCCACCATGCCCGGGTCGTTGGTGTACACCACCGTGAGGTCCGTCTTCCTCATGTGGGTCTCCACATGATGCACGCCGAACTCCATTGGAGCGCCGCTAGACATCCTCTCTATATGCGTCGTCCAGGGTGCACTTATTATGTTGTGGGGCGCGATCGAAAGCGTGAAGAGACTATGGTTAATGGCCGTGGGTATAAATGGGGGCCGGACGTCCTGGAAAACCGGCACGTCCGGATGGCAGTTTTTGCAGCGCGTGATTCAGTTGTGGAGCACGTAACTACATGGGGCGACGCGCGTGGCGCAACTGCATGCATATGGAGCCCCGAACATGATCGTGGGCCGGCCCCAACCGCAGGCAGAGCGCGCGCGGAGGGGCGCGAGAGCAGAGCACGCGCAGGGACACGAGAGTAGAGCACACGGTGGGACGCGAGGTCGAACAAGACCACTATGTACTTGTCCTCGTCAAGTAACAGGTCCATGATGTTGGAGTTCTCCATCCAGATCGGATTTTTGGTGTACACCACGAACGGAAAAGGCGTGTCCACTACGGCATGCATGGTGAATTGGCGCTCGTCGTCGGCAGCCACTGGGAGCGCCATTGGAGCCGCGCAGGATACCCTCGGTCGTGGTTCTGCTTCTTAAGGTCCGGATATTAATCGTCAATTGCATATTGATGTCCAGATATTAATCGGCCATTACATACTAAGGAAAAGATAGTACTACCAAAATAAGATCTCCCTCATAAGATGTCATTTGCATGGTTGTATGTGATACCCGGCAAACACGACACATCAATCAGAGACCCTTCGATGAAACTGTTTGCGATGCATGAATCGCAAACGGTATAGTTCAAGCTCCGTCGCTAATGGCACGAACTCTGTGCGAAGGTGGATCCATCAAATATGATTCAGAAAGGAGTTGCGTGTGCGATCTACGGCAGACAGTTTGTTCTTATGAACCGTTTGTGATTAGAGAAGATAATAGAAACAGTTACCAAAACTACATACGTGTGCGAAGTACGGCAAATAGTTCACTCGGATAAACTGTGTGCGCTGATACAGCAGAACACAAACGATTCGGCATAATAAGATGTGTGCGATATACAACAAACATGTGAGTAATGAGAATCGTGTGCGAACACCAGATATAACACAGACGATTGGTGCTAATAACCTGTGTGTGTTGTGGGGAAACGTTTGCTGGTATACAACTGTCAGCGATTGATGAAATCATAACCGACGGGTTTCGTAGTTTAGTCCGTGTGTACTGTGATTTGCTCGGTCTGCACAACTTCAATGCTGTGCCTATAGAACAACAACATATGTACTTATAAGAACATGATTGCATAAACAAAAAAGAACACAATGCAATTTCAAATATTGTATCACAAATACCAGCAATATTACAAGGTTCAAATTCCAGCATAACGAGGCCCAAATTCAAAGATTACAAGATACAAACTGATATTAGAAATCAAATCCAATCTTCAGGATCCATGGGATGAAATATTTCTGCGAAGGGATCATCCACCGAGAAGTCATATATCGGCTCGATAGAATCGCTTCCGAATAATCTCTCATATGAACTTCCAAAGTAAAAAATCAGCTTTTGTAGAGCCTTTTCCATTCCGCTATAGACGCCTCCGCTGGTCAGTAAACCATCCATTGTGGCGCACTAATGTCACAGCCCTAGTTTAATTATGATTGCCAATGCATTCATGCATGCATTTAATTTTCAAATGAAATTGAAATGAGGATTGATCAAGCCTCATCATTCAAATTTTTGTCAAATAAGCAATATAAAAATTGCTTGAAATAGTTCCAAGAAAATGTCCCTGGTATTCCAATAAAATATTGGACTGAGTTAAAAATGCCATCAATATTTTAGAGGAACAGAAACATTTTATATTGGGCATTTGGATTAATCAAACAATTATTGCATTGGAAATATATTTGTTATATATTAGATATAATTCCAACAATTCTGAAACTTTTTATGTGGCATTGTTTATTTCCACCTAGGTCACATGGCAATTTTCAGAATTTACCAAAATGGCTTAATTATATTTCTGAGTCAAAACAAAATCGCAAAAAATAGAAAACAGAAAAAAGAAATAAAGGAAGGGGACTTACCTGGGCCTCCCTATAGCAGAAGTGGCCCGACCCAGGGGCAGAGCCGTCTTCCACCTCTACCAGTAGGCAGAGGGGAAACCGAGCACGACCATGCCATCACGCCAGCTCCTGCTCGCGCTGGCGGCCTCCCCTGCATCCCTATCCGAGCTAGAGGGCCACCTGGACCCCCTCGAGCTCATTCCCCCCTGCCGCTCTCTCTCCCCTCGGGCGCTCTCTCCCGCACCGGACCGAACAGCCGCTCGCCGCACCTGCAGCCTCCCGCCTCCCCTCGCCGCCCCGAGCTGCCCACGAGCTCCGCCGTCTCGAGCTACTCCTCCCCGCTGAAGGAATCGCGCCGGGAAGCCCAAAAGGCGATGACCGCGTCCATCTTCTCCGACCACGGTCGCCGGGCGCCGCCCGTCAATTCGCTGCGAGCAAGCCGTCCCCGAGCCCGCTGATACCGCCGGCCGACCCGCAGTGAGCTCCTTCCCCTCCTCCCTAACCCCAGGCCTCGTGTGCGTGCCCCAGCCATTGTTTTTGCCATGGCCGAAAGCTCCTGCCGTCGGCCATGTTGTCGCCGTCGTTGCAACCCGCGGTAGCCCCTCCTGAGCGCACGGTCTTGCTCCTGACGACCTCGGGAAGCCGTAGATGGCCCCGTTGATCTCCCCGAGCTCTGTAGCCCAGCACCACTTCAAGCCCGAAGCTGCACCGCCGCCACCAGCTCGACGCCGGCCAGCTCAGGTTACCCCAGCTCCCCCTGCTGCCCCAGCTAGACGCGGCGCTTCACCAGCTCGCTGTAGCCGCAAACCGTGCCCGAAATGGTGCCCCACAGCACGATTCCGAGCTTCTCCGGTGAACTTCTGTTGCGGAAATAATCGCCGGCGACCTCCCTCCGGCCAGCGCCGACGTGGCATGGTCATTAAGCTCTAATGACACCGCTAATTAAGCCCACAGCCACTGACCGCGGGCCCCACAACGGGTCAAACCCCCGGTCAGCGTGGGGATTAACCCTGTGTCACTGACGTGTGGGCCCCGGTCGTCAGGTTTGACCTGGACCTGGCGCCGTTGACTGGCCGACATCATGGTGATGTATTGCTGACGCAGTATTTGATTTATGAATTTATTAAAATCCAGAAAATGCCTAAAACTTTGGAAATGCATAGAAATTCAACCATAGCTCCAAATGAAATAATTTATATTTGTAAAATTATCAGAAAAATCCAATGAATCTGATGGTGGCATTTTCATGCATGATAGAGCAAGTTAAATAGGCTAACTTGGACATTTTGTTCCAAACACAATATGTAACCTCACACATGGAGTTGAATTTGAACCTTGGGTTCAAACCATCTTCATTTAACATGTTGATAGATGCATTAGCTCAAACCAGCAACATATTGCCATGACATTATCATGCATCATTGTGAAGCATTTGCCGTGCTTAATTTATACCTTGTTTGATCTTGTCGATAGACTTGGGAGACGTAGTTATCGACGACATCGAAGAACAGCTGAGTTCTTCCGATAAACAGGCAAGCAACCCCCCCCCCCCGCCCCCTTGAGCATATTCGATACTATCCCACTCTCTCGCTCTTGCTCTCATTTCAATGCATTAGGGCAATACGATTCAACTGCTACTTGTGTTGCGGTAGATGAACCCACTCCTTTGCATGACCTGTCATTGTCACAGTAAATAGCTAAACCAAGCAACCTAGCATACCTGGTAGATGCTTGAGCCATGTTGTGCTATCACCCTATTATGCTTGCTATGCTTAGAGTTGTGTCGGGTCTGATTCATCTGGGTGATGAACCGGAGTGAAATGATTGTGTCCTGATGATGAGGGTTAAGTGTTGAACCTGTTTTGGTAAAGGTAGCGATGAGAGGCCATGTAGGAGTACATGGTGGGTTGTCTCATTAAAGCCGCTCATAGGAACTGAGTTCCGTGTTTGTGTTCCAAGACTAGCTACTACCGCACATTGGGCTCCAGTAACTCGAGCTCTCTCGGCCTATTAACCTACCCTGTTCTCAGTCCAGGAGTCGCAGTAGTTCGAAACGTTGATAGGTGTGGCCGGGCCTGCGAAGTGGATGAATGGCCCAATCGGGGCCGGCTTGGGGCCCTGCTCACAACGTTTGAGGCCATGTTGGAAACCTCGGCCGGACTTCCATTATGGGTTCCAACTCAGATAGGCGACTGCCTAGGACATGAGTTGCTGTAAGTTAACGCCCGTGGCCGACTCCCTCACCTGGCTTCCGCTTGAAGGTTGCCGAGGTGCCTTTTTAAAGTGCACATGGCGATAAGTGGCGGGAGCATGTGTGACGAAGTACACCCCTGCAGGGTAATCTATCTATTCGAATAGCTGCGTCCGCGGATATGGACTACTTGGGAACTTGCATTGTTCATAGATAACTTTAAATGGATACTCTAAAATACTCCAGATAAGTGTGAGTGCTATGGATGGCTTCTCATAGGAAGACGAGAGAGGATTCATAGTGGTGTATTGATATGGTGAAGATGTGGACTCGTGTGTGCTCTCTCGTAGGGAGACGAGAGAGTAGTGATACGTCGGATACTTTATCATATTTCAGTCTAGCCAAAGGTCAAAGCTGGCATTCTGCAGTAAACCCCACAATCCCGTTCTTTGAAACATGATGCATATGTAGTTAGTTCTGATGTAAGACTTGCTGAGTACCTTCGTACTCAATGTTGCTTATTTACATTTTTGCAGAGATAGACGTTGTTCAATTTATGTTTCTTCTGACGATGACATTGATGGAATAACTTAGTAACCCAGACAGGAGTCTGGCTCCTTTGGTAGGGTCGTTGTAGCTTTTCAGGCTCTTCTAGACGCTTTTATTAGATGTCTGTACTCAGACATGTAACTTCCGCTTGTTGTATGTATGCTCTGAATGTTGGGTCATGTGACTCACCCTGCTTGTAACATTATACTATGTTGGCTCTTTGGAGCCCTCTAAATAAATGTTATGTTGTAGAGTTTTGTTGTGATGCCATGTTGTATCTACACATATCGTGCATATTGCGTGTATGTTTGAAATGCATTGGTATGTGTGGGATTCGACACCTAGCTGTATACCTTTAGTAGCCTGCTTTATGGGGAAATGCCTATTTGTGCTTCCACCGAGCCTTGGTAGCTTGCTACTGCTCCGGACACATTGATTGACCGGCGTGTATCCTTCTTGCTGCAGTGTTTGTCCCTTCGGGGAAATGTCTCGCAGTGTAATGGAGTCCATGTAGCCTGCTATGACTCGTCTACGTGCGGTTGATGACATTTATGTCCCACGGCATAATGGAGTCCATGTAGCTTGCTATGACTCTTCTACACACGCTGATGACCGACACCTGCATTGTTGGGTTACGTATGCCTGTCCATGTACGGTTGTGCCACTTGGGTCTATAACTAGTCATGTCGACCCGGGTTCTTTGACGTGTGAATGCTAGCGACATGTTCATATCCGTGAGCCAAAAGGCGCAAATGGTCCCGGCCAAGGTAAGGTGGCAGTCGTGGGTTACCGTGCGTGAGGCCGCAAAGTGGTGTGACATGTTACAGGCTGGATTCATATGGCTTAGGATCGGGGTCCCGACAACTAAATATAATGCAAACCTCATTACCTTGAGCACCCTTGCTTTCTGAAGAAAGAAACTGGCAAATTGAATCTCTGGATTGGTGCCTCGGTACTCGTTCAAAGTAATTTCCGTGAGATGGAATTCAAGGCATTCGATGGGATTGTTATATTGCGCCACCTTTTCCACTCCAACTCCTGCTTGTATCTGCAAACGAAGACAACATATCAGTGCTTAGATGCAGTATCGAACACTTCGGGCCTGTTTGATTTGCATGATTTATAAAATACACTAATAGATTGACATGCCATCTTCGATCGTTCATGATTAACATCTCAAAAAAAAGTATAGTACACATTTCATTGTAATCATGGGTAAAAGTACCAACAAATTGAACTCCGTTGTGTTTAAGAATTAACAAGAAAGGAACATCACCTCGACGTATAGCTGCTCCGTGCATGGAAAGCATATAAGGAACTTAACAACTTCATCCAGATTGGGGCCGATAGATTGTAGTGCCAAGATCTTCACTGTGCGCAGAGACAATGCGAGGCTTGTGGGAATCATTTTCTGGATGACAGCCGAACATAGATCAACAAAAACTAGATAAAATGTGATGTACAATAATAAGAATGAGAAGAAGATTGTTGTACCTGAACGCATATGGATCCAGCTGTAACAAGTTCAGAGAATTCAGCACACGAATACCCCAACACTGTCAATTTCGGTGCGCCAATGACCCTAATTCTTGTTCGACCTTCTTTATCAAGTACAAACAATCTCTCTAGGAAAGGCGCATTCTCAATGACCATATCATGAAACTCCCCAACTGACAGCGTGTTGCGGCACCAGCCATGCACATAAATCGTACGGAGATTCGTCGTAGCGATGTGGAGGCTACTGAACCCAAACATCATCTGAAGACGAAGGTACTCGAGCGTTGTACAGCGGCCGAGCAGGCGCTCCAAATCCGACTTCGAGATGCTGACACCAATGAGCTCGAGGTGCTTCAGTTTAGGGAGATGAAGAGCGTGCGCAGCATTAATCTTGGGGAAAAGGCACCGCATGAACGTAGCACGACGCAGCGTGGGCGCGAGGCGGAGGACAGATGGAGGCAGCGAACGCCCATGTCCAGCATCAAAGTTGAGCTCCTCGAGCTGATCTAGGGCAGGGGATAAGAACTAGTCGTGAAACTTGGGTTCGGCCTTGCAGTTTGAATGGAAAGTGCCAATGGCAAGGCGTCTGACGGGCATAGTGTGCGTGGAGAGGATGTGGGACAATGCGTCCAAGCGTTTGCGATCCCCGCTGCAGAGCTCATCGTCGTCGAGGAGGTCAATGAGGGTGGAGTGCCATAGGGGGCGCCACCGCCTGGAGAGGATGGTGGTCTGCATGGCAGATTTGATGGGGAGGAGGGACATGATGGTTACCAACATCTCTTCGAGGATGCTGCTGATGAAGTCCACGCTCGCTGGAGGCTCGTGTGGTTCAGCCTCCACCCGCCCCCGCTTGTTGGCCGCCTCATCGTCCATCGAAAAAGGAGGTGATCCGCGGCAGCGCTCTAGGTAAGACTGGAGGAGAAGGTGTAGCACTAATGGAGAACTTGGGAGAGAATAGGGCTATGGGTGGTAGTCCGAGGTCAAAGGGCTTGATTCCCGGTGAGCTAGCTGCGCCTACGCGGCGGACTGCTCGCACGTATCCCTTTGAGCCTGCGCGGCGGACTCCTCGCACGCGTCCCGTTTAATCAAACCTGCACCCATAGCACAGGTAGGGCCCACCTCTCATAGAGGCAGGGCCATGCGTCTGCTCGATGAGCCCGTTCCCAAACGGTTTCTAAAAACCATAAAGCGTTCCGTGCTTGGGAACTAAAACCATCAATAAATATTGAGCTTGTTTCCTTTCACATTCCAAATTACCACGCGCTAATTTTTTTCGGAAATCAGTTCACACCTACCAAACCTAAATGTGTTCTCACTTAGCAGCTGTTTACTGTAGTAGTCTATAAAAACACAAACTCGTACTCAAAAATTACCGCACATTCTTCACCCCCGCCACCAAAAAAACAGGCCTTTCTTTGTTAGTCCTTCATTCCGTCTGCCATGGCCGGTAGGGGGGGGGGTTCTGGGTCAAGATATAACCAGGGAAGAAAGACCAAAGCTGCGGAAGCAACCGAGAGGCCCCGCCGCTGCGCCGCGGAAGCGCCAGAGAGCTCCAGCCACACCGCTTTAGCCGTAGCAGAGATGTCCGGTGGCGCCGCGTACGCCCGGGAGGATATTTCGTGGAGAGGCGACGGCTCTCACAGTCACAAGCGCATTCGCCTCGGAGGCGAACTGGACGATTTGGCAGTCTTTGATTCCTCAGCCAGCAACGACATGCGCGCTGAGCTCGATAGGAAGGACGCCATGATCGATGACCTGGTGAAGCTGCTGGAGAAGAGCGACGCCTCGGTTGACAGGGCGACCGGCCTCGTGGAGAAACTTATGGAGGAGAACGACGCCTAGAAGAAACTCCTCGAGAAGAAAAGTGCCTTGGAGGGGAGGCTGAAAGAACTCTCCGAGGAACTTTTGGAAGAGTTGGCGAAGCTCTACATCAAGCGGGAGGGGCTGGTGAAGGAATCCGTGGAGCATGTGAAGTAACTTCATGCGTACGAGACGTAGGCCATCGACGCTCTCGAGCAAAGAGCCCGTGCCATGGCCGCAATGCGGAAGATGTCGGATGAGAGGCGACAGGAGATGGAGGTCGTGAAGGCGATGAAGAAGGAGATTGAGGAACTCCGCGCCAAGCAATCCATGAAGAATTAGATAGCAGCGGGCCAGATTGTTTTCTTTGTCTTCCTTCTTCAACCTCTTCCTTCTTCTTTTGCCCCTGTGTCTTTGGGGAGTTGTCACATGTGGCATTTTTTATTATCATGCATATGTAAGAAAATTATTATCTTTGCCGGTGATAATTTGTTGTTATATTATTTCGTTCATTTGTACATGTATACGAGTCGAAAATAGACGAAACGTCAAAGTTCTCGGCTAGGCACGAACAAAACAGTGATCACAAGCAAACTAGTCCCTCCGTCCAGGCGATTAACCACATGATAAAACAGCGGGTAGGACGCCATTAATTCAGAAGTTGGGAGCGAGGCGAGCGGGGGGGGGGTTGAGGTCAAAGTATCGCTTCTCGATGAGCATGCGCAGTAGAATCTCATGCATCCCGTCGAGCATGCATGGCGGACAGCTCTCACGCACCCTGTCAAGCCTGTGCGGCAGACAGCTCGCACGCGTCCCGTCGAGCCTGCGCGGCGGAAAGCTCACATGCGTCCTGTCATCAACCTGCAGCTACACGCATGGCTCCCCCATATCAAGTACTCCCTCCGTTTCTTTTTAGTTAGCATATAAAATTTGGTCAAATTCAAAAAGAAACGGAGGGAGTAAAAAATGGACGCGTGGCATCAAATGGTTATCATCCAAGTTTTGTATGAACAGGAATTCAATAAACCAATATTATCAATGATTGCAGCCGAGCTATCATGCCTAAATGTTTCTAATTCATGCACATTCGTATGAAAAGGGCCCTAGAAAACTCAATTGATGTATAGAAAGGGACGAATTGGTGCACTAGAGGACACGTTGAATGTAGTTTCGTCACAAAAGGTGTCATGTTCCCTATCGAAAGAAAACGCAATTAATGTATAAAAGGGGCCGAATCGGTGGACTAACGACTCATTGAATGTAGTTTCACCAACAAAGGTGACATGTTCCCTATCAAAATCACAAGGCTTCTTGAATAAGCTTTGGCTTGTAAGATGCATGTCCCAATATTTGTCCCAAATTCGTCAGAAAACAAAATGCACACCGTAGATGTGCCGTGGCATGACACTGTGTAAGTTTCGTGAATTCATGGCAAGCTTTGGGTTCTCTCGGACTTTGAAACCAAGATTATCAATGTTTGTGGTCCAGTCGCGACACCGAGATGTTTGTAATTCAGTGACCATTAGTGCATGGGATCTAAACATGGATCCAATGACACAAAATGGTTTTTAATCCATTTTGGTGCGCTGGAGCCCGTGCTTGTAATTCAAACTTAAGTTCTTCACATTAAGTGCATGCCTAGAAAACTCATATGCCATTTCGACCACAAAGGTGACATGTTCCATATCAAAACCACCATGCTTGTCATGGGAAGCTCCAATTTGTAAGAGGTTTATCCCAAAACTTATATACCACGTCCTATAAGTGTCGTGTCGACACACCAGTTTCAATAATTTCACATTTTAGCATTGCACTTGTATTAGCCTATGTTGCATGTAGAAAAAATATCAACGCAAGAAGATACATCGAATGTCGTTCCCTCCACAGAGGTGACATGTTCCGTATCGAAACCACGATGGTTCTTGAGAGAAGTTTTGGTGTGCAAGAGACTTGTCCCACATTGGACAAAAAATTATCATGTCGTATAAGTGCCATGTCATGACACCGGGGTAAGTTTCAAGAATTTCAGACGAGTTGTGGATTTATGATGATTTAATAGCCAAGTTTCTCTATGTTTGTTGCCTTTTCATGACTTTGAGATGTTTGCAATCCATTCACGTTCATTTGCATGGGACCTAAACAAGGAACCCATACCTTTTTTCAACCCATTTTGGTGACACGAAGCATGTTCCTTTAGTTCAAATTTGAATTATGCACATTAAATGTCTACAAACTTGATTAATGTAGTATACAAAAAGCTAAACGAACCATGAATAATTTAAAGCAGTTCCATACGCCCGTCTGAAGCTCGTGCGTGTGTAAGCACGGTGTGCGCGTGTCGTGCTAGCTCGAGCTTCCTTCTTTCAGAAGTTATCCAATTTGTATTAAAATGATGTTCTATCCAAACACGCTTCTCCCACCATTCCCCCAATCGGTCTCCCGCCACTCCCCCAATCGGTTTCCCGCCGAAGCTCCGGCCCCGTCATCAACCTCCTGGATGAGGAGGACGAGATGGAGCAGGCCGGAGAGCAGGCAAAAGCGGCATCACGCCAACGAGCATCAGCAAGACGTCATGATCAGCCCCCATGCCACCATCGCACACGGTTTCCAGTACTACCAGAAATGTCTGTGATGCGTGTCTGGTCCCACCAGGTGCCCATCAGGGCATGCCTTGTATATGATAGGAGACAACCGTTACTAGCAAGATGTGGCTTTCTAGCCCGTAACCCATTCGAATGGAACTCAGAAGTTAAGCGTGCTTTCGGTGGAGTAGTCAAGGATGGGTGACTGGTTGGGAAGTTGCTAGATTTCAAGGTTCGTTTAGGCGGTGTGATATGATCACTATAGGCATAAATAAAATGCCTGTAGTGATATGTCATTCTGGCTAAATAAATCTTGAGATCCTTGTTTTGAAAATATCCATGATTTTCTTTTGCTTCTTTTGCTGTTTTGAAAATGTCAAGGACCGAGTGAGTGTGTGTGTGTGTGATATGTCATTCCGGCTAAATAAATCTGATCCTTGTTTTGAAAATATCCATGATTTTCTTTTGTTTCTTTTGCTGTTTTGAAAATGTCAAGGATCGAGTGTGTGTGTGTGTGTACCAATGCCTGTGTGTGGACCATGTGCCTACATTGTGCGGTTTCTGATGACAAACCTATCGGTGGGCCCTTAGGATCTGCCATGCCTTTTACTGACAATGCTGGAAGGCCAAGGATGGGTGACGATGTGTGTGTGTGTGTGTGTGTGTGTGTGTGTGTGTGTGTAAACCCATATGCTTGTGTGTGGACCATGTGTACATTGTGCGGTTTCTGATGACAAACCTATTAGTTGGGCCCTTAGGGTGTGTCATGCCTTTTATTGACAATGCTGGAAGGCAAAGGATGGGTGACGGTGTGTGTGTGTGGGGGGGGGGGGGGGGGTGCACGCATGTGCGTGTGTGAACCCATGCCTATGTGTGGACCATGTGCCTACATTGTTCGGTTTCCGACGACAAACCTATCGGCGGGCCCTTAGGGTTTGTCATGCCTTTTACTGACAACGCTGGAAGGCCAAGGATAGGTGACGGTGTGTGCGTGTGCGTGTGTGCGTCTCTCTCTCTCTCTTTGTGTGTGTGTGTGTGTGTGGACCATGCATGCGTCCATTGTGCGGTTTTCGACGACACGCTTATATACCGATGGGCCGCTATATATCATCCATTTGAGTGACAACGCTGGAACGTCACCCTGCTACGTGTCATGTGTATGTGGGGGTGGGGGTGGGGGGAGGGGAACGATATATATATATATCTATATATATATACACGTCCATAACGATCTATGCAGTATATATATAACCAATCTTACGGGGGGGATATATATATATATGTCCAGTTATCTCAGCTAGGTGCATGCCACATCATAGATAGTGTACCATTGTGTATTAATTGTTGAAACACCGGACCGCACCATTTTCGCATATACATTTTGCCATATGCAGGGGGATGGTGTTCTTCTAGCCCCGCTCAACTGATCTTCGACAACGCGCCAACTCATGGGACCGCGTGATCTATATATCCCTCTTGTCCGACAACAATATGTGATGGTTTGGCCATATTAAGGTATAAATTCTCCTGGTTGTCTTACAAAAATTCAGACATGGATAAATGTGTGACAAAGTTTGAACCAGGTCATGTGTTCATAAGACCCCATATATCCTCCGGCACATAGTGTAGGGGGCAACACCTTATATTATGTTTGTCATGAAACCGTTTTCTGTCACATTGGACACTTTTAGGCATGCACATATGCAGCATGTGCCACACATTAAAGTTGCGCATTGCGAATTTAAACATGACAACACCATGTTCATACATATATATACTTCATCCGAACCTAATTACAAGTCTTTTTTATAGATTTCACTACGAACTACATATATATTTAGGAATGGAGGGAGTATATATTTGGGTCACTAGCGGGCATGGTTGTGTTTTGACCCTCTCTTGCGGGTTTTTTTCTCGTTTATCTCAAAGATGCTAGTATTATGTGAAATAGCAAACGAAACTGACGAAACAACCGTATGCGATTGTACCCCGAGCAGACACGAGTATGCTACTCTAACCGTGTGCGATGCCCGTACACAGCAAAATCGGCCTTGCCTAGTGGTGCCAACCGCAAGCGTCAGGCAATGCAAAGGGGTAATGTGCACAGTACAAACCCAAACCCGACAGCGACCTATAAAATATCTCACCGGTGGCGGCTAATAGCTAATTTTTCCGCCGATAGCTCGCCACCACCACCACACACACCAAATGGAACCGTTGCTCAACCATGGGGATGTGCATGGCGCCGTCCTGATAGTGTTGGACGACGACGTGATAGAGGATTCTGACGCGTTGGCCGCCATGGCAGTCAACGGCAAACAGCCAGCTGTCGCGGCCGCCGCCGACGGGATAGAGGATTCCGACGCGCTGTCCTCCATGTCGGTCAACGGTCAAGCATCATCTGCCGCGGCCGACAACGACGACGACCCCGAGTTTCAGCGTCGGATGCAGATGGCCATCGCTCTGTCCATCTAGGAATCGGGCCTCGATGCGTTCCTGCGCGACGAGGACGAGTGCCGTCTCAGTGTCAGTGTGGAACAATCTATCACATCTGCGGATGCCATCCGCAATGCGGCTAGGGATCTGAAGCGGTAGAAACGGCAGGAGCGTGCGAAGAGGAAGCGGAACTTAGATGCAGAGGGCAAAAAGTGGCGGGAGCAGGACCAGAAGGCGGCGGAGCAGGCCGCCGCATGCCTCTCAGCCGCGTTGGAGGCCAGTGCAGGCCATGCAGCTGCGGTGGCAGCCCTGGCAACAGTGGCCACGACGACCAGGGAAGCAGCTCTAGCGAGATCGGCGCCCGTCTGTATCCTGATGGCCCACCTGGATGCCACGACATCTTCGTCGACAGCGGCAGACCTGGCAAGAGGCGATGTGGTCGCTCCGGCCGAGGTAACCCCGCCGGTCTCCGCCGTGGAACGAGTGGAGCTCATTGACTTGACGAGCTCCTCTGAATACTCGTTCTGAGGCGAGGAAGGTCATGACCACGGTGGAGGCGCGGCGTTTGTATGCATCCATGGCGTAGTGAATATTTTGTGCAGTTCATCTTCATGTAAATTGATGAATTGTTTGTAAATTACCGAGCGTATGAACTAATATCAACTAATCCGCTACAAAATAAGGCATTTCGTGTTGAAAATTTGCCAAAGGTTTGTGTCATCTGTTTGTGGGCATGTGGAAATTTAGGATGAATTTGACGTCTGCGAATGAAATTGAGGATGAACCGTGTGAGATGAACCCGCCTTGAGAAATCTCAGAAAGAGCTACCCGCCTCGAGCGATGCAAAAATTCGTGGTTTCGCGGCACGGCATTTCGTTATAGCGTAGAGCGTACACACTTTATTATGTTTGGACCGTGTGCGATCTTGGTTGCTCCCGCCCAGTTCGTTTGCCAAAATTTAATTAGAAGCGGTATTTCAACCGCATGCCGCCTTTCCTCGTCCACCGCACTGACCCTATAGTAAAATTTCAGCTGCCGAGGACCGTCGCCATCCCTCATCCACCACCATCTCCCCGCACACCATTACTACTAAATTTTTCAGCAGCAACGGCACATCCGCAAACACCCCCCCATCTGCACAACACCCCCTCCCCCTTCCTCCCCCTCTTGAACCCTAGCTCGCCCCCACCGCTGCCTCCCACCACCAACCTCAGCCGGTCTGCCCGTGCCTCATAGCTAAACAAGTTCAGGGTCCCCACCGATCCACATACACCATCGCCGCCCTGAGTTTTTAGATGAGGCCGGCGGTGTCCCTTTCCCCCAGATCCCCATCCCGTACTCCAGAGAGTCACAACTTAATCAGCCCGACCACATCTCCCGTGGATCTCGAGGAGTGTACGAGAAAAAAGAGGTCTATCATGGCCTCTCCGCCGTACGCTGGTGACGTGGGCATCGTTCGCGCCAACCCTTCGATCCCGGACGAACACCTCGCCGCGTGAACCGGTGAGGACGCTGCCTATGTTGCCATGCCGAAGGCTTCAAGTCTGCGGGAATGCATGTTCCTGTATCTCAGGAGAGCCGGCTACGACATCAAGCTCATCAACATCACCGGCTTCACCCGGGCCATGTCACAAGTTAAGTGGTCCACCGGCAACGCCTCTGGTTCAACCGCCGTCGATCTCTCCAAAGGCCCCCCCGCTGATCTCCTCCGCCTCGCGGTCATGGATTTGCGATCCTTCTACGCCATCGAGCCCCTTTTGTCATTTCTGAAGGAAATGTTCTACAACAGTGGCTTGCGATCCTTAGCTTCAAAGTCAGATCTCATCCACCAAGATAATGGCACACACTACAGCTGTTACAAGGGGAAACGTGCCATCTACGACATCAGGGAGCGCACCCTGGGCACCTCATATCCCAAGTGGAAGGACCCCATCCATGACAAGTGAGGCAACATCCTGTGAGCAAATCATACCTTTTGTAGCTAGCCGTCTCATACCCATTGTTGTAGTAGCTTTTTCCATGCGATAATCATGCAGTGTTTAATTGAGCATTTGTCCAGTTGTCAAGCAGATGCCTTGCTTTTCTATATCTGGTTGTTAGGTTGGTTGCATTGAGTATTTGTCCAGTTTTTAATGGCTATAGTTGGTTGTTACAGTGAGCATGAATGCCTTGTTTCTTTCAGTTATTCACAATGTGATGTTCATTATGTGCAAGTATGAACTGTGCAGTTCAAATTCATCAATACCACATGTTATGCCTGGTGTTGTTAACTTGTGTCCTTAACTCCCGCTTTAAACATTTATGCCTTATTTCTCTGAATTTGGTTGCCAGGTTGGTTGCAGTGAGCATTTGTCTAGTTTTCAAGTAGATGCCTTGCTTTTCTGTATCTGGTTGTTAGGTTGATTGCAGTGAGCATTTGTCTAGTTTTCAAGCAGACGCCTTGCTTTTCGTTATCTGGTTGTTAGGTTGGTTCCATTGAGCATTTGTCCAGTATCAAATGGCTATATTTGGTTGTTATAGTGAGCATATATGCCTTGTTTATTTCAAGTAGATACCTCGTATACTTGGTTGATGTTAAGCCTGGTATACTTATCATGACTTTACATGTACTTGCACAGGACAACAATGGGAGTGGCCAACGTTTTCCACCGAGGTTCTTTTCATCCCCCCGCTTATACTCCATCCGTTCCATCATGTGGTGCATATAGATTTTTGCGATGTATCTACATATACCATCTAAAATGTATACAGTATAAATTTTTGTGATGTATCTAATGAAATGGAATTGCAATTCTAGATGTAAATGTTTTTCTCTACAAACTTGGTCAAAGTAAGTAAATGTTGACTTCTCAAAATGTTTATATGCAACACATTGTGGAACTGATGGAGTAATATATTACACAATTCTGCAACTGCATTTGAGATTCTAATATTGGCTTCTTGCTTGTAGGTACATATGTCTTAGGTAAAGATCCATTCCTGGACCCTTTTTGCGTGTGGGGTAATGAAATATTCATGAACCAGCATCAAGTGAGGAAACTGAAAATGATTGTTATGGAAAAGAGACGAACAATGCCAATTAGACTATTTGTTTACGCTCTATCCAACACAACAGTGAGCTGTAGGATGGTAACTACGAACTCCATAGGCTTCTATTAGTACTGCCCATAATGAGTTGTCACACAACAATGTCTGAATCTTTTTCTTTTGCAGTGGTTCCCAAAGCAGTTTACTCAAGATTACCTCGCAAAGTACATGATTGCTAGACATGCAATGAAGGTTAAAATATATCATCGAGACTACAATGAGCATCGAGAAGTCGTAATGAAGACAGTGAAGGATGGGCGGGCGACCATCACTAGGGACTGGCCTAGAGTCGTTCATGCGTTAGGCATGGAGGAGGGCACAATATGGGCATTCTGCTTCACCTTCTCCAGCATACAAAATGACTTTCGGCTCTCTCTTTACTGTCTTTAGTACAACCGTGCTTCCATCATTCTTTATTTGTCCCTTCTGTACTTTCCTTTTTTTTGAGAATTGATGCTTATGTAGTTCTTGAGTATATGTACATGTGAATCGAATTATGCATTCGTTCTTAAACCTAAACATGATTCGATATGAAATACATGAATTCCTACTTTCAAATTTATATTATGTGAATTATGAACAAATGTATTTAATTAGGGGCAAATCCTGCTCTGCAGGCCATTACAATGCACACAGTTTGAGAAAGCAAAACGTCTGCGATCAACTCCAACATCACACACATTTCTCCATTCGAGGCATGTGCGATGAATCTTGTCTTCGCGCGCGGTCAGACGAGAAAGAACTTGTGACATTAACAACACCAGCGTTTGTGCTAGTCTCCTTATCACACACGATTTCGTATTTTGAACTCTGTACCATCGTAAACATTGGTCAAAGAAGAACGCGTGCGATAGGCCTTCATCCGACACAGTTATTCTGGATGACACATTTGGGAAGTATGGATCACACGTTTGGGACGTTTTATAAATCACAAATGTTTATCAGAAACCCCGCGTGTGGGATATATTCAACCTTCGCATACAGTTTTACAATGATAAACGTATGCACTCTTATATCATATCACAGACGGTCAAAGTGGAACTAAATGTGTGTGATTGTCTCCTTATCGTACACGCTTTATAATCGTGAACTGTTTGCGATTCGGTGCACATCGTAACTGGCGCTTCACAGAATAGCGTGTGCGATGTTGTGTGATCTCACACGAGTTGCAAGGATGAACCGTATGGGAAATACACATATCTCAAACGATTATCCGGTGACCCTCGTTTGTGATAGATGCGGACATCCCATACGCTTAGTTTTGCCAAACGTTTGCGTTCGTTGGCCACCATCACCGACGGGTTTGCCGTGTCGTGTGGGATGGACCCCCCCTATCGCCCACACATGCAAGGCGACGGTTTAGAACTACGTCGCGGAAAGGGGTTAAAAACCGTTTGTATAGCACGTCCAGTTTCTTGCCATGAGAGTCCACCATACCTTCCTATGGATTGAATAAGATCCTTCAAGTAAGTTGTCATCGGTGCATAAAGCAATAAAAATTGCTCCTAAACATGTATGATCTTTTATTGTAAGGGAAAATAAGCTTTGTACGATCTTGTGATGGCAAAGAAATAAAAGCGACGGACTGCATAATAAAGTTTGCTATCACAAGGGGCAATATAAAGTGACGTTCCTTTTCATTAAGAGATTGCACATCCAAAAATAAAAAGCGGATAACAACCTCTGCTTCCCTCTACGAAGGGCCTATCTTTTACTTTTATGTATTTCTACATTTACTTTTATGCAAGAGTCAATAATGTTCATCCCTGTTCCAATCTATTAATTCTTTAGTTGGCAAGAATCATGTGATGGGGAAAGATCCAGGCACGTATATCCAATTGAATATAGGTGATCATGATTCATTATTTGTAGACATTATCCCCGAGATAAATAAGTTGGGAGGCAAAACATTAAGCCCCTATCTTCCTATGTGTTTGACTGAAACTGTTTGTTCTAAAAATATGCTTTGAGTGTCAGCAATCATGGAAGCCTAAAATATAGTTGAGTATGTGGAATTTGCTAAACCACAGCTCTTACATAGACCCTTCCTGAAAATAAGATGAATTGTAATTGTTGAATGACTGAAAACATAGTTTGCTAGTTTTCAAGAAAGTTTATGGTCTATACTTTAACATGTGAATAGCTTGTTACTTGATCATGAGAAGTTTTATGAGAAAAGTGTTACTGCTTATGATGCTAGAAAAAGTGATTGGAAGCAACATTGATCAAACTTATATACTATGCTAGCATTCACACTTCATAAATTATTTCTTTTATCATTTACCTACTCGAGGACGAGCAGGAATTAAGCTTGGGGATGCTGATATGTCTCATCAATAATTTATGAAGTATTCATGCCATATTAACCTATGTGTACAATACTTTTATATAGCTTTGATGCACTTTTTATGATTTAATTAGAACTAACCCGGACTGATGCTGTTTTCAGCAGAATTACCGTGGTGTCGTTTTTTGTGCAGAATGAAAGTTCTCAAAATTGCCCGAAACTTGTTGGGGATTTTTTCTGGAACATATGAGCAACATTGGAGCGAAGAACCACCGAAGGGGGGGGGGGCTGTTGGCCACAAGCCAACAGGGCACGCCCAGGGGGGTCAAAGGGCCCTGATAGCTTGTGGGGCCCTCGTAACTCCTCTTTGCATGATTCCAATGCCAAAAATCCTATAAATAGATAAACCCTCAGAAATTAAGAGAGACTCTCCGCCTCGCTGCCGCAACTCTTTGTATCGACGAAAAACCAATCTGGAGAGAAAACAGTAGCGAAAACAGGAGAGAAACAGAGAGAGAGAGAGAGATCCAATCTCGGACGGGCTCTTGCCCATCCGTGAGCAATGGCGCCCAAGGACCAGAGGGGAGAACCTCTCCCCATCTAGGGAGAGGCATGGAGGAGGAAGCCTAAGGGGGGAGACTTTCTCCCCTTCTCTTCCGGTGCCGCCGGAGTGCCACCGGGAGAACCATCGCCGCGGTGGTCGTCTTCATTAACATCACCGTCTCCATCACCTTCCCTCATATATCTATGGCGGTCCACTCTCTCGCACCCCGCTGTAATCCTCTACTTGAACATGGTGTTTCATGCCACATATTATTAATCAGTGATGTGTTGCCATCCTATGATGTTTGAGTAGATTTATGTTGTCCTTTTGGGTTGATTGATGATCTTGATTGGTTTGAGTGTATGTTTTATTTTGGTGTTGTCCTATGGTGCCCTCCGTGCCACGCACACGTGAGGGGTTCTCGCTGTAGGGTGTTGCAATACGTTCATGATTCGCTTATAGTGGGTGGCTAGAGTGACAGAAGCTTACAACCGAGTAAAGGGATTGTTGCGTATGGGAGTAAATGGGACTTGATGTTTAATGCTATGGTTGGGTTTACCTTAATGATTTCTAGTAGTTGCGGATGCTTGCTAGAGGTCCAATGATGGCACACAAGCATAGGGGGTCAATCGTAGTTCTTTAGATAAGTAAGAGTGTCGAACCCAACGAGAAGCAGAAGGAAATGACAAGCGGTTCTCAGCAAGGTAATTTCTACAAGCACTGAAATTGTAGGTAACAGGTAGTTTGATAGCAAGATAATTGGTAACGAGCAAGTAACGGTAAAGGTAAATAGAGTGCAGCAAGATAGCCCAATCCTTTTGTGGTAAAGGACAGGCCAAAACGGCCTCTTATAATAAGCAAGCGTTCTTGAGGGTACACGGGAATTTCATGTAGTCACTTTCATCATGTTGGTTTGATCCACGTTCGCTACTTTGATAATTTGATATATCGGTGGACCGGTGCTTGGGTGCTGTTCTTACATGAAAAAAAAACCCACTTATGATTAACCCCCTCGCAAGCATCCGCAACTACGAGAAAAGTAATAAGATAAAATCTAACCATAGCATTAAACATTTGGATCCAAATCAGCCCCTTACGAAATAGAACATAAACTAGGGTTTAAGCTTCTGTCACTCTAGCAACCCATCATCTAATAACTACTCCACAATGCATTCCCTTAGGCCCAAAGATGGTGAAGTGTCATGTAGTCAACGTTCACATGACACCACTAAGGGAATCACAACATCCATATCATCAAAATGTCGAACACATATCATATTCACATGATTACTTGCAACATCACTTCTCCCATGACCTAAAGAACAAAGGTAACTACTCACAAATAATATTCATGCTCAAGATCAGAGGGGTATTAAATAGCATAATGGATCTGAACATATAATGTTCCACCAAATAAACCATATAGTAATCAACTACAAGATGTAATCAACACTACTAGTCACCCACAGGTACCAATCTGAGGTTCCGGTACAAAGATTGAACACAAGGGATGAACTAGGGTTTGAGAGGAGATGGTGATGTTGAAGATGTTGATGAAGATTGGCCTCCCAAAGATGAGAGGGCTGTTGGTGATGACGATGACTTCGATTTCCCCCTCCGGGAGGGAAGTTCCCCCGGCGGAATCGCTCCGCCGGAGGGCAAAAGTGCTCTTGCCCAAGTTCCACCTCGAGACGGCGGCGTTCTATCCCGAAAGACCTCTCCTTATTTTTTCTAGGTCAAAAGACCTTAAGTACCAGAAGATGGGCACCGGAGGTGAGGGACCTTGCGCGCCCTGGTGTCTTGTGGTCACCACGTGGTCCCCCTCAGATAGTTATTTGCTCTAGTATTTTTCATATATTCCAAAATAATTCTCCGTGAAGTTTCAGCTTATTTGGAGATGTGCAGAATAGGTATCTCTGATATACTTTTTCAGGTCAAGAATTCCAGCTGCCGGCATTCTCCCTCTTTGTGTAAACCTTGCATATTATGAGAGAAAAGGCATTAGAATTACTCCATAAAGCATTATTATGCATAAAAACACTATAACTAACAGTAGGAAATCATGATGCAAAATGGACGTATCGTCCAACCATAAGTTCATATGATCCAAGTACGGAAAGTATGTTACTCATGCCTCTCCCTCATATAAAATTGCAAAAATGATTACCGATCTTGTTATCAATTGCCTAGGATGATTCTGCACACCATACCATCATTATTCCACACTCGCTATTTGTAACATATTGTAATATATTCTAACTCTATTTAGGGCAAAAACTATTTTTCATATTTTAGTTCTCCAATATCATGCAAAGCTATCCTATTTATTCCTGCAACGCAGTTTTATTTCGCGTTACTAGATAGAAGCAAACGTTCGGTGTATGTAGAGTCGTATCGGTGGCAGATAGGACTTGAGAGAATATTGATCTTACCTTTAGCTCCTTGTGGATTCGACACTCCATACTTATCACTTCCATCTTTGGAGATGTTACGATGATTCCTTGCACTTGGGGATTTTCAACGTCAATGTAGGCAAACCTATGATCTGTATGGGAGACTTGAATGACATTTTTATGATATCGAGAGAAGTGCTTGATACGTCTCCAACGTATCTATAATTTTTTGATTGTTCCATGCTGACATATTATCATTCTAGGATGCTTTTTGGGTCTTTATTTAACAATTTATAATATTTTTGAGCACTAACCTATTGACCCAGTGCCCAGTGCAAGTTGCAGTTTTCTGCATGTTGTTTACTCTTTAGGTTTACAGTACCAAACGAAGTCCAATTGCCACGAAACTTTTTGATGATTTTTTCTGGACCAAAAGAAGACCTGGAATCTTCGGAAGGAGGCCAGGAGGCGCACGTGGGCCCCACCACACATCAGGGCGTGCCATGGGGGGGTTGCGCCCTGATATATGGTGGCCCCCTCGTGGCTCTCCCGACGCCCCTCTTTGGCCTATAAGTTCTCTAATATTGCAAAAAAAAATAGAAGCAGTCTCGAAACCCTTTTTCCGCCGCCGCAAGTCTCCGTTCCGCTGCGAGGCCATCTGGAGCTCCGTTCTGGCACCCTGCCGGAGGGGGGATCGACCACGGAGGGCCTCTACATCAACCTTGTTGACCTCATGATGATGTGTGAGTAGTTCACCATAGACCTACGGGTCCATAGCTAGTACCTAGATGGCAATCTCTCTATCCCTTGATCTTCAATACAATGGTCATCGCATCTTCGCTTTCATCTACCCGATGTAATCCTATTGTGCGGTGTGTTTGTTGGGATCCGATGAATTGTGGGTTTATGTTCAGATTATTCATGAAAAGTATTTGAGATACTTTTGATATATATTGTCTCTTAATTGCATTATCATTATAGCTTCATAATGCTCTCCGATTTATTGATGTGCTTTGGCCAAGTAAATTGATATTTCATCGGTGGGAGTGGTGCGTTGTGGTAGGTTCAACCGGATGAGTTTCTATATCCCAGTGAGAAAGTAGGGGACAAGATGCGTCTTTGTGTTGTTGCTACTAAGGATAACACGACGGGGTTTGTTCATATTGCTTGAGTTTACTTTGTCTACATCATGTCATCGTTCTCCATGCATTACTCTGCTTACTTAATACTCTAGATGCATGCTGGATAGTGGTCGATGAGTGGAGTAATAGTAATAGGTGCAGGCAGGAGTCGGCCTATTTGTTTATGGACATGATGCCTATATACACATGATCATTGCCATGAAAAATTGCATAACTATCCGCTTTTCTATCAATTGCCCAACAGTAATTTGTTACCCACCGTATGCTGCCTACATGCGAGATGCCGCTAGGGAAAACTATGGCCCCCGGGTCTATTCACTTATATATTTACAAACGCTACAATTACATTGCTCCCTTTATTTACCTTTTATTTTATTTTGCAATTTATATTTATCAACAATTATCTACACAACTCATTTTTCTTGCAAATAACGAGATCAAGGGGATTGACAACCCTCTTGCCCGTGTTGGGTGCAAGTTGTTTGTTCATTTGTTCAATAAACCTTGGTTTCATAACTGAGGGAAATACTTACCCACTTTGTGCTGCAATTACTCGTTCCTCTTCACGAAAACCCAACACAGATGACAAGTATCAGGAAGGATTTCTGGCGCCGTTGCCGGGGAATATCATCTTCAACTATCAAGTAACTTCACACAAATTTTCATTCACTTGTTCTTCTTTTTATTTGCTGTCATATTTAGCTTGTCTCATAAAAATCAAAAATACAAAAATATTTATCTTTGCTTGTTACTAGTTTACTCCTTTGCTTGCTTGAAGTTGCTACCATGTATGATTTTGAAATTAGTGGTGTTTCTGCCGCTAGTGTGGAAGCCCTTGAACATCCAACTTCACCTTGTGCTAATAATGCTAAAAGAAATTTTGATGAAGTTGCTAAGGAAAAACTTGATAATCTTGCGGATTCTACCATTAAGAAACCTCTAGGTAGAATTAATGATGCGCTTATTATTGCAAATAAAAATTATGTGCCTGTAGATTTCATTGTGCTTGATATTGATTGCAATCCTACTTGTCCCATAATACTTGGTAGACCTTTCCTACGAACTATAGGTGCAATTATTGACATGAAAGAAGGAAACATAAGGTTCCAATTCCCATTGAAGAAAGGGATGGGACACTTCCCTAGAAAGAGAGTTAAACCACCTTATGAATCAATTATGAGAGCTACTTATGGGTGGAGTGTCAAAGATGACAATACTTGAAACTATGCATTATGCCTAGCTAGGGGCAAAAAACAATAGCGCTTGTTGGGAGGCAACCCAATAGTTATCTTTAAATTCTACTTTAAACTTTCTGTTTATTTTTGATAAAATGATTATTGCCTCTGTAATGATTATGTTTTTGCGTTTAAATTAGTGTTTGTTCCAAGTAAAACCTTTGGGATGACTCACAAGATGAGTAGAATCGATGCTGAAACAAAACATAAACTTTTGACTCCAGTACAGGAATTTTCATTTTTTACTGGAGCGTGATGATGATCTGACATTTTTACAAAATGTTGCTATACAAATTTTCGAGGTTTTCCTAATGTTTCAGAATTTTTAGAGTTACAGAAGTATAGGTTCTCTACAGATTTCTATAAACTGTTCTGTTTTAGACAGATTATGTTTTTGCTTGCATAGTTGCTTATTTTGATTATGCTATGGATTGTATTGGGGGGTATAAGCCATGGAGAAGTTAGAATATAGTACTTATTATGCAATTATGAAATAAGAATCAATTTATAACAGTACCTAAAGTATGCATTATGTTTCTTATACTAACGGATCTCACGAAGTTTTGTTGAGTTTTGTGTGATTGAAGTTTTCAAGTTTTGGGTGTTGTCACGATGGACCACGGAATAAGGAGTAGCAAGAGCCTAAGCTTGGGGATGCCCAAGGCACCCCAAGGTAATATTTTAAAGGAGACTCAAGCATCTAAGCTTGGGGATGCCCCGGAAGGCATCCCCTCTTTCGTCTCAATCCATCGGTATGTCACTTGAAGTTATATTTTTATTGGTCACATGATATGAGTTTTGCTTGGAGCGTCGTGTGATTTTGTTTGATTTTACTTTCAGTTTGCCATAATCATTGTTTGCTGGACACACCTATTTAAGGGAGACACACCTTCATCATAATTTGTTAGAATACTCTATGTGCTTCACTTATATCTTCTGAGCTTAGCAGTTGCTCTAGTACTTCACTTATATCTTTTTTGAGCACGGTGGCGTGTAGATTTTATAGAAATGATTTCACTCTCGTTATTCACTTATATTTGTTTGAGAGTTAAAAAATAGTGACAGTAATTTTCATGGGTCATAATACTAATCCAAAAATATTAGGTATTCAATGAGTGTTATTAAAACCATCAAGTAGCACATATAGAGAAATTGTGGGTCAATGATATTGATGTGGTAATATGAAATATGTGTGAGTTCATAATTGTTAAACCATAGAAGTATCGATATTAAGAAAGGTTGACCTTTTTGTTCATCTAAAAATTAAAGATGCATGGTGATGATGTGTGAGCATTTCTATTCCTCGTTGAAATCCTAGTGTTGTTTCGGGTCGGAAGCGCGCGATGGTTCACTCCTACCAACCTCTTCCCTCAGGGCATGCGAGTAGTACTTTGATCTATGATAAAACTAATAAAACTTTGAAATAAGTATATGAGTTCTTTATGACTAATGTGAAGCCATGGACATACGCAATCTCACCTTCTCATATTTGCTAGCCTCTTCGGTACCGTGCATTGCCCTTTCTCACCTTGAGGATCCGTGCAACTTTCGCCGGTGCATCCAAACCCCGTGACATGATATGCTCTATTGCACATAAGCCTTATTATATCTTCCTCAAAACAGCCACCATACCTACCTATCATGGCATTTCCATAGCCATTCCGAGATATATTGCCATGCAAGTTCCATCGTCACTTCACATGACTAGTTTGTTCATCGTCATATTGCTTTGCATGATCATATAGAGATGACATATTATTTGGGGGCAAAGCCACCGTTCATCATATTTTTGATACATGTCACGCTAGATCATTGCACATCCTGGTACACTGCCAGAGGCATTCATACAGAGTCATATCTTCATATCAGTTCTCCATATCGAGTTGTAAGTAAATAAAAGTGTGATGATCATCATTATTAGAGCATTGTCTAAGTGAGGAAAGAATGATGGAGAATATGATTCTCCCACAAGTCGAGATGAGACTCCGGACGAAAAATAAAGATGGGGGAGCCAAATGAGCCCACCATTCGAAAAAATGAGAGAAAATGAGAGAAGGGACTTTGCTACTATATTTTACCACACTTGTGCCTCAAAGTGGCACCATGCTCTTCATGTAGAGAGTCTCATGATATGTCACTTTCATATGCTAGGGGGAATTACCTATTCATTATTACAACCTTGGCTTGTATATTCCTATGAAGGGCTTCCTCAAATGCCCGAGGTCTTCGTGAGCAAGCAAGTTGGATGCACACCCCACTTAGTTTCATTTGAGCTTTCATACACTTATAGCTCTAGTGCATCATTTGCATGGCAATCCCTACTCCTCGCATTGACATCTATCGATGGGCATCTCCATAGCCCGTTGGTACGCCTAGTTGATGTGAGACTATCTTCTCCACTTTTTACCCCTTTGATATCTATCACCATACTCTATTCCACCTAAATGCAATGTCCAATGGCTCACACTCATGTATTGCGTGAAGAATAAAAAGTTGATGCATATTGAAAAAGTACGATCCAATTGCCTAACTTGGACACCGTGGTACTTAACATTTGTATTAATGTGGTGAAGATGGAGCCATGCCTTGCTAATATAATAAGATGAATGGGGGGGGTAAACATTTCTTAAGGATCGTATACTTTTAAGGATTAATGATTTTGTTTCTTACACTTTAAATATTGTTGTGTTAATATTTGATTCATCTTTTCTCAAGGAGCATACACGCATAAGATTACATAATGGATAGCATGTCACATCAAAAATTCTGTTTTTATCATTTACCTACTCGAGGATGAGCAGGAATTAAGCTTGTGGATGCTTGATACGTCTCCAACATATCTATAATTTTTTATTGTTCCATGCTGATATATTATCATTCTAGGATACTTTTTGGATCTTTATTTACCAATTTATAATATTTTTGAGCACTAACCTACTGACCCAGTGCCCAGTGCGAGTTGCTATTTTCTGCATGTTTTTTACTTTTCAGGTTTACAGTACCAAACGAAGTCCAATTGCCACAAAACTTTTTGATGATTTTTTTGGACGAAAAGAAGACCTTGAAGCTTCGGAAGGAGGCCGGCAGGCGCACGAGGGCCCCACCACACATCAGGGCGCGCCCTAGGGGAGCGCCCTGATATGTGGTGGCCCCCTCGTGGTTCTCCCGATGCCCCTCTCTGGACTATAAATTCTCTAATATTGCAAAAAAACAAAACTAGTCCCGAAACCCTTTTTCCGCCGCCGCAAGGCTCTGTTCCGCCACGGGGCCATCTGGAGCTCTGTTCCGGCACCCTTTCGGACGGGGGATTGATCACGGAGGGCCTCTACATCAACCTTGTTGCCCTCATGATGATGTGTGAGTAGTTCACCATAGACCTACGGGTCCATAGCTAGTACCTAGATGGCAATCTCTCTATCTCTTGATCTTCAATACAATGGTCATCGCATCTTCGCTTTGATCTATCCGATGTAATCCTATTGTGCGGTGTGTTTGTTGGGATCCGATGAATTGTGGGTTTATGTTTAGATTATTCATGAAAAGTATTTGAGATACCTCTGATATATATTGTCTCTTAATTGCATTATCATTATAGCTTCGTAATGCTCTCCGATTTATTGATTTGCTTTGGCCAAGTAGATTGATATTTCATCGGTGGGAGTGGTGTGTTGTGGTAGGTTCAACTTGACGAGTTTCTATATCCCAGTGACAAAGTAGGGGACAAGATGCGTCTTTGTTTTGTTGCTACTAAGGTTAACACGACGGGGTTCATTCATATTGCTTGAGTTTACTTTGTCTACATCATGTCATCGTTCTCCGTGCATTACTCTGTTTTACTTAATACTCTAGATGCATGCTGGATAGCAGTCGATGAGTGGAGTAATAGTAATAGGTGCAGGCAGGAGTCGGCCTATTTGTTTATGGACGTGATGCCTATATACACATGATCATTGCCGTGAAAAATCGCATAACTATCTGCTTTACTATCAATTGCCCAACAGTAATTTGTTACCCACTGTATGCTGCCCACATGCACTAGTAGAAAACGGCCCATTTGTCCCGGTTCCAGAGGCCCATTAGCCTTGGTTCTGGAACCGGGACTAAAGGGTCGGGACTAAAGCCCAAAACCTTTAGTCCCGGTTCGCTTACAAATCGGGACAGAAGGGGCTCCACGTGGCCGCTGCGGGGAGCCCAGGCAGGAGGACCTTTAGTCCCGGTTGGTAACACCAACCGGGACCAAAAGGCATCCACGCGTCAGCATCTGGCAGGAGCTGGGGGTTTTGTTTTTTTAAAGGGGGGCAGGGGGTTTAGGGGGTTTTGTAGGGTTAATTTAGGGGTTTCGTATTGTGTTAGCTAGCTAATAGAGAGAAGTGTCCTCTCTTTCTCCGTGCTTGGTCGACGCTAGCTACTATAGAGAGAACTCGACATGCTAGCTAGTAAGCAAATGAAGGAACCATTAAGTACACAAGATCGTCATGACCATATACAAAGAGAAGTGATCGACCTCTCTTTATCCGAGAGATTGGTCGAACAACAAGTTTTCGTATATCTATCCGACGCTACTAGCTACATATATACAATATAAGATCTCTTACAATTAATCCCTAACATCTAATGTCAAATTCCAGATGGTATTCTCTGCCTTTATTTATGACGTGGTCAAGAAAGAATCCCGCCAATTCCTCTTGAATTGCTCGTATGCGATCATGTGGTAGGAGTTCATCCTGCATCTGCCACATCTAATTTGAAGAAGGGGGTCAATACATATATATGAATGAAACTCAACACAAATCATGGTAATAAAATAAAATTGTGAATATTATTGCTTACGCACTTCATATTGTTTTTCAGAGTAGCCCCGCTTAGGGGTCGTCGCGTTGTAGATGAACTCGCAAACGTAGTATCCACAAAAATCATTCCCGGGTTCCTGCCACAAGCACTTTACGAGAAATAGAGTTCAATCAAACTGATAATCAAGCATGATAAATGGTATTGATGAAACTAGAATCAATGGGAGATGCACGGAACTAGCTAGTAGTACTTACTTTCGGGTGTGTAAATCGCAGCTCCCTCGACAGTGCCGGAACAATTGCGGTGAACTCTTTCCAAACCATGCCAGACAAAGAAAATAATTACTTGCTATCAGGAAATGAACAAAGTTGCCGATATGATGCGATAATGATCGATTGAACTTACTTCTGGAGCATTTCAGTCATGTCCGCATATTCCTGGGGATCTTTTCGTTTCGAGTCTAAGACGATTACTACTCCCCGCTCAAGCTTAATCTCTAGCAGAATATAGTGGAACCTGCGCACGCATGCATAACTCATCAATTACATTACTATAACCTCGAGTAATAAGGGAAACCGAATATGCACAAGACAGTAACACTCACTGGAAGTTGTAAGGAAAGAGTATTGTCTCTTTGTTTTGATTTGTAAGCAATGATTGTAGCAAGTTGTCCTCGGTTTGTGTGACATTGTTTTTAACCGTAAACTCATGTATGATATTTGGGTTAATGAACCCAATGTCATAGATTTGTGCTTTTCTGCATTCGACGATCTTCAATCTGCATAATATAGTGAGGATAATTATATATACATGCAATGAAAGAGCTGAGCTATATATAGAGACTTAATTACAGAAGTAGTACTTACAGACAGTAGCAAGTCAAGATTGTTTTGTCGAGGGCCTTTTGATTGTATAACTGGAATAACTCGTCAAATTCAACAGACAACCGCTCCATTCCAACGAGGTCGTGCTCCTCTTTAATTCTCAGCGTCAAAGTATCCTTCCCAGACTCGTTGCAGGTTTTCATGTACCAATCATGGAATCTTCGCATCATCGTTGTTAGAGGAGGATGATCAGGGTTGACGAGAGGCTGCCCATACCGGTATCTGAATTCGTCCACCTCCAACGGCTCAAACTATACATCATCGCTCAGGTAATCACTAGGATTGGTACCGGGCACCATCCCCGGATGATTAGCGACGATATCGCTAGACACCTTGAGCGGGGGGCACGATTGGTTCGCCTGTTCACCGAGCTGGGGAATTTTTTCCCACTTCTTCATTCTGCTAACCTTGCATCACTGGAAGTACTTCCCGACCGCCGCGCATCTTGATATGTCTTTTTAAGATAGCGGACATAGTTGGAATCCGGCGGAGGCGGTGGTGGTCGCTTCAGGGCATCGATATTGCGCTTCACTTTCACCGGATCTGGCTTCTCCTTCGGAGGTGGAGTTTTCTTTGCAAAATGGTCCCTCACTTGGGCACGACAGATGTCCTCGTTTTCCTTCTTGGTCCTCTCATATGGTAACTTTTCCAGAGCCTTGAGAGATGGACCGTATCTGAATTGCCTCCTGCCTCTGCTTGTACTGCTACCCGCCGGAGCGGCGGCGTCTCTCTTCCGTCGTTGCTGAAGAGGCGGAGAAGGAGGCGGAGTGCTCCGACGCGCCGGAGGAGCCGGAGCGGCGGTGTCTGTCTTCCGCCGTTGCTGACGAGGCGGAGGAGGAGGCGGACTGCTCCGACGCGCCGGAGTAGGCGAATGAGGAGGCGGAGTGCCCTCACACGCCGGAGGAGCCGGGGAAGGAGGCGGAGTGCCCTGATCACTCGCCGGAGGAGGAGGAGGAGGCGGAGTGCCCTGACTCGCCGGAGGAGGAGGAGGAGGCGAAGGCATCCAGTTTGGAAGCTTGATGTACTCCTTCCGCCATAGACATGTACTCCTCAGAGCATGAACCAGCTAATTCTCCCCTTCACCTGTAGGGTGGTCAAGCTCGAGCTTCATCCACCATCACAACAGCATAGCCATGTGGAATCGGAAGGCAGTGAAAAGTTCCGTTGGGTTGAGGAGGTGCAACAGAGCCGACAGCCGCCTTGAAAGTGAGGTTCCGGAATTTTGTCATAAGCTCGCAATGTTGAGCCTCCGTGATAGTATCCACGGGGTAGCTAGGAGCCGTGAAGTCAGGCTGAACGAGCTCCGTGGAAGCCACGCTACTTCTCCGCTGAGATGGCGGGGTAGCTTCTGGGGTAGCTTCGTGCCACTGAAATGGTTGGCCGGCAGCTCGCTGGCTCTCAAGTTCATCTAGCTTTTCTAGTCTTGCATTGAGCTTTTGCATGTTGCTCAGCTCTGCTTTCCTCTTTCTCTCCCGACTTCTGTAACCGCCTGCATCGGGAAACCCAACCTTCCACGGAACGGAGCCTGGTGTGCCTCGTGTTCGTCCAGGGTGCTCATGATTCCCGAGGGCCTCAGTCAGCTCGTCCTTCTCTCTGTCGGGAATGAACGTCCCTTCCTGCGCTGCGGTGATATATTTCTGAAGCTTCTTGATGGGTATTGCAAGTTGCTCGTCCGTCCAACGGCACTTCCCTGTTTCAGGGTCCAAAGTTCCCCCAACCCCGAAGAACCAAGTCCTTGAATGGTCTGGCCAGTTCAATGTCTCTGGTTCGACCCCTTTAGCAATCAGGTTATTCTCAGCTTTGTCCCACAACGGCCGGGCTTTGAGATAGCCACCTGACCCCGTGTGATGGTGATACTGCTTCTTTGCAGCATTGTTCTTGTTTGTCTCTGACATTTTCTTACTCTTGTCCGATGTCTTGTAGGCCACAAATGCGGGCCAGTGATCTCTTATCTTCTCAAATCGGCCGATGAATTCTGGAGTCTTCCCTTTGTCGACAAACTTTGATTTCAACTCATTCTTCCACCTCCTGAATAGATCTGCCATCTTCTTAAGAGCACACGCCTTGACCAGTGGCTCTATAACTGGCTTATTCGGATCCTCCTCTGGCGGTAGGGTGAAATTTGCCTTCAGCGAGGTCCAAAGATCATCTTTCTGTCTATTGGTGACATAAGAAACTTCAGGGTCGTCGTCCTTAGGCTTATTCCATTCCTTGATGCTGATCGGGATGTTGTCCCTAACAATAGCTCCGCACTAAGCAGAAAATGTGTCCTTGGTCCGCTTGGGTTCAATCGGTAGGCCATCGTCCGCGAGTGCTGTGATCATGAACCTTTCATCCTTGCGCAACCTTCTCTTCGAGCCTCGTCTCGTTACCGAAGTTTGGCTCGATCCGGAGGGCTATAAAAGAAGAAAGAAGAGTTAATATATGTACATACCAAAACAATTAATGCATCAATTAGCTAGTCAGCATAGGCTTAATTAATATATATACCTCGCCGGACTTTGCAACAGCTCCCTCCTCCGTTCGGTCACTGGAGCCGTCATCATGGTCTCCTTCTTCCTCCGGCATTCGGTCACCGGAGCCATCATGATCATGTCCTTCCTCCTCCATTGTTCGATCACCGGAGCCGTCATCCTCTCCTTCCAGACCATCGGTGTCGTTGAGAAACGACAAGACATCACGTCCGGCGAGGATTATCTCCCCCAACAACTGTTCTTGTTCCAAGTCTCTTTGATCCATAGTTTCTGCAAATATTACAACATGGCAATTAATATACAAACATGAATGTCCGATGTCCGGACCGCCTCTCTCATGAATGTCCGACGTCCGGACCGCCTCTCTCATGAATGTCAAACAAGGGATTCTCTTAACCTTTAAGGGATTTAACAAAATGGCGCCATTCTGGATGTGCAGAAAATGGTCCATATTTTTCCTGATCTCATCTACCCTTCTATATGTCACGTTGTCTAGTGTCAAAGGATTCAAGAAAACCAAGGCTTCATCATTAGCCGGAAGTAACAGGCACATAATGGTACGAAGCTCTACAAAATTGTTTTGGAACGGAGTCCCGGATAGGATAATTAATTAGCTTTTTGGTACGAAGTTCAGCAAGAGCCTTCCGAATATCGCTATTTGGAAGGCCTTTGCTGAATTTCCTACCAAAAAGCGAATTATTCTATCCGGAACTCCGTTCGAAAACAACTTTGAAGAGCTTCGTAGCATCATACGCCTGTTACTTCCGGCTAATGATGAAGCCATGGATTTCTTCAATACTTTGACAGACAACGTGACATATAGAAGAATATATATATAGATGAGATCAGAAAAAAATTGGATCAACTTGTGCACATCCATAATGGGGGCATTCTTGATAAATCTATGTTACCGGAGTTTTCTATATGAACAAAAAAAAATTCCACATGACATGTCCGACGTCCCCCCTCATGTCGAAGTTATCGGGGAGGGGGTAGACGACAACGACGCTCACCCCTCATGTACGACGTCCGATGTCCCCCCTCATGTCATGTCTGACGTCCCCCCTCATGTCAAAGTTATCGGGGAGGGGGTAGACGACAACGACGCTCACCCCTCATGTCATGTCCGAAGTCCCCCCTCATGTCAAAGTTATCGGGGAGGGGGTAGACGACAACGACGCTCACCCCTCATGTCCGACGTCCGATGTCCCCCCTCATGTCATGTCCGACGTCCCCCCTCATGTCGAAGTTATCGGGGAGGGGGTAGACGACAACGACGCTCACCCCTCATGTCCGACGTCCGACATCCCCCCTCATGTCATGTCCGACGTCCCCCCTCATGTCGAAGTTATCGGGGAGGGGGTAGATGACAATGACGCTCACCCCTCATGTCATGTCCGACGTCCCCCCTCATGTCGAAGTTATCGGGGAGGGGGTAGACGACAACGACGCTCACCCCTCATGTCCGACGTCCGACGTCCCCCCTCATGTCATTTCCGACGTCCCCCCTCTTGTCGAAGTTATCGGGGAGGGGGTAGACGACAACGACGCTCACCCCTCATGTCCGACGTCTGACGTCCCCCCTCATTTTAACTAATTTCTATGAACAAAAAAAATATTGTATGAACAAAAAAAATATTGACCAAGTTGTCATGAACAAAAAAAATATGAACAAAAAAAATATTGACCAAATATTGACGCGAGGGCGACGACGGGGGCGACGGCGATGGCGACGGCGGGGACGACGGGCGGGGGCGACGGTGACGGCGATGGCTGGGGCGACGACGGGGGCGGCGGGCGGCGGGCGACGGTGACGGCGACGGCGGGGGCGGTGGGCGGCGGGTGATGACGGGGGCGACGGTGACGGCGACGGCGGGGGCGGCAGGCGGCGGCGACGACGGGGGCGGCGGGCGACGGCGGGGGCGGCGGGCGACGACGGGGGCGGCGGGCGACGACGGGGGCGGCGGGCGACGGCGGGGGCGACGGGCGGGGGCGGGGCGACGACGGGGGCGGCGGGCGACGACGGGGGCGGCGAGCGGACGACGGGGGCGGTGGGCGACGACGGGGGCGGCGAGCGACGGCGACGACGGGGGTGGCGGGCGGCGACGACGGCTGGGGCGACGGCGGGGGCGGCGGGCGGCGTCTGGGCAGCCTGGCAGCGTCGATTTCGTCGGCGTCGTCGGGGGCGGGGGCGAGATGAGAACTGAAAATTCCTAAGTGCTACTTATATACCCAGAGAATTGGTCCCGGTTCGTGGCACCAACCGGGACCAATGCACCCCTGTAGTCCCGGTTGGTGCCACCAACCGGGACCAAAGGTCAGTTTTCAGCAGCCCAAAGGGTGGGAAACAGGGACCTTTGGTCCCGGTTGGTGGCACCAACCGGGACTAAAGGGGTGTATTGGTCCCGGTTGGCGGCACCAACCGGGACTAAAGGGGTCCATTTTTTGTTTTGTTTTTTCCTTTATTTATTTTATTTTGTTCCTACTTACAGCTAAATACTTACTGTTTTTCAGTGATTCTTTTTGCTTTTAGGTCACAAAAATTATAAACTTTCTGTTAGTGCCATTAGTTTTCAAATTTGAATTTTTTGAAATTTGTGTGAATCATAGTTTGTGGATAATCTTCATCGTTTAACAGGGTGCTTGGGTCAGCCTTGACTTTGAAGGGAGGAATTTCATGAAACTTTTCATAATCTTCAGACATGTCTGTCTTACCCTCCAATCCCACGATGTCTCTTTTTCCTGAAAGAACTATGTGGCGCTTTGGCTCATCGTATGATGTATTCGCTTCCTTATCTTTTCTTTTTCTCGGTTTGGTAGACATGTCCTTCACATAGAAAACCTGCGCCACATCATTGGCTAGGACGAATGGTTCGTCTGTGTACCCAAGATTGTTCAGATCCACTGTTGTCATTCCGTACTGTGGGTCTACCTGTACCCCGCCTCCTGACAGATTGACCCATTTGCACTGAAACAAAGGGACCTTGAAATCATGTCCATAGTCAAGTTCCCATATGTCCACTATGTAACCATAATATGTGTCCTTTTCCCTCTTGGTTGCTGCATCAAAGCGGACACCGCTGTTTTGGTTGGTGCTCTTTTGATCTTTGGCGATCGTGTAAAATGTATTCCCATTTATCTCGTACCCTTTGTAAGTCAATACAATCGAAGATGGTCCCCTGGCCAATGAGTACAGCTCATCAGAAATAGTGTTGTCACCCATGAGACGTGTTTGCAACCAACTGCCAAAAGTCCTGATGTGTTCATATGTAATCCAGTCGTCACACTGCTCCGGGTGTTTGGAGCGCAGAATATTCTTTTGTTCATCGACATACGGGGTCACCAAGGTAGAATTCTGTAGAACTGTGTAGTGTGCTTGAGACCAAGAATGCCTGTCACTACATATTATTGAGTCCGCTCCTAGCGTGCCTTTTCCAGTCAGTCTCCCCTCATACCGCGATTGAGGGAGACCAATCTTCTTAAGGTCAGGAATGAAGTCAACACAAAACCCAATGACATCCTCTATTTGATGGCCCATGGAGATGCTTCCTTCTGGCCTAGCGCGGTTATGAACATATTGCTTTAAGACTCCCATGAACCTCTCAAAGGGGAACATATTGTGTAGAAATACAGGGCCCAGAACGACAATCTCGTCGACTAGATGAACTAAGACGTGCGTCATGATATTGAAG
This sequence comes from Elymus sibiricus, assembly GCA_039707655.1. Taxonomy (NCBI): domain Eukaryota; kingdom Viridiplantae; phylum Streptophyta; class Magnoliopsida; order Poales; family Poaceae; genus Elymus; species Elymus sibiricus. The sequence continues at coordinate 90,337,409 of CM077669.1, forward strand.
AAGGATGGTGGGAACACCAGCTCGAAACTAACAAGACATTGCACCAAATCACTCCTTAACCTTGGCAGGATTTCTGGATCGATCACCTTCTGAGAGATTGCATTGAGGAATGCACATAGCTTCACAATGGCTAATCGAACGTTTTCCGGTAGAAGCCCCCTCAATGCAACCGGAAGCAGTTGCATCATAATCACGTGGCAGTCATGAGACTTTAGGTTCTGGAACTTTTTCTCTGCCATATTTATTATTCCCTTTATATTCGACGAGAAGCCAGACGAGACCATCATACTGAGCAGGCATTCAAAGAAGATTTCCTTCTCTTCTTTGGTAAGAGCGTAGCTGGCAGGACCTTCATACTGCTTTGGATGCATGCCGTCTTTTCATGCACACGTTGTTGTTCCTCCCGTGCCTCCGGTGTATCTTTTGTCTTCCCATACACTCCCAAGAAGCCTAGCAGGTTCACACAAAGATTCTTCGTCACGTGCATCACGTCGATTCACTACTAGGGAAAAGCCTAGCAGTAGCGCGGGTATTATGTATAGTAGTAGCGCGGGAACCCGCGCTACTGATACGGTGCTACAGCTAACCTGTATCAGTAGCGCGGGTTGTCCCGCGCTACTGCTATACATGCGTAGCAGCAGCGAGCTCCAGAACAGCGCGCTGCTGCTAATATCTGTAGCGCCTTGTAGTAGACCGCGCTACTGGTAATGGCACGCTGCTGCTAACTTTACTCCACGCGCTACTGCTAACTTTATTAGTTTCTGATTTTTTTTTCTGCATATTTGTTTTGTATTTGAACAAGCTTTATACAAGAATCTTTAGCACATACAAATGTCATCATCATACACATAGAAATGGCTGCGAGACCACGAATGTAATCATAGCATATACACACAAATAGTCTCATCAAATCATGTCATCATCATAATCATCATCCAACACAAAGTGGTCTCTCGTCATCATCTCGAAAATAGCGATACAAGTCTCGAATACTTGCAACTACATCGTCATCCATCTAAACAATGATATACGCGAGAAGAGCTATCACTATGAGTGAGAGCGAAACTATGTAGTACATGAGGCGGCGGTTATTAACCCTCTCTCGCGCTAGCGTGAGCCTCATGTAACTAGCTTCTGCTTCTTGTCTGCTTTTGAAGCCTTTATGGCTAGCGCCCGAGACCCCCTCCACTTGCGCCTGACACTCGGACCACTCGTCGTAAACTCCCGGAACCTTTCCTTTGTACATGACATAGCACCGGTACTTCGCCATCAAGAATCTAGGTACCTGTTAGAGATGCATCTTCATCAAGAGAATGTACAATCATATGCAACAAAATATACTTGAGCAACACAAAAAAGAAAGGGTTAGCAACTAGATGCAACATATAGTAAACATAAATAATCAACGCAGTTTCATCGTACGCAAACTAATTAACTAGAGGTACGCAGGTCATCGTACCCAAACTAACAAAGTAGCATTACGCAAGTTCGGTAGGGACCGTGGACATCATAAAGTTTCATCGCTACAGAAAGTATATACAAGTTCAACCGACACATATCATCATCATCGGCATCGTAAATCACTAGAACTTCCATCCTTCCAGATCATCGAGGATGGACCCTAGCTTCTTGAACGGCGTGAGGTCCTGACGTTGCATGCCTATGTAAGTTCGGACGTCAGCTCGCGATATAGGGCCGTGGTGGAATATCCCCTTCACTTCGACGACTTCTTTCATGATGATCGTCGCAATGTCCCTCTGGATGCGAAAGAAGTCATCTTTAAGTTTATAATCCGCTTCTCCTTGAGATTCTACCCATTTGCGGATATGATCATCGTTTCTGGTTGTCATGCGAAGCTTTTGGTGATCCCTTCTGAACTCCATCATGAGATGGAGGAGGTAGAATCCATCGTTCGTACTTGATTTCGGGACATGGATGTAGCAGAAGTTGGTTTTATGCGAGAAACCCGTCTTGTGGTTCCTTTGTTTCCTGATCTGTATGTGGCCACCCCTGAAGCTGAAGCCTTGGAGAGCATCATCTAGAATATTCATTACGTAGGTGTAGTCCTTCTTCTTGTTGTTTCTGGTAGGGTCGAAATACACGGCGTGGGAGACTCGCGGGTAAAGAACGATAAGGACGACGCGACCATTGCTGCGGGGGAAAAAACAACTCAAATTATTCTCCATATGAGCGAGAAGGAATGATTGAAATGTACGAAAGGGTTGTCCGGCACTGACTTACTTTGGATGATAAGGCAGGAGGACAATTTCCTGGTCCTTGTTCTGTACCATGAAGTTTTCGAGGTACTCCCTAGCAGTTTTACGCTCAAAGTCGCCGAGACTCAAGAAGGACTCGTGCATGTAGTATGGATCCGCCACACAGATTTGCGAGACTTCTTTTCTCTTCATGACGGAGCTCATATGTAGCGTAAAAAGGCGGACGATTGTACAATCGAGCCGCCTTGTCAGAAACATCTCGAAGATATGATCAAACCGCAGGAAGACCACCTCCGCGGGCTGTGTGTCGACGTAGCATTTCCCCTCAGGCACACGAGCCGCGTATGTTGGGTATCCTGGATCCTTCGAGGCTAGTAGGCTTTTCTCAATCGACAGCACATGGTCGTGCAGTCTCCTGAGATCCCCGTATATTGCCTCCAGCGGTTTCGGCAGTAGCATCGGCTCGCCCGTGACATGCATCATGGCCACCGTCTGGCTGCTATGTGCTCTGGCTTGTTTGTAGGCAGCTGAGCCTATCTTCCCCGATCTCTTCCTCTCCATTTTCTTGGGCTGACCTTCCAGACCCTTCCTTAACCCCTGCCCCAGTGCTGTCGGGCTAAGCACTACTGTACGACCCCCTGCATCTTCAGGCGTGTCCTGTGAGGATTGCATGAAGAGAGACTTATTGCAATCCCTACTAGGACGTTCCTGCCCAGGTAGATCATCCATATCCTCATTAGCATGCTGATAGCCCGAGTCGTCATATGGCTGACTCATCATATCTAAGTCACCGTCACAGTCGCCTGTATTGTTGAGGAACCGAAGAGGGTCCTCCTCCAGCTCATCATCCATTCTTTATTCTACGGGAGCGATTACATCAGCCACTATTGGACCCCCTTCATCACGTCGTCCGCCGCTCTCACCCGGCACTACAGGCGCTGGTAATTGCGTAGGCGGGGTGGTGGTGTCCATAGCTGCTTGTTGATGTGTGGTTATTGGTGTGCTCTCGGCCGGCTCCAGACGAAGAAGATTCTTCGGCCATAACAGCACCCAACCCTTGCAGCTTCCAATCCGTGACGGGGTCTCGTCGTCCTCTCCCCCTAGCCATACTGGAGGAGGCAAATCCTCGTGCCCCGATTTCACACTCGACAAGGTAACCCTGAAGTGCCCACCGGGCATCGGCTGGTCATAGAACGTGAGTTCCAAGGGCTTCGTTATCACCCCCTTTCCCACGTTCACCTTCTGGCCTTTGATCAAGTAGAGTACGGTGCATGGGGTTTCGTCGGCCTGCAAACACATGTCTGCGGCGTAAAACATCCGAAAGGCAACGAAAATGGAATATTCTAGATATATGTTGGTGCGACATGTAATTACCGTGAGGTTGTCGAGCTCAGCCAAAGACGAAGGCCCGCCTAGCGCGCCAGAGACTGAGGACGGGCTGCTATGAGCGGGTGCGGGTGCGGGTGCGGGTGCGGGAGCAGGCCCGGTTGTGTGAGCAGGTGATGGTGCGGTGGTGTTGTTCACCGAGTTGCTCCCGACGAAACTGGGCATGGGGAAATCATGTACCGTCTTGTCTGGATTTTCCTTCGTCCAGTTGATGATAGCCGGGATCAAGTTAGTAGCGAAATCATTTCTGCAGGCATGTACAGCTGTGTCGACTGCCTGCTGTAGCAACTCATTTATCTCCGCGGCTGCTTTTTCCGCGTCCTCAGCTGCTTTTTTCTCGAACGCAAGCTTCACCTTCTCGTTGATGTCCGTCTGACTAAACTTCTTTTTCTGCTTCTTGGCCTTCGGGCCCTCGTTGTAAAACACCTTCCACGTGGCGCCGTCTCCGGCGCCATGCACACGTCCATATTGCGGCCACTGGCCCAAAGGGAGTCCCTTATGTTCGTTCAAGGCCCGGTTGAGAGGGGTGTCCCACTTGGGCCTCATCGGCGAAGAAGGGCTTTCGGCTGCAAGCTAGTGTTGCTTCTCCTGCAGAAGGAACGTGAACCGTTTACGAATGTGCAGTCGACTTGATCAGAAGCTAAATGTAAGGTGGTAAAAGAATAATTACCAGTATTCTAACCAATTTCCTCGTGATCTGGTCCATGTAAAAAACTTTCTTTTCCTTGTCCCACTTGTAGCGGGCCCTGATGAAGTCACGCTCCAAGGGGTTGGTGAACTTCGCGAAGGGGTCTGGGACACCCGCGGCTTCACGTTCCGCGTCCTCCTTATCCCATATGGGCCTTTTGCCAAGGTAGCCACGACTTCCGAGGTGATGCTTCCCCGTGTTCCTTTGCTGAAGGCTCTTGAATTTCGCAGCCTTAGCCTTGGCTGCCTCGGTAGCGCAAGTGTCCTTGAACTTTTCGAACTCCTCTTCCGTAAGTGTCGGATTTTCCTCCAGAATCTTGGACAGGGGTTCCTCAGCCTCAATAGCTCGTTTCACCCTCCCTTTCCAGGAGACCAAATCATTGCTGAACATGCCCAGGGCATGACTGTTAATCTTTTTCATCTTCTTATCATCCCACGGGTGTTCTATGGCGTCATCCCGGTCGGGGAACTTGAATCTCTTGTGCAGCTTCGTCAGGAGCAACTGCATCAAATGTTCTTTACCCCTTATGTCATCGTCGTTGATGCTCGCGCATTCCCGTAGGATGCATCCTACTTGGTTCCCATAGCACTTGCGAGGTTCTTCCGGCTCTAATGGCTCAAACTTGCCAGGGGCCATCTTTGTGATCACCAGTCGTCCGATGCCGAGTTGTTTAGGTTTTCGTATCCTCTGCTTCTTCTGCTTCTTCTTTTCGTTAGCGGCATCGGCGCCGGTACCTTCCCCGCCGGTATCTTCCCCGCCGGTACCTTCCCCGCCGGTCTCGGCGCCGCCATCGGTGATGGCGCCGTCGGTGTCGATGTCGGCGTCATTATCATCATCTAGGCCGACCTACAAACCTTGACTGTGCTTAGCAGACAAAAGGTCGAGGTACTGTTGTTCACCCTCATAATCCATCTCGTCTGCATCTTGGTCAGAAGGCCCGGTTTCTTCGTTGTTCGACATGTTTCCTATGATTAAGTCTCCTCGTTTAATTCTAAAACTATAAAAAATGAGAAATGACATAAAAAAAGATCTATGTTTGCCGGAATGCCATTTCCCAGCAAATCCCGGCACTCGATATGCCTACTTTCTAGCACAAGTCATGCCAAAATTCACGGAAAATTTCGGCATGACCTTTGCTAAAAAGTGGACATATCGAGCGCCTGAAATTCACCGGAACGGAAATGAATCAACATTCCAGCGAAACATAGGCCACTCGGATCATTTACCCTGCACATAATCATCATTTTTCAAATATGACATGTCCAAAACATCACATGTCCAAATATGACATGTCCAAATTCCAAATATGACATGTCCAAATCACATGTCCACATATCACATGTATACAAAATAGGAACATATAGATTACATCATTTGACCCATGCATAACGGTTAAGTGTGTATACAAAATAGGAACATATAGATTACATCGTTTGACCCATGCATAACGGTTAAGTGTGTACACAAAATAGGAACATATAGATTACATCATTTGACCCATGCATAACGGTTAAGTGTGTACACAAAATAGGAACATATAGATTACATCATTTGATCCATGCATAACGGTTAAGTGTGTACACAAAATAGGAACATATAGATTACATCATTTGACCGATAACGGTTCCTCAGCGTCGACGTTTTCGTTTTTGAGTGAGCTTCTTTCCCTTCTTGTTCGTTGAAGAATAATTGAGCCCCTCATTGTGACTTTTCCTTTTCCATGGAGTACAATCTTTCTTAGGTAATGTAGTATTGATTCTTCTTTTGACGTATACTTCATCCTCATCGTCATCTTCCCTCACTGGGTTGCCATACTGGTCGTAGTCTTCCTCGTTGGTGACTCCATCCATTCCAATGATGTTCCTTTTGCCTCTCCTCACGACAACACGGCTAGGATTGCACGGGTCGGTTACGAAGAAGCATTGTGTCACGTGCTTAGCGTGTACCCATGGCTCGTTTTTTGCGATAGCGTTCACGGTACCGCTCTTGGCGTCGGGTATAGTCATGGTAGTGAAATACCGGTTTTCTCTTTCGACATTCTTAGCCCATCTGACACGGAACATCGTCGCGTTGTGCAGTCCAGAGTAGTCAAGCTCCCAGATCTCCTTGACCCTTCCGTAAAATCTCTCAGTTGCGCCATTGTCGCTGTCGGTCATGCATACCATCGTCACCCCTGAGTTCTGATCATCACTGTCCATATCTTTGGCCTCCGTGTAGAACGTGTATCCGTTGATATCGTATGCCTGATAGGTGACGAGGTTGGGCGAGGGGCCATGTGCTAAGGCGTATATGAGCAATCTGTCCTTAGAGCCCTCTTCCGGGGGATTAGCAATAATATGCTCTTTGAACCAATGCAGGAAAGTGGAGTTGTGCTCTCTAGTAACTTCGGCGTCCGTCCTGCATACCCCCCGGTCACGATACTTCTTTGCGATAGTTTCTTTGTGCAGTGTCGCGAAAGGATCTACCTGGTGTAGGTGTTGTAGCACTACCAAGTTTGCTATGTCAAAGTCGTTGCGTTGATCTGAGTAGGCCACATGCATTTCCCTGCGACCGTTGGAGTGACCTTCTCCTTCGAGCCTCCCATCGTGCTTGTTAACGGGCAAACCAACACCAGGCGGCCGGTCTGCGCCATATAGAAAATTCTCGCAGAAAGAGATGCACTCTTGTGTCAGATAGCCCTGGATGATGCTTCCATCCGGACGGGACATGTTACGAACGAATCCTTTGATGATCCCATTCATCCTCTCAAACGGCATCATGTTGTGCAGGAATGACGGCCCCAGGTCTATTATGTCGTCCACAATATGGACACACAGATACACCATGACGTCAAAGAACGCGGGCGGGAAGTACATCTCAAGCTCATTTAGTATGACAACGATCTCTTCCTGTAGCCTTCGGAGCTGCTTCACACTGATCGACTTTCGAGAGATGACGTCGAAAACGTTGCAGACACCAATAAGCGTGTCACGGACGTGCTTGTCCATTATCCCTCTAAGGGCAACAGGTAGTATCTGCGTCATCATCACATGACAGTCATGGGACTTCATCGCGCTGAACCTTTTCTTCTTCGTGTCCAGATATCTGCTTATCTTGCCACAGTAACCGGAACTAACTTTGATTCTGGTAAGGCACTTGAAGAATTGATCGATCTCCGCCGGACTTAAGGTGAAGCAAGAAGGGGGGCAATAATCCTCTTCCTTTACTTTTTTTCCCTTCTTCTCCCGTGCCTCTGTCTCCGTCTCTGTCTCCTCTGACTTTTTACGGGGCGGCATGTGCAGATCTGCCCTGATCTCCAAATCTTGCAAGTCTTTTCTTGCCTTCGGCCCATCCTTGGTCTTATCCGGCATGTTCATCAGTGTCGCAAGCAAGCTCTCAAGGACATTCTTACAGATATGCATTTGATCAAGGCAATGTGGCGTGTCGAGTTTGTGCCAGTACTCCAAGTCCCAGAAAACAGACCTCGTCTTCCATACCTTCAGCAGCGGCTCCGGCGCCTGTTTCATCGTCTTTCCCGGCACGGGGCACTGTTCCCAGTTTTTCAATAGCTCATCGATTTCGGCGCCGCTCCGCTTACGTGGAGGTCCTCGATGCTCAGCCTCACCATTGAATAGATCTCCACGGTTTCCCCACGGGTCGTCCTTCTGGAGCCATCTTCGATGCCCCATGTACACGATTTTCCCAGACCCGCCATCTTTCCTTGACGTTAGCTGCTGAGACGTCGTATCATCCATGCACCACGTGCATCCGCAATATCCATGGCACACCTGTCCTGCGACATATCCGTAACCGAGATAGTCATGCACCGTCGTGATCAACGCGGCTCTCATATAGAAATAATCGCCTTTGCTGGCGTCCCATGTCTTGGCCGGTGTTTTCCATAACGTGTCTAACTCCTCTTTAAGTAGCCCCAGATACAGATTAATATTATTTCCCGGTTGTTTCGGCCCTTGAATCAGCATGCTCATGTGTATGTACTTCGACTTCATGCACAACCAGGGGGGAGGTTGTACATCCATACAAACACGGGCCATGTGCTATGGTTGATGTTCTGGTTGCCAAACGGATTCATGCCATCGGTACACGCGCCGAGCACGATGTTCCTTGCATCACATGCGAAATACCAATATTCGCCGTTGAACGCTCTCCATTGGCTTCCATCCACGACGTGTCTCAGCTTCGGATCATCTCCATCGTCGGGCTTATTCCTCTCCGCGTGCCAGCGCATGAGCTTTGCTTCCTTGGGATCTACGAAATACCGCTGGAGACGGGGAGTGATCGGTAAGTACCATACAACTTTCTGGGGACATTTCTTCCCGGCCTTCTTGTATCGAGAAGCATTGCACACCGGACAGCTTGTTTTTTCCGCGTGCTCCTTCTGATAAATTATGCAATCGTTGATGCATGCTTTGTATCTAACGTGTGGCAGATCAAGAGGGCACACGATCTTCTTGGCCTCATCCACACTAGTAGGACATAGATTCCCCGCGGGAAGAATATCCTTTAGGTACCTGAGAAGCTCATCGAGGCTAGTGTCGGTCCATTTGTTTTTAGCCTTCGTCTTTAGGAGTTCGAGCGTGAAAATCAAGCGGGTCACCTCGGGATTGCAACCATGATACAATGGAGTGTTCGAGTCTACCACCAGTTGCTGCAGCTTGGCCTCCTCTCTAGAAGCAGCTCTCTCAGTACTTGTCTCCTTACGAAGCAGTGCTTGAACATGAGGGTCTCGCACGATTGAACTTAGTATCGACGAATTCTGCGGCGTGGAGTCCACGTTTTCTCTGCCGCCATGTCCGGCCCCTTCTCCGCCGCCATGTCCGGCGCCCTCTTCCCTGCCGCCATGTCCGGCCCCTTCTCCGCCGCCATGTCCGGCCTCTTCTCCGCCGCCATTATCGATCATCTCTTAGTCTTGCCCCGTGTCGTCATTGCCTGCCCCGTCGGCGTCCTCAACATCATCATCCTCATCTTCAATTATCCACCGAGTATAGCCATCCATGAAACCGGTCATGAGCAGGTGCGCCATCACACGACCATCGTCATAGGGGTCGAGCCAAGCTCGTCCTTTGCATCTTCGACACGGACATAAAACCTCTGTCAGGTTATTTTCTTTCATGTCCTGCACCGCCGACCGCAACCACCTGTCCACCACCGTTCCACTGACCATCATGAACGCCTGCACGGTAATAATAAACAAATTGATTATAAAAATGCATGCATGCATCAAAGTCATACAAAAATTCGGCATGACCTTCCCTAAAAATAGGACATATAGAGTTTGCCCGGAATTCGCCGAAACGGAAATAAATCGACATTTCCGCAAAACATAGGCAACTCACAAGCACAATTTGGCGGAAACTCATGCCACACACACAATTTCCATCATATCGCCCGATTATGTCATATCACACACATACACATATTTCCATTCTTGCAAAAGCATAAATCTTTAATCACCTATCTCGAGATCGAACACGGTGATAGATCTAGTTAGGGAGGTACATAGGTCACTTCACTAAATGCTAGCTAGATCTACCTAGCTTGCTAATTTGGGAGGAGACAAGTTCAACTAGTGGAGGGGGAAGGAAAAAGAGAAAGGAGATGCATTATGGAGGTTGGTGTAGTTAGGTAGGAGTAATAAAGAGAGAGAAAGATAGGTAGAAGAAGGAGAGTAATGGGGGGAGAAGTAGTGAGGAAGAAGCAAAGTGAGGGAGAGAGGAGGTGGGAGCTAGGGGAAAGTGAGGAATAGAGGAGGGGAGGGGAGAGGGGAGGAAAAAGGTGGTATGGCTGCGGCTTAGCAGTAGCGCTGGGAGAAAAACATGTTGCTGCTAATAATATAGCAGTAGCGCGTCTTTGTCACACGCGCTACTGCTAAGCGGGGCCCGCCATGTGGCCAGTTTCAGAATTAGCAGTAGCGACATGAAAAGAAAGCGCGCTACTACTATCACGTTAGCAGCAGCGCGGTTATTTTAAGCGCGCAACTGCTAAACCTAGCGTGGCGGGAACAGTCGGTCAATTGTAGTAGCAGCGCGGTTCTACCGAGCCGCGCTGCTGCTAAGTTTATAGCAGTAGCACCTGTATTAAGACCGCGCTACTACTAAGTAGCAGTAGCGCTCCGTCCTGTCCCGCGCTGCTGATAAGATTCTATGTATAAGGTTTTCCCTAGTAGTGATTGCAGAGCAGACCTCTAGGTCTTTCCAATAGGGTAGGTCCCAAAATATAGATTTCTTCTTCCACATGGGTGCGCGTCCCGCATCGTCAGTCGGAACAGATAGTCCGCCAGGACCCTTTCCAAATATTACTTGTAAATCATTGACCATATCAAGTATGTGATCACCAGTACGGAGGGTGGGCTTCTTCCGGTGATCTGCCTCACCTTTGAAATGTTTTCCTTTCTTTCGACATTGATGGTTGGTCGGAAGAAATTGATGATGCCCCAGGTACACATTCTTCCTGCATTTGTCCAAATATATACTGTCGGTGTCATCTAAACAGTGTGTGCATGCGTGGTATCCCTTGTTTGTCTGTCCTGAAAGGTTACTGAGAGCAGGCCAATCGTTGATGGTTACAAACAGCAACGCATGTAGGTCAAATTCCTCCTGTTCATTCTCATCCCACACACGTACACCTCTTCCATTCCATAGCTATAAAAGTTCATCAACTAATGGCCTTAGGTACACATCAATTTCATTGCCGGGTTGCTTAGGGCCTTGGATGAGCACTGGCATCATAATGAACTTCCGCTTCATGCACAACCAAGGAGGAAGGTTATACATACATAGAGTCACAGGCCATGTGCTATGCTTGCTGCTCTGATCCCCAAAAGGATTAACGCCGTCTGCACTTAAACCAAACCATACGTTCCTTGGGTCATCTGTAAAGTCGCTCCACTTTCTCTCGATCTTTCTCCACTACGACCCATCAGCGGGTGCTCTCAACTTCCCGTCTTTCTTACGGTCTTTTATGTGCCATTGCATCAACTCGGCATGCTTTTTGTTTCTGAACAGACGTTTCAACCGTGGTATTATAGGAGCATACCACATCACCTTGGCAGGAACCCTCTTCCCGGTGCGCTGGCCCTCAACATCACCAGGGTCATCTCTTCTGATCTTATACCGCAATGCACCGCATACCGGGCATGCATTCAAATCCTCGTACGCACCGCGGTAGAGGATGCAGTCATTAGGGCATGCATGTATCTTCTGCACCTCCAATCCAAGAGGGCATAGAACCTTCTTTGCTTCGTACGTACTGCCGGGCAATTCGTTATCTTTTGGAAGCTTCTTCTTCATTATTTTCAGTAGCGAACTAAATCCCTTGTCAGATACATCATTGTCTGCCTTCCATTGCAGCAATTCCAGTGTGGTACCGAGCTTTCTATTGTCATCTTCGCAATTTGGGTACAACCCTTTTTTGTGATCCTCTAACATGCGATCGAACTTCAACTTCTCCCTTTCAATTTCGCATTCTCTCTGTGCATCAACAATGACCCAGCGAAGATCATCATCGGGCACATCGTCTGGTTCCTCTTGATCTTCAGCTTCCCTCATTGCAGCATCACCGTATTCAGGGGGCGGGTAGTTGTCATCATCCTCTTCTTCTTCGTTGTCTTCCATCATAACCCCTCTTTCTCTGTGCTTGGTCCAAACATTATAGTGTGGCATAAAACCCTTCTCAAGCAGGTGGAAGTGAAGGGTTTTAGAGTTGGAGAAAGCCTTCGTATTCTCACAGACAGTACATGGACAATGCATAAAACCATTCTGCTTGTTTGCCTCAGCCGCTTCGAGAAAATTATGTAGGCCCTTAATATACTCGGAGGTGCGTCAGTCACCATACATCCATTGCCGGTTCATCTGCGTGCGTTATATAGTTCTCATTATTGAACAACATATAGCTCTCTAGAGCATCTAATTAAAACATACATTCAAACTATGTAAAAAATTTAAATGCAACAACAAATGCGATCATAACTGCAACTAAGGTACCAATTGATCCAATGGCATAATGATACCAAGCCTCAGTATGAATGGCATATTTTCTAATCTTTCTAATCTTCAAGCGCATTGCATCCATCTTGATCTTGTGATCGTCGACGACATCGGCAACATTCAACTCCAATTTCATCTTCTCCTCTTCAACTCTTTGTAATTTTTCTTTCAAGTAATTGTTTTCTTTTTCAACCAAATTTAACTACTCGACAAGAATTTCAATGTCGGTTGGAATTTCCGGTTCACATACCTCCTAGATTAAAAAATCTATGTCACGTTGGTCGGCATAATTGTCATAAACACTAAATAAAACAAATAGTTATAAAAGATAATATATACCACATCCGAATCATAGACAGGACGAGGGCCGACGGAGGCGGATACCAAAACCATCGCACTATATAATAACAAACAATAATAAAAGTAAGAAAATTACACAAGTATGTATCTAAATCATACAAGTAAGGACTTTTTTCTTTTAGAAAGAAAATAAGAAGAAGAGGCTAACCACGGTGGTGCCGGCACCGAGATCGGCGCGGGCGATCGACGGCGGTGAGGACGGGGACGGGACAGGACGGACCGCCATACCTAGACAAGTCTTGAGGAAAATGGAGCTTGGACAAGGAGCTTCGAGAGGAGAAAGCTTAAGTGTGGCTCGGGCATTTCATCGAACACCTCATGTGCATGGGACGTGAGCTAGAGCACCACAAAGCTCTGTCCACTGCTCTGCTCGCGAGCAGGGGGTATATCCCTTTGGTCCCGGTTTGTGGCTGGAACCGGGACTAAAGGACCCCATTTGGTCCCGGTTCCAGCCACAAACCGAGACCAATGGTTGTGGGCCAGGAGCGAGGCCCATTGGACCTGGTTCGTATCTGGAACCGGGACCAAAGGGGTCAGACGAACCGGGACCAATGGCCCACGAGGCCCGGCCGACGCCCTGGCCTCACGAACCGGGACCGATGCCCCCATGGGTCCCGGTTCATGAGTGAACCGGGATTAATGGGCTTTTCACGGCTGGACCAAAGCCCTGTTTTCTACTAGTGATGAGAGATGCCGCTAGGGAAAACTATGGCCCCTGGGTCTATTCACTTATATATTTACAAACGCTACAATTACATTGCTGCCTTTATTTATCTTTTATTTTATTTTGCAATTTATATTTGTCAACAATTATCTACACAACTCATTTGCTTGCAAATAACGAGATCAAGGGGATTGACAACCCTCTTGCCCACGTTGGGTGCAAGTTGTTTGTTCATTTGTGTGCAACCGCTGAAGACGATTGATGATTGATATGTTGGGGAACGTTGCAAGGGAAACAAAAATTTTCCTACGCACACGCAAGATCTATCCATGGTGATGAGCATCTACGAGAGGGAGAGTGAATCTACATACCCTTGTCGATCGCTAAGCGGAAGCGTTAAGAAACGCGGTTGATGTAGTCGAACGTCTCCGCGATCCAAATCGCAAGTCATCCCTTGAACCGATCACGAACTAGTGCCGAACGGACGGCACCTCCGCGTTCAACACACGTATAGCTTGATGACGCCTTCACCTCCTCGATCCAGCGAGCGATGGTGAAGTAGTAGATGAGTTCCGGCAGCACGACGGCGTGGTGATGATGGTGAGGAACAATCTTTGCAGGGCTTCGCCAAGCACTACGGAGATTATGACGGGAGGAACTAGAGGGCTAGGGTTGCCGGCACACGGCTTGGGAAATCCTGATGTGTCCCGTGTGCTAGCCCTGCCCCTCTATTTATATGTTGAGCCCTGGGGTCTAAACTTGGAGAGAAAACCTCCACAAGGTCGGTTTTGCCCGCACAAGGTCGGTTTGGCCCGCACGGAAAGAGTCCAACTCGGATCCCTGCAGTACCGCGCACAAGCGGTAGTACCGCTTGAGCGGTAGTACCGCTTCACACAAGCGGTAGTACCGCTTACGCGGTAGTACTGCCTTACCAGCGGTAGTACCGCTTAAGGCAGCAGCAAAACTTCCTTTTGCACTTTCCAATACCTCGTGGGTTTTACCCCTTTGGCCCATATAAAGTGTTGCTGCACCCGAACACTTCGGTAAACATCCGGAACCCCTTCCGGTGAATTCCGAAACCCTTCCGGAGATCAAAACACTATTATCACATATATCAATCTTTACCTCCGGACTCTTCCGGAGATCCTCGTCATGTCCGGGATCTTATCCGAGACTCCGAACAACCTTCGGTCACCAACACAATAACTCAACTATACTAATCGTCACCAAACGTTAAGTGTGTAGACCCTGCGGGTTCGAGAACTATGTAGACATGACCGAGACACCTCTATGGTCAATAACCAATAGCGGGACCTGGATGCCCATATTGGTTCCTACACATTCTACGAAGATCTATATCGGTCGAACCTCTATGTCAAGGATTCAGTTAATCCCGTATGTTGTTCCCTTTGTTCTTCGGTATGTTACTTGCCCGAGATTCGATCGTCGGTATCTCTATACCTAGTTCAATCTCGTTACCGGCAAGTCTCTTTACTCGTTCCGTAATACAAGATCCCGTGGCTAACACCTTAGTCACATTGCTTGCAAGGCTTATAGTGATGTTGTATTACCGAGTGGGCCCTAAGATACCTCTCCGTCACACGGAGTAACAAATCCCAGTCTTGATCCATGCCCACTCAACAGACACCCTCGGAGATACCTGTAGAGCATCTTTATAGTCACCCAGTTACGTTGTGACGTTTGATACACACAAGGCATTCCTCCGGTGTCAGTGAGTTGCATGATCTCATGGTCATAGGAACAGATACTTGACATGCAGAAAACTATAGCAATAAACTGACACGATCATATGCTATGTTTATAGTTTGGGTCTTATCCATCACATCATTCTCCTAATGATGTGATCCCGTTATCAAATGACATCTCATGTCTATGGCAAGGAAACCTTGACCATCTTTGATCAACGAGCTAGTCTATTAGAGGCATACTAGGGACACAGTGTTGTCTATGTACCCACACATGTATTTGAGTTTCCAATCAATACAATTATAGCATGGATAATAAACGATTATCATGAACAAGGAAATATAATAATAACCATTTTATTATTGCCTCTAGGGCATATTTCCAACATGCTCCCACTTGCACTAGAGTCAATAATCTAGCTCACATCACTATGTGATTTACATTGTAATGAATCTAACACCCATACAGTTCTGGTGTTGATCATGTTTAGCCCTTGGAAGAGGTTTAGTCATCGGATCAGCAACATTCAAATCCGTGTGCACTTTGCAAATATTTATGTCGTCCTCCTTGATGTAATCTCGGATGGAATTGAAACGTCGCTTTATGTGTCTGGTCCTCTTGTGAAACCTGGGTTCCTTGGCTAGAGCAATGGCACCAGTGTTGTCACAGAACAGAGTCATTGGGTTTAGTGCACTAGGCACTACTCCAAGATCTGTCATGAACTCCTTCATCCAGACACCTTCCATCACCGCCTCCGAGGCAGCGATGTACTCCGCTTCGCATGTAGAATCAGCTATAACGCTTTGCTTGGAACTGCACCAGCTAACCGCACCCCCATTGAGAATAAATACGTATCCGGTTTGCGACTTAGAGTCATCCGGATCAGTGTCAAAGCTTGCATCGACGTAACCCTTTACGACGAGCTCTTGATCACCTCCATAAATGAGAAACATGTCCTTAGTCCTTTTCAGGTACTTCAGGATATTCTTGACCGCCGTCCAGTGTTCCATTCCTGGATCACTTTGAAACCTTCCGTCCATACTTATGGCAAGGCTGACATCGGGTCTTGTGCACAGCATTGCATACATGATAGAGCCTATGGCTGAAGCATAGGGGACGACACTCATCTTTTCTCTATCTTCTGCAGTCACTGGGCATTGAGTCTTACTCAACTTCACACCTTGCAATACAGGCAAGAACCCCTTCTTGGACTGATCCATTTTGAACTTCTTCAAAACTTTGTCAAGGTATGTGCTCTGTGAAAGTCCTATTAAGCGTCTCGATCTATCTCTATAGATCTTGATGCCTAATATGAAAGCAGCTTCTCCTAGGTCCTTTATTGAAAAACTCTTGTTCAAATTTTCCTTCACGCTTTCCAACATTTCTATATTGTTTTCAATCAGCAATATGTCATCCACATATAATATTAGAAACGCTATAGAGCTCCCACTCACTTTCTTGTAAATACAAGCTTCTCCGTAAACTTGTATAAACCCAAACGCTTTGATCACCTCATCAAAGCGAAGATTCCAACTCCGAGATGCTTGCACCAGTCCATAAATGGATCGCTGGAGTTTGCAAACTTTGTCAGCATTCTCTGGATCGACAAAACCTTTTGGTTGCATCATATACAATTCTTCCTTAAGGAAACCGTTAAGGAATGCTGTTTTGACATCCATCTGCCAAATTTCATAATCGAAAAAGGCAGCTATTGCTAACATGATTCTGACAGACTTAAGCATCGCTACGGGTGAGAAGGTCTCATCGTAGTCAACTCCTTGAACTTGTGAAAAACCCTTTGCCACAAGTCGAGCTTTATAGACGGTGACATTACCGTCCGCGTCCGTCTTCCTCTTAAAGATCAATTTGTTCTGAATGACCTTACGCCCTTCAGGTAATACTTCCAAAGCCCATACTTTGTTTTCATACATGGATCCCATCTCGGATTTCATGGCCTCTAACCATTTCTCGGAATCCAGGCCCACCATCGCTTCTCCATAGCTCGTAGGTTCATCGTTGTCCAACAACATGACCTCTAAGACAGGGTTGCCGTACCACTCAGGAGCAGTACGCGTCCTTGTCGACCTACGAGGTTCGATAGCAACTTGATCCGAAGCTTCATGATCATCATCATTAACTTCCTCTTCAACTGATGTAGGCTCTACAAAAACATCTTTCTGCGCTGCGCTACTCTCTGGTTGAAGTAAAGGTTCAATAACCTCATCAAGTTCTATCTTCCTCCCACTCAATTCTTTCGAGAGAAACTCTTTCTCAAGAAATGTTCCATTTTTAGCGACAAACACTTTGCCTTCGGATCTGAGATAAAAGGTATACCCAACTGTCTCTTTTGGGTATCCTATGAAGACGCATTTCTCCGCTTTGGGTTCCAGCTTTTCAGGCTGAAACTTTTTGACATAAGCATCACATCCCCAAACTTTAAGAAACGACATCTTTGGCTTCTTGCGAAACCATAGTTCATATGGCGTCGTCTCAACGGATTTCGATGGTGCCCTATTTAAAGTGAATGCAGCTGTCTCTAATGCATAACCCCAAAATGATAGTGGCAAATCGGCAAGAGACATCATAGATCGCACCATATCCAATAAGGTTCGATTACGACGTTCGGACACACCATTACGCTGTGGTGTTCCAGGCGGTGTCAATTGTGAAACAATTCCACACTGTCTTAAGTGATTGCCAAACTCATAACTCAGATATTCTCCTCCTCGATCAGATCGTAGGAATTTAATCTTCTTGTTACGATGATTCTCAACTTCACTCTGAAATTGCTTGAACTTTTCAAACGTTTTAGACTTGTGTTTCATTAAGTAAATATACCCATATCTACTTAAGTCATCAGTGAAGGTGAGAAAGTAACGATAACCACCGCGCGCCTCAATGCTCATCGGACCGCACACATCAGTATGTATGATTTCCAACAAGTCACTTGCCCGTTCCATTGTACCAGAGAACGGCGTCTTAGTCATCTTGCCCATGAGGCATGGCTCACATGTGTCAAGTGATTCAAAATCAAGTGACTCCAAAAGTCCATCAGCATGGAGCTTCTTCTTGCGTTTTACGCCAATATGACCTAAACGGCAGTGCCACAAGAAAGTGGTATTATCATTATCAATTCTACATCTTTTGGCATCAATGTTATGAACATGTGTATCATCACTATCGAGATTCAACAAGAATAAACCCCTCACATTGGGTGCATGACCATAAAAGATATTACTCATATAAATAGAACAACCATTATTCTCAGATTTAAATGAGTAACCGTCTCGCAATAAACAAGATCCAGATATAATGTTCATGCTTAACGCAGGCACTAAATAACAATTATTCAGGTTCATCACTAATCCCGATGGTAATCGAAGAGCGAGCGTGCCGACGGCAATCACATCAACCTTGGAACCATTTCCCACGCGCATCGTCACTTCGTCCTTTGCCAGCCTCCGTCTATTCCGCAGTTCCTGTTTTGAGTTACAAATGTGAGCAACCGCACCGGTATCAAATACCCAGGCACTACAACAAGAGTTGGTAAGGTACACATCAATAACATGTATATCATATATACCTTGTTTGTTGTTGGCCGCCTTCTTGTCAGCCAAATACTTGGGGCAGTTCCGCTTCCAGTGACCAGTTCCCTTGCAATGAAAGCACTCAGTTTCAGGCTTGGGTCCAGCCTTGGGTTTCTTCACGGGAGGGGCAACTGCTTTGCCACTCTTCTTGGAGTTACCCTTCTTACCCTTGCCATTCTTCTTGAAACTAGTGGTTTTATTGACCATCAACACTTGATGCTCCTTCTGAATTTCAGACTCAGCGACTTTCAACATCGCAAACAGCTCGGCGACTGACTTGTTCATCCCGTGCATGTTATAGTTCAACACGAAGCTCTTGTAGCTAGGCGGCAATGATTGAAGAACTCTGTCAGTGATAGCCTCTGGCGGAAGGGGCATCCCCAATTCAGCCAGACGGGTGGAGTACCCAGACATTCTAAGTATGTGATCACTGACAGACCCGTTCTCCTCCATCTTGCAAGCATAGAACTTATCGGAGGTCTCATACCTCTCGATCCGGGCATTCTTCTGAAAGATAAACTTCAACTCCTGGAACATATCATATGCTCCATGACGTTCAAAACGTCTTTGAAGTCCCAGTTCTAAGCCATACAACATTGCACATTGAACTATTGAGTAATCATCAGAACGAGCCTGCCAGCGTTCACAACGTCTGGAGACTCAACTGGAGCGGGTGGATCACCAAGCGGTGCATCAAGGACATAAGCCTTCTGGGAAGCCGTAAGGATAATCCTTAGATTACGGGCCCAGTCCACAAAGTTACTTCCATCATCTTTCAACTTAGCTTTCTCTAGGAACGCATTAAAATTCAGGGGTGCTACTGCGCGAGCCATGATCTACAACATAAATATTGCAAAGACAACTTAGACTATTGTTCAAGATAATGAGTTTAGTTAATCATATTACTTAAAAACTCCCACTAAAATTGGCATCCCTCCGGTCATTCGAGTGTCACATGATCCAAATCAACCAACTCAAGTCCGATCATCACGTGAGTTGAGGTGGTTTCAATGGTGAACATCTTCATGTTGATCATATCTACTATATGACTAATGTTCGACCTTTCAGTCTCTTGTGTTCCGAGGCCATGTCTGTACATGCTAGGCTCGTCAAGTTTAACCCGAGTGTTCCGCACGTGCAACACTGGCTTGCACCCGTTGTATGCGAACGTAGAGTCTATCACACCCGATCATCACGTGGTGTCTCGAAACGACGAACTTTCGCAACGGTGCACACTCGGGGAGAACACAATTTTATCTTGAAATTTAAGTGAGGGATCACCTTATAATGCTACCGTCGTCCTAAGCAAAATAAGATGCATAAAAGGATTAACATCACATGCAAATCATAAGTGACATGATATGGCCATGAACTTGTGCTTTTGATCTCCACCTTCAAAGCACCGGCATGATCTCCATCGTCACCGGGATAACACCATGATCTACATCATCTTGATCTCCATCAATGTGTCGCCATGAGGTTGTCGCGCCGACTGTTGCTTCCACGACTATTGCTAACTCATAGCGATAAAGTAAAGCAAAACATGATCATCTCTATGGCTCCTGCCAGTTGTCGTACTCATCGACATGCAAGTCGTGATATTCTATACAACACATGATCATCTCATACATCACATATATCTCATCATGTAATTGGCCATATCACATCACAACATACCCTGCAAAAATAAGTTAGACGTCCTCTAATTTGTTGTTGCAAGTTTTACGTGGCTGCTACGGGTATCTAGCAAGAACGATTCTTACCTACGCAAAAACCACAACGTGGTGTAGTGATTGCTTTTTGATCTTCTAAAAGAACCCTCTTCATTGAACCGATTCAACTAAAGTGAGAGAAACAGACACCCGCCAGTCACCTTTATGCAACAAGTGCACGTAGCGGTGAAACCAGTCTCGCGTAAGCGTACGCGTAATGTCGGTCCAGGCCGCTTCATCTCACAATACCACCAAATCAAGTATCAACTAGTAACGGCAAGCAATATGTATACACCCACGCCCACATCTCCTTTGTGTTCTACTCGAGATCTCATCTACGCATAGACCTAGCTCTGATACCACTGTTGGGGAACGTTGCAAGGGAAACAAAATTTTTCCTACGCACACGCAAGATCTATCCATGGTGATGAGCATCTACGAGAGGGAGAGTGAATCTACATACCCTTGTAGATCGCTAAGCGGAAGCGTTAAGAAACGCGGTTGATGTAGTCGAACGTCTCCGCGATCCAAATCGCAAGTCGTCCCTCGAACCGATCACGAACTAGTGCCGAACGGACGGCACCTCCGCGTTCAACACACGTATAGCTTGATGACGCCTTCACCTCCTCGATCCAGCGAGCGATGGTGAAGTAGTAGATGAGTTCCGGCAGCACGACGGCGTGGTGATGATGGTGAGGAACAATCTCTGCAGGTCTTCGCCAAGCACTACGGAGATTATGACGGGAGGAACTAGAGGGCTAGGGTTGCCGGCACACGGCTTGGGAAATCCTGATGTGTCCCGTGTGCTAGCCCTGCCCCTCTATTTATATGTTGAGCCCTGGGGTCTAAACTTGGAGAGAAAACCTCCACAAGGTCGGTTTTGTCCGCACAATGTCGGTTTGGCCCGCACGGAAAGAGTCCAACTCGGATCCCTGCAGTACCACGCACAAGCGGTAGTACCGCTCGTGAGCGGTAGTACCGCTTGAGCGGTAGTACCGCTTCACACAAGCGGTAGTACCGCTTACGCGGTAGTACTGCCTTACCAGCGGTAGTACCGCTTAAGGCAGGAGCAAAACTTCCTTTTGCACTTTCCAATACCTCGTGGGTTTTACCCCTTTGGCCCATATAAAGTGTTGCTGCACCCGAACACTTCGGTAAACATCCGGAACCCCTTCCGGTGAATTCCGAAACCCTTCCGGAGATCAAAACACTATTATCACATATATCAATCTTTACCTCTGGACTCTTCCGGAGATCCTCGTCATGTCCGGGATCTTATCCGAGACTCCGAACAACCTTCGGTCACCAACACAATAACTCAACTATACTAATCGTCACCAAACGTTAAGTGTGTAGACCCTGCGGGTTCGAGAACTATGTAGACATGACCGAGACACCTCTACGGTCAATAACCAATAGCGGGACCTGGATGCCCATATTGGTTCCTACACATTCTACGAAGATCTATATCGGTCGAACCTCTATGTCAAGGATTCAGTTAATCCCGTATGTTGTTCCCTTTGTTCTTCGGTATGTTACTTGCTCGAGATTCGATCGTCGGTATCTCTATACCTAGTTCAATCTCGTTACCGGCAAGTCTCTTTACTCGTTCCGTAATACAAGATCCCGTGGCTAACACCTTAGTCACATTGCTTGCAAGGCTTATAGTGATGTTGTATTACCGAGTGGGCCCTGAGATACCTCTCCGTCACACGGAGTAACAAATCCGAGTCTTGATCCATGCCCACTCAACAGACACCCTCGGAGATACCTGTAGAGCATCTTTATAGTCACCCAGTTACGTTGTGACGTTTGATACACACAAGGCATTCCTCCGGTGTCAGTGAGTTGCATGATCTCATGGTCATAGGAACAGATACTTGACATGCAGAAAACTATAGCAATAAACTGACACGATCATATGCTATGTTTATAGTTTGGGTCTTATCCATCACATCATTCTCCTAATGATGTGATCCCGTTATCAAATGACATCTCATGTCTATGGCTAGGAAACCTTGACCATCTTTGATCAACGAGCTAGTCTATTAGAGGCATACTAGGGACACAGTGTTGTCTATGTACCCACACATGTATTTGAGTTTCCAATCAATACAATTATAGCATGGATAATAAACGATTATCATGAACAAGGAAATATAATAATAACCATTTTATTATTGCCTCTAGGGCATATTTCCAACATGATATTCCTATTGGTTCGATAAACCTTGGTTTCATAACTAAGGGAAATACTTACCCACTTTGTGCTGCAATTACCCATTCCTCTTCACGGAAAACCCAACGCAGATCACAAGTATCAGTGCTCCTAATGCTAATTACTATCGTATGCATGTTTTTCGTGCCTTGGTTAAAAATGTGGTTTTTTACATTGGTTATACCGGTCCTACATACACTTGGTGAGGAAGAGAACATATTTCTTCTCCTACTTATCAGAGACTGGATCGATGCTTAATTAATCCTGAATATTGTGTTATTTTCCAAACACTAAAGTTCTTAACCTACCAATTATTCACAGTGATCATGCTCCGGTTCTTATTTCCACGGAAGGTACTTTTTGTAAGCCAAAGCAATCGTTTAAATTTTAAAACTGGTGGCTCCATGAGAAGGATTTTCAAATTCATGCGAGAACAGCCTGGAACAGTTCTAGGACGCTCCTTTTTCTGTTCGTACTCGCTCCCTTGCAGGTTCTCTCAAGAAATGGTGTAGGAAGAAGAAACCCATACGACAAGAATTGAAGGCTATCGAAGAGTAGATCAATCAAATTCAACAGAAGCCATTACAACAACAAGATCATGCTTTGGAATCCCAACTCGCAATAAGGTATGAAGAAAACCTTTGAAAGCTTACTCAATTTTACAAATAGAGGTCTGATACGTCTCTGATACGTCTCCAACGTATCTATAATTTTTGCTTGTTCCATGCTATTATATTATCATTCTTGGATGTTTTACAATCATTTTACTACAACTTTATATTATTTTTGGGACTAACCTATTAACCTAGAGCCCAGTGCCAGTTCCTGTTTTTTTCGTGTTTTTGAGTTTTACAGAAAAGGAATATCAAACGGAGTCCAAACGGAATAAAAATTTACGGTGATTTTTTATGGACCAGAAGAGACCCACAAGGCATCGGAGTTGGGCCAGAAGAGCCACGAGGAGATCACAAGCCACAGGGGCGCCCCCCCCCTAGGGCGCGCCCCGTGGCTTGTCACTCCCTCGTGGCCCCCCAGGACTTGTTTCCGCCGCCACAAATTCCTATAAATATAGAAACCTCCGAAAATAAACCTAGATCGGGAGTTCCGCTGCCGCAAGCCTCCAGAGCCACGAAAAACCAATCGGGAGCCCGTTCCGGCACCCTACCGGAGGGGGAAACCATCACCGGAGGTCATCTTCATCATCCCGACGCTCTCCATGACGAGGAGGGAGTAGTTCACCCTCGGGGCTGAGGGTATGTACCAGTAGCTATGTGTTTGGTCTCTCTCTCTCTCGTGTTCTTGAAATGGCACGATCTTGATGTACCGCGAGCTTTATTAATATAGATGAATCATATGGAGTGTTTCCCCTCTCTATCTAGTTGTGATGAATTGAGTTTTCCCTTTGAAGTTTACTTATCGGATTGAGTCTTTAAGGATTTGAGAACACTTGATGTATGTCTTGCGATGGGATATCTGTGGTGACAATGGGATGTTCTATTGATCCACTTGATGTATGTTTTGGTGATCAACTTGCGGGTTTCGCGACCATGGGAATCTATGCATCGGGGTTGGCACACGTTTTCGTCTTGACTCTCCGGTAGAAACTTTGGGGCACTCTTTGAAGTTCTTTGTGTTGGATTGAATAGATGAATCTGAAATTATGTGATGCATATCGTATAATCAAACCCACGTGTACTCGAGGTGACATTGGGGTATCTAGGTGACATTAGGGTTTTGGTTGATGTGTATCTTAAGGTGTTATTTTAGTACGAACTCTAGGGCTGTTCGTGACACTTATAGGGATAGCTCACAAGATTGATCGGAAAAGATAACTTTGAGGTGGTTTCGTACCCTACAATAATTTATTCGTTTGTTCTCCGCTATTTGTGACTTTGGAGTGAACTCTTTGTCGCACGTGAGGGATTTATATATGATTCAACTATGTTAGTATTGTTGAGAGAACTTGCACTTGTGAAAGTATGAACCCTAGGCCTTGTTTCCAAGCATTGCAATACCGTTTTTGCTCACTTTTGTTACTTGCTACCTTGTTGTTTTTATATTTTCAGATTACAAAAACCTATATCTACCATCCATATTGCACTTGTATCACCATCTCTTCGCCGAACTAGTGCACCTATACAATTTGCCATTGTATTGGGTGTGTTGGGGACACAAGAGACTCTTTGTTATTTGGTTGCAGGGTTGTTTGAGAGAGACTATCTTCATCCTACGCCTCCCACGGATTGATAAACCTTAGGTCATCCACTTGAGGGAAATTTGCTACTGTCCTACAAAACTCTGCGCTTGGACGCCCAACACGAGTCTACAAGAAGAAGGTTGCGTAGTAGACATCAGTCTCCAATGTATTTATAATTTATGAAGTATTCATGCTATATTTACATGAGTTTTATATGGTTTTTGTGCACTTTTATATTAATTCCATGAACTAACATATGCATCTGGTACCCGGTGCCAGTTGCTGTTTTTTGCATGTTTTTGGTTTTCCAGAAAATCCATACCAAACGAAGTCCAAACACGACAAAACTTTTTGACGATTTTTCTGGAAGGGAATAGACCTAGGAAGCTTTGGGGGAGTACCAGAACACCCACAGTCCCCCTACAAGGCAGGGGGCGTGCCCAGGTTCCTTGTGGGCCGCCTGTGACCCATGTTGGTGTGATTTCGACGCTAAAAATTCTTATATATTTGAGAACCCCAGAAAGTTAACCTAGAACTTTTACTCTGCAGCCGCAAGCCTCTATAGCGAAGCGATGTCATCCGAAGCCCTTTTTCGACACCCTGCCGGAGGGAGGAAGCTATCACTGGAGACCATCTTCATCATCCCCATGGCCTCCATGACGAGGAGAGAGTAGTTCACCCTCGGGGCTGACGATATGTACCAGTAGCTATCTCTCTCTCTCCCTCTTTCTCTCGTGTTCTTGATTTGGCATGATCTTGATGTACCATGAGCTTTGTTAATATAGTTGGATCGTGTGATGTTCTTCCCTCTATATCTTTGTTGTGATGAATCGAGTCTTGCTCTTTGAAGTTCTTTGTGTTAGATTGATGCATATCGAATAATTAACTCGTGGATACTCGTGGTGATATTGGGGTATCTAGGTGACATTACAGTTGATTGATGTGTATCATATGGTGTTATCGTAGTAAGATCTCTAGAACTATTCGTGACACATTAGGGTGGTTCGATAGATTGATTGGAAATATAAGTTTGAGGTGGTTTTTCTACCTACATCAATCTTGTCTTGTGTTCTCCGCTATTTATAAGAACTTCGGAGTGATTATTTATTGCACATTGAGGGACGACTGTGTGATTCAATTATGTTAGTGATGTTGAGAGATTGCACTAATGAAAGTATGAACCCTAGGCCTTGTATTCAAGCATTGATGTATCGTTTTGCTCACTTGCTACCTTGTTGTTTTTATTATTTCATATTACAAAAACCTATATCTACCATCCATACTGCACTTGTATACAATTTACCATTATATTGGGTGTGTTTGGGACACAAGACATTGCTTATATTTGATTAAAAAATTGTTTGAGAGAGACCATCTTCATCCTACACCTCCCATGGACTGATAAACCTTAGGTCATCCACTTGAGAGAAATTTGATGTTATCCTACAAAACTTTGCACTTGGGGGCCCAACAAAGTCTACAATAATAAAGTTGCATAGTAGACATCAAGGTCTAAAAAACATTGGGCCCGATGATGATAGAAATACAAGTTACTTTTAGCATGCTATTATTAAAAGGAGGAAAAGAAACACTATTGTGTCCAAAAAAGATGAGAATGACATTGTTTATTTTAAGCCTGACCAAATACCCAATACATTTGTTAACTATTTCAGATAAATTTTTGCTTCCCCTAATCAATTATCCGGCAGACCATATCTTGATATTAATCCTCCTGACTCTTCCAATGATTTCACATACTCCATTCTAGATAAACATGAGATATTGCAGGTCCTCAAGGAAATGAAATCGAATGCTTCCCCATGTCCGGATGGATTCAGTGTAGAGTTTTACATTGCGACTTGGAATTGGATTGGGGATGATGTCACCTCTTTGGTAAGGATTTTTTATCAAACTGCCATTATTCCTGCTAACATTAGTGATACTAATATTGTTCTTATACCTAAAAAACTTTTGCCTCATGTTCCCACAGATTATAGGCCCATACGTTTGTGTAATGTCATCTACAAGATAATTGATAAAACTCTGGCTAACAGACTTAAACCTCATCTTCCTAATTATATTGACCATGACCAACAAACTTTCATTAAAGGGAGAAGAATTAGCGAGAAAATCATCATTGCTCAAGAAATCACACATTCGTTTCCTCTTAGTAAATGGAATAACGGAGCATTCATGTTAAAACTTGATTTAGCCAAAGCCTTTGATCGCATCGAATGGAACTTCATTTTCTCCGCACTTGCACGTAAAGGGTTGCATGGTCATTTTATTAATTTGATACATGCTTGTATTTCCTCGCTTATGTTTTCTTACTAGTGGACAAGCTTTTCACAGATTCCGAAAGTCACAGATGAATTAGACAAGGATGCCTCTCCCTCCCTATCTTTTTTGTCTTAGCTATTAATGTGCTTTCTCTCACTCTTAATGATGCCATGGAAAACCATAATCTGCAAGGTATTTCTCTTGGTCCAAATTGCCCCTGTGCACTCTTTACTTTTTGCAGATGACCTGTTGTTGTGTGGTCATGCTAATCTTCCTAAAGTTTATGCCATGGCAAGTATCATTACCCATTTTTGTGTTGCATCTGGTCAGACCCCCAACTGGTCTAAATTTGCTATCTTGTTTAGCTCCAAAGTTGATAATCACACTAGAGCTCTCATGAAGAATACATTTCAAATAAATAATTTGGATAGCAACTTTACTCATCTTGGGCACCCTCTTATTCTTCCAGCCAAAAAAATACCTGAAGCTTACAATTTTGTGGCTGCCAAGTTTTTAGCTAAGTTGTCAGGCTATAAAGCAAATATTCTTTCTCATGCCACTAGACTTGAACTCACTAGATTTGTGCTTTCATCTATCCCTATATATCACATGTCCAACATTTTGTTTTCCAAAAAGTTCATAACTAAACTTACTACGATCATTAGAACCTTTTGGTGGTCTGGGATCAGAGACCCTGCTATCTCTAAAGCTCTTTGTCTCAAAGCCTGGAAAGATATCTACACTTCTAAAGAAGAGGGATAATTGGGAATTAGGAACTTGTAGGCTACCGATCAAGCATTAATTCTTCATACATCCTAGAGAATTGTCGACACTCTTTCTTCTCATCTTCACCTAATTCTTAAGGCCAAATATTTCCCTGATTCTTCTCTCTGTTTGGCCAACTCTTCTACTCCAAAATCTGTCTTTTGGTCCTCTATTCTCAAAATGTTGCCTAAGCTTAAAAGCAACTATTTTTACCAACTCACTCAATAAATGTTTCAGTCTGGAGCACCCCTTGGTGCTCTGCTTGGTATGAAGTTTATAATCACTTGATTATTAAGCATTCCTAGTTTATTTACCCCGCCATGGTTAAAGATTTATGGCTCTCTAATTAGAAAAAAATAGAACCATGCCCTTATTAACCAGCTCTTTGCTCAACCTGCTACTTCTATCATTTTGAACACTCCAATCATTTAGGATGATTGTTCGGACATTCTTTGTTGGGATTTAACTCCTACAGAAAATGCAAACGAAGAGCTCCTACATATTGTGCCTCTAGGAACTTCAAACCATACCAAACAATAGGCCATCACCTCCTCATATGCAGGTTTCTAACATTCGTAAACGGGGTTAGAAACTCGAGATGTTGGCTCCCAGAATTCAAACATTTACATGGAGACTACTCAGAAAAGCACCGCCTACTGGACTGAGAGCAAGTAATTACTCAATGCATATTGCTAAAAATTGTTGCAGGTGTGAGCTTCCAGAAGATGAGCTTCATTTATTCTTTTTATGTACTTTTGTTAAAGCTGTCTGGTTCTCTCACCCATGGTATTTAAATTCAGAGATACTTACTAGTAGCTTTCACACCATGCATGATATTATTCTCCATATTCTTTCTATGGGTCACCCTTATGCTTCTCTGCCTAATCTGCTCATTTTTTTGTGGAGCATTTGAAAAACTAGGAATCACACTCTTTTTTAGAGAAGGAAAACTCTTGCTCATCAGGTACATTAGATGGAGCTTGCTATTACTTTTGCTAATTCTCTTGAGGAAGATGGTTCGGTTCTAACTTCTCATACATAACACACAAACCATAGCCTTCATAATGCTCACCATCTTGTTCAGGGAACTACTATTTCTTCTAGTCTAATTATTGCTGGAAATAAAATCTTTTTCGATGCCTCTTGGAAGAACTATATGTGTTTATTTCCACGGCTATCCTCCCAGGGACAGTGATAACCCGTTTTTATAGTGGTTGCCACTCGTTTGGATCTGGGTCAAAGAGAGATAGAGGCAATCAGATGATTTGAATATTCCCTGGGTCGTGGGCAGCCGCGAAAAAGTGGCGGATCACGGCAACCACTCCGCACGTGCATCCGCGAATCATTTTTTTTGGCTATTGACTCGTCCTCAACCCCTCCTGAACACGTGAAATCTTCACTTTCCCATTACTTTTCTCTCTCGCTCGTGCATGGCGACTGCGGCGGCGATGCATTTAGCAAAGAGGTCGATAGTTGCGAAGGGTGGACACGGGAGATGCAGGACAGGGTTTAAGGCGGCGACACGTCTAGATCTCGAAGCAGCCGACAACTGGTCTTGAGGAGACAGGCTGCGCCGTGGCTAGATCACGAGGGGGCTGTCCGTTGGATCTCGAGTAGCCAAGCGGCTGGGGGCCTGAGGAGACGCGTGGCCGATGATTGAGGATGGGTGGCGGCTATATTTCTTGCCATCATTTTGTTGTATATCCTTCCACCGATGAAACCAAACGCGTGTGTTGTTGTATTTCTTGCTGTTGAATGCGTATTGTGCGTGTGTTTTGGTGCTGATGGTTGCGTGTGTGTTGTTGAGGCGTGCTTGATGTGTGGTGTGCGTGTGTTTTGGTGCTCAATAAAAAATGCAGATTATGGGCTAATCTCATCACCTCAAGCAAAAATATCATCACAAACCTTATTATTCATCCCTTGAACCAAACACTTAAATGGCTATCCTCATCCACCCAACCAAACAAAAAAGGCTATCCCTAACCAGCTGGTTGGGGATACCCACAACCACCCTAGCCTATTCCTCAAACCAAACACATCCTAAGATCCTAGGAAGATCTGTGCTCCCAGCCATAGGGATTGGTCTCTTCATTCAAATTACAACCGATCAAGGCAGCGGTGAGATTATGATTCAAGCTTCTATGGAATGTGTCTCATCTCCTTTAGTTGATGAAGCTGGTGCGCTGCATTTTGCAGCGGATGTCAAAGCTTGACGTTCGACAAGTCTCTTTTCTCGCTGATAACCTTTCTTTGGCCAAACTTGCTGCTTTAAATGACATCAACACTCCCTCTTCAGTTACGAACCGGGACTAGAGGTCCGGAACGAACCGGGACTAATGATGCCCGTCCCGAACCGGGACTAATGGTCACATTAGTGCCGGTTCAAAACCAGACCGGGACTAATGCTTTGGACAAAAGGTCTGTTTTCTACTAGTGTTCTTGCTGGACATCAGGCATCATTTAGGAGGCTTCCATTCAGGCTAAAAAACACGACACCAAACATATACCATATATCTAGGAGTTTGAATGGAATTGCGCATGATTGTTCTCACCAGGTTGAACTCTTCCCCGCAACCCGACTTTGCGTGCACCAAACTAGCTCACATGCAACCTACTTATCTTTTCATTCAGAAACTTAATAGTCTAGATTATCTTGGCTTTTGTATTCATGTTGTTCTATGTATTTGAGCTTCGTCTTGTAATGATATTTTAGGCTGCAGAGCAGACTCTCTTTACTTTCAGGTTGATGCCGAAGATTTGCTTCTTGATGCAAAGGTGACGTACATCCTCTCAAAGTAGCAGCTCTCTTGCCTTCAGTCTTACAAAGGTTGCTACAAACAGGGACACCTGCAGGGTCATTTCTTGTTAAACAATCAAGGGTCTTGAGGCTTATCTTTCTCATTTCAGTAGAGATTTCTTGGTTTGTGCACATCAGGTTCAAATGGTTCTGCTTGAACCTATGTTTAGATGTGTTTTCCTCATCTCATTTGAGTATCTGCTTTTTTTCTTTATCCCTAGCAGAGTTATGTAATTCACTCTATGTTATGTCCATGAACTGAAATATATGCCCCTTCAAAAAGATAACGAAATGCATCTCGAAGACACAACGACATGCAATACTCCCTTCGTTCCACAATGTAGTGCGCCCGCGCTTCCCGAAATCTAAGTTTGACCATGAATTTGACCAACGAGACCGATTGCGGCGGGAGCAAAAACTATACCACTGAATTCGTATTTTTCAGTGGTATAGTTTTTGCTCCCGCCGCAATCGGTCTCGTTGGTCAAATTCATGGTCAAAGTTCAAGCTCGAAAACACGCACTCCATTATGGAACGGAGGGAGTAGAACTTTCTGAAACGTCATTGTCGCGGTTAAATATTCTGAATTTAGTATTTCATTTGGCATGGATTTACCATCTTCTAAATTTAATGCTTGGTCAACGGAGCCTCGTCAGCGTTCCTTCCTCTGGCCCACACTCCAGTCTCCACTTACTCAAGCAGCGACCGCGCCGGAAGCAGCTCGCGGCGCCCTTCCCTCCTCCCCACCGCGCAGATCGGCGGCCGCCGGGCTGAGCGCCATGGCCACGAAGCACCCCCACGGGGACGCCGATCCGGCCACCTCGCCTCCCCCGCCGCCGAGCCGCCGCCCGCGCGGCTTCGCCTCCGCCTCCGCCCCCGCGGCGCCTCCTCCCCCGGCGCGGCGGCGCGGCGAGCGGGAGAGGGAGCGGGAGAAGGAGCGGACGAAGCTGCGGGAGCGGCAACGGCGCGCCATCACGAGCCGCATGCTGGCCGGGCTGCGGCAGCACGGCAACTTCCCCCTCCCCGCCCGCGCCGACATGAACGACGTCCTCGCCGCCCTCGCCCGCGCCGCCGGGTGGACCGTCCACCCCGACGGCACCACCTTCCTCAACTCTCCCCAGCCCCCTCTCCCTCCCCCCGCCCAATTCGTACGTGCGCCCTCTCCAGTCCCTGATTATTGCCCTTACTTACCTAAGTAGATGTTCGGATTTTGCTTGCTGGAGCTCTCCACTTTCCGTGTGATAACGCCATCCCTTGCTTAATTGAAAACACTGTGAATGACAAATGTTTTGATTTTGCAAGAAATGATTCACATT
The DNA here is from genome assembly GCA_039707655.1 of Elymus sibiricus. Lineage (NCBI taxonomy): Eukaryota > Viridiplantae > Streptophyta > Magnoliopsida > Poales > Poaceae > Elymus > Elymus sibiricus. The sequence goes on from CM077669.1 coordinate 90,369,287, forward strand.
GCGACCATAACACATTCATGTTCTTATTTGCAGCAGGGGGCTTTCCAGGCCACTTCTCTGGAAACCCCAGTTTTCACCAACTCTCTGAACAGCTACGCCATTGGGACGCCATTAGATTCCCAGGCTTCAGCCCTACAGACAGATGATAGCTTGTCACCGTCGTCATTGGACTCAGTCGTGGTGGCAGAGCAATGCATAAAGAATGAGAGCTTTGGGAATTCAAGTTCAGCCAATTCTTTGAACTGCATGGGAAGTGACCAGGTGAGCAAAGTTTGCAGTTTGATCCGCTTAATGGATGCTTGTGGTATGCCGATGTATATAAACCAGATATTCTAATTGCATCATATAGCATTATTTGTACGGACCAGTAATCTATCATATAATTGCATTGTTGAGTTCACTGATTCTTCGTTTCACAGCTCAACTTTTCGTTTGAGCTTTCTGATTCAGCAAATCAAATTGGGCAACAACCTCATGTTTTTCTTTTATTGTTCAATTGGAACAGCTATTGAGAGCATCGGCAGTATGGGCGGGTGATTACACGAAAACTCCATATATACCAGTGTACGCCTCTTTGTCTGTAAGTTCCTGGTGATTGGTGAACCTCTTGATCTCATATCTGTTATGTTAATCTTGTTTCCTCGCTTCCTTTGTTTGGCGCCGTTTTCAATATACACATGGTTGGACTGAGTTTTCATGTTTTGATTAAGAACGTTATGTTTGCAAACTTGCACATTTGCACCCTAAACTTGCAAGCTTGTATCACTTGCCGTTGGAACTTGAAATTAGATTATAGCCACCCTAACTTGTCTATTTTAATCTATTTGGTCATTTACCTTATTTTTTTGAACAATCCGATGTTGCGCATGTCGTTTGAGGTGGACTGGGTGAGCAGATTAGGTGGCTTTGTCGTTTCCATCTGATTTGATGCCATGCCATCTCTCTCTTGCTAACTGGATGTCATGTAATAGATGGCCAACAAGGTTCAAGAGAAATGTTAAAGGGGGTACATATAGTACTTTGCAAATCTGGTTGTATGTTTTTACTGGGTTTACCCCTGGTTGTGAGTCCTCTCATGGCTAGGTGCATGTGTAAGTGTAACTTGAATACTTAACATAGCACCAAAGTTCACACAAATTCTCTGAATCTGTTTGAGAAATATAGAATCATACTATATGCAGCCCGTTCTTTTTAAGATTATGCATTTACAATAAATTGTAAGTTGAGAACTCTATGTTTTCTTTATCTACCAACCATATATTCCCGAAATTTCTACATGTATGATCTATCCATCACACCATGCTTTAGCATTGTTGCTGTTGCTGTAGATGGGCATTATCAATTGTTATTGCCAATTGGTTGATCCTGAGGCTGTACGCGCTGAGCTAAGGCATCTGAAATCTTTGAATGTTGATGGAGTTGTTGTTGACTGTTGGTGGGGGATTGTAGAAGCCTGGACTCCTCAAAAGTATGAATGGTCTGGCTACAGGGACCTTTTTGGTATCATTAAAGAGTTCAAGCTAAAAGTTCAGGTTAGAATACTGTCACGACTTATGACGTTTTCTAGGATACTATTACTCACACATCTGACATTGTCATATTTATTTTGTAACTTTATACACATGTAGTATTGGTGATTGAATTATAGCATTTTACTAAAGTATACCTGGCTCTCATACTAAAACATAGACTTAGACAAAAGTCATCTATTCATCGAATCCAAAGGGACTCGACTTTCTTGAGTCTTGACAGAACCAGAAATTTGACCTTCCAAAGTGAGGGAGTAACATGACTAAACCTTTTGAGCTTATATGATGGATTTTCAATTATAAGCATGATGTAGCATTGCACAATATTAAAAATCCTTAAATTAGATAAGCTTCTCTTATCTCCCTTGTCATATTGAACTCAGACTTACATTGGCTAACAAGTGTTTTTCAACAAATTTAAGGTTGTATTGTCATTTCATGGGTCTGGGGAGTGTGGATCTGGTGCTGTGTTAATTGCTCTTCCTAGGTGGGTAATGGAAATTGCACAACAGAACCAAGATATATTTTTTACTGATCGAGAAGGTAGGAGGAATACAGAATGCCTCTCCTGGGGAATTGACAAAGAGCGAGTCCTTCGAGGGAGAACTGGCATCGAGGTATTGGGTCATCCTTGGTAATTTTTCTTCTCTCTTCTATAAACCCTCCTTTAGCATCAGTGTTTATTTCACAAAAATAGCTGTCATTCTCCTTAAATGAGCATTACTTCGGTCTTTTCCTGGTGACATCTTTAATTCATTTAAAATGTTAGTGCTTTCTACACAGTTGTAATTGCAGTATATCTTGTAGATAACCAGTAGCTGTCCCCTTATTCCATACATTAAACTTGCATTGTGTCGTCATTAATCTTTTTCATATCAATTTTCTAATTGAAGGAAAGGCATGTATACTGAATAACTGATACTCGATGAGATTATATGCAGGTTTATTTTGATTTCATGAGGAGCTTTCATATGGAATTCAGAAGCCTATCTGAAGAGGGTCTTATTTCGGCTATTGAGATTGGATTGGGTGCTTCTGGAGAGCTAGGATACCCTTCGTGTTCAGAAAAAATGGGCTGGAGATATCCTGGTATTGGTGAGTTTCAGGTATTTTACTTTAAAACTCCAAAGCTCTTGCTTTTTTCCAAAGAAAAAGACGTATTTACTTGAATTTCAATTTCCAAGTTCGAACCATCAAGGATAGGGACACGTACTCTAGTTACCTTGTTTCCTGATTCTGAACCCTTCTCATTTTATCCACTGGTCCTGAAGGAGTGTAAAATATTACTACCTTGTTATGGTTATTAAGATGCAGTAGAGAAAATATGTGCGCAGTAGGACCATTCGAGAACCATATAATACTGCTTTATTAGTGTGTGGGCCATGACTTGGACTTAAGTTTTGGATTGCACACATACAATAATATCGTTTTACATTATGGTGGCATGCATAATTTGTAAATGCATACAGAATATGTTCTTTTGTTGATTGCTTCGTTGACAGTGTTATGACAGGTATATGCAAAAGAACCTACGGCAATCAGCCTTGACACGGGGGCATTTGTTTTGGGCCCGTGGGCCTGATAATGCTGGCTACTATAATTCAAGGTCACATGAGACTGGCTTTTTTTGTGACGGAGGTGATTATGACAGCTACTACGGGCGGTTCTTCCTTAATTGGTATTCTGGAATCCTCATAGATCATGTGGATCAGGTGCTCTCGCTTGCTACTCTTGCATTTGATGGAGCAGCAGTTGTGGTTAAGGTATGCTATATCTTGGTACAGTTGTTGGTTGGGCCTTGAAGCACCATATTATCTCTAATTTTCAAAAAAGCTTCACATATATTCCTTTGCTGTTCTTCTCTGCCTCTCTAGTTTCCCATGTAGTATATCACATCAATCAAACTTTGTACGTAATGGGTATCCTTTAAGCATTTTTTTCTTCTCTATTTTATATTCCGGGCTGCACTTCTGTTCAAAGCAACCAAAGATTGTTGAAACACTGGTATAGTAATATAGCCTTGACAAGTTATGGGGAGTTGAATTCCTAATCATGAAGCATCCCTCAGATTTTGATGAGACATGGTACGGAAGCTACTCAAAATGCTACTCCCTCCGTTTCAAATTATAAGATGTTTTGGATATTTTAATATGGACTACATACCTACTGAAATGAGTGAACGAACATTTGATTCAGACAAAGTTTGAATATCTTATAATTCGAAACTGAGGGAGTTATTATTAGATCGACTATTTATAAAATTGAGACAAAAAGGAAGCTGAATGTTTTTACTCATCAAACTTGTGAAATACTGTAATCATACTAGGATGTACATGTATTAAGCTGATCACTTGCCTGGTCTCATAGTACAGCCTTTCTATATAGCATATGTTGCCCTGATAAGTCCATGGAACTTGCCCCTCATATTTCTCTTCCCAACTCGGCTCTTTCATGACAAGACAATTATGTTTCCTCAGATCCCCTCCATCTATTGGTGGTACAGAACTGCAAGCCATGCTGCAGAGCTTACTGCAGGATTCTACAACCCTACAAATCGAGATGGATACTCTCCAGTTTTCAGAATGCTCAAGAAGCATTCCATAATTCTTAAAATGGTTTGTTATGGCCCAGAATTTACAGTTCAGGAGAATGATGAAGCATTTGCTGATCCAGAAGGTTTAACCTGGCAGGTGAGAGATGTTGTAAGAACTCCCTGCAGCTACGATTGCTTGTTTTTTTTTCTTTTTCCGTGGGTTAATTTGATACCCTTGAAAATTTGCAGGTTATGAACGCAGCATGGGATCATGGTCTATCTGTAAGTGTAGAGAGTGCTCTACCATGTCTTGACGTGGACATGTACTCTCGGATCCTTGACACAGCGAAGCCGAGGAATGATCCTGATCGTCACCATCTCTCATTCTTTGCATACCGTCAGCGAACTCCATTCCTTTTGCAGAGAGACGTGTGCTTCTCAGAGCTTGAGACCTTTGTAAAGTGCATGCACGGTTAGTAACCGTTTTTTCAGTTTATAACTTCCCCATAGCACCATTATTTCACGGTATCTATTCTTATCAGTAAAATCATTAATGTCTGCAGGGGAGGCTACCCAGAACTTTGTAGATTGAACTTGCTTTTGGCGACGCATTCCCTGTTATGCTGCAACTAGCGTTCTGCAAATTTCCGGATTCCCTGCGTGGCTATCACAAGCTTGAACTCATATTGCTGATTGCCGCGTTCCGGCCATCCCCGCCTTTGCTATGGGTCAGCTGACCAGATGGCACTGAAACTGTTGTGCCGGTGGTGGGCAAGGATTAGCATCCCTTATCTGTGGTACGGGGCTGATAGTTCATCAAGTTTTTACCGTGGTGTGACCTAGCTTGGGCTGGAAAGATGGAAAGAATGGCGAGGCATATATCTAATAGTACTACTACACTATCATGCTCTAAGATGCAAAGACAGCCTCTGAATTCTCGATCATGCTTAGATTTTGTTTAGCCGAAACATCTTTCTAGACTGCGACTGAAATTTGAACTCTCCGAGCTGAGGTTAGGTCTGAAATGGTCATTAATACTCTATGGGAGCTTGTATATAGTATTTCGTTGAGCCTAACTTTCCAGATAAACAAAATCCAATGAGCACCCACTGCAAGCCGAGACCTCTCATTTGATGCTATTGTGCCGGCCATGGCATGGACCTTTGAACCTGGATTTTTTTTCTTTAGTTTATGGCAGTCAACAAACATATTATTACTGCCAGTTTTAAAATTGGTAAAACGGTATATCGCAGAAAAAAGTTCACATACGTGCATATTATGAAATGAAATGTTCATCCATATTTAAGAAGTCCTTGTATACAAAAAATTGTATTTAGAAAAATCATGTACTTTTTAAAATGTTCATACATTGGAAAATTTGTTCATACATTTGTTAATGTATGATTCATATACTATGAGAAAAACTAAATTGCGAAAAGTGAAGAAAAAAACCCAAAATTTGGGAAAGGGAAATAAGAATGAACCCTCAAAATTGAACGATTAGGCTTTGTTTGGTTAGGGCATCTCCAAAGGCCCTTGAAACGCCTAGCTTTGTTTGGTTAGGACATCCGCAAAGGACCCTTGAAACGCCTGTAAACATTCAGATCGACGTGTTTGAAACTTTGGATGCAATTTACCATCCAATATGGTATCCCACCTGTTTGTGGACCACTCCAGTTGTCCGTTTTCTCGCAAACGGAACACAAATCAGGGGCAAATTAGGAGGGCTTTGTGGACGTCTGGACCGCAGTCATGTACAAGTCGGACACCTTGGTCCCACGCAAAAACCTCTTCGTCAGAAAAAAACCCTCTCCGCGCATTCATGCCGGTCAGCACCGTTCTAGAGCGGACATGACTACAACATTAATGCCAGTCAGAGCGACATGGCCGGACAAGCGAGAGGCGCCGTTGCAATGCCGACGTGACTATTGAGAAGCATATTCCAGCCGCTACACTACGTTGAAGCTGACTCTCCGTCCATTAGCCTGGCCACACCTATTTAAGCAGGGCTCCGGCGCCATCCACACCACACTGCACCACTCCTCTCCGCTCATAGCCTCTCCGCTTCGGTGCCGTCTACACCACAATGTGCACACCACACCACACCATGTCGAAATCATGATTCTCTGCGCCGGCACACAACGGTTCCGGGTCCCCTCTAGGATCCAATCGGCGTCGCCGCCGCCGCTCTCTGAGGCCCTTGACTCCATCGCAGTCGGCTCCTCCGAGAAGGATAAGATCATCATCTCCTCCGACGACGAGGAGGAACAGCCATGCCTCCTTGCAAAGGCGGTGATAGCAAACGATGAGTTCTAGCGGCAAATGGAGCTCATGATTGAGCGGTCACACCCATGTGAATTTGTTTCTCCTTTCATAATCTATTTGAAGACAGAGAAGTAAAACTACAAATAACCTATTCAATCTATGGCTTAGGGAAATCTGGCTTGGGTGGTATGCAACCACTTGAATTTGTTTCTCGTTTCATAATCTATTTGAAGACAGAGAAGTAAAACTACAAATAACCTATTCAATCTATGGCTTAGGGAAATCTGGCTTGGGTGGTATGCAACCACTTGAATTTGCTTCTCCTCTAACAGGTCACCTAACAATCCCTTAGTTATGAAGTTGGTCCTCCGGTAGGTCCACAACTTTGAGATTTATATAGATACTTTACACAAACCATAAATTTTAACTCCAAACGAAAATGATGCACCGGGCCAACACAATTCATCATTACAAAGTTCATGAAAAATGAAAATCGTGTTCTTGATTTGATTTTGCATTTAGGTGGTTCACATGCTCGTGTATATCGATAAAGCACGACATGTGTTCAACATGAACAACCCATATACCCAATGAAAGTTTTTAATGAGAAGACACAAGAACAAACCATACTGAATATATATATACTATTCATCACCCAGGGTGCAGAATAAGTTATTCTTCATCCGAGGTAATCTTACAATCATTTTACGAATAAATTACATTTGGTATACAAATAGATTGATTCACTACGTAAAATTTTGGCATAAGAAAGCAAAATTATTGGTCATAAGACCATAAAAAATACATTTTATGTGTATTTTACACTATGTTTTACGTTCGTAATTTTACGTAACATAAAATATTTTTTACGGTGATCTAATATTTTCTTACGTTCTCTTTTTATGTATGAAGTAAGAAAAAAATTACGGGACATAAAAATACGATGCATTGGTGTTAAAATAGTGGGGGTGAAGAATAACTATTCCTCACCCAGGGTGACAAATAGCGCGACCCTATATGTATATATATATATGTATATATATATATATATGTATATGTATATATATGTATATATATATATATATGTATATATATGTATATATATATATATATATATATATATATATATATATATATATATATATATATATATGGTGGGTCTATTTTGACATCACCCCTTAAATCTTATTCTGACATCAAAGAGCCTTATTCTGACAACACCCTGTACTATCCCGTATCCGTGACGCGAACCACACCCAATATCACTAACCGAACCGCAACAAAATGCCCAACCCACCAAGCGCATCCCCAACCCCACCTCCCGCACGACCCCCACCTCCCTCCTCCCCCGATCCAAACCCCCACCTCCCTGCAACTTCTACCGGCGCCACCGCCGGAGCACCACCCCAATGCGCTGCCCCGCCCCGCCTCTGTCCACCTTCTACCAGGGCTCCCCCAACCACTACTAGGGAAAACCTTATACACAGAAACTTAGCAGTCGCGCTGGCTAAAAAGAGGCACTACTGCTACTTAGCCGTAGCGCGCGTGCAGAACAGGCGCTACTGCTAAAAAGTTATCAGTAGCGCATTTCTCAAAAACACGCTACTACTAATATTGCCCGCACCGTTGCCGCCAGGCTAGGTTTAGTAGTAGCGCGCACCGGAGAAACGCGCTACTGCTAAAAGAATAGTAGTAGCGCGTTTCCAGCGTAGGGCGCTACTGCTAAGTTTGTACCTGGCCACATGGCGGGCCCCACTTAGCAGTAGCGCCTCTCCCTGAGGCGCGCTACTGCTATCTTTTTAGCAGCAGCGCGTTTTCTGCCAAGCCACCACCTTTTTCCTCCCCCCATCCCCCCTCACCATCATCCTCTCTTCCTTCACTTTCCCCTAGCTCCCACCTCCTCTCTCCCTCACTTTGCTTCTTCCTCACTACTTCTCCCCCCATTACTCTCCTTCTTCTACCTCCCTCTCTCTCTCTCTTTATTGCTCCTAGCTAACTACACCACCTCCATTAATGCATCTCCTTTCTCTTTTTCCTTCCCCCTCCACTAGGTAGTTGAACTCATCTCCTTCCCAAACTAGCTAGGTAGATCTAGCATTTAATGAAGTGACCTATGTACCTCCCTAACTAGATCTAGCCATGTCATGGAAGTAAGCTTTGTCCACTTTTGATCATTCCCCTAGGTGGTGTGGCAACACCGATCGACATCATCATCACCGTGCTCGATCTCGAGATAGGTGATTAAAAATTTGTGCTTTTGCAAGAATGGAAATATGTGTATGTGTGCGATATGACATAATCGGGCGATATGATGGAAATTGTGTGTGTGGCATGAGTTGCCGCCGAATTGTGCTTGAGTCGCCTATGTTTTGCCGAAATGTCGATTTATTTCCGTTTTGACGAATTTCGGGCAAACTCTATATGTCCTATTTTTAGGGAAGGTCATGCCGAATTTTTGTATGACTTTGATGGATGCATGCATTTTTATAATCAATTTGTTTATTATTACCGTGCAGGCGTTCATGATGGTCAGTGGAACGATGGTGGAAAGGTGGTGGCGGTCGGCGGTGCAGGACATGAATGAAAATAACCGGAAAGAGATTATATGTCCGTGTCGAAGATGCAAAGGAGGAGTTTGGCTCGACCCCTATGAGGATGGTCGTGTGATGGCGCACCTGCTCATGACTGGTTTCATGGATGGCTATACTCGGTGGATAATTGAAGATGATGATGAGGAGGAGGAGGAGGACGCCGACGGGGCAGGCAATGACGACATGGGGCAAGACGAAGAGATGACCGATAATGGCGGCGAGGAAGAGGCTGTACATGGCGGCGGAGAAGAGGCCGGACATGGCGGCGGAGAAAACGTGTACTCCATGCCGCACGCTTCGTCGGTACTAAGTTCAATCGTGCGGGACCCTCATGTTCAAGAACTGCTACGCAAGGAGACGAGTACTGACAGAGCTGCTTCTAGAGAGGAGGCCAAGCTGCAGCAACTGGTGGTTGGCTCGAACACTCCATTGTATGATGGTTGCGATCCCGAGGTGACCCGCTTGAGTTTCATGCTCGAACTTCTGAAGACGAAGGCTAAAAACAAATGGACCGACACTAGCCTCGATGAGCTTCTCAAGTACCTAAAGGATGTTCTTCCCGCGGGGAATCAATGTCCTACTAGTGTGGATGAGGCCAAGAAGATCGTGTGCCCTCTTGATCTGCCGCACGTTAGATACCATGCATGCATCAACGATTGCATACTTTATCGGAAGGAGCACGCGAAAAAAACCAGCTGTCCGGTGTGCAATGCTTCTCGATACAAGAAGGCCGGGAATAAATCTCCCAAGAAAGTTGTATGGTACTTACCGATCACTCCCCATCTGCAACGTTATTTTGTAGATCCCAAGGAAGCAAAGCTCATGCATTGGCACGCGGAGAGGACAAAGCCCGATGATGGAGATGATCCGAAGCTAAGACACATCGTGGATGGAAGCCAGTGGTGAGCGTTCAACGGCGAATATCGATATTTCGCATGTGATGCAAGGAACATCGTGCTTGGCGCGTGTACCGATGGCATGAATCCGTTTGGCAACCAGAACACCAACCATAGCACATGGCCCGTGTTTGTATGGATGTACAACATCCCCCTGGTTGTGCATGAAGTCGAAGTACATACACATGAGCATGCTGATTCGAGGGCCGAAACAACCGGGAAATAATATTAATCTGTATCAGGGGCTACTTCAAGGGGAGTTAGACACGTTATGGAAAACACCGGCCAAGACATGGGACGCCAGCAAAGGCGAGTATTTCTATATGAGAGCCGTGCTGATGACGACGGTGCACGACTATCTCGGTTACGGATATGTCGCAGGCCAGGTGTGCCACGGATATTGCGGATGCACGCGATGCATGGATGATACGACGTCTCAGCAGCTAACGTCAACGAAAGATGGTGGGTCTGGGAAAATCGTGTACATGGGGCATCGAAGATGGCTCGAGAAGGATGACCCGTGGAGAGACCGTGGAGATCTATTCAATGGTGAGGCTGAGCATCGAGGACCTCCACGTAAGCGGAGCGGCGCCGAAATCGATGAGCTCTTGAAAAACTGGGAACAGTGTCCCGTGCCGGGAAAGACGATGAAAAAGGCGCCAGAGCCGCTGCTGAAGGTATGGAAGACGAGGTCTGTTTTCTGGGACTTGGAGTACTGGCACAAACTCGACACGCCACATTGCCTTGATCAAATGCATATCTGTAAGAATGTCCTTGAGAGCTTGCTTGCGACACTGATGAACATGCCGGATAAGACCAAGGATGGGCCGAAGGCAAGAAGAGACTTGCAAGATTTGAATATCAGGGCAGATCTGCACATGCCGCCCCGTAAAAAGTCAGAGGAGACAGAGACGGAGACGGAGGCGCGGGAGAAGAAGGGCAAAAAAGTGAAGGAAGAGGATTATTGCCCCCCTTCTTGCTTCACCTTAAGTCCGGCTGAGATCGATCAATTCTTCAAGTGCCTTACCGGAATCAAAGTTAGTTCCGGTTACCGTGGGAAGATAAGCAGATTTCTAGACACGAAGAAGAAAAGGTTCAGCGCGATGAAGTCCCATGACTGTCATGTGATGATGACGCAGATACTACCTGTGCCTTTAGAGGGATAATGGACAAGCACGCCCTTGAGACGCTTATTGGTCTCTGCAACTTTTTCGAAGTCATCTCTCGAAAGTCGATCAGTGTGAAGCAGCTCCGAAGGCTACAGGAAGAGATCATTGTGATACTAAATGAGCTTGAGATGTACTTCCCGCCCGCGTTCTTTGACGTCATGGTGCATCTGTGTGTCCATATTATGGATGGCATAATAGACATGGGGCCGTCATTCCTGCATAACATGATGCCGTTCGAGAGGATGAATGGGGTCATCAAAGGATTCGTTCGTAACATGTCCCGTCCGGATGGAAGCATCGTCCAGGGCTATCTGACGCAAGAGTGCATCTCTTTCTGCGAGAATTATCTATATGGCGGAGACCTTCCTGGTGTTGGTTTGCCCATTAAGAAGCACGTTGGGAGGCTCGAAGGAGAAGGTCACTCCAACGGTCGCAGGGAAGTGCATGTGGCCTACTCAGATCGACGCAACGACTTTGACAGAGCAAACTTAGTAGTGCTACAACACCTAGACCAGGTAGATCCTTTCGTGACACTGCACAAAGAAACCATCGCAAAGAAGTATCATGACCGGGGGGTATGCAGGACGGACGCCGAAGTTACTAGAGAGCACAACTCCACTTTCCTGCATTGGTTCAAAGAGCATATTGTTGCTAATCCCCCGAAACAGGGCTCTAAGGACGGATTGCTCATATACGCCTTAGCACATGGCCCCTCGGCCAACCTCATGACCTATCAGGCATACGATATCAACGGATACACGTTCTACACGGAGGCCAAATGTATGAACAGTGATTGGCAGAACTCAGGGTTGACAATGGAATGCATGACCGGCAGCGACAATGGCGCAACTGAGAGATTTTACGGAAGGGCCGAGGAGATCTGGGAGCTTGACTACTCTGGACTGCACAGCGCGACGATGTTCCGTGTGAGATGGGCTAAGAATGTCGAAAGAGAAAACCAGTATTTCACTACCATGACTATACCCGACGCCAAGAGCGCTACCGTGAACGCCATCACAAAAAACGAGCCATGGGTACACGCTAAGCACGTGACACAATGCTTCTTCATAACCGACCCGAGAAATCCCAGCCGTGTTGTCGTGAGGAGAGGCAAAAGGAACATCATTGGAATGGATGGAGTCGCCAACGAGGAAGACTACGACCAGTACGGCAACCCGATGAGGGAAGATGACGATGACGATGAAGTATACGTCAAAAGAAGAATCAATACTACATTACCTAAGAAAGATCGTACTCCATGGAAAAGGAAAAGTCACAATGAGGGGCTCAATTATTCGTCAACGAACAAGAAGCTTAAGGGAAAGAAGCTCACTCAAAAACGAAAATGTCGACGCTGATCGAGAAACCGTTATCGGCCAAATGATGTAATATATATGTTTCTATTTTGTGTACACACTTAACCGTTATGCATGGGTCAAATGAAGTAATATATATGTTCCTATATTGTATACACACTTAACCATCAAATGATGCAATATATATCGCCTTAGTTATATACATTGTATCACCTTCCCTTCGTTCCTTCTCTCGGAAAAAAAGAAAAAGAAGAAAAGAAAAGGAAAAGAAAATAGAAGAGACAAACAGGAAAAGAAAAGAAAAGGAAAAGAAAATAGAAGAAACAAACAGGAAAAGAAAAGAAAAGAAAATAGAGGAGTGATAGCAATAGCGAGTTTTTGTAAAATGCGCTATAGCTATATCAAGTAGCAGTAGCACGTTTCCGTAAAACGCGCTACTGCTACTTGATATAGCTATAGCGCGTTTTACAAAAACTCGCTACTCCTACTTCCACATAACCCCCCGCGCGGGCTTCCCTCCTCTGCTTCCTCCCCCAATCCCCCCACTCTCTTCTCCCCCTCGTCGCCGGAGCCCCTGCCCTTGCCCTCGCCCTCGCCGGAGCCCGAGCGCCGACGCCGACCCTGACGTCGCACGCCTCCCTCGCCGTCGCCTGGCCCCGACCCAGACGCCGCACGCCTCCGTCGCCCGGCCCCGGCCCCGACCCCGACGCAGCACGCCTCCCTCCTCTGCTTCCTCCCCTCCCAACCTCGGCCGTCGTCGTGCCTGCCTCCTCGCCCTGCACCATCTGTAAGCCCCCCACCGCTCCTCTGTCTCTGCCATTAGGGTTCTAGCTAGGGTTCTTAGGTTAATTTAGTTAGGTTTTAGTTAGGGCAGTAGGTTAATTAGGTTATCTATTTAGTTAGGGAAGTAGGTTAATTAGGTTCTTAGGTTAATTTACTTAGTTATGAACCCTAGGTATCAAATTTAGTTATGAACCCTAGGTAGTTATTTTTTTTGCGGTGATGAATTTAATTATGAACCCTAGCTAGGTATCAAATTTTATTCAAGCAATTTTTATTGGTATTTAAAGAAAAAACAGAATTTTTGTTATTTGATTTTTTTAGTTAAAGCTATTGTTGCTATATGAACCCTATATGATATGTGGAAATGTGATTTGGACAATGATGGTTATGTGCAGGGTAAATGATCCGAGTGGCCTATGTTTCGCCGGAATGTTGATTCATTTCCATTCCAGTGAATTTCAGGCGCTCGATATGTCCACTTTTTAGCAAAGGTCATGCCGAAATTTCCCGTGAATTTTGGCATGACTTGTGCTAGAAAGTAGGCATATCGAGTGCCGGGATTTGTTGGGAAACGACATTCCGGCAAACCATAGACCTTTTTTTATGTCATTACTCATTTTTATTATAGTTTAAGAATTAAACAAGGAGACTTAATCGTAGGAAACATGTCGAACAACGAAGAAATTCACGGGAAATTCACTGACGTCTTCTGACCACGATGCAGACGAGATGGATTATGAGGGTGAACAACAGTACCTCGACTTTTTGTCTGCTAAGCACAGTCAAGGTTTGCAGGATGGCCTCGTTGATTGTACTGACGCCGACATCGACACCGACGGCGCCGGCACCGATGGCGGCGCCGACACCGGAGGGGAAGGTACCGGTGGGGAAGATACAGGTGGGGAAGGTACCGGCGGGGAAGATACCGGCGGCGAAGGTACCGGCGCCAAAGCCGCTACCGAAAAGAAGAAGCAGAAGAAGCAGAGGATATGAAAACCTAACAAACTCGGCATCGGACGACTGGTGATCACAAAGATGGCCCCTGGCACGTTTGAGCCATTAGAGCCGGAAGCACCTCGCAAGTGCTACGGGAACCAAGTCGTATGCATCCTATGGGAATGCGCGAGCATCAACGACGATGACATAAGGGGTAAAAAACATTTGATGCAGTTGCTCCTAACGAAGCTGCACAAGAGATTCAAGTTCCCCAACCGGATGACGCCATAGAACACCCGTGGGATGATAAGAAGATGAAAAAGATTGACAATCACGCCCTGGGCATGTTCAGCAATGATTTGGCCTCCTGGAAAGGGAGGGTGAAATGAGCTATTGAGGCTAAGGAACCCCTGTCCAAGATTCTGGAGGAAAATCCGACACTTACGGATGAGGAGTTCCAAAAGTTCAAGGACACTTGCGCTACCGAGGCAACCAAGGCTAAGGCTGCGAAATTCAAGAGCCTTCAGCAAAGGAACACGGGGAACCAACGCCTCGGAAGCCGTGGCTACCTTGGCAAAAGGCCCATATGGGATAAGGAGGACGCGAAACGTGAAGCCGCGGGTCTCCCAGACCCCTTCGCGAAGTTCACCAACCCCTTGGAGCGTGACTTCATCAGGGCCCACTACAAGTGGGACAAGGAAAAGAAGGTTTTTTACACGGACCCGATCACGAGGAAATTGTTTAGAATACTGGTAATTATTCTTTTACCACCTTACATTTAGCTTCTGATCAAGTCGACTACACATTCGTAAACGGTTCACGTTCCTTCTGCAGGACAAGCAACACAAGCTTGCAGCCAAAAGCCAGTCTTTGTCGATGAGGCCCAAGTGGGAAACCCCTCTCAACCGGGCCTTGAACGAACTTAAGGGACTCCCTTTGGACCAACGGCCGCAATATGGACGTGTGCACGGCGCCGAAGACGGCGCCACGTGGAAGGTCTTTTACAACGAGGGCCCGGAGGCCAAGAAGCAGAAAAAGAAGTTCAGTCAAGTGGACATCGAGAAGGTGAAGCTTGCATTCGAGAAAAAAGCAGCTAAGGATGCGAAAAAGAAGCCGAGGAGAAAAATGAGTTACTACAGCAGGCAGTCGCTGTAGCTGTAGATGCCTGCAGAAATGATTTCGCTACTAACTTGGTCCCGGCTATCATCAACTGGACGAAGGAAAATCCAGACAAGACGGTAGATGATTTCCCCATGCCCAGCTTCGTCGGGAGCAACTCGGTGAACAACACAACCGCACCATCACCTTCTCACGCAACCGCGCCTGCTCCCGCACCCGCACCCGCTCATAGCAGCCCGTCCTCAGTCTCTAGCGCGCTAGGCGGGCCTTCGTCTTTGGCTGAGCTCGACGCCCTCACGGTAATTACATGTCGCACCAACATATATCTAGAATATTCCGTTTTCGTTGCCTTTCAGATGTTTTACGCCACAGACATGTCTTTGCAGGCCGACGAAACCCCGTGCACTCTACTCTACTTGATCAAAGGCCAGAAGGTGGACGTGGGAAAGGCGGTGATAATGAAGCCCTTGGAACTCACGTTCCACGGCCAGCCGATGCCCGGTGGGCACTTCAGGGTTACCTTGTCGAGTGTGAAATTGGGGCACGAGGATTTGCCTCCTCCAGTACGGCTAGGGGGAGAGGACGACGAGACCCCGCCGCGGCTTGGAAACTTCAAGGGTTGGGTGCTGCTATGGCCGTAGAATCTTCTTCGTCTGGTGCCGGCCGAGAGCACACCAATAACCACACACCAGCAAGCAGGTATGAACACCACCACCCCGCCTACGCAATTACCAGCGCCTGTAGTAGTGCAGGGTGAGAGCGGCGGACGACGCGTGGAAGGGGGTCCAATAGTGGCTGATGTAATCGCCCCCATAGAAAAAAGAATCGATGATGAGATGGACGAGGACCCTCTTCAATTCCTCAATACAGGCGCCTATGACGATGACTTGGAATTGTTGATGAGTCATCCATATGATGACTCGGGCTATCAGCATGCTGATGAGGAGATGGATGATCTGCCCGGGCAGGAACGTCCTAGCAGGGTTGATTGCAAGAAGTCTCTCTTCATGCAATCCTCATAGGACACGCTGAAGATGCCGCCTCAACACAGGCTCAACTAGCCGAGGGTCGTACAGTGCTTAGCCCAACAACACTATGGCAGGGGTTAAGCAAGGGTCTGGAAGATCAGCCCAAGAAAAAGGAGAGTCTGGATGGTCAGCCCAAACAGAAAAAGGAGAGGAGGAGACCGCCGAAGAAAGGCTCTGCTGCCTACAAAGAAGCCAGAGCACATAGCAGCCAGACGGCGGATTTTGAAGAGCGTGTACCCGTCAAAGGTGCGGCAATGATCCATGTCACGGGCGAGCCGATCCTACCGCCGAAACCGCTGGAGGCAATATCAGGGGATCTCAGGAGACTGCACGACCATGTGCTGTCGACTGAGAAAAGCCTACTAGCCTCGAAGGATCCAGGATATCCGACATACGCGGCTCGTGTGCCCGAGGGGAAGTGCTACGTCGACACACGGCCCGCGGAGGTGTTCTTCCTGCGGTTTGACCATATCTTCAAGATGTTTCTGACAAGGCGGCTCGATTTTACAATCGTCTGCCTTTTTGCGCTACATATGAGCTCCGTCATGAAGAGAGAAGTCGTCTCGCAAATCAGTGTGGCAGATCCATACTACATGCACGAGTCCTTCTTGAGTCTCGGCAACTTTGAGCGTAAAACTGCTAGGGAGTACATCGAAAACTTCATGGTACAGAATAAGGACCAGGAAATTGTCCTCCTGCCTTATCATCCAAAGTAAGTCAGTGCCGGACAACCCTTTCGTACATTTCAATCATTCCTTCTCGCTCATATGGAGAATAATTTGAGGTGTTCTTTTCCCCACAACAACGGGCACGCCATCCTTATCGTTCTTTACCCGCGAGTCTCCCACACCGTGTATTTTGACCCTACCAGAAATTACGAGAAGAAGGACTACACCCACGTAATGAATATTCTAGATGATGCTCTCCAAGGATTCAGCTTGAGGGGTGGCCACATGCAGATCAGGAAACAAAGGAACCGCAAGACGGGTTTCTCGCATAAAACCAACTTTTGCTGCATCCATGTCTGGAAATCAAGTAGGAATGATGGATTCTACCTCCTCCATCTCATGATGGAGTTCAGAAGGGATCACCAAAAGCTTCGCATGACAACCAGAAACGATGACCATATCCGCAAGTGGGTAGAATCTCAAGGAGAAGCGGATTATAAACTTAGAGATGACTTCTTTCGCATCCAGAGGGACATTGCGATGATCATCATGAAAGAAGTCGTCGAAAAGAAGGGGATGTTCCACCACGGCCCTATATCGCGAGCTGACGTCCGAACTCTCATAGGCATGCAACGTCAGGACCTCACGCCGTTCAAGAAGCTAGGGTGCATCCTCGATGATCTGGAAGGATGGAAGTTCTAGTGATTTACGATGCCGATGATGATGATATGTGTCGGTTGAACTTGTATACTTTCTGTAGCGATGAAACTTTGTGATGTCCATGGTCCCTACCGAACTTGCGTAATGCTACTTTGTTAGTTTGGGTACGATGACCTGCGTACCTCTAGTTAATTAGTTTGCGTACGATGAAACTGCATTGATTATTTATGTTTACTATATGTTGCATCTAGTTGCTAACCCTTTCTTTTTTGTGTTGCTCAAGTATATTTTGTTGCATATTATTGTACATTCTCTTGATGAAGATGCATCTCTAACAGGTACCTAGATTCTTGATGGCGAAGTACCAGTGCTATGTCGTGTACAAAGGGAAGGTTCCGGGAGTATACGACGAGTGGTCCGAGTGTCAGGCGCAAGTGGAGGGGGTCTCAGGCGCCAGCCATAAAGGCTTCAAAAGCAGACAAGAAGCAGAAGCTAGTTACTTGAGGAGGCTCACGCTAGCGCGAGAGAGGACTCATAACCGCCGCCTCATGTACTACATAGTTTCGCTCTCACTCATAGTGATAGCTCTTCTCGTGTATATCATTGTTTAGATGGATGACGATGTAGTTGCAAGTATTCGAGACTTGTATCGCTATTTTCGAGAGATGATGACGAGAGACCACTTTGTGTTGGATGATGATTATGATGATGACATGAATTGATAAGACTATTTGTATGTGTATGCTATGATTACATTTGTATGTGTATGACATGCTAGATATTATTGTATAAAGCCTGTACAAATACAAAACAAATATGCAGGAAAAAAAATTAGAAACTAATAAAACTAGCAGTAGCGCGGCTTCGCGTCCCAGTAAAGTTCGCTACTGCTACCCATGTTTAGCAGTAGCGCGTCTTACTCTAGAGCGCTACAGCTATTAGCAGTAGCGCGTCCCGGTAAATCACGCTACTGCTACCCATGTATAGCACTAGCGCGGGTCGACCAGCGCTACTGCTACAAGTTAGTTGTAGCGCCGTATCAGTAGCGCGGGTACCCGTGCTACTGATACATCTAAAAACCACGCTACTGCTAGGCTTTTCCCTAGTACTGAACCCTCTCCTTCTTCCCGATGGGCCCCGCTTTCCCCTGCATCTTCCTGCGCTGGATCTCCCCCGACCACACCCACGTTGCCGGGAGCGAACTCCGCCGCCTCCAGGCGTCCCAGGCGACTGCTGATACGTCCATTTTGCATCATGCTTTTATATTGATATTTATTGCATTATGGGATGTTATTACACATTATGGTACAATACTTATGCCTTTTCTCTCTTATTTTACAAGGTTTACATGAAGAGGGAGAATGCCGGCAGCTGGAATTCTGGACTGGAAAAGGAGCAAATCTGAGAGACCTATTCTGCACAACTCCAAAAGTCCTGAAAAGTTACGGAGAATTATTTTGGAATATATAAAAATTATTGGGCGAAACAAAAAAAGAGGGGACCCACCAGGAGGTCACAAGCCAGGGGGGCGTGCCCTACCCCCTGGGCGCGCCCCTATGGCTTGTGGGCCCCCTGGCAGGCCTCCGGTGCCCATCTTCTGCTATATGGAGGGTTTTGACCTGGAAAAAATCATAAGAGAGCTTTCGGGACGAAGCACCGCCGTCTCGAGGCGGAACCTGGGCAGAACCAATCTAGGGCTCCGGCGGAGCTGTTCTGCCGGGGAAACTTCCCTCCCGGAGGGGAAATCGAAGCCATCGTCATCACCAACGATCCTCTCATTGAGACGGGGTCAATCTCCATCAACATCTTCACCAGCACCATCTCCTCTCCAAACCCTAGTTCATCTCTTGTATCCGATCTTTGTCTCAAAACCTCAGATTGGTACCTGTGGGTTGCTAGTAGTGTTGATTACTCCTTGTAGTTGATGCTAGTTGGTTTACTTGGTGGAAGATCATATGTTCAGATCCTTAATGATAATTAATACTCCTCTGATTATGAACATGAATATGCTTTGTGAGTAGTTACGTTTGTTCCTGAGGACATGGGATAAGTCTTGTTATAAGTAATCATGTGAATTTGGTATTCGTTCGATATTTTGATGAGATGTATGTTGTCTCTCCTCTAGTGGTGTTATGTGAACGTCGACTACATGACACTTCACCATTATTTGGTCCTAGGGGAAGGCATTGGGAAGTAATAAGTAGATGATGGGTTTCTAGAGTGACAGAAGCTTAAACCCTAGCTTATGCGTTGCTTCGTAAGGGGCTGATTTGGATCCATATGTTTCATGCTATGGTAGATTTATCTTAATTCTTCTTTCGTAGTTGCAGATGCTTACGAGAGAGGTTAATCATAACTGGGAGGCTAGTCCAAGTAAGGACAGCACCCAAGCACCGGTCCACCCACATATCAAATTATCAAAGTAACGAATGCGAATCATATGAGTATGATGAAAACTAGCTTGATAGAAATTCCCATGTGTCCTCGGGAGCGCTTTGCTTTATATAAGAGTTTGTCCAGGCTTGTCCTTTGCTACAAAAAGGATTGGGCCACCTTGCTGCACCTTTGTTACATTTGTTACTTGCTGCCCGTTACGAATTATCTTATCACAAAACTATCTGTCACCGATAATTTCAGTGCTTGCAGAGAATACCTTACTGAAAACCGCTTGTCATTTCGTTCTGCTCCTCGTTGGGTTCGACACTCTTACTTATCGAAAGGACTACGATAGATCCCCTATACTTGTGGGTCATCAAGACTCTTTTCTGGCACCGTTGCCGTGGAGTGAAGCGCATTTGGTGAGTGGAACTTGGTAAGGAAAAATTTATATAGTGTGCTGAAATTTACTATCACTTGTTACTATGGAAAATAATCCTTTCAGGGGCTTGTTCGGGGTATCTTCACCCCGACCGGAAGCACAAAGACATGCTCCTCAACCTACTGCACCTACTGAAAATATTTATTATGAAATTCCTTCGGGTATGATAGAGAAACTGCTAGCTAATCCTTATGCAGGAGATGGAACACTACATCCTGATTTGCATCTAATCTATGTGGATGAATTTAAGCTTGCAGGTTTGCCCGAGGATGATGTCAAGAAGAAGGTCTTTCCTTTATCTTTGAAGGAGAAGGCATTGACATGGTATAGGCTATGTGATGATATTGGATCATGGAACTACAATCGATTGAAATTGGAATTTCATCAGAAGTTTTATCCTATGCATCTGGTTCATCGTGATCGGAATTATATTTATAATTTTTGGCCTCATGAAGGAGAAAGAATCGCTCAAGCTTGGGGGAGGCTTAAGTCAATGTTATATTCATGCCCCAATCATGAGCTCCCAAGAGAAATTATTATTCAGAATTTTTATGCTCGGCTTTCTCATAATGATCAATCCATGCTCGATACTTCTTGTACTGGTTCCTTTATGAAGAAAGATATTGAATTCAAATGGGACTTATTGGAAATAATTAAACGCAACTTTGAAGATTGGGAACTCGACGAAGGTAAGGAGTCAGGTATAAACCTTAAGTTTGATTGTGTTAAATCCTTTATAGACATCGATGCTTTTTGTGATTTTAGCACTAAATATGGACTTGACTCTGAGATAGTAGCTTCTTTCTGTGAATCTTTTGCTGCTCATGTTGATCTCCCTAAGGAGAAGTGGTTTAAATATCATCCTCCCATTGAAGTGAAAGTAGTTGAACCTATGAAAGTTGAAGAAGATACTATTATTTATAATGTTGATCCTATTATTCATACTGCTTATATTGAGAAACCACCCTTCCCTGTTAGAATAAAGGAACATGCTAAAGATTCAACAGTGGTTCGTAAGAGTTATACTAGAACACCTACACCCCCTGAACAAATCAAAGTTGAACCTAGTATTGATATGGTTAAAGATCTCTTGGTTGATAATGTTGATGGGCATGTTATTCATTTCTGTGATGTAGCTACTAGAATTGCTAGACCTGATACTAAAGATAAACATAGACCAATTGTTGGCATGCCTGTTGTTTCTGTTAAAATAGGAGATCATTGTTATCATGGCTTGTGTGATGTGGGTGCTAGTGTGAGTGCAATTCCCTTTACCTTATATCAAGAAATTATGAATGATATTGCACCAGCTGAATTAGAGGAAATTGATGTTACCATTAAGCTTGCTAATAGAGATGCTATAGCACCAGTTGGGATTGTTAGAGATGTTGAGGTCTTGTGTGGGAAAATAAAGTATCCTACTGATTTTCTTGTTCTTGGTTCCCCACAAGATGATTTTTGTCCCATTATATTTGGTAGACCTTTCTTGAATACTATTAATGCTAAGATAGATTGTGAGAAAGAAACTATTACTGTAAGTTTGGGGATGTGTCTCGTGAGTTCAATTTCTCTAAATTTCGTAGACAACCCCATGACAAAGAATTGCCTAGTAAAGATGAAATTATTGGTCTTGCTTCTATTGCTGTGCCTCCTACTGATCCCTTAGAACAATATTTGCTTGACCATGAAAACAATATGCATATGAATGAAAGGAATGAAATAGATAAGATTTTCTTTGATCAACAGCCTATTTTGAAACACAACCTGCCTGTTGCAATACTTGGGGATCCTCCTCCACCCAAGGGTGATCCCATATTTGAGCTTAAACAATTACTAGATACTCTGAAATATGCTTATCTTGATGAAAAGGAGATATATCCTGTTATTATTAGTGCTAACCTTTCAGAGCATGAAGAAAAGAGATTAGTGAAAACTCTGAGGAAGCACCGTGCTGCTATTGGATATACTCTTGATGATCTTAAGGGCATTAGTCCCACTCTATGTCAGCATAAAATTAATATGGAGCCTGATGCTAAACCAGTTGTTGATCACCAACGACAGTTAAATCCTAAAATGAAAGAAGTTGTAAGAAATGAAATACTAAAGCTTCTGGAGGCAGGTATAATTTATCCTATTGCTGATAGTAGATGGGTTAGTCCCGTTCATTGTGTTCCTAAGAAAGGAGGTATTACCGTTGTTCCTAATGATAAAAATGAATTGATCCCGCAAAGAATTGTTACAGGATATAGAATGGTAATTGATTTTAGGAAATTAAATAAAGCTACTAGGAAAGATCATTACCCTCTACCTTTTATTGATCAAATGCTAGAAAGACTTTCCAAACATACACATTTTTGCTTTCTAGATGGTTATTCTGGTTTCTCTCAAATACCTGTGTCAAAAGAGGATCAAGAAAAGACCACTTTTACTTGCCCTTTCGGTACCTTTGCTTATAGACGTATGCCTTTTGGTTTATGCAATGCACCTGCTACCTTTCAAAGATGTATGATGGCTATATTCTGTGACTTTTGTGAAAAGATTGTTGAGGTTTTCATGGATGATTTTTCCGTTTACGGAACTTCTTTTGATGATTGCTTGAGCAACCTTGATCGAGTTTTGCAGAGATGCGAAGAAACTAATCTTGTCATGAATTGGGAAAAGTGCCACTTTATGGTTAATGAAGGTATTGTCTTGGGACACAAAATCTCCGAAAGAGGTATTGAAGTTGATAAAGCTAAAGTTGATGCTATTGAAAAAATGCCGTGTCCTACGGATATCAGAGGTATAAGAAGTTTCCTTGGTCATGCTGGTTTCTATAGGAGGTTTATTAAAGACTTCTCTAAGATTTCTAGGCCTCTCACTAATCTTTTGCAAAAAGATGTCCCCTTTGTTTTTGATGATGATTGTGTAGACGCATTTGAAATTCTTAAGAATGCCTTGATTTCTGCACCTGTTGTTCAACCACCTGATTGGAACCTACCCTTTGAAATTATGTGTGATGCTAGTGATTATGCCGTTGGTGCTGTTCTAGGACAAAGAGTTGATAAGAAATTAAATGTTATCCATTATGCTAGTAAAACTCTAGACAGTGCTCAAAGAAATTATGCTACCACTGAAAAGGAATTTTTAGCAGTTGTGTTTGCTTGTGATTAGTTCATACCTTATATTGTTGATTCCAAAGTAACTGTTCACACTGATCATGCTGCTATTAAATATCTTATGGAAAAGAAAGATGCTAAACCTAGACTTATTAGGTGGGTTCTTCTGCTACAAGAATTTGATTTGCATATTATTGATAGAAAGGGTGATGAGGACCCCGTAGCAGACAACTTGTCTAGGTTAGAAAATGTTCTTGATGACCCACTACCTATTTATGATAGCTTTCCTGATGAACAATTAGCTGTCATAAATGCTTCGCGTAATGCTCCATGGTATGCTGATTATGCTAATTACATTGTTGCTAAATTTATACCACCTAGTTTCACATACCAACAAAAGAAAAAGTTCTTCTATGATTTAAGACATTACTTTTGGGATGATCCACACCTTTTTAAAGGAGTAGATGGTGTTATTAGACATTGTGTACCTGAGCATGAACATGAACAGATCCTTCACAAGTGTCCTTCCGAGGCCTACGGAGGACACCACGCTGGAGATAGAACCGCACATAAGGTACTACAATCTGGTTTTTATTGGCCTACTCTCTTCAAGGATGCTCGTAAGTTTGTCTTGTCTTGTGATGAATGTCAAAGAATTGGTAATATTAGTAGACGTCAGGAAATGCCTATGAATTACTCTCTTGTTATTGAACCATTTGATGTTTGGGGTTTTGATTATATGGGACCTTTTCCAAAGTCTAACGGGTATACTCATATTCTAGTTGATGTTGATTATGTTACTAAGTGGGTAGAAGCTATTCCAACTAGTAGTGCTGATCATAACACTTCTATTAAAATGCTTAAAGAAGTTATTTTCCCTAGATTTGGAGTCCCTAGATATTTAATGACTGATGGTGGTTCACACTTTATTCATGGTGCCTTCCGTAAATTGCTTGCTAAGTATGATGTTAATCATAGAATTGCATCTCCTTATCATCCTCAGTCTAGTGGTCAAGTAGAATTAAGCAATAGAGTAATTAAATTGATCTTGCAGAAGACTATTAATAGATCTAGAAAGAATTGGTCTAAGAAACTTGATGATGCATTATGGGCTTATAGAACTGCTTACAAAAACCCTATGGGTATGTCTCCGTCTAAAATGGTTTATGGTAAAGCATGTCACTTACCTCTAGAGCTAGAACATAAAGATTATTGCGCAATCAAAGAGCTCAACTATGATTTCAAACTTGCTGGTGAGAAGAGGTTATTTGACATTAGATCACTTGACGAATGGAGAACCCAGGCCTATGACAATGCCAAGTTGTTTAAAGAAAAAGTTAAAAGATGGCATGATAAAAGGATACAAAAGCGTGAATTCAATGTAGGTGACCATGTCTTGCTATACAATTCTCGTTTAAGATTTTTTGCAGGAAAACTTCTCTCTAAATGGGAAGGACCCTACATTATCGAGGAAGTATATCGTTCCGGTGCCATCAAGATCAACAACGCCCAAGGCACAAATCCTAAGGTGGTAAACGGGCAAAGAATCAAACATTATATCTCAGGTACTCCCATAAATGTTGAAACCAATATTATCAATACCATGACTCCGGAGGAGTACATTAGGGAGACCTACCAGAACGTTTCAGACTCCGAAAAGGAATAGGTATGTGTTACGGTAAGCAAACCGACTCCAAAACTTTTCCAATAGCAATTTCTATCTGTTTTGGAATATTTAATAAATTAGGCAAATTTAAAGTAGTCCGAAGAGTGCACGAGGAGGCGACAAGCCAGGGGGCGCGCCCTACCCCCCTGGGCACGCCCCTGTGGCTTGTGGCCACCCCGTGTACCCTCCGGACTCCGTTTTCTTGTAGAATACTCCTTCAGGTCGGTAAAAAATCATTATATAATCTCTCAAAGGTTTTGACCTTCGTATCACGACAATATCTCCTATTTTTTGTTTCGAGTTGTTTTCCGGACAGATTTAGATCGACATGACGTCCCCAAGTGCTTCGAAGGACAAGTTCTTCGAGAAGGTCATCAACCCCTACCTTGCGGAGGTGCTGCGACACCCTCAAACCATTGAGATGCGTGAGGGGGTGCTGCACATCCGTGATGTTGAGGGGCCAAAGAAGACCGGAAGCGTGGAGACAAGGCTCGAAGCAATGGAGCAACAAGTCTTCAAGTGCCAAGGGATGGTGGAACGCGGACTCAATGCCAATCACATGATGATCGCGGAGTTTACCCAGAAGCACAAGCTAGACGCCAAGGACATCGGGGAGCACATCTTCAAGCTTTACGAGAAAATCGAGCATCTCCAAGCCCAGATCTATGACCTGCAAAACCAAAACTGTGAGTATGAATACAGATTTAAGAGAATGAGTTTGGCTGCAGATTTGAGGATCCCGGAGACTCGTTCATCTTTTTACGATGGTGAGCCTATGCCTTGGAAGACGGAGGACAAGCTTCCAACCTCATCAACAACTCCAACAACACCACCTCCGAAGAAAGACAACTAAACACATGGGTATGGGCACTCCCCTTGGCTTGTGCCAAGCTTGGGGGAGGTGCCCCGGTATTGTATCACCATCACATCTTTTACTTTTATCGCTTTTCTTAGTTCGATCCTTTTGGTTACATCTTGATCTAGTAGAATAAAGTCTTTAGTGTGATCTAGTTTTGAATTTTGCTTTTTGTTCCCCTTATGTAAGCGAGTCCGAGAGTTATATAATAAAAAGTAATTTTGAGTTGAGGGCTTTGCTTGCTTGCTATGATCTTGAGGAAAAGAAATAGAAAGAAGTATAGAATAAAAGCAAAGAGTATATATGATGATCTTATGAGGGGTGATGACTTCACATATAAGAAGTATGTCGATTGAAATTTGTTGTGAGTTGACAAACATAGCGATTGGTCATTGTTGCAATTAAAAGGAAGTGATAAAGAAAGAGAGGTTCACATATAAATATATTATCTTGGACATCTTTTATGATTGTGAGCACTCATTAAAATATTATATGCTAAGAAGTTGATGTTGGACAAGGAAGACAACATAATGGGTTATGTTTGCTTATTTCCGAATATAAGTTATATGGTTATAGATCCTTTAAGATGTGACGCTTGCTTCCACCCCATATCAGCCAAAACTCCCGCACCAAGTAGAGATACTACTTGTGCATCCAAACACCCTTAACCCAGTTTTGCCATGAGAGCCCACCATACATACCTATGGATTGAGTAAGATCCTTCAAGTAAGTTGTCATCGGTGCAAGCAATAAAAAATGCTCTCTAAATATGTATGATCTATTAGTGTGAGGAAAATAAACTTTATACGAACTTGTGATATGGAAGAAATAAAAGCGACATACTGCATAATAAAGTTCTTTATCACAAGGGGCAATATAAAGTGACGTTCTTTTGCATTAAGGGATTGCGCATCCAACTATAAAAGCGCATGACAACCTCTGCTTCCCTCTGCGAAGGGCCAATCTGTTACTTTTACTTTCTGGTACTTACCTTTATGCAAGAGTCATGGTGATCTTCACCACTTCCTTTATTTCGCCTTTCTCTCTTGGCAAGCGTCATGTGTTGGGGAATGATCTAGACACATATATCCACTCGGATGTGGGTGATCATGAGTTATTTCTGTTGACATTACCCTTGAGGTAAATAGTTGGGAGGCAAAACTATAAGCCCCTATCTTCCTCTGTGTCCGATTGAAGCTTTGACCTCATAGGTACCGCGTGAGTGTTAGCAATTATGAAAGACTAAAAGATGATTGAGTATGTGGATTTGCTTTACAAGCTCTTACATTGACTCTTTCTGACTTTATGATAAATTGGAATTGCTTCAATGACTAAGATCATAGTTTGTTGGTTCTCAATAGAGTTCTTGATTCATACTTTACCTTGTGAATGAATTGTTACTTTAGCATAAGAAATTATATATCAATATATGTTGCTGTTCTAAAGATTACCATGATGCCTTCATGTCCGTATTTTATTTTATCGACACCTCTATCTCTAAACATGTGGACATATTTATCGATTTCGGCTTTCGCTTGAGGACAAGCGAGGTCTAAGCTTGGGGGAGTTGATACGTCCATTTTGCATCATGCTTTTATATTGATATTTATTGCATTATGGGCTGTTATTACACATTATGGTACAATACTTATGCCTTTTCTCTCTTATTTTACAAGGCTTACATGAAGAGGGAGAATGCCGGCAGCTGGAATTCTGGACTGGAAAAGGAGCAAATCTGAGAGACCTATTCTGCACAACTCCAAAAGTCTTGAAAAGTTACGGAGAATTATTTTGGAATATATAAAAATTATTGGGCGAAAGAAATACCAGAGGGGACCCACCAGGAGGTCACAAGCCAGGGGGGCGCGCCCTACCCCCTAGGCACGCCCCTGTGGCTTGTGGGCCCCCTGGCAGGCCTTCGGTGCCCATCTTCTGCTATATGGAGGGTTTTGACCTGGAAAAAATCATAAGAGAGCTTTAGGGACGAAGCGCCGCCGTCTCGAGGCGGAACCTGGGCAGAACCAATCTAGGGCTCCGGCGGAGCTGTTCTGCCGGGGAAGCTTCCTTCCCGGAGGGGGAAATCGAAGCCATCGTTATCACCAACGATCCTCTCATCGAGAGGGGGGCAATCTCCATCAAGATCTTCACCAGCACCATCTCCTCTCCAAACCCTAGTTCATCTCTTGTATCCGATCTTTGTCTCAAAACCTCAGATTGGTACCTGTGGGTTGCTAGTAGTGTTGATTACTCCTTGTAGTTGATGCTAGTTGGTTTACTTGGTGGAAGATCATATGTTCAGATCCTTAATGATAATTAATACTCCACTAATTATGAACATGAATATGCTTTGTGAGTAGTTATGTTTGTTCCTGAGGACATGGGATAAGTCTTGTTATAAGTAATCATGTGAATTTGGTATTCGTTCGATATTTTGATGAGATGTATGTTGTCTCTCCTCTAGTGGTGTTATGTGAACGTCGACTACATGACACTTCACCATTATTTGGGCCCAGGGGAAGGAATTGGGAAGTAATAAGTAGATGATGGGTTGCTAGAGTGACAGAAGCTTAAACCCTAGTTTATGCGTTGCTTTGTAAGGGGCTGATTTGGATCCATATGTTTCATGCTATGGTTAGATTTATCTTAATTCTTCTTTCGTAGTTGCGGGTGCTTGCGAGAGAGGTTAATCATAAGTGGGAGGCTTGTCCAAGTAAGGACAGCACCCAAGCACCGGTCCACCCACATATCAAATTATCAAAGTAACGAACACGAATCATATGAGCATGATGAAAACTAGCTTGACAGAAAATCCCATGTGTCCTCGGGAGCGCTTTGCTTTATATAAGAGTTTGTCCAGGCTTGTCCTTTGCTACAAAAAGGATTGGGCCACCTTGCTGCACCTTTGTTACATTTGTTACTTGCTACCCGTTACGAATTATCTTACCACAAAACTATCTGTTACCGATAATTTCAGTGCTTGCAGAGAATACCTTACTGAAAACCGCTTGTCATTTCCTTCTGCTCCTCGTTGGGTTCGACACTCTTACTTATCGAAAGGACTACGATAGATCCCCTATACTTGTGGGTCATCAACTGCCGGCATGGATCCGCGCGCGTCGAACCCAGGCACCTCGCATGGCTGCCGGCGTGGATCCGCCCCGTCGCCCCTAGGGGCCTCACGCAGCTGCCGGCGTGGATCCACCCCCCGCCGCCCCTAGGCGCCACACGCGTCTGTCGGAGTGGGTCCGCCCTTGCCGCCCCTATGCGCCACAGGCGGCCGCCGGCGTGGATCCGCCCCCGCCGCCCCCAGGCACCTCGCGCTGCTGCCGGCGCGGGTCTACCCCCGCTGCCCCACCATGGCCCGTCCAATCCCCACGTCGGTGACCCAGCCTCGTGCCCTGGTTTGTCATCGGCCTCCTGGATCCAGCCACAGGGAGTGTGCGTCGGTGTCGTCAGCCTCCTGGATCCAGCCACCCATCGTCAGAGCCCCCTCTCCCTCCGATCATCTTGCCGGCCACCTCCAAAATCCCTCCCCGCATCTTTGGATCCATCGAGCCCAGGGGGGATTCCAATGGGTATGCAGTTCGGTGTGAACCCCCGAACAGTGCGGTTCTGATTGCAATCAGTTTGGTGTATCCATCGAGTTCCAAATGCCTAGAGGATGCTACCAGCGGTGAGATGACATTGACATGTTTGTAATTTGTCTGTGCAGTCCAGTGGGCATAGCGTGCGGTGTAGTGTGCACGGCATTGCAGTCCAGCACACAACGTGTTGTGTATTTCGGTCTTCGGTAGATTAATTTTCATGTTTCTTGTAGGTCACTTGCGGTGCGCCTGTAGTTTAAAAAAAATGAGTGTACGTAATGGTTTGTAAAAAAATGTACGCTACTGGAAACAATGGCTGAAAAATTATGCAGTTTATTTTTGCTTTGCAGTGCGGAACACAAAATAGAAAGAACAGAAAGAAAAAATGTAGAAAACATGCTGTTCACTTCGTCGTAAAAAAAGTCAACTTTTGTAACGGAAAAAGAAAAGCAATATAAAACTATGCAGCCCACTCGCTCGGTCTCTGCGGTCCACTCGTCCGGGCTACACGCGTAAAAAATAATAGGTATGAGAAAATGACAACAAAAGCTAATGCGGTTAACTTTTCGTAGTGTCGAGGCTCACTTTCCGTATTGTCGTGGTTCACTTACTTCCAATGTGAAGTGCACAAAAATGAAACGGAAACGACAAAAAAAGCAATGCGGTTTACTTCTCCTTACTGTTGCGGTTCACTTACTTCCGATGTGAAGTGCACTCCACTTCCTCGTCTTGGAAAATCCACGTCTAATAAGAAAACTATGCAGTTCGCTTGCCCGTAGGATGCAGTGCGGTATTCAGCAGTACGTTTTTCTGTCCGATGCAGTTCCCTCGTCGATTTTGGTGTCGGGAAAAGTAGTGTCCGCATTTCGGTCAAATCAAAACTGCTCTTAAACCATAAGGAATTAGAGCGAGTGTTCTACATGAAAAATTTGCGCCTCGTCGATATCTTTCCAACGCCGTATCATTTGCATCGTTCCGACGAGCGGTTTGGAAAAATTTACAAAAATACGCTCGCTGCCACTCGTAGGCAGCGACACCGTTTTCAAAATTCTTTTAAAACCATGAGGAATCTGAACAAATGACCAACATATGAAAGTTGCGCCTATTACACAGCTTTCCAACTCCATATCACACGCCTCGTTCCGACAAACGGTTAGAAAACTACAGCGAAAACCGTATCGAAAAATTCATAAAATTTGAAAAACAGAATTCCGTTTTGAGTAAATTTGAAATTACTCTCAAATCGTAAGGAATTAGAGAGTGTAATATACATGAAAAAGTTGCACCTGGATGATATCTTTCCAACGCCATATCATTTGATTCATTCCGACGAGCGGTTTAGAAAAAAACGCAAAAATACGCTCGCTGCCATTCGTCGGGCGCCCACCGTTTTCAAAATTGCTCTTAAACTGTGAAGAATCGCGACAAGTGCTCAACATGGACAAGTTGCGCATTTTTTGTAGCTATCCAACAGTATATTATATACGTCTCGTTCCGACAAACGGTTTAGAAACTGGAGCAAAAACGGTACCGAAAAAACGCGTGCAGTTTTTTCTGCTGACATTGCAGTGTTCATTTAATAGATGCAGTGCACTCGCGTTAACCGTGCAACTCGGAAGTGATGTCAGAATAGTTATTCTGCACCTAAAGAGGGAAAGTGGAACAATTTCATGAAAACCAAGTTTCATACTTAACTACTCTCTCAAGTCAAATAACTGGATGCCATATCATAAACACTATGTTTTTGCTCATACGGAATGCATTGGGGTATAACTGTTGGTATCAGAGCAATTGTTGGCGCCACCTCCTCGCAGCACCGCTTCTTCTTCTACCTCTCGTTGTCTCTCACAACTCTCTCTTCTCTCAAGAGCACGAGAACATACACACATGGGAATACACACACACACATACACCAAGGAAAAAACCAGCCGCTGCTTTGCCGAGGCGCTCTCTCCTTGGTCACACGGAGGCTACATCTTTTTTGCTCCCGTCATGGTCTTACTTTTTCATTCATCTGCTAAACTTATATATACACAGGGAGCTGACTATCACACACCACTCGGAAGCCACATCCGGCCACTAACACAAAGTCTCTAGGCACTACTCACGCCTGCTACCTTCATGCACGCATGCACTCACACCATAACGGCCACTACCTCACGGCCCGGCTAACCAGCTAACAGATAATGCATGCACTTAACTAACTTAGACCGATTCACTCAGCCTATTCTAACAAACTAAACAACGTGCCAGCCGGCTCACCCGAGTCAGTATAATGTAGTCCGTCACGCCTCAGCCTCCATTGCATTTTGCTGCTTTTCACGGCGTCGCTGCATCGCACGGCACCAATTGGCATCAGAGCCTTGTCGATTCGAGGCGGTGGTGGCGGCCCGGTGGACTCCATGTGAGGTGGATGTCGTCGGCGCAAGGTGGACGCCGTTGGCGGCACGATGATGCTAGCGGCCGGTGCGTGTTTTCATCCTCGTCAAGCTGTGTCACGAGCGATGGAGAAAGGCATGTCGCTCGGTAAGTTGCGTCACCGGCGGCAAGGAGGTGATGGCCACGGAGCGGATCCCATTGCCATGAGGAGTTCAACGTCCATGTCCGAGTCGGCGACAAGGTGCGTCATCGTCGACAACATGGAGGCGAGTCATCGGCGAGTTGCGGCACCGGTGGCGAACATGGAGGCGACCCACCGGCGAGTTGTGGCACCGGTGGCGAACAAGAGACGGCGGTGAGAGGCTGCTAGGACGATGGTGAGAGGCCGTTACAAGGAGACGCGGTGCGATGCCGCTATGAAGATGCACGATGGCGCGATGTAATCACTTGGGTCGGTGCGATGCCGACGGCGGTGGTGTGATGCCATCGTCATCATGGGGAGTTGGTGCGAAGCCAACAAATGTTGCGGGCGATCCGCATGATGATTTGGCGAGTTAGCATGACAAGATTAGGGAGGTGATTGTTAGCACTAATCTTATCATGATGTATCAGCATGTAGTTTTGAGATTATGCATGTAGCTAGTTTGTCTAGGGAGTAGGTTGTCCGACGAAGCTTCAGCAGAGGCGTGCGGAGAAGGCGAGATGCTAAGGTGTCGTGCGATGCGGCGAGCTCGGCGAGATGCCAATGGTGCCGTGCGATGCAGCGACGCCGTGAAAAGCAGCAAAACGCAATGGAGGCTGAGGCGTGACGGACTACATTATACTGAGTCGGGTGAGCCGGCTGGCACGTTGTTTAGTGTGTTAGAGTAGGCTGAGTGAATCGGTCTAAGTTAGGTAAGTGCATGCATTATCTGTTAGCTGGTTAGGCGGGCCGTGAGGTAGTGGCCGTTGTGGTGTGAGTGCATGCGTGCATGAAGGTAGCGGGCGTGAGTAGTGCCTAGAGACTTTGTGTTAGTGGCCGGATGTGGCTGCCGAGTGGTGTGTGATGGTCAGCTCCCTGTGTATATATAAGTTCAGCAGATGAATGAAAAAGTAAGACCATGAGGGCAGTAGAAAAGATGTAGCCTCCGTGTGACCAAGGAGAGAGTGCCTCGGCAAAGCAGCGGCTGGTTTTCTCCTTGGTGTATGTGTGCGTGTGTGTGTATTCCCTGTGTGTGTTCTCGTTCTCTTGAGAGAAGAGAGAGTTGTGAGAGACAACAAGAGGTAGAAGAAGAAGCGGCGCTGCGAGGAGGCGGCGCCAACAAGGCTTAGGAGATAGGACACATGATTCCGTTTTTAGATCTTTCTTCGAATTTTGTTAGGGTTTGTGTTCTGCTCAAGAAGACGAGACGGCGGCGGCTCCTTGAAGATGGAATAAGGTTCTCCCCGTCCAGCCCCCGTTCCGGTGGTGCATCTTGCATCGTCGGTGGGCGTGTGGAGGTGTGTCTCCGGCAGATCTGTCTTTGGTGGATTTGCTCGGATTTGTTCGTCGTTCGTCTTCGTTCGTGCGTTTTCAGGTTGGATCCTTTCGATCTACGTTACTCTTCATCGGCGACGGTTGCTGTTTTGGTGCGCTGGTCCTATGGGGCCTTAGCACGACGACTTCCCGACTGTCTACTACAACACGTTTTGCCCGGCTCCGGTGAGGGAGGGGCAATGACGGCGGCGCGCCTTCGGCTCGCTTCAGTGCTTGTAGTCGTCGCTAGGTGGTCTTCGGATCTGGATGTAATTTTTATTATTTCTAGTTTTCGTTGTACTATCATGATTGAAGATGAATAGATTGAAAGTTTTCTCGCAAAAAAAAAAAAAGAAAATTGCAGTAGACATAACACTAACCATTAACCACAGATGTAAAAGAAACGGCTTCTAGCATTGTGATGTGCAACTGTTTACATAGATTCTAATTCTGGCTTCTAGATTCTGACGTGCAAATGTTTATAGTTTAGAACTCTATCTCTGAAAATTCTAATTCCAAGTAATGCTGCAACAGGTCAAAGGAAGAAGTTGAAACTAAAGAAGTTCAGAGAAGGATTACAGCTGCGTGTATCCGGCTGGCTAAAGGTGTGCTGGGCAGGCTCCTGGCACTGGGGATCTCGTGGACGGATGCCACGGTGCGATGGCAGGGTCCTGGGCGTTCCGTCGCCTGGCCTCCCTGCTCTGGCTACCTCACTTACGGATGCGACGGTGCTCGCGGACGGACTCCACGCTGCTGAGGCAACAATCGGCGACGGCGATGGCGATGGTGGGAAGTTATGGTGTAGTGCGGCGAGGTCGACGTGCGGGCAGGATACGGTGTTGGTGGGCGGCGTCGAGGTTAATGGCAATCGTAGCCGATCTTGTTTTAGTTTCCTTTGTTTCCGATGTGAACCGCGTGATTGTAGGGAGGGACGTGGGACTGGTATTCCTTTCTGTGCTGGTGGATGGAAGGTGGAGGTGGAGCACGGTCAGTCATGAGAAATTGCTAACTTCACACCGCAGAGGTATTAGATCAATGATGGTTGTTAGATTGGGATTTATGGAACTAATTGTGTGGTGCTCATTGGTTAGTGTGTTTTGTGGGACTAATTGTTGGGTACACGTAAGGAAGTTTTTGTTTGCTTGTTTAACAGTAGTAGAGATATGCGCCAGTCATGGCACGGGCCTTTGAACCTGGATTTTTCATTTTCTTTAGTTTAGGAAAAATATTTTGCTTATGGCAGTCAAAAAACATATTATCACTGCCAGTTTTGGTAAAACGGTATATCGCAGAAAAAAGTTCACATACGTGCATATTATGAGATGAAATGTTCATCCGTATTTAAGAAGTCCTTGTATACGAAAAGTTGTATTTAAAAAAATTATGTACTTTTTAAAATGTTCATCATTGGAAAATTTGTTCATACATTTCTTAATGTATGTTTCATATACTATGAGAAAAACTAAATTGAGGAAAGTGAAGAAAAAAAACCCAAAATTTGGGAAAAGGGAAATAAGAATGAACCCTCAAAATTGAACGCTTAGGCTTTGTTTGGTTAGGGCATCTCCAAAGGACCCTTGAAACGCCTAGCTTTGTTTGGTTAGGGCATCTGCAAAGGACCCTTGAAATGCCAGTAAACATTCAGACCGACGTGTTGGGAACTTTGGATGCAGTTTACCATCCAATATCCAATATGGTACCCCATCTGTTTTGCGGGCGTCTGGACCATAGTCACGTACATGTCGGACACCTCGGTCCCACCCAAAAACCTCTTCGCCAGAAAAACCCTCTCCACGCATTCATGCTGGTCAGCACCGTTCTAGAGCGGACATGATTCTACAACATTAATGCCGGTTAGAGCGACATGGCCGGACAAGCGGGAGGCACCGCTGCAATGCTGACGTGACAATTGAGAAGCCTATTCCAGCCGCTACACTGCGGTGAAGCCGACTCTCCGTCCTTTCGCCTGGCCACATCTTTTAAGCAGGGCTCTGACGCCGTCCACACTACACTACACCACTCCTCTCCGCTCATAGCCTCTCCGCTTTGGTGGCATCTACACCACAATGTCCACACCACACCACACCATGTCGAAGTCATGATTCTCTGCGCCGGAACACAACGGTTCCGGGTCCCCTCCAGGATCCAATCGCCGCCGCCGCCGCCGCTCTCCAAGGCCCTCGACTCCACCGCAGTCGGCTCCTCCGAGAAGGATGAGATCATCATGTCCTCCTCCAACGAGTAGGAGCAACCATGCCTCCTTGCAAAGACGGTGATCACAAACGACGAGTTCTAGCGGCAAATGGAGCTCATGATCGAGCGGTCGCACCCACATGTGAATTTGTTTCTCCTTTCATAATCTATTTGAAGACAGAGAAGTAAAACGACGAATAACCTATTCAATCTATGGCTTAGGGAAATCTGGCTTGGGTGGTATGCAACCACTTGAATTTGTTTCTCCCCTGACAGGTCACCTAACAATCCCTTAGTTATGAAGTTGGTCCTCCGGTAGGTCAACAACTTTGAGATCTATAGAGATACTTTACACAAACCATAAATTTTAACTCCATACGAAAATGATGCACCCGGCCAACACAATTCATCATTACAAAGTTCATGAAAAATGAAAATCGTGTTCTTTATTTGATTTTTCATTTAGGTAGTTCCCATGCTCCTGTATATCGATAAAGCACGACATGTGTTCAACATGAACAACCCATATACCCAATGAAAGTTTTTAATGAGAAGACACAAGAGCAAACCATACTGAATATATATATATATATATACTAAAGAGAGAAAGTATAACAATTTCATGAAAACCAACTTTCATACTTAACTACTCTATCAAGTCAAATAACTGGATGCCATATCAAAAACACTATTTCCCCCCTCATATGGAATGCATTGGAGTATAACTGTTTTCTCTTCAGGGGAAAACACTATTAATTTTAGTAACTAGCTTATAGACGATGTTCATCGTAAGTTGCTGCCTTTATAACGTTAGAGGAAATTGATGGAGTTGATTTTGTATTGCTTGAGCCCCGTGGGCATATATATAGGAGTACATGATCAACTTGAAGTACTAGACAAGCTAGAATTATTCATAGTCTATCATATGTTTTCTAACTAATCACGATACGCAACAAGAACAAC
Source organism: Elymus sibiricus (assembly GCA_039707655.1). Classification (NCBI taxonomy): domain Eukaryota; kingdom Viridiplantae; phylum Streptophyta; class Magnoliopsida; order Poales; family Poaceae; genus Elymus; species Elymus sibiricus. The sequence continues at coordinate 90,405,832 of CM077669.1, forward strand.
TAGCTAGTTGACCATTTTCTTGTTTATAGAATGTGTTTTTACATAGATCACAAAGAAACAAGCTGGGAACATTTTCAAATGCATGGTGCTTGAGAATGTATTTTTTTTGCGGGTTCGTGTTGTTGAACATACACAAGTGTGTCATAGCCTAATTCACAATGTCTCATGGTATCAAAGTGTGTTTGTGGGTGGGTGGAGGGGATGACAGAGCCAAGATTTATATATAAGGGAGGAAAAGAGGATAATAATCATTAAAAAAGACACAACACAAGAATATAGTCTCAAAATTATAATTGACATGAATGTATCACAACATATATCTGGTAATATAAAAACTACATTTCTATCAGTTGCATACCAACTGGATTGGGTTGGAATTATCATCTACAACCGGTTGGCCCTTTGGTGGATTTGCATTTTTGGTAATATTTGAGCTAGAAGAAATGGGCTTGAAAAATGAATATATTGTTGTTGTAATATTTATTTTCAGCCACCCGGTCATTGATCAGTTAAATGAGGAGTAAAATTGAATTTCCAAATTATAATCTTATTGTATCTAATTAGTTAGTAAAACCACTGTCTTACTCTTATAATAAATAAACAAACTATTGTCTTACCCTGCTCGCCACCTGTCTCCGCATTTACGTTATTTATTTATGTAATATAAGAGGCACAACGATGTCAATCACTTAGTACTCATGCACATAGTTGTGCCGAATGACTAGCCAGCTAACTGCACGTGTGGTCGTGGAAGACATGGATAATGGATGGTGATAGACCAGGTGGCGTTAGACTAAATAAATATTCTTTTATTTTCCAAATGAGAAAGTACTCCATGTAAAGTACTATTGGGACGGAGGGAGTAGAAATAACAAAGTACTTCATGTACATCACTGATCGTTCTCTCATGGCTGTAGCACCAGCCAGAGTGGGAGCAACACTTGCTAACCCGACGTGTTGCTTCCAAGTCATCTTCCACTCCTATAAGGCGACTGAGCGCAAACGGAATCCTGCGCAGGATGGTGCTGCATCGCGTGGGCTCCCGCTTATGGTCCTCGACCTGCGGGCAGACGGAGATCGAGGCACCAAAATCGACTGTTGCCGATACGTTTCACTACTGCTTTGCCTCCGTCTCGTGCCTCTCGTGCTTCCCCGCCTCTCGTGCTTCTCTAATTCGAACTCCGGGCATGCCATCCTAGACGTATGCGCAACAATCGAGGCAAGAGAGTAGATGACTATCCTTGGAAGATTCCTGGTGCCTTCTATGCCTACTGCACATGCTTATGCCTATCAAATTCAGATCCTTGTTCTGTAGAGACACAACACGTGATACGTACAAGAAATGGCATTGGATACTATAAAACAAATACTCCTATGTAAAATGAGAAATGAGGTACTCGATATTCATGTTTGACCTATGGCTCAGGGAAGTCCTGTTCCTTATAAAAGGCTTGGGGTGGTACGTAGGTGGCAACGTGAATTCGTTTGTCCTCTGTTAGGTCAGTTGCAACGAATCTCCAAGTTAAGAGCTTATTAGTCCTCCGGTAGGTTGGCAATTGTGAGATCTTTATCTCATTCCTATGTATAAACATAGAATTCGGACATCTGCCCAAAATGATGCCCCGATCCAATTGACACGGCGATTTTTTTTTCTCGAATACTCACAAATGTGCGTACTATATTATAAAGAAAAGGATGGGGTAAAAGTAGCCCCTCCACGTTAGTGTTACAGCTTACATGTACACCAACTATGCATCCATCCTATCTATGCCTATCTCGTTACTCTAGCCCACATTTCCACGGCTCTAAAAAACTCCTCCGTGCTTCCTTTGAGCAGGCCCGCTTCATTCCACGCTCTTTCCACGCGAAGCCGAGGAATGATCCTGAACGTCATCATCTCTCATTCTTTACATACCGTTAGTGAACTTCATTCTTTTTTGTAGAGAGATGTTTGCTTCTCTGAACTTGAGTCCTTTGTAAAGTCTATGCACGTTAGTCAGAGTTTTTTCACTCTCTGTAACTTCAGCTTCCCAACAACGAGGACCTGGACAACTAGGGACAACAGGACGTGCCGTTTCTGGTGCGACCATTGGCTCGAGGGACTGTCCACTGTTGAGATCGACCCAGCCCTCATCTCGCTCGTCCCGCGGTATCGGCGTCGCCGACGATTGTTAGGGACACGATTTACGACCAATCCTGGATTCGCAACATTCACGGACCCCTGGGTCCTGCTGCTACCATCCAGTACTTTGGTCTTTTGCAGCGAGTTCAGCGTGTCCAGCATGTTGTTATCCTCCAGGATCATCATAGCATAATTTTGAGCCACAAGTAAAACAGGAGATGAATTTACCTTGATCACCAGGTCCTGCCATCTCCTCATTCTCTTAATTCAGCACCACCAAGAGCTTGATTTGGTGGTTGTGTACTGCCCTTCCCGATGCTCCAGTGCAGGGCTTGATCAGCAGCCTTTGTTTTAGAGAGAGAGAGAGATAAGTGTGTGAGCAGCAGCTCAAAAACAGCAACCGTAGCTGCTGTTCTCTCCTCTCCTTTATCTCCAAAAAATCAGCACTGTGCACCAGGGGGACAGACACCAGGTGGCTGATGAGCTGCCCCTGATCAGGGCAGCTCATCAGAGTAGGTAGACACTGTAGCTACAGTGTCCACCGCCCTACTATAGCTTTCAGATATTTTCACACAATCTTTATCTTTATCATTAAAACATAATGGCTACAATTTAGGCTTTAAGATCATTACAATATCCAACATTCTCCCCCTTGATCGGAAGACTAAACTTATAAGCTCATTTTTCAACAAAATAATGCATCAAGACGAAAAGATTTGCAGTGGTCATTTAAGTACCACTGAACCCAGTGACTATGATACATTACTCCATATCAAAATGAAACTTCTTAAACTTATGAGCTCCATAAACTTTATTCACATAAACCATCAACTTAATTTACATAATCCTTTACATAAGTATCATGAACATTACAGACATTACAGGCTCATCTCTTGATAAAATGGTACACCAAGACAATAGATTACAATAGTCAATTAAGTACTGCTGAACCAAGTGACTATGGTTCCCATTCGATCTCAAAATAAGCCTCCTTGGGGAGATGGTGTCACAATGGTCCCAACTTTGCCAGGATCAAAGGCTTTCAACCAAACCCATACCGGTAACGTGCTCTCTGAAAACACTGGGTGGTAAGCCTTTCGTGAGCAGATCCGCCAGCATCAATTTAGTGCTGATATACTTGACATTAATTGTCTGATCCTAGACTCTGTCTTTCACAACAAGAAACTTAATGTCAATGTGCTTGGCAGCATCACTTGACTTGTTGTTACTCGAGAAAATTACTGCGGGTTGATTGTCGCAGTAGAGGGTGATTGGCCTGGAAATACTATCAATCACTCTCAGACCCGGGATGAAATTCTTCAGCCATACTGCCTGCCCAGTAGCCTCAAAACATGCCACAAATTCTGCCTGCATTGTCGACGATGCAGTAATAGTTTGTTTGGAGCTTTTCCACGATATAGCTCCTTTTGCGAGTGTGAAAACATAACCTAATGTAGATTTCTTAGTATCAACACACCCCGCAAAATCAGCATCTGAGTAACCCACCACCTCGAGGCTATCCGATTTCTTATATGTGAGCATGAGGCCTTTAGTGCCTTGCAAATAACGCAAGACTTTCTTAGCAGCCTTCCAGTGATCCAGACCTGGATTAGACTGATATCTGCCAAGCATCCCGGTCACGAATGCTAAATCAGGGCGAGTGCACACTTGTGCATACATAATATTTCCAACAATTGAGGCATAAGGAATTGACTTCATCTGCGCAGATTCATGATTATTTCTCGGGCACTGAAAAGTCCCAAACTTATCGCCCTTGACAATAGGAGCAGGCGAGGCCGAGCACTTATCCATATTGTACTTTCTCAGTACCTTTTCAACATATGCTCTCTGAGATAGCCCCAAGATCCCTCTGGATCTGTCTCGGTGAATTTCAATTCCTAAAACATAAGCCGCTTCACCGAGATCCTTCATATCAAACTTCGAGGACAAAAACCTCTTAGTTTCCAGCAAGATATTTTTATCACTGTTGGCTAGAAGTATGTCATCAACGTATAGTATCAGGAAAATAAAATTACTACCCCTGAACTTAACATAAACACAATTGTCCACTTTATTTTCTTCAAAACCAAATTTCCTTATTACTTCATCAAACTTGAGATACCACTCCCTTGATGCTTGTCTCAAGCCGTAGATGGATTTCTTAAGGTGACATCCCAAATGCTCATTTCCTTCCACAACAAAACCTTCCGGTTGTGCCATGTAAACATCCTCATGTAAGTCACCATTTAGAAATGCCGTTTTGACATCCATCTGATGTAGCTCCAAATCACAATGGGCCACAAGTGCCATAATTATTCTGAATGAGTTTTTAGAAGAGACGGGTGAAAAAGATTCTTTGTAATCGATCCCTTCTCTTTGAGTGAAGCCTTTTGCCACGAGCCTCGCTTTAAACCTTTCGATATTCCCTTTGGAGTCACGTTTGGTCTTATAGACCCATTTGCATCCAACTATTTTGGCTCCTTTGGGAATTTCTACTAAGTCCCATACTTCATTAGTGCTCATGGACTTCATTTCATCTTTCATAGCATTGAGCCATTCAGACGAAAATTCACTTTGCATGGCTTCTTTAAATGATGTAGGATCATTGTCCAACATCGACCCATTCATATCTTCACTCAAATAAGTAAGATAATCATCAGGAATAGCAGGCTTTCTAATCCGCTGTGACCTTCTGAGAGGTTCATTAATTGTAATATCATTAACAATTGAAGGCTGCTGAGAACTTTCAATAGACACATCATTAGGTGTAGCATCTGAAACAGTCACTGGAGTCTCAGCAGGTGTTGCATTAACAATCCTCTCAACAGGAGGTGCAATATTAGCAGACACCGGGAAAATAGGTTCTTGAATTATCGGAGTCAGAACATATTCCCGTTTTTCCTCCAAAATTATTTGCCGGGGTGTCGTGCTCCCCCTCATCATATCACTTTCCAAGAACACAGCGTGTCTTGTTTCAACAAATTTTGTTGCCTGATTTGGACAATAAAATGGATATGCTTTAAATTTATCAGGGTAGCCAATAAAATGGCAACTGACTGTCTTGGGGTCTAATTTTCCCATAATTGGATTAAAAATCCTTGCTTCAGCTGGACAGCCCCATATATGAAAATAATTCATGGTCGGTTTCCTCCCAGTCCATAATTCATATGGTGTTTTAGGCACCGATTTACTGGGAACCCTATTGAGAATATGTGCTGCTGTTTTAAGGGCTTCCATCCATAAATTTACCGGCAAAGTGGAGTGGCTTAACATACTCCGCACCATATCCATAAGAGTGAGGTTCCGCCTTTCAGCCACACCATTTTGCTGAGGTTCGCCCGGTGCTGAATACTGGGCCATGATGCCATTTTCCTGTAAATACTTTGCAAATGGTCCAGGAATTTGGCCATAAGTCGTATGTCTGCCGTAGTACTCACCACCACGATCAGATCTCACAACTTTAATCCTCTTGTTACTTTGATTTTCAACCTCAGCTTTGAAAATGTTGAACTTGTCTAATGCCTCTGCTCTTTCTTTAATGGGATAGATATATCCATAACGGGAGAAATCATCGGTGAACGTTATGAAAGAATTAAAACCATCCACCGACCTCTCATTAAACGGACCACATATATCCGTATGAATTATTTCCAAAACTCCCGTACTTCGGTTTGCACCTTTCTTAATTTGCTTGGCATATTTTCCTTTGATGCAGTCGATACAATGATCAACATCTGCATCTGAAAAATCAAGAGAAGGAAGAACTTGATCTTTAATGAGACGCTCAATCCTCCCCCTCAAAATATGGCCTAACCGATAGTGCCATAATTTCGAAGAAGTCTCATTATCACTACGTTTGCGTTTGGTACTGACATTTACATTCGAGGTGGAACCCACGTTACTTATATCATCACAGAGGGAAATTACATAAAGTTTGTCTTGTCGTAAGGCAAGACCAACATTATTATTATCATACATAATTATACATTGCTTATTCCCAAAGTGACATACATAATCGTTATCATCTAAACATGAAACAGAAACTAAATTCTGTTTCATCAAGGGGACATAAAGAACATCATGTAGTAGAAGCTTGAAGCCAGTATGAAGTGTAAGAGTAAAATCTCCAAGTGCCTCGACGTCAGCTTCAACACCATTAGCAACTCTAATGGTTCTTTCCCCTCTTTTTAGGGTCCTCCTCATATGGAATCCCTGCAACGAATTCAAAATATGAATTGTTGCACCTGAATCAATCCACCAAGTATTGGTGGCATAATTAACATAAAGGGATTCTTCAAAAAAAGTAATAACATCAGTACCTCTTCGGTTGAGCCATCTCTTGAAACCATAGCAATCCTTTTGCTTATGCCCATCTTTACCACAAAAGTGGCATCCATCAGTTCCTTTCCCTTCTGGATTAGGGGCTTTCTCAGGCTTCTTTTGCTAAGAGCTTTTGGAAGACTGGCCTTTATCCTTAAATTTATTAGGCTTAGGCTTCATATAATTTTTCACAAATTTATTGTACCTCTTCTTTTGTGAAACCTTGAACTGATTAGCTTGCTCCATTCTGCCAGCCTTTAGTCTTTCTTCTTCTTGCACACAACGTGCCATCATTTCATCTACTTCCCACTTTAAGTCCATCGCATTATAATTGATCATAAAAGGCAAGAACTCTTGTGGTAGAGAAGACATAATGAAATGCACAAGGAAGCCATTAGAAATTTCCATTTCCATAGTCTTAAGTTTGGCAGCCATGTTGCACTTCTTCATAATATGCTCTCGAAGACTTCCAGCGGGATCATACTTTTCATCAATTAACCTCCTAATAAGACTTGTTGCATAAGCTTTAGAAGATCCTTTAAATTGATGCTCAATTTTGGCAAAATACCCTTTAGTTGTTTCACAGTCAGGAAGGGCTCCCCTCATTCTCTGTGAAATGGAACCCTTTATCATCATAAGGCATTTGCGATTAGAATCATCCCACTTAGCCTTTATAACATCATAATCCTTCTTGAGGGCATCATAATTTTCATCATTTTCTTTAGGTGCCTCAGGAGCATCATTAAGGAGAGCATAAGCAATATTGAGTAAGGCCATCGTTATTTCAAGCTTCTCCTTCCATGTAGCATAATTGCTACCATTAAGTTGTTCCATGCCATTAAGCATTCCAGCAATATGAGAGACATTACGTGCTGCAAAAGAAAATTCAAAATGCTTTAGTAAGCATCATCATCATCATCATATTTAAATTTTATTGATCATATTCAAATCAGCTTTGGCCAGAGATGAAAATGAACAACAAAATTTTGTGAACAAATATTCATCAATTAGCTTTGGCCAAATTGATAAATGAAAGCCACACTTTAATAATCCTCATTCATTAGTTTCTTCTACTAACCCGGTTCACATCAGCTTTGGCCAGAAGTGAAACGGATCAATAAAAGAATTTTGCGGTTTAAATGCCAGTCAAACAACTTTGGTCAGAATGACAAAGCATAAAACCACACTTAATTTGAGGATCCATTAAACTTTATTTCGCAGCGAAACATTATTCCATAATGACCACAATAATTTTCATCATCAAAATAAAAATACCATAAAGAAAATTAACTAGACATAAATAGGAATCAAAATGCCTAAAGAATTAAATTGCCAAAATATAGTCATAATAATTCATGCATTAAATTTAGCCCTAAAAATGTTCACTACATTACATAAAATGTGAACATTATCAGGAAAATAGACAACATTTTTCCTGAATTTTTTCGGGCAAATTATTTGCTGCTGGGCTGGCCAGCTGGCCCAGCTAGCTCCCCCTGTTCCCCTGGTTCAGGCCGGCCACTTGGGCCTGGACGGCCTGCTGGCCCGGCTGCCCGAGGCAAAATAGCCCGCAGCCTGGCTCCCCCCGAACCCTAACCACACTCGATCCCCTCCCCCGATCCCCTTCTCCATCCCAGGCGACGGCGACGACCGTGCGAGAGAGAGAGAGAGACAGGAGCGACGCGGCAAGGCCAGCCGCGGCGGAGGAGGGTGACAGCGCCGGTAACCTCCTCTCGCCGGAGTCCCGTGCGGCTCGAGCCCGCGCGAGGCCCCGTCGAGCGGCGCTTGCCGACGTCTCGAGCGACGCTCCCGCGCGCGTGCAGGCGTCCCCGCAATGCCGACGGTGAGCCACATCAAATCCGGCGCGGTGGCAGGCTTCCCACGGCGACAGCAAGCGCGCGAGGTGGCTCAGTCACCAGCCGGTACGATGGACGGGTAGGCCGCTTGGGGCCGAGCCCAAACGCGCCTACCAGCATGAGGGGCGGCCATGGCGACGCCGCACGACGGCGGCGAGCGTCACAGCCCCCAGGTAAGGTACACTGCCTTGATTTCATTAAGATTAGGGCTAGGGTTCATCATGAATGGGGATTTTCCTTAGTTAGGATTTCGGGATTTGGGGATTATTGCTTTAGGGTTAGCTTCAATTTGACCATCCCCATCTTAATTGATCTTAACCGAAACCATAAACATTAGCAACAGGAAGGAGTCATTAATTTCATTAGCTAGGGTTTCAGTTTTGAGGAAATATTTAGGATTTAGGCATAATTTATTGATTTCCTCATCAACACATACATAAAACTGAAACCACAGCTATGTAATCAAAATAGAAATGGGGAATACTTGTATCCAGGGTTTTCTTAAATTGGGGATTTTGTGAAAAGGCATCAATCCCCATTTTAGATCATCATTAAATGAAACCCTTGATACTCACTTGATCTTGTCAGGGCCAGAACTTTAGTAACTTTAGGGCTAACTAATTAGAGCAAGCTTAAACAGCCATAAACAGAAAGAATTGCTTGATCCTTTGACTTGAATATAACAGATCAAGCATGATCTGAAACTAGATGAGCTCAAACTTGATGCTAGGGGCTCTGGTGCCATTGTTGTTATCCTCCAGGATCATCATAGCATAAGTTTGAGCCACAAGTAAAACAGGAGATGAATTTACCTTGATCACCAGGTCCTGCCATCTCCTCATTCTCTTAATTCAGCACCACCAAGAGCTTGATTTGGTGGTTGTGTACTGCCCTTCCCGATGCTCCAGTGCAGGGCTTGATCAGCAGCCTTTGTTTTAGAGAGAGAGAGAGAGATAAGTGTGTGTGTGTGAGCTTAGAGCAGCAGCTCAAAAACAGCAGCCGTAGCTGCTGTTCTCTCCTCTCCTTTATCTCCAAAAAATCAGCACTGTGCACCAGGGGACAGACACCAGGTGGCTGATGAGCCGCCCCTGATCAGGGCAGCTCATCAGAGTAGGTAGACACTGTAGCTACAGTGTCCACCGCCCTACTATAGCTTTTAGATATTTTCACACAATCTTTATTTTTATCATTAAAACATACTGGCTACAGTTTAGGCTTCAAGATCATTACAATATCCAACACAACATTCTACCAAGCATGACATGATCGAATGGAAGTGGACTTCTAAGAGGGTCTACACGACCAGCTCAGCCTATAGGGCCCATTTCTCTGGATTCCCTTCTAGCGTCTCATCTAGAAGTGCTGGCCCCCATGAGCGTCAAGTTCTTCCTTTGGCTCGCTTCCATAGATCGCTGTTGGACTGCCAATCGCCGAGCAAGCCACGGTCTGTTGGGTCTAACCCTTGCTTGCTCTCACTGGTTTCTCCTCGATCTTAAGTAGACGAAGCACAGGAGACTCAGCTTTTCTGGCGACCTACGCCATGGACGACGAACGCCCCGATCTTTCTGTTATTCTGGACTCACCAGTTGCTAATAAACTCAATGTACATCCCCTTTTGTAGCTAACAATACGTAGTGCCCACGAAGCCTCCTGACGATCCGGTCTCCCGATCGTGAGCCCGGCCTTCTCGTCCGCACGACCTGGACGCCAGGTTCATTCGCTGCCCCTGCTGCATACTACTCCATGTGACTACAGACCTAACCTATTAACCTTCTCCCCTAAACCATGACCTACAGCAGGGCCGGCTCATCGTCGATGTCGGCGAGGAGCGCCTTCTCCTCGTCCGCCTTCTTCGGCTTCTGGCAGTCGCGGGAAAAGTGGCCACGGACGCCACAATTGTAGCACTTCCCACGCCGCCTCCTCGCGCCCGAGGCCTCGCTGCTACTGCCGTCGTCTTCGTGGTCGTGCACGCCACCGCGCTGACGTTTCCGTGCCTCCCACTGTGCTGCCGTGAGCATGAGCTGCTCGTCCGCCCACTCTCCACCGACCTGGGTGCGCCGCCTCGACCTCTCCTCAAAGGTTTTGAGTCGCCCGAGCGCCTCCTCGAACGCCATGGTGCTGACGTCGCAGAACTGCTCGATCCCGACGACCGCCGCATACAGTCGGTCCGGCACCGAGTCCAGTAGCTTCTTCACCATGTCGGCGTCGTCTAGCGTCGACCCGAGCCCCGCGTAGCGCGCCACCATCCCGCCGATCTTGCTGGCGAACGCATCCAGCGTCTCCGACTCCGCCATGCAAAGCCGCTCGAACTCGCCACGGAGAATGGCCATCCGCGCCGCCCGAACCCGGTTCGCACCGATGAACCTCGTCTTCAAGCTCGCCCATAGCTCCGTGTCGGAGAAACGACACCTATGGGATCGAGACGATCCCTTTACGGTTAGGCGGGGAGAGAGATCGCGCAGAGAGCAGATCGAGTGATCAGCACGCAGGGAATTTTACCCAGGTTCGGGCCGTAAAGCTGCGTAAAACCCTACTCCTGCTTTTGGTTGTATTGGATATGTTTAGGCTGAGTTCTTGGAGCGCTACAGTAACCAGCAGCTACACTTACAGAACGGCCAGCCAAGCTCCCCTCCCCCTGTAGCGATGCCTTGGGCCTCCTTTTATACTCTCGAAGGGGTCACCAACAGTGGCAAAGTACAAAGGTGGCACATAGTAAATACATGAGGTGTCAAGGTATCTACAGTGCTTATCATACCTAATACTGACGGGCTAGGACAAGGGCATTCAATGCTCCTGTTAGGTATACCTGCCTTGCCTTGGGATGGAACAAAGGGGCCATCCCATCGAACCGCCTTAGCCCATCACGTCGTCAGCGTTCGCCACGCACCCAGGGGAACAAATGCTAAAAGACAAGCTGGTAGTTGCCCTGGGGTGGCGCGCTAGAACAGTGAGAGGGGCTTGCCGGGCGCGAGGCTTGTCGGGGCTGTGAGCCGCCCGGCAAGGTCTTGCCGGGGCGCCAGCGCCAGCTCTTGGCTTTCTATCTTCTTGATTACTGCTGTCTTTGACTCCAGTGTCTGACTAAATCTTGCCGGCTCCAGGGAGCTGCCCGCGCACAAGTCTGGGTAATGGATACCCTGTTTCTATGTACACTGACAGGAGCCCCTGGGCCTGGGCCATACATGCGCGCGTGGCGCTGTTGGGCTAGGCCCAAAACAGTGCGCGGGCACACGTGGCCATAGCAATGATGGTTGTTGATAACTTTCTCCCATGACGCATAATGACTGTAGGTCTTGGGAATACCGGAGCGAGGCGGTCTGCCTTCCTCCTCGGGAGTGGGAGCGATGGACAGGACGTCACCCGTTTGCCTCCGAATTGATGTCTCGGACGACGCGCCTTGCATGACGCGTGTTGCTCAGGATTCACGAAGGGTCAGTTCCTCTCCCTCTTCGGCGCTCAGCTCTATAAAAGGGGGGCGAAGGAAGAAGAAGGCCACCCATCTGCAAGCTCCTGATCTTCCGCTGCTCGATTCCTTTCTCTTCTGCCTTTCACCACCACCTTCCCCGCGCCCTAAGATGGTAAGAGGACGTGGTCGCCCCCGAGGTTCCCTTAGCGCCTCGAGGAGCAGCCCTCGGACTCCGGCGCGTGTGGTGGTGACGATGGCGGGTCCGAGCTCCCGCGGTGGGTTGGCATCCCGTGGCCGCGCGAGGACGGCTCCGGCAAGGGGCGGCGGTCGCAGCAGCGCGCCTCTGCCGCAGCCTCACGCTGGGATCCATGCGGGGGAGGAAGCGCGAGAGTTCCTCATCGTCCTCCCGTGCCGGCTCCGAAGCTGGCTGCGTCTCCCTGACCCTTTCGCAAGGGCCATGGAGAGCAATCGGCCCCAGGGCTTCTGGCTTCGTGCGGACGGTTGCAGCAATGGCCCTTGGTGGGTGGCAGTCGACCTCACCCCTGGTAGCGCCATGTTTCTAACCAGTGGGTGGAAGTCGTTCGCTCGCTCCCGCGGCCTCACCCCCGGACACCTGCTCCACTTCAAGCTCGTCGACCCCGGCACCCTCTCTGTGAGGTTCTTCGGGGCGGCTGGCGTCCGCCTGGAGTGCCGCGCCGAGAGCTCGAGCGACAGCGACTTCGACTCCTCCAGCGACAGCGACGACGAGGACGACGCCGATGAGGACGACGCCTTCGCATGAGGAACGGGGTTCCCGACTAGGCATGCTCGGCGCCGTAGTTAGGTCCCACTGTTCCATCCGCGAGACCTTGTTCCCGGGTCGGTCGCCGTGCTGTAGTAGCTGTAGATCCCTTTTGATGTATCGAATTGTACCCAATGTAGTCCTTGGCTACTTCGAGAAGAAATGCATTGGATACCTATCTTCGAAAAATTCTTGGTTTGAAAATCTTGTTCCTGCATGCTTCTTTGTTTCTCGCTGTCCTCCCTGACAAGTATCCTGTCGAGAGGTCTTCCGGCAAGTCCTCGACGGGAGTGCATCACTCAAAGAGGTGCGCTCTTCGGAGGTCTTGCCGTTTTTCGGGCCTGTCAATGATGTGGACGAGTAGAACGGAGTATCGACAAGGGCCGCAGGTCTAAAGATAGAACACCACGCCGTGTGATGAAGAGCCAGCCCCCGGGCTTTTCCCATAAGGGTTGCTGCGAGGGCGGTGCTCGATTTACACACGTATTCTTGCCATTGCTGTTATCCGTCGAAGACGTCCCATTGTCGTTTTGTTGGTCTTCAACTTGTAGTTCTTGTCTTTATGATCTTGTACTTGCTGCAGATGTACCTTGAACTTGCTCAGGGGTCCCGGCAAGCCTTGCCACCATAAGCACCCCGGCAAGCCAAGCCTTGCCGCCATGAATATCTTGGCAAGTCTTGTCGCAGATTCGGCCCCGACGGGCCCGTGCACAAGTGCCCGACACCGGAGCCCTCGGGCCTGGGCCACGGCGGAGAACAAGTTGGTGGCGCTGCGGAAGAAGCATGCCGTCTTCGCGCCGGGGCTTGATGGGAAGGCCCTGACGGATCATTACCAGTACATGTGGGCGGCGGAGACAACGGCGCATCCGGCCACTCGTATAAGTCCAGGTGCTGCCGGAGCTGACCCAAAGAAATATCTCTTCTTCGCCGATTACTTTTACTGTGGTCTTTGCCCCCCTTTCTCCGACTTCTTTAAGGACATCTTGAACACCTGCGGCTTTCAGATTTTAGATTTTACGCCAAACGCCGTAACGTGTATGTCTGTTTTCTCCCATCTTTGCGAAAACTTCGTCGGAGTCCATCCCAGTATTGCCTTGTTCCGTCACTATTTCATCCCTCGAATTGAGACGGGCGAGGCCCTTTCTGGTTCCGTCACTTGGATCCCGCGGACAGGAACCAAGGAGGTATATCCAAAAGGGGCCTACCGCCGCAGGTGGGAGGAATGGCGGGGCAAGTGGTGCTGGGTTCGGGTGTCGGTGGAAAAGGAGGTTCAGCCTTTCTGCTTGCCCCGGGGGACGAAGATTGCCCGCAACAATGAGTGGAGTGCCCTCGATGCCGAAGACGCGAAGCTTGCCGTTGCCACGACAAGAATCCTCCGCCTGAAGAATGCCGGGCTGACGGTAGAAATGATAGGTGCCGACTTCCTTCGCCGACGCATTGCCCCCTTGCAGAACAAGGGGAGGCCAGCTTGGGAATTCCAGAACGCGGCGGACGTCATGAGGCTGCGCCCTGGGCTGGATCACAACTTAACAATCATGCAGCACGGGCACCTCTGCCAAAAGCTATTCGGGAGCGCAGCGGTGCGTGATTTGCCTGCAGGCGTAGTCCCATTGTGCAACAATTCTCGCCTGAGCTCGATTCTTGCCATGATGCCGGCGCTTGACGCCCACAGTGTCGACGAGCGCTGGGCCGTGCCTACTGACGACTTGGTCCAGCAGTTCTCCAACAATCTGTCGGAGAAGCCCATCCTTCAGGACGAGAAAATTGTCGCCACCACCACCGAAAGGGAGATGGCGTACATTGCCGACAGAGTGCAGGAGGCGGGTCTCGCCGACGAGGCTGGCGGCTCTGGCTTCGCGGACGAAGAATCCAGCGAAGAAGAAGAGGAGGTTGCCGGGCAAGACTACACTGTTGGAGAACAGGGAGACATGTCCGCCGGAGACCATCCTGCCGAAGACACAGAGGAGGAGGAGCTGGTAGAGGAAGCCCCGACTCTTCAGCCGAAAAGCAGACGCGTCCTCCGCAGTGCTGCTACAGGAGCCCCGGTCCGCCAAGCTTGCTCAAGTAGCATGGCCTCCGACAAGGAGGTGACCGGCAAGGCGGCGTAGCGACAAGAAGTTCACCAGCAAGCCACGCCTGCCGCGACCAAGCGAGCAAGGAGCTCCCCTCCACCTCCTCGCACGAGCACCATGGTGGAAGTCGCCTTCGACCTTTCCGCCCTTAGCTCGGGAGAAGACGAAGAGTAAGATACTTGCCGCTCCCCTGCTTTCTGAATCTCTTACTTTGCTTTATCTCATCGTTTGTTTTGACTTGTTCCCGCAGAGAAGCGGAAACCTTGGCGCAGAGGGCAGCGAAGAGGGCGAGGACTTCAACGGGCGGGGAGGCGCCGGTGGGCACCTCTGGTGCACCAGACACGGCTACTACCAGCCCGAGGCCCAGCCCACGATGCAGTCCTCGCTTCAACCCCCGGCGCAGCCCCCAGCGTGAGTCTATCACTCTCTTTCCGCTGGCGAGTGCCGGGGTGTGCATCTATACTGCTGACATCACCGGACGTGCAGGAGGAGAAGGGCGACAAGGAGAATCGCCAGAGATCAACCCTGACATGCCGCCTCCATCAACTACGCCGCCCAGAGATGTGTCTCCGGCCAAGACCTCCTCCAGCTCGCTTTATCGCGATGAGGAGCCAGCAAGCGGAGGCATCGGCAACCGTGCGCCAGCAACTGATGTTGTCGGGGAGGGAGAACCTTCGACCCGGCAGCCTGGCGCAGGTGAGCTGCCTGTCTTGGATATTTATTTGGTCTTTCTTTTTTGTCTTCTTGAACTTCCGCTTCATCTCCATCTTGTTTTACTTCTTGGGCTTTTAGACATCCCATCGGTGGAGGACATGAACGTCGACGATACCGTCGAAGATATCGCCAGGGACGCCGCCGCCGAAGCCGATAAGCTTGCCGCTGAAGAGGCCGCCAAGAACACTGCCGCCGAAGCTGACAGACTTGCCGCTGATGAGGCCGCCAAGAGCACTGCCGCCGAGGAGGCCGCCAGGGGCGCCGCTGCTGAGGGAGCTGCCAGGAGGGCCGACGAGGAGTCCAGGAGCCACACTGACGACGTTCCCGCCGCAGGAGCGCACAGCGCTGAGCTAGCTCCGGAGTCCTCAGCCGCCGGTGAGGCGGCTGCCGGAGAGCAACCGCCGTCAACCGAAGCTCCTTCTTCAAGCAAATACATCAGAGTCGGCGACAACTTATTTGTGAGCCTACCGGGAGCAGTAAGCATTCGGGCGCCAATTGAAGGAGAGACTCTTGAGGAAGTGTTCACCGCTGCCGGGCTTGAGGTTGTTGACGAACCCAACATTGGTCGCGACAGATCTAAGGAACAGAAGCTCCTTCTGGCGATAAACAGCAACTACCAAAAGCTCCAGGCTCTTCACCGCGCTCGCAAGGAAAAACTGGACTCCAGGGCTGCGGTCGCCAGCCAGGTGGAGGCAGATTTCCAGAGGCGTGTCGAAGAGGTTCAGGGCTGATTTGATGAGTCTTACAAAGACTTGGCGTCGAACCAGGCGCAGCTGAAACAGCAATGGGACGAGCTCCTCCTCAAGCAGTCCGATATCGAGAAAGCACAGGACGAAGCCCAGCAACAAGTTGAAGCAGAGGAGGCGCGTCTGAACGGGCTCCGCGTCGAGCTTAAGGCTCATGACGAGGAGCTCGAAGCCCAAGAGAAGGCGTTCGCTGAGCAGCTCCGCGCCAAGGATGAGGAGGTCGAAAAGCTCGTCGCCCAGCGGACTCAGGTGCTGGAGCAGAGGCACGAGGGGGCGCTGAAGGCTTTGGCTGTCGACCATGCCGACAAGTTGAAGGAGG
Organism: Elymus sibiricus; assembly: GCA_039707655.1. NCBI lineage: Eukaryota > Viridiplantae > Streptophyta > Magnoliopsida > Poales > Poaceae > Elymus > Elymus sibiricus. Next base: position 90,422,165 of record CM077669.1, read on the forward strand.
CCGTCGATGCCGCCAAAGCAGCAGAGGCCGCCAAGGACGAACTCGTCGGCAGGGTGAAGAAGCTGGGGGGGAACTTGGAGAGTTCGGCAAGAAGGTCTCGACGCTCGAGACCGAAAGAGGCGAAGCCCTTCGCAGTCTGGCGGAGGCACAGATCGCCGTCTCTGACAAGTCCAAGGAGCTCTCCACTGCCAATGCATCCATCACTGAGCTGGGGCTGAAGCTGACCAAGCTGACGGAGTCCATTAAAAAGGCGGAGGCCCACGGGGCAGCTCTGACCAAGGAACTCCAGAACGAACGAGCACTGGTCCAGAGCGCCGCCCTTTAACACAACGACTATGTGAGGGGTATGGAGAACTGGACCAAGAATCTTGCCGACGTCGCGAGGAGGCTCGCCACACAGCTGTCTATCATGGGCGTGGAAGACCACAGGCCCCTTGATGACAGAGCACCCCAGAGCACCAAACTGACCATATTCTTTGGCCACGTGCTTGGGGCTCTGGAGCAGCTGGATTCCAACCGAGCAGCGCATTTGGCCAGCGAGTCGCGCAAGCTCTGCCAGGACGTCCTTCGCAAAGTGCTCACCAAGGTGGTGTTCAGGAATCCCAGCATCGACCTCTCCAACGTCTTCGACCGCTTGCCGAAGGACACAGACCTTTCAGCAGCAGAGGAGCTCGTCGCGCCCATCATCGACAGGATCAGCCGTGTCAAGCGAGTTGAGGGTGACCGCCGGGACTAGCCACTTCATTTCTTGTCGCCGTCGCTCTCATGCCAAAGACAATTATTGCCTTGTGTTAGAATCGCGACAGCTATTATTGTAATATGACTTGCTATGTTTTAGACGACTGCTATGTTATTTCCCTTTGCTTGATTTCTATTTGTGTGTACTCGCCCTACGCTTGTTAGGAAACTTGCCGGTGCGCGCACCCTTGCCGCGAGCGCTAGGTGCGGGACTTTAGCAGCCTACTGGCGGGGCCGCTACTGGCAAGAAACCCTGGTGCTTTCGGTGCGGCCACCTAAACTGTTGAGCGGACTCGAAACAGGATAAGGGCGCAGCACGATCACAACAAGGTTCCCTCGCGTGCAGGTTTTCCATACAAAAGTCGAAATCGTTCGAGGGAAACAACTAAAATAAAAATCTGTTTGAAATTTTGGGCAACTTAGCTCTTAGTTGTCGCATTCCTTTCGACAAAGTGGCTTCCTTGAACGTCGCCCATCGGTATCCATATCACCATTCTCCTCCCCCGGCAAAGCTGCACGTGAGGTAGCCTTCTGTTCCTTTTTAGAAAAAGAAAGAAGACAAAATAGAGATATGGAACCTTGGCGGTTCATTAGCACTCGTCGGGGATAAGCGTAATGCAAAATCTCAGACTAACATGCATATAAGCAAACATGAAAATCGACAAGATTTGCAAAGAACGCTCAGCTTTATTTAACTATGCACAGGGTCTGCGCCTGGCTTTGTACAAAGGATTACGTGCTACAGTGGCACGACTTGTACAAAAGGGGTTGCCGGGAGTCCCGGCAACCGCGCCTTATGGGTAGAACTTACGAAGATGCTCGATATTCCAGGAGTTGCTCACCGGAATACCGTCTTCGCTCTCCAGGCGGACTGTGCCAGGCCTGGTGACTCGTACTACCCGATAAGGGCCTTCCCACTTCGGCGTCAACTTGTTGGAATTCTTGGCCGACTGAACACGCCGAAGAACAAGGTCGCCTTCCTCAAGACTCCGGGCGTGAACCTTGCGGCTATGATAGCGGCGCAAGGCTTGCTGGTAGCGTGCAGCTCGCACAGCAGCCTGGAGATGATCTTCCTCAAGGAGCAATGCGTCATCTTGCCGCAGCTGCTCTTGCTCAAGCTCATCATAAGCGAGCACTCGAGGTGACCCGTATATGAGTTCTGTGGGGAGAACTGCTTCTGCCCCATAGACTAGGGAGAGGGGTGTCTGGCCTGTGGCTCAATTTGGTGTCGTCCTGATTGACCAAAGAACCACTGGTAACTCATCAATCCAACGCTTTCCGCACTAGCGCAGCTTGTCGAAAGTTCTTGTCTTGAGGCCACGCAGCACCTCTGCATTTGCCCTCTCCACTTGGCCGTTACTCCTTGGGTGAGCAACAGAGGCAAAACAGATCTTGCCGCCAAGGTCTTGGACGTATTGCATGAAGGTATTGCTGGTGAACTGTGTGCCGTTGTCGGTGATGATCCTGTTGGGTACACCAAAACGGCAAACTATTCCTTTGAAGAACTTGACGGCTGACTGTGCTGTCACCTTCCTCACTGCTTCCACCTCCGGCCACTTTGTGAACTTGTCGATTGCTACGTACAAGTACTCAAAGCCCCCGGTAGCACGGGGGAAAGGGCCCAAGATGTCGAGCCCCCAGACCAAAAAAGGCCAGGATAAAGGGATTGTCTGGAGAGCCTGAGCTGGTTGATGTATCTTCTTTGAATGAAACTGGCATGCTTCACATCTGGTTACTAGCGCAGTTGCATCCTGGAGGGCCGTGGGCCAAAAGAATCCTTGTCGGAACGCCTTGCCGACAAGTGCCCTTGATCCTATGTGGTTGCCACATATGCCTCCATGTATTTCCGCCAACAGCTCTAGTCCATCCTCCCGAGGGATGCACTTCAATTTCACACCGTTCAGCCTCTTTTTGTACAGGACGTTGTCCACAAACTGGTACATTTTAGACTGACGGGCTACTTTCTCTGCCTCTTCTTGCTCGTCGGGGAGCTCTCCTGTCTGTAGGAAATGGACGATGTGCTGCGCCCATGCTGGAGCCTGGGGCTCGACGGCAAGGACTAAAGGCAAATCTTCTGCCGCGGGAGCAGTTGCCTCGACGGCAAGGGCCCGAGACCCTGCCGGATCTTGCTGTTCCCCGACAAGCTTGGCGGGAGCGTTTGGCTCAATGGCAAGAGCCTGAGGCCCTGCTGGAGCCTGTCGCTCACCGGCAAGCTTGGTGTTGTCCCCGACAACTTTCTTGCCGGCGGCTTCTGGGAGCTCTGCCGGAAAGTACTTGCCAGAACTCAACTTTCTTCTTTTCTCTTGTCCCGTCGATGGTGTCACGGATGGTTGGGTGAGTCGGAGTACAAAGGTACCTGGTTCCACAGGCAGCTTAAGGGCAGCGCGCTTCGACAGATCATTAGCAATGTTATTCTCTGCACGAGGGACGTGCTCCATTTGCAGACCGTCAAAACGCTCTTCCAACTTCCTCACTTCATCTACGTAAGCCTCCATCAATGGACTCTGGTAGTCTTTGTTGACTTGCCTGACGACAAGCTGAGAATCACCTCTGACGACGAGTCTCCGGATCCCAAGGTCTGCCGCGATCCTGAGACCGGCAAGCAGGCCTTCATACTCTGCAGTATTGTTTGTCGACCTCTCCCGGGGAAAGTGCATCTGAATTACATACTTGAGGTGCTCTCCGGTGGGTGCGACAAGCAGCACACCAGCCCCGGCGCCTTGCAGCGAGAAAGCCCCATCAAAGTACATAACCCACTCGTGATTTGTCTCCTTGCCCGGGAGAGTTGATTCTGGAATCTCATCATCTGGCGTTGGGGTCCATTCTGCAATGAACTCCGCCAATGCTCTGCTCCGAATAGTCGAAGTACTCTCATACTTGAGGCCAAAGCTTGACAATTCCAAAGCTCACTCCACAATCCTGCCGGTTGCATTTGGATTCCGTAGAATTCGTTGCAGCGGAAAGCGGGTGACGATAGTGATCTCATGTGCTTGGAAGTAATGGCGCAGCTTCCTCGAGGCCATGCGAAGGCCGAAGAGCAGCTTCTGCACACCAGAATATCTTGATCTGGCCCCCTGCAAGAGGGAACTGACAAAATAGACTGGGCGCTGCACCATCTTCTTCTTCTTCTGCGTAGCCTCATCTGACTCTGTCGGGGAAGGTCCCGGCAAGTCGCTTGTCGGGCCTGCCGCTGCCTCACTTGTCGGACCTGCCGCTTCCGCTGCTTCTTCATCATTTTCTCTCTCCGCCACTAACGCAGCACTCACCACTTGATTCGTTGCCGCTAGATATAGCAGCAGCGGCTCTTGTGGTTTTGGCGCGACTAGTACTGGTGAAGAGGAGAGGTACTTCTTCAAATCTCGCAGCGCTGCCTCCGCTTCCGGAGTCCATTTCATTGGACCTGCCTTCTTCAAAATTTTGAAAAATGGCAGGGTGCGCTCAGCAGACTTGGAGATGAACCTACTTAATGCGGCAACGCAGCCGGCGAGGCGACGTACATCTTTAACACGCTTTGGCGCTTCAATCTGCTCAATTGCCTTGATCTTGTCAGGATTCGCTTCAATTCCACGGTGAGATATGAAGAACCCGAGAAGCTTGCCGGGTGGGACGCCAAACACACACTTTTCAGGATTGAGCTTCAGATTGAATTTGCGCAGGTTTGCAAATGTCTCTTACAGGTCTGCAATGAGCGTTGCTTTGTCCTTGGTTTTGACCACTATATCATCCATATAGGCTTCCATATTTCTATGTAGCCGAGGTTCAAAACCGATTTGGACTGCTCTTGCAAAAGTCGAACCAGCGCTCTTCAACCCGAAAGGCATACGCAAAAAGCAGTACGTACCACATGGGGTGATAAACGCAGTTTTCTCTTCATCTTCTTTTGACATGAAGATCTGATGATATCCAGAGTAGGCATCAAGGAATGAAAGCAAGTCGTAGCCGGCAGTGGAGTCTACAATCTGATCGATGCGCGGCAAGGGGAAGGGATCTTTTGGGCAGGCTTTATTGATATCTGTATAATCAATACACAGCCTCCATTTGCCATTCGCCTTGCGCACTACGACTGGATTGGCCAACCATGTGGGATGCAGTACTCCTCTGACCAAGCCTGCCGCTTCTAGCTTCTTGATTTCTTCAGCGATAAATTGTTGCCGCTCCAAAGCTTGCTTCCTCACCTTCTGCTTGACGGGCCGCGCGTGAGGACAGACGGCAAGGTGGTGCTCGATTACCTTCCTGGGAACACCGGGGATGTCGGATGGTTGCCATGCAAACACATCGACGTTCGCTCGCAGGAAGGCAACGAGCGCGCTTTCCTATTTGTCATCAAGGGTGGAACTTATAGTGAAAGTTCCTCCCGTACCGTCCTCCTTGGCGGGCACCTTCTTGGTCTCTGGCGGGGCAGCCTTGGATTTCTTGCTCTTGCCGGTGGAGCTCTCAGGCACATCCTCAACGGGAGCGCAGCACTCCGGAGAGGTGCGCTTGCCGGAGTGAGTGCGAGAGGTCTTGCCGGTCTTCTTCCCTCCGGGAGTTTCAGCGGCAGGAGCGAGTGCCTTGTCGGCAGATGCTGCGACTGCTTCCCGGTAGAGCTTGTCGGCGTAGACGAGTGCATCCTTCTTGTCGGAGTTGACAGTGATGACACTCATCGGCCCGGGCATCTTCAGCGTGTTGTAGGCGTAGTGTGATGCCGCCATAAACTTGGCCAGCGCTGGGCGGCCAAGGATCCCATTATACGGCAACGGAATCTTGGCGACGTCAAACACTATCTTCTCCATCCTGAAGTTCAGGTCGCTACCAAATGTTACCGGCAGCGTGATCTTTCCCTTGGGCTGGCTTCTTCCTGGATTGACCCCTTGAAAGGACCCTGTCTCTTCGAGATCTCCATCAGGAATTTGTAGCCTCTTGATTACTTCAGGTGAAATCAGGTTCAAGCCGGCCCCGCCGTCAATTAGCATTTTCGTCACCTTGAGGTTGCGGATTGTTGGTGAGACCAACAATGGCAAACACCCGACCGCAGTTGTGCGATCAGGGTGGTCCTCGATGTCAAAAATGATAGGCGCGCTGGACCATTTCAACGGCTTTCGGGCGGCGATAGACGGTTCCGTTGCGTTCACTTCACGCGCCCATTGTTTGAGCTGGCGGTGGGAAGAATGCAAGGAAGCGCCTCCGTCGACGCACATCATGTCCGTGGCTTTTTGAAACTCTTGCTCACTGGACTCGTCATCCTCTTCCATGCCATCGTCATCATCCCCTTCTTGCTTGTCGCGGCCTCTGGCGGGCTTCTCTTTCCGTTGATTGGCCTTGCCGCGGCGGCCTCCTCGACCGCTGCGTTTCTTGCCGGAGCCCTCAGCACCATTCTGAGCCTTCTTCTTATCCCGCCTATCGTATTCGGCCTTCTGCTTCTCGACAAGTTGCTCGACTTGTCGGCAGTCTTGGAGGTCGTGGCCCTTGGTGCGATGAATCTTGCAATACTGCTTGCCGGAACCTTCAGGCTTGTCGGCGGCCGCCAAGGCCTGACAGTTGGCACACCCGGCAACGTGTTTGCCGGGGTCATCAACTTTGGCCTTCTTGGCGGTGCCGGGACTGCCGGATCCCTCGACGGCAAGCACGGCCTTGCCCTTGCGTTTCCTGTTGCGCTGTCGACCCTTCTTTGTCGGGGCTGGCGCATCATCGTCAGAGTCGGCTCCCACGCCAGCGCCTTCACCGGGAAGCCTCCTCCCTTCTTCAGCGCGTGCACACCTGTCGGCCAGGGCATAAAGCTCGGCGACATCCTTGACCTTGTTCATCGCTAGCTCTTCCCGCATCCTGTGGTTACGCACGTTCTGATGGAACGCGCTGATGACAGCAGCCGGATGAACGTCTGGGATGTTGTGGTGAATGCGGCTGAACCTCTGGATGTACTTGCGCAGGGTTTCGCCCTCCTTCTAGGGGATGATGTGTAGGTCACTCTCTTGGCCCGGAGCTTGGTGGCCACCAGTGAAGGCGCCAACAAACTCATGGCATACGTCTGTCCAGGAAGAAATGGATCCTTCCGGCAAATGCATCAACCACGACCTGACGTTGGGCTTGAGCACCAACGGGAAGTAGTTGGCAAGTATCTTGTCGTCACGACCCCCGGCAGCCTGCACCGCGATGGTGTAGATGCTCAGGAACTCTGACGGATGGGTTTTTCCGTCATATTTCTCTGGGACCTCTGGCTTGAACGTGCGAGAATTGGGCCACTGGACTCGCTGCAGCTCACGGGTGAACGCTGGACAACCCACCTCGTAAGGCAGATCGCCAGGGTACCCTGGCGCGGGTCTATCTACAGTGGGTCCCGCGCGCTTGTCGGACTGGTAACGCGCTTCTCGGCGCCGCTCGATGGTAGTTCGAGCGTCTTCCTTGCTCCGCTCCCGAAGAACTTGACGTTGATCGCAGCGGGTTCGTGGGTCGGATGACGCCGTGGAATCATCCTCACGGGTGTCGACCCGTCGAGTTGTCGTCCGCTGCTGCTGTGGGGGGGAATACACCGTAGTTGTGCCACCCACAGCCTTCTCCTTGCTGACGCGCGTCGGTTCGATGGACCGTCGCCTCGAGGGCTCCGCCTGCTCCGGCCTATCTTCGTTGGCCAGGCCAACGAGGCTCTGGATGGCGGATCTCCACTCCTCGAGCTTGTCCGCAGCGGGAGGGAAGTTTAGGAGTAGTTGTGCACGCGCCAGTGCTTCTGCCGGCGTAGGCGGCGGCGACAAGTGCGAGGAACGTGAGGTGCTCTGACTCCTAACTGTGTTAGAAGGAGCAACAACACGATCCTGCGACCGTACGCCGCTAGCGCCAGCGCGTGGACGTGCATGCTGGCCTTGCACTCCTCGAGAATGATGCTCAGGAGATTTCCCATGGGGACGTCCGGGGCCTCCAACGTCGCGGCGAAGCTCCTCTCGCGCGCCCCGGGAGGGCAGCGGCACGTGCGCCGGCGTGGGTGTCTTGGAGGGCGCCCTTCCGTCTCTGGAGTTTGCCACACCGCCTGCGGGCAGTACGGCTCCATCTTTGGATCCAGCGGCGCGAACAACGCCGCTTGCCTGACTGCGATCACCGGAGCATCGTGGAAGCTCGGGATCTCCATCTCCTCCACCCGCATCGACTCCATCGCCCGTGTGCGTGAGCACGGGCGCGGCGGATGCGGATGGTCCAACCGCCGTCAGACCCTTCCTCTTGGGGGCCATGGCGATGATGATGATGACGAACTGGCGCGCTGATCACAGGACCAGGTGCACGCAGCCTCTTCCCCCCTACCTGGCGCGCCAAAGATGTCGGAGAAACGACACCTATGGGATCGAGACGATCCCTTTACGGTTAGGCGGGGAGAGAGATCGCGCAGAGAGCAGATCGAGCGATCAGCACGCAGGGAATTTTACCCAGGTTCGGGCCGCAAAGATGCGTAAAACCCTACTCCTGCTTTTGGTTGTATTGGATGTGTTTAGGCTGAGTTCTTGGAGCGCTACAGTAACCAGCAGCTACACTTACAGAAAGGCCAGCCAAGCTCCCCACCCCCTGTAGCGATGCCTTGGGCCTCCTTTTATACTCTCGAAGGGGTCACCAACAGTGGCAAAGTACAAAGGTGGCACATAGTAAATACATGAGGTGTCAAGGTATCTACAGTGCTTATCATACCGAATACTAACGGGCTAGGACAAGGGCATTCAATGCTCCTGTTAGGTATACCTGCCTTGCCTTGGGATGGAACAAAGGGGCCATCCCATCGAACCGCCTTAGCCCATCACGTTGTCAGCGTTCGCCATGCACCCAGGGGAACAAAAGCTAAAAGACAAGCTGGTAGTTGTCCTGGGGTGGCGCGCTAGAACAGTGAGACGGGCTTGCGGGCGCGAGGCTTGTCGGGGCTGTGAGCCGCCCGACAAGGTCTTGCCGGGGCGCCAGCGCCAGCTCTTGGCTTTCTATCTTCTTGATTACTGCTGTCTTTGACTCCAGTGTCTGACTAAATCTTGCCGGCTCCAGGGAGCTGCCCGCGCACAAGTCTGGGTAATGGATACCCTGTTTCTATGTATACTGACAGGAGCCCGGGCCGCAAAGATGCGTAAAACCCTACTCCTGCTTTTGGTTGTATTGGATGTGTTTAGGCTGAGTTCTTGGAGCGCTACAGTAACCAGCAGCTACACTTACAGAACGGCCAGCCAAGCTCCCCTCCCCCTGTAGCGATGCCTTGGGCCTCCTTTTATACTCTCGAAGGGGTCACCAACAGTGGCAAAGTACAAAGGTGGCACACAGTAAATACATGAGGTGTCAAGGTATCTGCAGTGCTTATCATACCTAATACTGACGGGCTAGGACAAGGGCATTCAATGCTCCTGTTAGGTATACCTGCCTTGCCTTGGGATGGAACAAAGGGGCCATCCCATCGAACCGCCTTAGCCCATCACGTCGTCAGCGTTCGCCACGCACCCAGGGGAACAAAAGCTAAAAGACAAGCTGGTAGTTGCCCTGGGGTGGCGCGCTAGAACAGTGAGAGGGGCTTGCCGGGCGCGAGGCTTGTCGGGGCTGTGAGCCGCCCGGCAAGGTCTTGCCGGGGCGCCAGCGCCAGCTCTTGGCTTTCTATCTTCTTGATTACCGCTGTCTTTGACTCCAGTGTCTGACTAAATCTTGCCGGCTCCAGGGAGCTGCCCGCGCACAAGTCTGGGTAATGGATACCTTGTTTCTATGTACACTGACACTCCGCCGCCGTCTTCTTCGACGAGACCTGCAGCAAAATCTCCTCGGAGAGCGCCCCGAGCAAATACGCCCTCGCCGGCTTGTCCTTCTTGGTGATCACCACCGCCGCCGTGTCGTCCGCCGGAACCACCGCCTCCCAGAGCCCGGCCGCGTCGAGGTTGGCCTCCACCTTGATCGCCCACATGGTGTAGTTGTTGTAGGGTAATGCAGCAGAAAACAAAAAATTTCCGACCTACGCACCAGCCCAGGACCACGATGGAGACTGCATACAAGGTTTGATCATTTTCGTTACCGACTCGTAGCGCAGCGGAAGTAGAGTCGATGACGATCGGCGGTGCAAATCCCCGCAGCTAGGATTTACAACCTCCCAACTGCGAGTATGTATACCCTCATCCGCCCCTCGGACAGCCCTCCGGGAGGCGGTCGGACAGACCCCCAGACGGTGTCGTGGACAGCCCTTAGAGAGGACCATCGAAACTCGAACAGTCACTCGGCCAGCCCTTCGGGAGGACCTTCGAAACTCGTACGGTCACACGGACAGCCCTTCGGGAGGCACTCTCGAACTAAGACCGAAACTACGATCTCTCTACAGAGTTGCACACATACGGTGTCATCTATCCGGCAGGGCTTCGCCGTCCAGAACTAGTTCCTGCCGGAACCCAGACATCCTTTCGGCTCTACGAAACTATTTCGCTGGGAGGGAGAGAGAAGCCAGACAAGTCAAATGGCATGTGTATGAGAGAAGGTGTGTGAGATGGCAGCCCTCTCCACCTCTATTTATAGGAAAGCCAAGGGGTAGGATGGGTATTCAAAATACCAAAACTTGCTCATGAAGGAAACACTTTCCAAGGGCAAAATGGGAAAGCAAGTGGGCAAGTGGGGCTCCAAGGTGGAGCCCCCTTCTTGGCCGGCCACAACCCTTGTGGGGCCCCCCAAAAGTGGTCCTCATCCATCCATCCCTTCTAGAAGCCTTTTCGGAAAATATCCCAAAAGGTGACTTTCCAAAAATATGCCAAAAAGCACTTTCACTATTCACGACGACATTTTTCAGCGTCCGGTCGAACTGAAAATATTTATGTGGGCTTAGAACATTTCCAGTACCCACTAAAATAATTTTCAATGCGATCCGGAACAATTCCGGTTTAGTGATTTTCATCTGCGAAAAGCATCTGAAGCGGTTTCAGCAGCTCCGGAACATTTCCGGTTTTTCTTCCGGAAAATTCCCAGAAGTTTCCAGAATGATTCTGGCACCCTCCAAGAATTATCAGGCATGTGCCGAAACCAATTTGACTTAATGGTATCCCCTGAAACAACTTTTTAGTTTTATCGAAACTGTTCCGGTGTTCTCTCTGCGGAACTTTTCCGCTGTCCGAAACTTTTCCGGTGTCCGAAACTTTTCGGTGTTTTTCTCTCCGACTCCCTGTCTAGTATTCAGCAGATAGATGACCCTTAAGCGTGTGACCCTATAGGTTCGGTGAAGCATAGACATGACCCGGAACCCCTTCCGATCAATGATCAACATCGGAGCCGTGGACACCCATATCGATCCCTATACCCACACGAATGAATATTCGAGTGAACCTCCAGTTGCCGTGTGCTATTCCTGTTGCTTCACGATATGTTACAAATACCCGAGGTGAGATTAATCGGCATACCCGTGGATCAACACATGTCCACTATGCCAGTTACCTCGTTACCGGTATTGTTCTCTTTTCTCGTTCCCGTGTTCCGGCATCCCCGTGATCAAATCACAAAGTGTCTGGCCAGACGATGATGGATACCGTAACACCGAGAGGGCCCAGAGATATCTCTCCATCGTCAGAGGAGAAAATCCCAATCTTGAGCTATCAAGTTACTTGACATACTTTTCCATGAACCCGTAAGCCGCCGTAATAGCCACCCATTTACGGATGACGTTTAACAAACCCGAAAGTTCATGAAGCAAGCATGAAGAAACTCAATACTCTCATGGTCTAAGGAATTATGCAAACGTTAACCATCTCTGTGTTATTAACCATTAACTAGTGACGAATGTATCTCATAGCATAACATCAATTCGGGTCGATTCAACACAAGTGTTCTACCAACATTGCGCCCTCAAAATTGCCGGCATAGCCATGCCCATGATCAGGAAAACAGGATCATCATGCAATACTTGAGCCAGTCTTAGAGGCCAGACTAGGAATACATTTTACCGTTTATTATCCCACACGTGCATATGAGTCTTCCTCCGAGCCTCGTGGTTATTGCAGACTCGAGAACCATAGCAGTTATAGCATGGAACATAAACCTAATTGTGAACAGGGAGATAATCAATAACATTTATTATTGCCTCTAGGGCATATCTCCTACAGACTCCCACTTGCACTAGAGTCAATAATCTAGTCAATGCTAATGCACTTTACACCTATGGCATACTGGTGTAAAATATGCTTCGCATGTGGTATAGCCTGATGTCCAACGGATCTGACGACTTCAGCTCCGTGTGTAACTTTGCATATCCTCGCGTTTTCACGCTTTCACAAAATTCATATTTTGTGTGGACTTGGCTTTGCATATGTGTGAATCATTGGCCGAAACCTGATTCCTCAGACTGAGCTATGGAGCAACTATCTGCAATAGTGTCCCATAGACCAAAACCATCTTGGAACCATACTAAGTTCATGAATGAACTATATGATTCAACAACTTCTTTGTCGCTTCTTAAGCGTCAACATACTTAGCCTTTGTTATAGAATTCGCCATAGTATCTTGTTTGGAACAATTTCCAACTACCGTGCCACCATATTGTGTATTACACAAAGCCCTTAACTTAAATCGAAAATCGCATGGAGCATTGATGAAGACTGTATCGATGTAATTACTTACAACTAGCACTTCATAATCTCTGTTTGCGAGAAAACATGTCATCGGTACTGCTCTAGTACTCAATGACATCTTTCACTGTTGTCCCATGATCAGTACTTTGATCACTTTGGTATCTATACTCGCAACAACTTTGGAGTATTGGACATATCTGGTTGTTTTACATACCATGGAATACATGATTAATCCAAACACAAGAGTGTGTGGAATCACCATCATGTATTTTGCTCATCAGTGTTTTGGGACACCGAGTCTTGCAAAAACTCTTTCCATGTGACTTCGACAAGAATCACTCCTTGGCGTTTTAAATGCTAAAAAGTTTTAGCATCTTGTCAATATGTATCTTTGCTCAACCCCATTAGGTAAATCTATCTCCATAGATCATCATGCCTAATATTAAGGCTATTTTGCCCAAGCACTTCATCGAAAAACCCTTTTCAAATGAAGTCCTAATTCATGTCAAGAAATTTATTTCCAATTAACAATGTGTCAAGCACACAACGTTTTTAGAAATATTATTATGCTCCCACTTACTTTCTTGAATCACAAGCATCTTCGTTACCTATTGATGAAGTCAAACCCCTTTGACCATTTCATCAAAACACGAAGAATCCAACTCCTCTTTGCACTCTTCTGTCCATCGCTGGAACTCTGAAGTTTGCATACCTACTAGCATCCTCTGGATCGACAAATTACTTTGGACTGTATCACATACAAGTCCTAGGTTTCATTTCCATCAGATAGAAATCCTTTTGTCATCCATGTTTCATATCTCATGATTTGAAATATGTATTAATTGCTAGTTCAACCCGAACCGACTTTAAGCATCGCTACGGTGAGACAATCTCATCGTAGTCAACTCCTTGAACTTGTTATTGCAACAAGTCGAGCTTTATGGATAAAACATTTTATCCGTACCAGTTTTTAGTTTCATAAATATTCGTTAGACTCTAAGTCTTACGAAAGGTGTATCAAGATTTTAATCTTGAATCACTTATATGGAAACTATCTCGGATTGTATTGGCATTTAGCCAATTCCGGAGTCAGGGCCCATCACCGCTTCCTTGTGTATCGTAGGTATACTGTTGTCCAACAACAATATCTCGTTTGCACACCTGAGAGGTTTGCACGAGCCTTGCCTACGAGGTTCAGCTGCAAGTTCGACCGAAGTCCATACATTTTATTGTAGAGACTTCCGTATCAGTCGCAGTAGGAAACCCTGGAATCACTTCCAAGGTTCCTTTCCTTTGATCTGATGACGAAGATACTGTTTATCTCGTCGAGTTGCACTGTTCTCCCACTCACCTTTTTGAAAGAACCATTTTCTTCAAAAAGCATACCGTTCTTTGTGGCAAACCTATTTGCCTCGGTATAGTGGTGGGGGAATACCCAATGACTTGGGATAACCTACAAAGTAGCACTTGTCTGATTTGGAATAGGTTTGTAACCTTTTACACAAGCCCCATATTCCAAATGTTAAGAAAATATATAACATGGTTGGGCGTACCATACCATGGCGTCATTTTAACAGACCCGATGGAGCTCTTTTCAGTGTAAAAGCCGCAGTCTCTAAAGCATCACTTTAAAAGGGATAATGGCACATTTATTTATGTCATCTTTGATCTTACCATGTCATGAATGGTTCGGTTACATCTACACGGACTCTCCACTTGCAGTGGTGCTCTAGGAGGTGCAAGTTATGAAACCCCTTTCACAACTCATCAGACATTCGCTAAACTTGTAACTCAAAAATTCCCTTCTGCAATCGAATTGTAGAAACATAATTTTTCTTGTTACAAGAACTTCTACTTCATTTTGAAAACCTTATGAATGAATTCAAAAGATCCAGACTTACGTCTCAACAAGTAAATATCCACATATCTACTTGAGTCATTTCTGAAGATAGATAAATCCACTACTTGCAACAACATTTATTGGACTACACACATCATAATGTATGATCACCAATATGTTCTTTGCTCATTCCTTATGGCCCGTGAATGGTATTTCAGTCACTTCACTTTTCAGAGGAAAGTTGCAAGTGTCAGATGATTCAAAATCAAACGACTTCAAAATCTATCATAATGGAATTTTCCATGCGGGTTTCTCCAATGTGACCAAATGCAGTGCCACACTTGTGTGGTATTCTTTTAGTCTTGCGACATTTAGCGTCAGTGTTATGGATGTATCATATTTTCATCAATATTCATAACATACATCCCATCTAGGATGGAAGCATGGCCCTTCATGTTATTCATAATACTGAACAACAATTGTTGTTTTCATGAACAACTCTTTTGCAACAAACATTGTGCAATGGGCTAGAGTGTATGAAACTCTAAAATGAATTATGAAAGTAAACCCAGAGGTTATGTATTATTATCAATATTCATAACATACGTCTCATTCATAATGAAAGTATGGCCCTTATGTTGTTCATAACACCGAACATCAAAAGTTCTCTTATGAACAACCTTCTTGCAAGATACCTTATGCAAAGGGCTAGATTGTGAAACTCTAAAATGAATTATGAAAGTAAATACATAGGGAATACACCTATGGAAGGCATAGTAACATTTACTATGTTCCCTGCGTGTATCTAACCTCATTCCTGGCTAGTCTTTCAGGCCATAGTAGTTCTTACATCGAGTTGCAACAGAATGCAATCGAGCGGGTATCTTTGTGATTTAACTCACAATACCCAAGAATCAGTGATTAACATGTTTAACCATAATTCCCAAGAACTATATCTTTGACCAGCCTTCTATACATCAAAAACTTGTATGACATTCATACAGGAGCTGGATATTCCAGTCTTCTTTCCTTTTGCCTTTATACTTCTAACAGTTTAACTTTCAGTATTTCTCCTACTCTCAGAAGAAGCACCCAACTTAAGAGTGGCGATAGCCCCGGACTTCCTAGGCGTGAAAGTTTCACTAACACCCTTCGGATACTTCCTTTCTCTTTAAGTTGTTGTTTTATTCACCATCATCATATGACAGGCGTTCTTCTGGATCCCTCTCTTATCAGTCTAATGCACAGTAAACTCATTTACTAATAGTTTGCAAACAAACATTGCTTTGGATATCTCATATCTTTTAGCCTTTGTCTGTCTCTGAAAATGATTTTCAGATTCCATGAATATCACATAACTATCCAAACTTTCGAAGTTCGGGTCTCATGGAAGCAAACGTATTGCACTTGACTGAAACATAATTCTAGCTTTTGGATCAAAGGACGAGAGTCACATGATCAATAGCATTAGCGGGAGAATACCGAAAGTATGTGATAGGACAAAGTCCTTCTCGGCACTATTGAGGACAATCCTCACATTACGTTACCAACCGTAAAGTTTTAAGCAGATATTTAACAGCTTATTCAATTTTAACAGGGAAGGTGGAAACGTGAGCCATTATTCTATAACTATTATGCAAATCACACTTAGACAGTGTTCAAAATTAATTGCACTGAGAATTAAACAAGTTAATTCTACAGTGCGCTCCCACTCAAATCAATATCTCTCATAATTGATTGTGAGCGATTCAAGATCCAAACTACAATTCAACGCCAAGGATGTATCCATCTCAAGTGACGAGAATTGCAATCGGTAGGACAACTTGCCAATCACATCTCTATGTGACTCATGTTCATCTTTCGATGGGCGTGTTCCGAGCTCAGGACTTTCAAGCTAGAACGTCAAGACAACCAAGTGATCTTGCTGCGAGGTCTCAACTCACCCGCCTCACACTTCTCTAATCGGTCGTACCCATGTATCCATGTGATACCCCGAAGAGATAGGTGCCGTGACGGTGCTACACTTGGGAGAACACTAACTACTTGATATTTTTGTGAGAGATCACCCTAATAAAAGAGACTACCGCGCAATCAAAAGGGTGCATCATAAGGGATAAACATCTCAGGCAATTCATAATAGCATGATATGGTATAGTCCTTTCTGACGGAGAAGTCTTTCATTTCTTCGTCTTCGGCATTCACGTTGGTGTTCACCTTCGCGAAGATTGCCACCACCTTGTCGATGCACCAGATAATATTGCTATCTCTATAGCTAATAAAATAAGTGCATTACATAAGGTTGACACGCAGGTCATTAAAGTGCAATCATATGGCTCCAGCCATCATGCCGAATCATGACACGCAGGTCATGTTAATCAAATTACATCACATAGTCATCTCATACATAATCAAATTAATATGAGCATTCTTATACCACATCATATGCACATGCAAACCATCCTGCAAAACCAAGTTAAACGCCTCTAATCGGTTCATGCAAAAACTTGTTTTACGTGGCTTCAAAGGTTTCGAAACAAACCGAAGCTACCAACGTCCATCATCAAGTATGATAATTCAAGTTGCTAGATTAACTTTCCAGGGTGTATGAAACACGAGATAATAAAATCTCGAGCCCCATACTAAACTTCGTCATATGCGTGACCCCCGTGCAGATCACATCTGCATTGCCCTTTCGTCTGTGAAACATCCATCTTTCTCAACTATGGTGGAACCCAAAGAACTGTTAGCACTTCGTTGATCTGTCAATCAGCATACTCAGGAGCAGCATGAAAGGATCGCGGATTGCCAGAACTTTGTGAGATTCCACCATGCCGTCAAGATCAGGACTACGCAAATTCAGGGGAAGCAACAGGAACATCGGGTAACAGATTTCATCTGCTACCCGCACAAATAATTTTCAGTAATAGAACTCATCTACTACCTAATTATATTGTGCAACACCCATACATGTCTATGTATTCTAGATCGCAACCTGCATCTACGCATAGCCTGGCTCTTGATGCCACTGTAGGGTAACGGAGTAGAAAACAAAAAATTTCCGACCTATGCACCAGCCCAGGACCACTATGGAGACTGCATACAAGGTTTGATCATTTTCGTTACCGACTCGTAGCGCAGCGGAAGTAGAGTCGATGACGATCGGCGGTGCAGATCCCCGCAGCTAGGATTTACAACCTCCCAACCGCGAGGATGTATACCCTCATCCGCCCCTCGGACAGCCCTCCGGGAGGCGGTCGGACAGACCCCCGGACGGTGTCGTGGACAGCCCTTCGGGAGGACCATCGAAACTCGAACAGTCACTCGGACAGCCCTTCGGGAGGACCTTCGAAACTCGTACGGTCACACGGACAGCCCTTCGGGAGGCACTCTCGAACTAAGACCGAAACTACGATCTCTCTACAGAGTTGCACACATACGGTGTCATCTATCCGGCAGGGCTTCGCCGTCCAGAACTAGTTCCTGCCGGAACCCAGATATCCTTTCGGCTCTATGAAACTATTTCGCTGGGAGGGAGAGAGAAGCCAGACTAGTCAAATGGCATGTGTATGAGAGAAGGTGTGTGAGATGGCAGCCCTCTCCACCTCTATTTATAGGAAAGCCAAGGGGTAGGATGGGTATTCAAAATACCAAAACTTGCTCATGAAGGAAACACTTTCCAAGGGCAAAATGGGAAAGCAAGTGGGCAAGTGGGGCTCCAAGGTGGAGCCCCCTTCTTGGCCGGCCACAACCCTTGTGGGGCCCCCCAAAAGTGGTCCTCATCCATCCATCCCTTCTAGAAGCCTTTTGGGAAAATATCCCAAAAGGTAACTTTCCAAAAATATCCCAAAAATCACTTTCACTATTCACGACGACATTTTTCAGCGTCCGGTCGAACTGAAAATATTTATGTGGGCTTAGAACATTTCCAGTACCCACTAAAATAATTTTCAATGCGATCCGGAACAATTCCGGTTTAGTGATTTTCATCTGCGAAAAGCATCTGAAGCGGTTTCGGCAGCTCCGGAACATTTCCGGTTTTTCTTCCGGAAAATTCCCAGAAGTTTACAGAATGATTCTGGCACCCTCCAAGAATTATCAGGCATGTGCCGAAACCAATTTGACTTAATGGTATCCCCTGAAACAACTTTTCAGTTTTACCGAAACTGTTCCGGTGTTCTCTCTGCGGAACTTTTCCGGTGTCCGAAACTTTTCGGTGTTTTTCTCTCAGACTCCCTGTCTAGTATTCAGCAGATAGATGACCCTTAAGCGTGTGACCCTATAGGTTCGGTGAAGCATAGACATGACCCGGAACCCCTTCCGATCAATGATCAACATCGGAGCCGTGGACACCCATATCGATCCCTATACCCACACGAATGAATATTCGAGTGAACCTCCAGTTGCCGTGTGCTATTCCTGTTGCTTCGCGATATGCTACAAATACCCGAGGTGAGATTTATCGGCATCCCCGTGGATCAACACATGTCCACTATGCCAGTTACCTCGTTACCGGTATTGTTCTCTTTTCTCGTTCCCGTGTTCCGGCATCCCCGTGATCAAATCACAAAGTGTCTGGCCAGACGATGATGGATACCGTAACACCGAGAGGGCCTAGAGATATCTCTCCATCGTCAGAGGAGCAAATCCCAATCTTGAGCTATCAAGTTACTTGACATACTTTTCCATGAACCCGTAAGCCGCCGTAATAGCCACCCATTTACGGATGACGTTTAACAAACCCCAAAGTTCATGAAGCAAGCATGAAGAAACTCAATACTCTCATGGTCTAAGCAATTATGCAAACGTTAACCATCTCTGTGTTATTAACCATTAACTAGTGAAGAATGTATCTCATAGCATAACATCAATTCGGGTCGATTCAACACAAGTGTTCTACCAACATGCACCCTCAAAATTGCCGGCATAGCCATGCCCATGATCAGGAAAACAGGATCATCATGCAATACTTGAGCCAGTCTTAGAGGCCAGACTAGGAATACATTTTACCGTTTATTATCCCACACGTGCATATGAGTCTTCCTCCGAGCCTCGTGGTTATTGCAGACTCGAGAACCATATCAGTTATAGCATGGAACATAAACCTAATTGTGAACAGGGAGATAATCAATAACATTTATTATTGCCTCTAGGGCATATCTCCTACAGTTGTCACCGGTGAACACTGGGTACGGCGTGGACAGCGAGCTCCCTGATCCGCCGACGTACAGGACGAGCGACATCGTTGCGGGAAGGATCGCAACAAAGCTCTATATACCAATTGTTGGATCTAACCCTTGCTTGCTCTCACTGGTTTCTCCTCGATCTTAAGTAGACGAAGCACAGGAGACTCAGCTTTTCTGGCGACCTACGCCACGGACGACGAACGCCCCGATCTTTCTGTTATTCTGGACTCACCAGTTGCTAACAAACTCAACGAACAGCCCCTTTAGTAGCTAACAATACGTAGTGCCCACGAAGCCTCCTGACGATCCGATCTCCTGATCGTGAGCCCGGCCTTCTCGTCCGCACGACCTGGACGCTAGGTTCATTCGCTGCCCCTGCTGCATACTACTCCATGTGACTACAGACCTGACCTGACCTGAACTGACACGAACGAGGCTACGCACCGCAGTCCGGACTAAACCTAGACACAAACGCACTCCATGCACGTACACATGCACGGTTTATTTTCCTAACACGGTCCCCCTCACAATCCTCTATGCAAATTCTGCTCTCAAGAACAGGAGACCATGGACCGTTTGCTTGTCCAATGCGACTTCTCTAGGATCACCTGTCATGAGATCTTATCTTGGTGTTGCCTGACAGTACCCTTACCCACTATGGCGGCGGACTTCTTCACCAGGTGGGCTGCTGCTTCCATCGCCGCCCTCGCCAGCATGCGCAAGGGAGCGAACTCCCTCATCACTCATGTCGCCTAGTTGTCCATCTGTAAGCATCGAGATCTGCTGTCTTCGATGATCTCTGGCCATCAAACAACAACCTAGCACTCACCATCAAGTATGAGACACGGTTGTGGTCTCCTGCCGGTGCCGGAGCTAAAAAGGGCTTGAAAAACTTATCCCGCAACCTGACAACATTGTATCGAGGCTGAGTAACCTCTTCTATGCTCATTTTGGACTCCAAGTTCATGCACCTTGTAACTCTTTTTTTCATCTATCAATGAAATGATACGCAACACTGTGTATTCACGAAAAAGGAAATCATTATTTGCCTTTTGTGGTTAATAGACCGTTGCATAACAATGCGTTCATGCTGCAAACTATTAGTTTGAGTCATATGATCTGCTCTATTGTTAGAGCATCTTCAATAGATGATGTAGATGTAAAAATAACTACTTTTTGCATCTTCGAGGCCTCAAAACGCTGCTCCAACAGATGATGTAGATGCAAAAAAAATTACATCACCACCTCCCAGAGATGTATCCTATATCACTTCGCGATGCAAATTTGCATCGCCAACTCCAGAAGATGTAAAATTGCATCCGCCCGCCAACCGCCACTTCCCTTCCCTTCCGAGCGACCGGCCGCCGCCGCCCGACTCTGCTGCCGGCCAAATCCTCTTCAAATCAACGCCGCCGCCCACCGCCCGACAGCCGCCGTGCCCGCCGCGACTTCGCCTCCCGCGTCCCTAGCCGCCTGACTCGCCGGCGCGCCGCCAAGAGCCACCGATTCAGTTTCGGCCAACGACGAATCGAAGCTTCTCCGGCGGCTGCGGCTAGTCTAAACACCTTCCCCGGTGAGGTTTACGATGGGGTAGGCTCCATCCAAGCCTAGACCCCTGCCAGAGCTAGTGGAGGCGCGCCACTCTGAAAGCACATTTGCTCCCTTGGTGTTTTTGGTAATTAATAACAACATATATGTCATTGAACTAATGTTTCCACTAAGCATATTTCAGGAAAAGTTCAATGATAGGGATGGCAAAAGGATTGTGGAAAATCCCAAGATGCAAGGAAATGGATTGGCAAAGCTTCAAGCAAGAGGACTCTACATTTTATTTTGTGAGAAATCACTTTGAGTCCATAGGAAATCCAATACTATTAAAAGGGGGTAAGGTACTGTTGGTGAACAAGATGCTCCACGTGCAGAAGAGATAGTCACCAAAAACACCCACAAGCTCTTCCACAAAAGTCTGTCCAAAGCCATATATCCAAAATTGCTGCAACCAACAATTCCCACCCGGTGCCACCGATTCCCAAATTCAGACAGACCCATGCCAAACCCTAGCACATCGGTGCAACCGATTCCACTTCGGTGCCACCGAGTTCAGTTGCCAACTTTCTGTTTAGCCATTTTCAGTCTTCGGTACCACCGAGTTTTGCCAGACGGTCTCACCGAGTTCTTGGACCAACTCTCTGGATAGCCATTCACAAGAATGGGTCCTACCAAGAATTGTGAATCGGTACCACCGAGTTTCTGGACCAACTCTCTGGTAAGCCATGGTCAAGAATCGGTACCACCAAGATGTGAGAATCGGCGTCACCGAGTTGTGCAATCTGACCGTTGGTCACCTAATCGGTACCACCGAGAGTTATATATCGGTCTCACCGAGATTCAAAAGTTACTGCCTTTTGGTCACTTCGGTACCACCGAGATTCACACATCGGTGTCACCGAGTTGGTCACTTTTGGTGTAACGGTTCAATTTTGGGGATGCCTATATATACCCCTTCACCACCACCCACTGGAAAGAGAAGCACTCAGAACTATTCCATACTTGCCCCATCATATTTTCTGAGAGAGAGCCACCTACTCATGTGTTGAGATCAAGCTATTCCATTCCTACCATATGAATCTTGATCTCTAGCCTCCCCTAGTTGCTTTCCACCAAATCAATCTCTTCCACCATTGCCAAATCTGTGAGAGAGTGATTGTGTGTTGAGGAGTCTATCATCTTGAAGCACAAGAGCAAGGAGTTCATCGACATTGCCGAGCCTATTAACTTTTGGAGGGTGGTGCCTCCTAGATTGGTTAGGTGTCGCTTGGGAGTCTCCTACTTCGTGTTGTGGAGTTGAACCAAGAAGTTTGTACGGGCAAGGAGATCTGCTACTTCGTGAAGATCTACCCATAGTGAGGCTAGTCCTTCGTGGACGGAAGCCGTTATGGAATAGTCAAGGTTGCTACTTCGTGGACCCTTATGGGTGGAGCCCTCCGTGGACTCTCGCGACGGTTACCCTCCGTGGGTTGAAGACTCCATAAACGTGGACGTACGATAGCACCACCTATCGGAACCACGGGAAAAATCTTCATGTCTACAAATTGCGTTTGATCTTCCTTCCTACCCTCTACTATACATGCTTGTTGTTACTTTCCGCTGCTATACTCTTAGACATGCATGTGTAGGGTGTGCTTGACTTGCTATCAATGCTAAAATCTGCCAACACTTAAAATTGGGAAAAGGTAGGATTTTTATTTGGTCAAGTAGTCTAATCACCCCCCCTCTAGACATACTTTCGGTCCTACAAGTGGTATCAGAGCTTTGGTCTCCATTGCATTGGTCTCACAACCTAGGAGAGTATGGCGTCTAGTGAGGGAAATTATCACCGTAGAGGTCCATACTTTGATGGCACTAATTTTGCTAGTTGGAAGCACAAAATGAAAATGCATATTCTTGGTCATAACCCCGCCGTTTGGGCTGTTGTTCGTGTTGGCTTGCAAGGTGAATTCTTTGGTGATGGAAAGGAACCGGATCGTGAAGCGACCGCGGATGAATTGAAGATGTTGCAATACAACGCTCAAGCATGCGACATTCTCTTCAACTGCCTATGCCCCGAAGAATTCAACAAAATCAGCCGTCTTGTGAATGCAAAAGAGATTTGGGATACTTTGGTTGATATGCATGAAGGTACCGAGTTCGTGAGAGAATCCAAGTTGGATGTTCTTCAAAGTCAGCTTGACAAGTTGAAGATGAAGGATGGTGAAGGAGTCGCGGAGATGTACTCTAGGCTAGCTCTCATCACCAATGAGATTGCCGGCTTAGGAAGTGAAGAAATGACCGACAAATTCATCATCAAGAAGATACTTCGAGCTTTGGATGAGAGATACGACACCGTGTGCACATTGATCCAAATGATGCCCAACTACAAAGATCTCAAGCCTACAGAAGTCATTGGAAGGATTGTTGCTCATGAGATGACACTCAAAGACAAAGAAGAGCTTCACAACAAGTCTAGCGGTGCTTACAAAGCCACAAGTAATGCTCCCGCAACTTCAAGCGACAACCTTGTCACCAATGAAGAGATAAGCCTCATGGTCAAGAAATTCAACAAGTTCTACAAGAATAGAGGCAAAGAACGAAGCTCCAACTCAAGATATGAAGAGAAGCGTTCGTCAAGTCGTGACCGCAACTGCTACAATTGTGGGAAGCCCGGACACTACTCCAATGAGTTCACGGCTCCCTACAAACGAAGAGAAGAGTCACCTAGAAGATGAATCTCAATGAATGAATCACCTCAAAGAGAGAGAAGGAGTAGAGATGATCGTTATGAATGAAGACCCTTAAGGAGAAGTAGGGACTCGGAGAAGAAGGACAAGTACACCAAGAGCTACACAAGAAGAATACATCAAGCTCATGTTGGTGAATGGGTTTCCGGCTCCGACTCTGACAACAACTCCGAGAGAAGCTATCACTCCAACTCCGACTATAGTCAAGATGAAGGTGTTGCCGGACTTGCACTAGTGACTACCAACTCCTATGATCTATTTGACTCACCAAACGAAGGGAGTGGAAGTTGCTTCATGGCTAAAGGCCCCAAGGTATCACACCCCGAATATCTTGATTTCGATAGTGATGAAGATGATTTACTTTGTGATGATGACTTGCACTTTGATGAAACTAGTGATGTTAGTCAAAATGAACTTGATAATTCTCATACTAGTCAAGATAAGTCATTTGATGATGATAAGATGAAAATAGAACAACTAACTAAAGAACTAAACACTCTTAAGTTAGCCCATGAATCTACTCTCGAAGATCATAGAGAGCTTGTAAGGACTCAAGAGAAGCTACACTTCGAGAAGCTCACCTTGGAGCAAGAGCATGAGTTTCTTAAAGCTATCAAGGACGATCTCCGAAAGAAGACTTCATCTTATCTAGCCAAACGATTACTCTTGTCTACATTCATGCCACAAGTTAAATCTAGACAAACTAGTAACAAAGGCAAGAAAGGTTCTTCATCTAGTAGCAACAATAAAAATGCTAAATCTAATGATGTTGCTTCTAGTAGTTCTATTGATTCCACTAATGATGATTCTCTTAGCCAAGTTACACTTGAGCAAGAAAATGATTTATTGAAAGGAATTATAGAGAAAGGTATCTACAAGAGTCTTGCCGGGTGTAAGCAATTTGAGGAAATTGTACGCAAGCACGGAGGATTCCGGAAGAACCATGGCATTGGCTACTTCAACGCTAATGGAGTTGTATGGGAAGAAGGTCAATACCCCAAGCCCAAGTTTGTTCCTCAAAGGGAGAAGTATGAACATACTCTTCCCAAGGGAACAAACACTCAAGATGACCTTCCACCACAAGACCACAAGGTCAAGGGAAAGAACAAGCTTAAAGAGGACATTGACTCATATGAAGATGAATCCCAAGCTTTGGTGGAGTGGATTCCCAAGGCTACCTCAAGCTCAACTTCTACAAGGGCCACTTCAACACCAAGGATCCCCATCAAGTTGATGTGGGTCCCCAAGAAGAACTAGAGAAGTTCTTGAGGGGTGACTCCACCAAAGAAACTCACTCACATTCATTATTGGCAAGAACTAGTTGCAATCAACATCAACAACATGCAATAGTTCAAGGATTCACACATTCTCTCAAAGGTAAGCAGGGGACAAGGTAATCAACAAATCAATGGACATCATCACACATGTTTTGCACTCCATGTCCATAGATATCCTTGTATTTGTCTCTTGTGTGTTGGGACTAACCCATGTAGGTGAGAAGAGTAAGGAAACAACAAGGATGCTCTCAACTCATGGTGATCTTCATCAACTTTGAGCATCCACCACTACCTCACCAACATGAAGTCTTCCTCGACAAAACCCAAGGTTAGTTTATCCCTCCTATGGGGGGATGTCACATCAAGGGGGAGCTTTACTCTAAGACTTGAGTTAAAGCATCTCATAGTATGTGACAATATTAAATGCTTTATGTAAAAGTGGTAACCCCACTTGTGCTTAAACGATGAGTATGACTGATGTCTACTATGCAACCTTCTTCTTGTAGACTCGTGTTGGGCCTCCAAGCGCAGAGTTTTGTAGGACAATAGCAAATTTCCCTCAAGTGGATGACCTGAGGTTTATCAATCCGTGGGAGGCATAGGATGAAGATGGTCTCTCTCAAACAACCCTGCAACCAAATAACAAAGAGTCTCTTGTGTCCCCAACACACCCAATACAATGGTAAATTGTATAGGTGCACTAGTTCGGCGAAGAGATGGTGATACAAGTGTAATATGGATGGTAGATATAGGTTTTTGTAATCTGAAAATATAAAAACAGCAAGGTAGCAAGTAACAAAAGTGAGCACAAACGGTATTGCAATGCTTGAAAACAAGGCCTAGGGTTCATACTTTCACTAGTGCAAGTTTTCTCAACAATACTGACATAGTTGAATCATATGTAAATCCCTCACGTGCGACAAAGAGTTCAATCCAAAGTCACAAATAGCGGAGAACAAACGAAGAAATTATTGTAGGGTACGAAACCACCTCAAAGTTATCTTTTCCGATCAATCGTATGAGCTATCCCTATAAGTGTCACGAACAGCCCTAGAGTTCGTACTAAAATAACACCTTAAGATACACATCAACCAAAACCCTAATGTCACCTAGATACTCCAATGTCACCACGAGTACCCATTGGCTTGATTATACGATATGCATCACACAATTTCAGATTCATCATGTTCAATCCAACACAAAGAACTTCAAAGAGTGCCCCAAAGTTTCGACCGGAGAGTCAAGACGAAAATGTGTGCCAACCCCTATGCATAGATTCCCAAGGTCACGAAACCCGCAAGTTGATCACCAAAACATACATCAAGTGGATCAATAGAACATCCCATTGTCACCACGGATATCCCATCGCAAGACATACATCAAGTGTTCTCAAATCCTTAAAGACTCAATCCAATAAGAAAACTTCAAAGGGAAAACTCAATTCATCACAAGAAGATAGAGACGGGAAAACTCCATATGATTCATCTATATTAATAAAGCTCGCGGTACATCAAGATCGTGTCATCTCAAGAACACAAGAGAGAGAGATCAAACACATAGCTACTGGTACATACCCTCAGCCCTGAGGGTGAACTACTCCCTCCTCGTCATGGAGACCGCAGCTGGGATGATGAAGATGGCCTCTGGTGATGGTTTCCCCCTCCGGCAGGGTGCCAGAACAAGCTCCCGATTGGTTTTTCGTGGCTACAGACGCCTGCGGTAGCGGAACTCCCGAAATAGGTTTCTTTGTGGGGGTTTTGGTATTTATATGAATTTTTGGCATCGGTCTCATCTCAAGGAGACTCCCGAGGGGCCCACAAGCCAGGGGGCGCGCCCTAGGGGGGGCGCCCCCTAGGCTTGTGACTGCCTCGGGACTCCTCTCCGGTATCTTTTTGCTCCAGTATTTTTTATATTTTCCAAAAATATTCTCCGTAAATTTTTAGCCCATTCCTAGAACTTTTATTTCTGCACAAAAAATGACACCATGGTATTTCTGCTGAAAACAGCGTCAGTCCGGGTTAGTTCTAATAAAATCGTTCCAAAATCATATAGAATTAGTGTAAACATGGCATGAATACTTCATAAATTATAGATACGTTGGAGACGTATCAGCATCCCCAAGCTTAATTCCTGCTCGTCCTCGAGTAGGTAAATGATAAAAGAAATAATTTATGAAGTGTGAATGCTAGCAAGTGCACAAGTTTGATCAATGATAATTCCAATCACTTTTTCTAGCATCAATATAAACCATAAACAGTAGCTCATCTCGTAAAACACTAGTAGAAAACAGACCTTTTGTCCACATCATTAGTCCCGGTCTGGTTTTGAACCGGCACTAATGTGACCATTAGTCGCGGTTCGTGACGGGCATCATTAGTGCCAGTTCGTTCCAGACCTTTAGTCCCGGTTTGTGCCACGAACCGGGACTAAAGGGGTGGTGGCAGGCTGGCGTCAGCCTGGGGCCCCACGATAACCTTTAGTCCCGGTTCGTGCCACGAACCGGGACTATAGGCTAACCTTTAGTCCCGGTTTGTGTCTCGAACCGGGACTAAAGGTCCCCTATATGAACCCTTCGGCCAGCACGAGCTCTTTGTTCTGCCCCTTTCCTCTCCTCTGGTTCTTCCTCTCTTCCCGGAGCTCATCCTCCATTTTTGCCAAAATTTGTCAAGATTTGGAGGCACCCCATCCATCCAAGTGTTCACAAAGGTTAGCAACTTTGTCCTTTCATCTCTCATTGCTAGATTAGCTCGTGCAATGCTCTATAAGTATAGTGATTTGTGGGTTTTAGTTTGGGAGTATTTATATGTGGTAGTTTATTTGATTTATATGCAATTTGAGCTCAAATTAAATTCTTACTTTGCATGTGTAGGTGTGGTTTACTTAGTGCCTTCCCATCCCCGTACTAACCACCGTCGATCGCCCGCACTGTCCCGTCGCCGGCACCACCTTGGTGAGCCTCTTGTTCTTATCATTTTTATAAAAAAAATCATGTTTATAAGATTTAGATAGTTACTTGTATAGTTTTCTTACCTATATGGTTGTTTGTTATACATAGTGGCTTGGTTTTGATATCCGTCCCCGTCGGCCCTCGTCCGGTTTATGATTCGGATGTGGTATATACTCTCTTTTATAACTATTTGTTGCATTTCGTGTTTATGACAATTATGCCCATCAAGTTGACATAGATATTTTTATCTAGGAGGTATGTAAACCGGAAATTGCAACCGACATAAATATTCTTGTCAAGAAGTTAAATTTAGTTGAAAAAGAAAACGAGTATTTGAAAGAAAAATTGAAAAGAGTTGAAGAAGAGAAGATGAAACTGGAGTTGTATGTTGCCGATGTCGTCGATGATCACAAGATCAAGATGGATGCAATGCGCTTGAAGATTAGAAAATTTAAAAAATATGCCATTGATAGTGAGGCTTGGTATCACTATGCTGTTGGATCAATTGTTACCTTAGTTGCGATCTTGATTGCATTTGTTGTTGCATTTAAATGCTTTAGCTAGAGAGTTTGTATGTTGTTTTATGAGAACAAGTGTGTATGAACTTGTATTAATTTGGTCTTTTCGGTGTTGTGTAATGAAGATGAGCCAGCAATGGATGTACGATGACCGATGCTCTCCCCAGTTCATTAATGGCGTACATACTTTTCTGGTTGCGGCTGAGGCAAACAAGTGGGCGGATGGATTTGTGCATTGTCCATGTGCTGGCTGTAAGAATGATCGAAATTACTCTAACTCAAGAACCATTCACGTCCACCTGTTTGAGTCCGGTTTCATGTCCGGCTATAACTGTTGGACCAAGCACGGAGAAAGAGGGGTCCTAATGGAAGAGAATGAAGAAGAAGAGGATGATGACAGCTATCCTGGCCATGGGTTCCATGAATACGATGGTACGACAGTGGGGGAAGAAGCTGAGCCGGCAATGCGGGAAGGAGCTGAAGAAGAGGCATCAAATGAGCCCGCTGATGATCTTGGTCGGGCCATTGACGATGCAAAGAGAAATTGCGCAAGTGAAAAGGAGAAGCTGAAGTTGCAGCGCATGTTAGAGGATCACGAGAAATTGTTGTACCCAAATTGCGAAGATGACAAGAAAAAGCTGGGTACCACACTGGAATTGCTGCAATGGAAGGCAGAGAATGGTGTACCTGACAAGGCATTTGAAAAGTTGCTGAAAATAATGAAGAATAAGCTACCAAAGGACATCGAATTGCCCGACAGTACGTACGAAGCAAAGAAGGCCGTCTGCCCTCTAGGATTAGAGGTGCAGAAGATACATGCATGCCCTAATGACTGCATCCTCTACCGCGGTGAGTACGCGGATTTGAATGCATGCCCGGTATGCTGTGCATTGCGCTATAAGATCGGCCATGATGACCCTGGTGATGTTGAGGGAGAGCGCCCTAGGAAGAAGATTCCTGCCAAGGTGATGTGGTATGCTCCTATAATACCACGGTTGAAACGTTTGTTCCAAAACAAAGAGCATGCCAAGTTGATGCGATGGCACAACGAAGACCGTAAGAAAGACGGGAAGTTGAGAGTACCTGCTGACGGATCGCAATGGAGAAAAATCGAGAGAAACTGGAAGGACTTTGCAAAGGACGCAAGGAACGTATGGTTTGGTTTAAGTGCAGATGGCATTAATCCTTTTGGGGAGCAGAACAGCAATCATAGCACATGGCCTGTGACTCTATGTATCTATAACCTTCCTCCTTGGTTGTGCATGAAGCGGAAGTTCATTATGATGCCAGTGCTCATCCAAGGCCCCAAGCAACCCGGCAACGACATTGATGTGTACCTAAGGCCATTAGTTGAAGAACTTTTACAGCTGTGGAATGGAAAAGGTGTACGTGCGTGGGATGCGAAAGAACAGGGGGAATTTGACCTACATGCATTGCTGTTTGTAACCATCAATGATTGGCCTGCTCTCAGTAACCTTTCAGGACAGACAAACAAGGGATACCACGCATGCACGCACTGTTTAGATGATATCGACAGTATATATTTGGATAAATGTAAGAAGAATGTGTACCTGGGGCATCGTTGATTTCTTCAGAGCAGGCATCCTGTAAGAAAGAAAGGCAAGCATTTCAAAGGTGAGGCAGATCACCGGAAGAAGCCTCGCCACCGTACTAGTGATGATATACTTGATGTGGTCAAGGATTTAAAAGTAATCTTTGGAAAGGGTCCTGGCGCACAATCTGTTTCGAATGATGCTGACAATCGGGCACCCACGTGGAAGAAGAAATCTATATTTTGGGACCTACCCTATTGGAAAGACCTCGAGGTCCGCTCTGCAATCGACGTGATGCACGTGATGAAGAATCTTTGTGTGAACCTGCTAGGCTTCTTGGGCGTGTATGGGAAGACAAAAGATACACCGGAGGCACGGGAGGACCAGCAACGTATGCACGGAGAAGACGGCATGGATCCAAAGCAGTTTCAGGGTCATGCCAGCTACGCTCTTACCAAAGAAGAGAAGGAAATCTTCTTCTAATGCCTGCTCAGTATGAAGGTCCTGTCTGGCTTCTCGTTGAATATAAAAAGAATAATAAATATGGCAGAGAAAAAGTTCCAGAACCTAAAGTCTCATGACTGCCACGTGATTATGACGCAACTGCTTCCAGTTGCATTGAGGGGGCTTCTACCAGAAAACGTTCGATTAGCCATTGTGAAGCTATGTGCATTCCTGAATGCAATCTCTCAGAAGGTAATCGATCCAGAAATCCTACCAAGGTTAGAGAATGATTTGGTGCAATGTCTTGTCAGTTTCGAGTTGGTGTTCCCACCATCCTTCTTCAATATCATGACATATCTCCTTTGAGGAGATTGCCATTCTGGGTCCTGTATTTCTACACAATATGTCCCCTTTGAGAGGTTCATGGGAGTCTTAAAGAAATATGTTCATAATCGTGCTAGGCCAGAAGGAAGCATCTCCAAGGGCCATGAAACAGAGGAGGTCATTGAGTTTTGTGTTAACTTTATTCCTGACATTAAGCCGATTGGTGTTCCTGAATCGCGGCAAGAGGGCAGACTGGGTGGAAAAGGCACGCTAGGAAAGAATTCACTAATATGCCGGGACGGGCATTCTTTGGCGCAAGCACACTACACAGTTCTACAAAGTTCCACCTTGGTGGCTCCGTATATCGAGCAACACAAGAATATTCTACGCTCCAAACACCCGGAGCAGTCTAACGACTGGATTACACATGAACAAACGGTGACTTTCGCCGGTTGGTTGCAGACACATCTCATGCATGACGACACTGTTGAATATGACCTGTACTTGCTGTCCAAGTTACCATCTTCGACTATATTGACTTTCAAAGGGTACGAGATAAATGGGAATACATTTTACACGATCGCCCAAGATAAAAAGAGCACCAACCAAAACAGTGGTGTCCGCTTTGATGCAGCAAACATCAATGGGCCAAAGGACACATATTATGGTTACATAGAGGAGATATGGGAACTTGACTATGGACTTGGTTTGAAGGTCCCTTTGTTTCGGTGCAAATGGGTCAATCTGACAGGAGGCGGGGTAAAGGAAGACCCGCAGTACGGAATGACAACAGTGGATCTCAACAATCTTGGGTACGCAGACGAACCATTCGTCCTAGCCAAAGATGTGGCACAGGTTTTCTATGTGAAGGACATGTCTACCAAGCCGAGAAAAAGAAAAGATAAGGAAGGGAATACATCATACGATGACCCAAAGCGCCACATAGTTCTTTCAGGGAAAAGAAACATCGTGGGAGTGGAGGACAAGACAGACATGTCAGAAGATTATGAAAAGTTTCATGAAATTGCTCCCTTCAGAGTGAATGTTGACCCAAGCATCAAGTTAAACGATGAAGATTGTCCATGGTTACGACGCAAAGGGACACACGCGAAGAAAAAGTTTTATACCCAAAGATCCCACTCTGGGATGTGACCGGCTTCACCGCCAATTGAGCATCATCCTTTCTATTTGTCTTTTGTTTCTTTCTAAGTGTCTTTGTAAAAATGGAGTTGGAAAAATGAAATATACCGTCGGAAAATGAAAGGATTTCTAGATAGATCAACAAAACACACGGTTTCCCCTCCATACAGCCCGACGGTGGCTCGTGAGTGCCCGCATATGAAATGCACCATCGGACCGTATGCAGGGAATCCGAATGATTTGTATTCGATCGATGAACTAAAGGATTTCTAGATAGATCAACAAAAGACACGGTTTCCCCTGCATACAGCCCGACGGTGACTCGTGAGTGCCCGCATATGAAATGCACCGTCGGACCGTATGCAGGGAATCCGAATGATTTGTATTCGGTCGATGAACTAAAGGATTTCTAGATAGATCAACAAAACACACGGTTTCCCCTGCATACAGCCCAACGGTGGAAATATGAAATGCACCGTTGGACCGTATGCAGGGAATCCGAATGATTTGAATCCGAATGAGTACACACACTAAGTGTCGAACATGTCCGAGAGGTGGGCTATATATAGGGTCGTGAGCCTCTTTAGTCCCGGTTGCTAGCACGAACCAGGACTAGTCGTTATAGTGCTGATCCAACAGCTCACAAGCGCTTGAAAGAAACACACGATCCGTGTGCTTCTTCCTGATTGGTACGACCTTCACCCACATAGCATGTGCTAAAAAGTTGAGAGGGTTACGGCAAAAACTGGATGCACTTCGTGTACAAAATGGACAATCTCTTTCGAAGTATCAGGCTTTCAGACGAAAACTCATCTGTTACAAAGGCATTTCATTTTTAAAACTTATTTCAACTCCAGACTTTTTGTGCGTTCAGTATGCACCATTCGAAGCCACGCCATCAATTTTCAACCATTTCTAACTTCATTTGCTATTTTTCATGCATTTACTGATTTTTTTGAGCTAAATGACCCTGAAATTGATAAGCACTACAAATGAACTCTGAAAAGGTTGAAAGTTGGCATGGTATCATCATTTCACCCACATAGCATGTGCCAAAAAGTTGAGAGGGTTACGACAAAAACTGGATGCACTTCGTGTACAAAATGGACAAACTCTTTCGAAGTATCAGGGTTTCAGACGAAAACTCGTCTGTTACAAAGGCATTTCATTTTTTTAAATAACCTAAGTATTACCAAATTGAATATAATGATAAAACACAATAAAATTAAACAGAAGAAAAAATAATCACTGAAAAATCTATTTTTAAAGTAAAGTTATTCACAAACTAGTGATTCACACAAATTTCAAATAATTCAAATTTAAACTATTCATATTTGAAAACTACTGGCACTAACAGAAAGTTTATATTTTTTTTACATAAAGCAAAAGGATTCACAAAGAAACTCTAAATAAAGAAAAAAACAACTCAGAAATAAAAAAAATTAAAGCAGAAAACAAAAAAAATGAAAAATAAATAAATTAAAAAAATCCCGCCTACTGGGCCACGCAGGCCCGCAAGGCCCAGTAGGCCCACAGGGAATCGCAACAGAGGTAGGCCCAGAAGGCCTGCATTAGAGAGGAGCTCAATGCAGTGCCCACGCCGGGGCTTATAAAATGGTCGAGGCGCCCCTCGACTAGCGAGGTGGGACTAAACTTCCACCGTAGTGCGCCGTGCCAGGAACAGGTCTTTAGTCACGGTTGGTGGATCAAACCGCGACTAAAGACCTCCCTTTAGTCGCGGTTGGAGCCACCAACCGCAACTAAAGGGTTTCGCTTCCCGCCGCTTCGGCTGGTGAAATTCACCTTTAGTCGCGGTTGGTGGCTCCAACCGCGACTAAAGGGGGGTCTTTAGTCGCGGTTGGAGCCACCAACCGCGACTAAAGGTCCTCCTATATAAGCTGCAGTTGAAATTTTTTCATTTTCCCTCTGCTTCTTCGTCTCTTCGACCACTGAACAGAGGAGATCGCCGCTGCGCGCCCCGGACGCACCGCCTGCCCCGAGGTCGTCGCCGCCCGCAATGCGCCGCCCACGCCGTCGCCGCCCCCGACGCGTCACCCACGCCGTCGCCGCCCCCGACATGCCGCCCCCCGACGCCGCCCCCGTCGGGCGCCGCCCCCTCCTCGAGCTCGCGCACCGTCGCCGTTGCCGTCGCCGTCGCAGTCGCCGTCGCCGTTGCAGTCGGAGTCGCCGTCGCCCCGCTGTGAGCCCCTGCCGCCATGGAATTTTTTTTATAAATGTTAATTAGATGTATATAATGTTAATTAGATGTTAATTAGACGTATAGAAATGTTAGATATTAGGGTATACTAATAATGTTAATTAGATGTATAGAAATGTTAATTAGATTTTTTTAGATGTTAATTAGATGTATAGAAATGTTAAATGTTAATTAGATGTATAGATTTTTTTATAAATGTTAATTAGATGTATATAATGTTAATTAGATGTATAGAAATGTTAGATATTAGGGTATACTAATAATGTTAATTAGATGTATAGAAATGTTAATTAGATTTTTTTAGATGTTAATTAGATGTATAGAAATGTTAAATGTTAATTAGATGTATAGATTTTTTTATAAATGTTAATTAGATGTATATAATGTTAATTAGATGTATAGAAATGTTAGATATTAGGGTATACTAATAATGTTAATTAGATGTATAGAAATGTTAATTAGATTTTTTTTAGATGTTAATTAGATGTATAGAAATGTTAAATGTTAATTATATGTATAGAATTTTTTTATAAATGTTAATTAGATGTATATAATGTTAATTAGATGTATAGAAATGTTAATTAGAATTTTTTCTCGGAGTCAACGATGCCTGGCCCCCATCCTCGTCGTCGACTCGTTCGCGACGACGTTCTGCTTCAGAGGGGCAACGTTCGGGACTGGGCTCCGCCGGGCTGGCACTGGGAGGTGCTCCCTTCAGGGGCGCGCAGCTTGGTGAGGAACCCGGCCCCGGGTCCCGTCGTCGACCCGGAGCTTCTTTGGTGCCGTTCGCGTGGGCCACTTTCGGTGCGGAGGCAGACGGCCCTGCCGGAGGTGGTACGTCGCCATGTCAGGGAGGAGGACGAGCACGTCCGTCGCTACATGGATGCGTTGGACGTCAGGTTCTCCAATACCTAGCAGGTTCTTCAGGGATCTCACCCGAGCTATGATCCTGTCATAGTTCCTTCTCTTTGGGTGTCCATCGCCCGCGCCTCAGGAACCGTGAGTGAACTAAATTCTTCGATAATATTCGATCTGTATTAGCTAATGATAATACTCGAGATGTATTCGAGATTATATTCGATAATATTCGAGACGATTTATTCGAGATTATATTCGATGATGCATATTATATGAATTATTCGAGATGCATATTATGTACTATGATTCAGTTTTTCCTTATTGATGGCATGCATTCTAATTTGAATACTAAATTGTTTTATCTTTCTTCTGGATTAGTTAAATAAAAGCTATGGACAATACCAGCAGAGAAGGAGAAGAGGCTCTGTTCGACATCATACGCTCCAAGAGCCCAGAGCATGAACCTGAAGATGATGACGGCTCGCAATATCTGAACAATTCCGGTGAGGGTTGTATGATATTTGATGAAGATAAACGAATAGATGAAGGCGACGACAACGATGTTGACGAAGAAAATGTTCTTAAAATAACAAAGACCGGCGAGGTATATTTATTATATAAGCCATCCGGTGATCATTATATGTCTTAATAGATTTGTATGTACCAACGAATCGATCTTTCTTCTTTTAGGCCTCCGGATCGAACAAATCTTCTACAAGCGACAGGGTAGTTCAAGGCCCGGCCAAAAAGTTGGATAAAGGCGTAAAGTTCAACATCGATTCCATCAAAACATCAACTGGCGAACCGCTTGAACCTAGTAAAAATGCGACCAAGCTCAAGAATCAATGCGGAGTTATTGTCAGGGACCAAATCCCGATCTCCGTTCAAGAATGGAAAAAGCCAGCAAAGGGAGATCGAGCAAGCCGAGTTACTTTTGTCGACGAAAGAGCAAAAGATGTGCTTTGGACTACGCTCATGGAACATTTCACCCTACCAGAGAATTTGACAGATGCAGATCTGAAGAAAGTTAGAAACTATGCTCTTAAAAAGATGGCGATCGCATTCAACACCTTCAAGAAAAATACATGGACTAAGTACGTCAAATCCGGAAAGAAGACTCCAGAATTCACGAGAGAACTGGTGAAGGCAAAAGATCACTGGGACGCTTTCGTGAAGTTCAAGGAATCGGAAGAAGCTCAGGAACGGTCGAGAAAAAACAAGATTAATGCTGTGAAAAAGAAGTGGCACCATCATATGGGGCCAGGTGGCTACCAGGTGGCCCTGCCTAAGTGGGATAAATCTGAGCAAGAGATGATTAGTGCATGGGTCAGTCCAGTTACATTGACATGGCCCCCCAGGTGCAGGACATGGTTTTATGCGCATGGGGGGAAGTTGGACCCAGAGACAGGGCTGGTTATGGTGAAGGCAAGTCTTAAAGAAGCGACAGACGAAATACTTATAGCAATAGAAGAAGCTCGAACGGGGGTGTTCACGCCCAATAGAGAGAACGACGAGCTTACGCGCGCCCTGAAGAATCGTGAACACCCGGGAAGAACACGAGGCAAAGGCGTTGTTCCGTGGTTTGAGGGGTTTGCGGATTGGAACGACGGCTATAGAAGCCGTGCGAGAAAGAAGATGTAGGAGGAGAAGAAGAAGGAGGAAGCACTCCGCCTTGAAGGCCTAGAATCAAAGCACCTGGAGTTGTAATGATTTGTCAGGCGGCAGTAGGAGCAGATCGACTCACTCAGCCAGGAAAGGGCGTCTCAGTGGCAGCATGAGCAGATCGATCCAGCATTGGATATCACCGTCCCATCTATGCCGAGAAGCAGCGTGGGTTCCGCCCACGCCAATATCGATAATGCACTGCTAGCTAGCTACCCTGTGGATGATATCAAAGACAGGACTAACTGTGAGCTACACATGAAAGTGAAGAACTTATCCATGAAGGTGGCGGACGGCTATGCTTTAGCAAATCCCCCTGAAGCAACCTTCCATTGCAATCCCATTCCAGCAGGCTATGCTCGTGTCGGGGTTGATGAAGTGATGTCAGGATATAACGAGCTACAACTTGACATTCTTGGAGGTGACGAGGAGAGAACACTGGGAGAGGCCATACATCATATCATTCTATGGAAAAAGGATTGCATCGTATTCCCAAGGCCACCGACTCCTCCTCCTCCAAGTCCGCCGCCGCGTCAGTCGACTCCTCCTCCTCCAAGTCTGGCACCGCGTCAGCCGACTCTTCCTCCAAGTCCGGTACGGCGTCAGCCAACTCCTCCTCCTCCAAGTCCGCCGGCACCGCATCAGCCAACTCCTCCTCCAAGTCCGGCACGGCGTCAGCCTAAGCAACATAGGAAGAGAGAGGCCGCAGCTAGGACGGCTAGCGGTACAACAAGCAAGAAATTCAAATATGGTCCAGATATCAAGCCTCTTCCGAAGTTGTCTTACCACCTGACTCAGGAGGAACTCGACGACGCATGTGATGCCCAATTGAAGGCCCATTTTGCACCGAAACCGCCCGCGCCGCCAAAGGAGAAAGTACCTGAGCATGTCTCACAACACTCTATTGATATGGCTGCACCGGCTGACAATCAGAAGGACTCCGACTATGTGCGGTCTATCCAGAAGTCATATTTGGCAGGGCAAAAGGAGTCGAGCTCAAGCTCGAGCCAAGCAGTTGGCAAAAAAGTGGGAAAACTGTTCCCCAGCTGGGAGAACAGGCAGTGCAATCGATCCCCCCGCTCATTGTACAAACAACTGTGAGTACCGCCGATCAGCTGGTAATAACCGACGATCTTAGAAGGCAGGCTAAAGAGGCCGGTGTCACTGTTGAACAACTCCTAGGCCTTGAGGGAATCCCCAGGATTACAGAGGAGGAAGTAAAATGGCAATATGTCTGCGGCAAACCTCTGGTCAAGCCTGACGAAGTCAAGCTTCTACAAACGAGAATGTACGATTTGCATACGTGGTACATGCAAAAAACAGCAAATACCAATGAAGAGTCCCTCATGGTGAAAGTCAAGAAAAGGTATTACTTCCATAAAAAAGATGTGTGCATTCATTATTCAGAGTTGTTACATTTATTCAATCAAGACGCACTCGACAAATCTATCGTCAGTTGCTATTGTCTGTAAGTGATTTCTTTCTGTAATTTAAGTCTCTAGCTAGCTAGCTGCGCTCTCGTTCATTACCTGTAATTATCCTCACTATATTCTTTTCTGTGGTATTATGCAGAATGAAGATGTATGAAATGAAAAAAGCTGGATGCTATGGCATTGGGTTCATTGACGCAAATACGGTTAATCATGCGATATGGGAAAATCAATATTCGAGAAAAGACACAGAGAAATCCCTGCTAGAGTTTTTGAAGAAACTAAACACCCAACTAGAAATACTACTTCCTTACAACTTCGGGTGAGTGTTACTATATCTTGTACTACAAATTCTATTTTTTGCTTAATTACTAGATGTTAATAAGTGTAGTTGATGAGTTATGCACGTGCCCGCTTATTTATACAAAACGTGTGCGCATGCAGTTACCACTGGATCTTGTTAATCATTGAAGTTGACAAGGCAAACGTTGAAGTACTGGACTCACTATATAAGAATCCATCCGAATACGCAACCGTGAGGGGGATGGTCGACAGGTAATTTCAATCATCCTCCTGATATCAACTAGTTAATAATTCCTTTATTCATTTTCTTTGCCGGCGGGCAGGGCTTGGCAAAAGTTCATCAAAGAGGTCCCCGGCGAATGGAAACAAAAGCTGACATGGGTGCGACCCAAGGTAATTAAGTAGTACTAGCTAGCTACGTCCGTGCATCTCTTTAATTCTAGTTTCAATACCATTATCATGCTTGATTAATTATTACCTGATTGAATTTTATTCTCGTAGAGTGCATGAAGCAGGAGCAGGGGAATGCTTTATGCGCATACTACGTTTGCGAGAACATTCGCATGATCACGTCTGAAAGGAGCAGAAACGAAAGAAATCTTTGGGTACGACGTTTGCCAGAACACTATCCATAATTTTTTTATCATGATCTAGCTAATATATATACACACAACTAATATATTCATCTTGATCTCCTGATTATAGCTGAACGAGATGCGGGGCCAGCTCCTACCAACGGCTCGCGTACGAGCAATTCAAGAGGAAATAGCTGGATTTCTGGTCGACCAGGTCATAGATCCCAAAGGAAAATACCATTACAAGATCAAGCACTAATGCCTGCATATGTAATGATCCGCAAATTGTAGGAGAAATTGTATATACCAAATTGTATATATATATATGTATGTGTGAATGGTCGTCGTACGAGAAATTCGATGATATATATATATATATATATATGATCGGTTCTACGATAAATTCTATTTATATATATATGCACAACGTGTATAGTATGTAGTAGCGTAATATAT
This sequence comes from Elymus sibiricus, assembly GCA_039707655.1. Lineage (NCBI taxonomy): Eukaryota > Viridiplantae > Streptophyta > Magnoliopsida > Poales > Poaceae > Elymus > Elymus sibiricus. The sequence goes on from CM077669.1 coordinate 90,461,424, forward strand.
GTTTGAAATGAAAAATAATTAAATGGAAAACACAAAATTAAAAGGAAAAATAAACCATAATTAATTCATAAACCCTTGAAGGATTAAAAGGAAAAATAAACCAAAATTAAAAGAATTAAATACTTTTAGTCCCGGTTGGTGTTACCAACCGTGACTAAAGGTCCCCCAGCCCTGGCGCCAGCAGGTGCCACGTGGTGGGCCTTTAGTGCCGGTTGGTGTTACCAACCGGGACTAAAGGTCCCCCAGCCCACGGTGCCGGCAGGTGCCACGTGGTGGGCCTTTAGTGCCGGGCCGTGTTGAACCGGGACTAAAGGGGGGGGGCTTTAGTCCCCACCCTTTAGTGCCGGTTGGAGAACCGGCACTAAAGGCCCTTACGAACCGGCACTATAGGCCGATTCTGCACTAGTGAAACTTCTCATGATGAAGTAACAAGCTATTCACATGTTAAAGTATAGACCAGAAAGTTTCTTGAAAACTAACAAACCATATTCCTAGTCATCGAACAATTGCAATTCATCTTATTTTCAGGAAGGATCTATGTAAGAGCTTTGATTTAGCAAATTCCACATACTCAACTATCATATAGTCTTCCATGATTATTGACACTCAAAGCATATTTTTAGAGCAAATGGCATCCGTCGAACACAGAGAAAGATAGGGGCTTAATGTTTCGCCTCCCAACTTATTTATCATATAGATAATTGTCAACAATAATAATTCATGATCAAATATATTTGAATGGCCATATATGCTTGGATCTTTCCCCACCACATGATGCTTGCCAACTAAAGAATAATTGAGGTTGAACTAAGAAGGAATACTATTGACTCTTGCATAAAAGTAAATACAGGAAAGTAAGATAGGCCCTTCGCAGAGGGAAGCATAGGTTGTCATGCTCTTTTTAATTTTGGATGCGCAAACCCTTAATGTAAAGGAACGTCACGTTGTATTGCCCTTTGTGATAGCAACCTTTATTATGCAGTCCGTCACTTTTATTTCTTTACCATCACAAGTTCGTACAACGCTTATTTTCCCTTACAATAAAAGATCATACATATTTAGGAGCAATTTTTATTGCTTTTTGCACCGATGACAACTTACTTGAAGGATCTTATTCAATCCATAGGTAGATATGGTGGACACTCATGGCAAGAAACTGGGTTTAAGGGTTTTGGATGCACAAGTAGTATCTCTACTTAGTACAAATTTTTGTCTAGCAAAAGATCCTAAGCAAGCACCACATGTTGGAGGATCCATAATAATATAACTTCTATACAAATATACCCAAGCATAACTCATTACGTTGTCTTCCTTGTCCAACTTCAACTAATTTGCTCGAGTTTGAAAATAATTAATGAGCTCACAATCATAGAAGATGTCCAAAATAGTATATTTATATGTGGAATCTCTCTTCCTTCAATATTCTTTCATGAATTGTTCAAGTGACCAATGCGGTGTTTGCTAACTTTCAATAAATTTTACCACCTATACTTCTTATATGTGAAGTCATTACTCCCCATGGGATAAGCATATAAAACATATATAATTTCAGATTTATGATATTCAATTCATTCAACCATTTACTCATAGGATATAAGTGAAGCACGAGAGTGAATGACAAACTACTCCAAAAAGATATAAGTGAAGATCAATGAGTAGCCAACAATTAAATAACTATGTGAAGACTCTCTCATCTAAGAATTTCAGATCTTAAGTATTTTATTAAACAGCAAGCAAAAGAAAAATATCACTCCAAGAATAGCACGCATCATGTGAACGAATAAAAATTTAGGCTCAACATAGGCTAACCGATAATTGTTGATGAAGAGAGGTGGGATGCGTAGCATCCCCAAGCTTAGATGCTTGAGACTTCTTGAAATATTTACTTGGGGTGCCTTGGGCATCCCCAAGCTTGAGCTTTTGTATCTCGTTCAATCCTCTCATATCATGGTTTCACCTATTCTCAAAAACATCATCCACACAAAACTTGAAAAGAACTCGTGAGATAGGTCATTACACATAATAATAAATCAACTCTTTATGTACTGCCAAGACAAGTTGCATAATAATTTTCAAACATTAGGTACTGTATACTATCATTTCCACAATTTATATCTACCAATATAGGCTATGAAAACTATAGGATAAGTAGATAACGAAACTATGACAGCAATCTGTCCAAACAGAACAGTCTGTAGAAATTTATGAAAACTGTGTACTTCTGTAACTCAAAAAATTATGAAAATTTAGGAAATGCTAAATAATTTATATGAAAACACTGTGTACAAATTTCAGGAACTTTCCACGTTCCAGTAAAATATGAAAATTCAAACACTATAGCAAAAGTTTCTGTTTTTACACAGCACATATCAAACATGCAATTCAAACACCTAACATAAAACAAAAAAATAAAATGATGCTCCAAGAAAAAGACATATTATGTGACGAATAAAAATATAGCTCCAAGTAAGATATACCGATAGTGTTGAAGATGAAAGAGGGGTTGCCTTCTGGGGCATCCCCAAGCTTAGGTGCTTGATTCTTCCTTGGATATTACCTTGGGGGTGCCTTGGGCATCCCCAAGATTAGGTTCTTTTCACTCCTTATTCTCCTCATATCGGTGTCTCACCCAAAACTTGAAAACTTCAATCACAAAAAACTTAACGGAACTTCGTGAGAAGGGTTAGTGTAGTAAAGATAAATCATTCACTTAGGTACTGTCAAGACAAGATTCATAATTGTTCCCACGTCATACCTACTATATTATATCATTCCCATAATTTATATCACTCAATATAGGCTATAGAAACACTAAAACAAGTAAACTATGCATGCAAAACAGAATCTGTGAAAAACAGAACAGTCTGTGAAGATATGTAGCGTAACCATACTTCCCGGTCTCTAAAAATTCTGAAAGTTTACGAAAATCTAGGAAATTTGCATATAAATCATGTGTAAAACATTCAGATCAAAAGCACGTTACAGTGAATTTACAAAATTCCTGGACTGAGAGCAAAAGTTTCTGTTTTTGCACAGAATCAAGTCAACTATCATCCACACTATCATAAAGGCTTTACTTGGCACTTTATTGAAACAAAAGCTATAAAACATGATTATACAGTAGCTTAATCATGTGTACACACAAAAACAGAAAGGAAAAGTGTTGGGTTGTCTGCTAACAAGCGCTTTTCTTTAATGCCTTTTAGCTAGGCATGATGATTTCAATGATGCTCATATAAGAATAGTAGTTGAAACATGCAAAAGAGCATCATGAATCTCATGGAAAGCACATTTAAGTCTAACCCACTTCCTATGCATAAGGATTTTGTGAGCAAACAATTTATGGGAGCAAGAATCAACTAGCATAGGAAGGCAAAACAAGCATAACTTCAAAACTTTGAAAACATAGAGAGGAAACTTGATATTATTGCAATTCCTACAAGCATATGTTCGTCCCTCATAATAATTTTCAGTAGCATCATGAATGAATTCAACAATATAACTATCAAAAAAAGCATTCTTTTCATGATTCATAAGCATAGAAATTTTACTACTCTGCACATAAGCAAATTTATTCTCATCAATTGTAGTGGGAGCAAACTCAACAAAATAACTATCATGTGAAGCATATTCCAATTGAAAATTAAAATCATGATGACAAGTTTCATGGTTACTATCACTCTTTATAGCATACATGTCATCATCATAATCATCATAGATAGGAGGCATGCCGTCATCATCATAAATTTTCTCATCAAAACTTGGGGGACTAAACATATCATCTTCATCAAACATAGCATCCCCAAGCTTGTAGCTTTGCATATCATTAGCATCATGAATATTCAAGGAATTCATACTAACAACATTGCAATCATGCTCATCACTCAAAGATTTAGTGCCAAACATTTTAATAACTTCTTCTTCTAACACTTGAGCACAATTTTCATTTCCATCATTTTCACGAAAGACATTAAAAAGATGAAGCATATGACGCAACCTCAATTCCATATTTTTTTGTAATTTTATTTTATAGACTAAACTAGTGATAAAACAAGAAACTAAAAGATTCAATTGCAAGATCTAAAGATATACCTTGAAACACTCACCTCCCCGGCAACAGCGCCAGAAAAGAGCTTGATGTCTACTACGCAACCTTCTTCTTGTAGACTCGTGTTGGGCCTCCAAGCGCAGAGTTTTGTAGGACAGTAGCAAATTTCCCTCAAGTGGATGACCTAAGGTTTATCAATCCGTGGGAGGCGTAGGATGAAGATGGTCTCTCTCAAACAACCCTGCAACCAAATAACAAAGAGTCTCTTGTGTCCCCAACACACCCAATACAATGGTAAATTGTATAGGTGCACTAGTTCGGCGAAGAGATGGTGATACAAGTGTAATATGGATGGTAGATATAGGTTTTTGTAATCTGAAAATATAAAAACAGCAAGGTAACAAGTAACAAAAGTGAGCACAAACGGTATTGCAATGCTTGAAAACAAGGCCTAGGGTTCATACTTTCACTAGTGCAAGTTCTCTCAATAATACTGACATAGTTGAATCATATGTAAATCCCTCACGTGCGACAAATAGTTCACTCCAAAGTCACAAATAGCGGAGAACAAACAAAGAAATTATTGTAGGGTACGAAACCACCTCAAAGTTATCTTTTCCGATCAATCGTATGAGCTATCCCTATAAGTGTCACGAACAACCCTAGAGTTCGTACTAAAATAACACCTTAAGATACACATCAACCAAAACCCTAATGTCACCTAGATACTCCAATGTCACCACTAGGAATGAAAATGGAGTGGAAACTTTTCGTTTTTCCAGAGAAAAAATGAAAATGGAAAGGAAATATGAAAACGAAAATGGAAATTTGCAAAACGGAAATGGAAATGGAATTTTTTATGCGGAAACGGAAACAAAAACGGAACAGTGTTTTCCGGTGGAACAGAGGTGGAAACGGAATTTTCTGTTTCCGTGAATACGAAAATTCCATTTTTTTATATAGGCCTATGGCTGCTTTGTAGCCCAACTACCAAACAACGCACAATGATACAATGATCATAATGGATCATTTGATGCCCAACTTCTATTATCACATAAGTACTCAACTAGGCCCTATACACAATTGTCCAGTACTACTACTACTATACTATGCTAAGTTGCCAACATAGTCATATTATTTTTAGCCATGGTAACATTTCATTATATTTTTGGTTTTATGTTTATTTCTACACGACTCAAGGGGTTTTAAATTTTCGGACAATGCCCACTTATGTTTCCGTGTCCGCTCCATATTCGCTTTGTGTCTGTTTTCGGTAGTATCTGTTTCCATATTAATTTCCGGGGTTTTTGTATTCGTTTCCGCTTCTGCAAAAAAATATGAAACAAATCTGGTAGCACCCAGTTCCGTCCGTTTCCGCTCCGTTTTCAGCCCTAGTCACCACGAGTACCCATGGGCTTGATTATACGATATGCATCCCACAATTTCAGATTCATCATGTTCAATCCAACACAAAGAACTTCAAAGAGTGCCCCAAAGTTTCTACCGGATAGTCAAGACGAAAACGTGTGCCAACCCCTATGCATAGATTCCCAAGGTCACGGAACCCGCAAGTTGATCACCAAAACATACATCAAGTGGATCAATAGAACATCCCATTGTCACCACGGATATCCCATCGCAAGACATACATCAAGTGTTCTCAAATCCTTAAAGACTCAATCCGATAAGAAAACTTCAAAGGGAAAACTCAATTCATCACAAGAAGATAGAGAGGGGAAAACTCCATATGATTCATCTATATTAATAAAGCTCGCGGTACATCAAGATCGTGTCATCTCAAGAACACAAGAGAGAGAGAGATCAAACACATAGCTACTGGTACATACCCTCAGCCCCGAGGGTGAACTATTCCCTCCTCGTCATGGAGACCGCCGGGATGAGGAAGATGGCCTCCAGTGATGGTTTCCCCCTCCGGCAGGGTGCCGGAACGGGCTCCTGATTGGTTTTTCGTGGCTACAGAGGCTTGCGGCGGCGGAACTCCCGATCCAGGTTTCTTTCTGGGGGTTTTGGTATTTATAGGAATTTTTGGCGTCGGTCTCACGTCAAGGAGACTCCCGAGGGGCCCACAAGCCAGGGGGCGCACCCTAGGGGGGCGCCCCCTAGGCTTGTGACTGCCTCGGGACTCCTCTCCGGTATCTTTTTGCTCCAGTATTTTCTATATTTTCCAAAAATATTCTCCGTAAATTTTCAGCCCATTCCGAGAACTTTTATTTCTGCACAAAAAACGACACCATGGTAGTTCTGCTGAAAACAGCGTCAGTCCAGGTTAGTTCTAATAAAATCATACCAAAATCATATAGAATTAGTGTAAACATGGCATGAATACTTTATAAATTATAGATACGTTGGAGACGTATCAATGACCTATGATCAAGTATTCTTACTTGGCTCCTAAGTCAATATACTCATATATAGATGACTCCGTCATCGCCAAAATGCTTGATAGATGCTAGTATGTATGTGCATGTTTGCCATGATTTCATTCGACATCATATTGTGTGAGCATGTTGGTCTTCATTTATTTATCCATTCGAGGACATCCAATTGTTGCTATTTGGTTTTTGATTTTTCTTTTGCCAATTGGATGGACAAGAACGCCTAGGACCACTCTGTAGCTATCTATGCTTTCTTACCTCATATTCCATTCTTGCTGCATCACAAAATTTGAACAAGGACTTTTCGATCTCTCTGTATGAGGAGCACTCGGATTTCCGTATCGACAAAGGACTGACCATTAAAACTTCCCAAGTGCATCTCGGTGGAACCAACCCAAAATCTCGGTCTCACCGAATGCCTAGGGTTGATCTGGTTTTCTATCTCGGTACCACTGATTCCATCTTCTCGGTTACACTGAGTTTCCCTGTCAGCAGACAGTTGAGGAACTCGGTGACACCGAAAAGTTAGAATCGGTGTCACCGACAGCCATGGGTTTATATAGAGGCGGACCCGACTTTTGAAATCTATTCTTCAACCGTCGCCCCCTTCGAAATCCTTGCTGCCGAACCAAGGCCCCTGGTCATCGCCTTCGTGTTCCCGAGCGCCTCCGCCGTTGGAAGTCTCCGCCGTCGACGGAATCCTCTCCCCCGTCGCCGCTGTAGCGAAGTCGTTACCAAGCTAGGGTACGATTTCACCCCCTCATGCGCTCCAACCTTCGATTCTTGCGCATTAGGGCTTCTCCATGGATAATCCATAGTTTGAGATTGATTCATCCACGAGAAACTCCAGTAGAATAGTGAACGAACGATTTTTTAGGTTTTGCCGTCCGCCACATGAATCTCGGTCGAACCGACGCAAAAGAATCGGTAGCACCGATTCGCTTTTCTGGTTGACTAAGAACAGTCTCGGTGAAACCGAGTGCCCATTTTCGGTCTCACCGAAAGTGGTGCCAAGTTTCTGTTATGAAGACTGTCTGTCTCGGTAGGTCCGAAATATTTGCTTCGGTTGTACCGACATACATTTGGCAGAATGCAAAACTTAAGAAATGTTAGTTTAAACTTTTGAAAATGTCTGCATTTTGTGATGACTCATCCCTTCCACTCTTCTACACTCTATTCACAGGGTCAGAGATGTCTGCTTCAGATGACAGTCAGAATGATCTCCGAGAGCAGAGTGTTGACATGAGCTCAGGCACAAGTCCTGAGGGGAGCTATGAAGACATTCCTAGTTCTCCTGATTTTCCCAAGGCTGCTACAAGGACAAGAAGGAAGCTCAACTCAGATGAGGAGGATGAGGACTTTATTCCTGAGGAGCTGTCCAAGAAGGAAGATGCTGCCAAGAACACCACTGCTGTTTCTTCATCCAAGAAGAAGAAAGTTATCAGGAAGGAGTATGCTAGCTCAGAGACAGTGAGAGCACCGGAGTGTGCTAAGAAAACAATGTCTCTTCACCTTGAGTCACCCCCAAAGAAGTCTATGCCTAAGAAGGCTGAGGAGAAGAAGAAGAGCAGAAAGAGGATCATACATGTTGTGGGCAGGCCTACCTCTATGTATGAGGATCCAGAGGCTGCTGCTGAAGAGGAGGAGGAAGAGCCAGTTGTCAAGGCTCCTCCAAAGAAGAAGAATAAGCTGATGGCAGATGCTATGCCTAAGGCTACCACATCAAAGAGCACCAAGAATGCACCCAAGAAGGCTGCTGGTGCTGAAAAACCCAAGAGGTTCTCGAGAGAGATACCAGCTTCCAGCAAGAACAAGACCTCCACTTTTAGGGAAGCTGAGGATGATGATGATATTACTGCTTTGATGAAGCTCAGACCACACCTTCCAGAGCACAATGCCAGCTATTTGCTTGCTGAGGACATGAAGAAGAGGAAGGACTCAGGTTTGAGGGAATGGAGAGCTATTGATCCATATGCCCAGAGAAGGAAAACATCTGTGGACTACATGTTTTATACCAAGGAGCAACAAGATTTCTATGAGACAATCTTGCTTGATAAGAGCCCAACTGTAAGTGACATGAGATATGTTGATTGGAAGTATATCAAGGCAAATCAAGATTACTTCCCAAGTGTCCAAGACAACTTTCACTGCATTGGCTTAGATGAATTTTAATGGCACGGAATTCACTGCATGGAACGATGAGATGATCATGCAATTCTACTCCACTGCTCACTTCTATGGAGATGGTAGAATTGTATGGATGACTGAAGGAGCAAGGTATGAATCAACTGTTGAGTAATGGGCTGCCATCTTAGGAGTCCCAAAGGTGGAAGAAGGAGATCTGGATGTCTATTCTGAATCCAAGGAGAGCCACCATGCTATGGCTAATATGTACAATGAGATCCCTGCTGCACATGTGAAGTCTCACAGGCTAGGATCCATCTACTTCCTCCAAGCAGGCCTGCGCACCATCAACACCATCTTGAGGCACACCTTGATGCCTAAGTCTGGAGATGACAAGATGATTAGAGGCTACTCCATCAACATGAGGATCCATCTTGATAGACACACCAGGATAAGGGTGATGGACTTAATAGTAGAGACTGTGAAGAGGGTTGCTGTTGATTAGAAGCGCTCATGCTGCTATGCACCCTACATTCAGATGCTCATCAACTCCAAGCTGGAGAAGCACATTTTTGCTCTTGACAGACCACATTTGCCCCTACTGCCAGATCTTGAGGGCAACATTGTGGTGATGAACCCAGATCATCCCACCTCAGCTGCAGCACAGGGAGAGGCAGAGGCAGCTAGAGCCACTAGTGCTCAAGTCCCTAGATCCAAGAACGAGCAAATGGATCTCTTGATCAATACCGTTCAGGGCATGCAGAAGGATATCAAGGACATCTTAGAGAATTAGCATAGTCTTGTGAGGATCATGGAGAATAGGATCAAGACACTCAATGACAAGGTGGATGGGCTGACCAAGACCATGAACGAGCTCAAGAAGGAAGTTGATAGCGTGCCCAGTCCCGACACTACAGATGATGAGGATGACTCTCCTCTCAGGCCAGGCACTCAGTTCACTACTCAGGCCAGATCAGCCACAGTGCCAGCTCCAGAGTTGAGGCCTTCTTCATCAGCACCTGCTACAGCCTCCTCACCTCCATCAGCTCCTCCAGTACCTCCCGTTGCTACTCCAAATCCTTCCATGACGTCAGCTGAAGTCTTCGCCGACGTAGTTCTCTCGACTCCTTCATCGACCACCGGAGGAGATCAGCCGCAGAAGAACAATTAGCTATATACCTTTGAACTCTTTGGTAACTTGTTGCCAAAGGGGGAGAAGATGTATATAGATCTTTAGGCTTCGAGAGAGAGAGCGTTGCTTTTTATTGCTTTACAAAACATTTGATCTTTTGGTTTGCTTGTGTTAAACTTTGTTGGTGTTTGATCATACACTTGATGTGTATTGCTATTACTTCCTATCATTATGATGCTTATGAGATGATCATTCACCTTTGCTTGATTGTGTTGTGCTATGATGTTCATTCTTATTATTCTCGCACACCACCAAGTTGTATGTGACATGAAAGAGTGCCCTATGTACCTAATCGATTGTGCATTTGCATTCAAACACAAATTTAAAATAATGCACAAATATAGGGGGAGCTCTTGCTTATCACAGACTTCTCAAACCGACGATTATATTCATTGATTATATCATATGTCGAAGCTTTGATCTATATGTTGTCATCAATTACCAGAAAGGGGGAGATTGAAAGCACATTTGCTCCCTTGGTGGTTTTGGTAATTAATAACAACATATATGTCATTGAACTAATGTTTCCACTAAGCATATTTCAGGAAAAGTTCAATGCTAGGGATGGCAAAAGGATTGTGGAAAACCCCAAGATGCAAGGAAATGGATTGGCAAAGCTTCAAGCAAGAGGACTCTACATTTTACTTTGTGAGAAATCACTTTGAGTCCATAGGAAAGCCAATACTATTAAAAGGGGGTAAGGTACTGTTGGTGAACAAGATGCTCCATGTGCACAAGAGATAGTCACCAAAAACACCCACAAGCTCTTCCACAAATGTCTGTCCAAAGCCATATATCCAAAATCGGTGCATCCAACAATTCCCACCCGGTGCCACCGATTCCCAAACTCAGATAGACCCATGCCAAACCCTAGCACATCGGTGCAACCGATTCCACTTCGGTGCCACCGAGTTCAATTGCTAACTTTCTGTTTAGCCATTTTCAGTCTTCGGTACCACCGAGTTTTGCCAGTCGGTCTCACCGAGTTCTTGGACCAACTCTCTGGATAGCCATTCACAAGAATGGGTCCCAGTAAGAATTGTGAATCGGTACCACCGAGTTTCTGGACCAACTCTCTGGTAAGCCATGGTCAAGAATCGGTACCACCAAGATGTGAGAATCGGCATCACCGAGTTGTGCAATCTGACCGTTGGTCACCTAATCGGTATCACCGAGAGTGATATATCGGTCTCACCGAGATTCAAAAGTTACTGCTTTTTTGGTCACTTCGGTACCACCGAAATTCACACATCGGTGTCACCGAGTTGGTCACTTTAGGTTTAACGGTTGGATTTTTGGGGATGCCTATATATACCCCTTCACCACCACCCACTCGAAAGAGAAGCACTCAGAACTATTCCATACTTGCCCCATCATATTTTCTGAGAGAGAGCCACCTACTCATGTGTTGCTATCAAGCTATTCCATTCCTACCATTTGAATCTTGATCTCTAGCCTCCCCAAGTTGCTTTCCACCAAATCAATCTATTCCACCATAGCCAAATCTATGAGAGAGTGATTGTGTGTTGAGGACTCTATCATCTTGAAGCACAAGAGCAAGGAGTTCATCGACATTGCCGAGCCTATTACCTTTTGGAGGGTGGTGCCTCCTAGATTGGTTAGGTGTCGCTTGGGAGCCTCCTACTTCGTGTTGTGGAGTTGAACCAAGAAGTTTGTACGGGCAAGGAGATCGCCTACTTCATGAAGATCTACCCATAGTGAGGCTAGTCCTTCGTGGACGGAAGCCGTTATGGAATAGTCAAGGTTGCTACTTCGTGGACCCTTATGGGTGGAGCCCTCCGTGGACTCTCGCGACCGTTACTCTCCGTAGGTTGAAGACTCCATAAACGTGGACGTACGATAGCACCACCTATCAGAACCACAGGAAAAATCTTCGTGTCTACAAATTGCGTTTGATCTTCCTTCCTACCCTCTACTATACATGCTTGTTGTTACTTTCCGCTGCTATACTCTTAGACATGCATGTGTAGGGTGTACTTGACTTGCTATCATTGCTAAAATCTGCCAACACTCAAAATTGGGAAAAGGTAGAATTTTTATTTGGTCAAGTAGTCTAATCACCCCCCCTCTAGACATACTTTCGGTCCTACACACTCCGCCCGCCCGACGGCCGCGAGCCTCGGCTGTTCTTCCGGCCGTGGGAACTTGTCCGCCTACTGTGCGGAGCTCCCGACGGCGTCTGGCCGTCTCTTTGCTGTGCAGTCACTGCCGCCCGCAGCCGCCGCCGCCGGCGGCTGCTCAACCCGCAGCCGGTCAATTTCGACCACCCCACAAGCAAGGTGTTCGACGAAATTCCCGAAGGTAAAAAAATGATGAAACTTGAGGTATTTTTTAGGATGGAAAGTAGTTTAAACGGTGATTATCCGCATTGTAGATGAGCTCGTGTGACTCCTCTTTAGTGGACGATTCCTCGTCGGATGAGGAATTTGATTTGAACGAAGAATAAGACATTGGAATGCTAGTGGCAATGCTCTCGGGGAAGAAGCGAAAGCACGATGGTTCTGTCTATGGCCGTGCGTTCGTTTGGAGAGAACGGGTGGATCCGCACAAGAGGTTGATGTGCAACTATTTCGGTTCACCACCCATTTTTCCGGAGAAGTACTTTCGACGCTGGTTTAGAATGGCCAAAGACTTGTTAATCCACATTTGCAATTCTGTGAAACAGAATGATCGATCCTTCGAGCAGAGGAGGAATTGTGCAGGGTTGCTTGGACATAGCACCGAACAGAAGGTCACTGCCGCATTGCGCATGATGGCCTACGGTGTTCTTGCAGACTACATTAATGACAACTTGGCGATGGCAGAGAGCACTTCTATCTTCTATGTCAAACAATTTGCAAAGGCTATTGTAGAAGTGTTTGGTGCAGAGTACTTGAGAGCTCGCAATGCTCAGGACACTCAGAGGCTGTTGGAGATGAACAAAGCTCGTAGGTTTCCAGGTATGCTAGGGTTTGTCGATTCCATGCATTGGAAGTGGAAAAATTGCCCAAGTGCATGGCATGGACAGTTTAAGGATCGTGGGAAGGATCAATCATTCTTCAGGCCGTTGTCGATCAAGAAACATGGATTTGACATTTATATTTTGGCATGCCTGGATCTTGCAATGACATCAACGTGCTCGACCAGTCACCTCTTTTTGCCAAGTTAGCAAATGGAGAAGCACCACCGGTGACCTTTGAAGCAAATGGCCGCACATATAACTACGGGTACTATCTTGCGGATGGCATTTACCCTAGGTGGAGTACTTTTGTCAAGCTAGTTTCAAAACCCCAAGGTAAGAAAGAACTCATCTTTCACAATGCACAAGCGACGGCTAGGAAAAATGTTGAGATGGCCTTTGGGATTTTGCAATCCCAATTTGCTATTGTGCAAGGACCATCTAGATTTTGGGATCAAAAAATCCTTTGATATATCATGACTGCTTGCGTGATCATGCATAACATGATCATTGAGAATGAGCGTGGACAGGGTTTAGATTACACCTTCATTAAGAAAGAACTAGCTAGTTGACCATTTTCTTGTTTATAGAATGTGTTTTTACATAGATCACAAAGAAACAAGCTGGGAACATTTTCAAATGCATGGTGCTTGAGAATGTATTTTTTTGCAGGTTCGTGTTGTTGAAAATACACAAGTGTGCCATAGTATAATTCACAATGTCTCGTGGTATCAAAGTGTGTTTGTGGGTGGGGGGAGGGGAGGGGAGGGGAGGGGGGATGACAGAGCCAAGATTTATATATAAGGGAGGCAAAGAAGATAATAATCATTAAAAAAGACAAAACACAAGAATATAGTCTCAAAATTATATTTGACATGAATGTATCACAACATATATCTGGTAATATAAAAAATACATTTCTATCAGTTGCATACCAACTGGATTGGGTTGGAATTATCATCTACAACCGATTGTCCCTTTGGTGGATTTGCATTTTTGGTAATATTTGAGCTAGAAGAAATGGGCTTGAAAAATGAATATATTGTTGTTGTAATCTTTATTTTCAGCCACCCAGTCATTGATCAGTTAAATGAGGAGTAAAACTAAATTTCCAAATTATAGTCTTATTGTATCTAACCAGTTAGTTAAACCATTGTCTTACTCCTGTGATGAATAAATAAATGAAGTATTGTCTTACCCTGCTCGCCCCTGTCTCTGCATTTAGTTTAATTATTTGTGTAATATAAGAGGCACAACGATGTCAGTCACTTAGTACTCATGCACGTAGTTGTGCCGAATGACTAGCCAGCTAACTGCACGTGTGGTCGTGGAAGACATGGATAATAGATGGTGATAGACCAGCTGGCCTTAGACTAGATAAACATTATTTTATTTTCTAACAAACTATTATGGGTATGAATCGAATCGATGCGACCCCGTGTACAGTACTGATCGTTCTCTCATGGCTGTAGCACCGATCAGAGTGGAAGCGACACTTGCTCACCCTACGTGTTGCTTCCAAGTCATCTTCCACTCCTATGAGGCGACTGAGCGCAAACGGAATCCTGCGCGGGATGGCGCTGCCTCGCGTGGGCTCCCGCTGATGGTCCTCGACCTGCGGGCAGACGGAGATCGAAGCACCAAAATCGACTGTTGCAGATACGTTTCACTACTGGTTTGCCTGCCTCTCGTGGCTCTCGTGCTTCCCTGTCTCTCGTGCTTCTCTAATTCGAGCTCCGGGCATGCAATCCTAGACATTGGTGCAATAATTGAGGCAGGAGAGTAGCCGACTATGCTTGGAAGATTCCTGGTGTGCCTTCTATGCCTACTGCATATGCTTATATGCCTATCAAATTCAGATCCTTGTTCTGTAGAGACACAAAACGTAATACACGAAATGGCATTGGATACTTACTCCTATGTACAATTAGAAATATGGTTCAGGGAAGTCCTGTTCCTTATAAAAGGCTCCATAATATGCTTATAAGGAAGTCCTGTTCCTTATAACACTAGTAGAAAACAGACATTTTGTCCAAAGCATTAGTCCCGGTCTGGTTTTGAACCGGCACTAATGTGACCATTAGTCCCGATTCGGGACGGGCATCATTAGTCCCGGTTCGTTCCGGACCTCTAGTCCCGGTTCGTAACACGAACCAGGACTAAAGGGGTGGTGGCAGGCTGGTGTTAGCCTGGGGCCCCACGATCACCTTTAGTCCCGGTTCGTGGCATGAACCGGGACTATAGGCTCACCTTTAGTCCCGGTTGGTGTCACGAACCGGGACTAAAGATCCCCTATATGAACCCTTCGGCCAGCCCGAGCACACTCCTCCCTGTTTTTCCCCTTCTTCCTCTCCTTTGTTCTTCCCCTTGCTCGAGCTCACCTCCATTTTTGCCAAAATTTGTCAAGATTTGGAGGCACCCCATCCATCCAAGTGTTCACAAAGGTTAGCAACTTTGTCCTTTCATCTCTCATTGCTAGATTAGCTCTTGCAATGCTCTATAAGTATAGTGATTTGTGGGTTTAGTTTGGGAGTATTTATATGTGGTAGTTTATTTGATTTATATGCAATTTGAGCTCAAATTAACTTCTTACTTTGCATGTGTAGGTGTGGTTTACTTAGTGCCTTCCCGTCCCCGTCCTAACCACCGTCGATCGCCCGCACCGTCCCGTCGCCGGCACCACCTTGGTGAGCCTCTTGTTCTTATCCTTTTTATAAAAAAAATCATGTTTATAAGATTTAGATAGTTACTTGTATAGTTTTCTTACCTATATGGTTGTTTGTTATACATAGTGGCATGGTTTTGATATCCGTCCCCGTCGGCCCTCGTCCGGTTTATGATTCGGATGTGGTATATACTCTCTTTTATAACTATTTGTTGCATTTCGTGTTTATGACAATTATGCCCATCAAGTTGACATAGATATTTTTATCTAGGAGGTATGTGAACCGGAAATTGCAACCGACATAAATATTCTTGTCAAGAAGTTAAATTTAGTTGAAAAAGAAAACGAGTATTTGAAAGAAAAATTGAAAAGAGTTTAAGAAGAGAAGATGAAACTGGAGTTGTATGTTGCCGATGTCGTCGATGATCACAAGATCAAGATGGATGCAATGTGCTTGAAGATTAGAAAATTTAAAAAATATGCCATTGATAGTGAGGCTTGGTATCACTATGCTGTTGGATCAATTGTTACCTTAGTTGCGATCTTGATCGCATTTGTTTTTGCATTTAAATGCTTTAGCTAGAGAGTTTGTATGTTGTTTTATGAGAACAAGTGTGTATGAACTTTATGTATGAAATTGTATTAATTTGGTCTTTTTGGTGTTGTGTAATGAAGATGAGCCGGCAATGGATGTACGATGACCGATGCTTTCCCAAGTTCATTAATGACGTTCATACTTTTCTGGTTGCGGGTGAGGCAAACAAGCGTACGGATGGTTTTATGTATTGTCCATGTGCTGGCTGTAAGAATGATCGAAATTACTCTAACTTAAGAACCATTCACGTCCACCTGTTTGAGTCCGGTTTCATGTCCGGCTATAACTGTTGGACCAAGCACGGAGAAAGAGGGGTCCTAATGGAAGAGAATGAAGAAGAAGAGGATGATGACAACTATCCTAGCCCTGGGTTCCATGAATACGATGGTACAACAATGGGAGAAGAAGCTCAGCCAGCAATGCGGGAAGGAGCTGAAGAAGAGGCATCAGATGAGCCCGCTGATGATCTTGGTCGGGCCATTGCCAATGTAAAGAGAAACTGCACAAGTGAAAAGGAGAAGCTGAAGTTGCAGCGCATGTTAGAGGATCATAAGAAATTGTTGTACCCAAATTGCGAAGATGACAAGAAAAAGCTGGGTACCACACTGGAATTGCTGCAATGGAAGGCAGAGAATGGTGTATCTGACAAGGCATTTGAAAAGTTGCTGATAATGTTAAAGAAGAAGCTACCAAAGGACAACGAATTGCCCGACAGTACGTACGAAGCAAAGAAGGTTGTCTGCCCTCTAGGATTAGAGGTGCAGAAGCTACATGCATGCCCTAATGACTGCATCCGCTACCGCGGTGAGTACGAGGATTTGAATGCATGCCCGGTATGCTGTGCATTGCGCTATAAGATCGGCCACGATGACCCTGGTGATGTTGAGGGCGAGCGCCCCAGGAAGAAGATTCCTGCCAAGGTGATGTGGTATGCTCCTATAATACCACGGTTGAAACGTTTGTTCCAAAACAAAGAGCATGCTAAGTTGATGCGATGGCACAACGAAGACCATAAGAAAGACAGGAAGTTGAGAGTACCCGCTGACGGATCGCAGTGGAGAAAAGTCGAGAGAAAGTGAAAGGACTTTGCAAAGGACGCAAGGAATGTATGGTTTGGTTTAAGTGCAGATGGCGTGAATCCTTTTGGGGAGCAGAACATCAATCATAGCACATGGCCTGTGACTCTATGTATCTATAACCTTCCTCCTTGGTTGTGCATGAAGCGGAAGTTCATTATGATGCCAGTGCTCATCCAAGGCCCCAGGCAACCCGGCAACGACATTGATGTGTACCTAAGGCCATTAGTTGAAGAACTTTTACAGCTATGGAATGGAAAAGGTGTACATGCGTGGGATGAGAATGAACAGGAGGAATTTGACCTACATGCGTTGCTGTTTGTAACCATCAATGATTGGTCTGCTCTCAGTAACCTTTCAGGATAGACAAACGAGGAATACCACGCATGCACACACTGTTTAGATGATACCGACAGTATATATTTGGATAAATGTAAGAATAATGTGTACCTGGGGCATCGTCGATTTCTTCAGAGCAGGCATCCCGTAAGAAAGAAAGGCAAGCATTTCAAAGGTGAGGCAGATCACCGGAAGAAGCCTCGCCACCATACTAGTGATGATATACTTGATATGGTCAATGATTTAGAAGTAATCTTTGGAAAGGGTCCTGGCGGACAATCTGTTCCGAATGACGCTGACGGACGCGCACCCATGTGGAAGAAGAAATCTATATTTTGGGACCTACCCTATTGGAAAGACCTAGAGGTCTGCTCTGCAATCGACGTGATGCACGTGACGAAGAATCTTTGCGTGAACCTGCTAGGCTTCTTAGGCGTGTATGGGAAGACAAAAGATACACCAGAGGCACGGGAGGACCAGCAACGTATGCACGGAGAAGACGGCATGGATCCAAAGCAGTTTCAGGGTAATGCCAGCTACTCTCTTACCAAAGAAGAGAAGGAAATCTTCTTCGAATGCCTGCTCAGTATGAAGGTCCCATCTGGCTTCTCGTCGAATATAAAGGGAATAATAAATATGGCAGAGAAAATGTTCCAGAATCTAAAGTCTCATGACTGCCACGTGATTATGACGCAACTGCTTCCGGTTGCATTGAGGGGGCTTCTATCGGAAAACGTTCGATTAGCCATTGTGAAGCTATGTGCATTCCTCAATGCAATCTCTCAGAAGGTAATCGATCCAGAAATCCTACCAAGGTTAGAGAATGATTTGGTGCAATGTCTTGTCAGTTTCGAGTTGGTGTTCCCACCATCCTTCTTCAATATCATGACACACGTCCTAGTTCACCTAGTCAAGGAGATTGCCATTCTGGGTCCTGTATTTCTACACAATATGTTCCCCTTTGAGAGGTTCATGGGAGTCTTAAAGAAATATGTTCATAATCGTGCTAGGCTAGAAGAAAGCATCTCCAAGGGCCATGAAACAGAGGAGGTCATTGAGTTTTGTGCTGACTTTATTCCTGACATTAAGCCGATTGGTGTTCCTGAATCGGGGCATGAGGGCAGACTGGGCGCAAAAGGCACGCTAGGAAAGAATTTAGTAATATGCCAGGACGGGCATTCTTTGGCGCAAGCACACTACACAGTTCTACAAAGTTCCGCCTTGGTGTCTCCGTATATCGAGCAACACAAGAATATTCTATGCTCCAAGCACCCGGAGCAGTCTGACGACTGGATTACACATGAACAAACGGTGACTTTCGCCGGTTGGTTGCAGACACGTCTCATGCATGATGACACTGTTGCAGATGACCTGTACTTGCTGTCCAAGTTACCATCTTCGACCATATTGACTTTCAAAGGGTACGAGATAAATGGGAATACATTTTACACGATCGCCCAAGATAAAAAAGAGCGCCAACCAAAACAATGGTGTCCGCTTTGATGCAGCAAACACCAATAGGCCAAAGGACACATATTATGGTTACATAGAGGAGATATGGGAACTTGACTATGGACTTGGTTTGAAGGTCCCTTTGTTTCGGTGCAAATGGGTCAATCTGACAGGAGGCGGGGTAAAGGAAGACCCGCAGTACGGAATGACAACAGTGGATCTCAACAATCTTGGGTACGCAGACGAACCATTCGTCCTAGCCAATGATGTGGCGCAGGTTTTCTCTGTGAAGGACATGTCTACCAAGCCGAGAAAAAGAAAAGATAAGGAAGCGAATACATCATACGATGAGCCAAAGCACCACATAGTTCTTTCAGGGAAAAGAAACATCGTGGGAGTGGAGGAGAAGATAGATATGTCAGAAGATTATGAAAAGTTTCATGAAATTGCTCCCTTCAGAGTGAATGTTGACCCGAGCATCAAGTTAAATGATGAAGATTGTCCATGGTTACGACGCAAAGGGACACACATGAAGAAAAAGTTTTATACCCAAAGATCCCACTCTGGGATGTGACCGGCTTATCTAGTTAGTTTCCGGACCTATATATCTGGAAAGTCCCACTTCGGACAAACCGGAGGGAATATTTGTAATAGTAGTGTACTTATGTGTTTTGGCATTTGAAACGCGTCGAAATATAATGTCCAAAGCCACGTCATCAATTTTCAATCCTTTCTGACTTCATTTGCTATTTTTCATGCATTTACTGATTTTTTTGAGCTAAATGACCCTGAAATTGAAAAGCACTACAAATGAACTCTGAAAAGGTTGAAAGTTGGCATGATATCATCATTTCACCCACATAGCATGTGCTAAAAAGTTGAGAGGGTTACGGCAAAAACTGGATGCACTTCGTGTACAAAATGGACAATCTCTTTCGAAGTATGAGGGTTTCAGACGAAAACTCGTCTGTTACTAAGGCATTTCATTTTTTAAACTTATTTCAACTCAAGACTTTTTGTGTGTTCAGTATGCACCATTCGAAGCCAGGTCATCAATTTTCAACCCTTTCTGACTTAATTTGCTATTTTTCATGCATTTACTGATTGTTTTGAGCTAAATGACCCTGAAATTGAAAAGCACTACAAATGAACTCTGAAAAGGTTGAAAGTTGGCATGGTATCATCATTTCACCCACATAGCATGTGCTAAAAAGTTGAGAGGGTTACGGCAAAAACTGGATGCACTTCGTGTACAAAATGGACAATCTCTTTCGAAGTATCAGGGTTTCAGACGAAAACTCGTCTGTTACAAAGGCATTTCATTTTTTAAATAACCTAAGAATTACCAAATTGAATATAATGATAAAACACGCTAATATTAAACAGCAGAAAAAAGAATCACTACAAAATCTATTTTTAAAGTAAAGTTATTCACAAACTAGTGATTCACACAAATTTCAAATAATTCGAATTTAAACTATTCAAATTTGAAAACTACTACCACTAATAGAAAGTTTATAATTTTTTTGACCTAACGCAAAAAGATTCACTCATTTACTCTAAATAAAGCAAAAAAAACTCAGAAACAAAAGAAAATAAATAAAATAGAAATTAAAAAAACTGAAAAGTAAAAAAAAAGCCCGCCTACTCGGCCCCAACCGCTGGCTCACAAGGCCCAGTAGGCCCAACAGGGCAGCACAGGTTCAATAGGCCCACATAGGCCTGCTTAGAGAGGAGCTCGAGGGAGCAGCCGCAGCAGGGCTTATAAACCAGTGCGGCTGGCCTTCGCTGGGCAAGGTGGGACTAAACTTTCTGCACCGCGGCTGTGGCACCACGAGACCTTTAGTCGCGGTTGGTGGCTGCAACCGCGACTAAAGGTAACCTTTAGTCGCGGTTGGTGCCACCAACCGCGACTAAAGGTCTGCGCTTCCCGCCGCTTCACCTGGCGAAAAATACCTTTAGTCGCGGTTGGTGGCTCCAACCGCGACTAAAGGCTACCTTTAGTCGCGGTTGGATCCACCAACCACGACTAAAGGTCGTTCTATATAAGCGCAAAAATTCAGATCGATCTCCATTCTCTCTCGACGACGCCGAACACGCGAGACGCCGCCAGGCTGCTGCGCAACGCCGTCGCCTCCCCCGATGCCGGAGATCGTCGCCGCCGCCCCCGACGCCGGCCGCCCGCGCCTCCTCCCCGACGACGCCGACCGCCCGCGCCTCCTCCCCGACACCGGCCGCCCGTGCCGGCCTCCTTCCCGACGCCGCCGCTCTCCTCGCGACCTCGTGCGCCGTCGCCGTTGCCGTCGCAGTCGCTGTCGCCGACAACTCGCCTCGCCTCGCCGGCCGTCGCCCCGCTGTGAGCCCCTGCCGCCATGGCCGCCCCTCCCATCGATCGAGCCCGCACACACACACATGCATGAACACACACACACACACACACATTTTTATTTTCTGTTTTTCTGTTTTCAAGTTTTTTTATACTTTTAGTTATATAAATGTTAGATGAAATGTTACATATATAAATGTTAGATGAATGTTTTTTAGTTTTTTATACTTTTAGTTATAGCTAGCTAAATGTTAGATATAAAAAAGATATAGAAATGTTTTTTAGTTTTTTATACTTTTTTTATTGCTATATAAATTTTAGATATAAAAAAGATATAGAAATTTTAGATGAATGTTAGATTTGCAATTAGTATATGTATGTATACAATAGATTCTCTTATTCCTTTAAGGGATTTAGGAATGCCCCCATTATGGATGTGCACAAGTTGATCTAATTTTTTTCTGATCTCATGCATCTACCCTTCTATATGTCACGTTTTGTCTAGCTAGTGTCAAAGGATTCAAGAAAACCATGGCCTCATCATTAGCCGGAAGTAACAGGCGCATGATGGTACGAAACTTTTCAAAGTTGTTTTGGAACGGAGTTCTTGATAGAATAATTAGCTTTTTTGGTACGAAGTTCAGCAAAAAGGCCTTCCAAATAGCGATATTCGGAAGGCTTTTGCTGAACTTCGTACCAAAAAGCTAATTATCCTATCCGGGACTCCATTCCAAAACAACTTTGGACAGCTTTGTACCATCATGCGCCTGTTACTTCTGGCTAATGATGAAGCCATGGTTTTCTTCCTTTGACACTAGCTAGACAACGTGACATATAGAAGGGTAGATGATATCAGGAAAAATATGGACCATTTTCTGCACATTCACAATGGCGCCATTTTGTTAAATCCCTTAAAGGTTAAGAGAATCCGTTATGATTCTGAAGGTTCCTCGTATATAAGAAATCACAATCAAGCATTTAAAAAATGTTAAATTTGCATAGAATTTCTTTTCGGAGTTAACGATGCCCGGCCCGCATCCTCGTCGTCGACTCGTTCGCGACGACGTCCTGCTTCAGAGGGGCAACGTTCAGGACTGGGCTCCGCCGGGCTGGCAGTGGGAGGTGCTACCTTCAGGGGCGCGTAGCTTGGTGACGGCCCCGGGTCCCGTCGTCGACCCGGAGCTTCTTCGGTGGCGTTCGCGTGGGCCACTTTCGGTGCGGAGGCAGCCGGCCCCGTCGGAGGTGGTACGTCGCCGTGTCAGGGAGGAGTACGAGCACGTCCGTCGCTACATGGATGCGTTGGACGTCAGGTTCTGCAATACCTGGCAGGTTCTTCAGGGATCTCACCCGAGCTATGATCCTGTGATGGTTCCTTCTCTTTGGGTGTCCACCGCCCGCGCCTCAGGAACCGCGAGTGAACTAGATCCTTCGATAATATTCGATCTGTATTAGCTAGTGATAATACTTGAGATGTATTCGAGATTATATTCGATAATATTCGAGATGATTTATTCGAGATTATATTCGATGATGCATATTATATGAATTATTCGAGATGCATATTATGTACGATGATTCAGTTTTCCTTATTGATTGCATGCATTCTAATTTGAATACTAAATTGTTTTATCTTTCTTCTGGATTAGTTAAATAAAAGCTATGGACAATACCGACAGAGAAGGAGAAGAGGCTTTGTTCGACATCATATGCTCCCCGAGCCCAGAGCATGAACCTGAAGATGATGACGGCTCGCAATATCTGAACAATTCCGGTGAGGGTTGTATGATATTTGATGAAGACGAACGAATAGATAAAGGCGACGACAATGATGTTGACGAAGAAAATGTTCTTCAAATAACAAAGACCGGCGAGGTATATTTATTATATAAGCCATCCAGTGATCATTACATGTCTTAATTGATTTGTATGTATTAACGAATCGATCTTTCTTCATTTAGGCCTCCGGATCGAGCAAATCTTCTACAAGCGACAGGGTAGTTCGAGGCCCGGCCAGAAAGTTAGACCCTGGCGTAAAGTTCAACATCGATTCCATCAAAACATCAAATTGCGAACCGCTTGAACCTAGGGAAAATGCGACCAAGTTCAAGAATCAATGCGGAGTTATTGTTAGGGACCAAATCCCGATCTCCGTTCAAAAATGGAAAAAGCCAGCAAAGGGAGATCGAGCAGGAGTTACTTTTGTCGACGAAAGAGCAAAAGATGTGCTTTCGGATTCGCTCATGCGGCATTTCACCCTACCAGATAATTTGACAGATGCAGATAAGAAAGTCAGAAACTATGCTCTTAAAAAGATGGCGATCGCATTCAACACCTTCAAGAAAAATACATGGACTGCGTACGTCAAAGCAAAAAAGAAGACTTCAGAATTCAAGGGAGCACTGCTGAAGGCAAAAGATCAGTGGGACGCTTTCGTGAAGTTCAAGGAATCGGAACACGCTAAGGAACGGTCGAGAAAAAACAAGATTAATGCTGCGAAAAAGAAGTGGCACCATACTCTAGGGCCAGGTGGCTACCAGGTGGCCCTGCCTAAGTGGGATCAATCTGAGCAAGAGATGATTAGTGCAGGGGTCACTCCAGTTACATTGACATGGCCCCCAGGTGCTGGACATGGTTTTATGCGCATGGGGGGAAGTTGGACCCAGAGACAGGGCTGGTTAAGGTGAAGGCAAGTCTTAAAG
Organism: Elymus sibiricus; assembly: GCA_039707655.1. Taxonomy (NCBI): domain Eukaryota; kingdom Viridiplantae; phylum Streptophyta; class Magnoliopsida; order Poales; family Poaceae; genus Elymus; species Elymus sibiricus. The sequence continues at coordinate 90,485,295 of CM077669.1, forward strand.
AAGCGACAGACGAAATACTTCTTGCAATAGAAGAAGCTCGAACGGGGGTGTTCACGCCCAACAGAGAGAACGACGAGCTTACGCGCGCCCTGAAGAATCCTGAACACCCGGGAAGAACACGAGGCAAAGGCGTTGTTCCGTGGTTTGAGGGGTTTGCGGATTGGAACGATGACTACAGAAGCCGTGCGAGAAAGAAGAAGCAGGAGGAGCAGAAGAAGAAGGAGGAAGCACTCCGCCTTGAAGGCCTAGAATCAAAGCACCTGGAGTTGGAACGCGCTTTCAGGCGGCAGCAGGAGCATATCGACTCACTCAGCCAGGAAAGGGCGTCTCAGCGGCAGCATGAGCAGATCGATCCAGCATTGGATAGCACCGTCCCATCTATGCCGAGAAGCAGCGTGGGTTCCGCCCCGGCCGATATCGATGATGCACTGCTAGCTAGCTACCCTGTGGATGATATCAAAGACAGGACTAACTGTAAGCTACACATGAAAGTGAAGAACTTATCCATGAAGGTGGCGGACGGCTATGCTTTAGCAAATCCCCCTGAAGCAACCTTCCATTGCAATCCCATTCCAGCTGGCTATGCTCGTGTCGGGGTTGATGAAGTGATGTCAGGATATCACGAGCTACAACTTGACGTTCTTGGAGGTGAGGAGGAGAGAACACTGGGAGAGGCCATACATCGTATCATCCTATGGAAAAAGGATTGCATCGTCTTTCCAAGGCCACCGACTCCTCCTCCTCCAAGTCCGCCACCGCGTCAGTCGACTCCTCCTCCTCCAAGTCCGGCACCGCGTCAGCCGACTCCTCCTCCAAGTCCGGCACGGCGTCAGCCAACTCCTCCTCCTCCAAGTCCGGCACCGCGTCAGCCGACTCCTCCTCCAAGTCCGGCACGGCGTCAGCCGACTCCTCCTCCTCCAAGTCCGGCACCGCGTCTGCCGTCTCCGCCGACTCAGCGTGCTCCATCGCCTAAGCAACAACGGAAGAGAGAGGCCGCAGCTACGACGGCTAGCGATACAACAGGCAAGAATTCAAATATGGTCCAAGCCTCAAGCCTCTTCCGAAGTTGCCTTACCACCTGACTGAGGAGGAACTCGACACCGTAGTGGATGCCAAAGTGAAGGCCCATTTTGGACCGAAACCGCCCCCGCCGCCAAAGGAGAAAGTTCCTGAGCATGTCTCACAACACTTTATTGATATGGCTCGACCGGCTGTCAATCAGAAGGACCGCGACTATGTGCGGTCTATCAAGAAGTCATATTTTGCAGGACAAAAGGAGTCGAGCTCGAGCTCGAGCCAAGCAGTTGGCAAAAAAAGCGGGAAAACTGTTCCCCAGCTGGGAGAACAGGTAGTGCAATCGATCCCCCCGCTCATTGTACAAACACCTGTGAGTACCGCCGATCGGCTGGTAGTAACCGACGATCATAAAAGGCAGGCTAAAGAGGCTGGTGTCACTGTTGAACAACTCCTAGGCCTTGAGGAAATCCCCGGGCTTAAAGAGGAGGAAGTAAAATGGCAATATGTCCGCGGCAAACTTCTGGTCAAGCCTGACGATGTCAAGCTTCTACCAACGAGATTGTACAATTTGCATACGTGGTACATGCAAGAAACATCAAATACCAATCAAGAGTCCCTCATGGTGAAAGTCAAGAAAAAACATTACTTCCATAAAAAAGATTTGTGGATTCATTATTCAGAGTTGTTTCAGTTATTCAATCAAGACGCACTCGACAAATCTATCGTCAGTTGCTATTGTCTGTAAGTGATTTCTTTCTGTAATTTAAGTCTCTAGCTAGCTAGCTGTGCTCTCGTTCATTACCTGTAATTATCCTCACTATATTCTTTTCTGTGGTATTATGCAGAATGAAGATGTATGAAATGAAAAAAGCTGGACGCTATGGCATTGGGTTCATTGACCCAAATACGGTTAATCAGGTGATATGGGAAACTGAATATTCGAGAAAAGACACACAGAGATTCCTACTAGAGTTTTTGAAGCAAGTAAACACCCAACCAGAAATACTACTTCCTTACAACTTCGGGTGAGTCTTACTATATCTTGTACTACAAATTCTATTTTTTGCTTACCAGATGTTAATAAGTGTAGTTGATGAGTTATGCACATGCCCGCTTAATTATACAAAATGTGTGTGCATGCAATTACCACTAGATCTTGTTAATCATTGAAGTTGACAAGGGAAAAGTTGAAGTACTGGACTCACTATATAAGAATCCATCCGAATACGCAACCGTGAGGGGGATGGTCGACAGGTAATTTCAATCATTATCGCACTATGTCGGACTCTTTACTTCATTTCCTGATATCAACTAGTTAATAACTCATTTATTTATTTTCTTTGCCGGCGGGCAGGGCTTGGACCAAGTTCGTCAAACTGGTCCCAGGCGACTGGGAACAAAAATTGACATGGGTGCGACCCAAGGTAATTAAGTAGTATTAGCTAGCTACATCCGTGCATCTCTTTAATTCTAATTTCAATACCATTATCATGCTTGATTAATTATTATCTGATTAACTTTTATTCTCGTAAAGTGCCTGAGGCAGGAGTAGGGGCATAGTTTATGCGCATACTACGTTTGCGAGAACATTCGCATGATCACGTCTGAAAGGAGCAGAAACGAAAGAAATCTTTGGGTACGGTTGCCAGAACACTATCCATATTTTTTTATCATGATCTAGCTAATATATATACACACAACTAATATATTCATCTTGATCTCCTTCTTATAGCTGACGGAGATGCGGGGCCAGCTCCTACCAACGGCTCGCGTACGAGCAATTCAAGTGGAAATAGCTGGATTTCTGTTCCACCAGGTCATAGATCCCAAAGAAGAATACCATTACAAGATCAAGCAGTAATGCCTGCATATGTCATGATCCGCAAATTGTAGGAGAAATTGTATATACCAAATTGTATATATATATATATATGTATGTGAATGGTCGTCGTACGAGAAATTTGATGATATATATATATATGATCGGTTCTACGAGAAATTCTATTTATATATATATGCACAACGTGTACAGTATGTAGTAGCGTAATATATGTTTGAAATGAAAAATAATTAAATGGAAAACACAAAATTAAAAAGAAAAATAAACCATAATTAATTCATAAACCCCTAAAGGATTAAAAGGAAAAATAAACCAAAATTAAAAGAATTAAATACTTTTAGTCCCGGTTGGTGTTACCAACCGGGACTAAAGGTCCCCCAGCCCACGGCGCCGGCAGGTGCCACGTGGTGGGCCTTTAGTGCCGGGCCATGATGAACCGGGACTAAAGGAGAGGGGGGGGGGGGGGGGGGGCTTTAGTCCCCACCCTTTAGTGCCGATTGTAGAACCGGCACTAAAGGCCCTTACGAACCGGCACTATAGGCCGATTCTGCACTAGTGTAAAAGACACAAAATCGTAATATGGTACTCCATATTCATGTTTGACCTATGGCTCAGGGAAGTCCTGTTCCTTATAAAAGGCTTGGGGTGGTACGTAGGTGGCAACGTGAATTCGTTTGTCCTCTGTTAGGTCGGCTGCAACGAATCTCCAAGTTAAGAGCTTAGTCCTCCGGTAGGTTGGCAACTGTGAGATCTTTATCTCATTCCTATGTGTAAACATAGAATTTAGACATCTGCCAAAATGATGCCCCGAACCAATTGACACGGCAAAGCTGAGGAATGATCCTGACCGTCATCATCTCTCATTCTTTGCATACCATCAGCGAACTCCATTCCTTTTGCAGAGAGATGCTTGCTTCTCGGAGCTTGAGACCTTTGTAAAGTGTATGCACGGTAAGTCAGAGTTTTCCTACTTTCTATAACTTCCTTATAGCACCATTATTTCATGCATGGTATCTTCTTGATTCTTATCACTAAATCATTATTTGCCTTTTGGGGTTAATGGAATAATGCATAACAATGCGGTCATCCTGCAAACTATTAGTTTGAGTCATATGATCTGCTCCGCTGTTACATTCAGTATGTGGATGGGCTCTCTATATAAAGGTACATAAATCAAACATATCACCATTAAGCATCGCTGCTTTGTATCATCTGGGCTGTTACTCTTCAAAAGCTATCTCTGCATTCCTGGGAGGACAATGACCTGATAACTAAGTTGATGATTTTGTCTGCAGGGGAGGCTACCCAGAACTTTGTAGATTGAACTTGCTTTGGCGACGCATTCCCTGTTCTGTTGCAGCTTGCGTTCTACAAATTTCCGGATTACCTGCGTGGCTATCACAACCTTGAACTCATATTGCTACTTGCCGCGTTCCGGCCATTAATACTCTATGGGAGCTTGTATATAGTATTTCGTTGGGCCTAACTTTCCAGATCAACAAAATCCAATGAGCACCCACTGCAAGCCGAGACCTCTTATTTGATGCTATATGTGCCGGCCATGGCATGGCCCTTTGAACCCGGATTTTTTATTTTCTTTAGTTTAGAAAAAATATTTTTCTTATGGCAGTCAACAAACATATTATTACTGCCAGTTTTAAAATTGGTAAAATGGTACATCGCAGAAAAAAGTTCACATACGTACATATTATGAAATGAACTGAAATGTTCATCCGTATTTAAGAAGTCCTTGTATACAAAAAAATGTATTTAAAAAAATCATGTACTATTTAAAATGTTCATACATTGGAAAATTTGTTCATACATGTGTTAATGTATGTTTCATATACTATGGGAAAAACTAAATTGAGAAAAGTGATAAAATAACCCAAAATTTGGGAGAAGTAAATTAAACATAAACCCTTGAAATGGACCGCTTAGGCTTTGTTCGATTAGGGCATCTCCAAAGGACCCTTGAAACGCATGTAAACGTCTGGACTGCCGTGTTTGCACGCAGTTTGTCATCTGATATGGTATCTCATTGTCTGTGGACTAGTCCGGTTATCCCATTTCATGCAAATCAGGAGGCTTTCGATGCGTCTAGACCACAGTCACATACAAGTCGGACACCTTGGTCCCACCAAAAAACCTCTCCGCTAGAAAAGCCCTATCCACGCATTCATGCCGGTCAGCCGTTGTAGTGCGGACATGACTCCACATCATTAAAGCCGGTCAAAGCGACATAGCCGGACGAGAGGGCAATGCCGCTTCAATGTCAACGTGCTAACCAAGAAGCCTACTCAAACCGCTACACTGCGTTGAAGCCGACTCCCCGTCCGTTTGCCTGGCCGTGCTTTTTCAAGCAAGACTCTAGCACTGTCCACACCACACCTCACCACTCCTCTCCGCTTCCTTGCCGTGTACACCACAATGTCCACACCACACCGCACCATACCGAAGTCATGATTCTGCGCGCCGGCAGTCAACGGCTCCCGGATCTCCTCCAGGATCCAGATCTTGGCGCCGCTGTTGCTCTCAAGGGCCCCCGACTCCACCACAGCCAGATCCTCCGAAAAGGAGGAGATCATCAGCTCCTCCGGCGACGAGGAGGAGCAGCCGCCGTAGCAGCCGCACCTCCTCACAAAGGCACCGATCACAGAAGATGAGTTCCAGGGACAAATGGAGCTCATGATCAAGCGGTCGCGCCCACTTGAATTTGTTTCTCCTCTCATAACCTATTCCAAGACAGAGAGGTAAAACGACGAATAACCTATTCAACCCGTGGCTTAGGGAACTCTGGCTTCGGTGGTATGAAAACACTTGAATTTGTTTCTCCTCTAACTGGTCACTAACAATCCATTAGATATGAAGTAATACTCATTAAAGAAGACACAACACAAGAATATAGTCTCAAAATTATAATTGATATGAACGTATCACAATATATATCTGGTAATATAAAAACTACATTTCTATCAGTTGCATACCAACTGGATTGGGTTGGAATTATCATCTACAACCGGTTGGCCCTTTGGTCGATTTGCATTTTTGGTAATATTTGAGCTAGAAGAAATGGGCTTGAAAAATGAATATATTGTTGTAATCTTTATTTTCAGCCATCAGTCATTGATCAGTTAAATGAGGAGTAAAACTAAATTTCCAAATTATAGTCTTATTGTATCTAACTAGTTAGTTAAACCATTGTCTTACTCCTGTGATAAATAAATAAATAAACTATTGTCTTACCCTGCTCGCCCCTGTCTCTGCATTTAGTTTAATTATTTGTGTAATATAAGAGGCACAACTATATCAATCACTTAGTACTTATGCACATAGTTGTGCCGAATGACTAGCCATCTCGCTGCACGTGTGGTCGTGGAAAACATGGATAATAGATGGTGATAGACCAGCTGGCCTTAGACTAGATAAACATTATTTTATTTTCTAACAAACTATTATGGGTATGAATCGAATCGATGCGATCCCGTGTACAATACTGATCGTTCTCTCTTGGCTGTAGCACCGACCAGAGTGGAAGCGACACTCTTGCTCGTCCGACGTGTTGCTTCCAAGTCATCTTCCACTCCTATGAGGCGACTGAGCGCGAACGGAATGCTGCGCGGGATGGCGCTGCCTCGCGTGGGCTCCCGCTGATGGTCCTCGACCTGCGGGCAGACCGAGATCGAGGCACCGTTATCGACTGTTGCCGATACATTCCACTATAGATTTGCCTGCCTCTCGTGCCTCTCATGCTTCCCTGCCTCTCGTGCTTCTCTAATTCGAACTCCGGGCATGCAATGCTAGACATTGGTGAAATAATTGAGGCAGGAGAGTAGCCGACTATCCTTGAAAGATTCCTGGTGCCTTCTATGCCTACTGCATATGCTTATGCATATCAAATTCAGATCCTTGTTCTGTAGACACAACACATAATACATGAAATGGCATTGGATACTTATAAAACAAATATGTAAAATGAGAACTAAGGTACAAGGTATTCATGTTTGACCTATGGCTCAGGGAAGTCTTGCTCCTTATAAAAGGCTCAGGGTGGTAGGGAGCAACATGAATTCGTTTGTCCTCTGTTAGGTCTGGTGCTACGAATCTCTAAGTTAAGAGCTTAGTCCTCCGGTAGGTTTGCAACTGTGAGATCTTTATCCCAGTCCTATGAGGTAGCCAATTGACACGGCGAAGCCGAGGAATGATCCTGACCGTCATCATCTCTCATTCTTTGCATACCGTCAGCGAACTCCATTCCTTTTGCAGACAGATGCTTGCTTCTCAGAGCTTGAGACCTTTGTAAAGTGTATGCACGGTTAGTCACAGATATTTGTTTGGCAGCCGATGCTGGAAAAATCATGTGCGTGGTATAGATGACAAGGACTCCTATGAGGTATATCATCCGACGGCTATGGTTACCTAATTCACAGATCAGACTGACGATTATTTTAACTTTCTAGGATCCTCTTTTCAGCCGAGGATTACATGGATTAATCGACACTGTTACAATTCAGTCCCACCAAATTAACGGCTCATATTTTTTAATTAACATGGGAATTTATAGGGAGTGTCTAATTAGTAGAAATATAGATATAGATATAGATAGAAATATAGATAGGGGAATTCACTTTGGCTCATAGGTGTAGATGCATTCATTGTCTAAATGCGCATTTTTAAAAGTTAAAAGAATCGAGGAAAAAAATCCATATGTACTTCCGGACATTATATGTTCATGCACAAAGTTTCGTGAAAAAAATGATTTTTTTTAGCATGTACAAAAAAGACAATTTTGGATGTTTGATCATAACTATTCACGAGATAACTTTTGATCTTTTTTATACATGCGACAAAAAATGTTCTTTATTTGTGAAATTTTGTGTGCAAACATAAAATGTCCAGATGTACATGCAAAATTATTGTTCGGAATTTTTAAATATTTTGAAATGTGTTGTTATATATATATATATATATATATATATATATATATATATATATATATATATATATATATATATATATTTGTTAATAGGTATATCTACACCTATGACCAAACCACCACTCTCGATAGATAGATGTATAGATAAGAGGCACAACGATGTCACTCATTTCGATGTCACTCACTTAGAACTAATGGACATAAGGCCCCTTCCCAATGCCCCACCTTGTACGGGTGTTAAGTCTGCCATGTAGGTGAATTTTTTGATGTGGCAAGGTAATTAAGAGGAGAGAGATGAGTGTGATAAACCCAGAAAGAAACAATGTCAAGCGTGCGAACCCAGATAAAACAATTAAATAAAAGGAGTCCATCAAAGCATGAACAACTTTAGTTGCAAAATCATTAAATAAAGGATGCTTAGCTACAACGAGTTAAGCACCTGTGCATTGGATGCTTTAGTTTCTAAACTATTTAATATATTTAGCACCTGATCTTAACATCAATGCATTGAAGGTGGCCTAATCGTGTCGAAATGACAAGCCAACTAATTTCACGTGTGGTCGTTGAAGACATGGATAATACATGGTGACAAGCGTTGGACTACATAAATATTAGAAAGTTGTAATCGGAGTAATTGGATCAGAGGGAGTATTAGGGTGCGTTTTTGTCCATTTGCATACTTGTCCCAATTGGGCCTGACTGAGCATATGCCGGTAAAAAACCAATAACTGCATGTTGATTCGTTGCTTGCATCCTCTCCTCCTGCATCGTAGCAACGCCTATATGCATTATGTTTGGTTGCTCGCATTGGCTGTGTTCATATTAGTGCATGTTGTTTGGTTGCCTGCACAAGATATGATTAAGACTTAACATCTACCCATAACACACAGAGTTACAAAGTGCCATGGCGATTGCGGTGGACGGTGGTGGCGCCAAAGCGGTTCGACAGCTTCGGGTTCGCGCTCGGTTGCGGCTGCAAGGACCCCAAAGACGTGGCGGCCACCGTGGCCTCCTCGTCGCCACGCTCCGACACGGAGGCGTCGACGGCGACCACGGCCTTGTCGGAAACACAAATCCCATTCTCTTGACCTGACCTTGAGATCTTGGTCGGATGAAGCTGATCCAGGAAATAGGCTGGCCACCAAGCTCTGTTGTGTTGTCGGCCAGGACAGGCATGGAGGAAGACCAGAGTTGGGGGCTTGGGCTCGCCAGAAGACGCAGAGACAGCTGCTCTCAAACACGGCAATGGCGTCAACAATAGTCGCGAGGACCCAGGGAGCGTCATCCCTCTCGCCCCATGGCCTCCCTGGCCGCGGCCACCGTGACGGCAGTCCCCGCCTCGACCTCAAGGAGCCGTCTGTCCTCCCCGTCCCTCCCTTCAACGTCATGTGCATGGATTCCAAGAACCGCCACAACAGCTCCAGCCTCGTTGTACGCGGCCAAACTGTGGTTGGTGTCGCCTGAGAAGGCCACGAGCTCGCCGGGCACGTAGAAGAGGTGGTGCACGCGCGATAGGTTGCGTGCCTGGACGGTGACGGCGCCCTTCTTACCACCGCCCGGCCTATCCTGCTCAGTTCGGCGACGATTTGAGAAAATTCGTCCAAAATAGCTACAAACAGGAACATGAAATTGAACATTTACATTCAACGAAACAACGAACTAATCGCAAAAATGAAACCATAACATTGATGTGCATCTTTTTGTTGTAAAGCTTATGTCGAATCGAATCACCATTGTGTAGATTGGAAGGGATGAAAGAAAGGGGATTAAAGAAGGAGGTGAAGGAAGAAGCAACGTATGTGTATACTACTCGCATCCCCTCGTGCAACCAGGCCCACTCATGTGCGCTTGAGTTGGTTCGCCCCAGCCGGACTCGCTGGAAACTGCCAATTCAGCCGTTCCTAGCGGGCCCTGGCTGGGGAGAACTTTAAGTTTCGTGCGAGCCAACATTTCTATGTGATTCAGGCAACCAAACGGGTCAATTTTTTCCAATACGAACCTGATTGAAGTGTATACAGACAACCAACACTAGTAGAAAATAGACCTTTCGTCCGCCCCTTTAGTCCCGGTTTGATTACGGCCCGGGACTAATGTGACCATTAGTCCCGGTTTGATTTCAGCATCATTAGTCCCGGTTCATTTGCTACCTATAGTCCCGGTTTGTGATACAAACCGGGACTAAAGGGGTGGTGGCAGGCTGGTGTCAGCTGGGGCCCCCACGAGCCCCTTTAGTCCCGGTTTGTATCACCAACCGGGACTAAAGGCCCCCTGTATCAAAAAAAATTCAAAAAAATTTCCCAGCCCTTTAGTCCCGGTTGGTGTCTTCAACCGGGACTAAAGGTCTATCTTTAGTCCCGGTTGGAGATACCAACTACTGGAATCAGGACATTTGCCGTCTGCCATGTCTTTGCCGTCTGCTGACAGACGGCAAAGGCATGGCAGACGACCAAGGGTCTTTTTGCCGTCAGCCAGGTCTTTACCGTCGGCTAGCAGACGACAAAGATGTGGCAAGCAGACAGCAACGGTCACGGGCGGGCCCCACCGCACCGTGGGTTCGGAGGACAGCCTCGTTGCCGTTGGGTACATCTTTGCCGTCTGCCTCCCCTCTCTTTGCCGTCCGCTAGCGGACGGCAAAGAGGATGCCCCCCTAACGGTCACGGCGGGGCCCCACCCCGCGCACCCCCCTCTTTGCCATCTGCTAGCAGACGGCCAAGAGGACGCCCCTATAACGGCCGGATCCCTCCTCCACCCCCCTCACTCTCCCGAATCTCAATCTTTCCCGCCCCGCGCGCCCCTCCCTACGCCGCCAGCCCCCCACCACCGGCCCCCTCCCTATGCGCCGCCCCCCACCACCGCGCCGCCACCATCCCTGCGTCGTCCCCCACCACCGCGCCGCCCCCACCACCGCTCCGCCACCCTCCCTGCGCCGCCCCCACCACCGTGCCGCCACCCACCCCGCGCCACCCCCATCACCTCGGCGGCTCCCCCGCTCCGCCCCCCTCCCCGAGCCGCCCCTCCCCTCGCCGGACCCCTCCCTGCGCCGCCCCTACCACCGCGCCGCCGCCCTCCGTGCGCCGCCCCCACCACCGCAACGAGCCCCTCCCTGCGTCGCCCCAATCCCCTCGGCGGCGCCCCCACGCCGCCCCCCTCCCCGAGCCGCCCCCTCCCCTCGCCGGCTCCCGAAGCCGCCCCCTCTCGGCGGCCCACCTCCCCGCGGATCCCCCCTCCCCCCGCCGCCCCGGCCGCCCCCACCCAACTTCGGTGAGTGCCCGGCCACCGCCCTCCTCACATTTTTTTGTTTTTCCCTGTTTTTTAGTTAGTTAGTTAGTTAGTTAGTTAGTTAAATTAGATAGTTAGTTTATTTTCTGTTAAATTAGATAGTTAGTTTATTAGGTAGGAAAAACTTAGATAGAAAAGGAAAAACTTAGAAGAAAAAAAACTAGAAGAAAAAAGAAGAAGAAGAAGAAGAAGAAAGAGGAGAGGAGGAGAAGGAGAATAGAGAAAAAGGAAAAGAAGAAGAAAAAGAAGAGAAGAAGAAGAAGAAGAAAGAGGAGAGGAGGAGAAGGAGAAGAGGAAAAAGGAAAAGAAGAAGAAAAGGAAGAGAAGAAGAGAAGAAGAAGAAAACAACACCCGACACGACGCCCCGCCAAGAACCGCGACACCCCGACACCCAGACACGACGCCCATACACGACGCCCCGACACCCTGACACCCAGACACGACACGACACCCCGACACCCAGACATGACACCCTGGCACGACACTCCGAGCAATTGTTAATACGCCGCCCCCGACGTCACTGACCCCCCGACACCTCTTCGGCCTCTTGTTGAGCGAAGAGGTGCTCTTCGGCCTTCCAGAGGCTGACGGGGTCATAGTTTTGTAAATTATGAGTTAGGTCATATATATATTCTAATTTTGTTATGAAAAACATCATATTTGTGTTGATCGGGTGGATTTCAATGTGCAGTTGTTTCGTCGCTGCGAGGGTCTGCTGTTCGACGACCTCCCCGTGCGTTTGACGAGCTTCCCAACGCGTTCGTGGGTGAGAACAAATGACATCTCCCCCGGCCCCCTTAATTTGCTCGGTTCCGGTCTTCGTGCCGATGAAACTTGCTAGCTATAGGTGTCTTCAATCATCAGTATGCGTGACCAGTATGCGTCTCCCGTTCGAAAGGGCGGCATCTATAAATATGCATGTCTTTGCATATTTATAACTGCCATCCTTTCGAATTGTCCAATGTTATCCATGGACAGCCCGAGTATGTGTAGATTGGGTTCGTTTTCCCTTATGCTCTGCTCCGGATCCGATGCGGAATTTCGTCAGTGCCTCCCTGTTGTTCTCCGGGTACACATCCTCTCTGCTTATTGCCGAGACGTGTATCAGGAGAACAGCGGGGAGGTGCTGCCAAAATTCTGCGTTGGATCCGGAGCAGAGCATGTGAAAACGAACCCAATCTACACATACTCGGGTGGGATTAGGACCTATCTCTACCTATTAGCGTGTAGGTTGCATGGACGTAATAAAACTGACAAACTTGATTAACGGATGAATATAGATGATGAATTATATATATATTTGTTGTGTGTTTAGTAGGTAGGCAAGATGAGTGATCGAGCTTGGATGTACACCGGTCACCCTAGTCAGAAAGAAATGACCATTGAATGGTTAACAAAAACCAAGGGGTTTCTGAGCGCCGCATTTGCAAATGGCCAGGAAATAACCTGGTGCCCCTGTGTCCGGTGCGACAACCATAAAAAGTGGACACGGGATGAAATGGGTAAACACTTGCAGAAGTGGGGTTTTACGACTGATTATACGGTGTGGAGATTTCATGGTGAGTCTGCCCAACGTGCCAGAGCTGAGGTGGTTCGTCGTCGCACCGATGAGCATGGTACCGGGATCGAAGACATGGTGCAAGACTTTGATGATGCTCGGGATTCGGACGATGAGATGGAGGAATCTGCAAAGGCCTTCTGTGAAATGTTGGAGTCTTCAAAACGTCCTCTCCACGAGCACACCGAGCTTTGTCAGCTGGATGCCATCGCGCAAGTAATGGCTCTGAAGGCTCAGTTCAACCTGGGCAGAGAATGCTACGACGCGATGATGACGATATTTGGACGCTTTCTACCCAAAGGCCATGTATTGCCAACAAACCTGTACCAGTCGAACAAAATCCTACGTGCGCTTAAGATGCCCTATGAGAAGATAGATGCCTATGAGAATGGATGTGCCTTATTTAGGCTTGAGTATGCGGGCTTCAACTATTGTCCCATTTGCATGTCTTCCAGGTATGTTGTGGTAGACAACGGTATGGGTGAGAAGAGTCAGACCAAAATCCCAATTAATTTTCTTCGGTATATGCCAATCATACCAAGACTTCAACGTCTTTTCATGGTCGAAGAGACGGCCAGACAGATGACGTGGCATAAATTGGGCAAAAGAACCGAACTAGATGCAGATGGGAATCCGATGTTGGGACACACTTCAGACACTTTTGCGTGGAAGCACTTCGATGCATTACATAAGGATAAAGCGGCATATCCAAGGCATCCTCGAGTCGCCATCAGCACGGATGGGTTCAATGTGTTTGGTATGACGGCAAACCAATACAGTTGCTGGCCTGTATTTGTCATTCCACTCAATCTTCCCCCCAGAGAGATTATGAAAAGAAAGAACATTTTCTTGACGTTGATAATTCCAGGGCCCAACTATCCGGGGAAGAATATGAATGTGTACATGCAGCCGCTTAAGGATGAATTGCAAGAAGCTTGGGATAATGGGATCAAGACATATGACGCCGCTACAAAAAAAACTTCAAAATGCATGTGTGGTACATGTACTCGTCGCATGACTTGCCGGCGTATGCGCTATTCATTGGCTGGTGTGTGCATGGAAGGTTCCCATGCCCCACATGCAAGGCAGCTCTTGAGTTCCGTTGGCTGCAGGCGGGTCGCAAGTATTCTTGCTTCGACTTGCATAGACAGTTCCTGGATCCTCGCCATAAGTTCAGAAAAGACAAGAAGAATTTCATGAAAGGTAGAGTTGTCAAAAACTCTGCACCACCTGCATTGACAGGCCAACAGACCCTGGATCAGATAAACGCTCTCGAGCCGGATCCAAATCGTCCAGGGTATTTCAAAGGGTATAATTCGAAACACGCCTGGACTCACAAGATATGCTTGTGGGATCTGCCTTAGTTTAAAGACCTCCTTTGCCCACACAACATCGACGTGATGCACACTGAAAAGAATATCGCCGAGGCCCTTTTTGGTACATTGTTTGGCATAAAGGGGAAGTCGAAGGATAATCCTAAGGCTAGAGTCGATCAGGAGGCTCTATGTGATAGACCGTTACAAAACATGCGACAACCGAAAGGAAAGAAGAACTGGAGGAAGCCAAAGGCATGGTTCAATCTTGGAAGGCCAGCTATGAGGGAAATGATCTTGTGGGTGAAAATGCAATTGATGTTCCCCGATGGGTATGCAGCGAATCTAAAGAGAGGAGCGAGTCTTGACAAATTGAAAATATTTGGTCTCAAGAGTCATGATTGGCACATATGGCTTGAGCGGGTAATGCCAGTGATGTTGCGTGGCTTTATCCCTGAGGATGAATGGCTAGTACTGGCAGAGCTGAGCTATTTCTTCCGTGCTCTTTGTGCGAAAGAACTATCGCCTGACGTGCTAGACGAACTGGAAGAGTTGGCGCCGGAGTTGATCTGCAAGTTAGAAAAGATCTTTCCACCGGGATTCTTTAATCCAATGCAGCATTTGATTTTGCATCTCCCGACCGAGGCAAGATTGGGGGGGCTCGTGCAAAATCGTTGGTGCTTCGCAACTGAGAGGATGCAGAAGACGCTTCGAGCAAAATGTAAAAATAAACGTAGAATTGAAGCATCGATGGCCGAGGCATTCATTACTGAGGAGGCGGCAAACTTCGTGACAGCACACTACAAAGCCAAGAATCGTCATTTGCATAATCCGAAGCCTCGGTACAATGATGGCGATTGTGAAAAAGGTCGATCCAACCTCAGCCTATTCAAAGGGAAGCTCGCACCAGCCGGTGCTTCAAAAGTAATAGCGTTGGATGTCGCAGAATGGCGGACCATTTCGTTGTATATCTTCAACAACCTAACAGAAGTGCGGCCGTACATCGAGTAAGTTCTCGGTACATTGTTTCGCAACTTCTAATTCCTTTGAAATGCTCTTATTCCCGGATATGTGATACAGTCGATACGTCGCCAAATTCTCGGATGGAGTGGTGATCCAAAAGGATTCCATCGAAGAGTATGAGCTCCTGGCAAAGCATGGAGGCGGCTATCCCGGTTTCATCTCTTGGTTCAAACAAACGGTAATTTGCATTAGACCATTTCATTTCTTCGTCTAGTTTGCGGCTAATGCAACAATCCTTTCGTATTAAACTTGTAGGCTAATGCAGAGTCTATGGACTCCGAATTGAGACAAGTCACTAATGGTTTTGACTATAAGGTCCGTTCATTTCACAACTACGACATCGACGGGTATCGCATTCGTACTTTTGGCAAAGAGCTATCTATGGCCGACCGAAAGTCTACAAATTGTTGTGTCTCCGCTGTCGGTGAAGGAGGTGTCGAGTATTATGGAAGAGTTGAAGCAATTTATGAACTTAGATTCTTTGGTGAAAACCCACCAAACGTCGTAGTCTTCAAATGTTATTGGTTCCAGCCGAAGGAGACTAGAAGGACTCATGAACATATAGGGCTAGTGGAAATCAAACAAATCACCCATTTAGATGTTCCCGATGTCTATATTACGGCTCAACAGGCGACCCAAGTTTTCTATCTACCGTGGGCCTGCCAAACTGATCCAAATCTGAATGGTTGGGATGTCGTTTATGATGTGCCGCCACATTTTAGACCACCTCCCCTCAATGAAGATGATTATGAACCTCACATTAACCCAGACACATATGAAGGAGAATTCTTCCAAGAAACACGTCTTTCCAAAAAACGTTTCAAGAACCGCTCTACTTCACCCCAGAAGATTGAGGTAGACAGCGACAGTGAATCCGACTTCACCCCTGAGTCGGAACAAGAAGAGACGGAAGAAGAAGAGGTTACTGCTGCGGATGACCTCTCAATGCTTGACCGATTACATAAACGAGGCCTTCCACATGTTGCTCCCGATAGTGATGATGATGCATTTATTAATGATAGTGATGATGATGATGCATTTATTGATCCCGGAGCATATATAGACGATGAAGATTATTATTAGTTCATGTCAGGTATACATGATGATGATACACTCAAATTATATATATACATATTATTATTCATGTCGGTATTTTTTTTTATGTTGTACTAATTTCGTTTACTCTTTGTCATGGCAGGTGTTGAAATATGGTGGGCGCGGGTCGAGAGCGATCCGAGGATCCTTTGTCGGCGCGTGGTGGGAGGGGTACTTCCATTCCACCCCAAACTCTCCGGAGAGCGTTGTACGACAGTATTGGGACACCCGAGGGCGCTTCTTCGTCGGCGAAGTTGTCGACCGGGAGAGAAGGTCGGGGGAGAGGTAGGAAGGCTCCTAAAGTTACACGTGGTGGCCGCGGGAGAGGTAGGAAGGCTGCTACACCTTCCTCGCCGCCACCCCCAGCTGATTCACCCGAGCACAGGACTGCTACGGTGGACCCGTCTGAGGTGGAGGCTACAAGGACTCCTGTCCACGAGCCTCGGGTCGACGATCCTTCTGTCTCAGACGCGGCCACCCGCGAGACTCCTGTGCCAGACGCTTCGTCCCGCGAGACTCCTATGCCAGACGCTTCATCCTATGAGACTCCACAGGCTTCCACCAGATGGGATACCTGGCCGGATCTGCATCAGCCGGAGCCGAGTGGCCATGCTGACGGTGGCGGGGATCGGCTTTCTGATAGCAGGGACGAGGTGGTTGAGGGCACCGTCTACCAGCGTGGGTGTACACGGCTCCCGCCCGTGCCGGCGCCCCACGAGCAGAGGTGGCTGATTAAGCCTGAGTCGCTGAAGTAAGTGCATTTACTCTTTTAAAACCTTTTGCCTTCATGTTTCTTCACATATCTAATGCGTTGGCTTTGTCATACTGCAGGGGGTGGATTCACGCCAAGGATGTCCGCAGGCCCAACTCCATCCTTGGTGTGATTTTACGGCATAACTTCCCGGGGTTTGTCACGTTGCCGGCGAGGGTCAGCAAGAAGAGGCAGGATTGAAATGGGAGCACTACTTGGCTGCCCCTGCACCGCCGGAGGAGATGATCGACGGTGTGTTGTGCCACACGAGGGCCGACATGATCATCAGGAAGTTCTGGGTAATTTCTCCTTTACACAATTAAAAATCAATAATACTCCCTCCGTTCCTTTATATAAGGTGTATTTGTTTTTTGATAAAATTCCAGAATGTAAGGTGCATTTCTTCTGATTCCTCATAATTCCCTTGTTAGCCCTCCTAAAAAAGGAAAGTATCTCTTTTCTGATTGTGTGTATCTCTCCTTATAGTAAAAGAAGGAAACTATCTCTTTGTCGATTGCATGTATCTCCTACTTTTCTGGACAAATTGATTCACTTTCCACTAACCAACAAATTTTCCAAGGGTAATTTAGTCATAACATGTCTATAATTATGTGCCTTGGTCACCGTGCCGAAAATAATACACCTTACAAAAAGGAACGGAGGGAGTAGCTAGTTATTGTACTAAGCAGTGTTGTCTCTTTTGATTGCAGACCTTCTACAGGTGTGAGGAGGGATACGAGGAGGCCGCGGCAAAGCTTATCGATTACGAGTGCAGGCGCCTACTATAGAACATACGGCACGAGGCTCGGGTACAGGCTATTCGAGACTACTACGCCTCGCAGCGTATTAAGAAGGCCAAGTCATCGTCCCGCCGAAAGTTTCTGGACAAGGAGCAGTACATGAAGGTAATTACCTATTCTTAAGGCCTTGTACTTAGTTTCCTTTGCTTTGATTCATAGGCGTAGCTCTCAAATTTCTCTTTATTAACTTAGGTGCCCCCTAGATGGTGTGCGGATAAGATGGGTTGTTGGGAGGCGTTGGTGAATGAATGGTGCTCTGACCAATGGCGAGTCGTCCACGACGATGCCAAGGCACGGCGTGCCCAAATGGAAGGTGTGCCACACCATCAAGGCAGCACCAACATTTATCAGTTCGAGCGGAACTGGGTATGTGGTTTGCTTCATGATTCCTGCAATTCATTCTTGTAGTGCTAGGTTTACCCATTATTAATACTTTGTTCCCCTCTTGTAGGCTCATCACAATAAGACGGAGGTGCCAGCGGTGTACGACCTCTATGCCATGGCCCATACTGCCTCATACAAGAAGGTCAAGGCATTCTCTGAGTCTGACCTCGATGATCCCGAGAACTTCAGCAATATCTCCTCCCACCACAAGCTCGTGAGGTACAGATATGTGGGGAAGGCGGTGAATGGGGAGGACTTCAACCCGAGCCAGCATCCACTTGATCCAGACCTGGTGATGATAGCTGGCCACGGGAGGCCCCATGGCTCGATAGCGATTGGAGATGGACATATACGGTCTTCGAGCACTCTCCGGCAGATCAAGGCGCGCCAAACGAGCTCCTGTCCTGAGATGCCGCCTCGTCCACGGCCAGTCCAGCTCGCCATCGAGGTTAGTCATACGGACTCAGATAGGTTTCCTCCATTACATTGTGTGTGCGAACAAAGATGATTACAATGCTAACAAGGAGTTGTGTTGCAGGCTGCTCTGCAGAAAGAGAGAGAGAGACAACCCAGGCGCTTCTGGCGGAACAGGCCCGGCAGGCGGCGGAGGAGAAGAGGGATCTGGAGGAGAGGACGGCTAGGTTGTTGGAGGAGGAGAGGGCACAGAACGATGCGTCTAACCGGGCCATGTACGAGCTCATCGTGGTAAGTTTCTTCTTCATATTAGCCAAATCATGCACTACATGTTCTTTTCATTAATAACCAATATGATTGACTTGGCAAAACCAAATGTGCAAACTTTGTGCGAGAAGAACGGCCAGACCCCTCCACCGATGCCAGTCATTACGACGGCTGGAACGATGAGTTCCATTTCAATGTTCATTAGTTACTAGTCTTAACATTTCAGCGTCATCATGCTAACGCAAATGATCTTTGGTACATCATAACTCCCGAGCCTCATCGCACGACCCGAGCAACCCCAGTGCTTCACCTCCGTGATGACGAGGACGGTAATCCCTAATATGCCACTTACTTGGCTCATTTTCTCAAACAAATACAAACATAGCACTTAGACAAACTTAGCACTTAGACAAATGTCATATTTTACCTAAGTTAGCTTTGTTTCCTATAAAATGACATAGTAAGCTTACTTACCTCCAAAATGACATATTGTACCTAAGTTAGCTCTAAAATGACCTATACTTAGCATTGTTTCCTCCACACTGACATAATAAGCTTAGTTAACTCAAAAATGACATAATAGACTTGGTAACCTCATAGATGCCATAGACTTAGCTTATTTTCTTGCGAAATGACACAATAAGCTTAGTTAGGTAAATAATGTGATAATTACCTAGGTTAGCTCTAAAATGACACAAATAAGCAATAAGAAGAAGAAAAACAAGAGGAGACAGAGAAAGAATCTTGCCACACTTTGGCTTGCCACACTTTGGCTTTAGGTGCTCAAATAGTTAGCCACAATTTGGCTTGCCGCAATTTTACCACACTTTGGCTTGCCACAATTTTACCACACTTGCCTTACTTGAGGTGCTCAAATAGTTACCACACTTTGGCTTGCCTAAGGGAATCTTGCCACACTTTTTCTATCTATGACATGTGGGTCTTACTGCTAATAAAAAAAATTCTTGCCTTAGTTGTGCCAAGAACCAAACACACACCTAACATGGTCAAACTTGCCTAAGTTGAGTTGTGGCAAAGTGTGGCTAGTTGTGTCTTGAAACCAAACAACCCCTTCATCTTCTTCTAATTCTAGATCTTCTTCTACTTCTTAATTCTAGTATTATTTTTCCAACTTTCTTATTTCCAATTTTGCAGATTTGAGACGAGTTCACGGCAGCTTGCTTTGATGTAGTGCTAGGTTTACTTTATGTTTTCATGTATTGAGTCATTTGTGTCGATGAGACTATATGTATGTATGGATGAACCTATTGTAATATGGTGAACAATGTGGCATTTGATACTTTTAATTTGGTATAATTGTTGGTTGATCATATATGGCTGTTGCACATTGTTTCTGTGAATTATTTATGTATATATCATATATTGTTTGTTTGAAAATTGTTGACTGTAACAAAAAAAAGAGGCAATACAGCCTCTTTGCCGTCTGCCCCGGACGACAAAGGCAGCTATGCCGACGGCCGCCGTCGGCAAAGCTGCCACGTGGCGGCCGCCTGTGAAACCTGGGAAAACAAGGCTGGCCCATTTTGCCTCTTTGCCGTCCGCGGCAGACGGCAAAGGCGGAGGAGGCAGACGGCAAAGGGGGGGAGGCAGACGGTAAAGGGGGGCGGGAGGCAGACGGCAAAGAGAGGCGCTATGCCGACGGCCGCCGTCGGCAAAGCTGCCACGTGGCAGACGGCAAAGGGGGGCGCGAGGCAGACGGCAACGGGGGACGGGAGGCAAACGGCAAAGGGTGGGGGTCCGTTAGCCGCCTGACGGTGGCGCCGTCAGTACTACGCCGTCCAGGTCCTTTGCCGTCTGCGAGTTGACGGCAAAGAATCTTTGTCGTCCGCTGGGCCGAAGCAGACAGCAAAGAACCCCTTTGCCAGAGCTCGTTGGGCCCGAAATTGTGCCGTCCGCTAGCGGACGACAAAGGCCTTTGCCGTCCGCCTTTTGCCCTTTGCCGTCTGCCATGGCAGACGGCAAATCTCCTGATTCCAGTAGTAACCGGGACTAAAGGGGGGGCCCTGCGAGTGCCTAAATCTTAGAAAAATCATAACTAAATCATTCTAATTCTGAAAAATACAAATAATATATCAAAATTTGCAGAAAAAAGATTTGTCCGAAGAAACAACAAGTTTTCCGTTTCGACAATTTTTTAAAATCACCAAATTCCAAAGGGAAAATAGAGTTTTTGGACGTTTTGACATTTTAGGGTTTAGGGGCTAGGGTTTAGATTTCTAAGTTTAGGGTTAGGTTTTAGGGTTTGAACCTTTAATTTTACTGTTTATAATAGAGTTTCGAACGTTTTAAGTCCCGGGTTTAGGGTTTTCGGACGTTTTAAGTCCCGGGTTTAGTGCTTTTCAATTTCAGGCTAATTTAGCTCAAAAAATCATTAAATCCATGAAAAAATAGCAAATGAAGTCAAAAAGGGTTGAAATTTAAGGATGTGGCTTTGAACGGTTCATATTGAACACACAAAAATTCAATATTATTATTACTTGTTTTATTTTGACCATTTTGTATTATTTTGGATTTTTTGATTTTTTTTTTGTTTTTTTGATAATTTTTGATT
Organism: Elymus sibiricus; assembly: GCA_039707655.1. NCBI lineage: Eukaryota > Viridiplantae > Streptophyta > Magnoliopsida > Poales > Poaceae > Elymus > Elymus sibiricus. The sequence goes on from CM077669.1 coordinate 90,506,544, forward strand.
TTTTTTGAAATTTTTTCCTTTTTTTTGAATTTTTAAATTAATCATTGTTGTTTGTTAATCATTGTTGTTTTTTTTAATAATTGTTTGGAGTTCAAAAAATTAAATCATGTGACATCAAGACCTAAGGGTTAATAGGATTGATAGCTTACTATTGTTAGGAAAACAACAAGTGCAGACTTGGAAACTAGGGGAGATAGAACCTGAAAGTTAAGCGTGTTGGGGCTGGGGTAGTGAGAGGATGGTTCTAACCGGCCGGGAAGTTAGACGATTTGAAATGAGTGTGGAGCAGTGAGGAGGGGTGATTAGAGATTAAATTGTCAAATAATTCAAAGATTCGAAAATCAAAAAAAAAATTCAAAAAAATCACCAACTGGGACTAAAGGTCCTGCATCCCCCGCCCCAAACAGCACCACGTGGAGGGCCTTTAGTGCCGGGCCGTGTTGAACCGGGACTAGGGGGGGGGGGGGCTTTAGTCCCCACCCTTTAGTGCCGGTTCCTGAACCGGCACTAAAGGCCGTTTTAAATCGGAACTAAATCCCGTTTTTCCACTAGTGCAAACGCCTTTTAAAATCAGTTGTCAAAAAAAAAAAACCGCCTTTTAAAGTCTCTCAGTGCTCCACCTTGGGTGAAGGCTGTGCGCCCACCATAATAAAAACCCGCACTCTATAAGTTAGCACATAGGCAACACACGCATAGTGAATAGTGAGGCCAACATCACGATAGCACACCAGTCATTTAGAGAGAGAAAAGAGTCATACAAAAAGCACATAGGCAACACAAGCATAGCCAATAGTGAGGCCAACATCACGATAGCACATCAGTCAGCTAGAGAGAAAAAAAAACATACTATGTATAATCAATATCTCTAGGCTTGCTACACCCATGAATAGATTTGATCGAGGGTCTAGTCCTACCATAGAGACGGACTACACTGTCAAGGATCTTCCCAATGGCATATTTTGGTGGATATCTCCTAGCTTATTCGTGGTTCTGGGAATGGAAGACACTGGGAACTCAAGTCATGCGCGGCCACCACCTGTTCCTTGCTCGATTATCTCCGAGTGCATGTCGCGACCTGCTTGCACGCACCAGTCACCACGGCATCCATGGATTATAATCTTCCCCTGTACTTTTTGTATTTAAAATGGAAAAAACAACCTACTCTTCAGAAGAGTGCCTCAAGGAGGAAGTCCAGGACTTTATTTAGGATCCTCCAAAATAAGAAACCCGCGCATTGTGATCAAGAGCTGGAGGGCAAAGCTGCAAGAAACATCGGACGCCGGGTCACACACGCCAACTATCGGGAGCTGAGCTAGAAAGAGAGGGAGGAGAAGGAGAAATGAGAAATGGGAGAGAAGGAAGGGGCGAGCCACCGCATCAACCAGACGGCAGCGTCGTTCAGATATGAAGCTTCTTCCCCGTCTTCACCAGGGCCCCACCCTATTCTCAACATCAACTCAAAACAACATCGAACCCTGCAAGCAAACGAGATTACAAAGTGTTCAACGACCTCTTCTCTTTATGTCTTCCTAGCTAGATCTCTGCTATATTTCGTGTAATCTTTGTTGTGATCAACCTTTTCTCCCTTTTTTTCTTATCTCGCTTATTAGTGCTTGAGGAAACTAGTGTTGTGTTGAATTTGTAATAGTTTTGTTCTTCACGATAAACGTTTCCCATGTTTTATATTATAAGAGCATCTCCAACAGGCGTGCAAAAAACGTGTTTAGAGCACGGAAATAGCAATTTTTTGCGCGCAGCTGAGCGCTGGTTCCAGCGTGCACGAGCCGCTCCAGCAGGCGCTGCAAAAAAACGGCGCGCGCGCACAGCACAAACAACATATGCCTCCAAACAAGAAGATCAAACACATATAAAAAATAAATCAACAATAAATAGTTCAATTTTATTACAACTCAAACAAATAGTTTATCTTCCAATACAACAAATAGTTCAATAATACAACATCAAACATACAAATTATCATGCGTTTTGTCGGCCATTCCATGCCCACCACTCCTTGATGAGATCCTTCTGAAGATCATCATGCGTTTCGGCACGTCGAATAGCATGATATGAGGCAACAAATCGGGCCACCCTCACAGCCCTCCGCCGCGCTCGCACGGGATGTCCCAAGAGCTCATACTGAGAGTAGTCTAAATCTTAACCACGTTCATTCTCGATGATCATGTTATGCATGATCACACAAGCGTGCATGATGTACCAAAGGATCTTTTGATCCCAAAATCTAGCCGGTCCTCTCACAATAGCAAATTGGGCTTGCAAAATCCCAAAAGCTCTCTCCACATCTTTCCTAGCCGCCGCCTGAGCATTGAGGAAATCTAGATTTTTCTTACCTTCCGGTTTTTCAACGGCTTCACAAATGTTTGCCACTTTGGGTAGATGACATCCGCAAGATAGTAGTCATAGTTGTATGTATGGCCATTTGCTACAAACTGCACCGGTGGCAGTTCACCATTTGCAATCATATTCATGAGTGGTGACCGATTAACAACGTTGATGTCATTCAGAGATCCAGGCATTCCAAAAAAAGCTTGCCAAATCCAAGTCTCTTTATCGGCCACCGCTTCAAGGATTATAGTGGAACCCTTTTTCTGGCCGTGGAATTGTCCATGCCATGCCTTAGGACAGTTCTTCCAACTCCAATGCATGCAATCTATTGAGCCAAGTATACCTGGGAACCCGCGAGCTTTGTTCATCTCCAAAAGCCTTGTGGCGTCTTTAGCATTGGGAGATCTCAAATACTCCGGGCCAAACACTTGCACAATTCCGACTGTGAATCGCTTGACACACATGATGGCTTGACTCTCACCCATGGCCAAGTGGTCATCAACTAGATCAGCCGGAATACCGTATGCCAACATACGCAAAGCGGTTGTCACCTTTTGAAAGGTGCTATGCCCGAGTTCTCCGGCGGCATTCCTCCTTTGCTGAAAAAACCGATCATGGCTCGCCAGTTTCTCTGCAATGCGCCTGAACAACTCGGTGCTCATCCTAAAACGGCGCCGAAAGTACGACTCGGGGTATGTGGGATTCTCCACAAAATAGTGCCTCATCAATCTGTTGTCGGCATCGATCTTGTCCCTCCAAATTTTCTGCTGATCCATAACCGAACCACCGTGCTTCGGCTTTTTATTGATGTGCATAGCTAGGATCATTGCAAGGTCCTCCTCCTCTTCAATATCAAATTCTTCTTTGGAAGAATCATATGACGAACTCATCTACAATATTGAATTTAAACTAGTCTATAAAAACTACAAACAACATGCACCAAATTCATGTAAAAAATGTGAAGTTAAGCAATACATACCTTGCAAGCGTTTTCTCGAACACCTTGAGGGCGCCGAGCGGCAGTGGGCGGCCGGGCGCTATTCGTCGGCGGAATGGCGCGCGCAAGGGGCGGCGGCGACTAGAGGGTGGCGGAGGAAGCAACGACGGCGCGGGGATAGGCCCGGAAAGCGCCGCCGGGTCGCCGGAGCAAATGGGGTAGTGCGGGCGGCGGCGTCAACGCTGGATACGGCGGTAGGTGGAAGTCGCGGCATGGGCGCTCGAGTGTGCAGCGCGCAAGAGTGGGCGCACGAAATAAGCGGCGCACGATGCCGTTTCGCTCCGCGCGCTAAACCACTTATGCCGCGCGCGCGTTTTTTGCGCGTCCGCTGGAGCGTCCGGAACGGCTGCATGCGCGCACAAACTGTTTTTTTTTTCAACGCGGCACTAACATCGCGCGCTTGTTGGAGATGCTCTAAAGCAACCACCCAATACAAAGGTTGCTGGGGCCACAGCACAACGAAGCCCAAAAGAAAACAAGAGAGAAAGAAAAAAGAAACAAATGACGACACTGACAAAACAACGAAACGAAGATGACCGGCCACCGCTGCGCTCTCCTGAGATGTCCCACCACGCTCCTAGCACTCCGAAGCGTCGCGTACCGAGCAGCACCTTCAAGAAGGAATGCGAGGATGACGCCGCTGCTGCCCGGGCTAGTCCTAGGGTTTCCCCCGGTACGCGGAGGACAATGTGGAAGTGGTATACCGACGCCCCTCAGGAAGGAACGGCGGCGCCCGCAGGCGTCACCGCGTCGGTGACGAATGAGCCGCCAGGGATTTCTCCCGACCCAAAACAACCACCAACACCCCGGACGCTTCGTCGAGCTCCACCCAGCTATCCGCCTACCATGGTGGAGTAGTCCGACTGGCCGCCGGCGACGGGGTCGTTCGGTGCAGCCTAGTGTGTGTTGTCGTGTGGCCGCCGGCGACGAGGTCGTTCGGCGCCGCCATGGCCGAGAGAACAGGGGAACGAGTGAACCCTAAGTTCATCGTGGGAGTTTCGTACGTACGTGTCATCCAAAAGTCAGAATACGTATACAGCGGGATCGGTACCTGGGACATGAGATTGAAAACTGTGATGGGATTCATGCTTTGGGATTGTAAAGGCCACGTGACAACCATCCAAGTGGGTCTAATTTGTTGCAGAATGAAACCCGGTCTCGTAGAATTTATTTCCATGCCAGAGAGTCAAAAGATAGGCCACAAAGCCAAAGTGATGGGATTTTGTTGTCGATGATTTTGAATCTTTAACCCTTGCCCGTCTCGTCTGCCAACTCTACATTTTTTTGACTTTTTTTTTGGGTGTCAAAGAGTTATTGATGATTGGTCGTGAACGACATTTTTTTGGGTGCAAAGGACGGAAGAGTAACATCTCCTTCAAAGAAGAAGTGAACTTTATTTAACCCACTCTACATTCTATATAATCGACATTAGTCACCTTCATGAATGTACTTGTTTGAGTGTCTAGATACCATATAGAGATACAGATGGACTAGTACGTGTTCACAACTTCACATGCAAGACCTTCCCCATTGCATATGTTGGTGCAAATCTTGATACTTGTTTGTGGTTTCGGGATTGGAAGACACATGGAATGCCACCAATAACATGCATAGACTTTCTCCGTGGCATCTTTTGGTGTATGCTCGTCCATGGGATCAGAATCGAAAAGTTTGCCTGCATATGCAATCCACCTCATGTTACAACACATAGAAGTGTGGTTATTAAAAAATATGTACGGTGGAATGAAGCTGCGTATAGGAGATTGGAGCTCCTACATATGCCTAATGTTTCTTCTTTTTCGATGTCATCATTACAATGTGAGCCAGTTCGTGTTGCACATTAATTTCCCTAGTAGCGGAGAACTGTTGCGGAGGATGGACTACAATTTGGGTAAGGCGGTGTTTATAGCACATGACAAAGAGAAGTCCTGTCATTAGCAAACTGATGAAGTTCAAGTCAACAGTAACATTGTGGCATGACCTTGTTTGGGAAGGAAGATTGAATGAACTGCATATCATACTATACCATGCAAAATGTCATTTCTTTTGGTAGGATAGTAATTGGTCAACAACCTGCCTCCAAATTCTCAACGAAGCATAGATATAGTTTAGCCATAATTGCTTTTTGTAAGGCACAAAAAATTCCGTTTTTCTATCAATTCTTTTGGATGTTTAACCCCTTTTTTATTTTGTATCCCAAACTCTGATGTAATGGATTATCAGTTGGTTGTGTACAATATTTTGGTGCAAAGCCAAAAGAGCAATATACTGTCCTTTAAAGAAATAAGAAGATGTTTATTCAACCACATGTGCCATGAAGGATGGGAGGCGAAGATACCATACTGCTTGCCTCTGATGTGGGGTTAGTGTCACCCAAAACTGAGTTTTTCTAAAACATTCCAGGTTTATAGAAGTAGATGATAAATAGACAAGGCACATGCATGGTATATGGCGGGCGGGGGGGGGGGGGGGGGGGGGGGTTACCTTATAAAATACATCACCAACTTCAAACATTCTAGTTTTTAGAAAATTTCAAAGTTTTGAAAAGTGACAAACTTCGGGGTATGTTAAACTTATTGAGATCCAAACTTCCCATTTTTTTTAAAAAAAAAGGAGGCAGAGAGAATGTTGAGAGTGTTTTCACACAAACAAATGGTTTGTGCGAGAAAAATATGTATTAGTTTTATGGCAAAAAAAACATATGGATCAGTTCATGACCAAACAAAATTATATATAGTGTAGAGACATGTGTGGATCACAAAGAATCGAATGTGGCTATACCCCACGAGCCAATAATAAATATCAACCCTGTATAATAGATGGGGTATAGCCCACCACCTAGTACTAAATATCCACACTCTGTAATAGAAGAGAACTTTATATCCCATCAAGCACATAAGCAGCACGAGCATACCAAATGGTGAGGCTGGTATCACAATAGCACATCGGCCAGCTAGGAAAAGACACACATATATAATTGATATTGCTACACCAGTTGCATCCATGAATCGAGTTGATTGGGTGTCTACCTACTACACTAGCAGATGTTGACATGCAAGGATCTTCTCCATGTCAGATTTTGATGTACATTTCCCTGCTTTGTTCATGGGTTCCGGATTGGAAGACACGGGGAATTCAGGGTGTTCTTTAATTTCCGATCTGACTCGTGAAACTCCATGACCTAGTGTGGTTGTTAACACATTGTCCATTAAAATGTAGACAAATGGGTGATCGGAGCTCCTACGTATGCTTGATACTTCTTCTTGTTTGAAGCCATCAATACTATGCCTGTCGATTCACACTTCACACATATGTTCTGGCAAACAAATGTGCCTTAGTAGCTAAGAATTATGGCGGAGGACGGACTAAAATTTAGGTAAGGCGGAATTTATCGTATGAAGCATTGATATCCCTTGTCCTTGGAAAATTCAATGAAGTTCAAGTCAACAAGAATTAGTGAAACCGTCACATTAGGCATCTGGATTCACAATGAAGTCCATGTCATTGTATTCTTTCTTAATCTCCTTAGAACACACCATATCACATGCACTTTCTTGAATCTTATCCAAGACATGCAACCACTTGTCCTTGTAGCAGGCTCATAATGTTCTAGATGAAAATTTCCCGGTGTTGCATATTCATGGTAACTAGGTTGTAGATAAAAAAGGACCATATCACCACAACTTAAGGTAGTGAGTGAAGTACACAAACCAAATCATCCAAACTGCAAACATGGGCACTATGCTATGAATAGCCTCAACAAAAACAACAATCACTAGCTGAATAAATGACCCAGAATGGAAATATGACCTCCAAGGCTTAAGTAACACATACCATCAACCTAACAAGAGTCTCATAGCAGGCAAGGCAACAACCTAGTTAAAATGTTTGCCCTTAGGAAGGTGTAGTAGCAATTTTCCGCGTGATACCCTTTTATCTGTGCTTGCATCTTCCTCTGCTTGTTGATGGCTTCATCATGATAGTTTTTTTATTCTTTCGATTTCCCCCTTCTTTGCTTGCCTTCTCTTGGGGCTCCTCATCGAGACTAGTCATGCAAAAAAAGAGCATGTATCATGAACTACTTTACTAGTGGAAGGTGGGGTAGTTGAGGAACATTCTAGACAGTCATTATCGAAGAAAAATATTAACCTTGCACCTTAGTTTATCTCGGTCTCCTACTTAGAGCTTAATTAGTCCCTGGGAGGCAACACAGGGGACACGGCCAAATATTTTGTTCATGTACTTCCTCCTTGCCAAATTATATTGCATATCGAATATGGTCGCAGTCAAACGTTAGACATTGACCAAGTTTATATGAAACAATGAACGTTTACAATACAAAATGTATTCCATGAAAATAGATTTCATGATGAATGTGGTACTGATTTCCTAGAAGATCAACATATTTTTTGCCATAAGATGTAGCCCACATTCTTTTTTTAGAAGGTTGGGCAACTGGATTCTTAGTACACCCCCTTAAAGAAATATTACAAACCTTAAGCAGAAAACTGTACTAACTAAAATTACCATAGTTGGATGTGAAGTGAGGGACCTGCTTATCTATGTTTGTTTGAAAATCATATAGTAATGTTTTAATGAATTAGAAAATAAACTTGTCCATTCGTTGTAACAGGGGCATAATTTTTAGTAGGTTAGCCAGTGGTCCACATGCCCATATTAAGGTGATTCTGTAAAAAAAAATTGGTAAACACTTATTAGCTTACCAATGATAACATGATTTTATTTGATAAGTCAGTAACAGGTGGGGTAGTTGAGGCGGTTTTCAGAGAAAATCGATGAAAAAAAATCAAAGATGGGAGGAAAAAAATCAAAACGGACAAAAGAAAGAGGGGGCTTATCTAAGGTTAAGCTTAATGCATTAGTCAATTCAACCAAACGTCCGAACAAATTGGAAGTGCTGGACAATCGATATATAGACTTCAACACTCTGTCTCACGTGTGACGTGGAAAGTCAACACGTGAATAGACTCAGAGATATGGCTCAAGAGGTCTATATGTGGACCCAAAGGGGGAGCAACAATTTGTAGATAAATTGCGAAAGCAAAGAGTTAAACTCAAGATTTTAGGCCCTTATACCATGTTAAGCTTCATGAACTGGCCAACGCAACCAAAAATTCGACTTAATGAAAAGGGCTAGCCAATCCACACATACACTTCAACAAAACGAAATAAGAGTGTACGACAGAACATTACATCTTTTTAGTAGGAGAGATGCTTGACAAAGACAGATTCTCACGAGGGACATCCACCTTCTCTAGCAAACTTAGCCGCATCCGTGCCTTCCCCCGATGATGAGAACAACAAAGAAGCACCTCCACCACTGTCAGAGAATGTTGCAGGCTACAACCATCAGCCTCATGGTGAACGGCGCGAGGGCTCTTGTGGTTCTTAGACTATCATGGTTGGTTGACGATGACAATCGCAAGGAAGCCAGGACAATGGCTCCAAGTGGTGGTTGAAATGTCGGCGCTTGCCTTTTGTAGGAAGGCCCTCGCGGATGCTTTCGATCTTCATTGTTGTCATGGCAGGGAGTTGATGGTAGGGGAGGACGACAGACCCAGATTGTGGATTAGCTGAAATCTCTATGGCCATAGATGTTGTCTCTGGTGACGATGAACATTGCGGTCAGTATCCTTGGAAGTACCATTGAGGTTTTCATCCCAGTTTGAAGCCGGGTGAAAACCTAGGTCCGACTCCCGAACCAGGCAAGTGCAGCATCGTGGGCAAAATTGGTGCTAGCATTTCTCATTTGGCGCAGTATATTTCCATGTTCAGATGTTTAAAATATTTATGACATATAATTATTGAGAGTGGTTTTTCTACACCCACGCTCGGTGTATCCACGGTGCACCCACGCAAGAAAACGTATCAAAACATTTTGAAAAAATATGAAACTTTGTGGGAATGATCTTCAACAAATGTTATGAGCGCCTGCAAAGTTTGGTGGTCAAATAACATTCGAGGAGCGCTGTACAAAAAAGAAAAAATCACTGAAAAATAGTCAAAATGTAAGTACACTGTTTGAGCAGATTTTGTAATTTTGTCTTTTTTGTACAGAGCTCTTCGAATGTTATTTGACACCAAACTTTGCTTGTGCCCATAACATTTGTTGAAGAACGTTCCCATAAAATTTCAAAAAAATTTGAAATGTTTTGATACGTTTTCTTGCGTGGGTGCACCATGGGTGCACCGAGCGGGGTTCAGCCACTACTTTCCCATAATTATTTTATACTAAAATCTTGCTAGAAATGTGTACAATATTCATTTTCATAATATCTCATAAATGTAACACATAGCCTACCAAAAAACCTCCCACTTTAGCATGCCTTAACAAATACAGGCCACCAAACATCTGCATGTTTCAACAAATACAGCCAACCACAATAGTAATACACTTGTATGCACTGAACATGTCTAGGATGCACAGCATGTTTGAGGGAAGTATAACCATAGCACATAAGCAAATGACACCATTGAGCACTGCCATCCGTCATGGTATACTAGCTACATGGAGGCATCGGCTAGGTCTTTCCTGTACGGCGCCGGCTGGTCTCCGTCTGCAGCGGACGCCAACACCGGTGCCCTACCAGCCTCTGCCTGACCCTGCACCCTCTCTGCCACTGGTACGTACGTCACCACCGTGTCTTTCCTGAACGTCAGGTACACGACGGCGATGAGGTAGGCGGCCATGAGCGCGAAGACGACCACAGAGACCAGCACGTTGGCGTACCTTGGGAGGTGGTTATGCACCAACCAGTCTATGTAGGTCCATACCAGGAAGTAGGTGTTGACGATGATGAGTGCCACACTGAGGGCCCACGCGATGATCACCGTCTGCACCCATGAATTGATCATCATATGCGTGTTCGCAATTCTGATCTCTAAAGTTGCAATATGTGACATCCAATTTTTTCTATGTGTAATTTCGTGTTATAAACGGTTACTATTTGTGAATGTCGATTGTGTAATTTTGTGTTTCTTGTGAGGAAATTATTTGGAGGCTTACATAGATGGACTCCTTGAGCGGTCCTACTTTCTTGCTGCTGTTGCAGAACTTGAGAAGAGGGATGAGAGCGAACGGCATCTCAAACGAAAGAATCATCTGCATTAGAGAAGAAAAATTCAGGACCCACAAGCTCATCAGTTAGCCTGGAGATTGTTTTGTTCTTCTGGAAGTAAGTGCAAATTAACTAATCAGTCATTGCAGTGACCATTTTTTTAACTAGGATTGGGTAACTGGGAAGAGGTCAAGGAGGAGTACCGAGGAAAGAATGATTAGCTTGCCAGCGCCTGACGGACCGCTCACAATGGAGACTATAAGGCTTGGAGCAATGGCGATGACCCGAGTGATGAGGTTCCTAACCCAGTTCTTCATCTTCATGTCCAGAAACCCCTGTAATATAGGCATAATTCTGATGGAAGATGTCTATATTCACTGGCACAGATAATGCTCAAGAATGTCCTTTGAATAGTTTGTACAAATAAACTGCACAACACCTGGATTAGGAAAGGTTACCTGCATGATGACCTGCCCAGCGAATGTGCAACTAATTGTGGTGCTTTGCCCAGAAGCTAGCAGCGCAACCGCATACACAACAGAGCTTGATCTCCCCAAAACATTCTGAAAGGAATAGAAAAGATAAACAAGGCATGCGATGTTCGACGGTTATTCCTTTCGCATTACACAACATAAGTTACTTAAGATTCTTTTGAAACGGGAATGATCATTCCATCAGCTGAACCACGGCATACTCTGAGCAGCAGAGGTGCAGATTGGAGTGTAAGATCGCCGCAAGCACCGGAATCGGCCGGAGAGAGATTATTCGTGCTGCAAATGGATCCAGCAACGATAACCACTGCGATGTTGATGAGGAAAGCCACGATGAAGGCGAGGCTGCACTCTATGAGGAAGTATCTGCATGCCGCCTGTCCAAAATAAATAAAAGCAAGCCATTTAGCAGCGATGAACTTCATCTAATCCCTACAGCAGTCTTTCTTATCCAATATGTACAACATACCATAATGCTTTTGTCTGACCGTGGGGTCTTCCTTGAGAGGACAAGGGCAGAGTGCAAGAACAAGTTGTACCTGCATGCATGTCACAGAAAGGCTCACTGTGAACTTTGCATCCATATGTATCTGTGTGAAATTACCATAGTGAATAAACCAGGATGACTAAATAAGTTCCTTACGGTGTGATGATAGCGCCAAAGAGTGCAATCGCATTGGCGGCAGCGCCTTTCCCTCGCAGAGAAGGGACAAACATGCCCTTGGTCACCTCTCTAGCAGATGGCCTCAGGTAGCTCAGTTCTCCAAAGAAGCAGCCTGCCATGGTGAACATGAATGCTGCTATGATGAACTCCAGTTTCCGGGCCTGTGATACACACAAGATGATACATGGTAAGGTAAAATAATCAATTGCCTTATCTGCCTACACAATCAGGTAATTGTACAGATAGCTGAAAAATTCCATGTGTTTGTGTTTCTGTACCCCGAATCTTTGCACCCCAAGAAGCAAGAGGGTGCTGAACACCGTGAGGATAACTCCGGCCCACACAGGAATTTTGAACAATATGTTGAATGCAAAGGCGGTACCCAACACTACGGTAGAAAAAATATATTATCCAAATGCAAAACTCAGCACAGAAAATAAAGACAAAACAGATGTACTAAACAAGATGTACTGATAAACCTTCAGGGATATCATCAGAAATCACTGCAAGCTCTGCAATGATCCATAAGCAAATATTGACGAATGGGGGATACTCTTCTCTGCAGAGTTCAGCAAGGTGTCTCCCTGTATAGGGTTGAGAGATAAGTGCGGATTTGATGTGCAGAAACCAAGACAGATAGTTGAGTGAAAGGCACCTGTTTTCACTCCAAGGTTGGCGGATAATGTTTGTATAAAGAGCGCAAAGATCATCCCAACTAAGATGACCCATAGAAGCTGTTCATGGTAAATTTAAGAAAAATGAGATTGGTAAAGAAAGCGTGTGAGTTGAACAAAAGGAAAGAAAGAGAAATGGTTGGTCACTTTTGTTCTTCTTCTCTTTTCTGACAAACCTTTTCAATCTATATTGGTATAAAATAATTCTTTCCCTTGATCACATCTGTCATATTTTTAACCAATATAAACTAATTAATACCATTTATTTGGTATGGACTAGATTTCTCTAGGTTTCTTGCATCAGTAATATTAGACTCCTATTGTATAATCCCCATCCCTATATGTAAATATACTTTCAAAAATACTCTCACCCAAATTTGTATGACTTGTCTTTTCGAAAATGCACGTCATGCTAAAATTTAAGATAGTTCTTGCCACTTCGCAAAACTCAACTAAAATTGCAAAGCTAATCTGCTATAAAATGTATGTTCCCTTTGCGGATACAACCAAAAAGAAAACTCTTTTAGTAGGTAGCAGTAGTGCCCATCAAAGGCAAGAAGACAGCAACCATGTAGTATTACCTCATACTTGAAGTCAGCTCCAGCTTGCATGTCAGTTTCCACTGTCAAATCATACATCAGAAACAAGCTTTACCACCTTGACAGTTGCTCGCCTTTTTGTTAAAGAGTGTATCTAAACAGTATTCAGCTCTGAGAAGAAAAAAGGCGCTTACAGTTGCTAGGATCCAGGAAGCCAATGGCCACAAGAGCTCCAGGCCCAACATGAGCCAAGAACTTCCTCCATCTTGGCTGCTACCATGCCGAAAAGAAGTTAACACTGAACCGAAACAAGTACACAACTTAATTCAACCTTAGAAATGCACAGGAATGTAGCAGTATACCTGCAACTCAAATTTCCCGTCTTTTTCGTCACCGGCAGCGCTGTCTTTGTGCTCGCCACCACTCTGCACTGGACCTCCATGGTGAGCATCCCGTCCAATCTCATCCCTCTCACCACCCCCTTCCATTCTCTATTGCTAATGCACGTATCTCTGGAAGGACTGTGCCTCTTGCTCTTTTCAACACAACATTGCTTCTGTATTTTATAGGCCAGCGACCAGTTGAAGACTGTGCCATATAGAACCCAAACTTCAAATACAGTACTATAGCAGAGGGAATAGCTGTCATGGTGGGTCCTGTCGATTCCATCCTAGTCGCTAGTTATATGCCTTTCAAAGATGCTACTCTTATGCTTGCCAAGTATGGTTGTGGTGTCCAGTAATCAAAGGTGCATTCTAGTTTAAACCGTTCAAAGATGGAAAATTTACTGACACTTGCATTATCCCACCACACTAGGAGTCGTTTGATAAATCGCTGCAGAATTTCCCCTTTTTCATTTTTGAGATAGGCAAACCAGTCACCCAAACTTTGGCAGCTTCGGCAAGCTATGCATCAATGACAGGTGGGCCACAATGGCAATTGTGGCATAACAGAGTTGCAATTGTGTACATGCTTGCTTCAAAAGGAAGCAAACAAATCCATAAGGAATTGGCTCAAACACCTAGAAGGAGATTAAGCGCGATCGCGAATCTGGTCCACCGCAAAACCTGCGGATCTACCAAGTGGAGCTTTTAAACGCAAGATTTCCCTTTTCCCCATAAATGGTTCCTCCTATCATATTCATACGGGTCTCGAGTCCTAGAACAAAGCTCCTACGTTAAGTTTGATGTGTCGCTTTACAGCTACAAACCAGGAACTGTTAGGTAAAAATATGAAGGTCCCTTGTGGTTGAGCAAAATACATTACTAGTAAGAACATCACTGGCACTGATGTGGCTTTGATTGTCCGTTCCTCGCCGAACATTTTGGAGCCTTCCCGGCAGCCATTTATCGGTGAAGGCTGGAGGGCCGGACCTGGTGCAGTCCACAACTCTGTATACATATTCTATTGTAGACATGCGTACTCCAAGATTGTACTTTAAAGCCTTAAACTCTCTCTTTGTTGGAGTACACACTCTGACTGTTGGTCCAAATTGTAAGTGCGAACCTAGGACAGAGTGTAGTGTGATAATCACTTCACAGAGCGAGTATTATCAGAGTAGGAGCCAAGTAACCATCCATGATTTTTTACTGGTATGTGCTAATTAACAGACTAATCGAGGCGCGCCGAATGGCAATCTTGCTAGGAGTAGATGTGCGCGTCCATCTATTGGACGGAGATGGCATGGGATCATGTGATCGTTGAAGCTAAGAAGTGATGGACATTTAGCGATAGAACTGAATAACAAATTGTTCTTTTGAAACGAGCTAGTAGAAGAATAAATCATGTGGATGCTAATGCTCACCAGTGAGCCGCCGTCGCATGCTTGCGCCCCTGCACCGGCTAGCCAGCATGGAGTCGCTCATCCGTGTGGCGCCGCTGTTCCATTGTTCCCGCGTGGCGGCGCTGCCGTGGCCCAGCTAGCCGTGCATGGCTCCGGCATTTCGTCGAACGGCTGGCGGGCAACCCGGCGACCGAAGCGTCGGATCAGCTGCCACGGTCGGACCTCGGACGGCGGACGCACGGCGGCTTCACCGCGCTCCGAGGCTCCCACTCCTCCTATTCGAACATCGGCCGCAGTCACGGAGAATCGCCACAGCCCACAGCCGATGGGTGTGGGACTGGTCTCTGCCAGATGAACGATCTCTAATTCTCGTCAGGAATGATGGAAGACAGACATACCATCGTCAAGGTCACAGAAGAGCTCTTCCTCATGCGATGCGCACAGCAAAATAATTTGTCATGAACTAGAGCTAATGACCAAGCGGGAAAAGAAAACGCGACAAGCCGCACGAAGGCAGCACGGACAAGAAAAAGTGTCTCACATATCAGTCCGGTCCCGGTCCGAGCCGGCGCTTGGACCGGCCGCCGGCGGTCCCGTCCGGACCGGACCGAGCTGTCCAGCGAGCTCGTTTGCCAGGACCGGACCGAAAGGGAGCTGGCTCGGTCAGGCCCGAGAGGACCGTGTTGACCGAGTCCACAACTTATTCCAGCTGCTGTTTAGGTCCTACTTTGCTGCAGTTTAGGCATCTGTTGATTTTGGAGAGCAAATAAAGCAGAAATGCAATATTTTCTTTGACAAACAACAACAACAGCTCCTGTTTAGCTATTCTTTAGGCTGTGTTCAGCTACTGTTTAGGCATCACATAGTGACAAGCTTACTAGTGGATGTAATATGATGTCATCAGTCATCACTACAAGCAGCCACGATCACCCCCGCGTGTAACCAGTGTTATTGTGGGCTTCTTCATCGGGGTCTGCAGCTGCTGAAAATACTGAGGAAACTGAAAAATACTGAAGATTCTGACGAAACTGAACCATGACAAGTTTAACACTTATTGTCATGCTCCTGTACTGCATGGTAGCGCGTGTGCATTTGCAACTCGTCTGCCGGTGCCCTGTATTACTCCTGTCCTGATCATGCGTGCATGTGCAGCTCGCCATGGCCACCGTGCTTGTGTGGTCACCGACGCAACCTAACATCACGGGGAGAGGCGCAAGGAGACCATCACGTGAGCGCGCAGGAGGAAGGTCGAACCCTCTGGTGCAGGTGGCTGGGGACGTGACAACGGCGACGAATTTGACGGCGGGAGACGATGGCCGTGGTCGACGAAATTGATGCGTGTGTCGTCTATGCAGCGATCTCGACTAATTCATTGCGCGGGGAGGATGATGCCGATGCGGTGGTGCTCGGAGACATGGTGCTTCACCTGAGGGTCGCCGGTGGATGCGACGACGAAAACGCGGTGGCGGTGACTGCGTTTTCTTCTCGGTCGGCTCGGTCAAAATCCGGACCGGACCGAAAGTTTTTCGGGCCGTTATTTAGGGACCGGACCGCCCCTTTTCTTCAGCGGGCCAGGACCGATCGGTCCGGTCCTTAGCGGGCCACGAGCAGGCCAGAAAGCTCACTCGCTACGTCCACCCTGACTCACATATCACGAGTCATGACGGAGTGAATCGCAGAAAACATTGACATTAAAGACTAGGTTGCGCAAGCCATAATTTTACAGTTTTATATAAAAAGGGCTAATGCTGAGATTATTATTTTTTAAAAAAATATAATCACTGGTTCGCTCATTTTAACCCCGATTATGACAGATAGAGCCCGCAAAATCTGACGTGGCGTAATGAGACGGAGTTAGATTTTTTTTTTTTTTTAAACTCCATTCTTAAGAAACAAACAACCAACTACCCTTTCTTCAAAACTAAAAAACAGCCAACTCCCCTCCCTTGTCTTCGTGCACTCTCAGGTGCCCCGCTGCCAGCAGGCCTGAGCACACTGACGCTCCTTCCTCCCCGCCGCCCCTCCTCGACGGCCGTCATCACAACCCCCGCCACCGACAGCCCTAGGGCGACACCATCCCGCTCCACCCCTCATCGGTGCAGTCCGACATGGACGAGATCGGGGGCCTTATCCACGCCGTCCCCACCGTAGTCGTTGTTGTCCCTGCGCGGCCCTCCTACCCTCCACGCGCATCCACCCCCGTATGGGACACCCTCGCAGGCAGGGGCGGGGCGGACGTCCGCATCAATGGCAGTGCGGAGAGGGAGGTCGACGACCTCGAACACAGCCTCGGTCAATGGCAGCACAAAGGGGAAGGGCATGCTCCATCTCTGACCTCCTCTGCAGCTCCCGCACCGGATCCGGCAAAATCCTGCCGGGAAATTAGCCACCACTGCCCATTGACCGAGCACTCTAGGCCGGCATCGATGGAGGTTCTCGAGGCCATGGCCAATCTGGCAGTTGTCGGCGTGCTCGAGGGGGACGCTGACAAGGCCAGTCCATCCAGAAGCTCGGCAGCGGCACTCCTCCATGAGGCACGCCATGCTCCAGCGCCGTCGGGACGTGCGGGCCGGACACGCCGAGGAGGCTGGGGCAACCTCCACGCACATTAGCCCAAGGGACCGGTTGCACTTTTTATGTTGATTGAAGGGTGTCCTTGTAATTTTACAAGGACTGTTTTGTAAATCTGGATAAATTCCATGCCTAACGACGTCTATCCCAAACCATTATCCCATGTCAACTTTTGCAGGTTCCACATGTCATAATCATCATTAAATGGGCCAAAGCCGCCAACTAGTGTTTTTTTGTAAAAAATTAGCCTCGAAATTATTGATTTTTGGCATAAAACTGTAGAATTGTGCTTCTATAAGTCTAGCCTTCAATGTCGATGTTTTCTGCAATTCACTCTCTTTGATGTGCCATCATGCGTTATCGTGAACTATGCAGAGAGATAAAATGCTGTGAAATTATGCGTAGTCAAAACAACATTAGTGGTAAACTAGCTTTTTTCAAAAGGTAAACCAGCTTTTTAGAAGGTTTTGACAAGGTTTGATTTGATTTGGGTATGGATAGATGAAGCCAAAGAAAGTTTGATTTAGTTCAGGTTTTGATAAAAAAAAAATTGATTTGATTGTGTTAATGCAGAATATGGTTCTGATAAGATTTGATCGAGTCAATGCAGAACATGATTTCCATATGGAAAGTATCTATTTGTTTTACATTATTTCAAACCAAGGAGAAGGGTGGAGAGCAAGGATGGCGCGAAAATAAAATGAATGATGTATAAGCACCAACTCCTTTTTAATAGTAGAGATTGTATTTGAGTGGGCTGTTTAATTTTGTAGGTCGGTTATATCCCTCGCATAACGTCTGGTTTGCACTTCATTTCTTATGCAAAATATGTATGACAAACAATCGGGTGATCACCTTTTTTTAATAATCGGACGATCGCTTAGATAAGCTATCCATGCAATTACACTCGTTTTGCATACAATCGGCGACCATCGATCAATGTTCCTAAGGGGCGAACAAAGTCTACTTAAGTGGAGCAAAAAATTGATCAAGTCAATTTCTTGCATATATTTAAAACCTTAAATTGATCAGGACACCACTCAGACTACGCTAAAAGCAAACAAATCAGACGTTGTCAGGCTGACGAGTGACTCAAGCCTACTAGATTTAGCGTGTTGTCTCCATGATGTGCATTTCAGAAATGTTTGTGCTACTCTTCTTGAACATTTCTAGATGGACTCGAAGGCTTCGTTGTTCGAGACATTGCATACAAGAAGAAACTATCACTGCCCTAGTACCTCAACATACAAGAGAGTGTGTCATCTTTTAAGTAATAAAGCGTTCCTTTAAAAAAAAAAGAGTGTGGCATGCAGGATGGCCGAAGTAGCGAAACACAGAGGACAATGGAGGAGAAACAATTGAGACAAGTATATAGGAGGGAGAGACACGGTGGTTGTTTGAACAAGCTCGTGCATGTTATCACTCTGGTTCTCCATGAATAATTTCTGGTGCCTTCTATCCCTAAGGCTATAAAATCCAAATTTTTAGTGTGCAGAAACACAACAGAAATGGAATGGATAATTAAAATATAAAGTAGTAGTAACAAGGAATATGCTATTCATGTTTGGCTTAGGGAAGTCTCTATAAAAGGCTTGTGTGGTTACCAGCGACTTGAATTATTTTTGTTCGATGGTAGGTCAACAACCAAGAATCCCTTAGTTATGTGCTTGGTCCTCTCGTACGTCGGTGATTGCAATAGCTTTCCACTCACATGTCAATAGCAGTGATAACTTTATGGATCCTTTAACAAATGATGAATTTTAACATCTACGCCAATGTAATGCACCGATCCAACATAGTTTATTGTTAGAAAGATCACGAAGAATGAAAGAAAATATATTTTTGATGTCAGTAAGATTTCATTCGCATTTAGGTGGTTCACGTCCTTTGGTTTATAGTTAAAGCGCCACCCTCTGAACATAAACTAAATCACATATCTCCAATTGAAGATTTTGTTCATACTTCATAGAAAACAAGAGCACACCATATTGAAGTTCCATACTAAATAAGAGCAAGCATAAGAACAAAATAAAAATCAACTTCCACACTAATCTACTATCTTTGTATATAGACGCTTAGCCCAGTGGTTGGATCGCAGTGGAGCCTGCCTCCTAGCCGGCCTGGGTTCGAACCTGAGTTTGCAGACCTTATACTTTAATTATTAATTAATAAAAATCCACAGGCCACCTCCCCTACTGGTCTAGTTTTTCTTTTACAACATCAAGTTAAATAAACATTTATTTTAATAACTAGCTGATATATGGTGTTCATCACAAGGAACAAGCTAGTTGCAACAGTAATGCACTAACACAATACAAGGTAATTGATGAAAATTTCCCACCTTAGGAGCCAAAGTTTTACGTCTTGGCCAGTTCATATTCCTCAAAACTGGAACGTCATAGTGCAGGTCGCTCCAACAAAAGAATAGTACATGTCAAGGTCCCTTATGGGTGTCTTGACAAAAAATCGCCGTATTCAATGAGGACTCTCTTTACGTGAGACATGAAGGCACTGAATCACATATTCGGAGGGACCATGTATTGTAGTCTCTCCCCTTCAGTAGATCAACACCGATGATTTTCAACTTGACTTGCCCAACATCATCCACCACAAATGCCTGAAACGTATTATTGATTAGATGAGTAATATGTCGGAATGGTAAGAAATTTTGTTCCGCGGTAAGTTTGTATACCTTGGGGAGTGTAGAAGGGAAAGAATAGGCTGTGCAACACAATTGCATTGATCGGTGCACCAGGCACGTATATATGAGTACAGAGGGGGGCCACAACCTCAACTATACAGATGAACTAGGAGGTGGGCCCAAGACACAATATACACGTACACATATATTCAACACCCCCCCCCCCCCCCCGCAGTCGAAGCGGCGCCGGAGACGCAGAGACTGGAACGAAACTCCTCGAAGGTGGAAGTCGGTAGTCCCTTAGTCATCACATCGGCGAATTGTTGTGCGGTCGGAACATGGAGGACCCGGATGCGTCCAAGGGCCACCTGCTCACGCACAAAGTGAATGTCCAGCTCAATGTGCTTAGTCCGGCGATGATGAACGGGGTTGGCGGAAAGGTACACCGCAGAGACGTTGTCACAGTAGACAACCGTAGCCTGGGAGACGTCATGATGCAACTCCTGAAGTAACTGTCGTAGCCAGGTGCACTCGGTGACGGCGTTAGCCATAGCTCGGTACTCAGCCTCCGCACTAGAGCGCGAAACCGTGGGTTGTCGCTTGGACGACCACGAGACGAGGGAAGGACCACTAGTAGAAAACAGGGCTTTCGTCCCAGCTCGATCTACACATTAGTCTTCGTTGCATTACGAACCGGGACTAATGTGAGCATTAGTCCCGGTTCGAGCGGCTAGGGCGCCGGTCGGGCATCAGTCCCGGTTCAAATGGGACCTTTAGTCCCGGTTGGAGACACCAACCGGGACTAAAGGGGTTCTGAAAGTTTTTTTTTATGTTTTTACAAGTGGGATATGTTTTTAGTTTCTGTTTTAAATTGCTTATATCTTTTAGGATATTTGATGTTTTTGAGTGATTCTTTTTGCATTAGATTCAAAATTTTGTCTAGTTTCTGTTTGTGCCATTAGTTTTAAAATTTGAATTTGTTCAAATTTGCTTCAAACCCTAGATTGTGAATAACTTGAGTTTACGAATAGTTTTAATTTAATTCTTTTTGCTCCAAGTCACGTGTTAGATTGTTGTCACAGTAAGATTTATTTGGTTATTTTTAGAATAATTTAAATTAGGATTTTAATTAAAACAATAATGTTTTGCTTATATAGTTATTTTAGTCATTTAATTGTTGTTTTTATTATTTCTAGTTAGTTCTTTCTGTTGAATGCACAAAAAGTCTGGAGTTGAAATAAGTTTAAAAAAAATGAAATGCCTTTGTAACAGACGAGTTTCGTCCGAAACCTTGATACTTCGAAGGAGATGGTCCAGTTTGTACACGAAGTGCATTCAGTTTTTGCCGTAATCCTCTCTACTTTGTAGCACATGCTATGTGGGTGAAATGATGATACCATGCCAAGTTTCAACCTTTTCGGAGTTCATTTGTAGGGCTTTTTAATTTGAGGGTCATTTAGCTCAAAAAAATCATTAAATGCATGAAAAATAGCAAATGAAGTTAGAAAGGGTTGAAATTTGAGGACGTGGCTTTCAATGGTGCCTATTGAATACACAAAAAGTCTGGAGTTGAAATAAGTTAAAAAAATGAAATGCCTTTGTAAAAGATGGGTTTTCGTCCGAAACCTTGATACTTCGAAGGACATGGTCTAGTTTATACACGAGTGCATCCAGTTTTTGCCGTAACCCTCTCAAATTTTTAGCACAAGCTATGTGGGTGAAATGATGATACCATGCCAAGTTTCAACCTTTTCAGAGTTCATTTGTAGGGCTTTTCAATTTCAGGGTCATTTAGCTCAAAAAAATCATTAAATGCGACAGTATGATTGGATGGACACCAACCCGGACTAAAGGGGTTCTGAAATTTTCAAACTCTACCCACCCCCCCCCCCACCCCCTGGACCGCCTTTTTTAGTTTTGTAGAAAATAAACAAAAATGATAAAATCTTCAAAAAATAAAATCCTTTGAGATGTAGTTAGGTTTTAGTGTCTAGTTGGTATAGAAATTTTGAAATATGAATTTTGACCTTTTTTGCAAAAAAACGGAAAAAATGTAAAACGGCCATAACTTTTGCATACGACATCGGAAAAAAAAGTTTAATATATCAAAAAAACTAGAGAAAAATTGGGACTCGATTTCACATCGGTTTACCAGGTGAAGTTTTCTCAGATTCTCAAAATTCCAAAAGTAAAAAAAGTTATTTCAAAAAGAAGATTTTTTCCTACAAAATCAAAAAAAATTAATTTTATTTAAAAATAAATAAATGATGTCATATTTGGATTCCTCACATTTTTCTGATAATAATGGACATATTATTTGTCGAATTTCGATTTACAGATTTAAAGATATTAATTATGCCATATTAAATGAATAAATGGCAAAAAAAATGAATAAAATAATATTATTACTTATTTTATTTTCATTGAAATTCAATATTATTATTACTTATTTTGTTTATTTTAATAATTGTTTGGAATTCAAAATTTTAAATCATGTGACATCAAGACTTAAGGGTTAATAGGATTGATAGCTTACTATTGTCAGGAAAACAACAAGTGCAGACTTGGAAACTAGGGGTGATAGAACCAGGAAGTTAAGCGTGCTGGGGCTGAAGCAGTGAGAGGATGGGTGACCGGCCGGGAAGTTAGACGATTTGGAATGAGTGCTCCACGCTGGAGCAGTGATGACGGGTGATTAGAGATTAAATTGTCAAATAATTCAAAGATTTGAAAATCGGAATAAAACTTAAAAACAAATCAAAACAAAATTTAAAAAAAATCAAATTTTTTTTCTTCTAAAAATTCCTTTAGTCCCGGTTGGTGTTACCAACCGGGACTAAAGGTCCTCCCTCCCCCGCCCCAGACAACGCCACGTGGAGGGCCTTTAGTCCCGGTTCGTAATGCAACCGGGACTAAAGGGGGGGGGGGGCTTTAGTCCCGATTGGTTTGTCCCGGTTGGAAAACCGGGACTAAAGGCCCTTCCCAACCGGGACTAAAGGCCCGTTTTCTACTAGTGGACCGAGGTAGACACAGTAGCCAGAGGTGGACCGACGGGTGTCAGGGCAGCCAGCCCAGTCCGCGTCGGAGTAGGCCACCATCTCCAAGGAAGTGGACGCCATGAGGGTGAGCCCTAGAGCCATCGCGCTGCGGATGTATCGGAGAATCTGCTTCACGAGATTCCAATGGGAGTCACGAGGGGCGTGCATATGGAGACACACCTGCTGAACAGCATACTGAAGATCCGGCCGGGTGAGAGTCAGATACTGAAGAGCACCGACAATGGACCGGTAGAACGGAGCATCCGACGCGGGCGAGCCCTCGAGAGCAGAAACCTTGGCCTTCGTGTCAACAGGAGTAGCGACAGGATGGCAGTTGAGCATGCCGGCACGCTCAAGTAGCTCGTATGCATACTTCTGCTGATGAAGAAAGAAGCCGTCGGGTCGCCGAACAACCTCAATGCCAAGGAAATAATGTAGAGCACCCAGGTCCTTGATGGCAAACTCATCACGCAGCCGGAGAGTAATCTGCTGGAGAAGGCTGCGGAGGTGGCCGTCAGGATGATGTCGTCGACGTAGAGGAGCAAATATGCAGTCGTGTCGCCGCGGTGATAGACGAACAACGAGGCATCCGAGCGAGTAATGCTGAAGCCCAGTGTCTGAAGGAACCCGGCGATACGCTGGTACCAGGCGTGAGCTGCTTGCTTGAGCCCGTAGAGAGACCGGGACAGCAAACACACATGCCCAGGAAGAGATGCGTCGACGAAACCGGTGGGCTGCTCACTGTAAACCTGCTCCTCAAGATGGCCGTGAAGGAAGGCGTTGGAGACGTCCATCTGATGAACCGGCCAGCCTCGGGAAACCGCCAGCTGGAGAACGGTGCGGATCGTGCCCGGTTTGACAACCGGTGCAAACGTCTCAGTGAAGTCGACGCCAGCGCATTGCTGAAAACCACGGACCACCCAGCGAGCCTTGTAGCGCTCAAGTGTACCATCGGAGCGGGTCTTATGGCGAAAGACCCACTTGTCGCTGATCACATTGGCGCAAGAAGGCCAAGGAACCAGTGTCCAGGTACGGTTCCGCTGAAGAGCGTCGAACTCTTCCTGCATCGCAGCAAGCCAGTGAGGATCACGAAGGGCTGTTCTGGCGGACGCAGGGATCGGTGACGGCTCGGCAGTGGAGGCCGCGAGGAGATACTCATCGCTGGAGTACCGCAGACTCGGGCGGTGGACGCCGGCGCGGGCCCGAGTGAGGGGGCGAGACGGCAACTCCGCGGCCAGCGAGGCAGCCAGCGAAGCGGCCGGCGAGACGGCCGGCGACGCGGTCACCGAAGCAGCCGGGGAGGCCACCACCGAAGCGGCCGGGGAGGCCGCGGCATCCGAGGTGCCCGAGGCGCCCGTGGCACCCAAGGAGGTGGAGGCGGGCGAGGCGCCCAAGGCGGCAGGAGAAGGTGGCAGCGGCGACGCCGGCGGAGACGTCGACGACGGCGTGGGGGCACGAGGCGCAGCTCGTCCCACGATGCGGGGACCGCCAAAGCCCGGGGGCGGTCCGAGAGCTGAGTGGGACCGGCCACCTGACGGGTTCGCCGAAGAGCCGGCGGTGGCCGGCGGCGATGGGGCGACGAGAGGTACCTGCTGCTGAAACGGAAGCACCTTCTCATCAAAGTAAACGTGCCGGGAGGTGAAACCACGATGTGAGACAGGGTCGTAGCAGCGGTAGCCTTTGGTGTTAGGTGGGTAGCCGAGAAAGATGCAGGCGACGGAGCGGGGTGCAAGCTTATGAGGCGCAGTGGCGGCGATGCTAGGGTAGCAGAGACAGCCGAAAATGCGAAGCTCATCATAAGAGGGCGGTGCACCGAAAAGGAGATCATGAGGTGCAAAGTTCCCGCGAGTGCGACAGGGTCGGATGTTAATGAGAAGTGATGCGGTGGCGAGAGCGTCAGGCCAAAAGCGCGGAGGCACATTGGCATGAAAGAGAAGGGTTCGAACGCAGTCGTTAAGAGTGCGAAGAACACGCTCAGCGCGACCGTTCTGCTGCGAAGTGTACGGGCATGTGAGACGAAAAGTCGTGCCATGTGTGGTGAGGAGAGTGCGAACAGCTAAGTTATCGAATTCTTCCCGTTATCAGTCTGAAGTGCGAGAATGGGACGACCAAACTGCGTGAAGACATAGGAGTAGAAAGCGGCGAGAGTGGAGATGGCATCTGACTTACGACGCAACGGGAAGGTCCACACATAGTGAGAAAAATCATCAAGAATAACAAGATAATAAAGATAGCCCGTATTACTTGCAACAGGAGAGGTCCAAACATCACTATGAATTAACTCAAACGGGTACGATGCAACATGAGAAGAAATCCTAAACGGAAGACGAGCATGTTTTGTAGGAGATATGCCCTAGAGGCAATAATAAATGTTATTGATTATCTCCCTCTTCATAATTAGGTTTATGTTCCATGCTATAACTGCTATGGTTCTCGAGTCTACAATAACCACGAGGCTCGGAGGAAGACTCATTTGCACGTGTGGAATAATAAACGGTAAAATGTATTCCTAGTCTGGCCTCTAAGACTAGCTCAAGTATTGCATGATGATCCTGTTTTCCTGATCATGGGCATGGCTATGCCGGCAATTTTGAGGGCGCAATGTTGGTAGAACACTTGTGTTGAATCGACCCGAATTGATGTTATGCTATGAGATACATTCGTCATAAGTTAATGGTTAATAACACAGAGATGGTTAATGTTTGCATGATTCCTTAGACCATGAGAGTATCGAGTTTCTTCATGCTTGCTTCATGAACTTTGGGGTTTGTTAAACGTCATCCGTAAATGGGTGGCTATTACGGCGGCTTACGGGTTCATGGAAAAGTATGTCAAGTAACTTGATAGCTCAAGATTGGGATTTGCTCCTCCGACGATGGAGAGATGTCTCTGGGCCCTCTCGGTGTTATGGTATCCATCATCGTCTGGCCAGACACAGGGTGATTTGATCACAGGGATGCCGGAACACGGGAACGAGAAAAGAGAACAATACCGGCAACGAGGTAACTGGCATAGTGGACAAGTTGTTGATCCACGGGGATGCCAACGTGTCTCACCTCGGGTATTTGTAACATATCACGAAGCAACAGGAATAGCACACGGCAACTGGAGGTTCGCTCGAATATTCATTCGTGTGGGTATAGGGATCAATATGGGTGTCCGGGTCATGTCTATGCTTCACCGAACCTATAGGGTCACACGCTTAAGGGTCATCTATCTGCTGAATACTAGACAGGGAGTCTGAGAGAAAATCACCGAAAAAAGTTTTGGACACCGGAAAAGTTTCGGACAGCGGAAAAGTTCCGCAGAGAGAACACCGGAACAGTTTCGGTAAAACTGAAAAGTTGTTTCAGGGGATACCATTAAGTCAAATTGGTTTCAGCACGTGCCTGATAATTCTTGGAGGATGCTAGAATCATTCTGGAAACTTTCTGGAATTTTCCGGGATGAAAACCGGAAATGTTCCGGAGCTGCCGAAACCGCTTCAGATGCTTTTCGCAGATGAAAATCACTAAACCGGAATTGTTCCGGCTCGCGTTGAAAATTATTTTGGTGGGTACTGGAAATGTTCTAAGCCCACATGAATATTTTCAGTTCGATCAGACGCTGAAAAATGTCGTCGTGAATAGTGAAAGTGCTTTTTGGATTACTTTATTGGAAACACTATTGCAAATAGTGGAAACACTATTTGTAAATAGTGGAAATACTATTAGGGGATGATGCAGGCATGGTGATGCAAGCATGGTGATGCAGGCAACACTATTTGGAGGCTTTCCTTTTATGCCCTTGTGGTGTGCTCACCTCATGGGCATTTTGGTAATTCCAAGTCCCATCCTACCCCTTGGTTTTCCTATAAATAGGAGGTGAGGGGCAGCCCAAACCTTCATCCATTCTCACATACACATGCCATTGCAATGATCTGGCTTCTTCTCTCCCTCCCACGAAATAGTTTCGTAGAGCCGAAAGGCTGTCTGGGTTCCGGTGGGAACTAGTTCTGGACGGCGAAGCCCTGCCGGATAGATGACACCGTATGTGTGCAACTCTGTAGAGAGATCGTAGTTTCGGTCTTAGTTCGAGAGTGCCTCCCGAAGGGCTGTCCGTGTGACCGTCCGAGTTTTGGAGGTCCTCCCGAAGGGCTGTCCGAGTGACAGTCCGAGTTTCGGAGGTCCTCCCGAAGGGCTGTCCGCGACACCGTCCGGGGGACTGTGCGACCGCCTCCCGGAGGGCTGTCCGCGGGGCAGATGAGGGTATACATCCTCGCGGTTGGGAGGTTGTAAAATCCTAGCTGCGGGGATCTGCACCGCCGATCGTCATCGACTCTACTTCCGCTACGCTACGAGTCGGTAACGAAAGAGATCAAACCTTGTATGCAATCTCCATAGTGGTCCTGGGCTGGTGCGTAGGTCGGAAAATTTTTGTTTTCTTCTGCGTTACCCTACAGTGGCATCAAGAGCCGTGCTATGCGTAGATGCAGGTTGCGATCTAGAATACATAGAGATGTATGGGTGTTGCACAATATAATTAGGTAGTAGATGAGATCTATTGCTGAAAATTATTTGTGCGGGTAGCAGATGAAGTCTGTTACCCGATGTTCTTGTTGCTTCCCTCGAATTTGCATATTTCTGATCTTGATAACAGTATGGTGGAGTTTCAATGTTCTGGCAATCCGCGATCCTGATTGATCAACGAAGTGCTAACAGTTCATTGAATTCCACCGTAGTTAAAAAGAAAGATGAAATTTTGCAGACGAAAGGGCAATGCAGATGTGATCTGCACGGGGGTCACGCGTATGACGAAGTTTAGTATGGGGCTCGAGATTTTATTATCTCGTGTTTCATACACCCTGGAATGTTAATCTAGCGACTTGGATTATCATGCTTGATGATGGACGTTGGTAGCTTCGGTTTGTTTCGAAACCTTAGAAGCCACGTAAAATAAAATTTTGCATGAACCGATTAGAGGCGTCTAACTTGGTTTTGCAGGATGGTTTGCATGTGCATGTGATGTGGTATAGCAGTGTTCATAATAATTTGATTATGTATGAGATGACTATATGATGTAAATTGATTAACATGACCTGCGTGTCATGATTCGGCATGATGGCTGGAGCCATATGATTGCACTTTAATGACCTGCGTGTCAACCTTATGTAATGCACTTATTTTATTAGCTATAGAGATAGCAATATTATCTGGTGCACCGACAAGGTGGTGGCAATCTTCGCGAAGGTGAATACCGACGTGAATGCCGAAGACGAAGAAATACAAGACTTCTCCGTCGGAAGGGGCTGCACCATGTCATGCTAATTATGAATTGCCTGAGATGTTTATCCCTTATGATGCACCCTTCTTGATTGCGCGGTAGTCGCTTTTATTAGGGTGATCTCTCACAAAAATATCAAGTAGTTAGTGTTCTCCCAAGTGTAGCACCGTCACGGCACCTATCTTTTCGGGGTGCGCCGTGTCACACGGGTACGAACGATTAGGGAAGTGTGAGGCGGGTGATTTGAGACCTCGCAGCGAGATCACTTGGTTGTCTTGACGTTCAGGCATGACCGTCATGAGCTCGGAACACACGCATCGAAAGATGAATAAGAGTCACATAGAGATGTGATTGGCAAGTTGGCCTACCGGTTGAGATTTTCGTCATCAGTGGTGTTACACCAATGGCGAACAATTTAAATGCGGGTCTTGTATCACTCACAATCAATTATGAGAGATATTGATTTGAGTGGGAGCGCACTATAGAATTAACTTGTTTAATTCTCAGTGCAATTAATCTTGAACACTGTCTAAGTGTGATTTGCAAAATAGTTGTAGAATAATGGCTCACGTTTCCACCTTCCATATTAAAATTGAATAGCTGTTAAATATCTGGTTAAAACTTTACGGTTGGTAACGTAATATGAGGATTGTCCTCAAGAGTGCCGAGAAGGACTTTTTCCTATCGCATACTTTTCGGTATTCTCCCGCTAATGCTATGGATGATATGACTCTCGTCCTTCGATCCAAAAGCTAAAATTCCATTACGGTCAAGTGAAATATGTTTGCTTCCATGAGACCCGAACTTCGAAAGTTTTGGGATAGTTATGTGATATTCATGGAACTGAAAATTAATTTTCAGATACAAACAAAGGCTGAAAGATATGAGATATCTAAAGCCATGTTTGTTTGCAAACTATTAGTAAAAGTGTTTACTAGGCATTTGACTGATAAGAGGGGATCCAGAAGAACGCCTGTCATATGATGATGGTGAATAAAACGACAACTTAAAGAGAAAGGAAGTGTCCGAAGGGTGTTAGTGAAACTTTCACACCTAGGAAGTCCGGGGCTAACGCCACTCTTAAGTTGGGTGCTTCTTCTGAGAGTAGAAGAAATACTGAAAGTTAAAACTGTTAGAAGTATAAAGGCAAAAGGAAAGGAGACTGGAATATCCAGCTCATGTATGAATGTCATACAGGTTTTTGATGTATAGAAGGCTGGTCAACGATATAGTTCTTGGGAATTATGGTTAAACATGTTAATCACTAATTCTTGGGTATTGTGAGTTAATCACAAAGATACCCGCTCGATTGCATTCTATTGCAACTTGATGTAAGAACTACTATGGCCTGAAAGACTAGCCAGGAATGAGGTTTAGATACACGCAGGGAACATAGTAAATGTTACTATGCCTTCCATAGGTGTATTCCCTATGTATTTACTTTCATAATTCATTTTAGAGTTTCACGCTCTAGCCCTTTGCATAAGGTATCTTGCAAGAAGGTTGTTCATAAGAGAACTTTTGATGTTCGGTGTTATGAATAACATGAAGGGCCATGCTTCCATCAAAGATGGGATGTATGTTATGAATATTGATGGAAATATGATACATCCATAACACTGACGCTAAATGTCGCAAGACTAAAAGAATACCACACAAGTGTGGCACTGCATTTGGTCACATTGGAGAAACCCGCATGGAAAATTCCATTATGATGGAGTTTGAAGTCGTTTGATTTTGAATCATCTGACACTTGCAACTTTCCTCTGAAAGGTGAAGTGACTGAAATACCGTTCACAGGCCATAAGGAACGAGCAAAGAACATATTGGTAATCATACATTATGATGTGTGTAGTCCAATAAATGTTGTTGCAAGTAGTGGATTTATCTATCTTCAGAAATGACTCAAGTAGATATATGGATATTTACTTGTTGAGACGTAAGTCTGGATCTTTTGAATTCATTCATAAGGTTTTCAAAAATGAAGCAGAAGTTGTTGTAACAAGAAAATTATGTTTCTACAATTCGATTGCAGAAAGGAATATTTGAGTTACAAGTTTAGCGAATGTCTGATGAGTTGTGAAAAGGGTTTCATAACTTACACCTCCCAGAGCACCACTGCAAGTGGAGAGTCCGTGTAGATGTAATCGAACCATTTATGACATGGTAAGATCAAAGATGACATAAATAAATTTGCCATTATCCCTTTTAAAAGAGTAATGCTTTAGAAACTGTGGCTTTTACACTGAAAAGAGCTCCATCAGGTCTGTTGAAATGATGCCATGGTATGGTACGCCCAACCATGTTATATCTTTTCTTAACATTTGGAATATGGGGCTTGTGTAAAAGGTTACAAACCTATTCCAAATCAAACAAGTGCTACTTTGTAAGGTTATCCCAAGTCATTGGGTATTCCCCACCACTATACCGAGGCAAAGGATTTTGCCGCAAAACGGTATGCTTTTAAAGAGAATAGTTCTTACAAAAGGCGAGTGGGAGGACAGTGCAACTCGACGAGATAACCAGTATCTTCGTCATCAGATCAAAGGAAAGAAACCTTGGAAGTGATTCCGGAGTTTCCTACTGCGACTGATACGGAAGTCTCTACAATAAAATGTATGGACTTCAGTCGAACTTGCAGCTGAACCACATAGGCAAGGCTCGTGCAAACCTCTCAGGTGCGCAAACGAGATATTGTTGTTGGACAACAGTATACCTACGATACATAAGGTAGCGATGATGGGCCCTGACTCCGGAATTGGCTAAATGCCAATACAATTCGAGATAGTTTCCATATAAGTGATTCGAGATTAAAATCTTGATACACCTTTCGGAAGACTTAGAGTCTAACGAATATTTATGGAACTAAAAACTGATACGGATAAAAATGTTTTATCCATATAGCTCGACTTGTTGAAATAACAAGTTCAAGGAGTTGACTACGATGAGGTTGATTCACCGTAGCGATGCTTAAAGTCGGTTCGGGTTGAACTAGCAATTAATACATATTTCAATCATGAGATATGAAACATGGATGACAAAAGGATTTCCATCTGATAGAAATGAAACCTAGGACTTGTATGTGATACAGTCCAAAGTAATTTGTCGATCCAGAGGATGCTAGTAAGTATGCAAACTTCAGAGTTCCAGCGATGGACAGAAGAGAGCAAAGTGGAGTTGGAATCTTCGTTTTTGATGGAATGGTCAAAGGGGTTTGACTTCATCAAATGGGTATCGAAGATGCTTGTGATTCAAGAAAGTAAGTGGGAGCATAATAATATTTCTAAAAACCGTGTGTACTTGACACATTGTTAATTGGAAATAAATTTCTTGACACGAATAAGGACTTCATTAGAAAATAGTTTTTCGATGAAGTGCTTAGGCTAAATAGCCTCAATATTAGGCATGATGATCTATGGAGATAGATTTACCTAATGGGGCTAAGCAATGAATACATATTGACAAGATGCTAAAACTTTTTAGCATTTAAAAACACCAAGGAGTGATTCTTGCCGAAGTCACATGGAAAGAGTTTTTGCAAGACTCGGTGTCCCAAAACACTGATGAGTAAAATACATGATGGAGATTCCACACACTCTTGTGTTTGGATTAATCGTGTATTCCATGGTATGTAAAAACAACCAGATGTGTCCAATACTCCAAAGTTGTTGCGAGTATAGATACCAAAGTGATCAAAAGCACTGATCATGGGACGACAGTGAAAGATGTCACTGAGTACTAGAGTAGTACTGATGACATGTTTTCTCGCAAGCAGAGATTATGAAGTGCTCGTTGTAAGTAATTGCATCGATACAGTCTTCATCAATGCTCCATGCGATTTTCGATTTAAGTTAAGGGATTTGTGTAATACACAATATGGTGGCACGGTAGTTGGAAATTGTTCCAAACAAGATACTGTGGCGAATTCTATAACAAAGGCTAAGTATGTTGACGCTTGAGAAGCGACAAAGAAGTTGTTGAATCATATAGTTCATTCATGAACTTAGTATGGTTCCAAGATGGCTTTGGTCTATGGGACACTATTGCAGATAGTTGCACCATAGCTCAGTCTGAGGAATCAGGTTTCGACCAATGATTCACACATATGCAAAGCCAAGTCCACACAAAATATGAATTTTGTGAAAGCGTGAAAACGCGAGGATATGCAAAGTTACATACGGAGCTGAAGTCGTCAGATCCGTTGGACATCAGGCTATACCACAAGCGAAGCATATTTTACACCAGTCTGCCATAGGTGTAAAGTGCATTAGCGTTGACTAGATTATTGACTCTAGTGCAAGTGGGAGTCTGTAGGAGATATGCCCTAGAGGCAATAATAAATGTTATTGATTATCTCCCTGTTCATAATTAGGTTTATGTTCCATGCTATAACTGCTATGGTTCTCGAGTCTACAATAACCACGAGGCTCGGAGGAAGACTCATTTGCACGTGTGGAATAATAAACGGTAAAATGTATTCCTAGTCTGGCCTCTAAGACTAGCTCAAGAATTGCATGATGATCCTGTTTTCCTGATCATGGGCATGGCTATGCCGGCAATTTTGAGGGCGCAATGTTGGTAGAACACTTGTGTTGAATCGACCCGAATTGATGTTATGCTATGAGATACATTCGTCATAAGTTAATGGTTAATAACACAGAGATGGTTAATGTTTGCATGATTCCTTAGACCATGAGA
The DNA here is from genome assembly GCA_039707655.1 of Elymus sibiricus. Classification (NCBI taxonomy): domain Eukaryota; kingdom Viridiplantae; phylum Streptophyta; class Magnoliopsida; order Poales; family Poaceae; genus Elymus; species Elymus sibiricus. Next base: position 90,539,327 of record CM077669.1, read on the forward strand.
GTATCGAGTTTCTTCATGCTTGCTTCATGAACTTTGGGGTTTGTTAAACATCATCCGTAAATGGGTGGCTATTACGGCGGCTTACGGGTTCATGGAAAAGTATGTCAAGTAACTTGATAGCTCAAGATTGGGATTTGCTCCTCCGACGATGGAGAGATGTCTCTGGGCCCTCTCGGTGTTATGGTATCCATCATCGTCTGGCCAGACACAGGGTGATTTGATCACAGGGATGCCGGAACACGGGAACGAGAAAAGAGAACAATACCGGCAACGAGGTAACTGGCATAGTGGACAAGTTGTTGATCCACGGGGATGCCAACGTGTCTCACCTCGGGTATCTGTAACATATCACGAAGCAACAGGAATAGCACACGGCAACTGGAGGTTCGATCGAATATTCATTCGTGTGGGTATAGGGATCAATATGGGTGTCCACGGCTCCGATGTTGATCATTGATCGGAAGGAGTTCCGGGTCATGTCTATGCTTCACCGAACCTATAGGGTCACACGCTTAAGGGTCATCTATCTGTTGAATACTAGACAGGGAGTCTGAGAGAAAATCACCGAAAAAAGTTTCGGACACCGGAAAAGTTTCGGACAGCAGAAAAGTTCCGCAGAGAGAACACCGGAACAGTTTCGGTAAAACTGAAAAGTTGTTTCAGGGGATACCATTAAGTCAAATTGGTTTCGGCACGTGCCTGATAATTCTTGGAGGATGCCAGAATCATTCTGGAAACTTTCTGGAATTTTCCGGGATGAAAACCGGAAATGTTCCGGAGCTGCCGAAACCGCTTCAGATGCTTTTCGCAGATGAAAATCACTAAACCGGAATTGTTCCGGCTCGCGTTGAAAATTATTTTGGTGGGTACTGGAAATGTTCTAAGCCCACATGAATATTTTCAGTTCGATCAGATGCTGAAAAATGTCATCGTGAATAGTGAAAGTGCTTTTTGGATTACTTTATTGGAAACACTATTGCAAATAGTGGAAACACTATTTGTAAATAGTGGAAATACTATTAGGGGATGATGCAGGCATGGTGATGCAGGCAACACTATTTGGAGGCTTTCCTTTTATGCCCTTGTGGTGTGCTCACCTCATGGGCATTTTGGTAATTCCAAGTCCCATCCTACCCCTTGGTTTTCCTATAAATAGGAGGTGAGGGGCAGCCCAAACCTTCATCCATTCTCACATACACATGCCATTGCAATGATCTGGCTTCTTCTCTCCCTCCCACGAAATAGTTTCGTAGAGCCGAAAGGCTGTCTGGGTTCCGGTGGGAACTAGTTCTGGACGGCGAAGCCCTGCCGGATAGATGACACCGTATGTGTGCAACTCTGTAGAGAGATCGTAGTTTCGGTCTTAGTTCGAGAGTGCCTCCCGAAGGGCTGTCCGTGTGACCGTCCGAGTTTTGGAGGTCCTGCCGAAGGGCTGTCCGAGTGACAGTCCGAGTTTCGGAGGTCCTCCCGAAGGGCTGTCCGCGACACCGTCCGGGGGACTGTGCGACCGCCTCCCGGAGGGCTGTCCGCGGGGCAGATGAGGGTATACATCCTCGCGGTTGGGAGGTTGTAAAATCCTAGCTGCGGGGATCTGCACCGCCGATCGTCATCGACTCTACTTCCGCTGCGCTACGAGTCGGTAACGAAAGAGATCAAACCTTGTATGCAATCTCCATAGTGGTCCTGGGCTGGTGCGTAGGTCGGAAAATTTTTGTTTTCTTCTGCGTTACCCTACATGTTTGCCTAGGCGACATGCATGACAAGAGTGATCATCGATCTTATTACACGTGAAAGAAAAAGTCCGAAGTATATGACGAAGTGTGGCGGGGTTGGGATGACCCAAGCGAGCGTGCTAAAGGTCCACACCGGTGGCGAGAGCAACAGGCACGGAGGAGGTGGTGCGGGCGGTGGAGTGGACCAGGTAGAGCTCGTCGGGGCTGTCACGTCGGTGGAGGACCATCCGGGTGTGAGCGTCCTTAACAGAAAAACCATACTCGTCAAATTCCACGGTAGCAGGATTTTCACGTGTAAAAGCTTTAACAGAGACAAGATTTTTAATAAGATCAGGGGAAACTAAGATGTTAGACAATGATAATGGAGTGGATGTAGACGGAAAAGATGCATGCCCTACGTGAGTGATGGGAATAGATGAACCGTCGCTGACGGTCATCCGAGTGGAAGTATGGACGGGATAGGAAGAGTGGAGGTTACCAGGATGAGCTGCCATATGCGCTGTAGCTTCGGTGTCCATGTACCAGTCGCCACCGCCAGTGTAGTTGGATGGGGTCGGGCAGAGTGCAGAGCGGCCATGAGCGCCGGGTCCCATGGCGCGGGTGGGAGGACGGGCTGCTGGTACGGAGCCATCAGGGGCAGCAGGGGCGGCGCTGCCGGCTGCGGTGCCTGTCCGTAGGAGAGAGGCCCGTAGGGCGCCACGTAGGGCTGCGGCGCGGCATACATCACCTGGTGGGACGGGGGCCGCACGCCGAGGTCACCCGGGGCAGGGGCACGGGGAACCGGCATGGAGTAGGCATGCACGACGCCAGTCCAAGGGTTCTGGCCAGCGTACCACGGGGCCGGCTGGAACTGCTGCTACTGAGGGCGGGCCGCTCCTTCTTGAGCGCCCGCGCCCTGCTGCTGCTTGCGGCGGCCGCCGCGGCGGCCCCCGTTAGCGACCGGCTGGGGCGGCGGGGCCGGCGCCGGCGGAAGGCGGGCGTGGGCAGGAGGGCCGGCGCGGGACGCGGCGGCGGCGGCGCCTGGCCTCCGCGGGTGCCAGCGACGAGAGCGGTATGGGTCGCCCGAGTCCGGGCCATCTTCATCCGGCGCTCCTCCAGCTTGAGGTACGCCACCACCTTAGCGAAGGTAGGATCCGGGATGAGGGTGAGGTTGGAGGCGGCGTTCCCAAAGTCCTCGTTGAGGCTGGCGGTGAGGGTGCTGATGAGGAGCTCGTCGCCGACCGTCTCGCCGAGATCGCGGAGCTCATCGGCAAGCTTTTTGAGGCGCATGCAGAAATCGTCGATGGACGAGTCAAGCTGCTGGCACCCGTAAAACTCGCCATGGAGGAGGACCTTGCGCTGCAGTTTGTTATCGGTGAAGAGGCCGTTGAGCTTGGTCCAGACGGCGTAGGCGTCGTCGTCTTCATCCACTCCTCGTCATGAATCATGAGACTCGAGTCCACGGTGCCGTCGACGTGGCCGTGGAGTAGGTACTCACGAAACACCAAGGAGAAGTACCGCTTCCAAGCGAAGTAGGACGCGGTGGATTGATCAAGCACCACCGGAACGCGCTCGTGGATGTTGAGATCGCGGACGAGGGTGACGTCGGAACCGGCGAAGAGGTTGGAGGCGGTGGAGGCGGAGGAACTCATGGTGCAGCGAAGGGAGAGAGGCGCGGCACGGGTGGGGAGAGAGGGGCGGAAGCGGGAGGCGGCGCGGTGGCGGCGGCGGCGGCTAAGGAGGCCGCGGCGGCGGCGGGTGGCGCGGCGGGTGGCGGGAGGGCGGCGGCGACTCGCGGCGGCGGCGGCAACCGGGAGGGTTGGTGGCGGTGGCGGCGGCGGGTGGCGGCGGCGGGAGGGTGCGGCGGCGGCGGCGGCGGCGCTGGGAAGGCGTGGCGGCGGCGGCGGCGGCTAGGGTTAGGATCTTACTGCGATAGATACCATGTAGAAGGGAAAGAATAGGCTGTGCAACACAATTGCATTGATCGGTGCACCAGGCACGTATATATGAGTACAGAGGAGGGCCACATCCTCAACTATACAGATGAATTAGGAGGTGGGCCCAAGACACAATATACACGTAGACATATATTCAACAGGGAGGATCCCCATGTAGTAGTCACATGTCTTGGTGCAAGGGACCTAGTGCACCTGAACGATCTCCCTGGTAGCTAGGCAGCAAGAAATATATTGCACTACTCACACACAGCACGACTCACCTTATACAACAATAAACATGACATAACAGATTAGGGGAGGAACTGTTGCTTAACTGTAGGTACCTTCAGAAACTTTGTAATAACTATAGATGATCATTTCCTTGTTTACAGATTTTTTTTACAAGAACACAATGAACTGATTGAAGACTTGAATATGTATTGATGAACATGCACAAGTTATGCCAATTGAAAGTCTAATTCACAGTGTCTCGTGGTTAAAAAGGGGGTGTACTAAGGCACAAGTATGCCAATGTTTACTGTTGAGTAGTGTTATACTGCAAGCATGACCAGCTAGCTAGCTAATTAACACACTAGCCAGCTAGCTGCATGTGTGGTCATGGATAGTACATGTATATGCGACTCCCTCTCTAAAGAAATATAAGAGTGTTTAGATCACTACTTCAGTGATCTAAGCGCTTTTATATTTTTTACGGAGGAAGTACTAAACAACAAGTCCTATTTTTAACGAATTATTGGGATGTATGGAATGGATAACGTGGCCACAGATGCAATATCGATCATTTCCTAATCCCTATAGCACTAGCCAGAGTGGATGTTGTACCATCCAGGTAAAATGCGGGGATCATCGCCTAATCCCGACTTGCTCGCTTGATCCGTTGCTTGGTGCTGATGTTCGCCTTGTTTTTTTACTACGAGGCGAGTACATGCTAACGGAATCATGCGTTGGGTGAAACTGACTCGCATGGGCTCCCGCACTTCGTTCCACTCCTATGGGCACACGACGATCGAAGCACCGGATCAACCATCGATGTCACTCTTGAGGACGGGCCACCGAGGAACATGTCTACCTCTTGGGCCCTTTCTGCTCCTCTAACTCTGAAGTCCCCATGCTCCTCTAACTTGAACTCATACCGTGGCTTGCAAGATAGGCAGAACATTGTTGACGCAACAGAGCAACTTATTATCCTGGTAGCTTCTATGCCTATATCAAATTAAAATTATTGTTGCAGAGAGCTGCAACACGTCATGCACCAAATGGCATTGGATAATTTCGAAACTATGAAGTAAAATAAGAAATAAGGTGCTATTTATCTTCGACTGGAGAAGTCTTGTTTTTTATAATAGGCTTGGGTGATAGGCGCCGACATGAATTGGTTTGTCCTCTGTTAGGTCGATTGCCAAGAATCTCTTAGTTATGAACTTAGTCTGTACTTTAGTAGGTCTACAATTTTGAGAGCTTTATCGATCCTTTGTACAAATAAGAAATTCAAACCTCCGCATCAAAATAATGTGCCGAGCCAATGCATCGTTTGTTGTAACAAAGTTTATCAATGAAGTTTATCATGAGAGTAGGAGTCAAGTATCATGCATATGATACTAGTGTATGATACTAGATCCGTAGTGCATAATATCATATGTTGATATCATACATGACTTCATTTATTGTCATGCATGACACATAGTAGCACATCATTTAATATGATACGGTATCATGATATGATACTCAACTCTCTCTTTCTTCATTTAATTTTATGCCACCTCATCAAAATTGTCTAGTTGACATGCATCATACTATCTACTCATTCCCATTGCATAAGGGTGGTGTTATGCAATACTCCCTCCGTTCCTTTATATAAGGTGTATTTGTTTTTTGATAAAATTCCAGAATGTAAGGTGCATTTGTTCTAATTCCCCATAATTCCCTTGCTAGCCCTCCTAAAAAAGGAAAGCATCTCTTTTCTGATTGTCTGGATCTCTCCTTATAGCAAAAGAAGGAAACTATCTCTTTGTCGATTGCATGTATCTCATATTTTTTTGGACTAATTGATTCACTTTCCACTAACCAACAAATTTTCCAAGGGTAATTTAGTCTTAACATGTCTATAATTAGGTGCCTTGGTCACCGTGTCGAAAATAATACACCTTACATAAAGGAACGGAGGGAGTACTTCACTTTTATGTTGTAGATGCATCTTGTCTTGGTTTGTGTGATCTTACCCATAGAATGACTAACTAGTTATGTTACTCAATTCATCTCTAGCAAATTTGTTAAGTTGGACTCTATATGTTACTACTAAAGTTACTTCCACTGTGGGTAGTCTAAGGATGCTTATGTAGGGATGGGCAACCAATCTGGTCAGCACCATTAGAGTTGACCGTTTAGCTGACCATTATGACATATGGGGCCCGTTAGAGTTAACGTGGCACTAGGTACAATACCAACCATTTCCGAGACCATGCAGCGTGCCACAAGGCACTGCAGCTGGCGATTCAAAATGGTGCAGACAAAGTGCATGTCGAGGAAGACAGCGAGTGTAGCAGCGATGTTGAATGATCACGGTAAAAATCTCTCAGCAGCAGGACAAATGTGGAAGAAACCAAGACTTTGTCGCGGACTATTCAAGCTTTCAAGGTCTCTTGGGTGAGGAGACTAGGTAATAGAGTAGCTCATGTGCTAGCCAGAGAGGCAGTGGGCAATAATTCTTGTAGGTTTTGGCCTCAAGAGCCTCCTGACTCTTTTTGTATCGGACGAAATCCCAACTATGGGGTAATCAATAAAAAGGTTAGGATGATTCTCAAAAAAAAATACAAATATCATCTCCTAATCCCGTAGACTTGCTACTTTACTTGTTGCTAGGCACGGCTGTTCACGTTCCTTTTTGTTGGGCGATGCGACTTTATGCAAATGGAATCCTGTGTTGGGTGGCATTGCCATATGTGGGTTCCCGCACTTCTTTCCACTCCGGCGAGCGCGCGGCGATCGAAGCATCGTCGTTGTAACTTGCAACAACATGCGAGCGAGGAACAGGTCCAGCTCACGGGCCCTTCGTGCTCCTCTAACTTGAACTCCTGCAGTGCTATGAATAACAGGCAGATCATCGTTGAGGCAGGGGAGTAACCTATTATCCTGGTGCCTTCCATGCATATATCAAATTAAAATCATTATTGCACAGACACACAACGCATAATGCACCAAATGGCATTGGATGATTCCGAAACAGTGAAATGAAATGAGAAATAAGGTGCTATTTATCTTTGACTCAGGGATGTCTTCCTCTTAAAATAGGCTTGGGTGGTAGGCGCCGACTTGAATTCATTTGTCCTCTGTTAAGTCCATTGCTAAGAATCTCTTAGCTATGAACATAATATGTCCTTGGTAGGTCTGCAATTGTGAAAGCTTTTACCGGTCCTTTGTATAAACAACGCATTTTGAGCTCTGCGTCAAAATGATGCGCCGAGCCAGTGCACAGTTCTTTCTAGCAAAGTTCAGCAATTGAGTTTATTATCCGAGTAGGAGTCAACTAACCCTCCATGCATGAACTTTTTCTGGGAAGTGCTAATTAACAGACCAATCGAGGGGTGCTAATGGCAAGCTTGCTAGAAGTTGACGTGCGCGTGCATTTATTGGGCAGAGATGGCACGGCCGGCATCATGTGATCGTTGAAGCTAAGAAGTGATGGACAGTTAGCGTTAGTACAAGAATCAATTATGTGGATGCTAAGGGCATTTGCAATGGTGTTATTTTATGTGTGCCACATAGGATAAATGTCAAGGTGGAGGAAAGAGAATTCATAAGGAAAGGCTTGTTTTCTCTTATTTAAGATATGATCTCTTAGCACAATATGTTCCATCATATTTTTAGGAATGGCTAGTTATCTTAGATAAAGTTAAGGCCCCGTTTTATACCTAAGTATTTCCAAAGGATTCTGACAATACTGTAGTTTTCTTGGAATAGTATAAAAAATAAAAAATGCGTGCTAATACCTTTCTCATCTATATCATAAGAATCATTTTTGGGAAATGGAGGTTAAGACCCCCGGCCTCTGCATCAATTGATGCATACGGCCACGTTTATTATTTATTCAACAAAGGTCTGACAAAAACATACATCAAGCCATTCGAAGCCACCACCCACACCTACAAACTCGACAATGTGAAGTGCTCTCACTTACCATATCTAAAGCCGATGTCGTCGTCGATCCATCCATATAACGTATTGGAACCAACCACCGGTGTAGCGAACCTAAAATGTATACCACATACACACGTTTTAGAAGCCACCATCATCATCGAACCACTATCCCATCTTCAGGAGAGATATCCGCATCATCCTTGCCAGTCCGACCATCCGTCGACGCCACCATGGCGCCACAACCCTGCGCTCGTCCATCCTGACGTGGAGACTCTGGAAGATCTGTCGTGCGTAGCACCTGCCGAACAGGCATGACACAGCGTAGCACCTGTCGGCTAGGCATGACTTGACATATCCACCGAAGCTCCGTTCAAGATGAAGCCGCTCCGCCTCCTGCCTCTGTCTTCCAGCGCTGCTCCACAAACGATGCTCTCAAGAGAGAAACGACACCGTAGTACCGCCATCCCTGATCTAGAAAACCATTTCCTATGGTTTCCCCCGGAGCAACACGAGTAGGTCGGCAATAGTTACACGACGATGCCTTCATGAAGGTAGCGGCGTAGAACGCCGCCATCGCCTGCCGCCGGCTCGGTTTTCACCGGCAACTATGTCTTCCCGACTCGCAACCGGGACTAGATGATGGATCTCAAGATCCGACCACCCAGCCTCAGGCCGACCACCTCCGTTGGAGGAGATGACCACCACTGTCGACACCCTAAGAAGGCCATGACGCCACCTCCGCCTGCACAGCCACCGAACACCTGACAACCACACCCATCGCCCGTGCACACCCCCAGCTCACCCAAGGCGGCACCTTCAAGAAGATGACGACGCAGGGGACGCCGCTGTCGCCCAGTCTGTAAAGACTAGAGTTTTCACCCGGGCTTGAGAGTGGGAGGGAATGGGTTACAAGCACCTCGACGACGCCTCCAAGGAGGAAGACGGCACCAGGAGGTGTCCCCCTCGTCGTGGCCAGAAATCCAGCCAGGGATTTCTCCCGATCTGCTATAACCCCTCCAGCAGCCCCATCAAAAGCGGATCCAGCGCCCAGCGGCTGGCAAGGGCGAGATCTGACGGGGCAAGAGGATGGGAGGGAGAGGAGATCGCGACATGCGCCCAACGCCCGCCGCCACGCCGTCCACATGGCTGAGGAGGAGGGAGAGCACCACCAAGCGAGCGAGGCTTGCTGCAAAACCGCCGCCGTTGTACCATCCGAGGCCGCCGCCTCACACCCGAAGCCCTCCGAGCAGAGCCAGAGCAGCCAGATCCTCGGCGTTGCCATCCTTGGTGGCCGCGCGGGCTTCGCTGGAGACCTCCTCTGGCAGTAGCGAGGGGGGAGTAGAAGGGGAGGGAAACGTCGCGGCTAGAGTCCGTCGCCTCCCGAGTCGCCCCGAGAGGAGCGACGTAGGGGCAGGGGCAGTTCTATCATAGTACAAGTCACATACATATCGACCTGGCAAAACTGATAAGACAGCACAACACTAGCATTTGCACAAAGAAACACGAGCCAAGAAAGAAAATTACAATCAAGACCGGAGAAACCTCTGCCCTTGACACCAACGCATGTCACCTCTCTGGTAACACCAAAGGAAAACATGACAGGTCACCTCTCACCCGAGCTCGATGCGGATCCATCGCTAATATGCAGCTTTGCAGACCTTCAAGGTGGCTCGCCAAACACTACTGGAATCAGGATCTTTGCCGTCTGCCATGGCTGACGGCAAAGGCATGCATGGCGGATGGCAAAGGTCTTTGCCGTCAGCCAGCAGACGGCACCACATCCGGCTGAACAAGCCACGGTAAAGGGCACTTTGTCGTCTGCTGGCAGACGGCAAAGATGCAAAGGTCTTTGCCGTCTGCCAGCAGACGGCAAAGGGCATGAACGGCATACGCGGCAGCTTAGGTCCGTTAAGGGGTTAACGGCATGCTTTGTTGTCTTCTAGCAGACGGCAAAGTGGCCAAATAGGCCAGCCCAGGTTCCCCCCAGGTAGCTGCCACGTGGCTCGCTATGCCGTATGCTGGCAGATGGCAAAGATGCAAAGTTCTTTGCCGTCTGCTGGCAGACGGCAAAACTCTTTGCCGTCTGCCAGCGGACGGCAAAGTGCCTGTACTGCCCCTGTTTTTTCTGTTTTTTCTTAAATTCAATCAATTTCATAGATATATATATATATATATATATATACACACACATTTGAAAATACTTTCAACAAGCATACATATCCCTGCCATATGGATATGATCATCCAACACATATACATACCAACTCAAAAGTCCATATCCAATATATATATATAGCCAACATATATCCAACAACAAGCATACAATGGTTTCATCCATACATACATATATAGGTAGCAAGTTTCACATTGTTCATCCTACAAAATCAAAACAAAAAGGAAGGACAAGGAGAAGAGTAGACTCCATCAACGCAAGCTTCCGTGATCTAAAGCAAATCTGCAAATTGGGAAAGAAGAAAGTTAGAAGAAGAACAAGAAGAAGAAGAAGAAGAAGAAGAAGAAGAAGAAGAAGAAGTAGAAGGAGAAGGAGAAGGAGAAGAATTTTTCTTCTCTTTCTTTTTCTCCTCTTCTTTATCTTCTTCTTCTTCTAACGAAGGTAACTTAGGTAATTATTCCATTTTTTAGCTAAGCTAGGTAAAAATGCTAAGTGTAGGTCATTTTAGAGCTAAGCTAGGTAAATAGGTCATTTTGGAGGTTAGTAAGGTTATTATGTCATTTTCGAGGAAAATAAGCTAAGTCAATGTCATTTTGGAGGTAACCAAGATTATTACGCCATTTTTGACCTAAGTATGCTAAGTATGTCATAAATGAACTAAAGAAGCTAAGTATAGGTCATTTTTGAGCTAACCTAGATAGTTATGCCATTTTTGAGCTAACTAAGCATATTTATTCATTTTGGAGGACAAAATGGTAAGTGTAGGTCATTTTTGAGCTATCCTAGTTAAAATCGGTCATTTTGGAGCTAGGTAAGGTTATTTTGTCATTTTGGAGGAAAATAAACTAATGATATGATAGTTTGGAGCTAAACCAAGGTTATTATGCAATTTTTTACCTAAGTAAGCTAATTATGTCATAAATGAACTAGCTAAGCTAAGTATAGATCATTATTGAGCTATCCTAGGTAGTTATGCCATTTTTTTAGCTAACTAAGCATATTAAGTCATTTTGGAGGAAAAAAAATGCTAAGTATAGGTCATTTTATAGCTATCCTAGGTAAAATATGTCATTTTGGAGCTAAGTAAGGTTATTATGTCATTTTTGAGGAAAATAAGCTAAGTATAGGTCATTTTGGAGCTAAATAGGTCATTTCTTAAGCTAAGTATGCATTTGTTAAGCAAAACACTTGGGAAAACATACCATCATCACGGAGGTGAAGGACCGGTCGGGCTTGCGCCAGTGTGAGACGGAGAAGGACCGGTCGGGGTTGCGGCAGACACAGAAGGATCGGTCGATGCTTGTCGGGAGGCATGCTGCACCAAAGATCATTTGCAATGTCTCGTTAGCATGATGCAACTCAAATGTGAATACTAGTAACTAATGACCATTCAAATGAAACTCACCGTGGGCGCTATACCAATCTGGGGCATCGGCGGAGGGGTCTGACCGTTGTTCTGGCACACGGTCTGCACATTTTGTTTTCACGAGTCAGTCATATTAGTTAGTGATGAAACGAACATTACGTGCATGATTTGGCTAATATGCAGGAGAAACTTACCACGAGGAGCTCGTATAGGGCCCGGTGAGACGCGTCGTTCCGGTTCCTCTCCTCCTCCAACAGCCTAGCCGTCCTCTCCTCCATGTCCCTCTCCTCTCCGCCGCCTGCCTGTTTGCCTCCGCCAGAAGCTCCTGGGCCCTAGCCTCGATGGTGAGCTCCATTGGCCGTGGACGAGGCCTTATCTCAGGATCGGAGCTCGTCTGGCGCTTCTTGATCTCCGGGAGAGTTCTAGGACAACGTATCAGTCCATCCCCAATGGTCTACCGAAGATCGAAGGTTATTTCCATATCCTCCTGAAATCCATATGCCTTGCAAAGAGCTTCCCAATTTGAGCACCCTAATTCTGTGTTATCAACTGCATTCATTACTTTAACGAGAAATGTGTGACCATGTTTAGTCCTCAGGTTGGCTCTCCTCGTCTCGAAACCGTCGTGCTCTTCGAAAAAGAGCCTCTCCAAGAAATATCGTCTTGCATGACAGGGGATGAACTAGTCGAATTGTATAAAACATAAATTACATGTTGAAGCAAAGAAACAAAAGTCATGCTTAATTACAAAAAAACACTTGTCATCGTTGTGTACCGTAGAAATATCGAAGTCCTCGTAAAGCTTCATGGTGAAGAACCTGTCGTCTCGCAGCCCAGGCCGGTCGCAAAGACCCTTATCTTCGCCGCACTGTTCGCACGTTTGGCACCTATGGTCGTCATCAGACGACGACATTTCCTGCAAAATACAGGCACTAGGAGGTGTTCCCTGCAATAACATATGCACATGACCAAATAGACCTAATTGCAATAACATACGCACATGACATATAAATTGATTATTACTTTCGGTCTGTCGAGGCTTTCCTTAAATAACTTTCATATCTCATGGTGTGTTGGTCCGCACTCTCTCACACTGATATGGTCGTGTATATATTGGTGGACACTCTCTCACACTCATAGTTCGACCGTCGGTGATGGGCGCAACCCCTCTTCTCTCCTTGCGCATTATACCGAGGTATATATTGCAAGAAGAGAAGAGGAAGAAGCGCCCCCCACGACAATAGTCGGGATTCCTCCATCAAGAACACACATGAAAGTCACACAAGGAGCAACGACAGACCGAAAGTCACACACGCATTATAACAATATAATATCACTAATACAATTATAATGAGCTCGAATATAATATCACTAATACATTTATAATGAACTCGAATATAATATCACTAATCCAGTTAATGCATCATCAAATATTAACTAATACATCTCGAATATTATCATATAAGATCACTAATACATATCGAATATCCTAGAATCCAAAGTGGAGGACGGTGAACTCGGTTCACTAGCGGTCTCTAAGTCGCTGACGGTGGACACCCAAAGATAAGGAACCATCACCGGATCATAACTCGGGTGAGATCCCTGAAGAACCTGCCAGGTATTGGAGAACCTGGCATCCAACGCCGCCATGTAGTGACGGACGTGCTCGTCCTCCTTCCTGACCCGGCGACGTACCACCTCCGCGGGGGCCGGCTGCCTCTGCACCGAAAGTGGCCCACGCGACCGCCACCAAAGAAGCTCCGGGTCGACGACAAGACCAGGATTCCTCACCAAGCTCCGAGCCCGGGAAGGTAGCACCTCCCAGTGCCAGCCCAGCGGAGCCCAGTCCCGGACATTGCGCCTCTCAAGCATGATGTCGCCGCCGACTCGACGACGACGAGGATGCGGGCCAGGCATCGTCGACGTCGAGACAAATTCCTATGAGAAAATTTTCTTATCGTTTAGTGTTTTGCTTTTTTAGAAATGCGAGATTGGCATCGTCGACGAAAACAAATTGTGGCTATAGCAAATATCATTTTATTTAACGACAATAAAACAACAATAACATTTTTAATAATAAAGACGCAGAATTTCGGCAGCACCTCCCCGTTAATAACAACAATAAAACAACAATAACATTAGAGATAGGTCCTAATCCCACCCGAGTATGTGTAGATTGGGTTCGTTTTCCCATGCTCTGCTCCGGATCCGCCGCAGAATTTCAGCAGCACCTCCCCGTTGTTCTCCTGATACACGTCTCGGCAATAAGCAGAGAGGATGTGTACCCGGAGAACAACAGGGAGGCACTGACGAAATTCCGCATCGGATCCGGAGCAGAGCATAAGGGAAAACGAACCCAATCTACACATACTCGGGCTGTCCATGGATAACGTTGGACAATTCGAAAGGATGGCGGTTATAAATATGCAAAGACATGCATATTTATAGATGCCGCCCTTTCGAACGGGAGACGCATACTGGTCACGCATACTGATGATTGAAGACACCTATAGCTAGCAAGTTTCATCGGCACGAAGACCGGAACAGAGCAAATTAAGGGGGGGAGGAGATGTCATTTGTGCTCACCCACGAACGCATGGGCGGAGCTCGTCCAACGCACAAGGAGGTCGTCGAACACCAGACCCTCGCAGCGACGAAACAACTGCACATTGAAATCCACCCGATCAACACAAATATGATGTTTTTCATAACAAAATCAGAATATATATATATGACCTAACTAATAATTTACAAAACTATGACCCCGTCGGCCTCTGGAAGGCCGAAGAGCATCTTTTCGGTCAACAGGAGGCCGAAGAGGTGTCGGGGGTCGGGGTCGGGGGTCAGTGGCGTCGGGTGTCAGTGGCGTCGGGGGTCGGGGGTCAATGGCGTCGGGGGTCGGGGGTCAGTGGTCGGGGGTCTTCTTCTTTTTTCTTCTCCTCCTCCTCCTCTTCTTCTTCTTCTTCTTTTCCTTCTTCTTCCTTATATTCTTCTTCTTTCTTCTTCTCCTCCTCTCCTCTTTCTTCTTCTTCTTCTTCTTTTTTCCTTTTTTCCTTCTTTTTTTCTTCTTTTTTTTCTTCTAGATTTTTTCTTTTCTAACCTAATAAACTAAACTCTAACCCTAACCAAACCTAACCTAATACCTAATAATCTAAACCTAAACTAAAAACATAAAAACATAAAAAAGAGGAGAGGGGAAGAGCTCACCAGAGGGGGGCGGGGCAAGGGGCGTCGGGGAGGGTTGGGGGAGCGCCGGGGAGGGGCGGGGGAGCGTCGGGGAGGGGCGGGGGAGCGCCGGGGAGGGCCGGGGGAGCGCTGGGGCGGCGGTGGCGGCCGGGCGGCGGGGACAGGGGCGCTCGGGTGCCTGGGAGCGGCGGGCCGGGGCGGTGGGCCGGTGGGGCGGCGGGCGGCGGTGGCGACGGGGCCGCAGGGCTTCGGGGGGGTGGGGCGCAGGGGGGCCGGGGCGCGGCGGCGGGGGCGACGGGGCCGCGGTGGCGCCGGGGGGCGGCGGTGGCGTCGGGGCGGTGGGCCGGTGGGGCGGCGGGGTGGTGGGGCGACAGGGCGGTGGCGCGCGTGCGGTGGGCGGCGGGGAGGAGAGGGAGAGAAACAGAGAGAGAGAGGCGGGGTGGGGCGCGGCCGTTAGGTTTTTTTGTAAGCAGCTCGTTAGTGGGCCCACCTCCCTCTTTGCCGTCCGCTAGCTGACGGCAAACCTCCTTTGTCGTCTGCTAGCAGACGGCAAAGAAGCGGCTGATGGCAAATATTATCTTTGCCGTCAGCTAGCAGACGGCAAAAGAAGCGGCTGGTGGCAAATATTATCTTTGACGTCAGCTAGCAGACGGCAAAGAAGCGGCTGATGGCAAATATTATCTTTGTCGTCAGCTAGTTCTTTGCCGTCTGATTTCTGGAAACGGATGGCAAAGAGCTTCTTTGTCGTCCGCCAGCTGACGGCAAAGAACTGGCAGATGGCAAATTAGCTGATTCCAGTAGTGAAAGGAGAAACCATTACCATTGAATGATTCAGATTGGGGCAACATCCCGGACAAGCCATCAAACTTCAGATCTGGCACCCCCGCATGACTAAGATGTCGAGGAGGAAACATATATGTATACGAGATTGAGGCATCCCTCCTCTGCTGCTGAGTCCAGCGAGGGCGCCGTCGATCTCTCCCCAGCCTGGATGTGAAGGTCACTGCCAGTTTTGAAGCTGGTTGAGGTGAGCTTCCGATCCATTGCTCCTCCCTGGATGCAGTCATCCATTTTCTTAAATTTTTTACTACAAAGCTAACATGTTTAGTTTACTGATGTGGTTTGGCTAACCCTTCACATATGTGTCATTGAACATAACAGAGCGCTCTTCGGAATTCTTAGCTGATTTTACTAAGCTTCTCTATTTATGTCGATATGAAAGATATTAGCTGCGGTATATAGAAAGTTGGTTTGGTATTCAGTTTATTTTCTATGCTGCTTCTTGCTTGAATTCAGTTTACAATTTTGCATTTTCAGTTTAGTTGAGAAGGAAACTTGAATGCTAATTTTCTTCGACTGGTTTAGCTAACATCTTCAAGCCTGGCAATAGTTTAAATTTGTACCTTTGTTTCTCTGCTTTTTTTTCTCGGCACATCATGCAAGAAGTTTAGAGAGGTGTTTTCTCGGCATTTATATTGTCATGCCATTATACCTAATTTTATTTGCCTTCCTGTACATACTAATCTTTCAAACCCTCTTCATGGTTATCATCATACATCACCTACAACTAAATCCATAAAACCGATGAAGGTTGAACACAAGACCTACATAACCTATACGATCAAACAATGTGTTCGTTTGCTCTACTAATACTAGTACATGCATATGCTTACACCAACCATTTTATATACCATTGCATAGGGGCACTTGGCACTATCTACTTTCTAAGCTCTAATGGCCATTGTAGATGGGGAAACAAAGTGAGGCTATATAGGAAGCAACTCACAAATTTGAGGCATCTCATCGCTACAAGGATGACCTTTGCCACTCAAAGAATGGCAAGACCCTATACACATCACCTGCAATTATATATACAATTCTTCTTAGTGTTGTTACCTTTCATTCCCAATATTTCTTTTCTCAGTGTTGTTACTTTTCATTTGCAGTATATCTCGGTCAGTTTTACCAAGAAATATCTTCGCCGCTGTATTGACCCAAAGCTTTATGACTTGTCAATAAAATCTGGAGATGGAAATACCTACATCAAAGCCCGTCTAATCAAAGGAGTCGATAACATGGCAACAATTACCAGAGGATGGGCAGACTTCTTCCCTATGGCTAATACGAAGGGAAGAGAAATATATGCCTTTGCCTTCAAGCGCAACTACAAGTGCCTGCGTCTCACCGTGCACGCCCTCTGAGCATCGTGTTCAGTCTAATAAACTACATAATTAGCCTATGAAGTTCTGTGTGTATAGCTTCACCCTAAGAACATGTTTTCCTTTGGCACTGGACTCTCTGGTCATCATCATGTTCAGTCTACTAAGCTACTTAAATAACCTATGAAGCTCTCTGTGTATAGCTTCACCCTCAAAACCTGTTTGCCTTTGGCACTACTCTCTGGTCATGTATAAATTTGGAATCCATTATGCTATGTTAGATCCGTGTAATATATCTATTCCAATTGCGTCTGATCCCTGTTGTTTAATGCAAACATTTTCCTATATTTAGGTGACAAGCTTTCTGCTTCTGTGACCAATATAGATAAGAAATCCATTTACATTGATCTATATATGATCTTCAATGAATATCCTAGAAGACCTAAAAGGGAAATTAGTACTTTATGAAATCCAAGTTTAACACTATTATTGTATCTGCCATCATATCCACAATTGCATACTTCCTCTTCTAAACATTCTTTGTTTTTCATCTAAAAATCAATTTAAGTCATCATACTATTTTTAATACAATCCACATTGCATTATCTTTCCATCTACATCTCCTACATACTCACTACTAACATCTCTTCTAACTAGCTTCTTGCGCCATCGGCGCAACTGGGTGATCTGAATCATATTTTATCACAGGTAAAGTATGTTGTTGATCGTCTTAGTGATACAACTACACAATTAGAGTATGAACTCCTGCAGACAAACAAGTATTACTGGAACCTCGACGATGATATCGAAGGAATTTTTGCTCTGAGCAATGAAAACCACCAACCATAACCACTATAAAGAGTTCGGCAATGGGTCTGTCTGCTGTTCATCTCTTCATACCACCTATATAATGTATCTCGTCCTATCTACTTTCATTGTGTATCATATTGTAACTAAGCATCTATGTACCAGTAGCAGAGACTTGGGTGTCTGAATATTCTCTCAATACTTGGCTCCCTCTCGCTCTTTGCGCCATTGGCGCAACGGATCATCTAGTATATGTAATCCATGAACCACATACCCACCACACGATCCATCATCTGCCGTCGATGTAGACAACAATCAGCATCCGCTCCTGGGCTACCTCCCAAGCTCCGCGCATGCGCCGGAGCAAATGTCATCACAACGGCGGAGCCCGAGGATGCAGGTTCACCACAAGGATACCGCCGCCGCCACGCCATCCTTGCTTGAACAAACTAGTTTCGAAATCCATCTCCAACCATAGGACCAATAGCCTCGTCAGAGAAGGATCAGAAGAATCTTTATTCAGCGCCGCCATCACCACCACTGAAGCCAAGACGATGAAAAACCTAAAAACCTAGGCTGTGAGGGCCTAAAAATGACATTCCGTGTCCATAGCCTGCTGGAAGATGTCGAGGGGCACTAGAAGCTAACCATGAATTGTAACCGTTCGGCCAAGATGGTGTTCCGTGTCCATAGGCTGCTGCAAGACATCGCGGGGCACTAAAAGCTGATCATGAACTGTAACCGTTCGGCCATGTTGTTCCGTGTCCACAGCCTGCTGCAAGACATCGAGGGGCACTAGAAGCTGACCATGAACTGTAACCGTTGTAACCGTTCGGCCAAGATGGTGTTTCGTGTCCACATGCTGCTGCAAGACGTCGAGGGGCACTAGAAGCTGACCATGAACTGTAACCGTTTGGCTAAGATGGTGTTCCGTGTCCACAACCTGCTGCAAGACGTCAAGGGGCACTAGAAGCTAACCATGAACTGTAACCGTTGTAACCGTACGGCCAAGATGGTGTTCCGTGTCCACAGCCTGCTGCAAGCCTTGTGTGCTAGCGACTCTCGTGCATCGTTGTCTCGTTCCGCCGTGCAGGTGCTTCCCGGCAGCCCATCCACCATGACAGCATTACATGGCCTCAGGGGCCAGCGCCGACTTTCATCAACGTACCAACGCCGTTCTGCAGCTCTCCGGCCATGAACATATATAGTCTACGGCAAGGTACGTAGTCATGTAAGTAACCCATGGCTAGCTACCTCTGCACGTGGAAGCAGTGGCGGAGACAGGGGGACCAGCAGGGCCCTGCCCCCCCTAACATCCATCATTTAAGCCTAATATGCATATGAGCAAGTGATTATCTGCTGCTAAAATGGTGTATTTTGATGCGTTGGCCCTCCCCAACAAAGTTTAACAGCCCTCGGCCCCCCCTCATTCGATTTTCCTGGCTCCGCCACTGCGTGGAAGCACACTTGAAATCATGCGTGGTGAATTGGATTAGAACCCTCGTGCCCGATTCTTTCGTGGGTGACCAAAGTCAGCGTGCTGCTCAACTTTACGGTTGGCACAGAGGAACGGGAGGGGGGCAATGGGAAAAAGAACAACATACTCACTGTTATTATTTCCTTTGTTGTCTCTTGGTTTGTCCATGGCCGGCAAAGAAGATCTTCAGAGACGACGGGACGACAACGACTTGAAGCGAAAAAGAAGATAAGGACACCCGTTTCATTTCCGTGTTCAGTTTTTAGATAAGAGGCCTGGTGTTGTGTTTTTTTTTTAAACAGAGAAAATACTATGGTTTTCAAAATACCGTAGTATTAATGCTGCAGTTTTTATGGGTAGCCGAACACCTCACAATAATTAAAACTTTAGTATTCAAAAAAACTACTACCTTCTTTTCGGTTTATATAAGGCTTGCGCGTATCCCTAGATTTATAATTTGACCAACATAAAATGAGTTGTATAGTCTAAAAATTATATCAATAAAAAGTAGACGATTTGAAGTTTTTAATGGTATATTTTTTATGATATATAACTTGTACTATTACTTTGGTCTATTTGTCAACCTAGATATACATGCCAGGCTTATGAACGGGAAATGAGGTAGTACAGTATCGTCGTAATACTTTGCTATCAAATGGGGCCTGTATTCTTTAATTAATTGTCGTCACTAAATCACATGCAAAATTTAAGATCATATTATATTATCAACCATGGGAGATGACGATTTGTTGCCGCGTGCTGGCGCCGTGCAACTGTGCACGGCTCGGCCATTTCATCCTCAAACGGCTGGCGGGCAGTCCCGACGTCCGAAGCGACGGCCCAATTTCTGCGGTCGAACGGCCAGCACGCAGCTGCTCCCCCGCGCTCCCACTCCTCCTATTCCAACATCGGCCGTGCATTTCCGCGGTCGCCCGGAGCGTCGCCGCCGTCGATTGCCGCGGGCAGCGGTCTCTCTGCCCGATGAACGATCTCTATTTTATTTTATTTTTGATAGTGAACGATGTCTAGTTTTGTTCTCGCGAGACTTTGAAAAGAAAAAGTATGTAGTTTTCTGGCTGCCTCGCATTTCGCGAAGACAAGTAGAACTGCTTGCGTGTCAGCCGATTCGTTTTTTGGCCGCCTTGCATTTCGGGATATTTCAGGAAAGTGTGAGGTGACCCAGCTGTGATCACCTGAACTGTCCCAGCTGCTGTCAGGACTCCACCGACGTGTCACAGTGCAGTGAACACACAAAAAAGGATTTACAACTTACAAGTGATAAGTGAAGCATTTCTTGGCAAAATAAAGTAAATCATAACAATAGCCATATTCATGAGCGATGGATCCAAGAACAGCGAGCCTTAACAAATAACACACCTGTCCTAGGTTGCTAACAACATATCATGACTTCATTTGACAACAAATTAAGGACAGAAGCAACCATGTTTACTTTTACTGAGACAACTGGTAAACAACGTATACATCAAAGTTGGAGTACCTCCTAAACATGGAATAACCGAAAGCAGAGCAGTAAGATGACAAGTATTAGAGAGAACAACTGGCATTACTGCCAGAAACAAAGCATAATGGACCATGCCACATATACTGTGAATAATAGGATCAGACACTCCCATGAGGTCATGACATGTCCCAGCAGCCTTAAGATGTACTCCCTCTGTCCCAAAATAAGTGTCGTTGATCTAGTATAAAATTTGTACTGATTTAGTACTAAATCTGCAACACTTATTTTGGGACGGAGGGAGTATATCTTTCCAGATTTTTCACAGGATGAAAATGAAACGAGGCATCCAGTTCTAGTGCAAATACATTCACTGATAAAATACATTCAGTACCACGAAGAAGCAGATTCTACTAGCGAACATTAACAATATAGCCCTCAACTTCATATTCGCACCACTCATGTCCATCCATCCTGATTATTAGTTACTGTATCCATCCTGTTTATCAACGACCTCAACACCTTTCATCCTTTGTTACCAGCACTGATTGTTTCAGCCAGCCTTCGTAGGTTGCCATGTCTTTCCGCAGTGATCTGGAAGGCGAGCAGGGCTGGCCGGAGCGCTCGGGCAAAATTAAGCGAATGTGACTCTGCAGCTGCTTATTACCTTGACACAACTCTGGCTCCCCTTTCATAAACATTGACTCGTAAAGGAGGTGGAGCCATTGAGGGCGGCGATTACAGAAATCGGCGATGAAAGTGAACTGAAGGGTCAACTGACTACAGATGCAAGAGCTGTACTGCATGCTGAGAGCTTGAGAGACTCACTCCACCTCGGTAACAGAGAGTGGATACGAGATGTGGTCCCTAGGGGGCTGCTGTTTGAAATAATGAATAAAATTAATGAAGGGAACTTTTAAATACATAACATACTTGAAAGATAAAAGGAAAAGTACAAAACATTATCTCTTTCAGAGCAAGCATGTGAGATCTTTACCTTTCTGTTTCTATATAGTTGCAAATCTGGATAAAAATTAAGAAAACAATTTTGAGCGGATATGCTCAATCTTTGGCCAGCTTTCTCCATCAGGTGATGGGCAGCTCTCCTTCAACAGTTCAGAATCCTCAACGACTATGTGCTGGAGAGAGGATGGCAAATCTGGTAAAGATGATACATTGGGGCATCCAACAATTTGGAGTGTTATCAGGCATGAAAAGCATTTCAGATTTCCTGGCAGGGAACTGATTTCACAACAATTAAATAACAAGTTGTTCACAGATGAGAAATCTGCTGATTCTTCAAATGGAGAGGATTGCTCCGTGCATCCTTCAAGAACGAGATTTCGTGGAACTGTAAAAGCTTCAGCTGAGAGCATGTGGTTGAGCATTACAAGGCTGCTAACATTGAGGGACCTCTGGACTCGAAACTGCAAGATGCACTTCATATCGAGGTTCGGGACATGTGTAAAATGTGCGCTGACAAGTTGCAGCGAAGATAAGCCTTCAAGAGAGTACAAGTCCTGTAAATTTCGTAGTGATAATTCTTCAAGGGAGGTTAAACGACCAATCGACAATGATGAAGAGCTTCTGCACCACATCATGAAAAGACGTTTAAGGTGCGGCAAGTCACCACTGAAGAAATCAGCTGCAACCACACAACCCCGTATGTCGAGCGTCTGGAGGGACAATGGCATAAAATCTGATCCAGGTGCCAAGTCTAAAGAAGGGGAGCTGTATAATGAAATTTCTGAAAGATGGGTAGCAGCTCGTAAGCCCCCTAATGATCTAAGGCACCAGCACGAGTCGATACACAAGTACTGAAGCTTTGTCAACTGTTTGAGGACATCTTGTGATGGAAGTGTAGTTAAAGTCATAATCTCTTTTAATGACAAGTGTCTTAGTGAAGTGAGACCATCAAGGCAAACCGCTAATGCTCCATCTGTAATGATGCATGAAGAAAGGTCAAGCCGACAAAGCCCTGATGGCAGAACAAGAGGCATGCCAATGTTCCTTCTACAAATGAGTCTTATCCTCTCCTCATGGCAACAAATCCATGCCTTGATGACATCCTCTTTTACCAATAATACTTCACCCCCCTCTCCTTCTAGAACACTTTCAATGGTTTGAAGATGAGAAATATCAGCATCCATCAATGTCAGCAAGCACTTCAGAGATGAATGTTCCGACAATAGTACCCCCTTGATTTCTGATCCTGAATCCGCCTCCCACATGAAAGAAAGCCGTGAGTTCAAGCTGTATGACATCATGGTGTCCTCCCTCTGGTCATGTTGTTTTAGCTCATCATTGGAAATAAACATAAGCAGCATGCATTTCTCAATCGCCAATTCTTCCAGACTGGCTGGAAGAGAAGGTAATGCCTTCAGGTTTGGCACATTCTCGAGGCGAAGTGAGGAGCAATTCCCAAGGAGAGCAGCATTGGATGGTAGGGTTTCTATGGCGCTGCAATTAACAAGTGCAAGTGATTCCAAATTCTGGAAATAAGAATCCTCAAGTAACCAGCCTGGGTATTTTGCATATCTGTAACCTTTGATAGTAAGGCCCCTAATTTGAGGCGGTGGCATCAGACCTTCCAGAGTTTCCAAATGTAAACTACCATGTGAAGTCATGCCATCACTGTAACTCCATTCAAGGTACAAGCTCTCAAGATGAATTTTCTGATGTAGCTTTGCTTCTAAGGCTTGATCCTTCCCAGTGACATTCTCAAGATATGTGACACTTAAACTGCCACCAAGGTTGTTCATGTCTTTCAGCTGTCGCACCTCATAGCTCATCTGCTTTTCCACGCAAAATTGCTTGAGATTTTGGAGCGAAGTTAACTTGCCTATGTAAGGGATTTGGCCACGTCCTTCAAGATATCTCAACTTGCTTAAACTGAATAATTTTTTAGGAAAAGTTTCAACGTGGGGACTTAACTGAAGGTGCTTCAACTCACCAACAGATTCAGGTAATTTCGAGATTAAAGTTCTTCTGATGTTCAAGTACCGAAGGTGCTTCAACTCACCAACAGATTCAGGTAGCTTGCTGCTGTTGTAAAAGCACAAATAGAGTACACGCAACTTCTGCAAATTTTGCAGCACCTGCTGGAAAATATCTTTTGCATCATCTGTAAGGGGTTCGATGCAGACAAAGGTACGCAAATGATGTAGCCTGCAGATAGAGTGCTGATGTGGCTTCAAACTCTTAATACAAACAGATAGATGTCGAACAGTGGATGGTATTGTTGCCACCTTATCATCTTCTAATCTGAGGAAGACTTCTTTAGAAAGCGACTCTGCCAAATCATGAACGAGATCATGCATAACATAGTAGCTCGCAACTATGCCTCCTCTGTAAACTGGTTGAAAGAATGAAATGAGAACATCTCATCAACGCAATCCCTCCCAATATCTTCCATTCTCTTGTGCACATTGCATGAATCAATAAGTCCCTCTGCTACCCACATGCGAACCAACTCATCAATCATATAGTGGTGGCCCTTTGGATATAAACTGCAATACAGAAAACACCTCTGCAGACTTGGATCTAACTTCTCGTAACTCCATAGAAGTGCTCTACTAGGATCGCTTAAGTTGTCAATCTTTAGAGCATCTTCCCATGAGGCCTTATCCTTTTTCCTGCTCAGCTGCAAACCCATAGTTTTTGCTGCCAGAGGAGATCTTCCAAGTCTTTTACCAAGCTTCTCTGCAATATTTTCTAGCTGCTCACGCAACCTTTGGTCTCCGATTGATGTGCCAAAAAAGGCATGGTCTTTGAAGAGTGCTAAGATATCGGCGTCTTCCATTTCTTTCAAATTAATAATTTCCTTCAAGCAAAGAGCAGCTGGAAGTGTCTCCGACCGAGAAGTTACCAACACTTTGCTTCCCCTGTGTCGAGAAACTAGAGGAGCCAGTAGTTGCTCCCAGTCCTCATTGCTGTTTTTTTTCAAACCAAACATCATCCAGCACTAGCAGGAATCTCTTTGATTTTTCCAGTATGTCCCTTAATATGCATTGGAGAGTATCAAGGTTATCAACAGATGGACACTTCCCTCCTTTTGCGGATTCAATAATCAACCGTGTATGGCCACTGACATCAAGTTTGCGTGAAATGCAGACCCACATCCTGACCTCAAAGTGTTCCTTTACCCTCTTATCATTGTAAACATGCTGCACCAAGGTGGATTTTCCCATGCCTCCAAGTCCAACAATGGCTAGACCAGAATACCTACTTGTATCAGACTCGATAGCAAT
The DNA here is from genome assembly GCA_039707655.1 of Elymus sibiricus. Lineage (NCBI taxonomy): Eukaryota > Viridiplantae > Streptophyta > Magnoliopsida > Poales > Poaceae > Elymus > Elymus sibiricus. The sequence continues at coordinate 90,564,007 of CM077669.1, forward strand.
CGGCTGGGTAAGAAGATCTATAATATCATCGCGATCCTTGTCACGACCAACCACTTTCGGAGGTGCTATTGATGTGGCCACTCGAATAACAGCTGCTGGCACTGCGGATGCCCCATCAGTTAAGCAAAGCAGGTCACGGAAGTCCTTGGCTTTCGCAAGGATGAGCTTCAGTTCCTTCAGCTGGTCGAGTAGCTTTTTGTTCTTTGGGCGCAGATTTGACAGCCTGCTCGACACAGTGTGGATATGCTTCATAATAGCATTACTGGAAGATGTGTGCTCCAGGGAAGAATCCTTCCCATTCTCTGCTTCGCGCTTGAGGATGTTGTACTCATGCTCATCTAGCAGGTCCTCAGCTTTATAGAAGGCTTCTTGGAGCTGCCAGGTCCACTTTTCCAACATTGCCCTGTGCGGACCCTTGTTAGCTGCTTCAGTCAGCAGAGCGAACTGCGGCATGATGTTGGTCTCCAGTTCATGGAGCTCACTCACCATGTCCACACCAAGACACCTTGTAGGGTCAGCTAGGAGCTTCTTCATGATCGGTGATAATACAAAGTCTAAGCAAGCCCGTGCGCCAGCCACAGCCATAGCCACCTCAGCCATGGAAAGCACGCCGTGCAGAAAAGGGGAGGATGGATCTCTTTCTTTTGGTTTGTTGGCCGTAATAACACGTGAGAAAATAGGGAATATACAGAGCAAAGATGAGAAATAGGTAAAATAACTCTGAAGGGAGAATTTGTGTTCACGGAATCTTCTGTTCGCTAGGATGAAAAATGACGCGAATAAGTGTATCTAAAGGGGAAAACGAGACATAATCGACGGGTAAAGACACTAAACAGAAAAGATGAACACGGAGAAGTAAACAGTAGCCAACGGGGGGAAGAGATCTAAAGATGGCCACTCTAGTGGAAACCAAAGGTTATTGATAGCAATGGATGGAAAACCTGCAGGAGCGAAAAAACATGGAGATAAATCAGAGAGCTGCAGCACAGATCAGATAGTAAACAGTACCGCTGCAAGCTGATTCTTCTTTTTGCCTTTGTGTGAGCGGATGTATTTGAAGAAGAAAACAGCAAGAGGAAGACTAACACGGACAAGAAAGAAAACAAAGGGCAGAGAGCTTACGCGGATGAAGAGGTGAAGGACGATGAAGGCAGCTTGGGATTGTGGGAGCCGGTGCTGCGATGAAGGGAGCTGGGAGATTGCAGGAGAGGCAGAATGAAGGCAGCACTAGACTCTCCAAGGTCAACAAGGCAACAATGGATCTGATCCAGATGATTGCATTTTTTTTAACTTCAGCTGAGCTCAACTTGCTGAAAAAGTAACAGGCCGGTACCCACTGTCTGTAGCGCACTCACTAATCAAATGATTAAATTACATGAAGCAGACGCCTAAGCTATAGTTAATACTCCATTGATTTTATTAAATGGTTCAAATGATTGCAGGAGAGGCGGAGTAATAAGCAAATGCCCATTCGTTCATGTTTTCGATGATACTTAATCTGAGAGTACTTGTTTTTAAAATAACAATGAAATGGTAGGTCATGTTACCTGTTTCTCTTTTATTATATTTTCCATCACCATCACTGGCCCTTCTTTTGTGATCTCCAAGAATCAACGCTCTAGTTCTGGAAGGTATGACAAAGAATAAAATATGATCTCATATGTCTTTGATTTACAGGAAATCTACGACAAGACAGATTATGTCGTTGTGAAACACAGAGGACGGAGGGGTGACAATGGGACCAATTAAGTTGGTAAGACAACCATCAATTCTTAGATAGAACAAATGATGAAATGATGTTCCCGTATTTGCTAGCCTGTTACTGCACTGCCTCAACGATGTTCTGTCCGTCTTGTGAACAAAATCCTCTAGCCTGTTACACACTAGACGAACAGTGACAAGACACACTAGTGAACAAATGATTCACTATGCTTCTCTTAGTTATGAACTAGTTTGTCCTTTGGTAGGTCCGCAATTGTGAGGGCTTTATCAATCCTTCGATAAATAACAGATTCTGACCTCTGCATCAAAATGATGCGCCGAGCCAGTGCACAGTTTGTTGTGACAAAGTTCAGCAATGGAGTTTATTATCAGAGTAGGAGTCAATTAACCCTCCATGCTAATTAACAGACTAATCGAGGGGCGCTAATGGCAATCTTGCTAGGAGTAGATGTGCGCGTCCATCTATTGGACGGAGATGGCATGGGATCATGTGATCGTTGAAGCTAAGAAGTGATGGACATTTAGCGATAGAACTGAATAACAAATTGTTCTTTTGAAACGAGCTAGTAGAAGAATCAGCTATGTGGATGCTTATGCTAACCAGTGAGCCACCCCCGCGTGCTTGCGCCCCTGTACCAACTAGCCAGCCTGTGGAGGCGGCAGCGGCATCGACGATGGAGGATGGGAGGCGCATCCTCGCTCGCTCGGCGCGGCTGTTTGCTTGTTTCCGCGTGGCGGGCTGGCGGCGATACCGACGCCCGGGCGAGCATGGCCTCCGCATTTCGTCGAACGGTTGGCGGGCAGCCCGGCGACCGAAGCGCCCGATCAATTGCCGCGGACGGACGGCCAACCCAGCGGCGAGCGGCGGCAGCTCCCCCGCGCTCGCAGGGTCCCACTCCTCCTACTCGAACATCGGCCGCGCATTCCGCAGTCGCCAGGAGCGTCGCCGCCGTCGATGGCCGCGGCATTGGTCTCTCTGCCCGATGTACGATCTCTAATTTTATTTCTCTTCAGAAACGATGGATGACACATATGCCATCGTCAGCAACCAGATCTTCTATAGGAGTAGAGGATAGCTAAGAGCAACTCCAACGCGCCGACCCAAACGGACGGCGGATTTGTCCGCTTTTTATCCGTTTGGGTCGGCCGTCCGCTCGCCGTCCGCCCTCTTTAAGATTTGGATTGGCAGTGTGTCCAACGGCCGCGACCCATTTATGTCCGCACGTAAATTTCGAAAAAGGCCCGCGGCCATAGATCATGCCAGCGGCCATGTCGTCGCCCGAAGTTCATGCCGGCACCATGCCAGCGCCGGCATACAATGCCAGCTTCAGAAAAACAGCACGCAGTTCAGCTGGCGCACTTGCCAGCGGGCCGGCACACATGCCAGCACACAAAAAAGGGCGGGAGAGTTCGACCACGCCATCGCGGCCATGGTCATGCCAACACACTTGCCGGCATACAAAAAAGGATGGCGCTTGCCGCCATACATCACTCGTCGTCAAACTTGAGCATGTCGGCCTGCATCTTCTCGAACCACGGCCTCTTCCTTGGCGACACGGTGTTGAGATCCACCTTCATGATCTCCACTCCCGTCATCATGCTCGCGAGAGCCACTTCTTTCGCCTTGGTCTTGGCGTTGGCGGCCTCGATCTCTAGCATCTTGGCTTGCTTCTCCGCCTCCATCTCAAGCATCTTGGCTTGCTTCTCCGCCTTCATGTCTAGCCTCCTTCTTTGGATCTCCATGAAGGCGTTCATGGACTCTTCCTTGTATCGCCGGCGCTTCTCCTCCCTCGAGTCCTTCTTGCTCATCATGCCCTCGACGGTTGCGATCAAGGTGTTCGCCGCCACATCCCGCTGGTCCTCTTTCTTGGAGTTGCCCTTCCTGCGCGGCCGTGGCTTCTCGCCTTCTTCCTCCTCCACGGCCTTCTTCCCCCCACGGGCCTTGATGGCGGCATATTGCACCTTGAACTTCTCCTCGTCTTTGACGATCCTCCAACAATGGGAGAGGTTAAAGCACTTGCCAGCATGTTGGACCTTGAATGCCTCTAAAGCTTGGAATGCCTACAAATGAATTGCATGCAAGCATATTGACAAAATTAGATACGGAAATGAACATGCAAGCATTAAAGGAATGACACAAAGAGGACCGCTTGCTAGTATACCATGTCTTGCACGCCGATGCCACTCACGGGGCGTGCCTTGATGCTCTCAAGAGTGGCACAAAACTTGTTGCACTCTTGTTGGATCACCCTCCAACGCTTCGAAACGGACACCCATCCACGCGTGCTTTGCATTTGGTACGGTGGGAACTTCTTGCATTCATGAAACTCGCGATGGACGCGAATCCAAAAAGTTGATGCCTTTTGTTCCGCGTCGGTCTTGGGGTCTTGCCCAATGTCCCTCCAACACTCACAAAGAAGCTTGTCCTCGGCCGCCGTATACGCCTTCGTCCGCCTCCTCTTGCGCTTCGGTTTCTCCCCGACGGCTTGGTCAGCGAGCTCGTCCTCGAACAAAGGCTCCCCATCGATGTCGACCTCATCCTCTTCCTCGAGACCGTAGTCCTCTGGAAACTCGTGGTCGAGCGGGAAGCCATCCAGGTCCAGGCTGACCTGATCATGCATGAAGGCGACTTGATTTTGATCGAAGGCGAACGGCGTGAACGGCACTCGGCCGTCCTGGCTTTGTGTCTCGTCGGGATCGAAGCCAGCCCCGGTGGCACGGCCAGCGGTCGGCGCACCGCCCTCGAAGATAATGTTCTGCATGTAGTCATCATCGCCGGAGGCCGGCATTCCGTCAAACAGGTTGCGTGCGCCCGACAGCACGTCCGCTAGCATCTGCCGCGCGCGTTTCCTCGCCCCTCTGGATGACGAGCCACCGGCCACCGGTGTGGCGTTGAGGTCGATGGGCGCGGGAGCGGGCGCGGGCGTGCTAGGCGCCACCACGCTCACCTCGGGCGAGCACTCCCCGGAGAGTCGGGAGGCCTGCGGGTGGACGTGGAAGCCGGGCATCGGCTGCGTCACCGACGCGCGGGGCCAATCGGGCAGCAACATCTGAGGAAACGCAGATGAGCCGGTGCTGGCCGTGGCCACGGCGGCGTTGACGAGGCCATGCTGGCCAGGTTTAACCCTAGGTACATTAGCGCCTCCCCCGTTGCCGCCGCGACGCGGGCATTGGTGGCCTCCTGCTGCTCGGCAGCAGCGATGGCGGCCGCCGCGATGGCTTCCTCCCTCGCGCCCGCCGCGTGCCTCCGGTTCTTTCTCTTCGTCGACTCCCATGCCCGCTCCTCGGGCGTCAGCTCCTTCTTTGTCTTGGGCACGACGGCGGTCTTGCGGGGGGCGCGAGGCTTGCCTTTGCCGGAGGGGGCGCGACGCTTGGTGGGGCCGGACGAGGCGAGGGAGGCGAGGCCGGCGGCGGCATCCAGGTCTGCGTCCATGGCGAGCGGCGGGAGCGCGCGCGGGCGGGTGTTTTTTAGGGGGGAAATGGAGGGAAATGGTGGAGGCTGCCACCGACCAACGGGCCAGGGAGGGAGTAGGAGGGCGCGCGCGTCCGTCTCGTGTCCGCGCCGACGCAAATTCGGCTAAAAAATGGGCCAGGAATGGATCGGCAGGCGGACGAAAAGCGGACGCGCGTCCGTTTGGGTCGGCGCGTTGGGCCGACTTTTCTGTCCGTGCCGACCCAAACGGACACGCGCAGACGAAATGGGTCGCCACGTTGGAGTTGCTCTAAAACTCTGCATTGCGAATTCGTCTACTATTATGATTTGGCCATTCTTTCTTTTAGAAACACTTCTAATTTTATTCATACTCATAATAATTACAGGTACATTGATTTGGATCTAAGATCAAAGAAAATACAAAGAAACTCCTATGACTAAAAATTACAACGAAATCTCTTGGGAACACCTTTACAGTACCAATCTCTATTAGAAGAAATACTCCAAAGACTTTGATAAAAAGGCCGCAATTTGAGCAAAGCAACGCTGTTTTCACCAGCACGAACATTGCCAGTAATGGTTTCTGAAAGTGTCTTTAGTCGCCCATCCAAAAAGATGAAAAGCCTTGATCGATGAACGTACTTGGACCGGGATGATCCCCTATGAGCACCTCTAAGAGACTGACCCGACACATCATCTTGAGATTGGTGAAGTCACTATACATGCCTTTGTAGTTGATAAGAATGTCTCCTCATGCTGAACGAATATCGCTGGAAAGCATAAAATAAATCCATGAAAATGCAAGCACCCGTGCCATGTCTAGGACTTAAACCCTGGTGGGCTAGTTCCACCACAAAGAACTTGACCATCTAAGTTAGGCTCAGTTCGCATGCCACAAGTCATGTTGACATGCCACCATGCATGTTATCATGAAGAATACTTCTTTTTTCTCTTGAAGGTATGTCATCGTGAACTTGCAAGAGAGGAAGTGATGTAAAATGCCGAAGAAGAGGCGGATATTTACTTACCGGCTGTGGAGGTGACACGGGTGGATATACAGAGGCCGCCACCGGAGGTGGAGCAAAGTCTGCCGGGTAGGAGCGACCGGTCAGTGACGATGACCCGATCATTGGAGCGCCCATTGACAGGGTCCTCGACGACGACTCTACCTCGCCCCTCGTCACTCACAGAGCAGAGAAAATGGCCGCCGCCATCGAGAAACCCTCGACTTGGACCGGAGCGAGGGAAGAAAACCCTAGAATGGGGGTAAATATCTCCACGCTGGGCATGACCGATGCGTCTACCACAACCGCCGCCCCATCCGATGTACTCCCCACCACCATCGTCGCCGATGAACTGCCAGCATTAGCCACACCGTACCGAGCCAGTAAGTCAATGGTCGTAGACTGCGTCCGTAGGAAGTAGAAGGAGACGACGACCGGATAGTGGCCAAGAGGTTCCTGTTGGAAATATGCCCTAGAGGCAATAATAAATTGGTTATTATTATATTTCCTTGTTCATGATAATCGTTTATTATCCATGCTATAATTGTATTGATTGGAAACTCAAATACATGTGTGGATACATAGACAACAAAGTGTCCCTAGTAAGCCTCTAGTAGACTAGCTCGTTGATCAAAGATGGTTAAGGTTTCCTAGCCATAGACATGAGATGTCATTTGATAACGGGATCACATCATTAGGAGAATGATGTGATGGACAAGACCCAAACTATAAACATAGCATATGATCGTGTCAGTTTATTGCTATAGTTTTCTGCATGTCAAGTATCTGTTCCTATGACCATGAGATCATGCAACTCATTGACGCCGGAGGAATACCTTATGTGTATCAAATGTCACAACGTAACTGGGTGACTATAAAGGTGCTCTACAGGTATCTCCAAGGGTGTCTGTTGAGTTGGCATGGATCAAGACTGGGATTTGTTACTCCGTGTGACGGAGAGGTATCTCAGGGCCCACTCGGTAATACAACATCACAACAAGCCTTGCAAGCAATGTGACTAAAGTGTTAGCCACGGGATCTTGTATTACGGAACGAGTCAAGAGACTTGCCGGTAACGAGATTGAACTAGGTATAGAGATACCGACGATCGAATCTCGGGCAAGTAACATACCGAAGAACAAAGGGAACAGCATACGGGATTAACTGAATCCTTGACATAGAGATTCAACCGATAAAGATCTTCATGGAATATGTAGGAACCAATATGGGCATCCAGGTCCCGCTATTGGTTATTGGCCGTAGAGGTGTCTCGGTCATGTCTACATAGTTCTCGAACCCGCAGGGTCTGCACACTTAAGGTTCGATGATGTTTCAGTATAGTAGAGTTATGTATGGTGGTGACCAAAGGTTTTTCGGAGTCCCGGATGAGATCCTGGACGTCACGAGGAGCTCCGGAATGGTCCGGAGGTAAAGATTGATATATAGGAAGTCCTGTTTTGGTCACCGGAAAAGTTTTGGGTACTTCGGTAGTGTACCGGGAGGGTACCGGGGCCATCGAGAGGGGTGTCTCGACCCAAAGGACCTCATGGGCTGTGGGAGGAGTCAAACCAGCCCCTAGTGGGCTGGCTGAACCCCCCACTAAGGCCCATGCGGCTAGGGGTGGGAAAAACCCAAAGGTGGAAAGGTGGAAAGGGTTTCCAAGTCGAGAGGAGGAATCCTACTCCTAGTAGGATTGGAGTAGGACTCCTCCACCTCCTATTTCGGCCAACCCTTGAGGGTTTGAGGCTGCCTCCTCCCTTCCCTCCCTCCTATATACACTAGGGGATTTAGAGGGGAGAGCTAACCCTAATTGCCACGTGCTCCCTCTACTTCCTCTAGATCGTTTTCTCCTTTAGTCTAGTTTCGGCGGTGCTTAGGCGAAGCCCTGCCGGAATAGTTCCACCACCACCGCCGCCGCGCCGTCGCGTTGCCGGAGAACTCATCTACCTCTCCGCCCCCTCTTGCTAGATCAAGAAGGCAGAGATCGTCATCGAGCTGTACGTGTGCTGAACGCGGAGGTGCCGTCCGTTCGGCGCTAGATCGGAAGGACCGTGATTGGATCGCTGAACGGTTTGTGATTGGATCGCGGGACGGATCGTGATGGGATCGCGGGACAGCTAGCGATTTGGATCGCGAAGACGTTCGACTACATCAACCGCGTTTCTTAACGCTTCCCGCTTAGCGATCTACAAGGGTATGTAGATCCACTCTCCCTCTCGTAGATGCTCATCACCATGGATAGATCTTGCGTGTGCGTAGGAAAATTTTTGTTTCCCATGCAATGTTCCCCAACAATTCCCGCACGACCTGGTGATGACGACCACCCGCCAGTCGTGTTGGGGGTTGGAGGAGGGGGGTGGGGCGGCGAGGTCGAGTTTCGGCCATTGGAGAAACCGAGAGGACGGTGAGAGAGGTTAAGAGTGTGGTGTGAACTGGCGAGTGGGCAGTGAGGCAAGATAGCACAGCGGGATTTATGAAGACGTCACATCATGTCCCGTGCTACCCAGACATGCAGGCGATAGCCACATGGGGCTCCCAGGGCCTGGCTCTGAAAAAACGGGCAATTTGTCCGTTCCCATTGGCCCGAAAGTGCTTTGAGATTCACTCGGGCTAGGAATTGGGTGCAGCCAGGCAACCAAATACACCCGAAACTACACTGCGTGGGCCTAACTGAGTGGTATGCAGTTACGCAAACATACCATATGCATACCCTAGCATGCTAGAATAGTAGCTTCTTCATTATCTGACAATAGAAGCAACAATTTGGTCGGGGTCTTGCCCATATGATCCTACCCAGGCGGATTGTATTGCCAACTATCTTCTGGTTATGTGTTCCTAAATGTCCTACCTCAGTCTACTAATGACCATGCACGCAGCTTTGAAGATGATACACCACCAATTTGTTTTACTCTTGCGTTTTAAACTATTTTTTTGGGTGGGCTGTTTTATTTGTAGATCAACTAGATAGACAAAGGAAATCTCATAGTTTCTGTATATTCACAATGCCAGCCGATACAAGGTACCTATAGCGCTAGCCCAACATCTCCCGTGAAGAGTGGCACGCAGGCCAGGTCGTGGAGTGGGCTAGGCGATCCTATTATCTAATTATCTAGGAGAAAGTTACAACCAAATACACCTCATACATGTACATACAATGACACATTAACCCCCCCCCCCCCCCCCCCCGCAGTCGGAACTCCACCCGGGTGGATGTTGAGACTGGAGTGGAAATCATCACGGTGGAGGGGAGGCCTTTGGTGAACACATTGGTGTACTACGATCCCGAGGGCACATGAAGAACTCGTGTGTCATCCAACGCAACATGGTCCCGAACAAAATGAAGGTCGATCTCGACATGTTTTGTGCATTGGTGTTGGACAGGGTTTGAAGAGATATATGTGGCGCTAATGTTATCACAGCAAACAAGAGTGGCACGTGTTGGTGGGCGAATGGAGAAGCTGGCGTAGCCAAGTTGTTTCGGCAACATAGTTAGCAACAACGCGATATTCGGCTTCGGCACTCGAGCGGGACACGGTGTGTTGGCGTTTGGAACACCATGAGATGAGATTGTGCCCGAGAAAGATGCCAAAGCCCGACGTGGACTTGCGGGTGTTCGGGCAGCCGACCCAATCGGCGTCGGAGTAAGCCACAAGATCATGAGATGGTGAGGCGTAGAATTGCAGGCCATAGTGAGAAGTGCCCTTAAGATATCGAAGAATGCGTTTGACAAATTGATAATGGGAGGTGCGGGGGGCATGCATGAAGAGGCAAGCTTGTTGCACGACATATGATATATCTGGATGGGTGAGGGTAAGATATTGTAGGGCACCTGCAAGGCTATGGTAGTGGGTTGGATTGGGCAACGGATCGCCATCGAAGGCCGAGAGTTTGGCTTTGTGTAAACCGAGGTAGAAATGGGGTTGCATTGCAACATGTGTGCCCGCTCTAGCATTTCAAGAACATATTGATGTTGGGATAAAAACAGGCCGACAAAATTGTGAGTGACGTTCACACAAAGAAAATGATGAATGTCATCTAAGTCCGTCGTGGCAAATTTGGAGTTGAGAGAAGAGATGACGGAATTCAAGGTGAATTGCGTGTTGGCGGTGAGAATAATATCATTGACATACAAAAGCAAATACGCAATGGAGGAGCCATGGTGGAAGGTGAATAGGGGCGTGTCACATTTGGACACTACAAATCCAAGGGACAGGATGAAGGTTTTGAACCGCAAGAACCATGTGTGAGAGGCTTGTTTTAAACCATAGAGGGATTTGTTGAGGAGACAAACATGGTTTGGGCGGGTGGGATCGTGAAAGCCAGCGGGTTGAGAGCAGTAGACCGTCTTAGCGAGATCACCGTGTAAAAAGGCATTCTTGACATCCAATTGATGGATAGGCCAAGATTGGGGAGTGGCAATGCTGAGGACAACACGGACGGTCGCCGGCTTGACGATGGTGCTGAATGTTTCGGTGTAGTCGACGCCCTCTTGTTGACTGAAGCCATGAAGAACCCAACGGGACTTGTAGCGAGCCAGCGAGCCATCAGGATGAAGTTTATGCCAGAAGATCCACTTCCCAGTGACCACATTAGTACCTACAGGTTTAGGCACCAAGCTCCAAGTTTTGTTTTTAACCAAAGCATTATATTCATCAAGCATGGCATCATACCAATTGGGATCTTTAATGGCTGTTTTATAGGAAGAGGGAAGATGCGAGGTGGTGGTAGAGACAGTCAGCGAGAACAGACGCTTCGGTTGGGCGAAACCACATTTGGCGCGAGTTTTCATGGAGTGAGAGTTGAATGTTGAAGGAACGGGAACAACAGGGCAACATGTCAGTGTAGGAGTGGAGGGCACGAAGTGCGAGGAGAATTCGGGAGGGACTGGAGCATGGGCTGTAGGTGAGGCTACGACATGATCTGCGGGAGATCCAAGATGGGCAGGTGGGGTCACAAGCGGATTGGACGGGGCGGGCGATTCAAGCCCGGTCGGGTTAGTGGGAGGGGTGGGGGCTACGTGGTTGCCAAGGGTTGGCGGGGCGGTTTCCGAAGCGGATTGCATGGGAATGGGAGCTGCCGAGGTAGGTGGGGGGATCCCGGAGGGGATTGGGTGCAGTTGTGCAGCGGGTGCGGGATCCGGTGTGGTGGGAGAAGGAGTGGGCATGGGTGTGGCTGGCAGGTAAGGGAAAATGGTCTAGTTGAAAATATCGTGGCGTGACACAATGACCCGTCGTGAGGTGAGATCAAAATAGTGGTACCCCTTGTGTTTGAGAGGATAGACGATGAAGACACAACGCGTGGAGTGAGGGGCGAGTTTGTGCGGAGACGTGGCATAGAGATTGGGAAAACACAAACATCCGAACACGCGAAGATGGTTGTAGCTAGGATGAACGCCGGTGAGAAAAATAGGGAGTATGGGGTGCGGTTTTGGTCGTGGGACGCCGGTTGAGAAGATAGGTGGTAGTGTGAAGGGCCTCGACCGAAAAGGGTGGGGGTAGATGAGCATGTAAGAGCACGAAGCGTAGTACGTCATTGGTTGTATGAATCATGTGTCCTGCCTTCCCATTTTGGGGAGAGCTGTGGGGGAAAGAGAGACGATAAACGATACCGTTGTTGGAGAAGAAGGTGCGGAGAGACGTGTTGATGAATTCACTGCCGTTGTCACATTGCATGCATCGAATAATAGTGTTTAATTGGGTCTAGATGTAAGCAAACAAACATTGTAGAATGGGGGATGTCTCAGATTTGTGGCGTAGGGGAAAAGACCATGACTAGTGTGTGTAATCGTCGAGGAGTATAAGGTAATATTTGTAGCCAGAGAAACTCATGACCGGAGATGTCCAAAGGTCACAATGTATAAGATGGAACGGGGCAGTGGCACAATTATTGGAAGAATAAAAGTGTAAATGGGGTTGCCACCCAAGATGACATGTTGTACAAGTGGTGCTAGCAACAATATTACAATCTGGAAGGAAATTCTTGGATAAAGAAGCTAAAGAGGCTTTGCCAGGATGGCCCAGCCGTTGATACCACAAATCGCCCGATGTGAAGAAGCCAGTGCCGCCACGTGATGTAGTTCCATAGAACGGGTAGAGAGGGACCAGGATTGTGGACGTCATGATAGTTTTCCTGCTGGGAAGAGCCTTCACGGAGAAACCAGAGGGATTTAGTTCAACAGCAACAAGATTATTAGTAGAAAGTTTGCGGGCAGAAATGAGATCCTTAACAAGGCCAGGACAAACTACAACATTGTTTAGAGAGATATTAGTGTAGGAGATATGCCCTAGAGGCAATAATAAATGTTATTGATTATCTCCCTGTTCATAATTAGGTTTATGTTCCATGCTATAACTGCTATGGTTCTCGAGTCTACAATAACCACGAGGCTCGGAGGAAGACTCATATGCACGTGTGGGATAATAAACGGTAAAATGTATTCCTAGTCAAGCCTCTATGACTGGCTCAAGTACTGCATGATGATCCTGTTTTCCTGATCATGGGCATGGCTATGCCGGCAATTTTGAGGGCACAATTGTTGGTAGAACACTTGTGTTGAATCGACCCGATTGATGTTATGCTATGAGATACATTCGTCATAAGTTTATGGTTAATAACACAGAGAAGTTAATGTTTGCATAATTCCTTAGACCATGAGAGTGTCGAGTTTCTTCATGCTTGCTTCATGAACTTTGGGGTTTGTTAAACGTCATCCGTAAATGGGTGGCTATTACGGCGGCTTACGGGTTCATGGAAAAGTATGTCAAGGGACTTGATAGCTCAAGATTGGGATTTGCTCCTCCGACGATGGAGAGATATCTCTGGGCCCTCTCGGTGTTACGGTATCCATCATCGTCTGGCCAGACACAGGGTGATTTGATCACAGGGATGCCGGAACACGGGAACGAGAAAAGAGAACAATACCGGCAACGAGGTAACTGGCATTGTGGACAAGTGTTGATCCACGAGGATGCCGATGTTTCTCACCTCGGGTATTTGTAACATATCGCGAAGCAACAGGAATAGCACACGGCAACTGGAGGTTCACTCGAATATTCATTCGTGTGGGTATAGGGGTCAATATGGGTGTCCACGGCTCCGATGTTGATCATTGATCGGAAAGTGTTCCGGGTCATGTCTATACTTCACCGAACCTATAGGGTCACACGCTTAAGGGTCATCTATCTGCTGAATACTAGACGGGGAGTCTGAGAGAAATTCACCGAAAAAGTTTCGGACGAAACGGAAACGTTCCGGAGAGGATATCGGAATAGTTCCGGTGAAACTGAAAAGTTGTTTCAGGGTATTCCATAAAGTCAAATTGGTTTCGGCACATGCCTGGAAATTATTGGAAGGTACCAGAATTGTTCCGGTAACTTCTGAGATTTTTCAGAGACAAAAACCGGAAATGTTCCGGACTGCCGGAACCGCTTTAGTTGCTTTTCACAGATGAAAATCACTAAACCGAAAAGTTGTTTCGGAGTACACCATAAAGTCAAATTGGTTTCGGCACATGCCTGATAATTCTTGGAGGGTGCCAGAATCATTCTGGAAACTTTCTGGAATTTTCCGGAATGAAAACCGGAAATGTTCCGGAGCTGCCGAAACCGCTTCAGATGCTTTTCGCAGATGAAAATCACTAAACCGGAATTGTTCCGGCTCGCGTTGAAAATTATTTTGGTGGGTACTGGAAATGTTCTAAGCCCACATGAATATTTTCAGTTCGATCAGACGCTGAAAAATGTCGTCGTGAATAGTGAAATCAGATTTATGGATATGGTTGGAAGTTGGCTTTCCACAAATATCTTCCCAAGATATTTTGGGATGACATGGCATTTTGGATATGCCCATCCTACCCCTTGTTTTTCCTATAAATAGAGGGGAGGAGGCAGCCCCATATGCTACATCCTTGCTCTCACATACACATGCCATGACATTTCTGGCTTCTCTCTCCCTCCCAGCGAAATAGTTTCGTAGAGCCGAAAGGCTGTCTGGGTTCCGGTGGGAACTAGTTCTGGACGGCGAAGCCCTGCCAGACAGATGACACCGTATGTGTGCAACTCTGTAGAGAGATCGTAGTTTCGGTCTTAGTTCGAGAGTGCCTCCCGAAGGGCTGTCCGAGTTACAGTTTGTGTTTCGGGTGTCCTCCCGAAGGGCTGTCCGAGTGACCCGCCCGAAGGGCTGTCCGTGAGGCCTCCCGGAGGGCTGTCCGAGGATCCGTCCGGTGGGACTATCCGAGGGACTGTCCAGGGGCCTCCCGAAGGGCTGTCCGAGGATCCGTCCGGTGGGACTATCCGAGGGACTGTCCCGATGCCTCCCGAAGGGCTGCCCGGAGATCCGTCCGGTGAGCTGACGTGGGAGTACATCCTCGCGGTTGGGAGGTTGTAAATCCTAGCTGCGGGGATCTGCACCGCCGATCGTCATCGACTCTACTTCCGCTGCGCTACGAGTCGGTAACGAAAAAGATCAAACCTTGTATGCAGTCTCCATAGTGATCCTGGGATGGTACGTAGGTCGGAAATTTTTTGTTTTCTGCTGCGTTCCCCAACAGTGGCATCAAGAGCCGTGCTATGCGTAGATGCAGGTTGCGATCTAGAATACATAGAGATGTATGGGTGTTGCACAATATAATTAGGTAGTAGATGAGATCTATTGCTGAAAATTATTTGTGCGGGTGACAGATGAAGTCTGTTACCCGATGTTCTTGTTGCTTCCCTAGAATTTGCGTTTGCTCAATCTCGAGACAGTATGGTGGAATTTCACAAAGTTCTGGCAATCCGCGATCCTGATTGATCAACGAAGTGCTTCAGTTCTTTGGGTTCCGCCATAGTCAAAAGAAAGATGAAATTCGCAGATGAAAGGGCATTGCAGATATGATCTGCACGGGGGTCATGCGTATGACGAAGTTTAGTATGGGGCTCGAGATTTAATTATCTCGTGTTTCATACACCCCGCGATGTTAATCTAGCGACTTGAATTATCATACTTGATGATAATACGTAGGTAGCTTCGGTTTGTTCGAAACCTTAGAAGCCACGTAAAATGAAATTTGCATAAACCAACTAGAGGCGTCTAACTTGGTTTTGCAGGATGGTTTGCATGTGCATATGATGTGGTATAGCAGTGCTCATTATAATTTGATTATGTATGAGATGACTATATAATGTAAATTGATTAACATGACCTGCGTGTCATGATTCGGCATGATGGCTGGAGCCATATGATTGTCACTTTAATGACCTGCGTGTCAACCTTCAGTAATGCACTTATTTTATTAGCTATAGACATAGCAATATTATCTGGTGCATCGACAAGGTGGTGGCAATCTTCGCGAAGGTGAACACCGACGCGAATGCCGAAGACGAAGAAATGAAAGACTTCTCCGTCAGAAAGGGCTATACCATATCTTGCTATTATGAATTGCCTGAGATGTTTATCCCTTATGATGCACCCTTTTGATTGCGCGGTAGTCGCTTTTATTAGGGTGATCTCTCACAAAAATATCAAGTAGTTAGTGTTCTCCCAAGTGTAGCACCGTCACAGCATCCTTCCTTTCGAGGTGCGCCATGATCTATATGGGTACGAACGATTGTACGGGTGTAAGGCGGGTGAGGTCAGACCTCGCAGCAAGATCACTTGGTTGTCTTGACGTTCATGGCAGGATCGTCCTGAGCTCGGAACACACGCATCGAAAGATGAACAAGAGTCACATAGAGATGTGATCGGCAAGTTTGCCTACCAATTGAAGTTCGCGCCATCGGTGTTCATCTCGAACAATGGCGTTGAATGGAAATGTGGGTCTTGAATCACTCACAATCAATTATGAGAGATATTGATTTGAGTGGGAGCACACTTTAGAATTAATTCTTTTAATTCTTAGTGCAATTAATTTTGAACACGGTCTAAGTGTGATTTGCATAATAGTTGTAGAATAATGGCTCGCGTTTCCACCTTCCCTGTTAAAATTGAATAGCTGTTAAATATCTGGTTAAATCTTTACGGTTGGTAACGTAATGTGAGGATTGTCCTCAAGTGTGCCAAGAAGGACTTTGTCCTATCGCATGCTTTCGGTATTCTCCCGCTAATGCTATGGATCATATGACTCTCGTCCTTCGATCCAAAAGCTAGAATTCCTTTTCAGTCAAAGTGAAAAATGTTTGCTTCCATGAGACCCGAACTTCGAAAGTTTGGATAGTTATGTGATATTCATGGAATCTGAAAATCATTTTCAGAGACAGACAAAGGCTAAAAGATATGAGATATCCAAAGCAATGTTTGTTTGCAAACTATTAGTAAAGGAGTTTACTATGCATTAGACTGATAAGAGAGGGATCCAGGAGAACGCCTGTCATATGATGAAAGGTGAATAAAACAACAACTTAAAGAGAAAGGAAGTGTCCGAAGGGTGTTAGTAAGACTTTCACGCCTAGGAAGTCTGGGGCTAACGCCACTCTTAAGTTGGATGCTTCTTCTGAGAGTAGGAGAAATACTAAAAGTTAAACTGTTAGAAGTATAAAGGCAAAAGGAAAGAAGACTGGAATATCCAGCTCATGTATGAATGTCATACAAGTTTTTGATGTATAGAAGGCTGGTCAAAGATATAGTTCTTGGGAATTATGGTTAAACATGTTAATCACTAATTCTTGGGTATTGTGAGTTAATCACAAAGATACCCGCTCGATTGCATTCTGTTGCAACTCGATGTAAGAACTACTATGGCCTGAAAGACTAGCCAGGGATGAGGTTTAGATACACGCAGGGAACATAGTAAATGTTACTATGCCTTCCATCGGTGTATTCCCTATGTATTTATTTTCATAATTCATTTTAGAGTTTCACACTCTAGCCCTTTGCATAAAGTATCTTGCAAGAAGGTTGTTCATAAGAGAACTTTTGATGTTCGGTGTTATGAATAACATGAGGGCCATACTTTCATTATGAATGAGATGTATGTTATGAATATTGATAATAATACATTACCTCTGGGTTTACTTTCATAATTTATTTTAGAGTTTCATACACTCTAGCCCATTGCACAATGATTGTTGCAAAAGAGTTGTTCATAAAACAACAATTGTTGTTCAGTATTATGAATGACATGAGGGGCCATGCTTCCATCCTAGATGGGATGTATGTTATGAATATTGATGGAAATATGATACATCCATAACACTGACGCTAAATGTCGCAAGACTAAAAGAATACCACACAAGTGTGGCACTGCATTTGGTCACATTGGAGAAACCCGCATGGAAAATTCCATTATGATGGATTTTGAAGTCGTTTGATTTTGAATCATCTGACACTTGCAACTTTCCTCTGAAAAGTGAAGTGACTGAAATACCGTTCACAAGCCATAAGGAACGAGCATAGAACATATTTGTGATCATACATTATGATGTGTGTAGTCCAATAAATGTTATTGCAAGTAGTGGATTTATCTATCTTCAGAAATGACTCAAGTAGATATATGGATATTTACTTGATAAGACGTGAGTCTGGATCTTTTGAAATCATTCGAAAGGTTTTCAAAATGAAGAAGAAAATATTGTAACAAGAAAATTATGTTTCTACAATTCGATTGCAGAAAGGAATATTTGAGTTACAAGTTTAGCGAATGTCTGATGAGTTGTGAAAGGGGTTTCATAACTTGCACCTCCCGGAACACCACTGCAAATGGAAAGTCCGTGAAGATGTAATCGAACCATTTATGACATGGTAAGATCAAAGATGACATAAATAGATTTGCCATTATCCCTTTTAAAGAGTAATGCTTTAGAGACTGCGGCTTTTACACTGAAAAGAGATCCATCAGGTCTGTTGAAATGACGCCATGGTATGGTACGCCCAACCATGTTATATCTTTTCTTAACATTTGGAAAATGGGGCTTGTGTAAAAGGTTACAAACCTATTCCAAATCAGACAAGTGCTATTTTGTAGGTTATCCCAAGTCATTGGGTATTCCCCCACCACTATACCGAGGCAAACGATTTTGCCACAAAACGGTATGCTTTTAAAGAGAATAGTTCTTACAAAAGGTGAGTGGGAGGACAGTGCAACTCGACGAGATAACCAGTATCTTCGTCATCAGGTCAAAGGAAAGGAACCTTGGAAGTGATTCCGGAGTTTCCTACTGCGACTGATACGGAAGTCTCTACAATAAAATGTATGGACTTCGGTCAAACTTGCAGCTAAACCACGTAGGCAAAGCTCGTGCAAACCTATCAGGTGCGCAAACGAGATATTGTTGTTAGACAACAGTATACCTACAATACACAAGGAAGCGTTGATGGGCCCTGACTCCAGAATTGGCTAAATGCCAATACAATCCGAGATAGTTTCCATATAAGTGATTCAAGATTAAAATCTTGATACACCTTTCGGAAGACTTAGAGTCTAACGAATATTCATGGAACTAAAAACTGATACGGATAAAATGTTTATCCATAAAGCTCGACTTGTTGCAATACCAAGTTCAAGGAGTTGACTACGATGAGATTGTCTCACCGTAGCGATGCTTAAAGTCGGTTCGGGTTGAACTAGCAATTAATACATATTTCAATCATGAGATATGAAACATGGATGACAAAAGGATTTCCATCTGATGGAAATGAAACCTAGGACTTGTATGTGATACAGTCCAAAGTAATTTGTCGATCCAGAGGATGCTAGTAAGTATGCAAACTTCAGAGTTCCAGCGATGGACAGAAGAGAGCAAAGTGGAGTTGGAATCTTCGTTTTTGATGAAATGGTCAAAAGAGTTTGACTTCATCAAATGGGTAACGAAGATGCTTGTGATTCAAGAAAGTAAGTGGGAGCATAATAATATTTCTAAAAACCTTGTGTACTTAACACATTGTTAATTGGAAATAAATTTCTTGACACGAATTAGGACTTCATTTGAAAATAGTTTTTCAATGAAGTGCTTAGGCTAAATAGCCTCAATATTAGGCATGATGATCTATGGAGATAGATTTACCTAATGGGGCTAAGCAATGAATACATATTGACAAGATGCTAAAACCTTTTAGCATTTAAAACGCCAAGGAGTGATTCTTGCCGAAGTCACATGGAAAGAGTTTTTGCAAGACTCGGTGTCCCAAAACACTGATGAGTAAAATACATGATGGAGATTCCACACACTCTTGTGTTTGGATTAACCATGTATTCCATGGTATGTAAAAACAAACAGATATGTCCAATACTCCAAAGTTGTTGCGAGTATAGATACCATAGTGATCAAAGTACTGATCATGGGACAACAGTGAAAGATGTCATTAAGTGCTAAGAGTAGTGTTGATGACATGTTTTCTCGCAAGTAGAGATTATGAAGTGCTCGTTGTAAGTGATTACATCAATACAGTCTTCATCAATGCTCCATGCGATTTTCGATTTAAATTGAGGGTTTTGTGTGATACACAATATGGTGGCACGGTAGTTGGAAATTGTTCCAAACAAGATACTGTGGCGAATTCTATAACAAAGGCTAAGTATGTTGATGCTTAAGAAGCGACAAAGAAGTTGTTGAATCATATAGTTCATTCATGAACTTAGTATGGTTCCAAGATGACTTTGGTCTATGGGACACTATTGCAGATAGTTGCTCCATAGCTCAGTCTGAGGAATCAGGTTTCGACCAATGATTCACACATATGCAAGGCCAAGTCCAGACAAAATATGAATTTTGTGAAAGCGTGAAAACGCAAGGATATACAAAGTTACACACAGAGCTGAAGTCGTCAGATCCGTTGGACATCAGGCTATACCACATGCGAAGCATATTTTACACCAGTATGCCATAGGTGTAAAGTGCATTAGCATTGACTAGATTATTGACTCTAGTTCAAGTGGGAGTCTGTAGGAGATATGCCCTAGAGGCAATAATAAATGTTATTGATTATCTCCCTGTTCATAATTAGGTTTATGTTCCATGCTATAACTGCTATGGTTCTCGAGTCTACAATAACCACGAGGCTCGGAGGAAGACTCATATGCACGTGTGGGATAATAAACGGTAAAATGTATTCCTAGTCAAGCCTCTATGACTGGCTCAAGTACTGCATGATGATCCTGTTTTCCTGATCATGGGCATGGCTATGCCGGCAATTTTGAGGGCACAATTGTTGGTAGAACACTTGTGTTGAATCGACCCGATTGATGTTATGCTATGAGATACATTCGTCATAAGTTTATGGTTAATAACACAGAGAAGTTAATGTTTGCATAATTCCTTAGACCATGAGAGTGTCGAGTTTCTTCATGCTTGCTTCATGAACTTTGGGGTTTGTTAAACGTCATCCGTAAATGGGTGGCTATTACGGCGGCTTACGGGTTCATGGAAAAGTATGTCAAGGGACTTGATAGCTCAAGATTGGGATTTGCTCCTCCGACGATGGAGAGATATCTCTGGGCCCTCTCGGTGTTACGGTATCCATCATCGTCTGGCCAGACACAGGGTGATTTGATCACAGGGATGCCGGAACACGGGAACGAGAAAAGAGAACAATACCGGCAACGAGGTAACTGGCATTGTGGACAAGTGTTGATCCACGAGGATGCCGATGTTTCTCACCTCGGGTATTTGTAACATATCGCGAAGCAACAGGAATAGCACACGGCAACTGGAGGTTCACTCGAATATTCATTCGTGTGGGTATAGGGGTCAATATGGGTGTCCACGGCTCCGATGTTGATCATTGATCGGAAAGTGTTCCGGGTCATGTCTATACTTCACCGAACCTATAGGGTCACACGCTTAAGGGTCATCTATCTGCTGAATACTAGACGGGGAGTCTGAGAGAAATTCACCGAAAAAGTTTCGGACGAAACGGAAACGTTCCGGAGAGGATATCGGAATAGTTCCGGTGAAACTGAAAAGTTGTTTCAGGGTATTCCATAAAGTCAAATTGGTTTCGGCACATGCCTGGAAATTATTGGAAGGTACCAGAATTGTTCCGGTAACTTCTGAGATTTTTCAGAGACAAAAACCGGAAATGTTCCGGACTGCCGGAACCGCTTTAGTTGCTTTTCACAGATGAAAATCACTAAACCGAAAAGTTGTTTCGGAGTACACCATAAAGTCAAATTGGTTTCGGCACATGCCTGATAATTCTTGGAGGGTGCCAGAATCATTCTGGAAACTTTCTGGAATTTTCCGGAATGAAAACCGGAAATGTTCCGGAGCTGCCGAAACCGCTTCAGATGCTTTTCGCAGATGAAAATCACTAAACCGGAATTGTTCCGGCTCGCGTTGAAAATTATTTTGGTGGGTACTGGAAATGTTCTAAGCCCACATGAATATTTTCAGTTCGATCAGACGCTGAAAAATGTCGTCGTGAATAGTGAAATCAGATTTATGGATATGGTTGGAAGTTGGCTTTCCACAAATATCTTCCCAAGATATTTTGGGATGACATGGCATTTTGGATATGCCCATCCTACCCCTTGTTTTTCCTATAAATAGAGGGGAGGAGGCAGCCCCATATGCTACATCCTTGCTCTCACATACACATGCCATGACATTTCTGGCTTCTCTCTCCCTCCCAGCGAAATAGTTTCGTAGAGCCGAAAGGCTGTCTGGGTTCCGGTGGGAACTAGTTCTGGACGGCGAAGCCCTGCCAGACAGATGACACCGTATGTGTGCAACTCTATAGAGAGATCGTAGTTTCGGTCTTAGTTCGAGAGTGCCTCCCGAAGGGCTGTCCGAGTTACAGTTTGTGTTTCGGGTGTCCTCCCGAAGGGCTGTCCGAGTGACCCGCCCGAAGGGCTGTCCGTGAGGCCTCCCGGAGGGCTGTCCGAGGATCCGTCCGGTGGGACTATCCGAGGGACTGTCCAGGGGCCTCCCGAAGGGCTGTCCGAGGATCCGTCCGGTGGGACTATCCGAGGGACTGTCCCGATGCCTCCCGAAGGGCTGCCCGGAGATCCGTCCGGTGAGCTGACGTGGGAGTACATCCTCGCGGTTGGGAGGTTGTAAATCCTAGCTGCGGGGATCTGCACCGCCGATCGTCATCGACTCTACTTCCGCTGCGCTACGAGTCGGTAACGAAAAAGATCAAACCTTGTATGCAGTCTCCATAGTGATCCTGGGATGGTACGTAGGTCGGAAATTTTTTGTTTTCTGCTGCGTTCCCCAACAATTAGTGGGGGTGGAGCCGATGCCAATAATGGGAGGCGATCGCCATTGCCAATGATGATGCTTGAAGAAACATCCTTTGGAAAAGGACGAAACGAGGAGAGGGTACCTAGGTTGCCGGTGACGTGTGTGGCCGCGCCGGAGTCAAGGATCCGGTCGGTGCCGGTGGTGGGAAGGCTCTGCTGGCTGTAGGACTGGTGAAGGAGCACAGCGTAATCCCATGACGGAGTGCCAAGCTGGAGGGGGTGGGTGGTGCGGTGGTTGGGGCAGCAATGGAGGATGAGCCGGGCAGCATCATGGTGTAGGCTTGAGAGTGGACGCCAGGGTGAGGTAGAGCACCCCCGCGGCGTTCGGCGGGACCCACACAGGGTGAGGGCCGTGCAGGGCCATGCCGTAGGGGGCGAAGTATCCTGTCCACGGGGTGGCGTCTGTCGGCCGCGGCCACTGGAGTCAGAGCGTCTGCGCTTGTGAGCGCCACCACGGGCGCGGCCACGACCATGGTCGCCACTCCCGTTGCCGCGAGCGCCACCAGAAGAGGGACCATGGTCATTGCGGTCGCCACGGTCACCACGGTCCCCGCGATCAGGAGCGGAGCCGGATCCAGAGCCGCTAGAGATGGTCAGGACAACAGAGCCGGCCTCAGCTGCGCGAAGGTTGATGTTGAACTCGACCAGATCCAGACGGGAGCGCGCGAAGGATAAGGAGGGCAGCGGGACTATGTCGCCGAGGATATGGTGTTGAGCCAGGCAGCAAGGCTATGAAGAAGTTGCATCGTCAGGTCGTGGTCAGAGACGGGGTTGACCGTGTCGGCGAGGCCGTCTGCGAGAACCTTGAGATGTCGGGCATAGTCAGAGACGATGAGGCCGCCCTGCTTGAGGTTGTGAAACTGTCGGGTGAGATGGAGGTAGCGGGGCCCTAGGTTGGTCTGGAAGTAGTCCCGGATACGCGTCCAGGCGGTGAATGTGTCGGGGCGCTCCCCATGAGGAGTTCAAGGAGATTTTCGGCGAGAGTAAAAAGGATCCAGAGAACGAGCCGCTGATTCACGGCGATCCTGGAGGCGTCAGGGTTGGCAGGGGCCGGACACAGGACATGATCTTAGACGCAGTGATGCTTGAGAACACAAGTGAAGACGGTTCACCATTTGAGGTAGTTGTTTTCGGATGGATCAAGTTTGAACTTGATGTGGTTGGAGATATGATCCTGATGGAAGTTCAGGAGAGAGGGATTGAGGGCTGGGGAAGGAGGTGGCGCAACCATGGTGGAGAGGGCAAATGAGGTGGCAGAGATGGGGTTGGGCCGAGGAGGAGAGGACTGAGGGTGGGCGGCGGCAGCGGCGGCGGTGGGGGGGGAGCTCACTGAAGATGTCCTCGAAAGCCGTGGAGTCTGATACCAAGATAGACGAAGGAAATCTCACAGTTTCTGTATATTCACAATGCCAGCCAATACAAGTTGAATATAGCGCTAGCACAACATCTCCCGTGAAGAGTGGCACGCAGGCCATGTAGTGGAGTGGGCTAGGCGATCCTATTATCTAGGACACATGTACATACAATGTACATACAACGACACGTTAACACAACCATACACTACAGGAATCAGGTACTTTGCCGTCTGCCATGGCGGACGACAAAGGATAGGCCTGCGGACAGCAAAACCCTTTGCCGTCAGCCAGCAGACGGCCCCCCGTCCGGCACAGAAAACTCCGGTAAAGGGGGGCTTTGCCATCAGCTTTGCAACAGCGGACGGCAAAGATATTTGCCGTCCGCCATCCAGGGCATGCAGACGGTAAAGCCAGCTGACGGCACAGGAAGCAGGTTAGCCCCGTTAGGTGGCTAACGGCAGCCTTTGCCGTCCGCTAGCAGACGGCAAAGTGAGCAGCCCCTTTGCCCTCTGCCATAGACGGTTGTAACACCCCTGGAATCCTGCCACATTGATCCTTGTGATTAAGCTACAGAAATCATGAGGATTAAGCTAATCCATTTTTGCTAAGCCATGTTGATCACAATGGAATCATATCTCATTTGAATTTCCTAATGATTTTCAAAATTCTTTTAAAGTGGATTAAATATTTTTGCAAACCAGTAAATAAAAAATCATAAATGGGTTGAAAATAATCCTCTGGTAATTATAAGATCGTAACCAACTTTTTACAAAGTATTTTGGTACCTCAAAATAATCATAACAGAGGCCAAATCATTTAATTAAATGCCTTTTAATTTATGTAAAGTCCAAACTTATTTCAGCTGCCCCCAAACTTTTTGTGACAACTTCCAATATTACAATGAAGTTTTGGACCAAGTTTCATTATTTTACAAAGGGCCAAATAGTGTTAAAAAAATACAAAACAAAGACAAAGTATATAACAGAAAATAAGAAAAGGAAAAAGGCCTAATTAGCACTGTTCTACTGGGCTCTAGTGCAACAGTGTATTGGGCCCAACCCAATGGGGGTCATCCCCTTCCTCTGTACACGACAGAGGGCCTGGCGCTCATCCACCGGCGCCATGGTCGGCGATGCGCACGCGTCGGGCATCCGACCGAGCTCCGGAGCATACAAGAACGACCCCCAGGACCCCGGTCGAACCCTAGCCCGCTCCCTGCTCCTCCCCGCACCTTTGCTCTCGTTCCCCCGCATCTAACAGACGCCACCGTCGCCATGTCACCGTCGATCCCGCGGCAACCGTGCTCCCCGTCGCGTGTGAGGACGTCCAGGAGCTCCGCCATCGTCGTCTCTTCCACCCTCACCGAAGAGCTCGAGCTAGGGTCCCCTGTACGCTCGCCATCGAGCCCATTCCCCGCCGCGGCCGTCGCATCTGGTCGACGAGTTTGTCGCGTCCGGTCATCCCCGCGTCTTCAAACCGCGTCCACGAGCTCCGATGTGAGCTCCCTTGCCCATTCCCCTCCTCTCCCCTTCGATTCGTCGCCGTTTGCCGCCGTCCCCGAGTGTACGCATACGTGCGTGCGTGCTGCTTGTTGCTGCTGCCCTCTGCTCCTGCGCTGTGGCTGCTGCTGTACGCGCACGCCCTCGCGTGGCCGCGCCCACGCGCGCCCGCAGCCGCCGCTCCCCCGCGTCGCCCGCTCCCGCTGCTCCTGGCCGCCCCACGCCTGCTGTTGTTGCTGCTACCTGCTGCTGCTCATTGCCACTGCTGTGCTGCTGCCACCTGCTGTTGCCGCTGCGCTGCTGCTACCTGCTGCCGGTGCTGCTGCCCCGCGTCGCCTAGCCCGCGTGCGCCTCCGGCTGCTCTCCTGTGCGTGCCCATGTCACGGCCAGGCTTGGCTTGTGATGTGTGCACGGCCATATGTGTGTGTGAGCAGCGTGTGTGTGTGTGCTGTGTGTGTGCAGCGTGTGTGTGAGAGTGTGTGGCCGGCCCAGGCTAATTAGGTAGGATTAGTTTAGGGCTAATTTTAGTGGTTATGTTAATTAGTGATTAGACTATAAGCCTATGACATATGGGACCACTTTGTTAATTAAATCTAAATAGATTTTCAACTAACATTGTGTCAGTGACAACTAGGTCCCATGTGCACTGTTCACTGGTTGACCAGTCAAACGTTGACTGGGTCAACCCACCCCTGGGGCCCCACATGTCATTGACTGTGGCTGGCTCTGCCCTGTGTAATAAAAGTATTTATTGATTTTAATTCGAATTAATATATTTCAGAAATTTCCTAAAATTATTTAAAACTTTAAAAATTAATATAAAATAATCCGTAACTCGGATGAAAATAATTTATACATGAAAGTTGTTCAGAAAAATCCCACAAACCCGAATACGACGTCCGTTAGTCTGTCACGTGCTCCTAGCATAGCGAACATGGAACATTTCCATCGTTCTCGTTTGTCCGGTAGTAGCCCGAGATCCGGAAAATATCGTCAGATATTCTTCCGATTCGTCTACGACGTGTAATACTGCGTTAGTGCATGCCTAGCTCTGCATATTGCCATGACATGCATCGTGATTGCATCTGTGCTTTATATTTATTGTTTCTCCCCCTCTTCTTACCGGTAGACCCCGAGACTGACGGTGCTGCCGGGTACGACTACATCGCCGACGATCAGGCCTTTGCCGCAGAGCAGCAAGGCAAGCAACCCCCCTTGAGCATTCCGATATCGCCCATTCTTCCCTCTTATTCTTGCATTAGGTTTTGCTACTGTATTTAGTTAGCTCATATTCTGATGCATAGCCTGCTTTTGATAAACTGCTACTATACCTGCAACAATAACAACTGTTTAGTATAGGTTGATCAGTGAATCCCCTATGACCCCCTTAGTCCAGTTGCCCCTGCTTCTTCATCGATGACTCGAAGACTCGGTCAACCGACCGACGAGCCAGGCCCCTCACATCACCGCACACCCCTTAGTTGTACGACTCTACAACGCTACTATCGAGTACCGAGGGTGACACCTCGTGAAGTACTCATGATGCTAGCTTTGTAGTGTAGCTAGTCGGTCGTGGTTATCGAGGGTGATTCCTCCTTCACCACTCCCGACGATGACTCTGTCGTGCAATCCCTCAAGTGTGGGACCCTCGAGGGTGATTCCTCTAAGTCCACCTTGACGGTTTCATCGAGCGGGACCCTTTGAGGGTGATTCCTCAGGTTCCGTCTTGATGTTTTATACACACAGTTACTATGACCTGGTTACAGAAACATGTTGGTGATGGGTCGGCCCTGAGGGGTAGCCATGGTTTGATGATGATGAGGCGTGGACGGGCAAGAGAGGCCCTTGCCACACATCCTCGAGACGGGGCGACGGGACCGCAATTTATGGGTCGCGCTTGCCCCTCATTAATAAAATGCTAATGGGTTGGGTATTTGATCTGAGTTGGGTCGTTGGCCTTTTTACGCACCAAACCATCGCGTGGGAGAAGTTATGGGTACTCAGCGTCGTTGTATCCGCCGAAGCTCTTCGGACGTCAGCAATGGAGCGGCGCGCGCCCGAGTGGCCTGGACGGTACAGCTCTTGGAATAGAGTGTGCTAGGGCTGACCTCGGCCGCCCTCGCATCGTGCAGGTGTGCAAAGGGCGATTGGCCCATGACCCCTGCGCGCTTAGGATTTAGACCGGCGGGCTGGCCTCTTTGTTGAGCCTAGGTGGGGCGACGACGTGTTGAAATCCCGAGGCCGGGCATTACCCAGAAAAGTGTGTCCGGCCGAAGGTGATCAAGCGTGTTGGAAATGCGGTGCACCCCTGCAGGGATGAATTCATCTATTCGAATAGCCGTGTCCACGGTAACAGGACGACTTGGAGTTGTACCTTGACCTTATACAACTATAACTGTGATTTAAATTTGAAATGAATGTTGGCTCCGGGATTGCTTCCTCGCAGGGAGTCGAGGGAGAATCTTTGGGCGTGGTTACTTAATAAAATTGCTACAATAATATGACTATATATGAGATACCAGTCTACTCTCTTCTAATGCTGCAAGATGCTGAAGATGCTAGTCTTCGATAGGACTAGGCCTTCTCCCTATTCTTGCTTTCTGCATTCAGCCCAGATATAACCCCTCCCCTTGATAATGATGCATACTTAGCATAGTTCTGATGTCAGTCTTGCGAGTACTTTGGATGAGTACTCACCGCTGCTTTGCATTCTCTTTCCCCCTCGATACGATTCTGCGTTCAGATGATGGAGCCCAGGAGATGGAGTACGCTGGAGACGACTACTACACCATCGCTGGAGCCTACTACTACGTGGAGAGTGCCGACGCTCAGGAGTAGTTAGGAGGTTCCCAGGCAGGAGGCCTCGCCTCTTTCGATCCGCTGCTTATGTTTGTGCTAGCCTTCTTAAGGAAAAACTTGTTTAACTTATGTCTGTACTCAGATATTATTTGCTTCCGCTGACTCGTGCTTTGTCGAGCTTTGTATTCGAGCCCTCGAGGCCCCTGGCTTGTAATATGAAGCTGGATGACTTTAATTTGTGTCTAGTGTTGTCTTGTGATATTGATTAGTGAGTCCCTAATCTTGGTCGTACGCATTGCGTGTATGTTTAGCGTACGGTCGAAATTGGGGGCGTCACAACGGCAAAGCGGCAGGATGGGCCAGCTGGACAGATGGCCTTCTTTGCCGTCTGCCAGCTAACGACAAAGTGGGCAACTCCTTTGCCGTCTGCCAGCGGACGGCAAAGTGACAAAATAGCCCAGACCTGGTGCTCCCAGGTTGCATAGGTTGCTGCCACGTGGCACGTTTGCCGTCTGTGGCAGACGGCAAAGAGGCCTTTGCCGTCGGTGGCAGGCGGCAAAGAGCCTGTATTGCCCCTTTTTATTCTGTTTTTTTATATCCAATCATTTTCACAAGCAATATATGATATATATATATATAATTCACAGAAACTATATCCCATGTCATATGGATATGATCATCCAACAAACATACCAAATCAAAAGTGCAAGTTTCATCCATACATGCATAGTTTCATCCATATTACAATAGTTTCATCCATATAGGTAGCAAGTTTCACATTGTTCATCGATACAAAACAGAAAGTAAACACAAGAACTCCATCAATGCAAGCTTCCGTGAAGTGAATCAAATCTGCAAAATGGGAAATAAGAAAGTTAGAAGAAGAATACTAGAAGAAGAAGAAGAAGAATATCTAGAAGAAGAAGAAGAAGAGGAAGAAGAAGAAGAAGCTAAGTATAGGTCATTTTAGAGCTAACTTAGGTAATTATGCCATTTTTGACCTAACTAAGCTTATTGTATCATTTTGCAAGAAAATAAGCTAAGTATATGACATTTATGAGGTTACCAAGGTTATTGTGCCATTTTTTTACCTAAGTAAGCTAATTATGCCATTTTTTACATAAGTAAGATAATTACAAGTCAATATTGAGCTAACCTAGGTAATTATGCCTTTTTTGAGTTAACTAAGCTTATTATGTCATTGTGGAGGAAACAAAGCTTAGTATAAGTCATTTTAGAGCTAACTTAGGTAAAATAGTTCATTTTGGAGCTAAGTAAGCTTATTATGTCATTTTGGAGGAATCATAGCTAAGTATAGGTCATTTCAGAGCTAACATGTGTAAAATAGGTCATTTTGGAGCTAAGTAAGCTTATTAAGTCATTTTGGAGGAAACAAAGCTAAGTATAGGTCATTTTAGAGCTAACTTAGGTAAAATATGTCATTTTGGAGCTAAGTAAGCTTATTATGTCATTTTGGAGGAAACAAAGCTAAGTATAGGTCATTTTAGAGCTAACTTAGGCAAAATATGTCATTTTGGAGCTAAGTAAGCTTATTATGTCATTTTGGAGGAAACAAAAGCTAAGTATAGGTCATTTTAGAGCCATCTTAGGTAAGCTAGGTCATATTGGAGCTAAGTAAGCTTATTATGTCCCTTTGGAGGAAAATAAGCTAAGTATATGACATTTATGAGCTAACCAAGGTTATTATGCCATTTTTACCTAAGTAAGCTAATTATGTCATAAATGAACTAAATAAGCTAAGTATAGGTCATTATGCATTTGTTAAGCAAAACACTAGAGAAAATTTACCATCCTCGTCATCACGGAGGTCAAGCACCGGGGTTGCTCGGGCCGGTTTCACCTGGAGCACTACTTGGCCCTGGAGAAGGATCGTGCGATGCGGCTCGGGAGTTATGCTGCACCAAAGATCATTTGCAATGTCTCGTTAGCATGATGACACTGAAATGTTAACACTAGTAACTAATGACCATGCAAATGAAACTCATCGCTCCCGCCATGGTAATGACTGGCATCGGCGGAGGGGTCTGGCCGGACTACTCGCACATAGACTGCACATTTGGTTTTGACAAGTCAATCATATTAGTTATTAATGAAACGAACATTACATGCATGATTTGGCTAATATGAAGAAGAAACTTACCACGAGGAGCTCGTAAATGGCCCGGTGAGACGCGTCATTCCGTGCCCTCTCCTACTCCAACAACCTAGCCATCCTCTCCTCCAACTCCCTCTCCTTCTCCGCCACCTGCCGGTCCCTATCATCCAGAAGCGCCTGGTATGCCTCTCTCTCTCTCTCTCTCTCTCTCTCTCTCTCTCTCTCTCTCTCTCTCTCTCTCTTTCTGAAGAGCAGCCTGCAAAACAACTCCTTTTTAGCATTGTAATCATCTTTTTTCGCACACACGATGTAATGGAGGAAAGCTATCTGAGTCCGTATGACTAACCTTGATGGCGAGCTCGACTGGTCATGGATGAGGCCTTATATCCGGACATGAGCTCGTTTGGCACGCCTTGATCTCCCGGAGAGTGCTAGAAGACCGTATAAGTCCATCTCCAATGGCTATCGAGCCATGGGGCCTCCCGCCGCCAGCTATCATCATCAGCTCTGGATCAATAGGATGCTGGCTCGGGTTAAAGTCCTCCCCTTTCCTCGCCTTCCCCTCATCTCTGTACCTCACGAGCTTGTGGTGGGAGGAGATGTTGGTGAAGTTCTCAGGATGATCGAGGTCAGACTCCGAGAATGCCTTGGCCTTCTTGTACGAGGCAGTATGGGCCATGGCATAGAGGTCGTACACCCTTGGCACATCTGTCTTATTGTAGTTCGTCTAAAAGAGAGATAGGAACAAAGTATTAGTAAAGGGCTCAAGCTAGCATCAAGAATGGATTACAAGAATCATGAAGCAAACCACATACCCAGTTCCGCCCGAACTGGTATAACTTGGCGCTGCCTTGATGGTGTGGCACACCAACCATTTTGGCATGCCAGTTCTGGGCATTGTCGTGGATGGCTCGCCATTCGTCTGAGAAGCACTCATTCACCAACGCCTCCCAACAATCCATCTTATCCGCACACCATCTCGGGGGCACCTAAGTTAGTAAAGAGAACTTTGAGCGGTACGCCTACGAATCAAATCAGGGAAACTAAGTACAAGGCCTTAAGAATAGGTAATTACCTTCATGTACTGCTCCTTCTGCAGAAACTTTCCGCGGCAGGACGACTTGTCCTTCTTAACACCACGCGAGGTGTAGTAGTCTCGAACAGCCTGCGGCCGAGCCTCGTGTCGTAAGTTCTGTAGTACGCGCCTGCACTCGCCATCGATAACCTTTGCCGCGGCCTCCTCGTGTCCCTCCTCACGCCTGTAGAAGGTCTACAATCAAACGAGACAACACTGATTAGTACAACAACTAGCTATTGTTGATTTTTAATTTTGTAAAGGAGAAATTACCCAAACTGTCTGATCACCATGTCGGCCCTCGTGTGGCACAAGACACCGTCGATCACCTCCTCCGGCGGGGCCGGGGCAGCCAAGTAGTGCTCCCAGGTCAATCCTAGCTCTGGAAGCTGACCCTCACCGGGCAACGTGACAAACCCCGGGAAGTTGTGCCGGCAAAGCACACCAAGGACGGTGTTGGGCCTGCAGACTCCCTCGGCGTGATCCCAACCCCTGTAGTATGACAAAGCCAACGCATTAGATATTTGAAGAAACGTGAAGGCAAAAGGTTAAAAAAGAGTAAATGCACTTACTTCTCCCCATTAGGCCTAATCACCAGCCTCTGCTCGCGGGTCGCCGGCACGGGCGGGAGCCGTGTACTACCACGCTGGTAGACGGTGGCCCCCTCAACCACCTCGTCCTCGCTATCCCCGCCACCATCAGCATGGCCACCCGGCCCCTGTTGAAGCAGATCCGGCCAGGTATCCCAAGGGGTCTGCTGGGACGTAGCCCCATCCCTGCTCTGCTCCGGAGACTCGTGGGACGAAGCGTCTGGGATAGGAGTCTCGTGGGTCGAAGGCTCGTCGACCAGAGGCTCGTGGACAGGAGTCCGCGTGGCCTCCACCTCAGATGCCTCCACCCTAGAAGTCCTGTGCGCGGGTGAATCAGCTGGGGGTGGCGGCGAGGAAGGCATAGCAGCCTCCATACGTCTCCCGCGGGCACGTGTACCTCTACCTCCTCCTCTCTTCTTCCCCCGACCTCCTCTTCCGGTTGGTATCGGCGCCGACGAAGAAGCGCTCGACTGTGTCTGCAAACTAGCGAGCAACGCTCTCCGGAGATGCTCGGGTGGAATGGAAGTACCCCTCCCACCACGCGCCGACGAAGAAGTCGCGGATCGCTCTGGACCCACGCCCACCATCTTTAACCTGCCATGACAAAGAGTAAACAAAATTAGTACAACATAAAAAAATTGAATACCGACATGAATAATAATATGTATATAATTTAAGTATATCATCATCATGTATATAATAATAATTGAATACCTGACATGAACTAATAATAATCTTGATCATCTATATATGCTCCGGGATCAATAAATGCATCATCATCATCACTATCATCAATAAATGCATCATCATCATCACTATCAGGAACAACATGTGAAAGGCATCCTTTATGTAATTGGTCAAGCATTGACAGGTCATCCGCAACAGTAACCTCTTCTTCTTCCGGCTCTTCTTGTTCCGGCTCAGGGGTGAAGTCGGATTCACTGTCGCTCTCTACTTCAATGTTCTGGGATGAAGTAGAGCGGTTCTTGAAATGTTTTTTGGAAAGACGTGTTTCTTGGAAGAATTCTCCTTCATATGTGTCTGGGTTAATGTGAGGTTCATAATCCTCTTCATTAAGGGGAGGTGGTCTAAAACGTGGCGGCACTTCATAAACGACATCCCAACCATTTAGATTTGGATCAGTTTGGCAGGCCCAGGGTAGATAGAAAACCTGGGTCGCCTGTTGAGCCGTAATATAGACATCGGGAACATCTAATGGGTGCTTTGTTTGATTTCGACTAGCCCTATATGTTCATGAGTCCTTCTAGTCTCCTTCGGCTCGAACCAATAACATTTGTAGACTACGACGTTCGGTGGGTTTTCACCATAGAATAGAAGTTCATAAATTGCTTCAACTCTTCCATAATACTCGGTACCTCCTGCGCCGATAGCAGAGAAACAACAATTTGTAGACTTTCGGTCGGCCATAGATAGCTCTTTGCCAAAGGTACGAAATGGATACCCATTGATGTCGTATTTGTCAAATGAACGGACCTTATAGTCAAAACCATTAGCGACTTGTCTCAATTTAGCGTCCATAGACTCTGAATTAGCCTACAAGTTTCATACGAAAGGATTGTTGCATTTGCCTCAAATTAGACGAAGAAATGAAATGGTCTAATGGAAATTACCGTTTGTTTGAACCAAGAGATGAAACCGGGATAGCCGCCTCCATGCTTTGCTAGAAGCTCATACTCTTCGATAGAATCCTTTTGGATCACCGCTCCATCCGAGAATTTGGCGACGTATCGACTGTATCAAATATCCGGGAATAAGAGCAGTTCAAAGGAATTAGAAGTTGTGAAACAATGTACCGAGAACTTACTCGATGTACGACCGCACTTCTGTTAGGTTGTTGAAGATATACAATGAAATGGTCCGCCATTCTTCGACATCCAACGCTACTGCTTTCGAAGCACCGGCTGGTGCGAGCTCCCCTTTGAATTGGCTGAGGTGGGATCGACCTTTTTTAGGGTCGCCAGCATTGTACCGAGGCTTCGGATTATGCAAATGACGATTTTTGGCTTCGTAATGTGCTATCACGAAGTTTGCCGCCTCCTCAGTAATGAATGCCTCGGCCATCGATGCTTTAGTTCTATGTTTATTTTTACATTTTGCTCGAAGCGTCTTCTGCATCTTCTCAGTTGCGTAGCACCAACGATTTTTCACGGCCCCCCCCAATCTTGCCACGGTCGGGAGATGCAAAATCAAATGCTGCATTGGATTAAAGAAGCCCGGTGGAAAGATCTTCTCTATCTTGCAGATCAACTCCGGCGCCAACTCTTCCATTTCATCTAGCACGCCAGGCGATAGGTCTTTCACACAAAGAGAACGGAAGAAATAGCTCAGCTCTGCCAGTACTAGCCATTCATCCTCGGGGATAAAGCCACGTAACATCACTGGCATTACCCGCCCAAGCCATATGTGCCAATCATGACTCTTGAGACCAAATATTTTCAATTTGTCAAGACTCACTCCCCTCTTTAGATTCGCTGCATACCCATCGGGGAACATCAACTGCATTTTCACCCACAAGATCATTTCCCTCACAGCTGGCCTTCCAAGATTGAACCATGCCCTTGGCTTCGTCCAATTCTGCTTTCCTTTCGGTTGTCGCATGTTTTGCAACGGTCTATCACATAGAGCCTCCTGATCAACTCTAGCCTTAGGATTATCTTTTGACTTCCCCTCTATGCCGAACAATGTACCAAAAAGGGCCTCGGCGATATTCTTTTCAGTGTGCATCACGTCGATGTTGTGTGGGCAAAGGAGGTCTTTGAAGTAAGGCAGATCCCATAAGCATGTCTTGTGAGTCCAGGCGTGTTCCGAATTATACCCTTTGAAATACCCTGGATGCTCTGGATCAGGCTCGAGAGCGTTTAACTGATCCAGGGTCTGTTGGCCTGTCAACGCAGGTGGTGCAGAGTTTTTGACAACCCTACCTTTGATGAAATTCTTCTTGTCTTTTCTAAACTTATGGCGAGGATCCAGGAACTGTCTATGCAAGTCGAAGCAAGAAAACTTGCGACCGCCTGCAGCCAACGGAACTGAAGAGCTGCCTTGCATGTGGGGTACCGGAACCTTCCATGCACACACCAGCCAACGAATAGCGCATACGCTGGCAAGTAATGCATCGAGTACATGTACCACACATGCATCATGAAGTTTTGTTTTGTAGCGGCGTTGTATGTCTTGATCCCATTAACCCAAGCTTCTTGCAATTCATCCTTAAGCGGCTGCATGTACACATTCATATTCTTCCCCGGATAGTTGGGCCCTGAAATTATCAACGTCAGGAAAATGTTCTTTCTTTGCATAATCTGTCCGGGGGGGGGGGGAGATTGAGTGGAATGACAAATATAGGGTAACAACTGTATTGGGTTGCCGTCATACCTAACACATTGAACCCATCCATGCTGATGGCGACTCGAGGATGCCTTGGATCTGCCGCTTTATCCTTATGTAATGCATCGAAGTGCTTCCACGCGAAAGCGTCTGAAGTGTGTACCAACATCTAATTCCCATCTGCATCTAGTTCGGTTCTTTTGCCCAATTTGTGCCATGTCATATGTCTGGCCATCTCTTCGACCATGAAAAGATGTTGAAGTCTTGGTACGATTGGCATATACCGAAGAACATTAACGGGGATTTTGGTCTGAATGTTCTCACCCATACCGTTGTCTACCACAATATACCTGGAAGACTTGCAAATGGGACAATAGTTCAAGTCTGCATACTCAAGCCTAAATAAGGCACATCCATTCTCACAGACATCTATCTTCTCATACGGCATCTTACGTACACGGAGGATTTTGTCCGACTGGTACAGGTTTGCAGGCAGTACATGGCCTTTGGGTAGAAAGCATCCAAACATTGTCATCATTGCGTCGTAGCATTCTCTTCCCAGGTTGAATTGAGCCTTCAGAGCCATTACTTGCGCGATGGCATCCAGCTGACAAAGCTCAGTGTGCTCGTGGAGAGGACGTTTTGAAGACTCCACCATTTCATAAAAGGCCTTTGCAGATTCCTCCATCTCATCGTCCGAATCCCGAGAATCATCAAAGTCTTGCACCATGTCTTCGATCCCGGTACCATGCTCGTCGGTGCGACGACAAACCACCTCAGCTCTGGCACGTTGGGCAGACTCACCATGAAAAGTCCACACCGTATAATCAGGCGTAAAACCCCACTTCTGCAAGTGTTTACTCATTACACCCTCTGTCCTCTTTTTAAAGTTGTCGCACCGGACACAGGGGCACCAGGTTCTTTCCTGGCCATTTGCAAATGCGGCTCTCACAAACCCCGTGGTTTTTGTAAACCATTCATTGGTCATGTCTTTCTGACTAGTGTGACCGGTGTACATCCACGCACGATCACTCATCTTGCCTAGCTACGGGACACACAAGAAATATATATATAATTCAGCATATATATTCATCAGTTAATCAATTTTATCAGTTTTATTACGTCCATGCAACCTACACGCTAATAGGTAAAGATAGGTCCTAATCCCACCCGAGTACGTGTAGATTGGGTTCGTTTTCCTATGCTCTGCTTTGAATCCGACGCAGAATTTTGGCAGCACCTCCCCGCTGTTCTCCTAATACACGTCTCGGCAATAAACAGAGAGGATGTGTACCCGGAGAACAACAGGGAGGCACTGATGAAATTATGCATTGGATCCGGAGCAGAGCATATGGGAAAACGAACCCAATCTACACATACTCGGGCTGTCCATGGATAATGTTGGACAATTCAAAAGGATGGCGGTTATAAATATGCAAAGACATGCATATTTATAGATGCCGCCCTTTCAAATGGGAGACGCATACTGGTCACACATACTGATGATTGAAGACACCTATAGCTAGCAAGTTTCATCGGCACGAAGACCGGAACAGAGCGAATTAAGGGGGGAGGAGGAGAAGTCATTTGTGCTCACCCACGAACGCAAGGGCGGAGCTCGTCCAACGCACTGGGAGGTCATCGAACAACTGCACATTGAAATCCACCCGATCAACACAAATATGATGTTTTTTAAAACAAAATCTAAAAATATGTGACCTAACTCATAATGTACAAAACTATGACCCCGTCGGCCTCTGGAAGGCCGAAGAGCACCTTTTCGGTCAACATGAGGCAGGAGAGGTGTCGGGGGTCAGTGGCGTCGCGGGTCAGTGGCATCGAGGGTCGGTGGCGTCGGTGGTCGGTGGCGCCTCCTCCTCTTCTTCTTCTTCTTCTTCTTCTTTTCCGTCTTCTTCTTTTCCTTCTTCTTTTCATTCTTCTTATTATTATTTTTTCTTCTTTTCTTTTTCCTTTTTCCTTTTTTCCTTCTTTTTTTCTTCTAAGTTTTTGCTTCTAGTTTTTTTCTTTTCTTCTAAGTTTTTTTCTTCTAAGTTACTTCTACCTAATAACTAACTAACTAACTACGTAATTTAAAAAAACAAGAAAAAACAAAAAAATGGGCCGGGGTGGTGGGGATGGGTGTCTCACCGGAGGCGGCCGGGGGCGGGGGCGGCGGCGGGGGCGGCCATCGGCGAGGAGAGGAGGCGGCCTGGCGGGGCGGCCGGGGGGGGGGGGCGGTGGCGGGGGTGGCGTGGCATCCGGGGGCGGGGGCGAGGAGAGGAGGTGGTCGGGCGGCATGGAGGAGGCGGCGGCGTGAGGGGGTCGGGGGAGAGAAGGAGAGAGAGAGAAAAAGAGAGAGAGAGAGAGAGAGAGAGAGAGAGAGAGAGAGGGGGTTGGGGGGTCGGGCCCGACGTCGTTTATGTGGGCAGGGCTTTGCCGTCTGCTGGCGGACGACAAAGAGCCACCAGGCAGACGACAAAGCCCTGGCCGACGGCCCAGTTAACCCCACCACCCACCACGGGCCAGTGGGCCCCAGGTGGGCTCTTTGTCGTGTGCCTTCTGGCTCTTTGCCGTCAGCTGGCAGACAGCAACGCCCTGGCAGATAGCAATCAGAATCTTTGCCATCTACCATTTCTTTGCCGTCCGTTTCTGGAAAACTGACGGCAAAGACGCTCTTTGCCATCAGCCAGCAGACGGCAAAGAGCTGGCTGATGGCAAATCCTCAGTTTCCAGTAGTGATACCCCTTACGTGGCGTCTGGTTTTGTTGTTCATTTCTTATGCAAATTTGACAACATATCGTATGGCATTCAATTCGGCAATCACATAAATGAGTTATCCATATAACTACGCATGTTTTGCATACAATCAACTACCATCGATTAATGTTCCTGGGTACTAATGTAGAGTCTTCTTGAGTGGGGCAAAAAAAAATTGATCAAGCCAATTCTTGCATATATTTAAAACCTTAAATAGTTTTATTTTGAAATTGTATCAATAATTATAATGCAATTTATGGATTTTATTAGGCCTAGGCTAAAAGCAAGCAAATCAGAGTCTCACAAGCTGACAAGTGACTCAAGCCTACCAGATATACCGTGTTGTCTCCGTGGTAACACTAGTGCAGAAAATACTAGCTATGGCATGCCAAAATTGGTCTTGCTAGCGTGGATACCCGACACCATCAACATGGCGCCATTGTTAAAAAATAGTGGTGGTTTTGGAGCCCACACCAGCTCTAACTAGCATGCTGATGGTGTGCCACGTGGCCAACGCCAAGAGTAGCTGTACCTTACAACTGTCATGTCTTGTTCGCCAACGCCAACAAATTGATTTTACGCTAATAAAGAAACTAGCTGGTTAAAGAACTACATAATTCAACATCACAAAAGTTACTAGCTAGTTAAAGAACTACATAATTCAGCATCACAAAAGTTACTAGCTAGTTAAAGAACTACATAATTCAACATCACAAAAGTTACTAGCTAGTTAAAGAACTACATAATTCAATAGATAATACTCATCAACTTAATAAGGTCAACTTCACAAAAGTTACTAGCTAGTTAAAGAACTACATAATTCAACATGACAAACTAAATAGTCTACTCTTAATCAAGGATTAACTTCAACTGACGAATCTTGTTTCTGTTCTTCTCCCCATCTTTTCTGAAACGGTGTATCTCCATCTTGAGGGCAACCCTCTAGGTCCTGAGTTATTTTATTTCATTCCTAAGCTTATCCCTCTCCTCGATCAGCTGATCTCTCTCGTCCTGTTGGGTTCTACCGTAGGTGCATCGCATGCAAATTAAAAATTTCCTTCACGCAGAACAACCAAGAACATGCTATGGAGACGGATCACAGATCGTTACCACTAGACACGCAGTGCCGTGTAGCGGAATTAGAGTTGGGGCAGCGTGTCCGCGAGGTCCGTCTTCTCCTCATCCGATCTCCCTCGAACATCCGGTCCGATCTCCCACGAACTGCCGCTCGCCGGATCCCACCTACAGGTTTGCCGGAGCGGCGCAAGGGCACCGCCTCTAATGGTATCCACGCGTGCAGGAGGAATACCGTGCGGCGGACTGCTAGGTCCGATCACACAGTCGGCGGCAAGTGGAGGTGGCTACTTGCAACACATGCAAAGCCCTAATGACGGCGCCGAAGCGATCAACCAGATGGGTGTGCCGCACCTCCACTACATATAGGCATCCATCGCAGGCTCAACTCTTGGGCCTCACACGGATCCTAAAGCCCACGTGTTCCTTCCCTTAAGCACGCGACCCCTTAGGTTCTTGTTCACTTGGTCACGAGTCAGATCACATTCGGCTCGACTAGTCGGTAGCGGCCTCTAGCAAAGCATGACGACACCAAGTGTCCGATGAAGCTGGTTAGGTGAACCTATACTTCATACTTCTGTTCCCTTTGCCACACGATATATGTTGTCGGGCTCAAGGCGAGTCTGTCATCCTTGTGTTAGCTCGACCTTTTTCTCATTCCAGTGATGCCGACCCTAAATCAGATTATCTCATAATCCTTGTCACATGGCCATGCTTATCTTGGTCGGATCACACGAGGGGCCCAGAATATATCTCTCCTGATCGGAGGGGCAAATCCCATCTTGCTCGACCATGTCTCGCAGCATGGGTCTGGACAAGCCTGAAACCTACCTTTATAACTACCTAGTTACGGAGTAGCGATTGGTCAGCCCAAAGCAGGTCTATCACCATCCCGAGTACATGTGCTAGCTCAGGTCTTAGGACATAGAACGTATGTTGTACTAGAGACTCACAGATGACATATCGATGCGTCTCATAGTTGGGTCTGTCCAACTCAGACCTTATCTCAACTCGGATTCGCCTACGTCGAATCTGACCAGATCTTTTTGAGCCCATATTATCCGGCTAGCATTCAATGCTACATGGTCAGTGAGACCGGACCATCAACCGTGTCATCTGCTAGTCTAACTGGTTGCGCGTTCACACAGCCCTTTCGACTAGGGACCATTTAGGACAGTCATCATACAATGCATAGTCTCACAAACAAGTCACGTACTTGTTAATACACATCACTGATAATGTCCAAGGACTATCTTTATTCATAAACACATAGGAAATATCATCATACATGATTGCCTCTAGGGCATATCTTCAACAGTCTCCCACTTGCACTAGAGTCAATCAAATAGACATCGAATGCTCATAGCTCTAACGTGTCCCTCATGCTTGGGTTGTGGAAGCGGCTTAGTCAACAGATATGCAACATTTTCATCCGTGTGAATCTTGCATAAATTAGTATTACCATTCTTTACGAGCTTTCGTAACAGGTGATATTTTCGGTCTATGTGCCTGGTCTTGTGGTGTTTTCTCGACTCCTTGGTCTGTGCGATGGCACCTGAATTATCGCAATACAGGTCCAATGGTTTTGCCCAGCCCGGGAACACACCAAGATCTTCCAGGAACTTCCGAATCCAAACACCTTCCTTTGCAGCTTCACAAGCCGCAATGTATTCGGCCTCTGTTGTGGAGTCGGCCACCGTATCTTGCTTGGAACTCGTCCAGCTCACTGCTCCTCCATTCATGACATACACAAATCCAGTTTGCGATCGACAATCATCCATGTCGGTTTGGAAACTAGCATCAGCGTAACGCTTTACGCAGAGCTCCTCCTCACCTCCATAAACTACGAACATCTCTTTAGTCCTTTTCAGGTACTGCAGGATAGTTTTCACCGCTGCCTAGTGACTCTCACCTAGGTCGTCCTGGTATCTGCTTGTTAAGCTTATTGCATAGGCAACATCAGGCCGAGTACATAGCATGGCATACATGATGGATCCTATTGCCGAAGCATACGGAATCCTACTCATCTGGTTTCGCTCATCAGAAGTCGTAGGACTCTAAGTCTTGCTTAGCCTTATACCATGTGAGATGGGCA
This sequence comes from Elymus sibiricus, assembly GCA_039707655.1. Taxonomy (NCBI): domain Eukaryota; kingdom Viridiplantae; phylum Streptophyta; class Magnoliopsida; order Poales; family Poaceae; genus Elymus; species Elymus sibiricus. The sequence continues at coordinate 90,605,027 of CM077669.1, forward strand.
AGAACCCTTTCTTAGCCTCACTCATGTTGAACCGCTTCAACACTTTGTTTATGTACGTGCTCTGGCTTAAGCCGGGCAGCCTTCTCGATCTATCTCTATAGATCTTGATGTCTAAAATGTACACTGCTTCTCCATGGTCTTTCATCGAAAACTTTCTATTCAATGATTCCTTGACTGAGTTCAGCATCGAAACATCATTTCCGATCAGCAGTATGTCATCCACATACAGGATAAAAAATAGTACCGAGCTCCCACTAGACTTTTTGTATAAACAATAGTCCTCTTCGTTCTTGATGAAACCAAGGTCAATGATGACTTCATCAAAACAAATGTTCCAACTCCGAGCTGCTTGCTTCAATCCATAAATGGATCTCTTGAGCTTGCATATTTTACTTGCATTATTTAGATCGACAAAACCTTCAGGCTGTATCATGTATACATCCTCCTTTAAATTTCCATGAAGGAAAGCCGTTTTGACATCCATCTGCCATATCTCGTAATCGAAATATGCAGCTATAGCTAGTATGATCCTCACCAACTTTAGCATCACTACTGCCGAGTAGGTCTCTTCATAGTCCATTCCTTGAACTTGTCCATAACCTTTAGCGACAAGGCGAACTTTGTGGATCTGAACATTTCCATCCACATCGGTTTTCTTCTTAAAGACCCATTTGCATCCAATGGCAATTACGCCAGGTGGCGGATCAACCAAGTCATAGACTTGAGTATCATCCATGGACTTTAACTCGGATCTCATGGCCTCCAGCCATGCCTCGGAATCTGGGCTCACCATCGATTCCGTATACGTGACCGGCTCATCGCTTTCTAGCAACAACACATCGTGCACTCTGCGCAATCTTTCCGACCTCCGTGGCTCCTGTGCCGATTCCACTACAGGTTCGCTAACCAACTCCGGTATGATCTCATCACTGATACGTCTCCAACGTATCTATAATTTTTGCTTGTTCCATGCTGTTATATTATCATTCTTGGATGTTTTACAATCATTTTATAGCAACTTTATATCATTTTTTGGGACTAACCTATTGACATAGTGCCAAAGTGCCAGTTGTTGTTTTTGCTTGTTTTTTACTTCGCAGAATATGAGTACCAAACGGAGTCCAATCGCGAAGATACTTTTTGCTGATTTTTTCTGGACCAGAAGACACCCAGTGGGCCAAAGAAGTGCCAGAGTAGTGGGCTATGGAGAGCGCAACCCACCAGGGCGCGCCAGGGGGCCCCCGGCGCGCCCTGATGGGTTATGCCCTCCGCGGGGCCCCTCTCCACCGCCCCTGATGCCTATAAATACCCAAATATTCAGAAAATCCTAGGGGAGTCAACAAAAAACACATCCAGCCGCCGCAAGTTCCAGAACCTCGAGATCCAATCTAACACCATCACGGAGGGGTTCATTTTCTTCATAGGTGCCTCTCCGATGATGCGTTAGTAGTCCACCATAGACCTACGGGTCCATAGGCAGTAGCTAGATGGATTCCTCTCTCTCTTTTGATTCTCAATACAATGGTCTCTTGGAGATCTATTTGATGTGAACTTTTGCGGTGTGTTTGTTGGGATCCGATGAATTTTGAGTTCATGATCAGTTTCTATCCATGAATATTATTTGAGTCTTCTTTGATCTCTTATATGTATGTTTACTCGTAGCCTCGTATTTCTTCTTCGAATCTTTGGTTTAGTTAGGCCGACTAGATCGATTTTTCTTGCCATGGGAAGAGGTGCTTTGCGATGGGTTCGATCTTGTGGTGTCCTTTCCCAGTGACAGAAGGGAAGCAAGGCACGCATGTATCGTTGCCATTAAGGATACCAAGATGGGGTCTATTCCTACATGAATAGATCTTGTCTACATCATGTCATCGTTCTTATTGCATTACTCCGTTTTTCATAAACTTAATACACTAGATGCATGCTGGATAGCGGTCGATGTGTGGAGTAATAGTGGTAGATGCAGGCAGGAGTCGGTCTACTTATCTTGGACGTGATGCCTATATAATGATCATCGCCTTGGATTTCGTCATGATTATGTGATCTTCTATCAATTTCCCAACAGTAATTTGTTCACCCACCGTGTGCTATACTCATGAGAGAAGCCACTAGTGAAACCTACGACCCCGGGTCTACTTTTCCAACATATTGCTTTCCGATCTATCTTTTTGCCTCTTTGTTTTCACATCTACTATACCAAAAACCCAAAAATATATTGCTGCACTTTTTATTTGCTCTTTTTATTTTGTGTTCTTGAGAGATCTATCTCTCCTATCTATCACTACCTAATCTATCTTTTTACATTAGAGAGATTGACAACCTCTCTTCCGCATCGGGTTGCAAGTATTTGTTATTTGTGTGAAGGTGCTGCTTATTAGGTGGTGGTGATCCTCCTACTGGTTCGATACCTTGGTTTCATAACTGAGGGAAAAACTTACTGTCGCTGTGCTGCATCACCCCTTCCTCTTTGGGGAAATACCGACGCAGTCTCAAGCCACGTAAATCACCAGCCGAGTCGTCCCCGAGTGGCTCTCGAATTTCTTTGAGTCACACCGTTCTCCCACTGGCTTCCCGACTGAGAAACTCTTTCTCTAGGAAAACCCCGTTCCGAGCAACAAACACTTTGTTCTCTTCTTGGTTGTAGAAGCTGTATCCCAAGGTTTCCCTCGGATATCCCACGAATATGCATTTATCCGACTTGGGTGTAAGCTTGTCCGACATGAGTCGTTTGACAAATGCTTCACAACCCCAAATCTTTAGAAAAGACAAACTAGGACTCTTCCCAGTCCACATCTCATGTGGTGTCTTATCTACAGATTTTGATGGTACCCTGTTAAGTGTGAAAGCTGCAGTTTCTAGAGCGTATCCCCAGATTGACAAGGGTAAATCCGATTTGCTCATCATCGATCGGACCATGTCCAACAAGGTTCGATTTCTCCATTCTGACACGCCATTTCTCTGTGGTGTTCCCGGAGGTGTGAGGTGAGGTACTATACCTCAGCTTTTCAGATGATCGTCAAACTCCTGGCTCATGTACTCACCTCCACGATCTGATCGTAGAAGCTTTATTGTCTTGTCGAGCTGATTTTCAACCTCGTTTTGAAACTCTTTGAACTTTTCAAAAGTTTCCGACTTGTGCCTCATCAAATAGATATATCCATATCTACTCAAGTCGTCGGTAAAAGTCACGAAGTACTGATAGCCATCCCTGGCCGCTGTGCTCATTGGACCACACACATCACTGTGTATAAGCTCCAACAGCTCGGACGCCCTTTCGCAACTCTTTGCAAAAGGAGACTTAGTCATCTTGCCTAGCAAGCATGATTCGCATGTCTCGAACGACCCAAAGTCGGACAAAATTAGGAGCCCATCATAATGGAGCTTCTTCATGCGTTTTAGACTAATGTGTCCAAGCCGGCAATGCCAGAAGTATGTCGGATTTATCTCATTAGGCTTATGCCTCTTGACATTCATGTTATAGACTGGTTCCATTTCCAGATTCAGAATAAATAGCCCATCTACAATGGGTGCATAGCCGTGGAACATTCCATTCAAATAAAATGAACAACCATTGCCCTTTAAACTGAATTCATAACCCTGACTCATCAAGCATGAGTCAGAAATAATGTTCCGACTAAGTGCGGGAATGTAATAACAATTATTCAATTCCAAAATAAATCCAGAAGGAAGCTTGAACTGTATCATGCCGACCTCCAACGCAGCAACTCCTGCTTTGTTGCCGACCCTGATGTCAATCTCCCTTTGTGCCACACGCCTAGTTCTTATCAGCCCCTGCATCGAGTTGCAAATATGAACAATCAATCCGGTATCAAATACCCAAGACCTACTAGGTATGTCAGCAAGGTAAATGTCTATAACATATGTAACAAGTGTACCTTTGCCTGAAGAAGCATTTCCGGCCCTCTTGCCATGCTTAGAAAGCCACTTGCTACAGTTCCTCTTCTAGTGACCAGTTTCCTTGCAATGAAAGCAAACGGTCTTTGAGTCTGGTCCCAGCTTCGGCGCAGCGGCGGAGATAACCTGCTTCGTGCCCTTTGCCTTGCCCTTTTTCTTGGACCAACTCTTCTTGAACTTAGCCAATTTCTGCACCATCAACACTTGATGCGTGCCTTTCTTAATATCTTGTTCTTCCACCTTGAGCATCCCATGCAATTCAGTGAGCTTCTTATCCGTGCTGTGCATCTGATAGTTCGAAACGAACGTCCCATAGCTAGGTGGAAGAGAACCCAGAATTGCATCCGTGGACAGCTCGTCCCCAAGTGGGAAGCCTAACCGATCCAAAGCTTGCACGTACCCGATCATCTTGATCACATGCAGGCTCAGTGGATCACCCTCTTTCAGCTTACAATCCGTCAAGGATTGCCAGACGTTGAACCTTTCGGTCCTAGCCTGCACCTGAAACATGCTCTTCAGACTCTCGATCATATCGAAAGCCTCAGCGTTTTCGAAATGGTGTCGCAAATCGGGCTCCATACAAGCCAGCATGACGCAGCTGATCTCGTTTGATTCATCAACGAGTTTCTGGTGGGCATTCTTGGTTGTGGCATTAGCATTATCGGCAGGTTCCTCTGGAAGTGGATCCTCTATAACATGTTCCTTTTTATCGTGCTTGAGAACAATTCTGAAATTTCTATACCAGGTGGTAAAGTTTGTTCCATTCAGTTTATCCTTTTCCAGAATTGATTTCAATGCAAAGTTGGGTTGAGCAGGTGGTGCCATTGATCTATAACAGAAAATATGCAATCACTAAGCAATGTGTTTATGTAGAGTAATTCAAGCCTTAAACAGAACTACTCCCACTGAAGTCGGCATCCCTCCGCAAACTCTCAATGATTCAGGATCCATCTAGCGCGAGCGACTAGTGAGCTTTAGCATCACTGCTACCCAACTTGCCTATTCGGCAAGTAACTCCTTGCTAATCGTATCTCTATACGACTCCTTTCGATAAGGTAGGTATCTTATACCCCGGCTCCCAACCTTCTTTGACACAAGTCCCAAAACCGTTTTGATAGCCTTGTCAAGTTAACCTGATGCAGTGCATGTCCGTGTCCAACACGAACCCTCCAGTTCAAGGACACCTAGTGGCACCTCAATTTTATGAGCCCACCACTAGACAGACTTGACGTGCGAAGGTGCAACATCCGGAATGGCAATGTGCTTGATATTAATGAGGGGTCTTTCTACCATTTTAACATGCATGGAAACAAGAAGCAATATCAATCACATATTGATAACCCACAAGTATAGGGGATCACAACAGTTTTCGAGGGTAGAGTATTCAACCCAAATTTATAGATTCGACACAAGGGGAGCCAAAGAATATTTGAGAGTATTAGCAGTTGAGTTGTCAATTCAACCACACCTGGAGATTAAATATCTGCAGCAAAGTGATCAGTAGCACAGTAGTATGATAGTTTGGATAGCAGTAGTAATAGTAACAGTAGCTGTAGCAGTGATAGCAATAGTTTTGTAGCAGTTGGAACAGTAGCAGCAGTAGTAACTTAGCAAGAACAATAAGTGGAAAACTCGTAGGCACTGGATCGGTGAACTCATTGGATGATATTCATCATATAACAGTCATAACCTAGGGCGACATAGAACTAGCTCCAGTTCATAAATGTAATGTAGGCATGTATTCCGTAAATAGTCATACGTGCTTATGGAAAAGAACTTGCATGACATCTTTTGTCCTACCCTCCCGTGGCAGCGGGTCCATAAGGAAACTAAGGGATATTAAGGCCTCCTTTTAATAGAGAACCGGAACAAAGCATTAACACACGGTGAATACATGAACTACTCAAACTACGGTCATCACCGTGAAGTATCCCAAATATTGTCACTATGGGGTTGACGGATCATAACACGTAATAGGTGCATATGACTAGGCAAGATCGGATCAACAACATAGACATAATGGTGATAACATAAACGGTTCAGATCTGAAATCATGGCACTCGGGCCCTCGTGACAAGCATTAGGCATAGCAAAGTCATAGCAACATCAATCTCAGAACATAATGGATACTAGGGATCAAGCCCTAACAAAACTAACTCGATTACATGATGAATCTCATCCAACTCCTCACCGACCAGCAAGCCTACGAAGGAATTACTCACTCCCGGTGGGGAGCATCATGGAATTAGCGATGGAGAAGGGTTGATGATGACGAAAACCGTAGATTCCCCTCTCCGGAGCCCCAAACGGGCTCCAGATCTGGCCTCCCGATGAAGAACAGGAGGTGGCGGCGGCTCCGTATCGTAAAATGCGATGAAACTTTCTCCCTGGTTTTTTTCTCCGAAAATAGGAATTTATAGTGCCGGAATTAGGGTCAGTGGGGCCACGAGGTGGGCACAACCCACCAGGGCGCGCCTTGGGGGGCTCGCATGCCCTGGTGTATGCTTCCCAGCCTGTGACCCCCCTCTAGTGGTTCTTGACTCCATTATTTTTTATTTATTCTAAAATAATTCTCCAGAAAGTTTCGTCCAATTCCAAGAACTTTTATTTGTGCACAAAAAACAACACCATGGTAGTTCTGCTGAAAACAGCGTTAGTCCGGCTTAGTTTGACTCAAATCATGCAAATTAGAGTCCAAAACAAGGGCAAAAGTGTGAAGAAAAGTAGATACGATGTAGACGTATCAACTCCTCCAAGCTTAACCCATTGCTTGTCCTCAAGCAATTCAGTTGACAAACTGAAAGTGATAAAGAAAAAGTTTTACGAACTCTTTTGTTCTTGTTTACATATATATGCTTAAGTAGCACCCAGGTTTTCAGCAAAGATTATGACTAACCATGCCAACAGTAACTCTTAGAAACTATATGAACTCATATCAATAACACAAGCAACTAGCGAGCAATAATAAGATATCTCAAATACCAACACTTTGTCAAAACAATCATGATACAATATGACAATAGTGTTATCTCGCTAGCCCTTTCTGGGACCGCAAAACATAAATGCAGAGCACCTCCAAAGTTCAAGCAGCGACTAAACATTGTAATTCATGGTAGAAAAGATCCAGTCATGCTGCACCCAACATCAACTATACACAATGCATGAGGATGACAATAGTGCTCTCAGATCTGGCGCTTATTTGAGAAGGTGATAACTCAACATAAAAAATAAATAAATAGTCCCTTCGCAGAGGGAAGCATGGATTTGCAGTGGTGCCAGAGCTCAAGGTTTTAAAACAGAGATAGATATAATTTTGGGAGGTACACCCTTCCTATCAACGTTACGACCAAGAGTTATCAATATCTTCCATGCTAAACAAATTAGCGGCGGTTCCCAAGCGGTAAAAGTAAAGGTTTACCCCCCCCCCTCCACCAACAATCACACTCCACGGCTAGCCGCATCCATGGGTACCGTCCAAACCAACAACATTCCTGGGGGAGTTTTGTTTAATTATTTTTGATTTTTGATTTTTGGACTGGGAAGCCCTATTACAGCCCCTCTCGTGTAAGGACGAGTGAATAAACACACATCATGAGAATAACCCGCTTAGCATGGAAGATACTGACCGCCCCCTATCGCTCCATGAGCGGTCCAGGCATACAAAACAGATGTTCATTTGAATTTTTAGAGATGGCACATGCAAATTTACTTTGGAACGGCATGGTAATACCGCATATAGGTAGATATAGTGGACTCATCTGGCATAACTTGGTTTAAGGGTTTTTATGCACAAGCAGTATTCCTGCTTAGTACAGGCGAAGGCTAGCAAATAGATTGAGAAGCGGCCAGTTAGAGAGCGAAAACGGTCATGACCATGCATTACATATAATCAACATTCAATACTAGCATGAGTAGTGATACGTCTCCAACGTATCTATAATTTTTTATTGTTCCATGCTATTATATTATCTGTTTTGGATGTTTTATATGCATTAATATGCTATTTAATATTATTTTTGGGACTAACCTATTAATCTAGAGCCTAGTGCCAATTTCTGTTTTTTCCTTGTTTTTGAGTATTGCAGATAAGGAATATTAAACGGAGTCCAAACGGAATAAAATCTTCGCAATGATTTTTCTTGGACCAGAAGAAACCTGCCAGACTTGGAGATGAAGGTAGGAGACCTGTCGGGAGGTCACAAGCCTGCAAGGCGCGCCCTAGGGGGGCGCCCCCTTGGCTTGTGGCCCCCCTGCATGTCCTCTAACCCTATTCTTCGGCCTATAAATTCCCAAATATTCCCCCAATACCAAAAAGAGCCACGAAAATACTTTTCCACCGCCGGAAGCTTCTGTTCCCGTGAGATTCTATCTTGGAGCCTTTTCTGGTAATCTGCCGGAGGGGGATTCGATCACGGAGGGCATCTACATCAACTCCATTGCCCCTCCGATGATGCGTGAGTAGTTCACCACAGACCTTCGGGTCCATAGCTAGTAGCTAGATGGCTTCTTCTCTCTCTTTGTTCTTCAATACCATGTTCTTCATGATCTTCATGGAGATCTATCCGATGTAATACTCTTTTGCGGTGTGTTTGTCGAGATCCGATGAATTGTGGGTTTATGATCAGATTATCTATGAATATTATTTGAATCTTCTCTGAATTCTTATATGCATGATTTCATATCTTTGCAAGTCTCTTCGAGTTATTGGTTTGGTTTGGCCAACTAGATTGGTAATTCTTGCAATGGGAGAAGTGCTTAGTTTGGGTTCAATCTTGCGGTGTCCTCACCCAGTGACAAAGTAGGGGTAGCGAGGCACGTATTTGTATTGTTGCCATCGAGGATAAAAAGATGGGGTTTTCATCATATTGCTTGAGTTTATCCCTCTACATCATGTCATCTTACCTAATGCGTTACTCTGTTCTTCATGAACTTAATACTCTAGATGCAGGTAGGAGTCGGTCAATGTGTGGAGTAATAGTAGTAGATGCAGAATCGTTTCGGTCTACTTGACACGGACGTGATGCCTATATGCATAATCATTGCCTTGGATATCGTCATAACCATGCGCTTTTCTATCAATTGCTCGACAGTAATTTGTTCACCCACCGTATTATTTTCCTTCATGAGAGAAGCCTCTAGTGAAACCTATGGCCCCCGGGTCTATTTTCCATATTATATTTTCAGATCTATAAACCAAAAATACCAAAAATACTTTGCTGCAATCTTTTTACTTTTGTTTTACTTTTCGTTTTAGCAATCTTTTATATCTATCTCTATCAGATTTCATCCTTGCAAATAACCGTGAAGGGATTGACAACCCCTTTATAGCGTTGGGTGCAAGAGTTTGATTGTTTGTGTAGGTGCGAAGATTGGGGACTTGCTTGAATCTCCTACTGGATTGATACCTTGGTTCTCAACAACTGAGGGAAATACTTATCTACTTTGCTGCATCACCCTTTCCTCTTCAAGGGAAAACCAACGCAAGCTCAAGAAGTAGCAAGTAGGATATGGACACCATGAACATAAATATCATGATGGCTATGTTGGTTTTGATTCAACTACATGCGTGAACATGCGCCAAGTCAAGCCACTTGAAACATTAGGAGGAGGATACCATATCATCATACCGCATCACAACCATTTTAATGCATGTTGATATCCAAGATAAATCATTATCCACTCCTAGCTACTTAAGCATGGTATGAACAACTATAATCTCTAATGGTCATTGCAAACATGTTTGATCATAATATGCTGAATCAAGGATACTAGGTTAAACATATTTACAAAAACAAAAACAAGTTGAGTTCATACCCGCTTTTCTCTGCCACAGTCAATTCATCAAATATCGTCATTATTGCCCACTTGCATGACCGAATGATAAGAAGATAATAATAGTGAAAGAGTGTCGTGGACTAAGCTGGAATCTGCAAACATTTTCTTCAAGAGGAGAAGACAAAGTAATATGGGATCTTTGTTAGATAAACAATAATGCATATGAGAGCCACTCAACATTTTCATTGTGGTCTTCTCCTTGGTACGACTCAAATAAAAGGAAAAGAATTTCAGAGAAACACACTAAAATATTTTTGGAGTTTTTGGTTTTTCCTGAAGAAAGCAAATTAAAGAGAGAAAAACAAAAACGAGAAAAACTATTTACACAGGAAAGCTCCCAACAAGTAAAAGAAGAAGCGAGAAATCTTTTTGGGTTTTCTTTTGATGCTACAATTAAATTAAGCTAGAAAGAAAAGCTGAAAAGAAGTAGGAAATATTTTTGGATTTTCTCAAAGTTATTCAAACACGCAAGAAGAAAGCGAGAAAACAAATCTAGCATGGATATTACAATTAAAAAGTGTGAACACCGACAACTGGAATGAAATGTGTGAACGTGAATGTAATGTCGGTGGAAATACGTACTCCCCCAAGCTTAGGCTTTTGGCCTAGCTTGGTAATCACCATCCGTATGAATAATAATCTGGGCGATGGCTCACCGAGGCCCTCGGTGCAAACTCCGTTGCCCTCCTAGTAGCTTCAACCTTCGCATTGTACGCATGGGCCTCGCTCTTAAGGACATAGTATCTTCCCCTACTGTGAAAATCAAAGAGGGCAGGAGCAGGCAAAGTGACAGGCATAACAGGGTTTTTATTAAATCTCAAGTTATACGTGTAGTTAGTGGTCGTGCCTGTAAGAAACTTATGGCGCTTCATAGCCTCAAAGTCTAAATACTGAGTGATAACCCACAAGTATAGGGGATCGCAACAGTTTTTGAGGGTAGAGTATTCAACCCAAATTTATTGATTCGACACAAGGGGAGCCAAAGAATATTCTCGAGTATTAGCAACTGAGTTGTCAATTCAACCACACATGAAAGACTTAGTATCTGCAGCAAAGTATTCAGCAGCAAAGCAGTATGGAAGTAACGGTAACAATGGCAAAGTGACAGTAGCAGTTTTGTAGTGATTGTAACAGTGGCAACGGAAAAGTAACTTAGCAAAGATCAATATGTGAAAAGCTCGTAGGCAATGGATCAGTGATGGATAATTATGTTGGATGGCATTAATCATGCAACGGTTATAACATAGGGTGACAGAGAACTAGCTCCAATTCATCAATGTAATGTAGGCATGTATTCCGTATGTAGTCATACGTGCTTATGGAAAAGAACTTGCATGACATCTTTTGTCCTACCCTCCCGTGGCAGCGGGGTCCTAATGGAAACTAAGGGATATTAAGGCCTCCTTTTAATAGAGAACCGGACCAAAGCATTAGCACTTAGTGAATACATGACCTCCTCAAACTACGGTAATCACCGGAAAGAATCCCAGTTATTGTCACCCTGGGGGATGCGGATCATAACTCGTAATAGGTGTCTACAACTTGCAAGATAGGATCAAGAACACATATATATTCATGAAAACATAATAGGTTCAGATCTGAAATCATGGCACTCGGGCCCTAGTGACAAGCATTAAGCATAGCAAAGTCATAGCAACATCAATCTCAGAACATAATGGATACAAGGGATCAAACCCTAACAAAACTAACTCGATTACATGGTAAATCTCATCCAACCCATCACCGTCCAGCAAGCCTACGATGAGATTACTCACGAACGGCGGAGAGCATCCTGAAATTGGTGATGAAGGATGGTTGGTGATGACGACGGCGTCGATTTCCTCTCTCCGGAGCCCAAAACGGACCCCAGATCTGTCCTCCCGAGGAAGAACAGGAGGTGGCGGCGGCTCCGTATCGTAAAACGCGATGAACTATTTTCCTTGATTTTTTTCTCCACGGATGTGAATATATAGAGTTGGAATTGAGGTCGGAGGAGGTCTGTGGGACCCACAAGCCACCTGGGCACGCCCTAGGGGGGGCGCCCCCCTGGCTTGTGGCCAGGTGGTGGACCCCCTCCGGTTGATTCTTTTGCCAGTATTTTTTATTAATTCCAAAAATATTCTCCGTAAATTTTCAAGTCAATCCGAGAACTTTTATTTCTGCACAAAAATAACACCAAGGCAATTCTGCTGAAAACAGCGTCAGCCCGGATTAATTCCATTCAAATCATGCAAATTAGAGTCCAAAACAATGGCAAAAGAGTTTGGAAAAGTAGATACGATGGAGACGTATCAACTCCCCCAAGCTTAACCCATTGCTTGTCCTCAAGCAATTCAGTTGACAAACTGAAAGTGATAAAGAAAAACTTTTACAAACTCTGTTTGATCTTGTTGTTGTAAATATGTCTAACTGATGTTCAGATTTTCAGCAAAGATTATAGACTAACCACATTCACAATAACATTTAGGTCTCATATTTACTCATATCAATGGCATAATCAACTAGCGAGCAATAATAATAAATCTCGGATGACAACAATTTTATCAAAACAATCATGATACAATATGATATAATGGTATCTCGCTAGCCCTTTCTGAGACCGCAAAATATAAATGCAGAGCACCTCTGAAGAACAAGGACTGACTAGACATTGTAAATCATGGTAAAAGAGATCCAGTCACAATCATACTCAATATCAATTAATAACAAAGCATACAAATGACGGTGGTGCTCTCTAACTGGTGCTTTTTATAAGAGGAGGATGACTCAACAGTAAAGTAAAATAGATAGGCCCTTCGCAGAGGGAAGCATTGATTTACAGAGGTGCCAGAGCTAGAACTTTTAAAACAGGGATGAATAATAATTTTGAGCGGTATGCTTTCATTGTCAACATAACAACTAAGAGATCTCGGTATCTTCCATGCTAGATATATTATAGGTGGTTCCCAAACAGAATGGTAAAGTTTTTACTCCCCCTCCACCAATCAATCACACTCCACGGCGAGCCGAATCCACGGGTACCGTCCATACAAACAACAATCCTGGGGGAGTTTTGTTTCATTATATTTTGATTTGATTTTTGAGCGTGGAACTGGGCATCCCGAATACCAGCCACTTTCTCGTGAATGATAGTGAATCAAAACATATCGTGAGAATAACCCACCTAGCATGGAAGATACTGATAGACCCTAGTCACTACATCAGCAATTCGGGCATACAAAACAGAGTATTATTTGAAGGTTTAGAGTTTGGCACATGCAAATTTACTTGGAACGGCAGGTAAATACCGCACATAGGTAGGTATGGTGGACTCATATGGAACAACTTTGGGTTTATGGAAATGGATGCACAAGCAGTATTCCCGCTTAGTACAGGTGAAGGCTAGCAAGAGATTGGGAAACGACCAACTAGAGAGCGACAACAGTCATAAACATGCATTGAGATTAACCAACATTGAATGCAAGCATGAGTAGGATATAAATCACCATGAACATAAACATCATGGAGGCTATGTTGATTTTGTTTCAACTACATGCGTGAACATGTGCCAAGTCAAGCCACCTGAATCATTCAGAGGAGGATACCATCTTATCATACTGCATCACAACCATTTTAAAACGCATGTTGGCACTCAAGACAAACCATTATACACTCTTAGCTAATTAAGCATGGCATGAGTAACTATAATCTCTAATTGTCATTGCAAACATGTTTCATCCGTAATGAGCTGAATCCAGAACGATGAGCTAATCATATTTACAAAAACAAAATAGGTCGAGTTCGTACCAGCTTTTCTCTATCTCAATCACTTCATCATATATCGTCATTATTGCCTTTCACTTGCACGACCGAACGGTGTGAATAATAAAGAGAGTGCACGTGCATTGGACTAAGCTGGAATCTGTAAATAATAACTCAAAGGAGAAGGCAAGGTAATATGGGCTCTCTGTAAGATAAACAATAAAGCAAATGAGAGCCACTCAACATTTTCATTGTGGTCTTCTCCTTACAACCCAAAGAAAGAAATTTCAAAACAAGAACGAGAGAAACTATTTACACGGGAGAGCTCCCAACAAGCAAAAGAAGAACAAGAAATCTTTTTGGGTTTTCTTTTAATACTACAACTAGACAAACTAAAAGGTAAAGCTAGAACTTTTTTTTTGATTTTCTCAGGGTTTAATTAAACACACAAGAAGAAAGCGGAAAGAAGAAATAAAATGCCATGGATGATACAATGAAAAAGTATGAACACCGACAACCGAGATGAGTGTGTGAACATGAATGTAATGTCGGTGAGAAATACGTACTCCCCCAAGCTTAGGCTTTTAGCCTAAGTTGGTCTAGGGCCATGGCTGGCCCGGATAATATCCAAAGTCATAATTGGGGTTGTACTGGGCTGCGGCAGCTACTGCCTGAGCGGTTGCAGCGTGGAGGCAAGCGGCTTCCGCCTCTCTCTCGTACTCGTTTGCCTACTCTCTAATTATAAAGTGTCTCCGTTTTTCCTGAAAGTTAAAGAAGGCAGGAGCAGGAAGGGTAATATGGACAACACGCTGTCTGTCAAAAATTAGTCGGTACAGGAGGGATTGTTCGTTTCTCTCAAGAAACTGGTAGCGCACCATAGCCTCATAATCAAGAAAATCAGGTGGTAGTTCAATATGATTCTCCCTTATGGGTACCTCAAGATAATTAGCTACCCGGGTGGCATAAATCCCACCAAAGAAATCTCCATCCTTAGCATTTTTATGTAGCCTCCTAGCAATAATAGCTCCCAAGTTATATCGTCTATCACCCATGACCGCACTCTTAAGAATACTAAGATCAGGTACGCAAAGGTGGCTATGATCATGTTTACCGTTAATACATCTACCTATGAAGAGAGCAAAATAATGTATGGCAGGAAAGTGAATGCTCCCCAAGGTAGCCTGTGTAATGTTTCTAGTTTCTCCCACAGTGATGCTAGCAAGAAAATCATTATATTCAGTTTTGTGAGGATCACTATGGCTGCCCCATTGTGGAATTTTGCATGCACGGTTAAAATCCTCTAAGTCCATAGTATAAGATTCATCATAAAGATTAAATAGAACGGAATGCGTATTACGCCTGGATGAAAATTCAAACCTCCGCACGAAGGAATCAGTGAGTTGATAATATTGCTTGCATTGGTCTGAGACGAAATCTTCAAGGCCAGCATTTCGTATGTACGAGTAAAATTCTTCCTTGAATCCGGCATGGACCATGAATTGATCCGACGACCACTCACAAGGCCGCACTTGAGCTTCCATCGGTGGTTCAAAGTCGGGCTCACGTATCGCGAGTCTCGGGGTCTTCTTGCTCGAGGAACCACCTTGGTATATTCTCCTCAACATCTTTCTTTCTCTGAGAAATTTCTGAAATTTTTAGTGACTTGCAATAAAGGTGAACAAAACTCAACAAAACGTATAGCAACTACTCCCACAAGTGCCTAGAGGCTATATCATGCATCAAAACTACTTGGGACCATACAAATTTGACATGCAAGCTCAAGAACAAGGTCACCACAGCAGCAAAAAATTGCAATATATAAAGCACTAGAACAAAAACTAATTGGACCATTGGAGGAGTCACATACCGAAGAACAATCCCCCAAAATAGTTTTGCAAATGGAGCTTTGCACAAGGAGATCGAAAATGGCAGCAAGATGAGCTAGAACACGGGTTTGAGCAATGGTGGGATTTTTTCTGGAGGAAGACGAATTGGATGGGTGCTGGAATAAGTGAGGGGGCCCTACGTGGGACCCACAAGCTAGGGGGCGCGCCCAGGGGGGTGGGCGCGCCCTGCAGGCTTGTGGCCCACTGGTGCAGCCCCCTGATGTGTTCTCAGTGCCAAAAATTCTAAAATATTCCAGAAAAAATTATGCTACATTTTCACGGCATTTGGAGGACTTTTATTTTCAGGTCATTTTTTTATTGCACGGATAAATCAGAAAACAGAAAAATAATAACATTTTTACTAAGTTAAATCTAAAGAACAGAAAATAAAAGTTGGGTACAGAACGTTGTGCTTTCTAAATTCATCCATCTCATGCTCATCAAAAAGAATCCATCAATGAGGTTGATCAAGTCTTATTGACAAACTTTTTTCGAATGACACGGAACCGAAGAATTTTCGAATAACACTAGGTTACCTCAATGGGGATATGCATGTCCCCAACAATAAGTATATCATGTTTCCTTTTGGCAGTAGGGAGAGGGAATTCAAAGTCTCCAATAATAATCGTTGAAATTTTTTCAATGGAGTTGATACTATGAACTTGAGGTTGTTTCTTCGGAAAGTGTACCGTATGCTCATTACCATTAACATGAAAAGTGACATTGCCCTTGTTGCAATCAATAACAGCCCCTGCAGTATTCAAAAAGGGTCTACCAAGGATGATCGACATACTGTCGTCCTCAGGAATATCAAGAATAACAAAGTCTGTTAGGATAGCGACATTTGCAACTACGACAGGCACATCCTCACAAATACCGATGGGTAAAGCAGTTGATTTATCAGCCATTTGCAAAGAGATTTCAGTAGGTGTCAACTTATTCAAATCAAGTCTACGATATAAAGAGAAAGGCATAACACTAACACCAGCTCCAAGGTCACATAAAGCAGTTTTAACATAATTTCCTTTAATAGAGCATGGTATAGTAGGTACTCCGGGATCTCCTAGTTTCTTTGGTATTCCACCCTTAAAGGTATAATTAGCAACCATGGTGGAAAGCTCAGCTTTCGGTATCTTTCTTTTATTTGTCATAATATCTTTCATATACTTAGCATAAGGAGACATTTTCAGAATATCAGTCAAGCGCATACGCAAAAAGACAGGTCTAAGCATTTCAACAAAGCGCTCAAAATCCTCATCATCCTTTTTCTTGGATGGCTTAGGAGGAAAAGGCATGGGTTTCTGAACCCAAGGTTCTCTTTCTTTACCATGTTTCCTAGCAGCAAAGTCTCTTTTGTCATATCTTTTGTTCTTAGGTTGTGGGTTATCAAGATCAACAACAGGTTCAATCTCCACATCATTATCATTAATAGGTTGAGCATCAACATGAACATCATCATTAATATTATCACTAGGCTCATGTTCATTACCAGATTGTGTCTCAGCATCTGAAATAGAAATATCATTTGGGTTTTCATGTGTATCTATAACAGGTTCACTTGCAGCATGCAAGGCCCTATCGTCATTCTTTTTCCTTTTATTACTGGGACGACTAGGTGTATCAGTATTAATTCTCTGAGAATCTTGCTCAATTCTCTTAGGATGCCCCTCAGGATACAAAGGTTCCTGAGTCATTTTACCACCTCTAGTCACAACTCTAACAGAATGATCATTGTTCTTACCAATCATCTCCTTAAGCAAATCATTTTGTGCCTTAAGTACTTGTTCTACTTGAGTAGTTACCATGGAAGCATGTTTACTAATAAGCTTAAGATCTTTAACAGTTCTACTCATATAATCACCTAAGCGATCAAGCATGTAAGCATTATGTTTCAATTTTCTACTAACATAAGCATTGAAATTTTCTTGCTTAACAATAAAGTTATCAAACTCATCCAAGCATTGGCTAGCAGACTTATTATAAGGAATATCACTTTCATCAAAACTACGGAGGGAATTTACCTCTACTACCTGTGTCGGGTTATCAAGACCATGTATTTCTTCAATAGGTGGTAAATTCTTAACATCTTCAGCTTTAATACCTTTTTCTTTCATAGATTTCTTTGCCTCTTGCATATCTTCAGGACTGAGAAATAGAATGCCTCTTTTCTTCGGAGTTGGCTTTGGAGGTGGTTCGGGAATAGACCAATCATTATCATTGCTCAATATATTATTCAATAGTAGTTCAGCTTGTTCAACAGTTCGTTCCCTGAAAACACAACCAGCACAACTATCTAGGTGGTCCCTAGAAGCGTCGGTTAGTCCATTATAAAAGATATCAAGTATTTCGTTTTTCTTGAGAGGATGATCAGGCAAAGCATTAAGTAATTGGAGAAGCCTCCCCCAAGCTTGTGGGAGACTCTCTTCTTCAATTTGCACAAAGTTAAATATTTCCTGCAAGGCAGCTTGTTTCTTATGTGCAGGAAAATACTTTTCAGAGAAGTAATATATCATATCCTAGGGACAACGCACACAACCATGAGCAAGAGAATTAAACCATATCTTAGCACCACCCTTTAATGAGAAAGGAAACAACTTAAGAATATAGTAATAAAGAATTTTTTCCTCATGAGTAAATAGGATGGCTATATCATTCAATTTAGTAAGATGTGCCACAACAGTTTCAGATTCATAACCATGGAAAGGATAAGATTCAACCAAAGTAATTAACTCAGGATCGACAGAGAATTCATAATCCTTATCAGTAACAAAGATAGGTGAAGTAGCAAACTTAGGATCATATTGCATTCTAGCATTCAAAGATTTTTCTTTCCACTTGCACAGTAATTTCTTAAGATCATCTCTATCTTTACAAGCAAGAAAGTCCCTAGCTACCTCTCCCTCCATAACATAACCCTTAGGTATATTAGGCAATTCATATCTAGGAGAGCTAGGTCTAGCAGGTGTCTCATAGTGTTCAGTTTCAATAATTTCATCAGTTTCAGAAATATCATCAGTTGCAGCATTGACTCTAGCAATTTGTTCATCAAGAAATTCACCCAGTGGCACAGTAGTATCAAGCAAAGTATCATCATAAGCATCATGCATAGCAGAAGTGGAATCATCAACTACTTGCGACATATCAGAATCAATAGCAGGTGGTGGTGTCGCAAGTTTACTCATAACAGAAGGTGAATCAAGTGCAGAGCTAGATGGCAGTTCCTTACCTCCCCTCGTAGTAGAGGGATAGATCTTGGTTTTTGGGTCTTTCAGATTCTTCATAGTGATCAACAGATATAAATCCCAAGTGACTCAGAGAATAGAGCTATGTTCCCCGGCAACGGCTCCAGAAAAAGGTCTTGATAACCCACAAGTATAGGGGATCGCAACAGTTTTCGAGGGTAGAGTATTCAACCCAAATTTATTGATTCGACACAAGGGGAGCCAAAGAATATTCTCGAGTATTAGCAGCTGAGTTGTCAATTCAACCACACGTGAAAGACTTAGTATCTGCAGCAAAGTATTCAGTAGCAAAGCAGTATGGAAGTAACGGTAACAATGGCAAAGTGACAGTAGCAGTTTTGTAGTGATTGTAACAGTGGCAACGGAAAAGTAACTTAGCAAAGATCAATATGTGAAAAGCTCGTAGACAATGGATCAGTGATGGATAATTATGTTGGATGGCATTCATCATGCAACGGTTATAACATAGGGTGACAGAGAACTAGCTCCAATTCATCAATGTAATGTAGGCATGTATTCCGTATGTAGTCATACATGCTTATGGAAAAGAACTTGCATGACATCTTTTGTTCTACCCTCCTGTGGCAGCGGTGTCCTAATGGAAACTAAGGGATATTAAGGCCTCCTTTTAATAGAGAACCGGACCAAAGCATTAGCACTTAGTGAATACATGAACTCCTCAAACTACGGTAATCACCGGAAAGAATCCCAGTTATTGTCACCCTGGGGGATGTGGATCATAACTCGTAATAGGTGTCTACAACTTGCAAGATAGGATCAAGAACACATATATATTCATGAAAGCATAATAGGTTCAGATCTGAAATCATGGCACTCGGGCCCTAGTGACAAGCATTAAGAATAGCAAAGTCATAGCAACATCAATCTCAGAACATAATGGATACTAGGGATCAAACCCTAACAAAACTAACTCGATTACATGGTAAATCTCATCCAACCCGTCACCGTCCAGCAAGCCTACGATGAGATTACTCACGAACGGCGGAGAGCATCATGAAATTGGTGATGAAGGATGGTTGGTGATGACGACGGCGTCGATTTCCTCTCTCCGGAGCCCAAAACGGACCCCGGATCTGTCCTCCCAAGGAAGAACAGGAGGTGGCGGCGGCTCCGTATCGTAAAACGCGATGAACTATTTTCCTTGATTTTTTTATCCACGGATGTGAATATATAGAGTTGGAATTGAGTTCGGAGGAGGTCTGTGGGACCCACAAGCCACCTGGGCGCGCCCTAGGGGGGGCGCCCCCCTGGCTTGTGGCCAGGTGGTGGACCCCCTCCGGTTGATTCTTTCGCCAGTATTTTTTATTAATTCCAAAAATATTCTCCGTAAATTTTCAGGTCAATCCGAGAACTTTTATTTCTGCACAAAAATAACACCAAGGCAATTCTGCTGAAAACAGCGTCAGTCCGGGTTAGTTCCATTCAAATCATGCAAATTAGAGTCCAAAACAAGGGCAAAAGAGTTTGGAAAAATAGATACGATGGAGACGTATCACTGAGTAGGTAGGATGGGGTCAATAGGCCATGGTGAGACATTTAATCTCTCCGCTACACGGGAGGCATAGATTCCTCCATAAAAATTACCATTAGCAGCATTGAGCTGCAGTCTCCGTGCAACAATTGCACCAAGATTATAATATTTATTTCCAGTTATGGCAGTGTGTATGAGACTCAAATCATGAGCACACAGTGTGCTACAATCTTGTTTGCCTACGATACATTTACCATTAAAAAGCGTGAAATATTATATCGATGGGAAATGGATGCTCTTAATTCTCCCTTGTGTTACTCCCCTATCTTCACCATAGCAAAGATTAACTAAAAATGACTCATATTCAGATTTTGTTGGGTCATCAAGGGAACCCCAACATGGAAGTTTGCATGTTTCACTGAATAAGTCTAAAGGCATGGTGAAAGAACGGTCATAAAGGTTGAATGAAACTCTAGACTCACGAGGAAAATATTTAAATTTCTTTGTGAATGTTTTCGTGAGTTCGAGATGTTGAGGACACTTATCTGCGATGAAGGGAGCAAGTTTTGTATTGTGGATAAATTAGTCAAATTCCTCCTTAATACCTGCACCTTCCATGAACTCGTCGCACGACCACAAGCATGATTTGGTGGGGGCATCTCGCATCGAGCTTTCGCTTGGCTCAACATAAGACTATCGAACCGAGCTTCCGCTTGATGAGGCTTCCGAGGATCTCCTCCTCGAAGAACTCCTAAAGAACTGCATTTTTATTTGCGAACAAATTTCTGAAATATTTTTGAGACACAAAATTTTGTCAACAAAACATCGTGAAATTGATAGCAACTACTCCTAAGCATGCATAGAGGCCATATTGAGCATTCAAACTACTTAGAGCTCTAAGAATTCAACATGCAAGCTCATCTACAGCAGCACCAATAGTAGCTAATTACTCTAAAAATAACCCACTAAATCAAAAACTAATTGGAGCAATGGAGGAGTCACATACCAAGTAGCAATCCCTCCAAACAGTTTCAGAAACGGAGCTTTGAACAAAGAGATCGAAATCCGCGGGTTTGAGAGCAAGAACACGGGAATGGTGGCTGTGGTGATTTTTTTCTGGAGGTAGGGGATGATGTGGGATAAAGAGATAAGTGAGGGGGACCACGTGGGGGCCACAACCCACCAAGGCACGCCTGGGGGTGCTGGCGCGCCCTGGTGTCTTGTGGGCACCAGGTGCACCCCCCCTCTGGTATTATTTTTACCAGAAATTCAGAAATAATCAGAAATAATCATATCAAATTTTCAGGACATTCTGAGAACTTTTATTTTTGGGTCATTTTTTATTGCACGGCGAAAACAGAAAACATGATAATCATGGCATTTTATTTTATTTAACTAACTAAAACAGAAAAATAAAAGGTGGGAGCAGAGAGTTGTGCTTACTAGATTCATCAACTTCATACCTCTCAAAAATGATCCATTAATAAGGTTGATCAAGTCTTATTAACAACCACTTCCGATTAGCATGAAACCGAAGAACTTTCGTAAAACACTAAGTTACCTCAATGGGGATGTGCATATCCCCAACAATAAGTACGTCATATTTCTTTTTGGCAGTAGGTAGAGGTAATTTAAAGCTTCCAATAGTGATGGTCGGAGATTCTTCAATAACATTTATACCATTCACTTGGAATTGTTTCTTTGGAAAGTGCACCGTGTGCTCATTACCATTGATATGGAAAGTGACTTTGCTTTTGTTGCAATCAATAACAGCCCCTGCAGTATTCAAAAAGGGTCTACCAAGGATAATCAACGGGCCTCTCAAGAATAACAAAGTCTATTAAGATAGTAACATTTTCAACAACAACGGGCACATCGTCACAAATACCGATAGGTATGCATGGCAGTTGATTTGTCAGCCATTTGGAATGATATTTCAGTAGGTGTGAGTTTATTCAAGTCAAGTCTTTTATATAAGGAGAAAGGCATAACACTAACACCGGCTCCCAAATCACACAAAGCAGTTTTGACATAGTTTCTTTTAATGGAGCAAGGTATAGTTGGTATTCCAGCATCTCCAAGTTTTTTAGGTACTCCATCCTTAAAAGAGTAATTAGCGAGCATGGTGG
The DNA here is from genome assembly GCA_039707655.1 of Elymus sibiricus. NCBI lineage: Eukaryota > Viridiplantae > Streptophyta > Magnoliopsida > Poales > Poaceae > Elymus > Elymus sibiricus. Next base: position 90,627,267 of record CM077669.1, read on the forward strand.
AGATTTCAGCTTCAGGTATCTTTCTTTTATTAGTGATGATGTCTTTCATGTATTTTGCATAAGGGGCCATCTTTAGGATATCAGTTAAGCGGGTATGCAAAAAGACTAGCCTAATCATTTCAGCAAAGCGCTCAAATTATTCATCATCCTTTTTCTTAGATGGCTTAGGTGGAAATGGCATGGGTTTCTGAACCCATGGCTCTCTTTACCATGTTTCCTAGCCACAAAATTTCTTTTATCATAACGTTTATTTTTCGGTTGTGGGTTATCAAGATCAGCAGCAGGCTCTATTTCAACATCATTGTCCGGTTCTTTATCATTATTAGGTTGACCATCTTCATGAACATAATCATTATCATTTTCATTATCACTAGCTGAGTGTTCATTACCAGACTGAGTTTCAGCATCGGAAATAGAGACATCATTATTATCAGGAGGTTTTTGTATATCAGGTTCACTAGAGGTATGCAAAGTCCTATCATTTTTCTTCTTCTTTTTCTTCCTAGAAGGACTAGGTGCATCAATATTAATTCTCTAAGAGTCTTGTTCAATTCTTTTAGGATGACCCTCAGGATAAAGTGGTTCTTGGGTCATTCTACCTCCTCTAGTTACTACTCTAGCAGCAAAATCATTCATATTATTATTCATTTCATCAAGCAATTCTTTTTGAGATTTAGCAACTTGTTCTAGCTGAGTTTGAACCATAGAGGCATGTTTTGCTACTCCTCTAACATCATTACTGATTCTAAATAGCAAGTCACTCAAGCGAGCAATCATATCAGAATTATATTTCAATTGTTTCAGAACATGTGCATTGAAATGATCTTGCTTCATAATATAGTTGTCAAACTCATATAAGCATTGACTAGCAAACATGCCCGTGCGTTGCAACGGGATAAAAAAATTCACCCTCCACGCAACAAGCAACATGATATGTGGTGTTGTAAAAAAATATAAAGGTGTGATGATTTTAAAGTGTACTCAAGGTGTTTTCAATTAATTATAGAATACAAATATCTACCTAGTTGTCGGTATATGTTTACGCATTTGTTGTCGTTTCTCGGCGATGCCCAAAAAATGTTGCATTAGAATGAAAATAGCCAAGTATATTTTAGTATTCAATGATAGCATATGCGTAAGAGCATTATTTTTGTCATATATGTGTTTTCATATACAAAAATATATACTCCCTCTATTTCTAAATATACATCTTTCTACAGATTCCACTACGGAAGCAAAATGAGTGAACCTATACTCTAAAGTATATCTATGTATATTTGTATGTAGTTTGTAGTGGAATCTCTAAAAAGACTTATATTTAAGAACGAAGGGAGTATATGTTTGCAACCATAATTCAGTTCAAGACTTAATTTGGTTGCAAACATATTGGATAGCTCCAACAAAAACAAGCAATCTATAAGAACATATGTAATAGGCACTTTCAAAATATCTCATATAAAGAAACTATTACGTATTTAAGTTTGCATCCTGAACATAATTTTAAAAATTTATTAAACTACAAGATAATAGCATATTTGGAATCTACACATTTTTCTGATGAATTTTCATATATGACGATAATAGCATATTTGGAATCTACACATTTTTCTGATGAATTTTCATATATGACACGTTAGATTTAGAGTTAGGATTTTAAAGATATGAATATTTCAAAAATAATTGATCTTTTTGAAGAAAAAAGGAGTTTGGGGATCGAACCTGCGATCTCCAGAATGATACGCCAAGGCGCCAACCACCAGGTTGCGCGCGTGTTTAGTAAAAAGGAGGGAATCTTTTCCTATTGAGCTATAGCCACCGCGGACCAAACATAATATAAAAAAACCAAACGTTTTTTCCACTTATCAATGGCATTGGTGGGTAATTTTTTTAATAAATTTAAGGGTAATTTTAATGACGTGCGACCAGAAGCGATAGCCGCTTTATTATTAGGTAAAGACTAGGATGTTTATTATGAGGGATATCACCTTCATCAAACTTTAATACAGAATTTACCTCTACCACCTGTGGAGGTGGTGGTGCGTCCAGGCCATGTATTTCTTCAATAGGTGGCAAATTCTTAACATCCTCAGCTTTAATACCTTTTTCCTTCATAGATTTCTTTGCCTCTTGCATATCTTCAGGACTGAGAAATAAGATACCCCTCTTCTTCGGAGTGGGTTTAAGTGGTGGTTCAGGAAGAGTCCAATCATCATAATTTTTCAATATGTTATTCAATAATTCCTCATCTTGTTCAATAGTTCGTTCCCTGAATACACAACCAGCACAACTATCTAGGAAGTCCCTAGAAGCATCGGTTAGTCCATTATAGAAGATATCAAGTATTTCATTTTTCTTGAGAGGATGATCAGGCAAAGCATTAAGCAACTGGAGAAGCCTCCCCCAAGCTTGTGGGAGACTCTCTTCTTCAATTTGCACAAAGTTAAATATTTCCTGTAAGGCAGCTTGTTTCTTATGAGCAGGAAAATATTTTTCAGAGAAATAGTAAATCATATCCTGGGGACCAAGCACACAACCAGGAGTAAGAGTATTGTACCATGTCTTAGCATCACCCTTTAATGAGAAGGGAAATAACTTGAGAATGTAATTGTAGCGAATCTTCTCATCATGAGCAAAGAGGGTGGCTATATCATTCAGCTTAGTGAGGTGTGCCACTACAGTTTCAGTTTCATAGCCATGGAAAGGATCAGATTCAACCAAAGTAATTAACTCTGGGTCGACAGAGAATTCATAATCCTTATCGGTAACAAAGATAGGTGAAGTAGCAAACTTAGGATCACATTTCATTCTAGCATTCAAAGTCTTTTCCTTATACTTGCGTAGCAATTTCTTAAGATCGTTTCTATCCTTGCAAGAAAGAATTTCTCTAGTTACCTCTTCATCCATAACATAACCTTCAGGTATCTTAGGCATTTCAAACCTAGGAGAGTTAGGACTAATAGGTGTTTCATAGTCATCATCAGTTTCATAGGTTTCATTAGTTTCAGCAATCTCATTAGTTTCAGTAGTTTCATTCTCTTTAGCTCTAGCAATTTGTTCATCAAGAAATTCTCCTAGTGGCACATTATCATCAAGCATGGTACTAGCATCATCATAAGCATCATTCATAGCAGAAGTAGCATCATCAATAACTTGCGACATATCAGGATTACTAGCATGTGGCGGTGTTGCAAGCTTACACATAACAGAAGGTGAATCAAGTGCAGAGCTAGATGGCAGTTCCTTACCTCCCCTCGTCTTAGAGGGGAAAATCTTAGTCTTTGGATCCTTCAGATTCTTCATAGTGATCAATTGATATAAATCCCAAGTGACTCGACAAATATAGCTATGCTCCCCGACAACGGCGCCAAAAAAATTTCTAGATAACCCACAAGTATAGGGGATCGCAACAGTTTTCGAGGGTAGAGTATTCAACCCAAATTTATATATTCGACACAAGGGGAGCCAAAGAATATTTGAGAGTATTAGCAGTTGAGTTGTCAATTCAACCACACCCGGAGATTAAATATCTGCAGCAAAGTGATCAGTAGCACAGTGGTATGATAGTTTGGATAGCAGTAGTAACAGTAACAATAGCGGTAGCAGTGATAGCAATAGTTTTGTAGCAGTTGGAACAATAGCAGCAGTAGTAACTTAGCAAGAACAATAAGTGCAAAACTCGTAGGCACTGGATCGGTGAACTCATTGGATGATATTCATCATATAACAGTCATAACCTAGGGCGACACAGAACTAGTTCCAATTCATAAATGTAATGTAGGCATGTATTCCGTAAATAGTCATACGTGCTTATGGAAAAGAACTTGCATGACATCTTTTGTCCTACCCTCCCGTGGCAGCGGGGTCCATAAGGAAACTAAGGGATATTAAGGCCTCCTTTTAATAGAGAACCGGAACAAAGCATTAACACACGGTGAATACATGAACTCCTCAAACTACGTTCATCACCGTGACGTATCCCAAATATTGTCACTATGGGGTTGACGGATCATAACACGTAATAGGTGCATATGACTAGGCAAGATCGGATCAAGAACATAGATATAATGGTGAGAACATAAACAGTTCAGATCTGAAATCATGGCACTCGGGCCCTAGTGACAAGCATTAGGCATAACAAAGTCATAGCAACATCAATCTCAGAACATAATGGATACTAGGGATCAAGCCCTAACAAAACTAACTCGATTCCATGATGAATCTCATCCAACTCCTCACTGACCAGCAAGCATACAAAGGAATTACTCACTCCCGGTGGGGAGCATCATGTAATTGGCAATGGAGAAGGGTTGATGATGACGAAGACCGCAGATTCCCCTCTCCGGAGCCCCAAACGGGCTCCAGATCTGGCCTCCCGATGAAGAAGAGGAGGTGGCGGCGGCTCCGTATCGTAAAACGCGATGAAACTTTCTCCCTGATGTTTTTCTCCGAAAATAGGAATTTATAGTGCCGAAATTAGGGTCAGTGGGGCCACGAGGTGGGCACAACCCACCAGGGCGCGCCTGGGGGTGCTGGCGCGCCCTGGTGTATGCTACCCAGCCGGTGGCCCCCCTCCGGTGGTTCTTGACTCCAGTATTTTTTATTTATTCTAAAATCAATCTCCAAAAAGCTTCGTCCAATTCCGAGAACTTTTATTTCTGCACAAAAAACAAGACCATGGTAGTTCTGCTGAAAACATCGTTAGTCCGGGTAAGTTTCACTCAAATCATGCAAATTAGAGTCCAAAACAAGGGCAAAAGTGTGAGGAAAAGTAGATACGACAGAGACATATCACATATAAACATAAATATGTGAAATAGTATGGCTCCTTCATGGACATCCTTCCAGGCTAGCTCCAACTCCGATGACCAGGGCGGAACTCCATCTTGTTCGTCACACCGGGACGTCAAAACCTCGAACTTGATCTCTGACCTCCAAGTATTACAACTAGTAATGAATTTTACAGAGAATCACAAGTCGACACGCAGGTCGTTATAAAATAAAATGACAACACTTTGGCTCCTGCCGGCTGACAATCATGACACGCAAGTCATGTTAAATTACACACATGCATCACATACATATGAGCCATACTATTCACATCAAACCTGCAAAGCAAAGTTATGCATAGAATCGCATTCTACCAGTTTGTGTGATCGCGTACGAAATACAAGGCGCTACGCACACGGCGGTCCCGATCACATATCGAATTTGTATTCCGATCACGCCGAATTTTCTGATCTGACCGATCTCATCGACAATCGGGAACCCGATTCGGATTTACGTTTCACTGTTAACCCCGATGGCGGATACCGACCGGTAGGGGTAGGTTGTGTCACGACCTCGTCGATTCCGATTGACAGAAAACATAGCCTCGACGATCCCCATGTGCAGTTGATCTCATCAACCGTGTACATAGCCGATCTCATGAACGACAACAGATCTCATCTGCCGCCTCCACATATAAAATATGCATCCGATCTGAAACCAAATCCTATAGTAGAGACTCTGATACCACGGTTGGGTTCTACCGTAGGTGCATCACATGCAAAGTAAAAATTTCCTACGCTTAGAACAACCAAGAACATGCTATGAAGATGGATCACAGATCGTTACCACTAGACGCACAGTGCCGTGCAGTGGAAGTAGAGTTGGGGCAGCGCGTCCGCGAGGTCCATCTCCTCCTCGTTCGATCTCCCTCGAACATCCGGTCCGATCTCCCACGAACTGCGGGTCGCCGGATCCCACGTACAGGTTCGCCGGAGCGACGCAAGTGCACCGCCTCTAATGGTATCCGCGCGTGCAGGAGGAACACCGTGCGGCGGACTGCTAGGTCCGATCACACAGTCGGCGGCGGGTGGAGGTGGCTACTTGCAACACATGCAAAGCCCTAATGACGGCGCCGAAGAGATCAACCAGATGGGTGTGCCGCACCTCCACTATATATAAGCATCCGTCGCGGACTCAAATCTTGGGCCTCGCACGGATCCTAAAGCCCACGTGTTCCTTCCCTTAAGCGCTCTACCCCTTAGGTTCTCGTTCACTTGGTCGCGAGTCAGATCACATCCGGCTCGACTAGTCGGTAGCGGCCTCTAGCAAAGCGTGCCGACTCCAAGTGTCCGATAAAGCTGGTTAGGCGAACCAGTACTTCATACTTCTGTTCCCTTTGCCACACGATATATGTTGTCGGGTTCAAGGCGAGTCTGTCATCCTTGTGTTAGCCCGACCTCTTTCTCGTTCCAGTGATGCCGACCACAAATCAGATTATCTCATAATCCTTGTCACATGGCCATGCTTATCTTGGTCGGATCACACGAGGGGCCCATAGTATATCTCTCCTGATCGGAGGGGCAAATCCCATCTTGCTCGACCATGTCTCGCAGCATGGGTCTGGACAAGCCTGAAACCTACCTTTATAACTACACAGTTACGGAGTAGCGTTCGGTCAGCCCAAAGCAGGTCTATCACCATCCCGAGTACATGTGCTAGCTCAGGTCTTAGGACATAGAACGTATGTTGTACTAGAGACTCACATATGACATATCGCTGCGTCTCATAGTTGGGTCTGTCCAACTCAGACCTTATCTCTACTCGGATCTGACTACGTCGAATCCGGCCAGATCTTTCTGAGCCCATATTATCCGGCTAACATTCAATGCTACATAGTCAGTGAGACCGGGCCATCCACCGTGTCATATGCTAGTCTAACTGGCTACGCGTCCACACAGCCCTTTCGACTAGGGACCATTTAGGACAGTCATCATACAATGCATAGTCTCACAAACAAGTCACGTACTTGTTAATACACATCATTGATAATGTCTGAGGACTATCTTTATTCATAAACACATAGGAAATATCATCATATATGATTGCCTCTAGGGCATATCTCCAACACGTCCTTCATCACATTAGTCTTGGAGAAGATAGTAGCATGCTCCTCCATCAGCTGACATTTCTCCGCCTTCAGCGAGGCATTCACCTCTTGCAAGCCATTGATGGTATATTGATGGGCATCTACGATCGCGGTTGAGCATGTCCACATCGTATACCTCCTCCCAGTTGCCTCCAGAATTGGCCATGACATGACACAAATTATTTTTAAAGTCTGTCAACAATATTATAGTAAATACCTACAATATGACATTTGACAATTGAACTCATGATATGTCATTTTCACCACAGTAACCATTCACCACATGTAAATAACACTAAATACACTATTAAAATTGGACTCTACACAATAGCAATCAGATTCTACACCACTAAACACAAAGCGATCCTTGGAACTAACTTAATTGGAATCTACATCACTAAAATTTCTACACAAAATCATCCATGGAACTAACTTTGGAACCTACATCACTAAAATTTCTATACAAGCAATCCATGAAACTAACTTAATTGGAATCTATATTGTCAAAATTTCTACACAAAGCCATCCATGGAACTAACTTTGAAATCTACATCACTGAAATTTCCACACAAGCATCCATGGAACTAACTTAATAAGAATCTACATCACTAAAATTCTACATAAATAATTAAATATGTACATGAATCCTATGGATTCACTGGCATGAATGGACGGAGGAGATGCGAGTGGAGAGGAAGGAGATGTGTGATGGGAGGGGAAGGAGAGGATCAAACCTTGTTGCCGATGGTGTGGCGACGGGCGGCGAGGTCCGGAGGTGGTGGCTGGTTGTAGGGGATCGAGTGTGTGTGGGGGTGAAATGAGGGCGACGACTACTAGGTCTTTTATCTAGTTAACTAAGGTGGGTCGGTGTTGGCGTGGGCCTAAAACGCGATGCCAAAGCTAACTACAAACCAAATAAAAATTATTAAGACTAATAAAAGACTACAAGACCAAAAAAAAAAGACTAAAAGTAATAAAAACTTAATATAATAAAAGACTCATAATAATAAAAGAGTCAAAATAATAAAATACTACTAATAATAAAGCCAAAACATAATATAAAATGTTAATTATATTTTGACTAATATAATCATTAAATACTTAAAACACTTGATAAAATAAAATAAAATTATCTGGCGTGAAATATGTTAGGATACAGCAATATCTAATTAACTACAGCGTATATAGAAATACGACGCCATCACTATCTTCCAACAGGGGGAGTACAGCTGGGCCAACAGATTTGTGACGTGTTAAATAAAGTCAACACCATCAGTAACCATATAAAGTTGAAGTACCAAATATGCTAAGACCATCACTACTTGAAAAAAATAATGTTGATGTTGGATGAAAATGACGCACCACCAACAAAAGTTGTGGCTAGCGATTTTTTCACTAGTGTGAGCATTTCAGAAATGAACGTGCTGCTCGTCTTGAACAATGTACTACCTTAATTCTCTGCCCTCATTACCTAAATCCTTACTAAGATGGGACTGTGTCGCCTTAATTCTCCGCCATCCTTGCTCCATTCTTAGTGAGATGGACCAGTAGAAGCGGTTGTTCGAGAATCGCATACAAGAAAGAAACTATCCTGGGCCCTAATATCTGAAGATACATGAGAGCGGGGCATGCAGGATGGCCGGAGCAGACAAGCACTGTGGTTGGTGGAGAGAAAACAGTTGAAATAGCTAAATAGGAGGGAGAGGCACAGTGGTTGTTTGAACAAGTTCACACATGTTGTCACTCTGGTTTTCCATAGGTAATTCCTGGTGCCTTCTATGCCTATGTCTATCAAATTCAAATTGTTATTGTGCAGAAACACAACATATAATGCATGAAATGGGACTGGATAATTACAAGACAGAGAGAAGTAGAAACAAGGAACAAGGTATTCCTGTTTGGGTTTGGGAAGTCTGTATAAAAGGGTTGTGTGGTTACCAACGACTTGAATTCTTTTGTTTGATGGTAGGTTAACAACCAAGAATCCCTTAGTTAGAGGTTGGTCCTCTCGTAGGTCGGTGGTTGCGAGAGCTTTTCTGCTCACATGTCAGCGGATGTGATAGCTTTTACGGATCCTTTAACACACTAGCGGAGGCCTCCGGTGGGCAAGGTGTGACGCATGTCATACCTTAATCGGGTGCAAAAACTTTATATATATGTACGCATCACTCTTTCTGGTCACTTAGTCGCTCGCTAGACTAAATGGCTAATTAGTGTCCCGGTTCAGATGGGCCACGAGCTGCTAGGCCACAAGACAGGAGGCGCATCGCTTCGCACAGGTTGTTCATGAGCCAGATTGAAACGACACACAGCCAAACCTAGCACTCGGGCACTCGGCCAAACCTAGAACGGCGGCGGCGGCTAGCCAGGAGGACGGGACGGTCGACCGCAGGGGCGGGGTGTCGACCAAGCAGGCGGTCGGGCGCAGCTGCGCCAGGCGCGCTTCTGCAGGGAGCGGCGGCTGAGGGTGGGGGCTAGCGGGCGGCGTCAAGGATTAACGGCGCAGCCGCATAGCGGCACGGGGCAACGTCAGTCCTCTAGGGGGCTCTGGGCAGCGTTGTAGCGACCTTCGCGTCCATCACGGCCGTCGGCCGGTGCAGTGTCTGGTCGCTTTTGTCATCAGCAGAGAATGGAGAGGAAAGGAAAGAGGCTAGCAAAGCCAATGGAAAAGGGGGGGAGGACGAGGTATATTTTCTGAAATTGAGCAATTTGTATCATGCAATTGTAGTGATTTGAGTATTTTAGTGATAATCAGGTGTTGTGAATTGCAAATTTGATAAAATATTTCGACGTAATTGGTAGTGACAGCAACTCGAATCCAAGCACGCGCGAAAGTGTTAATGTTTCGGCACATGCCAACTCGAATCAATATCAAGTGAATTCCGTGGAAGCTGAGCACGGAAATTTAACCGTGCATTGTTAGTGTGTATTGAGTGTTTGGATTTGCATCAAAACATTACTTGCTTAAGAATTCGCCCCACCTTCAAAATAATTCGTCCTCCGCCTCTGCTTTAACACATGATGAATTTTGAGATCTACACCAACATGATGCACGGAGCGAACACATAGTTTATTGTTACAAAGTTCAGGAATAGTGAGAGAAAACATATATTTGATGTCAATGCTGGATTTCATTTGCATTTAGGTGGTTCACGTACTTTGGTTTATAGTTAAAGCGACACCCATTGGACATGAACTATTTCGCATATCTCACACCTTCTATCGTAATTAAAAAATTAAACCGCAGGGATCCTCCCTTGCTGGTCTAGGTTTTTTTACTATCTCAAATTAAATAACTGGACATTATATCATATATTTGTACTATCTGAAGTTAAATTACTGGACATTATGTCCTAAACACTAATTTTAGCAACTAGCTTATATATGGTGTTCATCAAAAGAAACAAGCTACTTGCAACAACAATGCACTAAGACGATACACGGTAATTGATGGAAAACCTCCACATTACGAGCCAAAATTTTCATTTCCACTCACATGTGGCCAGTTCATATTCCTCAAAACTGGACGTCGGAGGTCACTCCAACAAAAGAATAGTACATGTCAAGAGGACATGAAGTTTTTGCTCGCGAGCTCACGTGCTCCCTCATGAATAGTGAAATCAAAAAAATGATAAAAAAAAATTTGGAACAAACATTGAAAAGTTCTCAACATGCGAGCTGATTTCTAGGAAGAAACAGCATTCCAAAATGCATCAAAAACTGATGCTCCAAAAAGTTTATTTTTTTAAGCATTTTGGAGCATCGATTTTGTTTATTTCAAGGAAGCATTTCTGGAATATTGTTTCTCAATGAAACATTACACGCATGTTGAGAATTCGTCAATGCTTGTTCCCAAAACAAAATCTGTTTTTTTTACTACTTTTTTTGAATTTACTGTTCATTGAAGGTGCATATGAGCTAGGGAGACTGTCGAGTTCCCATCTTGACAAAAAAAATGTCGCATTCGATGAAGGACTCGTTTTATTTGGGACAGGAAGGCACCAAATCATACATTTGGAGGGATCATATACTGCAGTGTCTCCCCTTCCCATATATCAAAACCGATGATTGTCATCTTGACTTGCGAAACATCATGCACCTGAAATGCCTGAAACATATTATTTGTTAGATGAGCAATATGTTGGAACGGTCAGAGACTTTATTTCGCAGTAAGTTTGCGGACCTTGGGGATGATCTCCCATGTAGTAGTTCCATGTCTTGGTGCAAGGGACGCTGTGCAGCTGAGCGATGTTCCTAGCAGGGAGCAGGGAATATATTGCACTACTCACACAGATCACGGCTCACCTTATCTACAACAATAAACATGATGCAACAGATTAGGGAAAGAATTAGTGGAAGAACTGTTAACTGGAGGTACTTTCATAAACTTTATAACAATTAAAATTATCGATGACCTTTTTCCTTGTTAACAGAAAAAAGCTACAGAAATCCCAATGGACTGATTGAGGACTTGTGCGGGGAAATCCAATTCGGCTCCCGGGAGCACGTGCTCCTGCGTGCGAAAAATAATTTTTCACATGTCAAATAAATCCCAACAAAATTTGTATGTATTTGTAGTCACATTCAAATGTCACCTGCAAAGTTTTAGGCAAAAAGGTTAAACATTATGGCCTATGCAAAAATAACAAATCTGAACACCAAATGTTACCCCAAAATGTCACCCAAATTTGTTTTTTTCACCGACGAAATACTGCTGCTCAGTTTTGTATGAAAATTGTCAAGCATGTTTGTGACATTTACACGAACATCTACAAAAAAATTCAGAATTTTTTGAAAACATTTTGTGACATTTTTTTGGTACTGTTCATCCGGGAGCAAATGCTCCCAGGCGCCAAAACACCCCTCCCGACTTGTGCAGTGCTTGAATATTCATTGGTGAACATCACATGTTATGCCAATTGCAAAGTATAATTCGTAGTGTCACGTGGTACCAAAAGGGGGTGTACTAAGGCACAAGGATGTCAAAAGGATTTCAATTGTTTACTGTTGAGTAGTGTTATACTCCAACCATGGCTAGCCATCTAGCGGCATGTGTGTTGTGGAAGTCATGGATAGTAGTAGCACTGTACCAAAAATGTAAGACATTTTTTCAGTTAATTTGAACTGCAAAAACGCCTTATATTTTTGTACGGAAGCAGTACATGATATGCTAGTTGTACCAGCCAGGTAATTAAAATCTGAAGATCATCGCGTAATCGTGAAGACTTGCTCGTTTGACTTGTTGCTTCGTGCCAGGCTTCGTGTTTTTTCTTTTACTCAGAGGGGAGTACTTGCAAATGCAATCCTGCATTGGGTGTTGTTGGCACGCAGCGACGAAGCACTGGATCAACCATCGCCGACACTTTCGAGAACGGGCCACCAAGGAACAGGTCCAGCTCTTGGGCCCTTCCTGCTCCACTAAATCTGAACGCCTCCTGCTCCTCTAACTTGAACTCCAGTCGTGCCTTGCAAAACAAGGAGAAAATCGTTGAGGCATCGGAGTACTGGTTATCCTGGTGCCTTCTATGCCTATATCAAATTAAAATCCTTGTTGCAGAGAGACACAACACATCATGCACCAAATGGCATTGGATAATTCCCAAATATTTAAGTAAAATGAGAAATAAGGTGATATTTATCTTTGGCTCGATTGTTTTTCATAATAGACTTGGGTGGTTGATGGCGACTTGAATTCATTGTCCTCTATTTGGTCGATTGCTATGAATCTCCTAGTTATGAACTTAATTTGTCCTTTGGTTGGTCTGCAATTGTGAGAGCTTTATCGATCCTTTGTATAAACAACAAATTATGACCTCTGCATCAAAATGATGAGCCGAGCCAGTGCACAGTTTGTCGCAACAAAGTTCACCGATGAAGTTTATTATTCAGTAGTGGAGAAATGGCTAGCTACAACTTTTGGTGGTAGCGCGCCATTTTCAAACAATACCAGCATTTTTTTCAAATAGTGATGGCGTCGGTTAAATTGATAACACGTTTAGTGCTGACGTGGCTATTTTTGGACACATCACAAATCTGTTGGCCCACATGTACTCACTGTTTAGAAGATAGTGGTGGCGTATAATTTCTATGCACACCGTATTTAATTAATTAGTGCTGGCGTGCCAAGTTATGTTACGCCAGAAATATTTTTCTAAAACTAGTATTTTAAGTATTTAATGATTATAGTAGTCAAAAAATAATAAATATTTTATATTATATTTTTGACATCATTATTTGTACCAGTTCTATTTTTGAGTATTTAATTATGTTAAGTCTTTCATTAATCTTAATTAGGCTTTTTTTTATTTCGGCTGTTATTAGCTATGGCGTTACATTTTAGGCCCACGTCAGCAATGGCCCACCTGAGGCAACTCCACGCCTTAGTAAAAGAACTAAGTCGCCGCCCTCTCATTTCACCCTAATTACACCCCCCCCCCCCCCTCGAACAGTCGTCTCCTGTCGCCGCCCCGTCGCCACCCCTCGACCAACAAGCAAGGTTCAATCCTCTCTTTCCCCTCCCATTGCATCTCCTTCCTCTCCACTTGCACCTCCTCCATCACGCAGAATCTATATGGGATTCATCTATAAGTGGATTTGAGATTGCTTTGTGTACAAATTTTAGTACATATATATAATGAATTGCTTTGTGTGATGTAGAATCAAAAATTAATTCCATGGACTGTTTTCTGTATAAATTTTAGTGATAATCCGATGTAAAATCCGATTTTAATAGTACATTTTGAATAGAAATTTTTTTAGTATCAAAATCGATAAAAAGAATTCAAATCCGCAAGCAGTTGGGCCTGGCAATCAAGCACCCTACAGTAGCAATGCCGTCTCCTAGTTGAGCCAAGGCCTAAGTTTTTTTCTTTTTATTTTCTACTTTTTCGTTTTTCCCTTTTTTATTTAATTTATTTTCCCCTTCTTGAGTATATTATTCTTGAAATAAAAGTTTTCAATTTTATTCTATTGTATTTATTAGTTATGTTACAAACATAAAATAACAGTTCTAAGTACATGTTTAAATTATGATCTTAAATACTTTTTTCCTTCAACCCTAGCATGGATGCCTATCATGTGCATGCCCACTTGTTGGCAAAAGTTGGCAAAAATTGGTGTCATTTTAAGACACCATGTTCAACGTAGGGTGTCAGGTTAGGTCAGAAGACTCCGTTTGAGAGCATGTTGTTTCTCGACATCTGTCAAATGACCATATTCTTTTCATTCGCTTGTATGACCAACTAATTCGAGGGACCATGCCAAGTTGTTTTGGTTTTCTACAAAAAATGTATTTTTTGGAGTTTTCTTGGTCAAAAAAGGGTCATAAATGGTCGGACGTGTCACAACTGGCCGAAATCACTGTTCTGACCTTATCAGAAAACTATAGCACAAAGTGAACTCTGGATGAAATTATTTTACAATCTGACCCTTTTCGCAACGCCAGAGACCGTGGCGTTTCTGCTCCACATGAAAACGCCGAGGCAGCCTGCATTGCTGCTCCACATGGAAACGTCGAGATAGCTCGCGATGCAGCTCATACGGAAACGCCGGGGACTTTGGCGTTTCTGCCCCAGATTTTTAATTGTTCTGATAGTGAATCTGACGCAAAGGCCTGAAATCCATCATCCCATTTGGCCCGTGCATGCACGCAACTCGAAATACTTGTTGTTGACCCGCCAAACGAATAACTGCTGACCACCCAACGTATGCTACATTGCTCCTAGGCCGTGAGCATGCAGATGCATGTACATCATGTCCGCATGCACCAGATTCCCATGCAAAAAAGACGTACAGCCTAGCAGTGTATGCAGCTAAGCTCTATTGACAGCTAAGTATGGGGAGCCTGCAGCACATGCAGAGGAGCAGCTAGCAACTAGCAACACAGTGAAAAGGCCTGAGAAAAGATTTTGTTTAACCGTTCTTTTAATGTGCTCATCAATCAAGTCCACTCAGCACTAGCAAGATATCGTTTTAAAACATGTCTAGGGCAGAAACGCTATGGCCCTTGGTGTTTCCAGCTTGCCACGTCAGCGAGCCCCACGGCCACTTAAATATCTAGGGAAGAAACGCCAAAGCCTCTGGCGTTCCCAAAAACGCTTGAAACGCCAAATCCCCTGGCGTTTCCATATGGGCAGCAACGCTGTCTATCTCGGCTTTTCTATATGGAGAAGCAACGATATCTAGGTCGGCGTTTCTATGTTGGGCAGAAACGCCACGGGCTCTGGCGTTGTCAAAAGGGTCAGATCGTGAAATACTTCCATGTCGAGTTTAGTTTGTGACAAACTTCGCTGAGAAGGTTAGAATAGTGATTTCGTCCGTCACAACTTGTATAAGGTGTCGGAAATCGTTCAAACATGACATGGATGCCTACTATGGGCATGCCCACCTGCTTGCAAAAATTACGGTCATTTCAAGGATGTCGAAAAATAGACCATGTTCCAACGGAGGGTGTTCGGATAGGCCAGAAGGTTCCACCTAAGAGCAGGTTGTTTCGCGGCATCCTTGAAATGACCCTGATTTTTTTTCATCACCTTGTATGACCAATTCAAGGCACCGTGCTAAGTTCTTTGGAGTTTTGACAAGTTTTGTATTTCCTGGAGTTTTTCCTATGAAAAAAGGTCGATAAATGGTTGGACTTGTCGCAACATGCATATGATGTCGGAAGTCCTTAAATCAGGCATAGATGCCTAACTTGGGAATGCCCACCTACTTCCAAAAGTTGGGGTCAGTCCTGAGATTTCCAAAAAAATATCATGTTCAACGGAGAGTATTCGGGTAGGCCAGAAGTATTCATTTGGGAGCATCCCATTCTCGACATCCATTAAATGGCCCCAATTTTTTTCATGACCTTTTTTATCACCAATTCAAGGCATCCTGCCAAGTTCTTTGGGTTTTAGACAAATTTTGAATCTTCTGGAGTTTTCACGGTTAAAATATAGCCAATCCTACCATGGGCATGCCCACCTACTTGCAAAATTTGGTGTCATTTTAAGGATTTCCAATAATAGACCATTTTCAACGGAGGATGTTCAACAAGGGTTCTTTTGAAAGCACATTATTTTTCGACATCCGTCAAATGGCCCCAAAAAATTTCCACCAGTGAGCAATCCAAGGCATCAACACAAGTTGTTTATAATATGCATTTTCTAGAGTTTTCTCGGTGAAAAAGGTCGGACGTGTCGGAACGTGCAAATGGTGTGAGAAGTCGTTCAAACTGGCATGGATGCTTCATATGTTCGTGTCGGGCTGCTCCAAGAAGTTGGGGTCATTTATCCATAGTCCAAAAAAATCATTAGTTGTGAGGAGTGTGCGAGACTAGGCCAGACGAGTGTATCTGTGAGCATGTATTTTTTTCTTAATTCAATCCTTATGCTATTTGCAATTTTTTTCATTATCAATCAACATAAACAATTTCTTATGTTGTAATCATTTCTTGGAATTTGACAACAATTTTCAAATTTCAAATTCTGTATGAAAATTTACAAACCTAAACAGTTTATCCAAAATGATTAACAAATTCCCAACAACTCATGATTTTTTAACACAAATTGCAATCCGCAATTTTTTATAATTTATTAACCATTTTTGGAATGCAAACATTTCTTTAATTTGGAAACAAAGTATTCAAAAAACAGGATTTGCGTTTGAAATTCTAGAATATTTTTAAAATCTTAAACAACATTTTAAAACAAGAACATTTTTGGGTATTGTAGACAATTTTTTAACAGGTTCTAAAACAAATAATACAGTTTAAAAAGGAATAAAATGAATTAACGAAAAAAGAGAAGAAAAACAAGAAAATGGAAAGGAAAAAAATGCTTCGGTGTTGGCCCAAGTAGGTGATGGCATCGCTCCCACCAGGCGCCTGTTGGGCTGGCCCAAGCGTTCGCAGATTTGAAAAGAGTTCATCGTTTCTGAACAAAATGTTCATGGATTTGAATTTTTTTGCAGATTCGAAAAAATCTATAATAAAACAGAACAAAATCCGGTTTTAAAAACAGGAAAAAAACTGGTCTGAAAGTTCACCAAATTATATTTACCACAAATGAAGCGAAAAAGAAAGAAAGTGGGCACAACAAGTAACATGTCCTAGCTGGTTACTAGAACTTGAAGTAAACCTTGTGGGTTGGGGTTCGAATCTTCCATGGCTCACGCTTTTCGAAAATTAAATTGAAAGAGAGAGAAAGTTGAGGGCGTCAAATAGGGTTTGGATATGCCACGTACGCACGGGCGGTAAGTAGACATGTCACGTATCAGCGCGGGCGATGTATTTTAAGAAAAGGCCGTTTTACTCTTTATTATGAAAGGATGAGGAGAGATGTGCTCTGTTGATGTGTTTAGAGGTTGTACCAAAGTATAAGTGTACTTTGATTAACCCTAAACTTCTCTTCGTTTGAATCCATATTCTGTCTATTTGTCCAAACTGGGACTAGGAACCTAGGACAGAGTGTGCTGGAATGGAGGATGCTACGAATTTTCACTTTATAACTGCTAATTAGAAGACTAACCGAGGTGTGCCGATTGATAGACAGCTAGTTCTGCAAGTGTTGCACAACATTTTATTGGTCGTGGGACTCATGGACAATGCATGGTGATAGGTTAGTTCGCGTTAGACTAAAGACCAACTTGTTTTCTCTTTCCTTTTTAAATCAGCTATAGTCAGAATGCTAATGAGCCTGGTATGAATCGAATCGATGGCACTGAAATACCTATGACTACCATTCCAGACTCCGCATAGCACAAGCCAGTAAGAAGACACACCGGAGGATGAAGGACATGCCTGTAGCCCTGCTTTCTCGACCTCTTTCTTGATGTCGTTGTTAGCTTTGTTTGTTTTCGACTGTGACGCTGGTTCGTGCAAACCGAATCCAGCGTGGGGTAGTGATGGCTATCATGCCTTCCATGTGTTGCAGCATTAGATGGGTTATAGCCCACTTACGTGTCACTTTTGTTTATATGGAGAAGAGAGGCATAAAAAATATGAAGAAGACAGGCATAAAAAAATGGTGAAACTAAGCTCTTACGTAAGAGCCTAGCTATATACATACGTCTAGGCAAATGCAATAAATATGAAAAAAAATATAGAAAGAAGATAAAAAGAAAAGTACTCTTATAGTCACTCTTATAGCCAATCTTATTGTATGAGTGACTATAAATGATGACTATATGTAATGGCAATATCATATAGCCAGCGTTGACTATACTATTAACCATGCTCTTACGTGATATACCAACGGGCAGGCAGAGATCGAAGCAGTTGTTCGACCGTGCCGTCACATTTGACGACATATGCTGGGTGAAAAGCTCCAACTCCTAGGCCCTTCCTACTCCTCTGTCTCGAACTCCGGAGGTGCCTCGCAACGTAGTCGGAACTTCCACAAGGCAGCGTAGTACATGATTATCCATGGATAATTCTCTATGCCTTCTCAGCCTATTAAATTTACATAATTATTGTACAGAGAAACATCATCCTAATGCACCAAATGGCATTGGATATTCGAAAACATAGAATTAAAATGACAAATAAGGTGGTATTTGTCTTTTACTCGGGTGGTCTTTATAAAGGGCTCGGGTGGTAGGAGCCGATATGAGTTATTTTGTTACCTGTTTAGTCAATTTCTGAGAATCTCTTAGTTGTGATCTTTTGTCCTCTGTTAGGTCGGCAACGGTGACAACTTTATTCGTCCTTTGCACCAAAATGATGCTATGAGCCGATATAAAAGTTCTGGTAACAAAGTTCATAAACGAAAGTATTTTTGGTATCATGTGAAGGTTTAGATTTGCATTTAGGTCGTTCGTTCGTATATTTTTTGTAGTTAAGCGTGAGCAATTGAACATGGTCAAAGCACCTATCTCCAATGAAAGATTTATTCACAAGACACATGATCAAACAATGCTGGGCATAACAACAACATGGACATCATCTAGGACCCCTAAAAAGGACGTTGTATTTGTCAGCGGACAGTGATACGGGAGCAAGCCATCCAACCATGCATGCATACATTTCAACCGGATTTTAGCAAACCAGAGAAAACTCTTTATATTTCGATATATTTCAACTAAACAAAAGCATCCAGAAGTTAACCTAGTCTAAATCTTCGCCGGCAGTTGTGAGCCCCAGAAAGCGTCTGGCCTCCATGTCCTTATTGTTCCCCTCTGTGTCGATGTCCGGTGGTCATGAGCCCCAGTAAGTGAAGGTGAGGTCGCCAGCATGAAGAGTGAGACATGGGACACGGACTGGCCCACATGGTACATGAGGCGCCACCGTCTCCGATGCCCTACTGAGGTCGACGGTGGACGTGGTTGGGCCGACCTCCTCCTCGTAGCGGCGCCAATGACACGCAACTCCAACAAAAAGGGCATGGAGCTGGCGGCGTTCGCGTCCGCGACCGCATGGGCATGTGATGCCACCATGTGAGTGTTGTGCGTGGCCTCATAGAGCGTTTGTTGCTCCACGACGAAGTTCGGGTTCTGCGTGGCCATGGCCGTCACGACCTCCTCACCCGCGAACTCGCTGTAGATCTCGCCATCCGCCTGTCGGTGTTGTGCGAGGAGGTCAAGGTTACAGTGATACTCCTCATGCGCCTCTCAGAATGCCGCCAGTGGCTCCGACTGCTTCTCCGTCATGACGGCATCGAAATGCAATTTGCGCCTGCTTCATGGTCAAGTCGCCATGGAATGTTAGGGGCAGGGGTGCCAGCTCATTGTCACAGGCCGCAACCATCGTCAGGTCGTCATCGTAGCCCTCCGATGAGCTCGTCGGCAGGCCTTCCTCTATCTGCTGCACATGACGGGCCTGCCAGTTCGCTGCGAGAGAATGGTTGTTATTTATTTCTGTTTATGTAATCTGCAACTGGTTCACCATGGTTTCGTGAAACTTCTAGAACCTTCCATCAGTTTTGGGAAGGTTCTTAAAGGTTTTTCTCTTTTTTTTCTCATGTTTTTCTGTTTTCTTTTTTCTTTTCTTAATTTATGAAAAAATACAATATATGAACAATTTTTTGAATTTGCGATTTTTTAATAGAGAACATTTTTAAGTGAACGGGCGTTTTCAAATTTCAAGGCATCTTTGTATTCATGAATATTTTTAAAATTTGTGAACCTTTATAAAATTCATGGCATTTTTTAATTTATTATTTTTTGTTAAATTATATTGACATTTTTGTAGTTCATTAATATTTTAAAAATTCACAAAGATTTTTCAAATTTGTTGACTTTTATAAAATCATGAATATTTTTGAAACTCGGAACATTTGTCAAATTCCTGGAAAAAATTTTGAATTCGTGAAGTTTTTGCAAATTGCCGAACACTTATTCAAATTCGTTAAAAGAAATTGAATTGGTTAAAAAAGATATTCATGAATATTTTTTGAATTAGCTAATTTACAAAAAATAATCAAATTCATTTTTTCTAAATAAACCGTCCAGAAATATTGAATATTTTTGGAAAAAAAATGTGCTCTCTCGCTTGGAGGTTTTTTTTTTCCTTTTTGTTGATTGGTTTGGAAGAGCTTATCACGCTTGGCGCACGATTTGTTTTTTCCTTTTAGAGCGAAAGGGAGGCTCGCACATACCGATTGATTTATTTTTTCATGGTTGGGATCGGAAGTAGTTGGGCTGGCCCACCTGAAGCTCACGTGGGCGACCATGCGCTAATGCTCGTGCGCAGTACATAGCAGCGTTTATCTTGATTGCACGTGAGAGGGATTAAAATTTCCAATGATTGTTGTACCATTTCATAAAAGTAATTTGTAGTGTTTGTTGTCACGTGGTTGTCTAATTAAATTTCTGATCCTCTTTTTCATCATTGTAGCTAATGTTGAACAAGCTTAGCCAACTGCTATTCCATCCCAACAAAGCCACAGAAAATCTCATTGCTTGTTCCCTTGAGTGACGTGAGAGCATGGCGTATAGGATGACTGGGCATGACTGGATGAAGGACAGTAGAACATCCAGTGCCAGTAGAATGGAGAACAACAACGATGCATGTTGTAATACAGGATATCCGCCGGTAGTTCCCAATGCGTCCAATGCCTATGCCTATCAAAAATCTCTGGTGTGCAAAGATGCAGCAAATAATACACGGAATGAGATTGCATAATTCCAAGG
Source organism: Elymus sibiricus (assembly GCA_039707655.1). Taxonomy (NCBI): domain Eukaryota; kingdom Viridiplantae; phylum Streptophyta; class Magnoliopsida; order Poales; family Poaceae; genus Elymus; species Elymus sibiricus. The sequence continues at coordinate 90,648,289 of CM077669.1, forward strand.
CATGGGAGTGATAATAGTGAAATATGATATTCATCTTCTGAGTACAAAACCCTCGCTCTTTATAGATCGCGTGAGTGGTAGATAGTGACATAAATTCTTTTATTTTTGGGTGGGTCAATAGCAAAGAATATTTTACTTTAGGAATAATAATCCATTTGTTTTATATCCCGCAAATAGTTCGTTGTCAGTCAATTTCTCAGGCTAAGGCGGGTTGTGTCGCCGTGCTTCGGCCCTCCATTGCGGAGCAAGGTGAGTAACAGGGGTCGATGCATTAAGCGTGGGGAGCTTCTATGGAACTCATCAAGCTCCACATTATCGAGTTTGTAGGTGTGAGTGGTGGCTTCGGGTGGCTTGATGTATTTTCTTGTCAGACCTTTGTGGAATAATTAATAAAGATGGTTGTATGCATCGATTGATGCAGAGGCCGGGGGTTTAACCTCCTTTTCCAAAAAAAATGGAACTCATCAAGCGGTGAAACATGTATGACGCCGGTGTACGTCATATAGTCGAGGCTTCGCTTCACACTCCTCCATACAGGCCGATCTACGGAACGGATGTTTCGGTTTCGGTTTTTCTTTCTTTGTTCTTTTTTTCTTTTTCTCTTTTTAAATTTGGTTTTCTCTTTGTTTTAAGGTTTTTATTTTTGCACGTTTTTATATTTTTTGTAATATAGGGTGAACTTTTAGAAACTTTATTAACAATTAAAAATTACAAATGAACATTTTCCTTATTGACCTAAATAAGTTCCAGAAATCACAATGGACTGATTGAGGACTTGTGCGGCGCTTGAATATGTATTGATGAGCATGCATAAGTTATGCCAATTGCAAAATCTAATCACAGTGTCGCGTGGTACCAAAAGGAGGTGTACTAAGGCCAAGGATGTCAATCATCTACTGTTGAGTAGTGTTATACTGCAAGGATGCCTAGCCAGCTACATGTGTGCTCCTGGAAGTCATGGATAGGACATGATATGTTAGTTAGCGTTAGACTAAATAACAAAATGTGTTTTAACCGAATTATCCGGATGAATGGAATTGATAACGTTGCCCCAGGTGCAATACCGATCATTTCCTAACCCCTATAGCACCAGCCAGAGTGGAAGTTGTACCATCCAGGTAAAATGCAGGGATCATCAGATTATCCCGACTTACTCGCTTGACCTGTCGCTTGGTGATGTTGTTCATGATGTTTTTTTACAGCGAGCCGTGTACTTGCAAATGGAATCTGCGTTGGTTGACGCTGCCTCGCATGGGCTCCCGCAGTTTGGTCCGCTCCTACGGGCACGCGGCCGGTCAAGCGAGGCAGTGGAGTAACTGGTTATCCATGAAGAGTTCCTGATGTCTTCTATACCTATATATTAAACTAAACAGATTGTCTAGGACGCATCTAGATGTGACATAGTTATTGCACATCTAAATAACTAAATGAAGCATAAAAAGGAAAAGGAAAAGAAAAAAAGAAATATCCACACAAATCTCCACGTAAAATCAATGATACAGAACTTAGATGTGCAATACTTATGTCACATCTAGATGTGATTTAGCAAAACCGTAAACTAAAACCTCTATTGCACGGAGACACAACACATAATGCACCAAATAGGATTGGATAATTCCAAAACAGGGAAGTAAAATGAGAAATAAGGTGCTATTTATCTTTGACTCGGTGAACTCTTGTTTTTTATAATAGGCATGGGTGGTAGGCGCCGATTTGAATTCGTTTGTCCGCTTTTACGTTGATTGCTAAGAATCTCTTAGTTTTGAACTTGGTCTATTCTTTGGTCCGCAATCGTGAGAGCTTCATCGATCCTTTTTATAAACAGTAAATTATGACTTCTGCATCAAAATGATGTGCCAAACCACTGGAAAGTTTTGGTTTTTTTGTGAGAAAACTTCGGATCTATTCATCTTCAATTATGGCAGTATAACGAACACCAGAAATAATAAAAAATTACATCTAGATCCGTAGACCACCTAGCGACGACGACAAGAACGAAAGCGAGCCGAAGGCGTGCCACCGTCATCGCCCCTCTCTCGCCGGAGCCGAGCAAAACTTATTGTAGTAGACAACAGGAAAGTCATCGTACTAAGGCCCCATAGGACCAGCGCAACAGAACAGGAGCCGCCGTCAATGAAGAGTAGTGGAGATCGGAAGGATCCAACCTGAAGACACACGGACATAGACAAACCACGACCAGATCCGAGGAAATCCACCAAGGATAGATTCGCCGGAGACACACCTTCACACGGCCACCGGCGATGCTAGACATACCATCGGAATGGGGCTAGGCGGGGAGAACTTTATTCCATCTTCTGGGAGCCGCTGCCGTCTCGTCTTCCTGAGCAGTGTTAGTGTTAGAGATACGATAGGCAAATCAAACGACGAAGAACGCAATCAACACAGGAGACACGAGATTTTAACGTGAAAAACCCCTCCAAGGCGAAGGAAAAAAAACCACGCGCGCCAACCAGCGAACCTCACTATATCGGGAGAGGTTACAAACGTCGGGGATTTATAACTGATCAACTTATCCCGTGCGGCGGCTTACAAAGAATATATATAACACAGGTGACCTAGATCAATCTTGATCCATACCGGCCCAAGCCTACCGGCGACGGGCCTCGCTCCGCTCGCTCGTCAGAAATTAACCTTTATCTTTATAATTGAATTTGGTTCACAACATAACAAGCAGGACATAGACCCTAACAAAATTAGAAGGAACATCTAAAAACAGAGCCCTCCCGACGACAAGGGCCGGGATCCACCGTGCCGCCAAGGCCACCGGAGACGAGGCGGACCGGCAACGGCGCCGGCAGGAGGCAGAGGAACTAAGCTTTTCTTAGGAGAGGAGGCAGCTGCGAGGTATGGCACGTAGGTATATGTGAACCACTGTGCAGTTTGTTATAGCAAAGTTCATCAATGGAGTTTATTACCAGAGTAGGAGTCAAATAACTATCCATAAACTTTTACTGGATAACTGCCAATTATCCGGTTTAAACAATGGTTAAATGGGCGTAAAAATATCGCTTTTCATGTACTAGCATCAAGATTGTACTTTTTTTCTGAAAAGGGCATCAAGATTGTACTTTGATTGGCCCTAAAGTTTCTCTTCGGTGGGATGCACATTCTGTCTATTTGTCCAGACTGGGACTAGGAACCTAGGACATGTAGGGTAACGCAGCAGAAAACAAAAAAAATTCGACCTACGCACCAGCCCAGGACCACTATGGAGACTGCATACAAGGTTTAATCATTTTCGTTATCGACTCGTAGCGCAGCGGAAGTAGAGTCGATGACGAATGGCGGTACAGATCCCCACAGCTAGGATTTACAACCTCCCAACCGCGAGGATGTATACCCTCATCTGCCTCGCGGACAGCCCTCCGGGAGGCAGTCGGACAGTCCCCCGGACGGTGTCGCGGACAGCCCTTCGGGAGGACCTCCGAAACTCGGACTGTCACTCGGACAGCCCTTCGGGAGGACCTCCAAAACTCGGACGGTCACACGGACAGCCCTTCGGGAGGCACTCACGAACTAAGACCGAAACTACGATCTCTCTACAGAGTTGCACACATACGGTGTCATCTATCCGGCAGGGCTTCGCCGTCCAGAACTAGTTCCTGCCGGAACCCAGACAGCCTTTCGGCTCTACGAAACTATTTCGCTGGGAGGGAGAGAGAATGCCAGATCATGCATGGCTTGTGTATGAGAGTAAGGAATGAGGTTTGGGCAGCCCCCTCACCTCCTATTTATAGGAAAACCAAGGGGTAGGATGGGCATTTCAAAAATACCAAAACTTGCTCATGAAGGAAACACTTTCCAAGGGCAAAATGGGAAAGCAAGTGGGCAAGTGGGGCTCCAAGGTGGAGCCCCTTTCTTGGCCGGCCACAACCATTGTGGGGCCCCCCCAAGGTGGTCCCCATCCATCCATACCTTCTAGAAGCCTTTTGGGAAAATATCCCAAAAGGCACTTTTCCAAAATATCCCAAAAAGCACTTTCACTATTCACGACGACATTTTCAGCGTCTGGTCGAACTGAAAATATTTATGTGGGATTAGAACATTTCCAGTACCCACCAAAATAATTTTCAATGCCATCCGGAACAATTCCGGATTAGTGATTTTCATCTGCGAAAAGCATCTGAAGCGGTTTCGGCAGCTCCGGAACATTTCCGGTTTTCATCCCGGAAAATTCCAGAAAGTTTCCAGAATGATTCTGGCATCCTCCAAGAATTATCAGGCATGTGCCAAAACCAATTTGACTTTTTGGTATCCCCTGAAACAACTTTTCAGTTTCACCGGAACTCATCCGGTGACCTCTCTGCGGAACTTTTCCGCTGTCCGAAACTTTTCCGGCGTCCGAAACTTTTTCGGTGATTTTCTCTCAGACTCCCTGTCTAGTATTCAACAGATAGATGACCCTTAAGAGTGTGACCCTATAGGTTCGGTGAAGCATAGACATGACCCGGAACCCCTTCCGATCAATGATCAACATCGGAGCCATGGACACCCATATTGACCCCTATACCCACACGAATGAATATTCGAGCGAACCTCCAGTTGCCGTGTGCTATTCCTGTTGCTTCGCGATATGTTACAAATACCCGAGGTGAGACACGTTGGCATCCCCGTGGATCAACAACTTGTCCACTATGCCAGTTACCTCGTTGCCGGTATTGTTCTCTTTTCTCGTTCCCGTGTTCCGGCATCCCTGTGATCAAATCACCCTGTGTCTGGCCAGACGATGATGGATACCGTAACACCGAGAGGGCCCAGAGATATCTCTCCATCGTCGGAGGAGCAAATCCCAATCTTGAGCTATCAAGTTACTTGACATACTTTTCCATGAACCCGTAAGCCGCCGTAATAGCCACCCATTTACGGATGACGTTTAACAAACCCCAAAGTTCATGAAGCAAGCATGAAGAAACTCGATACTCTCATGGTCTAAGGAATCATGCAAACATTAACCATCTCTGTGTTATAAACCATTAACTTATGACGAATGAATCTCATAGCATAACATCAATTCGAGTCGATTCAACACAAATGTTCTTCTAACATTGTGCCCTCAAAATTGCCGGCATAGCCATGCCCATGATCAGGAAAACAGGATCATCATGCAATACTTGAGCCAGTCTTAGAGGCCAGACTAGGAATACATTTTACCGTTTATTATTCCACACGTGCATATGAGTCTTCCTCCGAGCCTCGTGGTTATTGTAGACTCGAGAACCATAGCAGTTATAGCATGGAACATAAACCTAATTATGAACAGGGAGATAATCAATAACATATATTATTGCCTCTAGGGCATATCTCCTACAGACTCCCACTTGCACTAGAGTCAATAATCTAGTTAATGCTAATGCACTTTACACCTATGGCATACTGGTGTAAAATATGCTTCGCTTGTGGTATAGCCTGATGTCCAACGGATCTAACGACTTCAGCTCCGTGTGTAACTTTGCATATCCTCGCGTTTTCACGCTTTCACAAAATTCATATTTTGTGTGGACTTGGCTTTGCATATGTGTGAATCATTGGTCGAAACCTGATTCCTCAGACTGAGCTATGGAGCAACTATCTGCAATAGTGTCCCATAGACCAAAGCCCTCTTGGAACCATACTAAGTTCATGAATGAACTATATGATTCAACAACTTCTTTGTCGCTTCTTAAGCGTCAACATACTTAGCCTTTGTTATAGAATTCGCCACAGTATCTTGTTTGGAACAATTTCCAACTACCGTGCCACCATACTGTGTATTACACAAAAACCCTTAAATCAAATCGAAAATCGCATGGAGAAATGGTGAAGACTGTATCGATGTAACATATTACAACGAACTCTTCATGATTTCCGCTTGCGAGAAAACATGTCATCAGTACTACTCTAGTACTCAATGACATCTTTCACTGTTGTCCCATGATCAGTACTTTGATCACTTTGGTATCTATACTCGCAACAACTTTGGAGTAACAGACATATCTGGTTGTTTTACATACCATGGAATACATGATTAATCCAAACACAAGAGTGTGTGGAATCTCCATCATGTATTTTACTCATCAGTGTTTTAGGACACCGAGTCTTGCAAAACTCTTTCCATGTGACTTCGGCAAGAATCACTCCTTGGCGTTTTAAATGCTAAAAAGTTTTAGCATCTTGTCAATATGTATTCATAGCTTAGCCCCATTAGGTAAATCTATCTCCGTAGATCATCATGCCTAATATTGAGGCTATTTAGCCTAAGCACTTCATCAAAAAACTATTTTCAAATGAAGTCCTAATTCGTGTCAAGAAATTTATTTTCAATTAACAATGTGTCAAGTACACACGGTTTTTAGAAATATTATTATGCTCCCACTTACTTTCTTGAATCACAAGCATCTTCGATACCCATTTGATGAAGTCAAACCCCTTTGACCATTCCATCAAAACCGAAGATTCCAACTCCACTTTGCTCTCTTCTGTCCATCGCTGGAACTCTGAAGTTTGCATACTTACTAGCATCCTCTGGATCGACAAATTACTTTGGACTGTATCACATACAAGTCCTAGGTTTCATTTCCATCAGATGGAAATCCTTTTGTCATCCATGTTTCATATCTCATGATTGAAATATGTATTAATTGCTAGTTCAACCCGAACCGACTTTAAGCATCGCTACGGTGAGACAATCTCATCGTAGTCAACTCCTTGAACTTGTTATTGCAACAAGTCGAGCTTTATGGATAAAACATTTTATCCGTATCAGTTTTTAGTTCCATAAATATTCGTTAGACTCTAAGTCTTCCGAAAGGTGTATCAAGATTTTAATCTTGAATCACTTATATGGAAACTATCTCGGATTGTATTGGCATTTAGCCAATTCTGGAGTCAGGGCCCATCAACGCTTCCTTGTGTATTGTATGTATACTGTTGTCTAACAACAATATCTCGTTTGCGCACCTGATAGGTTTGCACGAGCTTTGCCTACGTGGTTCAGCTGCAAGTTCGACCGAAGTCCATACATTTTATTGTAGAGACTTTCGTCTCAATCGCAGTAAGAAACTCCGGAATTACTTCCAAGGTTCCTTTCCTTTGATCTGATGACGAAGATACTGTTTATCTCGTCGATTTGCACTGTCCTCCCACTCACCTTTTGTAAGAACTATTCTCTTTAAAAGTATACCGTTTTGCGGCAAAATCCTTTGCCTCGGTATAGTGGTGGGGGAATACCCAATGACTTGGGATATCCTTACAAAGTAGCACTTGCCTGATTTGGAATAGGTTTGTAACCTTTTACACAAGCCCCATATTCCAAATGTTAAGAAAAGATATAACATGGTTGGGCGTACCATACCATGGCGTCATTTCAGCAGACCTGATGGAGCTATTTTCAGTGTAAAAGCCGCAGTCTCTAAAGCATCACTTTAAAAGGGATAATGGTAAATCTATTTATGTCATCTTTGATCATACCATGTCATAAATGGTTCGATTACATCTTCACGGACTTTCCACTTGCAGTGGTGTTCCGGGAGATGCAAGTTATGAAACCCCTTTCATAACTCATCAGACATTCGCTAAACTTGTAACTCAAATATTCCTTTCTGCAATCGAATTGTAGAAACATAATTTTCTTGTTACAATATTTTCTTCTTCATTTTGAAAACCTTTCGAATGATTTCAAAAGATCCAGACTCACGTCTCATCAAGTAAATATCCATATATCTACTTGAGTCATTTCTGAAGATAGATAAATCCACTACTTGCAACAACATTTATTGGACTACACACATCATAATGTATGATCACCAATATGTTCTTTGCTCGTTCCTTATGGCCTGTGAACGGTATTTCAGTCACTTCACTTTTCGGAGGAAAGTTGTAAGTGTCAGATGATTCAAAATCAAATGACTTTAAAAACCATCATAATGGAATTTTCCATGCGGGTTTCTCCAATGTGACCAAATGCAGTGCCACACTTGTGTGGTATTCTTAGTCTTGCGACATTTAGCATCAGTGTTATGGATGTATCATATTTCCATCAATATTCATAACATACATCCCATCTAGGATGGAAGCACGGCCCTTCATGTTATTCATAATACTGAACAACAGTTGTTGTTTTCATGAACAACTCTTTTGCAACAAACTTTATGCAAAGGGCTAGAGTGTGAAACTCTAAAATGAATTATGAAAGTAAATACAGAGGTAATGTATTATTATCAATATTCATAACATACTTCTCATTCATAATGAAAGTATGGCCCTTTTGTTATTCATAACTCCGAACATTAAAAGTTCTCTTATGAACAACCTTCTTGCAAGATACTTTATGCAATGGGCTAGAGTGTGTAAAACTCTAAAATGATTTATGAAAGTAAATACATAGGGAATACACCTATGGAAGGCATAGTAACATTTACTATGTTCCCTGCGTGTATCTAAACCTCATTCCTGGCTAGTCTTTCAGGCCATAGTAGTTCTTACATCGAGTTGCAACAGAATGCAATGGAGCGGGTATCTTTGTGATTAACTCACAATACCCAAGAATTAGTGATTAACATGTTTAACCATAATTCCCAAGAACTATATCTTTAACCAGCCTTCTATACATCAAAAACCTGTATGACATTCATACATGAGCTGGATATTCCAGTCTTCTATCCTTTTGCCATTATTCTTCTAATAGTTTAACTTTTAGTATTTATCCTACTCTCAGAAGAAGTATCCAACTTAAGAGTGGCGTTAGCCCCGGACTTCCTAGGCGTGAAAGTCTTACTAACACCCTTCGGACACTTCCTTTCTCTTTAAGTTGTTGTTTTATTCACCTTTCATCATATGACAGGCGTTCTCCTGGATCCCTCTCTTATCAGTCTAATGCATAGTAAACTCCTTTACTAATAGTTTATAAACAAACATTGCTTTGGATATCTCATATCTTTTAGCCTTTGTCTGTCTCTGAAAATGATTTTCAGATTCCATGAATATCACATAACTATCCAAACTTTCGAAGTTCGGGTCTCATGGAAGCAAACATATTGCACTTGACTGAAAACGGAATTCTAGCTTTTTGGATCGAAGGACGAGTGTCACATGATCCATAGCATTAGCGGGAGAATACCGAAAGCATGCGATAGGACAAAATCCTTCTCGGCACTCTAGAGGACAATCCTCACATTACGTTACCAACCGTAAAGTTTTAACCAGATATTTAACAGCTATTCAATTTTAATAGGGAAGGTGGAAACGCGAGCCATTATTCTACAACTTTTATGCAAATCACACTTTAGACAGTGTTCAGAATTAATTGCACCGAGAATTAAACAAGTTAATTCTACAGTGCGCTCCCACTCAAATCAATATCTCTCAAAATTGATTATGAGTGATACAAGACCCGATTTTTGATTGTTCGCCATGATGGTAGCATCACAGATGACAAAAAATCTCAACCGGTAGGCCAACTTGCCAATCACATCTCTATGTGACTCTTGTTCATCTTTCGATGCGTGTGTTCCGAGCTCATGACTTTCATACCTGAACGTCAAGACAACCAAGTGATCTCGCTGCGAGGTCTCAACTCACCCGCCTCACACTTCTCTAATCGTTCGTGCCCATGTTAGCATGTGCACCCCGAAAAGTTAGGTGCCGTGACGGTGCTACACTTGGGAGAACACTAACTACTTGATATTTTTGTGAGAGATCACCCTAATAAAAGGCGACTACCGCTCAATCAAGAAGGGTGCATCATAAGGGATAAACATCTCAGGCAGTTCATAATAGCATGATATGGTATAGCCCTTTGTGACGGAGAAGTCTTTCGTTTCTTCGTCTTCGGCATTCGCGTCGGTGTTCACCTTCGCGAAGATTGCCACCACCTTGTCGATGCACCAGATAATATTGCTATCTCTATAGCTAATAAAATAAGTGCATTACATAAGGTTGACACGCAGGTCATTAAAGTGCAATCATATGGCTCCAGCCATCATGCCGAATCATGACACGCAGGTCATGTTAATCAATTTACATCATATAGTCATCTCATACATAATCAAATTATTATGAACACTGCTATACCACATAACATGCACATGCAAAACCATCCTGCAAAACCAAGTTAGACGCCTCTAATCGGTCCATGCAAAAACTTGTTTTACGTGGCTTCTAAGGTTTCGAAACAAACCGAAGCTACCAACGTCCATCATCAAGCATGATAATCCAAGTTGCTAGATTAACCTTCCAGGGTGTATGAAACACGAGATAATAAAATCTCGAGCCCCATACTAAACTTCGTCATACGCGTGACCCCCGTGCAGATCATATCTGCATTGCCCTTTCGTCTGCGAAACATCCATCTTTCTCAACTATGGTGGAACCCAAAGAACTGTTAGCACTTCGTTGATCTGTCAATCAGCATACTCAGGAGTAGCATGAAAGGATCGCGGATTGCCAGAACTTTGTGAGATTCCACCATGCCGTCAAGATCAGGACTACGCAAATTCAAGGGAAGCAACAGGAACATCGGGTAACAGATTTCATCTGCTACCCGCACAAATAATTTTCAGCAATAGATCTCATCTACTACCTAATTATATTGTGCAATACCCATACATCTCTATGTATTCTAGATCGCAACCTGCATCTACGCATAGCACGGCTCTTGATGCCACTGTAGGGTAACGCAGCAGAAAACAAAAAAAATTCGACCTACGCACCAGCCCAGGACCACTATGGAGACTGCATACAAGGTTTGATCATTTTCGTTACCGACTTGTAGCGCAGCGGAAGTAGAGTCGATGACGAATGGCGGTACAGATCCCCGCAGCTAGGATTTACAACCTCCCAACCGCGAGGATGTATACCCTCATCTGCCCCGCGGACAGCCCTCCGGGAGGCGGTCGGACAGTCCCCCGGACGGTGTCGCGGACAGCCCTTCGGGAGGACCTCCGAAACTCGGACTGTCACTCGGACAGCCCTTCGGGAGGACCTCCAAAACTCGGACGGTCACACGGACAGCCCTTCGGGAGGCACTCACGAACTAAGACCGAAACTACGATCTCTCTACAGAGTTGCACACATACGGTGTCATCTATCCGGCAGGGCTTCACCGTCCAGAACTAGTTCCTGCCGGAACCCAGACAGCCTTTCGGCTCTACGAAACTATTTCGCTGGGAGGGAGAGAGAATGCCAGATCATGCATGGCTTGTGTATGAGAGTAAGGAATGAGGTTTGGGCAGCCCCCTCACCTCCTATTTATAGGAAAACCAAGGGGTAGGATGGGCATTTCAAAAATACCAAAACTTGCTCATGAAGGAAACACTTTCCAAGGGCAAAATGGGAAAGCAAGTGGGCAAGTGGGGCTCCAAGGTGGAGCCCCTTTCTTGGCCGGCCACAACCCTTGTGGGGCCCCCCAAGGTGGTCCCCATCCATCCATACCTTCTAGAAGCCTTTTGGGAAAATATCCCAAAAGGCACTTTTCCAAAAATATCCCAAAAAGCACTTTCACTATTCATGACGAAATTTTCAGCGTCTGGTCGAACTGAAAATATTTATGTGGGCTTAGAACATTTCCAGTACCCACCAAAATAATTTTCAATGCCATCCGGAACAATTCCGGATTAGTGATTTTCATCTGCGAAAAGCATCTGAAGCGGTTTCGGCAGCTCCGGAACATTTCCGGTTTTCATCCCGAAAAATTCCAGAAAGTTTCCAGAATGATTCTGGCATCCTCCAAGAATTATCAAGCATGTCCCAAAACCAATTTGAATTTTTGGTATCCCCTGAAACAACTTTTCAGTTTCACCGGAACTCATCCGGTGACCTCTCTGCGGAACTTTTCCGCTGTCCGAAACTTTTTCGGCGTCCGAAACTTTTTCGGTGATTTTCTCTCAGACTCCCTGTCTAGTATTCAACAGATAGATGACCCTTAAGCGTGTGACCCTATAGGTTCGGTGAAGCATAGACATGACCCGGAACCCCTTCCGATCAATGATCAACATCGGAGCCGTGGACACCCATATTGACCCCTATACCCACACGAATGAATATTCGAGCGAACCTCCAGTTGCCGTGTGCTATTCCTGTTGCTTCGCGATATATTACAAATACCCGAGGTGAGACACGTTGGCATCCCCGTGGATCAACAACTTGTCCACTATGCCAGTTACCTCGTTGCCGGTATTGTTCTCTTTTCTCGTTCCCGTGTTCCGGCATCCCTGTGATCAAATCACCCTGTGTCTGGCCAGACGATGATGGATACCGTAACACCGAGAGGGCCCAAAGATATCTCTCCATCGTCGGAGGAGCAAATCCCAATCTTGAGCTATCAAGTTACTTGACATACTTTTCCATGAACCCGTAAGCCGCCGTAATAGCCACCCATTTACGGATGACGTTTAACAAACCCCAAAGTTCATGAAGCAAGCATGAAGAAACTCGATACTCTCATGGTCTAAGGAATCATGCAAACATTAACCATCTCTGTGTTATAAATCATTAACTTATGACGAATGAATCTCATAGCATAACATCAATTCGGGTCGATTCAACACAAATGTTCTTCTAACATTGTGCCCTCAAAATTGCCGGCATAGCCATGCCCATGATCAGGAAAATAGGATCATCATGCAATACTTGAGCCAGTCTTAGAGACCAGACTAGGAATACATTTTACCGTTTATTATTCCACACGTGCATATGAGTCTTCCTTCGAGCCTCGTGGTTATTGTAGACTCGAGAACCATAGCGGTTATAGCATGGATTATAAACCTAATTATGAACAGGGAGATAATCAATAACATATATTATTGCCTCTAGGGCATATCTCCTACAGGACAGAGGATTTTTTTTCAAAACTATGACGTATTTTATAGCAAATTTGAAAACTATAGGGCCGAACGCAAAAAATTCAGAAATATGACCCCGTCGGCCTGCGGTGGGCCGAAGAGTGGCCCGTCGGCCTGCGGTGGGCCGAAGATAGGCCCGTCGGCCTGCAGTAGGCCGAAGAGGGGCCCGTCGGCCTCCAGACGACCGAAGAGCACCCGTCGGCCTCCCGTTGGCCGAAGAGCACCCGTCGGCCTCCCGTTGGCCGAAGAGTGTCAGGGGCACAAAACGTAATTAAGATGGCCTCAAATGAAAAAGTTATCAACATGAAAAATCTTCGTCTCGTCGAAACGGTTGATTTTGATATAAAAATCGTATTAATCCGAGGTCGTATGCAACCTGTAGAGCCAAAACAAGGTCAGGGGCAGAAGCTGCAGAGTTACTTCGGACAGACCGAATGGATGTCAGAAAATTTGTCACGGGACACCCGGTGTACTCGGTGAGACCGTGTGGAATACAGAAGAGTACACAAGTTTGGTCACGTTCACTTGGTGAGACCGAACCAAACCACTCGGAGGCTCCGAATGGATCCGAAAAATTGTCAAAGATTTTTGGATAGAATTTTTAGTCCTTGTATTGTACGGGAAGTCCAGCCGCCTCATAAATCGATGTGGGCATTGTTCGTCTGCACCAGGAAGGCACATGCGGGCATTGAAGAAATGTCTCTGTTGCGATGGCAGGAATTGAGACCAAAACTTTCGGCGGTGGCATCATCCACCATGCAAAATAGAGGCAATGGTCACCTCTCAGGCCCGTCACCGTGTACCCTCGACGCCGGGGGTGATGCACACAAAAACGTTACCGTGTACCCTCGACACCGGGGGTGATGCATCGTAGCTCACGTCGAAGGAGACCCGGCCGGAAGCGCGGTACGCAAGCAGTCTTCCCGGTGCAGACGAACAATTTTTCGGATCAAAAATCATAACTTTAACTCGGACAGGAATCTTTGGCAATTTTTTGGATCCATTCGGAGCCTCCGAGTGGTTTGGTTCGGTCTCACCGAGTGAACGTGACCAAACTTGTGTACTCTTTTATATTCCACACGGTCTCACCGAGTGCACCGGGTGTCCCGTGACAAATTTTCTGACATCCATTCGGTCTGTCCGAAGTAACTCTGCAGTTTCTGCCCCTGACCTTGTTTTGGCTCTACAGGTTGCATACAACCTCGGATTAAGACGATTTTTATATCAAAATCAACCGTTTCGACGAGACGAAGATTTTTTTATGTTGATAACTTTTTCATTTGAGGCCATCTTAATTACGTTTTGTGCCCCAGAGTGCTTTTCGGCCAACGGGAGGCCGACGGGTGCTCTTCGGTCGCCTGGAGGCCGACGGGCCTCTCTTCGGCCCACCGCAGGCCGACGGGCCACTCTTCGGCCCACCGCAAGCCGACGGGGTCATATTTCTGAATTTTTTGCGTTCGGCCCTATAGTTTTCAAATTTGCTATAAAATACGTCATAGTTTCGGAAAAAAATCAGGACAGAGTGTGCTGGGATGGAGGATGCTATGAATTTTCACTTTATAACTGCTAATTAGAAGACTAACCGAGGTGTGCCGATTGATAGACAGCTAGTTATGCATGTGTTGCACGACATTGTATTGGTCGTGGGAGCCATGGAACATGCATGGTGATATGCCAGTTCGCGCTAGACTAAATAAAAATTGTTTTCTTTCTTTCTAAATCAGCTATAGTAAAATTGCCCAATCATCGGAATGGTAATGAGCCTGGTATGAATCGAATCCATGGCACGGCCCAGGTACAATACTGAATTACCTACCACTACCGTTTCAGAGTCCCCATAAGACAAGCCAGCAAGAAGCGACACCGGGGGACGAAGAATGCAGAGATGTAGGCTTGCTCTCTCGGCTTCTTGTTTGTTTTTGACTGTGACGCTGGCTCGTGCAAACGGAATCCAGCGTGGGGCGGCGATGCCTCGCGCGGGTTCTCGCACTACATGATATTCCAGCAGGCATAAAGTTCCTGGGCCGCTGCTGCGACGTTAGCGATCGAAGCAGCTGATCGACCGCTGCCGCGACGTTCGACCACACATGCCAGGCGTAAAGCTCTAGTTCCTGGGCCCTTGTTGCTCCTCTGGCTCGAACTTCGGACTTGCCTTGCAAGGCAGTCAGGGATACAAAGAGGCAGTGTAGTACCTGATTATCCATGGACAATTCCATATGCCTTCTAAGCCTATTAAATTTGAAATCATTATTGTATAGTGACACGGCACATAATGCACCAAATGGCATTGGATATCCCAAAACAGAGAATGAAAATAACAAACAAGGTGGTATTTCTCTTTTACTCGGGTGCTCCTTATAAAGGGCTCGGGTGGCAGGAGCCGATATGAATTCGTTTGTCCTCTGTTTACTCAATTTCTGAGAATCTCTTAGTTGTGATCTTAGTCCTCTGGTAGGTCGGCAACTGTGACAACTTTATCTGTCGTTTGCACTAAAATGAAGCTCTGGGCCGACACAGAAGTTCTTGTAACAAAGTTCATGAAAGAAACACGTATTTTTGGTATCATGGTTAAAGCACCTATCTCCAATGGAATATTTACTCACAAGACACATGATCAAAAAATGCCTGACCATAACAACATGGACATCATCTCCCATACTAAGGTATCTCCAACGCGAACCCCTAAAACGGACATTACATTTGTCTGTGGACGTGTCTGCGGATAGTGACATGAGAGCCGGCCACCCAACCATTACTGCAGACATTTCAAACCGGGTTTAACAAACGGATGATTTTCACGTAAACCAAGTGACTTTCATTTAAAGTGGACCAAACTAATTACATTTTGATATATTTACTAAAGAAAAGCGTCTGGAAGTTAACCTATTCTAAATCTTCGCCGGCGGCCGTGAGCCGTAGAGAGCGTCCGGCCTTCACGTCCTTGTTGTTCCCCTCGATGTCGATGTTCGGCGGTCGTGAGCCCCGGGAAGTGAAGGTGCGGTCGCCAACAAGGAAGAGTGGGACATGAGACACGGACTGGGCCACATGGGACACGAGGCGCCAACGTCTCCGATGCCCTACTCTTCCTTGTCGGAGCCCGCTCCCCAGTTGTCATCGGTGTAGGTGAGGTCATTGATGGACGTGGACAGGCCGGCCAAGTCATAATAACAGTGTCAATGGTGCGCAGCTCCGGCGAAAAGGCCGTGGAGCTGGTAGAGTTCGCGTCCTCGAATGCCTGGGCATCCGAGGCCGTCGAGTGAGCATTGAACGCGACCTCATAGAGTGCATGATGCTCTGCGACGAAGTTCGGGTTCTTTGCGGTCATAACCGCCAGGGACTCCTTGCCCGCAAACTCGTCGTAGATCTGGCCATCCTCCTTCCGGTGAGGCGCAAGGAGGTCGATGTTGTAGCGTGGCCCCTCCCGCGCCTACCGGGATGCCGACACTAGCTGCGGTGCTGCCAATGGCTCCAGCTGCTCCTCCGCCATGACGATGTCCAAGTGTGTCAGCGCCTACTCCATGGTCAAGTCGGTATGGAATGGCACGGGCAAAGGCGTCGGCTCGTCGTCAAAGGTCGCAACCATCATCAGGTCGTCATTGGAGACCTCCAGCGAGCTCGCCGACAGGCCTTCCTCTATCTGTTGCGCACGGCGGGCCTGCCAGTTGGCCGCGAGAGACTGATTGTTCTTTTCTCTCTTCATATAACCTGCAACTGGTTCACCATGGTTTCGGGAAACTTCTATAACCTTCCATCGGTTTTGGGAAGGTTACAGAAGGTATCTTCATCTTCTTTTCTCTCATTGTTTTCTGTTTCTACTTTTAATTCATGAATGTTTTTGAAATTTATGAACACTTCTTCGAATTCGTGATTTTTTTTGTAATAGATAACAATTTTAAGCAAATGGACATTTTAAAATTTCATGAATGTTTTTTGAAATCTTAAATACTTTTTGAATTCACCAACATTTAAAAAAAATCATGAACATTTAAAAAAAATGGAAAATTCATAGTTGGAAACATTTTTTTTAAAATTGATTACCATTTTCTAATTCACGAACATTTTCAAATCCATTAACTTCTCAAAAAATTGTGGTCATTTTTCAAATTCCCAAACATTTTTTGTATTAATGAATATTTTTAAAATAGGTGAACCTGCTTCAAATTCAAGAAAAAAAATCAAATTTGCAATTTTTCGTTAATTTATAAATATTTTTTTAAGTTCATTTACATTTTTTTTAAATTCATAAAGATTTTTCAAATTTGTGAACTCTTTACGTAATCATGAATATTTTTGAAACTCAGGACATTTCTCAAATTCCTAAATATTTTTTTAATTCGTTAAGTTTTTTTTACATTCCTAACACTTCTTAAATATGCAAATAATTTTGGGACTGACAAACATTTTTTCTATATTCGTGAATATTTTTTGAATTCACGAATATATTCTAAAATTTATGAATTTGTTTTCCAAATTCATGTTTTTATTAAAATAAAAACGTCTGAAAAAATGAATTACTTTTGTTAAAAAAATGCGCTCGTGATTGGCGGCACACACATTTGTTTTCTTTTTGAGCCGAAGTGATGCTCCACATAGCGATTGATTTATTTCTTTTCCGTGGCTGGCGATCGGAAGCAGTTGGGCTGCCCACCTGACGCTCACGTGGGCGAGCATGTGCTAATGGACGCGCGCGGTACATACAGCGCTTGGCTTCCTTCTTGGAAAGAACAAAAAAGCAGCGCCTGCCTTGATTGCACGTGGGAGCGATTAAACTACCGATGATGTCAGAACTTCCAGGAGGCAGTCGTGATACATGATTATTCATTGACAATTCCCTATGCCTTCTGAGCCTATTAAATTTAAATCATTATTATTGTACAGAGACACGGCACATAAAATGCATCAAATGGCATAGCATAATCCAAAGCAGAGAATGAAAATGACAAATAAGGTGGTATTTCTTATCTTTTACTCGGGTGCTCCTTATAAAGGGCTTGGCTGGTAGGAGCCGATATGAATTATTTTGTCCTCTGTTTAGTCGGTTTCTGTGAATCTCTTAGTCCTCTAGTAGGTCGGCAACTGTGAGAACTTTATCCGTCCTTTGCATCAAAATGATGCTCTGGGCCGATACAAAAGTTCTTGTAACAAAGTTCATGAAAGAAAAACGTATTTTTGGTATCATGTTGGAACATGGTTGAAGCACCTATCTCCAATGATTGATTTGTTCACAAGGAACATGTTCAAACATTACTGACCATAACATGGAGAACATCTCCCATACTAAGGCATCTCCAACGCAAACCCCTAAAACGGACACTAAGAGCGTGTCTGCTGATACGAAGCGGACACCCAACCATTACTGCATATATTTCAAACCAGATTTTTAACAAACCGGATGATTTTCATGTAAATTAAACGATTTTCACTTAAACCAAAGGAAACTCATTTTCATTTAGAACCAATTGGCCGCCTTTGATTGGTTGTTCTTTTTTCGGTTCCTGTATTCTTCAATTGGTTCACCATGTTTTTGGGAAACATCTAGAACCTTCCATCGGTTTTGGGAAGGTTACAAACCGTTTCTTCTTCTTCTTTTTTTTCTCATTGTTTCATGTGTTCTTCTTTTAATTCAATAACACATTTTCAAATTTATAAAGAGTTTTTTTAATTCGTGATTGTTTTTTAGTACAGAACAATTTTAAGCCGATGAACATTTTCAAATTTCACGAACGTATTTTGAAATCTTAACTATTTATTAAATGCATGGACATTTTAAAGAAGTCGTGAATTCTTTTCTAAACAAAATGGAAAATTCATAGTTGGCTACATTTATTTTCAAATCCATCAGCGTTTTCTAATTCATGAACATTTTTCAAATGCATGAACTTTTAGAAAAACTGTGGTCACGTTTCAAATTCGTGAACATTTTTTGTATTCATTAATATTTTTAAAATATATGAACCTTTTTCAAATTCACTAAAAAATACAAATTTGTAATGTTTTTGGTAAATTCTATTGAAATCGTTTATGTTCATTGACATTTTTCAAAATTCACAAAATGTTTAAATTTGTGAACTTTTTACATAGGCATTAATATTTTTAAAACTAAGGACATTTCTCAACCTGGATATTTTTTGAATTCGTTAAGTTTTTCTAAATTTCTCAACACTTTTTAAATTTGCGAACATTTTTCGGATTGACAAACATTTTTTCCATATTCGTAAATATTTTTTGAAATCATGAATATTCTTTAAAATTTATGAATTTGTTTTCCAAATTCATTTTTTATTAAAATAAAACCGCCCAAAAAATGAATTGTTTTTGTTATAAAAATGCGCTCGCTAGCTTGGAGGCACACAGATTTGTTTTCTTTTTGAGCCAAAGCGATGCTCGTACATAGCGATTGAATTTGTTTTTTCCGTGGCTGGCGATCGGAAGCAGTTGGGTTGCCCACCTAAAGCTTACGTGGGCCGCGGTATATAGCAGCGCTTGGCTTCCTTCTCAAAAGAAAAAAACTTGTCTTGGTTGCACGTGGGAGCGATTAAAACTACCTATGACTATTGTACCATTTCACAAAAGTAATTTGAAGTGTTTGTGGTCACGTCGTTGTCTAATTAAATTTTAGTTTTACTCCTGTGAGACACGCTCTCCCTGTGTTGTCCCTATCAATCTATCAACCGCTGTCTCACATGCGATTTGGGCTTACTAAATGTATTGCCAAATCTCCATCTTTGCTCAAATCCCAAAGCCGCTCATGTTGCCGCTCCTGAACCGATAACCGAGGATGCCACTTTTTGTTTCTGCTATTCATTTTCATCATTGTTGCGGATGATGAACAAGCTTAGCCAACCGCTATTCCATCCTAGCAAAGCAACATAGAATCTGATAACTCGCTCCCTTGAGTTACGTGAGAGCATGCCATATAGGATGTCTGGACATGAGTGGACGAGGGATGGTAGAGCCTTGAAGCAGTGGAGTAGAATGAAGAAGAACAGCACTGCAGGCTGTAATTTTGGCTATCCTTCTGTAGATCCCAATGCCTCCAATACCTATGCCTATCAAAAATCTCTATTGTGCAAAGATGTAACAAATAATACACGGAATGATTGATAATTCCAAAGCATGGAAGTGTAAATATGAAATAAGCTATTCATCTTCTGATTGGCAAACCCTCGCTCTTTATAGATCACGTGAATGGTAGCTAGTGACATAAATATTGTACTTGGTGGGCCAGTAGCAAAAGATCTATTGTTTGAGGAAAAATAATCCATTTGTTATATATCCCGCACACAGTTCACTCACTCTCCGTCAATTTTTCAGGCTAAGACAGGGTTGTGTCGCCATGCTTAGGCCTTGGCCATCACGGAGCAAGGTGAGTGATATGGGTTGTTGCTATTTGAATTATTTTTTTTACATTCTTTTTATCCTTTTACATTTTACTTTTTCCAATTTATATTCCCATATTTTTTTGTACTTTTGTAATATAAGGCGAACTTTTTTCCCTTTTGTCTTGGCGGGGGAGGTCAAATTTTTCCCAATATATGGTGAATTGTTTTTGGTGTATATGATGAAATTTTTACTAATATATGATGAATATTTTTGTTGTATATATTGAATAAGATTTAATATATGATAATTTTTTAATTATACGATGAGCAATTTTTTAAAACACACTGAATCCTTCTTTAATTTACGGTAAACTTTTTCCAGGTGAACATTTTTCTATTATACACTGAACTTTTTTTCACACACATATTGAACACTTTGCAAACAATTTTCAAATAATAAAAAATATGCTTTTCAAAAGATGTTCAATATCTCAAAAAATATTCATATTTTTAGAAAATGTTCAAAAAGAACCAACCAAAAATCCAGTTTGGTACAATGCATCATTTACCACAGTGTTTGCTTTCCTATAGCGTCATGGTCTTAACAGTGTCAGGTCGCTCTAGTGCGTTCATTGCTACAGTGCTTCCATGCATCCCAAGTGGCCTCGCCTGTTCGAGTCGCCCCTATGCGAAGATGAGGATGTTTGCCATCCTCCGGCACAGGGGAGCGGTCGACTATGCCTGCCCATTTGTGCACTGCAGTGGCCGGTTTGTCATTTATTTTCGTTATGTTTTTCACAAAACGTGACTTCTTTAATGTGAAGAGATTTTTTAAATTTACGAAGTATTTTGTGAAAAGTGAAAAAAATAGAAATGCAAAACTTTATTAATATTAATATATTTAAACAGATTTATTCAAACTGGATCATTTTCTGAAAACAAAAACATTTTTATAAATTTGTGAATATTTTTAAATAGCATAAATATTATCAATTTGTGATCATATTAGAAAGCAGGGACTTTTTTCAAATTCTGAACAATTATTAGTAAGAAAACATTTTTTTATCAGCTTACAAACATTTTTTTGAAATTAAAATGAATTTTGGAACAAAATTTAAAATGAAGGGATTTTATTAAATCCCAAACAACATTTGAGAACAATTATTTTTTAAAGTCCTGAAGATTTTTCAAAATGCATACATTTTTGGATCTGAACAAATTTTGAAATGGAAAAAGGTTTTGAAATTCAAAACAAATATTTAAAATATAAACATTGTTTTTGACATCCCAACATTTTTTGAACAAATCCAAATAGTATTTGAAATTTCCAAACATATTTAATTACAAATTTTTTTTTGAAAATGAAACAAATAAACAAAAACAACGAATTTCTTTAAGAGACGGAAGGAAAAAGAAGAAAAACTAAACTAAACCTTCTAGAAGGTTTCCTGTACTGGAACCAACGTCCAACTCTACTAGTATTAAATGGACCGATCCAGTTTGGTCGCCATAGTGTGACGCACTGACTACTTGACGCCGTAAGAAATATATTTCGCTTACAAAAGACTAGCTTATTTCTCATTGAAGGTTTCACATGCTTTCTACTGTAATGGATAGGACCATTTCTGCGTGCTCGCTCGCTCGGCCGCATTCGGGGCGCCCTCGCTGCGTTTTGCTTTTGCTATTTCTCTTTTTTGTTCTTTTTCGTTTTTCTTCCTGTCTTTTTTCTCTTCACGGTTTTGTTTTATTTTTTATTTTCCCATTGTTTTTTCATCATTTAATTTGTTTTATTCCGCTTTTGACTGGTTTTTCTTTATTCGGTTTTCTGTTTTTTCTTTCTCTGTTTTTATTATTTTTTTCAATTCTATTCAATTTTCTTCAGTTTTTTGTTTCTTTCTTAGTTTTCATCAGTTTTCCCTGTTTTTCTTTGGTTTTGTTTTGTTTTCGTTTCCTCATGGGTTTTCTTCGGGTTTTTCGTTTCTGTTGTCTTTTTTACCTTTCGTTTCTTTGGCTTTCACCACTTTTCTTCTTCTTTTTTCTTCAACTCATGTCTATATTTTCATGCACAATTTCACATTTACATATGCAGCAGCAATATTTCTTTATAGATGTTTAACATTTTAAAACTAATTTATTAATATTTCTAGAAAATTATGTTTGAGAGTACTCTTTACATTTACATCGTTGGGCTGGCCCAGGCATCCGCGGATTTGAAAAATGTACATCAACTTTGAACGGAATGTTCATGAATTTGAATTTTTTAGATTTAAAAAACACTAACAAAGGTGCAAAGAAAAGTTCGAGCAATTGAAAAGGATTCACAAATATGAGAACAAGTTCACGAATTTGATTTTTTGTTTATTTATTTGAAAAACAGAATAAGAAAGGAAATGCAAAAACAAATGGGTAAAAAGAGAAGGAAAAAAAATCAAAGAACAAAACAAAACAAACCCGGTTTAAAAAAAGAAAAGGAACTGGCTTGATAGTTCGCAAAGTTATATTTGCCATAAAAGAAGCAAAAAGAAAGCAAGTGGGCACAACAAGTACTATGTCCCAGTTGGTTACCAGAACTTGAACTAAACCTTCAGGGTTGTAGTTTTAATCTCCCATGGTTCACACTTTTTGAAGATTAAAAGAAACTGAAAAAAAAGTTGAGGGCACCAAATAGGTTTTGGGTATGCCACATACGCCATGTAAGGACGTTACGTACACATGGCGCGTATCGGCGCGCTCGGTGCGGGCAACCTATTGTAAAAAAAACCTCCTACCCTTTATTATGCAGAGGTATAATGAGATCTCATCCTTGATGTGTTTAGAGATTGTACCAAAGATACTTTGATTAGCCCTTAACTTTCTCTTCGTCGGAATGCACATTTTGTCTATTTCTCCAAACTGGGACTAGGAACCTAGGACAGAGTGTGCTGAGATGGAAGGTGCTATGGATTTTCATGGATTATATTTTTTAGCAATTTTTCAAAAAAATCACTAAAAATTTGGCAAAAAAAGAAAATCAAGAAATTGAAAAAGATTCAATTCATGAATTTATTTATTTATTTATTTTTAAATTTCACACATTTGAAAACAACCAAAAAAGAAAAAAAGGAAACGAAAAAACCCAGAATAAAACAGGACAAAACCCGGTTTAAAAGAACACAAGAAAAACTGGCTTGAAAGTTCTCGAAGTTATATTTGCCATAAATGAAGCGAAAAGGAAAGCAAGTGGGCACAACAAGTAACATTTTCCGGTTGGTTTTCGCACACACACAAAACATGTCCCCGTTGGTTACTTGAACTTGAAGTAAACCATGAGGGTTGGAGTTCGCATCTCCTGCGGCTCACACTTCTTATAGATTAAAAGGAAAGAGAAAAAAGTTGAGGGCGCCAAATAGGGTTTCGGTACGCCATGTATAGGCGGTACATATACAGGCCGTGTATCGAATGAAAAGATCTCCTCCGTTGATATGTTTAGGAGTTGTACCAAAGTAGAAGTGTACTTTTCTTAGCCCTGAACTTGATCTTTTTCTTCGTTGGAATGCACATTCTGCCTATTTGTCCAATGACTAGGAATCTAGGACAGAGTGTGCTGGAATGGAGGATGTAGTGAATTTTGACTTTGTAACTGCTGATTAGAAGACTAACCGAGGTGTGCCGATTGACAAACAGCTAATTTAGCATGTGTTGCACGAGACTGTTGGTTTTGGGAGCCATGGATAATGCATGGTGATAGCCCAGTTTGCGTTAGACTAAAATAACAAATTGTTTTTTTTTCTTTCTAAGCCAGCTACAGTAAAAGTATCGAATAATCGGAATGCTAATGAACCTGGTATGAATCCAATCGATGGCTCGGCCCCAGGTACAATACTGAATTACCAACCACGGTCGTTTCAGACTCCCCATAGGACAAGACAGCTAGAAGCGACACCAGGGGATGAATAATGCATGCTCTCTCTGTAGGAGATATGCCCTAGAGACAATAATAAATGTTATTGATTATCTCCCTGTTCATAATTAGGTTTATGTTCCATGCTATAACTGTTATGGTTCTCGAGTCTGCAATAACCACGAGGCTCGGAGGAAGACTCATATGCACGTGTGGGATAATAAACGGTAAAATGTATTCCTAGTCAAGCCTCTAGGACTGGCTCAAGTATTGCATGATGATCCTGTTTTCCTGATCATGGGCATGGCTATGCTGGCAATTTTGAGGGCACAATGTTAGAAGTACATTTGTGTTGAATCGACCCGAATTGATGTTATGCTATGAGATACATTTGTCATAAGTTAATGGTTAATAACACAGAGATGGTTAACGTTTGCATGATTCCTTAGACCATGAGAGTATCGAGTTTCTTCATGCTTGCTTCATGAACTTTGAGTTTTTTTAAACGTCATCCGTAAATGGGTGGCTATTACGGCGGCTTACGGGTTCATGGAAAAGTGTGTCAAGTAACTTGATAGCTCAAGATTGGGATTTGCTCCTCCGACGATGGAGAGATATCTCTGGGCCCTCTCGGTGTTACGGTATCCATCATCGTCTGGCCAGACACTTTGTGATTTGATCACGGGGATGCCGGAACACGGGAACGAGAAAAGAGAACAATACCGGTAACGAGGTAACTGGCATAGTGGACAAGTTGTTGATCCACGGGGATGCCTACATGTCTCACCTCGGGTATTTGTAACATATCGCGAAGCAACAGGAATAGCACACGGCAACTGGAGGTTCGCTCGAATATTCATTCGTGTGGGTATAGGGGTTAATATGGGTGTCCACGGCTCCGATGTTGATCATTGATCGGAAGGGGTTCCGGGTCATGTCTATACTTCACCGAACCTATAGGGTCACACGCTTAAGGGTCATCTATCTGCTGAATACTAGACAGGGAGTCTGAGAGAAAATCACCGAAAAAGTTTCGGACACCGGAAAAATTTCGGACAGCGGAAAAGTTCCGCAGAGAGAACACCGGAACAGTTTCGGTAAAACTGAAAAGTTGTTTCAGGGGATACCATTAAGTCAAATTGGTTTCGGCACATGCCTGATAATTCTTGGAGGGTGCCAGAATCATTCTGGAAACTTCTGGGAATTTTCCGGAAGAAAAACCGGAAATGTTTCGGAGCTGCCGGAACCGCTTCGGATGCTTTTCGCAGATGAAAATCACTAATCCGGAATTGTTCCGGATGGCATTGAAAATTATTTTGGTGGGTACTGGAAATGTTCTAAGCCCACATAAATATTTTCAGCTCGACCGGACACTGAAAAATGTCGTCGTGAATAGTGAAAGTGCTTTTTGGGAGAAAATCTCTCGTGAATAGTGGAAACACTATTATGAATAGTGGAAAACACTATTGGGAGAAAATATCTCATGACTAGTGAAAACACTATTACGGAATAGTGGAAAACACTATTATGAATAGTGGGAAACACTATTTATGAATAGTGGAATCACTATTATGAATAGTGAAAATATCTGAGGGCATTTTGGTATTTTTACCATAGTCTCTCACCCTATAAATAGGGGGTGAGGAGGCAGCCCAAAACTTCACTCTAACTCTCATACAAATGCCATGCATGATCTGGCTCTCTCTCTCCCTCCCAGCGAACTAGTTTCGTAGAGCCGAAAGGCTGTCTGGGTTCCGGCAGGAACTAGTTCTGGACGGCGAAGCCCTGCCGGATAGATGACACCGTATGTGTGCAACTCTGTAGAGAGATCGTAGTTTCGGTCTTAGTTCGAGGGTGCCTCCTGAAGAGCTGTCCGTGTGACCGTCCGAGTTTTGGAGGTCCTCCCGAAGGGCTGTCCGAGTGACAGTCCGAGTTTCGGAGGTCCTCCCGAAGGGCTGTCCGCGACACCGTCCGGGGGACTGTCTGACGGCCTCCCGGAGGGCTGTCCGTGGGGCGGATGAGGGTATACATCCTCGCGGTTGGGAGGTTGTAAAATCCTAGCTGCGAGGATCTGCACTGCCGATCGTCATCGACTCTACTTCCGCTGCGCTACGAGTCGGTAACGAAAATGATCAAACCTTGTATGCAGTCTCCATAGTGATCCTGGGCTGGTGCGTAGGTCGAATTTTTTTTGTTTTCTGCTGCGTTACCCTACACTCTCGACTTCTTGCTTGATGCCGTTGCTTGTTTGTTTTTTACGGTGACGTTGGTTCATGCAAACGGAATCCAGCGTGGGGCGGCGATGCCTCACCCGGGTTCTCGCACTACACGATATTCCAGCAGGCAGGTGGCGATCGAAGTAGCTGATCGACAGCCGTCTTCACGTTTGTCAATACATGCCGAGCGAAAAGCTCCGGCTCCTTGGCCCTTCCTGCTCCTCTGGCTCGAACTTCGGACGTGCCTTGCAAGGCAGTTAGGGCTACAAAGAGGCAGCGTAGTACCTGATTATCCATGGACTATTCCCTATGCCTTCTAAGCCTATTAAATTGAAAATCATTACTGTATAGAGACATGGCACATAAAATGCAGAAAATGGCATTGGATAATCCAAAATAGAGAATGAAAATGACAAATAAGGTGGTATGTCTTATCTTTTACTCGGGTGCTCCTTATAAAGGGCTCGGGTGGTGGGAGCCGATATGAATTCGTTTGTCCTCTGTTTAGTCGATTACTGAGAATCTCTTAGTTGTGATATTGGTCCTCTGGTAGGTCGGCAGTTGTGACAACTTTATCCATCCTTTGCACTAAAATGATGCCCTTGGCCGACACAAAAGTTCTTGTAACAAAGTTCATGAAAGAAGCACGTATTTTTGGTATCATGTTTGAACATGATTGAAGCACCTATCTCCAATGGAAGATTTGTAGGAGATATGCCCTAGAGGCAATAATAAATGTTATTGATTATCTCCCTGTTCATAATTATGTTTATGTTCCATGCTATAACTGCTATGGTTCTCGAGTCTACAATAACCACGAGGCTCGAAGGAAGACTCATATGCACGTGTGCAATAATAAACGGTAAAATGTATTCCTAGTCTGGCCTCTAAGACTGGCTCAAGTATTGCATGATGATCCTGTTTTCCTGATCATGGGCATGGCTATGCCGGCAATTTTGAGGGCACAATGTTAGAAGAACATTTGTGTTGAATCGACCCGAATTGATGTTATGCTATGAGATACATTCGTCACAAGTTAATGGTTAATAACACAGAGATGGTTAACGTTTGCATGATTCCTTAGACCATGAGAGTATCGAGTTTCTTCATGCTTGCTTCATGAACTTTGGGGTTTGTTAAACGGCATCTGTAAATGGGTGGCTATTACGGCGGCTTACAGGTTCATGGAAAAGTATGTCAAGTAACTTGATAGCTCAAGATTGGGATTTGCTCCTCCGATGATGGAGAGATATCTCTGGGCCCTCTCGGTGTTACGGTATCCATCATCGTCTGGCCAGACACTTTGTGATTTGATCACGGGGATGCCGGAACACGGGAACGAGAAAAGAGAACAATACCGGTAACGAGGTAACTAGCATAGTGGACAAGGTGTTGATCCACGGGGATGCCAACATGTCTCACCTCGGGTATTTGTAACATATCGCGAAGCAACAAGAATAGCACACGGCAACTGGAGGTTCACTCGAATATTCATTCGTGTGGGTATAGGGGTCAATATGGGTGTCCACGGCTCCGATGTTGATCATTGATCGGAAGGGGTTCCGGGTCATGTCTATACTTCACCGAACCTATAGGGTCACACACTTAAGGGTCATCTATCTGCTGAATACTAGACAGGGAGTCGGAGAGAAAGTTTCCGAAAAAAGTTTTCGGAGACAGCCGAAAAGTTCCGGAGAGAGAGAACACCGGAATAGTTTCGGTAAAACCGAAAAGTTGTTTCGGAGTACACCATAAAGTCAAATTGGTTTCGGCACATGCCTGATAATTCTTGGAGGGTGCCAGAATCGTTTTGGAAACTTTCTGGAATTTTCCGGGATGAAAACCGGAAATGTTCCGGAGCTGCCGGAACCGCTTCAGATGTTTTTCGCAGATGAAAATCACTAAACCGGAATTGTTTCGGAGCGCGTTGAAAATTATTTTAGTGGGTACTGGAAATGTTCTAAGCCCACATAAATATTTTCAGTTCGAACAGACGCTGAAAAATGTCGTCGTGAATAGTGAAAGTGCTTTTTGGGTGGCTTCTTGGAGAAGCCACCTTGAGGGCCCTTTGGTATTTTCCCACTTGGCTTCTTGGAGAAGCCACCCTTGGGCTTGGCCTATAAATAGGGGTGGAGTGGGCTGCCTAAAGACTCACTCTTTCTCACATACACATGCCATCTGATGTTATCTGGCTTCTCTCTCCCTCCCAGCGAAATAGTTTCGTAGAGCCCAGAGGCTGTCTGGGTTCCGGCAGGAACTAGTTCTGGACGGCGAAGCCCTGCCGGATAGATGACACCGTATGTGTGCAACTCTGTAGAGAGATCGTTGTTTCGGTCTTAGTTCGAGAGTGCCTCCCGAACGGCTGTCCGAGTGACCGTCCGAAATTCTGAGGTCCTCCCGAAGGGCTGTCCGAGGATCCGTCCGGTGGGACTATCCGAGGTACTGTTCTGAGGTCCTCCCGAAGGGCTGTCCGAGGATCCGTCCAGTGGGACTATCCGAGGGACTGTTCTGAGGTCCTCCCGAAGGGCTGTCCGAGGATCAGTCCGATGGGACTATCCGAGGGACTGTTCTGAGGTCCTCCCGAAGGGCTGTCCGAGGATCCGTCCGGTGGGACTATCCGAGGGACTGTCCTGAGGCCTCCCGAAGGGCTGCCCGGAGATCCGTCCGGGGAGCAGGCGAGGGAGTACATCCTCGCGGTTGGGAGGTTGTAAATCCTAGCTGCGGGGATCTGCACCGCCGATCATCACCGACTCTACTTCCGCTGCGCTACGAGTCGGTAACGAAAAAGATCAAACCTTGTATGCAGTCTCCATAGTGGTCCTGGGCTGGTGCGTAGGTCGGAAATTTTTGTTTTCTGCCGCGTTACCCTACAGTGGCATCAAGAGCCGTGCTATGCGTAGATGCAGGTTGCGATCTAGAATACATAGAGATGTATGGGTGTTGCACAATATAATTAGGTAGTAGATGAGATCTATTGCTGAAAATTATTTGTGCGGGTAGCAGATGAAATATGTTACCCGATGTTCTTGTTGCTTCCCCTGAATTTGCGTAGTCCTGATCTTGACGGCATGGTGGAATCTCACAAAGTTCTGGCAATCCGCGATCATTTCATGCTGCTCCTGAGTATGCTGATTGACAGATCAACGAAGTGCTAACAGTTCTTTGGGTTCCACCATAGTTAAAGAAAGATGGATGTTTCGCAGACGAAAGGGCAATGCAGATATGATCTGCACGGGGGTCACGCGTATGACGAAGTTTAGTATGGGGCTCGAGATTTTATTATCTTGTGTTTCATACACCCTGGAAAGTTAATCTAGCAACTTGAATTATCATACTTGATGATGGACGTTGGTAGCTTCGGTTTGTTTCGAAACCTTAGAAGCCACGAAAAATTAAATTTTGCATGAACCGATTAGAGGCGTCTAACTT
Organism: Elymus sibiricus; assembly: GCA_039707655.1. NCBI lineage: Eukaryota > Viridiplantae > Streptophyta > Magnoliopsida > Poales > Poaceae > Elymus > Elymus sibiricus. The sequence continues at coordinate 90,677,972 of CM077669.1, forward strand.
GGTTTTGCAGGATGGTTTGCATGTGCATATGATGTGGTATAGCAGTGCTCATAATAATTTGATTATGTATGAGATGACTATATGATGTAATTTGATTAACATGACCTGCGTGTCATGATTCGGCATGATGGCTGGAGCCATATGATTGCACTTTAATGACCTGCGTGTCAACCTTATGTAATGCACTTATTTTATTAGCTATAGAGATAGCAATATTATCTAGTGCATCGACAAGGTGGTGGCAATCTTCGCGAAGGTGAACACCGACGCGAATGCCGAAGACGAAGAAATGAAAGACTTCTCCGTCAGAAAGGGCTATACCATATCATGCTATTATGAATTGCCTGAGATGTTTATCCCTTATGATGCACCCTTCTTGATTGCGCGGTAGTCGCTTTTATTAGGGTGATCTCTCACAAAAAAATATCAAGTAGTTAGTGTTCTCCCAAGTGTAGCACCGTCACGGCACCTAACTTTTTGGGGTGCGCCATGTCCACATGGGTACGAACGATTAGAGAAGTGTGAGGCGGGTGAGGTCAGACCTCGCAGCGAGATCACTTGGTTGTCTTGACGTTCTGGCTTGATCGTCCTGAGCTCGGAACACGCCCATCGAAAGATGAACAGGAGTCACATAGAGATGTGATCGGCATGTTTGCCCACCAATTGAAATTCTCATCATCAGTGATGTCCACATCAATGGCGTTGAATTGAAATGTGGATCTTGAATCACTCACAATCAATTATGAGAGATATTGATTTGAGTGGGAGCGCACTGTAGAATTAATTCTTTTAATTCTCGGTGCAATTAATTTTGAACACTGTCTAAGTGTGATTTGCATAATAGTTGTAGAATAATGGCTCGCGTTTCCACCTTCCCTATTAAAATTGAATAGTTGTTAAATATCTGGTTAAAACTTTACGGTTGGTAACGTAATATGAGGATTGTCCTCAAGAGTGCCGAGAAGGACTTTGTCCTATCGCATGCTTTCGGTATTCTCCCGCTAATGCTATGGATCATGTGACTCTCGTCCTTCGATCCAAAAGCTAGAATTCCTTTTCATTCAAAGTGCAATATGTTTGCTTCCATGAGACCCGAACTTCGAAAGTTTGGATACTTATGTGATATTCATGGAATCTGAAAATCATTTTCAGAGACAGACAAAGGCTAAAAGATATGAGATATCCAAAGCAATGTTTGTTTGCAAACTATTAGTAAAGGAGTTTACTATGCATTAGACTGATAAGAGAGGGATCCAGGAGAACGCCTGTCATATGATGAAAGGTGAATAAAACAACAACTTAAAGAGAAAGGAAGTGTCCGAAGGGTGTTAGTAAGACTTTCACGCCTAGGAAGTCTGGGGCTAACGCCACTCTTAAGTTGGATGCTTCTTCTGAGAGTAGGAGAAATACTGAAAGTTAAACTGTTAGAAGTATAATGGCAAAAGGAAAGAAGACTGGAATATCCAGCTCATGTATGAATGTCACACAAGTTTTTGATGTATAGAAGGCTGGTCAAAGATATAGTTCTTGGGAATTATGGTTAAACTTGTTAATCACTAATTCTTGGGTATTGTGAGTTAATCACAAAGATACCCGCTCGATTGCATTCTGTTGCAACTCGATGTAAGAACTACTATGGCCTGAAAGACTAGCCAGGAATGAGGTTAGATACACGCAGGGAACATAGTAAATGTTACTATGCCTTCCATAGGTGTATTCCCTATGTATTTACTTTCATAATTCATTTTAGAGTTTCACACTCTAGCCCTTTGCATAAGGTATCTTGCAAGAAGGTTGTTCATAAGAGAACTTTTGATGTTCGGTGTTATGAATAACATAAGGGCCATCATTATGAATGAGACGTATGTTATGAATATTGATAATAATACATAACCTCTGTGTTTACTTTCATAATTCATTTTAGAGTTTCATACACTCTAGCCCATTGCACAATGTTTGTTGCAAAAGAGTTGTTCATAAAAACAACAATTGTTGTTCAGTATTATGAATAACATGAAGGGACATGCTTCCATCCTAGATGGGATGTATGTTATGAATATTGATGGAAATATGATACATCCATAACACTGATGCTAAATGTCGCAAGACTAAAAGAATACCACACAAGTGTGGCACTGCATTTGGTCACATTGGAGAAACCCGCATGGAAAATTCCATTATGATGGATTTTGAAGTCGTTTGATTTTGAATCATCTGACACTTGCAACTTTCCTCTGAAAAGTGAAGTGACTGAAATACCGTTCACAGGCCATAAGGAACGAGCAAAGAACATATTGGTGATCATACATTATGATGTGTGTAGTCCAATAAATGTTGTTGCAAGTAGTGGATTTATCTATCTTCAGAAATGACTCAAGTAGATATATGGATATTTACTTGTTGAGATGTAAGTCTGGATCTTTTGAATTCATTCATAAGGTTTTCAAAAATGAAGTAAAAGTTGTTGTAACAAGAAAATTATGTTTCTACAATTCGATTGCAGAAAGGAATATTTGAGTTACAAGTTTAGCGAATGTCTGATGAGTTGTGAAAGGGGTTTCATAACTTGCACCTCCCGGAACACCACTGCAAGTGGAGAGTCCGTGTAGATGTAATCGAACCATTCATGACATGGTAAGATCAAAGATGACATAAATAAATTTGCCATTACCCCTTTTAAGGAGTGATGCTTTAGAGACTGCGGCTTTTACATTGAAAAGAGATCCATCAGGTCTGTTGAAATGACGCCATGGTATGGTACGCCCAACCATGTTATATCTTTTCTTAACATTTGGAATATGGGGCTTGTGTAAAAGGTTACAAACCTATTCCAAATCAGACAAGTGCTATTTTGTAGGTTATCCCAAGTCATTGGGTATTCTCCCACCACTATACCGAGGCAAACGATTTTGCCACAAAACGGTATGCTTTTAAAGAGAATAGTTCTTACAAAAGGTGATTGGGAGGACAGTGCAACTCGACGAGATAACCAGTATCTTCGTCATCAGGTCAAAGGAAAGGAACCTTGGAAGTGATTCCGGAGTTTCCTACTGCGACTGATACGGAAGCCTCTACATGAGATGTATGGACTTCGGTCGAACTTGCAGCTGAACCGCGTAGGAAAAACTCGTGCAAACCTCTCAGGTGCGCATACGAGATATTGTTGTTAGACAACAGTATACCTACGATACACAAGGAAGCGTTGATGGGCCCTGACTCCGGAATTGGCTAAATGCCAATACAATCCGAGATAGTTTCCATATAAGTGATTCGAGATTAAAATCTTGATACACCTTTCGGAAGACTTAGAGTCTAACGAATATTTATGGAACTAAAAACTGATACGGATAAAATGTTTTATCCATAAAGCTCGACTTGTTGCAATAACAAGTTCAAGGAGTTGACTACGATGAGATTGTCTCACCGTAGCGATGCTTGAAGTCGGTTCGGGTTGAACTAGCAATTAATACATATTTCAATCATGAGATATGAAACATGGATGACAAAAGGATTTCCATCTGATGGAAATGAAACCTAGGACTTGTATGTGATACAGTCCAAAGTAATTTGTCGATCCAGAGGATGCTAGTAAGTATGCAAACTTCAGAGTTCCAGCGATGGACAGAAGAGAGCAAAGTGGAGTTGGAATCTTCGTTTTTGTTGGAATGGTCAAAGGGGTTTGACTTCATCAAATGGGTATCAAAGATGCTTGTGATTCAAGAAAGTAAGTGGGAGCATAATAATATTTCTAAAAACCTTGTGTACTTGACACATTGTTAATTGGAAATAAATTTCTTAACATTCTGTCTATTTGTCCAATGATTAGGAATCTAGGACAGAGTGCGCTGGAATGGAGGATGTAGTGAATTTTGACTTTGTAACTGCTGATTAGAAGACTAACCGAGGTGTGCGATTGACAGACAGCTAGGTTTGCATGTGTTGCACGAGACTGTTGGTTTTGGGAGCCATGGATAATGCATGGTGATAGGTGTTGGGAAACGTTACATGGGAAACAAAAAATTTCCTACGCACACGCAAGATCTATCCATGAGGATGAGCATCTACGAGAGGGAGAGTGGATCTACATACCCTTGTAGATCGCTAAGCGGGAAGCGTTAAGAAACGCGGTTGATGTAGTCGAACGTCTTCGCGATCCAAATCGCTAGCCGTCTCGCGATCCAATCACGATCCGTCCCGATCTAGCGCCGAACGGACGGCACCTCCGCGTTCAGCACACGTACAGCTTGATGACGATCTCCGCCTTCTTGATCCAGCAAGAGGGGGCGAAGAGGTAGATGAGATCTCCAGCAGCACGACGGCGTGGTGGTGGTGGTGGTGGAGTTATCCCGGCAAGGCTTCGCCTAAGCACTACCGGAATCTATTTGATGGAGGAACTAGAGAATAGAGAACTAGCACATGGCCGTGTGTCTTTGGGGGCTCTATTCCTCTAGTATATATAGGAGGGAGGGGGGAGGAGGCAGCCTCCCTAGGGTTTCCCCTAGGGGTCGACTGGATTCATATTAGGAAGGAGTCCTATTCCTTCCTATCTCCACCTTTTTTTCCTCTTGGGCATATGGGCCCTTATGGGGTCGGTTCCCCAGCCCATTAGGGGCTAGTGCGCCACCTCTTGGGCCCATGTGCCCCCCCCCCAGGGTGGGTGGGCCCCACCCGGTGGACCCCCGGAACCCATTCGTCACTCCCGGTACACTACCGGAAATACCCGAAACTTTTCCGGAACCAAAATACCACTTTCCTATATATAAATCTTTACCTCCGGACCATTCCAGAGCTCCTTGTGACGTCCGGGATCTCATCCGGGACTCCGAACAACCTTCGGTCACCAACACATATATCTCAATACTACCGAAACGTCACCGAACGTTAAGTGTGCAGACCCTGCGGGTTCGAGAACTATGTAGACATGACCGAGACACCTCTACGGTCAATAACCAATAGCGGGACCTGGATGCCCATATTGGTTCCTACATATTCTACGAAGATCTTTATCGGTTGAACCTCTATGTCAAGGATTCAGTTAATCCTGTATGTTGTTCCCTTTGTTCTTTGGTATGTTACTTGACCAAGATTCGATCGTCGGTATCTCTATACCTAGTTCAATCTCGTTACCGGCAAGTCTCTTTACTCGTTCCGTAATACAAGATCCCATGGCTAAAACTTTAGTCACTTTGCTTGCAAGGCTTATTGTGATGTTGTATTACCGAGTGGGCCCTGAGATACCTCTCCGTCACACGGAGTAACAAATCCCAGTCTTGATCCATGCCCACACAACAGACACCCTCGGAGATACCTGTAGAGCATCTTTATAGTCACCCGGTTACGTTGCGACGTTTGATACACACAAGGTATTCCTCCGGTGTCAGTGAGTTACATGATCTCATGGTTATAGGAACAGATACTTGACATGCAGAAAACTATAGCAATAAACTGACACGATCATATGCTACGTTCATAGTTTGGGTCTTGTCCATCACATCATTCTCCTAATGATGTGATCCCGTTATCAAATGACATCTCATGTCTATGGCTAGGAAACCTTGACCATCTTTGATCAACGAGCTAGTCTACTAGAGGCATACTAGGGACACAATGTTGTCTATGTATCCACACATGCAATTGAGTTTCCAATCAATACAATTATAGCATGGATAATAAACGATTATCATGAACAAGGAAATATAATAATAACCACTTTATTATTGCCTCTAGGGCATATTTCCAACAGTCTCCCACTTGCACTAGAGTCAATAATCTAGTTCACATCACTATGTGATTTACATTATAATGAATCTAACACCCATACAGTTCTAGTGTTGATCATGTTTAGCCCTTGGAAGAGGTTTAGTCAACGGGTCTGCGACATTCAGATCCGTGTGCACTTTGCAAATATTTATGTCCTCCTCCTAGATGTAATCGCGGATGGAATTGAAGCGTCACTTTATGTGTCTGGTCCTCTTGTTAAACCTTGGTTCCTTGGCCAGAGCAATGGCACCACTGTTGTCACAGAACAGAGTCATTGGGTTTTGCACTGGGCACTACTCCAAGATCTGTCATGAACTCCTTCATCCAGACACCTTCCTTCGCCGCCTCCGAGGCAGCGATGTACTCCGCTTCGCATGTAGAATCAGCTACCACGCTCTGCTTGGAACTGCACCAGCTTACCGCACCCCCATTGAGAATAAATATGTATCCGGTTTGAGACTTAGAGTCATCCGGATCAGTGTCAAAGCTTGCATCGACGTAACCCTTTACGACGAGCTCTTGATCACCTCCATAAACGAGAAACATATCCTTAGTCCTTTTCAGGTACTTAAGGATATTCTTGATCGCCGTCCAGTGTTCCATTCCTGGATCACTTTGAAACCTTCCGGTCATACTTATGGCAAGGCTGACATCGGGTCTTGTGCACAGCATTGCATACATGATAGAGCCTATGGCTGAAGCATAGGGGACGACACTCGTCTTTTCTCTATCTTCTGCAGTCACTGCGCATTGAGTCTTACTCAACTTCACACCTTGCAATACAGGCAAGAACCCCTTCTTGGACTGATCCATTTTGAACTTCTTCAAAACTTTGTCAAGGTATGTGCTCTGTGAAAGTCCTATCAAGCGTCTCGATCTATCTCTATAGATCTTGATGCCTAATATGAAAGCAGCTTCTCCTAGGTCCTTCATTGAAAAACTCTTGTTCAAATATTCCTTCACACTTTCCAACATTTCTATATTGTTTCCAATCAGAAATATGTCATCCACATATAATATTAGAAACGCTATAGAGCTCTCACTCACTTTCTTGTAAATACAAGCTTCTCTGTAAACTTGTATAAACGCGAACGCTTTGATCACTCATCAAAGCGAAGATTCCAACTCCGAGATACTTGCACCAGTCCATAAATGGACCGCGGGAGTTTGCAAACTTTGTCAGCATTCTCTGGATCGACAAAACCTTCTGGTTGCATCATATACAATTCTTCCTTAAGGAAACCATTAAGGAACGCTGTTTTGACATCCATCTGCCAAATTTCATAATCGAAAAAGGCAGCTATTGCTAGCATGATTCTGACGGACTTAAGCATCGCTACGGGTGAGAAGGTATCATCGTAGTCAACTCCTTGAACTTGTGAAAAACCCATTGCCACAAGTCGAGCTTTATAGACGGTGACATTCCTGTCCGCGTCCGTCTTCTTCTTAAAGATCCATTTGTTCTGAATGGCCTTTCGCCCTTCAGGTAATACTTCCAAAGCCCATACTTTGTTTTCATACATGGATCCCATCTCGGATTTCATGTCCTCTAACCATTTCTCGGAATCCGGGCCCATCATCGCTTCTCCATAGCTCGTAGATTCATCGTTGTCCAACAACATGACCTCTAAGACAGGGTTACCGTACCACTCAGGAGCAGTACGTGTCCTTGTCGACCTACGAGGTTCGATAGCAACTTGATCCGAAGCTTCATGATCATCATCATTAACTTCCTCTTCAACCGATGTAGGCTCTACAGAAACATCTTTCTGCGCTGCGCTACTCTCTGGTTGAAGTAAAGGTTCAACAACCTCATCAAGTTCTATTTTCCTCCCACTCAATTCTTTCGAGAGAAACTCTTTCTCAAGAAATGTTCCGTTTTTAGCGACAAACACTTTGCCTTCGGATCTGAGATAGAAGTTATACCCAACTGTCTCTTTTGGGTATCCTATGAAGACGCATTTCTCCGCTTTGGGTTCCAGCTTTTCAGGCTGAAGCTTTTTGACATAAGTATCATATCCCCAAACTTTAAGAAACGACAACTTTGGCTTCTTGCCAAACCACAGTTCATATGGCGTCATCTCAACGGATTTCGATGGTGCCCTATTTAAAGTGAATGCAGCTGTCTCTAATGCATAACCCCAAAATGATAGTGGCAAATCGGCAAGAGACATCGTAGAACGAACCATATCTAATAAGGTTCGATTACGACGTTCGGACACACCATTACGCTGTGGTGTTCCAGGCGGTGTCAATTGTGAAACAATTCCACATTGTCTTAAGTGACTGCCAAACTCATAACTCGGATATTCTCCTCCTCGATCAGATCGTAGGAATTTAATCTTCTTGTTACGATGATTCTCAACTTCACTCTAAAATTGCTTGAACTTTTCAAACGTTTCACACTTGTGTTTCATTAAGTAAATATACCCATATCTACTTAAGTCATCGGTGAAGGTGAGAAAATAACGATATCCACCGCGCGCCTCAATGCTCATCGGACCGCACACATCAGTATGTATGATTTCCAACAAGTCACTTGCCCGTTCCATTGTTCCAGAGAACGGGGTCTTAGTCATCTTGCCCATGAGGCATGGTTCACATGTGTCAAGTGATTCAAAATCAAGTGACTCCAAAAGTCCATCAGCATGGAGCTTCTTTATGCGTTTTACACCAATATGACGTAAGCGGCAGTGCCACAAGAAAGTGGTGCTATCATTATCAACTCTACATCTTTTGGCATCAATGTTATGAACATGTGTATCATCACTATCGAGATTCAATAAGAATAAATCCCTCACAATGGGTGCATGACCATAAAAGATATTACTCATATAAATAGAACAACCATTATTCTCTGATTTAAATGAGTAACTGTCTCGCAATAAACAAGATCTAGATATAATGTTCATGCTTAACGAAGGCACTAAATAACAATTATTCAGGTTCATCACTAATTCCGATGGTAATCGAAGAGCGAGCGTGCCGACGGCGATCACATCAACCTTGGAACCATTTCCCACGCGCATCGTCACTTCGTCCTTTGCCAACCTCCGTCTATTCCGTAGTTCCTGCTTTGGGTTGCAAATGTGAGCAACCGAATCGGTATCAAATACCCAGGCACTACAACGAGAGTTGGTAAGGTACACATCAATAACATGTATATCATATATACCTTGTTTGGTGTTGGCCGCCTTCTTGTCAGCCTGATACTTGGGGCAGTTCCGCTTCCAGTGACCAGTTCCCTTGCAATGAAAGCACTCAGTTTCTGGCTTGGGTACAACCTTGGGTTTCTTCACGGGAGGGGCAACTGCTTTGCCACTCTTCTTGGAGTTACCCTTCTTGCCCTTGCCATTCTTCTTGAAACTAGTGGTTTTATTGAACATCAACACTTGATGCTCCTTCTGAATCTCAGACTCAGCGATTTTTAGCATCGCAAACAGCTCGGCGACTGACTTGTTCATCCCGTGCATGTTATAGTTCAACACGAAGCTCTTGTAGCTGGGTGGCAGTGATTGAAGAACTCTGTCAGTGATCGCCTCTGGCAGAAGGGGCATCCCCAATTCAGCCAGACGGTTGGAATACCTAGACATTCTGAGTATGTGTTCACTGACAGACCCGTTCTCCTCCATCTTGCAAGCATACAACTTATCGGAGGTCTCATACCTCTCGATCCGGGCATTCTTCTCAAAGATAAACTTCAACTCCTGGAACATCTCATATGCTCCATGACGTTCAAAACGTCTTTGAAGTCCCGGTTCTAAGCCATACAACATTGCACATTGAACTATTGAGTAATCATCAGAACGTGTCTGCCAGGCGTTCGTCTGCAGACTCTACTGGAGCGAGTGGTTCACCGAGCGGTGCATCAAGGACATAAGCCTTTTGGGAAGCCGTGAGGATAATCCTCAGATTACGGGCCCAGTCTACAAAGTTACTTCCATCATCTTTCAACTTAGCTTTCTCTAGGAACGCATTGAAATTCAGTGGTGCTACTGCGCGAGCCATTGATCTACAACATAAAGTTTGGAAAGACAACTCAGACTATTGTTCAAGATAATGAGTTTAGTTAATCATATTACTTAGAAACTCCCACTCAAATTGACATCCCTCTGGTCATTCGAGTGTCACATGATCCAAATTCACCAACCCAAGTCCAATCATCACGTGAGATGAGGTGGTTTCAATGGTGAACATCTTCATGTTGATCATATCTACTATATGACTCATGTTCGACCTTTCAGTCTCTTGTGTTCCGAGGCCATGTCTGTACATGCTAGGCTCGTCAAGTTTAACCCGAGTGTTCCGCATGTGCAACACTGACTTGCACCCGTTGTATGTGAACATAGAGTCTATCACACCCGATCATCACGTGGTGTCTCGAAACGACAAACTTTCGCAACGGTGCACACTCAGGGAGAACACAATTTTATCTTGAAATTTTAGTGAGGGGTCACCTTATAATGCTACCATCGTCCTAAGCAAAATAAGATGCATAAAAGGATTAACATCACATGCAAATCATAAGTGACATGATATGACCATGAACTTGTGCTTTTGATCTCCATCTCCAAAGCATGATCTCCATCGTCACCGGCATGACATCATGATCTCCATCAACGTGTCGCCATGAGGTTGTCGCGCCAACTGTTGCTTCTACGACTATTGCTAACTCATAGCGATAAAGTAAAGCAAAAACGGCGAAAATAAATTAAAGACAACCCTATGGCTCCTGCCGGTTACCGTTCTCATCGACATGCAAGTCATGATATTCTATACAAAATATGACCATCTCATACATCACATATATCTCATCATGTAATTGGCCATATCACATCACATAATACCCTGCAAAAACAAGTTAGACGTTCTCTAATTGTTGTTGCATGTTTTACGTGGCTGCTACGAATATCTAGCAAGAATGATTCTTACCTACGCAAAAACCACAACGGTGATACACAAATTGCTATTCAACCTTCTCAAGGACCGCCTTTGTCGAATCCGATCCAACTAAATTAGGAGAGACAGACACCCGCCAGCCATCTTTATGCAACAAAGTCACATGTCAGTTGATGGAACCGGTCTCTCGTAAGCGTACGAGTAATGTTGGTCCGGGCCGCTTCATCCCACAATACCGCTGAATCAAGAAAAAACCAAGGAAGGAAGCAATCTGAGCATCAACGCCTACAAACTCCTTTGTGTTCTACTCGTGATCTCATCTACGCATAGACCTAGCTCATGATGCCACTGTTGGGGAACGTTGCATGGGAAACAAAAAATTTCCTACGCACACGCAAGATCTATCCATGGCGATGAGCATCTACGAGAGGGGTTCGGCTCCTCTGCAGTACAATACTAACTGTACGTGTGCTGTAGCTGCTAGCATCTGCGTCTATTTTAAATCGGATGGCTCTCGTTTCTCTCCCCTTAATTCTAACAATAATAGGAAACAAAATCCCTAATACTCCGGAGGAAAATCATTCACGGTTGTATAATTGCCGCCAAACAAAGCGATCTGACAATTTCTTGGCGCCAAGCTCCTTCCACTGGTCCTGTTCCTCCAGATGGTCCTCCTTGGAGCAAGAATGAGACCAAGGTATGCTAATCTGAACGGGATGTACATGATCTCCCTTTTGCTAATCTAACACTAGCACCAAACAGAATGTGTTGATAATCTCCTTGGCGCCAAGTGTTGGCCGGAATAAGCCGCGGCGACGGGTCGGGCACGTCGGGCGCGTGTATGGGCGCGCGCCGGGCGTGTCGGGCGCGTCGGGTCCGCGGTAGGTCGAGTGTGTGCGTGTGTGTGGAGTGCACGGGGGTGTCCGTGAGCTAGTACACCGTAGGTGTGTTGTGTGTGCGTGTTCTGTTGGCAGGGATCGGGGGAGCGTTGGAGTCGGTCCTGGGCGGGCGCGCACGACCCGGGCATGTACGTGCATGTCGCGGGGGCGTGGATGGCGCGGGCCGGATCGGGCGCTCGGGCGTGGACTGGGACGTGGGTACATGCCCGGCGAGTCCCAGGGTATAAATACCCCCATGCGTTGTAACAGATGTACGGCAGTGGCTCGAGTACGTGCTTGAGGGAATACAGCCGTGGTTGGAACAACGGCGTTCGTGCGCCGTGGAACTATCATCGTGTCCTCTCTGTACTTGTGTTCCTCTCCACCTCCTTCTTCTTCGTTGGTTCGTGCCACGGCAAGTGAGGGAGAGAAGGGAGAGTGCCAGGGCGAGCTAGAGAGACGGAGCTACGGCAACAACACCAAACTCCTCTTGCTCGTCTTCCTTGTTCCTCTCGATCGTCCTCCTTAGCGAGACGAGACCAAGGTACATTGGTGTGTCCGTGTTGTAGATGGTTTCCCTTTTGCCCTACATTTGTCCTGATCGTCCTCCTTGTAGCAAGGACAGGACCAAGGTACACTAAGCTGTAGATGATATACGGGTACCTGTGATGTAGATGCTAACAACAAAGACAAAGACATCAATCTGAAGGTATATGACATATGTTTTGATTGTATTCATATTGGCAGCAACAAAGATCTCATGGACTGAGTTTGCTATCATAGATTAAAAAAGAAAGAACATCAAGTGTAATGCAGAATATGACTAACTCCACCAACGAAGATTCTAACAGGTACCAATAATTTTGTTAAATTCTTATTAGGCCATGTCATCTTATGCTTGTAGGGTAAGCAGGCAAACAAATAAGTTATGTCTAATTTTTACAGGACAAATGTGGTTCCTAGTTGGATGCCTCAGATTGGTATGAAGTTTAATTCCACAAAAGAGGCTTGGAACTTTTGGACATGTTATGGAGGTCGTACTGGTTTTGATGTAAGGGTAAATTATGAAAATAAGAGCAAACTTGATGGAGTAATCACTTCTGCAAGATATGTTTGTTCCAATGAGGGCTACAGAAGAAAAGACAAAAGGGATAATAATACAAAGCGTCCTCGTGCAGAAACAAGGACCGGTTGCAATGTTCGAATGGGAATCACTATTGACCGAGAAGCAGGAAATTATGAGGTGCATGAGTTAGTTGTTGAACACAACCATGTCTTGCAATTACCTGGGACAAGCCACTTGATGCCGTCACAATGGAAGATCTCGGCCTTGCAAGCATTTGAAATTGAAACGGCAGATGATTCAGGAATTGTACCTAAAAAGGCACATGAGTTAGCAAGCCGACAAGTTGGTGGTCCACTGAACCTTGGATACACATGCCGTGATCGCAAGAACCACTTGCGAACCAGGCGTCGGAGGGACTTGATGTATGGTGAAGCTGGAAGTATGCTTAAGTACTTTAGAGATAAAAAGAATGAGAATCCTGCATTTGAATATGACATGCAACTAGATTGCAATGAACAAATAGCAAACATATTTTGGGTTGATGCAAAGATGGTCATTGACTATGCTCATTTCGGTGATGTTGTTACCTTCGATACAACATTTGGGTACAGACCCTTCGGTGTGTTTGTTGGCTTCAACCATTTTAGAGAAATGGTCATTTTTGGTGCTGCACTTTTATATGATGAGACATTTGAATCATTCAAATGGTTGTTCAACACGTTCCTATCAGTGCATAACAAAAAGCAACCTAGAACAATATTTACTGATCAAGATGTAGCAATGGGTAATGCAATTAAGGCGGTATTTACCGAAGCATGGCATGGATTGTGCACTTTTCACATAATGCAAAATGCCATCAGACACTTGCCTCAAAAGAAAAAAGACGAGGATGGGCCAAATGTACTTGCTGATTTCAGTGCTTGCATGTACAAGTATGAGGAAGAGGAAGCCTTTAAAGAAGCTTTCGATACAATCAGAAGCAATGTGGATACACAAACTTGGTTGGACAGCATCTACAAAGTAAAAGAGAAATGGGCAAGATGTTACATGAGGAATGCTTACACTATAGGCATGAGAAGCACACAATTAAGTGAGATCTTGAATAGTGACTTGAAAGATCATCTAAAGTCTGGTCTTGACATCCTTCGGTTTTTCAAGCATGTAGAGAGGGTTGTGCAAGGAAAAAGAGATAACGAGGTAAATGAGGAATATGAGTCTAGGAAAAAATTACCTAGAGTCAGAATGAGGACTCCTATGGTAATACAAGCAAGCAAAGTGTACACACCATGCATATTTGAAGATTTTCAGAATGAATATGAAAGATCCATCTCAGCATACATCAAGCCATCGGTAGAAAACAATGCATATATTGTTGCAATTGCAAGTCTTGACCCAGAATTCACATATGAAGAAGAGTGCAAAGTTCTAGTTGATTGTGAAGAGCAAAAAGTTTTCTGCGATTGTGGGCAATTTGAAAGAGTTGGTATATTATGTAGTCATGCTTTGAAAGCCCTTGATGTCATGAATATTAAGTATCTTCCAGGCCACTATATTTTGAAGCGATGGACTCGAGAAGCGCGAAGCGGCACTATTCAAAACAGCCATGGAAACATTGTTTTCGAAGATCCTAGATCAGAAGATAGACAACAGTTGAAGTTTTTCATGCATGATTTCCTTGGCATAGCTTCACAAGCAGTAACATCAGAAGAGTGTATCAAACTAGTAGATGATGCTTTGAAGATTCTTAGGAAGCAAGTTGAAGAGAAAATTCATACTACTACATGCAGAACTGAAGATATATCTAAAGAACCAGACGATTGTTTAAAGGATGCTTCCCTAAAGAAAAAAAGGAAATTCCGAAGAAAAATTCAAGAAGAAAGAAAACATGGCTTGACAAACAGCATCCCAATAAAAAGAAGAAGGAGACAACTAAAGCAGTACCCAAAAATCAAACTCATTCTGTAAATCTCTTGCACCTATCCAACCAGACCATTTATTAAATAGACTAATATAGTAACAACTCAACTAATATTTGTTTTGTTTTTTATTTTTATTTTTGCATAGAGAGGAGAGAATGACATTCCAGTAGCACAATACCAAGCACCTATAGAGCAAATGGCTGGAACAAATGCAAATGGCTTGCAAGAATATGGGTACTATGCTCGTTTACTGACGGTATTTCCACTTATCATGTTTAAAATTCCTTACATTCATTTTTAAGCAATATGATTTTGTATGAAATCAGTTATATCTCCCTTTAATTTGCAGAGTGAAGCCGATGATCTTTGGAACTTATAAAACTATCATGGGATATGACGATAGGTTGATGCATGTGTGTTATGGTCCCTTGCTAGATCGACAGATTATGCAGAAGGCATAAATTATTCAGCAGACATGAGACGCAATCTGTTGTGTGCTCATTACTTCACTGTAATCAATTTTATTTCAGTTTACTCCTAGTTTCCAAAGACAGAACAATCAGTTTAGTTTCAGTTAACTGCAACAATTATCTGTTGAGTAGTTATCACTTTTAAATATTCCAGTGACATGGCTACAACATATGTACCACAATAGGTTCTTTTTATCTCCATCTAGGGTGTACAATCAGATAGAACATGTACTGCTAGTGTGACTATTTGATCATCAGCACGAGCACTAATTCTTAGCATGATCTGAATAATTGGACAGAGACACAGGTGATCACAATGTCAGACCATAAATGAAATTAAACTCAGCACACATGCATGTACCACTACTGGCTAATGACTAACCACATTGCCATGAAAACTAAATGGATGATTAAACATGCATATGCTCTCTCTTGCCAGTTTCACCCCTGTGACATCAAGAAATATCAGACACAAGCTAATGATGAAGAAATGGATAAATTAGTTCTAATTAACAGCAAGTAATTCACCTTGGGTTTTGCTAGTGGGGCTTGGCCGGGCAGGAGGGCGCCGAGGTCCAGATATTGCGGCCCTGCCGTCAGAGCCCTCCTGCGGCCGTAAGATAGCACGGCGGCCCAGGCATGCCCCTCGTCTGGCTGCTACCCTCCTCCCCGGGACATCGCCGTCGTCGTATTCCTCGTCGAGCTCGTCGGGAGGAGACTCGAGCTTGTCGTTGTCGTCAGGCTCGCGGATCTCGCCGTTGCTCTGCTGCTCGTGTAGTTCAACGTCTCCCTGCTGCTAGCAGTGAGATACGTGTGGCAGTGCAGCAGCGCCGTCTCCGGTCGGCTATCGCAGCAGCTGCGCCCTCCGGCCATCCCTTGCAGCTGGCTCGGCCGGAACAGTGTTGTGGATTTGGGGAAAACAGTAGCCGAGCTTCACTAGAGGAAGGAAAGAGATAAGACAGAGAGAGAGAGAGAGCGAATGTTGTGGGTCTTTTTAGATTTTTCTTTATTACCCCAACAATTCCTCCTTGCAGAGCCATCCGATTAAAATAGACGCAGATGCTAGCAGCTACAGCACGCGTACAGTTAGTACTGTACTGCAGAGGAGCCAAACCCCTACGAGAAGGAGAGTGGATCTACATACCCTTATAGATCGTTAAGCGGGAAGCGTTAAGAAACACGGTTGATGTAATCGAACGTCTTCGCGATCCAAATCTCTAGCCGTCCCGCGATCCAATCACGATCCGTCCCGATCTAGCGTCAAACGGACGACACCTCCGCGTTCAGCACACGTATAGCTCGATGACGATCTCCGCCTTCTTGATCCAGCAAGAGGGGGCGGAGAGGTAGATGAGATCTCCAGCAGCACGACGGCGTGGTGGTGGTGGTGGTGGTGGAGTTATCCCGGCAGGGCTTCGCCTAAGCACTACCGGAATCTATTTGATGGAGGAACTAGAGAATAGAGAACTAGCACATGGCCGTGTGTCTTTGGGGGCTCTATTCCTCTAGTATATAGGGTTTCCCCTAGGGGTCGGCTGGATTCATATTAGGAAGGAGTCATATTCCTTCCTATCTCCCCCTTTTTTCCTCTTGGGCATATGGGCCCTTATGGGGTCGGTTCCCCAGCCCATTAGGGGCTGGTGCGCCACCTCTTGGGACCATGTGTCCCCCCGGGGTGGGTGGGCTCCACCCGGTGGACCCCCGGAACTCATTCGTCACTCCCGGTACACTACCGGAAATACCCGAAACTTTTCCGGAACCAAAATACCACTTTCCTATATATAAATCTTTACTTCCGGACCATTCCGGAGCTCCTCGTGACGTCCGGGATCTCATCAAGGACTCCGAACAACCTTCGGTCACCAACACATATATCTCAATACTACCGAAACGTCACCGAACGTTAAGTGTGGAGACCCTGCGGGTTCGAGAACTATGTAGACATGACTGAGACACCTCTATGGTCAATAACCAATAGCGGGATCTGGATGCCCATATTGGTTTCTACATATTCTACGAAGATCTTTATCGGTTGAACCTCTATGTCAAGGATTCAGTTAATCCCGTATGTTGTTCCCTTTGTTCTTCGGTATGTTACTTGCCCAAGATTCGATCGTCGGTATCTCTATACCTAGTTCAATCTCGTTACCGGCAAGTCTCTTTACTCGTTCCGTAATACAAGATCCCGTGGCTAACACTTTAGTCACTTTGCTTGCAAGGCTTATTGTGATGTTGTATTACCGAGTGGGCCCTGAGATACCTCTCCGTCACACGGAGTAACAAATCCCAGTCTTGATCCATGCCCACTCAACAGACACCCTCGGAGATACCTGTAGAGCATCTTTATAGTCACCCAGTTACGTTGCGACGTTTGATACACACAAGGTAATCCTCCGGTGTCAGTGAGTTACATGATCTCATGGTTATAGGAACAGATACTTGACATGCAGAAAACTATAGCAATAAACTGACACGATCATATGCTACGTTCATAGTTTGGGTCTTGTCCATCACATCATTCTCTTTATGATGTGATCCCGTTATCAAATGACATCTCATGTCTATGGCTAGGAAACCTTGACCATTTTTTATCAACGAGCTAGTCTACTAGAGGCATACTAGGGACACAGTGTTGTCTATGTATCCACACATGCAATTGAGTTTCCAATCAATACAATTATAGCATGGATAATAAACGGTTATCATGAACAAGGAAATATAATAATAACCACTTTATTATTGCCTCTAGGGCATATTTCCAACAATAGGCCAGTTTGCGTTAGACTAAAATAACAAATTGTTTTTTTCTTTCTAAGTCATCTACAGTAAAAGTATCGAATAATCGGAATGCTAATGAACCTGGTATGAATCCAATCGATGGCTCAGCCCCAGGTACAATACTGAATTACCAACCACGGTCATTTTAGACTCCCCATAGGACAAGACAGCTAGAAGCGACACCAGAGGATGAATAATGCATGCTCTCTCGACTTCTTGCTTGATGCAGTTGCTTGTTTGTTTTTTACGGTGACGTTGGTTCATGCAAACGGAATCCAGCGTGGGGCTGCGATGCCTCACCCAGGTTCTCGCACTACACGATATTCCAGCAGGCAGGTGGCGATCGAAGCAGCTGATCGACAGTCGTCTTCACGTTCGTCAATACATGCCGAGCGAAAAGCTCCAGCTCCTTGGCCCTTCCTGCTCCTATGGCTCGAACTTCGGACGTGCCTTGGAAGGCAATCAGGGCTACAAAGAGGCAGTGTAGTACCTGATTATCCATGGACAATTCCCTATGCCTTCTAAGCTCATTAAATTTGAAATCATTATTGCATAGAGACATGGCACATAAAATGCACCAAATGGCATTGGATAATCCAAAACAAAGAATGAAAATGACAAATAAGGTGGTATGTCTTATCTTTTACTCGGGTGCTCCTTATAAAGGGCTCGGGTGGTGGGAGACGATATGAATTCGTTTGTCCTCTGTTTAGTCGATTTCTGAGAATCTCTTAGTTGTGATATTGGTCCTCTGATAGGTCAGCAGCTGTGAGAACTTTATCCATCCTTTGCACTAAAATGATGCTCTCGGCCGACACAGAAGTTCTTGCAACAAAGTTTATGAAAGAAGCACGTATTTTTGGTATCATGTTTGTGATTGAAGCACCTATCTCCAATGGAAGATTTACTCACAAGACACATGATCAAACAATGCCTGACCATAACAACATGGACATCGTCTCCCATACTAAGGTATCTCCAGCGTGAACCCCTAAAACGGACACTGCATTTGTCTGTGGACGTGTCTGCGGATAGTGACATGAGAGCCGGCCACCCAACCATTACTGCAGACATTTCAAACCGGGTTTAACAAACGGATGATTTTCACGTAAACTACATGATTTTCATATCAACCGGACGAAACTCATTACATTTTGATATATTTACTAAAGAAAAGTGTTTGGAAGTTAACCTATTCTAAATCTTCTCCGGCGGCCGTGAGCCGCAGAATGCGTCCAGCCTCCACATCCTTGTTGTTCCCCTCGATGTCGATGTTCGGCGGTCGTGAGCCCCGGTAAGTGAAGGTGCGGTCACCAACGAGGAAGAGTGATTGTGCCACATGGGATATGAGGCGTCAACGTCTCCGATGCCCTACTCTTCCTCATCGGAGCCCGCTCCCTGGTTGTCATCAGTGGAGGTGAGGTCGTTGATGGACGTGGACGGCCGACCAAGTCATCGTAACGGTGCCAATGGTGCCCAGCTCCGACGAAAAGGATGTGAAGCTGGCAGAGTTCACGTCCTCGAATGCCTGAGCATCCGAGACCATCGAGTGAGCATTGAGCGCGACCTCATAGAGCGCATGATGCTCCGCGACGAAGTTCGGGTAATTCGCGGTCATAGCCGCCACGGACTCCTCGCCCGTGACCTCGACGTAGATCTGGCCATCCTCCTTCCGGTGAGGCGCAAGGAGGTCGATGTTGTAGCATGGCCCTTTCCGTGCCGGTCGGGATGCCGACACCAGCCGCGGTGCTACCAACGGCTCCAGCTGCTCCTCCGCCATGATGACGTTCAAGTGTGTCGACGCCTACTCCATGGTTAAGTCGGTATGGAATGGCACGGGCAGAGGCCCCAGCTCGTCGTCAAAGGTCGCAACCATCATCGGGTCGTCATTTCAGACCTCCAGCGAGCTCGCCGACAGGCCTTCCTCTATCTTTTGCGCACGGCGGGCCTGCCAGTTGGCCGCCAGAGACTGATTGTTCTTTTCTCTCTTCATATAATCTGCAACTGGTTTACCATGGTTTCAGGAAAATTTTCTAACCTTCCATCGGTTTTGGGAAGGTTACAAAAGGTTTCTTCTTCTTCTTTTCTCTCATTGTTTTCTATTTTCTGTTTTCAATTCATGAATGTTTTTGAAATTTCTGAACACTTTTTCGAATTCATGATTTTTTTCTAATAGAGAACAATTTTAAGCACATGGAAATTTTAAAATTTCATGCACGTTTTTTGAAATCTTAAATACTTTTTGAATTCACCAACATTTTTGAAAAAGTCGTGGACATTTTTTGAAAAACATGGAAAATTCAATGTTTCACATTGATCAGCATTTTCTAATTCATGAACATTTTTCAAATCCATGAACTTCTAAAAAATTGTAGTCATTCCTCAAATTCACAAACATTTTTTGTATTCATGAATATTTTCAAAATATGTGAACCTTCTTCAAATTCACCAAAAATATCAAATTTGCAATTTTTCGTTAATTTCTAAAGATTTTTTTAAAGTTCATTAACAATTTTTAAAATTCACAAAGATTTTTCAAATTTGTGAACTCTTTACGTAATCTTGAATATTTTTGAAACTCGGGACATTTTTAAAATTCCTTAATATTTTTTTTAAATCGTTCAGTGTTTTTTACGTTCCCGACACTTCTTAAATTTGTGAACATCTTTCAGACCGACAAACATTTTTGCCTTATTCGTGAATATTTTTTGAATTCACAAATATTCTCTTAAATTTATGACTTTTTCCAAAATCATGTTTTAATTAAAATAAAACCGTCTGAAAAAATTGAATTATTTTTGTTAGAAAAATGTGCTCGCGTTTGGCGGCACACACAATTATTTGCTTTTTGAGCCGAAGCGATGCTCCGACATAGCGATTGATTCCACCTCAAAAAAACTACCCCCCCCCCCCCCCCCCTCCCCCTCCTTAAAAAAACATAGCGATCGATTTGTTTTTTCCACGGTTGGCGATCGGAAGCAGTTGGGCTTTCCACCTGGCACTCACGTGGGCGAGCATGTGCTAATGGTCGCACGGTACATAGCAGCGCTTGGCTTCCTTCCTGGAAAGAAACAAAAAAGCAGCGCTTGCCTTGATTGCACGTGGGAGTGATTAAAACTACCGCTGATGTCAAAACTTCCAGGAGGCAGTGTGATACTTCCTCTCCTCTGTACCTAAATACTTGTTGTTGGAGAAAACTAGACCAGTTCTCTCCAACAACAAGTATTGTGGCACAAAGAGAATACATGATTATTCATGGACAATTCCCTATGCCTTCTAAGCCTATTAAATTTAAATCATTATTATTGTCCAAATAAAATGTACCAAATGGCATTGGATAATCCAAAACAGAGAATGAAAATGACAAATAAGGTGGTATTTCTTATCTTTTACTCGGGTGCTCCTTATAAAGTGCTCAGCTGGTAGGAGCCGATATGAATTATTTTGTCCTCTGTTTAGTCAATTTCTGAGAATCTCTTAGTCCTTGGTAGGTTGGCAACTGTGAGAACTTTATCCGTCCTTTGCACCAAAATGATGCTCTGGGCCGATACAAAAGTTCTTGTAACAAGTTCATGAAAAGAAAAACGTATTTTTAGTATCATGTTGGAACATGGTTGAAGCACCTATCGCCAATGAAAGATTTGTTCACAAGACACATGATCAAACAATGCCGACCATAACATGGACATCATCTCCCATACTAAGGTATCTCCAACGCAAACCCCTAAAACGGACACCGAGAGCGTGTCTGCTGATACGAAGCCGGCCACCCAACCATTATTGCATACATTTCAAACCAGATTTTAACAAACCGGATGATTTTCATGTAAACCAAATGATTTTCATTTAAACCAGAGAAAACTCATTACATTTAGATATATTTACTAAACAAAAGCATCTGGAAGTTAACCTAGTCTAAATCTTCACCGGCGGCCGTGAGCCCCAGAAACCGTCAGGAATCCACACCCTTGTTGTTCCCCTCGGTGTCGATGTTCGGCGGTCGTGAACCCTGTGATGTGAAAGTGTGGTCGCCAACGAGGAAGAGTGGGACATGAGACACAGACTGGCCCACATGGTACACGAGGCACCGCCATCTCCGATGCCTATGTTTCCTCGTGGGAGCCCACTCCCTGGCTGTCATCGGTGGAGGTAAGGTCGATGATGGACGTGGACAGGCCGGCCAAGTCATCGTAACGGTGCCAATGGCGTGCAGCTCCAGCAAAAATTACGTGGAGCTGGAGGCGTTCGCGTCCTCGAATGCATGGGCATCCGAAACCGCCAACCGAGCGTTAAGTGTGGCCTCATAGAGTTCATGTTGCTCTACGATGAAGTTCGGGTTCTCCGCAGTCATAACCGCCACGGCCTCCTTGCCCGCGAACTTGCCATAGATCTGGCCATCCTCCTGATGGTCATGCGCAAGTAGGTCGATGTTGTAGCACGGCTCCTCTTGCGCCTGCCGGAATGCCGACACGGGTCGTAGTGCTGCCAGCAGCTGTGGCTACTCCTCCGCCATGACGGCGTCGGAGTGTGTTGGCGCCTACTCCATGGTCAAGTCGGTATGGAATGGCACGGGCAGGAGCGCCAGATCGTCGCCAGAGGCCGCAACCATCGTCAGGTCGTCATTGGAGACCTCCTGCGAGCTTGCCGGCAGACCTTCGTCTATTAGTTGTGCACGGCGGGGCTGCCAGTTGGCCGCCAGTGACTGGTTGTTCTTTTTTCTGTTCATGTATTCTGCAATTGGTTCACCATGGTTTTGGGAAACTTCTAGAACCTTCCATCGGTTTTGGGAAGGTTACAAACGGTTTCTTCTTTTTTTCTCATTGTTTCATGTGTTCTTTTTTTAGTTCAAGAACACATTTTGAAATTTATGAAGAGTTTTTGAATTTGTGAAATTTTTAATAGAGAACACTTTTAAGCCCATGACCATTTTCAAATTTCACGAACGTATTTTGAAATCTTAACTATTTATTAATGCACGAACATTTTAAAAAAGTCGTGAATTCTTTTCTAAAAAACATGGAAAATTCATAGTTGGCAACATTTATTTTCAAATCCATCAGCATTTTCGAATTCATGAACATTTTTCAAATCCATGAACTTTTAGAAAAACTGTGGTCACTTTTCAAATTCATGAAAATTTACAAATTTGTAATTTTTTAAAAAATTCTATTGAAATCGTTTAAGTTCATTTAATATTTTTTAACAAAATGTTTCAAGTTTCTGAACTTTTTACATAGTCATGAATATTTTTAAAACTCAGGACATTTCTCAACCTGAATATTTTTTGAATTCGTTAAGTTTTTCTAAATTGTTCAACACTTTTAAAATTTGTGAGCAGTTTTCGGATTGACAAACATTTTTTCCATATTCGTGAATATTTTTTGAAATCTTGAATATTCTTCAAAATTTATGAATTTGTTTTCCAAATTCATTTTTATTAAAATAAGACCGTCCAAAAAATGAATCATTTTTGTTATAAAAATGCACTCGCTCTCTTGGAGGCAGACACATTTGTTTTCTTTTTGAGCCAAAGCGATGCTCGCATATAGCAATTGATTTTTTTTCCGTGGCTGGCGATCGGAAGCAGTTGGGTTGCCCACCTAAAGATCACGTGGGCGAGCATGTGCTAATGCTCGCGCGTGGTACATAGCAGCGCTTAGCTTCCTTCTCAAAAGAAAAAAAAAGTTGTCTTGGTTGCACGTGGGAACGATTAAAACTACATATGACTGTTGTACCATTTCACAAAAGTAATTTCAAGTGTTTGTGGTCACGTCGTTGTCTAGTTTAATTTTAGTTTTACTTCTGTGAGACGATTTCGTACGCTCTCCCTGTCTTGTCCCTGTCAATCTGCCAACCACTACATGACATGCAATTCGGGCTTATTAAATGTATTGCCAAATCACCATCTTTGTTCGAATCCCAAAGCCGCTCATGTTGCCGCTCCTGAACCGATAACCGAGGATGCCACTTTTTGTTTCTGATATTCCTTTTCATCTTTGTTGCTAATGTTGAACAAGCTTAGCCAGCCGTTATTCCATCCCAGCAAAACCACATAGAATATGATTGCTGGTTCCCTTGAGAGCCTTGAAGTATAGTATGACTGGGCATGAGTGGACGAGGGATAGTAGAGCCTTGAAGTGGTAGAGTAGAATGAGGAAGAACAACATTGCAGGCAGTAGTTTTGGCTATCCTTCGATAGTTCCCAGTGCCTCCAATACCTATCCCTATCAAAAATCTCAGTGTGCAAAGATGCAACAAATAATACACTGAATGATATTGGATAATTCCAAGGCATGGAAGTGAAAATATGAAATAAGCTATTCATCTTCTGATTGGAAAACCCTTGCTCTTTATAGATCAGTTGAATGGTAGATAGTGACATAAATATTGTACTTAGGTGGGCCCGCAGCAAAGGATCTTTTGTTTGAGGAAAAATAATCCATTTCTTATATATCTTGCAGACAGTTCACTGTCATTCAATTTCTCAGGCTAAGACAGGGTTGTGTCGTTATGCTTAGGCCTTGGCCATTGCGGAGCAAGGTGAGTGATAGGGGTTATTGCTATTTCGGATTTTTTTAATATTCATTTTCTCCTTTTAGATTGTACTTTTTGTAATATAAGGTGAATTGTTTTCCCTTTTTTGCGGGGAGGTGAACTTGTTTTTGGTGTCTATGATGCAAAATTCCTTAATATACGATGAACATTTTTGTTGTATATATTGAACAAGTTTTAATATCTGATAAACTTTATAAATTATACGATGAGCAATTTTTTAAAACACACTGAATACTTCTTTCATATACGGCACACCTTTTCCAGGTGAACGTTTTTCTATTATACACTGAACTATTTTTCAAACACATATTGAACACTTTTCAAAAAGCTTCACAAATAATTATAAAATGACCTTTTCAAAAATGTTCAAAATCTAAAAAAAAACATATTTTTAAGAAAATGATAAATGATAACCAACCAAAAAGCCGGTTCTGGACAGTGCATCATTCACCACCGTGTCTGCTTTCCTATAGTGTATTGGCCCTAACAGTATCAGGTCGTTAAAGTGCGGCGATTGCTACGGTGCTTCCCTACATCCCAAGTGGCCCAGCCCTTTGAGTCGCGCCTATGCGAAGATGAGGATGCTTGCCGCTTGCTTGCGTCCTATAGAACCTCTAGAGTTAAGCGTCGAACTGCCAGCCTCCGACACACGGGAGCGCCTGACTATGCCTGCCCACTGGTGCACTGTAGTGGCCGGTTTTTAGTTTATTTTCGTTATGTTTTTCAAAAAACATTACTTTTTCATGTGAAGTTTCTTCAAAAAAAATACGAAGTGTTTCTTCAAAAGCGATAAAAATAGGAATGCAAAACTTTTTAATATTTTAAACACATTTTTTATACGAGATCATTATCAAAAAAGGGAAAAATATAAATTTTAAACAATTTTTTAAATACAATACATATTATGAATTTGTGATCAAAATATGAAAGTGGAAATATTTTTAAAATTATGAACAATTATTAATAAGAAAACATTTTTGAAAACTCACAAACATTTCTTGAAATGAAAATGAACTTTTGAACAAATTTTAAAATGGTGGAGTTTTATGAATTTCTAAATAATATTTGAAAACTAATATTTTTTTGAAACTTTGGAAGATTTTTCATAATGCAAACATTGGATGCCAACAAATTTTGAAATGGAATTGTTTTTTTTTTTGCAATTCAAAAATAAAATAAAATTTCAACATTGTTTTTCTCATCCCAACATTTTTTGAAAAAAAAAATGAAATTGCATTTGATATTTCCAAACATATTTTATAACAAAAACTTTTTTGGAAGGGAAATAAATAAACAGAACCCATAGAAAATAGTTAAAAGACAGAAGGAAAAAAAGAAGAAAAAAATGACTAAACCTTCTAGAAGGTTTCATTTGCTGGAACCAACGTCCAACTCTTGCAGCGTTAAATGTGAAGGGTAACGCAGTAGAAAACAAAAAAATTCCGACCTACGCACCAGCTCAGGACCACTATGGAGACTGCATACAAGGTTTGATCATTTTCGTTACCGACTCGTAGCGCAGCGGAAGTAGAGTCGATGACGAACGGCGGTGCAGATCCCCGCAGCTAGGATTTTACAACCTCCCAACCGCGAGGATGTATACCCTCATCCGCCCCACGGACAGCCCTCCGGGAGGCGGTCAACCAGTCCCCCGGACGGTGTCGCGGACAGCCCTTCGGGAGGACCTCCAAAACTTGGACTGTCACTCGGACAGCCCTTCGGGAGGACCTTCGAAACTCGGACGGTTACACGGACAACCCTTCGGGAGGCACTCTCGAACTAAGACCGAAACTACGATCTCTCTACAGAGTTGCACACATACGGTGTCATCTATCCGGCAGGGCTTCGCCGTCCAGAACTAGTTCCTGCCGGAACCCAGACAACCTTTCGGCTCTACGGAACTATTTCGCTGGGAGGGAGAGAGAAGGCCAGATCATGCATGGCTTGTGTATGAGAGCAAGAGTGTGTCTTAAGGCAGCCCACAACTCCTCTATTTATAGGAAAACCAAGGGGTAGGGTTGGCACTTGAAAATACCAAAATACCCCTACTTTATGTCTCACATAAAGGGCATGGAAGGGAAAAGGGAGGGCCATGTGGAGCTCCATGGAGCTCCACCATCTTGGCCGGCCACACCCAAGGGGCCCCCCCCAAGGGAGGGTCCTTGGTCCCCAAGCCTTCTAGAAGGCCTTTTGGAAATATCCCAAAAGGTGGTTTTCCATAAATATCTCAAAAAGCACTTTCACTATTCACGACAACATTTTTCAGCGTCTGGTCGAACTGAAAATATTTATGTGGGCTTAGAACATTTCCAGTACCCACCAAAATAATTTTCAATGCCATCCGGAACAATTCCGGATTAGTGATTTTCATCTGCGAAAAGCATCTGAAGCGGTTTCGGCAGCTCCGGAACATTTCCGGTTTTCATCCCGGAAAATTCCAGAAAGTTTCCAGAATGATTCTGGCATCCTCCAAGAATTATCAGGCATGTGCCAAAACCAATTTGACTTTTTGGTATCCCCTGAAACAACTTTTCAGTTTCACCGGAACTCATCCGGTGACCTCTCTGCGGAACTTTTCCGCTGTCCGAAACTTTTCCGGCGTCCGAAACTTTTTCGGTGATTTTCTCTCAGACTCCCTGTCTAGTATTCAACAGATAGATGACCCTTAAGCGTGTGACCCTATAGGTTCGGTGAAGCATAGACATGACCCGGAACCCCTTCCGATCAATGATCAACATCGGAGCCGTGGACACCCATATTGACCCCTATACCCACACGAATGAATATTCGAGCGAACCTCCAGTTGCCGTGTGCTATTCCTGTTGCTTCGCGATATGTTACAAATACCCGAGGTGAGACATGTTGGCATCCCCGTGGATCAACAACTTGTCCACTATGCCAGCTACCTCGTTGCCGGTATTGTTCTCTTTTCTCGTTCCCGTGTTCCGGCATCCCTGTGATCAAATCACCCTGTGTCTGGCCAGACGATGATGGATACCGTAACACCGAGAGGGCCCAGAGATATCTCTCCATCGTCGGAGGAGCAAATCCCAATCTTGAGCTATCAAGTTACTTGACATACTTTTCCATGAACCCGTAAGCCGCCGTAATAGCCACCCATTTACGGATGACGTTTAACAAACCCCAAAGTTCATGAAGCAAGCATGAAGAAACTCGATACTCTCATGGTCTAAGGAATCATGCAAACGTTAACCATCTCTGTGTTATTAACCATTAACTTATGACGAATGAATCTCATAGCATAACATCAATTCGGGTCGATTCAACACAAGTGTTCTACCAACAATTGTGCCCTCAAAATTGCCGGCATAGCCATGCCCATGATCAGGAAAACAGGATCATCATGCAACACTTGAGCTAGTCTTAGAGGCCAGACTAGGAATACATTTTACCGTTTATTATTCCACACGTGCAAATGAGTCTTCCCCCGAGCCTCGTTTTATTTGTAGACTCGAGAATCATTGCAGTTATAGCATGGAACATAAACATAATTATGAACAGGGAGATAATCAATAACATTTATTATTGCCTCTAGGGCATATCTCCTACAGACTCCCACTTGCACTAGATTCAATAATCTAGTCAATGCTAGTGCACTTTACACCTATGGCATACTGGTGTAAAATATGCTTCGCTTGTGGTATAGCCTGATGTCCAACGGATCTGACGACTTCAGCTCCGTGTGTAACTTTGCATATCCTTGCGTTTTCACGCTTTCACAAAATTCATATGTTGTGTGGACTTGGCTTTGCATATGTGTGAATCATTGGTCGAAACCTGATTCCTCAGACTGAGCTATGGAGCAACTATCTGCAATAGTGTCCCATAGACCAAAGCCATCTTGGAACCATACTAAGTTCATGAATGAACTATATGATTCAACAACTTCTTTGTCGCTTCTCAAGCGTCAACATACTTAGCCTTTGTTATAGAATTCGCCACAGTATCTTGTTTGGAACAATTTCCAACTACCATGCCACCATATTGTGTATTACACAAAACCCTTAACTTAAATCGAAAATCGCATGGAGCATTGATGAAGACTGTATCGATGTAATTACTTACAACGAGCACTTCATAATCTCTGCTTGCGAGAAAACATGTCATCAGTACTACTGTAGTACTCAGTGACATCTTTCACTGTTGTCCTATGATCAGTACTTTGATCACTTTGGTATCTATACTCGTAACAACTTTGGAGTATTGGACATATCTGGTTGTTTTACATACCATGGAATACATGATTAATCCAAACACAAGAGTGTGTGGAATCTCCATCATGTATTTTACTCATCAGTGTTTTGGGACACCGAGTCTTGCAAAAACTCTTTCCATGTGACTTCGGCAAGAATCACTCCTTGGCTTTTTAAATGCCAAAAGGTTTTTAGCATCTTGTCAATATGTATTCATTGCTTAGCCCCATTAGGTAAATCTATCTCCATAGATCATCATGCCTAATATTGAGGCTATTTAGCCTAAGCACTTCATCGAAAAACTATTTTCAAATGAAGTCCTAATTCGTGTCAAGAAATTTATTTCCAATTAACAATGTGTCAAGTACACAAGGTTTTTAGAAATATTATTATGCTCCCACTTACTTTCTTGAATCACAAGCATCTTCGATACCCATTTGATGAAGTCAAACCCCTTTGACCATTCCATCAAAAACGAAGATTCCAACTCCACTTTGCTCTCTTCTGTCCATCGCTGGAACTCTGAAGTTTGCATACTTACTTAGCATCCTCTGGATCAACAAATTACTTTGGACTGTATCACATATAAGTCCTAGGTTTCATTTCCATCAGATGGAAATCCTTTTGTCATCCATGTTTCATATCTCATGATTGATATATGTATTAATTGCTAGTTCAACCCGAACCGACCTTAAGCATCGCTACGGTGAAACAACCTCATCGTAGTCAACTCCTTGAACTTGTTATTTCAACAAGTCGAGCTTTATGGATAAAACATTTTTATCCGTATCAGTTTTTAGTTCCATAAATATTCGTTTAGACTCTAAGGTTTCTGAAAGGTGTATCAAGGTTCTAATCTTGAATCACTTATATGGAAACTATCTCGGATTGTATTGGCATTTAGCCAATTCCGGAGTCAGGGCCCATCATCGCTTCCTTGTGTATCGTAGGTATACTGTTGTCCAACAACAATATCTCGTTTGCGCACCTGAGAGGTTTGCACGAGCCTTGCCTACGGGGTTCAGCTGCAAGTTCGACTGAAGTCCATACATTTTATTGTAGAGACTTCCGTATCAGTCGCAGTAGGAAACTCCGGAATCACTTCCAAGGTTCCTTTCCTTTGACCTGATGACGAAGATAGCGGTTATCTCGTCGAGTTGCACTGTCCTCCCACTCACCTTTTGTAAGAACTATTCTCTTTAAAAGCATACCGTTTTGTGGCAAACCTATTTGCCTCGGTATAGTGAGGGAGGAATACCCAATTACTTGGGATAACCTACAAAGTAGCACTTGTCTGATTTGGAATAGGTTTGTAACCTTTTACACAAGCCCCATATTCCAAATGTTAAGAAAAGATATAACATGGTTGGGCGTACCATACCATGACGTCATTTCAACAGACCCGATGGAGCTCTTTTCAGTGTAAAAGCCGCAGTCTCTAAAGCATCACTCTTTAAAAGGGGTAATGGCAAATTTATTTATGTCAACTTTGATCTTACCATGTCATAAATGGTTCGATTACATCTTTACGGACTTTTCACTTGCAGTGGTGTTCTGGGAGGTGCAAGTTATGAAACCCCCTTTCACAACTCATCAGACATTCGCTAAACTTGTAACTCAAATATTCCTTTCTGCAATCGAATTGTAGAAACATAATTTTCTTGTTACAACAACTTCTACTTCATTTTTGAAAACCTTTCGAATGATTTCAAAAGATCCAGACTTACGTCTCATCAAGTAAATATCCACATATCTACTTGAGTCATTTCTGAAGATAGATAAATCCACTACTTGCAATAACATTTATTGGACTACACACATCATAATGTATGATCACCAATATGTTCTTTGCTCGTTCCTTATGGCATGTGAACGGTATTTCAGTCACTTCACTTTTCAGAGGAAAGTTGCAAGTGTCAGATGATTCAAAATCAAACGACTTCAAAATCCATCATAATGGAATTTTCATGCGGGTTTCTCCAATGTGACCAAATGCAGTGCCACACATATGTGGTATTCTTTTAGTCTTGTGACATTTAGCGTCAGTGTTATGGATGTATTATATTACCATCAATATTCATAACATACATCCCATCCTGGATGGAATCATGGCCCTTCATGTTATTCATAACACCGAACATCAAAAGTTCTCTTATGAATAACCTCCTTGCAAGATACCTTATGCAAAGGGCTAGAGTGTATGCAACTCTAAATGAATTATGAAAGTAAATACAGAGGTAATGTATTATTATCAATATTCATAACATACGTCTCATTCATAATGAAAGTATGGCCCTTATGTTATTCATAACACCGAACATCAAAAGTTCTCTTATGAACAACCTTCTTGCAAGATACCTTATGCAAAGGGCTAGAGTGTGAAACTCTAAAATGAATTATGAAAGTAAATACATAGAGAATACATCTATGGAAGGCATAGTAACATTTACTATGTTCCCTGCGTGTATCTAACCTCATTCCTGGCTAGTCTTTCAGGCCATAGTAGTTCTTACATCGAGTTGCAACAGAATGCAATCGAGCGGGTATCTTTGTGATTAACTCACAATACCCAAGAATTAGTGATTAACATGTTTAACCATAATTCCCTAGAACTATATCTTTGACCAGCCTTCTATACATCAAAAACTTGTATGACATTCATACATGAGCTGGATATTCCAGTCTTCTTTCCTTTTGCCTTTATACTTCTAACAGTTTAACTTTCAGTATTTCTCCTACTCTTAGAAGAAGCATCCAACTTAAGAGTGGCGTTAGCCCCGGACTTCCTAGGCGTGAAAGTTTCACTAACACCCTTCGGACACTTCCTTTCTCTTTAAGTTGTTGTTTTATTCACCTTTCATCATATGACAGGCGTTCTCCTGGATCCCTCTCTTATCACTCTAATGCATAGTAAACTCCTTTACTAATAGTTTGCAAAAAAACATTGCTTTGGATATCTCATATCTTTTAGCCTTTGTCTGTCTCTGAAAATGATTTTCAGATTCCATGAATATCACATAACTATCCAAACTTTCGAAGTTCGGGTCTCATGGAAGCAAACATATTGCACTTGACTGAAAACGGAATTCTAGCTTTTTGGATCGAAGGACGAGTGTCACATGATCCATAGCATTAGCGGGAGAATACCGAAAGCATGCGATAGGACAAAATCCTTCTCGGCACTCTAGAGGACAATCCTCACATTACGTTACCAACCGTAAAGTTTTAACTAGATATTTAACAGCTATTCAATTTTAATAGGGAAGGTGGAAACGCGAGCCATTATTCTACAACTATTATGCAAAACACACTTTAGACAATGTTCAAAATTAATTGCACTGAGAATTAAAAGAATTCAATTCTACAGTACGCTCCCACTCAATCAATATCTCTCATAATTGATTGTGAGTGATTCAAGATCCATATTACAATTCAACGCCAAGGATGCATCCATCTCAAGTGACGAGAATTGTAATCGGTAGGCCAACTTGCCAATCACATCTCTATGTGACTCTTGTTCATCTTTCGATGCGTGTGTTCCGAGCTCATGACTTTCATGCCTGAACGTCAAGACAACCAAGTGATCACGCTGCGAGGTCTCAACTCACCCGCCTCACACCCGTACAATCGTTCGTACCCATGCATCGATGTGATACCCCGAAAGGTTAGGTGCCGTGACGGTGCTACACTTGGGAGAACACTAATTACTTGATATTTTTGTGAGAGATCACCCTAATAAAAGGCGACTACCACGCAATTAAGAAGGGTGCATCATAAGGGATAAACATCTCAGGCAATTCATAATAGCATGATATGGTATAGCCCTTTCTGACGGAGAAGTCTTTTATTTCTTCGTCTTCGGCATTCGCTTTGTTGTTCACCTTCGCGAAGATTGCCACCACCTTGTCGATGCACCAAATAATATTGCTATCTCAATAGCTAATAAAATAAGTGCATTACATAAGGTTGACACGCAGGTCAATAAAGTGCAATCATATGGCTCCAGCCATCATGCCGAATCATGACACGTAGGTCATGTTAATTTACATCATATAGTCATCTCATACATAATCAAATTTATATGAGCATTGCTATACCACATCACATGCACATGCAATCCATCCTGCAAAACCAAGTTAGACGCCTCTAATCGGTTTATGCAAAAAATTATTTTACGTGGCTTCTAAGGTTTCGAAACAAACCGAAGCTACCAACGTCCATCATCAAGCATGATAATCCAAGTCGCTAGATTAACATTCCAGGGTGTATGAAACACGAGATAATAAAATCTCGAGCCCCATACTAAACTTCGTCATACGCGTGACCCCCATGCAGATCACATCTGCATTGCCCTTTCGTCTGCGAAACATCCATCTTTCTCAACTATGGTGGAACCCAAAGAACTGTTAGCACTTCGTTGATCTGTCAATCAGCATACTCAGGAGCAGCATGAAAGGATCGCGGATTGCCAGAACTTTGTGAGATTCCACCATGCCGTCAAGATCAGGACTACGCAAATTCAGGGGAAGCAACAGGAACATCGGGTAACAGATTTCATCTGCTACCCGCACAAATAATTTTCAGCAATAGAACTCATCTACTACCTAATTATATTGTGCAACACCCATACATCTCTATGTATTCTAGATCGCAACCTGCATCTACGCATAGCACGGCTCTTGATGCCACTGAAGGGTAACGCAGTAGAAAACAAAAAATTTCCGACCTACGCACCAGCCCAGGACGACTATGGAGACTGCATACAAGGTTTGATCATTTTCGTTACTGACTCGTAGCGCAGCGGAAGTAGAGTCGATGACGAACGGCGGTGCAGATCCCTGCAGCTAGGATTTTACAACCTCCCAACCGCGAGGATGTATACCCTCATCCGCCCCACGGACAGCCCTCCGGGAGGCGGTCAACCAGTCCCCCGGACGGTGTCGCGGACAGCCCTTCGGGTGGACCTCCAAAACTTGGACTGTCACTCGGACAGCCCTTCGGGAG
Organism: Elymus sibiricus; assembly: GCA_039707655.1. Lineage (NCBI taxonomy): Eukaryota > Viridiplantae > Streptophyta > Magnoliopsida > Poales > Poaceae > Elymus > Elymus sibiricus. The sequence continues at coordinate 90,711,515 of CM077669.1, forward strand.
GACCTTCGAAACTCGGACGGTCACACGGACAGCCCTTCGGGAGGACCTTCGAAACTCGGACGGTCACACGGACAGCCCTTCGGGAGGCACTCTCGAACTAAGACCGAAACTACGATCTCTCTACAGAGTTGCACACATACGGTGTCATCTATCCGGTAGGGCTTCGCCGTCCAGAACTAGTTCCTGCCGGAACCCAGACAGCCTTTCGGCTCTACGGAACTATTTCACTGGGAGGGAGAGAGAAGGCCAGATCATGCATGGCTTGTGTATGAGAGCAAGAGTGTGTCTTATGGCAGCCCACAACTCCTCTATTTATAGGAAAACCAAGGGGTAGGGTTGGCACTTGAAAATACCAAAATACCCCTACTTTATGTCTCACATAAAGGGCATGGAAGGGAAAAGGGAGGGCCATGTGGAGCTCCATGGAGCTCCACCATCTTGGCCGGCCACACCCAAGGGCCCCCCCCAAGGGAGGGTCCTTGGTCCCCAAGCCTTCTAGAAGGCCTTTTGGAAATATCCCAAAAGGTGGTTTTCCATAAATATCTTAAAAAGCACTTTCACTATTCACAACGACATTTTTCAGCGTCTGGTCGAACTGAAAATATTTATGTGGGCTTAGAACATTTCCAGTACCCACCAAAATAATTTTCAATGCCATCCGGAACAATTCCGGATTAGTGATTTTCATCTGCGAAAAGCATCTGAAGCGGTTTCGGCAGCTCCGGAACATTTCCGGTTTTCATCCCGGAAAATTCCAGAAAGTTTCCAGAATGATTCTGGCATCCTCCAAGAATTATCAGGCATGTGCCAAAAACAATTTGACTTTTTGGTATCCCCTGAAACAACTTTTCAGTTTCACCGGAACTCATCCGGTGACCTCTCTGCGGAACTTTTCCGCTGTCCGAAACTTTTCCGGCGTCCGAAACTTTTTTGGTGATTTTCTCTCAGACTCCCTGTCTAGTATTCAACAGATAGATGACCCTTAACCGTGTGACCCTATAGGTTCGGTGAAGCATAGACATGACCCGGAACCCCTTCCGATCAATGATCAACATCGGAGCCGTGGACACCCATATTGACCCCTATACCCACACGAATGAATATTCGAGCGAACCTCCAGTTGCCGTGTGCTATTCCTGTTGCTTCGTGATATGTTACAAATACCCGAGGTGAGACACGTTGGCATCCCCGTGGATCAACAACTTGTCCACTATGCCAGTTACCTCGTTGCCGGTATTGTTCTCTTTTCTCGTTCCCGTGTTCCGGCATCCCTGTGATCAAATCACCCTGTGTCTGGCCAAACGATGATGGATACCGTAACACCGAGAGGGCCCAGAGATATCTCTCCATCGTCGGAAGAGCAAATCCCAATCTTGAGCTATCAAGTTACTTGACATACTTTTCCATGAACCCGTAAGCCGCCGTAATAGCCACCCATTTACGGATGACGTTTAACAAACCCCAAAGTTCATGAAGCAAGCATGAAGAAACTCGATACTCTCATGGTCTAAGGAATCATGCAAACGTTAACCATCTCTGTGTTATTAACCATTAACTTATGACGAATGAATCTCATAGCATAACATCAATTCGGGTCGATTCAACACAAGTGTTCTACCAACAATTGTGCCCTCAAAATTGCCGGCATAGCCATGCCCATGATCAGGAAAACAGGATCATCATGCAACACTTGAGCTAGTCTTAGAGGCCAGACTAGGAATACATTTTACCGTTTATTATTCCACACGTGCAAATGAGTCTTCCTCCGAGCCTCGTTTTATTTGTAGACTCGAGAATCATTGCAGTTATAGCATGGAACATAAACATAATTATGAACAGGGAGATAATCAATAACATTTATTATTGCCTCTAGGGCATATCTCCTACAAAATGGACCGATCCAACTTGATCGCCTTTGTGTGACACACAGACTAATTGACGTCGCGAGAGATATATTTGGCTTATACGAGACTAGCTTCTGTCTCATTTAAGCTTTCACGAGCGCTCTATAATAATGGACTAGCCTGTTTCTGCACGCTTGCTCGCTCGGGTGTGCCCGGGGGCACTCACTGCGTTTTGCTTTTGTTATTTCTCTTTTTTGTTTCTTTTTCATTTTCCTTCAAGTTTTTTCTCTTCAGGATTTTGTTCTGTTTTTCGTTTTCCCGTTGTGTTTTCATCATTTTCTTCGTTTTAATCCGGTTTTGACTGGTTTTTATTCATTTTTTCTTTTCTCTCTTTCTCTATTTTTATTGGTTTTTCTATTCAATTCTTATTTATTCAGTTTTTTTTTCAATTTCATCAATTTCCTTCGTTTTCCTTCGGTTTTATTTTGTATTTCTTTTTTTTCTTTGTTTCCTCATGGGTTTTCTTTGGGGTTTTTGTTTTTCTGGTATTTTTTCCCTTTCATTTCTTCGGTACCCACCGTTTTTTGTCTTCTTTTTTTGTTCAACTCATTATATATTTTCATGCACAATTGCATATTTACATATGCATCAACAACATTTTTTATATATGTTTAAAATTTTAAAAGTAATTGATTAACATTTCTAAAAAAATATATTTGATGAATACACTTTTCATACATGGTGTATGTTTTCGGTATATATCAGGAACATTTTTTTAAACATGTTTAACCTTTTGAAATAGGTGATTAACATTTATTATTCATGATAAATTTTTTAAAAATTTATGTTTTATGTTCATAATTTTTAATACAATGTTCTACGTTTTTTTTATACACCAGGAACATTTTTGGTACAAATTTAACATTTTATAAATATAGCAGGATCATTTTTTTCTACACGTATGACAGTTTCAGATACATGATTAACATTTTTTCAAATGCTTGATTAAAATTTTCGAAATACATGATCAACTTATTTCCATACACATTGTATTCTTATTGTATATATTTTTTGTATTCATGAGAAAAATAAATTCTATACACATTTAATATTTTACGAATGGTATATTAACATGTTCGGATATTGAATGTAGAATTTTTTTAGTATATTTATTTTAAATATTTGGAAATATAAACAAAAGTCGAAAAGAAAAAAGATGAGAAAAAACACAAAATAGAAAACGAGGTTGTTTCCTCCCACGCGCCTAGACCGGGTCATCTCACGCCTCCCTTCACGCGAGGCTTTCCTCGGCCTCGCTAGAAGCGAGGAATAGCAGTGCCCATTTGATGCATAATGCGTCATATACAAAAAAATAAATCATGCACGTCTCCTCTTAGTGATTCGGCCTGGTGTGTGTTAGGCCCATCGAGATTATCAACTCTGGTCCTTGGACAGAAGGCTTGGGGCCCTTTTATTTCTCAAAAAAATGTGCAGAAGGCGAGAGCAATTAGTTGGGAGCGTTCCTTCGAGAGCCTTCTAACGACCACTCTCACGTGCCCTCACTTGACGCGTTTTCAGCCACTGTAACGTATCACGCTTTGAGCTTTTTTCGGATTTTATTTGTTTTATTTTTTCGCACGTGTTTTAGGCTTTTTAGGTGGGGTTTTTCGGGGTTTTTTGGTGTTTCGGTTTTCCACCGGTCTTTCTTAGCTTTTGGACAAAAAAATTCCAAAATATTGTTTTGCACGAAAAACATTTTTTTTGGAAAACACAGTTTTTCTTTCATGAGAGGCACGGCCATGCCTCTCGGAAACGAAAAAAACAAACGCGTTTTTTCCTTCCTCGAGAGGCATGATTTTGCTTCCGCGAGAGGCACGGCTGTGCCTCTTGGAAATGAAAAAAAATACGTTTCATGTTTTTTTTCTTTCGCGAGAGGCACGGACGTGCCTGTCGGAAACGGGAAAAAACATGTTTTTTGTTTTTTTCTTTCGTCAGAGGCACGGTTTTGCTTCCGCGAGAGGCACGGCCGTGCCTCTCAAAAACGAAAAAAAAACACACTTTTTGTTTTTTTCTTTCACGAAAGACACAGTTTTGCTTCCGCGAGAGCCATGACCGTGCCTCTTGTAAACGAAAAAAACACATTTTCTTTTTCTTTTCTTCTGCAAGAAGCACGTTTTTTCCGTCCGATTTTTTCATGAAAAAAAGTTCATCAAAACCTATTAACATGAGATCTAGTTTTGAAGATATCGACGCGAGGAATCCAACGGCGAAAACAGTTCGAGATTTGGACGCACGGTTTAAAAGATAAAACATTTTGAAAATATGGATCTACAAAAAAAGGAAAACTCTCAGGTTGCGACAAGTGGCACACATGCAGGCGACAAGAGGTGAAAGTGATCTTTGAAAAGAGTACTCCTTGATTAGTGATTTCGACAGAAGGCTTGGTTACACTTCAAAATGATTAGATTACCTATGGACCCTGAAAACAATAATAAATGTCATTGCTTTACAAATTACGTGGTGTTCTACAAAGATATATAGCAATGTTTGTTTGGTTTTCAAATCAAAATGTTGTTGTGAACTAACGTAGAGTTCAAGTCCTAGACTTGCACTAATGGTCGTATTTTTTTGATTTATTTCAGGCTTTTCGACGTCGTACATTCAGTGGGAGAAACCGTTTCTCTTGACTAGACGACTTCATCAATCTCAAAATGTTGTGCTGACTTAATGTCGCTGACTTAATTTTCCTTAAAAATTCAAATACAATTTGAAATTTCCAAACATATCTATAACCAAAAATAATTATGAAAATGAAACAGATAAAAAGAAACCAAAGAAAACTGTTACAAGACAGAAGGAAAAAGAAGAAAACAGAACTTAACCTTCTAGAAGGTTTCCAGTATTGGAACCAACGTCCAACTCGCCTAGCGTTAAATGGACCGATCCAGCTTGGTCGTGTTTGTGTGATACGCCGACTACTTGACGCCATGAGAGCTATATTAGACTATGTAGAATATATTTTCAAATATTTTATGTAGAATATATTATGCTCCTTTTCAATTTTAATATATTTATTTTTAATATTATGAAATATAAACAAAAGTGAAAAGGAACAAATAAAAAAGATGAAAAAAGACAAAACAGACAACAAGGTCGTGGCCTCCCACGCGCCTGGACCGGGCCATCTCACTTCTCCCTTCAGGTGAGGCTTTCCTCGGTCTCGCTAGAAGCGAGGAATAGCAATGCACTTGACGCAGACGTCATATACGATTTTCCGTACACGTCTCCTCTTGATGTTTCGGCCCGGTATGTGTGAGGCCCATTGAGACTATGAACTCTGGTCCATGTGCAGACGGCTTGTGCCCCTTTTATTTCTAAAAAAGAAAGTGCAGAAGGCTTGGTTGCACTTCATAGCGAAATTACCATTGGACCCTCAAAAGAATAATAAATTTCATTGATTTATGAAATATGTGGTGTTCTGCAAAGTTATATACTTTCTTCATTCCCTTATACAAGGCCACTTTATTTTTTCGTGTCAAACTTTGACTTTAATTTTTTTTCAACAAAATATGGATTACATGTCATAAAAATATATTATCGGAAAGTTCTTTGAAATGTGCATCCAATGTCATACTTTTTATGGCATATAACTTACTTTTTATTGGTAAAATTAATGGTCAAAGTTAGATATAAAAAATGTAAAGTGGCTTTGTGTAAGAAAATGGAGACAGTGGCAATATTTGTATGGTTTTTCAAACCAAACTGTAGTTGTGTACCGAGCGTAACTCGGATGGTTAGATTCCTCGTGGTGAAACCAACCCATGGTTCAAGTCCTAGACTTGCATTGATGGTCGCATTTTTTTTATATTTATATCAGGTTTTTCGGCGACTAAAAAACGCTTATGACGACTTCGTCAATCTCAAAATGTTTTGCCGACTTAGCATTTCAAAGATGCTCGTAGGAGTATGGCATGCATGTGTACGTTCATAACGGTGTATGTAAGCATCTAAACCAAAACGTAGTTTAAATCGTCAGATTTGACCAGATTAATTATCAAAGCTCTGGGCCCTGGGCCCCTTCGAGCCCAGCCGAGCAGCGCAGCGCATTGAATCCCCCCGAGATAAATCCACCAGCAAAACATCCCGCAGGGGATCCGCCAAATCGGCAGAGAATTTACAACGTCGGAGGGGAGGGGACCATGGCCGGCCCTGGCCCTGGCCCGAGCGAGCATCTCATGCCTTTTCTCACGTGCTCCCGCTGTGGTCGGTCGGTCAGCCTGCGGAGGGCGCCTGGACCTGGAGCCGGACGCGCAGGGGCAGGGGCAGGGGCCTGGACTCCACTGCCTGGAACAGAGCAAGCGGACGCCCAGTCCCACCATGTGTTCCCGCCCCGACACATCACTCAAGTTCACTCGAGTACCGTCTTGTATTCCTGGTCCCATACGGATCTGCGGCTTCATTTCCGCGCCTGTACTCCACCTACTACTGTTCACCGGTGAATTCGACCGGATCGACAGCCCGCGAGAGTCTAGAGTTTCACCAAACATGACCCAGGTTTTCAACTTTTTTGAATGAAGCAGGTGATGGAGTATGGGTCTGCAGCCCGGCCCGGCCAGACCCAGCCCACCCTCCCGCCACCGTGGTCACATATGTATACCTTTTGCCACATGAATTGGATACGGGCAATGTATGATAAATATGTTAGTCTCCCTCTTGTCGTATTGGTTTTCAGATAGCTAACCGCTCATGGCTGTGCAACAGCAACAGAGAAAATAAAATGGACTGTGGTTTGTTGTTCCACTTGATTTTTTTCGAGTTAGAGAGGAGGCAACACGAAAGAGAGACAAGTGAGAGAGGACCATCGTCAAGGCCGAGGTGGGGACGACGCGACATCACCAACAAGGTTGACCCTAGACCTCGATGGAGACATCACCAACGGAGACCACAAGGCATGACTAATGTGGGCGAGGTGGGGGGGGGGGGGGGGGTCGTTTTCACCGCCACTGTGCTAATGTTCACGAATGAATTCGACTACCCCGTGTGATTCCATGTTTTCACCAAACATGTGCTAGATTTTGAACTTTTGAAACACGCGATCGAACATAGGTTAGCCGTCCGACTCGGCATGGCCTATCCTCCCGCCACCGTGAACTCCCTCGTCCCGGTGACACATATCTTGCGCGGCATGATTCAGATACAAGCCATATAAAGAATATTATGACAGTTTCCAACAATTACATGTGATATTTGGCATCAATAATGTGCTATCAACACCGTGCAATGATGATGATAGAGACCTTTTTGCGACAACCAGCACAATTAGTGTTGGAGATGGATGTAAGGAGAAGTTTTGAGAATCATCCTGGATCGACGGCATGAGACCCAAAGATATTGCTCCAAAGATATTTGACCTCTCAAAAAACAAATCTTGCTCGGTCCAAAAAGCTCTCCTCAACAATTATTGGGTCTAGTCAGATTGATACCCACCATAGTCTACCATAGAGCACATTCAGGAGTTTGCCTTGCTTTGAAAAAAAGTTATCCTCTGTTACTCTCGATAATGATGTGCATGATACTATCGCATGGAAGTTCACGTCTCATGGAGAATACTCGGCGTCGACTGCTTATATGGCATAGTTTGCAAGACACATGACAAACATCATGCCTACTGCTGTTTGGAAGGGTTGGGCCCCTCTGAAATGCAAACTTTTTTGCTTGATTGATAATTCAAAACAAAGTTTGGACGACCGGTTGATTGCACCGTCGTGGGTGGCCAACCTCTGTCCGCTTTGCAAGCAAGTCTGGATCGGGGTTGCAACATGGCTTGGTATACATGATGATGTGGCAAGGAGCTAGCGAAATGAAGCAATGGTGGATTAAAAATGTGATTGAGCGTGGAGATCAGAGAAAGACTATCGCCTCCTTGTTCATGCTTACCTCGTGGGAGATTTGAAAAGAGCGTGATACAAGGGATTTCATAACAACGCCGCTACGACGATGATGCTTGTCGTAAAGATAAAAGAGGAGGCCCATCTTTGGGCTATTGCCTATGCCACCCACTTGAGTATTTTAATACCACGAGAGTAGTTATTTGTCTCCTGCTTTGCGGTCATTTGTCTTAAACCTTCTTACTTAATCCATGAAAATGGCAGATTTTTTGCCTTGTTTAAAGAGCAGGATTGAAACAAATTATGTTACTACCATTAGTCCAACACCATGATTAAAGATGAAACAAAATATTTACCGGCTCCTATGGACGCTGCTACATCACTCACCTAGAGCTGGAATTCCACCGCGCCCTGCCTGCCTCATCCTTTCAACTCCACGATGATCAAGCTCCGATCAAGTCGACTGAAACTATATTCTTCTTTCAATCAATTTAACTGACCCATGGGTGTTCCCAAAGGACTGAAACATAATAAGTTACCGTCACAAAGACGAAACAAAATCTTTTACCACAGCCAGCACCACCACCAGTGGACGCTACATCATCACTCGTTCGCCCGCCCAGAGCTGGAATTCCACCATGGCCTGCCTCATCCATTCAACTCCACGATGTCAGGTAAATTTATATTCCGTGACAGCTTTGCAGGACACGTTCTCACCAAGGCTGCCATGATCGATATTCTAACCGCTAAAAAGATCACATACACTGCGATCAGCACCAGCGGGAGAGGGAATCCGCTTTCACAAGGTCGACCAGCTGCTAGTGCCAATCGGCTACTTGTCTGTGACGCCCCCATTCTCGACCGTACGCTAATCATACACACAATGCGTATGATCAAGATTAGGGACTCACTGATTGATACCACAACACAACACTAGACACAAATTAAAGTCATACATCTTCATATTACAAGCCAGGGGCCTCGAGGGCTCGAATACAAAGCTCGACAAGCACGAGTCAGCGGAAGCAAATAATATCTGAGTACAGACATAAGCGAAACAAATTTTGCCTTAAGAAGGCTAGCACAAACATAAGCAGCGGATCAAAAGAGGCGAGGCCTCCTGCCTGGGAACCTCCTAACTACTCCTGAGCGTCGGGGCAGTCTCCACGTAGTAGTAGGATCCAGCGGTGGTGTAGTAGTCGTCTCCGGCGTACTCCATCTCCTGGGCTCCATCGTCTGAACGCAGCAACGTATCGAGGGGGAAAAGGGAAGCAAAGCAGCGGTGAGTACTCATCCAAAGTACTCGCAAGACCGACGTCAGATCTATGCTAAGTATGCATCATTATCAAAGAATGGGGTATATCTGGACTGACTGCAGAAAGCAAGAATAGGAAGAAGGCCTAGTCCTACCGAAGACTAGCATCTTCAGCATCTTGCAACATTAGAAGAGAGTAGACTGGTATCACATATATAGTCATATTATTGTAGCAATTTTATTAAGTAACCACGCCCAGAGATTCTTCCTCGACTCCCTGCGAGGAAGCAATCCCGGGGCCACATTCATTTCAAATTAAAACACAATTATAGTTGTATAAGGTCAAGGTACAACTCCAAGTCGTCCTGTTACCGTGGACACGGCTATTCGAATAGATTATTCATCCCTGCAGGGGTGCACCACATATTCCCCAACACGCCTGAGTCACCTCCGGCCGGACACACTTTCCCGGGTCATGTCCGGCCTCGGGATATCAGCACGTCGTCGCCCCACCTAGGCTCAACGAAGAGGCCAGCCCGCCGGTCTAAATCCTAAGCGCGCAGGTTCGTGGGCCCACTTTCCCTTGCACTCCTGCACGATGCGAACGCGGCCGAGGTCAGTCCTAGCACCCCTAAGTAACAAGCGCGATGCCCTTGCGGACCACTCGGGCGCGCGCCGTGTAGGGTAACGCAGCAGAAAACAAAAAATTTCCGACCTACGCACCAGCCCAGGACCACTATGGAGACTGCATACAAGGTTTGATCTTTTCGTTACCGACTCGTAGCGCAGCGGAAGTAGATTCGATGACGAACGGCGGTGCAGATCCCCGCAGCTAGGATTTTACAACCTCCCAACCGCGAGGATGTATACCCTCATCTGCCCCGCGGACAGCCCTCCGGGAGGCGGTCGCACAGTCCCCCGGACGGTGTCGCAGACAGCCCTTCGGGAGGACCTCCGAAACTCGGACTGTCACTCGGACAACCCTTCGGGAGGACCTCCAAAACTCGGACGGTCACACGGACAGCCCTTCGGGAGGCACTCTCGAACTAAGACCAAAACTACGATCTCTCTACAGAGTTGCACACATACGGTGTCATCTATCCGGCAGGGCTTCGCCGTCCAGAACTAGTTCCTGCCGGAACCCAGACAGCCTTTCGGCTCTACGAAACTATTTCGCTGGGAGGGAGAGAGAATGCCAGATCATGCATGGCTTGTGTATGAGAGCAAGGATGTGTCTTATGGCAGCCCACACACCTCCTATTTATAGGAAAAACCCAAGGGGTAGAGCACATTTGGTCATACCAAAAATGTCCTCACAAAAATGACCTTCTCAAGGGCATAAATGGGAGGGAAGAGGATAAGTGGGGCTGCTTGGAGCAGCCCCAAAACCTGGCTGGCCACACCATGTGGGGCCCCCCAAAAAGGGGTTCCCTCCTTCCCAAGTCTTCTCCTAGATCTTTTAAGCAAAGCCCCAAAAGGTGGCTTTCCAAAAATATCCCAAAAAGCACTTTCACTATTCACGACGACATTTTTCAGCGTCTGATCGAACTGAAAATATTCATGTGGGCTTAGAACATTTCCAGTACCCACCAAAATAATTTTCAACGCGAGCCGGAACAATTCCGGTTTAGTGATTTTCATCTGCGAAAAGCATCTGAAGCGGTTTCGGCAGCTCCGGAACATTTCCGGTTTTCATTCCGGAAAATTCCAGAAAGTTTCCAGAATGATTCTGGCACCCTCCAAGAATTATCAGGCATGTGCCAAAACCAATTTGACTTTATGGTATCCCCTGAAACAACTTTTCAGTTTTACCGAAACTGTTCCGGTGTTCTCTCTGCGGAACTTTTCCGCTGTCCGAAACTTTTCCAGTGTCCGAAAACTTTTTCGGTGATTTTCTCTCAGACTCCCTGTCTAGTATTCAGCAGATAGATGACCCTTAAGCGTGTGACCCTATAGGTTCGGTGAAGCATAGACATGACCCGGAACCCCTTCCGATCAATGATCAACATCGGAGCCGTGGACACCCATATTGATCCCTATACCCACACGAATGAATATTCGAGGGAACCTCCAGTTGCCGTGTGCTATTCCTGTTGCTTCGCGATATGTTACAAATACCCGAGGTGAGACATGTTGGCATCCCCGTGGATCAACAACTTGTCCACTATGCCAGTTACCTCGTTGCCGGTATTGTTCTCTTTTCTCGTTCCCGTGTTCCGGCATCCCCGTGATCAAATCACAAAGTGTCTGGCCAGACGATGATGGATACCGTAACACCGAGAGGGCCCAGAGATATCTCTCCATCGTCGGAGGAGCAAATCCCAATCTTGAGCTATCAAGTTACTTGACATACTTTTCCATGAACCCGTAAGCCGCCGTAATAGCCACCCATTTACGGATGACGTTTAACAAACCCCAAAGTTCATGAAGCAAGCATGAAGAAACTCGATACTCTCATGGTCTAAGGAATCATGCAAAAAACATTAACCATCTCTGTGTTATTAACCATTAACTTATGACGAATGTATCTCATAGCATAACATCAATTCGGGTCGATTCAACACAAGTGTTCTACCAACATTGCGCCCTCAAAATTGCCGGCATAGCCATGCCCATGATCAGGAAAACAGGATCATCATGCAATACTTGAGCTAGTCTTAGAGGCCAGACTAGGAATACATTTTACCGTTTATTATTCCACACGTGCAAATGAGTCTTCCTCCGAGCCTCGTTTTGTTTGTAGACTCGAGAATCATTGCAGTTATAGCATGGAACATAAACATAATTATGAACAGGGAGATAATCAATAACATTTATTATTGCCTCTAGGGCATATCTCCTACAGACTCCCACTTGCACTAGAGTCAATAATCTAGTCAATGCTAGTGCACTTTACACCTATGGCATACTGGTGTAAAATATGCTTCGCTTGTGGTATAGCCTGATGTCCAACGGATCTGACGAATTCAGCTCTGTGTGTAACTTTGCATGTCCTCGCGTTTTCACGCTTTCACAAAATTCATATTTTGTGTGGACTTGGCTTTGCATATGTGTGAATCATTGGTGGAAACCTGATTCCTCAGACTGAGCTATGGAGCAACTCTCTGCAATAGTGTCCCATAGACCAAAGCCATCTTGGAACCATACTAAGTTCATGAATGAACTATATGATTCAACAACTTCTTTGTCGCTTCTCAAGCGTCAACATACTTAGCCTTTGTTATAGAATTTGCCACAGTATCTTGTTTGGAACAATTTCCAACTACCGTGCCACCATATTCTGTATTACACAAAACCCTTAACTTAAATCGAAAATCGCATGGAGCATTGATGAAGACTGTATCGATGTAATTACTTACAACGAGCACTTCATAATCTCTGCTTGCGAGAAAACATGTCATCAGTACTACTCTAGTACTCAGTGACATCTTTCACTGTTGTCCTATGATCAGTACTTTGATCACTTTGGTATCTATACTCGCAACAACTTTGGAGTATTGGACATATCTGGTTGTTTTACATACCATGGAATACATGATTAATCCAAACACAAGAGTGTGTGGAATCTCCATCATGTATTTTACTCATCAGTGTTTTAGGACACCGAGTCTTGCAAAACTCTTTCCATGTGACTTCGGCAAGAATCACTCCTTGGCGTTTTAAATGCTAAAAGGTTTTAGCATCTTGTCAATATGTATTCATAGCTTAGCCCCATTAGGTAAATCTATCTCCATAGATCATCATGCCTAATATTGAGGTTATTTAGCCTAAGCACTTCATCAAAAAACTATTTTCAAAATGAAGTCCTAATTCGTGTCAAGAAATTTATTTCCAATTAACAATGTGTCAAGTACACAAGGTTTTTAGAAATATTATTATGCTCCCACTTACTTTCTTGAATCACAAGCATCTTCGATACCCATTTGATGAAGTCAAACCCCTTTGACCATTCCATCAAAAACGAAGATTCCAACTCCACTTTGCTCTCTTCTGTCCATCGCTGGAACTCTGAAGTTTGCATACTTACTAGCATCCTATGGATCAACAAATTACTTTGGACTGTATCACATATAAGTCCTAGGTTTCATTTCCATCAGATGGAAATCCTTTTGTCATCCATGTTTCATATCTCATGATTGATATATGTATTAATTGCTAGTTCAACCCGAACCGACCTTAAGCATCGCTACGGTGAAACAACCTCATCGTAGTCAACTCCTTGAACTTGTTATTTCAACAAGTCGAGTTTATGGATAAAACATTTTTATCCGTATCAGTTTTTAGTTCCATAAATATTCGTTTAGACTCTAAGTCTTCCGAAAGGTGTATCAAGGTTCTAATCTTAAATCACTTATATGGAAACTATCTCGGATTGTATTGGCATTTAGCCAATTCCGGAGTCAGGGCCCATCATCGCTTCCTTGTGTATGGTTGGTATACTGTTGTCCAACAACAATATCTCGTTTACGCACCTGAGAGGTTTGCACGAGCCTTGCCTACGGGGTTCAGCTGCAAGTTCGACCGAAGTCCATGCATTTTATTTTAGAGACTTCCGTATCAGTCGCAGTAGGAAACTCCGGAATCACTTTCAAGGTTTCTTTCCTTTGACCTGATGACGAAGATAGTGGTTATCTCGTCGAGTTGCACTGTCCTCCCATTCACCTTTTCTAAGAACTATTCTCTTTAAAAGCATACCGTTTTGTGGCAAACCTATTTGCCTCGGTATAGTGAGGGAGGAATACCCAATGACTTGGGATAACCTACAAAGTAGCACTTGTCTGATTTGGAATAGGTTTGTAACATTTTACACAAGCCCCATATTCCAAATGTTAAGAAAAGATATAACATGGATGGGCGTACCATACCATGGCGTTATTTCAACAGACCTGATGGAGCACTTTTCAGTGTAAAAGCCGCAGTCTCTAAAGCATCACTTTAAAAATGATAATGACAAATCTATTTATGTCATCTTTGATCTTACCATGTCATAAATGGTTCGATTACATCTTCACAGACTTTCCACTTGCAGTGGTGTTCCGGGAGGTGCAAGTTATGAAACCCCTTTCACAACTCATCAGACATTCGCTAAACTTGTAACTCAAATATTCCTATCTGCAATCGAATTGTAGAAACATAATTTTCTCATTACAATAACTTCTACTTCATTTTTGAAAACCTTATGAATGAATTCAAAAGATCCAGACTTACGTCTCAACAAGTAAATATCCATATATCTACTTGAGTCATTTCTGAAGATAGATAAATCCACTACTTGCAACAACATTTATTGGACTACACACATCATAATGTATGATTACCAATATGTTCTTTGCTTGTTACTTAGGGCCTGTGAACGGTATTTCAGTCACTTCACCTTTCAGAGGAAAGTTGCAAGTGTCAGATGATTCAAAATCAAATGACTTCAAAATCCATCATAATGGAATTTTCCATGCGGGTTTCTCCAATGTGACCAAATGCAGTGCCACACTTGTGTGGTATTCTTTTAGTCTTGCGACATTTAGCGTCAGTGTTATGGATGTATCATATTTCCATCAATATTCATAGCATACATCCCATCTTGTATGGAAGCATGGCCCTTCATGTTATTCATAACACCGAACATCAAAAGTTCTCTTATGAATAACCTTCTTGCAAAATACCCTATGCAAAGGGCTAGAGTGTATGAAACTCTAAATGAATTATGAAAGTAAATACAGAGGTAATGTATTCATATCAATATTCATAACATACATCTCATTCATAATGAAAGTATGGCCCTTATGTTATTCATAACATCGAACATTAAAAGTTCTCTTATGAATAACCTTCTTGCAAGATACTTTATGCAATGGGCTAGAGTGTAAAACTCTAAAATGAATTATGAAAGTAAATACATAGGGAATACACTAATGGAAGGTATAGTCACATTTACTATGTTCCATGTGTGTATCTAAACCTCATTCCTGGCTAGTCTTTTAGGCCGTAGTAGTTTTTACATCGAGTTGCAACAGAGTGCAATCGAGCGGGTATCTTTGTGATTAACTCACAATACCCAAGAATTAGTGATTAACATGTTTAACCACAATTCCCAAGAACTATATCTTTGACCAGCCTTCTATACAACAAAAACTTGTATGACATTCATACATGAGCTGGATATCCCAGTCTTCTTTCCTTTTGCCTTTATACTTCTAACAGTTTAACTTTTAGTATTTCTCCTACTCTCAGAAGAAGCACCCAACTTAAGAGTGGCGATAGCCCTGGACTTCCTAGGCGTGAAAGTTTCACTAACACCCTTCGGATACTTCCTTTCTCTTTAAGTTGTTGTTTTATTCACCATCATCATATGACAGGCATTCTTCTGGATCCCTCTCTTATCAGTCTAATGCACAGTAAACTCCTTTACTAATAGTTTGCAAACAAACATTGCTTTGGATATCTCATATCTTTTAGCCTTTGTCTGTCTCTGAAAATGATTTTTAGATTCCATGAATATCACATAACTATCCAAACTTTCGAAGTTCGGGTCTCATGGAAGCAAACATATCGCACTTTGACTGAAAAGGAATTCTGGCTTTTGGATTGAAGGACGAGAGTCATATGATCCATAGCATTAGCGGGAGAATACCGAAAGTATGCGATAGGACAAAATCCTTCTCGACACTCTTGAGGACAATCTTCATATTACGTTACCAACCGTAAAGTTTTAACCAGATATTTAACAGCTATTCAATTTTAATAGGGAAGGTGGAAACACGAGCCATTATTCTACAACTATTTGGCAAATCACACCCAGACAGTGTTCAAAATTAATTGCACTGAGAATTAACGGAATTAATTCTACAGTGCGCTCCCACTCAAATCAATATCTCTCATAATTGATTGTGAGTGATTCAAGATCCAAATTTCAATTCAACGCCAAGGATGCATCCATCTCAAGTGACGAGAATTTCATTTGGTAGGTCAACTTGCCAATCACATCTCTATGTGACTCTTGTTCATCTTTCGATGCGTGTGTTCCGAGCTCATGACTTTCATGCCTGAACGTCAAGACAACCAAGTGATCTCGCTGCGAGGTCTCAACTCACCCGCCTCACACATCCCTAATCGTTCGTACCCATGCATCCATGTGATACCCGAAAAGTTAGGTGCCGTGACGGTGCTACACTTGGGAGAACACTAACTACTTGATATTTTCAGTGAGAGATCACCCTAATAAAAAGCGACTACCACACAATCAAGAAGGATGCAACACAAGGGATAAACATCTCAGGCAATTCATAATTAGCATGATATGGTATAGTCTTTTCTGACGGAGAAGTCTTTTATTTCTTCGTCTCCGGCATTCGCGTCGGTGTTCACCTTCGCGAAGATTGCCACCACCTTGTCGATGCACCAGATAATATTGCTATCTCTATAGCTAATAAAATAAGTGCATTACATAAGGTTGACACGCAGGTCATTAAAGTGCAATCATATGGCTCCAGCCATCATGCCGAATCATGACACGCAGGTCATGTTAATTTACATCATATAGTCATCTCATACATAATCAAATTTATATGAGCACTGCTATACCACATCACATGAACATGCAAACCATCCTGCAAAACCAAGTTAGACGCCTCTAATCGGTTTATGCAAAATTTTATTTTTACGTGGCTTCTAAGGTTTCGAAACAAACCGAAGCTACCAACGTCCATCATCAAGTATGATAATCCAAGTCGCTAGATTAACTTTCCAGGGTGTATGAAACACGAGATAATAAAATCTCGAGCCCCATACTAAACTTCGTCATACGCGTGACCCCCGTGCAGATCATATCTGCATTGCCCTTTCGTCTGCGAAACATCCATCTTTCTCAAGTATGGTGGAACCCAAAGAACTGTTAGCACTTCGTTGATCTGTCAATCAGCATACTCAGGAGCAGCATGAAAGGATCGCGGATTGCCAGAACTTTGTGAGATTCCACCATGCCGTCAAGATCAGGACTACGCAAATTCAGGGGAAGCAACAGGAACATCGGGTAACAGATTTCATCTGCTACCCACACAAATAATTTTCAGCAATAGATCTCATCTACTACCTAATTATATTGTGCAACACCCATACATCTCTATGTATTCTAGATCGCAACCTGCATCTACGTATAGCACGGCTCTTGATGCCACTGTAGGGTAACGCAGCAGAAAACAAAAAATTTCCGACCTACGCACCATCCCAGGACCACTATGGAGACTGCATACAAGGTTTGATCTTTTCGTTACCGACTCGTAGCGCAGCGGAAGTAGATTCGATGACGAACGGCGGTGCAGATCCCCACAGCTAGGATTTTACAACCTCCCAACCGCGAGGATGTATACCCTCATCTGCCCCGCGGACAGCCCTCCGGGAGGTGGTCGCACAGTCCCCCGGACGGTGTCGCAGACAGCCCTACGGGAGGACCTCCGAAACTCGGACTGTCACTCGGACAGCCCTTCGGGAGGACCTCCAAAACTCGGACGGTCACACGGACAGCCCTTCGGGAGGCACTCTCGAACTAAGACCGAAACTACGATCTCTCTACAGAGTTGCACACATACGGTGTCATCTATCCGGCAGGGCTTCGCCGTCCAGAACTAGTTCCTGCCGGAACCCAGACAGCCTTTTGGCTCTACGAAACTATTTCGCTGGGAGGGAGAGAGAATGCCAGATCATGCATGGCTTGTGTATGAGAGCAAGGATGTGTCTTATGGCAGCCCACACACCTCCTATTTATAGGAAAAACCCAAGGGGTAGAGCACATTTGGTCATACCAAAAATGTCCTCACAAAAATGACCTTCTCAAGGGCATAAATGGGAGGGAAGAGGATAAGTGGGGCTGCTTGGAGCAGCCCCAAAACCTGTCTGGCCACACCATGTGGGGCCCCCCAAAAAGGGGTTCCCTCCTTCCCAAGTCTTCTCCTAGATCTTTTAAGCAAAGCCCCAAAAGGTGGCTTTCCAAAAATATCCCAAAAAGCACTTTCACTATTCACGACGACATTTTTCAGCGTCTGATCGAACTGAAAATATTCATGTGGGCTTAGAACATTTCTAGTACCCACCAAAATAATTTTCAACGCGAGCCGGAACAATTCCGGTTTAGTGATTTTCATCTGCGAAAAGCATCTGAAGCGGTTTCGGCAGCTCCAGAACATTTCCGGTTTTCATTCCGGAAAATTCCAGAAAGTTTCCAGAATGATTCTGGCACCCTCCAAGAATTATCAGGCATGTGCCAAAACC
Source organism: Elymus sibiricus (assembly GCA_039707655.1). NCBI lineage: Eukaryota > Viridiplantae > Streptophyta > Magnoliopsida > Poales > Poaceae > Elymus > Elymus sibiricus. The sequence continues at coordinate 90,729,763 of CM077669.1, forward strand.
AATTTGACTTTATGGTATCCCCTGAAACAACTTTTCAGTTTTACCGAAACTGTTCCGGTGTTCTCTCTGCGGAACTTTTCCGGTGTCCGAAACTTTTCCGGTGTCCGAAAACTTTTTCGGTGATTTTCTCTCAGACTCCCTGTCTAGTATTCAACAGATAGATGACCCTTAAGCGTGTGACCCTATAGGTTCGGTGAAGCATAGACATGACCCGGAACCCCTTCCGATCAATGATCAACATCGGAGCCGTGGACACCCATATTGATCCCTATACCCACACGAATGAATATTCGAGTGAACCTCCAGTTGCCGTGTGCTATTCCTGTTGCTTCGCGATATGTTACAAATACCCGAGGTGAGACATGTTGGCATCCCCGTGGATCAACAACTTGTCCACTATGCCAGTTACCTCGTTGCCGGTATTGTTCTCTTTTCTCGTTCCCGTGTTCCGGCATCCCCGTGATCAAATCACAAAGTGTCTGGCCAGACGATGATGGATACCGTAACACCGAGAGGGCCCAGAGATATCTCTCCATCGTCGGAGGAGCAAATCCCAATCTTGAGCTATCAAGTTACTTGACATACTTTTCCATGAACCCGTAAGCCGCCGTAATAGCCACCCATTTACGGATGACGTTTAACAAACCCCAAAGTTCATGAAGCAAGCATGAAGAAACTCGATACTCTCATGGTCTAAGGAATCATGCAAAAAACATTAACCATCTCTGTGTTATTAACCATTAACTTATGACGAATGTATCTCATAGCATAACATCAATTCGGGTCGATTCAACACAAGTGTTCTACCAACATTGCGCCCTCAAAATTGCCGGCATAGCCATGCCCATGATCAGGAAAACAGGATCATCATGCAATACTTGAGCTAGTCTTAGAGGCCAGACTAGGAATACATTTTACCGTTTATTATTCCACACGTGCAAATGAGTCTTCCTCCGAGCCTCGTTTTGTTTGTAGACTCGAGAATCATTGCAGTTATAGCATGGAACATAAACATAATTATGAACAGGGAGATAATCAATAACATTTATTATTGCCTCTAGGGCATATCTCCTACACGCCGCTCCATTGCTGACGTCCGAAGAGCTTCGGCTGATACAACGACGCTGAGTGCCCATATCTTCCCCACATGAAGGTTAGTGCGTATTAGGGCCAACGACCTAACTCAGAGCAAGTACCCAACCCATTAGCATTTTATTAATGCGGGGCAAGCGCGACCCATAAGGTGCGGTCCCGTCATCCCGCCTCGAGGACCGTGGCAAGGGCCTCTCCTGCCCGTCCACGCCTCATCAACATCATACCGTGGGTACCCCTCAGGGCCGACCCATCACCAACATGTTTCTGTAACCAGGTCATAGTAACCGTGTGTATAAAACATCAAGACGGAACCTGAGGAATCACCCTCAAGGGGCCCCGCTCGATGTAACCGTCAAGGTGGACCTAGAGGAATCACCCTCGAGGGTCCCACACTTGAGGGGTTGCACGACAGAGTCATCGTCGGGAGTGGTGAAGGAGGAATCACCCTCGATAACCACGACCGACTAGCTGCACTACAGAGCTAGCATCATGAGTACTTCACGAGGTGTCACCCTCGGTACTCGATAGTAGCGCTGCAGAGTCGTACAACTAAGGGGGGGTGCGGTGATTTGAGGGGCCTGGCGTGTCGGTCGGTTGACCGAGTCTTCGAGTCTTCGAGTCGTCGGGTCATCGATGAAGAAGTAGGGGCAACTGGGACTAAGGGGTCACTGGGGATTCACTGATCAACCTATACTAAGCAGTTGACATGATTGCAAGTATAGTAACAGTTTATCAAAAACAGGCTATGCATCAGAATAGGAGCTATCTAATACAGTAGCAAAATCTAATGCAAGAATAAGAGGGAAAAGAATGGGCGATATCGGAATGCTCAAGGGGGGGTTGCTTGCCTTGCTGCTCTGCGGCAAAGGGCTGATCGTCCACAGTGTAGTCGTACCCGGTAGCACCGTCAGCCTCGGAGTCTACCGGAGAGAAGAGGGGGAAGAAACAATAAATACAAGCAAACAGATGCAACATGATGCATGACATGGCAATACGCAGTGCTAGGGGTAGTCTAACGCAGTACTACACGCATCAGACTGAGCGGGAGAATATCTGACGATATTTCCCGGGTCTTTGGATTAATCGGACAGACGATCCGGAGGGGAAAAGTTCCATATTTATCATGCTAGGAGCTTGTGACAGATGAATGGATGGTATATTCGGATTCGTGGGATTTTTCTGATCAACTTTCATGTATAAATTATTTTCATCCGAGTTACGGTTTAAAAGATATGATTTTCTAAAGTTTTAAACATTTTTGGAATTTATTAAATTTTTAAACCAACATTATCCAGAACAGTGTCTGGTGACATCAGCATGATGTCATGATGATGTCAGCGGTCAACAGCCGGCTGGCCAGGTCAAACCTGACAGGTGGGCCCCCCTGTCATAGACTAGGCTAATTTAACAGTAGATTAAATTAACTAATTAACTTAATTAGTTACAGGGACCCACTGTCAGTGACTGATTAGTTAACTAATTAACTAACAGATTAATTAGTGTTTTAATTAGCACTTTTATTTATTTTTAAAATGAATTAAACTGGTGAGGCCAGCATGTCAGTGGCTGGGGCGCCCAGTCAGCACAGTTGACTGGGTCAACCCAGTCAACTGGGGCCAGGGGCCCCACTGGCAGTGACCCAGGGGCAGGTCCTGGGTGTGCCACGTCGGCGGACGGCGCCGGAGTGACGCCGGCGCGGCGAAACGCGGCGGCGCGACCTCGGGTGTCGCCGGAAAACGCGTACAGGGCACGGGGAGGGAGCGCGGCTGGTTCCATTCTATCGGGCGTTCAACGCCGCGTCGATCCCGGGCGGTGGCGTGGCCGGAGGTGAACCACAGCGTCGACGGCGAGCTCGACGGCGGAGGCCGGAGTTCGGGCTTGAACGGGCACTCCACTACGGCTCCTTTTCGAGCGTTTTAAACGGCTAGGCGGGATCTACGCGGTGCGGCGAGGCCGATGAGCAGCAGCGCGCGACCAGACGTTCACCGGAGACCCGCCGGCGTCGATCCTCGCGGCGACGCGTTCGGGCACGGGCGGATACGGCGTTGCAACGCGCGTGCACGCTATCTAAGTAGCGTGGCAGCCGCAGCAGCTCACCAGGAGCGCGCTAGGGCCAGCTGGCGAAGCTGCGGTGGCCCGGGAGCACGGCAATGGCAGCGACGGCGGCGGACAGAGCACGGCGTCGGTGACGGCTAGCTACGGCACGCGTGCGAGGCCAGGGAGAGAGGGAGAGGGAAGGAGGGCTCATAGCGCCCTGCAGATGTGCTAGCATGGGCTCGGGGTAGGTCGACGGCGGCGATGCAGGCGGCCGAAGGTGGAAGACGACGGCGTTCCTGGCGATGGAGGGGTCCTCGGCTTCGGCTCGTTGGCGCAGGCGCCGTAGTCGAGGACGGGGAACACGTCGGGCACGGCGGGGAGGCAAGGCGGTGGCGGTGGCCGCGAGCTTTACGGCGGCGGCGCCATGGCTGCGCTCGGGTGCAGTGGGGAAACGAGGGAGAGAGGGAGTGGGGCGGCTAGGGTTCGTCCACGGGGGTCGGGGAGGCGCTCTTATCCCCTCCAGAGGCGTGGACGAGGCCGCTGTCGACCAGGGACGAGGGGGGGGGGGGGCAGGCGCGGCGAGTGCGCGCGCGGCGACAGTGAGGGGAGAGAGCGTGCGGGAGGAGGGAGGGGACGTGACTGGGCCGGGCCGGGCACTGTGGACTTAGGTCCAGTGTCCTGGGCCCTTTTCCTTTTCTTTTCTTTTCTGCTTTCTTTTCCTTTTTAGTTTCTGTTTATTCGTTTCCTATTTTATTTCCTCTTTATTTTAGTTCTGTAAAATACCTCTGTAGCTCCTAAATTAGTGTTACCAAATGTGCTGCTGCCACAAAAAGTTTTACTCTTAATTAAAACAGTTTGACATTTTAAATAATTACTAAAGTCATCTAATAATTGGTTGGCTACTGTTTTTGGATGATAGAGTAATCTAATTATCTTTAGTGATGTTGTTTTCCTTAACAGAATTAGTTATGGAATATTTGCTATTAAGTGAACATTTTAGTTTTCATTTTTGAGCAATTTTTATTTTCACTTTAATTTGAATTTCAATTTGAATTGGAATTTGAAAGGAGAAATAATGCAAATGATGATCAAGCATAGTTAACCATGATGACTTGGCATTATCATGTGAGATTACTGTGGCCTAACACTGGGGGTGTTACATTGTCTCTTCTCCTCGCTTGCCGATCCAGCAAAGAATCTCGATCCAGGAGCATATATTCCTCGACACCTAATCACCACTGACTCAGTCTTTTGGTATGCAAAACAATAACAACAACAAAAGGAGGAGCCTAATGCCTGCCCGCTTTAGCTCCTATGTGAGTGTCCACTCGGCCAATTTAGTTTTGGGGTCAGATCGCCGCAACGGTGAAAGCCGTGTCCGGAAACTTCGCATATACGGTAGTACAACGAAAACGACCGAATTTTATTCGCCATGTCCATTTTGATGCTCCACGAACTTTACATATTTGTACAGTCAAAAGAGAGCCAGGTTTCCTTCAGGATGATTCCTGATAGCTAAGTCATTGCAGATGACAGCAAAAGTTGGTCAAATCCACCGTGGTTTATGGGAAAAAGGCAGATCCAACGAGGCAGCGAGTCACCTAGGTACTACAAAACTAGATCATCACTCATCATTGAATGGTCAAAGATTCCAACTAAAAATAGGCAATTATATTTGCTAAACAATGGTTCGTACTACTACTAGATTCACTATTCATATCAGCAACGCAGGTCGTAATCGTCGCTATTCAGAGAATATGACAGCCATTCAGGAAAACTCACGTCCCAACAATCAGATGTACACTGTCAATTCAGCCCACAGAGGAAATACTGCTTGACAAGCCAGGAAATGATTAAACATCTAATCTGAGCTTGCATACTTACAACGGAAGAGTCGCCTTGGATTCGACCAGTTTACTGTTAGAAACTCGCTTGTCTCTTTTGCAACAGCCCATTACAAGATACAAGATACAAGATTACCAGGTTGCAAGTTCATTCTGATACAAGATAGAACCCAATGACCACTTGGCACACTTTCAAAAAAAAATAATTTGGAAACTGGTTACAGTTAACAGATGGGATTGAGATTAGCTCGTTACCTCCCACTAGTGTCAAAAACGCTCTTACATTATGAGACGGAAGGAGTACAAAAAAAAAAAACTCCTACACCCCTATCCCTATGTAAACTTTGATACTTGTGCCTATCATTGCTAAGGCTTAAGCTTTTGACAAATCAAAGCTCAAACCTTGCAGGTCATAAGCTCTATATACACCTTACAGGATTCAAATATCTGGAATTAGCATCTGTCCTGAAGACAATTCACAACAGAGTACAGCAAATGTGCTAAATAAAGCATATGGAGACACATGCAGCCCATGTATCCTCCGGAAACAAGTCCACCTCAATTCCCAGTATCCTGCAGACTACAGAGCTGCTGGCCAGAGATACGCCCCTGCTACAAGTAGTAAAACGATAGCAACATCCATCTACATGAATAAATGTTGTCCACAGTTCAATCAGGCCAAATACTGAATCTAGTAGTACCATACACAAGACCTGCCCCATGATCCAAATCGAAATTCGCGTCATGCCTAGCTAATTCGAAGCATCTGGTAGCATCCCACGGCCTCCTCCCCTGATACAATACGACACAATTTGGGGGCTCAATTTGCACCACAACCTGGCACGAATCCTGGCCAAAAAAAACAAGGATTAGATCTTTGCTTGGCACCAAAATCCGTCGGATCAAACAAGCGACGATTAAAGCTGGGCACCGGATCTAGATCTAGCGAATTTCCTAATCCAGGCAAATATCAGAGGCACGCCATGGGCACGAACGAACATACAGAATCGCACACAAAAAATCGGCAGCGCGAGTAGCAGCAATCAATCACCAGTCGGACCGATCGAGCCAGGCAACCGAGACCAACGGCGCGAGAGCATCAACCAATTCGGGGCGCGGCGCGGAGAGACGGCGGGGGGCGGGGTCGCTGCGCCGGCTCCGATTCACTTGGTGCAAGGCGGGATCCGGCCCGTCGGGGCGGGCGGAGGGTCCCGATCTGCACCAAGCGAGCCCGAGGCGGCGGCGACGGGGAGGAGAGGAGCGATCCCGATTCGCCGGGTCGGCGCGGCGGGCGGTGGACTTTGTGGGGGAGGAGGGGGAGCGTGCTACCTACGGCGACTGGTCGCTGCGTGGAAGGGAAGAGGAGGAGGGCCGCGGGCTTTATAGCTGGGCTGGGGAGGTGGGGATTCGGGCGAGCATATTAGGGCGGGGTAGGTGGGCCCGCGCCCGCAGCACATCCATGTGCGCCTCTCCTCTCCTCTTCTCTCAGGGCAGGGCAGCACATCCACTGCGGCTCTAGGAGAAAGGGGAATTTTTTCCTTTTCTACTACCACACAAGGATTTGATAGTGGTGTGTGTGTATATTTGCTTTGCTCCTTGTCTTTTGTGATTCCTTCTTTGTCATGGTGGTGAAATGGAATGATTCTTTCTACATCAAGGATTTCTTTCTTTCTTGAAATTGCTGGTTCTCGAATTCGTTGGATGCTGGGTCGCCACATATGTCAGAATCGGCAAAAAGAGAAAAGATGGGTTGTGTGTCCTTAATAAAATGGGGATTTCGTGCGTACCTCTGCCGATTTGATAGAACCATGAATGTCGACGTATAGGCCGTTCTTTAGGGTCCCCTGACCGGCATATCGGCAATTTTAGGGGGAGATGTGTCTGTAAGGGGTTTGCCGACTTCTCCAAAGAGTTCGGCACTAGATCCGATCAACAGGAGGAAAAATGCTGAGTTGTGGAAGAAGATGCGGAGGCAATATTGGAGCGGAGGCTCACCTGAGTGGTATGGTTGGCAGCATCGTGGTTAGCACGGCGAGTGAATTGCAAGCTAGGTTTTCAGCTAGAAGAAGAGGTGGGTGGCGGCGGACCTCAATTGGAGTGTGAGGTTAGGGATAGAGAAAGTATTTATATGACGACATAGATGATGAGAACCGTTGGATTGGATCCAAGGGTTAGGGTTTGTAAGTGACAGAGGGGCCGGCGGCAACGAACTAATATCTATTGTTGATTTTGGCCCAAAAAATCATATTGAGTCTTATTCAGTGCCCACACATGTTTTACTCTTAATATTACGGTTTTATAAGTCAGGACAATGTTGCCAATGTATTGGGAAAATACCTCTAGTCAAATAACCGGAACCGGGCGCCTCAAAAGAACCAATATTGACAATGCTTGTTCTTATATAAAGATGACAATGCACAATATATCTCGGGGAAAGAAAACAAGTACGAAACAAATGGATTAGATCCCATTGAGTCTTCCATATTAGGAAAACAATGATGCTTGTCGCACTAAAATGGTAATTAGTGGTCATCGCCTTGGAAGGAAATTCTATATTTTTGTCAAATGGTACAAAGATTTTCCCAAAGGTGTGGTTCAACTTATTTTCTTGCTATAACCCAATTTTGGGGTTAAACTCCATATCATCCTTCCAATTTCTAAGGCATTGAGACATTTTCTCGTGAGAAAAAACACATATTTATTTCACATGACCTCCCAACTAGTAGCACAGTACCCCAAGCATTGCTATGGAAATGAGACATCAAGTGGAGGTACTTATGTTGTGAAAGTGTCATGCTAAACTGCATACCACCTCATGATAAATCGTCGACATCTTAGTCTTTGTCAACCACTTCACAACTATTTTGTTTCTTATTACCATTTGTACGTTTTGTTTTCGTAGGATCATTTGTGAGTCTAGAGGGGGTGATACTTACTTCGATCCAGGTAGGATCCTTGTAATATAATGTCTTTTTCCTCGAGATCCTAGATTTTATCGACTCATAGGAAGTATGGTGCTAGTGAGGGACGTTCAACAAGTTCTTAGTGTCTCAACCGTTCTTTGTTTTGCTGGATCAAACATTGCATGTAATCAGCAACACAAAAATTGGAGAGTTGTAAACAATAACAAAAAATAGGCCATGGGAAAGGATCGTTACATGCAACCGTGTATGCGTACGTGGGATCATATGATAAATAAATAAATGTTGATATGATAAAATAAAGACATAAATAATCCGCAATCGATAAGTGAATTCTTTTGAAGTGACACTCAAAATATATATGAGAATATCAAGTTTAAACATAGAAAAAAAATAGTGTAAAATACGCTCATCGGATGAATAGACAACCAACCAATCTCGACAATTCCAAGGTTGCCGATTTTAAGAAACAACCTATGATTACCTAAAACAACCTACACTTGCCATTATAAGAAACTAAGAGCAGAAGCAAGTTGCAAAAGAGTGAGGAGTTACAGATAGAGATCACAAACAAAAGGATTTATCATGAGGTTCAGATTGTTGGTGCAGTCCTTCTCTTTATCGGTGGAGATTCGTACACCAAGTCGTAGGGCAAATGAATGTTTCGACATTGACCACATAGGTTGACAACAGAGGTCATGGACACCAAGTCTGGGGCACAAAGTCCTAGGTGGACCTATCCACCATGGCCACCACACAGGGAAGCCTCACTTGGGTGGATCTTCACGTGAATTAGGTGATACCATTGAATTTAAAAACTTTTTTTTGAAACTGTGGATAGTGGGAGAGGCTCCCACTGACTTTAAATTAAAAATCAAAGGTCAGACCAATTACATATGTACAAAGAGGAGGAGGGGGAAGAAGAGGTGTAGTAACTAGAGCAAGTACAGATACACAGAGGCTACAGAAGCTATCAGGTGGCTACAGGGAGGCCACAAGAGAGTTTATGAAAGGATGCAGAGCATCCTTAGTTCTATACACCATCATGGACATATCATTTTCGAACCTGCTTAACCATGAGTTGTGTGATGGCGCAATTCCTCTCAAGTGGAGGTTGTTCCTTTCCTTCCATACACCCCAGGCAGCTATTATAAATATTTCCATGAATAGGGGCTGGGTCCACGAAGCTCTCCCTGCATGTAACAAGGCAAGCCTACAATCCAGATTTGGCCAGTTTAGACCAATGGAGCACAATATTTGAAGGCTTTGAAGCACACCTTGCTGATTTAGGAGGAGCACACCCTCTAAGATAACAAGAAATTTGGTTCCTTGGTAATGAACCCATTGATTGTGCTCAAAGATAATTTCCTTCTCTCTCAAACTCTCATATAATGGATATATTGGGTTGGAGAGTGATGTCTACTACGCAACTTTATTCTTGTAGACGTTGTTGGTGTTGGTAATATGCCCTAGAGGCAATAATAAAAGTAGTTATTATTATATTTCCTTGTTCATGATAATCGTTTATTATCCATGCTATAATTGTATTGATTGGAAACACCAATGCATGTGTGGATACATAAACAACACTGTGTCCCTAGTATGCCTCTAGTAGACTAGATTGTTGATCAAAGATGGTCAAGGTTTCCTAGCCATGGACATGAGATGTCATTTGATAACAGGATCACATCATTAGGAGAATGATGTGATGGACAAGACCCAAACTATGAACGTAGCATATGATCGTGTCAGTTTATTGCTATAGTTTTCTGCGTGTCAAGTATCTGTTCCTATGACCATGAGATCATGCAACTCACTGACACCGGAGGAATACCTTGTGTGTATCAAACTTCGCAACGTAACTGGGTGACTATAAAGATGCTCTATAGGTATCTCCGAAGGTGTCTGTTGAGCTGGCATGGATCAAGACTGGGATTTGTTACTCCGTGTGACGGAGAGGTATCTCAGGGCCCACTCGGTAATACAACATCACAACAAGCCTTGCAAGCAATGTGACTAAAGTGTTAGCCACGGGATCTTGTATTACGGAACGAGTAAAGAGACTTGCCGTTAACGAGATTGAACTAGGTATAGAGATACCGACGATCGAATCTCGGGCAAGTAACATACCAAAGAAACAAAGGGAATAGCATACGGGATTAACTGAATCCTTGACATAGAGGTTCAACCGATAAAGATCTTCGTAGAATATCTAGGAACCAATATGGGCATCCAGGTCCCACTATTTGGTTATTGACCGTAGAGGTGTCTCGGTCATGTCTACATAGTTCTCGAACCCGCAGGGTCTGCACACTTAAGGTTCGGTGACGTTTCGGTATAGTTGAGTTATGTATGTTGGTGACCGAAGGTTGTTTGGAGTCCCGGATGAGATCCAGGACGTCACGAGGAGCTCCGGAATGGACCGGAGGTAAAGATTGATATATAGGAAGTCCCGTTTTGGTCACCGGAAAGGTTTCGGGTATTTCGGTAGTGTACCGGGAGTGCCGGGAGGGTACCGGGGACCATCGGGGGGGGGGGGGGAGGGGCTCTCGACCCAAAGGGCCTCATGGGCTGTGGGAGGAGTCAAGCCAGCCCTTAGTGGGCTGGCCGAAAGGGTTTCCAAGTGGGGAAGTGGAATCCTACTCCTAGTAGGATTGGAGTAGGACTCCTACACCTCCCACTTCGGCCGCACCAAGGGGCAGCCCTTGGGCCGCCGACCTCCCTCCCCTTCCTCCTATATATACTAGAGGGGGAGAGGGCAAAAGCACTTTTAACCCTAAGCCACGGTGCAGCCCTCTCTCCCTATAGATCAAGTCCTCTAGTTTTCAGCGGTGCTTAGGCGAAGCCCTGCTGGAATAGTTCCACCTCCACCGCCGCCGCGCCGTCGCGCTGCCGAAGAACTCATCTACCTCTCTGCTCCCTCTTGCTGGATCAAGAAGGCGGAGATCGTCATCGAGCTATACGTGTGCTTAACGCGGAGGTGCCGTCTGTTCGGCGCTAGATCGGGACGGATCGTGATCGGATCGCGGGACGCTCGGCGATTTGGATCGCGAAGACGTTCGACTACATCAACCGCGTTTCTTAATGTTTCCCGCTTAGCGATCTACAAGGGTATGTAGATCCACTCTCCCTCTCGTAGATGCTCATCACCATGGATAGATCTTGCGTGTGCGTAGGAATTTTTTTGTTTCCCATGCAACGTTCCCCAACAGTGGCATCATGAGCTAGGTCTATGTGTAGATGAGATCTCGAGTAGAACACAAAGGAGTTTGTGGGCGTTGATATTCGGATTGCTTCCTCCCTTGGTCTTTTCTTGTTTCGGCGGTATTGTGGGATGAAGCGGCCCGGACCAACATTACTCGTACGCTTACGAGAGACCGGTTCCATCAACTGACATGTAACTTCGTTGCATAAAGATGGCTGGCGGGTGTCTGTTTCTCCCACTTTAGTCGGATCAGATTTGACAAAGGCGGTCCTTGAGAAGGTTGAATAGCAATTTTTTTATCACCGTTGTGGTTTTTGCGTAGGTAAGAATTGTTCTTGCTAGATACCCGTAGCAGCCACGTAAAACTTGCAACTACAATTAGAGGACGTCTAACTTGTTTTTGCAGGGTATGTTGTGATGTGATATGGCCAATTACATGATGAGATATATGTGATGTATGAGATGATCATGTATTGTATAGAATATCGATGAGTACGGAAACCGGCAGGAGCCATAGGGTTGTCTTTAAATTATTTTCGCCATTTTTGCTTTACTTTATAGCTATGAGTTAGCAATAGTTGTGGAAGCAACAGTCGGCGCGACCACATCATGGCGACACATTGATGGAGATCAAGATGATGGAGATCATGGTGTTATGCCGGTGACGATGGAGATCATGCCGGTGCTTTGAAGATGGAGATCAAAAGCACAAGTTCATGGCCATATCATGTCACTTATGATTTGCATGTGATGTTAATCCTTTTATGCATCTTATTTTGCTTAGGACGATGGTAGCATTATAAGGTGATCCCTCACTTAAATTTCAAGATAAATTGTGTTCTCCCCGAGTGTGCACTGTTGCGAATGTTCGTTCTTTCGAGACACCACGTGGTGATCGGGTGTGATAGACTCTACGTTCGCATACAACGGGTGCAAGCCAGTGTTGCACGTGCGGAACACTCGGGTTAAACTTGACGAGCCTAGCATGTACAGACATGACCTCGAAACACAAGAGACCGAAAGGTCGAACATGAGTCATATAGTAGATATGATCAACATGAAGATGTTCACCATTGAAACCACCTCAACTCACGTGATGATCGGACTTGAGTTGGTGGATTTGGATCATGTGACACTCGAATGACCGGAGGGATGTCAATTTGAGTGGGAGTTTTAAGTAATATGATTAACTAAACTCATTATCTTGAACAATAGTCTAAGTTGTTTTTGCAAAATTTATGTTGTAGATCATGGCTCGCGCAGTAGCACCCCTGAATTTTAATGCGTTCCTAGAGAAAGCTAAGTTGAAAGATGATGGAAGTAACTTTGTGGACTGGGCCCGTAATCTGAGGATTATCCTTACGGCTTCCCAAAAGGGTTATGTCCTTGATGCACCTCTTGGTGATCCACCCGCTCCAGTTGAGTCTCCAGATGTTTTGAACGCCTGGCAGGCTCGTTCTGATGATTACTCAATGGTTCAATGTGCAATGTTGTATGGCTTAGAACCGGGACTTCAAAGACGTTTTGAATGTCATGGAGCATATGATATGTTCCTAGAGTTAAAGTTTATCTTTCAGAAGAATGCCCGGATCAAGAGGTATGAGACCTTCGATAAGTTCTATGCCTGCAAAATGGAGGAGAACGGGTCTGTCAGTGAACACATACTCAAAATGTCTGGATATTCCACCCATCTGGCTGAATTGGGGATGCCCCTTCCAGCAGAGGCGATCACTGACAGAGTTCTTCAATCATTGCCGCCTAGCCACAAGAGCTTCGTGTTGAACTATAACATGCACGGGATGAACAAGTCAGTCGCCGAGCTGTTTGCGATGTTGAAAGTCGCTGAGTCTAAGATTCAGAAGGAGCATCAAGTATTGATGGTCAATAAAACCACTAGTTTCAAGAAGAATGGCAAGGGTAAGAAGGGTAACTCCAAGAAGAGTGGCAAAGCAGTTGCCCCTCCCGTGAAGAAACCCAACTCTGAACCCAAGCCAGAAACTGAGTGCTTTCATTGCAAGGGAACTGGTCACTGGAAGCGGAACTGCCCCAAGTATTTGGCTGACAAGAAGGCGGCCAACAACAAACAAGGTATATATGATATACATGTTATTGATGTGTACCTTACCAACTCTCGTTGTAGTGCCTGGGTATTTGATACCAGTGCGGTTGCTCACATTTGCAACTCAAAACAGGAACTGCGGAATAGACGGAGGCTGGCAAAGGATGAAGTGACGATGCGCGTGGTAAATGGTTCCAAGGTTGATGTGATCGCCGTCGACACGCTCGCTCTTCGATTACCATCGGGATTAGTGATGAACCTGAATAATTGTTATTTAGTGCCTACGTTAAGCATGAACATTATATCTGGATCTTGTTTATTGCGAGACGGTTACTCATTTAAATCAGAGAATAATGGTTGTTCTATTTATATGAGTAATATCTTTTATGGTCATGCACTCAATGTGAGGGGTTTATTCTTATTGAATCTCGATAGTGATGATACACATGTTCATAACATTGATGCCAAAAGATGTAGGATTGATAATGATAATACCACTTTCTTGTGGCACTACCGTTTAGGTCATATTGGTGTAAAACGCATGAAGAAGCTCCATGTTGATGGACTTTTGGAGTCACTTGATTTTGAATCACTTGACACATGTGAGCCATTCCTCATGGGCAATATGACTAAGACGCCGTTCTCTGGAACAATGGAACGGGCAAGTGACTTGTTGGAAATCATACATACTGATGTGTGCGGTCCGATGAGCATTGAGGCACGTGGTGGATATCGTTATTTTCTCACCTTCACTGATGGCTTAAGTAGATATGGGTATATTTACTTAATGAAACACAAGTCTGAAACGTTTGAAAAGTTCAAGCAATTTCAGAGTGAAGTTGAGAATCATCGTAACAAGAAGATTAAATTCCTACGATCTGATCGAGGAGGAGAATATCTGAGTTATGAGTTTGGCAGTCACTTAAGACAGTGGGGAATTGTTTCACAATTGACACCGCCTGGAACACCACAGCGTAATGGTGTGTCCGAACGTCGTAATCGAACCTTATTGGATATGGTGCGATCTATGATGTCTCTTGCTGATTTGCCACTATCGTTTTGGGGTTATGCATTAGAGACAGCTGCATTCACTTTAAATCGTGCACCATCGAAATCCGTTGAGATGACGCCATATGAACTGTGGTTTGGCAAGAAACCAAAGTTGTCGTTTCTTAAAGTTTGGGGATGTGATTCTTATGTCAAAAAGCTTCAGCCTGAAAAGCTGGAACCCAAAGCGGAGAAATGCATCTTCATAGGATACCCAAAAGAGACAGTTGGGTATACCTTCTATCTCATATCCGAAGGCAAAGTGTTTGTCGCTAAAAACGGAACATTTCTTGAGAAAGAGTTTCTCTCGAAAGAATTGAGTGGGAGGAAGATAGAACTTGATGAGGTTGTTGAACCTTTACTTCAACCAGAGAGTAGCGCAGCGCAGAAAGATGTTTCTATGGAGCCTACATCGGTTGAAGAGGAAGTTAATGATGATGATCATGAAGCTTCAGATCAAGTTGCTATCGAACCTCGTAAGTCGACAAGGACGCATACTGCTCCAGAGTGGTACGGCAACCCGGTCTTAGAGGTCATGTTGTTGGACAACGATGAGCCTACGAGCTATGGAGAAGCGATGATGGGCCCGGATTCCGAGAAATGGTTAGAGGCCATGAAATCTGAGATGGGATCCATGTATGAAAACAAAGTATGGGCTTTGGAAGTATTACCTGAAGGGCGTAAGGCCATTCAGAACAAATGGATCTTTAAGAGGAAGACGGACGCGGACGGTAATGTCACCGTCTATAAAGCTCGACTTGTGGCAAAGGGTTCTTCACAAGTTCAAGGAGTTGACTACGATGAGACCTTCTCACCCGTAGCGATGCTTAAGTCCGTCAGAATCATGTTAGCAATAGCTGCCTTTTTCGATTATGAAATTTGGCAGATGGATGTCAAAACAGCGTTCCTTAACGATTTCCTTAAGGAAGAGCTGTATATGATGCAACCAGAAGGTTTTGTCGATCCAGAGAATGCTGACAAAGTTTGCAAACTCCAGCGATCCATTTATGGACTGGTGCAAGCATCTCGGAGTTGGAATCTTCGCTTTGATGAGGTGATCAAATCGTTAGGGTTTATACAAGTTTACGGAGAAGCTTGTATTTACAAGAAAGTGAGTGGGAGCTCTATAGCGTTTCTAATATTATATGTGGATGACATATTGCTGATTGGAAACAATATAGAAATGTTGGAAAGCGTGAAGGAATATTTGAACAAGAGTTTTTCAATGAAGGACCTAGGAGAAGCTGCTTTCATATTAGGCATCAAGATCTATAGAGATAGATCGAGACGCTTAATAGGACTTTCACAGAGCACATACCTTGACAAAGTTTTGAAGAAGTTCAAAATGGATCAGTCCAAGAAGGGGTTCTTGCCTGTATTGCAAGGTGTGAAGTTGAGTAAGACTCAATGCCCAGTGACTGCAGAAGATAGAGAAAAGATGAGTGTCGTCCCCTATGCTTCAGCCATAGGCTCTATCATGTATGCAATGCTGTGCACAAGACCCGATGTCAGCCTTGCCATAAGTATGGCCGGAA
Organism: Elymus sibiricus; assembly: GCA_039707655.1. Lineage (NCBI taxonomy): Eukaryota > Viridiplantae > Streptophyta > Magnoliopsida > Poales > Poaceae > Elymus > Elymus sibiricus. The sequence goes on from CM077669.1 coordinate 90,745,506, forward strand.
GGTTTCAAAGTGATCCAGGAGTGGAACACTGGACGGCGGTCAAGAATATCCTGAAGTACCGGAAAAGGACTAAGGACATGTGTCTCGTTTATGGATGTGATCAAGAGCTCGTCGTAAAGGGTTACGTCGATCCAAGCTTTGACACTGATCCGGATGACTCTAAGTCGCAAACCGGATACGTATTTATTCTCAATGGAGGTGCGGTAAGCTGGTGCAGTTCCAAGCAAAGCGTGGTAGCTGATTCTACATGCGAAGCGGAGTACATCGCTGCCTCAGAGGCGGCGAAGGAAGGTGTCTGGATGAAGGAGTTCATGACAGATCTTGGAGTAGTGCCTAGTGCACTAAACCCAATGACTCTGTTCTGTGACAACACTGGTGCCATTGCTCTAGCCAAGGAACCAAGGTTTCACAAGAGGACCAGACACATAAAGCGAAGTTTCAATTCCATCCGCGATTACATCAAGGAGGACGACATAAATATTTGCAAAGTACACACGGATCTGAATGTTGTAGATCCGATGACTAAACCTCTTCCAAGGGCTAAACATGATCAACACCAGAACTGTATGGGTGTTAGATTCATTACAATGTAAATCACATAGTGATGTGAGCTAGATTATTGACTCTAGTGCAAGTGGGAGACTGTTGGAAATATGCCCTAGAGGCAATAATGAAAGTAGTTATTATTATATTTCCTTGTTCATGATAACGTTTATTATCCATGCTATAATTGTATTGTTTGGATACATAAACAACACTGTGTCCCTAGTATGCCTCTAGTAGACTAGCTTGTTGATCAAAGATGGTCAAGGTTTCCTAGCCATGGACATGAGATGTCATTTGATAACAGGATCACATCATTAGGAGAACGATGTGATAGACAGGACCCAAACTATGAACGTAGCATATGATCGTGTCAGTTTATTGCTATAGTTTTCTGCGTGTCAAGTATCTGTTCCTATGACCATGAGATCATGCAACTCACTGACACCGGAGGAATACCTTGTGTGTATCAAACGTCGCAACATAACTGGGTGACTATAAAGATGCTCTATAGGTATCTCCGAAGGTGTGTGTTGAGATGGCATGGATCAAGACTGGGATTTGTTACTCCGTGTGACGGAGAGGTATCTCAGGGCCCACTCGGTAATACAACATCACAACAAGCCTTGCAAGCAATGTGACTAAAGTGTTAGCCACGGGATCTTGTATTACAGAACGAGTAAAGAGACTTGCCTGTAACGAGATTGGACTAGGTATAGAGATACCGACGATCGAATCTCGGGCAAGTAACATACCAAAGAAACAAAGGGAATAGCATACGGGATTAACTGAATCCTTGACATAGAGGTTCAACCGATAAAGATCTTCGTAGAATATGTAGGAACCAATATGGGCATCCAGGTCCCGCTATTTGGTTATTGACCGTAGAGGTGTCTCCGTCATGTCTACATAGTTCTCGAACCCGCAGGGTCTGCACACTTGAGGTTCAGTGACGTTTCGGTATAGTTGAGTTATGTATGTTGGTGACCGAAGGTTGTTCGGAGTCCTGGATGAGATCTAGGACGTCACGAGGAGCTCCGGAATGGACCGGAGGTAAATATTGGTATATAGGAAGTCCCGTTTTGGTCACCGAAAAGGTTTCGGGTATTTCGGTAGTGTACCGGGGACCATCGGGGGGGGGGGGGGCTCTCGACCCAAAGGGCCTCATGGGCTATGGGAGGAGTCAAGCCAGCCCTTAGTGGGCTGGCCGAACCCCCCACTAAGGCCCATGCAGCTAGGGGTGGGAAAAACCCAAAGGTGGAAAGGATTTCCAAGTGGGGAAGTGGAATCCTACTCCTAGTAGGATTGGAGTAGGACTCCTCCGCCTCCCACTTCGGCCGCACCAAGGGGCAGCCCTTGGGCCGCCGGCCTCCCTCCCCTTCCTCCTATATATACTAGAGGGAGAGAGGGCAAACGCACTTTTAACCTTAAGCCACGGGGCAGCCCTCTCTCCCAATAGATCAAGTCCTCTAGTTTTGAGCGGTGCTTAGGCGAAGCCCTGCTGGAATAGTTCCACCTCCACCGCCGCCGCGCCGTCGCGCTGCCAGAGAACTCATCTACCTCTCCTCTCCCTCTTGCTGGATCAAGAAGGCGGATATCGTCATCGAGCTGTACGTGTGCTGAATGCGGAGGTGCCGTCCGTTCGGCACTAGATCGGGACGGATCGTGATCGGATCGCGGGACGCTCGGCGATTTGGATCGCGAAGACGTTCGACTACATCAACCGCGTTTCTTAACGCTTCCCGCTTAGCGATCTACAAGGGTATGTAGATCCACTCTCCCTCTCGTAGATGCTCATCACCATGGATAGATCTTGCGTGTGCGTAGGAATTTTTTTGTTTCCCATGCAACGTTCCCCAACAGTTGGGCCTCCAAGCGCAGAGTTTTGTAGGACAATAGCAATTTTCCCTCAAGTGGATGACCTAAGGTTTATCAATCCGTGGGAGGTGTACGATGAAGATGGTCTCTCTCAAACAACCCTGCAACCAAATAATAAAAAGTCTCTTGTGTCCCCGACACACCAAATACAATGGTAAATTGTATAGGTGCACTAGTTCGGCCAAGAGATGGTGATACAAGTGTAGTATGGATGGTAGATATAGGTTTTTGTAATCTGAAAATATAAAAAGAGCAAGGTAACAAATAGTAAACAGCAAGCAAAACGGTATATTAATGCTTGGAAACAAGGCCTAGGGTCCGTACATTCGCTAGTGCAATCTCTCAACAATGCTAATATAATTGGATCACATAACCATCCCTCAACGTGCAACGAAGAATCACTCCAAAGTTCTTATCTAGCGGAGAACATAAGAAGAAATTGTTTGTAGGGTACGAAACCACCTTAAAGTTATTCTTTCCGATCGATCTATCCAAGAGTTCGTACTAAGATAACATCAAGTTATCCTTTTCGATCAATCTATCTAGAGTTCGTACTAAAATAACACCATATGATACACATCAACCAACTCTAATGTCACCTAGATACTCCAGTGTCACCACAAGTATCCATGAGTTAATTATACGATACGCATCAAACAATTTCAGATTCATATTACTCAATCCAACACAAAGAACCTCAAAGAATGCCCCAAGATTTCTATCGGAGAACGTAGTACAAGAACGTGCATCAACCCCTATGCATAGATTACCTCAATGTCACCTCGGGAATCCGCAAGTTGAGTACCAAAACATACATCATGTGAACCAATAGAACACCCCATTGTCACCATGGGTATCCATATGCAAGAGATATATCAAGTGTTCTCAAATCCAATATTCAATCCAACATAACGATATCTCAAAGGGAAAGATTCAATTCATCACAACATGATAGCAATGGAATAACATCAGATGATCCAACTATATTAACAAAGCCCGTGATACATCAAGATCGTGACATCTCAAGAACACGAGAGAGAGAGAGAGATTGAACACATAGCTACTGGTACATACCCTCAGCCCCGAGGGTGGACTACTCCCTCCTCTTCATGGCCTCCGCCGGGATGATGAAGATGGCCACCGGAGATGATCTACCCTCTCCGGCAGGGTACTGGAACGCCCCCAGATTGGTTTTTCGCGGATATAGAGAGTTGTGGCGATGGAACTTCTCGTCTAGGGTTATTTTTGGGGGTTTCTGAATATTTGGGAATTTATAGGCATCAGAGGCGGTGGAGAGGGGCCCCGTGGAGGGCACAACCCATCAGGGCGCACCAGGGGCCCCCTGGCGCGCCCTGGTGGGTTGTGCTCTCCACAGCCCAGCTCTCTGGCACTTCTTTGGCCCACTGGGTGTCTTCTGGTCCAAAAAAAAATCTCCAAAAAATTTCGTCACGATTGGACTCCGTTTGGTACTGATATTCTGCGAAGTAAAAAACAAGCAAAAACAGCAACTGGCACTTTGGCACTATGTCAATAGGTTAGTCCCAAAAAATGATATAAAGTTGCTATAAAGTGATTGTAAAACATCCAAGAATGATAATATAACAGCATGGAACAATCAAAAATTATAGCTACGTTGGAGACGTATCAGCATCCCCAAGCTTAATTCCTAGTCGTCCTCAAGTAGGTAAATGATAAAAACAGAATTTCTAATGTGGAATGCTGCCTAACATGTTCATCTCATATTCTTTTCTTTTGTATCATGGACATTTGGACTTTTAGATGATTCAAAGCAATAGTCTAGTTTTAACATAATGACTTCAATACTCAAGCATGCCAACAAGCAACCATGTCTTTCAAAATATCAACACTAAAGAAAGTTATCCCTAGCCCATCATGCTCAATCATTGATCTATTCATGAAACACACTCAAATATTAGCTACACCCAATACTCAAGTACGATCATAGTGCCCCCTAGTTGGTGCTTTATAAGAGAAGATGGAGACTCAAAGTAAAAATAAAAATTGCATAAAGTAAATAGATAGGCCCTTCGCAGAGGGAAGTATGGATTTGTAGAGGTGCCAGAGCTCAAAGTTTAAATTGAGACAGAAAAATATTTTGGGTGGCATGCCATTCCTGTCAACGAAAACGACAAAGTAGTTCACAATACTTTCCATGCTAGATACATCATAGGCGGTTCCCAAACAGAAAATAAAGTTTATTCCTTTTTCCACCATTCTTTCACATTCCATGGCTGGCCGTATCCACGGTTGCCTTCCATACCAACACTTTCCAAGGAATTTATTATTTGACAACATAAAGTAAATATTTTTTATTTTTCATTTCGGGAATGGGCATCCCTATTACCGCCGCACTCTCGTGCAATGACAAGTGAATAAACACTCATCTTGAGAATAACACATCTTGCATGGAAAAATATTGGACACTCCCTACCGTTTCATGAGCGGTACGAGCACACAAAAGAGAAGTTTATTTTGAAAATTAGATATGGCACATAGAAATTTTCTTGGAACGGCATGGAAATACCGCATATATGTAGGTATGGTGGACTCATAAGGCAAAACTTGGTTTAAGGATTTTGGATGCACAAGTAGTATTTCTACTTAGTACAAATGGAGGCTAGCAAATAGATTGAGAAGCAACCAACCAAGAAACGAAAATTCACATAAGCGAGCATTGAGCATAACTAACACCGAATAATACACCATAAGTAGGATGTAACTTCATTGCATAACTATTGACTTTCATGCATGCATAGGGAATCACAAACCTTAACACCAATATTCTTACTAAAGCATAATTACTCACTAACATGACTCACATATTACTATCATCATGTCTCAAAACTATTACAAAGAATCAAGTTTAATTTGTCCAATGATCTTCATGATTTTTTTTATTATATCCTCCTTGGATATCTATCATTTTGGGACTAGCTCAAACAAATTTAAGTGAAGCACATAAGCATAGAGTTTTCATCTCTCAAAATAGTATAAGTGAAGCATGAGAGGATTTCTTCAAAATTTACTAACTCTCAAATTAATCTAAGTGAAGCATGAGAGTATATCACAAGCTACTCCAAAAAGATATAAGTGAAGATCAAGCGAGTAGTCAAACAATTAAGTAGCATGTGAGGACTCTCTATCAATAAAGATTTTCATATCTGAGTATTTTATTCAAACAGAAAACTAAATAAAAATAGCACTCCAAGAATAGCACATATCACGTGGACAAATAAAAATTTAGTCTCAACATAGGCTAACCGATATTTGTTTGATGAAGAGAGGTGGGATGCGTAGCATCCCCAAGCTTAGATGCTTGAGACTTCTTGAAATATTTACTTGGGGTGCCTTGGGCATCCCCAAGCTTGAGCTTTTGTATCTCGTTCAATCCTCTCATATCATGGTTTCACCTATTCTCAAAAACTTCATCCACACAAAACTCGAAAAGAACTCGTGAGATAAGTTAGTACACATAAGAATAAATCAACACTTCATGTACTGCCAAGACAAGTTTCATAATAATTTCCAAACATCATCTACTGTTTACTATCGTTTCCACAATTTATATCTACCAATATAGGCTATGGAAACTATAGGATAAGTAGATAACAAAACTATGACAGCAATCTGTCCAAACAGAACAGTCTGTAGCAATTTATGAAAACAGTATACCTCTGTAGCTCAAAAAATTATGAAAATTTAGGACATTCTAAATAATTTATATGAAAATACTGTGTAAAAATTTCATAAACTTTCCACATTCCATTAAAATATGAAAATTCAAACACTACAGAGAAAGTTTCTGTTTTTACACAGCACACAACAAACATGCAATGCAAGCATCCTAAGGCAATTCTTGGAACTTTTTATTGAAAAGCAAGATTATAAATAACACCTAACATAAAATAACAAAATATAATGATGATCCAAGCAAAGCACATATTATGTGACGAATAAAAATATAGCTATAAGTAAGATATACCGCTAGTGTTGAAGACGAAAGAGGGGATGCCTTCCGGGGCATCCCCAAGCTTAGGCGCTTGAGTCTTCCTTGGATATTACCTTGGGGGGTGCCTTGGGCGTCCCCAAGATTAGGTTCTTGTCACTCCTTATTCTCCTCATATCGGTGTCTCACCCAAAACTTGAAAACTTCAATCACACAAAACTTAACGGAACTTCTGAGATGGGTTAGTATAATAAATAAAGATCATCCACTTAGGTACTTTCAAGACAAGATTCATAATTGTTCCCACATAATACCTACAGTATTCTGCCATTCCCATAATTTATATCACTGAATATAAGCTATGGGACACTAAAACAAGCAAACTATGCATGCAAAACAGAATCTTTCAAAAACAGAATAGTCTGTGAAGATATGTAGTATAGCCATACTTACCTGTCTCTAAAAATTCGGAAAAGTAAGGACAACCTTAAGAATTTGTATATTAACACTGTGTAAAAATTTCAGATCATTATCACGCTCAAGTAAAAAATGAAAATTCCTATACTGGAGTCAAAAGTTTCTGTTTTGGTTCAGCATCAATTCTACTCATCTTGTGAGTCATCCCAAAGGCTTTACTTGGCACTTTATTGAAATAAAAGACACAAAACATGATTACTACAGTATCTTAATCATGTGAACATATAAAAACAGAAAGTAAAAGTGTTGGGTTGTCTCCCAACAAGAGCTTTTCTTTAAAGCCTTTTAGCCAGGCATGATGATTTCAATGATGCTCACATAAAAGGTAGTAAATGAAACATGCAAGAGAGCATCATGAATATCATGACAAGCATATTTAAGTCTAACCCACTTCCTATGCATAGAGATTTTGTGAGCAAATAATTTTTGGGAGCAAGAATCAACTAGCATAGGAAGGCAAAACAAGCATAACTTCAAAACTTTGAACACGTGAAAGTGCGTTATAACGACTAGAGGGGGGGGGGGGTGAATAGGCGATTTTTACAAATTCATCACTGAGGAATTTCAACTTGAGGAATTTGAAATGTGATAAATAACTAGCAGCGGAATAAGTACTCAAGTGCATATGAAGCATAGCGATCGCATAGTCATCATGATGAAATAAAGCATGCACAGATTACAGGTAGCGTGATACAGGATAAGTAGGTGAGGAACAAGGTAGCTTGAAGAATTTGAGGTGAGGAAATTGAGAAAATCTTCAGTCAAATTCTTCAAACAGTAACGATCAATTTCATCAACAAGTATACGAGGAAATGAAAGGGTTGAGGAAATGGAACCAGGTAGCTCGATGAAGACAATGGTTTGATGACCCAGTTCCAACTGCTATGACAGTCGTACGTCTGGTTTGGAGCGGCCTGGTATTTAAACCAGAGGACACACAGTCCCAGGACACACAGTCCTTACCGTATTCTCGTTGAGCTAAGGTCACACAGTCCTCGCCCAACACTCGTGGTAAGTCTTCAGGGTAGACTTCCAAAACCCTCACAAACTGGTCACCCGGCGATCCACAATTGACTGCTGGATGCTCTAGACCAAGGTCACTTCGTGATCCCCAATTGACTGCAGGATGCACTAGACCATGACGCCTAACCGTCTGGAAGATACACAGTCTTCAAAGGTAACAAGCGTCGGTTCCACACAGGAACAATTTCTTCAGTGATGCTCAATCACTATGGGTTTTGGTGGTTTGGGTTTTTGGGTTTTTCCTCACTGATGATTTTCGCTCAAAGTCCTCGAGGAATGGGATGCTCTCAAATGACAAGTGTTAGTTCTCTCTCGGAGCAGCCAACCAACTAGTGGTTGTGGGGGGTGGCTATTTATAGCCAGGGTGCAACCCGACATGATAAGACATAAATGCCCCCAATGGTATGACCGTTATGTGGATAGGATGATTAGGGATAGCTGGCACTTAGCACAGCAATGGTCGGAATTTTGAACTATGAAAGTCCTCAGGCTTATCATGTTCCTCACTTGTAGGCAATTCGTACTGGCGAAATCCTAACTCCTCAGTCAGACCAATTTCCTCAGAGACCAGAAGATCATCATCTCTGTCACTGAAGAACTTGACTGAACTACAAGAGATTTCCAAAGGCTTCACTCGAAGGATTGGATAGGTTGAGGGTTTTGAGTTGAGCATCAGTTGGAAATTTTCCTTAGTATTACCTCGGCCCCCTTTAACAGTACGGTGTTTCCTATGACTCAAAGAAAGGAAATGAAACTACGAAAACAAAAGTCTTCACGCTTCATAGTCCTCGTTCATATCTTCAAGGTCACACCAACTTCTTATTTTTCAAAGTCTTCAGGGAATACCAAAGTCTTCAGCAAAGTCTTCACCAAAGTCTTCAGTTGAAGACATACATTTTTAGGGGTCGATAATCTCCGAATGTATCAAACTCCTCAGCGACTTATAGAGCCTGTGTACACTTACAAACGCATTAGTCTCTTAACCTATAAGTCTTCAATACACCAAAATCACTAAGGGGCACTAGATGCACTTACAATCTCCCCCTTTTTGGTGATTGATGACAAATAGGTTAAGTTTTCAACGGGGATAATAATATGAAGTGTAAGTACTGAGTTTGAGGAATTTGATTGCAAGATATAGAAGAACTCCCCCTGAAGATGTGCATATTTGAGGAATTTGCTTTGGACTGCAAATGCACATAGCAGGTTAAAAACATGGAGAACTCCCCCTATATCTTGTAATTCATACACGCATTTAACATATGATATGAGGAATTTGAAATGCATGATGAAAATGGTGTCTGACGAAATTCAGCATGTATGCATTAAGGTACTTGAGGAAATAGGCATGCAGAAAGCAGTTCAAAAACGTCAGACCACCATCGGACTTAAGTTTACAATTCAACCAACAAAAGCTTCAGAAGAGCGAGAGTTGTAACTTAAACAAAAACAGCCCATATATATATAGACCCGCTTGAAGACTAACTCAAATTTTCTCCCCCTTTGTCATAGAAGACCAAAAGGGACAAAAAATGAGGACTAACGCCCCTGAAGATTTTCATCTTGAAGGTGGTGGAGGAGCGCCAGCGTTGTCGGGGTCGGTTGGTGGAGCAGGGCCTACAGCAGTGTCGTCAATATCCTCAGCTTCATCCGCCTGGCGTGATGAAGAAAATGAGCTTGTAACCAGCTGAGGAACTTGAACTTTCTTCCATTTCTTCTTTGGAGGGATGGACCAATCAAAGTCCTGCTGAAATTCCATCTCCTTGAGTTCTTCAGGAGTCTTGAGGTGAGACAGGATGGCCCATGTGCGGTCGAAGACTTCATGAAGATAATAGTGGTTCTTCCTCACAGAGTTGTGAGTGACAGTCATGTCTCGAAGAAGTGAACCAAACTGACGCTTTACCCACTTGTGATTGCGATCAATCTTCTCATGAAGACTTAGAAGAAGCTCTCGATCAGTCATCACACGAGGGGCAGTTTCTTGAGGATTTTGCGCTGAGGCTTTTGCTGCAGAATCTTGGGTAGCAGTGTCATCATTGGTAGAATAAGATGCAGCCTTGCGAAACTGTCCATCCAATGGACGAGTACCTTCATCAATGACATCTTTGCCTTTTCCCTCAACGGAAGAAAATGAGCTCTTGAGGACTTCGATTGGAGGCAGAAAGCTAAAGTGATTCTGAAAGTCAGCCTTGAATGGAAGCAAAGACCTTGATCTGATGAATTTCATGATCCAGGGAGCGTAAGGCTTCAATTCAAATGGGGCTGAAGCAGCATTGGCCAAAGTCCTCATGAAGAAATCATGGTAATTTATGGGAATCCCATGAATGATGTTGAATAGCATGTTCTTCATGATTCCCTCCACTTCTTCTTCTTCAGAGTTGTGGCCCTTCTGAGGACCGAGGGTTTTGGTCAGAATGCGATAGACTATCCTGGGCACATAGAGCAAATCCTTCACAAGGAAAGAAGTCCTTTGAGGTTGTCCAGGAGCCAATGGCTTCATCAACACTTGCATCATGTGATTGGGCAGAGCAGGTTCATCAAATAGGCATCTTGCTCCTTCTGAGGGAATTGGTATTGGGACTGACCGAAGTAATTCAAAGGCTGGAGCAGTGTAGTGAGTAGATCCAGTCATCCAGTCCAAGACCCAAGAATTGATGTCAGAGGCACCACCTGTGATGTGCAAGGTGGCATAGAATTGAAGAATTAGCTCTTCATTCCAATCGCATATGTCTGCACAGAATGGAAGAATTCCTGCATCGTGAAGGACTGCGAGCACCGGTGTGAAGCATGGGATAGTTTCCATGTCCGCATGAGGAATTTGCCGATGCTCGAAGACTTTCTCCTTGTCAAATAGCACTAATGCATAATAGTTCATCTGTGTGGGTGTCCAGAATCTGGTGCGACCGGCCCTTGCAGAGTCATAAGGATTTGGCCCATTGAAGAAGATGTGCTCGTTGAAGAAATTGGTCTTGATGAATTTGGGGCACTTTGAGCTTTTGAAGGGCATCTTGGGCTTCGGCTGAAGGTTTGGCTTGAAGCAGCCCACAACTTCCTTTGGCATAGGAGGAACTTCTTCAGATTGAGGAATTTGAATAGCAGTTTCCTCAGTTGCAGTTTGAGCAGCAATTTCTTTACCCTTTCATTAGTATTCCTTTTATATTGTATTGGTTTTACCATCTTTCTATAGTTGGCAATATAAGCATTCTCGTTGCAATTTACCATGCAAAACATATAGATATTTTTTAGATTAGTTTCAATGTTGTCCATGAGAATGAATACTTCAAACCAACTATTTTTATGTGTCAATTCTTCACTCCCCAAAAATAGAGAAAGCTCATTATAAAGTTCAAGGGTGATCAAGTCATTACAATATTTGGCCATGATTTTATCATGAAAAAGTTTGCATTCAAAATTAAGATGACCAACTTTATTGCAAAGTTCACAAGTAATAGGACAAAGAGAACATAATTTTGTAGCAAATTCATCTATCACTTTGAGCAAAAAAAGGGTTCTATCATGTTTATGCTCCTTACAAAATCTATCATCCCTATAAGGCACGTCTTCACAAACTTTATCCAATCCACAAAAATTGACATGCTTATAAGAAACATTTTTATCATGACTAGTGCAATCATCATTAGTATTCTGGATATTCATAGCATTCATACTAAAAACATTGTAATCATGCTCATCATTCAAGGAATCCTCATTAAGTATTTTCATAATTTCTTCCTCTACCAATTGAGCACAATTTTCTGACTCCTTATTTTCACGAAAGACATTATAAAGACGATACAAATGATGCAACCTAAGCTCCATTTTTTGTAGTTTTCTTTTATAAAACCGAACTAGTGATAAAACAAGAAACTAAAAGATTCAATTGCAAGATCTAAAGATATACCTTCAAGCACTCACCTCCCCGGCAACGGTGCCAGAAAAGAGCTTGATGTCTACTACGCAACTTTATTCTTGTAGACTTTGTTGGGCCTCCAAGCGCAGAGTTTTGTAGGACAGTAGCAATTTTCCCTCAAGTGGATGACCTAAGGTTTATCAATCCGTGGGAGGTGTAGGATGAAGATGGTCTCTCTCAAACAACCCTGCAACCAAATAATAAAAAGTCTCTTGTGTCCCCAACACACCAAATACAATGGTAAATTGTATAGGTGCACTGGTTCGGCGAAGAGATGGTGATACAAGTGTAGTATGGATGGTAGATATAAGTTTTTGTAATCTGAAAAATATAAAAACAGCAAGGCAACAAATAGTAAACAGCGAGCAAAACGGTATATTAATGCTTGGAAACAAGGCCTAGGGTCCGTACGTTCGCTAGTGCAATCTCTCAACAATGCTAATATAATTGGATCACATAACCATCCCTCAACGTGCAACGAAGAATCACTCCAAAGTTCTTATCTAGTGGAGAACATAAGAAGAAATTGTTTGTAGGGTACGAAACCTCCTTAAAGTTATTCTTTCCGATCGATCTATCCAAGAGTTCGTACTAAGATAACATCAAGTTATCTTTTTCGATCAATCTATCTAGAGTTCGTACTAAAATAACACCATATGATACGCATCAAACAACTCTAATGTCACCTAGATACTCCAATGTCACCACAAGTATCCATGAGTTAATTATACGATACACATCAAACAATTTCAGATTCATATTACTCAATCCAACACAAAGAACCTCAAAGAATGCCCCAAGATTTCTATCGGAGAACGTAGGACAAGAATGTGCATCAACCCCTATGCATAGATTACCCCAATGTCACCTCGGGAATCCGCAAGTTGAGTACCAAAACATACATCAAGTGAATCAATAGAACACCCCATTGTCACCACGGGTATCCATATGCAAGAGATATATCAAGTGTTCTCAAATCCAATATTCAATCCAACATAACGATATCTCAAAGGGAAAGATTCAATTCATCTCAACATTATAGCAAGGGAATAACATCGACTATATTAACAAAGCCCGTGATACATCAAGATCGTGACATCTCAAGAACACGAGAGAGAAAGAGATTGAACACATAGCTACTGGTACATACCCTCAGCCCCGAGGGTGGACTACTCCCTCCTCTTCATGGCCTCCGCCGGGATGATGAAGATGGCCACCGGAGATGATCTACCCTCTCCGGCAGGGTACCGGATCGCCTCGAGATTGGTTTTTCGCCGATACAAGGAGTTGCGGCGGCGGAACTTCTCGTCTAGGGTTATTTTTGGGGGTTTCTAAATATTTGGAAATTTATAGGCATCAGAGGTGGTGGAGAGGGGCCCCGTGGAGGGCACAACCCATCAGGGCGCGCCGGGGCTCCCTGGCGCGCCCTGGTGGGTTGTGCTCTCCACAGCCCAGCTCTCTGGCACTTCTTTGGCCCTCTGGTGTCTACTGGTCCAAAAAAATCTCCAAAAAGTTTTGTCGCGATTGGACTCCGTTTGGTACTAGTAAAAAACAAGCAAAAACAGCAGCTGGCACTTTGGCACTATGTCAATAGGTTAGTCCCAAAAAATGAAAAAAAGTTGCTATAAAGTGATTGTAAAACATCCAAGAATGATAATATAACAACGTGGAACAAGCAAAAATTATAGATACGTTGGAGCGTATCAGAGAGTGGCACTCATTAACCTGTGGAAGGAAAGCAAAGGTCCCATCCGAGATTGGAGAGATAAGAGGATAATAGTTGAAACCATGGTAAACGAGGGCTCTGGAAACTTGGAAGATATTGAGAATGCTTTTCACGAGGTGGATGGTTAACGGGGTACATATATGTTGGACCGAGAACCTGACCATTGCAAGTAAAATCACATGGCATGGAGGTTCGTGACATTTCTGTAAGGTTTCATACTAAGGAAAGTGTGGCAATGTTTAACATACTTGAAGATATCGAACCAACCCTGTTTGGAGGTTCCGAATGAGTTTAGATCCGAAATAAATAGGGTGTTTGTACGCAAAGCGTGACATATCCACATAGGCATGAATGCTTTTGGATGAAGATCATCGAGAGGGTCAGAATGGAACTTAGTTTTTGATAGTTCACATAAGCCAGATCAGAGGCTTTGACCACACACCATTAAGAGGGTCCAAACTATATGGGGATCCTGTGATCTTGCTATTGAATCATTGAATGATCCCGAAATATCGAGACGAGTATCATTAAGATGGTCCAAAAGTTACTTTCAATTCAAACACAATTGTCTCAGAGGTATCGAACATAAGTAACTTAGAGGTGCTACATTTAATGAATAAGTTTCTGTAGCATCCCAGGCAGGGGTGATTTTACCATGTGAGCACCATGGGCCTATGCTCTGGCTTAAGCGACCCCAATTTTAAGAGCAGTCAGAGTCAATCGTTGTAAACATACAGTGTTTGTGCGTTACCGCATTGGACGTTCACTATGTTGTTTTTCCTTTTGGGCTTACTCATTCAACCATAGGACCATCAATTAACTTTCTTACATGGGAGACAACATGCATGCTTGTGCAAACAAAAAGAATGTGAATTGATTGATTAGGTCCTTAGGTTGTTGGTTGCATCCTCACCTCGCCTATTCGGTTGCCTCCTTGCTCGCATGTTGGTCTGCCCCTCCGAGCAACCCACGACGTGTCCTAGTCACTAGAAACTCTAGTGGTAGAGGTGGCGATTGACGAGGTGGACTGGTGGAGCCTCGATGACTTGCAAGACTACAAGAGATGAGGCACGGCTAGGCCTTCAATCAGGCTACGACTCCAGTGAACGATGATCAAATCTGGATCGTAAGCGCGGGAGTCAAAAGGCAACCCCTATGGTGGTAATTCCACTCCGGTTCCGGTGGATGGGGCTAGTAGTTTATCCTCGTCATCATCGGCCTTTTAGTGAACACTACCCATGCGTGCAGCATCGACAAGTGCCTACCATCCACAAGGCCACGACCAGGAGGCAACAAGTGTAGGGTAACGCAGCAGAAAACAAAAAATTTCTGACCTACGCACCAGCCCAGGACCACTATGGAGACTGCATACAAGGTTTGATCATTTTCGTTACCGACTCGTAGCGCAGCGGAAGTAGAGTCGATGACGAACGGCGGTGCAGATCCCCGCAGCTAGGATTTTACAACCTCCCAACCGCGAGGATGTATACCCTCATCTGCCCCGCGGACAGCCCTCCGGGAGGTGGTCGCACAGTCCCCCGGACGGTGTCGCGGACAGCCCTTCGGGAGGACCTCCGAAACTCGAACTGTCACTCGGACAGCCCTTCGGGAGGACCTCCAAAACTCGGACGGTCACACGGACAGCCCTTCGGGAGGCACTCTCGAACTAAGACCGAAACTACGATCTCTCTACAGAGTTGCACACATACGGTGTCATCTATCCGGCAGGGCTTCGCCGTCCAGAACTTGTTCTTGCCGGAACCCAGACAACCTTTCGGCTCTACGAAACAATTTCGTTGGGAGGGAGAGAGAATGCTAGATCATGCATGGCTTGTGTATGAGAGTAAGGATGTGTGAGATGGCAGCCCACTCACCTCCTATTTATAGGAAACCCAAGGGGTAGGGTGGTTTTACAAGAAAACCCAAAACCCACATGGAAAAGAGTCCTTCCCAAGGACCTAATGGTGAAACCAAGGAACAAGTGGGGGCTCCATGGAGGAGCCCCATTGTGGCCGGCCACCATCTCTTGGGGGGGCCCCCCAAGGGGGTTTCTTAGCCCCCAAGCCTTCTAGAAACCTTTTGGGAAAATATCCTAAAAGGCACTTTTCCAAAAATATCCAAAAGGCACTTTCACTATTCACGACAACATTTTTCAGCGTCTGATCGAACTGAAAATATTCATGTGGGCTTAGAACAATTCCAGTACCCACCAAAATAAATTTCAACGCGAGCCGGAACAATTCTGGTTTAGTGATTTTCATCTGCGAAAAGCATCTGAAGCGGTTTCGGCAGCTCCGGAACATTTCCGGTTTTTATCCCGGAAAATTCCAAAAAGTTTCCAGAACGATTCTGGCATCTTCCAAGAATTATCAGGCATGTGCCAAAACCAATTTGACTTTATGGTATCCTCTGAAACAACTTTTCAGTTTCATCGGAACTCATCCGGTGACCTCTCTCTTCGGAACTTTTCCGTTGACCGAAACTTTTCCGGCGTCCGAAACTTTTCGGTGATTTTCTCTCAGACTCCCTGTCTAGCATTCAACAGATAGATGACCCTTAAGCGTGTGACCCTATAGGTTCGGTGAAGTATAGACATGACCCGGAACCCCTTCCGATCAATGATCAACATCGGAGCCGTGGACACCCATATTGACCCCTATACCCACACGAATGAATATTCGAGTGAACCTCCAGTTGCCGTGTGCTATTCCTGTTGCTTCGCGATATGTTACAAATACCTGAGGTGAGACATGTTGGCATCCCCGTGGATCAACACCTTGTCCACTATGCCAGTTACCTCGTTACCGGTATTGTTCTCTTTTCTCGTTCCCGTGATCCGGCATCCCCGTGATCAAATCACAAAGTGTCTGGCCAGACGATGATGGATACCGTAACACCGAGAGGGCCCAGAGATATCTCTCCATCGTCGGAGGAGCAAATCCCAATCTTGAGCTATCAAGTTACTTGACATACTTTTCCATGAACCCGTAAGCCGCCGTAATAGCCACCCATTTACGGATGACGTTTAACAAACCCCAAAGTTCATGAAGCAAGCATGAAGAAACTCGATACTCTCATGGTCTAAGGAATCATGCAAACATTAACCATCTCTGTGTTATTAACCATTAACTTATGACGAATGTATCTCATAGCATAACATCAATTCGGGTCGATTCAACACAAGTGTTCTACCAACATTGCGCCCTCAAAATTGCCGGCATAGCCATGCCCATGATCAGGAAAACAGGATCATCATGCAATACTTGAGCTAGTCTTAGAGGCCAGACTAGGAATACATTTTACCGTTTATTATTCCACACGTGCAAATGAGTCTTCCTCCGAGCCTCGTTTTATTTGTAGACTCGAGAATCATTGCAGTTATAGCATGGAACATAAACATAATTATGAACAGGGAGATAATCAATAACATTTATTATTGCCTCTAGGGCATATCTCCTACAACAAGTAGGAGCAAAACCTCCAACGAGTGGGCTACCGGAGGCAAATGACAACTAGGTGATTTATTTACCTATAATATATTGAAAAATTGTGCAATTGAATTTTGATTGTGTTGGGTCCAATCATGTTTGTTTAGTTATAGAATTGAGCGGATTGTTTGTTGACACTAGAAGAAATTTACAAGTGGAACCACTACAAGACCCACAACCAAGTGATGAACATGAACACAATATTATCATTGATGAGTTTGATTAGGAAAACATTGATGAGGTTGAGGACTGGATTGAGGAGACAATGCTCGATGGCGACGATAAGGATCGTTTTGAGGATCACTACGATGCTTTTTATGCAGCTGGATTGTGTGATCCCGCTCATAGGCAGCAAATTGATGCTTAACATCCAAATTTTCAAGATCAGGTGAGAAGAGCATATGTACTTAAGGGTCCATCCCAACCAATTGATGAATTTTATCACAAAGAACGGAAGCAAGAACCTAGAATTTTCTAAAGATTGGTATAAGAAGTGTGATTGGATAGAATATAGTGAGTTGAGAAAGCTGCATTTTGTTTCTATTGCTTTCTTTTCAAGCAACTAGGAAGTAGTACACATTTTGGTTATGATGTTTTTAACAAAAAAGGATCTTGGGACTGGAAGAAGGGATTGCTTGCTCATGTTTGTAGGGAAAATAGTGCACACAAGGTAAGATTGCATTATGATGGTTTTTCTAATCAAAGAATATGTGTGTCTAGTAAGCTTCCTAGGGCATCTGAGGAGTCTGAAGTACTTTACTAAATCAGTTTGCACTTTTCTCTAGGGTGTGCAAGATATCTCATTGCTCAAGTCTTGGCTTTTCGTGGCTATGATTAAAGTTTCACTTCACTTAACAATGGTAACTTCCGTGAGTTGGTAGATTGGCACAAAGTGGGGAATGCTTTTGACCTTGGTAGGAGGAATTGTAAGATGCTTTCTGCTGAAATTCAAAAAGATCTTGCAAAGTGTTGCACAGAAGAGGTTATCGATGTGACCATGAGATAAATTGATAATAATAATTTCTTTGTTCTTATCGATGAGTCACAAATATATCTGTGAAGAACAAATGGTGGTAATGTTGAGGTTAGTAGTGGTTAATTTTTCTTTTTAACTATTATTGCATAGTTGTTTCATACTTTAATTTAACATTGTTACATTTTTTATGTGGGTATGTTAATGATAAAGGGAAGGTTGTAGAATGATTTATCTCTTTATACCATGTTAGTAAGACTACATCAGAGGCACTAAAGGTAGCTCTTGTTGCCACTCTTGATCACTACAAGTTACCATTCATAGGCTACGAGGGAAAGGATGTTATGGAGCTTAAAATATGAGAGGTGAATTCAATGGTTTGCAAAAGAAACTTCTTGATGAGAGCCCTTATGCCTTTTATGTGCATTGCTTTGCCCATCGTTTACAATTGGTGATCGTCTCATTTGCTAGTTATTTCTCCTCTATTCATGATTTGTTCGAGTATGTGTCCTCGGTTATGACAACAATTAGTGCATTTGCAATACAAGGGATTCATTGAGGGAGGAACGTCATCAAAATATCTTAGATAGGTTTGAGAGCGGTGAGATATTTAGTGGTAGAGGTTTCCAAGATTTTTTGAGCAAGGCTTAGGATAGTAGATTGGGTTCACACATGCAACTTTGCTTCGTTTTAGTCAAATGGAGAAGACAGTCTTATATCTGCTTCGTGAGGTCAATGATGAAGGGTGTGGACCATCTCAAGCGACGAGTTTGAGAGAAATAATGGAGATTTCAAAATTTGCTTTTCATTGCATCTTATGATAAAGTTGCTTGCTATCATAATGAAATCTCACAAGTCTTGCAAAGAAAATATATAAACATTATTAATGATATTGAACTAGTTGGTAATGTCAAAGCTCGGTTGGCCTCAATGACATAAAGTGGTTGGGAGAGCTTGTTCGATGAAGTCCAAAACTTTTGTTTCCCCAAAGGTATGCAAGTTCCCGATATGAATGAAATAACATTTTTTGGGGTCATTGAAGGATTGATATATGACTTAGAGTAATCTTCATTTATATTGAGTTGAGATATTCTATGTTTCCATTGAGATGATATGCACCAAGATGAATCATCACTTTAATGAAGAATCTTCTTATATAATAGTGGCCTTCTCACGTCCTCATCCAAAGAAAATTCATTCTCAAAATTTGATGTTGACAAGCTTGCTAGCTTAACTGAAGTTTATCATGGAGATTTCTCTAGTGGCAATCGTGCAATCATAATAGCTCCACTTACATTCTTCATGTAGGCAGGCATGAGGCCTTTTATTATTTTAAAGATCTTGAAAGTTTGGCTACAAAGATGGTTCAAACCGAGAAACACTTAGTTTTTACATGGGGGTACAAACTCATGGAGTTGGCTTCTTATTGTCAGTCTCAATCACACCGGTTGAAAGAGCTTTCTCGGCAATGAAGATTATCAATTCTAAATTGTGTATCAAGATGAATAATACATGGTTTTATGACTTGATGATTCGCTGCATTGAGACGAAGATTTTTAGAGGACTTGATGCTGATGCTATTATTAAACGGTTTCGAGCCATGAAGTTTCAGAAAGGGCATTTTCTAGGTCCAATTAGCACATTATTGGTACAATTTATTATCTTTGATGTGTTTAATTTCAATGAAAATTATATAATTTGTTAATGGGTTGTATCTTTAGATTCTCATGTGTGCACAAGGATGAACATCAGAATTGGACTTTTGTCGTTGATACGTCAAAAGGTTTGGTTGCGTGGTTAGTAGCGATTTACATGGCATCATATCTCATGTTTTTATTTACTTCTATAAGCTATGAAACACTATTGTGTATATTACTCATGATGTTTATCCAAATATATGATCATTGTGGTGTTTGATAGACCAACGTAAATTTTAGCTTAGCATGCCGAGGCTTTGGCAGTTCGCTAGCTCCGGCCATGATCCCAGATAAACCCGCTCACTCTGAGGGTCCGGATTGAACGCATTGCATCTGGCTAACTCTCTTCGAAAGACTCGAAGAATCTGGATGGATTTTTTAAAGGTCCAAACAAGTAAAGGAAAAAAGATATAGCCTCTGGAAGCGTGTGGAATTTGAGATGTTTTCGAGATTAGAAGTTGATTAGTTAGCAAGATAGACTTCTACTCACAAGGTTCAAGATCCCCCTTTGATAGCGTCAACATGAATGACACAAAAGTGGTCTTTGACCTAAAAGCTATAAACGTTCCTTAATCTTCCTATGCTATGTGTGTGTTCAAATACGTGTGTGAGTTTAACATTGTATGACATCAATATGGATTTGAGGATTTGTTTTGAGGGATACGGTTATGGACCGATGGGCTCAATCCATATTGCACACCTTGTTTTTCACTCTACATATCACCACCGCCTTGTGTTAGCACGTCAATCCACTTGCCATCACTCTATTAGGACCGAACCTTATCGGAATTTTCCTTAAGGATTCATTTGTAATATATTTCATAAGAATTTTAGTATCCACTTAAAATATGTTGGAAAGAATCCTTTATTTTTCTGTGATGCAATCAGACAAGCAAAAATTATGTATAATTCAAAGTGATTGTCATTGTTTTTTTACTGACAGCGATTGTCATCGTAATTCTATGAACTTCCTCTTTGTACATTTCCAGAATCTTGTGAATCATTTAGGCCCTAGAGGTCATATCTTCTATTTAAATTCCATAATAATTTAGATATGTGCAACCTTAAAGTATCGACTGCATTGTTGAACAGGTCAAGTGTAGTTTTCTTTTTGAAAATATGTCATTCTAACAAAAAATAAAATAGGTAATGTCAAAACCTGAGACTATCAAAAGGTGAAACGCACACTGCGTCACCTAGCCCAGGCGACAGGGGCAGTGGTTTCCCCTCTCGTCAGCATAGGTCCTCTCTCACCTGCACCCCCTCTTCGCCACCTACAATCACAGCCGGGCAAAGCTCCCGCACAGTGGTGGCGGCGGTGGGGCCTTTTCTCCCTTCACAGCGCTCGGCTGGCACGCGTGTGGAGGCTTGTAACGCCCCGAAATCACCTGCCAATTACTGGTCATTACTCTTGGTGGAATCAAGACTGGCCCCATAGATCAACACTAGTCTATCATGCACACTTTCTCCTCGCTCGTGCACCTGGGACCAACTTTCCAGTCGGTCACCCATCCTCAAATTGCTCCAAGCTAAGCACGCTTAACTGTGGAGTTATTTGTGAGTAGGATCTCAGAAAAGAAGGAATTCCCTAATATTATGACTAGTCTATCATCCCTAAATAAGTCAGGCTCTCAGAAGTCTGGCGATGGGCGATTCAGATGTCGGCGACACTCGACATTGTGGGGGCAGAGACTACTAATCTATGGCCTCAGGGCTCGCCAATGGTGAGTTGGCGCCCGACGGTGGTAGCATTGGGGGCTGGAGGCCTAGGGGCGGCTGGATCAAGCCAGATCTAGCTTCCCCTTTTCGATGGTTGTGGGAGCTCCATGTGGCTGCCTGTATCTCTGCTGGGCGACTATGACAATGGCTGGGCTCTGATGGCTGGTGCACTTATTTGGGGTTCGATCCAGTCAGAGGTGAAGAGGGGGTGTGGTGAAGGCTTGTAGCACGTGGGCGTTGGTGGTGATGCAAGTGGGTGTTGGTGCTTGACGGCGGAGGGACTTGGCGTAGTAGGAGCAACTCCGATGCTCTGATCCAAACTGGGAGGCCGCTCGTGTTGGGTTCGAAGAGTTCTAAGCAAAAGTTTTGTACCAACTTTCCCTCTGTGGAGGCGTTGTCATGGAACTCCTCTTCCTCTACCAGGGGCTTGGGCTCTCCAGGTGAAAATCTAAGTTCCAAATGGTTTCCGGAGAGGGCGACGGCGGTGTTGCTACTTGTAAAATGCGTTGGGATTTTCCTCGAAGAGGAGAGGAGATGCATCACAGTAGAGATAAGTATTTTCTTCGGTGAGAACCAAGGTTATCGAACGAATAGGAGAACCACGCAAACTCCCATCTTCAGTACCTACACACAAAAGAGCAAACACTTGCACCCAACGCAGACAAGAGGGTTGTCAAGCCCCTTGAACTCGTTAGTTGCAAGGATTAATTAGTGATAGATAGATAATATAAATATAAAATAAAATAATAGTAAATAAATGGCAGCAATATTTTTGGAGTTTTTGTATATATTTTGTGAAGACTCAGGGGCCATAGTTTTCGCTAGAGGTTTCTCTCTCGAAGAAAGCATATAGTGGGTAGACAAATTACTGTTAGGCAATTGATAGAAAAGCGCATAGTTATGAAATATTTATTCACGCCAATGATCATGTATATAGGAATCACGTCCATAAGCAAGTAGACCGACTCCTGCCTGCATCTACTACTATTACTCCACCCCTTGACCGCTATCCAACATGCTACAAGCGGTTTTCAGCAAGGTAATTTCTGCAAGTATAGGGGGTCAATCGTAGTCCTTTCGATAAGTAAGAGTGTCGAACCCAACGAGGAGCAGAAAGAAATTACAAGCGGTTTTCAGCAAGGTAATTTCTGCAAGCACTGAAATTGTAGGTAACAGGTAGTTTGATAGCAAGATAATTGGTAACGAGCAAGTAGTGGTAATGGTAAATAAAGTGCAGCAAGATAGCCCAATCCTTTTGTGGCAAAGGACAGGCCAAAACAGTCTCTTATAACAAGCAAGCGTTCTTGAGGGTTCACGGGAATTTCATCTAGTCACTTTCATCATGTTGGTTTGATTTGCGTTCGCTACTTTGATAATTTGATATGTGGGTGGACCGGTGCTTGGGTGCCACTCTTACTTGAACAAACCTCCCACTTATGATTAACCCCTTCGCAAGCATCCACAACTACGAGAAAAGTATTAAGATAAAATCTAACTATAGCATTAAACATTTGGATCCAAATCAGCCCCTTACGAAATAGCGCATAAACTAGGGTTTAAGCTTCTGTCACTCTAGCAACCCATCATCTAATAACTACTCCACAATGCATTCCCTTAGGCCCAAAGATGGTGAGGTGCCATGTAGTCGACGTTCACATGACACCACTAAGGGAATCACAATATATATATCATCAAAATATCGAACACATATCAAATTCACATGATTACTTGCAACATGACTTCTCCCGTGACCTCAAGAACAAAGGTAACTACTCACAAATGATATTCATGCTCAAGATCAGAGGGGTATTAAATAGCATAATGGATCTGAACATATAATCTTCCACCAAATAAACCATATAGTAATCAACTACAAGATGTAATCAACACTACTAGTCACCCAGAGGTACCAATCTAAGGTTCCGGTACAAAGATTGAACATAAGAGATGAATTAGGGTTTGAGAGGAGATGGTGATGTTGAAGATGTTGGTGAAGATTGGCTTCCCAAAGATGAGAGGGTTGTTGGTGATGACGATGGCTTCAATTTCCCCCTCTGGGAGGGAAGTTCCCCCGGCGGAATCGCTCCGCCGGAGGGCAAAAGTGCTCTTGCCCAAGTTCCGCCTCGAGACGGCGGCGTTCCATCCCGAAAGTCCTATCCTTATTTGTTCTAGGTCAAAAGACCTTAAGTACCAGAAGATGGGCACTGGAGGTGGGCCGGGCTAACCACAACCCACCAGGGCGCGCCTGGGGGGCCTGGCGCGCCCTGGTGTCTTGTGGTCACCATGTGGCCCCCCTCCGGTAGTTATTTGCTCCTGTATTTTTTATATATTCCAAAATAATTCTCCGTGAAGTTTCAGCTTATTTGGAGATGTGCAGAATAGGTGTCTCTGATATGCTTTTTCAGGTCCAGAATTCCAGCTGCCGTCATTCTCCCTCTTTGTGTAAACCTTGTATATTATGAGAGAAAAGGCATTAGAATTACTCCATAAAGCATTATTATGCATGCAAACATTATAAATAACAGTAGGAAATCATGATGCAAAATGGACGTATCAACTCCCCCAAGATTAGACCTCGCTTGTCCTCAAGCGAAAGCTGATATCGAAAAACATGTCCACATGGTTTGAGAGAGAGGTGTCGATAAATACAAAATACGGACATAGTAGCATCATGCTTATTATCATAGCAGCAACAAACTTTATCATAGAACTTATTCATATAACTTTTATTATATAACTTCATCATATAACTTCTCATGAACAAGTAACAAGTCATCACAACATTGAAGTATAAAGCATAAACCTTATTGAAAACCAACAAACTATGTTCTCAGTCAACTTTGCAACTACAATTCATCATATTTTCAGGAAGGGTCTCGTGTCGGAGCCTTTTGGCAAGTCCACATACTCAACCATCATTTAATCTTCTATGATTGCCAACACTCACAGCATACCCATGAGCAAAAAGTTTCAACCGGACACATAGAAAGATAGGGGCTTATAGTTTCGCCTCCCAATGTATTCACCTCAAGGGTGATGTCAACAATAATAACTCATTCTCACTCATATCTAACTGGATATATGTGCCTAGATCTTTCCTCACCACATGATGCTTGCAAAAATAAAAAGTAAAAAGGACTAGGGAAGAATTCTTTGACTCTTGCATAAGTAAATACATAAAAGTAAAAGATAGGCCCTTTGCAGAGGGAAGCATAGGTTGTCATGCGCTTTTTGGTTTGTATGCCAAATCGCTTAACGCAAAAGAACGTCACGTTATATTGCCCCTTATGATAGCAACCTTTATTATGCAGTCCGTCACTTTTATTACTTTGCCATCACAAGTTCATACAACGCTCAATTTTCTCTTACACTAATTGATCAAACACATTTAGAAGTAATTTTTATTGCCTTAGTGCAGTGATGACAACTTACTTGAAATATCTTACTCAATCCATAGGTAGGTATGGTGGACTCTCAAAACATGAGTTTGGGTTTAGGGCTTTTGGATGCACAAGTAGTATCTCTACTTAGTGCGGAATTTTTGGCTAGCAAAGATATTGAGCAAGCACCACATGTTGAAGGATCTATGACAATATAACTTCTATGTGAATATGAACTAACATAAATCATTACGTTGTCTTCCTTGTCCAACGTCAACAATTTTGGCATATAATATTTAATGGGGGCTCACAATCATAAAAGATGTCCAAGATAGTGTATTTGCATGTGAATCTTCTCTTCCCTTATTAATTCTTTCATGAATTGCATCATTGACCAATGCTATGTTTGTCAATCTCCAATAAATTTTACCACTTATACTTTTCCTTATGTGATGTCATTACTTACCATAAGATTAGCATATGATCCTTTTCATGTATTTCCTTTTTATTTTGATTGCAACAAGAAAGTAAAGAAGCAAAAGCTCAAACTAAACTTTATTATATAACTCTCACTCGATTACATAGATAGATAGATCACGAAACTAGCACTCGAAACTAGATTATACTAAACTTTTATTCAACTAGATCACGAAAGAGCTAAGGATCAAACTAAAATAGGTAAAGGTAAATAAAAGTGATGGTGATACGATACCGGGGCATCTCCCCCAAGCTTGGCACAAGCCAAGGGGAGTGCCCATACCCGTGTACTCAAGTCTCCTTTGGTGGTGAAGATGATGAAGGTGGTGATGAAGTAGCCTTCTTCTTTAGCTTATATTTGAGCATAAAATTTTCCTCCCTTAGATCCTCATTCTCTAACTCGAGCTTTAATATCTTTTTGCATAATGCCGCCTTGCTCTCCTGCAGAAAACAAGATGGAATAAATTGAACCTTAGGTTTGTATCCTTTAGGGAGGCTTGACTTCTTGAGTTCCACATGCATGTCTCCAGACTGAGGTAGTGGGTTATCCTCTTCCTCGGAGCTATCATCCTTCATTCACTTCCTGTTGGCGTCTTCCTCCTCGTTCGTGGTCCATCCATAATGATCCACTTCTCCATAGATCTTAGGGTTTGCAATATAGTCAGCAACATAGCTCTCCCCCTTTGAATCTTGAGATGACATATTTTCAGACCTGTCAGGAAAACAACACGAAACAAGAACACGTTTTTTTTGCGATGCGGTGGTCAAAACAATCGAGGGCATATATAAAGATTTTGTTTATCTTGGGAAGCAAGAATATGGAAGGAGAACGGAGTCGGGAAGGTGCCCGAGGGGGGACACAATCCACCAGGGCGCGCCAGGCAGGGCAGGCGCGCCCTGGTGTATCGTGATCACCTCGGCTGCTTTCCTGTTTATTTCTTATTTTCCTAAAAAAAATAATATTCCAAAACTAACAGAAAATATTTTTGCGGATTTTTCGGAGTCTGTTTACTTACAGTATCACGTACCTCCTCTTTTTCAGGATTCTGGAGTGTTCCAGAAGGTTTCTTTTATGTGTTCCTTCGATGTCATGGTTTGGATAATATTGCTTTCAACATTAATAGGCATACCTGAGATATAGTGTTTAATTCTTTGTCCATTGACCACCTTTGGGTTAGTACCTTCGGCATTATTAATCTTGATAGCTCCAGAACGATAAACCTCTTCGATAATATATGGTCATTCTCATTTGGAAAGAAGCTTTCCTGCAAAAAATCTAAAATGAGAGTTGTACAAAAGAACATATTCTCCAACTTTGAATTCCTGCTTTTGGATTCTTTTGTCATGCCATCTTTTAACTTTTTCTTTGAACAGTTTGGCATTTTCATAAGCTTGGGTTCTCCATTCATCTAGTGAGCTAATATCAAATAACCTCTTTTCACCAGCAAGTTTGAAATCATAACTGAGTTCTTTAATTGCCCAAAATGCTTTATGTTCTAACTCTAGAGGCAAATGACAAGCTTTTCCATATACCATTTTGTATGGAGACGTACCCATAGGATTTTTATAAGCTGTTCTATAGGCCCAAAGTGCATCATCTAGTTTCTCAGACCAATTCTTTCGGGACCTATTGACAGTTTTTTGTAATATTAATTTTATTTCTCTATTGCTAAGTTCAACTTGACCACTAGATTGAGGATGATAGGGTCATGCAATTCTATGGTTAACATCATATTTAGCAAGCATTTTACGGAAAGCACCATGAATAAAGTGCGAACCACCATCAGTCATTAAATATCTAGGGACTCCAAACCTCGGGAAAATAACTTCTTTAAGCATTTTAATGGAGGTGTTATGATCAGCACTACTAGTTGGAATAGCTTCTACCCACTTAGTAATATAATCAATAGCAGCTAAAATATGAGTATACCCATTAGAGGAAGGAAAAGGTCCCATATAGTCAAAACCCAAACATCAAATGGTTCAACAACAAGTGAATAATTCATAGGCATTTCCTGACGCATACCAATATTACCAATTCTTTGACATTCATCACAAGATAAGACAAACTTACGGGCATTCTTGAAGAGAGTAGTCCAATAAAAACCAGATTGCAATACCTTGTGAGCAGTTCTATCTCCCGCATGATGTCCTCCATTGGCTTCAGAATGACATTTTCGTAGGATTTGTTCTTCTTCATGCTTAGGTACACAACGTCTAATAATACCATCTACCCCTTCTTTATAAAGATGTGGGTCATCCCAAAAGTAATGTCTTAAATCATAGAAGAATTTTTTCTGTTGTTGGTATGTGAAACTAGGTGGTATATATTTAGCAACAATATAGTTAGCACAATCACCATACCAAGGAGTGTTTTGAGAAACATTTATTGCAGCTAACTATTCAGCAGGAAAACTATCATCAATAGGTAGTGGGTCATCAAGAATATTTTCTAACCTAGACAAGTTATCAGCTACGGGGTTCTCAGCTCCTTTCCTATCAGTGATATGTAAATCAAATTCTTGAAGCAAGAGAACCCACCTAATGAGTCTAGGTTTAGCATCTTTCTTTTCCATACGATATTTTATAGCAGCATGATCAGTGTGAACAATAACTTTGGAATCAACAATGTAAGATCTAAATTAGTCACAAGCAAACACAACTGCTAAAAATTCCTTTTCAGTAGTAGCATAATTTCTTTGGCCACTGTCTAGAGTTTTGCTAGCATAATGGATGACATTTAATTTCTTATCAACTCTTCGTCCTAGAATAACACCAACATCATAATCACTAGCATCACACATAATTTCAAAAGGCAAGTTCCAATCAGGTGGTTTAACAATAGGTGTAGAATTTAAGGCTTTCTTGAGTGTTTCAAAGGCTTCTACACAATCATCATCAAAAACAAACGGAATATCCTTTTGTAAAAGATTAATAAGAGGCCTAGAAATTTTAGAGAAGTCTTTAATAAACCTCCTATAGAAACTGGCATGACCAAGGAAACTCCATATACCTTTAATGTCTTTAGGACATGGCATTCTCTCAATTGCATCAACTTTAGCCTTATCCACCTCAATACCTCGTTCAGATATTTTATGCCCCAAGAAAATACCTTCATTAACCATAAAGTGGCACTTCTCCCAATTCAAGACGAGATTAGTTTGTTCACATCTCTACAAAACTTGATCAAGGTTGCTTAAGCAATCATCAAAAGAAGTTCCGTAAACGGAAAAATCATCCATGAAAACCTCCATAATATTTTCACAAAAAATCAAAGAATATAGCAGTCATACATCTTTGAAAGGTAGCAGGTGCATGGCATAAACCAAAAGGCATACGTCTATAAGCATAAGTTCCAGAAGGACAAGTAAAGGTGGTTTTCTCTTGATCAGGTTGTGAGACAGGTATTTTAGAGAAACCAGAATATCCATCCAGAAAACAAAAGTGTGTTTGCTTAGATAATATTTCTATCATTTGATCAATGAAAGGCAGAGGGTAATGATTTTTTCTAGTTACTTTATTTAGTTTTCTAAAATCAATTACCATTCTATAGCCAGTGACAATTCTCTGTGGGATAAGCTGATTTTTATCATTAGGAACAACAGTAATACCTCCCTTCTTAGGGACACAATGAACGGGACTTACCCATCTACTATCAGCTATGGGATAAATTATACCTGCTTCCAGAAGCTTTAATATTATAGTTCTTACCACTTCTTTCATCTTAGGATTCAATCGTCGTTGGTGATCAGCAACGGGTTTAGCATCAGGTTCCATATTGATCTTGTGTTGACATAGAGTGGAACTAATGCCCTTAAGATCATCAAGAGTATATCCAATAGCAGCCCGGTGCTTCCTCAGAATTTTCAATAATCTTTCTTCTTCATGTTCTGAAAGGTTAACACTAATAATAACAGGATATATCCTTTTCTCATGAAGATAAGCATACTTCAAAGTGTCAGGCGATTGCTTTAATTCAAACACAGGATCACCTTTAGGTGGAGGAGGACCTCCTATAGTTTCAATAGGCAAATTGTGTTTTAGGAGAGGTTGTTGTTCAAAGAAAAATTTATCTATTTCATTTCTTTCATGCAAGTGCATATCATTTTCATGGTATAGCAAATATTGTTCTAGTGGATCAGTAGGAGGAATGACAATAGAATCAAGACCAATTATTTCATCCTTACTAGATAATTCTTTATTATGGGGTTGTCTACTAAACTTGGAAAAGTTAAACTCATGAGACACATCACCAAAATTAGCACCGACAGTTTGTTTTTCACAATCTATCTTAGCATTAACAATGTTCAAGAAAGGTCTATCAAAGATAATGGGACAAAAGTCATCTTGTGGGGAACCAAGAACTAGAAAATCAGTAGGATATTTATTTTTCCACACAAGACTTCGACATCTCTAACAATCCCAAGTGGTGTGATGGTGTCTCTATTAGCAAGTTTAATAGTAACATCAATGTCTTCTATTTCGGTGGGTGTTATATCATTCATAATTTCTCGGTATAAGGTAAAAGGAATAGCACTCACACTAGCACCCATATCACATAAACCATAATAGCAATGATCTCCTATTTTAACTGAGACCATAGGCATGCCAACTATGGGTCTATGTTTATCTTTTTCATCAGGTTTAGCAATTCTAGCAGCTTCATCACAGAAGTAAATAACATGTCCATCAGTATTTTCTACCAATAGATCTTTAACCATAGCGACACTAGGTTCTACTTTAATTTGTTCAGAGGACTTAGGTGCTTTAATATTACTTTTGCGAACCATAGTTGATACCTTAGCATGTTCCTTTATCCTAATAGGGAAAGGTGGTTTTTCAATATAAGCAGTAGGCACAACTGGATCAACATTGTAAATGATAGTTTCATGTTTAGCTTTTATCGGTTCTTTAATTTCTTCTTTAATAGGGGGATGATATTTAAACCACTTCTCCTTAGGGAGGTCAACATGAGTAGCAAATGGTTCATAGAAAGAGGCTACTATCTCAGAGTCAAGTCCATATTTAGTGCTAAACTTGTGAAAAGCATCGGTATTCATAAAAGATTTAACACAATCAAACTTAAGCTTAATACCTGACTCATTACCTTCGTCGAGTTCCCAATCTTCAGAGTTGCGTTTAATTCTTTCTAAGAGATCCCACTTGAATTCAATAGTCTTCTTCATAAAAGAACCAGTACAAGAAGTATCGAGCATGGATCGATCTTTATGAGAAAGCCAAGCATAAAAATTCTGAATAATAATTTCTCTTGAGAGATCATGATTGGGGCATGAATATAACATTGACTTAAGCCTCCCCCAAGCTAGAGCGATGCTTTCTCCTTCATGAGGCCAAAAATTATTTATATAATTCTGATCACGATGAACTAGATGCATAGGATAAAACTTTTGGTGGAATTCTAATTTCAATCGATTCCACTTCCATGATCCAATATCATCACATAGCGTATACCATGTCAATGCTTTTCCCTTCAAAGATAAAGGGAAAACCTTCTTCTTAACTTCATCTCCGGGTAAACCTGCAAGCTTAAATAATTCACAAATTTCATCCACATGTATTAGATGCATATCAGGACGTTCAGTTCTGTCTCCTACATAAGGATTAGCTTGCAGTTGTTCTACCATACCCGAAGGAATTTCATAACCAATATTTTCAGTAGGTGCAGTAGGTTGAGGGGCACTAATTGTGGTTCCGATCGAGGTGAAGATACCCCAAAAAAAACCCCAAAGGATTGTTTTCCATAGTAGCAAGTGACAATAAATTTCAGCACGTAGTATAAATATTTTCTTACCGATTTCCACTTACCAAGAGCGCTTCACTCCCCGGCAACGGCGCCCGAAAAGAGCCTTGATGACCCACAAGTATAGGGGGTCAATCGTAGTCCTTTCGATAAGTAAGAGTGTCGAACCCAACGAGGAGCAGAAGGAAATGACAAGCGGTTTTCAACAAGGTAATTTCTGTAAGCACTGAAATTGTAGGTAACAGGTAGTTTTATAGCAGGATAATTCGTAACGAGAAAGTAACGGTAACAGTAAATAAAGTGCAGCAAGATAGCCCAATCCTTTTGTGGCAAAGGACATGCCAAAACAGTCTCTTATAATAAGCAAGCGTTCTTGAGGGTACACGGGAACTTCATCTAGTCACTTTCATCATGTTGGTTTGATTTGCGTTCGCTACTTTGATAATTTGATATGTGGATGGACCGGTGCTTGGGTGCTGTTCTTACTTGAAAAAACCTCCCACTTATGATTAACCCCCTCGCAAGGATCCGCAACTATGAGAAAAGTATTAAGATAAAATCTAACCATAGCATTAAACATTTGGATCCAAATCAGCCCCTTACGAAATAGCGCATAAACTAGGGTTTAAGATTCTGTCACTCTAGCAACCCATCATCTAATAACTACTCCACAATGCATTCCATTAGGCCCAAAGATGGTGAAGTGCCATGTAGTCGACGTTCACATGACACCACTAAGGGAATCACAACATACATATCATCAAAATATCGAACACATATCAAATTCAAATGATTACTTGCAACATGACTTCTCCCGTGACCTCAAGAACAAAAGTAACTACTCACAAATGATATTCATGCTCAGGATCAGAGGGGTATTAAATAGCATAATGGATCTTAACGTATAATCTTCCACCAAATAAACCATATAGTAATCAACTAAAAGATGTAATCAACACTACTAGTCACCCACACGTACCAATCTGAGGTTCCGGCACAAAGATTGAACACAAGAGATGAACTAGGGTTTGAGAGGAGATGGTGTTGTTGAAGATGTTGATGGAGATTGGCCTTCCAAAGATGAGAGAGTTGTTGGTGATGAGGATGGCTTCGATTTCCCCCTCCGGGAGGGTAGTTCCCCCGGCTGAATCGCTCCACCGGAGGGCAAAAGTGCTCCTGCCCTAGTTCCGCCTCGAGACGGCGGCGTTCCATCCCAAAAGTCCTCTCCTTAGTTTTTTCTAGGTCAAAAGACCTTAAGTACCAGAAGATGGGCACCGGAGGTGGGCCGGGCTGACCACAACCCACCAGGGCGCGCCTGGGGGGGCCTGGCGCGCCCTGGTGTCTTGTGGTCACCAGGTGGCCCCCCTCCGGTAGTTATTTGCTCCAGTATTATTTATATATTCCAAAATAATTCTCCATGAAGTTTCAGCTTGTTTGGAGATGTGCATAATAGGTGTCTCTGATATGCTTTTTCAGGTCCAGAATTCCAGCTGCCGGCATTCTCCCACTTTGTGTAAACCTTGCATATTTTGAGAGAAAAGGCATTAGAATTTCTCCATAAAGCATTATTATGCATGAAAACATTATAAATAACAGTAGGAAATCATGATGCAAAATGGACGTATCAAAGACAAAGTAAATCCAATCAATATGAATAAACCACCTCGTTTTCCCCTTAGTGGCAGTAATACAATACATGTATTGACCCCTTCTGTCACGAGGATAGAGCACCGCAATATTAAACCCATCACAACGCACCACTCCCGCTGAAGAAAAACCAATCTAGTTGGCCAAACCAAACCGATAGATCGGAGAGAAATATGAAGCTATAACAATCATGCATATAAGAATTCAGTAAAGATTCAATATATATTCATGAATAATCTGATCATAAACCCACAATTCATCGGCTCCCAACAAACACATCGCAAAGAAGATTACATCGAATAGATCATTGCGAAGATGCGATGAACTTTGTATTGAAGATCATATATATATAGAGAGAGAGCAATCTAGGTACTAGCTACCCGTAGGTCTGTGGTGAACTACTCACACATCATCATGGGAGCAGCAAGGAAGATGTAGAGGCCCTCCGTGATCGATCCCCCCTCTGGCTGGGCATCAGAACAGGGCTCCAGATGGACACACGGTGGAACAGAGACTTGCGGTGGAGGAAAAAGTATTTTGGTCAGCTCTCGGGTGTTTTCCCGATTTATGAGAATTTATAGTGGCGGAGTTAGGTCAAGAGGCGTCAGGGGGTGGTGCCAAGCCATCAGGGCGCGACCACCCCCTGGGCCCGCCCTGTTGGCTTGGCGCCACCTCGTGGGGACTCCGATCTCCCTCCGAAGTTTCCAGGTCTTATATTTGTCCAGAAAAAATCATCAAAAAGTTTTGTGGCATTTGTACTTTGTTTGGTACAGTTTTACTGAAAGGCCAAAAACAATCAGAAAACTGCAACTGGCACTGGACACTAGGTTAATAGGTGAGTTCTCAAAAATGATATAAAACAGCATATAAATGCATATAAATTATCCAAGAATGATAATATAGTAGAATGTTACAATACAAAATTATAGATATGTTGGAGACGTATAAGATGTCTTCATCGTTTCACTCTCGGGGGCATTGTTTGGGAGAGCTAGCTTGTGCTTGGTGCATCTGGTTTCCTCATGCGTCGAGTTTGGTGGATGCCAGGGTAGCGCCCCTGGATGGCTGATGTGCGCCTAGGAGGCCGCCTATGGGATCGAGAAGTGGCGTCTAGAGGGGGGTGAATAGACACTTAACAAGCAAAATGTGCAGCTTTTAATTTTCTTGAGAAAGAGGCAGATTTTAGCACAAGTTAAGTTGCATCCAATGAGTCTTTCACATTCATATCTAGAGATCAAGCAGCGGAACGTAATCATCATGCATTTGCAAGAAACATAAAGGATGGTAGAGTTGGAAGATCAAACGCAATGAAGACACGATGATTTTTGGCGTGGTTCCGATAGGCGGTGCTATCGGACGTCCATGTTGATGAAGACTTCAACCCACGGAGGGTAACGGCTGCGCGAGTCCACTAAGGGCTCCACCCACGAATGGTCCATGAAGAAGCAACATTGTCTATTCCACCATGGCTTACGTCCATGAGGGACTAGCATCACTCGGGGTAGATCTTCACGAAGTAGGCGATCTCCTTGCCCTTACAAACTTCTTGGTTCAACTTCACATGATTAGGAGGCTCCCAAGCGAAACCTGACCAATCTAGGAGACATCCCTCTCCAAAACATAATAGATGTTGTGTTGATGATGAACTCATTGCTGTTGTGCTTAAGAAAATAGTCTCCTCAACACTCAATCACTCTCTCATAGATTTTGGTTTGGTAGAACAGGATTATTGGGTGGAAAGCAACTTGGGGAGGCTAGAAAGCAAGGATCTATTGGTTGGAGTGGAATCCCTTGATCTCAACATATGAGTAGGTGGTTCTCTCTAAGAAAATTGAATGGTGGAAGTGTAGTTTCGTTCTGATGGCTCTCTCAATGAGTGAGATGAGGTGGAGGGGTATTTACAGCCTTGTCCAAAAATCAAACCGTTAAAACATTATTGCCCAACCCGGTGACACCGAAGTTAAAACTCGGTGCTACTGACTAGTGAAAAATTCCTAACTTTTGGCTTTTCGGTGACACCAAATCGAACATCTCGGTGAAACCGATTTGGCTTAACCTAGGCAGATCCAATACTTTGGTGGCACCAAAACATAAAACTCGGAAGTTCTAAAATTAAATATTTCGACCACAGAAGGTTGGTCACTACTTTTCGGTTCCACCGAACGTAGTCTCAGTTCTACCGAGGTGCTAGGGTTTGGCATAGGATCTGTCTCGTTGAGACCAAGTGAAAACCTTGGTGGCACCAAATATGGACTTTAGGGATTAAGATAGATGATTTTGTGAGAATTTGATTGAGACTTTTGGTGGCATATCTCTAAGCACTTGAGCAACCATACCATCATCAGTACCTCATACCCTCTTAATAATATTGGCTTTCATATGGAATCAATTGTGATCAAATAACATAAAATAAGATGTAGAGTCTTGAAGCTTTTGCCAATAGGATTCCTTTGCATCCAAGGGGTTTCTCACCATATCTCCTAGCCATTCCAATCTTTGGACTTTCCCTAAAATTTACTAGATAAAACTATTAGTCCAAGAGACAATGTATGTTGTCATTAATTATCAAAACCACAAAGGGAGCATTTGTGCTTTCGGTCTCCCCCTTTATGGTAATTTATGACAACATACAATCAAAGCTTCAAATGGAATATGCAATGAAATATATGATAGCTTTGAGAGACATATGACTAGAGCAACCCCCCCCTACAGGTGTGCTATTTTTTATAGAATAATTACTTTTGGAATGCATGAGCACACATAGAAGAGAAGACATAGTAAGTCATACGTATGTTGGCTATATGCGTCAGGCAATGATGTGAGTAAAGTGTCCATGTTTATGTGTCTTTCTTGCAAAAAATATGTGCAAGAAGCAAGAGATCATCCTGAACATGAAGAAGATGCATATTCTTACCTTGAAGTACTAGAGCATTTTAACTAGGGAAAACATACTTAAACACGGTTAGATAACACAAGAACGTTCCTTTCATATAAATGCAAGAGTTTCAAGAATACCAAGATTTTGAAGACATGTGGGGGAATTAGTATTCTTATAAGATTGACATGCCCCCCCCCAAAAAAATGTTTTGAAGAAAGATTTTCAATAAGGCATCAATAATATCAATAGAAATATCTCCCCTGAGTATGGAATTTCTTCTCTTTCCTCTCCCCCTGTATCTTAGCATGGAGATAATGGGAGTTGGTAGGGTAAGATAATTCTAAAGTACATGATCATGTAGAATGATGAAAATCAAAAGCACTTACTCTCTCTCCTTTCAATACTTGTCACTGGTTGACTTTGATCTCCCCCCTTAATATATTTTCCCTCTATATATATCTTTAAGCTTTGATGTTTATCCCCCTTTGACATCAATTTTGAAGAAAGGGTCAGACGGTAAGGGATCCTAGAAAGAAGGGTCATGGAGCAGCGCTGGAGAAAATTACAATGTTTGGCAAATAAATCTGGCAACAGCAAAATCGGTGAATCCGAGTTAAGATGGGTCGAAGGGACCGAAACTAGATTTAAATCTCTGAAGTAATTCGGTGGCACCAAGGCATTTCATATCAGTTGTATCGAGGAAACATTATGCAACATAGTTGCTATATCGGTGATGCCGATTTAGTTCAGTCGGAGATTCCGAAGTGCAAACAGAAACTTGGCAAAGGCAAACTTAACCAATTTTGACAGTAATTTTGTTTGAAGAATTTCCAGGGAATTTGAATAAGACTTGCAAGGAATTTTCAATAATATTTGCAAAGAATTGTCAACTAGATGAAGATTGATTGGTACCAAGAAATGCATGTAACTAAGAGATGAACCAACCAAAAAACTTCATCTAGATGATGGTCGGCGACTAGGTCACCTATGTTAGAGTATATTGACTTAGGAGCCAATTGAGAACACTTGATCATAGGTCATACTCATCGTTAAGATCAAAATGGGGTTACCATTTTTTGTTTAAGCATTTTGATGTTTTCATATCACTAGAGATGCTTTGACTCATGACTTGGAGTAGAACTTTCTCAAGGATATGATTACATACCTTTGGGTGATGTTGATGACAAAAGTATGTAGATGGACTTGTTGTGGATGCTCAAGTGTTACAATTTGAAGCTATCCTTCTTTCTTCATCACAAAAGATAGTTGTTGATACTTGGCCATGACAAGATTGCTTAAGAATTTGAGTTGATGGCAATCTTGTAGAGTGTTAGATGCAATACAAGGGAGCATGGTTTTCCAAGATATGAGATAGT
This sequence comes from Elymus sibiricus, assembly GCA_039707655.1. Taxonomy (NCBI): domain Eukaryota; kingdom Viridiplantae; phylum Streptophyta; class Magnoliopsida; order Poales; family Poaceae; genus Elymus; species Elymus sibiricus. Next base: position 90,782,426 of record CM077669.1, read on the forward strand.
ATCATGTTAATAGTATCAAGGAGTAGTCATGTAAGCTCATGCCCTTGCATGCATATGTGTGAGTCTCTAGAACAAGTTTGAAGCATCTATGATGTTCAACTCACTCCTCAAGTGACAAAACACTTTCTCATCAAGCGGTTTTGTGAAGATATCCGCCAATTGCTTGTCGGTACGAACATGTTTGAGATTGATATCTCCTTTAGCAACATGATCACGAATGAAATGATGACAAACTTGAATATGCTTAGTTCGAGAGTGTTTCACGAGATTGTGTGCAATCTTGATAGCACTCTCACTATCACAAAAGAATGGAACATGTTTCACATGTATTCCATAGTCCTTAAGAGTTTGGGTCATCCATAGTAATTGTGCACAACATTATTCGGCGGTAATGTATTCCGCTTCGGCGATAGATGGATATATCGAGCTTTGTTTCTTGGAGGACCAAGACACAAGAGATGTCCCACGAAATTGAAAAGTACCCGAAGTGGATTTTGTATTAACCTTATCTCTGGCATAGTCCGAGTCGGAATAGCCCATAAGATCAAGAGAAGATCCTTTAGGATACCAAATGCCAAAGTTTGGTGTATGTATCAAGTATCTCACGATTCTTTTCACGGCCTTAAGATGACACTATTTAGGACCCGCTTGATATTGTTGGAGATATGCCCTAGAGGCAATCATGTGATGATTTTATTTCCTATGTATTCATGAGTATTTTCTATTGTCCTTGAACATCATCAGTGATATGTATGAATAAGTATGTCACTTATTTGTGAGACTATATATTGTATGATGATTGTTCTAATAGTCCCTAGTTGTTAAGGTTATGCGGACACATATCCTTTACTAGTATACGATTCAGTTGATGACTATGTTTCACAAGTCATGTGCATAGAGATGCTAAACTGATAGTATGGACTCGGGGATTGAGATCACCGAGTCGGACACACCCACTTTGAGACACATCGAGATATTGTCATATGTTAGACTCAAGTACAATGTATATGCCATGTCCTAGACCTGAGGTCCTCGCATGTTCTCGGGATGAGGATCGACGTATTTAGGGTCTATCAAACGCTACTCCGTAACTGGGTAGTTATAAAGGTAGCTTTCGGGTGAGTCGTGAGACATGCCACAAGACATGGTCGACCAAGATGGGATTTTCCGCTCCGTAAGGAGAGATATTCTCTAGGCCCTCTCGCGTGATTAGATTGAGAAAGCATGGCCATGTGACATGGGTTAAGTGTTAACCCAGTTCGGGAATGTGCATCATGGTTTCGAGAAGAGATGTCGAGCTGCCACAAGGGTGAAAAGTACTTGCCTTGAGCTCGACAAACTATATCATGAGGCAAAAGGAATGTTGTATATGACACATTGTCGAGGTTCATCTAACGACTTTGCGCACACATGGGAGTTGGCACGTTCTGCTAGGAGCCGCTACCGACTATCGACTCGGGCCGTGTCCATGTGTACGTGAACCTATAGGGTCGCACACTTAAGGGATTGCAGCCCATTCGGATTGGATCCGAATGGAAAATGGGACTAGACTCGTCGTGGGACTCAAGTGTTGAGCCCACCTCAGAGGTCTATATAAAGAGGTGTGGACGCACCTTTTAGGGTTGATCCTTTTCTCCTCTTGACAGCCACCGCCACTCCCCACGCCACCATGTCGTGCGATAGGACCTAGCAGTCCGCCGCCCGACGCTGTCCCCATACGTGTGGATTCCTTGGAGGCATCGCATCTGCAGTGCTTGGACGAACCATTCGAGGGATCCGTGAGGAGGTATTCATGGGAGATCACTGCTCGTGGGAGATCGGCTACAGGAGGAGGAGACGAATCGGCTGATCGACTACACGCATCACCAACTCGACTTCCGCTGCGGTGACTGCGCATCTAGTGGTAAACCTGAACCCGTGATCTATTTCCAGCAACATGTTCTTGGGTGTGCGGTAGAAATTTTAATTTGGCGCTAGCGTAGTGACGTGGCTTGAGACTACGTCGGTATTTCCCCAAATAGGAAGGGATGATGCAGCACAGCGACGGTAAGTATTTCCCTCAGTTATGAAACCAAGGTTATCGAACCAGTAGGAGGATCACCACCACCCAATAAGCAGCACATGCACACAACTAAGAAATACTTGCAACCCGACGCAAAAGAGAGGTTGTCAATCTCTCTACGGTAAAAAGAGAGATTAGGTAGTGATGGAGAGGAGAGATAGATCTCTCAGGAACACAAAATAAAAAGGACAAATAAAAAGTGCAGCAATATATTTTTGGGTTTTTGGAATTGTAGATCTGAAAACAAAGAGGCAAAAAGATAGATCGGAAAGCAATATGTTGGAAAAGTAGACCCGGGGGCCGTAGGATTCACTAGTGGCTTCTCTCATGAGTATAGCGCTGATGTCTACTACGCAACCTTCTTCTTGTAGACTCGTGTTGGGCCTCCAAGCACAGAGTTTTGTAGGACAGTAGCAAATTCCCTCAAGTGGATGACCTAAGGTTTATCAATCCGTGGGAGGCGTAGGATGAAGATGGTCTCTCTCAAACAACCCTGCAACAAAATAACAAAGAGTCTCTTGTGTCCCCAACACACCCAATACAATGGTAAATTGTATAGGTGCACTAGTTCGGCGAAGAGATGGTGATACAAGTGTAATATGGATGGTAGATATAGGTTTTTATAATCTGAAAATATAAAAACAGCAAGGTAGCAAGTAACAAAAGTGAGCAAAAACGGTATTGCAATGCTTGGAAACAAGGCCTAGGGTTCATACTTTCACTAGTGCAAGCTCTCTCAACAATACTAACATAGTTGAATCATATGTAAATCCCTCACGTGCGACAAAGAGTTCACTCCAAAGTCACAAATAGCGGAGAACAAACAAAGAAATTATTGTAGGGTACGAAACCACCTCAAAGTTATCTTTTCTGATCAATCTTATGAGCTATCCCTATAAGTGTCACGAATAGCCCTAGAGTTCGTACTAAAATAACACCTTAAGATACACATCAACCAAAACCCTAATGTCACCTAGATACCCCAATGTCACCACAAGTACCCATGGGCTTGATTATACGATATGCATCACATAATTTCAGATTCATCATGTTCAATCCAACACAAAGAACTTCAAAGAGTGCCCCAAAGTTTCTACCGGAGACTCAAGACGAAAACATGTGCCAACCCCTATGCATAGATTCCCAAGGTCACGGAACCCGCAAGTTGATCACCAAAACATACATCAAGTAGATCAATAGAACATCCCATTGTCACCACAGACATCCCATCGCAAGACATACATCAAGTGTTCTCAAATCCTTAAAGACTCAATCCGATAAGTAAACTTCAAAGGGAAAACTCAATTCATCACAAGAAGATAGAGAGGGGAAAACTCCATATGATTCATCTATATTAATAAAGCTCGCGGTACATCAAGATCGTGCCATCTCAAGAACACGAGAGAGAGAGAGAGAGAGAGAGAGATCAAACACATAGTTACTGGTAAATACCCTTAGCCCCGAGGGTGAACTACTCCCTCCTCGTCATGGAGACCGCTGGGATGATCAAGATGGCCTCCGATGATGGTTCCCCCCCCCCCCCGGCAGGGTGCCGGAACGGGCTCCCGATTGGTTTTTCGTGGCTACAGAGGCTTGCGGCGGCGGAACTCCCGATCTAGGTTTCTTTCTGGAGGTTTCCTGATTTATAGGAATTTTTGGCGTCGGTCTCACGTCAAGGAGGTGCCCGAGGGGCCAACAAGACAGGGGGCGCGCCCTAGGGGGGTATCCCCTGGCTTGTGGCCAGGTGGTGGACCCCCTCCGGTTGATTCTTTCGCCAGTATTTTTTATATTTTCCAAAAATATTCTCCGTAAATTTTCAGCCCATTCCAAGAACTTTTATTTCAGCACAAAAAACGACACCATGGTAGTTCTGCTGAAAACAGCGTCAGTCCGGGTTAGTTCTAATAAAATCATACCAAGATCATATAAAATTATTGTAAACATGGCATGAATACTTCATAAATTATAGATACGTTGGAGACGTATCAGCATCCCCAAGCTTAATTCCTGCTCGTCCTCGAGTAGGTAAATGATAAAAGAAATAATTTATGAAGTGTGAATGCTAGCTACATTTTTATCATATTCTTTTCTTCTTTGTATAGCATGGACATTTGGACTTGTAAATGATTCAAAGCAATAGTCTAGTTTTAACATAATGACTTCAATACTCAAGCATGTCAACAAGAAACCATGTCTTTCAAAATATCAACACTAAATAAAGTTATCCCTAGCCCATCATGATCAATCATTGATCCATTCATGAAACATACTCAATTATTAGCTATGCCCAATGCTCAAGTATGATCATAGTGCCCCCTAGTTGGTGCTTATAAGAGAAGATGGAGACTCAAAGCAAAAATAAAAATTGCATAAAGTAAATAGATAGGCCCTTCGCAGAGGGATGTAGGGATTTGTAGGGGTGCCAGAGCTCAAGGTTTAAGTTGAGAGAGAAAAATATTTTGGGTGGCATTCTTTTCCTGTCAATGAAAACGACAAAGTAGCTCACAACACTTTCCATGCTAGATACATTATAGGCGGTTCCCAAATAGAATGGTAAAGTTTTTACTCCCCCTCCACCAATCAATCACACTCCACGGCGAGCCGAATCCACGGGTACCGTCCATACAAACAACAATCCTGGGGGAGTTTTGTTTCATTATATTTTGATTTGAATTTTGAGCATGGAACTGGGCATCCCGAATACCAGCCACTTTCTCGTGAATGATAGTGAATCAACACATATCGTGAGAATAACACACCTAGCATGGAAAAATATTGGATACTCCCCACCGTTTCATGAGTGGTACGGGCACACAAAAGAGAAAATTTATTTTGAAAATTTAGAGATGGCACATACAAATTTGCTTGGAACGGCATGGAAATATCGCATATAGGTAGGTATGGTGGACTCATAAGGCAAAACTTGGTTTAAGGATTTTTGATGCACAAGTAGTATTTCTACTTAGTACAAATGGAGGCTAGCAAATAGATTGGGAAGCAACCAAACCAAGAAACGAAGAATTAACATAAGTGAGCATTGAACATAACTAACACCGAATAATGCACCACAAGTAGGATGTAACTTCATTGCATAACTATTGACTTTTGTACTTGCATAGGGAATCACAAACCTTAACACCAATATTCCTACTAAATCATAATTACTCACTAACATGACTCACATATTACTATCATCATGTTTCAAAACTATTACAAAGAATCAAGTTTAATTTGTCCCATGATCTTCATGAAAGTTTATATTATATCCTCCTTGGATATCTATCACTTTGGAACTAGTTTCATATATTGCTATTGCTTTTTCGACAAGCTCAAACAAATTTAAATGAAGCACAAGAGCATAAAGATGTCATCTCTCAAAGAGATATAAGTGAAGCATGAGAGGAAATGACAAGCTACTCTCAAAAGATAAAAGTGAAGATCAATGAGTAGTCAAACAATTAAGTAGCTATGTGAGGACTCTCTCTCTCTCTCAATAAATATTTTCAGATCTGAGTATTTCATTCAAACAGCAAACTAAACAAAAATAGAACTCCAAGAATAGCACGCATCATGTGTACGAATAAAAATTTAGGCTCAACATAGGCTAACCGATAATTGTTGATGAAGAGAGGTGGTATGCGTAGCATCCCCAAGCTTAGATGCTTGAGACTTCTTGAAATATTTACTTGGGGTGCCTTGGGCATCCCCAAGCTTTAGCTTTTGTATCTCGTTCAATCCTCTCATATCATGGTTTCACCTATTCTCAAAAACTTCATCCACACAAAACTCGAAAAGAACTCGTGAGATAGGTTAGTACACATAAGAATAAATCAACACTTCATGTACTGCCAAGACATGTTGCACAATAATTTTCAAACATTAGGTACTGTATAATATCATTTCCACAATTTATATCTACCAATATAGGCTATGGAAACTATTGGATAAGTAGATAACAAAACTATGACAGCAATCTGTACAAACAGGACAGTCTGTAGCAATCTATTAAACCAGTGTACTTCTGTATCTCAAAAAATTATGAAAATTTAGGAAATGCTATAAAATTTATATGAAATCACTGTGTAAAAATTTCAGAAACGTTCCACGTTCCAGTAAAATATGAAAATTCAAACACTACAGAAAAAGTTTCTGTTTTTACACAGCACATATCAAAACATGCAATGCAAGCATCCTAATGCAATTCTTGGAACTTTTTATTGAAAAACAAGATTATAAATAACACCTAACAGAAAATAACAAAATATAATGACGCTCCATGCAAAACTCATATTATGTGACGAATAAAAATATAGCTCCAAGTAAGATATACCGATAGTGTTGAAGACGAAAGAGGGGATGCCTTCCGGGGCAAGGGCATCCCCAAGCTTAGACGCTTGAGTCTTCCTTGAATATTACCTTGGGGGTGCCTTGGGAATCCCCAAGCTTAGGTTCTTGTCACTCCTTATTCTCCTCATATCGGTGTCTCACCCAAAACTTGAAAACTTCAATCACACAAAACTTAACGGAACTTCGTGAGAAGGGTTAGTGTAATAAAGATAAATCATTCACTTAGGTACTGTAAAGAAAAGATTCATAATTGTTCCCACGTCATACCTACTGTATTCTACCATTCCCATAATTTATACCGCTAAATATAAGCTATGGAAACACTAAAACAAGGAAACTATGCATGCAAAACAGAATCTGTCAAAAAATAGAACAGTCTGTGAAGATCTGTAGTGTGACCATACTTCCCTGTCTCTAAAAATTCTGAAAAATTAGGACAATCTAGGAAATTCGTATATCAATCATGTGTAAAACAAATCAGATCAAAATCACGTTCCAGTGAATTTACAAAATTCCTGTACTGAGAGCAAAAGTTTCTGTTTTTGCACAGAATCAAGTCAACTATCATCCACACTATCCCAAAGGCTTTACTTGGCACTTTGTTGAAATAAAAGGCACAAAACATGATTACTACAGTAGCTTAATCATGTGAACACATCAAAACAAAAAGTAAAAGTGTTTAGTTGTCTCCCAACAAGTGCTTTTCTTTAATGCCTTTTAGCTAGGCATGATGATTTCAATGATGCTCACATAGGAATACTATTTGAAACATGTAAGAGGGCATCATGAATCTCATGACAAGCACATTTAATTCTAACCCACTTCCTATGCATAGGGATTTTGTGAGCAAACAATTTATGGGAGCAAGAATCAACTAGCATAGGAAGGCAAAACAAGCATAACTTCAAAACTTTGAAAACATAGAGAGGAAACTTGATATTATTGCAATTCCTACAAGCATATGTTCCTCCCTCATAATAATTTTCAGTAGCATCATGAATGAATTCAACAATATAACTATCACATAAAGCATTCTTTTCATGATTCATAAGCATAGAAATTTTACTACTCACCACATAAGCAAATTTATTATCATCAATAGTAGTGGGAACAAACTCAACAAAATAACTATCATGTGAAGCATAAACCAATTGAAAATTGAAATCATGATGACAAGTTTCATGGTTATCATTATTATTTATAGCATACATGTCATCACAATAATCATCATAAATAGGAGGCATGCTTTCATCATAATAAATTTGCTCATGAAAACTTGGGGGACTAAACATATCATCTTCATCAAACATAGCATCCCCAAGCTTGTAGCTTTGCATATCATTAGCATCATGAATATTCAAGGAATTCATACTAACAACATTGAAATCATGCTCATCATATGAAGATTTAGTGCCAAACATTTTAATAACTTCTTCTAACACTTGAGCACAATTTTCCTTTCCATCATTTTCACGAAAGACATTAAAAAGATGAAGCATATGAGGCAACCTCATTTACATTTTTTTGTAGTTTTCTTTTATAAAACCAAACTAGTGAAAAACAAGAAACTAAAAGATTTAATTGCAAGATCTAAAGATATACCTTCAAGCACTCACCTCCCCAGCAACGGCGCCAGAAAAGAGCTTGATGTCTACTACGCTACCTTATTCTTGTAGACTCGTGTTGGGCCACCAAGCGCAGAGTTTTGTAGGACAGTAGCAAATTTCCCTCAAGTCGATGACCTAAGGTTTATCAATCCGTGGGAGGCTGTGACGCCCCTGATCTCGACCGTACGCTAATCAAACACGCAATTCGTATGACCAAGATTAGGGACTCACTTATTGATATCACAACACAACACTAGACACAAATAAAGTCATACAGCTTCATATTACAAGCCAGGGGCCTCGAGGGCTCGAATACAAAGCTCGACAAAGCACGTGTCAGCGGAAGCAAATAATATCTGAGTATAGACATAAGTTAAACAAGTTTTGCCTTAAGAAGGCTAGCACAAACATAAGCAGCGGATCGAAAGAGGCGAGGCCTCCTGCCTGGGAACCTCCTAACTACTCCTGAGCGTCGGCACTCTCCACGTAGTAGTAGGCTCCAGCGGTGGTGTAGTAGTCGTCTCTGGCGTACTCCATCTCCTGGGTTCCATCGTCTGAACGCAGCGTCGTGTCGAGGGGGAAAGAGAAAGCAAAGCAGCGGTGAGTACTCATCCAAAGTACTCGCAAGACTGACATCAGAACTATGCTAAATATGCATCATTATCAAGGGGAGGGGGTTGTATCTGGGCTGACTGCAGAAAGCAAGAATAGGGGAAGGCCTAGTCCTATCGAAGACTAGCATCTTCAGCATCTTGTAGCATTAGAAGAGAGTAGACTGGTATCTCATGTATAGTCATATTATTGTAGCAATTTTATTAAGTAACCACGCCCAGAGATTCTTCCTCGACTCCCTGCGAGGAAGCAATCCCGGAGCCAAACATTCATTTCAAATTTAAGTCACAGTTATAGTTGTATAAGGTCAAAGTATAACTCCAAGTCGTCCTGTTACCGTGGACACGGCTATTCGAATAGATTATTCATCCCTGCAGGGGTGCACCGCATTTCCAACACGCCTGATCACCTCCGGCCGGACACACTTTCCTGGGTCATGCCCGGCCTCGGGATAGCAGCACGTCGTCGCCCCACCTAGGCTCAACGAAGAGGCCTGCCCGCCGGTCTAAATCCTAAGCACAAAGGGGTCGTGGGCCCACTTGCCCTCTGCGCTCCTGCACGATGCGTGGGCGGCCGGAAGCAGACCTAGTACACTCCAGTCCAAGAGCTGCACCGTCCAGTCCAATCCGGCGCGCACCGCTCCATTACTGACGTCCGAAGAGCTTCGGCTGATACAACGACGCTGAGTACCCATAACTTCTCCCACGCGATGGTTTGGTGCGTAAAAAGGCCAACGACCCAACTCAGATCAAATACCCAACCCATTAGCATTTTATTAATGCAGGGCAAGCGCGACCCATAAAGTGCGGTCCCGTCACCCCGACTCGAGGATGTGTGGCAAGGGCCTCTCCTGCCCGTCCACGCCTCAACATAACTTTTTGGATGCCTTACCGGCGCATCCCACCACATCTTTCACACGGGTACCCTTGGGGCCGACCCGTCTCAAGACTGTCGGGAACTCAGGTCCACCTCAACCAGGGTGGTACCGCCTGTCCCTCCAGTCCCGTCTTTCACATGTAAACAAAGTCAAGTTGAAGTAACATTGTGTTTATACACCAAGTGGATATCCGAGGAATCACCCTCGATGGATCCCACTAGAGGTATGTGTATGACAAGAGTCGCTATCGATAAATGGGAAGGAGGAATCACCCTCGATACCCACGACCGATTAGCTACGCTAAAGAATTAACATCGGGCGTGCTAAGTGAGGTATCACCCTCGGCACTCGATAGTAGCTCTGCAGTGCCATACTCAAGGGGTGTGCGGTGATGTGAGGGGCCTGGCTCGTCGGTCGGTTGACCGAGTCTTTGGGTCTTCGAGTCGTCGAGTCGTCGATGAAGAAGCAGGGGCAACTGGGACTAAGGGGTCACTGGGGATTCATTGACCAACCTATACTAAGCAGTTGATATGATTGCAGGTATAGTAACAGTTTATCAAAAACAGGCTATGCATCAGAATAGGAGCTAACTAATATAGTAGCAAAAATCTAATGCAAGAATAAGAGGGAAAGGAATAGGCGATATCGGAATGCTCAAGGGGGGTTTGCTTGCCTTGCTGCTCTGCTGCAAAAGGCTGATCGTCAACGGCGTAGTCGTACCCGGCAGCACCGTCAGTCTCGGGGTCTACCGGAGAGAAGAGGGGGGAAGAAACAATAAATATAAAGCAGACAAATGCGTCACGATGCATGACAAGGCAATATGCAGGGCTAGGCATGCACTAACGCAGTATTACACATTGCAAACGGATCGGAAGAATATCTGACGATATTTTCCGGGTCTCGGGCTACTACCGGACAGATGATCCTAATGCTAAATGTCCATGTTCATCATGCTAGGAGCATGTGACAGATGAACGGACAACTTATTCGGATTCGTGGGATTTTTCTGAGCAACTTTCATGTATAAATTATTTTCATCCGAGTTATGGATTATTTTATATTAATTTTTAAAAGTTTTATTAATATTATGGAATAAAACAGATTAAATTTAATTCGAAAATAGAATTATGACATCAGCATGATGTCATGCTGACATCAGCAGTCAACGTGGGGTTGACTGGTCAAACTGACCAGTGGGCCCCACATGTCATTGACACAGTTTTAATTAGGTTTAATAATTAATTAAATAAGTTAATTATGGGGTGGGACCCACCTGTCATTCTCAGGTTAAAACTAATTAATTAACAGAGAGTTAGTTATTCTAATTAACCTTAATTAAGTTAATTAACTAACTAATTAATTAATTAATTAAAATAATTATCTATTTAATTATTTTATTTATTTATTTATATTATTTTTTATTTTTTTCTTTTTTTTATTAAAACGTTTTAGGGGGCTGGGCCCCCATTGTCATTCACTCAGGGGGGACTGGCCCATAAGTCAGTGGCCAGCCGGCCCCGGGCACGCAAGCACGCAGCCACTGGCCGGGGGAGGCCAGGGCACGGCATGGTCACCGGCGGGAGGAGGGCGAGCAGGGCGGGCGAGCCGGGCGTGGCGCGGGAGCGGCAGGGCGCGCGCGGACGCGGGCGCAGCAGCGGCCGGTGGCCGGGCAAAGCTGCAGCGGCGGCGCGGGCGAGCGCGCGTGCGGGGGAGGTTAGCGAGGGCCGCGGTGGAGGGCGCGGGCGCGTGGGAGGTTAGGGGTGGCCGCGAGCGCGGCGAGGCGTGGCCGCGGCGCGGTGGCCAAAAGGCGTGCGCGGGCGGCGGCGCACGGGCGACGCCGGGGGCGCGGCCAGGGGCCAGCGCAAGTGGCGGGAGGCGAGCGCGGCGAGCGGGCGCGGTGGCAGGCGGTCGGGGCCGCGCGGGGTCGACCGGGGGGGAGGGAAGAGGCGGAGGGGAGGGAGGAGCCCAGGTGGCTCACATCGACGCGGAGGGGGAGGGCAGTGGGCTCGAGGAGGTGCGGCGGCCGGCGGCGGTGCTGGCGACGGCAGGAGGGGCGACGACGGCGGGCGGCGGCGCGGTGGCAGCCCCGATCCCAATCTGGATTGGGGGGGGAGAACGAGCAAGGTGGGGGGAGTGGGGAGCGGCTGTCGGTGGGGGGGGGGGGCACCGGCGCCCTAGTAGTGCCCCGGTTGGGCCGGCCAGCTAGGCCCCGGACCGGGGGGGGCTTTTGTTTTATTTTTATTTTTAGTTTAGTTTTTTTTTCTTTTTTTCTAGTTTTGCTTTACTTTTTCTCTACTGCTTTAATTACTGAACATTTATTTCGATGCCGTAAAAATACAATGACCTCACCTAAATTACCATCAACATTTAACCCACTGCCACATGAAGTTTCATAACAAAATAAAATGGTCCGACATTTTTAATAATTACGAAAAGCATTAACTAATTTGTTTTGCTGCTGCTTTCAATTATTTGGGCACTTTAAATATTTTAATTAAATTGTATCTTGGGATGACATTTATCGAGAGATTATTTGCCACACTTTGAACATTTTAGTTTGAACGTTTGAAAACTTTAATTATTTGACTTGATTTTTAATTTGAATTTGAACCGGCTTGAATTAACGCGAGGTTATCGACAGTGACCGTGGTGACATGGCATCATTAGCAGGGATTTACTGTAGCTTAATTATCCGGGCGTCAAAATTCTCCTCCACTAAAAAGAATTCTCGTCCCGAGAATTAAGAGGTAGAAGTAAGGGGGAAAGTTTGTTTGCGAAATTTTAACGGATCTTCTTGTTCTTGGTTGCTCTTCTTGAAGAAGTTGATGCCTTCCACTGATGTCTTCAATCCTCCGTTTCAGGTCAATTTGAATAAGTCGTCATCCTTTCTTCGGGATCTTCATCGTCCTACGGATGCGATAAGGAAAACTCTAGAAGAACGAATCTAAACAAAGATGGGCATCTAATGGCGAACTCAGGGAGGAACACAAGATTTATTTCTCAAGTTAAGACTCGAGGAATCACTAAGAGCAAAATGTGATGGTATAAAAGTTTCAAAGGGGTAGGCAATCATTCGATGCCTGATCAGAAGGTGAAAGGGATTCAGAGCAACGAAAATAATTATTGCGTCTGATATTAGGATAGATCATCCCTTGGGCGGTGGCTCGGCAATTACAAACGAAGCCAAGTGCAAAAGATACTTTGGAATCAAAGTTGTACATGAGAGTCAGGTTTCGATCCTGTGGAACTATGGGTTATGGGACCATCATGTGGATTAAGAGTAAGAAGAGCGGTGACATCTTGCACGGTCATGGTAGCAAGACATGTCAGAGGATAACCTGGCCTTTATGTCGGCAACAACATCGGTACCATGGGCGGGGAACGAAGAGAACCATCTTCCTGCTCGTCGAAACGAGGCGGGCCAATAGGCAAAGTTCTCGTCCACCGACGGTTACCGGAATGTTAACAACATTAGTAACAGGGTTTTACTGACAGACTTGTTCACCGAGGTGTTTACCTAAGCAGAAAATTGTTACTGCTTAGATCATATAATCTCAAGAAAGGTTAAACAGACCAATGGAAAGGAAAATGTGATTATTAGATCAACCAAACCAATGGAAAGGAAAATGTCTTCATCACATTAAACAGACCAATGGAAAGGAAAATGTGTTTATCACATTAAACAGACCAATGGAAAGGAAAAATGTGGTTATACTCAAGTTTTAGGAGTATATCTTTCCCAAGGAAAAACAGAGCATGATTTACATGATAGGGCTCCAAGTATGTAACCATTTAGAAAAAGGGGCAAGGAATTTATGAGATTTACCCATACAACAGTGTTTGGATATTCGATCAAGAAACATTTGGGATTACGCCTCCAATATTCCTTTTGATGATCGGTGTACCACAGACATGCTTTGAGATAGCGATGACATGGTTGTCAGGTAAAGGTCAAACCTTGGATACACAAAGGATCCATCAGGAACAACTTATAAAATAAGTCTTACAATTCCCCCATGGAAGAATGGCAACCCTAGCTGAACAAAGCATTATAACAATAGGTCATCCGGCCAGGTGTGCTAGCTACAACATCACCTTACCGAGTAATAAAGACCAAAGTTATAATTCTTGATAATGTTCCAACCATCATATCTGTCCGAGGTTCAGATCTGGTTGGTGTCAGGATACTTTAGACAAGAAGGCCTGAGGAGAAAAGGATGCAACACAAACCTACAAGATGATGTTGCAAGAATCTCTGAATGAACGACAGAAGCAAGACTTGAATCATTAGCCAGACTACAAGACATCTGAACACAAGGTCAAGACATTTGTGCCCACATGGAAGTTTCTAGAATGGAGGGCAATCAAGTTCTGATTGGGGACCATCATAGAGGATATCAAAGTTCCATGTGTAAGTCTGGACTAGGATAATTCAAATCAATCAGTGGCCTGGCGTGCTAGGAAATACATATGGAGTGAAGGTAGCAAATCTATCAAACCATAGAATACTTCGCACATGCCTGAATGAATTGGAACGATTCCAAAGGAAGCGAGACAAAATTTTGCCATAATCACGGTGGCAAAAATGCACGTGAACTTATAGAAAAACACTTCTTTTATCAAACATATTCTTCATGAACTAGGCACAAAGATAATGCTTTCAAGGTTTCCAACACTAGCTTAAATGTTCATCAAGAACCACGAAGGAGATGAGGATGTGGCTGATGGGCTCAACAACAATTCGTTGAGATTTCCTCAAAGATGGATTTCCACGATTGAGTGAACAAGGTGATGGCATTGGTCAAACAAGATGATATATTGACGTATGCCCGAGGGAAACATCCACAATTGAACATTAATAGAAAGATGCACCCAAAATCTGGACTAAGTAGCACGACCAATGTTAGAGTGCTGACACAACAGCCAACACACTAAGAATGGACTTATTGTTCATTAACTCCAAGGTGATAGAGTTGGTATGCCATAAGTATTGAATTTGCACATCACATTCCATTTGTCAGTATTCCGGTTAGAAACAACACGGGAACAAAGAAATGAAAGGTGATGGCAAGGATGTCGCCAACGACAACACCAATTACCAAGGACAAGGATGCTACTCTCATCATGGATTTAATTGATATCCTGGAAGAGCCCAGAATGCTGATGAGGATCACGACACACTTGTCGAGAAGTCTCTTGAAGATGTAATCGGTCAGCGACGACATCAAGCAAAGAAATGAGGAAGAGAAGGTGGTCGGAACCACAGTTTAGAGTGCAAGCTCAGAGTCGAAATTGCCTTCAAGACAACCAACATGACGTTGCAAACTCGATGTAAGCTTAGAGCACTGTTGGATTTGTGTTCCGGGGATGAAGGATATAAATAGCATGGTCAAGCCTTAGCATGGCGATGATGATGTAGCCAAACAGCTTGGAAAGACATGATCGAGCACAAACTCATAAGCAAAGAAGATTACTAAGAGTTGTTGAATCGCAATGTGGACTCGATTCAATTATCGGTGTCCTTGAGTGTCCAACAACTCAGAACACGAGGAAATTGAAATCAGTGAAAGTGATCAAACTCGTGAAAACTCTCGGGTTCACACGAATTAAGGAAGGCATAGGTTCAACCCACCGGGGCAGCTTAGGAACATATACCACAAGCTTCAAGAGTAATTAACACATGCTTGACAACAGAGCATGGCGGATAAAAGCATAGGATACAACTTATCAGAGGGAGAAGACACAGTTTACCAATGGCATCATGTATCAGGGGAAGAACTCACAAGGATTTGAATGTGAAGGATGCTGTCAGATAATAACCCAACAATAGCTTGGCATCCCACAAAGGGATCTGATATGAGTAGCGGAACTCAATCAGTGGAAGAAAGAAAGCAAGGCATCAGATTAGAGTTTATCTGAATGATATAGATACTAAAATACCAAAGGAATTATGATTTCCAGGTTGGTGAATCAAAATCAGATGCTCCGATCAAATATAAGTAAGTTGAATGGACTTAGATGGATATTCAATCAAAGTTGATTTGTCGAGAACCAACTCAGGTTTGGAAAGATGTCTGAGCCGGAAAGATAATCTATGAGAAACAACTGATGGCTGTATGCATTCACACACAGGTTGAATCAATAAAATCAAATGAAAACCACAAAGGATTTACTTAATATTGCTAGACATATGGAATTAACCATAATGCAAGCAGGTGAGAACGGTCAAGAGCAAAAGACTACTGAGGATTACGGAAGATCGTATAGCGTTTCAAAGAATTCTGTGAAACACATGATCCACCGAGGAAGAACGAATCTCCGGTAAGATAATTCAATGTACCTTGTAATAACAAGAGCAACTGGATATGAAAGTATGAGCGACAATTGCATGTAGTCATCCATAGGGGTTGACGACGGAAGGGAATCGCAAAAGCGATGAGCACAAGTTCTCGGGAGAACATCGGAGAGTATCTTCTAAGTCTTCTGATGAATCGAGCCATCCTCTGAAATGAGGGGCTCTCCGGGAGGAGTAGTTGCGAGAACCTAGAGTTAGAGTTAATAAATTCTTTAACCCGAAAGAGAAGAGAGATCAGAACCCAGAGTATAGACGAGGAATAAAAGATCCTAATACCACCCGATTGAGATGTGGACCCGTAAGCCACACAACTATGTTAGTAAAGTTTTTCAAGTACTAGACTCAACTTCGGCCAAGGAGTTGGAAAGGGGGCTACCTACAGGCAACCTGGCTCTGATACCAACTTGTGACGCCCCCGATCTCGACCGTACGCTAATCAAACACGCAATGCGTACGACCAAGATTAGGGACTCACTGATTGATATCACAACACAACACTAGACACAAATAAAGTCATACAGCTTCATATTACAAGCCAGGGGCCTCGAGGGATCGAATACAAAGCTCGACAAAGCACGAGTCAGCGGAAGCAAATAATATCTGAGTGCAGACATAAGTTAAACAAGTTTTGCCTTAAGAAGGCTAGCACAAACATAAGCAGTGGATCGAAAGAGGCGAGGCTTCCTGCCTAGGAACCTCCTAACTACTCCTGAGCGTCGGCACTCTCCACGAAGTAGTAGGCTCCAGCGGTGGTGTAGTAGTCGTCTCCGGCGTACTCCATCTCCTGGGTTCCATCGTCTGAACGCAGCGTCGTGTCGAGGGGGAAAGAGAAAGCAAAGCAGCGGTGAGTACTCATCCAAAGTACTCGCAAGACTGACATCAGAACTATGCTAAATATGCATCATTATCAAGGGGAGGGGGTTGTATCTGGGCTGACTGCAGAAAGCAAGAATAGGGGAAGGCCTAGTCCTATCGAAGACTAGCATCTTCAGCATCTTGCAGCATTAGAAGAGAGTAGACTGGTATCTCATGTATAGTCATATTATTGTAGCAATTTTATTAAGTAACCACGCCCAGAGATTCTTCCTCGACTCCCTGCGAGGAAGCAATCCCGGAGCCAAACATTCATTTCAAATTTAAGTCACAGTTATAGTTGTATAAGGTCAAAGTATCACTCCAAGTCGTCCTGTTACCGTGGACACGGCTATTCGAATAGATTATTCATCCCTGCAGGGGTGCACCGCATTTCCAACACGCCTGATCACCTCCGGCCGGACACACTTTCCTGGGTCATGCCCGGCCTCGGGATAGCAGCACGTCGTCGCCCCACCTAGGCTCAACGAAGAGGCCTGCCCGCCGGTCTAAATCCTAAGCACAAAGGGGTCGTGGGCCCACTTGCCCTCTGCGCTCCTGCACGATGCGTGGGCGGTCGGAAGCAGACCTAGTACACTCCAGT
This sequence comes from Elymus sibiricus, assembly GCA_039707655.1. Lineage (NCBI taxonomy): Eukaryota > Viridiplantae > Streptophyta > Magnoliopsida > Poales > Poaceae > Elymus > Elymus sibiricus. Next base: position 90,799,742 of record CM077669.1, read on the forward strand.
CCAAGAGCTGCACCGTCCAGTTCAATCCGGCGCGCACCGCTCCATTGCTGACGTCCGAAGAGCTTCGGCTGATACAACGACGCTGAGTACCCATAACTTCTCCCACGCGATGGTTTGGTGCGTAAAAAGGCCTACGACCCAACTCAGATCAAATACCCAACCCATTAGCATTTTATTAATGCGGGGCAAGCGTGACCCATAAAGTGCGGTCCCGTCACCCCGACTCGAGGATGTGTGGCCAGGGCCTCTCCTGCCCGTCCACGCCTCAACATAACTTTTTGGATGCCTTACCGGCGCATCCCACCACATCTTTCACACGGGTACCCTTGGGGCCGACCCGTCTCAAGACTGTCGGGAACTCAGGTCCACCTCAACCAGGGTGGTACCGCCTGTCCCTCCAGTCCCGTCTTTCACATGTAAACAAAGTCAAGTTGAAGTAACATTGTGTTTATACACCAAGTGGATATCCGAGGAATCACCCTCGATGGATCCCAATCGAGGTATGTGTATGACAAGAGTCGCTATCGATAAATGGGAAGGAGGAATCACCCTCGATACCCACGACCGATTAGCTACGCTAAAGAATTAACATCGGGCGTGCTAAGTGAGGTATCACCCTCAGCACTCGATAGTAGCTCTGCAGTGCCATACTTAAGGGGTTTGAAGTGATGTGAGGGGCCTGGCTCGTCGGTCGGTTGACCGAGTCTTCGGGTCTTCGAGTCGTCGAGTCGTCGATGAAGAAGCAGGGGCAACTGGGACTAAGGGGTCACTGGGGATTCATTGATCAACCTATACTAAGCAGTTGATATGATTGCAGGTATAGTAACAGTTTATCAAAAACAGGCTATGCATCAGAATAGGAGCTAACTAATATAGTAGCAAAAATCTAATGCAAGAATAAGAGGGAAAGAAATAGGCGATATCGGAATGCTCAAGGGGGGTTTGCTTGCCATGCTGCTCTGCTGCAAAAGGCTGATCGTCAATGGCGTAGTCGTACCCGACAGCACCGTCAGTCTCGGGGTCTACCGGAGAGAAGAGTGGGGAAGAAACAATAAATATAATGTAGACAAATGCGTCACGATGCATACCATGGCAATATGCAGGGCTAGGCATGCACTAACGCAGTATTACACGTTGCAGACGGATAGGAAGAATATCTGACGATATTTTCCGGGTCTCGGGCTACTACCGGACAGATGATCCTAATGCTAAATGTCCATGTTCATCATGCTAGGAGCATGTGACACATGAACGGACAACATATTCGGATTCGTGGGATTTTTCTGAGAAACTTTCATGTATAAATTATTTTCATCTGAGTTACGGATTATTTTATATTAATTTTTAAAGTTTTATTAATATTCTGGAATAAAACAGATTAAATTAAATTCGAAAATAGAATTATGACATCAGCATGATGTCATGCTGACATCAGCAGTCAACAGTGGGGTTAACTGGTCAAACTGACCAGTGGGCCCCACATGTCATTGACACAGTTTTAATTAGGTTTAATAATTAATTAAATAAGTTAATTATGGGGTGGGATCCACCTGTCATTCTCTGGTTAAAACTAATTAATTAACAGAGAGTTAGTTATTCTAATTAACCTTAATTAAGTTAATTAACTAATTAATTAATTAAACTAATTATATATTTAATTATTTATTTATATTATTATTATTATTTTTCTTTTTTTATTAAAACGTTTTAGGGGGCTGGGCCCCCATTGTCATTCACTCAGGGGGGGCTGGCCCACAAGTCAGTGGCCAGCCGGCCCCGGGCACGCACGCATGCAGCCACTGGCCGGGGGAGGCCAGGGCGTGGCATGGTCACCGGCGGGAGGAGGGCGAGCTGAGCGTGGCGCGGGAGCGGCTGGGCGCGTGCGGACGCGGGCGCGGCAGCGGCCGGTGGCGGGGCAAAGCGGCAGCGGCGGCGCGGGCGAGCGCGCGTGCGGGGGAGGTTAGCGAGGGCCGCGGTGTAGGGCGCGGGCGCGTGGGAGGTTAGGGGCGGCCGTGGGCGTGGGCAGCGTTAGGGGTGCGGGGCCGCGAGCGCGGCGAGGCGTGGCCGCGGCGCGGTCGCCAGAGGGCGTGCGCGGGCGGCGGCGCACGGGCGACGCCGGGGGCGCGGCCAGGGGCCAGCGCAAGTGGCGGGAGGCGAGCGCGGCGAGCGGGCGCGGTGGCAGGCGGTTGGGGCCGCGCGGGGTCGCGGCGGCCGGCGCGGTGGTGCGGGGCGGAGGTCGACCGGGGGGGGAAGAGGCGGAGGGGAGGGAGGAGCCCAGGGGGCTCACATCGACGCGGAGGGGAGGGTAGTGGGCTCGAGGAGGTGCGGCGGCCGGCGGCAGTGCTGGCGACGGCAGGAGGGGCGACGATGGCGGGCGGCGGCGCGGTGGCAGCCCCGATCCCGATCTGGATCAGGGGGTGAGAACGAGCGGGGTGAGGGGAGTGGGGAGCGGCTGTCGGTGGGGGGGGGGCACCGGCGCCCTAGTAGTGCCCCGGTTGGGCCGGCCAGCTGGGCCCCGGACCGGGGGGGGCTTTTGTTTTATTTTTATTTTTAGTTTAGTTTTTTTTATTTTTTTCTTTCTATTTTTGCTTTACTTTTTCTCTACTGTTTTAATTACTGAACATTTATTTCGATGCCGTAAAAATACAATGACCTCACCTAAATTACCATCAACATTTAACCCACTGCCACGTGAAGTTTCATAACAAAATAAAATGGTCCGACATTTTTAATAATTACGAAAAGCATTAACTAATTTGTTTTGCTGCTGCTTTCAATTATTTGGGCACTTTAAAATTTTTAATTAAATTGTATCTTGGCATGACATGTATCCAGAGATTATTTACCACACTTTGAACATTTTAGTTTGAACGTTTGAAAACTTTAATTATTTGACTTGATTTTTAATTTGAATTTGAACCGGCTTGAATTAATGCGAGGTTATCGACAGTGACCATGGTGAAGTGGCATCATTAGCAGGGATTTACTGTAGCTTAATTATCCGGGCATCACAGAGGCGTAGGATGAAGATGGTCTCTCTCAAACAACCCTGCAACCAAATAACAAAGAGTCTCTTGTGTCCCCAACACACCCAATACAATGGTAAATTGTATAGGTGCACTAGTTCGGCGAAGAGATGGTGATACAAGTGTAATATGGATGGTAGATATAGGTTTTTATAATCTGAAAATATAAAAACAGCAAGGTAGCAAGTAACAAAAGTGAGCAAAAACGGTATTGCAATGCTTGGAAACAAGGCCTAGGGTTCATACTTTCACTAGTGCAAGTTCTCTCAACAATACTAACATAGTTGAATCATATGTAAATCCCTCACGTGCGACAAAGAGTTCACTCCAAAGTCACAAATAGCGGAGAACAAACGAAGAAATTATTGTAGGGTACGAAACCACCTCAAAGTTATCTTTTCTGGTCAATCTTATGAGCTATCCCTATAAGTGTCACGAACAGCCCTAGAGTTTGTACTAAAATAACACCTTAAGATACACATCAACCAAAACCCTAATGTTACCTAGATACCCCAATGTCACCACGAGTACCCATGGGCTTGATTATACGATATGCATCACATAATTTCAGATTCATCATGTTCAATCCAACACAAAGAACTTCAAAGAGTGCCCCAAAGTTTCTACCGGAGAGTCAAGATGAAAACATGTGCCAACCCCTATGCATAGATTCCCAAGGTCACGGAACCCGCAAGTTGATCACCAAAACATACATCAAGTGGATCAATAGAACATCCCATTGTCACCACAGATATCCCATCGCAAGACATACATCAAGTGTTCTCAAATCCTTAAAGACTCAATCCGATAAGTAAACTTCATAGGGAAAACTCAATTCATCACAAGAAGATAGAGGGGGGAAACTCCATATGATTCATCTATATTAATAAAGCTCGCGGTACATCAAGATCGTGCCATCTCAAGAACACGAGAGAGAGAGAGAGAGATCAAACACATAGCTACTGGTACATACCCTCAGCCCCGAGGGTGAACTACTCCCTCCTCGTCATGGAGATCGCCGGGATGATGAAGATGGCATCTAGTGATGGTTTCCCCCTTCGTCAGGGTGCCGGAACGGGCTCCCGATTGGTTTTTCGTGGCTATAGAGGCTTGCGGCGGCGGAACTCCCGATCTAGGTTTCTTTCTGGAGGATTCTTGATTTATAGGAATTTTTGACGTCGGTCTCACGTCAAGGAGGTGCCCGAGGGGTCAACAAGATAGGGCGGCGCGCCCTGGGGGGGGCGCCCCCCTGGCTTGTGGCCAGGTGGTGGACCCCCTCCGGTTGATTCTTTCGCCAGTATTTTTTATATTTTCCAAAAATATTCTCCGTAAATTTTCAGCCCATTCCGAGAACTTTTATTTCTGCACAAAAAACAACACCATGGTAGTTCTGCTGAAAACAGCGTCAGTCCGGGTTATTTCTAATAAAATCATACCAAAATCATATAAAATTATTGTAAACATGGCATGAATACTTCATAAATTATAGATACGTTGGAGACGTATCAAGCGCACGGTGGGTGAACAAATTACTGTTGGGCAATTATTAGAAGATCAAATAATCATGACGATATCCAAGGTGATGATCATTATATAGGCATCACGTCCAAGATAAGTAGACCGACTCCTGCCTGCATCTACCACTATTACTCCACACATCGACCGCTATCCAGCATGGATCTAGTGTATTAAGTTGATGGAAAAATGGAGTAATGCAATAAGAGCGATGATATGATGTAGACAAGATCTATTCATGTAGGAATAGACCCCATCTTGTTATCCTTAATGGCAACGATACATGCGTGCCTTACTGCCCCTTCTGTCACTGGGAAAGGACACCGCAAGATCGAACCCATCATAAAGCACCTCTTCCCATGGCAAGAAAAATCGATCTAGTTTGCCTAACTAAACCAAAGATTTGAAGAAGAAATACGAGGCTATAAGTAATCATGCATATAATAGATCAAAGAAGACTCAAATAATATTCATGGATGTAAACTGATCATGAACTCAAAATTCATCGGATCCCAACAAACACGCCGCAAAAGTTTACACCAAATAGATCTCCAAGAGACCATTGTATTGAGAATCAAAAGAGAGAGAGAGGAAGCCATCTAGCTACTGCCTACGGACCAGTAGGTCTATGGGGGACTAATGACGCATCATCGGAGAGGCACCTATGAAGAAGATGAACCCCTCCGTGATGGTGTTTAGATTGGATCTCGAGGTTCTGGAACTTGCAGCGGCTGGAATTGTGTTTCGTCGACTCCCCTAGGGTTTTCTGAACATTTGGGAATTTATAGGCATCAGAGGGTGTGGAGGGGGGGCCCGTGGAGGGCACAACCCACCAGGGCGCGCCGGGGGCCCCCTGGAGCGCCCATGTGGGTTGTGGCCTTCACAGCCCACCTCTCTAGTACTTCTTTGACCCACTGGATGTCTTCTGGTCCAAAAAAATCTCCAAAAAGTTTCGTCGCGATTGGACTCCGTTTGGTACTGATATTCTGCGAAGTAAAAAACAAGCCAAAACAGCAACTGGCACATTGGCACTATGTCAATAGGTTAGTCCCAAAAAATGATATGAAGTAGTTATAAAATGATTGTAAAACATCCAAGAATGATAATATAACAGCATGGAACAAGCAAAAATTATAGATACGTTGGAGACGTATCAACATCCCCAAGCTTAATTCCTACTCGTCCTCGAGTAGGTAAATGATAAAAACAGATTTTTTTGATGTGGAATGCTGCCTAACATGTTCATCTCATATTCTTTTCTTTTGTATAGCATGGACATTTGGACTTGTACATGATTCAAAGCAATAGTCTAGTTTCAACATAATGACTTCAATACTCAAGCATGCCAACAAGCAACCATGTCTTTCAAAATATCAACACTAAATAAAGTTATCCCTAGCCCATTATGCTCAATCATTGATCCATTCATGAAACACACTCAAATATTAGCTATGCCCAATGCTCAAGTACGATCATCGTGCCCCCTAGTTGGTGCTTTATAAGAGAAGATGGAGACTCAAAGTAAAAATAAAAATTGCATAAAGTAAATAGATAGGCCCTTCGCAGAGGGAATTAGGGATTTGTAGAGGTGCCAGAGCTCAAAGTTTTAAATCGAGAGAGAAAAATATTTTCGGTGGCATGCCTTCCTGTCAACGAAAACGACAAAGTAGCTCACAATAATTTCCATGCTAGATATATCATAGGCGGTTCCCAAACAGAAAATAAAGTTTATTCCTTTTTCCACCAAACTTTCACATTCCATGGCGGGCCGTTTCCACGGTTGCCTTCCATACCAACACTTTCCAAGGAATTTATTATTTGACAACATAAAGTAAATATTTTTTCTGTTTCATTTCGGGAATGGGCATCCCTATTACCGCCGCACTCTCGTGCAATGACAAGTGAATAAACACTCATCTTGAGAATAACACATCTAGCATGAAAAAATATTGGACACCCCCACCGTTTCATGAGCGGTACGAGCACACAAAAGAGAAATTTTATTTTGAAAATTTAGAGATGGCACATACAAATTTTCTTGCAATGGCATGGAAATACCGCATATAGGTAGGTATGGTGGACTCATAAGGCAAAACTTGGTTTAAGGATTTTGGATGCACAAGTAGTATTTCTACTTAGTACACATGTAGGCTAGCAAATAGATTGAGAAGCAACCAAACCAAGAAACGAAAATTCACATAAGCGAGCATTGAGCATAACTAACACCGAATAATGCACCATGAGTAGGATGTAATTTCATTGCACAACTATTGACTTTCGTACTTGCATAGGGAATCACAAACCTTAACACCAATATTCCTACTAAAGCATAATTACTCACTAACATGACTCACATATTACTATCATCATGTTTCAAAACTATTACAAAGAATCAAGTTTAATTTGTCCAATGATCTTCATGAATTTTTTTATTATATCCTCCTTGGATATCTATCACTTTGGGACTAGTTTCATATATTGCCATTGCTTTTTGACAAGCTCAAACAAATTTAAGTGAAGCACATGAGCATAAATATTTCATCTCTCAAAAAGGTATAAGTGAAGCACGAGAGTATTTCTTCAAAATTTACTAAGCACACCGTGCTCAAAAAGATATAAGTGAAGCACTAGAGCAATTCTATAGCTCAAAAAGTTTAAGTGAAGCATAGAGAGCAATTCTAACAAACCATAGCATAATTTTGGCTCTCCCAAATAGGTGTGTCCAGCAAGGATACAAGTGACAAACTAACAAGCAAAGCAAGCAAAGACTCAAATGATACAAGACGCTCCAAGCAAAACTCATGATATGTGACGAATAAAAATATAGCTCCAAGTAAAATATTGATGGTCGTTAGAAGAAAGAGGGGATGCCACTCGGGGGCATCCCCAAGCTTAGTTGCTTGTTCCTCTTTGGATATATCTTCGGGGTGCTGTAGCATCCCCAAGCTTAGGCTCTTTTCACTCCTTATTCCTTCATCCATCGTGATCTCACCCAAAACTTGAAAACTTCAATCACACAAAACTCAACAAAATCTTCGTGAGATCCGTTAGTATAATAAAGCAAATCACTACTTTAGGTGCTGTTTCAAACCCATTCATATTTTATTATTGCATTATACCTACTGTATTTTAACTTTACCATGGCTCATACCCTTCAATATAACCCATAGATTCATCAAAACAAGCACACAATGCAACGAAAATAGAATCTGTCTTAAACAGAACAGTCTGTAGTAATCTTTACTCTAACCATACTTCTGTAACTCTAAAAATTCTTAAAAATTATTACAACGTAAAGAATTTGTATAGAAACACTGTGTTAAAATTTCAGCTCAAGATAACCTACCAGTAAAAAATTAAAATTCAAATACTGGGCGCAAAGTTTCTGTTTCAGATTCAGCATCGCTTCTACTCATCTTATGAATCATCCTAAAGGCTCTACTTGGCACAAACACTAAATAAACCATAAAAACACAATCATAATAGAGGCATAATTGTGTCAACACTCAAAAATAGAAAGGAAAAAGCAAAAATTTATTTATTAATTGGGTTGCCTCCCAACAAGCGCTATCATTTTACGCCTCTAGCTAGGCATAATGATTTCAATGATGCTCACATAAAAAGTTGTAATTGAAATATGCAAAAGAGCATCATGAATAACATGAAAAACACATTTAAGTCTAACCCACTTCCTATGCATAGGGATTTTGTGAGCAAACAATTTATGGGAACAAGAATCAACTAGCATAGGAAGGCAAAAACAAGCATAACTTCAAAACTTTGAACACATAGAGAGGAAACTTGATATTATTGCAATTCCTACAAGCATATCTTCCTCCCTCATAATAAATTTCAGTAGCATCATTAAGGAATTCAACAATATAACTATCACATAAATCATTCTTTTCATGATGCATAAGCATAGAATTTTCCTTACTCTCCTCATAAGCAAATTCCTTATCATCCATGGTAGTGGGAGCAAACTGAACAAAATAACTATCATGAGACACTTGATTGACCTAACCACTTTGAAAATTAAAACCATGATGATAAGTTTCATGGTTATCACTCATTATAGCATATGTGTCGTCAACATCATCATAAATAGGAGGCATGCAATCATCATAATAAATTTGCTCATCAAAACTTGGGGGACTAGAAATATCATCTTCGTCAAACATAGCATCCCCAAGCTTGTGGCTTTGCATATCGCTAGCATCATGGATATTTAGAGATTTCATACTAGCAACATTGCAATCATGCTCATAATTCAGGGAACTATCATGAATCACCTTATACATTTCTTCTTTCAACACTTCATCAAAAATTTTAGATTCATGATTTTCAAACAAAACTTCATAGAGATAGTCAAGTGCACTCAACTCACTAGCAATTGGTTCATCATAATTTGGCCTTTTGAAAACATTAGCAAGTGGATAAGTATCCATATCAATAGATTTTTAGCTAGCGAAGATGCAAGCAAATAGAAGGCACATGCCAACACAAGCAAAGATAGCAAACAAGCAAAAGGGCAAACGGAAAAGAGGGCGAACAAAACGGCAAATTTGGTGAAGTGGGGGAGAGGAAAACGAGAGACAAATGGCAAATAATGTAATTGCAAGGAGACGAGATTTGTGATTAGGAACCTGGTAGATGATGATGGAGTCTCCTCGGCGCCTGAGATTGGCACGTAGAAGAGATCGCTTCCTCCCCGGCAACAGCGCCAGAAATTCCTTTGACGTGGCTTGAGACTGCGTCGGTATTTCCCCAAAGAGGAAGGGATGATGCAGCACAGCGACGGTAAGTATTTCCCTCAGTTATGAAACCAAGGTTATCGAACCAGTAGGAGGATCACCACCAGCCAATAAGCAGCACCCGCACACAAATAACAAATACTTACAACTCTACGGTAAAAAGATAGATTAGGTAGTGATGGATAGGAGAGATAGATCTCTCAGGAACACAAAATAAAAAGGGCAAATAAAAAGTGCAGCAATATATTTTTGGGTTATTGGAATTGTAGATCTGAAAACAAAGAGGCAAAAGATAGATCGGAAAGCAATATGTTGGAAAAGTAGACCCGGGGGCCGTAGGATTCACTAGTGGCTTCTCTCATGAGTATAGCGCACGATGGGTGAACAAATTACTATTGGGCAATTGATAGAAGATCAAATAATCATGACAATATCTAAGGCGATGATCATTATATAGGCATCACGTCCAAGATAAGTAGACCGACTCCTGCCTGCATCTACCACTATTACTCCACACATCGACCGCTATCCAGCATGCATCTAGTGTATTAAGTTCATGAAAAAACAGAGTAATACAATAAGAACGATGACATGATGTAGACAAGATCTATTCATGTAGGAATAGACCCCATCTTGTTATCCTTAATGTCAACGATACATGCGTGCCTTCCTGCCCCTTCTGTCACTAGGAAAGGACACTGCAAGATCGAACCCATCACAAAGAACCTCTTCCCATGGCAAGAAAAATCGATCTAGTTGGCCTAACTAAACCAAAGATTCGAAGAAGAAATACGAGGCTATAAGTAATCATGCATATAATAGATCAAATAAGACTCAAATAATATTCATGGATAGAAACTGATCATGAACTCAAAATTCATCAGATCGCAACAAACACACCGCAAAAGTTTACATCAAATAGATCTCCAAGAGACCATTCTATTGGGAATCAAAAGAGAGAGAGGAAGCCATCTAGCTACTGCCTACGGACCCGTAGGTCCATGGTGGACTACTCACGCATCATCGGAGAGGCACCTATGAAGAAGATGAACCCCTCTGTGATGGTGTTTAGATTGGATCTCGAGGTTCTGGAACTTGCGGCAGCTGGAATTGTGTTTCGTCGACTCCCCTAGGGTTTTCAGAATATTTGGGAATTTATAGGCATCATAGGCGGTGGAGGGGGGCCCTGTGGAGGGCACAACCCACTAGGGCGCGCCGGGGTCCCCCTCGCGCGCCCATGTGGGTTGTGGCCTCCACAGCCCACCTCTCTGGTACTTCTTTGGCCCACTGGATGTCTTCTGGTCCAGAAAAAATCTCCAAAATTTTTCATTGCGATTGGACTCCGTTTGGTACTGATATTCTGCGAAGTAAAAAACAAGCAAAAACAGCAACTGGCACTTTGGCACTATGTCAATAGGTTAGTCCCCAAAAATGATATAAAGTAGTTATAAAATGATTGTAAAACATCCAAAATGATAATATAACAGCATGGAACAAGCAAAAATTATAGATACGTTGGAGACGTATCACGTAGCGTACGACGTGTTCCAACAGTGGTGTCAGAGCCTCCGTTGTGTGGTAATAGATTCAGTGATTTGCATATGAGATATGTAGATCGGTTCAGGTGCGGGTCGATGAGATCGGTCGTGCACGTCAGTGTTGAAGGTTGGTTTCGTGATCTTGCTTTCGTGATCGTGATGCAGAGGTCGTGACACGAGTTACCCCTACCGATCGGTTTCCGCCATCGGGGTAGACAGTGGAACGTAAATTCAGATGCAGCATGCGAAGATCAATGAGATTGATCGAACCGGAAAATGGATCGACACCGTGGAAATGTGATTTCGCAGCGTTGAAATCTGTTGGAGCGGTCTCCGTAAAATAGACATAACTTTTGCATACGTACTCCATTTTCGCTTCATGACCTGTCAAACTGAAGGGAACAAAAAGATGCATTTGATCTTCAACAACTTTGCTGCTTGCGGCGAACTTTTCGAGGGCAAAATCCACTTGGAAAATAGAGTTTTGGATGGTTTTATATTTGGCGGTAGAACGCCTGACTTGTTTTTATAGGGAATTCTTGTGATTTGGTATAGCCAATGAATGTTGCTTGTAAATTATTATATCATGACCTACGTGTCGTGAGTGCGGCAACCGGCTGGAGCCATATGGTTGTCCCATTATTGTATTAATGACCTACGTGTCAACATAAGATGCCTTGTAATGTAATTTACTCTCATAGCTATTAGTTTGTAATAGCATAGTATCTTATGTAACACTTGGCGGTTGACATCATGGTGTGGAGATGGAGATCACCACAAGGGCAACCATACATGGAGATGGAGATCACCATGGGCATGCAGCACACGTGGAGATGGAGATCACCATGCGTTAATGAAAGGGGCTATACCATATCACACATATATAAACTGCATCTAAAAGTTTGTCCCTTTTATGCGCCCTTCTTTTGCATGATAGATGTTTTAAGTAGGGTGATCCCTCAAAGAATGTCAACTAAAATTACCTCCCCAATTGCTACACCATCACATGTTAAGTATTTTTAATGGTGGGCCTATAAAATTAGGGTGCTGCTAATTCTCCTTAACGTGGTGTGTTTGTGTCAGACACTTACGAGCGAAGCATTGGTTAACTTGTCGTGGCTATCAAAACCGTTTTTGGCCTCGAGGCATAAGGGTTCGCATGGCATGAGATGTCCCCAATAAACAAGAGTCATATAGAGATACGATTAGCAAGTGTTGCTTACCGAGTGATCTAGTCTTCTAGCGGTGATGCGAAAGCTCACTAGTTGACATGTGGATCTTGGATCTTGAATCGCTAAGAATCAACGGAGGGATGTTGATTTTAGTGGGAGTAATGTTCTTATTAAAATGTTTAATTTAATTACTCTTTATGAATATATGTCTTAGTGTTTTGCATATTTCTGTTGTAGATCAATGGCACCACCTGCTCAACCCAATTTTTCGTTGAAATCAATCCTGGAAAAGGATAAACTAAATGGAACAAACTTTACCACCTGGTATAGAAATCAGAGAATTGTTCTCAGGCATGATAAAAAGAAACATGTTCTAGAGGAACCCCTTCCAGAGGAACCTGCCGAGAATTCTAATGCCACGGCCAGGAATGCCCACCAGAAACTCGTTGATGAGTCAAACAAGATCAGCTGTCTCATGCTGTCTTCTATGGAGCACGATCTGCAGCAGCATTTCGAAAACGGTGAGGCTTTCGATATGATCGAGAACCTCAAGAGCATGTTTCAGATGCAGGCAAGGACCGAAAGGTTCAACGGCTGGCATCCTTGATGGATTGTAAGCTGAAAGAGGGTGATCCACTAAGCCCGCATGTGATCAGGATGATCGGATACATGCAAGCTTTGGATCAGTTAGGTTTCCCACTTGGGGGCGAATTGTCCACGGATAAATTTTTTGCTTCTCTTCCAGCCAGCTACGGGACGTTCATCTCGAACTACCATATGCACGGCATGGAAAATAATCTCACTAAATTGCATGGGATGCTAAAAGTGGTAGAACAGGATATCAAGAAAGGCATGCATCAAGTGTTGATGGTGCAGAACACGGCAAAGTTCAAGAAGAGCTGGTCCAAGAAAAAGACTAAGTCAAAGGGCAAGGAGGCAACTCCTACTATCGCCGTTGCGCCCAAGTTCGGACCAAACACGGGGACCGTTTTCTTTCACTGCAAGGCAACCGGTCACTGGAAGAGGAACTGCAGCAAGTGGCTTGCCCAGATAGGCAAGAAGACTGGAAGTGTGACCTCTTCTTCAGGTAGACTTGTTGTATATGTTATAGACATTTTTCTTGCTGATATTTCTAGTAGCTCTTGGGTATATGATACCGGATCGGTTGTTCACATATGCAACTCGATGTATGGGCTAAGAAGGACTAGGAATGTTGCAAGAGGAGAAGTTGACATACGCGTCGAGAATGTAGCAAGAGTTGCTACATTAACCGCCGGCACCATGCAACTTAATTTACCTTCGGGGTTCGTAATGCAACTTGATAATTGTTATTATGTTCCTGCATTAAGTCAAAACATTATTTCGGCCGCATGTTTGATGGGGCAAGGTTATGAATTCACTATTAAGGACAATGGTTGTTCTATTTACTTGAATAAAATGTTTTATGGCTTTGCACTTGTTGTGAACGGGTTATTTATTTTAGATCTTGAAGGTGAAATAGTCTATAATATAAATGTCAAGAGGCATAAGCCTAACGAGATAAATCCGACTTACATCTGGCATTGTCGACTAGGACACATTAGTCAAAAGCGCATGAAGAAGCTCCATGATGATGGAATTCTAACTTCATTTGATTTTGAATCATTCGAGACATGTGAGTCCTGCCTACTCGGCAAGATGACTAAGACTCCTTTTGCAAAGAGTTGTGAGAGGGCGTCTGAGCTATTGGAACTTATACATACAGATGTATGTGGACCAATGAGCACGACAGCTAGAGGTCGTTTCCAATACTTCGTGACTTTTACCGATGACTTTAGTAGATATGGATATGTGTACTTGATGAGGCACAAGTAAGAAACTTTTGAAAAGTTCAAGGAGTTCCAAAACGAAGTGGCAAATCAACTCGGCAAGACAATCAAGCTTCTACGATCTGATCGTGGTGGTGAGTATATGAGCCAGGAGTTTGATGATCATCTGAAGAGCCGTGGAATAGTTCCACAACTCACTCCTCCAGGTACGCCATAGAGAAATGGTGTGTCGGAACGGAGGAATCGGACCCTGTTAGACATGGTCCGATCGATGATGAGTCAGTCAGATTTACCCTTGTCATTTTGGGAATACGCTCTAGAAACCGCAGCTTTCACACTAAACAGGGTACCATCAAAGTTCATAGATAAGACACCATATGAGATATGGACTGCAAAGAGTCATAGTTTGTCTTTTATAAAGATTTGGGGTTGTGAAGCATATGTCAAGCGACTCTAGTCGGACAAGCTCACACCCAAGTCGGGCAAGTGCATATTCGTGGGTATCCAAGGGAAACCTTGGGATATTACTTCCACAACCGTGAAGAGGGCAAAGTGTTTGTCGCTCGACATGGAGTTTTCCTTGAGAAAGAGTTTCTCAATCGGAAGGCTAGTGGGAGGTCGGTCCGACTCGAAGAAATTCGAGAACCACACAGGGACGTTCCGGCAGGAGATTCAATCACACCGGAGTTGGTCAGGGAACCCATAGTGGAATCGGCGCCGGTTCCACGTAGGTCAGAAAGGTTGCGCAATATGCACGACTACAATGTGTTGTTCTTGGAGAACAACGATCCAACCACGTATGCGGAAGCGATGGTGAGCCCTGATTCCGAGTTATGGCTTGAGGCCATGAGATCCGTATTGAAGTCCATGGATGACAAACAAGTTTGGAACTTGGTTGATCCGCCAGATGGCGTTCGAGCCATTGAGTGCAAATGGATCTTTAAGAAGAAAGTTGATATCGACGGAAATGTTACAGTCCATAAGGCCCTACTTGTCGCCAAGGTTATCGACAAGTTTAAGGAGTTGACTACGGTGGGATTTATTCACCGGTAGCGATGCCTAAATCAATTCGGATCATTCTTGCTATAGCTGCATATTTCGACTATGAGATATGGCAGATGGATGTCAAAACGGCTTTCCTTAATAGAAGTTTAACTAAGGACGTGTATATGACACAGGCCGAGGGTTTTGTCGATCCAAAGAATGCTGGCACGGTATGCAAGCTTCAGAGATCCATTTGTGGATTGAGGCAAGCATCTCAGAATTGGAACATTCGTTTTAATGAAGCGGTCAAAGAGTTTGGCTTCATTAAGAACGACTATGATCATTGTGTATTCAAGAAGGTCAGCGGGAGCTCAGTTGCATTTATGATCCTGTATGTGGATGACATATTGTTGATTGGAAATGATGTTCAAATGCTTGAATCTATCAAGGAAGATGAAAGACTTGGGAGAAGCAACTTATATTCTGGGAATCAAGATCTATAGAGATAGATTGAGAAGGCTTATTGGATTAATCCAAAGTACGTATATAGACAAGGTGTTGAAGCGGTTCAACATGCAAGATGTCAAGAAAGGGTTCTTTCCCATGTCACATGGCATTAGTCTTAGCAAGACTCAGAGTCCCTCATCTCCTGACGAGCGAAGACACATGGATGGGATTCCGTATGCTTCGGCTGTCAGGTCCATCATGTATGCTATGGTATGTACTCGTCACGATGTTAGCTTTGATCTAAGCATAGTGGACAGATACCAGGCTGATCCAGGTGAGAGTCACTGGACAGGGGTAAAGAATATCCTTAAATACTTGAGAAGGACAAAGGATATGTTCCTGGTTTATGGAGGTGAGGATGAGCTTGTTGTAAAGAGTCACACTGATGCTATTCCAAACCGATAGGGATGATAGTCGATCGCAATTTGGGTTTGTGTTCATTCTGAACGGAGGAGCACTGAGCTGGAGGAGCTCCAAGCAAGATACGGTAGTTGACTCTACAATGGAGGCTGAGTACATTGCGGCTTCTGAAGCTACAAAAGAAGGTGTTTGGGTGAAGAATTTTATTTCTGATCTTGGAGTGGTTCGGGACTCGTCCAATCCATTGGACCTCTATTCTGATAATAGTGGTGCTATCGCACAAGTCAAGGAACCACGGAACCATCATAAAACCCAACACATACTCAGGCGTTTTAACCTTATTCGCGACATTGTCGAGAGAGGCGATGTAAACATATGCAAGATAAACACAGATGCAAATGTTGCTGATCCATTAACGAAGCCTCTCCCGCAGTCGAAGCATGAGGTGCACATGAGGTCCATGGGCATACGATGCCTAGATTATTAACTCTAGTGCAAGTGGGAGACTGTTGGAGATATGCCCTAGAGGCAATCATGTGATGATTTTATTTCCTCTGTATTCATGAGTATTTTCTATTGTCCTTGAACATCATCAGTGATATGTATCCATAAGTATGTGACTTATTTGTGAGACTATATACTGTATGATGATTGTTCTAATAGTCCCTAGTTGTTAAGGTTATGCAGACACATATCCTTTACTAGTATACGATTCAGTTGATGACTATGTTTCACAAGTCATGTGCATAGAGATGCTAAACTGATAGTATGGACTCGGGGATTGAGATCACCGAGTCGGACAGACCCACTTTGAGACACAACAAGATATTGTCATCTGTTAGTCTCAAGTATAATGTATATGCCATGTCCTAAACCTTAGGTCCTCACATGTTCTCAGAATGAGGATCGACTTACTTAGGGTCTATCAAACGCTACTCCGTAACTGGGTAGTTATAAAGGTAGCTTTCGGTGAGTCGTGAGCATGCCACGAGACATGGTTGACCAAGATGGGATTTGCCCCTCCGTAAGGAGAGATATTCTCTGGGCCCTCTCAAGTGATCAGATTCAGAAAGTATGGCCATGCGACATGGGTTAAGTGTTAACCCAGTTCGGGAATCTGCATCACGGTTTCGAGCTACTACAAGGGTGACAAGTATTCGCCTTGAGCTCGACAACCTATATCATGAGGCAAAAGGAATGTTGTATATGACACATTGTCGAGGTTCGTCTAACGACTTTGCGCACACATGGGAGTTGGCACGTTCTGCTAGGAGCCGCTGCCGACTATCGACTCGGGTCGTGTCCATGTGTACGTGAACCTATAGGGTCGCACACTTAAGGGATTGCAGCCAATTCGGATTGGATCCAAATGGAAAATGGGACTATACTCGTCGTGGGCCTCAAGTGTTGATCCCACCTCAGATGTCTATGTAAAGGGGAGTGGGCGCACCTTTCAGGGTTGATCCTTTTCTCCCCCTGACAGCCACCGCCACTCCCCACGCCACCATGCCGTGTGATCGGACCTAGCAGTCCGCCGCCTGACGCTGCCCCCGTTTGTGTGGATACCTTGGAGGCATCGCATCTGCGGTGCTTGGATGAACTGTTCGAGGGATCCATGAGGAGCTGTTCGTGGGAGACCACTGCTGGTGGGAGATCGGCTATAGGAGGAGGAGACGAATTGGCTGATCGACTACACACATCACCAACTCTACTTCTGCTACGGTGACTGCACGTCTAGTAGTAAACGTGATCCCGTGATCTATTTCCAGCAGCATGTTCTTGGGTGCGCGGTAGAAATTTTAATTTGGCGCCAGTGTAGCATACCGCGTGTTCCAATAGATATCAGGCACACATGCGCACACTTAGCATGATATCGGGACGGGAGGCACATAGATATAGCAATGAACCAATCATTGATCATTAAACCTTTTGATCAACCGGTTTGTCCTCCTTAGTGAGGTCAACATGTCCACTAGTAGGCATGGGGGTTTTCATACCTTTGCATTCTTGCATGTTGAACTTTTTAAACAAGTCCTTGGTATACTTTGTTTGAGAGATAAATGTGCCATCTCTTGTTTGCTTGATTTGCAAACAAAGGAAAAAAATTCAGCTCACACATCATAGACATCTCATATTTCTCGGACATCAACCTTCCAAATTTCTCACTAAAATGATGGTTAGTAGATCCAAATATGACATCATCCACATAAATTTGGCATACAAATAATTCACCATTAACCCTTTTAGTGAACAAGGTTGCATCAATTTTACCAATTTCAAAACCCTTTTCTATAATAAACTTCGTTAAGCATCTGTACCAAGCTCGAGGGGCTTGTTTAAGACCATAGAGAGCTTTGCGAAGTTTGTAGACATGATTAGGTTTCTTAGGGTTGACAAATCTGGGAGGTTGTTTGACATAGACTTCCTCCTCAATTTCACCATTTAAAAAGGCATTTTTAATGTCCATTTGGTAAAGAGTGATATCATGGTGATTGGCATAAGCAAGAAGAATGCGAATGGACTTAAGTCTAGCAAAGGGGGCCTATGTCTCACCATAGTCAATACCTTCCACTTGAGTATGGCCTTGAGCGACAAGGCGAACCTTGTTGCGTACCACTTGTCCATCTTCATCTTGCTTATTGCGAAACACCCATTTGGTTCCAATGATGTTTTGCTTGTCCTTGGGCTTCTCCACAAGTGTCCAACCTTCATTCCTCTCGAAGTTGTGTAGTTCTTCGTACATGGCATTTAACCAATCCAGGTCTTCGAGAACTTATTCCACCTTCATAGGCTCAATGCTAGAGATAAATGAGTAATGCTCACAAAAGTTAGCCAAACGAGTTTTAGAGCGGGTGATTCTCCCCGATTTGATGTCACCAAGTATTTGTTCAACATGATGATTCTTGTCCACTCTTGCTTGAACTCGAGATAGATTTTGAGTTGTGGATGGTGAATCTTACTAATTATATTCTTCTTGTTCTTCGTTGTTGTTGAAGTCGTCATTTCCTTGAGGTGGCAGAGAGGGAGGTTGAGGTGGATCTTCTATTTGCACATCCTCATTTCCTTCGTCTTGACGCGTACCACTTGTGGATGCCTCCACGTCATTTTGCGGTTCACCTTGACGTGAAGTGGGGGCTTCCACTTGAGTTGATGAAGTACTTTCCTTCACCTCCATGGGATGAATTTTGCCTATGGATAGATCTTGAATTGCTTCTAAAGGATCTCTTTCTCCTACATTAATTGGCAATTCTTTGACTTGCGAACCATTAGTCTCATCAAACTTCACATCTACCATCTCTTCAACTCTTTGAGTGAAGTTGTTGTAGACAAAGTAAGTGTGAGAGTTTGATCGGTAACCAAGTAGAGGAAACCTTCATGTGATTTAGGAGCAAATTTAGAATGACGATGCTTATCAAGAATGTAGCACGTTGAGCCGAATACTCGAAAGTATCCAACTTGGGGTTTATTACCGGTGAGTAACCTGTATGTCGTTTTACCAAGAAGCTTGTGAAGGTAGAGTCGGTTTCTGACATGACAAGCTGTTTCCACCCCTTCCGCCCAAAAGTGTCTTGGATTTTTGTACTCGTCGAGCATCGTTCTCGCCATCTCTATGAGAGTCCGGTTCTTCCTCTCAACAACTCCATTTTGTTGAGGCATGTACATAGCCGAGAAATCATGTGAGATCCCTTCTTCATCAAGAAAGGTATCCACATTTGTGTTCTTGAACTCCGATTCGTTGTCTCTCCGAACTTTCTTGATCTTCACTTCAAACTGATTTTGGGCCTTCCGAGCGAAGCTTTTGAAGATCTTTTGAACCTGTGACTTATCATCAAGAAAGAATACCCATGTAAATTTGGAAAAATCATCAACAATGACTAAACCAAAGGAATTTCCACCGAGGTTCTTATAAGCATTGGGACCAAAAAGATCCATATGAAGCAACTCGAGTGGTCTCCTAGTAGTTATGATATACTTTACAGGATGGCTTCCCCCAACTTGTTTTCTTGCTTGACAAGCACAACAAAGTCTATATTTGTCAAAGATAACATCTTTAACACCAAGTATATGATCACCTTTGATAAGCTTGTCTAGATTACGCATAGCAACATGTTCTAGCCTCCTATGCCATAACCAACCTTTAGAATATTTATCAATAAGACAAGTGTGAGGTTGGGCTCTCTTAGTGAAATCAACAATGTATAGATCACCTCTACGGAAACTAGTATAAACCATGTTATGATTATCTTGATGAAACACTTAGCAATCTACTTTAGTAAATAGCACATTGAAACCGAAATCAGCAAGTCTAGATACGGAAAGAAGATTGTATACAACAGATTCAACGAGCATGACATTTTGAATGGAGCTATCATGAGATATGGCCACCTTACCAAGGTCAAGTACCTTACCCTTGGAGTTGTCTCCAAACGTTACGTACTTGCGTGGTCCATCATTTGGTGTGATCTCATGAAACATGTCTCTATCTTCGGTCATGTGATCGGTGCATCCACTGTCGAGAATCCATTCCTTTCCTCTGGTTTGTCTTTGAAGTTGGCCATGAGACTAAGATTTTTCATAGTCTTCTCAAATTCGATGTCGAACTCCTCATCCTCATTATAGTAGCCATGTTCCACATCGTCATCATAAAATGGGACGTCCTTGTCACAAATATCAAGTGAGTCGTTAGATTTGTGATCATGACAATGTTTGAGATTATGAATGCTAATGGCTTCTAGAATGATATTGTTGATGGTTCTAACATCTCATTTAGCACGCATGAGGTCACGAAGCTCAAAAAGACATTCGTTAAACTTGGGATCACTAGGCTTCATCTTGTGGAATGCAATAGTTTTATGAAGAATAACATCAAGATTCTTTAAAGAGAAATTTGGGTATCTTTTTTCCAAATCTTTCCAGAAGGTGTAGGCACAAGTAAAGTTTTGCATGGAGCTAAGCACAATATTGGGTAATCCTCTAATGATAAGAATGATAGTCCTTAGATTACGAAGCATGTCAATTTATTCCTCGTGAGTAGGATGTAAGGGATCAACAGGAGGTGCATACGGAGTATGAGTATACTTGCTCAAGTTAAATTCATCAAATATATCAAGCATTTCATCTCTCCAATGACTAAAATACTCCCCATCGAGAATAGGCACTCTACATCTAATACTCCCAAAAATAGACATATCCATCTTCCTCCAATGGTGATAAAACCAAAGCAATGGAGACCAAAGCTCTGATACCAATTGTGGGATCGAGAAGTGGCGTCTAGAGGGGGTGAATAGACACTTAACAAGCCAAATGTGCAGTTTTAATTAGCTTGAGAATTAGGCAGATTTTAGCACAAGTTAAGTTGCATCCAATGAGTCTTACACATGCATATCTAGAGATCAAGTAGCGGAATGTAAATATCATGCATTTGCAAGAAACATAAAGGATGGTAGACTTGGAAGATCAAACACAATGAAGACACGATGATTTTTTGCGTGGTTTCGATGTGTGGTGTTGTCGTACATCCACGTTGATGGAGACTTCAACCCATGGAGGGTAACAGCTGCGCTAGTCCATGAAGGGCTCCACCCACGAGGGTCCACGAAGAAGCAACCTTATCTATTCCACCATGGCTTACGTCCACGGAGGACTAGCCTCACTAGGGGCAGATCTTCATGAAGTAGGCGATCTCCTTGCCCTTACAAACTTTTTTGTTCAACTCCATATGATTAGGAGGCTCTTTAGTGACACCTAACCAATCTAGGACACACCACTCTCCAAAAGGTAATAGATGTTGTGTTGATGATGAACTCCTTGATCTTGTGCTTCAAACGATAGTCTCCTCAACACTCAATCACTCTCTCACATATTTTGGCTTGGCAGAAGAGGATGATTGGATGGAAAGCAACTTGGGGAGGCTAGAAATCAAGGATCTATTAGTTGGAGTGGAATCCCGATCTCAACACATGACTAGGTGGTTCTCTCTAAGAAAATTAAATGGTGGAAGTGTAGTTTTGTTTTGATGGCTCTCTCAATGAGTGAATGGGGGTGGAGGGGTATTTATAGCCTTCTCCAAAATTCCAACCATTCCAACATTATTACCCAACTCGGTGACACCAAAGTTAAAACTCGGTGTTACTGAGTAGTGCAAAATGCCCTAACTTTTGGATTTTCGGTGAGACCAAATGGAACATCTCGGTGAGACCGATTCGGCTTAACCTAAGCAGATTCAGTACTTCGGTGGCACCAAAATATAAAACTCGGAAGTTCCGAAATTAAATATTTCGACCACAGAAGGTTGGTCACTGCTTCTCGGTTCCACCGAACGCATTCTCGATTCTACCAAGGTGCTAGGGTTTGACATATGATCTGTCTTGGTGAGGCCGAAGTGAAAAACTTGGTGGCACCGAATATGGACTTTAGGGTTTAAGACAGATGGTTTTGTGAGAATTTGATTCAGGCTTTTGGTGGTATATCTCTAAGCACTTGAGCAACCAGATCATCATTAGTACATCATCCCCTCTTAATTGTATTGACTTTTCTATGGACTCAATTGTGATCAAATCACATAAAATAAAATATAGAGTCTTGAAACTTTTGCCAATAGGATTCCTTTGCATCCAATGGGGTTCTCACCATATCTCCTAGCCATTCCAGTCTTTAGACTTTTCGTGAAATGTGCTAGATAAAACTATTAGTCCAAGAGACAATTTATGTTGTCATTAATTATCAAAACCACCAAGGGAGCATTTGTGCTTTCACCGCCTTGGAAACCGATGTGCGAGGCGGCTCCATGGGGCAGGCCAGCGGCTCGGCCTTCGTTTGGGTGACAATCTTGGGACACTTGGGTGGCATGTTTGTCGGCCCGGTCGACGCGCCCCAGGGAGGGCGATTGGACGCTATGTATGGGTGTCGGCCCCGTATGTGGTGCGGCGTACGTGGTCTGCGTGCGGTTGCCCTGGCAGCGTGGGCTGTGAGCATAGCGGTCGTGCAACGCTGCAGGTCGAGTGCGGGTGGTGGCATGCATGTTGGGGCAGCGGCCCTAGAAGGTGGTGTTGATGGGCTGCGTTGGGTGCGGCATGGTGGATGAAGGTCGTGGCGGCTGCCCTGAGATATTTGCTACATCGATCACTTTTAACCTCGTGTCGTGTGGACGACAAGGTTGCTCTCGACGCCTGTGTTGGTGTCAATTCTTCTGTGGTGACGATGATGGAGAAGCGATGTCAGAGACGTGATAATGGTTGCGGTAGTCAGCTCTTCTCCAGCGTGTCCGCGAGATTTCCTCTGCTGGTTTGTTGTTGCGAAGTTGGAGCTGCCATGGCGGGGACTGATCGTGTACGATGACGAGTAGCAGGTGGTTCGTTTGGTGATCTTCTGCGACGCCAACCGTGCATAGTTCTCCTTCGCAATTCTCTGTCAGAGTCGTGCGTTGTCTGGTTGCAGGTGGCTAAGTCCTGGCATGGATCCTCATTTAGCTTCACACGGCCTCTACAGTGTAGGTTAAGTAAACGATCGCGTGCCGTGAAGTCGGAGTTGTTTGCTCAGGTTTTATGGATGTTGATGACGCCTTAGGGGATGAGTGATGACGAAGACGCCTGCGTGCTGTCTCGGGGATGCCTCCTTGGAGCGGTGTGAATGGGGCACCTTATGTTTGCCGTCCAGGGGATATGATGTTTTTTCGCCCGGTTTTTCACAATTAACTAGGCAATCTGGTTTTCGCTCGGTTTTTCCTAATTAACCGAGCAACCTTTTTCTTCTTAACAAATGTATGAATCCTGCCATTTAAAAAAAACCAGGTATTTTGAAGTCTCGCATATATGGCATAACTTAAAATGACTTTGTTGAAGTCCCAGAAACTGAGGACCATACCCTAAAAAAAAACTGAGGATCAGACCTGAAGAATCTTCTTCCTGTCTATATTACTATTATAACATCATTATGCATACATGATTTAGCGCTTTTTCTACTGAATTCTTTCCAAAAGTATTGTTGGCAAAATAGGAGAAAAAGATTCGTCCAAACAAATAAGAGGAAACGAATGGTCCATCGTGGAACAGTAGCCTAGATGCAGAGAACACCACTTGTGTGGAGATAAATGTTTTGGGAGAATCTTGTTCACATGGGCGATCACATTCAGACTGGGCCAAGAATAAAAGATGGGCGCGTGATGCTTACACCTGCTTGCTTTCTGCCATCCGTGGACTCATCTGCCGCTCACATGGATGGTGAAAAGGAAAGCTTAATCAATTAAACTGAATTGCTTTGGAGCTTGGACACATGCAGCACAAGAAAAAACAAGAGAAGCAACCCCTTTTTTTGCAACAAAAAGATGCTTTTTGCGTGTGTTTATATGTCACGGTGGCTCGTACTGTGACAGAAACAATTGGTGCCAAAATACGATTTTGGACTGAAGAAAGATAATGGTTTGGAGATTGGACACATGCAGCACAAGAGAAGCAACTCTATTTGCAACAATTAAAAGATCTTCTGCGTGAGTTTTTGTGTCACGATGACTCGTAGTGTAACAGAAACAATTATGCCAAAATACTATATTGGACTAAAGAAAGATAATAGTTTGGAGATTGGGCACATACATCACAAGAAAACCAAAAGAAGCTACTCCTTTTGCAGCAAAAAGATATCTTTTGCGTGTGTGTTCATAATGAGATCATAATACGGTTTTGGACTGAAGAGAAAATAAGAGGATTGTGTGGTTATTGTTTGTTTATACAGTATTTATCAAAGGATATTTTGAGGACAAGTATATTTTTTCAATTATATTATCTAGTGCAGAGAATCGTTGCCATTGCTCCAGACATGGTATCAACTTTCCTTGTTATTTTAAACCAAGTAGTACCTTTTTCATTTGGAGCGCATTCGCCAGAATAAAGACGGTCGACGAGTGCTTTCTTTTCTTTCAGTTTTGCTTCTTCTTCTGGGAATAAAGGCAAATTCTTCATGCTCCCTAAAAAAGGGCATTCGCCAAGCTTTTCGTCTCCTTTTTCTTTAACAGACTTTTTCCTTTTTCAGTGCCACAAAATATTCACGCGTAAAGTATTTTGGAAACCCACAAGAGGAAAAGGCAGGGCCGAAACACTAACGGGCCAGGATAATTTCCAAATAGAAAATATCGAGATACTCCAGCCCGCTTGTAAGCCAGAGCTATATATTGGGCGCACCTATGTCTCATTTATAGAGAAACATCCCCTCAAAAAAAAAAACTTATAGAGAAACATCTTCAACAGACGCGCGCTACCATGGCGCGTAAAAAATAATTAAACGTCGAAATAGCGTTTTAGCGTGCGTGGACGTGTGATAGCTTTTGCAGGCGCTGCAAAATTTAACGTGCCGCTGTAGCGCTTCAGCAGGCACGTAAAATACAGCGCGCGTGCCCAGCCGCCGCTTGGCACATATGAATAATTTGTGAACAAAAAACAACATTATTTTGAACAATAAAAAATTGGAAAATGATGAGTTGAGCAACATAGCATAGTTCAAATTCATGGCACAGTTTAAAATCATCTACCACAAGCAAGTTCATGACAAATAATTTCATACAAACGAATGAAACATCAAGAATCATGCTCCATCTTCTTGCTTCTCTTCTTCCTCTTCTTCATCCTTCCCGCCATTCTCCTCCTCTTCATCATCTTCAAGCACCTCCGTGTCATTGGAACCTCAAACGGTGTTCGCATTATCTCCAAAGGCACGTGAGGCATCATGCGAAGGCATGTGAGGCATCATGGGAGGTGCTCCCATGCCACCCATGAGAGACTCAAAACTCATGCCTTCCATGGTAGTTCCCAAGCCTCCCATGTCGGCCATGCCTCCAATGCCTCCCGTAGGTGCTCCCATGCCTCACATGCCGGTCATGCCTCCCATGCCTCCCGTAGGTGCTTCCGTGCCTCTCATGCCGGCCATGCCTCCCGTAGGTGCTCCCATGCCTCCCATGCCTCCCATGTCTGCCATGCCTCCCATGCCGCCCAAGCCACCCATGCTAACTCCGAAGCCTCCCATGGTAGCTCCCATGCCTCCGAAGCCTCCCATGGTAGCTCCCATGTCTCCGAAGCCTCCCATGGTAGCTCCCATGCATCCCATGCCCATCATTTTTTTTTGGACCAAGAGTTGATCACGACAAAGGTTGATGTACTCCTTTTGCCTATCATCGAATTTAGATGTGTCCATGAAGAAGAGGTGCTTCTCATATTCCAACAATCTAACTTGCTCCTCCATGGCCAATTTCTTCTCCTCCAATTCCACCTTCACTCCTCGGCCACCACCCTCCTCTCCCCGTCCGCCAACATCCTCTCCTCGGCCGCAGACTCTTGGCTCCTTGCCACCCTCCTCTCCTCGTTTGCTTCCTTTCTTGCCATCACAATAGCCTCCATACAATTCTTTATGTCATCATCTCCTCCCTTCTTCTTCTTCTTTTCTTTTGCAATTTTACTTGGTATTTTTGGCTTGGAGTAAGCAACCGAGTTTGGTGTAGGGCTCCTCTTGGCGCCATCACTTGATGCCTCCTCATCATCATCATCATCATCTAAGACCACTGCATCAACATTGCCTTTCTTGTTCTCCTCATCATCATCCGGACGTTTCTTCCATTTCTCCTGATCCTTCAACACTTCATAGCAATGGGGCAACACAAATGCTCTTCCTCTCTTAACCTTGCCTTTCTTGGTGTTCTTTTTTTCTCCTCGAAACAAGCTTTGTGCAATATTGTGCTACAAACAAAAGAACAAGTTACCACTTGAAACACAAAAGATGAAGCATAAACATGGAACATAAAGAAATGGAACTTACCCTATCCCTACCATTAGTGCCACTTGGGTTTATCTTGTCAACCGACGACATTGCCGCCGCCCACCTTTGGCAATCTCTGTTGATCGTCGACCACCGGAAGTGAAGAGATCTATTGGTGCACTCAATTCCACTCTTGTTTTTTGCATCAAAGTACTCCTTCATCCTATCCCAATATGTATCTCTAGTTTGGTCACCCCCAACGGTGGCATCCATAGACACATTCAATCATGTCTTGCATAGCAAGATGTCTTCGTCCACTGTGTAGTTGCACGTCCTTCCTCTCGGTGCATCAACCAAACCCTCACCCTCCTCATCCACTTCATATTCATGATCATCTTGATGCACTTCATTGGTTAGAGACCAATGAAAATTGTTGGAGCCAACACCCATAGTTGACAAATATGCATCATCATTGAAGTATTCACTACAAAGTATGATAAAGAAAACCAGTATATCAAGCTATTCATATGTACACATTTCTAGCAACAACAAAAAAGGAAAAAATCTTACCTTGCGGGCATTTCATCGAACGCCATTTAGCCATTGGTCGCCGGTGCACCAAATTGCGACTCCTCAGGCGCTTTCGGCGGCGGCGGCGGCGGAGGGGCCAGGGGCGCTGCCAGTTTCTTCCTCGCCACCACTTTCTTCTTCTTTTGGACCGCCGGCGCCAACGCCGTCGACGCTGCCGCCATCGGTCGCTTGATGACGAAGCTCCGTGGCTTCGAGGGGGGCAGCGGCACGAAACCACCCTGAGGGTTCGTCTAGGGCGCCATGAAAAGGCCACGCGCGAGACCGGTGCTTGGAGCACGTGCTCCCCCGGCGACGAAATCAGAGGTCAACCCCGCGCAAGGGTTTGCGGCAGCGGCGGTGACCGATGGCGCGCGAGTGTAGGGAGGGGTCGAGGGGATGTCGGGGCAGCCGTTCATCGTCGGCGAAGGCGCGGGGCAGGGCGAAGGCGCATGCGGTTGGAGCGGTCAGTGACGGTTGGAGGTTCGCACACGCGATTTGGTTTGTCCAGCACGCTGGAGCAGGCGCACCAAATATACTGCACGCGACGCAGTTTTTCCCAGCTCGCTGGCGCCTTTTTACCGCGAGCAACATTATTGCACGGCTGCTGGAGCGCGCGCTATATGGCCGTTTTTTTGGACGCAATGCTTATTTAGCGTCTCTGTTGGAGATGCTCTTATAACGAGACAGGCGGCTGCATCAAGACCTCCTCGTAAGTGTCGTGTGCACCAGTGTACGATGTTATCTATTTG
The DNA here is from genome assembly GCA_039707655.1 of Elymus sibiricus. NCBI lineage: Eukaryota > Viridiplantae > Streptophyta > Magnoliopsida > Poales > Poaceae > Elymus > Elymus sibiricus. The sequence continues at coordinate 90,827,462 of CM077669.1, forward strand.
GCGCTACATGCGCCCGTTAATGTGCATTTTGCAAACGCCCGCGGGGGATCGAACCACGGACGTCCCCTACGAACTGCGTACCACCACGCCATCTTGCCTGATATGTGAACTGTCCTCTCTTTTCATCTTTTCTTACTTCCTCTTTCAGTCTTTTTTTTCTTTTTTTTCGTTTTTCGTTTCTGTTTATTCTTTATTCTTTTTTTCTTCTTTCTTCATGGTTCGACGATTTTGTTTCAAATTCCTGATTTGTTTTCTTCAAATCGATGAAACTTCATTTCAAATTTGATGACCTTTTAAAAAACATCTGACGATTTTTTTTTTGAAATTTGATGAACATTTTTCAAATTTGATTAACTATTTTCAAATCTGATGAAGTTTTTTAAAATTTTATGAAGTTTTTTCAAATTCGATGAACTATTTTTGAAAACCCATTAACTTTTTTTTCAAATTTGATGAACGTTTTTCAAAATCACTGAACTTTTTTCAAATCCAATGAACTTTTTTTAAAATTGATAAACTTTGTTCAGATTTGTGAACCCTTTTTTAATTTTTTTAATAAGTCTATGATCTTTTTTTTTTCAAAATTGATGAACCCTTTTTTTCTTTTTTTAATAAGTCTACATACTTTTTTTATTTACACAACATATTCAAAATTGTAAAAAACCGGAGCCAGTCTTTTTCCTGAACCAATAGCGCAGTACAGCCGAAAAAAACCCAGCGAGGAGAGCGAAAGATAACGGGAGTGATTTTCCTAATGGGCCGCGGCCCGCTGCCGGGCGCTGTAGGCGCCACTTCTCTAACGGGCGCCTACAACGCCCAATAGGAGCTCCCCCTGTGTACTGCGGTAGCGCACTGGGTAATGTCGCATGGGCTCTCGTTTGCCTATCTCCCATTCGTTCTCATGTAAATGCAGCATACCACAGTGAGCACGTCAGCTAAGGGCTGGCGGCCGAGTAGGACGACCAAGGACGACCGCCGCGACAATCAGGACAGGAGGACCACGAGAGCAGAGAGCACGACGCCCGTGGCGACGGGAGAGGTCGTGCACTCGCGGTCACTGGTTTCGCCGGGGCAAAGCACCGGGTTTCCCTCAACGTCGATCGCTCATGGGCAGCATGCCAGCTTCACGTACGTAAAACGCCCACTGCCTTTACCTCATAAAAAAGCTTGTTTTTTTGTTATCTTGAAATATTTTGAGACTGTCTAAAAAGTCATTCAATATGATAAGGTTTGCAAATTAAGAAAAAACAAGAATTGCGCATTTGAAAAGAGATCACAAATTCACGAATTTGGAAAATGCTCATAAATTTGAAAAAGGACCACAAATTTGAAAAAGTCTGCGCATCTGAAAAAAGTTGACGGATTAGTGAATTTGGAAAGGTACACAAATATGAAATATTATCAACAAATTTTTTTAAAATGTGAATTTGAAATAAAGTTCAATTTTTTTAAAACAAACGGTAAATTTAGAAAATTCATGAACTTGAAAAAAGTTCATAAATTTCAAAAAATGTTCACAGTTTTGCAAATAGTTCATAAATTTGAAAAATGTTTGCGAGATACATAAAACTTCGTGCATTTTTAAAAACAAACTCATGCATATTTGAAATGTTGACAAAGAAACAAAAACGGGCATTTGAAAAAGGATCGCAATTTCAGGAATTTGGAGAAAGTTCACAAATTTCAAAAATGATCATAAAATTTGAAAAAGGCACGTGCATTTGGAAAAAAGATCGCGAATTCACGAATTGCAAAAAATTCACGCCCATGGAAAAAGTTCCCAGATGCATGAGTTTGAATTTTTTTTCACAAACTTGAATAAGAATCACAAAAGTTGAAAAAAATCGTGAATTTGAAAATTTGCACTAATTTTAAAACGTCACGCGTTTTTGAAATGTTGACAAAAAAGTGAAAATGCACATTTGAATATGACCATGAATTTGGAAATAAGTTCGCAAATATCAAAACGGTCCGCGCATTTGAATAATGATCACGAATTTGGATTTTTTTTTCGCCAATTTTAAAAAAGATTCGTGCATTTGAAAAAAAATACGAATTTGAAAAAAGTTTGCGCACTTGAAAAAGTGTGTGAATTTAGGAATTTGCAAAAAGTTCTCGAACTTGAAAAAGGATCACAAAATTAGAAAGAAAGTTCAATCATATGATACAATTGATGAATTTGAAATTTTTCGCAAAAATGAAAAGTCTATTAATTTTAAAAAATGCTCGTGGATTTGGAAAAGTTCATGCATTTCGGAAACAATTTAACACGTATTTGAGATGTTGGAAAAAATAAATATCAAAAAAAAGAATGAGTAAAAATGAAAAAACCTGAAAGAAAAACCGAAAGAAAACCGAATTGGGAAGCTTAACAAAACTGGGAAGCTTAACAAGACTGGGCTGCACCAGCGGCTGCGAACATCCCGCGAAGGCTGCGAGCGTGCAATGCAAACAAGAAAACGAATTAAATGGTCCGAGCACGGAATGAAGGAGGTATGTGCCGGTTTGTGCAAATGCCTATAACTTGCACGGACGGCGCCAAATAGACCTTGGGGAGAACTATTTTCGCCAATAGCGAGTCGGAAGGTTGTCTCACTATATAAGCGTGCGCGAGCGGGCCGGTCCTTTTCGAGCAGTATTCTTGTATGCTGTAGTCACTCGCTGTAGGCTCATTTTAGGTCTGGTTTTCTCAGTTTTTTTCGCTTCTTTTTATATTTTCACTGATTTTCTTCGGTTTTTATTTTTCCATCATTACAACTTCTGCTTACTTTTGTTTTCAGTGATTTATATATTTTTTTCTTGGTTTTCACTAGTTTTGTTCCTCTTTCTTCTCATCTTTGTTTTTCTTCATCGGGTTTTAATGTTCTTCTTTGGTTTTCTTTGTTCCTCTTTCTTTTTCATCGTTTTTCTCCCAATTTCTTTAGATATTTTCTTTTTTCCCTTTTGTATGTGTTTTTTACGGTTCTCATCGGTTTTTAGAAACTTTGTTGATTGTTTCTAGTTAATCGGGTTTTTATGGTTTTTTCTTCGTTTTCTTTGTTTCCTTGTCGGTTTTCATCCTTTTTTCCTTTTTCTTTTTCGTATAAACCTATTTCAAATATATTGATTAATTTGTTGTTGTTGTTGCAAGGAAGTGCCATCAGGTTTGGGAAGTCCCTCATGGTAAGCAAAAAGAAGCACGACGTTTATAGTTTGGAGGGCCCTTATCAACCATATACATGAGAGAATATCCACCTAACGGACATTAAAAAAATTGTCGTTGATTCTAGTATAGTTATTTTGTAGCTTTTCCATGGCTAGAGTATCACTATCCACACATAGTGCATATTGCCCACCTTATTTTTCTATTTGTTTAAAGCCAACTGGAAGGTGTGGTTCAGATGCATTCCGAGTTAAGAGATTTATAAATTGGAATAAGGTGAATGATGGAAAAGAGAATTTTTAGTTAATGTTTCGATAATATAAGAAATGGTATGACTCATACTGAGAAGGTGACTTACCCTGGTTTCGTTTTCTATGAAAATGGGACGGGGGGGGGGGGGGGGGGGGTCTTTGTGCCCTCCTGATGCTCTAAAAAAACGGGCAAGGTGATTTTACAATCATCTGCAAAAATGATTACAGAAGCAAAGCTAAGACTTAAAGTTACAATTGATTCCATCAAGTAAGCATTTTTTTCCTATTTCGAGAACTAGAATATTATATAATGTGCTATAGTAATCAAGTAACAAATGTTCTCTTGTTGATTTCATCAGCTCGTGCTTACAGAGGCCATGATGAATCTACACGATCCCGAGATACGGATAACATTTTTGAACTGGTGAAGTTGTCTTCTTATAGCAAAGAGGTGAAGGATCTTGTCTTGGAAAATGATCCAAAGATGTTAGTACTATGCCACAAGAAATTATTAAGTTTCTCTCTTGAAGAGTTAAGAGATAAATTAGAGAAGAAATTGGTACTAGCAAGTTTTGTATAATGGTGGATGAAGCAAGAGATGAATAAAAAGAGAGAGAAAATGGCATTGGTGCTCCGATTTTTTTAGGACTTAAGGGTTCATAAAAAAGCGGTTTCTTCATGCCATTCATGTCACCAACACTACTGCTTTGACTCTCAAGCAGCAAATTTACATTGTCCGTGCAGATAATAATTTGAGCGTCAAGACATTAGAGGACAAGGCTATGATGGGGCAAGTAATATGTGAGGTGAATCGAGCGGATCAAAGGCTCTAATTCTGAACGAGTGCGCTTATGCATATCATGTACATTGCATGACTCAGCAACTACAGGTGGCTCTTGTTGCGGCATCAAGGGAGTTAGACGATATGCATAATTTTTCCAACATGCAAATTTCATCATAAATGTTGTTAATGAGTCGACTAAACGACATGATGAGTTTCTAGCAAATCAAGTGGCGAAAATTGCAAGTGAAATTAAATAGGGAGGCCTTGATATACAGGAAAAGCGCAAAATAATCTAGGACACTAGAATGGAGTTATCACTTTAAGTCAATTAGATAATTTTTCACACTATAGTTGAGGTTCATAACCGTGCAGTCTTGAAATATTCCGAAGACATGGAGGCACACAAATATCATTGCTTGTCCATCTAGACGAGCCAAAACAAGTATTTTATCATCAGAACCACCTCGTTCTTTTTCAGCTAGCCAAAATAATATATTTAATCTGAATAGTGTAAAAAGCAGGAGGTAAATATCACAACAATGAAGGAGACTAAATGCAATGGTATGGTAGGTAAAACATGGGACAGCAAATAGTTGTATCGAGCTTAAAAACAAAATAGGGGTGTTAAACTATGACATATGGTGGAACGGTTCACGTAATTATAGACGGCATAAGAACGTATAACCAGAAGTAATTCACAACATGAAAAAGCTAACCTTTTGGTATCCATCTGCAAATCTGTCTCACAATTCCCAGAACAAGTGCAGGTTGCTCGTTTCTTTAATGGGAAACCATCATGTATATAATAATAGTACGCGACAGGTTTCAGCATTGACCATTGACCGACCTCTTGCAAGGCGACGAGCGTCGAGCGACTGAAGAGTCCAGCGGTTAAACTCTCCCGGCTTAGTGTGCTACTCGGTGATCTTTTTTCGCGAATACGCAAAGCTTGCATATTACAGAAGGAGTTAAAACGAGTACAAGAGAAGTGGTATAACACATGACACGGACGCAAAGGCGTGAACATGATGCACGGAGTAGAAAGACATGGGATGCTTGGCCCAAAAAGAAAAAACACAACTAAGCTCGCCATACTGGGAAGTACCCCGGACCAACATCACGACGACCAACATCTCCAGATCCAGGACCGAGGACGCCTCGAGCAATCAAGACAACGCCTTCACGAAGGAGAACAACGTCGAGACGCCGTCGCCGTCCGATCCGGATAACCGGACCTAGGGTTTCCCCTGATGCTCGAAGAGGGGCACACGCAGTGAGGGCGATCTCCACCATCTCGTCGCCGGGGCCGGATCCGCCACCGGAGGCGGCGCTGCTGTCGTCGCTCATCATGGATCGGAAGGGGAGAGAGTATGACGTGGAGTGTGCTGACCACGGTCCAGGGTTTGCCCGGATGAAGGATGTATGCGGGGCCTCGGTGGGTCGTTCCGACGTGGCGGACGCCCCCCGGGGCGCCCAAACCTCCCCAAACACGCCTCAGATTCGGGCTGAATTTGAGGGGTGTCGGACAATCTGAATGTGCAGGGCAGTTTGACTAGCCTAACTGAATCATCTTTTTTACTAGTCAATGACCGAGCCGTTCGTCGAGAGAGTTTGCGGTATCGGGTTGTAGATGCTCTAAAGTGCCAATGCTACACTATTTTTATTTTTCATGTGGACGGTTTTACAAGTCGACGGAGCGCCACATAGACAGAATATATTCTATAAATACACTATGCTCCCTAATTTTTAAGGCCACACAATTAATCGAGGTCTTCAATTTCGAATTGGGTCACCGATTTTGACCTGGTCAACAATTCTCAAGATTAACGTATTCAATTTTGGATTTGGGTTACCGATTTTGAAGCTCTCTTATTAAATTATTTAAATTTACTATGCTCCCTAATTTTAAATCTATTTTATTTGATTAAGGTATTTAATTTTGAATTTGCTTCATGATTTTGTCCGAGTCGACAATTCAAATAAATCGACCTATAAAATATATCAATCCCGTGCACCCACTCACCATCTAGAAAAAAAAAAGCCAACATGCGATATTGTAGCACCAATAGTAACATGCAACCACCCACATGAAAATCCAAAAACGTCAACGACGTAGCAAAGCGCGCCCAACCCTTCTAGTATATATCTATATGGTGAGCCAATGACTTAAATGACCGTATTGTGGAATACAGTTATCAAAGTGAGCCTGAGTGACAAGTACATTTTTTTTCCTGAAACAGAGGCTTTGCCTCATCTCATTAATAAAGCAGAAGAGAGTCGTCCGGTTAATGAACGGAAAACCGGACGAAAACCGTCACAAACCGCTGAGCGGCACACACATACTACCACACACACACCTCACATAGAGGGTCTCGTCAACATCACACACCGGTGTCATCGTCGTCACTTCTCCCCAACATACGTCATCGCCCTCCCTAATCTCCGAGCAAGCGACTCCGACTTCTCCGAAGACAAAGTCGACCCAACCCACACCGTAGAGGCTGTGAGAAACACAAGAAGCCCCGCGCCAAACTCAGTCACCCGCGCCAAGGACAACACAACTCCGACTCTGAAAGATAGCTCCGAAGGAGAACTATGCAAGGCTGGCGCCGTGGAAGACCACCAAACAGACCACCTGCTACCTGTCATCGTCGCCACAGGGGCCCCGCCCCCGCAGCTCCGACTTCACCGTAACAAAACAACCCGAGGTAATCCCACGAGCACGCCGGAGAAGAGCCGACTACCGCAACCATTGCCGCATCTCCGACATCGCACACACCCATCATTGTTGCCACAGAAGCCTCGATGCCAACACCACCAACTTCCTACGGTCTCGCTTGATGATGCCTAGCTCCAAAGACGAAGCCCCCAAGAGGGGATACGATGCTAGAGCACCGTCATCGTCCGATCCCATGGATCTAGGGTTTCCCCCAAAGCTTCGGAGATTGGAGCTGAGAGTACCTCGACGATGCCAACAACAAGGAAACGACGCTTGAAAGCGTCGCCATCGCCGACTCCGGACATGCCGGAGACAAGCTTTCGCCCGGGTCAACCTCTCGAGCCCCGCACGTCATCAGCAAGCCCTCCACCGAGCCACCGAGGTCAAATCTGGCCGGATCTGACCACCTTCACCCTTCGCGACCTTTGAGCAGCAGGTCCGCGCCGCCCGGGCCCTCGTGCGCCCGCATCCATCACTGCAAGACCCCCGCCGCGCGCCAGATCCGCACCGGCCTCGCCAACCCGCGCGCCCGCCCAACGCCACGGCCACGCCCGAGCCGCAGCTCACCCCCGCCCGCGAAAAGGCCCCGCGAGCCAGAACCACGCCGTCCCTGCCATCCCGCGAGCCTGCACGACACCCTTGCCACTACAGCCGCGCCCACGCACCTGCGCCGCACGTGGCCGTCACGAACCCAACAGCACGCCGCCCCGCACAAGCTCGCGCTGGAGCCGCGCCCGCACTTCCGCCGGGACCCGACGCGCCGAAACCGCGCCAGCCTCGCCATCCCGCGTGCCAGAACCGCCGGAGCAGCGGCCGCGCGCCCGCCGGGACCTGACACGCCAGATCTGCCCACGCGCCTTCCTGACATATGTTGCGATCACAGTGTGCACGTGGCAACTATTCTGAGATATGTAACATATGCTGCAATTACAATATTCACACATAGCCAGGATGAATTCCATACAAAAATCAACCAGAAAAAAACACAGAACAAAAGAAGCTAGGGAGGGGAGGGAACGAGAGAAGAGGAAGGGAAAAAGGGAGGGAAGCGGAGGGGAGGAGACTAGTATAGAATCTCAGATCAATTTTTTTGAAAATACATAACGTGTTCAAATATTCTAAAAAAAGTGTTGACACGCATCAATTTTCATGTACAACCTTAAAAAGTTTCAGCTCCTAATCCTGCCTATACTAACAGAAAAAAAAAGACAAAACCAGATGTGAACAAGTGTCAAAATACTATTTACCCGAAGCTGCCACCACTAGTGGAGAAATGGCTAGCCATAACTCTTGTTTGTGACGCACCATTTCCCTCCAACGCCAGCACTAATATTGTCAAATAGTGTTGGCGTTGGCTAAATTTGCACGTTATTGCTACACACATAGTGGTGGCGTTCAAATTCTGTCGAGCGTCACTTGTATGAGTACCCCAACGCTCTCACCTTTCACATATTATTGTTGGTGTGGCCAAAGTTCCTATGCCATAACTATTTTCTTAGTACTGGCGTTGCACATTAGGCTCGACGTTGCGCATTCAGGCCCATTAGGCCCACGCCAGCACTAGTCGGTTTTAACAGGTCCCGGCACAGTAAAACCTTATCCTTTCGTCTTCACTCTCTCGATCCCCAACTCCACCCGTCCTCCTCTCGATCCCCGCCGCCGCCGCCCGCCGCTCCCCATCTCCGCCCCGCCCGACACTGCCCGTCTCCACCCGACGCCGCCCCGCCCGACCCGGCCCGTCTTCGTCGAAGGAGGAGCGTGAGGCCGCCCCGCCCGACGTCGACCCGCCCCGCCCGACGCCCAACACTCAAGCACAGGTAATTCAATTATGTTCACTTCTTTTTAAACTAGCTGTAGATGCTTAAATTTGCCATGATAGATAAATTGTCATGAAAGACTAGCTGTGGTACAACTCTTTTTAAACTAGCTGTAGTATAACATATAGATGCTTAAATTCGCCATGATAGATAAATGTCATGATAGATAAATTGTCATGATAGACTAGCTGCAGTACAACTCTTTTTAAACAAGCTGTAGTATAACATGTAGATGAATTCACCATGATAGATAAATGTCATGATAGATAAATTGTCATGATAGACTAGCTGTAGTACAACTCTTGTTAAACTAGCTGTAGTATAACATGTAGATGAATTCGCAATGATAGATAAATTATCATGATAGATTAGCTGTAGTACAACTCTTTTTAAACTAGATGTAGTATAACATGTAAATAAATTATCATGATAGGTAAAATAACACGCTGTATTTCATAATGATTCGTAATTTTACAAAATTTTACGGTGCTTAATTATGTTTCAGTTCTTTTTAAATTCTGCATGTTATTTTTAAATTCTTCATTCTAAGATGGTGACCTTTCATTACAGCACATATGGACAATTCATCAAGCAACAACGAATCGGTGGGCGACGTGCAGAAGTGGAATCATATATAGTCGATTAGAGTACTTAGAGTGAAGCATCAAAAAACTCGAAGAAAACAATGCCTTAGTGAAGAATGAAAGGGATAGTCTGCTCGCAGAGGGTGCTAATGCCCACACTAAGTCAAACAAACTGAGGGATATGAGTGATGAGTTGACGGAGAAGAGGGACAACTTGAAGCCGGAGAAAAAAATATAGGATAGAGAAGTCTAACCTAGAGACAAACGTTGATCACTTCAAAATAGATGGAGAGAACAATCGGAAAAAGCTTCGCCAGCTGGAGTTAATTCTTGATGATGTTGAGTGGTTTAATTATTGCAATACCTTTTGTGAAGTTTTAAACTCTGAAGTTTATGAGTGTGTTTAGTTTTTCAGTACTAGCTAAGTTTTAAAGTCTGAAGTTTATGAGTATGTTTAGTTCATTAGTACTAAGTTTTAACCTCTTATTAAGTTTATGAGTATGTTTAATTGATCAGTACCTTTTGTGAAGTTTAAGCTCTTAGTTTCTGAAGGAGTTTTTTTTTTATTATCCAAAAAACAAATTGCTGGCGTTGGACAACAACACACGATAAAGGTAGTGTAGATGTATAGCTGATGTTGGTCACTGTGGACGCCAGCATCATGTAATATACTGCTGGCGTAGGATCGACCAACGCCACCACTATTTTTTAACTGTGACGCCATATTGATGGAGTCGGGTGTCTACGCCAACAAGGCCATTATCGCCACGCCATAACTAGGCATTTCTGCACTAGTGCACTATTCGAATTTGTTCGAATCTCTAAATGTACATCGAGTTTTGAGCTGATTTTTTTTCCGGAGTTGTAGGTACACCCTAAAGGTATGTTGTCAACTAATTTCAGAAACTTTTCCTCAAAAAAAAAATTCAGAAACTTTCGGAATGTCTAAATATGAAATTTTGTAGTTCATCTCATTGATCTCACCTATACCAGTCCCGCCTGGAGTATCCAATAATCTAAGAGCATCTTCATACCTTGCTGCCTAAACTACCATGACCCCCCCTAGAAGGTTTATTGGTCTCTGTAGAAGCCTAGATGCTCTACACCATCCAAGATCCATCATTTAGCAATGCAGGCACAAATCGCATTTTATTTCATGGAATACGGTTACATTACAACATCATCCCTAAGAAAACACTCCAAAATTACACAAGCATTCGTGTGGGAGCAGGAACAGAGCAACATATAGCAGTAGAGTTCTTGTAAATGCTTCAGCATTTTACAGTAAGTAGATCAACTGGCGCTCCTCCGTCAGAGGTCGAGGAGCCGGCAGTTCTCCCAGAGCGTCTTGGCCGAGCGCCGGAGCTGCGCGGCCTCGGCCTCGGTGAGGTCCATCTCGGCGACGCCGAGTATGCCGGCGCGGCCGAGGCGGGCGGGCAGGCTGAGGAACACGTCGTGGCCGTCCGAGATGCCATGGAAGCCCGAGGCGAGGACGGAGACAGGGTGCACGCGGCGCTGGTCGCGGAGGAGGGAGGCGGCGAGGCTGGCGACGGAGTAGCCAATGGCCCAAGAGGTGTAGCCCTTGAGGCCGATGACCTCGTAGGCGCCGCCCACCACGGCGCGCCGGATGCCCTCCAGCGCCGCCTCGTCGAAGCTCCGGTGGCTGTCGCGCAGCGACTTGAACGCCGGCATCCCGCCCACGCTGATGCTCGACCAGATCGCCACCGAGCTGTCGCCGTGCTCACCCACCATGTATGCCTGCGCACGGACCCATTTGCCTTGCTTGGTTAGTTGGCGATCGTTCCCAGTATACTAATACTAGAAGTAGTGCTGAATGTCGACACTGAGACAGGGACGACACTGTCGAATGGGGAGACGAGTCAACGACAGGCAGATGGTACCATGGCGCCACCGCCGCGAGGCATCATCCTATTCCTACTGACTCCGCTGTCCACTCCGGCGACGAGCTCGATCGAGCTAATGAATCATGGGATTCATGGATGGATTCAGGGATGGATTGAGAAGCGGACGTGATTTGGGTTTGGGCCGGCGCGATGGGCCGCCACTTTTGTCCGCGCCGACCCAAACGGACGGCGGCGGACGAAATGGGTCGCCCCATTGGAGTTGCTCTGAGTGTTATTTACCTGCACGTCCTGCGCGTTGACGTCGAGGTGCTCGGCGATGAGGAACCTGAAGCGGGAGGAGTCGAGGTTGGTGCCGGAGCCGATGACGCGGCTGGCGGGGAAGCCGGAGAGCTTCCAGGCGACATAGGTGAGCACGTCGACGGGGTTGGAGACGACGAGCAGCAGCGCCTCCGGGGAGTGCTCGGCGACGGGCGGCACGATGTTGCGGTAGAGGGCGACGTTTCGCTGCAGCAGGTTGAGCCTGGTCTCGCCCGGGATCTGCCTGGCCCCGGCCGTGACGATGACGAGGTCGGAGTTGCTGGTGACGGCGGGGTCGGTGCCGGAGACGATGCGGACGCGCGGGAGGAAGGCGGCGGCGTGCTGCAGGTCGAGCGCCTCGCCGCGGAGCTTGTCGGGGAGCGCGTCGACGAGCGCGATCTCGTCGGCCAGGTTCTGGGTGAGGATGGTCTGCGCGATGGCCATGCCCACGTTGCCGGCCCCGATGACGGAGATCTTGGTGAGGCGGCGGTGCGGGACGGCGGAGGAGGCCGGGCAGCCGTCGGCCACCGGGCGGAAGAAGCCCGACGAGGCGCCGCCGGCGTCGAAGCCCAGCTCCGACAGCGACGACGTCTTGTGCATCCTCGACGGAGTGGGGAGTTGATGCGGGGCTGCCGGACTGGGATCGAATGCTGGTTCTTGATGGGGAATGGGAATGGGAACGGGGAGGGAGCCAATGGAGTTTATAGCCGAATCCTGGGAAAAGCAAACCGCTTACCAGTTACCAGTTTTTGACTACTCGTGGTTTCGGTTTGGGACTTCACTTTGCGAGCAACAAGAGGAAAAGTTACAACCGGGAGTATTTTACTCGGGCAGTTGTGTTGGACAAAGCCGACCGAGAAAATCCCCTAAAACGAAGGTGGACCGCGCTGCACGATAGAATTTCTTTGAAAACAAATATAAGAGCAACTCCAACGCGTCGGCGAATTTGTCCCTTTTTTGTTCGTTTGGGGCGACCGTCCGCTCGGCGTCCGTCCTCTTTAAGATTTGAGTCAGCAGTGCGCCCAAAGGCCGCGACCCATTTCATGTCCGCACGCAAATTTCGAAAAAGACCCGCGGCCATAGATCATGCCAGCGGCCATGTCATCGTCCGAAGTTCATGCCGGCACCATGCTAGCGCCGGCATACAATGCCAGCTTCAGAAAAAGAGCACGTAGTTCAGCTGGCGCACTTGCCAGCGGCCGGCACACATGCTAGCACACAAAAAAGGGGGCGGGAGAGTTCGACCACGCCATCGCAGCCGTAGTCATGCCAGCACACTTGCCGGCATACAAAAAAGGATGGCGCTCGCCGCCATAGATCACTCGTCGTCAAACTTGAGCATGTCAGCCTACATCTTCTCGAACCACGGCCTCTTCCTTGGCGACACGGTGTTGAGAACCACCTTCATGATCTCCACCCCCGTCATCATGCTCGCGAGAGCCCCTTCTTTCGCCTTGGTCTTGGCGTTGGCGGCCTCGATCTCTAGCATCTTGGCTTGCTTCCCCGCCTCCATCTCAAGCATCTTGGCTTGCTTCTCCGTCTCCATGTCAAGTCTCCTTCTTTGTATCTCCATGAAGGCGTTCATTTGTTCTTCCTTGTATCGCCGCACTCCTCCTCCCTCGAGTCCTTCTTGGTCATCATGCCCTCCACGCTTGCGATCAAGGCGTTCGACGCCGCATCCCGCTTGTCCTCCTTCTTGGAGTTGGTCTTCCCCCGCGGCCGTGGATTCTCGTCGTCTTCCTCCTCCACGGCCTTCTCCCCCCCCCCCTCCGCGACTTGAGGGCGGCATATTGCGCCTTGAACTTCTCCTTGTCTTTGATGACCCTCCAACAATGGGAGAGGTTGAAGCACTTGCCATTGTGTTGGACCTTGAATGCCTCCAAAGCTTGGAATGCCTACAAATGAATTGCACATGGATAGGGAAATGGACATGCAAGCATAAACGGAATGACACAAAGATGGCCGCTTGCTAGCATACCCTGTCTTGCATGCCGATGCCGCTCACGGGGCGTGCCTTGATGCTCTCAAGAGTGGCACAAAACTTGTTACACTCTTGTTAGATCACCTTCCAACGCTTCGAAATGGACACTCATCCGCGCGTGCTTTGAATTTGGTACGGTGGAAACTTCTTGCGCTCATGAAACTCACGATGAACACGAGTCCAAAAGGTTGATGCCTTTTGTTCGGCGCCGGTCTTGGGGTCTTGCCCAATGTCCCTCCAAAACTCGCAAAGAAGCTTGTCCTCGGCCGCCGTGTACGCCTTCGTCCGCCTGCTCTTGCGCTTCGGAATCTCCCCGGTGGCTTGGTTGGCGAGCTCGTCCTCCAACAAAGGCTCCCCTTCGATGTCCACCTCATCCTCTTCCTCGAGACCGTAGTCCTCCAGAAACTCGTGGTCGAGCGGGAAGCCATCCAAGTCCACGCCGACCTGATCATGCATGAAGGCGACCTGATCTTGATTGAAGGTGAACGGCCCTCGGCCGTCCTGGCTTTGTGTCTCGTCGGGATCGTAGCCAGCGGCCGGCGCACCACCCTCGAAGATGATGTTCTGCATGTAGTCAGCGTCGCCGGAGGACGGCATTCCGTCGAACAGGTTGCGTGCGCCCGGCAGCACGTCCGCTGGCATATGCCGTGCGCGTTTCCTCGCCCCTCCGGATGAAGAGCCACCGGCCACCGGTGTGGCGTTGAGGTCGATGGGCGCAGGCGCGGGCGTGGAAGGCTTCACCACGCTCACCTCGGGCGAGCACTCCCCGGAGAGTCGGGAGGCCTGCGGGTAGACGTGGAAGCTAGCATGGGCTGCGTCGCCGACGCGTGGGGCGAGTCGGGCAGCACCATCCGAGGAAACGCCGATGAGCCGGTGCTGGCCGTGGCCACGGCGGCGTTGACGAGGCCATGCTGGCCAGGGTTTAACCCTAGGTACATTAGCACCTCCCTCATTGCCGCTGCGACGCGGGCGTTGGTGGCCTCCTGCTGCGTGGCGGAGGCGATGGCGGCCGCCGCGATGGCTTCCTCCCTCGCGTCCGCTTCGTGCCTCTGGTTCTTTCTCTTCGTCGACTCCCATGTGAAATCACATTTGCTCCCTTGGTCATTTTGGTAATTAATAACAACATATATGTCATTGAACTAATGTTTCCACTAAGCATATTTCAGGAAAAGTTCAATGATAGGGATGGCAAAAGGATTGTGGAGATACCCAAAGATGCAAGGAAATGGATTGGCAAAGCTTCAAGCAAGAGGACTCTACATTTTACTTTGTGAGAAATCACTTTGAGTCCATAGGAAAGCCAATACTATTAAAAGGGGGTAAGGTACTGTTGGTGAACAAAATGCTCATACGTGCACAAGTGATAGTCACCAAAAACACCCACAAGCTCTTCCACAAAAGTATGTCCAAAGCCAAACATCCAAAATCGGTGCAACCAACACTTTCCACTCGGTGCCACCGATTCTCAAACTCAGACAGACCCATGCCAAACCCTAGCACATCGGTGCCACCGAGTTTGGGTTGCCAACTTTCTGTTACCTCGATTCACAAAATCGGTACCACCGAGTTTGTTGGATCGGCGTCACCAAGTTGCGCAGTCTGACCGTTGGTCACCTAATCGGTACCACCAAGATTTATATATCGGTCTCACCGAGATTCAAAAGTTGTCACCTTTTGGTCACTTCGGTACCACCGAGATTCACACATCGGTGTCACCGAGTTGGTCACTTTAGGTGTAACGGTTGGATTTTTGGGGATGCCTATATATACCCCTTCACCACCACCCACTCGAAAGAGAAGCACTCAGAACTATTCCATACTTGCCCCAATCAATTTTCTGAGAGAGAGAGAGCCACCTACCCTTGTGTTGAGATCAAGCCTTTCCACTCCATCCATATGAATCTTGATCTCTAGCCTCCCCAAGTTGCTTTCCACCAAATCAATCTCTTCCACCATAGCCAAATCGGTGAGAGAGTGATTGTGTGTTGAGGAGTCTATCATCTTGAAGCACAAGAGCAAGGAGTTCATCGACATTGCCGAGCCTATTACCTTTTGGAGGGTGGTGCCTCCTAGATTGGTTAGGTGTCGCTTGGGAGCCTCCTACTTCGTGTTGTGGAGTTGAACCAAGAAGTTTGTAAGGGCAAGGAGATCGCCTACTTCGTGAAGATCTACCCATAGTGAGGCTAGTCCTTCGTGGACGGAAGTCGTTATGGAATAGTCAAGGTTACTACTTCGTGGACCCTTATGGGTGGAGCCCTCCGTGGACTCTCGCGACCGTTACCCTCCGTGGGTTGAAGACTCCATAAACGTGGACGTACGATAGCACCATCTATCGGAACCACAGGAAAAATCTCCGTGTCTAGAAATTGCGTTTGATCCTCCTACCCTTCCTTTTCTCCTCATGCTTGTTGTTACTTTCCGCTGCTATACTCTTAGACATGCATGTGTAGGGTGTGCTTGACTTGCTATGAATGCTAAAATCTGCCAACACTTAAAATTGGGAAAAAGTAGATTTTTATTTGGTCAAGTAGTCTAATCACCCCCCCTCTAGACATACTTTCGGTCCTACAAGTGGTATCAGAGCTTTGGTCTCCATTGCATTGGTTTCACAACCTAGGAGAGTAGGGCGTCTAGTGAGGGAAATTATCATCATAGAGGTCCGTACTTTGATGGCACTAATTTTGCTAGTTGGAAGCACAAGATGAAAATGCATATTCTTGGTCATAACCCCGCCGTTTGGGCTGCTGTTCGTGTTGGCTTGCAAGGTGAATTCTTTGGTGATGGAAAGGAACCGGATTGTGAAGCGACCGCGGATGAATTGAAGATGTTGCAATACAACGCTCAAGCATGCGACATTCTCTTCAACTGCCTATGCCCCGAAGAATTCAACAAAATCAGCCGTCTTGAGAATGCAAAAGAGATTTGGGATACTTTGGTTGATATGCACGAAGGAACCGAGTCCGTGAGAGAATCCAAGTTGGATGTTCTTCAAAGTCAGCTTGACAAGTTCAAGATGAAGGATGGTGAAGGAGTCGCGGAGATGTACTCTAGGCTAGCTCTCATCACCAATGAGATTGCCGGCTTAGGAAGCGAAGAAATGACCGACAAATTCATCATCAAGAAGATACTTAGAGCTTTGGATGAGAGATACGACACCGTGTGCACATTGATCCAAATGATGCCCAACTACAAAGATCTCAAGCCTATGGAAGTCATTGGAAGGATTGTTGCTCATGAGATGACACTTAAAGACAAAGAAGAGCTTCACAACAAGTCTAGCGGTGCTTATAAAGCCACAAGTGATGCTCCCGCAACTTCAAGTGACAACCTTGTCACCAATGAAGAGATAAGCCTCATGGTCAAGAAATTCAACAAGTTCTACAAGAATAGAGGCAAAGAACGAAGCTCCAACTCAAGACATGAAGAGAAGCGTTCGTCAAGTCGTGACCGCAACTGCTACAATTGTGGGAAGCCCGGACACTACTCCAATGAGTGCACGGCTCCCTACAAACGAAGAGAAGAGTCACCTAGAAGACGAAGCTCAAGGAATGATTCACCTCAAAGAGAGAGAAGGAGTAGAGATGATCGTTATGAACGAAGACACTCAAGGAGAAGTAGGGATTCGGAGAAGAAGGACAAGTACACCAAGAGCTACACAAGAAGAAGACATCAAGCTCATATTGGTGAATGGGTTTCCGGCTCCGACTCCGACAACAACTCCGAGAGAAGCTATCACTCCAACTCCGACTATAGTCAAGATGAAGGTGTTGCCGGACTTGCACTAGTGACTACCAACTCCTATGATCTATTTGACTCACCAAATGAAGGGAGTGGAAGTTGCTTCATGGCTAAAGGTCCCAAGGTATCACACCCCGAGTATCTTGATTTCGATAGTGATGAAGATGATTTGCTTTGTGATGATGACTTGCACTTTGATAATACTAGTAATGTTAGTCAAAATGAACTTGATAATTCTCATGCTAGGCAAGATAAGTCATTTGATGATGATGAGATGAAAATAGAACAACTAACTAAAGAATTAAACACTCTTAAGTTAGCTCATGAATCTACTCTTGAAGATCATAGAGAGCTTGTAAGGACTCATGAGAAGCTACGCTTCGAGAAGCTCACCTTGGAGCAAGAGCATGAGTTTCTTAAAGCTATCAATGACGATCTCCGAAAGAAGACTTCATCTTATCTAGCCAAACGATTACTCTTGGCTACATTCATGACACAAGTTAAGTCCAAGCAAACTAGCAACAAAGGCAAGAAAGGTTCTTCATCTAGTAGCAACAATAAAAATACTAAACCCAATGATGTTGCTTCTAGTAGTTCTATTGATTCCACTAATGATGATTCTCTTAGCCAAGTTACACTTGAGCAAGAAAATGATTTATTGAAAGGAATTATAGAGAAAGGTATCTACTAGAGTCTTGCCGGGTGTAAGCAATTTGAGGAAATTGTACGCAAGCACGGAGGATACCGGAAGAACCATGGCATTGGCTACTTCAACGCTAATGGAGTTGAATGGGAAGAAGGTCAATACCCCAAGCCCAAGTTTGTTCCTCAAAAGGAGAAGTATGAAAGTGCTCCTCCCAAGGTAACAAACACTCAAGATGACCTTCCACCATAAGACCACAAGCTCAAGGGCAAGAACAAGCTTCAAGAGGACATTGACTCATATGAAGATGAATCCCAAGCTTTGGTGGAGTGGGTTCCCAAGGCTACTTCAAGCTCACTTCTACAAGGGCTACTTCAATACCAAGGATCCCCATCAAGTTGATGTGGGTCCCCAAGAAGAAGAACTAGAAAGTTCTTGAGGGGTGACTCCGCCAATGAAATTCACTCACATTCATTATTGGCAAGAACTATGTGCAATCAACATCAACTCTATTCAATAGTTCAAGGAGTCACACATTCCCTCAAAGGTAAGCAAGGGACAAGGTAATCAACAAATCCATGGACATCATCACACATGCTTTGCACTCCATGTCCATAGATATCCTTGTATTTGTCTCTTGTGTGTTGGGACTAACCCATATAGGTGAGAAGAGTAAGGAAACAACAAGGATGCTCCCAACTCATGGTGATCTTCATCAACCTTGAGCATCCACCACTACCTCATCAACATGAAGTCTTCTATGACAAAACCCAAGGTTAGTTTATCCCTCCTATGGGGGGATGTCACATCAAGGGGAAGCTTTACTCTAAGACTTGAGTCAAAGCATCTCATAGTATGTGACAACATTAAATACTTTATGTTAAAGTGGTAACCCCACTTGTGCTTAAACGATGAGTATGACCTATGATCAAGTGTTCTTACTTGGCTCCTAAGTCAATATACTCATATATAGATGACTTCGTCATCGCCAAAATGCTTGATAGATGCTAGAAAGTTTGTGCATGTTTGCCATGATTTCATTTGACATATTATTGTGTGAGCATGTTGGTCTGCATTTATTTATCCATTCGAGGACATCCAATTGTTGCTATTTGGCTTTTGCTTTCTCTTTTGCCAATTGGATGGACAAGAATGCCTAGGACCACTCTCTAGCTATCTATGCTTTCTCACCTCATATTCCATTCTTGCTGCATCACAAAATTTGAACAAGTACTTTTCGATCCCTCTGTGTGAGGAGCACTCGGAGTTCAGCATCGACAAAGGACTGACCATTAAAACCTCCCAAATGCATCTCGGTGGAACCAACCAAAATTCTCGGTCTCACCGAATGCCTATGGTTGATCTGGATTTTCAATCTTGGTAACACCGATTCCTTATTCTCGGTTACACTGAGTTTCCCTGTCAATTGACAGTTGAGAAACTCGGTGACACCGAAAATTTCGAACCGGTGTCACCGATAGCGAAGGGTATATATTCTGGCAGACACGACTTTTGAAATTCAATCTCAAAAGCCCGTTTTACTCCAACCCTAAGCTGCCGCTCCTGACCCCTGGTCGTCGCCCTTGCCTCCCCGTGCATCTCCGCCGTTGGGAATCGCCGCCGCCGCCGGAATCTTTGCCGCCGTCGTCGCCGTAGCGGATCCGTCACCAAGCTAGGGTGTGGATCCGGCCCTCCTTGCGCTCCCCGTCCGATTCTTGCGCATTGGAGTTAATCTTATCGATAAACCACAGATTGCAAATCTCCCCATCCTCTAGAATTTCCAGTAGAATAGCGAACGATAGATTTTTTAGGTTTTGTCGTCCGCCACATGAATCTCGGTAGAACCGACGCATAAGAATCGGTAGCACCGATTTGTTTTTCTGGCCAGCTGAGAACACCTCGGTGGAACCGAGTACTATTTTTCGGTCTGACCGAAAATAGTGCCAAGTTTTTGGAAACAAGGTTGTTTGTCTCGGTGGGTCCGAAAATTTTGTCTCGGCTGTACCGACATACATTTGGCAGAATGCAAAATTTGAGAAATCCTAGTTCAATCTTTTGAAAAATATCTGCATTTTGTGATGACTCATCTTCTCCACTCTTCTATACTCTATTCACAGGGTCAGAGATGTCTGCTTCAGATGATAGCCAGAATGATTTCAGAGAGCAGAGTGTTGACATGAGTTCAGGCACTAGTCCTGAGGGGAGCTATGATGACATCCCTAGCTCTCCTGACCTGCCCAAGGCTGCTAGAAGGACAAGGAGGAAGCTCAACTCAGATGAGGAGGATGAGGACTTTATTCCTGAGGGGCTGTCCAAGAAGGATGACACTGTCAAGAACACCACTGCTGTTGCTTCTTCATCCAAGAAGAAGAAAGCTATCAGGAAGGAGTAGGCCAGCTCTGGGTCAGCTAGAGCACCTGAGAGCTCCAGGGCAACTATGGCTCTTCACCTTGAGTCACCCCCAAAGAAGTCTTTGCCTAAGAAGGCTGGGGAGAAGAAGAAGAGCAGGAAGAGGATTGTTTATGTTGTAGGCAGGCCTACCTCTATGTTTGAGGATCCAGAGGAGGCAGCTGCTGAAGAAGAGGAGGTAGAGCCAGCTGCAAAGGCCCCTCCCAAGAAGAAAAAGAAACTTATGGCAGATGCTATGCCCAAGACTAACACTTCCAAGAGCACCAAGTCTGCTCCAAACAAGGCTGCTGCTGCTGCAAAGCCCAAAAGGACATCTAGAGAGATTCCAGCTTCTGAGAAGAACAAGACCTCCACTTTCAGGGAAGCTAAGGATGATGATGACATCACTGCCTTGATGAAGCTCAGACCACACCTTCCATAGCACAATGCCAGCCACTTGCTTGCTGAAGATATGAAGAAGAGGAAGGATTCTGGTTTGAGGGCATGGAGAGCAATTGATCCATATGCCCAGAGGAGGAAAACATCTATGGACTACATGTTCTACACCAAGGAGCAACAAGGTTTCTATGAGACAATCTTGCTTGACAAGAGCCCAGCTGTCAGTGACATGAGATATGTTGACTGGAAGTACATCAAGGAGAATGAAGATTACTTTCCAAATGTTCAAGACAACTTTCATTGCATTGGCTTGGATGAGTTTGTTGGCAAAGAATTCACTGCATGGAACGACGAGATGATCATGCAATTCTACTCCACTGCTCACTTCTATGGAGATGGTAGACTTGTGTGGATGACTGAAGGAGCAAGATATGAGTCTTCTGTTGAGGAATGGGCTGCTATCTTAGGAGTCCCAGAGGTGCAAGATGGTGACTTGGATGTCTACTCTGAATCTAAGGAGACCCATGGTTCTATGAAGAACATGTACAATGTGATCCCTGCAGCAAACTTGAAATCACACAAGTTAGGATCCATTTACTTCCTCCAGGCTGGCCTCCGCACCATGAACACCATCCCGAGGCACACACTGATGCCTAAATCTGGAGATGAGAAGATGATTCGAGGCTATTCCATCAACATGCTGATCCATCTTGATAGACACACCACGATAAGGGTGATGGACTTGATAGTAGAGACTGTAAAGAGGGTTGCCGCTGATCAGAAGCGCTCATGCTGCTATGCACCCTACATTCAGATGCTCATCAACTCCAAGCTGGAGAAGCACATCTTTGCTCTTGACAGACCCCATTTGCCCCTACAGCCAGATCTTGAGGACAACATTGTGGTGATGGACCCAGATCATCCCACATCAGCTGCATCACAGGTTGAGGCAGAGGCAGCTAGAGCCACTAGTGCTCCAGTCCCTAGATCCAGGAACGAGCAGATGGATCTCTTGATTTCTGCCGTTCAGAGCATGCAGAAGGACATCAAGGACGTTTTGGCAAATCAGAACAGTCTTGTGAGGATCTTTGAGAATAGGATCAAGACCCTCAATAACAAGGTGGATGGACTGACTAAGACCGTGAATGAGCTGAAGAAGGAAGTTGACAGTGTGCCCAGTCCCGACACTTCCGATGATGAGGATGACTCTCCTCTCAGGCCAGGCACTCACTTCACTACCCAGGCCAGATCAGCCACAGTGCCAACTCCAGAGTTGAGGCCTTCTTCATCAGTACCTGCTACAGCCTCCTCAGCTCCATCAGCTCCAGTTCCTCCCGTTGCTACACCAACTCCATCCGGGACATCAGCTGAGATCTTCGCCGACGCAGTTCTCTCCACTACTTCATCAACAACCGGAGGAGATCAGCCTAAGAACGATTAGCTATATCTCTTTAAACTTTTTGGTAACTTGTTGCCAAAAGGGGGAGAAGTGTATATAGATCTTTAGACTTCGAGTGAGAGAGCGTTTGGTTTTTATCGCTTTACAAAACATTTGATCTTTTGGTTGCTTGTGTTAAACTTTTGTGGTGTTTGATCATACGCTTAATGTGTGTTGCTACTATTTCCTATCATTATGATGCTTATGAGATGATCATTCACCTTTGCTTGATTGTGTTGTGCTATGATATGTTCAGTCTTATTATTCTCACACACCACCAAGTTGTATGTGACATGGAAGAGTGCCCCATGTACCTAATCGATTGTGCATTTGCATTCAAACACAAATTTAAAATAATGCACAAATTTAGGGGGAGCTCTTGCTTATCACATACTTCTCAAAGCGACGATTATATTCTTTGCTTATATCATATGTCGAAGCTTTGATCTATATGTTGTCATCAATTACCAAAAAGGGGGAATTTGAAAGCACATTTGCTCCCTTGGTGGTTTTGGTAATTAATAACAACATATATGTCATTGAACTAATGTTTCCACTAAGCATATTTCAGGAAAAGTTCAATGATAGGGATGGCAAAAGGATTGTGGAGATACCCCAAGATGCAAGGAAATGGATTGGCAAAGCTTCAAGCAAGAGGACTCTACATTTTACTTTGTGAGAAATCACTTTGAGTCCATAGGAAAGCCAATACTATTAAAAGGGGGTAAGGTACTGTTGGTGAACAAAATGCTCATACGTACACAAGTAATAGTCACCAAAAACGCCCACAAGCTCTTCCACAAAAGTCTGTCCAAAGCCAAACATCCAAAATTGGTGCAACCAACACTTTCCACTCGGTGCCACCGATTCCCAAACTCCGACAGACCCATGCCAAACCCTAGCACATCGGTGCAACTGATTCCACTTCGGTGCCACCGAGTTTGGGTTGCCAACTTTCTGTTACCTCGATTCACAAAATTGGTACCACTGAGTTTGTTGGATCGGCATCACCAAGTTGCGCAATCTGACCGTTGGTCACCTAATCGGTACCAATGAGATTTATATATCGGTCTCACCGAGATTCAAAAGTTGTCACCTTTTGGTCACTTCGGTACCACCGAGATTCACACATCGGTGTCACCTAGTTGGTCACTTTAGGTGTAACGGTTGGATTTTTGGGGATCCCTATATATACCCCTTCACCACCACCCACTCGAAAGAGAAGCACTCAGAACTATTCCATACTTGCCCCAACCAATTTTCTGAGAGAGAGAGAGCCACCTACCCTTGTGTTGAGATCAAGCCTTTCCACTCCATCCATATGAATCTTGATCTCTAGCCTCCCCAAGTTGCTTTCCACCAAATCAATCTCTTCCACCATAGCCAAATCTATGAGAGAGTGATTGTGTGTTGAGGAGTCTATCATCTTGAAGCACAAGAGCAAGGAGTTCATCGACATTGCCGAGCCTATTACCTTTTGGAGGGTGGTGCCTCCTAGATTTGTTAGGTGTCGCTTGGGAGCCTCCTACTTCGTGTTGTGGAGTTGAACCAAGAAGTTTGTAAGGGCAAGGAGATCGCCTACTTCGTGAAGATCTACCCATAGTGAGGCTAGTCCTTCATGGACGGAAGCCATTATGGAATAGTCAAGGTTACTACTTCGTGGACCCTTATGGGTGGAGCCCTCCATGGACTCTCGTGACCATTACCCTCCATGGGTTGAAGACTTAAACGTGGACGTACAATAGCACCACCTATCGGAACCACGGGAAAAATCTTCGTGTCTACAAATTGCGTTTGATCCTCCTACCCTTCCTTTTCTACTCATGCTTGTTGTTACTTTCCGCTGCTATACTCTTAGACATGCATGTGTAGGGTGTGCTTGACTTGCTATGAATGCTAAAAATCTGCCAACACTTAAAATTGGGAAAAAGTAGATTTTTATTTGGTCAAGTAGTCTAATCACCCCCCCTCTAGACATACTTTCGGTCCTACACCATGCCCGCTCCTCGGCCGTCAGCTTCTTCTTCGGTTTGGGCGCGGTGGCAGTCTTACGGGGGGCGCGAGGCTTGCCTTTGCCGGAGGGGGCGGACTTGATGCCGGACGAGGCGAGAGAGGCGAGGCTGGCGGTGGCATCGAGGTCGGCGTCCATGGCGAGCGGCGGGAGCACGCGCGGGCGGGAGGGTTTTGGGGGGAAATGGAGGGAAATGGTGGAGGCTGCCACCGACCTGTGGGCCAGGGGGAGTAGCGCGGGCGAGCGCGCGCGTCCGTCTTGTGTCCGCACCGACGCAAATCCGGCTCAAAAATGGGCCGGGAATGGGTCGGCAGGCGGACGAAAAGCGGACGCACGTTGGGCCGACTTTTCTGTCCGCGCCGACCCAAACGGACGCGCGCATACGAAATGGGTCGGCGCGTTGGAGTTGCTCTAACCTCGTCCCAAAAGGATTGTCTTAGATGCTTTTTCTAAATACGTAGCTAATACTAAAATTTAAGCCAAGTAATTCGGGACGAATGGAGTATTAAAATAAGTCGATATCATCGGCATGAGCGGGCTAGCCGGAGCAGGAAGGTCAAGACAAAAGAAGAAACCGTCGCTGCCGCTCATACACGGGTCGTCGCTGTGGACGCCGAGGCCATCGCTGCCAAAGTTGTGCAAGCCACCCTCCTCGTGCTAGGGATCGTCCGCGAGGCGACCCTTGTTGTAGCCGCCGCCACGGTGACGACCAGCTTGGGCTCGTCGGCGGCCGGCCCGCCCAGGCTTCCGGAGTCGCCGTGCATGTCAACGTCGCCGCCAACATATGGGTACCTATCCGTACACGACCCACGAGCATCCCATTTCTCCACCTCACCTCGGGACTGCTCACCGAAAATTGGTGTTTCCGTGCCGATCGTGCCCATGGTCTCTCTCATTGATATGAATGTTCCACCTGATGCCGGCGAGTCAACTGTGATGCAAAGGAAGCCCCTGTGGGCTGGTCTCCCCGGCCAACCTCCCCAATGCCCACACCTTGTTCGCTGAAATGTCATCCCACGCCGGACGATATGAGGTACTACGAGGATCTCATGGCACATGATCAATAAAGGTGACCAAGGGACTCATGATGGTGGCCAAGAGAGTGCCAACATCGAGAAATAGCCATTTGTCTGAGGATTAGCTAGCTCAACAAGCACGGTCATAAGAGGCTGCAAAGCGTGAGGACCAGAGTATACACGGAGGAGGAGGACAAGATGATTTGCGAGGCATAGATGAAAATTGGACAAGATCCAAATATTGGCACCGAGAAAAAAGGTGGAACATATATCAAGAGGATCCATGACTTCTTCCATGAACAAAGAAATTTTGAGCCCCACAAATTTGCGAGTGACTGGAGTGATGTGTCACTTCAAAAGAGATGGAGCTTTATCCCAACAGAGTGCAACAATTTGTGGGGTTGGTATGATCATGTTGTTGGTCGGCCCTTGAGTGGCATTGGCGTCAAAGACTTGGTATATTTTCTTTCCCTTCTTCATACGATCATATATCGTCCTCCTATATATATAAATGTATTTTGTTGGTTTCATCTATATGTGTAGGTTTTTCAAACTCTGGATACGTTCAATGCCCAACATGGGGGCAAGGCATTTACCTTGACGCGTTGTTGGATGAAAATCAAAGATTGTCAAAAGTCGAAAGACCTCTATGCGTCCCAAAAAGGGTGGGGACGGGGTGCTCATCGGACATCGACCCAAGTGAGAAAAGTGATGGCTCCAAATTTTACGCATTTTCAAAGCTCTTTTGTTGTACATTATCTCCGTATATCAAGTTATAGCATGTCCCATTGAGCCAATTACATGTCCATATGCATTATTTTCAGTTTTTATCCTTTTACCAAGATCATTGCATAATCTTTATTCTTTGTTAGTTTTCATTAGTTTTCTTTATATTTGTGTGTTTTGTAGGTGATGAGGACTTCCCACAGACTTAGCACAATAAAAGAATTTGAAGCGGTGGACATCCAAGACCTGAGACTAAGCCATTTCGGAGAGTGAAAAAGTCATTCTTTCAAAAGTTCTCCAAATCAAGATCTAAAACTAGAAATGGATCGGTATCGTTCATACGAAGCCAACAAGCCCAACAACATCAATAATGCAAGTTCGTATGAAGAAATGGCGGCCGATTTATTGGAGAGGGGCACAACCCAAGACGACCTACAATACGACCATGTACAGTCGTAGGTGTGTATGAGCACAAACTTGACCGTAAATTGCCTCTCCATATGGGATTCTTCGCGAATTTTCCCCCTGTTTGTTCCTATGACTTTCTTGGCCTTCAAGGGATGTTTTGGGAGAGTATAATGCTCACCTAGAACCCTTGGATCAAAGAAGAGATGCTACATCAACGAAGGAGGCTACAAGAGAGCTATTATATATATACCATCAACCCTAGCCGCCGTCTCAAGTTTCATCATTCATCATATCATCACCACGTCCAGTCGCCGTCCACATTAAGAATACCATTGTTGCAACCAAGAGGGATCTGAAGGGAGCCGCCGCGTGGAGGACCGCTGCCAGCGGTGGCCGCGCCACCATCATCACCATCCCTTCTTCATACTTCATCACGGTCTCCGTGATGGGTTTTAAAAACATTTGAACACCGTTTTATGTAATGTTGTTTGAGTAATTTTTGGCTATGAAGCGGTCGATTAGTAAGAGGTTATTTGATTTTTTTTTGGCTAATTATGTGTGTTGCTTCGTGATTGAAGATGTCCATTCCACCGGCGTAGTTGGAGATATCCAACTCCCCATGTAACACATGAAGTAGATAGATGGTTGTGCAAATTGATAAACCTGTGACGTGACAGGTGCACACATCTTGAGGGGAACACAATTGTTCTAGGAGTCATGGTCGTCCATAGAACTTATTGCCTTCGTTTGATACTCGTGATCTTAATATCTTTACGTTAATCGCGGCAGGTATGAGACAAGAAGTAGGACGAATGAGTTATCTCAATATATCGCGTCTTGAGAGATAACGTTATGTTAGGGGCCACCCACCCGACATAGACCACCGTATCCTATAATGCATGTAATTACTTAGCCACCATGTGGCAAAGTCGTAAAGCTTAACTCCATCACGTGCCCATACCGAACGAGGTCATGCCTAGATGCCAGCAATCTATTCTAAAACATCACATATGTCTCATAGTTTATTTCCTCTCTTTAGTTTACTATTTATTTTTTGTTCTCTCTAGTACTTAGTTTATTTCTTGCTTATTCCATTTCCTAGTGACCTACTTATTTCCAAACTCTGATTTGGGTGTGGGCGTAATTGTGTTAAGTGACAATGCAACTAAGGGGGTTGTGGTGCCATTCTATTTGCTCCCTGTGGGATCGACAAACCTTATTTATCACGAAATTGCTACATAGCCTTGTGCACTTGCAGGCCAACAAGATTTTTCTGACACCATTACCAGGGAGCAGTGCTTTCCTATTACTTTCCCGTTCACATTTAGTTTATTTTTGTTCGTTGCAAAAAAATATGCTCATAATGTCTTTTGAGATGAATATGAAATCTGCGATGGAGGACAAGATAGACACATGCCCACCCTTGGCTATTAACAATGAGGAGATAAAAAAGGCTAACATTGTTGTACAAATGGGCACCAATTACATGATGTGCATGCTCCGTCACATGTTGTGATTGTAAAACCGAAGGGCAGTACTCTTATCAACATAAGTACCATGTTGATCATATATTGGCAAATTATAATAGGAGTGATAAATGCAATGCTAGTGTTGAAATTCTTCAGTTAGTACTTTATTATGGTGTCGACGAAATTCTACATTATATGATAGGTTTATGGATATATTCTATGTGCTTGGTAGTGCTTATAGAAAATTGCATCCTCTTTACCATGCTTGCATATATTATTTCTGTGATAATGCTTTGGTTATGACTATCCCGAACAGGCTAGCTGCCTCAAAATAAATGAGTCTTTTGCAGGATAAATGGAAGTGTGAAGAAAAGTATGCACAAGAAGAGCAAACATCACCCCCAGATGCATGGTTGCAAGTATTGGTAAAAGACCATGAATTAAATATATGTCAAACTAACTTGCAGGAAAATGGTGGGGATGAGGAATAACAAATTTATCACGGATGAAAAAGTGTGCCTGGAAGAAAACAACCTCACGAAAGAAAAAGTGGAGGAAAGTCCACCTCACACTCCCAAGAGTAAACTTTTGTACACACTCAGTGAATTCTTTGATGACGCAACTCTCAAGAAGAGCATAAATTCTATGGATACAAATAGAACTATTAGAACTTCTAAATACACACGCATATATGCTATGTTCTATGTATCAAATTTCTTGTAGATGTTGCTGGTCTTCCAAACATGTTGACCTCCAATGCACAAAAACGTATGACGAGGTGGTAGCACATGATACGTCCATTCTGCATCATGATTTCCTATTACTATCTACCTTATTTTTGTCCATTATTCCACATTATCATACAATTCTTATGTTTATTCTCTCTGAATATGCAAGGTACATCACAAGGAGGGAAATATCTGGAAACTGGAATTCTGGACCGGAAAACCGAGAAAAAGGCAGAAAAATCTCCAGTCTCGGAATGACTTGAAAATTTACGGAGAATATTTTTGGAATATTTAAGAATTTCTGGAGCAAAAATATACCGGAGAGGGGCTGCCAAGAGGCCACAAGCTAACAGGCCGCGCCCCCAAGGGGCGCGGCCAGATGGCTTGTGGGCCCCCTGTTGGCTCTCCGATGCCCCTCTTCTCCTATATGGTGTGTTTTACCCTAGAATAAATCATAAGCAATCTTTCGGGATGAAGCGCCGCCGTCTCGAGGCGGAAACCTGGGCAGAGGCCCTTTTGCACTCCGGCAGTCAGATTCTGCCGGGGAAATCCCTCTCCGGGAGGGGGAGATCGAAGCCATCGTCATCACCAACGCTTCCTCCTTCGTGGGAGGACCAATCTTCATCAACCTCTTCACCAGCACCATCTCATCTCTGATACGTCTCCAACGTATCTATAATTTTTGCTTGTTCCATGCTGTTATAGTATCATTCTTGGATGTTTTACAATCATTTTATAGCAACTTTATATCATTTTTTTGGACTAACCTATTGACATAGTGCCAAGTGCCAGTTGCTGTTTTTTACTTCGCAGAATATCAGTACCAAACGGAGTCCAATCGTGACAAAACTTTTTGGAGAATTTTTTTGGACCAGAAGAAGGCCAGTGGGCCAAAGAAGTAACCAGGAGGGAGCCCAGGCCGCCCACAACCCACCAGGGCGCGCCAGGGGCCCCAGGCGCACCCTGATGGGTTGTGGCCGCCTCGGGAGTCCCCTCCACTACCTCTGGGCTCTATAAATACCCAAATATTCCGGAAACCCTAGAGGAGTCGACGAAAATTACATCCAGCCGCCGCAACTTCCAGAACCGCGAGATACAATCTAACACCATCATGGAGGGGTTCATCATCCTTATTGGTTCCTCTCCGATGATGCGTGAGTAGTCCACCATACACCTACGGGTCCTTAGGCTGTAGCCGGATGGCTTTCTCTCTCTCTTTTGATTCTCAATAGAATGGTCTCTTGGAGATCTATTTGATGTAATGATTTTTTGCGGTGTGTTTGTTGGGATCCAATGAATTTTGAGTTCATGATCAGTTTCTATCCATGAATATTATTTGAGTCTTCTTTGATCTCTTATATGCATGATTACTTATAGCCTCGTATTTCTTCTTCGAATCTTTGGTTTAGTTAGGCCAACTAGATCGATTTTTCTTGCCATGGGAAGAGGTGCTTTGTGATGGGTACGATCTTGCGGTGTCCTCTCCCAGTGACAGAATGGGTAGCGAGGAACGCATGTATCGTTGCTATTAAGGATAACAAGATGGGGTCTATTCCTACATGAATAGATCTTTTCTACATCATGTCACCGTTCTTATTGCATTACTCCATTTTTCCATGAACTTAATACACTAGATGCATGCTGGATAGCGGTCGATGTGTGGAGTAATAGTAGTAGATACAAAATCGTTTCGGTCTACTAATCTTGGACTTGATGCCTATATAATGATCATCGCCTTGGATATCGTCATGATTATTTGATCTTCTATCAATTGCCCAACAGTAATTTGTTCACCCACCCGTGTGCTATACTCATGAGAGAAGCCACTAGTGAATCCTACGACCCCCGGGTCTACTTTTCCAACATATTGCTTTCCGATCTATCTTTTTGCCGCTTTTGTTTTCAGATCTATTATTCCAAAAACCCAAAAATACCTTGCTGCACTTTTTATTTGCCTATTTTATTTTGTGTTCTTGCGAGATCTATCTCTCCAATCTATCACAACCTAATCTATCTTTTTACCGTGGAGGGATTGACAACCTCTCTTTCGCGTCGGGTTGCAAGTATTTGTTCTTTGTGTGCAAGTGCTGTTTACATAGTGTTGTGTGATCCTCCTACTGGTACGATACCTTGGTTTCATAACTGAGGGAAATACTTACCGTCGTTGTGCTGCATTATCTCTTCCTCTTTGGGGAAATACTGATGCAGTCTCAAACCACGTCAAAGGAATTTCTGGCGTCGTTGCCGGGTAGGAAGCAGTCCCTTCAATGTGCCAATCTCTCGCGCTGAGGAGACACCATAAACATCTATCAGGTTCATAATCACAAATCTCATCTCCTTGCAATTACATTATTTGCCATTTGCCTCTCGTTTTCCTCTCCCCCACTTTACCAAATTTGACCTTTTGTTTGCCCTCTTTTTCGTTTGCCTTTTTCTCGTCACATCTCTTATTTGCTTGTCATCATGAGTGATTTTGGTATGGCAGAAACAGATGATGGCATGACTCCTAATATTGGACGTTCTGGTAATCTGGATGCTAAAACTTTTGTTTTGGGGCAAGGGAACGTTATAGGAAAAGAAACTATCCAAGAATTTTTCAATTGCGTTGGAAATTTGACTCTCGATGATACTCCTATACTTAAAAGAACTAAAACTTATGCGGAAGCTATTTCAGCGCTAGTTCTGAAACTTGAAAATAGGTTTATTCGTACCCATCCTACCTTGCAAATATTATTTTATGAGCTACCCGTTATACAGGATCCGAAAGCTAATAAGTTAGCCACCCCTGTTCTCATGAATGAATTTGATCACATAGTACAAGAAGCTAGGGAGATTTTTGATTTCTTTGGTATGAGCCGTGAAAAACCGGTAATAAGAGAGATCCTTTACAATAGTGATTACATGTTGAGACATTTGCTTGGAAATAATCAATTTTTTTATGAGATCCTTAAAAAGGAAGTCCCCGTTTTAGATATGACCCAACAAGTTTTCAATGACGTTAATCAACATTATTCTTGGATTGTTGCCGGGAATCAAAGATGGTACATAGATGGACAACTTGATAGTGCTAAGGTGTATATGGATAATGTGTTTCAAGTTATATTTCCAAAACCTCTTGATAAAAATATCTCTGCAAAAACCAAAGATGACAATACTTGAATCTATGCTTTATGCCTAGCTAGGGGCGTAAAACGATAGCGCTTGTTGGGAGGCAACCCAATGAATAAAATTATTTTCATCTTTTTCTTTCAGTTTTTGAGTGTTGACACAATTATGCCTCTGTTATGATTGTGGTTTTTATGTTTTATTTAGTGTTTGTGCCAAGTAAAGCCTTTAGGATGATTCATAAGATGAGTAGAAACAATGCTGAATCTGAAACATAAACTTTGCCTCCAGTGCGCGAATTTCCATTTTTTACTGGAGCGTGATAATGAGCTGAAATTTTAACAAAATATTTCTATACAAATTCTTTACGTTGTACTAATTTTCAGAATTTTGAGAGTTACAGAAGTATGGTTAGAGTACAGATTACTACAGACTATTCTGTTTAAGACTGATTCTGTTTTTGTTGCATTGTGTGCTTGTTTTGATGAATCTATAGTTTGTATTGAAGGGTATAAGCCATGGTAAAGTTAAAATACAGTAGGTATAATGCAATAATAAAATTTGAATGAGTTTGCAACAGTACTTAAAGTGGTGATTTGCTTTATTATACTAACGGATCTCACAAAGGTTTTGTTGAGTTTTGTGTGATTGAAGTTTTCAAGTTTTGGGTGAGATCACGATGGATGAACGAATAAGGAGTGAAAAGAGCCTAAGCTTGGGGATGCTACAGCACCCCCAACATATATGCAAAGATAAACAAGCAACTAAGCTTGGGAATGCCCCGAGTGGCATCCCCTCTTTCTTCTAACGACCATCGGTATTTTACTTGGAGCTATATTTTAATTCGTCACATATCATGAG
This sequence comes from Elymus sibiricus, assembly GCA_039707655.1. Lineage (NCBI taxonomy): Eukaryota > Viridiplantae > Streptophyta > Magnoliopsida > Poales > Poaceae > Elymus > Elymus sibiricus. The sequence goes on from CM077669.1 coordinate 90,859,832, forward strand.
TTTTGCTTGGAGCATCTTGTATTATTTGAGTCTTTGCTTCATTTTCTTTTTAGTTTGTCACTAGTATCCTTTCTCGACACACTTATTTGAGAGAGCCAAAATTATGCTATGATTTGTTAGAATTGCTCTATATGCTTCACTTAAATTTTTTTGAGCTATGGAATTGCTCTAGTGCTTCACTTATATCTTTTTGAGCACGGTGTGCTTTGAAATTTTGAAGAAATACTCTCATGCTTCACTTAGATTAATTTGAGAGTTAGTAAATTTTGAAGAAATCCTCTCATGCTTCACTTATACTATTTTGAGAGATGAAAATTTTATGCTCATGTTCTTCACTTAAATTTGTTTGAGCTTGTCAAAAGCAATGTCAATATATGAAACTAGTTCCAAAGTGATAGATATTCAAGAGGGATATAATAAAAACTTTAATGAAGATCATTGGACACACTAAAACTTGATTCTTTGTAATAGTTTTGAGACATGATGATAGTGATATGTGAGTCATGTTGGTGAGTAATTGTGCTTTAGTAGGAATATTGGTGTTAAGGTTTGTGATTCCCTATGCAAGTACGAAAGTCAATAGTTATGCAATGAAATTACATCCTACTTATGGTGCATTATTCGGTGTTAGTTATGCTCAATGCCCGTTTATGTGAATTTTCGTTTCTTGGTTGGTTGCTTCTCAATCTATTTGTTAGCCTCCACTTGTACTAAATAGAAATACTACTTGCGCATCCAAAATCCTTAAACCCAGTTTTGCCTTATGAGTCCACCATACCTACCTATATGCGGTATTTCCATGCCGTTCTAAGAAAATTTGTATGTGCCATCTCTAATTTTCAAAATAAATTTCCTTTTTGTGTGCTCGTACCGCTCATGAAACGGTAGGGGGTATCCAATATATTTCCATGCTAGATGTGTTATTCTCAAGATGAGTGTTTATTCACTTGTCATTGCACGAGAGTATGACGTTAATAGGGATGCCCAGTCTCGAAATGAAAAAGAAATTTACTTTATGTTGTCAAATAATAAATTCCTTGGAAAGTGTTTGTATGGAAGGCAACCGTGGATACGGCTAGCCATGGATTGTGAAAGAATGGTGGAAAAGGGAATAAACTTTACTTTATGTTTGGGAACCGCCTATGATATATCTAGCATGGAAAGTATTGCGAACTACTTTGTCGTTTTCGTTGACTGGAAAGGCATGCCACCCAAAATATTTCTCTCTCTCAATTTAAACCTTGAGCTCTGGCACCTCTACAAATCCCTACTCCCCTCTGCGAAAGGCCTATCTATTTACTTTATGCAATTTTAAATTTTTCATTTGAGTCTCCATCTTCTCTTATAAAGCACCAACTAGGGGGCACTATGATCATACTTGTGCATTGGGTGTAGTTAATATTTGAGTGTGTTTCATGAATGGATCAATGATTGAGCATGATGGGCTAGGGATAACTTTCTTTAGTGTTGATATTTTGAAAGACATGGTTGCTTGTTGGCATACTTGAGTATTAAAGTCTTTATGTCAAAACTAAACTATTGCTTTGAACCATCTAGAAGTCCAAATGTCCATGCTACAAAAGAAAAGAATATGTGATCAACATGTTAGGCACCATTCCACATCAAAAATTCTGTTTTTATCATTTACCTACTCGAGGACGAGTAGGAATTAAGCTTGGGGATGCTGACACGTCTCCAACGTATCTATAATTTTTTCTTGTTCCATGTTGTTATAGTATCATTCTTGGATGTTTTACAATCATTTTATAGCAACTTTATATCATTTTTTGGGACTAAACTATTGACATAGTGCCAAGTGCCAGTTGTTGTTTTTTACTTCGCAGAATATCAGTACCAAACGGAGTCCAATCGCGATGAAACTTTTTCAAGAATTATTTTGGACCAGAAGAAGGCCAGTGGGCCAAAGAAGTAACCAGGAGGGAGCCCAGGCCGCCCACAACCCACCGGGCGCGCCCTGATGGGTTCTGGCCACCTCGGGAGTCCCCTCCACCGCCTATGGGCTCTATAAATACCAAAATATTCTAGAAACCCTAGAGGAGTCGACGAAAAATACATCCAGTCGCCGCAAGTTCCAGAACCGTGAGATCCAATCTAACACCATCACGGAGGGGTTCATCATCCTCATGGGTGTCTCTCCGATGATGCGTGAGTTGTCCACCATAGACCTACGGGTCCGTAGGCAGTAGCTAGATGGCTTTCTCTCTCTCTTTTGATTCTCAATACGATGGTCTCTTGGTGATCTATTTGATGTAATGACTTTTTGCAGTGTGTTTGTTGGGATCCGATGAATTTTGAGTTCATGATCAGTTTCTATCCATGAATATTATTTGAGTCTTCTTTGATCTCTTATGTGCATGATTACTTATAGCCTCGTATTTCTTCTTCGAATCTTTGGTTTAGTTAGGTCAACTAGATCAATTTTTCTTGCCATTGGAAGAGGTGCTTTGTGATGGGTTCGATCTTGCGGTGTCCTCTCCCAGTGACAGAAGGGGCAGCGAGGCACGCATGTATCGTTGCTATCAAGGATAACAAGATGGGGTCTATTCCTACATGAATAGATCTTGTCTACATCATGTCACCATTCTTATTGCATTACTCCGTTTTTCCATGAACTTAATACACTAGATGCATGCTGGATAGCGGTCGATGTGTGGAGTAATAGTAGTAGATGCAAAATCGTTTCGGTCTACTAATCTTGGACGTGATGCCTATATAATGATCATCGCCTTGGATATCGTCATGACTATTTGATTTTCTATCAGTTGCCCAACAGTAATTTGTTCACCCACCGTGTGCTATACTCATGAGAGAAGCCACTAGTGAATCCTACGGCCCCCGGGTCTACTTTTCCTATCTTATTGCTTTCCGATCTACGTTTTTTGCATTCTTTGTTTTCAGATCTACAAAACCAAAAACCCAAAAATATATTGTTGCATATTTGCTCTTTTTATTTGTGTTCTTGAGAGATCTATCTCTCCTATCTACCACTACCTTATCTATCTTATTACCGTAGAGAGATTGACAACCTCTCTTTCGCGTCGGGTTGCAAGTATTTGTTGTTTGTGTGCAGGTGCTGCTTATTGGGTGGTGGTGATCCTCCTACTGATTCGATAACCTTGGTTTCATAACTGAGGGAAATACTTACCGTCGCTGTGCTGCATCATCCCTTCCTCTTTGGGGAAATACCGACGCAGTCCAAGCCACGTCACATGTATCGTTGCTATTAAGGATAACAAGATGGGGTCTATTCCTACATGAATAGATCTTGTCTACATCATGTCATCTATCTTATTGCATTACTCCGTTTTTCCATGAACTTAATACACTAGATGCATGCTGGATAGCGGTCGATGTGTGGAGTAATAGAGGTAGATGCAGGCAGGAGTCGGTCTATCTATCTTGGACGTGATGCCTATATAATGAACATCGCCTTGGATATCGTCATGACTATTCGATTTTCTATCAATTGCCCAACAGTAATTTGTTCACCCACCATGCGCTATACTCATGATAGAAGCCACTAGTGAACCCTATGGCCCCCGGGTCTACTTTTCCTATCATATTGCTTTCCGATCTATGTTTTTTGCAATCTTTGTTTTTCAGATCTACAAAACCAAAAACCAAAAAACATATTGCTGCATATTTACTCTTTTTATTTGTGTTCTTGAGAGATCTATCTCTCCTATCTATCACTACCTAATCTATCTTATTACCATAGAGAGATTGACAACATCTCTTTCGCATCGGGTTGCAAGTATTTGTTGTTTGTGTGCAGGTGCTGCTTATTGGGTGGTGGTGATCCTCCTACTGGTTCGATAACCTTGGTTTCATAACTGAGGGAAATACTTACCGTCGCTGTGCTGCATCATCCCTTCCTCTTTGGGGAAATACCGACGCAGTCCAAGCCACGGCAATCCTGTTGTTCCCACTGCTTACATTGAGAAACCTCCTTTTCCTGTTAGAATTCGGGAACATGCTACAGTTACAACTGTGGTCAATAAAAGTCATGTTAGTACATCTACACCTTCTGAACAAATAAATGTTGAACCTAAAGTTGCTATGATTAAGGACCTCTTAGTTGATAATATTGATGGTCAGGTTATCTACCTCTGTGATGAAGCTGCTAGAATCGCAAAACCTGTTAGAAACGAGCGAGATGAGCTCGATAAGAATAAACCAGACGTAGGCATGCCAGTTGTCTCAATTAAAATTGGAGATCATTGTTATCATGGCTTGTGTGACTTAGGTGCCAGTGTCAATGCTATACCGTTCACCTTATATCAAGAAATTATGAATGACATAGCACCCGCTACTATTGAAGATATTGATGTTACTATTGAACTTGCAAACCGAGACACTATTTTGCCACTTGGGATTGTTAGAGATGTTGAGGTTTTATGTGGAAAGGTCAAGTAACCTAGTGATTTCTTAGTTCTTGGTTCAAAACAAGATAACTTTTGGCCCATTATATTCGGTAGGCCTTTCTTGAACACTATTAATGCTGAAATCAATTGTGCTACTTAAAAGGTTAAAATAAGATTTGGTGATGAGTCTCATGAATTTAATTTCTCCAAGTTTACTAATAAAATGCGTGCAAAGGAACTACCTAGTAAAGATGAAATGATTGGTCTTGCTTCTATTGTCGTACCTCCTACCGATCCTTTAGAACAATATCTGTTAGACCATGAGAATGATATGCAAATTAATGAAAGGAAGGAAATAGATAGGATTCTCCTCGAACAAACACCTATTCTCAAACACAACTTATGAGTTGATATTTTAGGGGATCCTCCTCCACCTAAAGGAGATCCCATGTTTGAATTAAAGACTTTACCTGATACTTTGAAATATGCTTATCTTGATGAAATGAAGATATATCCTGTTATTATCAGTGCTAACCTTTCAGAGCATGAAGAAAGAAGATTACTTAAAACTCTGAGGAAGCAGATGGCTGCTATTGGATATACTCTCGATGATCTAAAGGGCATAAGCCCCACTCTATGTCAGCACAAGATTAATATGGAACCAGATGCTAAACCCGTTGTTGATCATCAATGCCGCTTAAATCCTAAGATGAAGGAAGTGGTAAGAACTGAAACACTAAAGCTTCTGGAGGCAGGTATAATCTATCCTATTGCTGATAGTAGGTGGGTAAGTTCTATTCATTGTGTTCCTAAGAAAGGAGGTATTACTGTTGTCCCTAATGATAAGAATGAGCTTATTCCACAAAGAATTATAACTGGTTATAGGATGGTAATTGATTTTAGAAAATTAAATAAAGCTACTAAGAAAGATCATTACCCCTTGCCTTTTATTTATCAAATGTTAGAAAGATTATCCAAGCACACCCACTTTTGTTTTCTTGATGGATATTCTGGGTTTTCTCAAATACATGTGTCAACAGAAGATCAAGAGAAAACTACCTTTACATGTCCTTTTGGAACTTATGCTTATAGACGTATGCCTTTTGGTTTATGCAATGCACCTGCTACGTTTCAAAGATGTATGACTTCTATATTCTCTGACTTTTGTGAAAAGATTGTTGAGGTTTTTATGGATGATTTTTCCGTCTATGGGACTTCTTTTAATGACTGCTTGAGCACTCTTGATCGAGTTTTGCAGAGATATGAAGAAACTAGTCTTGTCTTGAATTGGGAGAAGTGCCACTTTATGGTTAATGAAGGCATGGTGCTTGGGCATAAAATTTCTGAATGAGGCATTGAGGTAGACAAGGCTAAAGTTGATGCGATAGAGAAAATGCCATGCCCGAGAGATATCAAAGGTATAAGAAGTTTCCTTGGTCATGGTGGTTTTTATAGGCGTTTCATTAAAGATTTCTCTAAGATTTCTAGGCCGTTAACTAATCTTCTTCAAAAAGATGTTCCTTTTGTTTTTGATGATGATTGTGTAGAAACTTTTGAAATACTTAAGAATGCTTTAATTTCTGCACCTATTGTTCAACCACCTGATTGGAACCTACCTTTGAAATTATGTGTGATGCTAGTGATTATGCTGTTGGCGTTGTTCTAGGGCAGAGAATAGACAAGAAGTTAAATGTTATCCATTATGCTAGTAAAACTCTAGATTGTGCTCAAAGGAATTATGCTACCACTGAAAAGGGATTTTTAGCAGTTGTTTTTGCTTATGATAAGTTTAGACCCTACATTGTCGATTCCAAAGTAACTATTCACAACGATCGTGCTGCTATTAAATACCTTATGGAAAAGAAAGATGCTAAACCTAGGCTTATTAGGTGGGTACTTTTACTTCAGGAGTTTGACTTGCATACCATTGATAGAAAAGGAGCTGAAAATCCCGTAGCAGATAACTTGTCTAGGATGGAAAATGTTCTTGATGACCCACTTCCTATCGATGATAGCTTTCCTGATGAACAACTTGCTGCTATAAATACTTCACGCAGTGCTCCTTGGTATGCTGATTATGCTAATTATATTGTTGCTAAATATATCCCACCTAGTTTCACATATCAACAAAAGACAAAATTCTTTTATGACCTACGACATTACTTTTGGGATGACCCACATCTTTACAAAGAGGGAGTAGACGGTATTATTAGACGATGTGTACCTGAGCATGAACAAGAACAGATTCTTCGGAAATTTCATTCCGAAGCTTATGGAGGACACCATGCCGGTGACCGAACTGCACACAAGGTATTACAATCTGGTGTTTATTGGCCTACTCTTTTCAAAGATGCTCGTAAGTATGTCCTTTCATGTAATGAATGTCAGAGAGTTGGCAACATCAGTAAGCGTCAGGAAATGCCTATGAATTATTCACTTGCTATTAAACCATTTGATGTCTGGGGCTTTGACTTTATAGGACCTTTTTCTTCCTCAAATGGGTATACTCATATTTTAGTTGATGTTGATTACGTTACTAAATGGGTAGAAGCTATTCCAACTAGTAGTGCTGATCATAACACCTCTATTAAAATGCTTAAAGATATTATTTTCCCAAGGTTTGGAGTTCCTAGATATTTAATGACTGATGGTGGTTCACATTTATTCATGGTGCTTTCCGTAAACTTCTAGCTAAATATGATGTTAAACATAGGATTGCATCACCTTATCATCCCCAGTCTAGTGGTCAAGTTGAACTAAGTAACCGAGAAATAAAATTAATATTGCAAAAGACTGTTAATAGATCTAGGAAGAATTGGTCTAAGAAACTAGATGATGCACTTTGGGCTTATAGAACTGCTTATAAGAATCCTATGGGTATGTCTCCGTACAAAATGGTCTATGGGGAAGCTTGTCATTTACCTCTTGAGTTAGAACACAAAGCTTATTGAGCAATTAAAGAACTTAACTATGATTTTAAACTTACCGGTGAGAATAGGTTATTTGACATTAGCTCACTTGATGAATGGAGAACACAAGCCTATGAAAATGCTAAGTTATTTAAAGAAAAGGTTAAAAGATGGCATGACAAAAGGATTCAAAAACGAGAATTCAATGTAGGAGACTTAGTGCTTTTATACAATTCTAGTTTCAGATTTTTTGCAGGAAAACTCCTCTCCAAATGGGAAGGCCCATACGTTATGACGAGATTTATCGCTCTGGTTCTATAAAAATCAACAACTTCGAAGGCAAGAACCCGAGAGTGGTGAATGGGCAAAGAATTAAGCATTATATTTCAAGTGCACCCATTAATGAAGAAACAAATGTCATCCAAGTCATCACACCGGAAGAACACATCAAGGAAGTCTTCCGGAGCACTCGAGAAACCTGAAAAAGGGGTAGATATGTGATACGGTAAGTAAACCGACTCCAAAATTTCCATAAAATAATTTCTGTTGTTTTTGGTATTTTAGAAAAAAAATAAAAAAATAAAACGGAGTCGGAAGGACCCACGAGGGAGCCACAAGCCAACAGGCCGCGCCCCCTGGGGGCGCGGCCAGATGGCTTGTGGGCCCCTCATGTGGCCTCCGGACTCCGATTTCTTCTGGAACACGTATTCTGACCTAGAAAAAATCATTATATATACTCCCGGATGTTTTGACCACTGCATCGCGAGATTTTCCTCTGTTCTTGTTTCGGGCTATTTTTCTGACATATCTAGATCGCTATGACTTCCCCTTCGCCAACCAAGGACAAGTTCTTCGAGAAGGTCATCAATCCCTACCTGCCGGAGGTGATGAAGCACCCTCAGGCTATTGAGATGCGTGAGGGGGTGCTCATCATCTGGGACGTTCAAGGCCCGAAGAAGGAGGGAAGCGAGAAGGCCAGGCATGCACAAGTGGAGCAGGAAATCTTCAAGTGTCAAGGGATGGTTGAACGTGGCTTGAGTGCTAATCACTCTATGATCACGGACTTCATCCGTGAAAACAAGATGGACACCAAAAGCGTGGGGAAGGCTCTCGCCAAGCTTCAAGATCGGATTGAATACCTCAAGCATCAACTCTATCAACTCCAACTCCAAAACTGTGAGTATGAATCCAGGTTTAAAAGGATGAGCCTAGCTGCTGATTTTAGGATCCCGGAGACCACAGTTTCTTTCCATGATGGGGAGCCTATGCCTTGGAAGATGGAAGATTTCCACACATCGCCACCATCACCGAATAACACTTGAGTACATGGGTATGGGCACAACCCCTAGCTTGTTCCAAGCTTGGGGGAGGTGTCCCTGTATCGTATCACCATCACTTTTTACCACCACTATCTATCATTAGTTCGATCTTTAGTTTTTAGTGATTTAGGGAGTTAAATTTTAGATTTGCTTTGTTTAGAGTTTTTGCTTTGAGTTCTACCTATCCTTGTAATCGAGTGTGAGAGTTATATAATGAAGTTAGTTGAGATCGTGTGTCCCTTCTTCACTTGCACCCATCATCTTAGCAAAAAAAAAGACTAGAAAAGAAAAAATCATATGTCTATCTCTTGAGAAGTAACGACTTCACATAGAAAAAGAGGTATAAGCAATAAGAAGTGTTGGAAACCAACAAACATAATGCTAGTAATTGATATGATATATGCAAAAGTGTGGTAGAGAAGAGGAGATTTACATATAAATATACTATCATGAACACCTTCTATGATTGTGAGCTTCCATCAAAATATTACATAATGATCAAGTGTTGAAGTGGGACATGGAAGACAACATAATGATCATGCTTGTTTACATTTGCATAGAAGTTATATGGTATTGAATCCTTTAACATGTGATGCTTGCTTAGGACCTTTTGCTAGCCCAAAGATTCACACTAAGTAGAGATACTACTTGTGCATCCATAACCATTAAACCCGGTTTCTTGCCATGAGAGTCCACCATACCTACCTATGGATTGAATAAGATCCTTCAAGTAATTTGTCATTGTTGCACAAGGCAATAAAAATTGCCTCTAATCATGTAAGATTTTTTATTGTAAGGGAAAGTAAGCTTTGTACGATCTTGTGATGGTGAAGTAATAAAAGCGACAGAATGCATAATAAAGTTCGCTATCACAAGGGGCAATATGAAGTGATGTTCCTTTATGTTAAGAGATTAAACATATCAAACAAATAAAAGCTCATGATAACCTCTGCTTCCCTCTGCGAAGGGCCTATCTTTTACATTCTTACAAGTTTTATTTTCATGCAGGAGTCAATAATATTTCCCTTGTTCTTATTCTTCAAACTATTTAGTGGCAAGCATTATATGTTGAGGAAAGATTCAAACAAATATATTCAGCTAAATGTAAATGATCATGTTCCATTATTGTTGACATTATCCTTGAAGTAAAAAGTTGGGTGGCAAGAACATTAAAGTCCCCATCTTCCTATGTGTCCCGCCGAGTCACTTGTTCCAAAAATATGCAATGTATGTTAGCAATAATAGAAGGTTACATGATAGTTGAATATGTGAACTTGCTAGAAATATAAGCTCTTATATAGACTCTTCTCTCGATTGCAAAAGCTATGATCATCTCAAGGACTAATTGTATTGCTTGTTGGTTCTCAATAAAGATTTTGCCCTACATTTCTTCAGTTGTGAATAGATTGTTACTTGTTCATGGGAGGTTATATGATTGAAAACTTGCTGCTATGATGATATTCATGATAGTCTCATGTCCGTATTCTGTTTTTATCGACACCTCTCTCTCAAATTATGTGGTCATTATTTTAGAGTTCGGCTTTCGCTTGAGGACAAGCGAGTTCTAAGCTTGGGGGAGTTGATACGTCCATTCTGCATCATGATTTCCTATTACTATCTACCTTATTTTTGTCCATTATTCCACATTATCATACAATTCTTATGTTTATTCTCTCTGAATATGCAAGGTACATCACAGGGAGGGAAATATCTGGAAACTGGAATTCTGGTCCGGAAAACCGAGAAAAAGGCAGAAAAATCACCAGTCTCAGAATGACCTGAAAATTTACGAAGAATATTTTTGGAATATTTAAGAATTTCTGGAGCAAAAATATACTGGAGAGGGGCTGCCAGGAGAAGCCAACAGACCGCCCCCCAGGGGGCGCGACCAAATGGCTTGTGGGCCCCCTGCTGGCTCTCCGATGCCCCTCTTCTCCTATATGGTGTGTTTTACCCTAGAAAACATCATAAGCAATCTTTCATGACGAAGCAGCGACGTCTCGAGGCGGAACCTGGGCAGAGGCCCTTTTGCACTCTGGCAGTCAGATTCTACCGGGGAAATCCCTCTCCGGGAGGGGGAGATCGAAGCCATCGTCATCACCAACGCTTCCTCCTTCGTGGGAGGACCAATCTTCATCAACCTCTTCACCAGCACCATCTCATCTCCAACCCTAGTTCATCTCTTGTATTCAATCTTTGTCCCAAAACCTCAGATTGGTACCTGTGGGTTACTAGTTGTGTTGATTACATCGGTAGTTGATGCTTGTTGGATTACTTGGTGAAAGAGATTATGTCCAGATCCTTAATTATCATTATTACTCCTCTGATCTTGAACATGTTGATGATGTGTGAGTAGTTACTATTGTTCCTGAGGACAAGGGAGAAGTCTTGTTATAAGTAATCTTGTGAAGTTTGTATCCGTTCGATATTTTGATGATATGTATGTTGTTACTTCTCTTAGTGGTGTCATGTGAACGTCGACTACATGACACTTCACCATGTTATGGGACTAAGGGAAGTCATTGTGGAGTAACAAGTAGATGATGGGTTGCGAGAGTGACAGAAGCTTAAACCCCAGTTTATGCGTTGCTTCATAAGGGGCTGATTTGGATCCACATGTTTCATGCTATGGTTAGATTTATCTTAATTCTTCTTTCGTAGTTGCGGATGCTTGCGAGAGGGGTTAATCATAAGTAGGTTATTATTTCAAGTAAGAACAACACCTTAGCACCGGTCCACCCACATATCAAATAATCAAAGTAGCGAACGTGAATCAACCCAACACGATGAACTTGACTAGACAGAAATTCCCATGTGTCCTCGGGAGCACTTCCTTAATATAAGAGTACTTTCAGGCCTGTCCTTTGCTACAAAAAGGACCGGGCTACCTTGCTGCACCATTGTTACTATTGCTACTTGTCACTTGTTAAGAATTATCTTGCTACAAATCTATCTACCACTGTTACTCACAGCACTTGCAGAGAATACCTTGCTGAAAACTGCTTATCATTTCCGTCTGCTCCTCGTTGGGTTCGACACTCTTACTTATCGTAAGGACTACGATTGATCCCCTATACTTGTGGGTCATCAGCACACTACAATAGTAGTAAAAAATGCCATTGAGAAAATCTTCTGGTATGTGTTAAGCACAAGTGCATGGAAATTATCTTTTGAGATCGAAGTTGTTCATCCTCGTTTTAAAGATGAAATTCTTGATTGGATGCATGGATTGGTGAATTCCATCAAATAAAATTGTAAATAATATCTTTCCGATAAAAAAGATACTAACGTGCAGGAACAAGAGTATGATGATGACTCTAGTTTAGAGGAACTTGACTTGCAATATTGTCACCCTCTGGTCTAGACGTCCAGTCTTAGCGATAGTGATAAACTAGAGGAGGATAATACTTTTGATTTACCTATGCTAACGTCCAACTATGCTTCTTTGGACAATATTCTTAAGGAGGGGAAACCACCAGGGAGTGTTGACCTACCCACTCTAAACGAAGAATTTTATGAAATGCTCCCCTAGAATGGTAGTCAAGGTAATATATTAAAGTTTCTACATAAACCTCTAACCGTCTCATTGCAGAAGTATAAGAAGACATGTCTACCTAGCTCGGTGCATTAGTTCCCACTTGAGAGAGAGAAAGAGAGAGAGAACCTCTTTGCTTACATGATGCCGATGCACCGTAAGTATGTACGACTCCGACTGCACTCTGCTGAGGTGCTCCAAACACCGGTCGGAGGCAGGTCTCACACTCGGGGTTGATATCCCTTGTGATCCGTGTGGATAACCAAAGGGAGCACCGAAGCCTAGCTACATGGCTATAAAGAAAGCGCTACTTGCAGAGGCAACCTAGAAGTAAATAGGTGTCTTTCTTAGATTTGTGTCTTTGAGCCTAGTTGCATTCATATTTGCGTTGGCACCTTTTTTTGGCATAGTTGCTATTAGAATTGGTCCTGGAATAATCTTATTCGATAAAAATTTAGCATATCAGTAGCTCAATATTTCGCTTGACACCTCCTCTTATTTTTATGCAAAAATGCTATGTGACTAACGTGAGGAGGAAGCACAAAAATATTCGCGAAGTTCTGCAGCTCCAAGGGAACAAGACGGTGTACTGTACGACCGGCCTGGTCGTATCCACGCTTGTATGAACTCATGACCATGAGCAACAAAGGACCAGAACGAAAGACGGCATACCATACCAGCGCTTGCGCTTGTACATGTGATCGTATGACTTGTTGGCCACGTAATAGCATCTCCAGAGCGCAAGACGGTGTTTCGTGTGAGAGCTCACACTCATACGCGTGATCGTACTCAAAGTCTACTCTGACTAACAAAACTCTAGAGAGTGCAACGGTGTTCCGTAGGAGTGCTCACGCTCGTATGAGAGGGTGACGCTGGGCACTGACTTTCAGAGCGAAAGATGGCATACATATTTTAGGGCATTTGTTGGACATGGATGTTTTTTTCGTGCCATACATTTTACTCCAAGTTGTTTTTGGTGCCCAAAAATAAGGCAACTAATGAAGATGCTCTAAGAGCATCTACAGCCGGACCCCCTATATGCTCCTCAAACGCCCGAAACGCCCTCCCGGTCACTGACCGGTCACAAAAATGAGACCCAACCGGACCCCTCATATCCGTCTCAAACGCCCGGACTGACTGGCACCCCTCATATACATCTCAAATATGGGGCCGATATGAGGGCTCACGGACGCGCCCGGACACGCCCGGTCAGTCCACCACCACTAGTAGAAAACAGGGTACTAGTCCCGGTTCCAGAGGGCCTTTAGTCCCGGTTCTGGAACCGAGACAAAACAAACGGAACTAATACCCAAAATCTTTAGTCCCGGTTTGCTTACGAACCGGGACCAAAGGGGCTCCACGTGGCCGCTGCGGGGCGCCTAGGCAGGAGGACCTTTAGTCCCGGTTGGTAACACCAACCGGGACCAAAAGGCAGCCACGCGTCAGCAGCTCGCAGTCGCTGGGGGTTTTGTTTTCTTTTTTGGAAGGGGGGGGGGGTTTAGGGGTTTTGGAGGGTTAATTTAGGGGTTTCATATTGTGTTAGCTAGCTAATAGAGAGAAGTGATCTCTCTTTCTCCGTGCTTGGTCGACGCTAGCTACTATACATATAGAGAGAACTCGACGCTAGCTAGTAAGCAAATGAAGGAAACCATTAATTACACAAGATCGTCATGAACATATATAGAGAGAAGTGACATCTCTTTCTCCGTACTTGGTCGAACAACAAGTTTTCGTATATCTACCCGACGCTACTACATATGTACAATATAATATCTCTTACAATCCATGACATCATCTACCTAAGACCATTGCAATTTCACATGGTATTCTCCGTGTTCAGGTATGACGTGGTCAAGAAAGAATCCCGCCAATTCCTCTTGAATTGCTTGTATGCGATCATGTGGTAGGAGTTCATCCCACATCTGCCAGATCTAATTTAAAGAAGGGGGTCAATACATATATATGAATGAAACTCAACACAATTGATGGTAATATATAAAATAAAATTGTGAATATTGTTTACGTACTTCAAATTGTTTCTCAGAGAAGCCCCGCTCAGAGGTCGAGTGGCGAATGAACTCGCATACGTAGTATCCACATAAATGATTCCTAGGTGCCTGGTACAAGCACTTTACGAGAATAGAGTTCAATCAAACTGATAAGCAAGCATGATAATGGTATTGATGAAACTAGAATCAATGAGACATGCGCGAAACTAGCTAGTACTACTTACTTTGGGGTGTGTAAATCGCAGCTCCTTCTTCAGACCCGGAACTATTGTGGTGAACTTTTTCCAAACCCTGCCCGGCAAAGAAAATGATTACTTGATATCAGGAAATGAACGAAAGTTGCCGATATGGTCCCGGTATTGATTGAACTTACTTCTGGAGCATTGCAGTCATGTCCGCATAATACTCGGGATCTTTACGTCTCGAGTCTAAGACAGTTACTAATGCCCCATAAAGCTTAATGGATAGCAGAATGAAGTGGAAGCTGTGCACGCATAACTCATCAATTACACTTAACCTCGAGTAAGCGAAACTGAATATGCACAAGATAGTAACACTCACTTGAAGTTGTAAGGAAAGGGTATTTCCCTTTTGTTTTGATGTCGAAGGAACGCTTCTAGCAAGTTGTCCTCGGTATCTTTGGCTCTTTTTTGTACCGACCATTCATTTACGGTATTTGGGCTAATGAACCCAATGTCATAGATTTGTCCTCTTTTGCATTCGACGATCTTCAATCTGCATAATATAGTGAGGATAATTATATATACATGCAATGAACGAGCTGAGCTAGAGACATAATTATAGAAGTAATACTTACAGACAGTAGCAAGTCATGAGTTGTTTGTCGAGGGCCTTTTGATTGTATAACTGAAATAACTTCACAAATTCAACAGGCATCAGGTCGACTCCAATGAAGTCCTCTTTTTTAATTCCGACAATCAAACTGTCGGTCCCAGACTTCCTGCAGGTTTCCATGTACCACTCATGCAATTTTTGCATCATCGTTGTTAGATGAGGATGATCAGGTTTGACGAGAGGCTTCCCGTGCTCGTATCTAAAGTCCTCTACTACTACTTCAGCCATTTCAAACTGTACATCATCGCCCACGTAATCACCAAGAGTGGTACCGGGCAGTAGCACCGGATGATTAGCGATATCGCTAGACACCTTGAGCGGGGGGCACGATTGCTTCTCCTGTTCGCCGACCTGGGGAATTGTTTTCCCACTTCTTCATTTTTTTCTCTTGCAGAACTGGAAGTACTTCCCGACCGCCACGCTTCATCATATGTCTTATGAATAATGTGGTCATAGTTGGATTGCGGCGGAGGCGGTGGTGGTCGCTTCAGGGCATCCAGAGTGCGCTTCCCTTTCACCGGATCTACCGTTTCCTTCGGAGGTGGTGGTTTTCGTGCAAAATGGGCCTTCACTTCAGCTTCACTGATTTCAGCGCTTTCCTTGTCAGTCCTCTCATATGGTAGCTTTGGAAGAGGCTTGAGGCTTGGACCAAATTTCTATTTCTTCCCGCCTATTGTACTGCTAGCCGCCGGAGCAGTGGCGTATCTCTTCCGCCGTTGCTGACGCGCCGGAGGAGGTGGAGTGCCCTGACGCGCCGGAGGAGGAGGAGGAGGAGGCGGAGTGCCCTGACGCGCCGGAGGAGGCGAAGGAGGAGGCGGAGTGCCCTGACACACCGGAGGAGGAGAAGGAGGAGGCGGAGTGCCCTCATGCGCCGGAGGAGGAGGAGGAGGCGGAGTGCCCTGACGCGCCGGAGGAGGCTGAGTCTGCTGAGGCGTCCAGTTTGGAAGCTTGATGTACTCCTTTATCCATAGACAAGTACTCCTCAAAGCATTTTCCAGAACAATAATATCCTCTTCACCTCTAGGGTTGTCAAGCTCCAGCCCCTCAAATCCATCCATTATTTTATCCACCGTCACAACAGCATAGCCATGTGGAATCGGACGGCAATGGAAAGTTCCCTCAGCTCGAGGAGGTACAACAGAACCGACCGTCGCCTTGAAGGTCAGGTTCTGGCATTTCGTCATTAGCTCGCAATGTTCAGCCTCCGTGATACTATCCACGGGGTAGCGAGGAGCCGTGAAATCAGGCTGAACGAGCTCCGTGGAAGCCACGCTGCTTCTCCGCTGAGATGGTGGGGTAGCTTATGGGGCAGCGTCGAAGGAAGGATCTTCGTGCCGCTCGGATGGTTGGCCGGTAGCTCGCTGGCTCTCAAGTTCCTCTAGTTTTGCTAATCTTGCACTGAGCTTCTGCATTTCGTTGCTTCCTGTTTCCTCTTTCTCTCTCGGCTTCTATAACCACCGCTGTCGGGAAACCCATTCACCCACGGAACGGAGCCTGATGTGCCTCGTGTTCGTCCAGGGTGTTCAGGATTCCCGAGGGCCTCTGTCAGCTCGTCCTTCTCTCTGTCGGGAATGAACGTCCCTTCCTGCGCTGCCTTGATTGCTGCCTGAAGCTTCCGGAATGGTATTGCAAGTTGCTCGTCCGTCCAAACACACTCCCCTGTTTCTGGGTCCAAAGTTCCCCCAACCCCGAAGAACCAAGTCCTTGAACGATCTGGCCAGTGCAATGTCGCTGGTTGGACATTCTTAGCAAGCAGGTCTTGCTCAGCTTTGTCCCATAACAGCCGGGCTTTGTAGTAGCCACCTGACCCCGTGTGATGGTGATACTTCTTCTTTGCAGCATTTTTCTTCTTTGCCAGTGACCTTTTCTTACCCTTCTCCGATTTCTTGTAGGCCACAAATTCGGGCCATTGATCTCTTATCTTCTCATATCGACCGATGAATTCCGGAGTCTCCTCTTTCTCGACAAACTTTGTGCTCAACTCTTTCTTCCAGTTCCTGAATAGTTCTGCCATCTTCTTAAGAGCAAAACGCCTTGACCTTTCGCTCTATAACTGGGTTATTCGGATCCTCCTCTCGCAGTAGGCTGAAATTTGTCATCAGCTCGGTCCAAAGATCATCTTTCAGTCTATCATGGACATAAGAAACTTCAGGGTCCTTATTATTCTTATTCCATTGCTGGGTGCTGATCGAGACATAGTCCCTAACAACAACTCCACACTGATGTACAAATGCGTCCTTGGTCCACTTGGGAGCAATCGGTTGGCCATCTTTCGCGACTTCTGTGATCGTGAACCTTTCATCCGGGCGCAGCCTTTTCTTCGGGCCTCGTCTCCTTACCTCGTCGTACTTTGCAACAGTTGAGGCTCCCTCCTCCGTTCGGTCACCAGAGCCGTGATCATGATCTCCTTCCTCCGCCATTCGGTCACCGGAGCCATCATGATCTCCTTCCTCCTCCATTGTTGGATCACCGGAGCGGTCATCCTCTCCTTCCTGACCATCGGTGTCGTTGAGATACGACAAGGGATCACCTCCGGCAAGGATTATATCCCCCAACAACTGTTCTTTTTCTAAGTCTCTATGATCCATAGTTTCTGCAAATATTACAACATGGCAATATACAAACATGAGATATGCAAATCAATACAAGGCAATGCAACAATACGATCATATAATATCACTAATACATCATCGAATAGTATCGCTAATACATCATCGAATATTATCACTAATACATCTCGAATATTATTATATAATATCACTAATACAGATCTAGTTGACATCTCGCGGCGCAGGCGGTGGACACCCAAAGAGAAGGAACTATGACAGGATCATAGCTCGGGTGAGATCCCTGAAGAACCTGCCAGGTATTGGAGAACCTGGCATCCAACGCAGCCATGTAGCGTCGGACGTGCTCGTTCTCCTCCCTGACACGGCGACGTACCACCTCCGCGGGGGCCGGCTCCCTCTGCACCAACAGTGGTCCACGCGACCGCCACCAAAGAACCTCCGGGTCGACGACGGGACCCTGATTCCTCACCAAGCTGGCCGCCTCGGAAGGCAGCACCTCCCAGTGCCAGCCCGGCGGAGCCCAGTCCCGGACATGGCGCCTCTCAAGCAGGTGGTTGCCACCGAGTCGACGATGAGGATGCTGGCCGGGCATCGTCGACTCAACAGCTACGCTATGCAACTAAACATTTAAACATCTAATTAAACATCATATTGCGTCATCGACGATCGTCGGGGACTCCTCGATATGGTCAGGGACTCTCCCTCACCGACGATCGTCGGGGGGTACTCTCCCTAACAGACGATCGTCAGGGGGTACTCTCCCTCACCGACGATCGTCGGGGACTCCTCGATATCGCGCCACCGACGACCGACGATAAAACAACTAAACATCTAAACAATAAAAACAACTAAAAACAACTAAACAATAAAAACAACTAAAACAACTAAATTAACTACCGTTTTTGTATATCCTAAAACAACTAAAACAACTAAAATTAACTAAATTAACTAAACAACTAAATTAACTAAATCAACTAAAATAATTATAAGGGAGATTGTCGGGCGCGGGCGGCGCTGTGGGGTCGCCGGAGACGCGCGCGGGGCCAGCGGTGGTGCTGCGGTGGGCGGAGGCGGGGTCGGTGGCGGTGCTGCGCGCGGTGGGCGGGGGCGAGTGGTGGAGGCGCGCGCGCGGGGCCGACGGCGACAGAGAGGAGAGGGAGCCTTATCGGCGAGGAGCGGCGAACGGCGACGGAGCGACGCAGGAGACCGGCGAGGAGCGGCGACGGCGTCGGGTCAGGGCGGCGACGGCAACGAGCGGCGACGGCAGTGTAGGGCAGGGGCGGCGGCAGCGCAGGGCAGGGGCGGCATCGAGGGCGTCGGGGCAGGGGCGGCGTCGAGGGCATCGGCGAGGGCGTCGACGGCGAGATGGAGCAGCCTGACGGCGTCGACGGGGCAGAGGGCGTCGACGGCGAGCTCGGGCAGCCTGGCGGCGTCGATGTGCTCGGCGTCGTCGGGGGCAACTGCAGATGAAATCTGAAAAATTCCTAAGTCCCTGCTTATATACCCAACCCTTTAGTCCCGGTTGGTGGCTCCAATCGGGACGAAAGGCCCCCTTTCGTCCCAGTTGGTGCCACCAACCGGGACAAAAGGTCAATTTCAGCAGCCCAAAGGGTGGGAAGCAGAGACCTTTGGTCCCGGTTGGTGGCACCAACCGGGACTAAAGGGTGGCATTGGTCCCGGTTGGTGGCTCGAGCCGGGACGAAAGGGTGGCATTGGTCCCGGTTGGTGGCTCGAGCCGGGACGAAAGGGTGGCATTGGTCCCGGTTCGAGCCACCAACCGGGACCAAAGGCATGTGCGTGGCACAGCCGCGGTGCGGTTGGATGTTTAGTCCCACCTCGCCAAGCGAAGGGCGCCCGGACCTGTTTATAAGCCCCGCCGCGGCTGCAACATTGAGCTCCTCTCTAAAGCAGGCATGTGGGCCTAACCGACCTCTTTCTGCTCTGTGGGGCCTACTGAAAATAGATGCGAATTTATAGAGAAAATTCAACCTAAATTCAAAGTGCTAGTTCTAGCACTTTGAATTTAGGTTGAATTTTCTCTAACTAGCACTTTGAAATTAGGTTGAATTTTCTCTATAAATTCGCATCTATTTTCACTTTTGCTATTTTTATGTTATTTTTTTGCATATTAAAATTTCTTAACAAAAAATACTTTATGAATATTCTTTTTGCTATTAAAGTTTTTAACAAAAATAACTTTGATAATTTTAGTTGCATAAATTTTATATAATATTAAGTTAAATAACTTTGATCGGACGAAAACACGTCTATTACAAAGGGATTTCAATTTTTTAAACATATTTTAACTCAAGACTTTTTTTGCATTCAATATGCACCATTCAAAACCACATCATCACTTTTCAACCCTTTTTTGACTTCATTTGCTATTTTTCATGCATTTCATGATTTATTTTGAGCTAAAATGACCCTGAATTGAAAAGCACTGCAAATGAACTCTGAAATGGTTGAAAGTTGGCATGGTATCATCATTTCACCCACATAGTATGTGCTAAAAAGTTGAGAGGGTTACGGGAAAAACTGGATGCACTTCGTGTACAAACTGGACAATCTCCTTCGAAGTATCAGGGTTTCGGACGAAAACTCGTCTATTACAAAGGGATTTCATATTTTAACTCAAGACTTTTTCTGCATTCAATATGCACCATTCAAAGCCGCATCATCACTTTTCAACCCTTTTCTGACTTCATTTGCTATTTTTCATGCATTTCATGATTTATTTTGAGCTAAAATGACCCTGAATTGAAAAGCACTGCAAATGAACTCTAAAATGGTTGAAATTTGGCATGGTATCATCATTTCACCCACATAGCATGTGCTAAAAAGTTGAGAGGGTTACGGCAAAAACTGGATGCACTTCGTTTACAAAATGAACAATCTCTTTCGAAGTATCAGGGTTTCAGACGAAAACTCGTCTATTACAAAAGGATTTCAATTCTTGACATGTAACTGCAGTGATATTCTAGATCAAAGCCATCATCAGAATAGTTGTGGAGAGAAAGTCTTCACTTTTTCTTCGCGTGTGTCCCTTGCTTATTGCGCCGTAACCATGGATAATCTTCATCGTTTAACCGGGTTCTTGGGTCAGCCTTCACTTTGAAGGGAGGAATTTCATGAAACTTTCCATAATCTTCAGACATGTCTGTCTTGCCCTCCACTCCCACGATGTCTCTTTTCCCTGAAAGAACTATGTGGCACTTTGTCTCATCGTATGATGTATTCGCTTCCTTATCTTTTCTTTTTCTCGGTTTGGTAGACATGTCCTTCACATAGAAAACCTACGCCACATCATTGGCTAGGACGAATGGTTCGTCTGTGTACCCAAGATTGTTGAGATCCACTGTTGTCATCCCGTACTGCGGGTCTACCTGTACCCCGCCTCCTGACAGATTGACCCATTTGCACCGAAACAAAGGGACCTTAAATTCATGTCCATAGTCAAGTTCCCATATCTCCTATATGTAACCATAATATGTGTCCTTTGCCCTATTGGTGATTGCTGCATCAAAGCGGACACCACTGTTTTGGTTGGTGCTTTTATTATCTTGGGCGATCGTGTAAAATGTATTCCCATTTATCTCGTACCCTTTGTAAGTCAATACAGTCGAAGATGGTCCCCTGGCTAACGAGTACAGCTCATCTGCAACAGTGGTGTTACCCATGAGATGTGTTTGCAACCAACTGCCGAAAGTCCTGATGTGTTCACATGTAATCCAGTCGTCACACTGCTCCGGGTGTTTGGAGCGCATAATATTCTTGTGTTCATTGACATACGGGGTCACCAAGGTAGAATTCTGTAGAACTGTGTAGTGTGCTTGAGACCAAGAATGCCCGACCCTACATATTATTGAATTCGCTCCTAGCATGCCTTTTCCAGTCAGTCTCCCCTCATACCGCGATTGAGGGAGACCAATCGGCTTAAGGTCAGGAATAAAGTCAACACAAAACCCAATGCTTTCCTCTGTTTGATGGCCCATGGAGATGCTTCCTTCTGGCCTAGCATGGTTACGAACATATTTCTTTAAGACTCCCATGAACCTCTCAAAGGGGAACATGTTGTGTAGAAATACAGGGCCCAGAATGCCAATCTCGTCGACTAGATGAACTAGGACGTGTGTCATGATATTGAAGAAGGATGGTGGGAACACCAGCTCGAAACTGACAAGACATTGCACCAAATCACTCTTTAACCTTGGTAGGATTTCTGGATCGATTACCTTCTGAGAGATTGCATTGAGGAATGCACATAGCTTCACAATGGCTAATCGAACGTTTTCCGGTAGAAGTCCCCTCAATGCAACCGGAAGCAGTTGCGTCATAATCACGTGGCAGTCATGAGACTTTAGGTTCTGGAACTTTTTCTCTGCCATATTTATTATTCCCTTTATATTCGACGAGAAGCCAGACGGGACCTTCATACTGAGCAGGCATTCAAAGAAGATTTCCTTCTCTTCTTTGGTAAGAGCGTAGCTGGCAGGACCTTCATACTGCTTTGGATGCATGCCGTCTTTTTCGTGCACACGTTGCTGGTCCTCCCGTGCCTCCGGTGTATCTTTTGTCTTCCCATACACTCCCAAGAAGCCTAGCAGGTTCACGCAAAGATTCTTCATCACGGGCATCACAGCGATTGCAGAGCGGACCTCTAGGTCTTTCCAATAGGGTAGGTCCCAAAATATAGATTTCTTCTTCCACATGGGTGCGCGTCCCTCAGCGTCATTCGGAACAGATAGTCCGCCAGGACCCTTTCCAAAGATTACATGTAAATCATTGACCATATCAAGTATGTGATCACCAGTACGGAGGGCGGGCTTCTTCCGGTGATCTGCCTCACCTTTGAAATGCTTTCCTTTCTTTCGACATTGATGGTTGGTCGGAAGAAATCGACGATGCCCCAGGTACACATTCTTCCTGCATTTGTCCAAATATATACTTTCGGTGTCATCTACACAGTGCGTGCATGCGTGGTATCCCTTGTTTGTCTGTCCTGAAAGGTTACTGAGAGCAGGCCAATCATTGATGGTTACAAACAGCAACGCTCGTAGGTCAAATTCCTCTTGTGCATGCTCATCCCACACACGTATCCAGTGTGGTACTGAGCTTTGTGTTGTCATCTTCGCAATTTGGGTACAACCCTTTTTTATGATCCTCTAACATGCGATCGAACTTCAACTTCTCCCTTTCACTTTGGCATTGTCTCTTTGCATCAACAATGACCCGGCGAAGATCATCATCAGGCACATCGTCTGGTTCCTCTTGATTTTCAGCTTCCCCCATTGCAGCATCACCGTATTCAGGGGGCGGATAGTTGTCATCATCCTCTTCTTCTTCGTTGTCTTCCATCATAACCCCTCTTTCTCCGTGCTTGGTCCAAACATTATAGTGTGGCATGAAACCCTTCTCAAGCAGGTGGACGTGAAGGGTTTTCGAGTTAGAATAATCCTTCGTATTCCCACAGATAGTACATGGACAATACATAAAACCATAAAACCATTCCGCTTGTTTGCCTCAGCCACTTCGAGAAAATTATGCAGGCCCTTAATGTACTCAGAGGTGCGTCGGTCACCGTACATCCATTGCCGGTTCGTCTGCGTGCATTATATAATTAAGTGTATCAAAAACCATTACAGAACATCATGAATAGAGAAGTGACCAAATTAATAGAAGTTCATCATCACATTAAAACCAAAGTACAGTAGTGACCAAAATAAATACATAAAGTTCATACATAGTTCTCATTGAACAACATATAGCTCTCTAGAGCATCTAATTAAAACATACATTGAAACTATGTAAAACATTTAAATGCAACAACAAATGCGATCATAACCGCAACTAAGGTACCAATTGATCCAACGGCATAATGATACCAAGCCTCAGTATGAATGGCATATTTTCTAATCTTTCTAATCTTCAAGCGCATTGCATCCATCTTGCTCTTGTGATCTTCGACGAAATCGGCAACATGCAACTCCAATTCCATCTTCTTCTCCTCAATTCTTTTCAATTTTTTCTTCAAGTAATTGTTTTCTTTTTCAACTAAATTTAACCTCTCGACAAGAGGGTCGGTTCGAATTTCCGGTTCACATACCTCCTAGATAAAAACATCTATGTCACGTTGGTCGGCATAATTGTCATAAACACTAAATGAAACAAATAGTTATAAAAGATAATATACCATATCCGAATCATAGACAGGACGAGGGCCGACGGGGGCGGACACCAAAACCATGGCACTATATAATAACAAACAATAATAAAAGTAAGAAAATTGTACAAGTATCTATCTAAATCATACAAGTAAGAATTTTTTTTCTTTTAGAAAGAAGATAAGAACAAGAGGCTCACCACGGTGGTGCCGGCGACGAGATCGGCACGGGCGATCGACGGCGGTGAGGACGGGGACGGGACAGGATGGACCGCCAAACCTAGACAAATCTTGAGGAAAATGGAGCTTGTAGGTCGAGCTTGGAGAGGAGAAAGCTTAAGTGTGGCTCGGGCATTTCATCGAACACCTCATGTGCATAGGAGGTGAGAGCTAGAGCAACACACACCTGCACACGCCGTCCGGCCAAAAAACAGAGTGAGCGGGCAAGGGCGAGGGTATATATAGGCTTATCTTTAGTCCCGGTTGGTGGCTAGAACCGGGACAGAAGACCGACCTTTGGTCCCGGTTCCAACCACCAACCGGGACTAAAGGTGCTGGGCCAGGAGCGAGGCCCATTGGTCCCGGTTCGTTTCTGGAACCGGGACCAAAAGTGTCAGACGAACCGGGACCAATGACCCCCAAGGCCCGGCCGGCGCCCTGGCCTCACGAACCGGGACTGGTGCATCCTTTGGTCCCGGTTCGTAAGTGAACCGGGATTAATGCCCTTATCCTGGCCTCAACCAAAGCCCTGTTTTCTACTAGTGCATGTAGGACGCGACCCCACTCCAGACCACCTTTTCTCTTTTCTTATTCATTATTTTCTTTCTCTCTCTTCTTCTCCACCAATCACGTGCAAGTGACGGGACATATGAGAAGAAAAATGAAAAGTGTGGCTGCGCGGACCAAATTATAGGGGCTCAAAACGGACACGCCCGGTCACTGACCGGGCGCGTCCGCGGGCGTTTAAGGTGTCAGATTTACTAGGTCTGGCTGTAGATTGTCTAAGCAGCCATTTTTGTTCTTGAACCTAGCTAACGAGAGAGAGAGAACATAACCGTACTCTTGCCACGCAAACCGTTCGCCGGCTACCACTTTTTCTTTTTTGAAAAGGGTACCACTTTGACTACTGGTGGTTTGTGACTTCGTTTCTCTTGAAGAGAAAAATATATATAGCTCACACCTTTTCTTGGAGAAGATGCACATCTGAATTCAGTTATCCGTCCACCCGCAAAAAAAAAAAAAAAATCAGTTATCCGTCAGCCAGTAGGAAAGAAAGCGATGGAAACTTTTTGTGAAGTCGTCAGCCAAAAGAGACGTATGGCGATCTTTATACTACTCCTAGGTATACGTAGCTTCCACAATTTAGTTTAAGATAAGAAGAAAGATCATTATATATCTCCCACCATCATCTTTGGATTCTGAGTAGTAGTACGTTTACCAGCTGGACCGACAGGAAAGGCCTGATCTTGGGTTAACTCTCCAGCCACCAAAACCACGGCTGCAGATGGAATTGGTGCATGGTTTAGCACTCCGTCGCCGTTGGGCCATTCACCAAACTTTGTATACTCAAAACTTTTTCTTGGAGAAGAGGCTCAGATCAAACCGGCTGGCCGGCCGGCCAGCTAGCCACCAAGTACGAATCAAAGATGGCTGACGAGGGAGAGACAGTTGTGTTCACAGGTCAACACATAAAAAGGGCATGCATGTATTGTCTGTTGGTGGATCTGTTCCAAATCGCCTTGCTTGCTCGCCGTACAAGTTATTCCCACTGGTGTTAAAAAACGTCCTATATTATGGGACGGAGGAAGTACATCATCGATCGGTGAAGTTCGTTACGTCAGATATATTTGCAAGGCATAAAGCGTACCCTTTTTTGGGAGCGGAAGAGACCTTCAAAGAAATGAACCGATGTGGAAATTTACCAGAAGGTGTATCTTTTTCTCCCTTTCTCTTTTTCAAGAAGATGTATGCTGGGTCCAAAAAGGGCGATGAAAGAAATGAATTAGATAGGGGGGAAAGGAAGTTCTAAAAATGATGAGTCCACAATTTTGCATTGGCGTGGTACTTTTGTATATGGAGAACCAAGGGTTGAAAACAGGCGCATCATTCGGTTGGCCGCACGATTGCTTCGTGGTTCACAAACTGTTTTATGCGATTAGTCCTTAATTTTTGTAAATGGGTCCATGCATGACAACTTTTCGCAGCTTCACCTATCCCACCTCTCATGTTTATTCTTTTGACTTCCAAATTTGAATTTAATATATCTTTTGAACTGAAAGTCCAATTTATGTTTCGCTTGCATATTCGTAGTGATGGATCCATGAGATGCTCGGCTCGTTAAGCTCGCTAAGCTTAACGAACAGAAAACTCTACTCGGCTCTGTTCGTTTGAAGCTCATTAAGCTCGTGAGCACTTGCGAGCGCTCATTAACAGACTGCGATGCCGATGTGTTATGGTCTACGAGATGAGAATGTATGTGTGGTTTTCATGAAGAAACATGATGATGACAAGAGAAGGTGCGCTAGTTTTGATGGCACCTATGGGCTAGGTCGGTTCAGTTGGTTTGAATAGATGGGCCGAGGTGCTAAAAAATATGTTGTCACGTACTAAAAAATATGTTGTCGCGTAGGATAAAAATACAACTTGTGATGTACTTCCTCCGTTCCTAAATATAAGTCTTTTTAGATGTTTCAATATGGACTACATACAGAGTAAAATGAGTGAATCTACACCCTAAAATATGTCTATATACATCCGTACGTAGTTCGCAGTGGAATCTCTAGAAAGACTTATAGTTAGGAACGGAGGTAGTACTAACGAGTTTAACAAGCTACTCGTGAAACTTGTTAGCTCGTTCATTAAGTTTTGTTAAGCTTAACGAGCTAAAATTATTTATTGGCTCTGTGCATTAAGAACCAAGCTACAACCTTAACGAGCTGAGCTGTTGAGCGCTCATTAGCTCAAGAGATACAAGCTTTTGGTCCAGCCCTACATATTCGTGTTCCTTGCGACGAGGAATTTCTAACAAAACTGCTCTTGAATACTTTTTGGCAACTTTTGAATTTTTGCTAAGTTTAAAATATTAATACTTTACATTCGTAATATTATGTTCTACCAAATTTTTTACCAAGATTCATTTGTTTTTAGGGTTTAGGGTTTATGTTTTACTATTTGAAACATGTTAAATTTATCCTTATTGTGCATCATAATAAAGCAGCATGTTTAATTGATGTTAATTTGAAAATAAGGATAATTAAACCCTTGATTTATTCCAAAGAGCATAAAACTAACTAAAAGTGCAATTTAATTAAAAGGATAGATCTTTAACCTATTTAACTTGAGGGATTTCACATGGTGACTTCTCTAGAAAACTTGCACAAAGACTTCCAATATTATTAGGACTCTACAAAATGATGTTTTCTTTAAATACTTACTTTTTTCAAATAATATGAGTGTATATTTCCACATGAATATATTTTAAATACACGATGGACATTTGACAATAGAATTTTTAACAAACACGTGGTGAACTTTTATAAAAGACACAATGAACATTTGTCAAATACGCAATGATAAATGTATTTTTTATCAAATTATTTTTATCTACAAATCATGCTTTACTAAATATCTATTTTTTAAACATATGAATATATTTCTAGTGTGTGGCAACATATCGGGTGAAAACACGTGTTCAGTGAAAATCTGGAAACTTTCCTGGTGAAAACACGTGCACAGCAGCCTTTTTTGCATCAGCTGCATGCGGATGCACGTATGTAAAATTGCAATTGTGCTAGCAACTTTGATTATGCCATCGGTCTAATTACAGGTTCAAGAAAAACGCATATACTTCACATGTTTTTCTTGATAATCTTTTTTTTTTTCGAAACGGAGGCAAAAGAATTGCCTCATCGATTAATTAAGAAGAAGAGAATTTTTTCCTGGTTTTTCTTGATAATCTTAGAAGCAAGCATTTCAGTCATATTGTTCTTGCCGGTGGGTTTTCCTTTCCTGGTTTCTGGTTTTATTCATGTCTTGCTTCCCATTGATTTAAGTATACATGCGGAAGTACAACGAAAGAAAATATCTGTTGATCTCAGGAGGATTGGTTAAATAAAACCTGAATACATTGGTTGTTAGAGGTGATGAAGTCGACGACACGAAAAATGTAAGCAAGCATGGATGCCCTTCTTTGTGACTAGATACAGCAAATGGTGACAAAGTAACAAAGGTTTGAGTCTCAAAGCAATTCGGCTTTTTCGCCCCGCTCCTTCCTATGACTTCTCAGATCATTGTCTCGTAAATGACTAGGGAAAATGCTGTAAAGAACATCCATCTCCATTATTTGAAGGCATAGAGGCATTAGATTTAGACATTGCAGTGGTAGAATAGATTAAAGCCCCAGGTGAAGTCATGAACTTCCTTGTTTGTTCTTTCTATATGGTCGATGTCTGCTTAATTTGTGCTATTCTCGTTGTGCAGATAAAAGGATAAAATTGCATTGCTACTACTTGTTGAACCATCATGGTGTATTGTGGACTGAAAAAAATCTCTAGCTGCTCACCCTACTATGCTTGTGTGAATGCCTTTTTTATTTATTAATATCACGTTCATCTCCCTTTTTAAAAAAAGGCCCACACATGGCTGTACAGGTGGCGCACCAGTACTCATCTTAAAACAACACTGGCTACGGTTCAAGTCATTGGCCTCCATGGCCATGTACAGAATTCGAAGAATGAAGAAAAAAAGGAGCAGCAGAACATGTACATGCGGAAATCATGTGGTATCCTGGGCGCCGCCCAGCGAGTCCCTTCCAATAGGAACCCATGGGAGCTGATCAAACTGGTCGGTGCCTTGCGCAAACATGTAGAGGGAGAAGATGCATAGAGCTGGTAAAGACAACACATGGAAATGCAGAAGGTGTTACGCCAGCAGATCTGAAGCATACACAAGTAATATCATGCAGAAGCAGTGTGGTCGAATTACCAGCATAAGCAACAGCAGCGCCTGAGACGACCCTTCCCAAAGCGGCTAGGAAATACAGAGTAAAAACCACCTGCGATGCAAGGATGCAGATCTTACCGTAAGCTAAACAACATGTATGAAAGCCCTATAGCACATAGCTGATGGGTCAAAACTCAAGCATCAGAAGCTGCATTAGAATGAGAAGAGAAATTTGATCTCTTTTCTCCGTGACCTTTGTATCGCAAGAACACATTTGGAAACTTGCAAAACTGTAATTTTCACAGAGAATCTCGACAAGGTATTAATAAGCAAGAGCTGTTAACATAAAAAAGTGACCGTAGATGATTATTTCTCTGCCTCAATAGTTCCTCCAGAGATAACATATGAAGTCGAGTTCTGAGAATACCTTGAACAAGAGTTTCTTGTCATGTCCAGTTGCAGCCACCCTCAATACAGACTCCGCAGCTCCAATTGTGTTAGCCAAGGACGCAACTATACTATTTGCCATCTCTTGAGAAATCTGCCACTCAAGAGGATCCACAGGCACCCTACATGAAGAACCATTTGCAGCAAAATGAGTTACTTTGAACCAACTGGGATAACAATAACGATATGCACATCAGCAGTCATCACTAACTGAAGAATATGATTGCCATCATCCGTGACATATCCGTTATAACAAAAACAGATAATGAAGATGTACAAGAAAAGAACAAAGCAGAAACATGATCTTTACCATCCAAAAGAAACATGTATTTTCCCCTAATAAAACCATTTCCTTCTGTATTGTTAGTGTGAACAAATTGCCAACTACAACAGTGCATACAATTCCTTAGTTAAGAAGCCATTAGTGAATAAAAAAAAGGTAGGACTTCCAGAAAAATGCATAATTAACCCAATTTGCTACAAGAAGCATCGGAAATGTGGACAAGCTTACTGAATAGGTACTATTGTTGCTTGGACCATGCAGACTAGTATCTATCAAAGTGAAGTAGTATGAAATTAGTCCTTCCAGGGAGGAGCACCTTCAGACATTTCAGGGCACACTCGCTAAATCTCCAGCTGCCAGCTTCTCCAACTCTGGGTCCGGAGCTGGGCCGAACCGCCTAAGTCCTGGTGTTGATAATGAGAAGCTGGCGATCGTTTTAGTGCAAAATTTGAGGAGTTGGGGAAGATGAGAAAACCGAACTCCTCCGAAACAGCGAAGCAAGAGTTGGCAGAAATTACAGCGCCATGCCACCGGCAAGTGAAAACTCGTACCGATTCTCTCCACCCCACGCCCCTTTCTCTCCCGGTCAGGTAAAAAAAGATTCTCAGCCATCCCCTCTTCTCCTCCCCCCTCCCCCACTCCACGATTCCCAGCCACAACGAGCCCTTGCTTGAGCTCCACCACCCTGCCGTCCTTGCACGGTCACGTCAGCCCGCTTGCTTTTTTCCATGCCCCAGCTCGCCTTTGTCCTCGCCACCGCTCGCCCTCGATCTACCCGGCGCGGCCCAGCCTGCTCCTCCCGCACGTGCGGGTTACGGGCACGACATGCTCCACGTGCACGGGCGGCGTCAAGGCCGATCTCTCCACCCGTGCGTCACTGGATCCATTGGAGGTGAGCTCCTCCAGCCGATTCTACACTGCACACGCTGTCCAACCTCATCGTCCTCTCTCTGCTCCGTCGTTGTCTACATGATAGCTGGGATCAGCCGCCCGTTTCCTTGATTGTTGGGCTGAAAGCACAGGTTGATATCCTTCTGAGCCGGGCCACATCCAAGGCAAATGGGTTGCCAACCCAGGCCAGTGCTAATGATGGAGAAGCTGTGCTTGCGAATGTGTCCTCAACTCTGGTTTTTGGACGGGAAGCTGGGCTGGAGAGTTGGGCAGAAGAGTTGAGGAGTTGGAGGGCTACCGAACACACCCTTAAGCTGCATTGGTTTGACATGATGATATAAATGGTTTGATAGGACAGTTTTATTTTCACAAATTATAATATCAGGAAACAGAATCCCATGAAGCAGGGACAGATCATAGGCACATTCTTCTTACTGCCCCTTGGATAATTGCCAAAAGCATAGGTTGAAGGGTCTATGCATGTTTCTACCATTTGGAAAATTTGGACAACTTGGTATTCCATTCCATAAGTCAAAAGAGAATTTAGCATTCTATTCAATAAGTAATAGTTCACCAAAGCAATTTACCTACAGACAAGTAGAAGTGGTGATACAAGTGTTAGGAAATATGCAACTTGTATTTCTAGGGGGGCAAAGGCCAATATATATACAATGTACATGTGGTAAATATGCAGGAAACCCCTTATACAACAGGGAAAATGTACAGGCTATACATGTAAACATAATGGAGCAGACACCCCGTCCCCCCCAAAAAAACTTAGGGTGGATCGACAACATTGAGCTTGGAGAGATAAAATCCATGTTGCACTCTAGTCTGGGCCTTCGTAAAGAAATCTACCAACTGTAGTTACCTACACGTATCCGCAAGAGGAGGCCATCCCCATCCCCTCGGAAGGGCACATACTGAAGAGCAATAACCTAAACACCATATGTCCTTTATGAGCATCTATATTCTTTACTGTTTGTACACACATTTTATTGTCATATTGAAACTAGCAGAATACCAAGCTAAAGGAGAGCAAATTGACATTCAAAATGAGAGACAAAAGAACAAGGACAGCGGAGAAGTTACTTATTGACATTCTATACTAAATTAATGATTCTTCTTGGCAAATAGATACCAGTCACAAGTCTGGATATCTTACCTACATTGAGAAGGAAATGGCTAAAGTACTACCACACGCTGATCTTAAAGCAGATCCGCATATCAAGTCTATAGTTAAGATTATGAAGAAGCAACTTTCATATGTTCTAGAAATTATGCAAAATGGTACTGAGTTTGGATGCGATAACGAGAGGAAGATGGTAACTGGAGATAGAGAGATGTATATGGGCTGGCAAAGGTAAAATATCTCCATTCAATATCTAAAGCAAGCTGCTCTGTTTCATGTTTTTTCATTACAATATAGTTTCTAATAGAAATTTATACTCTGTTTCATGTTTTTTCATAGTCCCATGAGGGAGCAGGTCCTCTGTACATGAAGCCTATGGTTAATTTTGACAAGCCACGTGAGGTCTATGCTAGTGATTTGGCTAAAGGAGGGAGTGCTAAAAGTCCTGGAGTAGAAGAAATTGTAGAAGGTGGATCAACGGTAGATGCAGAACCTACTAGCCAACCAGCCAAACACATGAGCACACAAACCCATCCGGTGGTTCTAGGCCTTGTCGTAAGAGAACATACCCTAACGATGATGCACCTGAGTCGGGCCTTATAAGCATGTCCAATACAATTGCGAAGTTCTTGGAAGCGGAGCAGGAGAATGCAAAACCATTAATGGTTTACAGAGGGTACTTATGCATGGAGCTGAAGTTCATGAGCAAACATCAGCCAATAGAACCAAATTACTTGATATCCTCCAAAATCTTAAAGATCTGAGTACTGAAGAAGTTGTTATTGGTGTTCGTGTTACTGGGGGTGATGCTGGAAAGACAGAACTTTTCCTCAAACTGCCTGATGATTACAAAGTGGTGTTTATTCGCCAGGAGCTCGAGGCGGCCAGCAAAATAAGTGTCTGTCCAGATTTAGAAGTCTACACTCGAGTGTTTGATTTTTTCAGTCCAGGACAAGATAATACAGCTGATTCAGTCTGTATAGCTAATCAAAGCGTATCATGAACAACTCCAATTCCCTGTCAAATCCCCACCAACCAAAGAAAGGAAACTAATTCCCTGTCAAATTCCCACCCCAAACCAAAGGTGGGATTGGGACTAATAAACCACTTCCCAAGTCTAATCCCTCGACCAACTCCCTCTCGTAATTCTCATTCCCTTTTCCCCTTAAACTACCAAAGGCGCAGTAGAAAAAGAAAAAAAGAGGCGGAGCTGAGGCACGGAAGAGACGAGCCGTGGGAGGAGAGAGGGAGGCACTCACGAGATGTGTAGGTGGCGGAAGAGGAGGCCGAGGATGGAAAGGGAGCAGAGGAGGACGAGGAGCACGTCGGCGGCGAGGGACACCGCGCTCGCCCGCCGCACCGCGCAGTGGTAGTAGACCAGCCCCCCGCAGACCGCGCCCACGGCCCAGCGCCCGGATCCTCCCGCCCCCATCGCCGACGAAGCTGCCCCCGCAGCCGGCTGTGGTGGTGACGTCCGTCTGTCGCTCTCTCTTTCTCTCTCTCTCTCTCTCTCTCTCTCTCTATCACACGCACAGGACAAGTATCTTGGACTTGGTCGTCATGGGCCGTGGGCTTAATTCGGATGGAGGCCATAAGCTGGGAGGTTTTCTGTTCGGCGGGCGCATGGGCGGCAGATCCTATTAGGCTTCACGCTGCACAGTTTGAACCGGCCCAGCTAGCCGTTTCCGGTTTTCCAAATCGAATTTTCCGTATATGAACATTTCGTCGAGAGGTTTTTAGCGGAGCTGGAAATCGTGCGGGAGATCAAGCCAAGGGGCAACACAGTAGCTGCAGAAAATAGCAACGTGGGAGCTAATCCTAGACCCAAGGCGCCACCAGCAGGTTTCGTTAAGATCCACGTCGATGCTGGAGTGGCGGGGCATAAAAGGGGAGGTTCGGCGGTGGCTATATGTCGAGATGCAAGTGGAAAGTATTTGGGCAGCTTATCCTTAGTTATTGCGGGAGGCCATGGTGTAGCAACACGGGAAGCAATCGCTTGTCGGGAGGCGTTATCGTTGGCGGAAGATCTGGTTATCCGTGACTTCATCATAGCTTCAGACTCAAGGCAGGTGATTAACGACATCAATAACAATAACCGGGGGAAGTATTGTTCGATCAATAACGAGATTATTAACCAGCGAGTTGTTGGCTTCAATTGTAAATTTACTTTCGAAGGTTGATCTGTGAACGGCGATGCTCATAGCATAGCTAAATTTTCGCTTCCATTACATCAGGGGCGCCATCTTTGGCTTGTTCAACCCCATTTAAATTGTATCCCACAGATTGTTGCTTATGATCAATAAGGCAGTTTTACCCCTAAAAGAAGTGAACATTTTGAAAATACATAAGTACCCTTTTTGCTAACTTAGTTTTTTATGTCTACTTTTTCCGTATACATTTTTACATTTTTCGTATACACCAGGAATATATTTTACATACAAGTTTAACATTTTACAAAAACGTGATCAACATTTTGACAACTTATAATTTTTGAAATCTACCTTGTCTGTACACACTGAACATTCTTCTTATACACCAGGAATATTTTCTATATGCCTGTTTAAATTTTTGCAAAACATACAAATTTATTAAAGAAAAAAAGGAGCAATCGAAGAATTAGAGAAAGATCCACAAAAGGAAATTAACTCTGTAAACCAGAGATTTAATATTTCTATCGAAAAAGTTAAAGAACCTTATAGACAGCCTAACATTCTTGCAGAATATATAGAAAAAAGAAAAAAAATGCATGCTATCCTCCACGGCCTAGTCCCTATTTTATAGGCAGATGAGTTATTATGTCCATGCTACCGCCACAATTGGTTTTCCTAGAAATCTTCTTGAAACAAGCTTTGCTAAAACCGATCGCTATGCGTATCCAAACAAGCTGATACGCCAAAGCACAGTCCATGGTTTCACGCCGGTCGAGGCCTGTCCTAAGAAACGCAACTAGTCAAAAGGCCTGGGCCTCGAGCATGGCGAGCATTTTGTTCCCATCCTCGCGCGATCTTCGCTCCAGGCGTAGGGACCAGCGACACCACGTTCGGGACGACGGATCCGAGAGATCACCGGCATCGCCGGGATCGGCCTCGGAACTGGGCGATTGGCGCCGGTGGAGCCTCGTATTCCGGGGGGAAATGACAGGCGTCTTCGATCGGGCAACGCCATCGTTCGGACGGAGACGACAGCCGTCATTCGGGGCGGGCTCTGGTAGAACTGGAGTATGGTTATCTAACCGAGTTGCAATCGAAATTAATCTAGGAGAAGAGGTTTGCTCGGGGAAGAACGGCCGGACCATTGGTGGAGCCTTTTGCAAGTGGTACCATGTTGCTCGTAGATCCATAGTACAATCAGAAACTATGTCTTTCCCAACTTTTATACTCACTCAATACATATCAGAGAATCTACAGGAACTTACAAATCCGGTCCCTCAAACGCCCGCGGACGCGTCCGTGGACACTGACCGGTCACGCATCAAATTATGGATTCTACATCCAATACCTTAAATTAAAAACCCCAAATCCATATTATTACATGCAACGTAAACCTAATACTAAGCGGAGGTCGTCCGGCTCCGTCGTGTCCATGTCCGGCGGCTGGCTGCGTCCCTCGTAGCGTCGGCCCGGTTGCCGGCGAGGTAGAGTAGGACATGGGACACTAGCTGGCTCACGGGATTCGATCTCTCGCCGTCTCTCATGCCCTACTCTTACTCATTGGAGCCCGTAACCCGGATGGTGCCGGTGGACGTGAGGTCGATGACGGATCTTTCCTGGGAGGAGCCGACGACCACCACAACGCGGTTGCGGCGCCCGCACTAGTGCACCCTACGGGGCGTCGGAGAGTGTGACTCCGCCTCTCCAACGTCCACCGTCGCGAGGGCCTCCGCCGCCTCCCGCGCCCGCTGCCTCGTCCGGCAGGCACGTCGTGCCATGATATCGTTCGAGGACGGCCATGCTTCGTGCTCGGCGCGCCAACGGAGGGGTTGCACTTCCGCCACGGCATTCGGACGCCAGACGGACCGCACGGCCTCTGGTGAGGCAGCGATGCTAGATCCAAGCACCGGCTGTGCCGACGCAATGGATTCCCGAGTTGCAAGTCCGAGCGCTGCCGTCGGACGGCCGCCTCCCGGGAGTGGCGGGGCGCAAGCCGGACGGCCATCTCCCTCTCGGGGCCGCGTGGGATGAGCTCGTGATCGATGGACCTAGAGGTGAAGGACTCGGATCCGCTGCCCGCCATGACGGAGAAGGCCGGGTGGCGGATGGGAGTGGGGAGGAGTGGAGTGAAGTGGCTAGGGTTTGGTCCGGAGAGTGGATGAGGACGAATATATGTGGGGTTGATGCGGGCCAGCGCGGGCCAGACTGGTGTGTCTGGGCTCCCCATATCCGCCTCAAATTTGGGATGGATATGGGGGTGCCAGTCAGTCCGGGCGTTTGAGGCTGGTTTGAGAGGCCCGTCTGGATCGCATTCGTCAGTGACCGGACGACCTGCCCGAGCATTTGAGACGGGTTTGAGGGTCCGGTTATAGATGCTCTTACTACCTTTGATTCAAAATAAATGTCGCGGTTTTAAGGTAGTTCAGTCGTTCAAAACTATGGACCGGAGTGAGTAATTATTAAGTTGTGCTATGCTTTATTCGCCAAAAAAGAAGTTGTGCTAAGCTTGACAAGGCAATTGGAGTAATCCCAGGGATATACTATTATAGAGATATAGCACGGGTTTACCACTACACGTGCAAAATCGCAATGGAAAACGTTTCGATTCAGCCGGCTGATAAGTCGTTCCCGTAAGTCGCCTCCTACGTCGTCCGATCTCTTGATCGTGCGGTGCCGACACACCTCGCTTTGTGCAAGTTCCGCCACACACGCAACCTTATCTGCTCCAGCCGTCGTCTTCCTCCCGACGTCTTCCTTTTTCTCAAATGGATTTCTTCCTCGGCTACTCCCGTCCGTCTATGCCGCTCCAAGCTGCTGCCTCACCGATGCTGCAAGGCAGGTGCCGCTGTTGAGTAGCATCACCATGGAACAAGCACTAGGATGCTACACTCCTTTCTCTCATTCACTCCTCCGGCAGCTCAGCCCCTACTCCTTCGGCGAAGCAGGCGCTGCCGTTGCATCCTCGCCATGGCCGCAGCCGCTGTTTTTGCATCCTCGCCATGGCCGCAGCCGCTGCTGTTGCGACGGGGCTTCTCCCTCAACTCTCGCTGCATTGGAGCTTCATCACGCCGCCGGTGCTGCGTCGGAGCTTGGCCGCGCTGCCGCGGCTGCAATGAAGCGTTGCCCGGAGCTGCAATGGAGCGCTGTTGGTGCTGCAACGGAGCTTCATCGGCGCATCGCCGGAGTTGTTAAGCTGCAGTGGAGCTCCGCCGTTGCTGCATTGGAACGCCGTTGGCGCAGTAATGAAGCTTCGTCGGTGGCGGCGGTGCTGCGTTGCAGCTTGTCTTCGCCGCGAGGGGCTGTAATGGAGCTTCGTCCGGGGGAGGGGGCCGGTGACCCGGTGCTGCAGTCCCTTTTTTTTGGCAGCTGCGGATGCGAAAGAAAGGAGAAGACGAGGGCTGCATTCGTTCTGATCGAACGGGCTATGTGCGTCTAATCAGACGGCTAGGCAGGCGGCTGATCTTTCCCTAAGATCAGCCGGCTGATCCGTAGCAGTCGCCAATCGCAATAGAACAATAGTCGAAGCGCGTCAGAACTACGTCCTCGAGATTTCCACGAGTAGCTCCTCATGGATCCCTCAAACAGTTCATCTAGCATTGTAAGTGCAACACGCTAGTATATAAATGGACATTAGAAGCGTCCCTTGGAGGCAGGCTTGACCCAAAGCTAAGACCACGCTTCAACAGGTCTTATGAAACGTTATCATTTCCTCACAGCTGCCGACCATGCTGATGAAGACTACCCCTATTTGATACTGAAATCTTCTATCACTAGTTGGTTAATGATTATGTGTGCATTTGATTTCTCCACGATCTTTCTTATCATTTTGACTTTTTGCCAGAGCACAGCTAAACCATGTCTTAGACTACCCACAATAGGAGTAACATAGGTAGTAACATAGATGCCACCTAAAAAAAATATGATGTGACACCTAATTAATGAGAAGAGAGAGAAATTGAGTAACATACTATGTTACTATCACTAGTAGAAAACAGAGTACTAGTCCCGGTTCCAGAGGGCCTTTAGTCCCGGTTCTGGAACCGGGACTAACCAAACGGGACTAATATCCAAAACCTTTAGTCCCGGTTTGTTTACGAACCGGAACCAAAGGGGCTCCACGTGGCCGCTGCGGGGCGCCCAGGCAGGAGGACCTTTAGTCCCGGTTGGTAACACCGACCGGGACTAAAAGGCAGCCACGCGTCAGCACCTGCCAGGCGCTGGGTTTTTTTTTTTGAAAGGAGGGGTTTAGGGGTTTTCCTATTGTGTTCCCCCTTTTATTTTTGTGTTTACCATTTTTATTTTACGCTTTTCATTCAACTCGATGCTAGCTACTACATATAGCAATGAAGGAACCATTACACAACATCGTCATGATCAATATATAGAGAGAAGTGACCTCTCTTTCTCCGTGCTTGGTCGAACAATATGCAACAAGTTTTCGTAAATCTATTCGACGTTATTACATATAGTGCACGTTCATGCATATATACAATATAACATCTCTTACGATCCTAACTTCTATTACCAACATAGCAATCGAGATCCTGATGGCATTCTCTGTCTTTAGGTATGACATGCTCAACAAAGAATCCCGCCAATTCCTTTTGAATTGCTCGTACGCGATCAGTTGGTAGGAGTTCGTCCCGCTTCTGCCAGATCTAATTTAAAGAAGGGGGTCAATAAAACTCAACACAATTGATGGTAATAAAATAAAAATATGAATATTGTTTACGTACTTTAAATTGTTCTAAAGATATGCCCCGGCCCCGCTCAGTGGTCGAGTGGCGAATGAACTCGCAAACGTAGTAATCACATAAATTAGTCCCGGGTACCTACCACAAGCACTTTATGAGAATAGAGTTCAATCAAAATGATAATCAAACATGATAATGGTATTGAAACTAGAATCAATGAGAGATGCGTGGTACTAGAGTAGTACTTACTTTGGGGTGTAAAAATTGCAGCTCTTTTTTCCATTTGACACCCTTAACCTGTTTGGTAAACTTTTTCCAAACCCTGCCCGGCAAAGAAAATGATTAGTTGATATCAGGAAATGAACGAAAGTTGCCGATATGGTGCGATAATGATTGAACTTACTTCTGAAGCATTTCCCTCATGCTCGTTCACTCCTTAGGGTCTTTACGTCTCGAGTCCAAGACAGTTACTTTTCCATCTTCAAGATGAATGTCTAGCAGAATAAAGTGAAAACTGCGCAAGCATAACTCGTTAATTGCACTTAACCTCGAGTAAGCGAAACAGAATGTGCACAAGATAGTAACACTCACTTGAAGTTGTAAGGAAATAGTATTTCCTTTCTGGTTTATTGTCCAAGTAACGCATCTAGCAAGTTTTTCTCTGTATGGGTGGGAAAATCTTTTAACGTACGTTCATTTATGAAATTTGGGTCAATGAACCCAATGTCATAGATTTGTAGTTGTTTGCATTCGAGGATCTTCATTCTGCATAATATAGTGTGAGGATAATTAATACATGCAATGAACGAGCTGAGCTAGAGACTTAATTACAGAAAAAATACTTACAGACAATAGGAACTGACGATAGTTTTGTCGAGCTCCTTTTGGTTGTATAACTGAAAATTTTCTTCAAATTCAACGAACAACATCTGCTTTCCATTGAAGAAGTGCTCATTTTTTATTCCCACCAAGATATTGTTGTTCCCCTCCTTGCAGGCTTCCAAGTACCATTCATGCAAATGTCGCATCCTCGTTGGTAGACCCTTGAGCTCCTCACGTGTGACGAGAGGCTTCCCGTGCTCGTATCTTAAGGATGGTACTACCTCAGCCGTTTCGAACTGTACCGAATCGGGTAAGTAATCATCAGCAGTGATAGCAAGACCATCGGCCGCTTTCTCTGGATCATTAGCGATATCGGTAACCACCTTGAGCGGAGGGCACGATTGCAGTTCTTGTTCGCCGAGCAGGGGAATTGTTTTCCCACTTCTTGAGCCACTTCTACTTAAGCTTCCCGGCCGCCTCGCTTGATCATATTTCTTTTGAATACATCGGTCATAGTTTGATGGCAGCGGAGGCGGTGGTGGTCGCCTAAGGGCATCCAGAGTTCGCTTCGCTTTCACCGGACCTATTTTCTCCTCTTCAGGTGGGCGTTTCGGTGCGAGCTGACGTTTCACATCGGCATGCACGATCTCGTTGAGTTTCTCCTCAGACCTCTCGTAGGGTAACTTGGGAAGAGGCTTGAGGCTTGGGCTGTTGGGGAACGCAACAGAAAACAAAAAAATTCGATATAGCGAGCACGCCCAGGATCACTATGGAGATTGCATACAAGGTTTGATCTGATCCGTACCGACTCGTAGCGCAGCGGAAGAAGAGTCGGTGGAGATCGTTGGTGCAGATCCCCGCAGCTAGGATTTTACAACCTCCCAACCGCGAGGATGTACTCCCTCGTCGGACAGCCCTTCGGGAGGCGGTCGGACAGTCCCCCGGACGATGTCACGGACAGCCCTTCGGGAGGACCCTCGAAACTCGAACAGAAACTCGGACAGCCCTTCGGGAGGACACACGAACAGCCCCTCGGGCAAAAGATCGAAACTATGACCTCTCTACGGGGTTGCACACATACGGTGTCATCTATCCGGCAGGGCTTCGCCATCCAGAACTAGTTCCTGCCGGAACCCAGACAGCCTTTCGGCTCTACGAAAAACTCTTTTCGTGGGAGGGAGAAGAGAGAGCTAGCAAAGCATAGCATGTGTATGAGAGCAAAAGGATGATGAGATGGCAGCCCACATCTCCTCTATTTATAGGAAAACCAAGGGGTAGGGTTGGCACTTGAAAATACCAAACTACCCCCACTTTATGTCACACATAAAAATCATAAGAAGGAAAAAAGGGGTGCCATGTGGAGCTCCATGGAGGAGCACCACCCTTGGCCGGCCACCCCTTGGCCCCCCCCCCCCATGAGGAGCTTGCTTGCTCCCCAATCCCTTCTAGAAGCCTTTTTGGAAATATCCAAAAAGGTGTTTTTCCATAAATATCCAAAAAACACTTTCACTATTCACGACGACATTTTTCAGCGTCCGGTCGAACTGAAAATATTTATGTGGGCTTAGAACAATTCCAGTACCCCACTAAAATAATTTTCAATGCGATCCGGAACAATTCCGGATTAGTGATTTTCATCTGCGAAAAGCATCTGAAGCGGTTCCGGCAGCTCCGGAACATTTCCGGTTTTTCTTCCGGAAAATTCCCAGAAGTTTCCAGAATGATTCTGGCACCCTCCAAGAATTATCAGGCATGTGCCGAAACCAATTTGACTTTTTGGTATCCCCCGAAACAACTTTTCAGTTTCACCGGAACTCACCCGGTGACCTCTCTCTGCGGAACTTTTCCGCTGTCCGAAACTTTTCCGGTGTCCGAAACTTTTTCGGTGATTTTCTCTCAGACTCCCTGTCTAGTATTCAACAGATAGATGACCCTTAAGCGTGTGACCCTATAGGTTCGGTGAAGCATAGACATGACCCGGAACCCCTTCCGATCAATGATCAACATCGGAGTCGTGGACA
Source organism: Elymus sibiricus (assembly GCA_039707655.1). Taxonomy (NCBI): domain Eukaryota; kingdom Viridiplantae; phylum Streptophyta; class Magnoliopsida; order Poales; family Poaceae; genus Elymus; species Elymus sibiricus. Next base: position 90,900,958 of record CM077669.1, read on the forward strand.
CCCATATTGACCCCTATACCCACACGAATGAATATTCGAGTGAACCTCCAGTTGCCGTGTGCTATTCCTGTTGCTTCATGATATGTTACAATTACCCGAGGTGAGACATGTTGGCATCCCCGTGGATCAACAACTTGTCCACTATGCCAGTTACCTCGTTGCCGATATCGTTCTCTTTTCTCGTTCCCGTGTTCCGGCATCCCTGTGATCAAATCACAAAGTGTCTGGCCAGACGATGATGGATACCGTAACACCGAGAGGGCCCAGAGATATCTCTCCATCGTCGGAGGAGCAAATCCCAATCTTGAGCTATCAAGTTACTTGACATACTTTTCCATGAACCCGTAAGCCGCCGTAATAGCCACCCATTTACGGATGACGTTTAACAAACCCCAAAGTTCATGAAGAAAGCATGAAGAAACTCGATACTCTCATGGTCTAAGGAATCATGCAAACGTTAACCATCTCTGTGTTATTTAACCATTAACTTGTGACGAATATATCTCATAGTATAACATCAATGTGGGTCGATTCAACACAAGTGTTCTACCAACATCGTGCCCTCAAAATTGCCGGCATAGCCATGCCCATGATCAGGAAAACAGGATCATCATGCAATACTTGAGCCAGTCTTAGAGGCAAGACTAGGAATACAATTTACCGTTTATTATACCACACGTGCACATGAGTTTCCCTCCAAGCCTCGTGGTTATTGTAGACTCGAGAATCATTGCAGTTATAGCATGGATCATAAACATTCATTACAAACTCGGAGATAGAAAAGTAACTGAAATTACTGCCTCTAGGGCATATCTCCTACATGGGCCGTATCTGAATCTCCTCTGTTTCGTACTGCTGGTAGCCACCGGAGCGGCGGTGCCTCTCTTCCGCTGTTGCTTAGGCGGCGGACGAGGCGGAGTCCGATGACGCGGCGAAGACAGCTGAGGCGGAGGAGGATTCTGCTGAGGGGACTCCTCCGTCGGAGTCCGCTGAGGCGGCAGAGACGGCTGACGCACCGGAGACGGCTGACACACCGGAGACGGTTGACGCACCGGAGACGGCTAACGCACCGGGGCCTCCTCTGCGTGAGTCTGCTGAGGCGGCATCTAGTATGGAAGCACGATGTGTTCCTTTCTCCATCGACAGGTAGTCCTTAAGGCATATCGAAGAATAAGCTCCCCTTCACCTGTAGCGTACTCAAGCTCCAGCCTATCAAATCCGTCCATTATTTCATCCACCCCGACAATAGCAAAGCTAGCTGGAACCGGAGTGCAATGGAAAGTTGCATCAGGTCGAGGAGGTAAGACATGGCCGACCGCCGCCTTCAAGGCCAGGTTATGACATTTCGCCATTAGCACACAATGTTCATTATGCGTGATACCATCCACGGGGTAGCGAGGAGCCGTGCTATCAGGATGAACGAGCTCAGTGGAAGCCATGTTGCTTCTCCGCTGAGATGGTGGGGTAGCATCGTGGGTAGTCTCCAATGAAGGATCTTCGTGCCGCTGAGATGGTTGGCCGGTAGCTCGTTGGCTCTCAAGTGCCTCTAGTTTCGCTAATCTTTCATTCAACTTCTACATTTCACTTGCTTCCTCTTTCTTCTTTTTCTGTCGGCTTCTGTAACCAGCGCTGTCGGGAAACCCAACCTTCCACGGAACGGAGCCTGATGTGCCTCGTGTTCGTCCAGGATGTTCAGGATTCCCGAGAGCAAATGACAGCTCGTCCTTCTCTCTGTCGGGAACGAACGTCCCTTCTAGCGATTTCTTGATTGTTTCCTCAAGCTTTTTGAATGGTATTGCAAGTTGAGCTTTCGTCCAGACACACTTCCCTGTTTATGGGTCCAAAGTTCCCCCAACCCCGATGAGGGAGTCCTGGACTAGGGGGTCCTCGGGAGGCCGGCCTATCTAATATGGGCCGGACTATATGGGCCGTTCGCCGGACACTGGATCACTCGAAGGACCGGACTCCAGAAGGGAAGTTTCTAGAAGCGAGGCGTGTGCTCCACGTTTAAAGTAGAATAGGCATGTTTATCCCCTCGACGTGTAACCGACCATGTGTAAACCCTAGGCACCCCCGGCGTCTATATAAGCCGGAGGGTTTTAGATCATTGGGAGAGAACTCATCTAGGGTTTTAGTCATACGATCTCGTGGTATATCACTCTGTAACCTCTATACAATCAATACAATCAAGCAGGACGTAGGGTATTACCTCCATAGGAGGGCCCGAACCTGGGTAAAACCTTGTCCCCTTCGTCTCCTGTTACCATCGATCCAAGCATCATAGTTCGGGACCCCCTACCCGAGATCCGCCGGTTTTGACACCGACATTGGTGCTTTCATTGAGTGTTCCACTGTGATCCGCAACACAGGGACTTTTGTCCCTGGACAGATCTTCGCTTTCGGCAGCATAGTGCTGCACGCCGACCCGACCAGCCGCCTTGGCCACGTCGAAAGTTTCGCCCCTGATCAGGAGGTCAGATTCGGGAACTTAGAGTTCTCCGTAGACTCCCGCGGCGATCTATTACTAACAGGGCTTGCAGTCTCGCCTGCCATGCCCGAGGACCCTGAGGCTTTAACCTCGGACTCACCTTCCGGCTCCGCCTATGGGATCTGCCCTGGTGGAGGCCCGATCTTAAGTTCGGATCAGGTCATAGCGCCCGACAGCCGAACACCCGTTCTTGCCGAACACACCCCCTGCACAGATGCATCGGAGGTTGACTCCGGAAGCTCTGGACAGACCGGTCCGATCGAGCTCTCGATACTCGACGAAGCTCTAGATCGGATCTCGTCGATGAAAATCAACGACGACCCAATCCCGATCTGCTCTCAGATCGGTCTTCAGACGGGTCGGGACGGATTTTTCCTCCCACCCACCACCCACTTGATAGCCACCGTCGAGGATTTAACCGACATGCTAGACTACGCTTCCGAGGAGGCAGGGTACATGGGCGAGGAAGATCACTCCCCCGCCCCTGCCAAGACCGGACAGTGGACGGCCACCTCCACATACGACGTGTACATGGTGGACACCCCAAAAAGCAATGGCGATAAATCGGATGAAGCGCCGTCAAGGCGCCGGAAACCGCATAAACGGTCCAAAGGGAAAAAGGGGCGCAAGTCTATTGAGGGCACGGGGAACGATGATACTCCAGAGGACATCGGCCGCCCCGAAATCCCCGGTAACCCGTTGGAGGGTCAGGAGGATCCCGAAGACCACCGCAACCCCGATGACCCAGATGATCCTCTGGCCGACGACTACCTCCGCTCTATCGAGGGGGATGATAATGCGGATGCCGATGACTTGGCCATCCCCAACGATCCTGCAGATCAGGAATTGTTCAGACAACAGCTGATATCCACAGCTCGCAGCCTGAGAGCAAAGGAGCGACAACTCAAAGCCGAACAAGACGACCTCAATCACCGATGGACACGAGTCCTTTCAGCAGAGGAGGAGTTCGGCGCCGGCCTATCGGACCAACCAAAGAGCTACCCGCGCCGACGGCTGCTGCCACAGTTCGATGACGAGCTCTCCAATACGCCGTCTCCCGAACATACTCCATACGACAAGCCAGATTGCCCTCCTCGAGGACGAGATCGGACGGCTGATGATACCGGCTATAGGCCGACGATACCCCGTAGACATGGAAAGGAGCCACTAGAGCCCGATGACAGGTTCGACCTACGCCACGACCTGGACCATAGAGCAGGGCGTACACGATCCATCTACGGCTCCAGAAGATACTCACCCGACAGACGGGAAGGGTACCAGTCTCGGTTTGACCACAATGAAAATCGGGAACAAAACCAAGCTAGGGTAGCCGCCGATCATCGGCACACTATAGCTCGGGTTAGAGGCGCCGCACACCCACTGTGCTTTACAGATGAGGTAATGCAGCATCAGTTCCCAGAAGGGTTTAAACCCGTAAACATAGAGCAATACGATGGGACAACCGACCCAACCGTATGGATTGAGGATTTCCTCCTCCACATCCACATGGCACGAGGAGATGACCTCCACGCCATCAAATACCTGCCCCTAAAGCTCAAGGGGCCAGCTCGGCACTGGCTAAATAGCCTCCCGAAAACTCCATTGGATGTTGGGAGGACCTAGAAGAGGCATTCCGATCTAATTTCCAGGGCACTTATGTCCGGCCACCGGACTCCTCCGATCTAAGTAACGTCGTTCAGAAACCCGGAGAGTCCGCGAGGCTATTCTGGAATCGTTTCCTGACCAAGAAAAACCAGATCGTAGATTGCCCAGACGCCGAAGCTATAGCCTCTTTCAGGCATAATATTCGGGATGAATGGCTAGCTCGACAGCTCGGCCAAGACAAACCCAGGACAATGTCCGCCCTCACATCACTCATGACCCGCTTTTGCGTGGGCGAGGATAATTGGCTGGCCAGACGCAGCCATAATCCCGAAAACCCCGGAACCTCCGAAGTACGGGATGGAAACGGGAAACCAAAGCGCAACAAAAACAAGCGCCGGCATAATAACAGTGATGCCGATGACACGGCTGTAAACGCCGGATTTCGCAACAACTGCTCTGGGCAGCGGAAAAAGCCTCCTAAAGGCAAACACGACGGACCTACCCCGCTGGACAAGATTCTGGAGAGGCCTTGCCAGATACATGGCACCCAGGAGAAGCCCGCCAATCACACCAATCGTAACTGTTGGGTTTTCAAACAGGCCGGCAAGCTCGCTACCGAGGACCAAGGCAAGAGCTCACGCAGCGAGGACGAGGATGAACCTCGGGGTCCGATCTGTGGCGGCCAAAAGAAATTCCCCTCAGAAGTGAAGACAGTAAACATGATTTACGCCACTCATATACCCAAAAAGGAAAGGAAACGCGCCCTTCGGGATGTCTACGCCATAGAGCCTGTAGCCCCGAAGTATAACCCCTGGTCGGCACATCCGATCACTTTTGATCGACGTGACCATCCTACCAGTATCCGTCATGGGGGTTCGGCCGCACTTGTCCTCGACCCGATAATAGACGGGTACCACCTAACCAAAGTCCTAATGGATGGTCGAAGTAGCCTCAATCTGATCTACTCAGATACGGTGAAAAAGATGGGCATAGATCCGTCAAGGATCAAGCCCAGTAACACTACCTTTAAAGGAGTGATCCCAGGCGTTGAAGCCCGGTGTATAGGCTCTATAAGCCTGGAAGTTGTGTTCGGCTCGCCCGACAACTTCCGAAGTGAGGCCTTGATCTTCGACATAGTACCATTCCGCAGCGGCTATCACGCTCTGCTCGGCCGTACGGCGTTCGCCCGCTTTAACGCCGTTCCGCACTACGCATACCTCAAGCTCAAAATGCCTGGCCCCCGAGGGGTCATCACTGTCAATGGCAATACAGAGCGGTCACTCCGAACTGAGGAACATGCGTTGGCCCTGGCGGCCGAATTCCATTACACCGATGACCGGCAGACGCCGACGTCCGCCGTCAAGGCATCCAAGGCTGGGAAGCGAGCTCGGTCTCAAACCGAAATTCCAGAAGCTTCCCCTCCCAATAAATAGGGATTCGCCCCCCACCACATGGCCCCATTCCCCGCACAATACGTGCCGAGGGTGCATAACTTCGCGCTTGAAATCCCATGGGCAACGGTGGGGGAACATTGATGTAGGGTAAGTCTTCGGCTAGACCGAACTATCACCCTCAAACACGTCTTCGGACACATGGCAGGTACCGTCAAGTACCCACTAAGGCGTCAAGCTTGTTCAAATTTCGGCGACTTCTCAAGACTCTTCTACCATAGTCCGTTCGCCGAACAGCACACCTATCAAGGTATACACCGTCCTGGTGGTCGCAGGAGAGGATACGCTGCAAGGCATATCGCGGACGTCAGGCCACAAATCGAAGACCCTTAGCGCAGCACCCTCCTGTAAGATTTATATTTTATCTTCTATACCTGTACACAGTTGTATCAGCACTTTGAATGAAAAGAATGGTTTAGTATAATATAGATATATTATGCACGCTCGTTTGACGTTTTTTAAGCATATTCTCTATTTTTCTCCTTCTTTTCTTGCGAGCCTGTTTGGTATACTTTCGCAAAGCAACCGGCTAATAGACCGGGGGCTCGCTCTTAAAATCGCCCTGTGCACAATTGATTTTATATTCGGCGTCTTGGACTTCCGCTTTATATGCATTGGTTCCGAACTGTGTCTTGGGTCAAATGTTGGGTTGCCCGGCTCCTGTGCTTGCCCCTTTATGTTCCGCTCGTTCGGCTAAAGGGGCAAAGGGAGCACCGCTGCGATTGTGCTTGGGCTAGTCTGGTCAAGCGCCTCAGCGGAGAAAGCCGAAAACTGACTGTCACGGTATGCGAGAACCGGTCTGCGATTCCGAGCTTAACTTAATCTCGTCAGAGGTTACTCCGTGTAATGCGATGGGTTTGGTATTAGTCCGAACCATGTGATATAGGCTTTGGCCACGGCTCGTCCGAACATCACAAACTCCTGGGGGCTATTTATCGGCCTCTTGCACTCCTTTCTCGCGCTCCTACGGCTAAGTGAAGGTAATAAAGCATTCTGGTCCGATTGCCTAGTCCACCCCGCACTACCGCCTTCGGGTACCGATAGTTCGGCTAAGGGTTATAGTGCATTTTGGAAGCGACACCCCACGTAGTATCTACCTGGGGGCTGAAGCCGACGACTCGCAGCCTTCAGATTTAACCGGCCACAAAAGAAGTTATAAAGGATGCAAAACATACAAGACATGATAAACCATGCAAACTTTATATACATAAAAACGCGTTCCAAAAAGTCTTCAGACATATTACATAACCGTTTACTCATACACAGTATCTCTTCGACACTGTGACTCTATGGCCCGAGCACCCTCCATAACTCCGGAGAAGTACCGCTCAGGGCACCTATACTCTTTTCCAGGCGGCGGAGAAGCAGTGGCCACCTTCATCGGATCCAGCCCCGGCCAGTGTACCTTGGCCTTCGCAAAGGTCATCCTTGCCCCCTCGATGCAAGAAGACCTCCTCAATGCGTCGATCCGAGGAGTGGCGTCGCTCAGCTTCTGCACCAGGCCGAAGTAACTGCCGGGAATTGGCTCATCGGGCCACAGCCGGATACAGAGATCCTTCATGGCCGGTTCCGCCACCTTGTATAGCTCCAACAGCTGCTTCAGTTGCTCATTCAGGAGAGGAGTTCACTCGTGGGCTCCGAATTGAGCCCAGAAAACACGGGCTTCATCTCCTTCTCCCCGCGAAGCATAGAACTGCTTCGCGTCCGCTGCGCTCTTCTGGAGGTCCAAGCTGGCGCCTACGGAACGCCATACTTGGGTAAGAGCTTTGAACCTATCATCTCCGAAGACACACTGCAGTAAATATGGCTTACCACTCAGTATAGCCTGGGCCTGGCTGATTTCCTCTTCAAAGGTCCGCCTATCCACCCGCTCCTTTTGAAGATCGGTTTTTAGGGTGGATAGTTCGGCAGCCTGCTCTTTTGCTTTCAGCTCCAGGGCCTCGCACTTCTTGCTGGCGTCCTTAAGATCCAGTTGGACCTCCTCCACTCGAGCCTGGTGCTTGTCGCTGGTAGCTCTCAAGGCAGATAGTGCGGCTACGGCCTCTTGGGCCGCCGCCTTTTCTACAGCAGTTTCCTGCTTTGCCTTCTTGAGTTCGGCCTTGAGTTTCTCCATCTCTTTCGCCGAGGCTGCGTAAGCATTGACTTATATTAAGCATCCGTGTTGATAGAACGGGAACATGAAGTTTAGATACTTCACTCCGCTTACCTTGAGCCTCGTCGAATCTTCGGTTTAGAGCGTTAAGCTCGTCATCGGAGTTCTTAAGCTTCCGATTCAGCTCCTCTATTTCAGCGGCGTTATCGGACGCCGCCGGTGCCTGCAAAAAATGCGAAATTCTCATATTATATGAGTTCACAGACCTCCGAATTATCATAATCATGTGCCTGGTCTCCTTAAAAGAATGACAGAACAATCTGAGCAAATGTATAGTTTGGATAAGGATTTTTTGTCTTGACCCCCAGGTAAGTTTTTCAAACTTACCTAGGGCTCGGGGGCTGCTATGTATATAAACAACTGCTTAAACATATCAATGACTTACAAAAAAAACGGGGCATTACATTGTTTACCTGAAAACCCGTTAGGAGGCCGTTGAAGGCCGCTTTCAGTCCGGTATCCACGGACCGAATGCTCTGCAGCACCGTACCCATAAGGGTGCGGTGCTCCTCGGAGATGGAGGCGCTGGATAGAGCCTCCCCCATGGCCGGCCACTCAGTGGTCGGAGGCACCGGTGGGGGTCGGTTAGCCCGATCCCCAGTCGGGGATTGAAGCTGTGTCTCCGGACACATGGTGTGCTCCGAAGACAGTTGTGGAGGTGACTGGACAGTTCCCTGACCGGTCTCCTCGGTATCCGGGAGGGTCTTCTCCCCCGGGTCTTCGGTGGCCGAGGTATTAACCTCGGCCATTATCTCGTCGCCCCTGCCTCCAGTGTTCGGCTCCAGGGGAGCCTGTTGGGATGACACCTCCGTGCCTTCCTTATTGGCATCTGGAGGGGAAGGGTGCGACGCGTTTCCGCTCTCCGCTAGATCGGCGGGCGGGGTCTCCCCGTCCGAGCTTTGGTCGGTGGGAAGGATGCGGGCGGGCTGCAAGTCAATTGACGCCCGCATGGTAAATATATTAACGAAACTTGGTATTTGCAAGGTCTTCGGATCTATACCTTCGAGGTGGGGGCTTGACCCTGAGGGTCCTTCGCGGATCCCTCTTGAACCCCTCGGACTCGGTGTTCGAGGCCGAACTATCGTCGGACAGGATCGCATGTGACCGGCGTGCTTTCTTCTGGGCTGGTGGAAGTTCATCCTCCAAGACGTCCGGTGACGTCGCCCTCTTTCTTGTAAGGGGGGAATCGCCTCCCCCCTCGACCTCGTGCTCCTCCTCCTCTTCGTCCTCTTGATTCGAGGAGGCGTGGGTCTCTTCGGACTCAGCCTCTGGCTGGTCCTTGGTGCGCAGGCCAGATCGGCCTGTCTTCTTCTTCTTTTCTTTCTTCTCTGGCGCCTTGTAGGGCGCCACGACGAGCATCTCCGACAGCAACGGGGACCGGGGATCTTCGGGCTGTGGAGCCGGACTCTTGAAGTCCTTGGCTTTTTTCAGCCATTCCTGCAGAAGTGATCGGACAATCCTTAGGTGACCTACGGAAGAATAAAGCCGATCTATCAAACTCATAACATACCTTGGAAGGAGGCTTGGCAGCATTCAAGCCCTGGTGTTCCTCCTCGGCCGGCCAGTCCTTCCGCGCCTTGAACAGCGCCTTCCATAGTTTCTCCCGCGTGGTGTGGAAGAGTCGACGAACTGTAGGGGCGTCGCCGGTCCGGTAATCCTACATAGGAGAACTCCGGCGCTGGCAGGGCAGGACATGTCGCCGAAGCATTACCTGGACCACATTGGTCAGGCCAACGCCTTCCCTAATTAGGGAGGCAGTGCGCCTCTGCAGGTCCTCTACTTCGGTAGCCGACCCCCAATCCAGGCCCTTTCTGACCCACGAGGTTAGTCTGGTTGGGGGGCCGGACCTGAATTCGGCAGGAACAGTTCCGCATTCAGCAGGAACAGTTCCACCCTCTTCCTCCTTTGGCTCAGTGATATAGAACCACTCCTTCTGCCAGGTCTTAATGGTGTCGATGAAGGTGCCAGATGGCCACACTGCGCGTGGGAGTTTGCCGATGACTGCCCCGCCGCAGTCCGCGTGCGCGCTGGCAACGCACTTCAGCTTAATGTTGAAAGTCTTAAGCCATAATCCGAAGTGCGGCTCCACCCGCAAAAATGCCTCGCAGACAGTGATGAATGCAGATATGTGCATGAAGGAGTTCGGCGGAAGGTCGTGGAAATCAAGCCCGTAAAAGAACATCAGACCCCTCACAAAGGGGTGAAGTGGGAAGCTTAATCCCCGGATGAAATGGGGGACGAAAACCACCCTTTCCCCTTGTTTAGGGTTGGGAATCGCCTGACCCTCCTCGGCGGCGCGGTGGAATACGTTGGCAGGGATGTATCCGGCATCCTTGAGCTCCCGGATATCCTTGTGTGTGACTGTGGAGACCTCCCACTTGCCGCTGGCCATGGCTGACCTCGGAAGGAGAAGAATGTGAAACCTAGATCTGGGCTCGGTGAGCTCGGGAGTCTAGGGAGGCGAGGATGCGAAGGGAGGAATGTGGATAAGCCTTGGGGTTTTTCCCTTTTTATTAAGGGCCGCTACCGGTTAGCCTCCCTCGACCACGCCGCGAATCTCTCCACTTCCCGAGGCGTGCGCGGCGTTACACTCGCATGATTAAGCATGTCCCGTATGGAACGGGGCACGATCTGTGTATTGACGGATCGTGCCGATAAATACGGCCTCGAGCCGCTAAATGAGTCTGTATAACTGGCTCAGCGGTCATGGTGAGCCGCGGCCTTTCGTCTGAAAGGTTGTCAGAAGAGCGCTATTGGCTCCCTGACCTTTGGCCTTATCGGCCGGGTTACGCATGATGTTCGGATGACCTACGATCGGGAAAACTACACGTCGATGGAAGCCGGACTAAAGGAACTGCCGATTACTATCCGGAGAAAGGAACTCGCCTCGCAAGCCGAAGACTCTGATCATTTGAAGCAGCTGGAGCTTGGACCCTTGGCGTTGGAGGCTAGTTCGGGGGCTACTGAGGGAGTCCTGGACTAGGGGGTCCTCGGGAGGCCGGCCTATCTAATATGGGCCGGACTATATGGGCCGTTCGCCGGACACTGGATCACTCGAAGGACCGGACTCCAGAAGGGAAGTTTCTAGAAGCGAGGCGTGTGCTCCACGTTTAAAGTAGAATAGGCATGTTTATCCCTTCGACGTGTAACCGACCATGTGTAAACCCTAGGCACCCCCGGCGTCTATATAAGCCGGAGGGTTTTAGATCATTGGGAGAGAACTCATCTAGGGTTTTAGTCATACGATCTCGTGGTAGTTCACTCTGTAACCTCTATACAATCAATACAATCAAGCAGGACGTAGGGTATTACCTCCATAGGAGGGCCCGAACCTGGGTAAAACCTTGTCCCCTTCGTCTCCTGTTACCATCGATCCAAGCATCATAGTTCGGGACCCCCTACCCGAGATCCGCCGGTTTTGACACCGACACCCGAAGAACCAAGTCCTTGCCCGATCTGGCCAGTGCAATGTCGCTGGTTGGACATCTTTAGGAAGCAGGTCTTGCTCAGCTTTGTCCCACGTAGGCCGGGCTTTGCTGTAGCCATCTGACCCCGTAACATGGTGATACTCCTTCCTTGCGGCATTTTTCTTATTTGTAAGTGACCTGTTCTTAGCCTTCTCCGATTTCTTGTAGGCCACAAATGCGGGCCAGTGATCTCTCATCTTCTCATATTGACCTCCGAATTCTGGAGTCTTGTCTTTCTCGACAAACTTCCTGTTCAATACTTTCTTCCAGTTCTTGAATAGTTCTGCCATCTTCTTAACAGCAAACGCCCTGAGCTTTCGCTGTATAACTGGGTTATTCGGATCCTCCTCTGGCGGTAGACTGAAATTTCTCATCAGATTGGTCCAAAGATCATCTTTCAGTCTATTGTTGACATAAGGAACTTGAGGGTCCTTCTTCTTATTCCATTCTTGGCAGCTGATCGGGACGATGTCCCTAACAACCACTCCGCACTGATGTATAAATTTGTTCTTGGTCCGGTAGGGAGCAATCGGTTGGCCTTCTGGAGATACTTCTTCGATCGTGAACCTTTCTTGCGCGTCCAACCTTCTCATCGGGCCTCGTCTCCTTACCGAAGTGGAGCTCGATCCGGATGGCTAATTAAAAGAAGAAAGAAGCGTTAATATATGTACATACAAAAAATTAATGCATCTAGTCAGCAGAGGATTAATTAATATATACCTCACCGGACTTTGAAGCAGTTATGGCTCCCTTCTCCATTCGATCACCGGAGCCGTCATGATCTCCTTCGTCCCCAGTTCGATCAGCGGAGCAGTCATGATCTCCTTCCTCCTCACCGGATCCGCCATCCTCTCTTTCCTCATCATCGGTCTCGTTGAGAAACGACAAGCAGGTGAGATCGATATCACCTCCGTCGCGGATTATATCCCCCAACAACTCTTCTTTTTCTAAGTCTCTGTCGGCCATAGTTTCTGCAAATATTACAATGTGGCAATTTACAACCATGAGATATGGATTAGTGGCAAACATAGACTTAATCACAACAAGGAATCATATGCATATGAGCAATGGATTAGTAGAAAACATCATGCAAAGTTCACAAGTTTTATAACAGTCAGTTTCAGACGATCGTCGAGGACTCCTCCCCCCTCATGTCTGATGAGTCGCCCTATCTTTCGAGAGAGGATACTTTGCGGACCGCCTCTCTCATGGTCGTTTGTAGTGAAGGCTGAATGGCCCAATATGCTTAGCATAGTATTTTGACGGGGATGGTGGGTTTCGGGTTCGGGTATTACTTAAACGGGTTTGAACCCGTGACCGCCTCTCTCATGGTCCTCGAGGATACTTGTGGACCCCCACCCCCCCTCATGTCAAAGTTATCATTCTACGAACATATGAAAATTCTCAAGTGCATTATGTTCATATGGTGGGACTGGCAACCTACGAAGCACCGATACAGCGACATTGATACGGTGATACGGGTACGACGATACGGGATACGATAATTTCTAAAAACAGCAATAAGGCGATACGGTAAACATATATAAGTAATAATAAAATGACATGGACTGTCTCATTTTAAAAATCTCACTATCATCAATGGGGATAAAAATCTCACTATCACCGAAGCACCAATTTTAGAATTTTTTTCTTGATAACAATAAAGAAAGCACAATCTTCATTGAGTTCCTTTTTCTCATAACTATAAACAAGAACTCTCACCTATGAACATGACGATAATTAACAATAAACAAGAACTCTCAAAAAGCAACAAGCCATCAGCATCAACAAGCCATGTTCAATGGGCTCACTGTGGGGGCAGGGGCCGGCGCGGCGACGTCGAGGCCGGCAGGGGCGCGACGACGGCGACAGGGCAGGGGGAGGCGACGGCAGGGAAGGGCGAGGCGACGGCGACAGCAGGGCTGGGCGAGGCGACGGCGATGGCGACGTAGGGGCAGGGCGCGGCGACGGCGACGGCGGGGCAGGGCGCGGCGACGGCGACGGGGAGGAGGGCGCGCGAGGAGGTCCGGCACCGGCGACGGTCAGCGGGCTCGGGGACGGCAGGGCGTCGGCGAGGGCGACGGCAAAATCCGGCAGCCTGGCGGCGTCGATGTCGTCGTGGGCGCCGAGGAGAGAAGAAACTGCAATGGATTGGAAAATTTTCTAAGTGCCCTTTTGATAATCCCCAAGTGCAAGGAATCATCGTAGCAATTTCCAAAGGTGAAAGTGATAAGTATGGAGTGTCGAACCCACAAGGATTTAAAGGTAAGATCAATATTCTCTCAAGTCCTATCTGCCACCGATACGACTCTACGTACGCCGAACGTTTGCTTCCAACTAGAAACGCGAAATAAAACTACGTTGTGGGTATGAAGAGAATAGCTTTGCATGATATCGTAGAACTAAAATATAAAAATAGGTGCTGTTATCATAAAGTTAGAATATATTACAATGTATTACAAACAGCATGGGTGGAATAATGATGGGTCGGTGTGCGGAATTGTCCTAGGCAATTGTTAACAAGATCGGTAATCATTATTGCAATTTTATATGAGGGAGAGGCATAAGCTAACATACTTTTTGTACTTGGATCATATGCACTTATGATTGGAACTCTAGCAAGCATCCGCAACTACTAAAGATCATTAAGGTAAAACCCAACCATAGCATTAAAGCATCAAGTCCCCTTTATCCCATACGCAATAACCCACCTACACGGGTTTATGCTTCTGTCACTCAAGCAACCCACTATAAGCGAATCATGAACGTATTGCAACACCCTACAGCGGGAATCCTTCACGTGTGCGCGGCACGGAAGGCACCATAGGACAGCACCAAAATAAACATACAACTCAAACCAATCTAGATCATCAATCAACCCATAAGACAAAAGAAATCTACTCAAAACATCATAGGATGGCAACACATCATTGGATCATAATATGTGGCATAAAGCACCATGTTCAAGTAGGGGATTACAGCGGGGTGCGGGAGAGTGGACCACTGAAAGGAGATGAGGATGGTGATGAAGAAGGTGATGTTGATGAAGACGATCACCGCGGCGATGGTTCCCCCGATGGCACTCCGGCGCCACCAAGAGAGAGAGGGAGAGGGTCTCCCCCTTGTGCTTCCTCCTCCATGGCCTCCCCCCTGGGTGGGGAGAGGTTCTCCCTCTGGTCCTTGGCCTCCATGGCGATGATGGCCCCTCCTTCTTCCTCCTTCATGGTCTCCGGTGATGGTGACCCCCTCTAGCAGGGTGCCGGAGAGGGCCAAGATTGATCTTTCGAGTAGGTAAATGATAAAAGAAATAATTTATGAAGTGTGAGTGCTAGCAAGTGCACAAGTTTGATCAATGATAATTCCAATCACTTTTTCTAGCATCAATATAGACCATAAACAGTAGCTCATCTCATAAAACTTCTCATGATCAAGTAACAAGCTATTCACATGTTAAAGTATAGACCAGAAAGTTTCTTGAAAACTAACAAACCATAATCCTAGTCATCGAACAATTGCAATTCATCTTATTTTCAGGAAGGGTCTATGTAAGAGCTTTGATTTAGCAAATTCCACATACTCAATTATCATATAGTCTTCCATGATTATTGACACTCAAAGCATATTTTTGGAACAAATAGCATCCATCAAACACAGAGAAAGATAGGGGCTTAATGTTTCGCCTCCCAACTTATTTATCATATAGATAATTGTCAACAATAATAATTCATGATCAAATATATTTGTGTGGATATATATGTCTAGATCATTCCCCAACACATGACGCTTGCCAAGAGAAAAAGGCGAAATATAGAAAGTGGTGAAGATCACCATGACTCTTGCATAAAGGTAAGTACTAGAAAGTAAAAGACAGGCCCTTCGCAGAGGGAAGCAGAGGTTGTCATGCGCTTTTTGTTTTTGGATGTGCAAACCCTTAATGCAAAGGAACGTCGCGTGGTATTGCCCCTTGTGATAACAAACTTTATTATGCAGTCTGTCGCTTTTATTTCTTTACCATCACAAATTCATACAACACTTATTTTCCCTCACAATAAAAGATCATACATATTTAGGAGCAATTTTTATTGCTTTTTGCACCGATGACAACTTACTTGAAGGATCTTACTCAATCCATAGGTAGGTATAGTGGACTCTCATGGCGAAACTGGTTTAAGGGTGTTTGGATGCACAAGTAGTATTTCTACTTGGTGCGGAAGTTTTGGCTAGTATGAGGTGGAAACAAGCACCACATGTTGGAGGATCCATAACAATATAACTTCTATACAAATATACCCAAGCATAACTCATTAAGTTGTCTTCCTTGTCCAATATCAACTATTTTGCTCGAGTTTGAAAATAATTAATGGGTATTCACAATCATAGAAGACGTCCAAGATAGTATATTTATATGTGGAATCTCTCTTCCTTTAATATTCTTTCATGAATTGTTCAAGTGACCAATGCGGTGTTTGCTAACTTTCAATAAATTTTACCACCTATACTTATTATGTGTGAAGTCATTACTCCCCATGGGATAAGTATATAAAGAATATTTAATTTCAGGTTTATAATATTCAATTCATTCAACCATTTACTCAAAGGATATAAGTGAAGCACGAGATTGAATGACAAACTACTCCAAAAAGATATAAGTGAAGATCAATGCGTAGTCAATTAGTTAAATAGCCATGTGAGGACTCTCTCTCTTATTCAGAATTTCATATCCAATGTTTTTATTCAAACAGAAAAACAAAATAAAAATGGAACTCCAAGAATAGCACGCATCATGTGAATGAATAAAAATTTAGGCTCAACATAGGCTAACCGATAATTGTTGATGAAGAGAGATGGGATGCGTAGCATCCCCAAGCTTAGATGCTTGAGACTTCTTGAAATATTTACTGGGGTGTCTTGGGCATCCCCAAGCTTGAGCTTTTGTATCTCGTTCAATCCTCTCATACAACGGTTTCACCTATTCTCAAAAACTGCATCCACACAAAACTCGAAAAGAACTCGTGAGATGGGTTAGTACACATAAGAATAAATCACCACTTCAGGTACTGCCAAGACAAGTTGCATAATAATTTCCAAACATCATCTACTGTTTACTATCGTTTCCACAATTTATATCTACCAATATAGGCTATGGAAACTAGAGGATAAGTAGATAACAAAACTATGACAGCAATCTGTCCAAACAGAACAGTTTGTAGCAATTTATGAAAACAGTGTAGTTCCGTAACTCAAAAAATTATGAAAATTTAGGAAATGATAAGGAATTTATATGAAAATACTGTGTAAAAATTTCATAAACTTTTCACGTTCCAGTAAAATATGAAAATTCAAACACTACAGCAAAAGTTTCTGTTTTTTACACAGCACACATCAAACATGCAATGCAAGCATCCTAAGGCAATTCTTGGAACTTTTTATTGAAAAACAAGATTATGAATAACACCTCACAGAAAATAGCAAAATATAAAGACGATCCAAGCAAAGCACATATTATGTGACAAATAAAAATATAGCTCCAAGTGAGGTTACCGATAATGTTGAAGACGAAAGAGGGGATGCCTTCCGGGGCATCCCCAAGCTTAAGCGCTTGAGTCTTCCTTAGATATTACCTTGGGGGTGCCTTGGGCATCCCCAAGCTTAGGTTCTTTTCACTCCTTATTCTCCTCATATCGGTGTCTCACCCAAAACTTGAAAACTTCAATCACACAAAACTTAACGGAACTTTGTGAGAAGGGTTAGTGTAATAAAGATAGATCATTCACTTAGGTACTGTCAAGAAAATATTCATAATTGTTCCCACATGATACCTACTGTATTCTATCATTCCCATAATTTATATCACTGAATATAAGCTATGGGAACACTAAAACAAGCAAACTATGCATGCAAAACAGAATCTGTCAAAAACAGAATAGTCTGTGAAGATCTGTAGTGTAACCGTACTTCCCTGTCTCTAAAAATTCTGAAAAATTAGGAAAACCTGAAGAATTTGTATATCAAGACTGTGTAAAAATGTCAGATCATTATCATGGTCCAGTAAAAAATGGAAATTCCTGTACTGGAGTCAAAAGTTTCTGTTTTGGTTCAGCATCAATTCTACTCATCTTGTGAGTCATCCCAAAGGCTTTACTTGGCACTTTATTGAAATAAAAGATACGAAACATGATTACTACAGTATCCTAATCATGTGAACACACAAAAACAGAAAGTAAAAGTGTTGGGTTGTCTCCCAACAAGCGCTTTTCTTTAATGCCTTTTTAGCTAGGCATGACATTTTAATGATACTCTTCCAAGCCTAATTCCGATGGTAATTTTATTCATACTCTAAAAGATATAAGTGAAGTTCATAGAGCATTCTACAATTAATTAAGATTAACGAATGCCCAAGCTCAAAATATATAAGTGAAGCACACGAAGCATTCTAAAAAGCCATACTCAAAAGATTTAAGTGAAGCACAAAGAGCATTCTACAAAGCCATACTCAAAAGATATAAGTGAAGCGCATGAAGCATTCTATAAATCAATGAAGTACTAACTCATACTAGAAGGGTGCACAAAAGGAAAAGAAAAACACTAAAGACGTATATCATGTGAACAAAACAAAAACCGAGGTATACCGATAATTGTTGAAGAAGAGAGATGGGATGCCTTCCGGGGCATCCCCAAGCTTAGATGCTTGAGTCTCCTAGAAATATTTACTTGGGGTGCCTTGGGCATCCCCAAGCTTGAACTCTTGTCTCTCCATATTCTTCTTATATAGATACCTCCTCGATCTTTGAACACTTCATTCACACAAAACTTAACAAAACCCTCGTGAGATCCGTTAGTATAATAAAGCAAAATACTACTTTAAGTACTGTTGTGAACTCATTCCAAATTCATATTAGCATTATATCTACTGTAGTCCAACTTCACCATGGTTCATACCCCCCAGTACTACTCATAGATTCATCAAAATAAGAGCACAATGCATAGAAAACAGAATCTGTCAAAAACAGGATAGTCTGTAGCAATCTGGAAACTTCGTATACTTATGTAGCTCAAACAATTCTGAAACTTTAGGAAAAATTAAACAATTTGTATAGAAGTACTGTGTAAAAAATTCAAAAACTTTTGACGTTCCAGTAAGAAATGTAAATTCATGCACTACAGTCAAAGTTTCTGTTTTTGCACCGCACAAAGCAAACAAGCAATCTAATCATCCTAAAACCAAATCTTGGCACATTATTTCTATAATACAATGGATATATACAAGGGGATAATTATTTTTGAGAAGCTTCCATGAGAAATTCTACATTGTTTCCATGAGCATGAACTCAAGTGTTCAAGGTCGACCCTCACTTCTCCAATGCACAACCTTCCAATCACTTCTCTTTTTGAAAAACTTCTTAGGCATAAGAGGCAAGTAATTCTTTTTGTATTTTTCATTATTTAATTTTTTGTTTGTTTCACCCACAACTAAAGAAAGCAAAAAGGGAAAAAATCTACTTAGTGAAGAAAGCAAACAAGCAAACACGAGAATATATACCCCACGCTATTGCTCCCCGGCAACAGCGCCAGAAAAGAGCTTGATAATCCCCAAGTGCAAGGAATCATCGTAGCAATTTCCAAAGGTGGAAGTGATAAGTATGGAGTGTCGAACCCACAAGGAGCTAAAGGTAAGATCAATATTCTCTCAAGTCCTATCTACCACCGATACGACTCTACGTACGCCGAACGTTTGCTTCCAACTAGAAACGCGAAATAAAACTACGTTGTGGGTATGAAGAGAATAGCTTTGCATGATATCGTAGAACTAAAATATAAAATAGGTGCTGTTATCATAAAGTTAGAATATATTACAATGTATTACAAACAGCGAGGGTGGAATAATGATGGGTCGGTGTGCGGAATTGTCCTAGGCAATTGTTAACAAGATCGGTAATCATTATTGCAATTTTATATGAGGGAGAGGCATAAGCTAACATATTTTCTCTACTTGGATCATATGCACTTATGATTGGAACTCTAGCAAGCATCCGCAACTACTAAAGATCATTAAGGTAAAACCCAACCATAGCATTAAAGCATCAAGTACCCTTTATCCCATACGCAACAACCCACCTACTTGGGTTTATGCTTCTGTCACTCAAGCAACCCACTATAAGCGAATCATGAACGTATTGCAACACCCTACAGCGGGAATCCTTCACGTGTGCGCAGCACGGAAGGCACCATAGGACAGCACCAAAAGAAACATACAACTCAAACCAATCTAGATCATCAATCAACCCATAAGACAAAAGAAATCTACTCAAAACATCATAGGATGGCAACACATCATTGGATCATAATATGTGGCATAAAGCACCATGTTCAAGTAGGGGATTACAGTGGGGTGCGAGAGAGTGGACCGCTGAAAGGAGATGAGGATGGTGATGAAGAAGGTGATGTTGATGAAGACGATCACCGCAGCGATGGTTCCCCTGATGGCACTCCGGCACCACCGAGAGAGAGAGGGAGAGGGTTTCCCCCTTGTGCTTCCTCCTCCATGGCCTCCCCCCTGGGTGGGGAGAGGTTGTCCCTCTGGTCCTTGGCCTCCATGGCGATGATGGCCCCTCCTTCTTCCTCCTCCATGGTCTCCGGTGATGGTGACCCCCTCCGGCAGGGTGCCGGAGAGGGCCAAGATTGATCTTTCGTGGCTACAGAGACTTGCGGCGGCGGAACTTCCGATCTAGGTTTCTTTTCGGAGATTTCTATATTTATAAGAGTTTTTTGGCGTTGGTCCCACGTCCAGAAGGTTCCCGAGGAGGTGACAAGCCAGGGGGCGCGCCCTAGGGGGGGCGCCCCCACCCTTGTGGCTTCCTCTCCGGTGACTTTTCGCTCCAGTATGTTTTATATTTTCCAAAAATATTCTTCCTAAATTTTTAGCTCATTCCGAGAACTTTTATTTCTGCACAAAAACAACACCACGGTAGTTCTGCTGAAAACAGCGTCAGTCCGGGTTAGTTCTAATCAAATCATACCAAAATCATATAAAATTATTGTAAACATGGCATGAATACTTCATAAATTATAGATACGTTGGAGGCGTATCACCTTTATATAGCCACCCCTTTAGTCCCGGTTGGTGGCTCCAACCGGGACCAATGCCCCCCTTTAGTCCCGGTTGGTGGCTAGTCCCAGTTGTAGCCACCAACCGGGACTAAAGGTCAATTTCCAGCAGCCCAAAGGGCGGGAAGCAGAGACCTTTACTCCCGGCTGGTGGCACCAACCGGGCCTAAAGGGGGGCATTAGTCCCGGTTGGTGGCATCAACCGGGACCAAATGCCTGTGCCTTGCACAGCCGCGGTGCGGTTGGATGTTTAGTCCCACCTCGTCAAGCGAAGGTCGCCCAGACCTGTTTATAAGCCCCGCCGTGGCTGCAACGTTGAGCTCCTCTCTAAAGCAGGCCTGTGGGCCTAACCGACCTCTTTCTGCTCTGTGGGCCTACTATGTGAAAACAGATGCAAATTTATAGAGAAAATTCAACCTAAATTCAAAGTCTCTATAAATTCGCTTTGAATTTAGGTTGAATTTTCTCTATAAATTCGCATCTATTTTCACTTTTGCTATTTTTTATGTTATTTTTTGCATATTAAAAGTTCTTAACAAAAAATACTTTATGAATATTCTTTTTGCTATTAAAGTTTTTAACAAAAATAACTTTGATAATTTTAGTTGCATAAATTTTATATAATATTAAGTTAAATAACTTTGATCGAACGAAAACAAGTCTATTACAATGGGATTTCAATTTTTTAAACATATTTGAAATCAAGACTTTTTCTGCATTCAATATGCACCATTCAAAGCTACATCATCACTTTTCAAACCCTTTCTGACTTCATTTATTATTTTTCATGTATTTCATGATTTATTTTGAGTTAAGAAGACCCTGAGATTGAAAAGCGCTGTAAATGAACTCTGAAATTGTTGAAAATTGGCATGGTATCATAATTTCACCCACATAGCATGTGCTAAAAAGTTCAGAGGGTTACGGGAAAAACTTGGTGCACTTCGTGTACAAACTGGACAATCTCCTTCGAAGTATCAGGGTTTCGGACGAAAACTCGTCTATTACAAAGGGATTTCATTTTTAAACATAATTTAACTCAAGACTTTTTCTGTATTCAATATGCACCATTAAAAGCCACATCATCACTTTTCAACCCTTTTCTGACTTCATTTGCTATTTTTCATGCATTTCATGATTTATTTTGAGCTAAGAAGACCCTGAGATTGAAAAGCACTGCAAATGAACTCTGAAATAGTTGAAAATTGGCATGGTATCATAATTTCACCCACATAGCATGTGCTAAAAAGTTGAGAGGGTTACGGGAAAAAGTGGATGCACTTCGTGTACAAACTGGACAATCTCCTTCGAAGTATATTAGGGATCGGACGAAAACTCGTCTATTACAAAGGGAATTCATTTTTTAAACATATTTTTACTCAAGACTTTTTCTGCATTCAATATGCACCATTCAAAGCCACATCATCACTTTTCAACCCTTTTCTGACTTCATTTGCTATTTTTCATGCATTTCATGATTTATTTTGAGCTAAAATGACCCTGAATTGAGAAGCACTGCAAATGAACTCTGAAATGGTTGCAAGTTGGCATGGTATCATAATTTCACCCACATAGCATGTGCGAAAAAGTTGAGAGGGATACAGCAAAAACTAGATGCACTTCGTGTATGAACTGGACAATCTCTTTCGAAGTGTTAGGGTTTTGGACGAAAACTCTTCTGTTACAAAAGCATTTCAATTTTTTAAACATATTTGAACTCAAGACTTTTTCTGCATTCAATATGCACCATTCAAAGCCACATCATCACTTTTCAAACCTTTTCTGACTTCATTTGCTATTTTTCATGCATTTCATGATTTATTTTGAGCTAAAATGACCCTGAATTGAAAAGCACTACAAATGAACTCTGAAATGGTTGCAAGTTGGCATGGTATCATCATTTCACCCACATAGCATGTGCTAAAAAGTTGAGAGGGTTACAGCAAAAACTGGATGCACTTCGTGTACAAACTGGAAAATCTCTTTCGAAGTGTCAGGGTTTCGGACGAAAACTCATCGGTTACAAAAGGATTTCAATTTTTTAAACATATTTGAACTCAAGACTTTTTCTGCATTCAATATGCACCATTCAAAGCCACATCATCACTTTTCAAACCTTTTCTGACTTCATTTGCTATTTTTCATGCATTTCATGATTTATTTTGAGCTAAAATGACCCTGAATTGAAAAGCACTACAAATGAACTCTGAAATGGTTGAAAGTTGGCATGGTATCATCATTTCACCCACATAGCATGTGCTAAAAAGTTGAGAGGGTTACGGCAAAAACTGGATGCACTTCGTGTACAAACTAGACCATCTCAACTTTTTAGCACATGCTATGTGGGTGATTTTAGTTAATATTTTAGTTGATTTTTTAGTTCATTATTTTTAACAAATAAATACTTTGATAATTTTAGTTAATATTATTTTGATTCTTTTTAGTTCATTCTTTTTAGTTAATGTTTTAGTTCATTCTTTTTAGTTTATTCTTTTTAGTTAATATTTTAGTTGATTCTTTTTAGTTCATTCTTTTTAACAAATAAATACTTTGATAATTTTAGTTAATATTATATTTAACTGCAGTGATATTCTAGATCAAAGCCATCATCAGAATAGTTGTGGAGAGAAAGTCTTCGCTTTTTCTTCGCGTGTGTCCCTTGCTTATTGCGCCGTAACCATGGACAATCTTCATCACATACATCACAATGCTTCAGAAAGTTTGCTCACATCATACTAAATATTCTTACACACAAACCGTACTTAAACAGGGACATAATAGAAATAATAGTTCAGATATCCATTACAGAAAGTACTGCATAATTGAAGATACCAATCCTACTCTTCCGGATTGCAAACCTACTCGTCTGAATCAGGAGACCCCCAAGCACTACATAATAGAGATAAAAGTGTTCGCCATTGCAAACACTACTCGTCGTCCGGATCAGAATACCCCCAAGCAGGAGATACTAGCGGTACGAGGTGACGCTGCCCATAATTGAAGATTCCAATCCCGCGGTACAACTCGTATGCAACGTACCCATCTATTGCTGCATACTCAATGTTGATAGGGTCAAGTGGGGTCTTCTCCCAATGTTGGTGCCCTGACTTGGGGAATTTTGTCTTCATATCAGCGTAGTCCTCGTCGATCAGGGCGGTTGCCATATCAGCCATTGAAGTCTTGTCATGCTCAAGCCTGAACCTGCCCTGAAGATCAATGTAGCATTCAGCTGGTATCTCAATACCCCAGGTGCGCCTCATCTTGATCTTGTCATTCGTTATATCAACGCTAGCAAAATATATGCCGCTGCGAAGGAACTCCATGAGTTTTGGATAGTGCTTGTCACTACCACAACAACAAAATGGAACAAATGTGTTAAATACTGCTGCAACAAGTATATTTTAGAACAAGTATAATAAGAATCATAACAAGTATATTTTAGAACAAGTATAATAAGAATCATAACAAGTATATTTCGGCACAAGTATAATAAAAATCATAACAAGTATAATAAGAATCATAACAAGTATAATTCGGAACAAGTATAATAAGAATCATAACAAGTATAATAAGAATCATAGCAAGTTTCCTATTCCTATGCATTTCCTATCCTATGAATCAAAAGAAGCCCCTAAACTATGACATGTTCTCCCACAATGGCCAATATGCAACTACAAGGAAAATTCTTATGCAATTTTCCTATCCTATTCCTATCCTCCTATTCCTATTCCTATGCAATTTTCCTAATCCTCCTATTCCTATGCAATTTTCTATTCCTATGCAATTTTCCTATGAATCAAAGAAAAGCCCCAATTTTCCTATGAATCAAAGAAAAGCCCCAATTTTCCTATGAATCAAAGAAAAGCCCCAATTTTCCTATGCATTTTTCCTATGAATCAAGGAAACTATGACATGTTCTCGACATTCCCAATCCTCCTATTCATATGCAATTTTCCTATCCTATGAATCAAAGAAACGCCCCAATTAAAACTATGACAAGTTTCGTATTACCTTGCCCACTGGAACACCATGACATGTTGCTTCAAACAAAGTTGGACGACGGCAACATTGCGACCATCGACCGTGTACTCGACATCGAGGCCCATGAACTTGTGTTTCTCCTCTTGAAGCCATTCCTCGAACATGGAAAGAAAACCCTCGACTTTGGCACTGTCGTTCGTGTAGACGACATGGAGATTGGTCGTGCCATGTGCGAGCACGTTCCCGTAGCGAGTGATTGGAATCATGGTGGAGGATGGGGAAGAAGAGAGGAGAGGGAGACGAACAGAAATGGAGGCCGGTCACGTTACTGTAGCATTTCCCATGTATGATCTCGTGCGGAACAACTTCCAAGGCGCGGGATTTGAACGGTTGGGACCTTTAGTCCCGGTTTGAGCCACGAACCGGGACTAAAAGGGCTCGCGCCAGGCGAACGGTTGCCACCACCCCTTTATTCCCGGTTGGTGTCACCAACCGGGACTAAAGGTCCCGTTCGAACCGGGACTGATGCGTGACGAACCCCGGCTGGCGTCCTAGCCGCTCGAACCGGGATTAATGCTCACATTAGTCCCGGTTCGTAACACGACCGGGACTAAAGCTCTGATCCGGCCTGGACCAAAGCCCTGTTTTCTACTAGTGTACTACTATGAGTAACATAACACATACCAAGACAAGATGAGTCTATAAGCTAATAAATGAAAGGCTTAATGTTACTACCCCTATGTTACTACCCACTGTGGAGGTAGTAACTTAGACTAGTAACATATGCATGTTACTACTCTATGTTACTTCCCATTGTGGGTAGTCTTACCGTTTGGAAATGAGACTGAAGAAGTCGAATGGATTCAGGCGGTGACTTCAAAGAGCGTGTCACTGGTAGTGCGAGTATCTCGAACACTACATCAAGAAATTATTTTGGTATTGTCTCACTATCTTTAATATGTTTTGCCTTCTTATCCGCATTAGCTTTCTGGGAGAGAAACAATGGGGTTCTCCTACTATCTTTAGAAAATTTTCCACCATATCTGTGTTAACTTTCCGTGAGAGAAACAATGGGGTTGTCTCACTATCTTCAGGAGACTTAACCATCATATATGCACTACCAGTCTGAAAGAGAAACAATTAGACAGAAAATGTTTGCATGTATATATATGAAGCTCACTTTGGTAAACGGGTGCAGCAAGAAGATGGACGACATCATACTAACATGCCTTTTATTGCTAAGTACATAATAACATCATGATACGAAAATAGATGTATGTACCATGGTCAATGTATTGTCTTGATCCCATTTTATATTGGCAAATCAAGAGAGAGACACAATTTACAATATGATTAACATAATATAACATTGTTTATATAATCGGCCAAACAATTAAGACCAAGTGGAAATGACACAATATACGTGTGAGCAACTCCACCACACCACTGGATCAAATTCTGACCACAAGCATGCATGGCTAAAGAACATCATTAGTTCTCTTTTGATCTTAGTAATATGCATGATACGAATAGACAATTGTTTGCAGATTAGAAAATTGATATTGATATTTCTTGCAAAGCATGCAATTTGATGCAAACCTCAACTGGCTAGCATTTCAGACAATGAAGCATGTCCAAATCTATACTAAAATCACTACAATTCATTCTCACAAAAGTTTGAAGGCATGAGAAGGATGGACTTACATTAGCGGTTTTCACTAGCTCTGTAAAGCCCTTCTCCATGTTAATGGGGGAGGGCAGATAATTAGGACTTACACCACAAAAAATTCTTCATAAGCACTGGCTTGATTCTACATTTTGATACAACTAAATATGGATATGATAAATTGGATCAAATGGAGGATAAGAAAATTAAGATGCATCGTATTGCTACATAATCAACTAGTTATCAATGTAAGTACAGTGATATAGGACCACATGTACTAACAAGAACAATGCAGTGTGCAACATAGCTTCAAGATCTTGTGGTCCCTCTGAGAATGGTTATTTTTCTTCAAGTTGTTTTGCTAGAACTGAGATCAATAAGGCACTTGCAGAAATGTGAAGGAGTTAAATTATGATATGATCTCGTAGGCAATGTAGTGGGTGATGGCAGTGGACACAATGTAGTCAAAAAAAGAGAATGTTGATCCTAAGTGTAAGTTGAAAGAATGTTTTTACCCAACACCGACAATGGCATAGTCTTAGGATTTTTCCAACGTTATCTTAGTCATAGCCTTTTGCAGTTTCTTCAGTGTTAGATGTCAGATTACAAACTGTGTATGTGTTTAACTGTGTGCATCCAAATCAATTTATTTGGGAGTCCATCAAATGTTGGCATTTTGCTGATCGTTAGCAGGGAGCAACAGAAACGTAAAGGTGGAGTTCGATCCGAGGATCAACAGCAAAAAACAAAAATAGGAAATAGACGCGATATCTCACGATGGATCCCCGAATGGGCTCTAGGCATTTAGCCCCAGCCACCCGCCATGGTTCTATGTTTCTGGCCACCGCGTCAATGATTCCTTTTGAGGCCAACATCTTTCCTTTGAATGTGTAATTAATCGTTACATTCCTTCCAAATCTCCCAGCAAGCCAGAAGGATGATTGACTTGATGCCCTTTCTATGGCCTGCTGCAGTGTCGTCGATGATGCTCTGGATGATCATCGTCGACGCAGTTTGCCGGATCCATTCATGACATGGCGCCACTGTAGGATCACTAGAAGTGTGTGTCTAGAGGGGGGGGGGTGAATAGACTACATGCAAATTTAAAACCTAACCTTTTCCCAAGTTAATTGGTGGGCAGATTTTAGCAATTATAGCAAGTCTAGCACACCCTACACATGCAAGTCAACAAGTATGGCAGCGGAAAGTAAAGACATTGCACATGGAAAGTAAAGTTGAGATAGGGAGATCAAACGCATGAGAGACACGAAGATTTTTCCCGTGGTTCCGATAGGTGGTGCTATCGTACGTCCACGTTTATGGAGTCTTCAACCCACGGAGGGTAACGGTCGCGAGAGTCCACGGAGGGCTCCACCCATTAGGGTCCACGAAGTAGCAACCTTGACTATTCCATAATGTCTTCCGTCCATGAAGGAATAGCCTCACTATGGGTAGATCTTCACGAAGTAGGCGATCTCCTTGCACGTACAAACATCTTGGTTCAACTCCACAACACGAAGTAGGAGGCTCCCAAGCGACACCTAACCAATCTAGGAGGCACCACCCTCCAAAAGGTAATAGGCTCGGTAATGTCGATGAACTCCTTGCTCTTGTGCTTCAAGATGATAGACTCCTCAACACACAATCACTCTCTCACAGATTTGGCTTTGGAGGAAGAGATTGATTTGGTGGAAAGCAACTTGGGGAGGCTAGAGATCAAGATTCATATGGATGGAGTGGAATGGCTTGATCTCAACACATGAGTAGGTGGCTCTCTCTCAGAAAATTGGATGGGGCAAGTATGGAATAGTTCTAAGTGCTTCTCATACGAGTGGGTGGTGGTGAAGGGGTATATATAGGCATCCCCAAAAATCCAACCGTTACACCTAAAGTGACCAACTCGGTGACACCGAGTTGCTCCAAAGGTAGCAACTTTTGAATCTCGGCGAGACCGATACAGAAATCTCGGTGGTACCGATTTGGTGACCAACGGTCAGTTTCCAAAACTCGGTGACGCCGATCCAAAAACTCGAAATTGCCGATTTTAAGAATCGAGGCAACAGAGAGTTGGCAAGCTGAACTCGGTGGCACCGAATGAGAATCGGTTGCACCGATGTGCTAGGGTTTGGCATGTGTGACGCCCGGATAATTAAGCTACAGTGATTGTTGTAATTAAGCACAATAATGACCATGATCAACAGTGCCTAATCATCATTAGTAACATATCTCTTTTAAAATTCAAATTCAAATTGAAATTCAAATGCATGTGAGATATTAAGTTGCTCAAACACTGATGGAAAAATGTTCATTAAATAACAAATAATCCAGAGGCAATTATAAAATTATAATCAACATTAATAGAATTAGTTAAATAACTCTAGCAGCCTAAAACATAACCAAAACAAAGATATTTAATCCATTTCTGTTTTAATAAAATCCAAATAAAAAGATCTGGACTCCTAACCATTTATAGCAGTGCTAAATATTTCACTGCATTTATTGAGCTAAGTCACATGTTTTGCAAAAGTCAAATGGGGGCCACACATTTCATAAAACAGAAAAGAATAAAACAAACAGAAAGAAAAAAGAAATGGAAAAGGAAAAAGGTCTACTGGGCACTGTGGCCCAGGTGCTACAGGAGGCCCAGCCCACTCCCCCTCGGTCGTCTTCTTCCTCACTGCTCCATCGACCGAGCGCCCGCTCAGGGTGGTCGGCATCGGACCCGCTCGCCGTCCCCACCGCGGAAGGGATAAGAACGAGCCACCGCACCTCTCTCTCACCCCCGAAACCCTAGGACCCCTGGATCCCCCCTCTGTCTCTCTCTATCGCTCGGTCCCGAGCTCGCCCGTGCGGATCCATGGCCGTGCCGTGGCGAAACTGCGGCCACCGTCCTCCTCGCTCCACTCCGTCAAGCCCTGGAGCTCCGCGCCATCTTCCTCGACCTCCCTGGAGCACTGGATCGAGCCGGAGCACGCTACAACCTCGCCCCGTTCCTCTTCTTCCTCCTTCGGACCCGCCGACGACTCCAGCCAATTTCTTCCTCCCTCTGCGCTCCCGTTCACTCAAAGGGCCTCCGTGAGCCCCCTAGGTGAGCGCCGCTTCTCCCCCTCTCCCTTGCTGCTCGCTCCTGCGCCGTACGAGGCCGCCGCCGTCCCGAGGCTCTGGTCGCCGCCATTACCGTGTGCATCGTGCTCTGTGAACCTCTCCGCTCGAACCAGTGGCCCTGACGAGCTTCTGGTGAGCCGCTGTGTCGGCCTAGCTAGCTAGCTCGGGTAGTTGCGCCGTATTTCATCGATTCGGTGAGGTCCCGAACTCCGGCGCCGCTCGTGGTGGTCGCCGTCGTCGTAGCAGACCTCCCCGAGGCCAACCGCCACCACCGACGTGCGCGGGTTGGAGAGCACGTTCGAATGAGCCGCTCCGCGCTCCGAACCGTGGCCTCTGGCCGTTTTTCGGCCACCTCCCGAGCGCGCCGCCGCAAAATATGGTCGCCAGAGCAACTCCGGCGACGCCGCCGGCGATGCCGATGTGGCTGGCCACGTGGACCTCCCCTGGGTCACTGCCAGTGGGGCCCCTGGCCCGAGTTGACTGGGTTGACCCAGTCAACTATGCTGACTGGGCGGCCCCACTCAATGACATGTGGGTCCCCTGGCCCCGTTTGACCGCGTTGACCACGGTCAACGTGCTGACGTGGCAGCTACTGTCACTGACACGCGGGCCCCGCCTGGCTAATTAAGTTAATTGAACTTTTAAATTTAATCTGTTAATAAATATAGCCCCCTGACAGTGGGACCCATCCCCTAATTAAAATCTCTATTAAAATTAAACACTATTTAACACTGCTGGGACACTGACATGTGGGGCCCTTCCACTATTTCAGTGGATAAGATTGACCCAGTCAGCTGCTGAGTCAGCAGGCTGGCCCACATGTCATTCTCTGCTGACTGGCCCTTTGACCCAGTCAATGGGCCCACTGGTCAGCCTCTGTACTGGTCAGTTGGGTACAAAACTGGGTGCACATAGCATTTTCATTTACTGTTTAAATTTAGAATTAAACAATTAAAACAATTCCAGAAATTAATAAAAACTTTAGAAAATCATATCTTTTAAACCGTAACTCCGATGAAAATAATTTATATATGAAAAGTGACCAAAAAAACGAGATGAAACCAACCGTGCCATCTGTTTCTGTGTCGGGACCCTCTACGGAGGTGAACCCGCAACTTTTAGCCCGTTTCCGGTAGATGAATAGTGCATGCCTACCGGTTAATAAATCCAACTTAAATCCTAAAAATAACTGATATGACTTAGACATGATTTTAGGCAACCCTGCACTGCATCCTAGCTGGCACATGCCTCTAACACCACAAACCTGGAACATTCCCCCCCCCTCCGGTCATCTGTCCGACATTTGTCCGGAACTGGGAAAACTTCCCGGATGGGTTCCCCCTTCGTCGGTATCGAGTAACACTGCGTTAGGTCACACCCGGCACTACTTATTGCCATGCTATGCTTTGTGTAGCATTGTTTGCTTTATATTTATTGTTTCTTCCCCCCCTCTTCTTACCGGTAGACCCCGAGGCTGACGCTGCCGCCGGGTACGACTACGCATCTGACGACCAGCCTTTTGCAGCAGAGCAGCAAGGCAAGCAAAACCCCCTTGAGCATTCCGATATCGCCTATTCTTTTCCCTCTCATTCTTGCATTTGAATTTTGCTACTGTATTAGATAGCTCCTATTCTGATGCATAGCCTGTTTTTGATGAACTGTTACTTTACCTGGCATCATACCAACTGTTTACTATAGGTTGATCAGTGAATCCCCAGTGACCCCTTAGTCCCAGTTGCCCCTGCTTGTTCATCGACGACTCGACGACTCGAAGACCCGAAGACTCGGTCAACCGACCGACAAGCCAGGCCCCTCACCTCACCGCACACCCCTTAGTTGTACGACTCTGCAGCGCTACTATCGGGTACCGAGGGTGACACCTCGTGAAGTACTCATGATGCTAGCTCTGTAGTGTAGCTAATCGGTCGTGGTCATCGAGGGTGATTCCTCCTTCACCACTCCCGACGATGACTCTGTCGTGCAACCCCTCAAGTGTGGGACCCTCGAGGGTGATTCCTCTAGTTCCACCTTGACGGTTTCATCGAGCGGGGACCATTGAGGGTGATTCCTCAGTTCCCGCCTTGATGATTTGTACACACAGTTACTTGGACTTGACATTTATTACATGGGAAAGACGGGACTGGAGGGACAGGCGGTACCACCCTGGTTGAGGTGGACCTGAGTTCCCGACAGTCTTGAGACGGGTCGGCCCCAAGGGTACCCATGTGTGAGATGTGGTGGGATGCGCCGGTAAGGCATCCGGGTTATGATGAGGCGTGGACGGGCAGGAGAGGCCCTTGCCACGGTCCTCGAGGCGGGGCGACGGACCGCACTTTATGGGTCGCGCTTTCCCCACATTAATAAAATGCTAATGTGTTGGGTACTTGATCTGAGTTAGGTCGTTGGCCTTAATACGCACTAACCATCACGTGGGAAAGTTATGGGCACTCAGCTTCGTTGTATCAGCCGAAGCTCTTCGGACGTCAGCAATGGAGCGGCGCGCGACGGATTGGTCTGGAACGCATCCCGCTTTTACTAAGGGGTGCTAGGACTGCTTCCGGTCGCGTTCGCATCGTGCAGGAGTGCAAGGGCAAGTGGGCCCACGAACCTGCGCGCTTAGGATTTAGACCGGCGGGCTGGCCTCTTCGTTGAGCCTAGGTGGGGCGACGACGTGCTGATATCCCGAGGCCGGGCATGACCCAGGAAAGTGTGTCCGGCCGGAGGTGACTCAGGCGTGTTGGGGAGTATGTGGTGCACCCCTGCAGGGATGAATAATCTATTCGAATAGCCGTGTCCACGGTAACAGGACGACTTGGAGTTGTACCTTGACCTTATACAACTATAATTGTAATTTTAATTTGAAATAAATTGTGGCTCCGGGATCGCTTCCTCGCAGGGAGTCGAGGAAGGATCTCTGGGCGTGTTTACTTAATAAAATTGCTACAACAATATGACTATATAAATGAGCTACAAGTCTACTCTCTTCTAATGCTGCAAGACGTTGAAAATGCTGAAGATGCTAGTCTTCGATAGGACTAGCCCTTCTCCCTATTCTTGCTTTCTGCAGTCAGCCCAGATATAACCCCTTCATTGATACTGATGCATACTTAGCATAGATCTGATGTCAGTCTTGCGAGTACTTTGGATGAGTACTCACCACTGCTTTGCTTTCCCTTTCCCCCTCGATACGGTACCGCGTTCAGACGATGGAGCCCAGGAGATGGAGTACGCCGGAGACGACTGCTACACCACCGATGGAGCCTACTACTATGTGGAGAATGCCGACGCTCAGGAGTAGTTAGGAGGTTCCCAGGCAGGAGGCCTCACCTCTTTCGATCCGCTGTTTATGTTTGTGCTAGCCTTCTTAAGGCAAAACTTGTCTAACTTATGTGTGTACTCAGATATATTTGCTTCCGCTGACTCGTGTTTATGTCGAGCTTTGTATTCGAGCCCTCGAGGCCCCTGGCTTGTAATATGGAGCTGTATGACCTTTATCTTTGTGTCTTTTGTTGTGTTGTGATATCAATCAGTGAGTCCCTAATCTTGGTCGTACGCATTGCGTGCATGGTTAGCGTACGGACGAGAATGGGGGCGTCACAAGTTGGTATCAGAGCCAACTGCCTGTAGGTAGCCCCCTTTCCAACTCCTTGGCCAAAGTTGAGTCTAATACTTGAAAAACCTTACTAACATTTCTGTGTGGCTTACGGGCCCACATCTCAATCGGGTGGTATTAGGATCTTTTATTCCTCGTCTATACTCTGGGTTCTGATCTCTGTTCTCTTTCGGGTTAAAGATTTTATTAACTCTGACTCTAGGTTCTCGTAACTACTTCTCCCGGAGAGCCCTCATGCCAGAAGATCACCTGCTTCGTCAGAAGATTCTGAAGATACCCTTTTGATGTTTTTCGAGACTTTGTGCTCATCGGCTTTGCAATTCCCTACCACCGATAAGTCCCTATGGATGACTAATTGCACTTGTCATTCATACAATCTTTTCTCGTTGCTCTTGTTATTACAAGATGCCCCGAAATACTCTCCTTTGCCCCGATAACCCTTTGAGTTTATTGCGTTGTAGTTCTTTTCCGCATGGAAGCCTTACGGATAATTCCTCACAATTGTCGAGGATCCGTGCATCACAGTTGTTCATGTGTTTCACAAAATTCTTCGAAATACTTTTCGATCTTCCGAAAACCCTCTGCAGCCTGTTGCTCTCGGAATTCTTGCCTGCTTGCATTATGGTTAATTCCATATGCCTAGTCGTCTTCATTGACATCCCTTGTCATTGCCATTTTGAGCCTATCGATTCAATGTGTGCGTATGCACGCAGTCATCAGGTGATCCTTTTAAATTGTCTTTCCGGCTCAGACGTCCTTCCGGACGTGAGTTGGTTGTCGGCAATTAAAACCTTTATTGACTGTCCGACTAAGTCTTTTCAACTTATCCATCCTTGATCAGAGCGTCTGCTTCTGATCTTTAGTTTTGGAAATCATAATTCCCTTGTATTTTAAACATCAGACTATTCAGGTGTTTCTTGAATCCGATACCTCTACATTCTTTCCTCCTCTGATTGAGTACCAATACTCACCTCAACTTCATTGTGGATCGCCCGATCCATTGTTGGATTATTATCCGACAGTGTCGTTCTTATTCAATCACCATGTGAGTTCTTCCCCGGATACATAATGCCTTTGGTAAAATGTATCCTCTGTTTTGCCAACCATGCTCTACCTTCGAGCTTGTGTTAATTACTCTTGAAGCTTGTGGTATATGTTCCTAAGGTACCCCGATGGGTTGAACCTATGCCCTCCCTAATCCATGAGAACCTGAAGGTTTTCACGGGTCATCCTCTTATGGAGTTTCACCAGATAAATTTTCAACACTGCAACATCGTCCAAAGCAAGAGATGAATGAAATGTTATACATTGATGAAGTGGGAGTCGACAGTGAACTTGTGTTCATGCCCATGGAAATGATGTAGACCGTCTCGTAAGCTCCTTGCAAAATAATTATTCATCCGTATGATTCTTTCAGTATCCTTAATTTGATCGATTGTAGTTATGGTTCTGACCATGCTATCCTTATTAATTATCCGAAAGGAATTCATTCCGTTGCCTCGTCAATTTTTGACAAGGTTAAAGTATCTGCTGTCGCAGGTCAATGACCCAGTTCTACTTCTATCATATTATACCTTCGAGTTTTACCCTCTGGTATCTCGAGGATATCACGCCTTTGCAATACATCTTATTCACTTTGGTGAGGTAATAATTTCCCTTGTCTTAATCACTCCACGGGTTTTGGGATTGTTGTCAACCGAGAACACCGATTGGAAAATTTGTTCCACACTGCAATTCAATAACCCTTGTAATTGCTACTGGGAATATCAAAGTCAATCTGGTCATTCCTAGACTATCGGCTACATCCTTGTCTTGCTATCTTTGACTGTGCTACCTCGTCCTTCTCTGGTATGCAAATCCTTCAGAGTGTGAGCATTGCTTACTTCGAGCTTTCAACATCATGTTGTTTGTCTTGAAAAGCAACCTCGATATTGAGCTTGCATCTTATCTGTTGTTCCTATAACCTGCCACATTGTCATTCCCCTACTTGACGCCAACGCTGTTCGGTTGCATTCTCTTGAAAAATCTCGACAAAAGGTGTCGTGATCATCGTCCACAATTTGGCTTCTTCTGAGACGTCAACTGAGTTCTTGATGAGAAATGCCTTCCTTGCCCTCGATGATTTTTGTTATCATCAACAACCTCCTTGACTTCCTTTCATTGCAAACTTGTCCATGTTATGTATGCAACTTGCTATCCAACTTGTATTATGTTCTATCTTGGAGTATTACTGTCTTTTGGGTCGAGAACATTGTGAGGATTGCTCCACCTCTTAGAAATTCTTGGCATAGTGATACTTCTCACCATCAAACGATGCTGCTTTGATTCTAACTTCTAGCAACCCTATTGCTTTGAAGTTAACGATCGTCAGTTCGTTCTTAGGCTGTTGGTTATTGAATCATCACTCTAACATTGATCTTGCTGCCTAAGGTCATATTTCGGACACACTTTTCAATCAATGAGTAATGATGTGTGTTTTCCTCGATCATACAACATTATATTATTTGAGCTGACAAATGCCATCTCCTTGTTCACACAATTGTGGAAACCCATCCGTTTGGAATTCTCGATGAATTGTCGCTAAGTCCATCTGCCACCTCCTCATCCTCTTTTTGGTTTAATGATGAACTATTGTTTCGGGAACCCGCTTCCATAGTTCATTTTCCGAGAATCTTACTATGTCATCTCGACGATTTGAGTTGCACCTTTTCTTCTCGGGCATCCTGAGTCTGAGGTATCCTGACACCAACCAGGTCTGAATCTCGGTCAGACATGATGGTAGGGTCACGTTCCCAGGGGTTATAATATTGGTCCTTTGATGACCCAGTAATGTGATGCCATGCCTAACACACCTGGCTGGAGGACCTATTATTATAGTTTCCCTTTTGTGCAAGGTTGGCCATTCTTCCAGGGGGGAATTGTAAGACTTATTTTATAAGTTGTTCCTACTGGATCCTTTGTGTATCCAAACTCCATCCTTTACTCGAAACACCACATCATTGCTATCCCGAAGCATGGATGTGGTATGTCGATCATAAAACGGAATAATGTAAGCTCAATGCTAATTGTTTCTTGATCAATTATTCAAACCCCATTGTATGGGCATGTCATGGATTTTCCTCGCCCCTTTTTACCTAAATGGTTATCTACTTGCCATTCTGATATGTATATCATGCTCTGTTTTTCCTTGGGAAGGTATACTCCTAAAACTTGAGTATAACCACATTTTCCTTTTCCATTGGTCTGTTTAATGTGATAATCACATTTTCCTTTCCATTGGTCTGTTTAACCTTTTTGAGATCTATTTAATCTGAGCAGTGATAATTCCCTGCTTAGGTAAATACCTCGGTATACTACTCTGTCAGTAAGACCCTGTTACTATTGTTGTTAACATTTCGGTAACCGCCGGTGGACGAGAACTTTGCCTATTGGTCCGCCTCCTTTTGACGAGCAGGAAGATGGTTCTCTTCGTTCCCCGCCCTTGGTACCGATGTTGTTGCTGACATAAATGACAGGTTATCCTCTGACATATCTTGCTTCCATGACCGTGCAAGATGTCACCGCTCTTCTTACTCTTAATCCACATGATGGTCCCATAACCCATAGTTCCACAGGATCGAAACCTGACTCTCCTGTACCTCTTTGCTTCCAAGGTATCCTTTGCACTTGGCTTTGTATGTAACTCCCCAGCCACCGTCCAGGGGATGATCTATTCTAATATCAGGCGCAATAATTATTTTCATTGCTCTGAACCCTTTTTCACCTTCTGTTTGGGCATCGAATGACTGCCTACCCGTTGAAACCATTTGTACCATCGCATATTGCTCTCAACGAATTCCCTGAGTTACAAATCGTTACTTAATTCATGTCTTCTTCCCTGAGTTCACCGTCAGATGGCCAACCCTGTGTAGCTACGTCCTTCTAGAGTTTTACCTCCTATCGCATTCGTAGGACGATGAAGTTCCCGAAGAAAGGATGACGATTTCGTCAAGAGGACCTGAATCAGTGAATTGAAGACATCGACGAAAGGGATCAACTTCCTTGAGAAAAACAACAAAGACAAGAAGACTCTTTAGAATTTCGTAACCAGATTTCCCTCCCTTGCTTCTACCTCTTAATTCTCGGGACGAGAATTCTTGTTAGTAGGGGAGAGTTGTGACGCCCGGATAATTAAGCTACAGTGATTGTTGTAATTAAGCACAGTAATGACCATGATCAACAGTGCCTAATCATCATTAGTAACATATCTCTTTTAAAATTCAAATTCAAATTGAAATTCAAATGCATGTGAGATATTAAGTTGCTCAAACACTGATGGAAAAATGTTCATTAAATAACAAATAATCCAGAGGCAATTATAAAATTATAATCAACATTAATAGAATTAGTTAAATAACTCTAGCAGCCTAAAACATAACCAAAACGAAGATATTTAATCCATTTCTGTTTTAATAAAATCCAAATAAAAAGATCTGGACTCCTAACCATTTATAGCAGTGCTAAATATTTCACTGCATTTATTGAGCTAAGTCACATGTTTTGCAAAAGTCAAATGGGGGCCACACATTTCATAAAACAGAAAAGAATAAAACAAACAGAAAGAAAAAAGAAATGGAAAAGGAAAAAGGTCTACTGGGCACTGTGGCCCAGGTGCTACAGGAGGCCCAGCCCACTCCCCCTCGATCGTCTTCTTCCTCACTGCTCCATCGACTGAGCGCCCGCTCAGGGTGGTCGGCATCGGACCCGCTCGCCGTCCCCGCCGCGGAAGGGATAAGAACGAGCCACCGCACCTCTCTCTCACCCCCGAACCCCTGGATCCCCCCTCTGTCTCTCTCTATCGCTCGGTCCCGAGCTCGCCCGTGCGGATCCATGGCCGTGCCGTGGCGAAACTGCGGCCACCGTCCTCCTCGCTCCACTCCGTCAAGCCCTGGAGCTCCGCGTCGTCTTCCTCGACCTCCCTGGAGCACTGGATCGAGCCGGAGCACACTACAACCTCGCCCCGTTCCTCTTCTTCCTCCTTCGGACCCGCCGACGACTCCAGCCAATTTCTTCCTCCCTCTGCGCTCCCGTTCACTCAAAGGGCCTCCGTGAGCCCCCAAGGGGAGCGCCGCTTCTCCCCCTCTCCCTTGCTGCTCGCTCCTGCGCCGTACGAGGCCGCCGCCGTCCCGAGGCTCTGGTCGCCGCCATTACCGTGCGCATCGTGCTCCGTGAGCCTCTCCACTCGAACCAGTGGCCCTGACGAGCTTCTGGTGAGCCGCTGTGTCGGCCTAGCTAGCTAGCTCGGGTAGTTGCGCCGTATTTCATCGATTCGGTGAGGTCCCGAACTCCGGCGCGGCTCGTGGTGCTCGCCGTCGTCGTAGCAGACCTCCCCGAGGCCAACCGCCACCACCGACGTGCGCGGGTTGGAGAGCACATTCGAATGAGCCGCTCCGCGCTCCGAACCATGGCCTCTGGCCGTTTTCCGGCCACCTCCCGAGCGCGCCTCCGCAAAATATGGTCGCCGGAGCAACTCCGGCGACGCCGCCGGCAATGCCGATGTGGCTGGCCACGTGGACCGCCCCTGGGTCACTGCCAGTGGGGCCCCTAGCCCCAGTTGACTGGGTTGACCCAGTCAACTGTGCTGACTGGGCGGCCCCAGTCAATGACATGTGGGTCCCCTGGCCCCGTTTGACCGCGTTGACCACGGTCAACGTGCTGACGTGGCAGCTACTGTCATTGACACGCGGGCCCCGCCTGCCTAATTAAGTTAATTGAACTTTTAAATTTAATCTGTTAATAAATATAGCCACTGACAGTGGGACCCATCCCCTAATTAAAATCTCTATTAAAATTAAACACTAATTAACACTGCTGGGACACTGACATGTGGGGCCCTTCCACTATTTCAGTGGATAAGATTGACCCAGTCAGCTGCTAAGTCAGCAGGCTGGCCCACATGTCATTCTCTGCTGACTGGCCCTTTGACCCAGTCAATGGGCCCATTGGTCAGCCTCTGTACTGGTCAGTTGGGTACAAAACTGGGTGCACATAGCATTTTCATTTACTGTTTAAATTTAGAAATAAACAATTAAAACAATTCCAGAAATTAATAAAAACTTTAGAAAATCATATCTTTTAAACCGTAACTCCGATGAAAATAATTTATATATGAAAAGTGACCAGAAAAACGAGACGAAGCCAACCGTGCCACCTGTTTCTGTGTCGGGACCCTCTACGGAGGTGAACCCGCAACTTTTAGCCCGTTTCCGGTAGATGAATAGTGCATGCCTACCGGTTAATAAATCGAACTTAAATCCTAAAAATAACAGATATGACTTAGACATGATTTTGGGCAACCCTGCACTGCATCCTAGCTGGCACATGCCTCTAACACCACAAACCTGGAACATTCCCCCCCCTCCGGTCATCTGTCCGACATTTGTCCGGAACCGGGAAAACTTCCTGGATGGGTTCCCCCTTCGTCGGTATCGAGTAACACTGCGTTAGGTCACACCCGGCACAACTAATTGCCATGCTATGCTTTGTGTAGCATTGTTTGCTTTATATTTATTGTTTCTTCCCCGCTCTTCTTACCGGTAGACCCCAAGGCTGACGCTGCTGCCGGGTACGACTACGCGTCTGACGACCAGCCTTTTACAGCAGAGCAGCAAGGCAAGCAAAACCCCCTTGAGCATTCCGATATCGCCTATTCTTTTCCCTCTCATTCTTGCATTTGAATTTTGCTACTGTATTAGATAGCTCCTATTCTGATGCATAGCCTGTTTTTGATGAACTGTTACTTTACCTGGCATCATACCAACTGTTTAGTATAGGTTGATCAGTGAATCCCCAGTAACCCCTTAGTCCCAGTTGCCCCTGCTTGTTCATCGACGACTCGACGACTCGAAGACCCGAAGACTCGGTCAACC
The DNA here is from genome assembly GCA_039707655.1 of Elymus sibiricus. Taxonomy (NCBI): domain Eukaryota; kingdom Viridiplantae; phylum Streptophyta; class Magnoliopsida; order Poales; family Poaceae; genus Elymus; species Elymus sibiricus. Next base: position 90,940,499 of record CM077669.1, read on the forward strand.
GACCGACAAGCCAGGCCCCTCACCTCACCGCACATCCCTTAGTTGTACGACTCTGCAGCGCTACTATCGGGTACCGAGGGTGACACCTCGTGAAGTACTCATGATGCTAGCTCTGTAGTGTAGCTAATCGGTCGTGGTCATCGAGGGTGATTCCTCCTTCACCACTCTCGACGATGACTCTGTCGTGCAACCCCTCAAGTGTGGGACCCTTGAGGGTGATTCCTCTAGTTCCACCTTGACGGTTTCATCGAGCGGGGACCATTGAGGATGATTCCTCAGTTCCCGCCTTGATGATTTGTACACACAGTTACTTGGACTTGACATTTATTACATGGGAAAGACGGGACTGGAGGGACAGCCGGTACCACCCTGGTTGAGGTGGACCTGAGTTCCCGACAGTCTTGAGACGGGTCGGCCCCAAGGGTACCCGTGTGTGAGATGTGGTGGGATGCGCCGGTAAGGCATCCGGGTTATGATGAGGTGTGGACGGGCAGGAGAGGCCCTTGCCACGGTCCTCGAGGCGGGGCGACGGACCGCACTTTATGGGTCGCGCTTTCCCCACATTAATAAAATGCTAATGTGTTGGGTACTTGATCTGAGTTAGTCGTTGGCCTTAATATGCACTAACCATCACGTGGGAAAGTTATGGGCACTCAGCGTCGTTGTATCAGCCGAAGCTCTTCGGACGTCAGCAATGGAGCGGCGCGCGACGGATTGGTCTGGAACGCATCACGCTTGTTACTAAGGGGTGTTAGGACTGCTTCCGGCCGCGTTCGCATCGTGTAGGAGTGCAAGGGCAAGTGGGCCCACGAACCTGTGCGCTTAGGATTTAGACCGGCGGGCTGGCCTCTTCGTTGAGCCTAGGTGGGGCGATGACGTGCTGATATCCCGAGGCCGGGCATGACCCAGGAAAGTGTGTCCGGCCGGAGGTGACTCAGGCGTGTTGGGGAATATGTGGTGCACCCCTGCAGGGATGAATAATCTATTCGAATAGCCGTGTCCACGGTAACAGGACGACTTGGAGTTGTACCTTGACCTTATACAACCATAATTGTAATTTTAATTTGAAATAAATTGTGGCTCCGGGATCGCTTCCTCGCAGGTCTACTCTCTGGGCGTGTTTACTTAATAAAATTGCTACAACAATATGACTATATAAATGAGCTACAGGTCTACTCTCTTCTAATGCTGCAAGACGTTGAAGATGCTGAAGATGCTAGTCTTCGATAGGACTAGGCCTTCTCCCTATTCTTGCTTTCTGCAGTCAGCCTAGATATAACCCCTTCATTGATACTGATGCATACTTAGCATAGATCTGATGTCAGTCTTGCGAGTACTTTGGATGAGTACTCACCGCTGCTTTGCTTTCCCTTTCCCCCTCGATACGGTACCGCGTTCAGACGATGGAGCCCAGGAGATGGAGTACGCCGGAGACGACTGCTACACCACCGATGGAGCCTACTACTACGTGGAGAACGCTGACGCTCAGGAGTAGTTAGGAGGTTCCCAGGCAGGAGGCCTCGCCTCTTTCGATCCGTTGTTTATGTTTGTGCTAGCCTTCTTAAGGCAAAACTTGGCTAACTTATGTCTGTACTCAGTATATTTGCTTCCGCTGACTCGTGTTTATGTCGAGCTTTGTATTCGAGCCCTCGAGGCCCCTGGCTTGTAATATGGAGCTGTATGACCTTTATCTTTGTGTCTTTTGTTGTGTTGTGATATCAATCAGTGAGTCCCTAATCTTGGTCGTACGCATTGCGTGCATGGTTAGCGTACGGACGAGAATGGGGGCGTCACAAGTTGGTATCAGAGCCAACTGCCTGTAGGTAGCCCCCTTTCCAACTCCTTGGCCAAAGTTGAGTCTAATACTTGAAAAACCTTACTAACATTTCTGTGTGGCTTACGGGCCCACATCTCAATCGGGTGGTATTAGGATCTTTTATTCCTCGTCTATACTCTGGGTTCTGATCTCTCTTCTCTTTCGGGTTAAAGATTTTATTAACTCTGACTCTAGGTTCTCGTAACTACTTCTCCCAGAGAGCCCTCATGCCAGAAGATCACCTGCTTCGTCAGAAGATTCTGAAGATACCCTTTTGATGTTTTTCGAGACTTTGTGCTCATCGGCTTTGCAATTCCCTACCACCTATAAGTCCCTATGGATGACTAATTGCACTTGTCATTCATACAATCTTTTCTCGTTGCTCTTGTTATTACAAGATGCCCCGAAATACTCTCCTTTGCCCCGATAACCCTTTGAGTTTATTGCATTGTAGTTCTTTTCCGCATGGAAGCCTTACGGATAATTCCTCACAATTGTCGAGGATCCATGCATCACAGTTGTTCATGTGTTTCACAAAATTCTTCGAAATACTTTTCGATCTTCCGAAAACCCTCTGCAGCCTATTTCCCTCGGAATTCTTGCCTGCTTGCATTATAGTTAATTCCATATGCCTAGTCGTCTTCGTTGACATCCCTTGTCATTGCCATTTTGAGCCTATTGATTCAATGTGTGCGTATGCACGCAGTCATCAGGTGATCCTTTTAAATTGTCTTTCCGGCTCAGACGTCCTTCCGGACATGAGTTGGTTCTCGGCAATTCAAACCTTTATTGATTGTCCGACTAAGTCTTTTCAACTTATCCATCCTTGATCAGAGCGTCTGCTTCTGATCCTTAGTTTTGGAAATCATAATTCCCTTGTATTTTAAACATCAGACTATTCAGGTGTTTCTTGAATCTGATACCTCTGCATTCTTTCCTCCTCTGATTGAGTACCGATACTCACCTCAACTTCGTTGTGGATCACCCGATCCATTGGTGGATTATTATCCGACAGTGTCGTTCTTATTCAATCACCTTGTGAGTTCTTCCCCGGATACATAATGCCTTTGGTAAAATGTATCCTCTGTTTTGCCAACCATGCTCTACCTTCGAGCTTGTGTTAATTACTCTTGAAGCTTGTGGTATATGTTCCTAAGGTACCCCGATGGGTTGAACCTATGCCCTCCCTAATCCGTGAGAACCCGAAGGTTTTCACGGGTCATCCTCTTATGGAGTTTCGCCAGATAAATTTTCAACACTGCAACATCGTCTAAAGCAAGAGATGAATGAAATGTTATACATTGATGAAGTGGGAGTCGACAGTGAACTTGTGTTCATGCCCATGGAAATGATGTAGACCGTCTCGTAAGCTCCTTGCAAAATAATTATTCATCCGTATGATTCTTTCAGTATCCTTAATTTGATCGATTGCAGTTATGGTTCCGACCATGCTATCCTTATTAATTATCCGAAAGGAATTCATTCCGATGCCTCGTCAATTTTTGACAAGGTTGAAGTATCTGCTGTCGCAGGTCAATGACCCAGTTCTACTTCTATCATATTATACCTTCGAGTTTTACCCTCTGGTATCATGAGGATATCACGCCTTTGCAATACATCTTATTAACTTTGGTGAGGGAATAATTTCCCTTGTCTTAATCACTCCACGGGTTAAAAATTAATAAACACAAGAATTTCACTTCCCTAAAGAAGTTGTAATAAAAAATAATCTAGAAATTAAATCTGCTTGTCAATCTTCTTTGTAACTCCTTCAGAAATAGCTGTAAGCTTACAACTTGTATACAAAAACTTTCTTTCCAGCTCAAGGTAACAAAAGAAACTTCAGAGATTGAGCAGCTGAAGGTCAATCATACTGCTTGTTTACAAAAATTGTTTATGACGTTTCAGAACATTCTTCCCAGCTGAAGGTCACATTTTCCGATTGAGCAGCAAGACGAAAAAAGGAAACTGACTGAAACATTTTCCGTTGGAAGTCTTCCTTTCAGTTGATTCATCGTTGAAGTTCATTACTAACAGCATTGACACCATTCATAATAGCAAGGTGAAACTTGTTATTTGGAAATAGATATTCAAATTGTAAAAAAAGGTGCTAAATAATTTTTTTGAAAACCTGTTAAACATTGTTTCGGTGAAACGTGTTACAGTACATCATGCTTACTGAATGTGAAACAAGCTACAAAATGTTCATATGAGCAAACCAATCAACCAATCAACAAGCTTACCTAATATGCAGAACGAAAATTCATTGGCATTGAAAGCTTCACTTGAATATGCGGAAACCCTGAAGAAACAAACAAAGATGACAAAAATAAGTTTGCAACAGAAAAATACAGGGTGAATTTTAGTTTTGAAATATCAGGGCGAAAAAAAGTTAACAGGGGAAACGTTAACAGGGGACTTACATGACTTTGCAGAAAAGAAGATACTAATGGTAGTTGAATTTCATTGTCATTGGAAGTTACGATCTCGAAAAGGAACTTCTCACGTAAAGCTTGTATATCATCCTTCAATATTTTAAATAAAAGTTCATTTTAAAATCAGAGAGCTGATGTTTCGCACAATAAATGACCAAATAGGAAATAGGTGCATATCACTTACTGTAGAGAGACACTCCAATCCAACACCTTTGTACTTGTTAATGTACTGAAGCAGGAATATTCCTGAGTCATACCTGCAACAATAAATAATGGAAGAATCAGTAGTGGAATTACTTTGAATTTGTGATAAAATCTGTTTTTTGGTTTGCATAGAAAAAAAATAGTTGAATTGCATGGAAGACGCACCTGAAAATCACCTTGGGAGTTGCTACAAATCTTGATTCAAAATTTCCTATGTTAAAAGAAGTAGAATTTCCATAAGTAGCAGAGAACAAAGTTTTGAAGTTGTAGATAACAGCACTAATTGTTGGTAGGAAGGTATCGCCATTGTAGTATGGGTTCATAATATCAAAAAAATTGGCCCTGAAGTTAGCAACGATTAAAATCCATTGCTTCTCCTTGAACACAGGCATTTTTACCTACGAAATTGTTTGAAGGAACTAACTATTAGTTCACCCTCTATCAAACAATCAGAAAATATAAGAGTATTTTGTACAAAATAACTTTTCTTACCAAGGAAGCATTCAATAAACTGAAGCCAACATTACTTTCATGTAAAATTTGTTTATTTCGAGGATCTGAATGATTTAGCACTGGGTTCATAAGCTTCTCCTACAAATTTTTTCCAAAAAAATTATTGATAGTTAAGAAAAGGAGATTACTGATGAATTGAACATGAAAACTGAAGAAAAAACTACAAAATGTAGGCTGACCATGTCATCAATGCTAACTACATGCTCTAGTAAATCACTGTTTAGTAGGAGGCCTTTTCTTCCTCGGTTCAGCTGGTCTTTGTTCTTTAGTTTTGTGAAACAGCCAACAACCCGAGGATTAATCCAACCACATGTCTTGAATGATAGAGTTATAGTCTTCTGGTCCACCCAAATCCCTTCAATCTCAAAAATCCTTTGACTGTTCATTGCAGAAGATATGACAACGGGGATAATGTTAATTGGGAATTCATATTCAAATACTTAAAAAAAGGTGAAAAACATTTAATCAGTTATATTCTTTGGGTGAAAGGTGTTACAGTACAGCATGCTTAACGAGACATACTTCATATGAACAAGCTATAAAATGTTCATGTGTACATACCAATCAGAAGGGAAATCAAAGTGCATATCATAGCCATTTTTATGTTCAAATTAAAACAAGTTGAACAAGGTTTTGTTAAGATATTATGTAAAGCACACAGGCTGTTTGTACATACCTGTGAGTTAACTTCGGAAGAGTTCCAACCATTAATTGGTAGAAATCATTCTCTATTCCATTCGACTGGATGACTTTCTTACTTGACTGTTGTTGTTCTTGAATCACTAGTTTCCCAGATTTGAAACATTTGTTCACACCTTGATGCCAAGTTGACGGTTGCGGTCTTGAGAACTTACTGGACTGTCCTTCATGTTGTTCGAGTACTTGGACTAGCAAAGGATCTTCAATTGGTGTGGCAATATTTTTTGGGTAGCCTTTAGGTGACACGAAATCCAGTATCCTTATTGGGTTCTCAGTTGCAGGAACATTGGGGTTCACATGACTATTAGAATGTGCGTTGTGGTTACTTGTTTGAAGGCTGAACTGACTAGAGGAACCAGTTGCAAAAGGTTTAGCTGCTTCTGAGGTAATAATATCAAAATTCGAAGGATCATTTTCAACTATGTAAATTGAATTGCTGATTCCATCAAAAGAAGGAGCATCTGCGGCTTCGTATTAACTGTTGTTAATAGGCTCTGCCTTTGAATTGCCATGAAGTAAGCAACCTTCATCCAGTTCATGCGTGCTAAAATCTGGTTGACAACGAAAAATTGTATTAAAAAGTTAATTGAGCTGATTCCCGTGAAAGAAACTTTGGTAAAAAAGAATTTCGTAAGAGAAATAACCTTCCAGATGCTCTCCTGGTAATAAGAATCTGAATAGTGGTAAGCAGAATTTTGTTTCTTCCACTCTTCTGTATGTGGATCTTGATTCAGACATGTATTCTGGTAAAAAAAAGATTTGTTATGACTTGTTTCGTGATCAATTAGTTTAGAAAGAAAAAAAATCTGAAATGCAGAGGAACACAAGAAAAACTTACGGTGTAACAGTGCTGAAACATCAATTGGGGGTGATGCTTTTGGACTTTGTGTCTTCACAAATAGTTCTGGACATGAAAGCTCTTCGAAAGTTGGTACATTGAAAGAGAGCGAGAAATTCGAGCTTGTTATGTTAACAGAATCAGAAAAATCTTTGACCAAATCCTCAAGAATTTCATTTATGTTTATTTCTTTAAATTCATCATGATTGTTGGCAGAGTTAGCATTGGAAAATTTGGAGGTGATTCTATAGCCAACACTTGTTTGGTGCTAGGAACTTTGAATTTGTTTTCTGACATGTCTAGTTTAAATTGGAGATTCGCACTGCTGGAAGATGTCTTCAGAAACAATGAATGCATATCATCTACATAGGTCTTCAAAGTAGGTGTTGAGTTCCGAATGATATTCCTGAAGAATTTTTGAGATTGCAATTGGAGTATCATCTTGTCCTGGGAAATGAGAGAGTATATCTTGTTAAACAGATTGCAAAGATGAGAAATGTCATAATGCTGTTACTCCAGAAAGTCCAGAATGAAGAAGTGAAATTACCTGTGTCAGACTAATATCTGTGAATTTGGAATCAATATAATATGATATTTCTTCAGGTAGTTCAAAGAAATCTGGATCATTGAATGGTGTAGAGGAGATGTGCTTCCTCTGTTTGATAAGAGCAAAAGAAGAGGATGGTAAATATTAATATAATGTTTCACTTTACTTCGAAGCAGTACCAGAACAATGAATTGAAATTTAATAATATGCAGAGAGTAATATCTATGAAGATCGAGGGCATACCGGTAGTCTGCCATATTCATTATCTTTGCCATGGAGTGCATCAAGCGCCATGTATGAATTTAGCATGTTTGCCGACCATATTGGTAGTCTTGGTTCAATGTTTGGCAACTTGAATTCAGTTATAATGAGGAACTCAAAGTAGGAAATCTGTAATTGAAAATGTAAATGCAGACAGAGTTGGAAAAAATGGAAATTGTGAATTTGAGGGAAATAATTTTCTAAAATGGTATATAGAAAGATCAAATTTAAAGTAGTTTTGACGTGGAAAAATTCTCACCACCAGTAGTAATTTACTTCCACCAGGAAGAAACTTGTTGCTGCTTCTGTTCTTGATTCTTGCTTTCTTTATTGAATAAACAATGTAGCTTAGGGCTAGCAAGCACCAATCGTATTGCGCAATCCTGTTGATGTCAACTATTGCATTGTACACAAATTTGCTAACAACTCCACTTGAATTAGGGGCAACAAACAGAGAAAGCACAATGAGAATGAAGATTCGGCAAAATTTATCTTCTGGAAGATCATCATTGATAATTGAGAATAGGTAGTCAATAGTTGGTGTAGTTGTCCCTAATTCTTGTTTGATGAATTCATATGTTGATTCTGTTGGTTTTGTGACAACTGGAAGTCCACCAATTGGTATGCCAAAAAATTTATGAACAGCTGAAGATGTAATTGGGAATTTGAATCCATTTGGCATTTCAATAGAGAAAGAACTAGTGTTGAAATGCTTAGTAAGCCAGAAGTAAATGCAGTCAACATTGGACACGCTGCTCATTTCCAGGAATGACTGGAAACCCATTGTAGCTATACGTTGCTTCCGACTGTCAGATATTTCAGATGCAAGCTTCAGAAATAATTCTACATGATGAAAAATTATCTGGCTGCATTAAAATAAAGAAAGAAAAATGAAATGTTAGAGGTTATTTTTTATTTGAGTAGATAAATTACTGTTTCACTTGAGGAGATACATGCTTCAGAGGTTAAGTTGATTACCTTGCATCTTTTGCCTTCATTTACAATTTCTTCTGCTTCCCTCTTCTTTGTACACCCTTGTTCCATCTACAAGGAATGCAGGGTTATAATTAATTATGGTGATCAAATTAAGAGAATGAAACTAAAAAAAACCATGCCCCTTTACAACTAGAAGGAAAATTTGTGTTGAAAGATGATCATGAATATGTTGCAAATGTACCAACTTGTTTGTGTAATCTTATTTTGGCAGTTCTATTCATAACATTTGTTGTTTTTGTTTTTACTGATACATGACATAGAGTACAACGTCATTGTAGTGGTAAGAAACAGAAAACAATGTAGGTTTTCTAGGAAAGGCACCTACTCCATAAACTAATAAAACAAACAGACAGAATGCTACTATTTCTGAACTGTTCAATTTGAAACTTGCAAAAAAAATGGGTGGCAGAATTTTCATAGCAAGAAGATCCTACTGAAATTGATGCAAAAACTCAGAAATAGATACAAAAACATGAAAAAATAAATGGCCTGAACTTCTGTTTTGCTACCAACACATAAACTTGAAAACTCCAGCCTGCTGCTGAGTTTTACAGCCACAATAATGTTCCTGCCCCTCCCTAAAATTTATAGAAACTGCTCTCTGTTGCCTAGCAAGCACATGACTACTATTAATTTGTGAATTGTTCACTTAGGTGATCTACTAGCAATTAGCGCGGGGACAACCCACAATAGCTGGCCATTGCATGATCACTAATCAATCTAAGTCAGAGACCATCGACAAAAAAACAAGACAAAATGTTTGCAAGAACTCATGCGTGGTCTGAGTTCGTTCCTACCCCTCCCTACCCCTCTCTACCCCTCCGTACCCCTTCCTTGTTCCTTCGTAGCCCTCCGTACTCCTACCTTCTCCCCAATTCTGATGTTCTGCCAGATGAAGACGATGAACAAAGGGAGGGAGGCTGCGCAGCTCAGAAGAGAAAAAGGTTGGGGGAGGAGGAGGGGACGAACCTTTTGATTGGAGCAGAAACAGCGGCAGCGGCACCGGCAGCGGTGAAGATCAGATCTTGGCAGCAAAGACAGCGAGCGGAGGTAGGAGAGAACAGAGAAGCGAAATGTCTATCTCCTTAGCTGAGGGTCGTGGGGAAAGCGTTCTCAGTGGATGACCCCACTTGTCTGTGGTTCAGACGAAAAAAGGAAAGGAAAAAAAAAACCAGGGTCCCGACCAGATAAGACCTGGGGGGTACGTGGCTCCATCTATTCCACCCATCCACCAGAAACGGGGCGGCAGTGTAGCGCCGGTACCCAGGGCACGTTCTTCTTCTTTCCACCGGCGACGGCGATGCGGCGCACAGGTACTGAGGAATACCTCTCCCTCTCTTCTTGATCTTCTTCCTTTCGTTGTTTGATCTGCTAGGTATAAGAAAGTCTTCTTGAACAGACGACTTTCCTTGGGCACAGATAGAAACTTTGTTGGCAAAAAAGGGCATGAACAGCTAGATTTGATGTAGAATTGACCAATTATTTGTTGTTCATCTGCGAATAAGGCCGTGGCTTGAAATACTAAGTAACTTGTTTAGGAAAATCGTTAGTTTCTTCAAGTTACTTGTTCACGATCCTGAATTGTGGTTGCAGCCTATGGTATATCAAGATGGAAGTTGAAAGCAGTTTTGTGCAATCTGCTAAGCAGCCAGTAACCAGTAAGAAGAAAGAGGTTACTGAGAAGGTTAGCTTCTACAAATCTTGTTTATATAAAATCTTTGTTGAGTTGATGTAAAGTTACTCAGTTTGCTGCTGCTCTGTTTTCTGTTAGATGCAGAAACAAACTGAGAAAATGTCTGCATCCAAGGGGAAAGATGTGAAGAAAACAATGAACAAACATGAAAATAACCTTCTGAAACCTACAACAGGCAATTGTGCTGCTGAATCTGCAAGTGTTGTAAGTCTCATACCTTCATTAAGTCATGAGCTTCACACAAGTTTTTGCCGAGTACGAACAATCATTTAATTTAATTCAACTTTTCTATTAGGAATGTGATTTGATGGAAGAATTTGATCAGTTTGTTCAATACCAAAGTTTGAGGAAAGAAACTGAGGTTGGTTCAAATGCTATTCTTCTAGGTTTATTTATCTGCTCTGCTTTCTTATTACAAAATTTGATATGAGCTAACAATTTTTAACACACAAAAATGGTGGCCAGGAACTGATTGAGAGTCAGGAAGCTGAAAAGGGGTTTAATTTGTTTGGTGGGATTGACGATGAACCAGAAGAAGGTGCACAAAACATAATGAGCATTAATTTGGGAATGTCAACAAACAATGAACAGACTGTAAGTACTTACAAAGTGGGTAGTAATATAATGATTCTATCAAACTTTTTGTGTGTACAAAAAGTTGTGAGAAAAGATTGGATACAGTTTTATTATTTGACAGAAAGTTTATCTTGATTGTTTTTGGCAGGAACTAGGTACAACTGATAGGAACAACTACAATACTACTCAATCTTCTTCAGCAATAGTGCTAAGTTTGAGCAAGCAGGTCAATACTACTCAATCTACTCAATTGGCTTCACTAAACATTTTTTGAAAATAGATTGATAAAGTTTCCAAATAAATTCCTACAGGATAGTGTTGGCGAGAACATGTGCATTGAACCTTTAACAACAACAGAAGAAGTGCAGAATATTTGCAATGAGGTAAGATTGTTCATTTTGAGGAATAAATAATGAAAACAGACCTTGTACATATAAACATTATTTACTGAAGATGGTTCTTCTGATGTCGAATAATTTTGTTATTTCCTTTTGCAGGTACTTTCTTTGGCACAGAATTCTGAATATGATAGTAAAGCCAATTCTGACATCGAAGATTCTGAGGAAGATACAGTTGCTTGTGCTGGTAATGAAGAGTATGTGTTCCCTACACCAGAAGAAGCAGACGATGCTAGTACACCCGAAGTTGGCAAGGTGTTTTCAACACTGGACGACGCTTTCCGGTTTGCAAATATCTATGCTCAGTTGAATGGTTTTGCATTGATAAAAGGAAGGAATTATAAAAATAGGAAGTTGTATTTCCAATGCAATAGAAGTAGGAAAAGAACAAGTGCAAACAATGGTTTGAGGAAAAGGAAACGAAACGTTATTGAAGGGACAAACTGTCCAATGAATATAACAGTCAAGTTGGTCGATGACAAGTGGCATATTGCATCTATTTGTCTTGAACATAACCATGATCTGGTTAGGTCTCCATCACTTGCAAAAAAATTCTTGAGCCACAGGAATATGAATGAGGCAGAAATTATGCTATCAAGGTTGCTTCAGGAGCACAGAGTGAAACCAAGAAGAATCATGAGTATATTCAGAAAGCTTTGTGGTGGCAAGTTGGGAAACATTACCTTTGATGTGAAGAAACTAGATAATTTGAAACAAGGAGAAAGGGAGCGTAAAAAGGAGAACACCGATATTGAATGGACATTGCAGTACATTGAGAAACTACAGACTGATACTCCTGGTTTCTGCTACAGGATGCAAAGAGATAAAGAGAACACAGTTCTCAGCTTATTCTGGACAGATGCTCGTTCTCGGATGAACTATCGGCTGTTTGGTGAAATAATTTCATTTGACACCACTTACAGCACAAACAAATATAACATGCCTTTTGCGCCTATAGTGGGAATAAATGGTCATGGAAGAACAATTGTTTTTGGTTGGGCACTATTGCAAGATGAGACTTCTGATACTTTTGAATGGCTGTTTGAAGCTTTCATGGAGGTCATGCAGTGGAAAAAACCAGGAATAATACTGGCAGATCAAGACGCAGCGATGAAAGCTGCTATTCCTAAAATATTTCCAGACGCTGTTCATAGGTTCTGTCTTTGGCATATATTCAAAAATGTGAGGGAAAACATGAGTTCTTTCATGTCTACGAGGGAAAATATGGAGAAAGATATGATGAAGTGTTTGTTACAGTCCATCACTGTTGATGAATTCGAAGAAAGATGGCATAATTTTGTTCTGAAGTACAAGTGTGTTGAACATGCTCACATCAAAAGAATGTGGGAGAACCGGACCTTCTTTGTTCCAGCTTATTTCCGGGGGTTGTTTTGCCCTTTCATCAGGTCTACTAGCCGTAGTGAAAGCTTCAACTCAAATTTTAAAGACTACATCAAGAGGAAAGATACTATAGAGGCATTCATGAAACAGTACGTCTTATTCCAAGAGAATGTTATTCACATAGAAAACCAAGACAGATTCTTGTCGAATGAGAAGAGTCCTGTTTTTTGGAGCCATCAGCCTGTCGAACGGCATGCAGCAGCAATATATACAAGAGGGATCTACTTGAAGTTTTTGACAGAATTAGTGAATGCAACAGCTTTTAAAGTTATAGAAATTGAGAAGGACAAAGTGTATGACTTGAAAAAACACATCAGATATGAAAAACCAGAATTCACAAGAGAAATGTTCAGAGTCAACGTGGACCTTGCTGCTGGTTCATTCGAATGTTTCTGTGGGAAATTTGAGCGTGATGGAATTGTTTGTTGCCATATCCTCAGACTATTTACACAGTTTGACATTACTCATATTCCAGAGAAGCTGATTGTTCAGAGATGGACTATATCCTTCCGAGAAAAGGAATTGGATAAGTGCAGAAAAGAAATGGTGCTGCTTACAGGTGATGACCAGTCTCACAATGCAGTTAGATATGTTGTTCTGATGAGTAAAGTTGGGGAAGCTTGCTCTGACATCAGCAAGGATTCTGAACTAAGCAAAGAACTTCTAAATGTTGTTGCTCAAGTTCATAACAAGTACTTGCAAGGAAAGAAACCACAACAACAAGTGCAGTCTGAAAATTCATTGAAAGATCCTCCTGTACGGTCATCCAAGTCTGTCAACAAAGGGGAAAGATTGAAACCACAATCTGAGAAGAAAACTAGGAAGAAGGCAGCTGTTAAAAAGAAGACTGGCTGAAGCTTTTCACAGTGAAAAAGAAAAACTTGGTGCAGCAAGGAAATATTAATTTTTGTTCTCATGAGGTTTTGGAGTATTACATGAGGAAATCATTATGGATTTTAATAATTGTTTCAATCAAAAAAAGATATTAATTTGCACTTGCTTTTGTAATATTATTTGAGGTTGAATATTTCCCTTGATTAATGTTCCTTTACTATTGTTTTTATAAAAATGTTCAATAAATAATGTATGACAATGTAATGTTCCCTAATTAATGTTCCCGTATAATAAAATGAATAATGTATGCAAAAACAATTGAAAAAGTTAATATATTCTAATGTTAGTTCACAATAGTTGTTTTTCAAAAAATAATTTCTAAAAAACAATAACATTTTTTCAATTTTCGAACAAATTTTACGTTAAAAAAAGGACCATAATAAAATTGTTGTTATAAAATGATGATCAACAAAATGATGGAACAATTTTAAAGGAACTTTTTCCCCAAACAATATTTGTTTTTAAATGTTAGTGCATAATGGAACATTTCCCACTGGGTTTGAAGGAACGTTGCTGAGCGAACATTATTAATGAAACATTTTGCAGGGAACATTATTCAAGGAACACTTTGTTGATCATCATTTTGTAACAACAACTTTTTATTATGGACCTTCTTTTAATGTAAAATTTGTAGCAAACATTGAAGTGATGTTTTTCCAAAAAAATATTGGTCTTAAAATTTTAAACGAAACAGTATTAAGCGAATATTATTATTGAAATATTTTTAAGGACACAACAAAAGATGAACATTTCTACATGAAAAATTAATGAGGTAACAATAATTTTCACATTAATGAGGGAACAAAATTTAGTTTACAACAAAGAAACATTATGAAGGAACATTGTTGAGTGAAGAAATATTGTGCGGAAATGTTCGCTCACCACATTGTTTCCAATAAATGAATGTTTTTCCCAAACATTGTGGGTTTTTAAAAATGCAGAAACAGAAAATCCAGAACAATATTAAGGAACAATTTCAATGGTACATTTTTTATGAAACATTTTTCTAAAAGTTAAAACATTTCTAATGGTACATTTTTACGAAACATGAATCAAGGAGCATTATTAAGGGAACGCGATTTAAATAAGAAAACATTACTAAAGAACCATTATTGAACAATGAAGTAACAACTTGAAGGAACGTTGCTAAGCGAACATTATTAAGGAAATATTTCACAAGGAACATTATTCAAGGAACATTTTGTTGATCACTATTGAGGAATGTTACTAAAGAACCATTATTAATTAACGTTATTCATGGAACATTATTGATGAATGTTACTAAAGAACCATTATTAATTAACGTTATTCATGGAAATCAGGATTTAAATGTGGGAACATTACTAAAGGAACAATTTTGAGGGGATGTTACTAAAGGAACAATATTGAAGGAACAGTTATTTAGCAACATTATTCAAGGATCATTATTAATTGATCATTTTTCATGGAACATTTTATACGGAACGTCATAAAATGTACAGACTTTTTGAGGGGACGTGATTTAAATAAGGAAACATTACTAAAGAACTTGAGGAAACAACATTGAAGTAACAACTTGAAGGAACGTTGCTGAGCGAATATTATTAATGGAACACTTTTCAGGGAACATTATTAAAGGAACAATTATTCGATGACATTATTCAAGGAACATTTTATTGATCATCATTTTGCAACAACAACTTTTTATTATGGAACTTTTTTTAAATGAAAAATTTGTAGCAAACATTGAAGTAATGTTTTTCCCAAACATTATTGGCCTTAAAATGTTAAACGAATTTTGAGGGGATGCTACTAAAGGAACATTATTGAAGGAACAATTATTTAGCAACATTATTCAAGGATCATTATTAATTGATCATTTTTCATGGAACATTTTTTACGGAACATGAATCACGGAACATTATTAAGGGGACGTGATTTAAATAAGGAAACATTAATAAAGAACCATTATTGAGGGAACAACATTGACGTAACATCTTGAAGGAAACGTTGCTGAGAGAACATTATTAATGAAACATTTTTCACATTTTTCACGGAACATTATTAAAGGAACAATTATTCGGTGACATTATTCAAGGAACATTTTATTGATCATCATTTTGTAAAAACAACTTTTTATTATGGATCTTTTTTTAATGAAAAATTTGTAGCAAACATTGAAGTAATGTTTTTCCCAAACATTATTGGCCTTAAAATGTTAAACGAAACAGTATTAAGCTAAAGGAACAATTTTGAGGGAACAATATTGAAGGAACAATTATTTAGCAACATTATTCAAGGATCATTATTAATTGATCATTTTTCATGGAACATTTTTTACGGAACATGAATCATGGAACATTATTAAGGGGACGTGATTTAAATAAGGAAACATTACTAAAGAACCATTATTGAGGGAACAACATTGAAGTAACATCTTGAAGGAAACGTTGCTGAGAGAACAATATTAATGAAACATTTTTCAGGGAACATTATTGAAGGAACAAATATTCGGTGACATTATTCAAGGAATATTTTAATGATTTTGTAACAACAACTTTATGGAGCTTTTTTTAATCAAAAATTTGTAGCAAACATTGAAGTAATGTTTTTCCCAAACATTTTTGGCCTTAAAATGTTAAACGAATTTTGAGGGGATGTTACTAAAGGAACATTATTGAAGGAACAATTATTTAGCAATGGAACATTTTTTACGGAACATTATTAAGGGGACATGATTTAAATAAGGAAACATTACAAAAGAACCATTATTGAGGGAACATCTTGAAGGAAACGTTGCTCAGAGAACATTATTAATGAAACATTTTTCAGGGAACATTATTAAAGGAACAAATATTCGGTGACATTATTCAAGGAACATTTTATTGATCATCATTTTGTAACAACAACTTTTTATTATGGAACTTTTTTTAATGAAAAATTTGTAGCAAACATTGAAGTAATGTTTTTCCCAAACATTATTAGCCTTAAAATGTTAAACGAAAGGAACAATTTTGAGGGGGTTACTAAAGGAACAATTGTAGGAACAATTATTTAGCAACATTATTCAAGGATCATTATTAATTGATCATTTTTCTGGGAACATTAATAACTGAATGTTTTTCCCAAACATTGTTTTTAAAATTTTGTTCAGGGAACATTATTAATGAAACATTTTTCGGACAACATTATTCAGCGAACTTTACAAATAAAACATTTTTGAAGGAACATTATTCAAGTAACACTATTCATGGAACATTTTTCTTGGAAGATGTTTTAAATAAGCGAAAATCATTGAAAATCATTATTCAGGGAACATTATTCATGCAACACTATTGAAGAAAGTTTTAAATGAGCGAAAATCATTATTCTGGGGAGTTGTTTTAAATGTTTGTCTTGAAATGTTTAATTATTTATCAGGGTTTTGAGTAACACTATTAAGCGAACACTATTAATGAATTTTTTTTAGCGAATATTAAAAGTCAAACATTTTCTAGGGAACATTATTCAGGGGAAAATTTGGAATATTATTATTGGAAGATATAAAAATTGAGAATGTTTTTTACTTGTTCTTGAGAAATTATTCTTAAATAAGCTCCATAATAAAAAATTGTTGTTAAAAAGTGTTTATCAACAAAATGGTTTAGAAAAAAAAAAGTTGTGTCCTTCAAAAAAGTTGTTTGAACATATCTTTCATGGAACATAATTAAAGAAACATTATAGAGAGAACAATTTGAAAGGAACAATTTCCCCAAATAATGTTTGTTGGAAAATGTTAAGTAGTTCATAATGATACATTTACCATGGTTTTCAATGAACGCCATTGAACGAACATTATTTTTGAACCATTTTTTAGGGAACACTATTCAGCGAATAACAACAACAAACAAACAATAACTAACTTCAACAACTTTAATCATTAATATTTTGTAATTGTTCTTGAAAAATTATCCTTAAAAAAGCTGCAGTACTAATTTATAATTTGTTCCCCATTTGTTTCTTGACGCAGAAAATGTACATTCTGTTTTAAAATTGGAAATGATAAGTGCATGGCGTAATGTAGCAGCACATTGCGCGGAAAAAATGTTGTTCAAACATGTATTTCATGGGACATTACTGATAGTTGAATTTAAATGAACATTATTAAAGGAACAATACTAAAAGAAGAATGTTCCATTACTGTTCATGTGAATAATATTTTAAAACTAACAAACGAACAAATTTTTAAGGAATGTTATTCATGGAACAATATTCACGGGATGTTATAAAAATTATTCATGAAACATTATTCACATCAGGCAACGTTATTCGTCGAACAATGTTGAGGGAACATGATTTAAAATAAAAAAGGAATATTATTGAAAGGACGTTTTTCCGAACACATAGTATTGGTAACACAATTTAAAACGTAAAAAAACATTTAAGAACAATAGCAGGGAATGATGAAACGCTTGGAATGGTGCTTGTCATAATCAGGTAGTTTAGTTACACCACTGAATATTTTCTGGAATTGTATTCCACACTAGGCAAAAAGTGACACAGGATTTATTCAAAACAAGAGACATGAAACATGAGACTAAGTATTTCTGTTGAGCATTAAAGGCATTGGCCAGAAACTAGTTCAATTTGGAACTTGAAGTAGGTTTCTTCACATAACTAGCGGCGCTTCCTCCTCTTTTTGGTTGCCGCAGATTCTTCAAGACCCTGAAACTGTTCTTCGTTGAGGTCAGATTTCGCCAGCTTGTAAGCAACAACCTGCCTGAATGGAGGGATATTTTCCTGAATAGAAAGGAAATTGCCAACAACAAATTAAAACATAAGAAGGATATGGCAGGCCAAAAACTTATTGAATATAGGGAGAACTCAATAAACAAAGGGAGAACACACACATCATCAAAGTCTTTCATGTTCTTCCCATCCCAGATGTCCATGTACGTGATAGCATACAAAGCACAATTGTGTCTGAACAAAAAAATACAATGTTTTCAGTAAAATAAGTTGCTATTTAAAAAAAACAAGGGAGTAAAACAAATACAAAGAAGAATGAATGGAGTACATTGATGCTGTTTTACTCACAGGTTGTTTTGTTTGGGATAATTCTCAGGTGAAATGCACTCAAAATTCTCAACATTCTTGTATGTCCATCCGGCAGACTTGAAAAGCGTGCCCAGGTTGATGATCTGTTTTATGAACAAACACTAGGGATCAAGAAGTGCAGTACTGTCTCAAAAATACCGAAAAGCCAAATTGTTTCGAAAACAACACAAAAAATGACAGGGGTGATAACAGAACCAGGTTTAACAATTGACAGTGCAAAAAGTGACAGTAAAGGTAACAGAAACATTTGACAGCGCAAAAAAAAAATAAGAAAAAAACTTACCAGGTTTGATGTTAACTTGTTGACTTGATTTTGAGGAACAGAACTCCTTGAGTCAAAGAAATTAATAGTTTCGAACAGATTGTTGACACAGAACAAAGTCCAATGGAAAGAATCAACTCTGGGGAAATAAAGCTGGTTGGCAAGAAAAATCAGAACATTGTTGAGAAGATATAAGAAATGTAAGTTGTTGCAATGTTTAAAGATGTCTACCAGATCACGCTTAAGTATGTTCTTCCTAGAGTCAGTTTTCTTCAATTCTCGTAGGCAAGACCTGCAATTGAAATTTTTGGGATCTACAAGCATTTTCTCCTTGAGAAAAAATGAAAATAGATGACAGCATTAAGAAACTGGACTTGCAGGATTGTTAAACAAAATATCTTAAAAATTATGGATAAGAATATAGGGAAATACCGTGAAGTATGAAGTGAAACAGTATTTTGAAGGTTGTTTAGCTTTTGGATCTGGACATTCATTGTCATAATTGAACACTTGGACATAGGCATTGAATACTTGATTGTCAACGTTCCCTACTGCCTTTAATGAATTGTAGAAACTATCATATTCCACAGGGAAGCCATTGACATTGATAACAGTTGGACTGCATGAAGAAAATATAAAAGGTAAAAAACAAAAAGTTGAACACGAAGATAATTCAATGATTCAAAATAAACATGTTCACGAAAGAACTTACTTATTGCCATTCTTGTAGTATTTGTTAGCAAGGTATTTCTTATAAAACTCCTGAACATGAGGTTCAGGTGTGATTCTTGGTAGCTTCTCTTGGGAACATAACATTTTAGCTTTCCTCTTCTTTCTATTCCTCTTGTCTATAGTGCTTGGCCCAGAGATATGTAGTGCTGCATCAGATTCCTTGTTCTTAGGGAATACAAGATCTGTAATTCATGAAATGCATAAAAGTAAGCTTTGTGCTCAAAAAACAAAGAAGCATATAAAAAGAACGTTGTGCAAATCAATAATTGAAATAATAAAATGATAGTAAAAAGCAATACATTCAAAACATGTCAGAAGTTACCTTTAGGACCTGACTTGTCAACTTGTGGTACTAAAGAATCCTCAGCAAACTTCATGGAAAATTCAATGCCATGTCTCAGGTCTTCAATTATTTCTGAATTGAAATCATTTGGAATACAACCATGCTCAATTGAACTGTTATTCAAAGGAGACACTATAATCTCAAGACCAGGATTGCTCTGAAATAAGATTGGAACACTCGAACAACAAGCAGACATTTCTTTGTTTGGTGTTTCATTGAGCACACTAACAGGAGTTTCTTGAACAATCGGTGTTGGAGTGTTGACTTGATGAAAATCTAACTGATTTGGCTCAGTTTTGTTTGCAATATGAACAGAATCCACTTGTTTCGGGATTGGCACTGTTGGAGTATTATTCGCATCTACCTCTTGGTCTTGCTTGGAGTCGTTTCTCTGAACTGGCTCAGAAACTGTACCTTCATATTCATCGAAAAGACCGTTAACAATGATTTTGATTTGCTATAACATATTTCATTATAAGAAAAGTGATGATCAGGTTGGTAATCAGAATTAATACCTTTGTTACCAGCTGAATGTGCTTCCAATGTTTCATCCACTTGTGTACGAGATTGAACTTGTGTAGGAGATTGTGTAGGAGATTGAACTTTGCTGACATTGTTTGTGTCCCTTAAGGTTACATGAGGAGAAGGGCTGACCCCTAGATCATCTTGAAACAACTCCTCTATAATTGGACCAGAGCTTGTGTGTGATGTATTTTTGTTGGTGTTCACTGGTTCAGAGTTAATGTACCTGTCTCTCAGTCCTGAAAGAAGAATTATTGGATTTGTTGTTGAAGTGCCAGCATTGTTGACTTGGCTGTTTGAGTTGTGCTGCAATGACATCACAATAGTTTTCATTTCTGCATACATGTTTTGGACATGCTGTTCATGAATCCTCTTCCATTTTTCTTCATGTTTCGCAACAATTTGCGATATCATATTCAAAACCTATTAGTTCGACCAAGAAAACAGATACATGGGAATTAGTCCTTTGCACAAAACTGAACTAAAATGACCAAAAATTATAAAGAAACAACAGCTAAAAAAGCTTGAAAACATACTTCTGAGTGGTTGTTTGTAGTAGATGCAACATTGTTTGTTTGAGGAAAAGTTTCATGTTCCTGAGTATGAAAAGTCCGTGAGGCTTTTGACCACTTTTCCTCAGCCAATATGATTGCATGAGCACTGTAAGGTGTCCTGGATATGTCTTTCATCTGAAAAAGAAAAATTCATGTAAACAAAGAATTGCTCCAGAATCAACATGAGTTTTGCTGACTTATAAATTATAGAACAACAATTGAATAGAACAAGCTTACTGGCAAGAATCCCAATGCAAAAGGCTTCTTCGAAGTTGTCTTCAAGTCCACTGAAGTAAGATAGTCAAAATCTTCATTCTTAATATGTGCCATCCTAGGGACTCCATAATTGATATTTGCTTGTTTTGAAGCTTTTGAGAAGTCTACGAAATCCAGATAAACAATCTAGGAAGGTTGCGGATCAGAGGAGGAAATGAAAAGAAAATAATCAGTGACTATAAAAAAAATACAAAACTTACAGACTGCTTAAAAATACTAAAATGTTATCTGATTTTTTTTACTTACAGCAGCTAAAGGTAAACAGCCACCAACATAGACAGTATTGTTCAAGGGGATTTCAGTTCTGTTGAAGAGCTTAGTGCTGAAATTGTCAATTTCCTTGTTTAAATGGTCAATACAAAGCTGAGGTAAATCAAAGGTCTTCAGCTGTGTAATGTCGTGGAGCCCATAAAGAAGTTTCCAATTTGCATAATTCTGAGTTGTTGGGCAGAAAACAGTACTTATGAAAAGAAACATAAAACTCCGGATGAAACCTTCCTCGGTTTCATCATTCTTCATCCTAGTGACAATATTATCCACTGCAACATTCTGCTGGCCAGGAGTGAGATACTCAGCTCGAAGTTGTAGCACTCTATTGACGATAACAATATCTGTGCTATCCATAGGAAAAGGCACAGACCCAGATTGAATCCCAAAAACCTGAATTACCATTTCCCTTCTCAGATGAATTATACATTTACCTTTCTGAAAACGCCAGTACCATTACAATTCAAGTGGTCTGCAACCCATTGCAGAATTGGAACTGGTATCATTAAGTGCGGATGAATATTAACTAGGTTTTCAAGCTCATACTTAGAAACATATGACTTCTGCTTATCAGTTAATGCAGAGACTGCCTTATGCCACCTAATGGTGGAGAACCTGTGCTTAATTGTAGCTGCAGGATATTTGTAAAGCCTAGGCATTTTGATAGTTGAAGGATAGCTGCATAATAATTAAAAAAAGTAAGAGGGCTGAAACAAGCATTATTTCATAGGAGAACAAAAAGAAGTAAATAGTAACCATGTTTAGTAACAAAAAAATGGCTACTAACAAGGACACAACTAAAATATGTAAAGTGGAGAAAGAAGATTACAACTCACACAAGAAACAAAAATTACATACAAGTGTAAGAATAAACTCATCAAACAAAAATCTCACATGAGCTCAGGTAACCGGCTACAAACAAGGTACATTCTCTACAATGATTGAGGCGGGGACATAGCAACAAACACCCTTCATGGAGGGACCAACAGTGTACCCCTAATATATATATATATATATATATATATATATATATATATATATATATATATATATATATTAGTTCTTACAGATGCTCTACAATGAACTAAACAGCAGAACATCGAAATGGTAGCATTATTTCATCACTAAAACACTGAAATAATGACCTCAAAATAGTGTGTACTTAAACAAAGACACAAAATACTCTGTACTTAAACAGAGTCTGAAGGAGAACCTAGTAAACAAATGACCAGAAGAACTACAAGTCACTAGAACTAGTCCATCATGCTGCTACAAAAATTCAGAAAACTAACATAACAATATATACAAAATAGAGGAAAATTTCTGCATAATGCTACACAAAAAATCCTAAAAACAGTTCATAAACCCTAACCACAGTGGAATCCTAGCAACAATTCACCAGAACCAAACCTCCATGCTGCTACAAAAAACAGAAAACTAACATAACATATATACACAACAGAGGGAAATTTATGCTATACAACACCCCCTACTACTGCTATACAACACCAGAAACACTGAAACCCTAAAAACATATGAAAATTTTCGATCCACTACTGCTGGTTGAAGAGTCCTACAAACCCTAGCACACAGAGAAGCCTACTCCTGGTTGAAGACTCCTAGAAACCCTAGTACACAGAGAAAACTACTGCTAGTTGAAGACTCCTACAAACCCTAGCACACACAGAAGAAGGAACAGAAAGGGGAATTGGGGACTTTACCTTTGGGGAACCAGATCTTAACGGGACTAGACGACGCCCTAGACGAAACCCTAGACGACACCGACGCCTACGCCATAGACACTGGCCTCCTGCAAAAAACAAACAACGCCGGCGGTCAGCCAGATCTGATGCCCTGCCGCCGATGAAACCGATGAATAGCAAGAAGAAAGGCCTGGCGCATCCTCACCATGTCGTCGGTCTCTTGCCGGAGCAGGATCCTAAAGGAAACCAAGAGGAGAAAGAGGAACCAGAGGAGGAACGGCGGCGCTCGCACCAGGAACCAGAGGAAAAAGAGGAACCAGAATAGGGGAACGACAGCGCTCGGAGGAGGAACAACGAGACCGTAGGAAAAGAGAACGAACGAACGACGGGGTGGGAAATAAAAGGGCCGGCCCAAAAACAGTCGGGGGGGGGGGGGGGGGGGGGGTATGCGAAGCCTCAACAGTTCGAAGCTGAATGCGGCGAATAGGATATTCCGGGGGGGGGGGGGGGGGGGGGGGAGCGGACGAGAAGAAACAATGTCGCTATAGTCATGTGATGTGACAGTGTGGCATGGACGTACATATGGGCGCACGAACGGCAGCGCGATGAGCTACGTCGTCGTCTCTTGTTGACGATGCCGACCGGTATGGCGCGTCCGGCGCCAACGGGGCACACGATTTCCCCATGAAAACGAAGGATGCTGCACTGAAATCGCTCGTAGGCTCGTCCTTCTCTCTTACCAGCCAGGTGCACCGCGCGCGCTTTGGGCGCATCACTCATTGTTCAGTCAGAAAACCAGCGGCATCAATCACCGGCACTGCAGCTGAGAGCTACGTAGGTGAATGTGTGTGCTCCTGTTGCCGGGCGATCTGAGCCGTCAGTCGCTGGAAGCAGATGGCCGGCGGTGCCTGCCGACAGCAAAAGGGACGCTTGTGGAGCGTCGCCCGTGCCCAAACAGCGCCAAATTAAGACACTCCTGCACGCGAGGAGAGAGACGGCACCGTACGTACGCCCCATTAATCAGTTAATTAGTTACTGCTACTCCTACTACGTGGTAGTAGTACCAAGGTTACAGTGAGCTTGACAAGCTTCTGCAGGGAGACTGGGAGACGATCGATGGTGGAGGGAGAACGGGGAGAGGCCGGCTGGGCGACACATCCGCAACTAGGAAGTAGCCAGGTCCCTGCGCAAGTGCGCATGCAGAGCAAACAAACACGCCATGTGGTCTCTCGATCTCAGCCCATAAACCCCATCCATCGGGACCAATCTTCGATGATCCTCTTCTCCTCCTCCCATCACACCCTTGCTTCCTGCCTGCCTTCACCCCACAGCCTCACGCATCACCCACTCACGCTCATCAGCTATCTTCTTCTTCTTCGTCTGAAATCCGGCTGCAGCTGCAAGACCAGATCAAACAGGAGAATTTCCAGCCAGCTAGCTGTGCGTATGTCCAGTAACTTTCGTTACATATTTGCGGAGATGCATGCATATTTAAACGTTCTCGACTTTTTTTTTGTGGGCTTTGAAACGTGCGCGTATGTATGCGTATTTCAATTTCATTTCTATATCGTTGGTCTTGCATGCTCAGCAGGAGCCAAGCCCCACGTAGAGGAGAGGAGAGGAGGAGGAGCATGTGGGAGTCGGAGAGCGACGCCGGCGAGCGGGGGCTCGTCCCCGTCCTCGGCGGCTCCGGCCGGCACGACGACGGGCTCAAGACCGACGGCTTCGTCCGCAGAGATCAGTCCTGGTATGTGGTAGCCGATCGAACCAGATATATACATGGAGGAGGCATCATTGTGTGTAGTTCATCTTCATCTGATCGTCGTCTTGTTCTTTCTCCCCCGCAATTCGAGCAGGTATGTCAACAGCGACATCCCCAGCGATTTGCTCGTCAAAGTGGGCGATGTGAGCTTCCATCTTCACAAGGTACACTTCTTCTTTTTCTTCTCTTCTTCCAACAGAGAAAATCATCCACCATTCCGTGGTAGTGGTGGAGGTGGTGCCCAGGAGCAGCTCAATCATTAGACATTCTACTTGTGCCGTTGTGCGCACGCGGGGCCACAAATAGAAGCCTTTTAGTTTCTCAAATCTGCTCTTGCGTCTCAACAAGACAACAATTTTGGCGCGCGTCCTTGTAATTTACGCACAAGTTGATTCAGCTCAACAGTACGATCGATGCATGTTTAATTTCATCCAACCAATTTTTTATAACGAGCAGTACCCCATGATCTCCCGGAGCGGCAAGATGGGCCGTGTCATCTACGAGGCGGCCACGAGCTCGAGCTCGGCCTCGGCGGCGGCGGCGGCGCTGGACCCGGACACGGCCGTGGCGGAGCTGGACGACCTGCCGGGCGGCGCGGACTCGTTCGAGCTGGCGGCGAGGTTCTGCTACGGCATGGCGGTGGACCTGACGGCGTCCAACATCTCCGGGCTGCGCTGCGCCGCCGAGTACCTGGAGATGACGGAGGACCTGGAGGAGGGTAACCTCATCTTCAAGACGGAGGCGTTCCTCAGCTACGTGGTGCTCTCGTCGTGGCGCGACTCCATCGTGGTGCTCAAGAGCTGCGAGGGCCTCTCGCCGTGGGCCGAGAACCTGCAGATCGTGCGCCGCTGCAGCGAGTCCATCGCCTGGAAGGCCTGCGCCAACCCCAGGGGCGTCCGCTGGGCCTACACCGGCGCCAGCAGCGGCCGGCCGCCCAGGAGCGGGGCCGCCGGCACGGCGAGCCCCCGCTGGAACAACGTCGGCGGCGGCTCCAAGGAGTCCAGCCCCGGCCGGCAGCCCGTGCCGCCCGCCGACTGGTGGTTCGAGGACGTGTCCGTCCTCCGGATCGACCACTTCGTCCGCGTCGTCACCGCCATCAAGGTCAAAGGTAACAACGTGCGTTAGATTTGATTCAGATTTTTTTTACTTGGGATCTCAACAAATTTATCTTCTTTAAAGTCTAAACTATTTTGTGCCGGCGGTCAGGTATGCGGTTCGACCTCATCGGCGCGGCGATCACCCACTACGCGTCGAAATGGCTGCCGGGGCTCACCAAGGACGTCCCCCACGCCGGCGTCGGCGGCGTCGACGAGCAGTGGGCGCAGGTCTCCGCGGCCGGCGGTCTCCACATGATCATCGCCGGCCCGGGTGGCAAGGACGACGTCGCCACCAGCGCGCCGGCGCGCGAGCAGCGCATGGTGGTGGAGAGCCTCATCAGCATCATCCCGCCGCAGCGGGACAGCGTGTCATGCGGCTTCCTCCTCCGCCTGCTCCGCCTCGCCATCATGCTCAAGGCCGCCCCGGCACTCGTCACGGAGCTCGAGAAGCGGGTCGGCATGCAGCTCGAGCAGGCGGCGCTGCCCGACCTCCTCATCCCCTCCGTCGGCCGCTCCGACACCGCCTACGACGTCGACCTCGTGCAGCGGCTCGTCGAGCACTTCCTGGTGCAGGAGCAGACGGACCAGGTGTCCTACAGCCCGGGGCGCGGGGAGGCGCACTCGCAGCCGGAGAGAGAGTACTACAGCTCCGCCGCCGGCGCAAGGATGCCCCCGGCCAACGCGGCGGCGGCAGCGTCGTCGTCGTCGTCGTCTTCGTTGGGGCTGAATGCCAAGGCGCGCGTGGCCCGGCTGCTGGACAGCTACCTCTCCGAGGTTTCCCGCGACCGCAACCTCTCCCTGACCAAGTTCCAGGTGCTGGCCGAGTCGCTCCCGGAGTCGGCGCGCACCTGCGACGACGGGCTGTACCGCGCCGTGGACTCGTACCTGAAGGCGCACCCGGCGCTGACGGAGCACGAGCGGAAGCGGCTGTGCCGGGTGATGGACTGCCAGAAGCTGTCGTTCGACGCGTGCATGCACGCGGCGCAGAACGAGCGGCTGCCGCTGCGGGTGGTGGTGCAGGTGCTCTTCTCGGAGCAGGTGAAGATCAGCAACGCGCTGGCGGGGTCGTCGGCGGCGCTGAAGGCGGCGCCGGACGGGGGCGCGACCTCGGCGGCGCCGACGCGGCGGCAGCTGCTGGACGCCACGCCGCAGTCGTTCCAGGAGGGCTGGGCGGCGGCCAAGAAGGACATCAACACGCTCAAGTTCGAGCTGGAGAGCATGAAGGCCAAGTACCTGGAGCTGCAGCACGACATGGACGCGCTCCAGAAGCAGGTCACGCAGTCGCCGGCGGGCGAGCCCGGGCCCGGCGGCAAGGTCGGCGGCGGCGTCAAGGCGCAGCAGCAGCAGCAGGGGCCATCGGCGTGGAGCAACGGGTGGAAGAAGCTGGGGAGGCTGGCCAAGATGACGGGCGCCGAGGCGGCGGGGCCCGGCGGGCACGCGGCGGCGCAGGGGGAGGCGGCCAGGAAGGCGCAGAGGAGGTGGAGGAACTCCATCTCGTGATGGACCAATCGATCGAGCTCCCTCCCTTCATGGTGAGCAGAGCAGACGGGCCAGGAATAGATGCAGTTCATGGAGTTTTTTGCTTGTGATTTCCATTTGTGCAGACCGCTACTCGATCGATCTAGGAGAAGGTGTTGTCTAGCTTACATTGGGATCTCGACTGTGTGTTGGCACTTAATTTGCTTGTGTGCAGTTGCAGAAATTGGTTTGTTTGAATGTTTTGAATCGGGCGGGAATCCGGTTCCCACCTCTAGCATAATCCTCTATAACATCATTGTTCCAAGTTTTAAGGCATTGCAATCAATTAAGGTCTTTAATTTATAATTGTGCCATCCATTTTTTTTACCGGATAAATAATTTCTCAATGAGATCTCTCAGTCAATTCATTATGCTCCTTAATCTTTAAGATTTTTCATTCGATTTAGGTATTTAATTTGGAATTTGGTTCATGATTTTGATCAAGTCAACAATTTGTTTAAATCAATTGACAGCAACTGATCTATAAAAACATATCAATCCCACGCAACCTCCCACCACCTAGAAAAAAAAAAAAGAAACTCTCCCCCACTCGCAAAACCAAATAATCCCTCAATTCCAAAATATAAGGTGTATCTGATTATTATTATTTTGAAATTCAAATCTCCTTGACTTTGACCAAGTTTAGAGCCAAAAATATGGACATCCATAATACTAAAATAATAAAATATGGAAATTCATTTCATGATGAATCAATGATACCGATTTGATATTATGAATATTGACATATTTTTTTATACATTTGGTCAAACTTATTGAGGTTTGACTTTTCTAAAAACTAATACACCTTGTATTTTGACACAGAGGGAGTATTTTTTTAATGGAAATTGAACAATATCAATAACACAGTAAAGCGCGCCACCCCTTCTAGTAAGGTTGATAGCTAACGGTGGCGATGAATCTCGAAGCAACAAAGTACTCCTATGAGTCGAAAGTCCTCTTCTTAGCTTGAGTTCGTGTGATCTCGGGTGAACAGCAAAATCCAAAGAAAAATGAGAAAACAGTTTACAAAATTCGGAAATTTCGTCAACAAACATTGATATGTGTTTCACATGCATGCAAATTTGCACAATGTAATCTTATTCGTGAATGACTGAGAAAATAAAACAATATCAGCATTCCAAAATGCTTTTAAAAACAGTTTTTTCAGGAGGGTCATTTTTATTTCTGCTCAGACCTCCACGAACATGATTTCATCGTGAAAATTTGCATGCATGAGAAACACACATCAATAATTTTTTATGAACAAATTAATTGTTTTTCAATAGTTTTCCTATTTTTTGGATTTTAGTGTTCTCCACGTTCAGTATGAGTTGTGCACATTTGTTTCTCTTTCCACGGAGGGATGGAGATCCATGCGTGCTCACATGCGCCATGGATGGCATGGGCACATCCAAGGAAATTATGGGGCCTCAGTCACTGAGCTGGATTACATGGCCCTGTCATCTCCCTTATCTGGCCACGACGTGACACCACCGGAAGCACTGTGCCTGCCTTGCCTAGTACAGTACACATTTTCTGAGTCTAACCCTACAGGGCAACCAAGTGACAGCGATTTCAAACTCATTGCTCCTGCCCTGCGACTACTAGTCCGATCTCCAGATCTCCTGCTCGCTGGTACCATTTTGTCTGTTTGGGAAACACGACACTGTTGACTGTGCTTCAATAATTCAAAATTCAATTATTTTTTAGCATATTCAATAGTAGGCTTGTTTTGGGGGACATCATCGAAAGAAAGACACATGTCCATACGTATTATTTATCCAATATTTACTTCAACGTACATGGTTATTCCAAGCGTGATGTGAGAGAAGGATGCCATACGGAGCACGGGAGGTGGCGTTGATGACAAAATGTTTGCCGGGGACAATGGGCAAAAAAGGTGTGAGCACAGCTGACGTAATAGAGGAATACAATCAATGGCTAAATCTGCAGCGGAACCAAGGGCTGATGCATAGTACACGGGACCTCCCACGAAACTTACAGCCCTGCAACCACTGGTATCATCTCCATATCTCCTGCTTGTTGGTACCATTTGCCTGTTTTGGAAACACAACACTATCTAGTACTCCCTACATTTGTAAATACACATATGAACATGGTTTCACGCGCACCCATGTGAATAATAATTCAAAACAAATACTAGAAAATAATCAAAAAATTCTGGTTTTTTGTGATATCAAACTTGGTGGAGCATTCTATTCGCGTATTAAATTTCGTAAGGAATGACACCTGTTGGGGAACGTTGCATGGAAAACAAAAAGTTTTCTACGAACACCCAAGATCTATCTATGGAGATGTATAGCTACGAGAGGGGAGTGCATCTACATACCCTTGTAGATCGCTAAGCGGGAAGCGTTAAGAAACGCGGTTAATGTAGTCGTACGTCTTTGCGATCCAATCACGATCCGTCCCGATCTAGCGCCGAACGGACGGCACCTCCGCGTTCAGCACACGTACAACTCGATGACGTCTCCGCCTCCTCGATCCAGCGAGCGAGAACGGAGTAGTAGATGAGTTCTCCGGCAACACGACGGCGTGGTGGCGGTGGTGGTGGAGCAATCTCAGCAAGGCTTTGCCAAGCGCTGCCGCAGATGCGATCGGAGGAGAAAACGATCTAGGGAGAGAGGGAGGGATGCACCTATGGCTTTTGGGTGCGGCTGCCCTTCCTCTCCCTCTCTATTTATAGGAGGAAGGGGTAGGTAGGGCGCCGGCTGTGACGCCCCCGACTTAATCGTGCACTAATCATACACGCAAATGCACACGATCAAGCCTAGGGACTCACTTGAAGATATCACAACACAACTCTAGACACAAATAAAATAATACAAGCTTATTATTACAAGCCAGGGCCTCGAGGGCTCGAATACATAAGCTCTATGCCATACAAGCATCAGCGAAAGCATTAGATATCTGAGTACAGATATAAAAGTAAAACAGATATACCCTAACAGGCGGGGCAAAACAACAACACAGATCGAAAAGGCGCAGGCCTCCTGCCTGGGAGCCTCCTAACTACTCCTGGTCGGCTAGCTCGATCCAGAAGTAAGTACCATATGGACCCTCCTGGTAGTAAGCTCCGGCGGTGGCATCTGGCTCCTGGGCTCCATCGTCTGATGTATCATCATATGGGTATGGAGGAAAAGAAGAGCAAAGCAACCGTGAGTACTCATCCAAAGTACTCGCAAGACTGACATCAGAACTATGCTACATATGCATTGGTATCTAATGAGAAGGCTGTATTTGTGGACTGTATTGCAGAAAAGCAAGATTAGGGAGAAAGGCCTAGCCTATCGAAGACTAGCATCTTCAAGTACTCTTGCAGCATCAGAAGAGAGTAGATAGTAGTAGCATACATGTTGTCATACAGTAGCAATGCCCTGAGATCCTTTCTCGACACCCTGCGAGAAAGCGATCCCGAGAGCAGTATTAACAGTTTATCATGTATCATCATCTCTTTATAGTTGTCATGGATCCGGGCACAACTCCAAGCGTCCTGTTACCGTGGACACGGCTATTCGAATAGATATCTTCCCTGCAGGGGTGCACTACTGTTACCCAACACGCTCGATTACCTCCGGCCGGATACACTTGCTGGGTAATACCCGGCCTCGGGTGATCGACACAACGCAGCCCGACCTAGAGCTCAACAGAGAGGCCAACACGTCGGTCTAAATCCTAAGTGCGCAGGGGTCTTGGGCCCATCACCCATTGCACTCCTGCACGTTGCATGGCTGGCCGGAGAAACAGGCGCGACACTGGACAACCCAGTTACGTAACCAGCCCAATCCCGGCGATCAGCCCGCAAAGTAACCTGTGACGTCTGAAGAGCTTTCGGCTGATACTATGCTGCAGAGGGCCCCATTAAACCATTATCCCACGTGGTGGTAGTGCGAAATGGGCACGACGACCCACTCAGATCAAATACCCACTTCCGTTAGGCGTATTTAGTATCGCGCGGGTGCTCTTGGAGCCGACCCGTCTTTAATGATATTCGCTCGCGGGCACCCTTGGGGCCAGCCCGACTTTACATTTCCCCGCGGGTACCTCTCGAGGTGGACCCGCCTGTAACAAAGGTCAAAGTAACCGTGTGTCCAAGTATCGAGGAGGAATCCGAGGAATCACCCTCGATGGATTCCCACTCGAGGAGTTGCGCGACGGTAGCTTAGCGGACGTGATGTAAGAGGAATCACCCTCGATAACACACATCCGGGAAGCTATTCTACAGAGGCACCATCGAAAGTGAGCTAAGAGGTATCACCCTCGGCACTCGATGCCAGCTCTGCAGTGTCGAGCAATTTAGGGGGTGTGTGGTGATGTGCTGTCTTCAGCCCATCGGTCTTCCGTTCCGCCGATCATATTGATCGGGGCTTCGATACTAGAGCGGAGCAACTATAGCAAGGGAGAGGGGCCACAGATGGTTTTCCATCCAACCTATACTAAGCAGTTTGGATAATAAGGCAGGTATCAATAGCAGTTATCAAAAACAGGCTATGCATCAGAAATAGGATAAAACAGTAGCAGCGGTAATTTCTAATGCAAGCAGGAGGGAGAAAGGAATGGATGATATAGGCATGCGTCAAGGGGGGGTTGCTTGCCTGGTTGCTCTGCGGCAAAGGCGGGGTCGTCAGACGTAGTCGTACACAGCAGTTTCATCGGTAGTCTCAGCGTCTATCGCAGTATCAGGGTCTACCGAAAAAGAAGCAACGAGGGGAAACAAATAAATAACAGCGCAAACAATAGCATCACAAAGCATGACATGGCAATACGCGGTGACAGAGGGGATCTAACGCAGTGTTACACGACACCGAGAAAGGGGGATCCTATCCGGGAAAGTATTCCCGGTTCCGGACATGTGTCAGACAGATGACCGGAGGGGGCAATGTTCCAGGCTGCGATGTTGTAAGCATGGGACAGCTAGGATGCAGCGCAGGGTTGATATACTGCCTATCTAAGTGCTCTAGTCAATTTAGGAATTTAACCGGAATTATTTTATTAAAGTCATGCACTATTCATTTGCCAGAAACAGGCAAAAAGTTACAGGTTTGCTATGCTAGGGGCATCTGACAGACTAACGGACAGCGTAATCGGATTCGTCTCGTCGTTCTGAGCAACTTTCATGTTCAAAGTTTTTCGATCCGGGCTACGGTTTATTTTATATTAATTATTAAAGATTTAATCATTTTCTGAATTTCATTTAATTATTTAATCCGAATTATCTAAAACAGTATTTACTGTTTATTTAAATCAATTAACTAACAGATTAATTAGTTAATCTAATTAACCTTAATCAGTTAATTAATTAGCTAATTATCTAGTTAATTATATCACTAATCAACTAATTAATTAATCTAATTAATTAATTATTAATATTAATATTTATCTAATTACTTTCTTTGTTAGATTCAATTTTGTTCTAATATTTTTATTAGTGTATATGTATACATATACGTATATACACACATACATGTGTATATACATACACATATACACACACACACACTGGACACACGCACGCACGCTACACGCACGCACACACTACACACACATCCACACACGCACACACAGCACGGGGCCGGCCGGGCCGGTCCGGCGGCCGGCGGCCGGCGGGAAGCCGCGGGGGGGGGGTGCTCTCTGGGGGTGAAGGAGGCAGGCGGCGGCCGGCGGCGTGGTCGTGGCCGGCGGCGGCAGCGCGGTGCAGAGGGCCGCCGGGGCAGGGCGGTGCGCGGCGGGGGCGGTCGCGGAGGCGGGGCGACGCGGGCCAGCGGAGGGAGGCGGCGTCGGGGCGGAGCGCGGCGGCGGTGGCCAGCGGCGGGCGCGGCGGCGGGCACCGGCGGAGGCGGGGAAGAGGAGGCGGCGGGGCCGGTTCGAGCCGCGGCGGGCGCCCGGGCCGGCGCGTCCGTCGGGGGGTGGGGGGTGGGGGGCAGGCGATCGGGTCTGGCCGGCTCGGGCCGGCCGTCGCCGGCGTGGGGGGGGGTGGAGGCGCGGGCGGGAGGCGCTGGCGCGCGCGCGGCTGCGCGAGGGGGGGGGGGAAATCGGGGCACGGGGGCGGCTGGGGTGCTGCGGGGCTAGGGTTTGACCCGGTTCGGTCTCTTATATGGGTCCGGCTGGGCCAGTCGATTTTGCCCCCGTTAGGTCCAATTTTCCCTGCGTTTCTAAAAACGTCTAAAATGATTTTGGGGCACTAAACTAATTCCTAAAATTCCGATTTCAATTTTATAAAACATTACGGAATACTTGCAACCCATCCAACATTTTTAATCTTAGTTTCGCACAACTTTATAATCCACTTTTTCGGACGGATTAAATTTGCGACGGAACCGAACGGGGTTCGCACAGGCACGGATTCAACAACAGCGATCGCGGCAACAGTGAACGCGGTGACGTGGCAACATTAGCGTGGGATTACTGTAGCTTAATTACCGAAATTACTGTAGCCTAATTATCCGGGCGTCACAATTCTCCTCGTCTAACAAGAATTCTCATCCCGAGAATTAAGAGGTAGAGTAAGGGAGAAAAGGTTCGGCCACGTAATTCTAACGAGTCTTCTTGTTCTTGTTGATCTCATCGAAGAGGTTGATCCCTTTCGTTGATGTCTTCAATTCTTTGTTCCGGATCATCCTGATGAAGCCGTTATCCTCTCTTCGAGATTTTCATCGTCCTACGAATGCGATGGGAGGGAAAACTCTAGAAGAACGCATCTCCACCAAGTTGGGCGTTTGACGATGAACCCAGGGAAAGTCATGATTCATCTCTCGAGTTGCAATTCGGATAATTCATCGAGAGCAATAAGCGATGGTTCAAAGTTTCAAACGGGTAGGCAATCATTTGATGCCCAAACAAAAGGTGGAAGGGTTCAGAGCAACAAATTAAATATTGCGTCTGATACAACAATAGATCATCCCTTGGGCGATGGCTCGGAAATTACGTACGAAGCCAAGCGCAAAGGATACTTTGGAATCAAAGTGATACAGGAGAGTCAGGTTTCGATCCTGTGGAACTATGGGTTATGGGCCGAACATGTGGCAAGAGCAGATGAGCGGTGACATCTTGTACCGCCATGGTAACAAGACATGTCAGAGGATAGTCTGTCAACTATGTCGGCAACAGCATCGGTAACGAGGGCGGGGGACGAAGAGAACCATCTTCCTGCTCGTTGAAACGAGGCGGACCAATAGGCAAAGTTCTCGTCCACCGGCGGTTACCGGAATGTTGCATGCATGGCACGGAAGGTCCATGCGTGGCTGGCTTCTCACGTGGAGGGACACGCGTGACACGTACCGTACCGGCGCATGTATGGACAGACTGACCTGACCGTGTTTAACAGTGGCGCCTCTCCACTTTGGACAAGAACAGCTGGGAGGTCACCGTGGACGATAGACCTGGGATTGATCACCGATCGACCAGAACATATGGCACGTGGCCATGGATGGAGGTCTCTGCAAGACGGGACACTGTTACGCGCGAAAGAGGTCAAGATCTCAGCGTCGGCTGCAGCACCAAATCCAGCAGGGACCTACGGGATGTATTTGTATGCCGTCTCCAGTATAAGACGAAGATGTTCAGCATGCTCTTCTTTATTCATGGAGTAAACCAGGATATCGTCTAGATAAAACACGACGAATTTATCGAGGTAACCCATGAATATATAGTTCATCATTAAACCAAGGAGAGGATGAGAAGGTGGCTAATGGACTCAGCGACAATTCATCGAGAATTCCAAACGGATGGATTTCCACAATTATGTGAACAAGGAGATGACATTTGTCAGCTCAAATGATATAATGTTGTATGATCGAGGAAACATACGTCACTAATCATTGATTGAAAAGTGCGTCCGAAATATGACCTTAGGCAGCAAGATCAATGTTAGAGCGGCGACTCAATAACCACCAGTCAAAGAACGAACTGTCGATCGTTATCTTCAAGGCAATAGAGTTGATAGAATTACAGAATCCAAGCAGCATCGCTTGTTGATGGTATCCCGGTTAGAATCAA
This sequence comes from Elymus sibiricus, assembly GCA_039707655.1. NCBI lineage: Eukaryota > Viridiplantae > Streptophyta > Magnoliopsida > Poales > Poaceae > Elymus > Elymus sibiricus. Next base: position 90,975,898 of record CM077669.1, read on the forward strand.
CACGGGGACCAAGAAAGAATGGTGATGGTGAGAAGTATCACTATGCCAAGAATTACTGAGAGGTGGAGCAATCCTCACAACATACTCAGCATAAAAGACGGTAATACTTCAAGGCAGAACACAATGCAAGCTGGAGAGCAAGTTGCATTCATAACGTGGACAAGTTCATGATGAAAGGAAGTCAAGGATGTTGTCGATGATATCAAAAATCATCGAGGGCAAGGAGGGTATCTATCATCATGAATCAGCTGACGTCTCGGAAGAAGTCAAATTGTGGACGATGATCACGACTCCATTTGTCGAGAGTATTCAAGAGAATGCAACCGAACAGCGGTGGCGTCAAGTAGGGGAATGACAGCGTGGAAAGTTATAGGAAACGACAGACAAGATGCAAGCTCAATATCGGGGTTGCTTTTCAAGACAAACAACATGATGTTGAAAACTCGACGTAAGTCGTGCTCATACTCTGAAGAATTGGTGCACCAGAGTAGGACGAGGTGGCACAGTCAAAGATAGCTAGACAAAGGATGCAACCGATAGTCTAGGAATGACATGATTGAATTTAAAATTTCCCAGTAACAATTACTAGGCGTATTGAATTGCAGTGTGGCATAAATTTTCCTATCGGTGTTCTCGGTTGACAACAATCCCAGAACCCGTGGAGTGATTAAGACAAGGAAAAATTTATTACCTCATCAAAGTTATTAAGATGCCATGCAAAGGCATGATATCCTCGAGATACCAGAGGGTAAAACTCGAGGGCAGAACATGATAGAAGTAGAGCTGGGGCGTTGACCGACGACAGCAGATATTTTATCCTTGTCAAAAATTTGACGAGGTACGGGAATGAATTTCTTTCAAACATTTTGAATAAGGACAGCATGGTCGGAACCATAACTACAAGGGATCAATTTAGTGACACTGAAAGAATCATACAGCTGGATAATTATTTTGCAAGAAGCTTCCGAGACGGTCTACATCGTTTCCATGGGCATGAACACAAAGTTCAAGGTCGACTCCCACTTCTCCAATGCATAACATTTCATTCACCTCTCGCTCTGATAAAGTTGTAGTGTTGGAATTTTATCTGGTAGAACACCAGAAGGGTATGACTTGTGAAAACTTTCGGGTTCTCACGGATTAGGGGAAGGCATAGGTTCAACCCATCGGGGCATCTTAGGAACATATACCACAAGCTTGAAGAGTAATTAACACAAGCTCGAAGGTGGAGCAGGGTTGACAACAGCAGAGGATACAATTCTACCAAAGGCATTTCAAGTATCACGGAGAGAACTCACAAGATTCGAATGCGAAGGATTCTATCGGATAACAACCCAGCAATGGGTCTGACGGTTCACAACAGAGCTGATGTGAGTATTGGTACTCAATCACAGGAAGGGAGAATGCAAGGCATCGGGGTATAGAACTCCCGAACAATTCAATGCTTAAATAACAAAGGAGTTATGACTTCCAAAATGAAGGATCAGCAGCAGACGCTCTGATCAAGGATGGACAAGTTGAACAGACTCAAAGGCACAATCGGTCAAGGTTTGATTTGCCGAGAACCATCTCATGTCCGGAAGGACGTCTGAGTCAGAAAGATAATTTAAAAGGATAAGCTGATGACTGCGTGTATTTGCACACAGGCTGAATCAATATGATCAGAATGACAATCATAAGGGATTTTAACGAACATTGCTAGACATATGTAATTAACCATAATGCAAGCAGACAAGAATTTCAATAGCAACAAGCTGCAGAGGATCTTCGGAAGATCGAAAAGCATTCCGAAGAATTTTGTGAAACACATGAACAACTGAGAAGAACGGATCCTCGATAAATGTGAGGAATTAACCGTAAGGATTTTTATGCGGAACAAAACTGCAAGGCCGTAAACTCAAAGGATTCTCGGGTCAACGGAGAGTAATCCGGGGCATCTTGTAACAAGAAGAGCCACGAGAAATTATCGTATGAATGACAATCGCGAGTAGTCATCCATAGGGATATATCGGTGGTAGGGAATTGCAAAGCCGATAAGTTCAAAGTCTCGGAAAACATCAAAAGGGTATTGTCAGAACCTTCTGACGAAACAGGTGATCTTCTGGTATGAGGGCTCTCCGGGAGAAGTAGTTACGAGAACCTAGAGTCAGAGCTTAGTAAAATCTTTAACCCGAAAAGAAGAGAGATCAGAGTCCCAGAGTATAGAAGAGGAATAAAAGATCCTAATACCACCCAATGGCGACGTGGGCCCGTAAGCCACACAGCCATGTTAGTAAAACAGTTTTCGGAAATACTAGACTCAACTGCGGCCAAGGAGTTGGAAAGGGGGCAACCTACAGGCAGTCGGCTCTGATACCAACTTGTGACGCCCCCGACTTAATCGTGCACTAATCATACACGCAAATGCACACGATCAAGCCTAGGGACTCACTTGAAGATATCACAACACAACTCTAGACACAAATAAAATAATACAAGCTTATTATTACAAGCCAGGGGCCTCGAGGGCTCGAATACATAAGCTCTATGTCATACAAGCATCAGCGAAAGCATTAGATATCTGAGTACAGATATAAAAGTAAAATAGATATACCCTAACAGGCGGGGCAAAACGACAACACAGATCGAAAAGGCGCAGGCCTCCTGCCTGGGAGCCTCCTAACTACTCCTGGTCGGCTAGCTCGATCCAGAAGTAAGTACCATCTGGACCCTCCTGGTAGTAAGCTCCGGCGGTGGCATCTGGCTCCTGGGCTCCATCGTCTGATGTATCATCATATGGGTATGGAGGAAAAGAAGAGCAAAGCAACCGTGAGTACTCATCCAAAGTACTCGCAAGACTGACATCAGAACTATGCTACATATGCATTGGTATCTAATGAGAAGGCTGTATTTGTGGATTGTATTGCAGAAAAGCAAGATTAGGGAGAAAGGCCTAGCCTATCGAAGACTAGCATCTTCAAGTACTCTTGCAGCATCAGAAGAGAGTAGATAGTAGTAGCATACATGTTGTCATACAGTAGCAATGCCCTGAGATCCTTTCTCGACACCCTGCGAGAAAGCGATCCCGAGAGCAGTATTAACAGTTTATCATGTATCATCATCTCTTTATAGTTGTCATGGATCCGGGCACAACTCCAAGCGTCCTATTACCGTGGACACGGCTATTCGAATAGATATCTTCCCTGCAGGGGTGCACTACTGTTACCCAACACGCTCGATTACCTCCGGCCGGATACACTTGCTGGGTAATACCCGGCCTCGGGTGATCGACACAACGCAGCCCGACCTAGAGCTCAACAGAGAGGCCAACACGCCGGTCTAAATCCTAAGTGCGCAGGGGTCTTGGGCCCATCACCCATTGCACTCCTGCACGTTGCGTGGCTGGCCGGAGAAACAGGCGCGACACTGGACAACCCAGTGACGTAACCAGCCCAATCCCGGCGATCAGCCCGCAAAGTAACCTGTGACGTCTGAAGAGCTTTCGGCTGATACTACGCTGCAAAGGGCCCCATTAAACCATTATCCCACGTGGTGGTAGTGCGAAATGGGCACGACGACCCACTCAGATCAAATACCCACTTCCGTTAGGCGTATTTAGTATCGCGCGGGTGCTCTTGGAGCCGACCCGTCTTTAATGATATTCGCTCGCGGGCACCCTTGGGGCCAGCCCGACTTTACATTTCCCCGCGGGTACCTCTCGAGGTGGACCCGCCTGTAACAAAGGTCAAAGTAACCGTGTGTCCAAGTATCGAGGAGGAATCCGAGGAATCACCCTCGATGGATTCCCACTCGAGGAGTTGCGCGACGGTAGCTTAGCGGAGGTGATGTAAGAGGAATCACCCTCGATAACACACATCCGGGAAGCTATTCTACAGAGGCACCATCGAAAGTGAGCTAAGAGGTATCACCCTCGGCACTCGATGCCAGCTCTGCAGTGTCGAGCAATTTAGGGGGTGTGTGGTGATGTGCTGTCTTCAGCCCATCGGTCTTCCGTTCCGCCGATCATATTGATCGGGGCTTCGATACTAGAGCGGAGCAACTATAGCAAGGGAGAGGGGCCACAGATGGTTTTCCATCCAACCTATACTAAGCAGTTTGGATAATAAGGCAGGTATCAATAGCAGTTATCAAAAACAGGCTATGCATCAGAAATCAGATAAAACAGTAGCAGCGGTAATTCTAATGCAAGCAGGAGGGAGAAAGGAATGGATGATATAGGCATGCGTCAAGGGGGGGTTGCTTGCCTGGTTGCTCTACGGCAAAGGCGGGGTCGTCAGACGTAGTCGTACACAGCAGTTTCATCGGTAGTCTCAGCGTCTATCGCAGTATCGGGGTCTACCGAAAAAGAAGCAACGAGGGAAACAAATAAATAACAGCGCAAACAATAGCATCACAAAGCATGACATGGCAATACGCGGTGACAGAGGGGATCTAACGCAGTGTTACATGACACCGAGAAAGGGGGATCCTATCCGGGAAAGTATTCCCGGTTCCGGACATGTGTCAGACAGATGACCGGAGGGGGCAATGTTCCAGGCTGCGATGTTGTAAGCATGGGACAGCTAGGATGCAGCGCAGGGTTGATATACTGCCTATCTAAGTGCTCTAGTCAATTTAGGAATTTAACCGGAATTATTTTATTAAAGTCATGCACTATTCATTTGCCAGAAACAGGCAAAAAGTTACAGGTGTGCTATGCTAGGGGCATCTGACAGACTAACGGACAGCGTAATCGGATTCGTCTCGTCGTTCTGAGCAACTTTCATGTTCAAAGTTTTTCGATCCGGGCTACGGTTTATTTTATATTAATTATTAAAGATTTAATCATTTTCTGAATTTCATTTAATTATTTAATCCGAATTATCTAAAACAGTATTTACTGTTTATTTAAATCAATTAACTAACAGATTAATTAGTTAATCTAATTAACCTTAATTAGTTAATTAATTAGCTAATTATCTAGTTAATTATATCACTAATCAACTAATTAATTAATCTAATTAATTAATTATTGATATTAATATTTATCTAATTACTTTCTTTTCTAGATTCAATTTTGTTCTAATATTTTTATTAGTGTATATGTATACATATACGTATATACACACATACATGTGTATATACATACACATATACACACACACACTGGACACACGCACGCACGCTACACGCACGCACACACTACACACACATCCACACACGCACACATAGCACGGGGCCGGCCGGGCCGGTCCGGCGGCCGGTGGCCGGCGGGAAGCCGCGGGGGGGGGGGGGGGTGTGCCAACCGGGGGTGAAGGAGGCAGGCGGCGGCCGGCGGCGTGGTCGTGGCCGGCGGCGGCAGCGCGGTGCAGAGGGCCGCCGGGGCGGGGCGGTGCGCGGCGGGGGCGGTCGCGGAGGCGGGGCGACGCGGGCCAGCGGAGGGAGGCGGCGCCGGGGCGGAGCGCGGCGGCGGTGGCCAGCGGCGGGCGCGGCGGCGGGCACCGGCGGAGGCGGGGAAGATGAGGCGGCGAGGCCGGTTCGAGCCGCGGCGGGCGCCCGGGCCGGCGCGTCCGTCGGGGGAGGGGGCAGGCGAGCGGGTCTGGCCGGCTCGGGCCGGCCGTCGCCGGCGTGGGGGGGGGGTGGAGGCGCGGGCGGGAGGCGCTGGCGCGCGCGCGGCTGCGCGAGGGGGGGGGAATCGGGGCACGGGGGCGGCTGGGGTGCTGCGGGGCTAGGGTTTGACCCGGTTCGGTCTCTTATATGGGTCCGGCTGGGGCAGTCGATTTTGACCCCGTTAGGTCCAATTTTCCCTGCGTTTCTAAAAACGTCTAAAATGATTTTGGGGCACTAAACTAATTCCTAAAATTCCGATTTCAATTTTATAAAACATTACGGAATACTTGCAACCCATCCAACATTTTTAATCTTAGTTTCGCACAACTTTATAATCCACTTTTTCGGACGGATTAAATTTGCGACGGAACCGAACGGGGTTCGCACAGGCACGGATTCAACAACAGCGATCGCGGCAACAGTGAACGCGGTGACGTGGCAACATTAGCGTGGGATTACTGTAGCTTAATTACCAAAATTACTGTAGCCTAATTATCCGGGCGTCACACCGGCCCTAGCCCCTCCTCCAAGGGAGGGTCGGCCGGCCAAGGGGGGGAGTCCTCCTCCCACAAGGGAGGTGGGCACCCAAGGGGAGGAGTCCCTCCTCCCCAAGGCACCTCCCCACCTACCACTTGAGCGCATGGGCCCTTAGGGGTGGGGCGCCCAGCCCACCAGGGGCTGGTGCGCCTCCCTCTAGAGCCCATGTGCCCCCCCGGGGTGGGTGGACACCCCGGTGAACCCCCGGAACCCGTTCGGCACTCCCGGTACAATACCGGAAAAACCCGAAACTTTTCCGAAACCCGAATACCACTTTCCTATATATAAATCTTTACCTCTAGAACTCCTCGTGACCTCTGGGATCTCATCCGGGACTCCGAACAACATTCGGTCACCAACATATATAACTTAACAATACTATATCGTCACTGAACATTAAGCGTGCGGACACTACGGGTTCGAGAATCATGTAGACATGACTGAGACACCTCTCTGGTCAATAACCAATAGCGGGACCTGGATGCCCATATTGACTCCTACATATTCCACGAAGATCTTTTATCAGTCGAACCACGATGTCAAGGATTCAATCAATCCCGTATGCAGTTCCCTTTGTCCATCGGTATGTTACTTGCCCGAGATTCGATCGTCGGTATCTCCATACCTAGTTCAATCTTGTTACTGGCAAGTCTCTTTACTCGTTCCGTAATACAAGATCCTGCGACTAACTCCTTAGTCACAATGCTTGCAAGCTTCTTGTGATGCTGTATTACCGAGAGGGCCCAGAGATACCTCTCTGTCATAAGGAGTGACAAATCCCAGTCTCGATCCATGCCAAGCCAACAGACACCCTCGAAGATACCTGTAGAGTACCTTTATGATCACCCAGTTACGAAGTGATGTTTGATACACACAAGGCATTCCTTCGGTGTTAGGGAGTTTCATGATCTCATGGTCATAGGAGCAGATACTTGACATAAAGAAAGCAATAGCAATAAACTAAACGATCAAATGTTATGCTTACGGTTGGGTCTTGTCCATCACATCATTCTCCTAATGATGTGATCCCGTTATCAAATGACAACTCATGTCCATGGTTAGGAAACCTTAACCATCTTTGATCAACGAGCTAGTCTAGTAGAGTCTCACTAGGGACACTGTGTTGTCTATGTATCCACACATGTATATGAGTTTCCGATCAATACAATTATAGCATGGATAATAAAAGATTATCATGAACAAGGAAATATGATAATAACCACTTTATTATTGCCTCTAGGGCATATTTCCAACAGTCTCCCACTTGCACTAGAGTCAATAATCTAGCTTTACATTGTAATGAATCTAACACCCATAGAGTTCTAGTGCTGATCATGTTTTGCTCGTGAGAGAGGTTTAGTCAACGAGTCTGCAACATTCAGATCTGTATGTACTTTGCAAATATTTATGTCCTCCTCCTTGATGTAATCACCGATGGAATTGAAGTGGCGCTTTATATGTCTGGTCCTCTTGTGAAACCTGGGCTCTTTGGCTAGAGCAATAGCGTTAGTGTTACCACACAAGAGAGTCATCGGATCCAATGCACTGGGCACAACTCCGAGATCTGTCATGAACTGCTTCATCCAGATTCCTTCCTTCGCCTCTTCCAAAGCAGCTATGTACTCCGCTTCACATGTAGAATCTGCTACCATGCTTTGCTTGGAAGTGTAGCAGCTTACCGCTCCTCCATTCCGAATAAACACGTATCAGGTTTGAGACTTAGATTCATCCGGATCTGTGTCAAAGCTAGCATCGACATAACCCTTTACGACGAGCTCTTGATCACCTTCATAAACGAGAAACATTTCCTTAGTCCTTTTCAGGTACTTGAGGATATTCTTGACCGTTGTCCAGTGTTCCACTCCTGGATCACTTTGAAACCTTCCGGCCATACTTATGGCAAGGCTGACATCTGGTCTTGTGCACAACATTGCATACATGATAGAGCCTATGGCTGAGGCATAGGGGATGACACTCATCTTTTCTATCATATGTAGTCGCTCGGCATTGAGTCTTACTCAACTTCACACCTTGCAGGACAGGCAAGAACCCTTTCTTGGACTGATCCATTGTCACATCCCTAGTCTTCCCTTGCTTGTGCTAGCTAAGATGTGCATCATGTTTTAATTTTGCATCAACATGAAATGGGGAATCTCAGAAACCCTAGCACCTCACCCTAATTATACTAATTCAAATGTTGTGAATTTTCAATGAATCCAAAATGCCCATAAAAAATGCCCACCATGTCTGATAAATATTGGCAACAATGCTTCAGAGGTGCATTTTATTTTTGTAACCCATTTCGTATTTTAATTTAATCCAACAGAGCCTCTGAAATCAATAAATAAAGCATTATAATTATGATAGTTGTCCAAAATTGCTAAAACTTTTTGTGGAGGTTTGAAATATTCAAACTACACTCCAAACAATATGTTGGTATTTTTGTGCTAGGTGCTTTGTGTCCAAATAAATAAAACAAATGTCAGAATATAGAAAACAGAAATAAAATCAGGTAAAGAAAACTTACCTGGCTCCTGGCCCAGGAAGAAGCAGCCCAGCCCACCAGGGGCAGGGAGATCTTCTTCCTCCTCTTGCCAGGAGGATGAGGGCGTGGCCGACGCCGCTCGGCCACAGCGCTCCACGCAGCAGCCTGCTTGGGCCTCCCCTGGCAAGCACGACGCCGTGGATAGTCCCGCCACTGCCGTTCGGTTCCATCTCTCTCCCCATTCGCCCACCTGCTCCTCTCCTCGCCTCTGCCGCCATGGCCGCCGCACCCCGCAGCTCGCCACCGTAGCCATGCCCCTCCAGCCGCTCCCCCTTGCCCCCGACGAGCTCAACAGCTCCGCCTTGATCTGCTGCTGCTCCTCGCCAAGCCGCGCGTCGCCAGGAGCTTCCACCCTCGGTCGCCGGAGATCGCCGTCGCTGTTCATCGCTTACAGGCCGTCCCCGAGCACGCTTTCAACGGCTACGAGATCGCCGTGAGCCCCTGTGTGGCGCCCCGCCTAATTACCACTGTAGCCAGACGGCCGCCACGCATACAAGCCCAGGAAATCACTCTGGCATGCGCATTTACAACAAGTATCATGAACACATGCATTTCTATTAATGGATATATAGGTCTTACATGGTATAATACAAGAGTGATGGCAGCGGAAAAGCTCTATCTAAGGCAGTATGGTCCTGGTGCGGCTCCAATCCACAGGGATCTGACTAGGTTACTCTTCTAGCCCGCGAACGCTACGGCTCCTCGTCGACGAACGACGGATCCTTAGGTGAACCTGGCCATGTTAAAGGCCGCTGAGTACTTTTGAATGTACTCGCAAGCAAACCAAACTAACATATACACCAAGCAATGCAATCCATGGCATTCAAGCATGCATTGTTATTAGAGCAATATTAATTATCATGGCATAACAGGATTATCTAGCAAGATAACTACTGAAGTAAATACAGTAAAGTAAAGCATACTAAGTAAATATTCCATACTCCGAACATTCTCTTGATCCAATCTGAATCCGATCCAAATCCAATCCAAATCATGTGGTCATCCGACCACTCATCTCATAGCCATCCCATGGCTAACATATCATATTCCTGACATCATCTGATGTCTGCACAAGACAAGTTCTTCCATCATTATTATCATTACTACGGTTGACCACCTACTGAGGTCTGGACGGGCTGTCCAATACCGTGGACGCGGCTATTCGAATAGATTTTACGCTTTGCAGAGGTTGCGCACTTTACCCACACCATGAAGCACCCGGCCTCGTGATCCCCTTCGGGTGGACCAGCGTTGCTTCAACGAAACCTGCCTGACCCGTGACTCTTTCATCGTACCACCGGCATTCATCCTGCCCCGGAGGCCTGCCCTGGGTGGCCCCTGTGTCCCCATGACACCTGTGTCCGCATGACACCTGCCACCATCGTGGCCAAACTAAACTATCCCAAACGGGGACGGGTACCCACATAACTCAACTGGGCTCACAGGGTTATCGCCACCTACCTGATCGGGGTAGCGTGCACGCATAACCCTCCCTCTTTGGAGGTACCGGTGAAAGAGCACGCGATCAGACCAAGTCAAGGCCGTCCCATACAGGCAAATGTGGCTGCACGGATAAGCCCAGACAGGTGACTCTAGATCAATCGACTAGGTTCATTTAGCAAGCATAGTGGTTCATGGCAATAGCTAATGATAACAGCGACTAGGCCTTGAAATTAAATAACTATGAATTATTATATAGCAAAATAAATGCAGGTAAAGTAGATGACAAAATTGAACTGGCAGGAGTTTAATTATTTCTAGCACAAGCATATCATTAATTAAACATGTAAGAATAACACAGAGCAATGCTTTAGGGCATATATCAGATGGTCGGCTTGCCTGGGGTCGAAGAGTACTCCGGGAAGAAGTGCGGAGAGTCCGCGGAAGGGACCGCGGGGAATCGTTCTCTCTCGGAGAGGGCTAATAGAAGGGAACGGGAAAAATGGTCATTTTCACTATGTGAACACATTGTGAAAGTGATGCCAAAAGAACGGGCTCGACGAGACGAAGATGTGGGCGCTGGTTTCACCTCGATCGGAGTTACGGTTAAAAAGTTGTGGCTGTTCGTTGTTTAGGCAGAAAAGAAATAATAATTTATTCATTTTCGCTCTAAACCAGTGAACGTCCACAATCTAACCGTTTCGGCCGGCGGTTGAAAAGAGAAAGCGCACTTTACTTGAATACGCCTTCGAATAACGAAAGCGTATTCTCAAGAGTACGTTTCCACTTAAACTTCGCGGGCCCGGAGTCAACGTCGTTATCTCACTGACTGGAGGGCCCCGCGGGGAGGTGGGCCCGCGTTGACCTCTCTCTCCCCTGCCTCCTTCTTCCTTCACGCGATGGGGCAGAGGGATGGCGAGGCCAGGCGCTCGGTCAGCGATGGCCCGGCCGGCTCCGGCCACCTCCGGCCGTGGCGAGACCACCGGCGGGACCGGGACGAGGCGCCGCACCCGCCTGGACCATCTACTGGCGCCGGGGAGAGCTGCCGAGCGGCGGCGCCCCGCAGGAACAGAAGACAGGGGGCGGGCTCTGGCGAAGGTTCCCGGCGACTCCGGCGGTCTCCGGCTCGGTCGAGGCCACCGGCGCGCTCAGGGAGGGGTGCCAAACCCACCCCTGTACTCTCGCACGGCGGGAAGGACCAAGGCGATGGTGACTCCGACTCCGGCGGGCATAGATTCGGGCGGACGTGGGCACGCGCCCACGGGTACTCCAGCGGGAGGATAGAGAGGATGGGGAGGGTTGCGGTGGAGAGGGGAGGCCTCTGGTAGCGATGGAACGGAGGGAGAGGGACCGACTCACCGGAATTTTGAACGGAGGGAGAGGGAGAGGGGTAGCAATTGGCGGCGAGGAGAGCTCCTCCGGCTCGGCTGAGAGGTTGGGGAGAGCTCTGGGAGAGAGAGGAGGAGGTTGAGGGGCTCGGGGATGCCCGGGGAGGCTTGGGGCCGCGGCTTTTATAGCCGGCCGACGGCGTGCGGATAGGTCCGGCCGTCGTGGCATCCTTATCCACGGACTGGAGCACCGGCGACGTGGCCTTGGACGTGCACGACGCCGACATGAGGTTCTACCGAGTGAGGCGACAGCTCGGGGAGGAAGGGAACAAGGGAAGGAGGTGACGGCTCGAGGGTCACGGGCAAAACAGGGGCCATGGCGAGCTGCCGTGGTGCAAGGAGGAAGGGATAGGAGGGGAAGAGGGATCCAGAGGGTGCGTGAGGATGCTCTGGAGCTGCTAGACACGCTCCGGTGGCGCGAGCTCGGTGGTTGAAGGGTGGCCGAGGGCCCCGAGCTCCAGAGCGCGTCAAATGGCTGGCCATCCACGTGGTCACCACACACTCTACATGCTCTGGCTCTTTCCTCCCCGAGCCATCTTGTCAAATAACTCCCCCAGTGCTCAAATGGATGAGATATGAGGTTAGAGTCAACTGGAAGACTCTGGGGTGGGGGAAACTTGCAGAAGAAGATCCTAACAGCAAAGTGTTTGTAGTGGTCTGAGGGAATTGGGCTAAAGGAAATGGGCTAAGTTTTGGCATGGACTAGCAAGATGGTAGGATGAGTCTAAACACTGATTTTCACTGCAATCCAATAAGTGCACCTAGCACTTCCTTTGAAATGCAGCAACAGGTCCAGAATTAAGGAAATGGATGCTGGGGGAAAATGTCTACATGCATTTGGCTGAAATTTGGTGGAGAGAAGTTATTTGAATATATGAATCTACTGTAAAAGTTTCATACCATTTGAGGACACCAAAATGGTACTTCCTTCACAGAGCTTTCAAATGGACAGAAACTTGGGAAAATTACTGAGGGAAAATGGTTAGATGGATTGAGCTAATTTTTAGTTTCCATGGGTGATTTATCAATATTAACCACCATGGAAAGTTTCAGCTCAATTAGATCAAGGATTCAAGCACTTACTTTCAATTTTCCCAACTGGACAGAATTTTGCAAATGGATGTGGTGCTCAAAATTTGAACTAAGGAACTTGGGATCTTGATGGAAATGGGGAAGATATGGACATGAGAAGCTCCACAAATTATTTGGGATTTTTCTTGGCTACCAAAATGGTAGTTCCTTTAGAAAGTGCCCAAAATGCAATGTTGGCATTAAATAGGAAAGGACAAGTTTCCTTATTTAATTATGGCCAATATTTTTGTGGGAGCTCAAAATGATCACAAAGAATATCTCCACAAGGTTTCATGAACTTTGGAGATGGATAGATATTTTCCTGGATTTGATTCCTTTAACTGGCAGAAAAAGGAATTAATTATATATGAAAAATATTGCAAATGACTTGGCAATATTTTTGCATATCCAGGGTTTATAGAGGAAGGATGATAATTGAGAAAAGTTTGGGAGTCAGCAGATCAAAGAAAATTGGGGTTCCTTTGTAACTGGAAGGATCAGGGTTTCCCTTCCGGCAACTCGGAAGGTAGGGTTTCGGTGGCGAAGTCCCGAGAATAGATCTTGGGTGGCAAGGTTGGACTGGGGAGAATCTCTGGTTGGATAGGAAGGCAAGGCTGAATGACCATCTTCATATACCCAGGAGCTAGAGAAATCCGATAACACCGAGAAAAAAGACGGGAGTCAAATCCCGCAAAGAAAAAAAACAGGGAGAGAAAACCAGGGTGTTACAAACCTACCCCCTTAAGAAAATCTCGTCCTCGAGATTTCCGGGCTTACCTCCCGGTGTAGGGGGGCTTACCTGAGTGCGACTAGGATCCATCAGCGGTCTTGTCTTTGTTGGTTTACTGACCCTTTAACTGCCTCTTCAGAGGGATCATGTGCTGTCTCTTCACACAGCTTCCTTGAATCCTTCTCTTTCCTGTCAGGTGTACCTTTTGTCCTAGTAGTGGTATTGCTGGGTGGGGTAGCGGGTAATACCAACAGACAGCTCGGTTTCCCTAGTCTGAAAGTATCTGCTTCGGGTTTTATTGTAATGCTTCGTACCCTGACTGTTATGGGTAAGACATCCTTTCCTGGTACCAGGCTCTCATGCTCGTATGGCCTCGAGTGACTAGGGGTGGCTTTCTTGTTGCCGTGTTAGAGTGCGCAGCATGGCTGTGGGTTCCATTCTGATGTTTCCTTCCGGCCTATGCATCCTGACTTTGCCCTTAGGTGATTCATAATTCAAGGAATCAACATGCCTGAACTATGGCTGTTATATCCTCAACTGAAATGTCAGGCAGGATCACCAAGTAATCATAGATAGTAATCTCTTATTCCGATGATGTCATGATGTTTATGAGCTGTTGATGCTGATGTGCTTTGAGCCATTCTCTCAGGATGTCTTATTTCAGACTCCGTCGCTTGTGGAGAGGGTTCTGTCATATATAGCCTTTGTAGTCCGTGCTATGGCCACTGAGCTGAACACAGTATTGCTATCATCCGGTGTATCTTTCGGAGCATAGCCAAATATCTTGGTTGATGGCCCGTACTTAGGATGAGTATGACACACTGGCTGCACTGTTGTGGCCGTATATGCAAGAGTCTGACAAGGGTTGGTATTACCACTCTGTCCGTGAAGCTGTATCTTGTTGACCGTCACGGAGGTTGTTTGTCCACAACTTCTTTGTTCTTGTCGACTCCTTTGATGGACCTGTAATGACCTGCCAACACGGCTCCTTGATTGCTTTCCCAGTTTGTCGGGCTTCTTTCTACAACTTACTCTTGCATATCTCGTAGGGGTTGATGTGCTCATATTCTTCTTTTCAACATGGGGCCAATGTTTCTCTGAACACAGTCATTCCCGCGTACGAGTGGCTCGCATGAACTGATCCACTAGTCTGCATGCTCACAACATATGCTGATGTAGGATAAATCCTTTCATAACCACTAAGTTCTGCGGCGGATGTGTGTCCAGACTAGTTCTTGCTTCTGACACGCTTGTTGTGGCACGATGGTGTGTTGAAGAAGGCTGAATTCCTTATGCTCACAGCTTCCGTCAGGGTAGTGTGCTGAAGAAGGCTGGGTATCATGCCTCAAAATCTTTCCTTCATGTGGCTTACCGCGGAAGGTCGGGTGCCTTATGCTGGAAGTTTTCCGCAGTAGCACGCTGTGGAGAATGGGGGTGTCGTACCCCAGAAGCTTTTCTCACCAAGTGACATACGGAGGAAGGTTGGCAGTCTGGTATCGTAGGCCCCTTCTGATGGCTTGCGGAGGAAGGCTGGGTTGCTTATTCCAGAAGCCTTGGGTACGCAGTCGGATCTATGGCCGATTCTGGCTTCCTTCCGAAGTATCTGGAATTTTACTCATAGCAGAGCCAAAACTTGATATAGGCCATACCTTGACTGAAGATATTCCATTGGTCATGCATATCGCTTGTCCTTCTGCTGGTCTGATTATTGCTGCCGTAAAGGTTGCATGACTGATGCAGACCTCATGTTCACAATTAGTCCTGAATACCATATGTTGCCGGTAGCACATAGTCGGCGGATAATTCCATTTGATTTAGTTGAATTTCCAAGCATTTGAAGTTCTCATTGATTCTAGGCAACCGTAAACTTATCCATATTTCTCGCAAACCTTGTTCACAGTACCCAGAAAACTTTGTATTTGTACCGGTGAACTTCAAAATATGCTTTGAAATTCGTATCATCATACCAGAGTTTAGTTGTTGCTCTCGGCACCTTCACATTCTTGAAATATGTCTTCTGTGGGTAATAAATGATTCTTGGGTCCATTGAGAAAAGACTCAAGGTCCACCCCACTGACTGAAATAATCCTGGTGTTGAGGACAGAATCCTTTGTCCCTCCTGGTGTTTATTCTTGGTGGCTCATCTGACTGCTCCTTAGGCGTGATTTGTTCGGAGGCAAACTCTCCCAGGTATATTCTGGCCTTGTCTGTTGCACACGGATTCTGCTTCTGACCCATTCTTCATTCTTGACAGATCCGGTGGTAATGTTCTGAATATCAGGTAGTTGGCTGGACATGACTCTTGCTGAATTGGGATTATTGGGTATTATCCCAGTTGCATGCTGATCTTCTTAGGCAACTCTTGCGGATGGATCCAGTCGGAGCGGAGAGACAAAATCGACAAAAGAAACAAGAACCGCGAAAAACCAAAAAGCAAATAAAGCTCAAATTTTGCGGACCTTACACACATGGCCGAAGATTCACTAGTATAACTATTATAGCGCACTCGATGCACCTATAAGGATTTAGAAGCGAAACGACACAATGCTCCTGGTAGCACTGGTGTCAAGCTCCTACTACTTCCTTATGGAGCATCACCCTCAACGCAGGACCATAGCCAAAGTGGCTTAGTCAACGTTCCTAAGGTTTTCAAGGAGAGATAGAATTTATAAGCGTTTCCCAAAGGAAACTAGAGTAAGAAGAGAAATGCCATGGCTAGCAAGCAGGGTAAAGGTATCTGGTTTACCTAGAGGTTTCAGGGCTCACGGGTCGTTGCCGGGTGCGAGCATTTCACACCGGAGGCAAAGGCCACGAGAGTTGGGGTCTGATGGACCCGAAAACCTATGGGGTTGCCTTATGTTCAATAGTAGCCGTGCTAGTTGGCAAAGATGGCTGAAATCCATCTGGGCTTTCTACTGAACACAAGGCAGTGAAGTCTGGCTAGGGTAACCTATAGTCAGCCTGGCTCTGATACCATTGTTTGTGGCGCCTCGCCTGATTACCACTGTAGCCAGACGGCCGCCACGCATACCAGCCCAGGAAATCACTCTGGCATGCGTGTTTACAACAAGTATCATGAACACAGGCATTTCTATTAATGGATATATAGGTCTTACATGGTATAATACAAGAGTGATGGCAGCGGAAAAGCTCTATCTAAGGCGGTATGGTCCTGGTGCGGCACCAATCCGCGAACGCTCCGGCTCCTCGTCGACGGACGACGGATCCTTAGGTGAACCTGGCCATGTTAAAGGCCAATGAGTACTTTTGAATGTACTCGCAAGCAAACCAAACTAACATATACACCAAGCAATGCAATCCATGGCATTCAAGCATGCATTGTTATTAGAGCAATATTAATTATCATGGCATAACAGGATTATCTAGCAAGATAACTACTGAAGTAAATACAGTAAAGTAAAGCATACTAGGTAAATATTCCATACTCCGAACATTCTCTTGATCCAATCTGAATCTGATCCAAATCCAATCCAAATCATGTGGTCATCCGACCACTCATCTCATAGCCATCCCATGGCTAACATATCATATTCCTGACATCATCTGATGTCTGCACAAGACGAGTTCTTCCATCATTATTATCATTACTACGATTGACCACCTACTGAGGTCTGGACGGGCTGTCCAATACCGTGGACGCGGCTATTCGAATAGATTTTACGCTCTACAGAGGTTGCGCACTTTACCCACACCATGAATCACCCGGCCTCGTGATCCCCTTCGGGTGGACCAGCGTTGCTTCAACGAAACCTGCCTGACCCGTGACTCTTTCATCGTACCACCGGCATTCATCCTACCCCGGATGCCTGCCCTGGGTGGCCCCTGTGTCCCCATGACACCTGTGTCCGCATGACACCTGTCACCGTAGTGGCCAAACTAAACTGTCCCAAACGGGGACGGGTACCCACATAACTCAACTGGGCTCACAGGGTTATCGCCACCTACCTGATCAGGGTAGGGTGCACGCATAACCCTCCCTCTTTGGAGGTACCGGTGAAAGAGCACGTGATCAGACCAAGTCAAGGCCGTCCCATACCGGCAAATGTGGCTGCACGGATAAGCCCGGACAGGTGACTCTAGATCAACCGACTAGGTTCATTTAGCAAGCATAGTGGTTCATGGCAATAGCTGATGATAACAGCGACTAGGCCTTGAAATTAATTAACTATGAATTATTATATAGCAAAATATATGTAGGTAAAGTAGATGACAATATTGAACTGGCAGGAGTTTAATTATTTCTAGCACAAGCATATCATTAATTAAACACGCAAGAATAACACAGAGCAATGCTTTAGGGCATATATCAGATGGTCGGCTTGCCTGGGGTCGAAGTGTACTCCGGGAAGAAGTGCGATGAGTCCACGGAAGGGTGTAGGAGATATGCCCTAGAGGCAATAATAAATGTTATTGATTATCTCCCTGTTCATAATTAGGTTTATGTTCCATGCTATAACTTCTGTGGTTCTCGAGTCTGCAATAACCACGAGGCTCGGAGGAAGACTCATATGCACGTGTGGAATAATAAACAGTAAAATGTATTCCTAGTCTGGCCTCTAAGACTGGCTCAAGTATTGCATGATGATCCTGTTTTCTTAATCATGGGCATGGCTATGCCGGCAATTTTGAGGGCACAATGTTAGAAGAACATTTGTGTTGAATCGACCCGAATTGATGTTATGCTATGAGATACATTCGTCACAAGTTAAATGGTTTATAACACAGAGATGGTTAACGTTTGCATGATTCCTCAGACCATGAGAGTATCGAGTTTCTTCATGCTTGGTTCATGAACTTTGGGGTTTGTTAAACGTCATCCGTTACTGGATGGCTATTACGGCGGCTTACGGGTTCATGGGAAAGTATGTCAAGTAACTTGATAGCTCAAGATTGGGATTTTCTCCTCCGACGATGGAGAGATATCTCTGGGCCCTCTCGGTGTTACGGTATCCATCATCGTCTGGCCAGACACTTTGTGATTTGATCACGGGGATGCCGGAACACGGTAACGAGAAAAGAGAACAATACCGGTAACGAGGTAACTGGCATAGTGGACAAATTGTTGATCCACGGGGATGCCAACATGTCTCACCTCGGGTATTTGTAACATATCGCGAAGCAACAGGAATAGCACACGGCAACTG
Organism: Elymus sibiricus; assembly: GCA_039707655.1. Taxonomy (NCBI): domain Eukaryota; kingdom Viridiplantae; phylum Streptophyta; class Magnoliopsida; order Poales; family Poaceae; genus Elymus; species Elymus sibiricus. The sequence goes on from CM077669.1 coordinate 90,994,363, forward strand.
GAGGTTCACTCGAATATTCATTCGTGTGGGTATAGGGGGTCAATATGGGTGTCCACGGCTCCGATGTTGATCATTGATCGGAAGGGGTTCCGGGTCATGTCTATACTTCACTGAACCTATAGGGTCACACGCTTAAGGGTCATCTATCTGCTGAATACTAGACAGGGAGTCTGAGAGAAAGTTTCCGGAAAAAGTTTTCGGAGACAGCGGAAAAGTTCCGAAGAGAGAGGTTACCGGATGAGTTCCGGTGAAACTGAAAAGTTGTTTCTGTTGGGGAATGTTGCATGGGAAACAAAAAATTTCCTACGCCCACGCAAGATATATCCATGGTGATGAGCATCTACGAGAGGGAGAGTGGATCTACATACCCTTTTAGATCGCTAAGCGGAAGCGTTAAGAAACGCGGTTGATGTAGTCGAACGTCTTCGCGATTCAAATCGCCGAGCGTCCCGCGATCCCATCACGATCCGTCTCGCGATTCAATCACGATCCGTCCCGCGATCTCATCATGATTTGTCCCGCGATCAAATCACGAACCGTCTCGTGATCTTGATCACGGTCCTTCCGATCTAGCGCCGAACGGACGGCACCTCCGCGTTCAACACACGTACAGCTTGATGACGCCTTCACCTCCTCGATCCAGCGAGCGATGGTGAAGTAGTAGACGAGTTCCGGCAGCACGACGGCGTGATGACGGTGGTGGTGAAGAACAATCTCCGTAGGGCTTCGCCAAGCACTACGGAAACTATGACGGAGGATAAACTAGAGGGGCGGGGATGCCGGCACACGGCTTGGGGAATTCTTGATCTCTCCCGTGTGCTAGCCCTGCCCCTCTATTTATATGTTGAGCCCTGGGGTCTAAACTTGGAGAGAAAGCCTCCACAAGGTTGGTTTTGCCCGCACAAGGTCGGTTTGGGCCGCACAGAAAGAGTCCTACTCGGATTCCAGCAGTACCGCGCACAAGCGGTAGTACCGCTCGTGAGCGGTAGTACCGCTTCACACAAGCGGTAGTACCGCTTACGCGGTAGTACTGCCTTACCAGCGGTAGTACCGCTTAAGGCAGCAGCAAAACTTCCTTTTGCACTTTCCAATACGTCGTGGGTTTTACCCCTTTGGCCCATATAAAATGTTGCTGCACCCGAACACTTCGGTAAACATCCGGAACCCCTTCCGGTGAATTCCGGAACCCTTCCGGAGATCAAAACACTATTATCACATATATCAATCTTTACCTCCGGACTCTTCCGAAGATCCTCGTCATGTCCGGGATCTTATCCGAGACTCCGAACAACCTTCGGTCACCAACACAATAACTCAACTATACTAATCGTCACCAAACGTTAAGTGTGTAGACCCTGCGGGTTCGAGAACTATGTAGACATGACCGAGACACCTCTACGGTCAATAACCAATAGCGGGACCTGGATGCCCATATTGGTTCCTACATATTCTACGAAGATCTATATTGGTCGAACCTCTATGTCAAGGATTCAGTTAATCCCGTATGATGTTCCCTTTGTTCTTCGGTATGTTACTTGCCCGAGATTCGATCGTCGGTATCTCTATACCTAGTTCAATCTCGTTACCGGCAAGTCTCTTTACTCGTTCCGTAATACAAGATCCTGTGGCTAACTCTTTAGTCACTTTACTTGCAAGGCTCATTGTGATATTGTATTACCGAGTGGTGTAGGGGAACGCGGCAGAAAACAAAATTTTTCCGAACTACGCACCAGCCCAGGACCACTATGGAGACTGCATACAAGGTTTGATCATTTTCGTTACCGACTCGTAGCGCAGCGGAAGTAGAGTCGATGACGAACGGCGGTGCAGATCCCCGCAGCTAGGATTTTACAACCTCCAAACCGCGAGGATGTATACCCTCATCTGCCCCGCGGACAGCCCTCCGGGAGGCGGTCGCACAGTCCCCCGGACGGTGTCGCGGACAGCCCTTCGGGAGGACCTCCGAAACTCGGACTGTCACTCGGACAGCCCTTCGGGAGGACCTCCAAAACTCGGACGGTCACACGGACAGCCCTTCGGGAGGCACTCTCGAACTAAGACCGAAACTACGATCTCTCTACAGAGTTGCACACATACGGTGTCATCTATCCGGCAGGGCTTCGCCGTCCAGAACTAGTTCCTGCCGGAACCCAGACAGCCTTTCGGCTCTACGAAACTATTTCGCTGGGAGGGAGAGAAGAATGCCAGATCATGCATGGCTTTGTGTATGAGAGCAAGAGTGTGTGAGATGGCAGCCCACTCACCTCCTATTTATAGGAAAACCAAGGGGTAGGGTGGTTTTACAATAAAACCCAAAACCCACATGGATGAAGCCCTTCCACAAGGGCATAATGGTGAAACCAAGGAACAAGAGGGGCTCCAAGGAGGAGCCCCAAGTGTGGCCGGCCACCATCTCTTGGGGGGCCCCCCAAGGGGGTTTCCTAGCCCCCAAGCCTTCTAGAAACCTTTTGGGAAAATATCCCAAAAGGTGCTTTTCCATAAATATCCCAAAAAGCACTTTCACTATTCACGACGACATTTTTCAGCGTCTGATCGAACTGAAAATATTCATGTGGGCTTAGAACAATTCTAGTACCCACCAAAATAATTTTCAACGCGAGCCGGAACAATTCCGGTTTAGTGATTTTCATCTGCGAAAAGCATCTGAAGCGGTTTCGGCAGCTCCGGAACATTTCCGGTTTTCATCCCGGAAAATTCCAAAAAGTTTCCAGAACGATTCTGGCATCCTCCAAGAATTATCAGGCATGTGCCAAAACCAATTTGACTTTTTGGTATCCCCTAAAACAACTTTTCAGTTTCACCGGAACTCATCCGGTGACCTCTCTCTGCGGAACTTTTCCGCTGTCCGAAACTTTTCCGGCGTCCGAAACTTTTTCGGTGTTTTTCTCTCAGACTCCCTGTCTAGTATTCAACAGATAGATGACCCTTAAGCGTGTGACCCTATAGGTTCGGTGAAGCATAGACATGACCCGGAACCCCTTCCGATCAATGATCAACATCAGAGCCGTGGACACCCATATTGACCCCTATACCCACACGAATGAATATTCGAGTGAACCTCCAGTTGCCGTGAGCTATTCCTGTTGCTTAGTGATATGTTACAAATACCCGAGGTGAGACATGTAGGCATCCCCATGAATCAACAAACTTGTCCACTATGCCAGTTACCTCGTTGCCGGTATTGTTCTCTTTTCTCGTTCTGTGTTCCGGCATCCCTGTGATCAAATCACCCTGTGTCTGGCCAGACGATGATGGATACCGTAACACCGAGAGGGCCCAGAGATATCTCTCCATCGTCGGAGGAGCAAATCCCAATCTTGAGCTATCAAGTTACTTGACATACTTTTCCATGAACCCGTAAGCCGCCGTAATAGCCACCCATTTACGGATGACGTTTAACAAACCCCAAAGTTCATGAAGCAAGCATGAAGAAACTCGATACTCTCATGGTCTAAGGAATTATGCAAACATTAACTTCCTGTGTTATTTAACCATTAACTTATGACGAATGTACCTCATAGCATAACATCAATTTGGGTCGATTCAACACAAGTGTTCTACCAACAATTGTGCCCTCAAAATTGCCGGCATAGTCATGCCCATGATCAGGAAAACAGGATCATCACGCAATACTTGAGCCAGTCATAGAGGCTTGACTAGGAATACATTTTACCGTTTATTATCCCACACGTGCACATGAGTTTCCCTCCAAGCCTCGTTTTATTTGCAGACTCGAGAATCATTGCAGTTATAGCATGGAACATAAACCTAATTATGAACATGGAGATAATCAATAACATTTATTATTGCCTCTAGGGCATATCTCCTACAGACTCCCACTTGCACTAGAGTCAATAATCTAGTCTATGCTAATGCACTTTACACCTATGGCATACTGGTGTAAAATATGCTTCGCATGTGGTATAGCCTGATGTCCAACGGATCTGACGACTTCAGCTCCGTGTGTAACTTTGCATATCCTCGCGTTTTCACGCTTTCACAAAATTCATATTTTGTGTGGACTTGGCTTTGCATATGTGTGAATCATTGGTCGAAACCTGATTCCTCAGACTGAGCTATGGAGCAACTATCTGCAATAGTGTCCCATAGACCAAAGCCATCTTGGAATCATACTAAGTTCATGAATGAACTATATGATTCAACAACTTCTTTGTCGCTTCTAAAGCGTCAACATACTTAGCCTTTGTTATAGAATTCGCCACAGTATCTTGTTTGGAACAATTTCCAACTACCGTGCCACCATATTGTGTATTACACAAAACCCTTAACTTAAATCGAAAATCGCATGGAGCCTAGATGAAGACTGTATCGATGTAACCTTTTACAACGAACTCTTCATGATCTCCACTTGCGAGAAAACATGTCATCAGTACTGCTCTAGTACTCAATGACATCTTTCACTGTTGTCCCATGATCAGTACTTTGATCACTTTGGTATCTATACTCGCAACAACTTTGGAGTATTGGACATATCTGGTTGTTTTACATACCATGGAATACATGATTAATCCAAACACAAGAGTGTATGGAATCACCATCATGTATTTTGCTCATCAGTGTTTTGGGACACCGAGTTTTACAAAAACTCCTTCCATGTGACATCGGCAAGAATCACTCCTTGGCGTTTTAAATGCTAAAAGGTTTTAGCATCTTGTCAATATGTATTTTTGCTCAGCCCCATTAGGTAAATCTATCTCCATAGATCATCATGCCCAATATTGAGGCTATTTAGCCTAAGCACTTCATCGAAAAACTATTTTCAAATGAAGTCCTAATTTGTGTCAAGAAATTTATTTCCAATTAACAATGTGTCAAGTACACACGGTTTTTAGAAATATTATTATGCTCCCACTTACTTTCTTGAATCACAAGCATCTTCGATACCCATTTGATGAAGTCAAACCCCTTTGACCATTCCATCAAAAACGAAGATTCCAACTCCACTTTGCTCTCTTCTGTCCATCGCTGGAACTCTGAAGTTTGCATACTTACTAGCATCCTCTGGATCGACAAATTACTTCGGACTGTATCACATACAAGTCCTAGGTTTCATTTCCATCAGATGGAAATCCTTTTGTCATCCATGTTTCATATCTCATGATTGAAATATGTATTAATTGCTAGTTCAACCCGAACCGACTTTAAGCATCGCTACGGTGAATCAACCTCATCGTAGTCAACTCCTTGAACTTGTTATTTCAACAAGTCGAGCTATATGGATAAAACATTTTTATCCGTATCAGTTTTTAGTTCCATAAATTTTTGTTAGACTCTAAGTCTTCCGAAAGGTGTATCAAGATTTTAATCTCGAATCACTTATATGGAAACTATCTCAGATTGTATTGGCATTTAGCCAATTCCGGAGTCAGGGCCCATCACCGCTTCCTTGTGTATCGTAGGTATACTGTTGTCCAACAACAATATCTCGTTTGCGCACCTGAGAGGTTTGCACGAGCCTTGCCTACGAGGTTCAGCTGCAAGTTCGACCGAAGTCCATACATTTTATTGTAGAGACTTCCGTATCAGTCGCATTAGGAAACCCTGGAATCACTTCCAAGGTTCCTTTCCATTGATCTGACGACGAAGATACTGTTTATCTCGTCGAGTTGCACTGTTCTCCCACTCACCCTTTTTGAAAGAACTATTTCCTTCAAAAAGCATACCGTTCTTTGTGGCAAACTTATTTGCCTTGGTATTGTGAGGGAGGAATACCCATTTACTTGGGATAACCTACAAAGTAGCACTTGTCTGATTTGGAATAGGTTTGTAACCTTTTACACAAGCCCCATATTCCAAATGTTAAGAAAAGATATAACATGGTTGGGCGTACCATACCATGACGTTATTTCAACAGACCCGATGAAGCTCTTTTCAGTGTAAAAGCCGCAGTCTCTAAAGCATCACTCTTTAAAAATGATAATGGCAAATCTATTTATGTCATCTTTGATCTTACCATGTCATAAATGGTTCGATTACATCTTCACGGACTTTCCACTTGCTGTGGTGTTCCGGGAGGTGCAAGTTATGAAACCCCTTTCACAACTCATCATACATTCGCTAAACTTGTAACTCAAATATTCCTTTCTGCAATCGAATTGCAGAAACATAATTTTCTCGTTACAATAACTTCTACTTCATTTTTGAAAACCTTATGAATGAATTCAAAAGATCCAGACTTACGTCTCAACAAGTAAATATCCATATATCTACTTGAGTCATTTCTGAAGATAGATAAATCCACTACTTGCAACAACATTTATTGGACTACACACATCATAATGTATGATCACCAATATGTTCTTTGTTCGTTCCTTATGGCCTGTGAACGGTATTTCAGTCACTTCACTTTTCAGAGGAAAGTTGCAAGTGTCAGATGATTCAAAATCAAACGACTTCAAAATCCATCATAATGGAATTTTCCATGCGGGTTTCTCCAATGTGACCAAATGCAGTGCCACACTTGTGTGGTATTCTTTTAGTCTTGCGACATTTAGCGTCAGTGTTATGGATGTATCATATTACCATCAATATTCATAGCATACATCCCATCCTGTATGGAAGCATGGCCCTTCATGTTATTCATAACACCGAACATCAAAAGTTCTCTTATGAATAACCTTCTTGCAAAATACCTTATGCAAAGGGCTAGAGTGTGAAACTCTAAAATGAATTATGAAAGTAAACCCAGAGGTAATGTATTAATATCAATATTCATAACATACATCTCATTCATAATGAAAATATGGCCCTTATGTTATTCATAACATCGAACATCAAAAGTTCTCTTATGAATAACCTTTTTGCAAGATACTTTATGCAATGGGCTAGAGTGTGAAACTCTAAAATGAATTATGAAAGTAAATACATAGGGAATACACCGATGGAAGGCATAGTAACATTTACTATGTTCCCTGCGTGTATCTAAATCTCATCCCTGGCTAGTCTTTCAGGCCATAGTAGTTCTTACATCGAGTTGCAACAGAATGCAATCGAGCGGGTATCTTTGTGATTAACTCACAATACCCAAGAATTAGTAATTAACATGTTTAACCATAATTCCCAAGAACTATATCTTTGACCAGCCTACTATACATCAAAAACTTGTATGACATTCATACATGAGCTGGATATTCCAGTCTCCTTTTCTTTTGCCATTATACTTCTAACAGTTTAACTTTTAGTATTTCTCCTACTCTCAGAAGAAGCACCCAACTTAAAGAGTGGCGATAGCCCCGGACTTCCTAGGCGTGAAAGTTTCACTAACACCCTTCGGATACTTCCTTTCTCTTTAAGTTGTTGTTTTATTCACCATCATCATATGACAGGCGTTCTCCTGGATCCCTCTCTTATCAGTCTAATGCATAGTAAACTCCTTTACTAATAGTTTGCAAAAAAACATTGCTTTGGATATCTCATATCTTTTAGCCTTTGTCTGTCTCTGAAAATGATTTTCAGATTCCATGAATATCACATAACTATCCAAACTTATGAAGTTCGGGTCTCATGGAAGCAAACGCATTGCACTTGACTAAAACAAAATTCTAGCTTTTGGATCGAAGGACGAGAGTCACATGATCCATAGCATTAGCGGGAGAATACCGAAAGTATGCGATAGGACAAAGTCCTTCTCGGCACTCTAGAGGACAATCCTCACATTACGTTACCAACCGTAAAGTTTTAACCAGATATTTAACAGCTATTCAATTTTAATAGAGAAGGTGGAAACGCGAGCCATTATTCTACAACTATTATGCAAATCACACTTAGACAGTGTTCAAAATTAATTGCACTGAGAATTAAAAGAATTCAATTCTACAGTGCGCTCCCACTCAAATCAATATCTCTCATAATTGATTGTGAGCGATTCAAGATCCAAATTACAATTCAACGCCAAGGATGTATCCATCTCAAGTGACGAGAATTGCAATCGGTAGGCCAACTTGCCAATCACATCTCTATGTGACTCTTGTTCATCTTTCGATGCGTGTGTTCCGAGCTCATGACTTTCATGCCTGAACGTCAAGACAACCAAGTGATCTCGCTGCGAGGTCTCAACTCACCCGCCTCACACATCCCTAATCGTTCGTACCCATGTATCCATGTGATACCCCGAAAAGTTAGGTGCCGTGACGGTGCTACACTTGGGAGAACACTAACTACTTGATATTTTTGTGAGAGATCACCCTAATAAAAGCGACTACCATGCAATCAAGAAGGGTGCATCATAAGGGATAAACATCTCAGGCAATTCATAATAGCATGATATGGTATAGCCCTTTCTGACGGAGAAGTCTCATTTCTTCGTCTTCGGCATTCGCGTCGGTGTTCACCTTCGCGAAGATTGCCACCACCTTGTCGATGCACCAGATAATATTGCTATCTCTATAGCTAATAAAATAAGTGCATTACATAAGGTTGACACGCAGGTCATTAAAGTGCAATCATATGGCTCCAGCCATCATGCCGAATCATGACACGCAGGTCATGTTAATCAATTTACATCATATAGTCATCTCATACATAATCAAATTATTATGAACACTGCTATACCACATCATATGCACATGCAAACCATCCTACAAAACCAAGTTAGACGCCTCTAATCGGTTCATGCAAAATTTTATTTTACGTGGCTTCTAAGGTGTCGAAACAAACCGAAGCTACCAACGTCCATCATCAAGCATGATAATCCAAGTCGCTAGATTAACATTGCAGGGTGTATGAAACACGAGATAATAAAATCTCGAGCCCCATACTAAACTTCGTCATACGCGTGACCCCCGTGCAGATCATATCTGCATTGCCCTTTCGTCTGCGAAATTTCATCTTTCTTTTTAACTACGGTGGAATTCAATGAACTGTTAGCACTTCGTTGATCAATCAGGATCGCGGATTGCCAGAACATTGAAACTCCACCATACTGTTATCAAGATCAGAAATATGCAAATTCTAGGGAAGCAACAAGAACATCGGGTAACAGACTTCATCTGCTACCCGCACAAATAATTTTCAGCAATAGATCTCATCTACTACCTAATTATATTGTGCAACACCCATACATCTCTATTTATTCTAGATCGCAACCTGCATCTACGCATAGCACGGCTCTTGATGCCACTGTAGGGGAACGCGGCAGAAAACAAAAAATTTCCAACCTACGCACCAGCCCAGGACCACTATGGAGACTGCATACAAGGTTTGATCATTTTCGTTACCGACTCGTAGCGCAGCGGAAGTAGAGTCGATGACGAACGGCGGTGCAGATCCCCGCAGCTAGGATTTTACAACCTCCCAACCGCGAGGATGTATACCCTCATCTGCCCTGCGGACAGCCCTCCGGGAGGCGGTCGCACAGTCCCCCGGACGGTGTCGCGGACAGCCCTTCGGGAGGACCTCCGAAACTCGGACTGTCACTCGGACAGCCCTTCGGGAGGACCTCCAAAACTCGGACGGTCACACGGACAGCCCTTCGGGAGGCACTCTCGAACTAAGACCGAAACTACGATCTCTCTACAGAGTTGCACACATACGGTGTCATCTATCCGGCAGGGCTTCGCCGTCCAGAACTAGTTCCTGCCGGAACCCAGACAGCCTTTCGGCTCTACGAAACTATTTCGCTGGGAGGGAGAGAAGAATGCCAGATCATGCATGGCTTTGTGTATGAGAGCAAGAGTGTGTGAGATGGCAGCCCACTCACCTCCTATTTATAGGAAAAGCAAGGGGTAGGGTGGTTTTACAATAAAACCCAAAACCCACATGGATGAAGCCCTTCCACAAGGGCATAATGGTGAAACCAAGGAACAAGAGGGGCTCCAAGGAGGAGCCCCAAGTGTGGCCGGCCACCATCTCTTGGGGGGGCCCCCAAGGGGGTTTCTTAACCCCCAAGCCTTCTAGAAACCTTTTGGGAAAATATCCCAAAATGTGCTTTTCCATAAATATCCCAAAAAGCATTTTCACTATTCACGACGACATTTTTCAGCGTCTGATCGAACTGAAAATATTCATGTGGGCTTAGAACAATTCTAGTACCCACCAAAATAATTTTCAATGCGAGCCGGAACAATTCCGGTTTAGTGATTTTCATCTGCGAAAAGCATCTGAAGCGGTTTCGGCAGCTCCGGAACATTTCCGGTTTTCATCCCGGAAAATTCCAAAAAGTTTCCAGAACGATTCTGGCATCCTCCAAGAATTATCAGGCATGTGCCAAAACCAATTTGACTTTTTGGTATCCCCTGAAACAACTTTTCAGTTTCACCGGAACTCATCCGGTGACCTCTCTCTGCGGAACTTTTCCGCTGTCCGAAACTTTTCCGGCGTCCGAAACTTTTTCGGTGTTTTTCTCTCAGACTCCCTGTCTAGTATTCAACAGATAGATGACCCTTAAGCGTGTGACCCTATAGGTTCGGTGAAGCATAGACATGACCCGGAACCCCTTCCGATTAATGATCAACATCGGAGCCGTGGACACCCATATTGACCCCTATACCCACACGAATGAATATTCGAGTGAACCTCCAGTTGCCGTGAGCTATTCCTGTTGCTTCGCGATATGTTACAAACACCCGAGGTGAGACATTTAGGCATCCCCGTGAATCAACAAACTTGTCCACTATGCCAGTTACCTCGTTGCCGGTATTGTTCTCTTTTCTCGTTCTGTGTTCCGGCATCCCTGTGATCAAATCACCCTGTGTCTGGCCAGACGATGATGGATACCGTAACACCGAGAGGGCCCAGAGATATCTCTCCATCGTCGGAGGAGCAAATCCCAATCTTGAGCTATCAAGTTACTTGACATACTTTTCCATGAACCCGTAAGCCGCCGTAATAGCCACCCATTTACGGATGACGTTTAACAAACCCCAAAGTTCATGAAGCAAGCATGAAGAAACTCGATACTCTCATGGTCTAAGGAATTATGCAAACATTAACTTCCTGTGTTATTTAACCATTAACTTATGACGAATGTATCTCATAGCATAACATCAATTTGGGTCGATTCAACACAAGTGTTCTACCAACAATTGTGCCCTCAAAATTGCCGGCATAGTCATGCCCATGATCAGGAAAACAGGATCATCACGCAATACTTGAGCCAGTCATGGAGGCTTGACTAGGAATACATTTTACCGTTTATTATCCCACACGTGCACATGAGTTTCCCTCCAAGCCTCGTTTTATTTGCAGACTCGAGAATCATTGCAGTTATAGCATGGAACATAAACCTAATTATGAACATGGAGATAATCAATAACATTTATTATTGCCTCTAGGGCATATCTCCTACAAGTGGGCCCTGAGATACCTCTCCGTCACACGGAGTAACAAATCCCAGTCTTGATCCATGCCAACCCAACAGACACCCTCGGAGATACCTGTAGAGCACCTTTATAGTCACCCAGTTACGTTGTGATGTTTGATACACACAAGGTATTCCTCCGGTGTCAGTGAGTTGCATGATCTCATGGTCATAGGAACAGATACTTGACATGCAGAAAACTATAGCAATAAACTGAGACGATCATATGCTATGTTTATAGTTTGGGTCTTGTCCATCACATCATTCTCCTAATGATGTGATCTCGTTATCAAATGACATCTCATGTCTATGGCCAGGAAACCTTGACCATCTTTGATCAACGAACTAGTTAACTAGAGGCATACTAGGGACACAGTGTTGTCTATGTACCCACACATGTATTTGAGTTTCCAATCAATACAATTATAGCATGGATAATAAACAATTATCATGAACAAGGAAATATGATAATAACTAAATTATTATTGCCTCTAGGGCATATTTCCAACAGTTTCAGGGGATACCATAAAGTCAAATTGGTTTCGGCACATGCCTGATTATTCTTGGAGGGTGCCAGAATCATTCTGGAAACTTCTGGGAATTTTCCGGAAGAAAAACCGGAAATGTTCCGGAGCTGCCGGAACCACTTGAGATGCTTTTCGCAGATGAAAATCACTAATCCGGAATTGTTCCGGAATGCATTGAAAATTATTTTAGTGGGTACTGGAAATGTTCTAAGCCCACATAAATATTTTCAGTTCGAACAGACGCTGAAAAATGTCGTCGTGAATAGTGAAATCAGCTTTATGGTTACTTTTTGGAAAGCCACCTTTTTGGGCTTTTGCTCCAAAATATCTTGGAGATGACAAGGATGGATGTGGCTGAAATTTCAGCCCCTCCACCCATCCTTCTCCTATAAATAGAGGTGGAGGGGGCAGCCCAAAACTCATCCCTTCTCACATACAAGTGCCATGCATGATCTGGCTTTCTCTCTCCCTCCCAGTGAAATAGTTTCGTAGAGCCGAAAGGTTGTCTGGGTTCCGGTGGGAACTAGTTCTGGACGGCGAAGCCCTACCGGATAGATGACACCGTATGTGTGCAACTCTGTAGAGAGATCGTAGTTTCGGTCTTAGTTCGAGAGTGCCTCCCGAAGGGCTGTCCGAGTGACTGTCTGAGTTTCGAGGGTCCTCCCAAAGGGTTGTCCGGGTGACTGTCTGAGTTTCGAGGGTCCTCCTGAAGGGCTGTCCGAGTGACCATCTGAGTTTTGAGGGTCCTCCCGAAGGGCTGTCTGAGTGACCGTTCGAGTTTCGAAGGTCCTCCCGGAGGGCTGTCCGCGATACCATCTGGGGGACTGTCCGACCACCTCCCGGAGGGCTGTCCGAGGGGCGGATGAGGGTATACATCCTCGCGGTTGGGAGGTTGTAAATCCTAGCTGCGGGGATCTGCACCGCCGATCGTCATCGACTCTACTTCCGCTGCGCTACGAGTCGGTAACGAAAAGATCAAACCTTGTATGTAGTCTCCATAGTGGTCCTGTGCTGGTGCGTAGGTCGGAAAATTTTTGTTTTCTGCTGCGTTACCCTACAGTGGCATCATGAGCCGTGCTATGCGTAGATGCAGGTTGCGATCTAGAATACATAGAGATGTATGGGTGTTGCACAATATAATTAGGTAGTAGATTAGTTTTATTACTGAAAATTATTTGTGCGGGTAGCAGATGAAATCTGTTACCCGATGTTCTTGTTGCTTCCCTGGAATTTGCATATTTCTGATCTTGATAACAGTATGGTGGAGTTTCAATGTTCTGGCAATCCGCGGTCCTGATTGATCAACGAAGTGCTAACAGTTCATTGAATTCCACCGTAGTTAAAAAGAAAGATGAAATTTCGCAGACGAAAGGGCAATGCAGATATGATCTGCACGGGGGTCATGCGTATGACGAAGTTTAGTATGGGGCTCGAGATTTTATTATCTCGTGTTTCATACACCCCGCATTGTTAATCTAGCGACTTGAATTATCATACTTGATGATGGACGTTGGTAGCTTCGGTTTGTTTCGAAACCTTAGAAGCCACGAAAAACAAGTTCTTGCATGGACCGATTAGAGACGTCTAACTTGGTTTTGTAGGAGGGTTTGCATGTGCATATGATGTGGTATAGCAGTGCTCATATTTAATTTGATTATATATGAGATGATTATATGATGTAAATTAATTAACATGACCTGCGTGTCATGATTCGGCATGATGGCTGGAGCCATATGATTGTCACTTTAAATGACCTGCGTGTCAACCTTGTGTAATGCATTATTTTATTAGCTATAGAGATAGCAATATTATCTGGTGCATCGACAAGGCGGTGGCAATCTTCGCGAAGGTAAACACCGACGCGAATGCCGAAGACAAAGAAATGCAAGACTTCTCCGTCAGAAGGGCTATACCATATCATGCTATTATGAATTGCTTGAGATGTTTATCCCTTATGATGCACCCTTCTTGATTGCGCGGTAGTCGCTTTTTGTTAGGGTGATCTCTCACAAAAATATCAAGTAGTTAGTGTTCTCCCAAGTGTAGCACCGTCACGGCACCTAACTTTTCGGGGTGCGCCATGGATGCATGGGTACGAACGATTAGGGATGTGTGAGGCGGGTGAGGTCAGACCTTGCAGCGAGATCACTTGGTTGTCTTCACGTTCAGGCATGAAAGTCATGAGCTCGGAACACACGCATCGAAAGATGAACAAAAGTCACATAGAGATGTGATCGGCATGTTGGCCTACCGATTAAAATTCCCGTCATGAGATGATGATTCTATGGCAATGAATTGAAGTCAGGATCTTGTATCACTCACAATCAATTATGAGAGATATTGATTTGAGTGGGAGCGCACTGTAGAATTAACTTGTTTTAATTCTCAGTGCAATTAATTATGGACACTGTCTAAGTGTGATTTGCATAATAGTTGTAGAATAATGGCTCGCGTTTCCACCTTCCCTGTTAAAATTGAATAGCTGTTAAATATCTGGTTAAAACTTTACGGTTGGTAACGTAATATGAGGATTGTCCTCAAGAGTGCCGAGAAGGACTTTGTCCTATCGCATACTTTCGGTATTCTCCCGCTAATGCTATGGATGATATGACTCTCGTCCTTCGATCCAAAAGCTAAAATTCCGTTACGGTCAAGTGAAATATGTTTGCTTCCATGAGACCCGAACTTCGAAAGTTTGGATAGTTATGTGATATTCATGGAATCTGAAAATCATTTCAGAGACAGACAAAGGCTAAAAGATATGAGATATCCAAAGCAATGTTTGTTTGCAAAACTTTAGTAAAGTGTTTACTATACATTGGACTGATAAGAGAGGGATCCAGGAGAACGTCTGTCATGTAAATGAAGGTGAATAAAACAACAACTTAAAAAGAAAGGAAGTGTCCGAAGGGTGTTAGTGAAACTTTTCACGCCTAGGAAGTCCGGGGCTAATGCCACTCTTAAGTTGGGTGCTTCTTCTGAGAGTAGGAGAAATACTAAAAGTTAAATTGTTAGAAGTATAAAGGCAAAAAGAGAGAAGACTGGAATATCCAGCTCATGTATGAATGTCATACAAGTTTTTGATGTATAGATGGCTGGTCAAACATATAGTTCTTGGGAATTATGGTTAAACATGTTAATCACTAATTCTTGGGTATTGTGAGTTGATCACAAAGATACCCGCTCGATTGCATTCTATTGCAACTCGATGTAAAAACTACTATGGCCTGAAAGACTGGCCAGGAATGAGGTTTTGATACACGCTGAGAATATAGTAAATGGTACTATACTTTCCATCGGTGTATTACCATATGTATTTATTTTCATAAATCATTTTAGAGTTTTACACACTCTAGCCCATTGCATAAAGTATCTTGCAAGAATGTTGTTCATAAGAGAACTTTTAATGTTCGGAGTTATGAATAACAAAAAGGGCCATACTTTCATTATGAATGAGAAGTATGTTATGAATATTGATAATAATACATTACCTCTGTATTTACTTTCATAATTCATTTAGAGTTTCATACACTCTAGCCCTTTGCATAAGGTATCTTGCAAGGAGGTTATTCATAAGAGAACTTTTTAATGTTCGGTATTATGAATAACATGAAGGGCCATGCTTCCATCCAAGATGGGATGTATGTTATGAATATTGATGGTAATATGATACATCCATAACAATGACGCTAAATATCGCAAGACTAAAAGAATACCACATATGTGTGGCACTGCATTTGGTCATATTGGAGAAACCCGCATGGAAAATTCCATTATGATGGATTTTGAAGTCATTTGATTTTGAATCATCTGACACTTGCAACTTTCCTCCGAAAAGTGAAGTGACTGAAATACCGTTCACATGCCATAAGGAACGAGCAACAAACTTATTGGTGATCATACATTATGATGTGTGTAGTCCAATAAATGTTGTTGCAAGTAGTGGATTTATCTATCTTCAGAAATGACTCAAGTAGATATATGGATATTTACTTGATGAGACGTAAGTCTGGATCTTTTGAATTCATTCATAAGGTTTTCAAAAATGAAGTAGAAGTTATTGTGATAAGAAAATTATGTTTCTACAATTCGATTGCAGAAAGGAATATTTGAGTTACAAGTTTAGCGAATGTCTGATGAGTTATGAAAGGGGTTTCATAACTTGCACCTCCCGGAACACAACTGCAAGTGAAAAGTCCGTGAAGATGTAATCGAACCATTTATGACATGGTAAGATCAAGGATGACATAAATAAATTTGCCATTATCCCTTTTAAAGTGATGCTTTAGAGACTGCGGCTTTTACACTGAAAAGAGCTCCATCGGGTCTGTTGAAATGACGTCATGGTATGGTACGCCCAACCATGTTATATCTTTTCTTAACATTTGGAATATGGGGCTTGTGTAAAAGGTTACAAACCTATTCCAAATCAGACAAGTGCTACTTTGTAGGTTATCCCAAGTCATTGGGTATTCCCCCACCACTATACCGAGGCAAAGGATTTTGCCACAAAACGGTATGCTTTTAAAGAGAATAGTTCTTACAAAAGGTGAGTGGGAGGACAGTGCAACTCGACGAGATAACCAGTATCTTCGTCATCAGGTCAAAGGAAAGGAACCTTGGAAGTGATTCCGGAGTTTCCAACTGCGACTGATACGGAAGTCTCTACAATAAAATGTATGGACTTCGGTCGAACTTGCAGCTGAACCACGTAGGCAAGGCTCGTGCAAACCTCTCAGGTGCGCAAACGAGATATTGTTGTTGGATAACAGTATACCTACGATACACAAGGAAGCGGTGATGGGCCCTGACTCCGGAATTGGCTAAATGCCAATACTATCTGAGATAGTTTCCATATAAATGTTTCAAGATTAAAATCTTGATACACCTTTCGGAAGGCTTAGAGTCAAACGAATATTTATGGAACTAAATACTGATACGGATAAAAATGTTTTATCCATAAAGCTCGACTTGTTGAAATACCAAGTTCTAGGAGTTGACTATGATGAGGTTGCTTCACCGTAGCGGTGCTTAAAGTCGGTTCGGGTTGAACTAGCAATTAATACATATTTCAAACATGAGATATGAAACAAGGATGACGAAAGGATTTCCATCTGATGGAAATGAAACCAAGGACTTGCATGTGTTACAGTCCAAGGTATTTTTTCAGTCCAGAGGATGCTAGTAAGTATGCAACCTTCAGAGATCCAGCAATGGAAAGAAGAGAGCAAAATGGAGTTGGAATCTTCGTGTTTTGATGAAATGGTCAAAAGGGTTTTGACTTCATCAATGGGTAACGAAGATGCTTGTGATTCAAGAAAGTAAGTGGGAGCATAATAATATTTCTAAAAATGTTGTGTGCTTGACACATTGTTAATTGGAAATAAATTTCTTGACACGAATTAGGACTTCATTTGAAAAGGGTTTTTCGATGAAGTGCTTGCGCTTAATAGCCTTAATATTAGGCATGATGATCTATGGAGATAGATTTACCTAATGGGGCTGAGCAAAGATACATATTGACAAAATGCTAAAACCTTTTAGCATTGAAAAACGTCAAGGAGTGATTCTTGCCGAAGTCACATGGAAAGAGTTTTTGCAAGACTCGGTGTCCCAAAACACTGATGAGCAAAATACATGATGGTGATTCCACACACTCTTGTGTTTGGATTAATCATGTATTCCATGGTATGTAAAAACAACCAGATATGTCCAATACTCCAAAGTTGTTGCGAGTATAGATACCGAAGTGATCAAAGTACTGATCATGGGACAACAGTGAAAGATGTCATTGAGTACTAGAGCAGTACTGATGACATGTTTTCTCGCAAGCAGAGATTATGAAGTGCTCGTTGTAAGTAATTACATCGATAAAGTCCTCATCAATGCTCCATGCGATTTTCGATTTAAGTTAAGGGTTTTGTGTGATACACAATACGGTGGCACGGTAAGTTGGAATTGTTCTTAACATGTTACGGTGGCGAATTCTATAACAAAGGCTAAGTATGTTGACGCTTTAGAAGCGACAAAGAAGTTTTTGAATCATATAGTTCATTCATGAACTTAGTATGGTTCCAAGATGGTTTTGGTCTATGGGACACTATTGCAGATAGTTGCTCCATAGCTCAGTCTGAGGAATCAGGTTTCGACCAATGATTCACACATATGCAAAGCCAAGTCCACACAAAATATGAATTTTGTGAAAGCGTGAAAACACAAGCATATGCAAAGTTACACACGGAGCTGAAGTTGTCAGATCCGTTGGACATCAGGCTATACCATAATCGAAGCATATTTTACACCAGTATGCCATAGGTGTAAAGTGCATTAGCATTGACTAGATTATTGACTCTAGTGCAAGTGGGAGTCTGTAGGAGATATGCCCTAGAGGCAATAATAAATGTTATTGATTATCTCCCTGTTCATAATTAGGTTTATGTTCCATGCTATAACTGATGTGGTTCTCGAATCTGCAATAACCACGAGGCTCGGAGGAAGACTCATATGCACATGTGGAATAATAAACGGTAAAATGTATTCCTAGTATGGCCTCTAAGACTGGCTCAAGTATTGCATGATGATCCTGTTTTCCTGATCATGGGCATGGCTATGCCGGCAATTTTGAGGGCACAATGTTAGAAGAACATTTGTGTTGAATCGACCCGAATTGATGTTATGCTATGAGATACATTCGTCACAAGTTAAATGGTTTATAACACAGAGATGGTTTACGTTTGCATGATTCCTCAGACCATGAGAGTATCGAGTTTCTTCATGCTTGGTTCATGAACTTTGGGGTTTGTTAAACGTCATCCGTTACTGGATGGCTATTACGGCGGCTTACGGGTTCATGGGAAAGTATGTCAAGTAACTTGATAGCTCAAGATTGGGATTTGCTCCTCTAACGATGGAGAGATATCTCTGGGCCCTCTCGGTGTTACAGTATCCATCATCGTCTGGCCAGAGACTTTGTGATTTGATCACGGGGATGCCGGAACACGGTAACGAGAAAAGAGAACAATACCGGTAACGAGGTAACTGGCATAGTGGACAAGTTGTTGATCCACGGGGATGCCAACATGTCTCACCTCGGGTATTTGTAACATATCGCGAAGCAACAGGAATAGCACACGGCAACTGGAGGTTCACTCGAATATTCATTCGTGTGGGTATAGGGGGTCAATATGGGTGTCCACGGCTCCGATGTTGATCATTGATCGGAAGGGGTTCCGGGTCATGTCTATACTTCACCGAACCTATAGGGTCACATGCTTAAGGTTCATCTATCTGCTGAATACTAGACAGGGAGTCTGAGAGAAAGTTTCCGGAAAAAGTTTTCGGAGACAGCGGAAAAGTTCCGAAGAGAGAGGTCACCGGATGAGTTCCGGTGAAACTGAAAAGTTGTTTCAGGGGATACCATAAAGTCAAATTGGTTTCGGCACATGTCTGATAATTCTTGGAGGGTGCCAGAATCATTCTGGAAACTTCTGGGAATTTTCCGGAAGAAAAACCGGAAATGTTCCGGAGCTGCCGGAACCACTTCAAATGCTTTTCGCAGATGAAAATCACTAATCCGGAATTGTTCCGGAACGCATTGAAAATTACTTTAGTGGGTACTAGAAATGTTCTAAGCCCACATAAATATTTTCAGTTCGAACAGACGCTGAAAAATGTCGTCGTGAATAGTGAAATCAGCTTTATGGTTACTTTTTGGAAAGCCACCTTTTGGGGCTTTTGCTCGAAAATATCTTGGAGATGACATGGATGGATGTGGCTGAAATTTAAGCCCCTCCACCCCTCCTTCTCCTATAAATAGAGGTGGAGGGGGCAGCCCAAAACTCATCCCTTCTCACATACAAGTGCCATGCATGATCTGGCTTTCTCTCTCCCTCCCAGCGAAATAGTTTCGTAGAGCCGAAAGGTTGTCCGGGTTTCGGTGGGAACTAGTTCTGGACGGCGAAGCCCTGCCGGATAGATGACACCGTATGTGTGCAACTCCGTAGAGAGATCGTAGTTTCGGTCTTAGTTCGAGAGTGCCTCCCGAAGGGCTGTCCGAGTGACTGTCGGAGTTTCGAGGGTCCTCCCGAAGGGCTGTCCGAGTGACTGTCCGAGTTTCGAGGGTCCTCCCGAAGGGCTGTTCGAGTGACCATCCGAGTTTTGAGGGTCCTCCCGAAGGGATGTCCGAGTGACCGTTCGAGTTTCGAAGGTCCTCCCGGAGGGCTGTCCGCGACACCGTCCAGGGGACTGTCCGACCGCCTCCCGGAGGGCTATCCGAGGGGCGGATGAGGGTATACATCCTCGCGGTTGGGAGGTTGTAAATCCTAGCTGCGGGGATCTGCACCGCCGATTGTCATCGACTCTACTTATGCTGCGCTACGAGTCGGTAACAAAAAGATCAAACCTTGTATGCAGTCTCCATAGTGGTCCTGGGCTGGTGCGTAGGTCGGAATTTTTTTGTTTTCTGCTGCGTTACCCTACAAAGGGACCGCGGGGAATCGTTCTCTCTCGGAGAGGGCTGATAGAAGGGCAAGGGCAAAATGGTCATTTTCACAGTGTGAACACATTGTGAAAGTGATGCCTAAAGAACGGGCTCGACGATACGAAGATGTGGGCGCTGGTTTCACCTCGATCGGAGTTATGGTTAAAAAGTTGTGGCTGTTCGTTGTTTAGGCAGAAAATAAATAATAATGTATTCATTTTCGCTCTAAACCAGTGAACGTCCACAATCTAACTGTTTCGGCCGGCGGTTGAAAAGAGAAAGCGCACTTTACTTGAATACGCCTTCGAATAACGAAAGCGTATTCTCAAGAGTACGTTTCCACTTAAACTTCGCGGGCCCGGAGTCAACGTCGCTGTCTCACTGACTGGCGGGCCCCGCGAGGAGGTGGGCCTGCGTGGACCTCTCTCTCCCCTGCCTCCTTCTTCCTTCACGCGATGGGGCAGAGGGAGGGCGAGGCCAGGCACTCGGTCGGCGACGGCCCGGCCGGCTCCGGCCACCTCCGGCCGTGGCGAGACCACCGGCGGGACCGGGACGAGGCGTCTCACCCGCCTGGACCATCTACTGGCGTCGGGGAGAGCTGCCAAGCGGCGGCGCCCCGCGGGAACAGAAGACAGGGGGCGGGCTCCGGCGAAGGTTCCCAGCGACCCCGGCGGACTCCGGCTCGGGAAAGTCCACCGGAGCGCTCAGGGAGGGGTGCCAAACCCACCCATGTGTTGCACGCACGCCGGGAAGGACCAAGGCGACGGCGACTCTGACTCCAGCGGGCATAGCTTCGGGCGGACGTGGGCACGCGCCCACGGGTACTCCGGCGGGAGGATAGAGAGGATGGGGAGGGTTGCGGTGGAGAGGGGAGGCCTCTGGTAGCGATGGAACGGAGGGAGAGGGACCGGCTCACCGGAATTTTGGCCAGAGGGAGCGGCGGACATGGAAGCAATGGGCGGCGAGGAGAGCTCCTCCGCCTCGGCTGAGAGGTTGGGGAGAGCTCTGGAAGAGAGAGGAGGAGGTTGAGGGGCTCGGGGATGCCCGGGGAGGCTTGGTGTCGCGGCTTTTATAGCCGGCCGACGGCGTGCGGATAGGTCCGGCCGTCGTGGCGTCCTTATCCACGGACTGGAGCACCGGCGACGTGGCCTTGGACGTGCACGGCGCCGACCTGAGGTTCTACCGAGTGAGGCGACAGCTCGGGGAGGAAGGGAACAAGGGAAGGAGGTGACGGCTCGAGGGTCACGGGCAGAACAGGGGCCATGGCGAGCTGTCGTGGCGTAAGGAGGAAGGGATAGGAGGGGAAGAGGGATCCAAAGGGTGCGCGAGGATGCTCTAGAGCTGCTAGACACGCTCCGGTGGCGCGAGCTCGGTGGTTGAAGGGTGGCCGAGGGCCCCGAGCTCGAGAGCGCGTCAAATGGCTGGCCATCCACGTGGTCACCACGCACTCTGCAGGCTCTGGCTCTTTCCTCCTTGATCCATCTTGTCAAATAACTCCCCCACTACTCAAATGGATGAGATATGAGGTTAGAGTCAACTGGAAGACTCTGGGGTGGGGGAAACTTGCAGAAGAAGATCCTAACAGCAAAGTGTTTGTAGTGGTCTGAGGGAATTAGGCTAAAGGAAATGGGCTAAGTTTTGGCATGGACTAGCAAGATGGTAGGATGAGTTTAAACACTGGTTTTCACTGCAATCCAATAAGTGCACCTAGCATTTCCTTTGAAATGCAGCAACAGGTCCAAAATTAAGGAAATGGATGCTGGGGGGGATGGCTACATGAATTTGGCTCAAATTTGGTGGAGAGAAGTTATTTGAATATATGAAGCTACTGTAAAAGTTTCATACCATTTGAGGACACCAAAATGGTACTTCCTTCACAGAGCTTTCAAATGGACAGAAACTTGGGAAAATTACTGAGGGAAAATGGTTAGATGGATTGAGCTGATTTTTAGTTTCCATGGGTGATTTATCAATATTAACCACCATGAAAAGTTTCAGCTCAATTAGATCAAGGATTCAAGCACTTCCTTTGCAATTTTCCTAACTGGACAGAATTTTGCAAATGGATGTGGTGCTCAAAATTTGAACTATGGAACTTGGGATCTTGATGGAAATGGGGAATATATGGACATGAGAAGCTCCACAAATTATTTGGGATTTTTCCTGGCTACCAAAATGGTAGTTCCTTTAGAAAGTGCCCAAAATGCAATATTAGCATTAAATAGGAAAGGACAAGTTTCCTTATTTAATTATGGCCAATCTTTTTGTGGGAGCTCAAAATGATCACAAAGAATATCTCCACAAGGTTTCATGAACTTTGGAGATGGATAGATATTTTCCTGGATTTAATTCCTTTCACTAGCAGAAAAAGGAATTAATTATATATGAAAAATATTGCAAATGACTTGGCAATATTTTTTGCATATCCAGGGTTTATAGAGGAAGGATGATCACTGGGAAAAGTTTGGGAGTCAGCAGATCAAAGAAAATTGGGGTTCCTTTGTAACTGGAAGGATCAGGGTTTCCCTTCCGGCAACTCGGAAGGTAGGGTTTCGATGGCGAAGTCCCGAGAATAGATCTTGGGTGGCAAGGTTGGACTGGGGAGAATCTCTGGTTGGATAGGAAGGCAAGGCTGAATGACCATCTTCATATACCCAGGAGCTAGAGAAATCCGATAACACCGAGAAAAAAGACGGGAGTCAAATCCCGCAAAGAAAAAAAAACAAGGAGCGAAAACCAGGGTGTTACACCCTGGACCCATTCCCCCTCTTCCCCTGGCCGATTCCATGCCGTAGCCCCCGATTCCACCGAGACCCGAGCGCGCCGCCGTGCAAGCTCAATGCCGGCGACGCTCCGGTGTCCAGGTGGTCCTCCCGAGGCCACAACCGAGCTCGTTGAGGCGCGTAGATGCCGTAGGAACCAAGACGCTGCCCTTTTGTGCGCCAGAACGTCGACTCCGAGTTTGGCCGAACTCCGGCAGCTGCCAAACTCGTCGCCGGCGATGCTCTGGGCCATCTCCGCCCCTGAGATGTGCTCCGTTGGAGGCGCACGAGTGCAGGCGTTCGATAGAACCCTTCCGCCATCGTTTTGGTCGCCGGAGGGCGAAACCCGACCCCCTCCGCCGTCCATGTGGCCGCCGGCGGCTCAACGCCGGCGAGCACGGGAGGTTTGACCATGGGGATGACCCCTGGGTCACTTACAGGTGGGGCCCAGCCCCTGGTTAATTTTAGATTAGATTAAAGTTAATTAATTAGTCTAATTAACCTAATGACCCACTGACAGGTGGGCCCAACTCTGTTAACAGTAGTTAGTAGTTAATTTAAATCATGTTACTGTCCGTGTCACGGACCAGTGGACCCCACTGGTCAGGTTTGACCTGGCAACGGCCAGCCGACTTGCTGACGCCATGCTGATGTCATGCTGACGCAATAAAGCTTTTCTGATTTAATTTAATTCCAGAAAATGCTAAAATCTTAGAAAAATCATAGAAATTAATCTGTAGCTCAGATTGAAATAATTTATATATGAAAAATTATCAAAAAAATCCAAAGAATCCATTGGTGCTGTTATCATGCAAGTTAGAGCAACCTAGATAGATGAACATTGACATTTTGCAATAATGCATTATGTGGAATATCATATGGAGAACAATTTTGAACCTATATTCAACCCTACTCCATTTAACTCTAATGATAGATGCATTAGCTCATCTATAACATGCTGCCATGTCATGATCATGCATCATATTGTTGCACTTGCCGTGTATTGATTGTTACTCCGTCTATGTCGCGGTAGGTTCTGCTCCATCGGATACCCTCGAGTATCCCCCTGAAGGAGAGTACCTCCCAGCCAACCTACAAGGCGAGCAACCCCATTGATCATAGCGATAACTTCCCACTCTCTCGCTCCTGCTCTTGTTTATTGCATTAGGACAAACGCTTCTACTGTCTATCTATTGCGGTAGTTGAACCCATTCCTCTGCATGACCTGTCATTGTCACAGTAAATAGCTAAACCATGCAACCTAGCATACCTGGTAGATGCTTGAGCCTTGATGTGCTTTACCTGCTTTGCTTGCTATGCTTGTTATGCTTAGAGTTGTGTCAGGTCTGATTCATCTCGGTGATGAAACGGAGTGAAACAGTGTTGTTCTGATGTGATGAACTCGATTTGGTAAAGGTAGCGATGAGAGGCTATGTAGGAGTACATAGCGGATTGTCTCATTGGGACCGTTCTTAGGAACTGAGTTCCGTGTTTGTGATCCAAGAATAGTTTCTACCACATGCTGGGCCCTGAAATATGACCCCGCTCGACTTATCAACCGCCTAGTCCTCTGTCCAGGAGTTGCAAGTAGTTTCTGGTGTTTGTAGCCATGCTAGAGGCCATGCGTAGCGCTGACCTTAGGGGTGGGCTATGACGTGGTAGGCAGTGGCACGGTGTACCAAGTGGCACCCGAACAGTGGGCTTGGGAACCCTGCGCACATCGTTTGAGGCCGTAGCGGAAACTTCGGCTTGACTTTCGTGCAGGTTTAGTCTCAAATAGGCGATAGCCTGGACTAGGGTCTTGTGTGATTGACGATCATGGCCGACTCCCTCGCTGGGCTTCCGCTTGAAGGTTGCCGAGGTGCCTGTTTTTATGAGCACACAGCGATAAGTGGCGAGAGCATGTGTGAAGAAGTGCACCCCTGCAGGGTAATGAATCTGTTCGAATAGCCGCGTCCTCGGATATGGACTACTTGGAGAACTTATGCTGTTCATAGATAACTTGATGGTTACTCTTAAAAGACTCAAGACAAGTGTGAGTACCGTGGATGGCACTCTCGTGGGTGATGGGAGCGGATCCATAGTGGTGTATTTTTGTGGTGTTAGTGGACTCGTGTGCGCTATCTAAAAACTTGTTCAAAGAACTAGTAGTCGTACTATAGGCTAGCCAAGAGTCAAAGCTGGCTTGCTGCAAAAACCACACTACTCCCCTTGTTGAAACATGAGCATGAATAGCCTAGGTCTGCTTTAAAGACTTGCTGAGTATGATCGTACTCATGTTTGCTTAATAACTGTTGCAGATGAGAATATGGACCCATCTGGTGGGTTCGATCTAGACGTTGACGACGCCGAGTAGCTGGTATCCCAGCTACGATCTCATGCCCTGGGGTGGGATGTAGATAGTCAGGCTGTATGCCTTTTTACCTTTCATCTGTCTGTACTCAGACAGCTTTAAGCTTCCGCTTGGTTTGTATGAACATGTTTGTATGACTTGAGTGTCGGTTCATGTGACCCCTATCTGTATGAACATATTATTCAAGGCTCTTCTGAGCCTTCTAAATAAATGTTGTGTTGTTGTATGGTTATGTTGTGATGCCATAGTTGTATCTATGCATATCGGACATGTCGTGCGTACGTGTGACGTGTAACGGTATGTATAGGATTCGACACCTAGTTGTGTGCCTCTAGTAGTACTCTTTACGGGGAACTGCCTCTTTGTGCTTCCACTGAGCCTTGGTAGCTTGCTACTGCTCCGGACAAATTTATTGACCGGCATGTATCCTTCTTTGCTGCTGTGTCTGTCCCTTCGGGGAAATGTCCCGCAGTGTAATGGAGTCCATGTAGCATGCTATGACTCGTCTATGCGCAGTTGATGACATTTATGTCCCACGGCGTAATGGAGTCCCTGTAGCTTGCTATGACTCGTCTACACACGCTGAGGCCGACACCTGCATTGCTGGGTTACGTATGCCTGTCCCTGTACGGATGTGCTACTTGGGTTCTATGACTAGTCATGTCGACCCGGGTTCTTTGACATTTGAATGCTAGCGACATATTCACATTCGTGAGCCAAAAGGCGCAAATGGTCCCGGCCCAGGTGAGGTGGCAGCCGTGGGGATAACCGTGCGTGAGGCCGCAAAGTAATGTGAAGTGTTACATGCTAGATTCTTATGGCTTAGGATCGGGGTGCCGACAGCGTTGGTATGAGAGCCTGACTGACTGTAGGATTACCAAGCCAAACTGGTCGAAGTTGAGTTTAGAAATGCTTTAGTTATGTAAGTGAATTGATTGTGGAAGGGAACGTAAGGCTCTTTTTACTCCTCTTCCCGAGTCATTCTATTCCGAGTCACCCTCTTCTTTTCTACGGGGTTAAGAACTAGGCTTCTTATCTACCTCTCAGGATGACGAGTTACTAACCATGGACTTGTAGACTAAGTTGCTTGAGAGTCAACTCCAGTTTTCAAGTATTGCTTCTGTGTGACAATCAGTTGGTTAGAATCTTGATGCTAGAAAGTTGAGTGGCTATGCTATCCAATCTTTTCAAGATGTCTCAAAATTGTTTTTGAGCATTTTCAGCCGTTATGCTGTCCGATTTCTGCTAGGATCTCTAATGCATGTTGCATTATCCTCTGTTTCAGATGCCTCCCCGTCCTTCTCGTCAGGTGGTCCGTTTGACCAGGTGCATTGATGTATCGGGTCACACGGCTATGTTGGTCAGAGTCATGAGGGAGACCGGTTATCGTTGGTACCCGGAATATACAGTGGAGGAACAGTACCGTGACTTTAACCAGAGCCAGTATCTGTGTACCGTTAGGATATATCCATCGTATCCTGGAGCTGCAGAGCCGCTTCATTGGACGTATGGACTAGGTGTCACCATTGATATGGCGGTTCAGGAGGCCGCCTACACGATGCTGACCATTATGAGAGCTCACCATGGTCTACTTCAGAACACAGAGTTCTGCTATATTCCAGCGACACAAGGAGGAGAGGATGGTTATCTTGCTGTAGCCTACTATGATCACTCTCATGAGGATCCTAGGCTCCAGGTGACTGCTCAGTTGTTAGAGAACAGGGATCGTGATGCTCGGGCACTTCGTATGGAGCTATATGCCACCCGTGCACGTCTTTGGACCGCACTGACACACCTTGCACCCATCGTTCAGACAGGTTATGGAGATTTGGAGATGTTGAGCCCCTTACGGACTCATCTGCCCGCTCGCGTAGACTGGCCCGATGTTGGAGGCATCACTCCTCTTTGAGGACCGCTGCTGCCGCCAGCGAGAGGACCTAGGCCACATCCGTGTCCTTATGGTTCCCAGGAATCTCAGGCCAGGGTGTTTCCAGACCCTCAGGTTCAGCTTCCAGGTCACGGGGGTAACCTGTATGAGATGTTCTACGCCGATGCTTGAGTTCGTGAGTGGAGGTAGTAGTATTGTAGCAGTTGTATTTCCACAGTCCTGCGCGTCTTGTGGAATATGACTGAGGTGTGAGTTGAGTTCCGGAGGTGTAGAAAAAAATAATGTATAGGAAGCTTGTAATGCCTCCGATGAGTTATTTTATCTTCTCACTAGTTTGTACTTCAGCTTGGGTTTGTACTGAACTATATCATGGTGTGTATGAATCATGGTGTATAAATGGCAGTTTGCTTGTACCATGTTGTTCGGGTGTTTACCCCTGCATTCCATGTTGTTCAGTATATTCGGTATCTCTTATCCTAGAGTTGTTGTCTCCCCTGTCTAAGATGTGGGTTTTGTTTTCCCCAGGATGGTTTCCACCAGGAACAACCCCGCTCCTGCTTATGAGCAGGGCGAGGGCGGTGGAGCAAGGCAAGAGAACCTGCCTCACCCGCCATCTTTGGCGGAAGTGATGCTTGAGGAGGAATGCAACACGAGAGAGACCAACAGGCTGCTAGAGCGTATTGAGCAGAATACAGCACGCCCTCCCCGCAATGAGCGTAATGATGGAATGTCTCTCAATGACTTCGTGAAGCTGTATCCACCAAAGTTCCATCATTTCGTTGATCCCCTCGATGCGGATGATTGGCTTTCCAGCATGACTCGCAAGATCCGTTCTGCAAATGTGGCTGAAGCAGACAAGGTTAATTTTGTCGCGTACTTCCTTGAAGGACCCGCCAGTCAGTGGTGGGAAAATTATGAGGCTATGCGCCCAGAGGGCCCCGCTACTACATGGGCTGACTTCTGAAGTGCTTTCCGCACCCACCATATTCCTGAAGGTCTGATGGACCGTAAGAGAGAGGAGTTTTGTGCCTTCACTCAGGGTAAGCTGACAGTGGATGCTTACAGCCGTGAGTTCGGCAATCTTGCACGCTATGCACTGGAGGAAGTGTCAACTGACGCCAAGAAGCAAGCTAGGTTCCGCAAGGGACTTAACCCCGAGCTCCGTCGTGATCTGCGCCTGCATGAGTGCGCTACCTTCCAGGCTCTTGTCAACAAGGCTATCAATGCCGAGACTGGACAGACCAACTACGAGGCAACCAAGAAGCACTCTCGTGACTTCAGCTCCTCATCCGGCTCAGGTTCCCATAAGCGCCGGGTGTGGGTGCCCAACACTGCTTTGCCATCAAGGTATACTACGAGGCCATCCTATGAGGCGCCTCGCCCAAATCAGAACAACCCTCAAGCCAAGCCGTATGGTGGAAATGCTGCTAATGTTGCTCTGAGGTCTTCAACTGTGATCTTCTACAAATGCGGAGAGCGTGGACACTATTCTCGTGAGTGTCCCCAGAACAATGCCAAGCCAGCTGGACGTGGTAAGACGGGCAAGGCTTATTAAGTGAAGCCAACTCCTGCTCGTGGTCGTGTGAACAATGTCACCCTTGAAGAGGCCCATGATGACCCCGACGTTGTGCTTGGTATGCTCCTTGTTAATAGTCATCCAGCATCTATTCTATTTGACACTGGTGCATCTCATTCATTCATCTCAGAAAGTTATGCACAGTTGCATAACATGACCTTTTGTGATATGCCCACTCCTTTAGTAGTTCCGACTCCTAGATCAAAATGGCAAACTTCTAGAGTGAGCCATGACAATGAGATTCTCGTGGATAGGCTAGTCTTTTTGGCTTCCTTGATAGCTCTGAAGTCTTCGGACATCAATATCATCTTGGGTATGGACTGGATGTCAGCTCATTATGCCAAGATTGATACTCATTCTAGGAATGTTCAACTTACACATCCTTCAGGTGAGATAGTCACCTTTTCAACTCGAGTGGCTAAGTGCCAACTCTATTCTCTCAATGCTAGCCCTCTTCCAGAGCTTGAGGATATTCCGGTGGTCCGTGACTTCCCGGATATCTTTCCAGAGGAACTGCCAGGTATTCCACCTATCAGAGATGTAGAGTTTGTGATAGATCTCGTTCTAGGGACTGTCCCAATAGCCAGAAGACCCTATAAGATGGCACCCTTAGAACTAGCCGAGCTAAAGAAACAACTCGATGAGGCCTTGAAAAAGGGATTCATCTGTCCTAGTTCTTTTTCCTTGGGCTTGCCTCGTCCTCTTCGTCAAGAAGAAGGATGGAACGGACCAGATGGTTGTAGATTACCGACCAGTGAACCTGGTCACAATCAAGAACAAGCACCCGCTTCCCAGGATCAACGATTTGTATGATCAACTCGCTGGATCCTCAGTCTACTCCAAAATGGATTTGAGGTTGGGATACCATCAAATCAGAATCAGGAACGGGGACATTCCAAAACCGGCTTTTGTTACTCGTTATGGCCAATACGAGTACACCGTCACGTCCTTCGGACTAACCAATGCTCCAGTCACCTTCTCTCGTCTGATGAATTCAATCTTCATGGAGTATTTGGATAAATTCGTCGTGGTTTACCTCGACGATATACTCATCTACTCGAAGAACGAACGAGATCATGCCAAGCATCTTAGGCTAGTATTAACGAAACTTCGAGAGCATCGCCTGTATGCCAAATTCTCCAAGTGCGAATTCTGGCTACTAGAAGTGACCTATCTAGGTCATGTAATCTCTGGCAAGGGCATTGCTGTCAATCCCGAGCGAGTTCATGCCGTCCTTGATTGGACTCAACCTGAATCGGTTAAGCAAGTTCTGAGTTTCCTTGGCTTAGCGAGCTATTGTCGCCGCTTTGTCGAGAATTTCTCCAAGGTTGCGAAACCTCTTACTGAACTCCTCAAGAAAGATAAACAGTTCGAGTGGACCCCACAATGCGAGCACAGCTTTCAGGAACTGAAAAGACGCCTGACTTCTGCACCCGTATTGGTGCCACCAGGATTTTCAAAGGACTTTGTTATCTATTGCGACGCCTCGCGACAAGTATTAGGTTGCATCCTCATGCAAGATCGTCATGTGATTGCATACGCATCTCGACAGTTGCGTCCACATGAGGATAATTATCCAACACATGATCTTGAGCTTGCAGCTGTAGTCCATGCACTTAAAACATGGCGGCATTACCTTCTGGGTAATCATTGCGAGATTTACACTGATCACCAAAGTCTAAAATATATTTTCACCCAACCGGATTTGAATCTCAGGCAAAGACGGTGGGTTGAGTTGATTACAGATTACGACTTAGGGATAACTTACACCCCAGGGAAAGCCGATGTCATGGCTGATGCACTAAGTCGTAAATCTTATTGTAACAATCTGATGTTACAACAAGTTCAACCGCTTCTCTATGAGGAATTTCGGAAATTAAATCTTCACATTGTTCCTCAAGGATTCCTTTCCACCTTGGTGGCGAAACCTACTCTTAGGGATCAAATCATAGCTGTTCAGAGGTATGATAAGGGTATATCCCGGATCAAGGAGAACATTGCTAGCGGAAAAGCTAAGGATTTCTCCATTGATGATCAAGGTGTTGTGTTCTTCCAGAACCGCTTGGTGGTTCCTAAGAGCAAACGTCTACGACAGCTGATCCTTAAGGAGGCTCATGATTCTCCTCTCACAATTCATCCTGGTAGTACCAAGATGTATCAGGACCTACGCCAGAGGTTCTGGTGGACCAGAATGAAGAGAGAAATTGCTCAGTTCGTTGCTAACTGCGACGTATGTCGTCGCGTTAAGGCAGAACATCAAAGGCCTGCTGGCACCCTTCAACCCTTAGCTATTCCTGAATGGAAATGGGACAAGGTCGGTATGGATTTCATCACCGGTTTTCCCAGGACCAAGAGAGGGAATAATGCTATATTTGTTGTCATTGACCGTCTTTCCAAAGTGGCTCATTTTCTTCCTGTTCGCGAGAGTATAACTGCTAGTCAGCTAGCGGATCTATATATTTCTTGAATAGTGTCTCTTCATGGTGTTCCTTTGGAGATCAACTCAGACCGTGGAATTATCTTCACTTCCCGATTCTGGGAAAGTTTCCAAAATGCTATGGAGACTCATCTATCCTTTAGCACTGCTTTCCATCCGCAGTCAAGTGGTCAAGTAGAGCGAGTCAATCAAATCCTGGAAGACATGCTTAGAGCTTGTGTTATCTCTTTCGGTATGAAATGGGAGAAATGTCTTCCATTCGCCGAATTTGCTTATAACAATAGTTATCAGTCAAGCTTGGGCAAAGCCCCTTTTGAAGTTCTCTATGGACGAAGGTGTCGAACACCTCTTAACTAGTCAGAAACCGGAGAGAGGCAACTCTTTGGCCCGGATATGATCCAGGATGCAGAAGAGCAAGTTCGCATTATTCGTGAAAAGTTGAAAACAGCCCAATCTCGTCAAAAGAGCCAATATGATCGCCATCATAAGGCTGTGACCTTTGAAGTTGATGAGAAGGCTTACCTTCGGGTTACACCTCTGAAGGGTACCCAACGATTCGGTATCAAGGGCAAGTTGGCTCCTCGTTACATTGGTACTTTTCGCATTCTTGCTAAACGGGGAGAGGTTGCCTACCAATTGGAACTTCCACCGCATCTTTCCAAGGTTCATGATGTCTTCCACGTCTCGCAACTCAGGCGTTGCTTCTCGGACCCTGTCCGCGAAGTGGACCACGAAACGCTTTATCTCCAAGATAACCTTACATATCGAGAATACCCTATTTGTATCCTCAATCAAGCTGAGCGTACCACTCGACGTCGAAACATCAAGTTACTCAAGGTTCAGTGGTCACACCATTCCGAGAAGGAAGCCACATGGGAAAGGGAGGACCGTCTTCAACTAGAGTACCCCGCACTCTTCCCGACAACTTCCAAATCTCGGGACGAGATTCTTTTGAGTGGGGGTGAGTTGTCACATCCCTAGTCTTCCCTTGCTTGTGCTAGCTAAGATGTGCATCATGTTTTAATTTTGCATCAACATGAAATGGGGAATCTCAGAAACCCTAGCACCTCACCCTAATTAAACCAATTCAAATGTTGTGAATTTTCAATGAATCCAAAATGCCCATCAAAAATGCCCACCATGTCTGGTAAATATTGGCAACAATGCTTCAGAGGTGCATTTTATTTTTGCAACCCATTTGGCATTTTAATTTAATCCAACAGAGCCTCTGAAATCAATAAATAAAGCACTATAATTATGATAGTTGTCCAAAAATGCTAAAACTTTTTGTGGAGGTTTGAAATATTCAAACTACACTCCAAGAAATATGTTGGTATTTTTGTGCTTGGTGCTTTGTGTCCAAATAAATAAAACAAATGTCAGAATATAGAAAACAGAAATAAAATCAGGTAAAGAAAACTTACCTGGCTCCTGGCCCAGGAAGAACCAGCCCAGCCCACAAGGGGCAGGGAGGTCTTCTTCCTCCTCTTGCCAGGAGGATGAGGGCGTGGCCGATGCCGCTCGGCCGCAACGCTCCATGCAGCTGCCTGCCTGGGCCTCCCCTGGCCAGCGCGACGCCGTGGATAGTCCCGCCGCTGCCGTCCGGTTCCATCTCTCTCCCCATTCGCCCCCCTGCTCCTCTCCTCGCCTCTGCCGCCATGGCCGCCGCACCCCGCAGCTCGCCGCCGTAGCCACGCCTCTCCAGCTGCTCCCCCTCGCCCCTGACGAGCTCAAAAGCTCCGCCTTGAGCTGCTGCTGCTCCTCGCCAAGCCGCACATCGCCAGGAGCTTCCCATCGCCGCCCCGAGCTCATCTTCCACCCTCAGTCGCCGGAGATCGCCGCCGCTGTTCATCGCCTACAGGCCGTCCCCGAGCACGCTTTCAACGGCTACGAGATCGCCGTGAGCCCCTGGACCCATTCCCCCTCTTCCCCTGGCCGATTCCATGCCGTAGCCCCCGATTCCACCGAGACCCGAGCGCGCTGCCGTGCAAGCTCGACGCCGGCGACGCTCCGGTGTCCAGGTGGTCCTCCCGAGGCCACCACCGAGCTCGTGGAGTCGCGTAGATGCCGTAGGAACCAAGACCCGGCCCTTTTGTGCGCCAGAACGTCGACTCCGAGCTTGGCCGAACTCCGGTAGCCGCCAAGCTCGTCGCCGGCGATGCTCTGGGCCATCTCCGCCCCTGAGATGTGCTCCGTTGGACGCGCACGAGTGCAGGTGTTCGATAGAACCCTTCTCCCGTCATTTTGGTCGCCGGAGGGCGAAACCCGACCCCCTCTGCCGTCCATGTGGCCGTCGGCGGCTCAACGCTGGCAAGCACGGGAGGTTTGACCACGGGGATGACCCCTGGGTCACTTACAGGTGGGGCCCAGCCCCTGGTTAATTTTAGATTAGATTAAAGTTAATTAATTAGTCTAATTAACCTAATGACCCACTGACACGTGGGCCCAACTGTGTTAACAGTAGTTAGTAGTTAATTTAAATCATGTTACTGTCCGTGTCACTGACCAGTGGACCCCACTGGTCAGGTTTGACCTGGCAACGGCCAGCTGACTTGCTGATGTCATGCTGACGCAATAAAGCTTTTCTGATTTAATTTAATTCCAGAAAATGCTAAAATCTTAGAAAAATCATAGAAATTAATCTGTAGCTCAGATTGAAATAATTTATATATGAAAAATTATCAGAAAAATCCAAAGAATCCATTGGTGTTGTTATCACGCATGTTAGAGCAACCTAGATAGATGAACATTGACATTTTGCAATAATGCATTATGTGGAATATCATATGGAGAACAATTTTGAACCTATATTCAACCCTACTCCATTTAACTCTAATGGTAGATGCATTAGCTCATCTATAACATGCTGCCATGTCATGATCATGCATCATATTGTTGCACTTGCCGTGTATTGATTGTTATTCCGTCTATGTCGCAGTAGGTTCTGCTCCATCGGATACCCTCGAGTATCCCCCTGAAGGAGAGTACCTCCCAGCCAACCTGCAAGGCAAGCAACCCCATTGATCATAGCGATAACCTCCCACTCTCTCGCTCCTGCTCTTGTTTATTGCATTAGGACAAACGCTTCTACTGTCTATCTGTTGCGGTAGTTGAACCCATTCCTCTGCATGACCTGTCATTGTCACAGTAAATAGCTAAACCATGCAACCTAGCATACCTGGTAGATGCTTGAGCCTTGATGTGCTTTACCTACTTTGCTTGCTATGCTTGTTATGCTTAGAGTTGTGTCAGGTCTGATTCATCTGGGTGACGAAACGGAGTGAAACAGTGTTGTTCTGATGTGATGAACTAAATGATGAACTCGATTTGGTAAAGGTAGCGATGAGAGGCTATGTAGGAGTACATAGCGGATTGTTTCATTGGGACCGTTCTTAGGAACTGAGTTCTGTGTTTGTGATCCAAGAATAGTTACTACCACTTGCTGGGCCCTGAAATATGTGAAGAAGTGCATCCCTGCAGGGTAATGAATCTGTTCGAATAGCCGCGTCCTCGGATATGGACTACTTGGAGAACTTATGTTGTGCATAGATTACTTGATGGTTACTCTTAAAAGACTCAAGATAAGTGTGAGTACCGTGGATGGCATTCTCGTGGGTGACGGGAGCGGATCCATGGTGGTGTATTTTTGTGGTGTTAGTGGACTCGTGTGCGCTATCTAAAAACTTGTTCAAAGAACTGGTAGTCGTAGTATAGGCTAGCCAAGAGTCAAAGCTGGCTTGCTGCAAAAACCACACTACTCCCCTTGTTGAAACATGAGCATGAATAGCCTAGGTCTGCTTTAAAGACTTCCTGAGTACGATCGTACTCATGTTTGCTTAATAACTGTTGCAGATGAGAATATGGACCCATCTGGTGGGTTCTATCTAGACGTCGACGACGCCGAGTAGCTGGTATCCCAGCTACGATCTCATGCCCTGGGGTGGGCTGTAGATAGTCAGGCTGTATGCCTTTTTCCCTTTCATCTGTCTGTACTCAGACAGCTTTAAGCTTCCGCTTGGTTTGCATGAACATGTTTGTATGACTTGAGTGTCGGTTCATGTGACCCCTATCTGTATGAACATATTATTCAAGGCTCTTCTGAGCCTTCTAAATAAATGTTGTGTTGTTGTATGGTTATGTTGTGATGCCATAGTTGTATCTATGCATATCAGACATGTCGTGCGTACGTGTGACGTGTAATGGTATGTATGGGATTCGACACCTAGTTGTGTACCTCTAGTAGTACTCTTTACGGGGAACTGTCTCTTTGTGCTTCCACTGAGCCTTGGTAGCTTGCTACTGCTCCGGACAAATTGATTGACCGGCATGTATCCTTCTTTGCTGTTGTGTCTGTCCCTTCGGGGAAATGTCTCGCAGTGTAATGGAGTCCATGTAGCCTGCTATGACTCGTCTACGCGCAGTTGATGACATTTATGTCCCATGGCGTAATGGAGTCCCTGTAGCTTGCTATGACTCGTCTACACACGCTGAGGCCGACACCTGCATTGCTGGGTTACGTATGCCTGTCCCTGTACGGATGTGCTACTTGGGTTCTATGACTAGTCATGTCGACCCAGGTTCTTTGACATTTGAATGCTAGCGACATATTCACATTCATGAGCCAAAAGGCGCAAACAGTCCCGGCCCAGGTGAGGTGGCAGCCGTGGGGATAACCGTGCGCGAGGCCGCAAAGTAATGTGAAGTGTTACATGCTAGATTCTTATGGCTTAGGATCGGGGTCCCGACATCCATTTTGAACTTCTTCAAAACCTTTTCAAGGTATGTGTTCTGTGAAAGTCCTATCAAGTGTCTCGATCTATCTCAATAGATCTTGATGCCTAATATGTAAGCAACTTCTCCGAGGTCTTTCATCGAAAAACTCTTGTTGAAATATATCTTCACGCTTTTCAAAAGTTCTATATTATTTCCAATCAGCAATATGTCATCCACATATAATATTAGAAACGCTACAAAGCTTCCACTCACTTTCTTGTAAATACAAACTTCTCCACAAACTTGTATGAACACAAACGCTTTGATCACCTCATCAAAACGAAGATTCCAACTCCGAGATGCTTGCACCAATCCATAAATGGATTGCTGGAGCTTGCATACTTTGTCAACATTTTTAGGATTGGCAAAACCTTCTAGTTGCATCATATACAACTCTTCCTTAAGGAAACCATTAACGAATGCTGTTTTGACATCCATCTGCCAGATCTCATAATCGCAAAATGCAACTATTGCTAACATAATCCTGACGGACTTAAGCATCGGTATGGGAGAGAAAGTATTATCATAGTCAACTCATTGAACTTGTGAAAACCCTTTTGCAACAAGTCGAGTTCGTTGGAAATATGCCCTAGAGGCAATAATAAATTAGTTCTTATCATATTTCCTTGTTCATGATAATCGTTAATTATCCATGCTATAATTGTATTGATTGGAAACTCAAATACATGTGTGGATACATAGACAACAAAGTGTCCCTAGTAAGCCTCTACTAGACTAGCTCGTTGATCAAAGATGGTTAAGGTTTCCTCGCAATGGACATGAGATGTCATTTGATAACGGGATCACATCATTAGGAGAATGATGTGATGGACAAGACCCAAACTATAAACGTAGCATATGATCGTGTCAGTTTAATGCTATTGTTTTCTGCATGTCAAGTATGTATTCCTATGACCATGAGATCATGTAACTCACTGACACCGGAGGAGTACCTTCTGTGTATCAAACGTCACAATGTAACTAGGTGACTATAAAGATGCTCTACATGTATCTCCGAAGGTGTCTGTTGAGTTGGCATGGATCAAGACTTGGATTTGTCACTCCGTATGACGGAGAGGTATCTCGGGGCCCTCTCGGTAATACAACATCACAAGAAGCTTGCAAGAATGTGACTAATGAGTTTGGTCACGGGATCTTGTATTACGGAACGAGTAAAGAGACTTGCCGGTAACGAGATTGAACTAGGTATGGAGATACCGACGATCGAATCTCAGGCAAGTAACATACCGATGGACAAAGGGCATTGCGTACGGGATTGACTGAATCCTTGACATCAAGGTTCGACCGAAAAAGATCTTCATAGAATATGTAGGAACCAATATGGGCATCTAGGTCCCGCTATTGGTTATTGACCGTGAAGGTGTCTCGGTCATGTCTACATGATTCTCGAACCCGTAAGGTCGCACGCTTTACGTTCGGCAGCGCTCGGGTAGTATTGAGATATTAATAGTGGAAAGTCCGAAGGTTGTTCGGAGTCCCGGATGGGATCCGGGACATCACGAGGAGCTCCGAAATAGTCCGGAGGTAAAGATTCATATATGGAAAGTTGTTATCGGGGTTCCGGAAAAAGTTTGAGTTTTTCGGTATTGTACCGGGAAGGTTCTAGAAGGTTCCGGAGTGGGGCCCACCTGCATGGGGGACCCACATGAACGTGGGTAGTAGGGAAAGTCCCCACAACCCTGGTCTAGGCGCACCAAGATCCTTCCTTAAAAGGAATAGATTCATATCCCAAGGGGATAAGATCAGGATCCCTAAAAAGCGGGGATAGCAATCGGTGGGGAAGGAAAGGTGGGATTTCCTTCCTCCCCCTTTGGCCAACGACCCTAGGGCCTTGGAGGGCAAGCCACCAGCCCCGTCCATGACTATATAAAGGTGGGGAGGCATTGGCGGCAACCACCCTTCGACCCTTGCACGTTACCTCTCCCAACTCCTCCCACGTTTCACCGAAGGAGAGGACGCCGCCGAGCCGCACGTGTGCTAAACTCAGAGGTGCCGTCCGTTCGGCACTTGATCGGGATTTCGTGGACGGATCGTGATTGGATCGTGAAGACGTTCGACTACATCAACCGCGTTTCTTAACGCTTCCGCTAAGCGATCTACAAGGGTATGTAGATCCAACTCTCCCTCTCATAGATGATCATCACCATGGATAGATCTTGCGTGTGCGTAGGAGAAATTTTTTGTTTCCCATGCAACGTTCCCCGACAGTGGTATCAGAGCTAGGTCTATGCGTAGATGAGATCTTGAGTAGAACACAAAGGAGTTTATGGGCGTTGATATTCATATTGCTTCCTCCCTTAGTCTTTTCTTGGTTCAGCGGTATTGTGGGATGAAGCAGCTCAGACCAACCTTACTCGTATGCTTACGAGAGACCGGTTCCATCGCTAACATGCAACTTGTTGCATAAAGATGGCTGGCGGGTGTCTGTCTCTTCCACTTTAGTTGGATCGGATTTGATTGAGGCGGTCCTTGTAGAAGGTTGAATAGCAATTTACGTATCACCGTTGTGGTTTTGCGTAGGTAAGAATCGTTCTTGCTAGATACCCATAGCAGCCACGTAAAATATGCAACAACAATTCGAGGATGTCTAACTTGTTTTTGCAGGGTATGTTGTGATGTGATATGGCCAAAGACATGATGTTATATATTTGATGTATGAGATGATCATGTTGTAATATTTCATATCGACTTGCATGTCGATGCATACGGCAACCGGCAGGAGCCACAGGGTTGTCTTTAATTATTGTATGACCTGCGTGTCAATCATTAAGCGCTATGTAATGCTTTACTTTATCGCTAAACGATAGCAATAGTAGTAGAAGCATGGTTGGCGCGACAACCCCGATGGCGACACGTTGATGGAGATCAATATGATAGAGATCATGGTGTCATGCCGGTGACGATGGAGATCATGCCGGTGCTTTGGAGATGGAGATCAAAAGCACAAGTTCATGGCCATATCATGTCACTTATGATTTGCATGTGATGTTAATCCTTTTATGCATCTTATTTAGCTTAGGACGACGGTAGCATTATAAGGTGATCCCTCACTAAAATTTCAAGATAAAATTGTGTTCTCCCCGAGTGTGCACCGTTGCGAAAGTTCGTCGTTTCGAGACACCACGTAATGATCGGGTGTGATAGACTCTACGTTCGCATACAATGGGTGCAAGCCAGTGTTGCACATGCGGAACACTCGGGTTAAACTTGACGAGCCTAGCATGTACAGACATGGCCTCGGAACACAAGAGACCGAAAGGTCAAACATGAGTCATATAGTAGATATGATCAACATGATGATGTTCACCATTGAAACCACCTCATCTCACGTGATGATCGGACTTGGGTTGGTGAATTTGGATCATGTATCACTCGGATGACCGGAGGGATGTCAATTTGAGTGGGAATTTTAAGTAATATGATTAATTAAACTCATTATCTTGAACAATAGTCTAAGTAGTTTTTGCAAAATTTATGTTGTACATTACTAGCTCGCGCTGTAGCTCCCTTGAATTTTTATATGTTCCTAGAGAAA
This sequence comes from Elymus sibiricus, assembly GCA_039707655.1. Lineage (NCBI taxonomy): Eukaryota > Viridiplantae > Streptophyta > Magnoliopsida > Poales > Poaceae > Elymus > Elymus sibiricus. The sequence continues at coordinate 91,034,052 of CM077669.1, forward strand.
TAGAGTTGAAAGATGATGGTAGCAATAATGCGGACTGGGTCCGTGATCTAAGGATTGTCCTCATTGCTGCACAGAAGGCTTATGTCCCTAATGCACCGCTCGGTGCGCCACCCCCTCAAGCGTCGTCTGTAGATGTTGTGAACATCTGACAGGCACATTCTGAGGACTACTTGATAGTTCAGTGCGTCAAGCATTACGGCTTAGAATTGAGGCTCCAAAACGTTTTGAACGTCACGGAACATATGAGATGTTCTAAGAGCTGAAATTGGGATCTCAGGCTCGTGCCCGTGTTGAGAGGTATGAGACCTCTAACAAGATTCTTTGCCTGCAAGATGAAGGAGAATAGCTCAATCGGTGAGCATGTGCTCAGATTGTCTGGGTGCTACAATCGCTTGAATCGAGTGGGAGTTGATCTTCCAGATAAGATAGTGATTGATATAGTTCTCCAAGTCACTGTCACTAAGCTACTAGAGCTTCGTGATGAACTATAAAATGCCAGGGATGGAAATAATGATCCCTGAGCCATTCGCGATGTTTGACACCGCGAAGGTAGAAATCAAGAAGGAGCATCAAGTGTTGATGGTTAGTAAAACCACTAGTTTCGAGAAGGGCAAGGGCAAGGAGGGAAACTTCATGGATGGCAAGTCAGTTGCTACTCCAGTGAAGAAACCCAAGGTTGAACCCAAACCCAATACTAAGTGCTTCTATTATGAGGAGAACGGTCGCTGAAGCAGAACAACCCTAGATACTTGGTAGATAAGAAGGCTGGCAACGTCGACAGAAGTATATTTGATATACGTGTTATTGATGTGTACCTTACTAGTACTCCTAATAGCACCTGGGTATTGGATACCGGTTCAGTTGCTAAATGTTAGTAACTCGAAATAAAAGCTACGGAATAAATGGAGGCTAGCTAAGGGTGAGGTGACGATGAGTGTTGGAAGTGTTTCCAAGGTTGATGTGATCACCATCGCACGCTCTCTCTACCTTTGGGATTAGTGATGAACCTAAATAAATGTTATTTGGTGTTTGCGTTGAGCATGAATGTGATTCGATCATGTTTATTGCAATACGGTTATTCATTTAAGTTAGAGAATAATGGTTATTATGTTTACATGAATAATACCTTCAATGTTCATGCACCCAATGAGAATGGTTTATTGAATCTTGATTGTAGTGATACACATGTTCATAATATTAATGCCAAAAGATACAAAGTTAATAATGATAGTACCACATACTTGTGGCACTGCCGCTAAATGTCATATTGGTGTAAAACGCATGAAGAAACTCCATGCTGATGGATCTTTGGACTCATTCGATTTCGAATCGGTTGAGACATGCGGATCATGCCTCATGGGCAAGATGACTAAGACCCCGTTTTCCGGTATGATGGAGCGGGCAAGTAACTTATTGGAAATAATACATGTTGATGTATTCGGTCCAATGAGTGTTGTAGCGTGCGGTGGATATCATTATTTTCCTACCTTCACTGATGATTTGAATATATATGGGGATATTTACTTAATGAAACACAAGTCTGAAACGTTTGAAAAGTTCAAACAAATTCAGAGTGAAGTTTGAGATCATCGTGACAAGAAGATAAAATGTCTACGATATGATCGTGGAGGTAAATATCTGAGTTACGAGTTTGGTATACAACTTAAGACAATGTGGAAGATGTTTCACAACTCACGCCACCTGGAAAACCATAGTGTGATGGTGTGTCCGAACGTCGTAGTCGTGCTCTATTGGATATGGTGCGAACTATGATGTCTCTTATCAATTTGCCACTATCGTTTTGGGGTTATGCATTAGAGACAACTACATTCACTTTAAAAGGGGGCACCATCTAAGTCTGTTGAGATGACACCATATGAATTTTGGTTTGGTGGAAACCTAAGCTGTCATTTCTTAATGTTTGGAGCTGCGACGCTTATGTGAAAAAGGGTTTTCACCTAATGAGCTCGGACCCAAGGCGGACAAATGCATCTACATAGAATACCCTAACGTAACAGTTGGGTAAACCTTCTATCTTAGATCCAAGCACAAAGCGTTTGTTGCTAAAACGGGTCCTTTCTCGAGAAAGAGTTTCTTTTGAAAGAATTGAGTGGGAGGAAGATACAACTTGATGAGGTTGTTGAACCTTTGTTTCAACCAGAGAGTAGCGCAGCGCAGAAAGTTGTTCCTGTGGAGCCTACGCTAGTTGAAGAGAAAGTTAATGATGATGATCATGAAGCTTCGGATCAAGTTACTATCGAACCTCGTAGGTCGACAAGGACGCGTAGTGCTCCTGAGTGGTACGGCAACCTTGTCTCAGAGGTCATGTTGTTGGACAACGATGAACCTACGAGCTATGGAGAAGCGATGATGGGCCCGGATTCTGAGAAATGGTTAGAGGCCATGAAATCCGAGATGGGATCCATGTATGAAAACAAAGTATGGGCTTTGGAAGTATTACCTGAAGGTCGAAAGGCCATTCAGAACAAATGGATCCTTGAAAGGAAGACGGACGCGGACGGTAATGTCACCGTCTATAAAGCTCGACTTGTGGCAAAGGGTTTTTCACAAGTTCAAGGAGTTGACTACGATGAGACTTTCTCACCCGTAGCGATGCTGAAGTCTGTTGGAATTATGTTAGCAGTTGCTGCATTTTTTGATTATGAAATCTGGCAGATGGATGTCAAAACAGAGTTTCCTTAACGGTTTCCATGAGGACAGGTTGTATGTGATACAACCAAAAGGTTTTATCAGTCCTAAGGATGCTAAAATGTATGCAAACTCCAGCGATCCTTCTATGGACTGGAGCAAGCATCTCGGAGTTGGAATATACGCTTTGATAAGGTGATCAAAGTTTTTGGGTCTATACAAAGTTTATGAGAAACTTGTATTTACAATAAAGTGAGTGGGAGCACTATAGAATTTCTGATAAGTATATGTGGATGACATATTGTTGATCGGAAATGACGTAGAATTTCTGGAAAGCATAAAGGGTTGTTTGAAAAGGTGTTTTTCAAAGGAAAACCTGGAAAGAAGCTACTTAAATGTTGGGCATCAGGATCTATAGAGATAGATCAAGACGTCTGATAAAACTTTCAATGAGTACATACCTTGACAAGATTTTGAAAGAGTTCAAACTGGATCAGTCAAAGAAAGAGTTCTTGCCTGATTTGTAAGGTGTGGAGTTGAGTAAGACTCAAAGCTCGACCACGGCAGAAGAAAGAGAAAGGACGAAGGTCGTCCCCTATGCCTTATCCATAGGCTCTGTATAGTATGCCATGCTGTGTACCGCACCTGTGTGTGCCTTGCCATGAGTCTGTCAAGGGGTACAAGAGTGATCCAGGAGTGGATCACTGGACAGCGGTCAAAGTTATCCTTAGTAACTAGAGGACTAAGGAAATATTTCTCGATTATGGAGGTGATAAAGAGTTCGTCGTAAAGGGTTACGTCGATGCAAGCTATAACACCTATCTGGATGACTCCGAGTAGCAATCTGGATACGTATAGTGGAGTAGCCATTTGGAATAGCTCCAAGTGGAGCGTGGTAGCATCTGCAGTACGACATATAGATTTGCAAAGAACACACGGATCTGACTGTTGCATACCGTTGACTAAAGACCTCTCTCACATGCAAAGCATGATCGAACCCCAGAACTCATTGGGTGTTAGATTCATAACAATGTAAATCACATGGTGATGTGAACTAGATTATTGACTCTAGTGCTAGTGGGAGACTATTGGAAATATGCCCTAGAGGCAATAATAAATTAGTTATTATCATATTTCCTTGTTCGTGATAATCGTTTATTATCCATGCTATAATTGTATTGATTGGAAACTCAAATACATGTGTGGATACATAGACAACAAAGTGTCCCTAGTAAGCCTCTACTAGACTATCTCATTGATCAAAGATGGTTAAGGTTTCCTGGCCATGGACATGAGATGTCATTTGATAACGGGATCACATCATTAGGAGAATGATGTGATGGACAAGACCCAAACTATAAACGTAGCATATGATCGTGTCAGTTTAATGCTATTGTTTTCTGCATGTCAAGTATGTATTCCTATGACCATGAGATCATGTAACTCACTGACACCAAAGGAGTACCTTGTGTGTATCAAACGTCGCAACGTAACTGGGTGACTATAAAGATGCTCTACAGGTATCTCCGAAGGTGTCTGTTGAGTTGGCATGGATCAAGACTGGGATTTGTCACTCCATATGACGGAGAGGTATCTCGGGGCCCTCTCGGTAATACAACATCACAAGAAGCTTGCAAGCATGTGACTAATGAGTTTGGTCACGGGATCTTGTATTACGGAACGAGTAAACAGACTTGCTGGTAACGAGATTGAACTAGGTATGGAGATACCGACGATCGAATCTCGGGCAAGTAACATACCGATGGACAAAGGGAATTGCGTACGGGATTGACTGAATCCTTGACATCGAGGTGCGACCGAAAAAGATCTTCGTAGAATATGTAGGAACCAATATGGGCATCCAAGTCCCGCTATTGGTTATTGACCGTGAAGGTGTCTCGGTCATGTCTACATGATTCTCGAACCCGTAAGGTCGCACGCTTAACGTTCGGTAGCGCTAGGGTAGTATTGAGATATTAATAGTGGAAAGTCCGAAGGTTGTTCGGAGTCCCGGATGGGATCCGGGACATCATGAGGAGCTCCGGAATAGTCCGGAGGTAAAGATTCATATATGGAAAGTTGTTATCGGGGTTCCGGAAAAAGTTCGAGTTTTTTCGGTATTGTACCGGGAAGGTTCTAGAAGGTTCTGGAGTGGGGACCACCTGCATGGGGGACCACATGAACGTGGGTAGTAGGGAAAGTTCCCACAACCCTGGTCTACGCGCACCAAGATCCTCCCTTAAAAGGAATAGATTCATATCCCAAGGGGATAAGATCAGGATCCCTAAAAAGGGGGGATATCAATCGGTAGGGAAGGAAAGGTGGGATTTCCTTCCTCCCCCTTTGGCCAACGACCCTAGGGCCTTGGAGGGCAAGCCACTAGCCCCCTCCACGACTATATAAAGGTGGGGAGGCGTTGGGGGCAACCACCCTTCGACCCTTGCCCGTTACCTCTCCCAACTCCTCCCACGTTTCACCGAAGGAGAGGACGCCGCCGAGCCGCACGTGTGCTAAACTCGGAGGTGCCGTCCGTTCGGCACTTGATCGGGAGTTCGTGGACGGATCGTATTTGGATTGCGAAGACGTTCGACTACATCAACCGCGTTTCTTAACGCTTCCGCTAAGCGATCTACAAGGGTATGTAGATCCAACTCTCCCTCTCATAGATCTTGCGTGTGCGTAGGAGAAATTTTTTGTTTCCCATGCAACGTTCCCCGACAGAGTTATATAGACGGTGACATTACAGTCCGCGCCCGTCTTTTTCTTAAAGATCCATTTATTCTGTATGGCCTTACGATCATATGGTAAGTCCTCCAAAACCCGAAACTTTTCCGGAACCCGAATACCACTTTCCTATATATAAATCTTTACCTCCGAAACTCCTCGTGACCTCTGGGATCTCATCCGGGACTCCGAACAACATTCGGTCACCAACATATATAACTCAACAATACTATATCGTCACCGAACGTTTAAGCGTGCGGACCCTACGAGTTTGAGAATCATGTAAACATGACCGAGACACCTCTCTGGTCAATAACCAATAGCAGGACCTGGATACCCATAGCGAGTCCTACATATTCCATGCAGATCTTTTATCGGTCGAATCATGATGTCAAGGATTCAATCAATCCCGTATGCAGTTCCCTTTGTCCATCGGTATGTTACTTGCCCAAGATTCGATCGTCGGTATCTCCATACCTAGTTCAATCTCGTTACTGGCAAGTCTCTTTACTCGTTCCGTAATACAAGATCCCACGACTAACTCCTTAGTCACATTGCTTGCAAGCTTCTTATGATGCTGTATTACCGAGAGGGCCCAAAGATACCTCTCCGTCATACAGAGTGACAAATCCTAGTCTCGATCCATGCCAACCCAACAGACACCCTCGAAGATACCTGTAGAGTACCTTTATGATCACCCAGTTACGAAGTGACGTTTGATACACACAAGGCATTCCTCCGGTGTCAGGGAGTTGCATGATCTCATGGTCATAGGAACACATACTTGACACAAAGAAAGCAATAGCAGTAAACTAAATGATCAAATGTGATGCTTACGGTTGGGTCTTGTCCATCACATCATTCTCCTAATGATGTGATCCCGTTATCAAATGACAACTCATGCCCATGGTTAGGAAACCTTAATCATCTTTGATCAACGAGCTAGTCTAGTAGAGGCTCACTAGGGACACTGTGTTGTCTATGTATCCACACATGTATATGAGTTTCCGATCAATAAAATTATAGCATGGATAATAAACGATTATCATGAACAAGGAAATATGATAATAACCACTTTATTATTGCCTCTAGGGCATGTTTCCAACAACACCGGGGTAATCCGTAGTGAAGAAAATACAATCCGGCCTTACTATTCCACCAAACTGTGCTTTCAATGTAGCTTTGATTTTATCATTTTTGCCCCGAATGCCATCGGTGTCATTTCTTTGTGAAACTTCACACGCGATTAGAATGGTCTATATGTATACTAAGAGCATCCACAAACAGTATTAGGTAAATCTGACCCATCAAACGCATGCGGACGCGCTTGGTCAAGCCTCAAATAATGCATTCTACAAACGGATACCTCAAATTAGAAACCTCAAATTCATACTATTCCGTGCAACATAAAACGACATTTAAGCGGAGCTTGTCCGCCTCCACCGTGTCCATGTCTATCGGCCGGAAGCACTCCCCAGAGTGTTGGTTCGGTCACCAACGAGATAGAGTAAGACATGGGACACTAGCCGGCTCACGGGAGTTGAACTCCCGTCGTCTCCCATGGCCTACTCTTCCTTGTCGGAGCCCGTAACCCAGACGGTGTCGGTGGACGTGAGATCGATGATGGATCCCTCCTGGGAGGAGCCAATGTCCACCACGACGCGGTTGCGGTGCCCCCACTGGTTCACCATACGGGGCGCCGGAGAATGTGACTCTGCCTCGTCAATGTCCGCGCAGCGAGGGCTTCTGTCGTCTCCACGCCCGCTGCCTCGTACGGCGGGCACGTCGTGCCATGTTTGCGTACGAGGACGCCCATGGTGCGTCCTCCATCTCGGCACGCCAACGGAGAGGTTGCGCGTCCGCAACCGCGTTCGGACGCCATACGGACCGCACCGCCTCCGGTGAGGCAGCAACGGTGGATCCATGCACTGGTTGGGCAGACGCAAGGGATTCCCAACGGAACGAGTCCGAGCGATGTCGTCGGGCGGCCACCTCCCGGGAGCGGCGAAGTGCGAGCCGGACGCCCAGTCACTCCCGGGTCTCCCTATATCCGCCTCATATTTGGGATAGATATGAGGGGTGTCGGTCAGCCTGGGCGTTTGAGGCCGGTTTGAGACGTCTGTCCGTGTCACATTTTTGTGACCGGTCACTGACCGGGCCGTCCGTCCAGGCGTTTGGGTGGGGTGCCCGGCTATAGATGTTCTAAAAAAATCCATTTTTAATATCATTTTTCTAGTATTCTTTTTAATTTACCATTCGTTGCGGGTGCATGTGAAACCATGTTCCAAAAAAAGAGAGTGTTGAAATCTCCAACACAAGATGTGATGTGGGGAATGAAATTTCTAGGCAGTTTTACCCTATCACGTGTTCACTTGTCCAGTGGTGCAGATTCTCCCTGTCATTCATTTTACTAGGAGTTGGGATGTGCCTCAGACCACACTATCAACAATTATGGGTCTCTTGCTATGTTCTTGTGGACCTTCGACTTTTGTGAATCAAATAAAAGAACCCATAACCATTTCAAATGAGCAACAAATACTATCCACCAAAAATTGCATGGGGGGTACTACTTTGTGGTATAAAGATGGTAGCTCACCACCTCAAGCTTAAGGACTCACATTTTCACATTGTGTATCCATGGCTTTCTGAATGATAAAAGAACCTATCACACCTAAAAAACTGCATTGGTGCAATAGATGTGAGTGGAAGTATGTTTTCATTTCCATAGGCCTCACAAGTAAGGTACACAGGAAGGACATGTGTTTACACTTAAAATGCATTTCACTTATGCTTCAATTGGACAACTTGGTTATGTGCATAATAGAAGTGTGCTATATCATGCAATGCATATGGACAAGGACATGTTCCCCCATCCCACAAAGGGCGAGCCTTTCTATTTAGTACAACCATCTCTTCTATCCTACAATTTACATGCACCTTGTAGATGTTGGTTGTGGTGAAAGAATTGGATGTTCCGTGTCGTATGAAGGAGAAAGGTGGCATGTCCCTTATTTTTACCGAGGTGCGACGCCAAATACTCCTTGGGAGAACTTAAACACGATCCCCTCGTCAAAGCACGATTGCATTGAGAAAGCATTCGGAGTTCCAAAGATGAAATGGAAAATTCTGCTCGAGATGCCAAGCTACTCAGTTGAAACCCAAATGACAATTGTTGTTGTTACTATGGCATTTTACAATTATGCTCGCTTCCATGAAAAAATCGATCTCTACTTTGTTCGTTGGTACTAGGATTTAGATTATGTGCCAATAATTCGAGAATGATATAAGAAGTATGTTGTTCATGCAGATGCATCGATTCATCAACTTCAGAGGCAAGTGGTCCTGACAAGTATGTGATTAGTAATTGACTTGCTACCGCCGCTGCTCTGGGTTAGTGAGGTTTAGTGATACGGGGCACGCCCGTGTGTGTCGATCTTTCACGAATTGGAGGTGGATTTGTGAATGAACACGAAGAACATGAAGAACACGTGGGAGAAATCACAAGAGGAAACACTCAAGTACAAGTCCAATCACACATCCACTAGACTCACCACACACAAGATCCACAAGGTACAAGATCAACAAAGGGAAAGAGGATACATGGTAGAGTTCATCCCAAATCCCATGGGGAGATGGGGCCTTGAAATCCCGGAGGATCTTCCCGTGAGGGGCCTTGACATCCACTAGGGGTCTTCTCTCATAGAGGCATCTACTCCATGGGAGAGGTAGTGGAAGGAGCAAAGGCTCATCTATCTATGAGCTAAACAATTGCTAACCCTAGAAAGGAGGAGGAGGGGTCCCTTATATAGTGCTAGTGGAGATGGGGGTGAGAGAGAGAGGGTACATGGGCCTTTGGCCCGCGTCTGCCCGCACAGGGGCCGGATGTCCGGGCCAGGGGCCGGATGTCCGGGGCTTCAAGGGGTGCCGGATGTCCGGGCTGTGGAGGCCGGATGTCCGGGGCTCGGGTGCCCAGCTCCGCTCGATTCGGGTGCGGGTGGACCGGATTTCCGGGACATGGGCCGGATATCCGGCCTGGCTCGGGGCGCCGGATGTCCAGCCGCTATAGAGTCGCCTGGCGTCCGTTTCCCTTTGGGCTTCTCCTGGCTGATGGCGCCAGATGTCCGGGCTTCGGCCGGATGTCCGACCGCTGTAGCTTGGCGACGACTCCACTTGAAGCACTTCTTGCTCCGTCTTCTTCTGTCTCCTCTTCCACGCTTCCCTCGCGCATGGTGTAGTCGTACGTAGGTGCCGGCACTCCTCGTCGTCGCCCGTGAAGCTCCGACAATACCTATGCATGCACACGAGATGAGTGTCAAGTAGTATACCATACTCGAAGGGGTCAAGTGAACACGTGTAAAGGAGATGATTCACCTTTATGTATGTGAAGTAGATGTCGCACGTGTCACTTGCCAAACGGGTTCTTGTCATGGTGATGTCCGTAGGATGCTCCGCATCATCCCCTCCCCCTTGGTAAAGATCCGTCCTCGGATCAAGATCCAAATCACCATGGGAAAGAGATGGCGTCACCGGGTAAAAGTGGACGATCACCAAGCACTCATCATCATCAAACTCGAAATGGGCACTCTCCAATGTCGCACCGTCTAGTAATTCCTTCAAAAGGAGCAAATACGACAAGCACTTGGAAAAACAAATGTGGTTAGCGTTAGTGCAAAACCAAGCACTCAAGCGGTTATTCACCGAACAAGTGTTGTCATCATGCATAACATATGGTTTGACAAGGGATTGTGTCATGGCATGTATGTGCACAAAGCAATCAACAAAGGGTCTATGATAGGCATAGGAATCATTCACAACACCAAATAAAAGGAAGTGTCTAGACACATCGTGCAAGTGCAAGACAATCCAAGGAGAATATGCACATGGTGTAGTGAAGATTTTGTGGCACTCAACACAATAGAAAGGGCAATTGGTTATCATGTGTGAGGCAATCAAGTCAAGCATGTAGCAAGCATTCGAGCATGGCATATGTGAAGAATGGGCATTGTTGCAACCAAGCATATGATAAGAGCAAACAATCTTCAAGTTGGATGCAACACACAAGGCATATATGTCATGAGGCATGAAACGATGGCACTCATGAGTGAAAGCAATATCTCTAACATGTGTGCAAGTAAGTGGTACAAGATGACCCATATATGTCATGGTACAAGCAACACAAGTAGGGTGAGCCACAATATCCATGCTCAAGAAGGATGTCACCTTGGAAACTTGTCCTTGTGTGTCCTTCACAATGCCGATGCGCAAGCAAGTGCGATGTAGAAACGCGTCGGTGTAGCAAGGCTCGTTCTCAAGAGCTCGAATCGTCAACTCACGTGAGGTGGAAGTTGACATGTAGTCGAAGTATCCTACACATACACACAACAAAGGAAACAATGTATGTGCATGGTAGACAAACACATCATCCATCGTGATGGTTCTCTCCTTTTGCACGTAGCCATTAGAATCACAAGTGCATGAATAATATGATGCAACAATGGCAATATTCATGTCACTAGGCATGTGGTGCAAAGAAGGAAAGCAAGCATGCTTCACATGAAAGATGTCAAAAGCTCCAATAATATGAGAGAAAGCTATGGGGGCAATCTCATTAGCAAAATTAATAGCATGGTTGCACTCAATACATGGCAAAGCATCGAGCATGAGAGAGGCAACATGTGGAGACATATGACAACAAGCAATGTCAATCATGTGCGAAGCATGGCAATGGTTGGCATCAACCGCATAAAAGGAGCACATCGATGATGCAACACAAGCAAGCATAGTAACCATGTCGTGCAAGCTAGTAGTGCGAAGATGCAACATACTAGAGGAAATCATGGCAATCATGTCATATGAGCAAATAGTGGACATAAATAATGCACATGACATATCACGAGCATGAAGCAGGAGCAAAGTATCATCATAGACACGGGGCACAAAGCAAACATGGCAATAGCAAGTAGTATCTCCACCAAGCTCGCAAATACACATACAAATCATATGATCAAGTGTCATGTGAGATGCCAAGCATGGGTCACAATTGCATGGCAAAGGCATAGAAATGAGCATATCATGCAAAGTGAACATGGCAATATGGATAAAATACGTGTAATGAGCAAGAAGCCATAGCCATGTGAGAGCCATGTAGAAGAAATGCGCGAAGTCCTTGCGCGAGGGGAATGGTTGGAGACACATTCCGGTGAATCCCAAAGCATCGGTGCTCTCAAGAGCTCTTTTCGTCAACTCATGGGATTGTGAGGTTGACGAGTAATCATGAGTACCTACACACAACAAAGACAAAGGGAAAATTGTGTGCGCGTGGTATATGTATACATCATCCGTTAGGATGTGCATGTGCTTGTGTTCGTTAGCACAAAATGTCCAATGCTCAAATAAATGAGATGCATGATATAGGAACATGTCATCCATCATGAAAGGTTTGTTATGATGTATAGCATAATGGAGACTAGAAATATGTAGTGCATCACATGAACTAAGAGCATTGTTGTTCATGTAATCCAGATGGTGCACACAAGTAGTGGGATCATGCAATGGATGGGATGGAACAAAATCTCCTAACATGTATGAGGAAACTATTGAGGTCTCCTCATGTGCCATAGCGGAAGCATAATATGGAGAATATGGACAACATCCAAAACAATGCATATCCATAGCTAGGTGGTCATGGCATGTCATATGTGAGCAATTGTGCAAATGATGCAAAGGAAGCATGGCAATATCATCACAAGAAAAGCAAATGCCAATAACCTTGGGCTTGTCGTCTACGCCATATGAGCAAATGGGATTCATTTTTATGGTATATGCGTAGTCACTATGTTGAGATTGCAAAGATGCAATATGTGAAATTTCACGCATAGCATATGACAAGTCTAGCGGATTGTCAAACATGATGTGACCAATAGAGTTTTCACATGTTATCCTATGGAGTATAGCATCACATCTAGGTAATTCAACATGCTCATCATCATATTCATCAAAAATAGGTGGCACATCAAAGCATGAAGAAGACATAGCATGTGGTGTGTCCATAAGGTGATCAACATCATGCAAGCAATCAATGGCAAGATAGTCCACTAGTGGGACAAGCGAAGAACCTTCACCTATGTTACCTTTGGAGCTCCGCTCACGTGATGTAGGTGAGGTGGGAAGGACCAACTCGTAGTCATCGTCATCTTGATGGAACCATGTGGGGGGTTCGTCATATACCACCATGGCCATCGTCTTGTCCAAAGGGAGGACGAAGTAGTCAAGGATCGGCACGTCATCGTATATGGGACCTAGCACCAAAGGAGAATACACAATAGAGGTAGAGGTTAAGTTGTTAGAAATCGAAATGGCCTCACATGCCCTATCAACTACCTCACTCTCTCTATGTGGTGGCTCACACACTCCCTCAAGGTAGGTGCCCTCAAACTCACATATGGTGGAATCACTCATCTCACTCAAGTGGTGGGGGTTGTGGCTCTCCTCACATTGGAATTGGGGTAACTCATCGTATATGGGGCTAGTGGTGAAGTCACTCTCACTCTCAATATGGTGGCATAAGTCTCTCAACTCATTACCAAACGCCGCCGTGGTCGAAGTGAAAATCCCATGCTCAACCAACTCGTCACCGTCGCCGTGGATGAAGGCCGAAGATGGCACATCATCACGCTCGCCTCCAAAGATGGAAACGTCATCCTTGCTCGCCACCTTGTCGCTCGCCTCCAAAGCATGTTCCTTGAGTGGCTCCGTAGTCGTGGTCGTCGTCGTGCCGTCTTCAAAAAGAGTAGTGGTAGACTCAGCATCGTCAATGCCACAAAGAGGTATGGCGGTGAAGTTGAACTTGGGAGCGTCGTCTTGGAGCTCGTCGGGCTTGGACATCTTGGTGGTACCATCCTCATGCTCGTAGTCGTGGAGCTTGGTCGTCGCGAAGTGTGCTTGGGGTGGAGAAGCCTTGGCCTTGAGTTCTTGAACCGCCTTGAGAGCACCAACGTAGATGTCGTCGAGAGACTCGTAGTTGTTGTGGAAGATAGTCTTGGCGATGTCGCTGTTCAATCCCATCATGAAGTGGAACTTCATCCAAATGGGGTCGTCCACACCGGCTCGTCGCAAGGCTTTCTTCATCTTCATGAAGTACTCATCGAGGGACTTGGATCCTTGTATGGTGTTCTCCAATTGGCGTTGAAGATGCTCTGTGTATGTAGAAGACACAAACTCTCACCGCAACGCTTTCTTCAACTTGGACCAACTCATGTTGAAGCTCGTCGAAGATGTGTGAAGCCACCATGTCGACGCGTCGCCGTGGAAGTTTCTTGTGGCGCACTTCACGTGATCTTCGGAAGGGACTTGAAGTAGCTTGAGGTAGTAGTCCATCTTGCGCTCCCAATCGAGATACTCCTCGGGGTCTTGACTCCCATAGAAAGGAATCTCGTGGTCGATGTCGAGGTCGTAGTAGCTCGTGGAAGTCGCGGACTTGAGCTTGGGGAGCTTCTCTTGAGGTGCTTGTCGGTGAAGATGCCGCATATCCAAAGGCGAAGATGCCTTGAAGTCGCTTGGCGAAGATGCCAAGGTAAGTGGTGAAGTCGTCGAGCGGTGGTTGGTGTCGAGCTCGTGACCTTCACACTTGTTCTTTGTTGGACGCCTTGATGTTGGTGTCGTTATGTCTTCATGCCGTTGATGGTATCGATGCCGAGGTGATCTTGCCGAAGATGGTAGCTCGGAAGCATGTGCACTCGAGCGTCTCCTCGAAGATGAGGAAGACCTCTTGCGGTTCTTGATGAGGACCTTGAGCTCCTCCATTTGAGCATCCAACTTGGCGTCGATGAAGTTCTTCATGGCATCGAACTCGTCGTTGTTGTTGTAGACCGAAGAGGATGTGCTTTGCCTAGCCATCACAAGACTCGAGCAAAGGTTAGTGGGAAATGAGATAAACAATACCAAAATACCGTTTCCCAAAGTTGAGGATGTATCCCGTTTCACTCAATGTGAAATGCAAGAATAGGGGAATTGGTACCGGACTTGTTCACTCACACCTACAAATAAAGCTTATCGAGTGGTTCGGTTAGGACAAGTGGCACAAAATTCAAGCAATTGTCAATTCAAGATATCGAAAATGTTGAGGAAGATTCACAAAATTGCAATGCAAAGCAAATAGATCAATAGCTATGGTGGCACTAGGAACACACACACGGAGAGATAAATGGGATCCATGCAACCAAGGAATGAGCACAAAATTGAGAGAGACCCGGGAAAAGCTCGTGTTGCACGGATACTAGAGAGACACTAGCTCGATTGCTCAAATGGGCTAGATACGCGCTTGTGCACCAACCTAAAAGAGTAAACGTGCCGTCTTCAATCCCAAGTATGCTATGTATGTATGATCCAAGAGTATGAACTATGCAAAATGGCTCAATGCTATTGCTATTGCTTATAAGCTCTTTTGTTTCTCCTCTTTTGCTTAAAAGCTTTTTCTTCTTTTTTTTTCCTCTATGCTTGATGCTCGAACTAAGATATGAGACAAGTATGATGTATATGCACGGGAGAGACTTATGGCACAATGTAGATGACAAAATATTTGCACGCTAAAGCTAGCTATGCGGCCTATGAGTATCACTACGGTGCACAAGTAACGTGGCCCGGCAATTCTCAACTCGCTAGTCTCAATGGGTAAGGTACGCAATAGGCTCGAAGCGATCAATGCAATGGCAAGGTAATGGACAATGATGTCGTCGAGGTTACCGTCCTTGCTTACGGTTGGGGTGCCAAAAGGCAAAGAGGCCGATGTCGATGTCGAGGCCGAGGCGATGATGAGCGGCGGCGTTGTCGATGTAGAACCGTCCCTAAGTAGCCGAAACACCTTAGGAAACGGAAACCGCAACTCGAAATCTCAAACAAAATTGGGTTAGGATGGCGGAAGTATATGGTGGAAAAACTATGCGGAAGTTATGGAGGAGGCCTAAGCAAACTTGCCAAAATTCCAAAAATATGATGGAGTCAAATGGTGATGGAACTAATTTTTTGGGATGGAGGGTGTCAATAGCTACAAAACAAGCTAAAGAACGTCAAAATCGGACTCTGGATGAATTAGTTATGGACAAAACGGTGAAACACGGGAGGCTGAGTTCCCAGGGGCCGGACATCCGGGGGTTAGGCCGGAAATCCGGGACCTGAATGTCCAGAAACGTCAGAAAGTGAGCTCCAGGAGCCGGATGTCCGGCTTGGGGGCCCGGATGTCCGGCCCGACAAATCCAGATCGAGATTTGGGGCTCGGGAGCTCAATTTGGGCGGAAATTTCGAGCTCGGGGGGTCAAAATTGATGGGTGAAAAGAAAAATTAGGGTGGATTGGGTGGTGGGAAAGCTAGATCTACCTACCAAGCACGAAATCCATGGATCAAAATCAACAAAATCTCACAAGAATCAACAAATCACAAAAATTTTGGTGTGGCTATTTTTGGTGGGGATTTTCGAATTGGGACGAAATAAAGCAAAATTAGGCTAGAAAACGGTGGGGGAGGCTCCAAATTCGTGATCAACGTGGCTCTTGATACCAATATGATACGGGGCACGCCCGTGTGCGTCGATCTTTCACGAATTGGAGGTGGATTTGTGAATGAACACGAAGAACACGAAGAACACGTGGGAGAAATCACAAGAGGAAACACTCAAGTACAAGTCCAATCACACATCCACTAGACTCACCACACACAAGATCCACAAGGTACAAGATCAACAAAGGGAAAGAGGATACATGGTAGAGTTCATCCCAAATCCCATGGGGAGATGGGGCCTTGAAATCCCGGAGGATCTTCCCGTGAGGGGCCTTGACATCCACTAGGGGTCTTCTCTCATAGAGGCATCTACTCCATGGGAGAGGTAGTGGAAGGAGCAAAGGCTCATCTATCTATGAGCTAAACAATTGCTAACCCTAGAAAGGAGGAGGAGGGGTCCCTTATATAGTGCTAGTGGAGATGGGGGTGAGAGAGAGAGGGTACATGGGCCTTTGGCCCGCGTCTGCCCGCACAGGGGCCGGATGTCCGGGCCAGGGGCCGGATGTCCGGGGCTTCAAGGGGTGCCGGATGTCCGGGCTGTGGAGGCCGGATGTCCGAGGCTCGGGTGCCCAGCTCCGCTCGATTCGGGTGCGGGTGGACCGGATTTCCGGGACATGGGCCGGATATCCGGCCTGGCTCGGGGCGCCGGATGTCCGGGGGTCGGCCGGATGTTCGGCCGCTGTAGAGTCGCCTGGCGTCCGTTTCCCTTTGGGCTTCTCCTAGCTGATGGTGCCGGATGTCCGGGCTTCGGCCGGATGTCCGGCCGCTGTAGCTTGGCGACAACTCCACTTGAAGCACTTCTTGCTCCGTCTTCTTCCGTCTCCGCTTCCACGCTTCCCTCGCGGATGGTGTAGTCGTACGTAGGTGCCGGCACTCCTCGTCGTCGTCCGTGAAGCTCCGACAATACCTATGCATGCATACGAGAGGAGTGTCAAGTAGTATACCATCCTCGAAGGGGCCAAGTGAACACGTGTAAAGGAGATGATTCACCTTTATGTATGTGAAGTAGATGTCGCACGTGTCACTTGCCAAACGGGTTCTTGTCATGGTGATGTCCGTAGGATGCTCCGCATCATTTAGTTTTATGTGTGCCGTGTTGATTTGCAAACCTATGCAAATGCGATGCTTTTATAGTATGAAATGTGAAGCTTTGTTATTCTTTATGATCCAGTAGATCATTTATGTGTACAAATTCATCATTTCTATACTGCAAAGAATTGCAAAAATTGCTCTCTGTTAGTCCAAGATGGAGAGGAAAAATAATCCTCTCCTCCCATCGAATGGGCTAAATACTCGGCCTTCCATTCCTTGCTGATTATTAGTAGGACCTCAGCCTAGCTCGACTCGTATTTGGTGCTTCACCCGACAGTTACTCCGTTACCGGTAAGGCGGTAACTGGCACACGTCAGTTACTCCATTACCGGTAAGGCGGTAACTGGCACGCGTCAGTTACTCCCTTACCGAGAACAGGCACACGCCACTTAGTCCATTACCGGTACCTGGTGCACACCTTGATTCCTTCTGCAAGCAAACTGGGCTGGCTCAAATCACATACTCCCAACACCAGTTTTGGGTTCCCTCCGGGTTTTTTGGCCTCGGTTCTTGTGATTGTCGTGTTTCGCCAGTTTGGTTCAATTATTGCTGATTTTTTCCGTTTTCCCAAAAATTAAGAATTTTAAAAAATGTTCATGATTTTTTAAAAGTTAGTGAATTGAAACAAGTTTGATCGAATTCGAGAAAATTTCACGAATTTGAGAAAAGTTTGCGAAATTGAAAAAAGCTCACAACTTTAAAACAGTAGTTCATGAATTGGAAAAAAAGTTCACGAATTGGAAAAATGTTCATGAATTTTCACTAATAAATTTTACGAAAATATGAATTAAGAAGGAAAAAAAAGAAACAGGAAAGGAAAAGGAAAACTGATGTTGGGAGTACATGATTTAGGCTGGCCCATTTCGCTGGCCAGAAGGAGGAGTCGAGTGTGCGCGCCAATACGAACCGAGGCTGGTTAGGAGGTCTCTTAGCTTGGGAGCGACTATGTCTCGCGTCGTGCGAGATAAGCTTCTGACTTGCTGAAGCGCATCGTGGGCCAGCCCAGTGCATGGGATGCCACTGCTTCATTATTTATGTTTTTTCACGTTTATTTCCTGTTTTTCGTTTTCCATTTTTTTACTTTTGTTTACATTTATAAAAAATTTAAACATATACGTATATTACAAAAATATGATATACCCAATATTTTGAAAAAAAATCTTAAATACGTATCAAAAAAATGTTTTTGGTGTATAGGGAAAATGTTTACAAAAAAATACAATATGCGTGAAAGAAGTTGATTGTGCATTTAATTTTTTTAATCAAGCATTTGATTTTTTTCTAAATGTTAATCTAGTTTATAAAAATGTTAAATGTGTCTACAAAAAATGTTGACCATCTATTAAAATTATTAATCTTGTATTTGGAAAATGTGAATCAAGAATTTTAAATATGTAAAAATGTGTATAGTAAAAATGTTGACCATGTATTTAAAAAAATTTAATCTTCTATTGTAAAAAATGTTAAACTTGTGTTTGAAACATGTTAATCAAACATCTGTAAATATGTTAAACGACTACATAAAAATGTTGACTACTTCCTTTGTTTCACAATATTAGAGCGTTTATATTATGGGATGGAAGGAGTGTGTATTAAAAAAGGGCTTGTCTTGTATTTAAAAAATATTAATCAAGCATTTGTAAAATGTTAGTAAATAATGTAGAAAAAATATTAACCAGGTATTTATCAAATGTTGACCTTGTATTTAAAAATTGTTAAACGTGTATTAAAAATGTTTAACGTGAATAGAAAAATAGTGAAAACCGAGAGAAGCAAAAATATGAGAAAAACGAGAATGATATATACAAAACCGAAGGAAAAAAGAAAGAAAATAAAAAAGGTAGTAAAAATCGAGAAAGAAACCAACAAAAATAAAATAAATAATTTAGAAGAGACAAACAGTATGGAAACGAAGAAAACCTGGTGGAAATAAAAGTAGAAAAAAGAAAAAATACCCAGCTCTTTTACCTCAAGTAGGTCGCGCCCTACTGCTTTACCACGAACACCACACTAGCTCAGTGGCTAGCATCGCTACCAACCATCAACCATCCAGGAGAGCTGGTTTCAATCCATCATGTGCGCTAGTGGGCTGGCCTGTTATTGTATACGCTTCCAAGAGAGCTTTTTCCATCTCCTGTGAAGCAAGATACACCTTGTTATATGCTTTTCTCACGTGAAGAACATTCCCGCCGCTACAGTGCTCTGCCGGCCCAGTATTGTATCACCATTCTCTCACTGCGTTGACTGTTTTGCATCGTTTTTTCCGGGTTTTTCAGTTTTTCTTTTCTTACATTTTTTCCTTTGGGTTTCTTTTGTTTCTCTCGGTTTTCACATTGTTTAACTATTATGCATTGGTTTCCTTGGGTTTTCTTCTTCTTTATCGTTTTGCTTCGCTTTTTTTGCTTGTTTCTTGTTTATTTTTTCACTATGTTCCACTGTTTTGGATTGGGTTTTTGGCTTTCTTTTTTGCTTTCATTTTCGTTTTCTCTTTGTTTTTTTTTGTTTTTTTTGTTTTCCTTGGCTTTCTTTAACCTTTTTTTATTACACATTGTATATTTTATGTGTACAACGTGAAACATTTTCTATAGATGTTTATCATTTGTAAAATACATGATTTACATTTGTAGAAATATATATGTCTTGAGGCCTACTTTTGTATATAGAACGTACTTTTCCGTATACACTAGAAAAATCCTACTCATTTATCATTTTTGGAATACATAATTAACATATTTTCTGATATAGGTTTTGATGTATACCTTTTTCATACATATTTTACATTATTTGTATGCATAAAAAACAATTGTGTATACACCTTTAACATTTTGCAGTTATAGGATTAATATTTTCTCAAATATAGGTTTTGATGTCTAAAATATGTAAATATATATTCTACATTTTTTATATATTATAGGAACATTTCCCTATAAAAGTTTAACATTTCTAAATACATAATTAACATTTATTCATAAATACTTCCTCCGTTTCTAAATATAAGTCTTTCTAGACATTTTATTAGTGGACAACATACGGATATATGTAGACATATTTTAGAGTGTAGGTTCACTCATTTTGCTCGGTATGTAGTCCCATATTGGAATATCTAAAAAGACTTATATTTAGGAACAGAGGGAGCATATTTTGATGTCTACTTTTCTTCGTACAAATTGTATATTCTTTAAACATAAAGAACATTTTTATACATGTTTAAGATTTTTTAAGTACATGATTAATATTTTTCCATTCAAATGTTTTGATGTATGTGTTTGATTCACCTTTGTACAACTTTTATACATAAAAAATGCTAACAAGGTATTATAAAAATATTAAATGTATATAGAAAAATATTTCTAACATATAAGAGAATTTTTAATGTGTAAGAAAAAATAAACACCAAAACATAATGTTTCGTATGACCAGGCGTGATTACACCCACTTTTGTTTAGTATGTTGTAGTTGAACACATAAAGGGTCCCAAAGGACCCAGATACTATATATTGATCAAAGTGCACAGTACAAAGTGTTGGAAATATGCCCTAGAGGCAATCATAAATTGGTTATTATTATATTTCCTTGTTCATGATAATCGTTTATTATCCATGCTATAATTGTATTGATTGGAAACTCAAATACATGTGTGGGTACATAGACAAACAATGTGTCCCTAGTAAGCCTCTAGTTAAACTGGCTCGTTGATCAAAGATGGTTAAGGTTTCCTAACCATAGACATGAGATGTCATTTGATAACGGGATCACATCATTAGGAGAATGATGTGATGGACAAGACCGAAACTATGAACATAGCATATGATCGTGTCAGTTTATTGCTATTGTTTTCTGCATGTCAAGTATCTGTTCCTATGACCATGAGATCATGCAACTCACTGACACCGGAGGAGTACCTTGTGTGTATCAAACGTCGCAACGTAACTGGGTGACTATAAAGGTGCTCTATAGGTATCTCCAAGGGTGTCTGTTGGGTTGGCATGGATCGAGACTGGGATTTGTCACTCCGTATGACGGAGAGGTATCTCTGGGCCCACTCGGTAATACAACATCACAAGAAGCTTGCAAGCAATGTGACTAAGGAGTTAGTCACGGGATCTTGTATTACGGAATGAGTAAAGAGACTTGCCGGTAACAAGATTGAACTAGGTATGGAGATATCGACGATCGAATCTCGGGCAAGTAACATACCGATGGACAAAGGGAACTGCATACGGGATTGTCTGAATCCTTGACATCGTGGTTCGACTGATAAAGATCTTCGTAGAATATGTAGGAACCAATATGGGCATCCAGGTCCCGCTATTGGTTATTGACCGTGGAGGTGTCTCGGTCATGTCTACATGATTCTCGAACCCGTAGGGTCGCATGCTTAATGTTCGGTAGCGCTAGGGTAGTATTGAGATATTAATAGTGGAAAGTCCGAAGGTTGTTTGGAGTCCCGGATGGGATCCGGGACATCACGAGGAGCTCCGGAATAGTCCGGAGGTAAAGATTCATATTGTAGGAGATAGGCCCTAGAGGCAATAATAAATGTTATTGATTATCTCCCTGTTCATAATTATGTTTATGTTCCATGCTATAACTGCAATGATTCTCGAGTCTGCAAATAAAACGAGGCTTGGAGGGAAACTCATGTGCACGTGTGGGATAATAAACGATAAAAAGTATTCCTAGTCAAGCCTCTATGACTGGCTCAAGTATTGCATGATGATCCTGTTTTCCTGATCATGGGCATGACTATGCCGGCAATTTTGAGGGCACAATTGTTGGTAGAACACTTGTGTTGAATCGACCCGAATTGATGTTATGCTATGAGATACATTCGTCATTAGTTAATGGTTAATAACACAGAGATGGTTAATGTTTGCATGATTCCTTAGACCATGAGAGTATCGAGTTTCTTCATGCTTGCTTCATGAACTTTGGGGTTTGTTAAACGTCATCCGTAAATGGGTGGCTATTACGGCGGCTTACGGGTTCATGGAAAAGTATGTCAAGTAACTTGATAGCTCAAGATTGGGATTTGCTCCTCCGACGATGGAGAGATATCTCTGGGCCCTCTCGGTGTTACGGTATCCATCATCGTCTGGCCAGACACTTTGTGATTTGATCACGGGGATGCCGGAACACGGGAACGAGAAAAGAGAACAATACCGGTAACGAGGTAACTGGCATAGTGGACAAGTTGTTGATCCACGGGGATGCCTACATGTCTCACCTCGGGTATTTGTAACATATCGCGAAGCAACAGGAATAGCACACGGCAACTGGAGGTTCACTCGAATATTCATTCGTGTGGGTATAGGGGTCAATATGGGTGTCCACGGCTCCGATGTTGATCATTGATCGGAAGGGGTTCCGGGTCATGTCTATACTTCACCGAACCTATAGGGTCACACGCTTAAGGGTCATCTATCTGTTGAATACTAGACAGGGAGTCTGAGAGAAAATCACCGAAAAAGTTTCGGACGAAACGGAAACGTTCCGGAGAGGATATCGGAATAGTTCCGGTGAAACTGAAAAGTTGTTTCAGGGTATTCCATAAAGTCAAATTGGTTTCGGCACATGTCTGGAAATTATTGGAAGGTACCAGAATTGTTCCGGTAACTTCTGAGATTTTTCAGAGACAAAAACCGGAAATGTTCCGGACTGCCGGAACCGCTTTAGTTGCTTTTCACAGATGAAAATCACTAAACCGAAAAGTTGTTTCGGAGTACACCATAAAGTCAAATTAGTTTCGGCACATGCCTGATAATTCTTGGAGGGTGCCAGAATCATTCTGGAAACTTTCTGGAATTTTCCGGAATGAAAACCGGAAATGTTCCGGAGCTGCCGAAACCGCTTCAGATGCTTTTCGCAGATGAAAATCACTAAACCGGAATTGTTCCGGCTCGCGTTGAAAATTATTTTGGTGGGTACTGGAAATGTTCTAAGCCCACATGAATATTTTCAGTTCGATCAGACGCTGAAAAATGTCGTCGTCAATAGTGAAAGTGCTTTTTGGGATATTTATGGAAAAGTCACCTTTTGGGATATTTTCCCAAAAAGGTTTCTAGAAGGCTTGGGGGCCAAGAAACCCTACCCCTTGGATTTCCTATAAATAGAGGTGGCGGGGCTGCCTCCACACTCACTTCCTTCTCACATACAAGTGCCATGACATTTCTGGCATCTCTCTCCCTCCCAGCGAAATAGTTTCGTAGAGCCGAAAGGCTGTCTGGGTTCCGGTGGGAACTAGTTCTGGACGGCGAAGCCCTGCCGGATAGATGACACCGTATGTGTGCAACTCTGTAGAGAGATCGTAGTTTCGGTCTTAGTTCGAGAGTGCCTCCCGAAGGGCTGTCCGTGTGACCGTCCGAGTTTTGGAGGTCCTCCCGAAGGGCTGTCCGAGTGACAGTCCGAGTTTCGGAGGTCCTCCCGAAGGGCTGTCCGCGACACCGTCCGGGGGACTGTGCGACCGCCTCCCGGAGGGCTGTCTGCGGGGCAGATGAGGGTATACATCCTCGCGGTTGGGAGGTTGTAAAATCCTAGCTGCGGGGATCTGCACCGCCGATCGTCATCGACTCTACTTCCGCTGCGCTACGAGTCGGTAACGAAAATGATCAAACCTTGTATGCAGTCTCCATAGTGGTCCTGGGCTGGTGCGTAGGTCGGAAATTTTTTGTTTTCTACTGCGTTACCCTACAGTGGCATCAAGAGCCGTGCTATGCGTAGATGCAGGTTGCGATCTAGAATACATAGAGATGTATGGGTGTTGCACAATATAATTAGGTAGTAGATGAGATCTATTGCTGAAAATTATTTGTGCGGGTGACAGATGAAGTCTGTTACCCGCTGTTCTTGTTGCTTCCCTAGAATTTGCGTTTGCTCAATCTCGAGACAGTATGGTGGAATTTCACAAAGTTCTGGCAATCCGCGATACTGATTGATCAACGAAGTGCTTCAGTTCTTTGGGTTCCGCCATAGTCAAAAGAAAGATGAAATTCGCAGATGAAAGGGCAATGCAGATATGATCTGCACGGGGGTCACCCGTATGACGAAGTTTAGTATGGGGATCGAGATTTTATTATCTCGTGTTTCATACACCCCGCAATGTTAATCTAGCGACTTGGATTATCATGCTTGATGATGGACGTTGGTAGCTTCGGTTTGTTTCGAAACCTTAGAAGCCACGTAAAATAAAATTTTGCATGAACCGATTAGAGGCGTCTAACTTGGTTTTGCAGGATGGTTTGCATGTGCATGTGATGTGGTATAGCAGTGCTCATTATAATTTGATTATGTATGAGATGACTATATAATGTAAATTGATTAACATGACCTGCGTGTCATGATTCGGCATGATGGCTGGAGCCATATGATTGTCACTTTAATGACCTGCTTGTCAACCTTCAGTAATGCACTTATTTTATTAGCTATAGAGATAGCAATATTATCTGGTGCATCGACAAGGTGGTGGCAATCTTCGCGAAGGTGAACACCAACGCGAATGCCGAAGACGAAGAAATGAAAGACTTCTCCGTCAGAAAGGGCTATACCATATCATGCTATTATGAATTGCCTGAGATGTTTATCCCTTATGATGCACCCTTCTTGATTGCGCGGTAGTCGCTTTTTATTAGGGTGATCTCTCACAAAAATATCAAGTGGTTAGTGTTCTCCCAAGTGTAGCACCGTCACGGCACCTAACTTCTTGGAGTGCGCCGTGTCACACGGGTACAAACGATTAGGGAAGTGTGAGGCGGGTGAGTTGAGACCTCGCAGCAAGATCACTTGGTTGTCTTGACGTTCAGGCATGACCGTCATGAGCTCGGAACACGCGCATCGAAAGATGAACAAGAATCACATAGAGATGTGATTGGCAAGTTGGCCTACAGGTTGAGATTTTCGTCATCAGTGGTGTTACACCAATGGCGAACAATTGAAATGGGGGTCTTGTATCACTCACAATCAATTATGAGAGATATTGATTTGAGTGGGAGCGCATTGTAGAATTAATTCTTTTAATTCTCAGTGCAATTAATTATGAACACTGTCTAAGTGTTATTTGCATAAATAGTTGTAGAATAATGGCTCGCGTTTCCACCTTCCCTATTAAAATTGAATAGCTGTTAAATATCTGGTTAAAACTTTACGATTGGTAACGTAATGTGAGGATTGTCCTCTAGAGTGCCGAGAAGGACTTTGTCCTATCGCATGCTTTCGGTATTCTCCCGCTAATGCTATGGATCATGTGACTCTCGTCCTTCGATCCAAAAGCTAGAATTCCTTTTCAGTCAAAGTGCAATATGTTTGCTTCCATGAGACCCGAACTTCGAAAGTTTGGATAGTTATGTGATATTCATGGAATCTGAAAATCATTTTCAGAGACAGACAAAGACTAAAAGATATGAGATATCCAAAGCAATGTTTGTTTGCAAACTATTAGTAAAGGAGTTTACTATGCATTAGACTGATAAGAGAGGGATCCAGGAGAACGCCTGTCATATGATGAAAGGTGAATAAAACAACAACTTAAAGAGAAAGGAAGTATCCGGAAGGATGTTAGTGAAACTTTCACGCCTAGGAAGTCCGGGGCTAACGCCACTCTTAAGTTGGATGCTTCTTCTGAGAGTAGGAGAAATACTAGAAGTTAAACTGTTAGAAGTATAAAGGCAAAAGGAAAGAAGACTGGAATATCCAGCTCATGCATGAATGTCATACAAGTTTTTTGATGTATAGAAGGCTGGTCAGAGATATAGTTCTTGGGAATTATGGTTAAACATGTTAATCACTAATTCTTGGGTATTGTGAGTTAATCACAAAGATACCCGCTCGATTGCATTCTGTTGCAACTCGATGTAAGAACTACTATGGCCTGAAAGACTAGCCAGGAATGAGATTTAGATACACGCAGGGAACATAGTAAATGTTACTATGCCTTCCATCGGTGTATTCCCTATGTATTTACTTTCATAATTCATTTTAGAGTTTCACACTCTAGCCCTTTGCATTAAGTATCTTGCAAGAAGGTTGTTCATAAGAGAACTTTTAATGTTCGGAGTTATGAATAACAAAAGGGGGCCATACTTTCATTATGAATGAGAAGTATGTTATGAATATTGATAATAATACATTACCTCTGTATTTACTTTCATAATTCATTTAGAGTTTCATACACTCTAGCCCTTTGCATAAGGTATCTTGCAAGGAGGTTATTCACAAGAGAACTTTTGATGTTCGGTGTTATGAATAACATAAAGGGCCATGCTTCCATCCAGAATGGGATGTATGTTATGAATATTGATGGTAATATAATACATCCATAACACTGACGCTAAATGTCGCAAGACTAAAAGAATACCACATATGTGTGGCATTGCATTTGGTCACATTGGAGAAACCCGCATGGAAAATTCCATTATGATGGATTTTAAAGTCATTTGATTTTGAATCATCTAACACTTGCAACTTTCCTCTGAAAGGTGAAGTGACTGAAATACCGTTCACATGCCATAAGGAACGAGCATAGAACATATTGGTGATCATACATTATGATGTGTGTAGTCCAATAAATGTTGTTGCAAGTAGTGGATTTATCTATCTTCAGAAATGACTCAGGTAGATATATGGATATTTACTTGTTGAGATGTAAGTCTGGACCTTTTGAATTCATTCATAAGGTTTTCAAAAATGAAGTAGAAGTTGTTGTAACAAGAAAATTATGTTTCTACAATTCGATTGCAGAAAGGAATATTTGAGTTACGAGTTTAGCGAATGTCTGATGAGTTGTGAAAGGGGTTTCATAACTTGCACCTCCCGGAGCACCACTACAAGTGGAGAGTCCGTGTTGATGTAATCGAACCATTCATGACATGGTAAGATCAAAGATGACATAAATAAATTTGCCATTATCCCTTTTAAAAGTGATGCTTTAGAGACTGCGGCTTTTACACTGAAAAGAGCTCCATCAGGTCTGTTGAAATGACGCCATGGTGTGGTACGCCCAACCATGTTATATCTTTTCTTAACATTTGGAATATGGGGCTTGTGTAAAAGGTTACAAACCTATTCCAAATCAGACAAGTGCTACTTTGTAAGGTTATCCCAAGTCATTGGATATTCCCCCACCACTATACCGAGGCAAAGGATTTTGCCACAAAACGGTATGCTTTTAAAGAGAATAGTTCTTACAAAAGGTGAGTGGGAGGACAGTGCAACTCGACGAGATAACCAGTATCTTCGTCATCGGATCAAAGGAAAGGAACCTTGGAAATGATTCCGGAGTTTCCTACTGCGACTGATACGGAAGTCTCTACAATAAAATGTATGGACTTCAGTCGAACTTGCAGCTGAACCCCGTAGGCAAGGCTCGTGCAAACCTCTCAGGTGCGCAAACGAGATATTGTTGTTGGACAACAGTATACCTACAATACACAAGGAAGCGGTGATGGGCCCTGACTCCGGAATTGGCTAAATGCCAATACAATCCGAGATAGTTTCCATATAAATGTTTCAAGATTAAAATCTTGATACACCTTTCGGAAGCCTTAGAGTCTAACGAATATTTATGGAACTAAAAACTGATACGGATAAAAAAATTTATCCATAAAGCTCGACTTGTTGCAATAACAAGTTCAAGGAGTTGACTACGATGAGATTGTCTCACCGTAGCGATGCTTAAAGTCGGTTCGGGTTGAACTAGCAATTAATACATATTTCAATCATGAGATATGAAACATGGATGACAAAAGGATTTCCATGTGATGGAAATGAAACCTAGGACTTGTATGTGATACAGTCCAAAGTAATTGTCGATCCAGAGGATGCTAGTAAGTATGCAAACTTCAGAGTTCCAGCGATGGACAGAAGAGAGCAAAGTGGAGTTGGAATCTTCGTTTTTGATGGAATGGTCAAAGGGGTTTGACTTCATCAAATGGGTATCGAAGATGCTTGTGATTCAAGAAAGTAAGTGGGAGCATAATAATATTTCTAGAAACCTTGTGTACTTGACACATTGTTAATTGGAAATAAATTTCTTGACACGAATTAGGACTTCATTTGAAAATAGTTTTTCGATGAAGTGCTTAGGCTAAATAGCCTCAATATTAGGCATGATGATCTATGGAGATAGATTTACCTAATGGGGCTAAGCTATGAATACATATTGACAAGATGCTAAAACCTTTTAGCATTGAAAACCGTCAAGGAGTGATTCTTGCCGAAGTCACATGGAAAGAGTTTTTGCAAGACTCGGTGTCCCAAAACACTGATGAGCAAAATACATGATGGTGATTCCACACACTCTTGTGTTTGGATTAATCATGTATTCCATGGTATGTAAAAACAACCAGATATGTCCAATACTCCAAAGTTGTTGCGAGTATAGATACCAAAGTGATCAAAGTACTGATCATAGGACAACAGTGAAAGATGTCATTGAGTACTAGAGTAGTAGTGATGACATGTTTTCTCGCAAGCAGAGATTATGAAGTACTCGTTGTAAGTAATTACATCGATACAGTCTTCATCAATGCTCCATGCGATTTTCGATTTAAGTTAAGGGTTTTGTGTAATACACAATATGGTGGCACGGTAGTTGGAAATTGTTCCAAACAAGATACTGTGGCGAATTCTATAACAAAGGCTAAGTATGTTGACACTTAAGAAGTGACAAAGAAGTTGTTGAATCATATAGTTCATTCATGAACTTAGTATGGTTCCAAGATGGCTTTGGTCTATGGGACACTATTGCAGATAGTTGCTCCATAGCTCTGTCTGAGGAATCAGGTTTCGACCAATGATTCACACATATGCAAAGCCAAGTCCACACAAAATATGAATTTTGTGAAAGCGTGAAAACGCGGGGATATGCAAAGTTACACACGGAGCTGAAGTCGTCAGATCCGTTGGACATCAGGCTATACCACATGCGAAGCATATTTTACACCAGTATGCCATAGGTGTAAAGTGCATTAGCATTGACTAGATTATTGACTCTAGTGCAAGTGGGAGTCTGTAGGAGATATGCCCTAGAGGCAATAATAAATGTTATTGATTATCTCCCTGTTCATAATTATGTTTATGTTCCATGCTATAACTGCAATGATTCTCGAGTCTGCAAATAAAACGAGGCTTGGAGGGAAACTCATGTGCACGTGTGGGATAATAAACGATAAAAAGTATTCCTAGTCAAGCCTCTATGACTGGCTCAAGTATTGCATGATGATCCTGTTTTCCTGATCATGGGCATGACTATGCCGGCAATTTTGAGGGCACAATTGTTGGTAGAACACTTGTGTTGAATCGACCCGAATTGATGTTATGCTATGAGATACATTCGTCATTAGTTAATGGTTAATAACACAGAGATGGTTAATGTTTGCATGATTCCTTAGACCATGAGAGTATCGAGTTTCTTCATGCTTGCTTCATGAACTTTGGGGTTTGTTAAACGTCATCCGTAAATGGGTGGCTATTACGGCGGCTTACGGGTTCATGGAAAAGTATGTCAAGTAACTTGATAGCTCAAGATTGGGATTTGCTCCTCCGACGATGGAGAGATATCTCTGAGCCCTCTCGGTGTTACGGTATCCATCATCGTCTGGCCAGACACTTTGTGATTTGATCACGTGGATGCCGGAACACGGGAACGAGAAAAGAGAACAATACCGGTAACGAGGTAACTGGCATAGTGGACAAGTTGTTGATCCACGGGGATGCCTACATGTCTCACCTCGGGTATTTGTAACATATCGCGAAGCAACAGGAATAGCACACGGCAACTGGAGGTTCACTCGAATATTCATCCGTGTGGGTATAGGGGTCAATATGGGTGTCCACGGCTCCGATGTTGATCATTGATCGGAAGGGGTTCCGGGTCATGTCTATACTTCACCGAACCTATAGGGTCACATGCTTAAGGGTCATCTATCTGTTGAATACTAGACAGGGAGTCTGAGAGAAAATCACCGAAAAAGTTTCGGACGAAACGGAAACGTTCCGGAGAGGATATCGGAATAGTTCCGGTGAAACTGAAAAGTTGTTTCAGGGTATTCCATAAAGTCAAATTGGTTTCGGCACATGCCTGGAAATTATTGGAAGGTACCAGAATTGTTCCGGTAACTTCTGAGATTTTTCAGAGACAAAAACCGGAAATGTTCCGGACTGCCGGAACCGCTTTAGTTGCTTTTCACAGATGAAAATCACTAAACCGAAAAGTTGTTTCGGAGTACACCATAAAGTCAAATTGGTTTCGGCACATGCCTGATAATTCTTGGAGGGTGCCAGAATCATTCTGGAAACTTTCTGGAATTTTCCGGAATGAAAACCGGAAATGTTCCGGAGCTGCCGAAACCGCTTCAGATGCTTTTCGCAGATGAAAATCACTAAACCGGAATTGTTCCGGCTCGCGTTGAAAATTATTTTGGTGGGTACTGGAAATGTTCTAAGCCCACATGAATATTTTCAGTTCGATCAGACGCTGAAAAATGTCGTCGTGAATAGTGAAAGTGCTTTTTGGGATATTTATGGAAAAGTCACCTTTTGGGATATTTTCCCAAAAAGGTTTCTAGAAGGCTTGGGGGCCAAGAAACCCTACCCCTTGGATTTCCTATAAATAGAGGTGGAGGGGCTGCCTCCACACTCACTTCCTTCTCACATACAAGTGCCATGACATTTCTGGCTTCTCTCTCCCTCCCAGCGAAATAGTTTCGTAGAGCCGAAAGGCTGTCTGGGTTCCGGTGGGAACTAGTTCTGGACGGCGAAGCCCTGCCGGATAGATGACACCGTATGTGTGCAACTCTGTAGAGAGATCGTAGTTTCGGTCTTAGTTCGAGAGTGCCTCCCGAAGGGCTGTCCGTGTGACCGTCCGAGTTTTGGAGGTCCTCCCGAAGGGCTGTCCGAGTGACAGTCCGAGTTTTGGAGGTCCTCCCGAAGGGCTGTCCGTGACACCGTCCGGGGGACTGTGCGACCGCCTCCCGGAGGGCTGTCTGCGGGGCAGATGAGGGTATACATCCTCGCGGTTGGGAGGTTGTAAAATCCTAGCTGCGGGGATCTGCACCGCCGATCGTCATCGACTCTACTTTCGCTGCGCTACGAGTCGGTAACGAAAATGATCAAACCTTGTATGCAGTCTCCATAGTGGTCCTGGGCCGGTGCGTAGGTCGGAAATTTTTTGTTTTCTACTGCGTTACCCTACACATATATGGAAAGTTGTTATCGGGGTTCCGAAAAAAGTTCGAGTTTTTTCGGTATTGTACCGGGAAGGTTCTAGAAGGTTCCGGAGTGGGGCCCACCTGCATGGGGGACCCACATGAACGTGGGTAGTGGGTAAAGTCCCCACAACCCTGGTCTAGGCGCACTAAGATCCTCCCTTAAAAGGAATAGATTCATATCCCAAGGGGATAAGTTCAGGATCCCTAAAAAGGGGGGATAGCAATCGGTGGGGAAGGAAAGGTGGGATTTCCTTCCTCCCCCTTTGGCCAACGACCCTAGGGCCTTGGAGGGCAAGCCACCAGCCCCCTCAACGCCTATATAAAGGTGGGGAGGCGTTGGGGGCAGCCACCCTTCGACCCTTGCCTGTTACCTCTCCCAACTCCTCCCACGTTTCACCGGTACGCGCTTGGCGAAGCCCTGCCGGAATTCCGCTGCCACCACCATCACCATACCGTCGTGTTGGTCCCGATCTCATCTACCACCTCTCTCTCGCTTGTTGGATCAAGAAGGAGAGGACGCTGCCGAGCCGCACGTGTGCTAAACTCGGAGGTGCCGTCCGTTCGGCACTTGATCGGGAGTTCGTGGACGGATCGTGATTGGATCGCGAAGACGTTCGACTACATCAACCGCGTTTCTTAATGTTTCCGCTAAGCGGTCTACAAGGGTATGTAGATTCAACTCTCCCTCTCATAGATGCTCATCACCATGGATAGATCTTGCGTGTGCATAGGAGAAAATTTTTGTTTCCCATGCAACGTTCCCCAACACAAAGCATCTTACAACAGGACCCAAAATAGAAAAGAAAAGACAACAAAGTCCCTGAACTTTATGAAGAGCCAGAACGCAGATACATATTGCAATTGGGTCCAAAACATCCTCCTCACAGAACCAACTTCGCCGGCGCCAGGGACGGAACCACTTGGTCCGACGAAGCCTCCATAGCAGGACGCTATGAACTCTACTTGAAAGATGCACTGCCCCCCCCCCTCTCCCGGTGGCATCTTGGCCGGAGGAAGAAAGATGGCTGCCCTTCGGCCAAGCAAATCAGCAACGCCTCAGAAAAGATGAATCGTCGGCCACCGTAATGGCCGCATAAGATAATCCAAAGTCGTTGCCGGAGATACACTTTGTTCCCAAAAGCATCGTTACCACCTCGCCCATGGATTTTCCTGTAAAAACATGGCAAGCCGGAGAACCCCTTCTTGCAGCACAGGGACCAACAAAGCCGGTGCCGTCCACATAGATCTGGCTCAACAAAGCAGCAACGAGGCATGAAGCAGTTGAATTGGGCAGATCTCTCTCCGTCGCCACCTCGGCAACCAAAGAAGAGCAACACCCTCACCACCAAAACTTGCCAGATCCGGCGCCTCCCGCTTCCCTCCACCATGGGGGCAAGCAAGAAGACGACGGCGGCCACCACCGGGCATTGCTCGCGAACTCCGGTGGCTTGCATCAACGGCATATCGACAGGCCACGACATGTAGCCAAGACTAACTAACAGTACTGCTACCCTAATATGGATAAGGAAGACCGAAGCACCTCTCCATAGCCATCGCCGGCCGGCAGCGCCGTCGGACGAGGCGTTGGATCGGGCTGGGCAGCCTTGGTCGACTCTCAAAAGAGGGGCGGTGGAAGAGAGGAGAAGGGGAAGGAGGAGACGGCTCTTCCTCATGATGTTTAGTATGTTGTAGGTAATATTTATATTTATCATATCGAAGTGTACGTACGCATAGTATGTGGTATATACGAACGTTTAGGTAGTATATATACTACTTTTGTATAGTATGTGCTATGTTTTGAGCATATATCTTTACATACAAATATGTACGTATTTCACAAATATATCAAAAATTATGAACTCACTTTAAAGTATCTTAGATATAGTATATGAACATACCTAAAATGACAAACGAGTATATATACTATCACATGGTAGTATATGAGACATAGGTGTTAATACATCCGATAGTAGGATGTATTTTTCATATATATCTAAGCCATATATATGAGAAAATGGGAATCATGTATTGGAAATATGTTAAACATGTATATAAAAAATGTTGCCGATGTATAGCTAGAATGAAAAATGTGTAAGAAAAAAAACAGACATAGAATTATATGTTTTTTGAAAATGTTTATAATGTATTTGAAAAATGTTAAAGGTCCATGCGAAAATGTATAATGTGTATGTAAAAAGGTAGACATAAAAATATAAGTTCTAAAATGTCGATCATGTATTTGGAAAATGTCAAACTTGTATATAAAAAATGTTTCTGGTGTATAATAAAAATGTTGAATGTGTATATAAAAGGTTGACATACAAATATGTCTTTGAAAAGAAATGTTTATCACATATTTAAATGTGTACAGGAAAAATGTTTCATATGTATACCAGAAATATTTCGTGTAACTGGAAAATGTTAAAAAATCATAAGAATACATTCTTATTCTATAGGGAAAGAGAAAGAAAAGACTTGTGAAAAATGACAGAAGTAACAACAAAACAAAGCAAACCAATTAAAACAAGTGCAAAAGGATGAAAAAACCAAGAAAAAAACAAAGAAAGCCGGTAAAAATAAGAAAGTAAATGAAAGAAAAATAAATAAATATGAAACAAAATAAAAATACATTTAAAACGGACAAAGAAACAAAAAACAAAGAAAAGGGAGAAAAAAAGGAAAGAATAGAAAAGAAAACAATATAAATAGAGTAAGAAACAAAAAAACACGGTGAAAAACAAAGGAAAAATAGAAAAAACAAAAGACCCATTGAAGAAACCAAAAGCCAGAAGAAGAACTAAAAACGAGAATAAACTGAGAAACCGAAGCAACAACGAACCAGCAGCGAGCCCTATTCCTTCTTATTTAACTGATTGTATTCCATATGGGCTAAGAGGAGAAGAAAAGCATTCCACGACCTCCCGAGGGTCTGTTAAAAAAGGCTCTTCCTTGAATTTACTTTATTTTTATTCCATTTTCGAACTCCAACCAAAATAGATTCGAAGACGAGTCACTTTAATTATCCTTTTGAGTTATATTCTATCTTACGTCTTCCCCTATTTCATCTTGTAAAGTTTCACAATCTTAGTTTGGTCAAGAAAGTTAGCGAGCAAGGTATGCCCGAATATGGGATGGGCCAATGCTGTAGCTCACGGGAAATCCTTTATGCAAGACTTTCTTCCATCTCGCATTGAGTGAGATATAGCTCCCGCACTGGAGCTGCCCAGCGGAATATGAATTCTAAAGAAAAACAAAATATGAATTTCACGATTATTAGACTCGCCTGAGATGGAAAAAGAATTTTTAGATCTTTTTTGCGGGGTAAGACAAATTAGATCTTAACCCGCGCTTTAATGTTCTAAACTACTCTTTCGTTGACAAATATAAGGCCTCAATTGATTTATATGAAACCAAAATGTTGGAATTAGGAGTAGTATAGGAAATTGATAGTGGCACTTGTCATCGTAAGGAATTGTTTTGTCTTGTTCCTACACACAAAATGAGCTTTGAGTGGGTCTTTAGATTCCTCCAAAAATACAGAAAATGAGTAGTATTCCTACAAAAACCATGTATCCGTTTCCTTCAAACCGAATGCATCTATAGAAAATTTTCTTATGGAATCCTTGTTCCTACTTTTTTTTTATGAAATTCCTCCAAACCGGATAGGCCTAAGATGTTTTGGATATCTCAATATGATTTACATACGGACTAAAATGATTGAACAACGTGCTAAAACATGTTTTTGATATCTCAATATGATTTACATACGGACTAAAATGAGTGAACAACACACTAAAACATGTTTTGGATATCTCAATATGATTTACATACGGACTAAAATGAGTGAACAGCGTGCTAAAACATGTTTTGGATATCTCAATATGATTTACATACAGACTAAAATGAGTGAGCAGCGCGCTAAAACATGTTTTGGATATCTCAATAATATTTACGTACGGACTAAAATGAATGAACAACACACTAAAACATGTTTTGGATATCTCAATAATATTTACGTACGGACTAAAATGAATGAACAACACACTAAAACATGGTTTGGATATCTCAATATGATTTACATACGGACTAAAATGAATGAACAACACACTGAAACATGTTTTGGATATCTCAATATGATTTATATACGGACTAAAATAAGTGAACAAACGCATTAAAACATGTTTTGTATATCTCAATATGATTTACATACAGACTAAAATGAGTGAACACAACGCAGTAAAACATGTTTCGTATATCTCAATATGATTTATATACGAACTAAAATGAGTGAATAAACGCATTAAAACATGTTTTGGATATCTCAATATGATTTGTATACGAACTAAAATGAGTGAATAAACGCATTAAAAAATGTTTTGGATATCTCAATATGATTTAATATACGAACTAAAATGAGTGAACAAACGCATTAATTTATTTATTTGGATATCTTTCTTTTTGCGGGTGAATGTTTTGGATATCTCAATACTACCTTCTTTCCGGTTTATAAGGCTTACGTGTATCACTAGATTTATAATGTGACTAACATAAAATAAGTTGTATAGTCTAAAAATTATACCATTAAAAAGTATGGTATATGATTTGAATATTCTAATGATATATTTTTTGCGATATATAATTTGTATTACGTTGGTCTATTTTTCAATCTAAATATACATGTAAGCCTTATAAACGGAGACAGTACGATTTACATATGAACCAAAACGAGTGAACAAACACATTAAACATGTTTATATATATACATCCGATTCGTAAAAGAAGTAAAACATCTTTGTATTTGATTATTTGTTCCTCTGAGATTGACGAGTGGGCCAGGACCACCTGGGGCAAATCGTCCCCGAAGCACAGAACTGGAGCGAGGAGGCGGAAGTTTGGCGAGGTGGAGAGTAACCGAACGCCCAAAGTGCAGGTCGCTTTTCCATTGAAATGTTTGCTCTAGCCATACGGTTGCTCCTTCAACATCAGTGCAATAGTACTGGCACTGCATACAAGTTACAACCACTGCCATCTTGCTCGGACAAGTGAACTAATTAACCTCGTTCTACATTTGTCTAAGGAATATATACTGCCGCTGCACTGCGTGTGTCGAGAGGGCGACGCATCTCTTCGTGGACCGTCAAAGAATCATTTTTTTTAGCTAACAGTAACAGGAGGGCTCAAACGTCAAAGAATCACCGACGAGCTCGGCCTCGGCGGCCGACGCGCCCTGCCGGACTTTCCGCCTCCGGCGGGCCTAGGCGCTCCGCTATCTGCTGCGGGCGGCGGCGAGCTCCCGCGCGAGCTCCTGGACCTCGCCCTGGTACGCGCGCGCGAGCTCGAGGGCCTCGCACTCGGCCTCGCCGAGCTGCACGCACAGCCGCTCCTCGGCCTCCTCGGCCGCCTCGGCGCGCAGCCGCGCGGCCTCCAGCTCCGCACGCAGCAGCGCCACCTCCCGCTCCAGCTCGGCGTTCCGGCGCCGCAGCAGCACCGCCTCCGCCTCGCCCTCCGCGGGCTTCCTGCTGCCGCTCTTCCAGCCCGAGGCCGGCGACGCGGCGGCAATGGAGATGGACGGCGCCATGGACCGAGATCAAAGAACGGGAAGCTCGAGACGGCGAGAAAGATGGAATCGAATCGAGTGCTCGTGTGGCTGTTATGATTGGCTGCAGGTGCTGGGATTGCTTTGATGGGGCAACTGGTGCTCGGGTTTATTTATGGGCGGGGAAGAGGGCCGGGAAGGCGTCCAGGTTCGGTGTATCTGGACGTGCGGACGGGAGGCGGCGACGGGTACGCCAGCAGTGACTGGTGGTGATTCTGGCTCCTCGAAAATATCGAGGAAATGGGAATCGAGCGAGAGTGACCGGAGGTGAAGGGTGTGGACGAGGCGGGTCGACGCGGGCGGGCCAGACTCGGCGACTCGTTGGGTTTCACTGGTTG
The DNA here is from genome assembly GCA_039707655.1 of Elymus sibiricus. Classification (NCBI taxonomy): domain Eukaryota; kingdom Viridiplantae; phylum Streptophyta; class Magnoliopsida; order Poales; family Poaceae; genus Elymus; species Elymus sibiricus. The sequence continues at coordinate 91,071,203 of CM077669.1, forward strand.
AGAGAGGAGGCGAATCGAGGCGCTTCAACCGTCAAGATCATGTTGATGCTCCACCGTCCTAAAACCATTTTTTTAATTTCTCTAGATGCAGACGTATCTAAAACAAGTTTTTGTGAGTTATTTATTCAAAACCATCACGCTTGGGGCTAGGATAATAATTTGGTACCACATTCAAGGCAGGGAACAAAAAACCACCAGAAATGCACCTAATGCGTAACGCGAAGCACTGATGCTGAAATTTAGTTGAGAAAACAGCGAAACCGACAAGTGGGCCCCGCCTGTCAGGCTGACGTGGTATGCTTATGTGGATAGTTTGCTGAGCTGGACGAGGGTCCCACCTGTCAATGACTTGAGTGTTTATCTCTTTTCCATTTTTTTTCTTTTTCTCCTGGGCATTTCAACAAACAGGTGATGGACGCTTATCTACGCACTGCACGCCGCCGGTGCCGCTCGCCGCCCTTGTTGGTAGCCGGTCATCTGAGACCTCCCCGCCCCTCCCTCCCTCCCACCCTCCCCCTCAAACAGGAGCCAGCTGCCATGCCCGCCGCCATGGATGAACTCGACCTCGCCGCGCTGCCCCGTCGTGGTTGCGCTGCCCCAGCGCTCTGTCGCGCCTAGATCTAGCGAGTTTTGGTCAGAAACTCGCGCGCGCCGTGGTGGAGTGCCATGCCCGCGCCCGCCTGGAGGCCTTGGCCGCGCGCGCCGTTGTTGAGCGCCATGACCACAACCGTGCTCGCGGCGCCCATCGGGAAACCCTGGCCACGCGCACCGTCATGGAGCGCCATGGGCACGCCCGTGCTCGTCGCGCCCGCCAGAAGGCCCTGGCCGCGCGCGTGCTCAAACAAGCAATCTTTGACTCGGCGCCGGCGCCAGGTAGCAATCTGGGCAGGGGCGGATCCTCGCCGGATCTGGGCGGCCGCTGGTGCTCGATGTTGCATCCGCCTTCATGGAGGTAGATCGAGGTCCAACGGGGCAGCTCAACGCGGATGGTAGGTGACTGTGGCGGTGGGGCGGCTCGCCGGTGGTGGGGTGGCTCGCCGGGGTTGGGCTCCGGCGGCGGCACGGGGTATGGCTTTGGTCGGGCCTTTTTTTCAGAGGAGGAGGGGAAAAAGCGATGCATCCGACGGGTGGGGCCTTGGGCCACCTCAGCGAATTATCCACATAGGCATGCCACGTCAGCCCGACAGGTGGGGCCAACATGTCTGTTTCGCTGTTTTCATGGGCAAATCAAACAATCAGGGCTCTCCGTTACGCATTAGGCGCATTCCTGGTGGTTTTTTGTGCCCTGTCTTGAATATGGTATTAAGTTGTTACCCTAGCCCCAAGTGTGGTGGTTTTGGGTAAATAACTCAGTTTTTGTAGATCAAGGTAATTTTTATTTTGCGGGAAGGTAACATTTAGTTTCGGGACATTTACATTTATGCCTCTAAATTGCTCCCACTCTTTGATTTACTCCTAAAAAATTGTGTTTTTAAAATTACCCATGTTACATCTGGTGCGCTTATAGAAATACTCTTCCGTACGTTTTCCTGTCAAAGACCTTTGACCGTCAATTTTTTCTATAAACGCTCCTAACAGTCAAAGACCTTTGATTGTCGGTCTTTGACAGTACGAAAAATGTATGGAAGGATATTTCTATAAGGGTAGCTAACGGAACGGGGGTATTTTTAAGCAGGTGATTTTTATAAGGATAAATCTAAGGGTGGACGTAAATTAAGGGCATAAATGTAAATATCCCTTTATTCTTTTACGAAATGTATTAGATCTGATGAATGTTTGCTAGGTGCAAATTGTCGACGAATACCCCACTTGCCATACCGAAATAATTGAAATTACCATACGTTTTTAAGGAAAATTTCCATGGTGAGTAAAGGAAAATTACCGTGTATAACAAAGAATTCCCATTGTTTTTTTAAGATGCCATCCACATAATCTGGATTCAATGGTCGCGAGGGCTTTCGCGTAGATCTATTATGAAAGTTCACCGGAAATACAAAGCACCTTAAATATAATAAAATAAGGAATTTCTATTTTCGTGTCCCTGGTTCCTTAGTACTACTCAGTTTTGCCCTAGGCAACTAACGTTGCTCACTTTTCCCCTCCCTCCTCCACCACCTGCTCACAAAAGTCCAAACGGAGCACTTCCGTCTAGTCAAAGGCTTTGACCATTGCCTCCTGACATGTGGGGCCGCATGATATCCTGACTGGTGCGGTCGGGCCACTCTCTCTCTCTCTCCCCACTGTGCTGATGCGGTAAAATCCTGACATGTGGGGTTGGGGCAACTTATTACATGTGGGGCTGAGGCAACTAATGACAGGTGGGATCGATGCAACTAATGACATGCGGGGTCGGGCCACTCTCTCACCCCACAGTGCTGACACGGTAAAATCCTGACATATGGGCCTGGGGCAACTTATGCAGGTGGGGCCGAGGCAATTAATGATAGGTGGGGCCGAGGAAGCAATTGCTCTCGCACGACATTTCTCATGACCCAAATGCCAATACGCGACACGGGCCTTAAACGTGAGAGACATCGTTATCCATTTGGATTATGTGAGCCGAGCGGGACCCACAACTTATCCACCTCAGCACGGAACCACAACTTGTTCACTCAGCACGGGACCAACCACATATCCACCTCAGAGCGGGACCCACCACATGTCCACCTTAGAGCGGGACCCATAGCTTGTCCACGGCCTTCGTCGCTTGCCCCTCTTCTGTCGCTGCTAGGTGGGGCACTCACGTCAGCTCCTTCTCCAAGCCAAGCAGCCACGGAGTACCCCACCGAATCCAGCCAATCAGGTTGCTTCTCGCGGATCAACCATTTTGTAACCCTAGCGCTTGATCCAAATTGTCCATGCACATCGATCGAACGACCCAGAGTGTGTGGGGTTTCAGGGGGTTGAGGGGTTTTGAGAGGGTTTCAGGGGTTAGGGTTGAGCATAAGTAATTAATAAAAAATGAGAAAAATATATAACTTGCGTGCATTATCGTTTTATGTGACTAAGTTGCTAGAAAAAAATAAGAAACTTGGTCTATGGATATTTTCATGAAAAACACTTCACATAACTTAGCTATCACAAACGAGGTTGTCGAGTTTTCAAGAGAAATGAGCTAGGGTTTAGGGTTAAGCATGACATAGTTTGTCCAAAAGATCCAATATTGGGCATGGACCCAATATTTACACACTAGTTGTTGTTGGAAATATGCCCTAGAGGCAATAATAAATTGTTTATTATCATATTTCCCAGTTCATGATAATCGTTTATTATCCATGCTAGAATTGTATTGACCGGAAACTCAAATACATGTGTGGATATATAAACAACACCGTGTCCCTAGTGAGCCTCTACTAGACTAGATCGTTGATCAAAGATGGTTAAGGTTTCCAAACCATAGACATGAGTTGTCATTTGGTAACGGGATCACATAATTAGGAGAATGATGTGATGGACAAGACCCAACCGTAAGCATAGCATATGATCGTATCACTTAGTTTGTTGCTACTGCTTTCTTCATGTCAAGTATTTGTTCCTAAGACCATGATATCATGCAACTCCCTGACACCGGAGGAATGCCTTGTGTGTATTAAACGTCACTTCATAACTGGGTGATCATAAAGGTGCTCTACAGGTATCTCCAAGGGTGTCTGTTGGGTTGGCATGGATCGCGACTGGGATTTGTCACTCCGTATGACGGAGAGGTATCTCTGGGCCCTCTCGGTAATACAGCATCACAAGAAGCTTGCAAGCAATGTGACTAAGGAGTTAGTCGCGGGATCTTGTATTACGGAACGAGTAAAGAGACTTGTCGGTAACGAGATTGAACTAGGTATGGAGATACCGACGATCGAATCTCGGGCAAGTAACATACCGATGGACAAAGGGAACTGCATACGGGATTGACTGAATCCTTGACATCTTGGTTCAACCGATAATGATCTTCGCAGAATATGTAGGAACCAATATGGGCATCCAGGTCCGGCTATTGGTTATTGGCCGGAGAGTGTCTAGGTCATGTCTGCATCATTCTCGAACCCGTAGGGTCCGCACACTTAACGTTCGATGACGATATGGTATTATTGAGTTATGTATGTTGGTGACCGAAAGTTGTTCGGGCTCCCGGATGAGATCCCAGATGTCACGAGGAGTTCCGGAATGGTCCGGAAGTAAAGATTCATATATGGGAAGTTGGTATTCGGGTTTCGGAATAGTTTCGGGATTTGCCAGATTTCGTCGGAAGTACCAGAAGGAGTTCCAGGGGTCCACCAGGAGGGTCCACCAGCCCCGGAGGGGCCCATGGGCTGAAAGGGAGGCGCACCAGCCCCTGGTGGGCTGGGCGCCCCACCTCCCTAAGGCCCATGCGGCCAGGGCTAGGGCTGGCCCAAGGGTGGCCGCCGCCCCCTTGCCTTGGGGGCCAAGGCAGCCCCCTAGGCCGTTGTCGGGGATATAACCCCACGGTATAACCCACCCTATTGGGCCGGGTCAGCATATTTGCGGCTTGAGAATCATACTCAAGATGGGCCGTGCCGTTGAAGACAAGGCAGGCAAGGCGGCTTACCAAGTAAGCCGGATGGCGGCCCAACACATGAAGACGGTGTAGGAGATATGCCCTAGAGGCAATAATAAATGTTATTGATTATCTCCCTGTTCATAATTAGGTTTATGTTCCATGCTATAACTGTTGTGGTTCTCGAGTCTGCAATAACCACGAGGCTCGGAGGAAGACTCATATGCACGTGTGGGATAATAAACGGTAAAATGTATTCCTAGTCAAGCCTCTATGACTGGCTCAAGTATTGCATGATGATCCTGTTTTCCTGATCATGGGCATGGCTATGCCGGCAATTTTGAGGGCACAATTGTTGGTAGAACACTTGTGTTGAATCGACCCGATTGATGTTATGCTATGAGATACATTCGTCATAAGTTAATGGTTAATAACACAGCAAGTTAATGTTTGCATAATTCCTTAGACCATGAGAGTATCGAGTTTCTTCATGCTTGCTTCATGAACTTTGGGGTTTGTTAAACGTCATCCGTAAATGGGTGGCTATTACGGCGGCTTACGGGTTCATGGAAAGGTATGTCAAGTAACTTGATAGCTCAAGATTGGGATTTGCTCCTCCGACGATGGAGAGATATCTCTGGGCCCTCTCGGTGTTACGGTATCCATCATCGTCTGGCCAGACACAGGGTGATTTGATCACAGGGATGCCGGAACACGGGAACGAGAAAAGAGAACAATACCGGCAACGAGGTAACTGGCATTGTGGACAAGTTGTTGATCCACGAGGATGCCCACATGTCTCACCTCGGGTATTTGTAACATATCGCGAAGCAACAGGAATAGCACACGGCAACTAGAGGTTCACTCGAATATTCATTCGTGTGGGTATAGGGGTCAATATGGGTGTCCACGGCTCCGATGCTGATCATTGATCGGAAAGTGTTCCGGTCATGTCTATACTTCACCGAACCTATAGGGTCACACGCTTAAGGGTCATCTATCTGCTGAATACTAGACGAGGAGTCCGAGAGAAAGTCACTGGAAAGGTTTCAGAGACAACGGAAAAGTTCCGGAGAGAAAACTGAAAAAGTTTCGGTAAAACCGAAAAGTCGTTTCGGATAAAACCATTGATCCAAAAAGGTTTCGGCAAGCACCGGGAATGTTTTGGAGGTTGCCAGATTGGTCTGGTAATTTCTGGAATTTTTCCGGAGGAAAAACCGAAAAAGGTTTTCGGAGCTGCCGGAATTGTTTACCGGGTAAACGAAGATGGTTTTAAATTAAACCACCATACCGGAAATGTTCCGGAGCGCGTCCAGATAATTTTAGAGGGTGCCGGAAATGTTATGGGACCTTCCGGAATTTTTCAGAAGAAATAGTTTCGGAAAACATCTTGTCCCAGCGTTAGGGGACAAGATCCCACGGATCGTGGGGGCTGTTTTTGGGCTGTTTTTGGGGGCGCCCCCTTTAGGGGACAGCCCCCTTGTGGCTGGACAAAGTGTTGGGGGGCCCCCCCATGGTGGGGGGCAGCCCCCACAAATGGTGGAGAGTGTTGGGAGGAAGGTGGGGCCCCATGGGGGAACACCATGGACAAGGGAACATGTTTTCTCCATGTTTGGTGGGAACATGTTTCCTTGTTTGGTGGGTGCTTGTTTTGTGGGCTGATATTTCAGCCCCCCCTCACCCCTTCCACCACTATATAAGGAGGTGGAGAGGAGCTCTCCATCCCCACTCCAACTCTCTCACACAAGCCATGCATGATCTGGCATTCTCTCTCCCTCCCACGAAATAGTTTCGTAGTGCCGAAAGGCTGTCTGGGTTCCGGTGGGAACTAGTTCTGGACGGCGAAGCCCTGCCGGATAGATGACACCGTATGTGTGCAACTCTATAGAGAGATCGTAGTTTCGGTCTTAGTTCGAGAGTGCCTCCCGAAGGGCTGTCCGTGTGACCGTCCGAGTTTTGGAGGTCCTCCCGAAGGGCTGTTCGAGTGACAGTCCGAGTTTCGGAGGTCCTCCCGAAGGGCTGTCCGCGACACCGTCCGGGGGACTGTGTGACCGCCTCCCGGAGGGCTGTCCGCGGGGCAGATGAGGGTATACATCCTCGCGGTTGGGAGGTTGTAAATCCTAGCTGCGGGGATCTGCACCGCCGTTCGTCATCGACTCTACTTCCGCTGCGCTACGAGTCGGTAACGAAAAAGATCAAACCTTGTATGCAGTCTCCATGGTGGTCCTGGGCTGGTGCGTAGGTCGAAATTTTTTGTTTTCTACTGCGTTACCCTACAGTGGCATCAAGAGCCGTGCTATGCGTAGATGCAGGTTGCGATCTAGAATACATAGGGATGTATGGGTGTTGCATAATATAATTTTGGAGTAGATGAGATCTATTGCTGAAAATTATTTATGCGGGTAGCAGAAGAAGTCTGTTACCCGATGTTCTTGTTGCTTCCCTGAAATTTGCGTTTGCTCAATCTCGAGACAGCATGGTGGAATTTCACAAAGTTCTGGCAATCCGCGATCCTGATTGATCAAGGAAGTGCTATCAGTTCTTTGGGTTCCGCCATAGTCAAAAGAAAGATGAAATTCGTAGATGAAAGGGCAATGCAGATGTGATCTGCACGGGGGTCACGCATATGACGAAGTTCAGTATGGGGCTCGAGATTTTATTATCTCGTGTTTCATACACCCCGCAATGTTAATCTAGTCACTTGGATTATCATGCTTGATGATGGACGTTGGTAGCTTCGATTTGTTTCGAAACCTTAGAAGCCACGTAAAATAAAATTTCGCATGAACCGATTAGAGGCGTCTAACTTGGTTTTGCAGGATGGTTTGCATGTGCATGTGATGTGGTATAGCAGTGTTCATAATAATTTGATTATGTATGAGATGACTATATGATGTAAATTGATTAACATGACCTGCGTGTCATGATTCGGCATGATGGCTGGAGCCATATGATTGCACTTTAATGACCTGCGTGTCAACCTTATGTAATGCACTTATTTTATTAGCTATAGAGATAGCTATATTATTTCGTGCATCGACAAGGTGGTGGCAATCTTCGCGAAGGTGAACACCGATGCGAATGCCGAAGACGAAGAAATGAAAGACTTCTCCGTCAGAAAGGGCTATACCATATCATGCTATTATGAATTGCCTGAGATGTTTATCCCTTATGATGCACCCTTCTTGATTGCGCGGTAGTCGCTTTTATTAGGGTGATCTCTCACAAAAATATCAAGTAGTTAGTGTTCTCCCAAGTGTAGCACCGTCACGGCACCTAACTTTTCGGGGTATCACATGGATACATGGGTACGAACGATTAGGGATGTGTGAGGCGGGTGAGTTGAGACCTCGCAGCGAGATCACTTGGTTGTCTTGACGTTCAGGCATGAAAGTCATGAGCTCGGAACACACGCATCGAAAGATGAACAAGAGTCACATAGATATGTGATTGGCAAGTTGGCCTGCCAATTGCAATTCTCGTCACTTGAGATGGATACATCCTTGGCGTTGAATTGTAATTTGGATCTTGAATCGCTCACAATCAATTATGAGAGATATTGATTTGAGTTGGAGCGCACTGTAGAATTAACTTGTTTAATTCTCGGTGCAATTAATTTTGAACACTGTCTAAGTGTGGTTTGCATAATAGTTGTAGAATAATGGCTCGCGTTTCCACCTTCCCTGTTAAAATTGAATAGCTGTTAAATATCTGGTTAAAACTTTACGGTTGGTAACGTAATGTGAGGATTGTCCTCAAGAGTGCCGAGAAGGACTTTGTCCTATCGCATGCTTTTGGTATTCTCCCGCTAATGCTATGGATCATGTGACTCTCGTCCTTCGATCCAAAAGCTAGAATTCCTTTTCAGTCAAATACAATATGTTTGCTTCCATGAGACCCGAACTTCGAAAGTTTGGATAGTTATGTGATATTCATGGAATCTGAAAATTATTTTCAGAGATAGACAAAGGCTAAAAGATATGAGATATCCAAAGCAATGTTTGTTTGCAAACTATTAGTAAACGAGTTTACTATGCTTAAGACTGATAAGAGAGGGATCCAGGAGAACGCCTGTCATATGATGAAAGGTGAATAAAACAACAACTTAAAGAGAAAGGAAGTGTCCGAAGGGTGTTAGTAAGACTTTCACGCCTAGGAAGTCCGGGGCTAACGCCACTCTTAAGTTGGGTGCTTCTTCTGAGAGTAGGAGAAATACTGAAAGTTAAACTGTTAGAAGTATAAAGTCAAAAGGAAAGAAGACTGGAATATCCAGCTCATGTATGAATGTCATACAAGTTTTTGATGTATAAAAGGCTGGTCAAAGATATAGTTCTTGAAAATTATGGTTAAACATGTTAATCACTAATTCTTGGGTATTGTGAGTTAATCACAAAGATACCCGCTCGATTGCATTCTGTTGCAACTCGATGTAAGAACTACTATGGCCTGAAAGACTAGCCAGGAATGAGGTTTAGATACACACAGGGAACATAGTAAATGTTACTATACCTTCCATTAGTGTATTCCCTATGTATTTACTTTCATAATTCATTTTAGAGTTTTACACTCTTGCCCATTGCATAAAGTATCTTGCAAGAAGGTTATTCATAAGAGAACTTTTGATGTTCGATGTTATGAATAACATAAGGGCCATACTTTCATTATGAATGAGATGTATGTTATGAATATTGATATTAATACATTACCTCTGTATTTACTTTCATAATTCATTTAGAGTTTCATACAATCTAGCCCTTTGCATAAGGTATTTTGCAAGAAGGTTATTCATAAGAGAACTTTTGATGTTCGGTGTTATGAATAACATGAAGGGCCATGCTTCCATACAGGATGGGATGTATGCTATGAATATTGATGGTAATATGATACATCCATAACACTGACGCTAAATGTCGCAAGACTAAAAGAATACCACACAAGTGTGGCACTGCATTTGGTCACATTGGAGAAACCCGCATGGAAAATTCCATTATGATGGATTTTGAAGTCATTTGATTTTGAATCATCTGACACTTGCAACTTTCCTCTGAAAGGTGAAGTGACTGAAATACCGTTCACAGGCCATAAGGAACGAGCAAAGAACATATTGGTAATCATACATTATGATGTGTGTAGTCCAATAAATGTTGTTGCAAGTAGTGGATTTATCTATCTTCAGAAATGACTCAAGTAGATATATGGATATTTACTTGTTGAGACGTAAGTCTGGATCTTTTGAATTCATTCAGAAGGTTTTCAAAAATGAAGTAGAAGTTATTGTAACAAGAAAATTATGTTTCTACAATTCGATTGCAGAAAGGAATATTTGAGTTACAAGTTTAGCGAATGTCTGATGAGTTGTGAAAGGGGTTTCATAACTTGCACCTCCTGGAACACCACTGCAAGTGGAAAGTCTGTGAAGATGTATCGAACCATTTATGACATGGTAAGATCAAAGATGACATAAATAGATTTGCCATTATCTTTTTTTAAAGTGATGCTTTAGAGACTGCGGCTTTTACACTGAAAAGAGCTCCATCAGGTCTGTTGAAATAACGCCATGGTATGGTACGCCCATCCATGTTATATCTTTTTTTAACATTTGGAATATGGGGCTTGTGTACAAGGTTACAAACCTATTCCAAATCAGACAAGTGCTACTTTGTAGGTTATCCCAAGTCATTGGGTATTTCCCCACCACTATACCGAGGCAAATAGGTTTGCCACAAAGAACGGTATGCTTTTTGAAGAAAGTGGTTCTTTCAAAAAGATGAGTGGGAGAACAGTGCAACTCGACAAGATAAATAGTATCTTCGTCATCAGATCAAAGGAAAGAGACCTTGGAAGTAATTCCGGAGTTTCCTACTGCGACTGATACGGAAGTCTCTACAATAAAATGTATGGACTTCGGTCGAACTTGCAGCTGAACCACGTAGGCAAAGCTCGTGCAAACCTATCAGGTGCGCAAACGAGATATTGTTGTTAGACAACAGTATACCTACGATACACAAGGAAGCGATGATGGGCCCTGACTCCGGAATTGGCTAAATGCCAATACAATCTGAGATAGTTTCCATATCAATGTTTCAAGATTAAAATCTTGATACACCTTTTGGAAGGCTTAGAGTCTAACGAATATTTATGGAACTAAAAACTGATACGGATAAAAATGTTTTATCCATATAGCTCGACTTGTTGAAATAACAAGTTCAAGGAGTTGACTACGATGAGGTTGATTCACCGTAGCGATGCTTAATGTCGGTTCGGGTTGAACTAGCAATTAATACATATTTCAATCATGAGATATGAAACATGGATGTCAAAAGGATTTCCATCTCATGGAAATGAAACCTAGGACTTGTATGTGATACAGTCCAAAGTAATTTGTCGATCCAGAGGATGCTAGTAAGTATGCAAACTTCAGAGTTCCAGTGATGGACAGAAGAGAGCAAAGTGGAGTTGGAATCTTCGTCTTTGATGGAATGGTCAAAGGGGTTTGACTTCATCAAATGGGTATCGAAGATGCTTGTGATTCATGAAAGTAAGTGGCAGCATAATAATATTTCTAAAAACGTTGTGTGCTTGACACATTGTTAATTGGAAGTAAATTTCTTGACACGAATTAGGACTTCATTTGAAAATAGTTTTTTGATGAAGTGCTTAGGCTAAATAGCCTCAATATTAGGCATGATGACCTATGGAGATAGACTTACCTAATGGGGCTAAGAAATGAATACATATTGACAAGATGCTAAAACCTTTTAGCATTTAAAACGCCAAGGAGTGATTCTTGCCGAAGTCACATGGAAAGAGTTTTGCGAGACTCGGTGTCCCAAAACACTGATGAGCAAAAATACAAGATTGTGATTCCACACACTCTTGTGTTTGGATTAATCATGTATTCCATGGTATGTAAAACAACCAGATATGTCCAATACTCCAAAGTTGTTGCGAGTATAGATACCAAAGTGATCAAAAGTACTGATCATGGGACAACAGTGAAAGATGTCATTAGGTACTAGAGTAGTACTGATGACATGTTTTCTCGCAAGCAGAGATTATGAAGTGCTCGTTGTAAGTAATTACATCGATACAGTCTTCATCAATGCTCCATGCGATTTTCGATTTAAATTAAGGGTTTTGTGTAATACACAACATAGTGGCACGGTAGTTGGAAATTGTTCCAAACAAGATACCGTGGCGAATTCTATAACAAAGGCTAAGTATGTTGACGCTTAAGAAGCGACAAAGAAGTTGTTGAATCATATAGTTCATTCATGAACTTAGTATGGTTCCAAGATGGCTTTTGTCTATGGGACACTATTGCAGATAGTTGCTCCATAGCTCAGTCTGAGGAATCAGGTTTCGACCAATGATTCACACATATGCAAAGCCAAGTCCACACAAAATATGAATTTTGTGAAAGCGTGAAAACGCGAGGATATGCAAAGTTACACACGGAGCTGAAGTCGTCAGATCCGTTGGACATCAGGCTATACCACATGCGAAGCATATTTTACACCAGTATGCCATAGGTGTAAAGTGCATTAGCATTGACTAGATTATTGACTCTAGTGCAAGTGGGAGTCTGTAGGAGATATGCCCTAGAGGCAATAATAAATGTTATTGATTATCTCCCTGTTCATAATTAGGTTTATGTTCCATGCTATAACTGCTGTGGTTCTCGAGTCTGCAATAACCACGAGGCTCGGAGGAAGACTCATATGCACGTGTGGGATAATAAACGGTAAAATGTATTCCTAGTCAAGCCTCTATGACTGGCTCAAGTATTGCATGATGATCCTGTTTTCCTGATCATGGGCATGGCTATGCCGGCAATTTTGAGGGCACAATTGTTGGTAGAACACTTGTGTTGAATCGACCCGATTGATGTTATGCTATGAGATACATTCGTCATAAGTTAATGGTTAATAACACAGCAAGTTAATGTTTGCATAATTCCTTAGACCATGAGAGTATCGAGTTTCTTCATGCTTGCTTCATGAACTTTGGGGTTTGTTAAACGTCATCCGTAAATGGGTGGCTATTACGGCGGCTTACGGGTTCATGGAAAGGTTTGTCAAGTAACTTGATAGCTCAAGATTGGGATTTGCTCCTCCGACGATGGAGAGATATCTCTGGGCCCTCTCAGTGTTACGGTATCCATCATCGTCTGGCCAGACACAGGGTGATTTGATCACAGGGATGCCGGAACACGGGAACGAGAAAAGAGAACAATACCTACAACGAGGTAACTGGCATTGTGGACAAGTTGTTGATCCACGAGGATGCCCACATGTCTCACCTCGGGTATTTGTAACATATCGCGAAGCAACAGGAATAGCACACGGCAACTGGAGGTTCACTCGAATATTCATTCGTGTGGGTATAGGGGTCAATATGGGTGTCCACGGCTCCGATGCTGATCATTGATCGGAAAGTGTTCCGGTCATGTCTATACTTCACCGAACCTATAGGGTCACACGCTTAAGGGTCATCTATCTGCTGAATACTAGACGAGGAGTCCGAGAGAAAGTCATTGGAAAGGTTTCAGAGACAACGGAAAAGTTCCGGAGAGAAAACCGAAAAAGTTTCGGTAAAACCGAAAAGTCGTTTCGGATAAAACCATTGATCCAAAAAGGTTTCGGCAAGCATCGGGAATGTTTTGGAGGTTGCCAGATTGGTCTGGTAATTTCTGGAATTTTTCCGGAGGAAAAACCGAAAAAGGTTTTCGGAGCTGCCGGAATTGTTTACCGGTAAACGAAGATGGTTTTAAATTAAACCACCATACCGGAAATATTACGGAGCGCATCCAGATAATTTTAGAGGGTGCCGGAAATGTTCTGGGACCTTCCGGAATTTTTCAGAAGAAATAGTTTCGGAAAACATCTTGTCCCAGCGTTAGGGGACAAGATCCCACGGATCGTGGGGGCTGTTTTTGGGCTGTTTTTGGGGGCGCCCCCTTTAGGGGACAGCCCCCTTGTGGCTGGACAAAGTGTTGGGGGGCCCCCCATGGTGGGGGGCAGCCCCCACAAATGGTGGAGAGTGTTGGGAGGAAGGTGGGGCCCCATGGGGGAACACCATGGACAAGGGAACATGTTTTCTCCATGTTTGGTGGGAACATGTTTCCTTGTTTGGTGGGTGCTTGTTTTGTGGGCTGATATTTCAGCCCCCCCTCACCCCTTCCACCACTATATAAGGAGGTGGAGAGGAGCTCTCCATCCCCACTCCAACTCTCTCACACAAGCCATGCATGATCTGGCATTCTCTCTCCCTCCCACGAAATAGTTTCGTAGTGCCGAAAGGCTGTCTGGGTTCCGGTGGGAACTAGTTCTGGACGGCGAAGCCCTGCCGGATAGATGACACCGTATGTGTGCAACTCTGTAGAGAGATCGTAGTTTCGGTCTTAGTTCGAGAGTGCCTCCCGAAGGGCTGTCCGTGTGACCGTCCGAGTTTTGGAGGTCCTCCCGAAGGGCTGTCCGAGTGACAGTCCGAGTTTCGAAGGTCCTCCCGAAGGGCTGTCCGCGACACCGTCCGGGGGACTGTGCGACCGCCTCCTGGAGGGCTGTCCGCGGGGCAGATGAGGGTATACATCCTCGCGGTTGGGAGGTTGTAAATCCTAGCTGCGGGGATCTGCACCGCCGTTCGTCATCGACTCTACTTCCGCTGCGCTACGAGTCGGTAACGAAAAAGATCAAACCTTGTATGCAGTCTCCATAGTGGTCCTGGGCTGGTGCGTAGGTCGATTTTTTTTGTTTTCTACTGCGTTACCCTACAGACGGCGACTCAAGGCCCAAGAGGCAGAAGACGCCAGGAGTTTCCTTGCTTGAAAGGCAAGGCGAGTTAGAGACATAGTAGGTCACAAATCATAGCATGACTCGGACTCTTGTAAAGCTCAGGGTCTCGACCTGTATATAAAGGCGAGCCCCTAGGGCTAAAAGACTTAAGTTACACAGCCTCGAAAGCTAGGTTATCTACTCCGCACCCTTGTAATCGAGATCATCATCAATACACGCAAAGCAGGGCGTAGGCTATTACCTCCATCGGAGGGGCCAAACCTGGGTAAACTCGTCTCTCATTCCTGATCAACCCCTTTGAGTCGCCACCTAGCGGCGATGGCCTCACACTCAAGTTTTCCTAAGATAACATCTGCCGTGACAAAACCACGACACTTGGCGCCCACCGTGGGGCTCTCACCCGGTGGAGTTGAGTTCTCAACGGGAGCCCTTCCAAGGTTCGGGAGATTTGCGGTTGGTCATATGACCAAAAGCCGCTGCGGCAAGCTCTACGTCGATGATTCAGGCTGGGGCCAGATACGTCCATTTTGCATCATGATTTCCTATTCATATTTACGTTATTCTTGTCCATTATTCCCTATTATCATACAATTCCTATGCCCTTTCTCTCCGAATATGCAAGGTACATCACAAAGAGGGAATTATTTGGAAACTGGAATTCTGGATAGGAAAACCGAGGAAAAGGCAGAAAAATCACTAGACTCCAAATGACCTGAAACTTCACGAGGAATTTTTATTAAATATATGTGAATTTATGGGCCAAAAATATACAAGAGGGTGGCCACCAGCCAGCCACAAGCCAACAGGGCGCAGCACCCCCACAGGCCGCGCCCTGATGGCTTGTGGGGCCCTGGCTGGCCTCCCGAGGCCCCTCTTCTCCTATATGGTGTGTCTTACCCTAGAAAAAATCATAAGCAACCTTTCGGGATGAAGCGCCGCCATCTCGAGGCGGAAACCTGGGCAGAGGCCCTTTTGCACTCTGGCAGTCATATTCTGCCGGGGAAATCCCTCCCCAGGAGGGGGAGATCGAAGCCATCGTCATCACCAACGCTTCCTCCTTCGTGGGAGGACCAATCTTCATCAACATATTCACCAACACCGTCTCATCTCCAACCCTAGTTCATCTCTTGTATTCAATATTTGTCCCAAAACCTCAGATTGGTACCTGTGGGTTACAAGTTGTGTTGATTACATCTTGTAGTTGATGCTTGTTGGATTACTTGGTGGAAGATAATATGTTCAGATCCTTAATTATTATTATTGCACCTCTGATCTTGAACATGTTGATGAGGTGTGAGTAGTTACTATTGTTCCTGAGGACATGGGAGAAGTCTGGTTATAAGTTATCATGTGAAGTTGGTATTCGTTCGATATTTTGATGATATGTATGTTGTTACTTCTCTTAGTGGTGTCATGTGAACGTCGACTACATGACACTTCACCCTGCTATGGGCCTAAGGGAAGTCATTGTGGAGTAACAAGTAGATGATGGGTTTCTAGAGTGACAGAAGCTTAAACCCCAGTTTATGCGTTGCTTCATAAGGGGCTGATTTGGATCCACATGTTTCATGCTATGGTTAGATTTATCTTAATTCTTCTTTCATAGTTGCGGATGCTTGCGAGAGGGGGTAATCATAAGTAGGTTGTTAGTTCAAGTAAGAACAACACCTTAGCACTGGTCCACCCACATATCAAAATATCAAAGTAGCGAACGCGAATCAACCCAACATGATGAACATGACTAGACATAATTCCCATGTGTCCTCGGGAGCGCTTGCTTAATATAAGAGTACTTTCAGGCATGTCCTTTGCTACAAAAAGGATTGGGCTACCTTGCTGCACCTTTGCTACCATTGTTACTTGTCACTTTTTACGATTTATTTTGCTACCAAACTATCTACTATCGTTACTTACAGCACTTGCAGAGAATACCTTGCTCAAAACTGCTTATCATTTCCTTCTGCTCCTCGTTGGGTTCGACACTCTTACTTATCGAAAGGACTACAATTGATCCCCTATACTTGTGGGTCATCAAGACTCTTTTCTGGCACCGTTACCGGGGAGTGAAGCGCCTTTGGTAAGTGGAAATTGGTAAGGTAACATTTTATATACGTGCTGAATTTTACTGTTGCTTGTCGCTATGAACGGTAACCCTTTGAGTGGCTTGTTCGGGGCATCTTTGCCCCGGACTGAGGATGAAGAAATTCCTCCTCAACCTACTGAATCTACTGAATCTACTGAAAATGTTTATTATGAGATTCCTTCTGGCATGCTTGAAAAACTCTTATCACACCCATATGATGGAACGACTCATCCTGATTATCATTTGATATTTGGCGATGAAGTTTGTGGATTGTTAAGTTTCAGCTTGCAGGGTTGTCTGGAGACAAGGTTAACAAGAAAGTTTTCTCTTTATCTTTGGAGGGAAAGGCATTAATGTGGTATAGGTTATTGGGCGATATTGGATCATGGGACTGGAATCGTTTGAAGTTGGAATTTCATCAGAAGTTTTATCCTATGCATCTAGTTCATCGTGATCAGAATTTTATTTATAATTGCTTGCCTCGTAAAGAAGAAAGTATCGCTCAAGCTTGGGGGAGGCTTAAATCTATGATGCACACTTGTCCCAACCATGATATCTCAAGAGATACTATTATGCAAAAAAATTATGCTCGGCTTTCTCATGATGATCAAAACCTACTCGATTCTTCCTCTACTGGTTCCTTCATGAATAGAACTAATGAATTCAAATGGGATCTCCTGGAAAGAATTAAGCGCAACTCTGAAGACTGGGAACTCGGCAAAGGTAAAGAGTCAGGTATTAAGCTCAAGTTTGATTGTGTAAAATCTTTTATGGAAACTGATGCCTGCTATAAGTTGAGTAATAAATATGGATTTGACTCTGAGATAACTTCTTTCTGTGAATCATTTGCTACTCATGTTGATCTCCCTAAGGAGAAGTGGTTTAAATACCATCCACCCATTGAAGAACAATTAGGGAAACCTATTACACTTGAGAAGGAAGAAATAGTTGTTAGCCATGTTGATCCAATTGTTCCTACTGCTTACATTGAGAAACCACCCTTCCCTGTTAGAATAAAGGAACACGCTAAAGCTACAACTGTGGTTAATAAAAGTCATGCTAGGACACCTACACCTCCTGAACAAATAAATATTGAGCCTAAAGTTGCTATGGTTAAAGATCTGCTAGTTGACAACATGGTCAAGTCATTTACTTCTGTGGTGAAGCTGTTAGAATTGCAAAACCTTCTAGAAATGCGCGAGATGAACTAGATAAAAATAAACCAGTTGTTGGCATGCCTATGGTTTCCGTTAAAATTGGAGATCATTGTTATCATGGCTTGTGTGACATTGGTGCTAGTGTTAGTGCTATACCTTTTACCTTATATCAGGAAATTATGAATGACATAGCACCATCTGAACTGCAGGACATTGATGTTACTATAAAACTTGCAAACAGAGATACTATAACACCACTTGGGATTGTTAGAGATGTTGAGGTCCTATTTGGAAAGGTCAAGTACCCCACTGATTTTCTAGTACTTGGTTCAGAACAAGATAACTTTTGTCCCATTATATTTGGTAGACCTTTCTTGAATGCTATTAATGCTGAAATTAATTGTGTTATTGATAAGGTTAAAGTAAGCTTTGGCGATGTGTCTCATGAATTTAATTTCTCCAAGTTTAGTAAACAGCCTCATGAGAAAGAATTATCAAGCAAAGATGAGATTATTGGTCTAGCTTCTATTGTCGTACCTCCTACCGACCCGCTAGAGCAATATTTACTAGACCATGAAAATGATATGCATATGAATGAGAGAAATGAGATAGATGATATATTTTTGAAACAAACACATGTTCTTAAGCACAACTTACCGGTTGATATTTTAGGAGATCCCCCTCCACCCAAGGGAGATCCCGTATTTGAGCTAAAGACTTTACCCTATTCTTTAAAATATGTTTATCTTGATGAAAATAAAAAAATATCCTATTATTATCAATGCTAACCTTTCAGAGCATGAAGAAAAGAGATTACTTAAAACTCTAAAGAAGTGACGTGGATTGAGACCGCGTCGGTATTTCCCCAAAGAGGAAGGGATGATGCAGCACAACGATGGTAAGTATTTCCCTCAGTTATGAAACCAAGGTTATCGAACCAGTAAGAAGATCACCACCACCCAATAAGCAACACCTGCACACAAACAACAAATACTTGCAACCCGACGCGAAAGAGAGGTTGTCAATCTCTCTACGGTAAAAAGATAGATTAGGTAGTGATAGATAGGAGAGATAGATATCTCGAGAACACAAAATAGAAAAGGCAAATAAAATATGCAGCAATATGTTTTTGGGTTTTTGGTTTTGTAGATCTAAAAACAAAGATGCAAAAAGATAGATCTGAAAGCAATATGTTGGAAAACTAGACACGGGGGCCGTAGGATTCACTAGTGGCTTCTCTCATGAGTATAGCGCACGGTGGGTGAGCAAATTACTGTTGGGCAATTGATAGAAAATCAAATAGTCATGACGATATCCAAGGCGATGATCATTATATAGGCATCACGTCCAAGATAGATAGACCGACTCCTGCCTGCATCTACCTCTATTACTCCACACATCGACCGCTATCCAGCATGCATCTAGTGTATTAAGTTCATGGAAAAATGGAGTAATGCAATAAGAACGATGACATGATGTAGACAAGATCTATTCATGTAGGAATAGACCCCATCTTGTTATCCTTAATAGCAACGATACATGCGTGTCTTGTTGCCCCTTCTGTCACTGTGAAAGAACACCACAAGATCGAACCCATCACAAAGCACCTCTTCCCATGGCAAGAAACATCGATCTGGTAGGCCGAACTAAACCAAAGATTCGAAGAAGAAATACGAGGCTATAAGTAATCATGCATATAAGAGATCAAAGAAGACTCAAATAATATTCATGGATAGAAACTGATCATGAACTCAAAATTCATCGGATCCCAACAAACACACCGCAAAAGTTTACATCAAATAGATCTCCAAGAGACCATTGTATTGAGAATCATAAGAGAGAGAGAGAGAGAGGAAGCCATCTAGATACTGCCTACGGACCCGTAGGTCTATGGTGGACTACTCACGCATCATCGGAGAGGCACCTATGAAAAAGATGAACCCCTCCGTGATGGTGTTTAGATTGGATCTCGCGGTTCTGGAACTTGCGGCGGTTGGAATTGTGTTTTGTCGACTCCCCTAGGGTTTCTGGAATATTTGGGAATTTATAGGCATCAGAAGCGGTGGAGAGGGGTCCCGAGGAGGGCACAACCCATCAGGGCGCGCCGGGCCCCCCCTGTCGCGCCCTGGTGGGTTGTGGTCTCCTCGGTGCACTTCTCTGGTACTTATTTGGCCCATTGGGTGTCTTCTGGTCCAAAAAAAATCTCCAAAAAGTTTCGTCACGATTGGCCTCGGTTTGGTATTGATTTTCTGTGAAGTAAAAAACAAGCAAAAAACAGCAACTGGCACTTTGGCACTATGTCAATAGGTTAGTCCCAAAAAAATGATATGAAGTTGTTATAAAATGATTGTAAAACATCCAAGAATGATAATATAACAACATGGAACAAGCAAAAATTATAGATACGTTGGAGACGTATAAGCATCCCCAAGCTTAATTCCTACTCGTCCTCGAGTAGGTAAATGATAAAAACAGAATTTTTGATGTGGAATGCTGCCTACCATGTTCATCATATTCTTTTCTTTTGTATAGCATGGACATTTGGACTTGTAAATGATTCAAAGCAATAGTCTAGTTTTAACGTAATGACTTCAATACTCAACCATGTCAACAAGCAACCATGTCTTTCAAAATATCAACACTAAAGAAAGTTATCCCTAGCCCATCATACTCAATCATTGATCCACTCAAATATTAGCTATGTCCAATGCTCAAGTACGATCATAGTGCCCCCTAGTTGGTGCTTATAAGAGAAGATGGAGACTCAAAGTAAAAATAAAAATTGCATAAAGTAAATAGAAAGGCCCTTTGCAGAGGGAAGTAGGGATCTATAGAGGTGCCAGATCTCAAAGTTTTAAATTGATAGAGAAAAATATTTTTGGTGGCATGCTTTTCCTATCAACGAAAACGACAAAGTAGCTCACAATACTTTCCATGCTAGATATATCATAGGCGGTTCCCAAACAGAAAATAAAGTTTATTCCTTGTTCCACCAAACTTTTCACTTTCCATGGCGGGCCATATCCACGGTTGCCTTCCATACCAACACTTTCTAAGGAATTTATTATTTGACAACATCAAGTAAATATTTTTTCTTTTTCATTTCGGGAATGGGCATCCCTATTACCACCGCACTCTCGTGCAATGACAAGTGAATAAACACTCATCTTGAGAATAACAAATCTAGCATGGATAAATATTGTACACTCCCCACCGTTTCATGAGCAGTACGAGCACACAAAAGAGAAAATTTATTTTGAAAATTAAGAGATGGCACATACAAATTTGCTTGGAACGGCATGGAGATACCGCATATAGGTAGCTATGGTGGACTCATAAGGCAAAACTTGGTTTAAGGATTTTGGATGCACAAGTAGTATTTCTACTTAGTACAAATGGAGGCTAGCAAATAGATTGGGAAGCAACCAAACCAAGAAACGAAAATTCACATAAGTGAGCATTGAGCATAACTAACACCGAATAATGCACCACAAGTAGGATGTAATTTCATTGCATAACCATTGACTTTCGTGCATGCATAGGGAATCACAAACCTTAACACCAATATTCCTACTGAAGCATAATTACTCACTAACATGAGTCACATATTACTATCATCATGTTTCAAAACTATTACAAGGAATCAAGTTTAATTTGCCCAATGATCTTCATGAAAAATTATATTATATCCTCCTTGGATATCTATCACTTTGGGACTAGTTTCATATATTGCCAGTGCTTTTTGGCAGGCTCAAACAAATTTAAGTGAAGCACATGAGCATAAAGATTTCAACTCTCAAAAAGGTATAAGTGAAGCATGAGAGGATTTCTTCAAAATTTCCAAGCACACCGTGCTCAAAAAGATATAAGTGAAGCACTAGAGCAATTCTATAGCTCAAAAAGTTTAAGTGAAGCACATAGAGCAATTCTAACAAATCATGGCATAATTTTGGCTCTCCCAAATAGGTGTGTACAGCAAGGATACAAGTGAAAAAAAACAAGCAAAGCAAGCAAAGATACAAGACGCTCCAAGCAAAACTCATGATATGTATATAGCTCCAAGTAAAATACCGATGGTCGTTAGAAGAAAGAGGGGATGCCACTCGGGGGCATCCCCAAGCTTAGTTGCTTGTTACTCTTTGGATATATCTTGGGGGTGCGGTAGCATCCCCAAGCTTAGGCTCTTATCACTCCTTATTCCTTCATCCATCGTGATCTCACCCAAAACTTGAAAACTTCAATCACACAAAACTCAACAAATCTTCGTGAGATCCGTTAGTATAATAAAGCAAATCACTAGTTTAAGTGCTGTTGCAAACCCATTCATATTTTAATGTTGCATTATAACTACCGAATTTTAACTTTACCATGGCTCATACCCTTCAATATAACCCATACATTCATCAAAACAAGCACACAATGCAACGAAAACAGAATCTGTCTTAAACAGAACACTTTGTAGTAATCTATACTCTAACCATACTTCTGTAACTCTAAAAATTCTGAAACATTAGGACAACGTAAGGAATTTGTATAGAAACACTGTGTTAAATTTCAGCTCGAGATAACGTTCCAGCAAAAAATGAAAATTCATATACTGGACGCAAAGTTTCTGTTTCAGATTCAGCATCACTTCTACTCATCCTATGAATCATCCTAAAGGTTCTACTTGGCACAAACAATAAATAAACCATAAAAACACAATCATAACAGAGGCATAATTGTGTCAACACACAAAAATAGAAAGGAAAAGCAAAAATATATTTATTCATTGGGTTGCCTCCCAACAAGCGCTATCGTTTTACGCCCCTAGCTAGGCATAACGCATAGATTCAAGTATTGTCATCTTTGGTTTTGGATCCATAGGATGCTCTCATGATTGATTCATATGGTGGCTTAATTCTTGTTCTAGGGAAGTGTTCAGAACCCTTTCTTAGTGCAAACTGAAATCTAATATTGCCTTCTTTCATATCAATCACGACACCTATAGTGCGTAAGAACGGTCTACCAAGTATAATGGGACAAGACGGATTGCAATTAGTATCAAGAACAATAAAATCTATGGGCACATAGTTCCTATTTGCAAGAATAAGAACATCATTAATTCTTCCTAAAGGCTTTTTAATAGTAGAATCCGCCAAGTGCAAATTAAGAGAACATTCTTCAATATTTGTGAGACCAAGCACGTCACATAAAGATTTCGGAATCGTGGAAACACTAGCACCCAAATCACATAAAGCAAAGCACTCATAATTTTAATCATGACCTTAATGGTAGGTTCCCACTCATCATGTAATTTTCTAGGAATAGGAATCTCCAACTCCAACTTTTCTTCAAAAGATTTCATCATGGCATCAACAATGTGTTTAGTGAAAGCTTTATTTTGCTCATAAGCATGGGGTGAATTGAACATGGATTGCAGCAAAGAAATACATTCAATCAAAGAGAAACTATCATAATTAAAGTCCTTGCAATCCAAAATAGTGGGCACATCACTAGTTAAAGTTTTGACCCCTTCAAACCCACTTTCATAAAAAAAATCATCAAGATTTTCACCCTCCAAATCATTTGGACGCCTTCTAGCTAAAGTTGACTCTACTTCAGTCCCTTTATAATCAATCTTAATATTACTAAACAAGGAATCAATAGAAGAAACACCAATCACTTTAAGATCTTCATCATTTTTATGAAGGCGATCACTAGAAAACGATTTTTCTAAGAATTCTCTTTTAGCTCTACGCATAGCGGTTCTTTTCTTACTTTCATCCATAGAGACATATAAATCTTTAATTGATTCATAAATCTTAGGCACAAAAGCTTTCAACTTGAGATTTTCCACATCATGAGAAATTCTATCAATGCCTCTAGACATATCATCATTCTTATTCAACTTTTCTTCTATCGTAGTATTGAAAGCCTTTTGCACATTGATAAATTCTTTAATATTACTCTCAAGATCAGAGGTGTTCATATTATTATTGTAAGAGGAATTACCATAATTGTTAGTGGAATTTCCAGGAAAAGGCCTAGGATTAAAATTACCTCTATAAGCATTGTTATTGAAATTGATCCGCGAGACAAAGTTCACATCTACGGAATCACTATTTTGCTCAATCAAGGTAGACAAAGGCACATCATTAAAATCAATAGGAGTATTTTTTACTAGCAACCAACTTCATCAAAGCATCAACCTTATCACTCAAAGTACTAATTTCTTCAACCGAATTAACTTTTTTACTAGTAGGCGCTCTTTCGATATGCCATTGTGAATAATTTGCCATGATATTATCTTGCAATTTATTAGCTTCACCCAAAGTAATTTCCGTAAAAATACCACCCGTGGCGGAATCTAAAAGATTTCTAGAGACAAAATTCTATCCCGCATAAAATTTTTGTATGATCATCCAATGATTTAAACCATGAGTAGGACAATTTCTTAGCATCAATTTCATTCTTTCCCAAGATTGTGCAACATGTTCATGCTCAAGTTGCTTAAAATTCATGATTTGCGTCCTAAGGGAAATAATTTTCGCGGGCGGAAAATACTTAGTGACAAAAGCATCCTTGTACTTATTCCAAGAATCGATACTATTGCGAGGCAAAGAGGAAAACCAAATTTTTGCACGACCCCGCAAGGAAAAAGGAAATAATTTCAACTTCACTATATCATTGTCCACATCTTTTTTCTTTTACATATCACACAATTCTACGAACGTGTTTAGATAAGATGTGGCATCCTCATTAGGAGTACCGGCAAATTGATCTTTCATGACAAGATTCAACAAAGCGGCATTAATATCACAAGACTCTGCACTAGTAGTGAGAGGAGCAATCAGAGTACTAATAAAATCATTGTTATTAGTATTGGAAAAATCACACAACTTGGTGTTTTCTTGAGTCATCGTGACTACGCAAACAAGATTGCAAGCAAGCAAGAGATCTGACGAGAAAAAGGCAAACGAAAATGAGGGCGAATAAAATGGCAAATTGGTGAAGTTGGGGAGAGGAAAACGAGAGGAAAATGGCAAATAATGTAATTGCAAGGAGATGAGATTTGCGATTAGGAACCTGGTAGATGATGATGGTATGTCCTCGGCGCCAGAGATTGGCACGTAGAAGAGACCGCTTCCTCCCCGGCAACGGCGCCAGAATTCCTTTGACGTGGCTTGAGACCGCGTCGGTATTTCCCCAAAGAGGAAGGGATGATGCAGCACAACGAAGGTAAGTATTTCCCTTAGTTATGAAACCAAGGTTATCGAACCAGTAGCGGATCACCACCAAGTATAATGGGACAAGACAGATTGCAATCAATATCAAGCACAATAAAATCAATGGGCACATAATTTATATTTGCAAGAATAAGAACATCATTAATTATTTCCAAAGGCTTTTTAATAGTAGAATCCGCCAAGTGCAAATTAAGAGAGCATTCTTCAATATTGGTAAGACCAAGCACATCGCATAGAGATTTCGGAATCGTGGAAACACTAGCACCCAAATCACACAAAGCAAAGCACTCATAATTTTTAATCTTGACCTTAATGGTAGGTTCCCACTCATCATGTAATTTTCTAGGAATATAAATCTCCAACTCCAACTTTTCTTCAAAAGATTTCATCATGGCATCAACGATATGTTTTGTAAAAGCTTTATTTTGCTGATAAGCATGGGGTGAATTCTACATAGATTGCAACAAAGAAATACATTAAATCAAAGAGCAA
Source organism: Elymus sibiricus (assembly GCA_039707655.1). Lineage (NCBI taxonomy): Eukaryota > Viridiplantae > Streptophyta > Magnoliopsida > Poales > Poaceae > Elymus > Elymus sibiricus. Next base: position 91,096,468 of record CM077669.1, read on the forward strand.
CTATCATAATTAAAATCTTTGCAATCCAAGATAGTGGGCACATCACTAGTTAAAGTTTTGACCTCTTCAAACCCACTTTCATCAAGATTTTCGCCCTCCAAATTATTGGGACACCTTTTAGCTAAAGTTGAATCTACTTCAGTCCCTTCATTATCAATTTTGATATTACTAAACAAGGGATCAATAGAAGAAACACCAATCACTTTAAGATCTTCATCATTTTTATGAAGGCAATCACTAGAAAATGATTTTTCTAGGATTTCTCTTTTAGCTCTAAGCATAGCGGTTCTTTTCTTACTTTCATCCACGAGACATATAAAGCTTTAATAGATTCATCAATCTTAGGCACAAAAGCTTTCAACTTGAGATTTTCATGAGAAATTCTATCAATGCTTCTAGACATATCATCAATCTTATTCAACTTTTCTTCTATCGTAGTATTGAAAACCTTTTGCGCATTGATAAATCCTTTAATATTACACTCAAGATCAGAGGTGTTCCTATTATTATTGTAAGAATAATTACCATAGGAATTACCATAATTATTAGAGGAATTTCCAGGAAAAGGCCTAGGTTTAAAATTACCTCTATAAGCTATGTTATTGAAATTGTTTCGCGAGACAAAATTCACATCTACGGAATCACTATTTTGCTCAATCAAGGTAGACAAAGGCACATCATTAAGATCAATAGGAGCATTTTTACTAGCAACCAATTTCATCAAAGCATCAACCTTATCACTCAAAGTACTAATTTCTTCAACCGAATTAACTTTTTTACTAGTAGGTGCTCTTTCGGTATGCCATTGAGAATAATTAGCCATGATATTATCTAGAAATTTAGTAGCTTCACCCAAAATAATATCCATAAAAGTACCACCTGCGGCGGAATCTAAAAGATTTCTAGACAAAATTCAATCCCGCATAAATTTTTTGTATGATCATCCAAAGATTCAAACCATGTGTAGGATAATTTCTTAGCATCAACTTTATTCTTTCCCAAGATTGTGCAACATGTTCATGCTCAAGTTGCTTAAAATTCATGATTTGCGTCCTAAGGGAAATAATTTTCGCGAGCGGAAAATACTTAGTGATAAAAGCATCCTTGCACTTATTCCAAGAATCGATACTATTGCGAGGCAAGGAAGAAAACCAAATTTTTGCACGATCCCGCAAGGAAAAAGGAAATAGTTTCAACTTAACAATATCATTGTCCACATGTTTTTTCTTTTGCATATCACACAATTCTATGAACGTGTTTAGATGGGACGCGACATCCTCATTAGGAGTACCGGCAAATTGATCTTTCATGACAAGATTCAACAAAGCGGCATTAATATCACAAGACTCCGCACTAGTGGCGGGAGGAGCAATCGGAGTACTAATAAAATCATTGTTATTAGTATTGGAAAAATCACACAACTTGGTGTTCTCTTGAGTCATTGTGACTACGCAAACAAGATTGCAAGCAAGGAAGAGATCCGGCAAGAAAAAAGCGAACGAAAAAGAGGGCGAATAAAACGGCAAATTGGTGAAGTGGGGGAGAGGAAAACGAGAGGAAAATGGCAAATAATGTAATTGCAAGGAGATGAGATTTGTGATTAGGAACCTAGTAGATGATGATGGAGTCCCCTCGGCGCCTACGATAGGCACGTAGAAGAGACCGCTTCCTCCACGACAACGGCGCCAGAAATTCCTTTTGACGTGGCTTGAGACTGCGTCGGTATTTCCCCAAAGAGGAAGGGATGATGCAGCACAACGACGGTAAGTATTTCCCTCAGTTATGAAACCAAGGTTATCGAACCAGTAGGAGGATCACCACCACCCAATAAGCAGCACCTGCACACAAACAACAAATACTTGCAACCCGACGCGAAAGAGAGGTTGTCAATCTCTCTACGGTAAAAAGATAGATTAGATAGTGATAGATAGGAGAGATAGATCTCTCAAGAACACAAAATAGAAAAGGCAAATAAAATATGCAGTGATATGTTTTTGGGTTTTTGGTTTTGTAGATCTAAAAACAAAGATGCAAAAAGATAGATCTGAAAGCAATCACTACCGGAATCAGGGAATTTGCCGTCTGCCAGTTCATGGCCGTCAGCCAGCGGACGGCAAAGAAGGCCATTGCCGTCAGCTGGCAAAAAGCAGACGGCAAAGAAAGGCCAGATGGCAAAGATTGTGTTTGCCTTAGGCTAAATCTTTGCCGTCTGCCAGCGGACGGCAAAGAAAGTTTGCCGTCCGCTGGCAGACAGCAAAGGAGCCAGCTGGGCCCACTGGGCCCCGGTCAAGCTTTAGGTCAGATGGGTTATCACTTTGCCGTCTGCCAGCGGACGGCAAAGAATGTTTGCCGTCCGCTGGCAGACGGCAAAGGGAAAGGACTAGTAACGGTCGTGCCCCGCCCCCACTCCACTCTCTCTCACTCCCCCTTCCCGCAACGCCACCTCTCGCCGCCGCCACCCCCTGCGCCCACCGCCGCCACCACCAGCGCCCGCCGCGCCGCCGCCAGCCCCTCTTCGCCCATTCGCCGCCCCCGCCGCCGGCATCCCCTGCCCTCCTTCCCCGCGGGGCTCCTCCACCACCACGCCCCCCTCCCCGCCCCCCTCACCGCCGCCACCCCCTGCTCCCGCCGCCGCCACCACCGCGCCCCTTCCCCGTGGCCCTCTCGCCGTCGCCACCCCCTACTCCCGCCGCCGCCACCCTCACGCCCCCCTCGTCGCCGCCCCCCTCCCCGCGGTGAGCCCACCCTGACGGCGGTGAGCACCCCCTCCCCGCGGCCAGGCTCCACCACCGCGACGTCCTCCCCGCGCCGGCCCTCCTCCCTGCGCTGACCCTCTTCCACCGGCCCTCCTCCGGTGAGTTCTTGCATCTTTTTTTTGTTTCATTTCATTACAGCTGTTAGTTTAGGTTACTGTTATAGTCAATTGGGTTAGTGTTAATTACTTTAATTAGGTTAGTGCAAAAAATAAGAAAAGAAGAATAAGTAGAAGAAGAGGATAAAGGAAAAAAGGAAGAAGAGGAAGAAGAAGAAGAGGAGGAGGAGGAGGAGAAGAAAAGAAGAAGAAGAAGAAGAAGAAGAAGACGAAGAAGAAGAGGAGTAGAATAGGAAAAATGAAAAGAAGGAAGAAGAAGATGAATAGGAGGAGAAGAATAGGAAAAAAGAAAAGAAGGAAGAAGAAGAAGAAGAATAGGAGGAGGAGGAGAAGAAGAAGAAGAAGAAGAAGAAGACCCCCGACCCCCGACGCCCGACGCCACTAACCCCCACTGACCCCCGACCCCCGACGCCACTGACCCCCGACCCCCGAGGCGTTCATGGGCGAGCACAAATGACATCTCCTCCCCCCCTTAATTTGCTCTGTTCCGGTCTTCGTGCCGATGAAACTTGCTAGCTATAGGTGTCTTCAATCATCAGTATGCATGACCAGTATGCGTCTCCCGATCGAAAGGGCGGCATCTATAAATATGCATGTCTTTGCATATTTATAACCGCCATCCTTTCGAATTGTCCAACGTTATCCATGGATAGCCCGAGTATGTGTAGATTGGGTTCGTTTTCCCTTATGCTCTGCTCCGGATCCGATGCGGAATTTCGTCAGTGCCTCCCTGTTGTTCTCCGGGTACACATCCTCTCTGCTTATTGCCGAGACGTGTATCAGGAGAACAACGGGGAGGTGCTGCCGAAATTCTACGTCGGATCCGGAGCAGAGCATGGGAAAACGAACCCAATCTACACATACTCGGGCGGGATTAGGACCTATCTTTACCTATTAGCGTGTAGGTTGCATGGACGTAATAAACTGACAAACTTGATTAACTGATGAATATAGATGAAGAATTATATATATATTTCTTGTGTGTTTAGTAGGTAGGCAAGATGAGTGATCGTGCGTGGATGTACACCGGTCACCCTAGTCAGAAAGACATGACCATTGAATGGTTAACAAAAACCAAGGGGTTTCTGAGAGCCGCATTTGCAAATGGCCTGGAAATAACCTGGTGCCCCTGTGTCCGGTGCGACAACCATAAAAAGTGGACACGGGATGAAATGGGTAAACACTTGCAGAAGTGGGGTTTTACGCCTGATTATACGGTGTGGAGATTTCATGGTGAGTCTGCCCAACGTGCCAGAGCTGAGGTGGTTCGTCGTCGCACCGACGAGCATGGTACCGGGATCGAAGACATGGTGCAAGACTTTGATGATGCTAGGGATTCGGACGATGAGATGGAGGAATCTGCAAAGGCCTTCTATGAAATGTTGGAGTCTTCAAAACGTCCTCTCCACGAGCACACTGAGCTTTGTCAGCTGGATGCCATCGCGCAAGTAATGGCTCTGAAGGCTCAGTTCAACCTGGGCAGAGAATGCTACGACGCGATGATGACAATATTTGGACGCTTTCTACCCAAAGGCCATGTATTGCCTGCAAACCTGTACCGGTCGGACAAAATCCTACGCGCGCTTAAGATGCCCTATGAGAAGAGAGATGCCTGTGTGAATGGATGTGCCTTATTTAGGCTTGAGTATGCGGGCTTGAACTATTGTCCCATTTGCAAGTCTTCCAGGTATGTTGTGGTAGAAAAAAAATAGCTCAAGACAAACCTAATCCCACCGTCGGCGGAGAGACTGATTAACGACTGCCTCTGAAGCGTAGTCCCGGCGGCCGGCGCAGCCGAGTGGAGGCAGAGACCTAGCGGCCGGTGTCCCCGAACTCGATCTCAGACGACGGTGGGCTGCAGATCCGCGACATATCCGAGACGTCGCAGCGGCGCCCTGGTGATGTGCGACGGCGGCGGCGGCGGTCGCCGGCGTTGCGGCGGCGTCTCCCCGGATCGGCGGCGACTCTGCGAATGCGTCTCGTCTGTGACGGCGGCGAAGGGATCCGGGTGGCGGTGAAGGGATCGGCGAAGGCCTCCGTGACACCAGATCGCTCGTACGCAGCGATAGGAGCGTCGGGTGGGGGTCCGAGAGGTTTTTTTTTTCGTCCGATCTTTCGTCCGAGCGTCGGGTGGGAGCCTCGTTGGATCTATTTTCGTCCGGTTTTTCCATCGAGGGAGCCCCTTTGACCGATTTTTCAGCTGGTAGCGCGAGGGATAACGTGGTGGAATGGAAAAACCAGGTGGGAGGTGGGATGGAGGACGAAAAAACCAGGTGGAGGTGACAGGGATGACGAAAAAAAACCGAGGCAAGAAGCTACCAAGTCCCCTTTTAGGAGTAGAGATGTGATGAAAAAAAGTAAAAACCCAAAAAAAACAAGTCTCTCAACAAAGAAACAAAGAAACGAGCAAAAGAAAAACCAAAGAACACCAAGAAAAAAAAAACAAAGTATAAAGAAGAAATGAAAGAAAACCAGTGAAAAGCAAAGTATAACGAAGAAAAAAGAAAGACCAAAGAAAAAGGTGAAAAAACAAGAAAAACGAAAAAGAAAGAAAGAAAAAAAAAACAGACCACAACGAGCGACTACAGTGACATGCAACGGGCCGGCCCGACTAGCTCGTCCATGAGCAACTCCTATAAGGAATCAGTATAGGCAAGATATAGGCCATGCGGTCTAGACACACGGGCAATTTTGTTTGGGCTTTGTCAGGGGAGAGACACTTGCAGTTGCATGCCTAGTGGCAGACATGCAACACCCCTCCCGACAAAACACCACACAGTTGCAGTTTGGAGCAACACTTGCAGTTGCGTGCCCAGTGACAGACATGCAACTTCTCATATCCGACAAAACACCGTAGAGTTGCAGTCACATTAAAGAAAATGTAGTTGCAGTCGGGACACGAGACTTGAAGTTGCGTCCGTAGTGGTAAACATGCAGTTGTAGTCTGGGGCGATAGAAGACATCACAGATGCAATCAGGAGGTGGCGGGCAGCGGAACCGTGCGGGCTAATACCATGTAAAACTTAGAGTTCCGGTATGTTTGGGGGAACAACTCAACCTTGTAGGGGTGGTGTTACATATATATTTATGAGATGAAATCATGTACAAATACAAGGTTTACAAGGTATATACCAGAAGGTATAAACTAATACAAATACAAAGTCTAACAATCAAGATCGGCGTGGAGGAGTCGTTGCATGTCCTCGTCCGGTTTGTGTAAATGCATCGTACTTTTATCCGGTTTCCATGAAACTTATTTGGTTTGCATGAAATTTCTCGTTTGGTTCAATTTACGGTTGAAATGCGCGCAGACATTTAGGGTATAGTGTTGGATGGATGGCTCCTGTATATATGTCTGCGGACGTGTCCACTTCTTATTAAAACTACGTGAAATTTAATATTTTTGCAAAAAGAACAAATAACACGGATTTATCTGATAAAAAACACCTAAATATATATTTATCCATTTATGTGGTTGCTTGGCGCTCCCAAACTATTTCCAATTCTCTAGTAAAAAAACTATTTCCACTTAACCAAATTTAACGTTTTCGGATTATTTCCGCTTAAAAAAATTGGCGCCAAAAATCGTTTCTTTACCGCACAAAGACTTCCCACGTCTCTCAATTCCCCGTATATGTCGCTGGATATTTTCCCTTGCCGTCATCTCCCCCACCTCCCCATCTATCCAACCTCCACATCCCAATCTACGCCGGCATCACCACTGCCCGCAACGCCCAATCCCGCACCCCGCGCGGTGGCAGCCTCACCCTCAATCTCCGCCCTCCGCCGCTTGCTCCGCCCATCGTCTACTCCCGTTTTCCACCATTGGCAAGCTCGCTAGTTGGAGCCCCGTCAGCGTCGTCATCCTCACCGTCACGAAGCCGTGCTCGCCCCAACGTCGTCCTCACAGTCACGAAGCCGCATCCATGCCAGTCTCATCCTTCACCCGAAGCTCCGCCGCGTGTTCCATCGGTACACCGCCCCGCAAGCAGCTCTCGCTTCCATCCAGCATATTCAGCCTCCATCACGTCAACCAGGTGATCCCTTGATTCGCATAGCCCCTAGAGTTTTATCATTAAATCAACCAAAGTGGCCTCCTTCATTTATGCATCTGAAGTCTCGATCCTCTTCTCCTATCGTCTCCTTACCTCCTTCCTGTATGCAATGCAATCTAAGTGTTTGGTGAATTGTTTGCTTGCCCAGAATTCAATTCTGGCAGATATTCTTGAAAATATGTGAGCAACTGTTTGGTCCAATCAAATTTTACACTGCAAAACATAAAAGTAATACAAGTGGTGTTCGATTGACTGGCCAAATAACCTCAGATTCCATTTACACTGGAGCATAAAACATGATAGTGTTTGGTTATACAAGCTGCAACGAGCTATGTTATTTTGTAGTATACAAAACCAACCAGATCAGGCTAGTAATTTTCACTTTCCAGGATATAAGATATGCGTCCGATACGAACGTCTAGATTTGTTGTTACTATACTTTGCCCTGCGCGGACCGGGTTACAAACTGTGTGATTGAAACCTTGTCCAAACTGAGGGGGGGGGGGGGGGGCACATTGTAATGACACACGCAACCCTCGACTTAAAGAAGCCGTCCCTCTGAAGTTTTTCATTGAACGTTCTGTGCTGCAAAACGTGTCGATTCGCTGTTCTGTAACCTGTTTAATTCAGTATTGACGTTCGTATGCACCTGCGTCCACATCGTATTCTTGTATTACCTACAGCTCGTCCGGCTTGTATATCAATATTCGCTAGTTTAGCTACAAATGCCAATGAGCGTCTGCATGGTCCAGATTTCGTGGACATATAGTGCCTGGAACCAGACGTCCGCTCCGGCTTGTATAGGCTATTTTTTGCCGGGAGATCACCTTATTCATGGCTGGAATCCAATCTGTACCATTTGCTAGAAGTAGAATCTCTTTAAAAATATGTACCAATATGTTTCTATCTAATCTGTACAGCTAGAAGTAGATTCTCTGTATCATCAATTTGTACCAATATGTTTCTATGCATGACCTTAACATATGATTTTAACATTGTTTGGAAGAGATATTATGTCGAGGATACCTCGACGGCTTCGAAGCCAAAACATCCGAGAGCAGGCTGCTGTAAGTGTACAACCAGATGAAGAAAATTTACAAGGCCCTCGAGAGATTGATGTTATATGTCTAAAAAAGCCTCCTGAATCTACTAACCAAATTAAAATAATTTGTAAGCTGAAAACATTATTTTCAAACACATATCTATTGTGATGTATATGGTCCAATTATATGCCATTGTGACACTCTTGCATGCAGGGCCAAATGGCGATGTGCGACAGATTATAGGGGAGTTCTGAGGTAAAATTTTGTTGGAATTACGTGGGGGGAAGATAATTGTGGAGACTGATGGAAGTGGTATTCCAAATGGAAGGTCAGCTGCCATTCTCTGTCAGCATCTTAATTGGCTTGCAGATAGCTCAACATTTGCACCATTGCATATTCCGAGATGGGACAATGAATTGTTTTTGGAGAAAACATGGGCAGATGATCAGAGATGTGGAGGTAATTTTTTCATAGCACCGTTCAAGACTGTTAATTTGACATAGTTGACTGTCAATTTTAATTTTTGAAGGAGAAATTTATCTACCCCAATGAGACGAGGCAACTTACACAAGACTGAATCCTACTGACTATTAACAAAAAATTAAGAGTGTTTAAGTCTGTTTGGAGAATAAATATTTCGACCGTGACAAGAGGTCTTTGGCCGAAATTATAGCAGGTGTTCCCAAAGGTGTTAATGAACATCAATGGGATACTCTTGTTGGGTTTTGGTGCTAGGACTCACACATGGTTATATGTTCTATTCTCATACTTAATCTGGCGTACATAACTATTGGTGACATTAGTATTGACTAGATGTGTTGTTTTCCTAGAAATTATGTGAAAAGAACACCGAATGTGCAAAGAAGCAGAAGAATCCACACATAACCGGGAGAAAAAGCCATGCTAGGCTCAGAACTGACCTTATATTCAACATTATGAGAAAGAAGAAAATGTTCTATTTGCACTGCGTACACTAGGAGATAATGTAGAAAACATGATGGATGAGTTTTCTATGATGCATTCATTCCTGAAGCAAAAATTTCCCGGAGAGTATTGGAGAAAAGGATTTGTAACTGCGGGAAGTGATGAAGTTGGTATCTAAACCACATTTCTTTCTGCAGAGATAAAAGTATGAGTATTAATTATACTATCATCATGTTCTTGTTTCAGGTTGATCTCAACGAAAGAGTTCTTGGCAATGACCTTCCAAATGAATCACATAACATAGTTGAAGAATCACCTGGCAATATGCATGCTCCATTGAGTGCTATGCAGATGTAGCAGTTTCTTCACTATTAAATATTCTAGTTTATTCTCATACTTAAAGACAATTGTTCATCATAAGTTGCAGGAACTACATCCTACCAATTGTGTGAGAGCCAAAGAGTGTTACACCGGTTTATTATTACCACATGAAAAAATTGTTGCTAAGGTGTGTGTGCATAAATTTCTGCTTCGTTATTAAAAAAGTGCCCATGTTTTGTATAAGTTTACTTACAACTTAATTGAAACTCAATTGTAGAAAGCACACATTGAGAAGTACATCGGTACGAATACATCTCTTACAATTTCATCAAAGTACATTTCTTCTTATACTACTCTTAAAGCTTACGTTCTAATTTTTTTCTGGTATCTTTCTATTCCAGGGTAACTCAAGATTTAGAAAATGAGTGCATTGCGGGAGCCACGAGGAACTACAGAAGAATTAGTTTTTAAATGGGCAAATATTATGTATTATGTAAAGGATTTAGCTTCATCAGAAAATTTAGTTCTGGTTGTATGATCTTTTCTTAATTGTTTGCATCTGTCATATTAATGTCTGATTTGATTCAGTTTGGAACTCAAGGTGTTTGTTCTTACTAATTGATATTGTGCGAATGAGATGCTTGTGAATACAACTGGTGATACGGGTGGATCCCTCTACATAATATTTGTTGCCTATGTATGTGACTGGTGATATGGGTGGATGCCTTTATATAACAATATTTGTTGATGATCTTGCACAAGCATGAGGCATGATAAAGTAATTCGATTTGAACTGATGAAATGCAAATTCAAAATAAATAAAATAATGATTAAAATTAAATATTATGTAGTTACAAAGAAGCTTGTTTATATTTAGAAACGAATATAACGTGTCTACATAGCGTGTATAAGAATGGGGTCAAGGCCCATAATGAACGAAACGACTATGTGAGTAGAGACGTGATAAGCGCATCTAACAAAACGCCTGTACATGTATAGATACACTTTAGAACGTCCCAATATAGTGTCTCATATCTACGGACGCTTTTGAACGTCCCAATATAGCGTCTCATGCCATGTACACACGCTTAGCTAGCGCGTCTAACTGTTTCGAGACGGCCCGTGGGGAGACGCTTTACAAAGTCGACTCTATGGTCGCCTAGAGATGAAATAAGACGTCTCTAGCTATGGAATATGACGTCTCTACAGGCAGATTTTCTTATAGTGATGGAGCTGTATGACTTTATATTTGTGTCTTTTGTTGTGTTGTGATATCAATCAGTGAGTCCCTAATCTTGGTCGTACGTGATGGGGATATGTACCTAGGGTAGGGTCATAGGCCTGACCTACATACCCTACCTAAGGACACTGCCCCAGAAAGCTTAAGGGCTACGAGGAAGTCTCCGACTGAAATCGCCAAGAAACATAAGTCACTCGACAATATACACTCGGAGGTACCTTTCACTCGACGCTTACCTTCCACTCGGAAGGACCAGAAGACAGTCGACCACAGAAGCCCAGAAGTCACCCCAGGGAGGCTAACGGGCAAGCGTTCATCAAGACCTTTAATAGCATTTATGGTATACGTTACTAGTAACGTACGTCTTTTATGACCACGATCTGACCCTTAGATGCCGGACACTTATGAGGGGCAGCGCACTCTATATAAGCCGCCCCTCCCCTCTGGCACAAGGGTTCGCACCCCCTCTAACTACACGCATATTACACTCGACAAGAAGCTCCCGAGCACCTGAGACGTAGGGCTTTTACCTCCACGAGAGGGGCCTGAACTCATTCATTCTTGTGTACAATCTCGCCGTAGCTAGGACTCTGCCCTCTCCTTATGTACCCCTATCTTCTACTGTCAGGCTCGTTCCCACGATAGTTGGCGCCCACCGTGGGGCAGGCGTCTAAGCGACTTCCGGCGAGGTTGCATTTGTTTTCCTTCGTCATGTCTTCCGGCGGTGATTTGTTCCTGGGCCGCGAGATCCGTCTCGGAGCGCTCACCTTCATCGCCGACGATTCGGCATGGCTCCAGGAAGCGCCTCTAGATGTTGAGGCGCTCCCGATGCGCGGAGCGACGCACTTCTGCGCAAGCTCCTGCGGTGTCCTTCTCCTTCAGCCGTCGACCCCGTATGTGTCAGCCCTTTGCGCTGTTCGACGCCGCAAGTGATCCGGTCGTTCGCGGCTACAGCGTTGGGTGCGACATGCGGCGGCCCGCCAGGCTTCGTCCCCGCAAATTGCAGCCATCGAGCCCGCCGAGTCACTTCGCGGCGTGTTCGACTCGGTGTCAGATCGGTCTGACATTCCTTCCGAGTGCGAGAGCTGCGATTCTGCGGCTGAAGTTCTTATGGCTGGCTCTCATCAGAGTCCGCCGCCTGGCTTCAACCACACCAAGCGCGAGATTGGTGGAACGTCGAATGAACAGCAGCGCCGGGATGAGGATGTTCTCCATACTCCCATCGTCGGTGCGACTGCTGAGGCCCAGGCCATGGAGGCCACTCGCCTTCGACTCAAAGAGATGCAAGAGGCACTCGACGAGCGTGCTCGACAGCGTCCACCGCGTCCCAATCGGCATCAGCGACAGTTGTTTCCGAGTGGATCTCGAAATAACGTCGAGGTGTTCCGTACTCCAGTGTTGAATGTTGCAGCTGCAGCTAGGATTGCAGATTCTATCCAGCCGTCTCGGTCGGAGGCTGGGAGAGGTTTGCAGCAGATCAGAACGTTGCTCGAGGCAGCGCAGCAGCAGAATGCTGTTGTTTCTCAGTCACAAAACAGGTTACATAGCAATTCTCCCAGGGCGGAAATAGTTCAGTCGGCCCACAGTCCTGGGTCACCTCCGCGTCACAGGGGCGGAGGCTACCGTGACGATCGGTACAGAGATTAGGGGCGAGATCAGTTTGCTCCCCGTTATCACCGCGATGACCGCTGTCGAGTGCTTTCTCCTCCGCGGAGTGGTTCATATGTGCCCCGGCACAATGATGATAGGCGCCCGTTCGGCGATGAGCGGAATCCGGGATTTGACGCAAGAGATGTCCTTGCTCAAAGGCGGGTCGACAGAGGCAGAGCCCACAGAGATGGTTATAACGGAGACTATCCGAGTGGAAGCAGTGCTGTTGTTTCTGGGCCCGAGTGTTTTAGCAGAGCCATTTGCTCTGCAGAGATTCCCCCCAACTTCAGGTTGGCGACTGGAATTAACAAGTTTTCTGGTGAGTCGAAGCCCGAGACATGGTTGGATGATTACCGAGTGGCTATGCAGATTGGTGGAGGTAACGACAACATAGCCATGAAGCATTTGTCCCTGATGTTGGATGGTTCGGCCAGAGCTTGGTTGAATCGTTTGGCTCCCTTTAGCATCTATTGCTGGGAGGATTTGGCCCGAGTGTTTATCAGAACCTTTGAAGGCACCTGTAAACGTCCGGCTGGTTTGATTGATTTGCAACACTGTGTTTAGAAGCCCAATGAGACCTTGCGAGACTACATTCAGCGCTGGTCCACCTTACATCACACGGTGGAGAATGTTTCCGAACATCAGGCTGTTTGTGCCTTCAAGGCTGATGTTAGATACAGAGAGCTCTATCTGAAGTTTGGTCGCACGGGTGATATTTCTCTGAGCAAGATGATGGAGATTGCCACTCGGTACGCCAATGGAGAAGAAGAAGACCGCCTCCGAAGCGGTAAAGCAAAACTAGTCGACAATGATGCAGGTGGAAATTCCAGTCGGAGACAGAAGCGCAAAGCTGATCCTCCTGCTCAGGCAGAAGCGGCCGCCCTGGCGGCACAAGGCAAGAATAAAGGAAAGTCCAAAGCTAAGTTCACCCCCAAGAAGTCAAAGAATCAGTCGGGTATAGATGTTATGGATTTACCGTGTGCAATCCACACGAGGAAAGATGAAGAGGGCAATTTAATATTGCCTAAGCATACCACTCGACAGTGTCGTTTGTTGATCCAGTCATTCAAAGAGAGCCAGTCGAGTGAGAAAGACTCTGAAAAGGAAGATGAAGAAGAGAAAGAAGAGTTCCCTGAAGTCAATGCCACTCTGTTGATTTTTGCTGACGTTGAGAGCAAGAGTCGACTGAAGGTTATCAACAGAGAGGTTAACATGGCGGTTCCCTCTACCCCCACATATCTCAAGTGGTCTCAGACTGCTATCACGTTTGATCAGTCAGATCACCCTACGCATATCGCTACCCCCGGGCGGCAAGCGCTGGTGGTGGACCCAGTTGTGGGGGGCACTCAACTCCGCAAGGTTTTGATGGATGGTGGGAGCGGTCTGAACATCCTATATGCAGATACCCTCAAGGGGATGGGCATTCCGATGTCCCGACTCAGTGAAAGCAACATGCAGTTCCATGGAGTAATCCCTGGGAAGAAGGCCCGTTCACTCGGCCAGATAGCGTTGGATGTGGTGTTTGGTGACGATAAGCATTTTCGGAAGGAAAAAACTGACGTTTGAAGTGGTGGACTTCCAAAGTGCGTACCACGCCATCCTTGGTCGTCCGGCTTATGCCCGTTTCATGGCCCGACCATGTTACGTGTATCTCAAGCTGAAGATGCCCGGACCCAAGGGTGTAATCACAGTCACTGGCAATCGACAGAGGGCTGAGGAGTGCCTCCAGCAGGGCTCCAAGATCGCCGATCATCAGATGGCTATGGTTGAATTGGAAGAATACAAGAAAAACGCTGATCCTTCCGACCTGTTGCGCGCTAAGAAGCCCGCTTCTGAGTCAACTTTTCAGTCGGCAGGAGAAGTGAAGAAAGTGAACATTCACCCGACAGATCCAACTGCTGCCCCGACCAACATCTCGACGACACTCGACAGCAAATAGGAAGCCGAGCTTATCCAGTTCCTCCATGAGAACTGGGACATCTTCGCATGGAAGCCTGCTGACATGCCTGGTGTACCCAGGGAACTGGCTGAGCACAGATTGAGAGTTGACCCGAAGGCCAAGCCTGTGAAGGAGCACTTGCGTCGGTCGGCAACAGAGAAGCGAAAAGCAATCAGAGAGGAAGTGGCTCGTCTCTTGATGGCCAAATTCATACATGAGATTTACCACTCCGAGTGGTTATCGAACGTCGTCATGGTCCCTAAGAAGGACAAATCACTACGCATGTGTATTGACTTCAAACATATCAATCGGGTCTGCCCGAAAGATCATTTTCCGCTCCCCCGCATTGATCAGATTGTCGACTCAACTGCGGGGTGCGAGCGTCTATCTTTTCTTGATGCTTACTCTGGCTACCACCAGATCCGTCTGTTTGGTCCAGATGAAATAAAGACAGCCTTCATCACCCCTTTCGGGTGTTTCTGTTATATCACCATGCCTTTTGGTTTGAAGAACGCTGGCGCTACTTTCATGCGCATGATTCAAAAATGTTTACTCGACCAGATCCCTCGGAATGTTGAAGCGTACATGGATGACATTGTCGTCAAGTCTCGCAAAGGTTCCGACCTGTTGTCTGACTTAGCTAAAACATTCGCCAATCTGAGGAGATATGACATCAAGCTAAATCCAACTAAGTCCACTTTCGGTGTTCCTGGTGGCAAATTACTCGGTTTTCTCGTTTCCGAAAAAGGAATCGACGTTAACCCTGAAAAGATCGGTGCCATCACCCGAATGAAAAGCCCTGAGCGTGTGCACGACGTCCAGAAGCTCACAGGTTGCTTGGCAGCATTGAGTCGATTCATTTCTCGTCTCGGTGAGAAGGCACTGCCTTTATACTGACTGATGAAGAAGTCTGATACATTTGAGTGGACTCCGGAAGCTGAAGCAGCGTTTGTCGAGCTCAAAGCCCTGCTTTCCACCCAGCCGGTGCTTGCTGCTCCGCACAGCAAAGAGCCATTGCTATTGTACATCGCGGCCACTAATCAGGTCGTCAGTACAGTACTAACTGTCGAGCGGGAAGAGGAAGGCAAGACTTATAAAGTTCAACGTCCAGTCTACTATATTTCTGAAGTGTTGACTCCTTCGAAGCAAAGATATCCACATTACCAGAAGCTCGTATATGGTATATATTTGACAGCAAAGAAGGTGGCACACTACTTTCAAGATCACTCAATTTCAGTCGTCAGTGATGCTCCATTATCTGAAATTCTCAACAATCGAGACGCGACTGGTCGAGTGGCCAAATGGGCTATCGAGCTCCTTTATCTTGATATCAAATTTGAAGCGAAGAAAGCAATCAAGTCTCAAGATCTTGCTGATTTCCTTGCCGAGTGGACCGAGCAGCAGCAGCCAATCCAACTTCACTCGGCACACTGGACCATGTTCTTTGACGGCTCTAAGATGCTGAATGGGTCTGGTGCTGGTGTAGTATTGGTGTCTCCAAAAGGTGACAGACTCAGTTATGTGTTGCAGATTCACTTTGATTCCTCCAATAACGAAGCCGAATATGAAGCACTCCTGTACGGGTTGCGTATGGCCATTTCACTCGGCGTCCGGCGCCTAATGGTATATGGCGACTCTGATTTGGTGGTCAACCAAGTGATGAAAGAGTGGGATGTCAGGAACCCCGCTATGACTGGATACTGCAATGCAGTAAGGAAACTCGAGAAGAAATTCGAAGGGTTGGAACTTCATCATGTTCCCCGAGTGAAGAACCAACCAGCAGATGAGCTGGCAAAGATTGGATCCACTCGGAAGCCTGTCCCCAGCAATGTATTTCTCGAGCACCTTCATTCTCCTTCGGTGCAGGAAGACCCCTTCACTGAAGAGCCCCCGCAAGCGAAAAGCGCCTCTGATCCGACTGAAGTCGATGTCCCAGCTGTCATTGATTTGGTCATGGAGATTTTGGTGATTATGCCCGACTGGACTGTACCTTATATTGCGTACATTCTTAGGAAAGAACTCCCAGATGATGAAGATGAAGCTCGACAGATAGTCCGCAGATCCAAGGCTTTTACCGTTATGGATGGGCAACTCTACAGGGAAAGTGTGACTGGCGTGACTCAGCGGTGTATTTCTCCTGAAGAAGGTCGATTGATTCTGGAGGAGATTCACTCGGGAACTTGTGGTCATCATGCGTCCTCTAGGACGATTGTTGCCAAAGCATACCAAGCTGGTTTCTTCTGGCCGCGCGCCAATGAGATGGCTAAAGATATTGTCGATCACTGCGAAGGATGCCAGTTTTATTCGAACCTGTCACACAAACCTGCGTCTGCCTTGAAGACTATTCCACTCGTCTGGCCATTTGCTGTGTGAGGCTTGGATATGGTTGGACCCCTTAGAATAGGCCAGAGTGGATTTACTCATTTACTGGTTGCAGTCGACAAGTTCACTAAGTGGATTGAAGCTAAACCCATCAAGAAGCTGAACGCCCGCACTGCTATCAAGTTCATGAAAGAGATGACGTTCCGGTATGGAGTACCCCACAGTATCATTACAGACAATGGCTCTAACTTTGACTCAGAAGAGTTCAGATACTTTTGCTCTTCTCAAGGCACTCGGGTGGATTACGCATCCGTTGCGCACCCCCAGTCCAACGGTCAAGCTGAGCGAGCGAATGGCCTTATCCTCCAAGGATTGAAACCTCGGCTCATGCGAGATCTTGATCATGCTGCTGGAGCTTGGGTCACTGAATTACCGTCTGTTCTATGGGGCTTGAGGACGACTCCTAACTGGTCGACTGGGCGCACTCCTTTCTTCCTTGTGTATGGAGCTGAAGCCGTTTTGCCAAGTGACGTCCTTCACAATTCTCCCCGAGTGGATCTTTACTCTGAAGACGAAGCTGAGCAAGCAAGACAAGATGGGGTGGATCTCCTAGAGGAGGAACGAGAGATGGCCCTGATCCGGTCGACTGTATATCAACAAGACCTTCGCCGCTTCCATGCGAGACATGTCAAGAGCCGTTCGTTCCACGAAGGTGATCTGGTGCTCTGAGTGGATCAGCAGCGACCCCACAAGTTGGCCCCAGCATGGGAAGGCCCATTCGTCGTCACCAAGGTGCTGAACAACGGAGCGTACCACCTTTTCAACTTGAAGAAGAATATTGATGAGCCACGCGCTTGGAACACGGATTTGCTTCGACGCTTTTATACTTGATGACTGAGTTGTTTTGATGTAATAAGAGTACTCTAGACTATGCCGTTTGTTAAGTTATGACTTCCGCAGCCTATTGTCGATTCCGATCGCACAATTTTGCATTCAAAAATTACTCCGAGTGAAGAGCGATCCTCTCTCTCGGGGGCTTAGCTGCAAATCCGTTTCGCCTAAGTTCAAAACCTTTCTGAGTGTATGGCATTCAATACACTCGGAGACTTAGCCGCGAACCAGTCTTCGCCTAAGTTCAGAAATTACTCCGAGTGAAGAGTGATCCTCTCTCTCGGGGGCTTAGCTGCGAATCCGTTTCGCCTAAGTTTAAAACCTTTCCGAGTGTTTGACATTCAATACACTCGGTGACTTAGCCGCGAACCAGTCTTCGCCTAAGTTCAGAAATTACTCCGAGTGAAGAGCGATCCTCTCTCTCGGGGGCTTAGCTGCGAATCCATTTCACCTAAGTTAAAAACTCTACCGAGTGTATGGCATTCAATACACTCGGAGACTTAGCCGCGAACCAGTCTTCGCCTAAGTTCAGAAATTACTCCGAGTGAAGAGTGATCCTCTCTCTCGGGGCTTAGCTGCGAATCCGTTTCGCCTAAGTTTAAAACCTTTCCGAGTGTTTGACATTCAATACACTCAGAGACTTAGCCGCGAACCAGTCTTCGCCTAAGTTCAGAAATTACTCCGAGTGAAGAGCGATCCTCTCTCTCGGGGGCTTAGCTGTGAATCCGTTTTGCCTAAGTTAAAAACTCTTCCGAGTGTATGGCATTCAATACACTCGGAGACTTAGCCGCGAACCAGTCTTCGCCTAAGTTCAGAAATTACTCCGAGTGAAGAGCGATCCTCTCTCTCGGGGGCTTAGCTGTGAATCCGTTTCGCCTAAGTTTAAAACCTTTCCAAGTGTTTGACATTCAATACACTCGGAGACTTAGCCGCGAACCAGTCTTCGCCTAAGTTCAGAAATTACTCCGAGTGAAGAGCGATCCTCTCTCTCGGGGACTTAGCTGCGAATCCGTTTCGCCTAAGTTAAAAACTCTTCCGAGTGTGTAACATTCAATACACTCGGAGACTTAGCCGCAAACCAGTCTTCGCCTAAGTTCAAAAATTACTCCGAGTGAAGAGCGATCCTCTCTCTCGGGGGCTTAGCTGCGAATCCGTTTCGCCTAAGTTGAAAACTCTTCCGAGTGTGTAACATTCAATACACTCGGAGACTTAGCCGCAAACCAGTCTTCGCCTAAGTTCAAAAATTGCTCCGAGTGAAGAGCGATCCTCTCTCTCGGGAGCTTAGCTGCGAATCCGTTTCGCCTAAGTTAAAAACCCTTCTGAGTGTATAGCATTCAATACACTCGGAGACTTAGCCGCGAACCAGTCTTCGCCTAAGTCTAAAACTTCTCCGAGTGAGGAGCGATCCTCTCTCTCGGGGGCTTAGCTGTGAACCAGTTTTCACCTAAGTTAAAAACCCTTTCGAGTGTAGCATTCAATACACTCAGAAACTTAGCTACGAACCAGCCTTCGCCTAAGTCCTAAATTCTTACGAGTGCAGAACACCCGTTCCATTCGAGAATTAAATAAATTCAGCCAGGCAAAATGTCGGAAAATAAAACGCGAGTAAGACTAGAATCTCCAGCGCAGCAAAAACTTGTTCACGCAAAGGGAAGTTCTCAGGCTTAAGGCCTGAACGAAGTATAATCGGTTACACCATCACTCGGCATACCGAGGCAAATAAAGTTTTTACTGAAAGCAAAGTACTTGTTCAAGCTCCAGTAGGGCTTGAGGGCTCGACAAAGGTGTCCAGGTCAATTCCGTCGGCGATCCGAGTGGCAGCTTCGATGAAAGTCTCCATGAAATCTTCAAATTTAAGTTTCTTTGTGTTGGTCACTCGGAGATCCTTCAGTTTGTCCTCTCTGGCCTCCTTGCAATGAACCATGACGAGTGAAAGTGCCACGTCAGCACCACAGCGGGCAGCAGATTTCTTCCACGCTTGCACTCGGTTGGGAATTTCATTGAGGCGAGTCATCATAGACTCAAGGTCAGTCTGGAGGGAGTCTTCAGGCCACAGCTCCTTGTCGATCTTCTCGAAAGCAGACCTCAGCCGAGTGATGTATCCTTGGACATTTTTAAGACGAGCTTCAAGACGAAACATATCCATGGCCACGGCGTCTTCGACAAGTGATTTTGTGGGGTCCAGATTGGGCTCGATCTCTTCAGTTTCTTTCTCAAAGTCTTGACAGAATTCTGCACGAAGAGAAAGTGAAAAGGTGATCACAATGCCACTCTGGAAAAATCAAAGAAATTCATTCGACAACAGAAGGTTACCTTCGAGCATGCTGAACATTTTCCTCGCGAAGTCTCCCAAGTGTTTCTCCAGAGCATTCTTTCCCTTGGTCTACACTTCAAGTTTTTTGATCCAGTCGGATCGTTCCTGCTTGAGTTTGGTGTTCTCTTCTTCCAGTCTACTGGCTGCGGCAAGTTTTTTCTCAGCAGCTTCAGTTTTCTCCTTCGCTTCCTTCTGAGCATCAGCAAGTGATTTGTCCTTGTCCTCGAGCGCCTTCTTTATGGTATCTAAAGAAATAGCATTGTTGAGTCGCGCTCGGAGACGACGGTTCTCATCACGTACGTCTGTTCGAGTGGATTCACTCGGTTCAAAGGATGGAAGATGAAAGTGATAATGCAATTGATCGACAAAGATTACCTCCCAAAGTCTTCAACTCGGTCTGTGCACGGTCCAGGTTGTTGTTCGTCAGCTCCAGATCCAGCAGAAGTCGATTCTTTTCCTTCTCCAGCTCGATGTACTTGGTCCCGAGCCCACAGGCTTTTTGAAATCAGCAAAGAAGGGGTTCAGTCGACATAAATATTTCTTTACTCCCGAGTGGGAAAATACAAGTGCAGTCGACTGAAAGGCGGCCTGCCGCCCCACCCCACAACCCTATACAACGTCATATCATGGTTGATGGAAATGATGTCCATGAAACCTGCAGAATGGTTCTTAAGACTACTGCCCATCGTCAACGATCGACAGTAGTCTCGGGGACTACACCTAGTGGGTGCACTCAGCGTGCCCCCACTAGATACAAAAACACTCGACCAGGTCTGCCTGGCAGAGTATAAAAGAAGAAAGCAAGCAAGCGAACATTGTCTCTATCAGACCCCCGCCGATACAAGCACTCGACGGCGGTCTCGGGGACTACACCTAGTGGGTGCACTCAGCGTGCCCCCACTGGACCTACTTTTACTCGACAAGGTCTGTCGTGTCGAATGGAAACAATTTTCAAAACGACTCTAAGACCCCTGCCGATGCCTTCGTCATTCGACAACGGTCTCGGGGACTACACCCAGTGGGTGCACTCAGCGTGCCCCCACTGGACCAGAAACTACCTGATCTACTTGCGAAGAAAACACCCACTGGGTGTAAAATCAAGATGGACAAGAATTCAATCGGAAATTAACTTACAATAGCACTTACTCAGACGTTGGCTTGAAGCGCTGTGCTGGCATCATAAGCTAACTTGCTGGCTTCATACGCCTCCTTTGTTCGCAGCATCATCTGCCCAGCTTGGATCATGGCCTCCTTGGCAGCTCCAGTTTGGTCCTCCGGGACGTGATACAAAGGGTATGCGGGCGTCGAGTGAGTTGGTGCTATCACTGAAGCAGCAGGAGGTGCTTGAGATTGTCCAATAGGTGCTGAAGCCACCAGAGTTGAAGTGGCTGGCGGAGCACTCGACAGCGGAGTTACAAGGGCTGGAGGTGTCGCAGCAGTCGACCCACGGGGCGTCTGACCAGACGATGTTCTCCGAGTGCGTATGCGTGGAGTCTCCAGAAGCACAGCTTCACCCTCCGCTCCCCGCTGCGGCTCCTCATCGTCTTCCAGTTCGATGATTTCGTCAGCTATCAGTCGGCAATTTTAATCAAGTCACTCGACGATTATTCTTCAGAAAACAGAGTAGAATGGGGATTTGGTATACCTCGTTGGGAGGTGGCCGCATCAGGAGTGTCCACTTCCATATGGTCTCCGTCATCTCGCTGGGGTGACGTCACAGAGGTAGCAGCTCTGGCAGACAAATTTCACTCGGTCAGCATCAACATGAAGTTCTTCAACAGCAGAATAAGGAAAATAAACACTCACGTGGAGGCAACAGGCACAGCAATCTTGATACGGGGCAGGGCCTTCCGAGGTTTTGGCGCGTCCGGCTTGAGCTGTTTCGCAGCTTTTTCGGCCGACCCTGATGTTGCAGCACGGTCACGCTTTGGGATCCTTGTGCTCGATGCCACAGTTTTGCTCGGGGCGACCCCTGGGTCTTCCTGCTGCTTGGTACGGCGTTCGGTGCGCGAAGGGACCTGAGCCTCCACCTCGTCTTCCTCCGGGTCGTCATCGCTGCTCTCGCTGTCGTCGGCGTAATCGCCATCTACGCTGCCATCCACGCTTCCTTCCTCTTCGTCAGGCTGCTCTCCATTTGGTACTGGCAAGTACATGTTTGTAAATTCCTGCAAGATACAAGCTTCAAAGTCAGTCGACTGAATATCCAGTTACTCGACAAAATATTAAAACAATCGACAGAGATATAACTCACCAAGTTCTTCGGTGGGTTCAAAGCAGAGAAGGCCGGAATTCGTTTGGCTCCCTCTGGATTATCACAGGCTCCGGTGATGCTCTTGAGCCACTGAGAAACAGTCTCGTCGGAAACTTCCTCAGGATGAGTCCGAGTGGTATCCTCAGGGCCTGAATAATGCCACATGGTGTGATCCCGGGCTTGGAGGGGCTGGATTCGTCGACTGAGAAACGTTTCAACGAGGTCCAAGCCAGTCACTCCGCCGCGGATCAGTTCAAATACAACGTTCACTAGGATCCCTACTTGGATTTTCTCTACCTTTGTCACGTACAGTGATTTGGGGGTGGTAGGTCGATCCAAGGTGAAAGGAGGAAGTCCAGTCGACATATTTGGCGATGCAACATCCTTGCAATAGAACCATGTCGACTGCCAACCCCGGACAGAATCAGGAAAGGTCATAGAGGGAAATGCACTCCTACCTCTCTTTTGGATCCCTAAGCCACCACACAGTTGGATTACATGAGTTTTGCTATCACTGGGATTGGCTTTCTTAACAGATTGGGATCTAACAGAGAATATGTGTTTAAACAAACCCCAATGTGGAGGGCAGCCCAAGAAGCATTCGCACAAGGTTATGAAACAGGAAAGATAGGCAATTGCATTCGGAGGGAAATGGTGGAGCTGCGCCCCGAAGTAGTTCAGGAAAGTACGGACGAATGGGTGGGGTGGCATGGAGAAACCTCGCTCGACGTGGGTGAGAAGCAAAACTCGCTCGCCGTCGCATGGCTCCGGCTCGGTCTCCCCCTTCGGCAATCTCCAGGACCCCGCAGTTATCAACTCGTCGTCGACGAGATTTTGCACATCCTCCGCCGTGACCGTCGATTGGAGGAAATCCCCCTGGATCCACCCCGGCGGCGCCGTCGACCGAGCGCCCGACAGCTTCTTCGCCTTGGCTCCTCCCTTCTTGGCACGCTCGAGCTTCTCCGTCTTGGCCTTCGTCATGGCGGCGGCTGCCGTTAGAGCGGAGCTGAGCAGAGGAGGAGGAGGGGAAGAGCGGATTTGGGGGAAGAATACTGTACCAGCACCGGCGTCGTCACCTCTTATATCCGCCCGTGTGGGTCACTAACCTGCGGGCCCGCCAGATATCTGGGTATCCCGAATTTAGAGGAGGAGCGATACGTGGCGATATGGGCGGCACGATAATCGAGGCGTCGTGCCTTCACTTGCCTTAGCGGTTGCGTCATCTCCGCTCTGCGCGCACTTATCCAAATTTCAAATCCCGTGAAATCCGGACCCGACGGAACAAACCGTCACATCAGAAGCCTCTGCAGATCACTCGAACCTGACTTCGAGCTCAATTTCACTCGGACCAGTTTCGAGTTCAGTTTCACTCGGATACATTTCAAGACAGAATTGATCAGGGTGAACGATAAAGGTTCCAATCGACGCAGATTTCTGAGAAGGTTCAAAATGCACTCGGAATTTTTGTGCCTTGTTTGAACCTGCATTGACACCTTTACACTCGAACCCCGATCCATTCGGGGGCTAATGATGGGGATATGTACCTAGGGTAGGGTCATAGGCCTGACCTACATACCCTACCTAAGGACACTACCCCAGAAAGCTTAAGGGCTGCGAGGAAGTCTTCGACTGAAATCGCCAAGAAGCATAAGTCACTCGACAATATACACTCGGAGGTACCTTTCACTCGACGCTTACCTTCCACTCGGAAGGACCAGAAGACAGTCGACCACAGAAGCCCAGAAGTCACCCCAGGGAGGCTAACGGGCAAGCGTTCATCAAGACCTTTAATAGCATTTATGGTATACGTTACCAGTAACGTACGTCTTTTATGACCACGATCTGACCCTTAGATGCCGGACACTTATGAGGGGCAGCGCACTCTATATAAGCCGCCCCTCCCCTCTGGCACAAGGGTTCGCACCCCCTGTAACTACACGCATATTACACTCGACAAGAAGCTCCCGAGCACCTGAGACGTAGGACTTTTACCTCCACGAGAGGGGCCTGAACTCATACATTCTTGTGTACAATCTCGCCGTAGCTAGGACTTTGCCCTCTCCTTACGTACCCCTATCTTCTACTGTCAGGCTCGTTCCCACGACAGTACGCACTGTGTGCATGATTAGCGTACGGACAAGAATGGGGGTGTCACAAGTTGGTATCAGAGCCGACTGCCTGTAGGTAGCCCCCTTTCTAACTCCTTGGCCAAAGTTGAGTCTAGTCATTGAATTTTTTTTACTAACACTGATGCTGTGGCTTACGGGCCCACATCTCAATCGGGTGGTATTAGGATCTTCTATTCCTCGTCTATACTCTGGTTTCTAATCTCTCTTCTCTTTCGGGTGAAAGATTTTGCGAAATCTAACATTAGGTTCTCGTGATCACATCCGCCGGGGAATTGTTTCGTCGAAAATTGTTTTCTCTTGAAGTATGATACACACACTGTCATTTGACATCTTGAATCTCCTTGTTACAGATGCGTCCCGGTAGGCAGATCGTTCGTCTGACCTACGCGCACGATACGAATGGGTTCCCGGCCATTCTGATCGGCCTCTTGAAGAAGCTGGGATATCGCTGGTACCCCGAGTACACTATTTACGAGGACTACCGTGAGTTTAACCAGGAACAGTATGAGGCTGAGATGGTTATCTGGGATCGACAGGACCGCTCCATCACTGAGCTACACACCTTTCGTGGCATTGGAGTGACTGTTGAGATGGCAGTACAGGATGCTGCCTATGCTGCTATTGTTCATCTCCGTGCAGCGAACCCCTGTTTGGAGGAGACAGCATACAGATACATCCCGTATGTCCCTGCTGGAGTTGATACGGCAGCCGACGCTGAGGTCTTGACACCTTTCGCACGGCAGCGTACCGACCGATCCTACACTGCTGTCTGCGCCCCCTACGTGAGTCGTCGTTACGACCCACAGGTTCTGGTGCAGTACACTGAGGCTCTGGATCGCACTGTCAGGGCTCTTAACGTCGAGTTGTACGCCACCCGTGCACGTCTGTATCAGGCGATGGAGCACTTGTTGCCAGCAGTTCGTGCGAGCATACATCCGGAGCACATCCTTTACCCGCCTTGGACTGAGTTTCCCCCAGGTCTTGGATGGCCTGAGGTTGGATGTTGTACTCCGGCACGTGGACCTGCGCTCCCGCTTAGTATGCAGGTTCTGCATCAGAGTCTGCACGGGATGCAGGACCCTGCCATCGGCTTTCACAACCGGGGTCATGCGCAGTTCCCCGGCTACTTTCGTTGTCCCCGACGCTGATGCGTTGTTGTATCCCTCCACCGCGTGCCTGCGTGCCACCTAGATGTCTAGGTTAATTTCATGCCGGATCTATTGTCTATTTTGTAACGAACTTATGGTTTGTAATAGACTTATGTATGGATCTGTATGTTGAAATTTGAACTACTATGTCGTAATTATTGCACTTCCTTCTTTGTGCAACTTACTTCATGAATGATTCCTTGATTTTGCAATTACCAAATGCTAAACTACCACTGTTAAATTTGACAGAATGGTTAGGCCAGCTGGTCGTGGTCGTGGTACTCCTGAACCACCACCACCACCTGACTACATGGCTAGTATGATGCAGCAGTTTGAACTGAATCACCAATTTATGCAAGGGCTTATGGACCAGTTCCCAAGGCCGAATATGAATCAGCAGCCAGCCCCAATGACTCTGCAAGACTTCATGCGCCTCAACCCTGCGATCTACCGCAGCTCAACTCAGCCGCTTGACGCTGATGACTGGCTCCGTGACATCACTTATGAGCTGGAGTCGTCAGGCGCCCCAGAGGCTAGCTATGTCACCTTTGCCTCGTACATTCTGAAGGGTCCCGCTGCTCAATGGTGGGACAGCCACATGCGCTCTCAGCCTGTTCGAACAATCATCACCTGGCCAGAGTTCCAAGCTGCGTTCCGTGCTCGCCACATTCCCCAGGGAATGATGGATAAGAAGAAGCGTGAATTCCGCAACTTAGTCCAGGGCAACAAGACTATGGATGCTTATCAGCGGGAATTTCTGGACTTATCTCGCTATGCTGAGGAAGACATTGCAACTGATGCTCGCAGGCAGGAGAAATTCCGTGAAGGACTTCAACCAGATATTCACCTTGCCCTTCTAGCTCACGACTTCCCTGATTTTGCCACCTTGGTGAATAATGCTATCCAGATTGAGACAGGTCTGCAGAGGTACAAGGATCACACTAAGCGCAAGATTGACGTGGGTTCATCTTCGGGCCCACGTCCTCAGAAGCAAAGGATCTGGATCCCCAACAACTACCGTCCACCTGCATATGCCCCGAGGCCATCCTATGTGACGCCTCGTCTGCCCCCTCCACCGCCAAGACAACCAAGAGCTATACCGCCAAGAGCACCTCAGCCTCCACCATCCCGTCCTGAGGATGGACTGTGCTTTAAGTGTGGTTGCCCAGGACACCGTGCTAGAGACTGTAGGCAGGGTCAGAATCAACTTGCACTGCCTATCAACCAGCCCCGCAACCACAATGCCAGGCCTGCTCAGGGCCGTGCTCAGGCTAACAATGTTGATCTGAATGAAGCTCAAGATCAGCCTGCTACTGTGATGGGTACACTTCTCGTCAACTCAGTACCAGCTTCTGTATTGTTTGATACAGGAGCATCGCATTCTTTCATGTCTGAAGAATTTGCATACATGCATGGCATTAAGTACGAAGAGATGAACGTTCCAATAGTGGTAAACACCCCCGCTGGCCAATGCCAAACCTCCATGGGTTGTCCAGATGTCCCCATTGAAATAGAAGGCCTAGAATTCCATGCCTCGCCCATAATACTAAAGTCTTCCAAGATCGACCTTATTCTAGGAATGGATTGGTTGAAGGCACATACCGCTTCCGTCGTTTGTGCCACCAAAACCATCCACCTCCTACATCCTTCGAATGAGATAGTCAGCTACCATGCTCATCTTGTTCGAGATGCTGAAGCCCGGCTATATGCCATGAATGCATTAAATGAGTCACCTCTTGAGGGGATTGAAGACATTCCAGTTGTCCGGGATTTCCAAGATGTTTTTCCGGAAGAACTCCCAGGGACCCCCCTGCTAGAGCCGTTGAGTTTGTCATCGACTTGGTACCCGATACCACTCCTATAGCCAAGCGTCCATATAAAATGCCTCCACATGAACTCCTTGAACTTAAGCAAGAACTTGACAATTCGCTTCGACTGGGTTTCATTCGTCCAAGTTCCTCTGCTTGGGGAGCACCTTCTCTCTTTGTCAAGAAGAAGGATGGTACAAACCTATTGGTCCAAGATTACCGTCCCATCAACCAAGCAACGATTCAAAACAAGTATCCGCTTCCACGGATCAACGATCTGTATGATCAACTTGCTGGATCATCAGTATTTTCTAAACTCGACTTGAGGTTGGGTTACCACCAGATCCGGGTTCGGGAAGAGGATATTCCCAAGACTGCATTTGTTACTCGCTATGGTTCATACGAGTACACCGTCATGTCCTTCGGCTTAACCAATGCTCCAGCAACTTTCTCTCGATTGATGAATTATATCTTCATGGATTACCTCGATAAATTCGTCGTGGTTTATCTGGATGATATTCTGGTATTCTCCAAGAATAAAGAAGAGCATGCTGAACATCTTCGTCTTATACTGGAGAGGCTTCGAGAACATCAACTCTATGCTAAGTATTCAAAATGTGAGTTCTGGATGGATGAAGTAACCTACCTTGGACATGTGATCTCCAAAGATGGTATTGCGGTCAACCCTGAACGAGTTCAGGCTATTCTTGACTGGACTCCCCCGAAGAATGTCAAGCAAGTCAGAAGTTTTCTCGGACTCGCCAGCTATTGCTGTCGATTCATCGAGAACTTCTCCAAGATTGCAAAGCCCTTAACCAATTTGCTTCACAAAGGCGTTAAATATGAGTGGACAGAAAAATGTCAGGAGAGCTTTCAGGCACTTAAGGACAAACTGACGTCTGCTCCAGTGCTAGCTCCTCCGGATACTCGTAAGGACTTCGTCATTTATTGTGACGCTTCACGTCAGGGAATAGGTTGTGTCCTAATGCAAGAGCGCAGAGTGGTTGCTTATGCATCCCGTCAATTGCGTCCTCATGAAGAGAACTACCCAGTTCATGACCTAGAACTTGCTGCGGTAATTCATGCATTAAAAGAGTGGCGCCAATACCTTGTTGGGAACCATTGCGAGATCTACACCGACCACCAAAGTCTGAAGTACTTGTTTACCCAGCCAGATCTGAATCTCCGTCATCAATGATGGATGGAACGAATAGCAGATTACAATGTGGGTATTTCTTATACCCCAGGCAAGGCTAATGTAATGGCTAATGCCTTGAGCCGCAAGTCGTACTGCAATCACCTTCAGGTTCATAAGGTTCATCCCCGTCTTCAAGAAGAATTTCGCAAGCTGAACCTCCATATTGTTCCTCAGGGTTATCTCACCCCCCCCTCCTAAAGGGTCCTACAAAATGAACCTCCATGTTGTTTCCCAGGGTTCTCTTAATACCCTGGTTGCTAAACCAGATCTTGTGGACGTCATCAAGTGGATCCAGAAGTGCAACAGTGAAGTCGAGAGGATTAAACGCGATCCCGCAGAAGGAAAGCCCTCACCCTTCACTATCGCTGAGGATGGCGCCTTGTACTTCAAAGACCGCCTAGTGGTACCAAGTAAGGAGAAAAACCAGGATATGACTCAAGAAGTCATGAAGGAAGCACATGACACTCCGCTGTCTATTCATCCTGGTAGTACCAAGATGTACCAAGACATTCGGCAAAGATTCTGGTGGTCTAACATGAAGCAAGACATTGCACGCTATGTTTCAGAATGTGACATTTGCCGTCGGATCAAAGCAGAACACCAAAGGCCTGCTGGAACTCTACAACCTATCTCTATTCCTGAATGGAAATTGGATCATGTTGAAATGGACTTCATTACTGGATTTCCCAGGTCGCAGAAAGGTAATGATGCTATTCTTGTCGTCATTGACCGGTTGTCCAAAGTTCCACATTTTCTGGCTGTCAAGGAAACTATTACTGCTAGTCAGCTGGCAGATCTGTACATGTCCAGAGTTGTTTCACTACATGGTATTCCATTGGTGATTAGTTCAGACCGTGGCAGTTTATTCACTTCAAGATTCTGGACAAGTTTCCAGTAAGCTATGGGGACTCGTTTGTCCTTCAACACCGCTTTTCACCCTCAATCCCAGGGACAAGTTGAAAGAGTCAACCAGATTCTCGAAGACATGCTTCGAGCCTGTGTCATTTCCTTCGGCAAGAAATGGGAGGAATCTCTCCCGTATGATGAGTTCTCCTATAACAACAGCTATCAAGCTAGTCTGAAGATGTCTCCCTTTGAAGTGTTGTATGGACGTAAGTGTCGAACTCCTCTGAATTGGTCAGAAACTGGGGAACACACACTTATCGGTCCGGATATTATCCAGCATGCCGAGGATCAAGTCTGCATCATTCATGCAAATCTAAAGGCTGCTCAGTCTCGTCAGAAGAGTCAGTATGACCGTCATCACAAGGATATGGTCTATCAACCTGGCGAAAAGGCTTATCTTCGTGTCACGCCAATAAGAGGAACACACCATTTTGGGATCAAGGGCAAGCTGGCTCCTCGATATATTGGTCCTTTCACTGTTCTCGAAAGGGGTGGTAAAGTGGCATATCAACTGGAACTACCGCCCAACCTATCACAGGTTCACGATGTGTTCCATGTGTCGCAACTTCGTCGCTGCTTCAAGGATCCCATCCGAGCAGTGGACCATGAAATGCTGGAGCTGCAGCAAGACCTTTCTTACAAGGAGCAACCAGTCCGCATTCTCGATGAAACTGAACGTCGGACTCGTCAGAAGGTTACCAAGTTCTTCAAAGTGCAGTGGGCAAATCATTCTGAGGATGAAGCCACTTGGGAACGCGAAGATCATCTTCGTGCAGAATACCCCGGGCTCTTTCCTTCTACTTCTTAATTCTCGGGACGAGAATTCTTGTTAGTAGGGGAGAATTGTGACACCCTGGCTTTTGCTACAGTGGTGATTGTAATTAAGCTACAGTAATGGTGTAATAAAGCTTCAGTAATGGCCAAGTGATTAAGCTAATCTTTTGCTAAGCAGGGCATGATCAAGTTGAAGTTGCAAATTCCAATTCAAATTTCAATTCAAAATGCCCTATGAATTTTGTGACAAATTTAAGTCCTCAAACAACAGCAATAAAATGTTGCATAATTGAGATAAAATTCAAAATAAATAATGCTGAGGAAAACAACATCACCAATCATGTGGAGTGGACCCCACAAACCAAAACAGAAGCTAAAAGTATTTTGAAAATGCATTAAATTCAAATTGGAAATGCAAACAGTTTTTAAAAAATTCACAAACTCCTTGTGGAACCTTGGAACATTTCAACTTATTTGTTGGACCATGTCTAACAATTTTGCAAACAAGAAGTATGGCCTAAGATAAATAAATCAGGAACTTATAAAAGAAAAACAGAAATAACAGAAAAGAAAAAGGGCCAGAGAGGCTTACCTGGCCACTGGGCCAAAGCCACAGTGCGGCCCAGCCCACCAGGGCCTCCCCCTACCTGCTCCCGCCGCCGTGTCGTGCCCGCCATGGCCGCGCTCGCCCTCTGCCGCTCGCCGCTCGCCACCGCGGCGTAGTAGGTGGGCGAGGGGATAAGGGCGCCCTCGTCCACCTCCCCTGGACGCCCTCCCCCATTCGCTTCCTCTCCCTCTCCCTCCCTCGCTCGCTCTCTCCCCCCCCTCCAGATCCGCCGCGCCCGCACCGCCGCCACCATGGCCGACGGGTAGCCGCGGCCACAGCCACGCCCGCGCCTCCACAGCCTGTCCAGGAGCTCTGCCGTGACGAGCCCGTCCTCCTCGACCACACGCGCGAGCCCCTGGAGCCCTCCATCGCCCGAACACCATCGTCTTCCACCTTCGGCCACCGCAACGCCGTCGCCGATTTCGTCGCCGTCGAGCCCTCCCCGAGCCCACTTTGAACGGCAACGCCCCACTGTGAGCCTCCGCTACCTCCCCTCTCGCTCTCGTCGCCGTTAGCTGCCTCTAGGGCCATCCTCGACGTGCGCCCAAACGCGCCGCCGCCTGAGCTCATCGCCGGTGCCTCTCCGGTGACCAATTGGTCCTGCCGCCGCCGCCAATCGACTCAGTGCATCACGTAGGGCCGCCCCGCACGTGTAGTTCGCTCGTTTGCCCGCCGCATCGCCGTTTGCCATCGCCGGCTGAAGCTTGCTCCGCCGCCGGTGACATAGCGCTCGTTACGGCCCGCCGTTGCTCGCCCCGATGCCTGGAACGGATCGGCGGCTCGACCAGCTTTCGAACGCGCCCGGCCGCGCGCCAAATGACCCACCGTGGGGCATTTCCGAGCTCGCCGGAGCTTTCGGCTGTGTCCGACGCTCGCCGGCGACGCTCCGGCGCCGGCCACTGACGTGGCACACCTGGGGTCCACCCCTGGGTCACTGCCAGTGGGGCCCCTGGCCCCAGTTGACTGGGTTGACCCAGTCAACTGGGCTAACTGGGGTTGACCAGCCACTGACATGTGGGGCCCTTCCCCCAGTGTCTATGACATATGGGTCCCCCTGTTAGTTGCCTAATTAACAAATTATGTTAATTAAAATGAGTAGATTAACACTGATGTCCCACTGACAAATGGGCCCCAAATTCTAATTAATCTGTTTTAGTTAAATTAAAACCTTGGAATAAACCTGTGTCTATGACATGTGGACCCCACATGTCAGGTTTGACTCTGGTCAGCCAGAGTTGACCTGCTGACATCATGTTGATGTCATGCTGACGTCACGTTACACTGTTCTGGATAATGTTGGATTTAATTAGTTAAAACAATTCCAGAAAATCAATAAAACTTTAGAAAATCATATCTTTTAAACCGTAGCTCAGATGAAAATAATTTATATATGAAAGTTGATCAAAAAAATCCCACGAATCCAAATATGTCATCCATTCATCTGTCACATGCCTCTAGCTATCTGAACATGCAACTTTTTGCCTGTTTCGGATAGGTGAATAGTGCATGGCATTATTAAGGTAATTTCAAATAAATTTCAAAAATTAACTATCGCACCTAGATAGGCCGTAAACACCCCTAGCTCTGCGTATTGCCGTGTCATGCATCATGTTGCATCTGTGTGCTTTATATTTATTGTTTCTTCCCCCTCTTCTCTCCGATAGACCCCGAGGCTGACGGTGCTGCCGAGATCGACTACGCCGTTGACGTTCAGCCTTTTGCCGCAGATCAGCAAGGCAAGCAAAACCCCCTTGAGCATTCCGATATCACCCATCTCTCTCCCTCTTATGCTTGCATTAGATTTTGCTACTGAAATAGATAGCTCCTATTCTGATGCATAGCCTGTTTTTGATGAACTGTTACTTTACCTGCAATCTTACCAACTGCTTAGCATAGGTTGATCAGTGAACCCCTGAGACCCCCTTAGTCCCAATTGCCCCTGTTTTCATCGACGACACTGAGGACTTGAAGGCAGAAGACTCAGTCATCATGACTGACAAGCCAGGCCCCTCACATCACCGCACACCCCCTTAGTTGTACGACTCTACAGCGCTACTATCGAGTACCGAGGGTGACACCTCGTGAAGTACTCATGATGCTAGTTCTGTAGTGTAGCTAGTCGGTCATGGTTCTCGAGGGTGATTCCTCCTTCACCATTCCCGACGATGACTCTGTCGTGCAACCCCTCAAGTGTGGGACTCTCGAGGGTGATTCCTCTAAGTCCACCTTGACGGTTTCATCGAGCGGGACCCCATGAGGGTGATTCCTCAGGTTCCGTCTCGATGTTTTATACACACAGTTACTATGACCGGGTTATTGAAACTTGTTGAAGACGGGTCGGCCCCAAGGGTACCCGCGAGAGTGATATTGGTGGGGTGCACCGCTAAGGCACCCGAGAGATATTGGTGGGGTGCGCCGGTAAGGCACCCGAGTGTTACTGGCGGGGCGGCGGACTGCATTTCATGGTTCGCGCTTGCCCCGCACTGATAAATTGCTAATGGGTTGGGTACTTGACCTGAGTTAGGTCGTTGGCCTTATTACGCACTAACCATCACGTGGGAAAGTTATGGGCACTCAACGTCGTTGTATCAGCCGAAGCTCATCGGACGTCAGCAATGGAGTGGCACGCGCCGGATTGGTCTGGAACGCATCACGCTTGTTACTAAGGGGTGCTAGGACTGCTTCCGGCCGCGTTCGCATCGTGCAGGAGTGCAAAGGGTGAGTGGGCCCATGACCCCTGCGAGCTTAGGATTTAGACCGGCGGGCTGGCCTCTTCGTTGAGTCTAGGTGGGGCGATGACGTGCTGATATCCCGAGGCCGGGCATGACCCAGGAAAGTGTGTCCAGCCGGAGGTGACTCAGGCGTGTTGGGATATGTGGTGCACCCCTACAGGGATGATTAATCTATTCGAATAGCCGTGTCCACGGTAACAGGACGACTTGGAAATGTACCTTGACCTTATACAACTATAACCGTAATTTAATTTGAAATGAATTGTGGCTCCGGGATTGCTTCCTCGCAGGGAGTCGAGGAAGGATCTCTGGGCGTGGTTACTTAATAAAATTGCTACAACAATAAGACTATATATTAGATACCAATCTGCACTCTTCTAATGCTGCAAGATGTTGAAGATGCTAGTCTTCGATAGGACTAGGTCTACCCCTCTATTCTTGCTTTATGCAGTCAGTCCAGATATAACCCCTCCCCTTGATAAGTATGCATATCTAGCATAGTTCTGATGTAAGTCTTGTGAGTACTTTGGATGAGTACTCACGCTGCTATGCCTTTCTCTTTTCCCCCTCGATACGTTGCTGCGTTTAGTTGATGGATCCCAGGAGTTGGAGTACGCTGGAGATGTCGACTACTACTACCCCGACGGAGGCCCATACCAGCAGGATGGCGCTTACTACGACGTAGACTTCTCCGACGTCCAGGAGTAGTTAGGAGGTTCCCAGGCAGGAAGCCTCACCTCTTTCGATCCGTTGCTTATGTTTGTGCTAGCCTTCTTAAGGCAAAACTTGTCTAACTTATGTCTGTACTCAGATATATTTGCTTCCGCTGACTCGTGTTTATGTCGAGCTTTGTATTCGAGCCCTCGAGGCCCCTGGCTTGTAATATGGAGCTGTATGACTTTATATTTGTGTCTTTTGTTGTGTTGTGATATCAATCAATGAGTCCCTAATCTTGGTCGTACGCACTGTGTGCATGATTAGCGTACAGACAAGAATGGGGGCGTCACAGCGACCGTGAAAAAGGTCGATCCAACCTCAGCCTATTCAAAGGGAAGCCCGC
This sequence comes from Elymus sibiricus, assembly GCA_039707655.1. Lineage (NCBI taxonomy): Eukaryota > Viridiplantae > Streptophyta > Magnoliopsida > Poales > Poaceae > Elymus > Elymus sibiricus. The sequence continues at coordinate 91,130,652 of CM077669.1, forward strand.
ACCAGCCGGTGCTTCGAAAGCAATAGCGTTGGATGTCGAAGAATGGCGGACCATTTCGTTGTATATCTTCAACAACCTAACAGAAGTGCGGCCGTACATCGAGTAAGTTCTCGATACATTGTTTCACAACTTATAATTCTTTTGAACTGCTCTTATTCCCGGATATGTGATATAGTCGATACGTCGCCAAATCCTCTGATGGAGCGGTGATCCAAAAGGATTCCATCGAAGAGTATGAGCTTCTGGCAAAGCATGGAGGCGGCTATCCCGGTTTCATCTCTTGGTTCAAACAAACGGTAATTTCCATTAGACCCTTTCATTTCTTCGTCTAGTTTGCGGCTAATGCAACAATCCTTTCATATTAAACTTGTAGGCCAATTCAGAGTCTATGGACGCCGAATTGAGACAAGTCGCTAATGGTTTTGACTATAAGGTCCGTTCATTTGACAAATACGACATCAACGGGTATCGCTTTCGTAATTTTGGCAAAGAGCTATCTATGGCCGACCGAAAGTCTACAAATTGTGTGTCTCTGCTATCGGCGAAGGAGGTATCGAGTATTATAGAAGATTTGAAGCAATTTATGAACTTATATTCTTTGGTGAAAACCCACCAAACGTCGTAGTCTTCAAATGTTATTGGTTCCAGCCGAAGGAGACTAGAAGGACTCATGAACATATAGGGCTAGTCGAAATCAAACAAAGCACCCATTTAGATGTTCCCGATGTCTATATTATGGCTCAACAGGCGACGCAAGTTTTTTATCTACCGTGGGCCTGCCAAACTGATCCAAATCTGAATGGTTGGGATGTCGTTTATGATGTGCCGCCACGTTTTAGACCACCTCCCCTCAATGAAGATGATTATGAACCTCACATTAAACCAGACACATATGAGGGAGAATTCTTCCAAGAAACACGTCTTTCCAAAAAACGTTTCAAGAACCGCTCTACTTCACCCCAGAACATTGAAGTAGATAGCGACAGTGAATCCGACTTCACCCCTGAGCCGGAACAAGAAGAGACAGAAGAAGAAGAGGTTACTGCTGCGGATGACCTCTCAATGCTTGACCGATTACATAAAGGAGGCCTTCCACATGTTGTTCCCGATAGTGATGATTGTCGTGGGAACGATTCCGACATTAGAAAGGGGGTATGATAACGGAGCATGATCTATCGAGATGCAAATGGGTGACACGGTGGTTTTAGCGAGTTCGGGCCTCTCACGGTGGAGATAACAGCCCTACGTCTCGTGCTCCGGAGAGGCTTTGCTTTATCTATCAAGGACATGGGTTACATGGTATATACATATATATATATATAGAGAGAGAGAGAGAGCCAGAGCTCCAGGGGAAGAATGAGCCCGCAGGGGGAGAAGAAGCTGCCCTGAGCTATGTGGTGGGGGGTGGCTTATATAGAGTGAGCCACCCCCTCACCTCCTATGTTACAAGATGGAGCATTAGTGCCATGATGACAGCCCACTACAAAACCTCCACTATGAGTATGATGCTTTGACTGCCTTGCTGCGTGCTGTTCTTCACATACCCGAGTGAGTCATACGGCCGAGTGGTGGATTGTCCTCCGAGTGGATGGTACGTTGCTTGTTGAGTGAATAGTATGTCTGTATGAAATTTATCTGGACCCACATGATGTGTGGACCCCATGATTTATGATATTTCGACCCTTCGTGGGCTTACCTGTTATGTGTATCCCCAACATTAGCCCCCGAATCGATTGTGATTTTGCAGAACGAGTTTGTGAAAGACACAATTTGTCCCGAGTGATTACGGAAATATTCGGTACCCGTCATCGTGCTTTCAGACAACCACGGTTTGAACAAAATCTCAATGGATTCTGGCACTGCGCTTCCCGACTGATCTAGGGTAAGTGCCCGCGAGGAGCAACTTGGTGACATTCGTTCATCTCTCGAAAGAGATTAACTCGTGATCAGAGTATAGGTGTGTAATTAAATCCGGGCAACAAGATTGACGCATGGACTGTTCTCTCGGAGAGATGCCATTCTTATCCCAGAAGAACGTCAAAACGAGTCGGTTCTAGATCCGAACTTATGAGTTTCACGCTTTGAGTCCTAGAAGGAGGCTCAAAATAGGTCCACAAAGGAGCATTAAACTCACCTTATAGCGATTTTTTTGGTAGCCGACGGGAGCCTTAGAACTTGTTTGTTTGTTGTTCGTCACTCGGACTGGTCAGGCCATACCGAGTGGAGATTACTCCAGTGGGGGCACGCTGAGTGCACCCACTGGGTGTAGTCCCCGAGACCGCCGTCGACTGCGGGCAGTCGGCGGGGGTCTGAGAGAACTAAAAATCTTCTTAGCTGGTACTGATCGAACTTGTTCCTCTCCGACTCGGAGGTCGAGTAGTACTTGAGGATCTGGTATTGGTCTAGCTTGTTTCTCTTCGACTCAGAAGTCGAGTAATACTTGAGTGATCTAGAGCTGGTCTTGACCGAGTAAAATGTTCCTTTCTGAGTTCTCTTCCAGTGGGGGCACGCTGAGTGCACCCACTGGGCGTAGTCCCCGAGACTGCTGTCGAATGGCGGTGACATCGGCAGGGGTCTTAGATTTGTTTTGATAGTCGCTTGTCACTCGACAGGCCGGACCTGGTCGAGCGATAGTAGGTCCAGTGGGGGCACGCTGAGTGCACCCACTGGGTGTAGTCCCCGAGACCGCTGTCGAATGGCGGTGACATCGGCAGGGGTCTGATAGAGACAATGTTTGCATGTTTGCTTTCCAATCCTTTGCTTGGCCAAGTTTGTTTGGTTTCCGAGTGAGATGGATGCTCATTACTCGGAAGAATTTGGAACTTAGGCGAAAACTGGTTCGCAACTAAGTTTCCGAGTGAAAGTGTTGCCTGTCACTCAGAACAACCTTTAACTTAAGCGAGGTCTGACTCGCAGCTAAGTCTCCGACTGAGAGGAGTGCTCGTCACTCGGGAGAGTTTTTTAACTTAGATGAAGACTGGTTCGCAGCTAAGTTTCTGAGTGAATGGGATGCTATTCACTCGACAGGGTTTTTAGCTTAGGCGAAACGGAATCGCAGCTAAATTTCTGAGTGAATGGGATGCTATTCACTCGGCAGGGTTTTTAACTTAGGCGAAACGGAATCACAGCTAAGCCCCCGAGTGTGGATGATGTCCTCACTCGGAATGGTTTTTAACTTAGGCGATACGGAATCGCAGCTAAGCCCTCGAGTGTGGATGATGTCCTCACTCGGAGTGGTTTTTAACTTAGGTGATACGGAATCACAGCTAAGCCCCCGAGTGTGGATGATGTCCTCACTCGGAGTAGTTTTTAACTTAGGTGATACGGAATCGCAGCTAAGCTCCCGAGTGTGGATGATGTCCTGACTCGGAGTAGTTTTTAACTTAGGCGATACGGAATCGCAGCTAAGCCCCCGAGTGTGGATGATGTCCTCACTCGGAGTAGTTTTTAACTTATGCAATACGGAATCGCAGCTAAGCCCCCGAGTGTGGATGATGTCCTCACTCAGAGTAGTTTTTAACTTAGGCGATACGGAATCGTAGCTAAGCCCCCGAGTGTGGATGATGTCCTCACTCGGAGTAGTTTTTAACTTAGGCGATACGGAATCGCAGCTAAGCCCCCGAGTGTGGATGATGTCCTCACTCGGAGTAGTTTTTAACTTAGGCGATACGGAATCGCAGCTAAGCCCCCGAGTGTGGATGATGTCCTCACTCGGAGTAGTTTTTAACTTAGGCGATACGGGTTCGTAGCTAATGTTGGAAATATGCCCTAGAGGCAATAATAAATTGGTTATTATTATATTTCCTTGTTAATGATAATTGTTTATTATCCATGCTATAATTGTATTGATTGGAAACTCAAATACATGTGTGGGTACATAGACAACACTGTGTCCCTAGTAAGCCTCTAGTTGACTAGCTTGTTGATCAAAGATGGTTAAGGTTTCCTAGCCATGGACATGAGATGTCATTTGATAACGGGATCACATCATTAGGAGAATGATGTGATGGACAAGACCCAAACTGTAAACGTAGCATTTGATCGTGTCAGTTTATTGCTATTGTTTTCTGCATGTCAAGTATCTGTTCCTTTGACCATGAGATCATGCAACTCACTGACACCGGAGGAATACCTTGTGTGTATCAAACGTCGCAACGTAACTGGGTGACTATAAAGGTGCTCTACAGGTATCTCCGAGGGTGTCTGTTGGGTTGGCATGGATCAAGACTGGGATTTGTTACTCCGTGTGACGGAGAGGTATCTCAGGGCCCACTCGGTAATACAACATCACATTGAGCCTTGCAAGCAATGTGACTAAAGTGTTAGCCACGAGATCTTGTATTACGGAACGAGTAAAGAGACTTGCCGGTAACGAGATTGAACTAGGTATAGTGATACCGACGATCGAATCTCGGGCAAGTAACATACCGAAGAACAAAGGGAACAGCATACGGGATTAACTGAATCCTTGACATAGAGGTTCGACCGATAAAGATCTTCGTAGAATATGTAGGAGCCAATATGGGCATCCAGGTCCCGCTATTGGTTATTGGCCGTAGAGGTGTCTCGGTCATGTCTACATAGTTCTCGAACCCGCAGGGTCTACACACTTAACGTTTGGTGACGATTAGTATAATTGAGTTATTATGTTGGTGACCGAAAGTTGTTCGGAGTCCCGGATAAGATCCCGGACATGACGAGGATCTCCGGAAGAGTCCGGAGGTAAAGATTGATATATGTGATAATAGTGTTTCGATCTCCGGAAGAGTTCCAGAGTTCACCGGAATGGGTTCCGGATGTTTACCAAAGTGTTCGGGTGCAGCAACACTTTATATGGGCCAAAGGGATAAAGCCCACGAGGTATTGGAAAGCGCAAAAGTAGTTTTGCTGCCGCGTAAGCGGTACTACCGCTTGTGTGAAGCGGTACTACCGCCCGAGCGGTACTACCGCTTGTGTGAAGCGGTACTACCGCCCAAGCGGTACTACCGCTTGTGTGAAGCGGTACTACCGCTTGTGTGCGGCTGTGCACGGTTCGGCAGGGATCCGAGTTGGACTCTTTCCCTGCGGGCCAAACCGACCTTGTGCGGGCAAAACCGACCTAGAGGAGGCTTTTACTCCAAGTTTAGACCCCAAGGCTCAACATATAAATAGAGGGGCAGGGCTAGCACACGGGACACATCAAGATTTCCCCAAGCCGTGTGCGGCAACCCTAACCCTCTAGTTCCTCCGTCATAATCTCCGTAGCGCTTGGCGAAGCCCTGCAGAGATTGTTCCTCACCACCATCACCACGCCGTCGTGCTGCTGGAACTCAACCACTACTTCACCATCGCTCGCTGGATCGAGGAGGTGAAGGCGTCATCAAGCCGTACGTGTGTTGAACGCGGAGGTGCCGTCCGTTCGGCACTAGATCGGAAGGATCGTGATTGGATCGCGGGACGCTCGGCGATTTGGATCGCGAAGACGTTCGACTACATCAACCGCGTTTATTAACGCTTCCGCTTAGCGATCTACAAGGGTATGTAGATTCACTCTCCCTCTCGTAGATGCTCATCACCATGGATAGATCTTATGTGTGCGTAGGAAAATTTTTGTTTCCCATGCAACGTTCCCCAACAGTGGCATCATGAGCTAGGTCTATGCGTAGATGAGATCTCGAGTAGAACACAAACGAGTTGTGGGCGTGGGTGTATACATATTGCTTGCCGTTACTAGTTGATATTTGATTCGGCGGTACTGTGAGATGAAGCGGCCCGGACCGACATTACGCGTACACTTACGCGAGACAGGTTCCTTCAACTAACATGTAACTTCGTTGCATAAAGATGGCTAGCGGGTGTCTGTCTCTCTCACTTTAGTTGAATCGATTTCAATGAAGAGGGTTCTTTTAGAAGATCAAAAAGCAATCACTACACCACGTTGTGGTTTTGCGTAGGTAAGAACGGTTCTTGCAAACCCATAGCAGCCACGTAAAATTTGCAACAACAATTAGAGGACGTCTAACTTGTTTTTGCAGGGTATGTTGTGATGTGATATGGCCAATTACATGATGAGATATATGTGATGTATGAGATGATCATGTGTTGTATAGAATATCACGACTTGCATGTCGATGAATATGGCAACTGGCAGGAGCCATAGAGTTGTCTTTAATTATTGTATGACCTGCGTGTCAATCATTAAGCGCTATGTAATGCTTTACTTTATCGCTAAACGTTAGCAATAGTCGTGGAAGCAACAGTCGGCGCGACAACCTTATGGCGACACGTTGATGGAGATCAAGATGATGGAGATCATGGTGTCATGCCGGTGACGATGGAGATCATGCCGGTGCTTTGGAGATGGAGATCAAAAGCACAAGTTCATGGCCATATCATGTCACTTATGATTTGCATGTGATGTTAATCCTTTTATGCATCTTATTTTGCTTAGGACGACGGTAGCATTATAAGGTGATCCCTCACTTAAATTTCAAGATAAAATTGTGTTCTCCCCAAGTGTGCACCGTTGCGAAAGTTCGTCGTTTCGAGACACGCCGTGACGATCGGGTGTGATAGACTCTACGTTCGCATACAACGGGTGTAAGCCATGTTACACGTGCGGAACACTCGGGTTAAACTTGACGAGCCTAGCATGTACAGACATGGCCTCGGAACACAAGAGACCGAAAGGTCGAACATGAGTCATATAGTAGATATGATCAACATGAAGATGTTCACCATTGAAACCACCTCAACTCACGTGATGATCGGACTTGAGTTGGTGGATTTGGATCATGTTACACTCGAATGATCGGAGGGATGTCAATTTGAGTGGGAGTTTTTTAAAATATGATTAACTAAACTCATTATCTAAGAACAATAGTCTAAGTTGTCTTTGCTATATCTATGTTGTAGATCATGGCTCGCGCAGTAGCACCCCTGAATTTTAATGCGTTCCTAGAGAAAGCTAAGTTGAAAGATGATGGAAGTAACTTTGTGGACTGGGCCCGTAATCTAAGGATTATCCTTACGGCTTCCCAGAAGGCTTATGTCCTTGATGCACCGCTTGGTGATCCACCCGCTCCAGTTGAGTCTCTAGACGTTGTGAACGCCTGGCAGGCTCGTTCTGATGATTACTCAATAGTTCAATGTGCAATGTTGTATGGCTTAGAACCGGGACTTCAAAGACGTTTTGAACGTCATGGAGCATATGAGATGTTCCAGGAGTTGAAGTTTATCTTTCAGAAGAATGCCCGGATCGAGAGATATGAGATCTCCGATAAGTTCTATGCTTGCAAGATGGAGGAGAACGGGTCTATCAGTGATCACGTGCTCAGAATGTCTGGGTACTCCACCCGTCTGGCTGAGTTAGGGATGCCCCTTCCGCCAGAGGCTATCACTGACAGAGTTCTTCAATCATTGCCGCCTAGCTACAAGAGCTTCGTGTTGAACTATAACATGCACGGGATGAACAAGTCAGTCGCCGAGCTGTTTGCGATGCTGAAAGTCGCTGAGTCTGAAATTCAGAAGGAGCATCAAGTGTTGATGGTCAATAAAACCACTAGTTTCAAGAAAAATGGCAAGGGTAAGAAGGGTAACTCTAAGAAGAGTGGCAAAGCAGTTGCTCCTCTCGTGAAGAAACCCAAGGCTGGACCCAAACCAGAAACTGAGTGTTTTCATTGCAAGGGAACTGGACACTGGAAGCGGAACTGCCCCAAGTATTTGGCTGACAAGAAGGCGGCCAACAACAAACAAGGTATATATGATATACATGTTATTGATGTGTACCTTACCAACTCTCGTTGTAGTGCCTGGGTATTTGATACCGGTGCGGTTGCTCATATTTGCAACTCAAAACAGGAACTGCGGAATAGACGGAGGCTGGCAAAGGACGAAGTGACGATGCGCGTGGGAAATGGTTCCAAGGTTGATGTGATCGCCGTCGGCACGCTCGCTCTTCGATTACCGTCGGGATTAGTGATGAACCTAAATAAGTGTTATTTGGTGCCTGCGTTAAGCATGAACATTATATCTGGATCTTGTTTATTGCGAGACGGTTACTCATTTAAATCAGAGAATAATGGTTGTTCTATTTATATGAGTAATATCTTTTATGGTCATGCACCCAATGTGAGGGGTTTATTCTTATTGAATCTCGATAGTAATAATACACATGTTCATAACATTGATGCCAAAAGATGTAGAATTGATAATGATAATACCACTTTCTTGTGGCACTGCCGTTTAGGTCATATTGGCGTAAAACGCATGAGGAAGCTCCATGCTGATGGACTTTTGGAGTCACTTGATTTTGAATCACTTGACACATGTGAGCCATGCCTCATGGGCAAGATGACTAAAACGCCGTTCTCTGGAATAATGGAACGGGCAAGTGACTTATTGGAAATCATACATACTGATGTGTGCGGTCCAATGAGTATTGAGGCGCGCGGTGGTTATCGTTACTTTCTCACCTTCACTGATGACTTAAGTAGATATGGGTATATTTACTTAATGAAACACAAGTCTGAAACATTTGAAAAGTTCAAACAATTTCAGAGTGAAGTTGAGAATCATCGTAACAAGAAGATTAAATTCCTACGATCTGATCGAGGAGGAGAATATCTGAGTTATGAGTTTGGCAGTCACTTAAGACAGTGTGGAATTGTTTCACAATTGACACCGCCTGGAACACCACAGCGTAATGGTGTGTCCGAACGTCGTAATCGAACCTTATTAGATATGGTGCGATCTATGATGTCTCTTGCCGATTTGCCACTATCGTTTTGGGGTTATGCATTAGAGACAGCTGCATTCACTTTAAATAGGGCACCATCGAAATCCGTTGAGACGACGCCATATGAACTTTGGTTTGGCAAGAAGCCAAAGCTGTCGTTTCTTAAAGTTTGGGGATGTGATGCTTATGTCAAAAAGCTTCAGCCTGAAAAGCTGGAACCCAAAGCGGAGAAATGCGTCTTCATAGGATACCCAAAAGAGACAGTTGGGTATACCTTCTATCTCAGATCCGAAGGCAAAATGTTTGTCGCTAAAAACGGAACATTTCTTGAGAAAGAGTTTCTCTCGAAAGAATTGAGTGGGAGGAAGATAGAACTTGATGAGGTTATTGAACCTTTACTTCAACCTGAGAGTAGCGCAGCGCAGAAAGTTGTTTCTGTGGAGCCTACATTAGCTGAAGAGGAAGTTAATGATGATGATCATGAAGCTTTGGATCAAGTTGCTATCGAACCTCGTAGGTCGACAAGGACGCGTACTACTCCTGAGTGGTACGGCAACCCTGTCTTAGAGGTCATGTTGTTAAACAACGATGAACCTACGAGCTATGGAGAAGCGATGATGGGCCCGGATTCCGAGAAGTGGTTAGAGGCCATGAAATCCGAGATGGGATCCATGTATGAAAACAAAGTATGGACTTTGGAAGTATTACCTGAAGGGCGTAAGGCCATTCAGAACAAATGGATCTTTAAGAGGAAGACGGACGCGGACGGTAATGTCACCGTCTATAAAGCTCGACTTGTGGCAAAGGGTTTTTCACAAGTTCAAGGAGTTGACTACGATGAGACCTTCTCACCCGTAGCGATGCTTAAGTCCGTCAGAATCATGTTAGCAATAGCTGCCTTTTTCGATTATGAAATTTGGCAGATGGATGTCAAAACAGCGTTCCTTAACGGTTACCTTAAGGAAGAGTTGTATATGATGCAGCCAGAAGGTTTTGTCGATCCAGAGAATGCTGACAAAGTTTGCAAACTCCAGCGATCCATTTATGGACTGGTGCAAGCATCTCGGAGTTGGAATCTTCGCTTTGATGAAGTGATCAAAGCGTTCGAGTTTATACAAGTTTACGGAGAAGCTTGTATTTACAAGAAAGTGAGTGGGAGCTCTATAGCGTTTCTAATATTATATGTGGATGACATATTGCTGATTGGAAACAATATAGAAATGCTGGAAAGCGTAAAGGAATATTTGAACAAGAGTTTTTCAATGAAGGACCTAGGAGAAGCTGCTTTCATATTAGGCATAAAGATCTATAGAGATAGATCAAGACGCTTAATAGGACTTTCACAAAGCACATACCTTGATAAGATTTTGAAGAAGTTCAAAATGGATCAGTCCAAGAAGGGGTTCTTGCCTGTTTTACAAGGTGTGAAGTTGAGTAAGACTCAATGCCCAGTGACTGCAGAAGATAGAGAAAAGATGAGTGTCATCCCCTATGCTTCGGCCATAGGCTCTATCATGTATGCAATGCTGTGCACAAGACCCGATGTCAGCCTTGCCATAAGTATGGTCGGAAGGTTTCAAAGTGATCCAGGAATGGAACACTGGACGGCGGTCAAGAATATCCTGAAATACCTGAAAAGGACTAAGGACATGTTTCTCGTTTATGGAGGTGATCAAGAGCTCGTCGTAAAGGGTTACGTCGATGCAAGCTTTGACACTGATCCGGATGACTCTAAGTCGCAAACCGGATACGTATTTATTCTTAATGGGGGTGCGGTTAGCTGGTGCAGTTCCAAGCAAAGCGTGGTAGCAGATTCTACATGCGAAGCGGAGTACATCGCTGCCTCGGAGGCGGCGAAGGAAGGTGTCTGGATGAAGGAGTTCATGACAGATCTTGGAGTAGTGCCTAGTGCACTTAACCCAATGACTCTGTTTTGTGATAATACTGGTGCCATTGCTCTAGCCAAGGAACCAAGATTTCACAAGAGGACCAGACACATAAAGCGACGTTTCAATTCCATCCGCGATTACATCAAGGAGGACGACATAAATATTTGCAAAGTACACACGGATCTAAATGTTGCAGATCCGATGACTAAACCTCTTCCAAAGGCTAAACATGAACAACACCAGAACTGCATGGGTGTTCGATTCATTACAATGTAAATCACATAGTGATGTGAACTAGATTATTGACTCTAGTGCAAGTGGGAGACTGTTGGAAATATGCCCTAGAGGCAATAATAAATTGGTTATTATTATGTTTCCTTGTTAATGATAATTGTTTATTATCCATGCTATAATTGTATTGATTGGAAACTCAAATACATGTGTGGGTACATAGACAACACTGTGTCCCTAGTAAGCCTCTAGTTGACTAGCTTGTTGATCAAAGATGGTTAAGGTTTCCTAGCCATGGACATGAGATGTCATTTGATAACGGGATCACATCATTAGGAGAATGATGTGATGGACAAGACCCAAACTGTAAACGTAGCATTTGATCGTGTCAGTTTATTGCTATTGTTTTCTGCATGTCAAGTATCTGTTCCTTTGACCATGAGATCATGCAACTCACTGACACCGGAGGAATACCTTGTGTGTATCAAACGTCGCAACGTAACTGGGTGACTATAAAGGTGCTCTACAGGTATCTCCGAGGGTGTCTGTTGGGTTGGCATGGATCAAGACTGGGATTTGTTACTCCGTGTGACGGAGAGGTATCTCAGGGCCCACTCGGTAATACAACATCACATTGAGCCTTGCAAGCAATGTGACTAAAGTGTTAGCCACGAGATCTTGTATTACGGAACGAGTAAAGAGACTTGCCGGTAACGAGATTGAACTAGGTATAGTGATACCGACGATCGAATCTCGGGCAAGTAACATACCGAAGAACAAAGGGAACAGCATACGGGATTAACTGAATCCTTGACATAGAGGTTCGACCGATAAAGATCTTCGTAGAATATGTAGGAGCCAATATGGGCATCCAGGTCCCGCTATTGGTTATTGGCCGTAGAGGTGTCTCGGTCATGTCTACATAGTTCTCGAACCCGCAGGGTCTACACACTTAACGTTTGGTGACGATTAGTATAATTGAGTTATTATGTTGGTGACCGAAAGTTGTTCGGAGTCCCGGATAAGATCCCGGACATGACGAGGATCTCCGGAAGAGTCCGGAGGTAAAGATTGATATATGTGATAATAGTGTTTCGATCTCCGGAAGAGTTCCAGAGTTCACCGGAATGGGTTCCGGATGTTTACCAAAGTGTTCGGGTGCAGCAACACTTTATATGGGCCAAAGGGATAAAGCCCACGAGGTATTGGAAAGCGCAAAAGTAGTTTTGCTGCCGCGTAAGCGGTACTACCGCTTGTGTGAAGCGGTACTACCGCCCGAGCGGTACTACCGCTTGTGTGAAGCGGTACTACCGCTTGTGTGAAGCGGTACTACCGCTTGTGTGCGGCTGTGCACGGTTCGGCAGGGATCCGAGTTGGACTCTTTCCCTGCGGGCCAAACCGACCTTGTGCGGGCAAAACCGACCTAGAGGAGGCTTTTACTCCAAGTTTAGACCCCAAGGCTCAACATATAAATAGAGGGGCAGGGCTAGCACACGGGACACATCAAGATTTCCCCAAGCCGTGTGCGGCAACCCTAACCCTCTAGTTCCTCCGTCATAATCTCCGTAGCGCTTGGCGAAGCCCTGCAGAGATTGTTCCTCACCACCATCACCACGCCGTCGTGCTGCTGGAACTCAACCACTACTTCACCATCGCTCGCTGGATCGAGGAGGTGAAGGCGTCATCAAGCCGTACGTGTGTTGAACGCGGAGGTGCCGTCCGTTCGGCACTAGATCGGAAGGATCGTGATTGGATCGCGGGACGCTCGGCGATTTGGATCGCGAAGACGTTCGACTACATCAACCGCGTTTATTAACGCTTCCGCTTAGCGATCTACAAGGGTATGTAGATTCACTCTCCCTCTCGTAGATGCTCATCACCATGGATAGATCTTATGTGTGCGTAGGAAAATTTTTGTTTCCCATGCAACGTTCCCCAACAGCTAAGTCGTTCACCCACTGAGGGTTGTGGTGTAGATGTGTGTAGCTGAGCGATGGCGCGTGCGACGGCTAAGTGATGAAGACGTGCCGCGCGGAGTAGCGATGCACCGAGCGTCCAAATGATGTAGACGTATCCCGTGGAGTGGCAACACGCGGGGCGGCCGAGTGATGAGGACGGATCCAGCGGAATGGCGACGCGCGGGGCGGTCGAGTGATGAAGAAGGATCTAATGGAGTGGCGACGTGCGGGGCGGTCGCGTGAGGAAGACTCCTCCGTCGGAGTGGTGACATGCGGGGCGGCCGAGTGATGAAGAAGCATCCAGCACAGCGGCGATGCGCGGGGCGGCCAAGTGCTGTAGATGCATCTGTCGGAGTGGCGATGCGCGGGGCGGCCAAGTGGAGCATGTTGTCGAGAATGGCGCACAGAGGCATCCAGTGATCGTGTAACTTGTGTATGAAAGATAGCACAAGCTAACATAAAAAATTCTCGAAGTAATTTGATCTTTGCTGAAATGATTTGTGTAAATTACACCCCTAGACACCCACTGGGTGTGCCAGGTTCTTGCTGGTCCGGAACCAGCAAGAGTCTAAAAGAGTAAAGAATCCGACTGAACTTGTGAAAGTGAAGGGATCCGACTGAACTTGTTTTGAGTATTGGACCCAAATGAAGCGGAAGTGTAGTGTTCCGACATGAAAATAAACAACCAAGCGCAGAAGTACACTCGGTGGTCTGGCCTCCGAGTGGACGTCATGCGCGACTTACGTGCCACTCGATAATGCGAAAATAACTATTTAATTGAATGTAGTCTGTGAAGAATGACTTAGCTGTTTGACGACGCGCAGGGCGGTCGAGCGAAGTAGACACGTTCGACTGAGTGGCGATGCGCGGGGTGGCTAATTGACGAAGACGTGTCTCGCCGAGTGGCGATGCGCGGAGCTGTCGAGAGATGATGACGCGTCCAGCAGAGTGACGACGCGTGGGGCGGCCGAGTGACGATGGAGCGTCCAGCCAAGTGACGGCGCGCGGAGCGACCAAGTGACGAAGGAGTGTCCAGCCGAGTGACGGTGCGCAGAGCGGCCGAGTGACAAAAGAGCGTCCAGCAGAGTGATGGCGCGCAGAGCGGCTGAGTGACGAAGGAGCGTCCAGCCGAATGACGGCGCGTAGAGCGGCCGAGTGACGAAGGAGCGTCCAGCCGAATGACGGCGCGCAGAGCGGCCGAGTGACGAAGGAGCGTCCAGTCGAATGACGGCGCGCAAAGCGACCGAGTGACGAAGGAGTGTCTAGTCTAATGACGGCACGCAGAGCAACCGAGCGACGAAGGAGCGTCCAGTCGAATGACGGCGCGCAGAGCGGCCGAGTGATGAAGGAGCGTCCAGTGGAATGACGGCGTGCGGAGCGGCCGAGTGACGAAGGAGCATCCAGTCGAATGACGGCGTGCGGAGCGGCCAAGTGACGAAGGAGCGTCTAGTCGAATGACGGCGTGCGGAGCGGCCAAGTGACGAAGGAGCGTCCAGCCGAGTGACGGCACACGGAGCGGCCAAGTGACAAAGGAGTGTCCAGCCGAGTGACGGCGCGCGGAGCGGCCGAGTGACGAAGGAGCGTCCAGTCAAATGACGGCGTGCGGAGCGGCCGAGTGACGAAGGAGCGTCCAGCCGAATGATGGCGCGCCGAGCGGCCGAGTGACGAAGGAGCGTCCAGCCGAATGACGGCGCAGAGTGGCCAAGTGACGAAGGAGCGTCCAGCCGAGTGACGGCGCGCGGAGCGGCCGAGTGACGAAGGAGCGTCCAGTTGAATGACGGTGTGCGGAAGGGCCGAGTGATGAAGGAGCGTCCAGCCGAATGACGGCACGCAGAGCGGCCGAGTGACGAAGGAGAGTCCAGCCGAGTGACGGCGCGCGGAGCGAACGAGTGACGAAGGAGCATCCAGTCGAATGACGGCGTGCGGAGCGGCCGAGTGACGAAGGAGCGTCCAGCCGAATGACGGCGCACAGAGCGGCCGAGTGACGAAGGAGCATCCAGTCGAATGACGGCGTGCGGAGCGGCCGAGTGACGAAGGAGCGTCCAGCCGAATGACGGCGCGTAGAGCGGCGAGTGACGAAGGAGCGTCCAGCCGAGTGACAGCGCGCAGAGCGGCCGAGTGACGAAGGAGCGTCCAGCCGAATGACGGCACGCAGAGTGGCCGAGTGACGAAGGAGGGTCCAGCCGAATGACGGCGCGCGGAGTGGCCAAGTGACGAAGGAGCGTCCAGCCGAGTGACGGCGCGCGGAGCGGCCGAGTGACGAAGGAGCGTCCAGTCCAATGACGGCGTGCGGAGCGGCCGAGTGACGAAGGAGCGTCCAGCCGAATGACGGCGCGCAGAGCAGACGAGTGACGAAGGCATGTCTCGCCGAGTGGCGATGCGCGGAGATGCCGAGTGATGACGACGTGCTTCACGAAGCGGTCAAGTCACTGCCTGTTGGTCATCTGTACGTAAATTTCATCTGAAATAATCTTTGCATGTCACCGTGTTAGTAGTTCGAACGGAATGTCTGTCCGAAGAAACTGCTGTCCGGAGACGATGATTGATGAATGACCCTGCAAGTTAGTAGCAGGCATAGCTACGAATATTTTTGAACGAACTAAGTGTTCTGCACGGATGCTATTTTGCAAGGAATAAGAACCACCGATGGTTATGCACGCATGCATGCAAGATTAACCGTTCGTGGGAACAGTGTGACGGAAGTTTTGGCGGTAGTAATTAGGAAATTGATGCCATCAATACTCATCTTATGAGCCGATTAATGAGGCCATTACCTTAAGGAAACGGCCAGCTCACGTTGAAAACCACCACGTCCTTTCGGTTCATGTACCTGCGCGCATTTACCTGCATGCACTAATCAAGGAGGAGGTGGCCCAATTACCTTGCATGGTTAACTGAAGAAAGGGCCATGGCCAGTAGCCGGCGACGGAGGGACTGACCGCGGCGCCCGGAGGCTTGAGCGGATCCCTATTACTGTGCCGCGCTGGGTCTGCATGCATGCCGGTGCGACCACGTCGGAGAAGCTGACGAGGGCGGTGTGCATCGCGCTTGCGACGGCGGAGGGGCGACTCCATCATGGAGATCACCGCCGAACGGACGACCGGGCCGAGGAGCTCAGCGTTGCCGGCCAGGCTTGTGTCTCTGTGGAGCAGAAAGGGAGGAACTGTAGGGTAACGCAGTAGAAAACAAATTTTTTTGACCTACGCACCAGCCCAGGACCACTATGGAGACTGCATACAAGGTTTGATCATTTTCGTTACCGACTCGTAGCGCAGCGGAAGTAGAGTCGATGACGAACGGCGGTGCAGATCCCCGCAGCTAGGATTTTACAACCTCCCAACCGCGAGGATGTATACCCTCATCTGCCCCGCGGACAGCCCTCCGGGAGGCGGTCAGCAGTCCCCCGGACGGTGTCGCGGACAGCCCTTCGGGAGGACCTCCGAAACTCGGACTGTCACTCGGACAGCCCTTCGGGAGGACCTCCAAAACTAGGACGGTCACACGGACAGCCCTTCGGGTGGCACTCTCGAACTAAGACCGAAACTACGATCTCTCTACAGAGTTGCACACATACGGTGTCATCTATCCGGCAGGGCTTCGCCGTCCAGAACTAGTTCCTGCCGGAACCCAGACAGCCTTTCGGCTCTACGAAACTATTTCGCTGGGAGGGAGAGAGAATGCCAGATCATGCATGGCTTGTGTATGAGAGCAAGAGTTGGAGAGATGGCAGCCCACTCACCTCCTATTTATAGGAAAACCAAGGGGTAGGGTGGTTTTACAATAAAACCCAAATTGCACATGAATGAAGTCCTTCCACAAGGGCATAAAAGTGAAACCAAGGAACAAGAGGGATTCCATGAAGGAGTCCACCATGTGGCCGGCCACACCCCCATGTGGGGCCCCAAAATTGGCTCAAATCCATCCATGTCATCCCCAAGATCTTTTGGAGCAAAGCCCCAAAACGTGGCTTTCCATAAAGTAGTCCAAAGAGCACTTTCACTATTCACGATGACATTTTTCAGCGTCTGATCGAACTGAAAATATTCATGTGGGCTTAGAACATTTCCAGTACCCACCAAAATAATTTTCAACGCGAGCCGGAACAATTCCGGTTTAGTGATTTTCATCTGCGAAAAGCATCTGAAGCGGTTTCGGCAGCTCCGGAACATTTCCGGTTTTCATTCCGGAAAATTCCAGAAAGTTTCCAGAATGATTCTGGCACCCTCCAAGAATTATCAGGCATGTGCCAAAACCAATTTGACTTTATGGTATCCTCTGAAACAACTTTTCAGTATCACCGAAACTGTTCCGGTGTTCTCTCTGCGGAACTTTTCCGCTGTCCGAAACTTTTCCGGTGTCCGAAACTTTTTCGGTGATTTTCTCTCAGACTCCCTGTCTAGCATTCAACAGATAGATGACCCTTAAGCGTGTGACCCTATAGGTTCGGTGAAGCATAGACATGACCCGGAACCCCTTCCGATCAATGATCAACATCGGAGCCGTGGACACCCATATTGACCCCTATACCCACACGAATGAATATTCAAGCGAACCTCCAGTTGCCGTGTGCTATTTCTGTTGCTTCGCGATATGTTACAAATACCCGAGGTGAGAAACATCGGCATCCTCGTGGATCAACAATTGTCCACAATGCCAGTTACCTCGTTGCCGGTTTTAGTTCTCTTTTCTCGTTTCTGTGTTCCGGCATCCCCGTGATCAAATCACAAAGTGTCTGGCCAGACGATGATGGATACCGTAACACCGAGAGGGCCCAGAGATATCTCTCCATCGTCGGAGGAGCAAATCCCAATCTCGAGCTATCAAGTTACTTGACATACTTTTCCATGAACCCGTAAGCCGCCGTAATAGCCACCCATTTACGGATGACGTTTAACAAACCCCAAAGTTCATGAAGCAAGCATGAAGAAACTCGATACTCTCATGGTCTAAGGAATTATGCAAACATTCAATTATCCGTGTTATTAACCATTAACTTATGACGAATGTATCTCATAGCATAACATCAATTCGGGTCGATTCAACACAAGTGTTCTACCAACAATTGTGCCCTCAAAATTGCCGGCATAGCCATGCCCATGATCAGGAAAGCAGGATCATCATGCAATACTTGAGCCGGTCATAGAGGCTTGACTAGGAATACATCTTATCGTTTATTATCCCACACGTGCACATGAGTTTCCCTCCAAGCCTCGTTTTATTTGCAGACTCGAGAATCATTGCAGTTATAGCATGGAACATAAACATAATTATGAACAGGGAGATAATCAATAACATTTATTATTGCCTCTAGGGCATATCTCCTACAGACTCCCACTTGCACTAGAGTCAATAATCTAGTCAATGCTAATGCACTTTACACCTATGGCATACTGGTGTAAAATATGCTTCGCTTGTGGTATAGCCTGATGTCCAACTGATCTGATAACTTCAGCTCCGTGTGCAACTTTGCATATCCTCGCGTTTTCACGCTTTCACAAAATTCATATTTTGTGTGGACTTGGCTTTGCATATGTGTGAATCATTGGTCGAAACCTGATTCCTCAGACTGAGCTATGGAGCAACTATCTGCAATAGTGTCCCATAGACCAAAGCCATCTTGGAACCATACTAAGTTCATGAATGAACTATATGATTCAACAACTTCTTTGTCGCTTCTAAAGCGTCAACATACTTAGCCTTTGTTATAGAATTCGCCACAGTATCTTGTTTGGAACAATTTCCAACTACCGTGCCACCATGTTGTGTATCACAAAACCCTCAATTTAAATCGAAAATCGCATGGAGCATTGATGAAGACTGTATCGATGTAACATTTTACAACGAACTCTTCATGATCTCTGCTTGCGAGAAAACATGTCATCAGTACTGCTCTTAGTACTCAATGACATCTTTCACTGTTGTCCCATGATCAGTACTTTGATCACTATGGTATCTATACTCGCAACAACTTTGGAGTATTGGACATATTTGGTTGTTTTTACATACCATGGAATACATGTTTAATCCAAACACAAGAGTGTGTGGAATCACCATCATGTATTTTGCTCATCAGTGTTTTGGGACACCAAGTCTTGCATAAAACTCTTTCCATGTGACTTCGGCAAGAATCACTCCTTGACGGTTTTTCAATGCTAAAAGGTTTTTGCATTTTGTCAATATGTATCTTTGCTCAGCCCCATTAGGTAAATCTATCTCCATAGATCATCATGCCTGATATCAAGGCTACTTAGCCCAAGCACTTCATCGAAAAAACTATTTTCAAATGAAGTCCTAATTCGTGTCAAGAAATTTATTTCCAGTTAACAATGTGTCAAGTACACAAGGTTTTTAGAAATATTATTATGCTCCCACTTACTTTCTTGAATCACAAGCATCTTCGATACCCATTTGATGAAGTCAAACCCCTTTGACCATTCCATCAAAAACGAAGATTCCAACTCCACTTTGCTCTCTTCTGTCCATCGCTGGAACTCTGAAGTTTGCATACTTACTAGCATCCTCTGGATCGACAAATTACTTTGGACTGTATCACATACAAGTCCTAGGTTTCATTCCCATCAGATGGAAATCCTTTTGTCATCCATGTTTCATATCTCATGATTGAAATATTAATTGCTAGTTCAACCCGAACCGACTTCAAGCATCGCTACGGTGAGACAATCTCATCGTAGTCAACTCTTTGAACTTGTTTATTGCAACAAGTCGAGCTTTATGGATAAAACATTTTATCCGTATCAGTTTTTAGTTCCATAAATATTCGTTAGACTCTAAGTCTTCCGAAAGGTGTATCAAGATCTTAATCTTGAATCACTTATATGAAAACTATCTCGGATTGTATTGGCATTTAGCCAATTCCGGAGTCAGGGCCCATCAACGCTTCCTTGTGTATCGTAGGTATACTGTTGTCTAACAACAATATCTCGTTTGCGCACCTGGTAGGTTTGCACGAGCTTTGCCTACGTGGTTCAGCTGCAAGTTCGATCGAAGTCCATACATTTTATTGTAGAGACTTCCGTATCAATCGCAGTAGGAAACTCCAGAATTACTTCCAAGGTCTCTTTCCTTTGATCTGATGATGAAGATACTGTTTATCTCGTCGAGTTGCACTGTTCTCCCACTCACCTTTTTTGAAAGAACCACTTTCTTCAAAAAGCATACCGTTCTTTGTGGCAAACCTATTTGCCTCGGTATAGTGGTGGGGAAATACCCAATGACTTGGGATAACCTACAAAGTAGCACTTGTCTGATTTGGAATAGGTTTGTAACCTTTTACACAAGCCCCATATTCCAAATGTTAAGAAAAGATATAACATGGATGGGCGTACCATACCATGGCGTTATTTCAACAGACCTGATGGAGCTCTTTTCAGTGTAAAAGCCGCAGTCTCTAAAGCATCACTTTAAAAATGATAATGGCAAATCTATTTATGTCATCTTTGATCTTACCATGTCATAAATGGTTCGATTACATCTTCACAAACTTTCCACTTGCAGTGGTGTTCCGGGAGGTGCAAGTTATGAAACCCCTTTCACAACTCATCAGACATTCGCTAAACTTGTAACTCAAATATTCCTTTCTGCAATCGAATTGTAGAAACATAATTTTCTTGTTACAATAACTTCTACTTCATTTTTGAAAACCTTCTGAATGAATTCAAAAGATCCAGACTTACGTCTCAACATGTAAATATCCATATATCTACTTGAGTCATTTCTGAAGATAGATAAATCCACTACTTGCAACAACATTTATTGGACTACACACATCATAATGTATGATTACCAATATGTTCTTTGCTCGTTCCTTATGGCCTGTGAACGGTATTTCAGTCACTTCACCTTTCAGAGGAAAGTTGCAAGTGTCAGATGATTCAAAATCAAATGACTTCAAAATCCATCATAATGGAATTTTCCATGCGGGTTTCTCCAATGTGACCAAATGCAGTGCCACACTTGTGTGGTATTCTTTTAGTCTTGTGACATTTAGCGTCAATGTTATGGATGTATCATATTACCATCAATATTCATAGCATACATCCCATCCTGTATGGAAGCATGCCCCTTCATGTTATTCATAACAACGAACATCAAAAGTTCTCTTATGAATAACCTTCTTGCAAAATACCCTATGCAAAGGGCTAGAGTGTATGAAACTCTAAATGAATTATGAAAGTAAATACAGAGGTAATGTATTAATATCAATATTCATAACATACATCTCATTCATAATGAAAGTATGGCCCTTATGTTATTCATAACATCGAACATTAAAAGTTCTCTTATGAATAACCTTCTTGCAAGATACTTTATGCAATGGGCTAGAGTGTAAAACTCTAAAATGAATTATGAAAGTAAATACATAGGGAATACACTAATGGAAGGTATAGTAACATTTACTATGTTCCCTGTGTGTATCTAAACCTCATTCCTGGCTAGTCTTTTAGGCCGTAGTAGTTCTTACATCGAGTTGCAACAGAGTGCAATCGAGTGGGTATCTTTGTGATTAACTCACAATACCCAAGAATTAGTGATTAACATGTTTAACCATAATTCCCAAGAACTATATCTTTGACCAGCCTTCTATACAACAAAAACTTGTATGACATTCATACATGAGCTGGATATCCCAGTCTTCTTTCCTTTTGCCTTTATACTTCTAACAGTTTAACTTTTAGTATTTCTCCTACTCTCAGAAGAAGCACCCAACTTAAGAGTGGCGATAGCCCCGGACTTCCTAGGCGTGAAAGTTTCACTAACACCCTTCGGATACTTCCTTTCTCTTTAAGTTGTTGTTTTATTCACCATCATCATATGACAGGCATTCTTCTGGATCCCTCTCTTATCAGTCTAATGCATAGTAAACTCCTTTACTAATAGTTTGCAAACAAACATTGCTTTGGATATCTCATATCTTTTAGCCTTTGTCTGTCTTTGAAAATGATTTTCAGATTCCATGAATATCACATAACTATCCAAACTTTCGAAGTTCGGATCTCATGGAAGCAAACATGTTGCACTTTGACTGAAAAGGAATTCTAGCTTTTGGATCGAAGGACGAGAGTCACATGATCCATAGCATTAGCCGGGGAATACTGAAAGTATGCGATAGGACAAAATCCTTCTCGGCACTCTTGAGGACAATCCTCATATTACGTTACCAACCGTAAAGTTTTAACCAGATATTTAACAGCTATTCAATTTTAATAGGGAAGGTGAAAACGCGAGCCATTATTCTACAACTATTATACAAACCACACTTAGACAAAGTTCATAATTAATTGCACTGAGAATTAAACAAGTTAATTCTATAGTGCGCTCCCACTCAAATCAATATCTCTCATAATTGATTTTGAGTGATACAAGATCCAGACTTCAATTCATCGCCATAGAATCATCATCTCATGACGGGAATTTTAATCGGTAGGCCAACTTGCCGATCACATCTCTATGTGACTCTTGTTCATCTTTCGATGCGTGTGTTCCGAGCTCATGACTTTCATGCCTGAACGTCAAGACAACCAAGTGATCTTGCTGCGAGGTCTTTACTCACCCGCCTCACACATCCCTAATCGTTCGTACCCATGCATCCATGGCGCACCCCGAAAAGTTAGGTGCCGTGACGGTGCTACACTTGAGAGAACACTAACTACTTGATATTTTTGTGAGAGATCACCCTAATAAAAAGCGACTACCGCGCAATCAAGAAGGGTGCATCATAAGGGATAAACATCTCAGCCAATTCATAATAGCATGATATGGTATAGCCCTTTCTGACGGAGAAGTCTTTCATTTCTTCGTCTTCGGCATTCGCGTCGGTGTTCACCTTCGCGAAGATTGCCACCACCTTGTCGATGCACCAGATAATATTGCTATCTCTATAGCTAATAAAATAAGTGCATTACATAAGGTTGACACGCAGGTCATTAAAGTGCAATCATATGGCTCCAGCCATCATGCCGAATCATGACACGCAGGTCATGTTAATCAATTTACATCATATAGTCATCTCATACATAATCAAATTATTATGAACACTGCTATACCACATCATATGCACATGCAAACCATCCTGCAAAACCAATTTAGACGCCTCTAATCGGTTCATGCAAAATTTTATTTTACGTGGCTTCTATGGTTTCGAAACAAACCGAAGCTACCAACGTCCATCATCAAGCATGATAATCCAAGTCGCTAGATTAACATTGCGGGGTGTATGAAACACGAGATAATAAAATCTCGAGCCCCATACTGAACTTTGTCATACGCGTGACCCCCGTGCAGATCATATCTGCATTGCCCTTTCGTCTGCGAAACATCCATCTTTCTCAACTATGGTGGAACCCAAAGAACTGTTAGCACTTCGTTGATATGTCAATCAGCATACTCAGGAGCAGCATGAAAGGATCGCGGATTGCCAGAACTTTGTGAGATTCCACCATGCCGTCAAGATCAGGACTACGCAAATTCCAGGGAAGCAACAAGAACATCGGGTAACAGATTTCATCTGCTACCCACACAAATAATTTTTAGTAATAGATCTCATCTACTACCTAATTATATTGTGCAACACCCATACATCTCTATGTATTCTAGATCGCAACCTGCATCTACGCATAGCACGGCTCTTAATGCCACTGTATGGTAACGCAGTAGAAAACAAAATTTTTCGACCTACGCACCAGCCTAGGACCACTATGGAGACTGCATACAAGGTTTGATCATTTTCATTACCGACTCGTAG
Organism: Elymus sibiricus; assembly: GCA_039707655.1. Taxonomy (NCBI): domain Eukaryota; kingdom Viridiplantae; phylum Streptophyta; class Magnoliopsida; order Poales; family Poaceae; genus Elymus; species Elymus sibiricus. The sequence goes on from CM077669.1 coordinate 91,154,208, forward strand.
CGCAGCGGAAGTAGAGTCGATGACGAACGGCGGTGCAGATCCCCACAGCTAGGATTTTACAACCTCCCAACCGCGAGGATGTATACCCTCATCTGCCCCGCGGACAGCCCTCCAGGAGGCGGTCAGACAGTCCCCCGGACGGTGTCGCGGACAGCCCTTCGGGAGGACCTCCGAAACTCGGACTGTCACTCGGACAGCCCTTCGGGAGGACCTCCAAAACTAGGACGGTCACACGGACAGCCCTTCGGGTGGCACTCTCGAACTAAGACCGAAACTACGATCTCTCTACAGAGTTGCACACATACGGTGTCATCTATCCGGCAGGGCTTCGCCGTCCAGAACTAGTTCCTGCCGGAACCCAGACAGCCTTTCGACTCTACGAAACTATTTCGCTGGGAGGGAGAGAGAATGCCAGATCATGCATGGCTTGTGTATGAGAGCAAGAGTTGGAGAGATGGCAGCCCACTCACCTCCTATTTATAGGAAAACCAAGGGGTAGGGTGGTTTTACAATAAAACCCAAAATGCACATGAATGAAGTCCTTCCACAAGGGCATAAAAGTGAAACCAAGGAACAAGAGGGACTCCATGAATGAGTCCACCATGTGGCCGGCCACACCCCCATGTGGGGCCCCAAAATTGGCTCCAATCCATCCATGTCATCCCCAAGATCTTTTGGAGCAAAGCCCCAAAAGGTGGCTTTCCATAAAGTAGTCCAAAAAGCACTTTCACTATTCACGACGACATTTTTCAGCGTCTGATCGAACTGAAAATATTCATGTGGGCTTAGAACATTTCCAGTACCCACCAAAATAATTTTCAACACGAGCCGGAACAATTCCGGTTTAGTGATTTTCATCTGCGAAAAGCATCTGAAGCGGTTTCGGCAGCTCCGGAACATTTGCGGTTTTCATTCCGGAAAATTCCAGAAAGTTTCCAGAATGATTCTGGCACCCTTCAAGAATTATCAGGCATGTGCCAAAACCAATTTGACTTTATGGCATCCTCTGAAACAACTTTTCAGTTTCACCGAAACTGTTCCGGTGTTCTCTCTGCGGAACTTTTCCGCTGTCCGAAACTTTTCCGGTGTCCGAAACTTTTTTGGTGATTTTCTCTCAGACTCCCTGTCTAGCATTCAACAGATAGATGACCCTTAAGCGTGTGACCCTATAGGTTCGGTGAAGCATAGACATGACCCGGAACCCCTTCCGATCAATGATCAACATCGGAGCCGTGGACACCCATATTGACCCCTATACCCACACGAATGAATATTCGAGCGAACCTCCAGTTGCCGTGTGCTATTCCTGTTGCTTCGCGATATGTTACAAATACCCGAGGTGATAAACATCGGCATCCTTGTGGATCAACACTTGTCCACAATGCCAGTTACCTCGTTGCCGCTTTTTGTTCTCTTTTCTCGTTTCTGTGTTCCGGCATCCCCGTGATCAAATCACAAAGTGTCTGGCCAGACGATGATGGATACCGTAACACCGAGAGGGCCCAGAGATATCTCTCCATTGTCGGAGGAGCAAATCCCAATCTCGAGCTATCAAGTTACTTGACATACTTTTCCATGAACCCGTAAGCCGCCGTAATAGCCACCCATTTACGGATGACGTTTAACAAACCCCAAAGTTCATGAAGCAAGCATGAAGAAACTCGATACTCTCATGGTCTAAGGAATTATGCAAACATTAACTTCTCTGTGTTATTAACCATTAACTTATGACGAATGTATCTCATAGCATAACATCAATTCGGGTCGATTCAACACAAGTGTTCTACCAACAATTGTGCCCTCAAAATTGCCGGCATAGCCATGCCCATGATCAGGAAAACAGGACCATCATGCAATACTTGAGCCGGTCATAGAGGCTTGACTAGGAATACATCTTACCGTTTATTATCCCACACGTGCACATGAGTTTCCCTCCAAGCCTCGTTTTATTTGCAGACTCGAGAATCATTGCAGTTATAGCATGGAACATAAACATAATTATGAACAGGGAGATAATCAATAACATTTATTGTTGCCTCTAGGGCATATCTCCTACAGGAAGGTCGCGCCATCGGTATCAGGCTGGCAGCGGGACTCAGGAACACCGTTGGAGGTGCGGTTCCGACACGGATGGACGTGCCAGAGGTAGGTGAAGCCGACAGTGGTTGATTTGGTGCAGGCGTCGTTTGACGGCGACGAAGATGACAGGTGACAATGTACATGCCAGGTCAGGAGCTCAGCCTCGATGGCGCTCATCCGGACGGTGCTCGGTGGCGCGGCGGCGCTGTTGCTGTGGCTCGCGCTCTCTGGTTGATGTGAAGAAGATGATGTAGCCGTCGTTCTCGCTTGTATCTTCTTTTCTTTTCGATTGATTGAAAACTCCATGGTACTCGCATGAGCACGTGTACATACAGAAGAATAACAACCATAGTTAGATTAAAGATCGATTATAAAGAAAGCGATAGGATGGAATGAAATTTCCTGATCCCTATGTGCGAAGAGTATCATGTCTCTCATGTGAATGGAATGATGCCCGGAACATCCTGGATCATATTCTCCGTGGATGATTGTTGATCAGCGGGCGAAGATCAAAGAAACAAAACCATTTGCATCATGGCTCGATAGACGCCATGCCCCACGGTGGGCGCCAAATGTCGTGGGAACGATTCCGACATTAGAAAGGGGTATGATAACGGAGCATGATCTATCGAGATGCAAATGGGTGACACGGTGGTTTTAGCGAGTTCGGGCCTCTCACGGTGGAGATAACAGCCCTACGTCTCGTGCTCCGAAGAGGCTTTGCTTTATCTGTCAAGGACATGGGTTACATGGTATATATAGAGAGAGAGAGCCAGAGCTCCACGGGAAGAATGAGCCCGCAGGTGGAGAAGAAGCTGCCCTGAGCTATGTGGTGGGGGTGTCTTATATAGAGTGCGCCACCCCCTCACCTCCTATGTTACAAGATAGAGCATTAGTGCCATGATGACAGCCCACTACGAAACCTCCACTATGAGTATGATGCTTCGACTGCCTTGCTGCCTGCTGTTCTTCGCATACCCGAGTGAGTCATACGGCCGAGTGGTGGACTGTCCTCCGAGTGGATGGTACGTTGCTTGTCGAGTGAATAGTATGTCTGTATGAAATTTATCTGGACCCACATGATGTGTGGACCCCATGCATTATGATATTTCGACCCTTCGTGGGCCTACCTGTTATGTGTATCCCCAACAATGATGATGATGCATTAATTGATGATAGTGATGATGATGATGCATTTATTGATCCCGGAGCATATATAGACGATGAAGATTATTATTAGTTCATGTCAGGTATTATTCAATTTTTATTATATACATGATGATGATACACTCAAATTATATATATACATATTATTATTCATGTCGGTATTCAATTTTTTTATGTTGCACTAATTTCGTTTACTCTTTGTCATGGCAGGTGTTGAAAGATGGTGGGTGAGGGTCAAGAGCGATCTGAGGCTCCTTCGTCGGCGCGTGGTGGGAGGGGTTCTTCCATTCCACCCCAAACTCTCTGGAGAGCGTTGTACGACAGTATTGGGACACCCGAGGGCGCTTCTTCGTCGGCGAAGTTGCCGACCGGGAGAGGAGGTCGGGGGGAAGAAGAGAGCTCCTAAAGGTATACGTGGTGGCCGCGGGAGAGGTAGGAAGGCTGCTACCCCTTCCTCGCCGCCACCCCCAGCTGATTCACCCTAGCACATGACTGCTACGGTGGACCCGTCTGAGGTGGAGGCTACAAGGACTCCTGTCCACGAGCCTCGGGTCGACGATCCTTCTATCTCAGACGCTTCGACCCGTGAGACTCCTGTGCCAGATGTTTCGTCCCGCGAGACTCCTGTGCCAGGCGCTTCATCCTACGAGACTCCACACGCTTCGACCGGATGGGATACCTGGCCGGATCTGCATCAACCGGAGCCGAGTGGCCATGCTGATGGTGGCGGGGATCAGTTTTCTGATAGCAGGGACGAGGTGGTTGAGGGGGCCACCGTCTAAGAGCGTGGGTGTACACGGCTCCCGCCCGTGCCGGCGACCCGCGAGCAGAGGTGGCCGATTAGGCCTGAAAAGGAGAAGTAAGTGCAGGGGTTTCTTCACATATCTAATGCATTGGCTCTGTCATACTGCAGGGGTTGGATTTACGCCAAGGATGTCCGCAGGCCCAACTCCATCCTTGGTGTGATTTTACGGCATAACTTCCCGGGGTTTGTCACGTTGCCCGGCGAGGGTAAGCTTCCAGAGTTAGGATTGAACTGGGAGCACTACTTGGCTGCCCCGGCCCCGCCGGAGGAGATGATCGACAATGTGTTGTGCCACACGAGGGCCGACATGGTGATCAGAAAGTTCTGGGTAATTTCTCCTTTACACAATAAAAAATAAAAAAATAGCTAGTTATTGTACTAATCAGTGTTGTCTCGTTTGATTGCAGACCTTCTACAGGTGTGAGGAGGGATACGAGGAGGCCGCGACAAAGGTTATCGATGATGAGTGTAGGTGCCTACTACATAACTTACGGCACGAGGCTCGGGTACAGGCTGTTCGAGACTACTACGCCTCGCGGCGTATTAAGAAGGACAAGTCGTCGTGCCGCGGAAAATTTCTGCACAAGGAGCAGTACATGAAGGTAATTACCTATTCTTAAGGCCTTGTACTTAGTTTCCTTGCTTTGATTCGTAGGCGTAGCTCTCAAATTTCTCTTTACTAACTTAGGTGCCCCCGAGATGGTGTGCGGATAAGATGGATTGTTGGGAGGCGTTGGTGAATGAGTGGTGCTCTGACGAATGGCGAGCCGTCCATGACGATGCCAAGGAACGGCGTGCCCAAATGGAAGGTGTGCCACACCATCAAGGTAGCGCCAACTTATTTCAGTTCGGGCGGAACTGGGTATGTGGTTTGCTTCATGATTCCTGCAATTCATTCTTGATGCTAGCTTGACCCCTTTATTAATACTTTGTTCCTCTCTTGTAGGCACATTACAATAAGACGAAGGTGCCACAGGAGTACGACCTCTATGCCATGGCCCATACTGCCTCTTACAAGAAGGCCAAGGCATTCTCTGAGTCTGACCTCGATAATCGCGACAACTTCACCAACATCTCCTCCCACAACAAGCTCGTGAGGTACAGAGATGTGGGGAAGGCGGTGAATGGGGAGGACTTCAACCCGAGCCAGCATCCTATTGATCCAGAGCTGGTGATGATAGCTGGCGGCGGGAGGCCCCATGGCCATATAGCCATTGGAGATGGACTTATACGGTCTTCGCGCACTCTCCGGCAGATCAAGGCGCGCCAAACGAGCTCCTATCCTGAGATAACGCCTCGTCCACGGCCAGTCCAGCTCGCCATCGAGGTTAGTCATACGGACTCAGATAGCTTTCCTCCATTACATTGTGTGTGTGAACAAAGATGATTACAATGCTAACGAGGAGTTGTGTTGCAGGCTTCTCTGCAGAAAGAGAGAGAGAGGCAACCCAGGCGCTTCTGGCGGAACAGGCCCGGCAGGCGGCGGAGGAGAAGAGGGATTTGGAGGAGAGGACGGCTAGGTTGTTGGAGGAGGAGAGGGCACGGAACGATGCGTCTCACCGGGCCATGTACGAGCTCCTCGTGGTAAGTTTCTTCTTCATATTAGCCAAATCATGCACTGCATGTTCATTTCATTAATAACCAATATGATTGACTTGTCAAAACCAAATGTGCAGTCTTTGTGCGAGAAGACCGGCGAGACCCCTCCGCCGATGCCAGTCATTACCACGGCTGGAACGGTGAGTTTCATTTCAATGTTCATTAGTTAGCAGTCTTAACATTTCAGTGTCATCATGCTAATGCAAATGATCTTTGGTGCAGCATAACTCCCGAGCCGCATCGCACGATCCTTCTCCAGGGCCAAGTAGTGCTCCAGGTGACACCGGCCCGAGCAACCCCGATGCTTCACCTCCATGATGACGAGGACGGTAAGCCGTAATACGCCACTTAGTTGGCTCATTTTCTCAAACAAAGACAAACTTAGCACTTAGACAAACTTAGCACAAAGACAAACCTAGCACTTAGACAAATGTCATATTTTACCTAAGTTAGCTTTGTTTCCTCTAAAAAGACATAGTAAGCTTACTTACCTCCAAAATGACATATTGTACGTAAGTTAGCTCTAAAATGACCTATACTTAGCACTGTTCCTCCACAATGACAAAATAAGCTTAGTTAACTCAAAAATGGCATAATAGACTTGGTAACCTCATAGATGCCATAGTCTTAGTTTATTTTCTTGCAAAATGACACAATAAGCTTAGTTAGGTCAAAAATGTGATAATTACCTAGGTTAGCTCTAAAATGACACAAATAAGCAATAAGAAGAAGAAAAACAAGAGGAGAAGAGAGAGAAGAAAAATGCTTCTTCATCATCTTCTTCTTCTAGATCTTCTTCTACTTCTTCTAGTATTCTTATTCTAACTTTCTTATTTTTAATTTTGCAGATTTGATTGAGTTCATGGCAGCTTGCTTTGATGTAGTGCTAGTGTTTACTTTCTGTTTTCATTTTGTATCGATGAACTTACGTAAAACTTTCTACCTATGTATGAGACTATGTATGTATGGATGAAACTAATGTAATATGGTGAACAATGTGACATTTGATACTTTTAATTTGGTATAATTGTTGGTTGATCATATCCATATGGCAGGGATATTGTTTCTATGAAATATATATATACATATCATATATTTGCCTGTGAAAATTGTTGAATATAACAAAAACAAGCAAAAAAGAGGCAATACAGCCTCTTTGCCGTCTGCCCCGGACGGCAAAGACCGCTATGCCGATGGCCACCGTCGGCAAAGAGGACACGTGGCAGCCACCTGTTAAACCTGGGAGTGCCAGGCCTGGGGCCATTTGGCTTCTTTGCCGACGGTGGCCGTCGGCATAGCGGGGGGCGGACGGCAAAGGGCTGGACAGGGCCGTCGGGGGGTGAACGGCAAAGGGCTGGGCGGGCCATCCGAGGCAGATGGCAAAGGCCTGTGTGGGGCCGTCCGGGGCAGACGGCAAAGGACTGAGTGTTTGCCGTCCGGGGGCTGACGGCAAAGACTTTGGTGGGGGCCGTTAGCCACCTAACGGTGCTAACGTCAGTACTACGCCGTCCAGGCTCGTTGCCGTCTGTAGGCTGACGGCAAAGAATCTTTGCCGTCAGCTATGCCAAGGCAGATGGCAAAGGACCTCTTTACCGGAGTTTATTTGGCCCAAAAGTTTCCCGTCCGCTGGCGGACGGCATAGGTCTTTGCCGTCCGTGGTTGTGCCTTTGCCGTCTGCCATGGCAGACGGCAAAGAACCTGATTCCTGTAGTGAATATGTTGGAAAAGTAGACTGATACGTCTCCATCGTATCTACTTTTCCAAACTCTTTCGCCCTTGTTTTGGACCGTAATTTGCATGATTTGAATGGAACTAACCCGGACTGATGCTGTTTTCAGCAGAATTGCCTTGGTGTTATTTTTGTGCAGAAATAAAAGTTCTCAGATTGACCTGAAAATTTACGGAGAATATTTTTGGAATTAATAAAAATTACTGGCGAAAGAATCAACCGGAGGGGGTCCACCACCTGGCCACAAGCCAGGGGGCGCGCCCCCCCTAGGGCGCGCCCCCTGTCTTGTGGGCCCCCTGAAGCTCCTCCGACCTCAATTCCAACTCTATATATTCCTATTCGGGGAGAAAAAAATCAGGGAGAAGAGTTCATCGCGTTTCACGATACGGAGCCGCCGCCACCTCCTGTTCTTCCTCGGGAGGGCAGATCTGGGGTCCGTTTTGGGCTCCGAAGAGGGGAAATCGACGCCGTCGTCATCACCAACCATCCTTCATCACCAATTCCATGATGCTCTCCGCCGTTCGTGAGTAATCCCATCGTAGGCTTGCTGGACGGTGATGTGTTGGATGAGATTTACCATGTAATCGAGTTAGTTTTGTTAGGGTTTGATCCCTAGTATCCACTATGTTCTGAGATTGATGTTGCTATGACTTTGCTATGCTTAATGCTTGTCACTAGGGCCCGAGTGCCATGATTTCAGATCTGAACCTATTATGTTTTCATGAATATATATGTGTTCTTGATCCTATCTTGCAAGTTGTAGACACCTATTACGAGTTATGATCCACATCCCCCAGGGTGACAATAACAGGGATTCTTTCCGGTGATTACCGTAGTATGAGGAGTTCATGTATTCACTAAGTGCAAATGCTTTGGTCCGGTTCTCTATTAAAAGGAGGCCTTAATATACCATAGTTTCCATTGGGCTCACTAACGGTTAAACCTAGGGGTGGGTTTGGGGCTAGGGTAACCTATAGCCAGCCTGGCTCTGATACCAAGTCTTGTGGCACCCCGATAGAGGGCCGATGCATGCTAGCCCCAGGATAAGACCTGGCGCACGTCAAAGACATGATACAACAATTCCAGGCATAAATTGGCTTTATTAATTATAATGGAGTATTACAATACTATTGCTTACAACAATATTACATAACTCCAGAACTAACTAAAGGGAGAGGTCTTGGTCCAGCGGCAACGACGTCTCGGACTGGGCTCCATAACGCGCAGGACTGGCTAGGTTATGATCTAGCACGACGGATCTTCTCCTGCAACTGGCCACGTGCAAGGCCAGGTGAGTACTTTGAATGTACTCGCAAGACAACCAAATACATAGCATCCAAACAAACAGATGACAAAGCAAGCCCTACGCTATATAAGAATTTATTCTAAACATGGCATCGAATTAACAGGAACACATGGATCAAGCATGGCATATCAAGGACCAGGTATATAATCTATGGCAAAGTCATACTAAGTGTTTAGAATACTTACTGTACCGGATACCAACTTACTCTCTTCTGGGTTGTTCCACAACCCTCGAAATACTCATGATCCAACCTGAACTAGCTTAAATCCAATCCAAAACATGTGGCCATCCGATCACTTCATCCTATAGCCATTCTTTGGCTAACATATCATATACCCGACATCATCTGATGTCTGCTCAAGACGAGTTCTTCCATCATTACTATCAGTAATATGATTGATCACCTACTGAGGTCTGGACGGGCTGTCCAATACCATGGACGCGGCTATTCGAATAGATTTTTGCACTCTGCAGAGGTTGCGCACTTTACCCACACCATGAAGCACCTGGCCTCGTGATCCCACTCGGGTGGACCAGCGTTGCTTCAACGAAACCTGCCTGACCCGTGACTCTTTCATCGTACCACCGACACTCTTCCTCCCCCGGAGGTCAGCCTTGGGTGGCCCCTGTGTCCTCATGACACCTGCCACCGACGTGGCCAAACCATGTAGACCCAAACGGGGTCTACTGTCCCAAACGGGGACCGCGCGCAAACAAACACTCAACTGGGCTCACAGGGTTATCACCACCTACCTGATCAGGGTAGCACGCATGCATAACCCTCCCTCTTTGGAGGTACCGGTGAAAGAGCACGTGATCAGACCAAGTGAAGGCCGTCCCATACCGGCAAATGTGGTTGCACGGGTAAGCCCGGACAGGTGACTCAAGATCAACCAACTACGTTTAGTTCAACATATCCATCATCGTACTATTCTACTGACAATAATAAGTGCTAGCATAGCAAGATCATAGTACTGATAATCATGGCATGAGCTCAACCACAGTACTAACATGAATATGCTATTAACAATATCATTATTATGGAAATATGGAAATAAGACATGGCACTAGATGGAAATGCTAGTGTCTAATACCGATGTCACCACCGGTGTATGCAAATGCAGACTAACAGGCGATATAGTTAAACACACAGGTGCAAGCAAAGTCATCACGCAAGTCCGGAGCTCATGGTAAGAGGTTGGCTTGCCTGGGGGTCGACGAATATGCCGGGAGGAAGAGCGATCACCTCGCGGAAGAATTCGCCGGAAAGGGTTCTCTCTCAGAGGGCTCGATCAGAGGGCAAGGGCAAAACAGTTATTTCCACTATGTGAACATATTATGGAAATGATTCTATCGGAACGGGCTCGATGAGACGAAGACGTGGGCGCTGGTTTTACCTCGATCGGAGCTACGGTCGCGAAGATATAAGCGTTTAAGCACCAAGGACCAATCTGTAAAAAAATTGCTACAAACAGGCCCCTGGGGCTAAAACAGAACACACATTTGCTGAAGTACGCTTTCAATGCAGAGAAAACGCACTCTGGCGGCCACGGCTACTGGAGTGGCAGCGCCGGCGGCACCTTCCCGGAGGAGTTGAGGACGGCGGCAGCTTCGCGGGACTTAGGGGAGTGCGAGGACAGAGAGGAGAGGGAAGGAGAAGGGCTAGAGCACGGGGTAGACCGAGGGAAACGGGCAGCGGGGCTTCGGCCATCTCAGGGCAGAGAGCTTCCAGGAGCTCGATTGGAGGGGGGCTGGACTTGCTGGCGAGGGGAGGGCTCAGGGCATGCTTGAATAGCCGCGGCGGATGGCTCGGGAAGGAGGGGGACGATGGCCGGAGCTTCGGGACACCGGCCGGAGCTTTGGGACGACGGCAGAGGTGGCCAGAAGCTACGGGACGAGGGGGAGAGGGCTCTAGACGGTGCGCACACGCAATGGGGAGCTCTACGACACTCGAGGACAAGCTGGAGCTCGCTGGAGGCACGCTCCCGCCAACTCCAATGCACAGGGCGTGATTTTGGCACCCTCTGGTCGTGGTCACCATGTGGCCAGAGCCTTGCCACGCAGCACGCGAGGCCAAAACATGTCTAGTCTATTCTCCTTCCTATCCTGAGTTGACCTATGCAACTGAATGACAACAGGGAGACCTGAGGTGACCAAACCATGATCCAATAGTTGCCAATAGCAACCTGTTTGTGCTGTGGTGTGGCCACCACAGTGCACCTCTTGGCCTGGTCTTGGGCAGGGGGGGATCATCTACTAGGGTCACTAACCTGGCAAAATCTCAGCTCAAACAAACCATTCTAGATAGCACTTCCTTTGTAACTTGGCAGTCTGACCAGATTTGAAAATGAGAGATCTGGGGTCAAATGGCTAGATGGACTGGATGATTTTTGGTATACAGAGATGATATGGTCATGAGAGATAGCTGAACAAATTTCAGCTCAAATTGATTATCTATGAAGGTACTTCCTTCACAGAGATACAATCTGAACAGAAACTTGAGAAAATTATAGAAAAATATGGGCTTGAAGATTTGAGCTGATTTTTGGTTTACATAAGTAATATATCAATATGTACTTCCCTGCCAAATTTCAACTCAATTGAATCAAGGAATCAAGCACTTCCTTCACAAAGTGCCAAACTGAACAGAAATAGAAATCAGATGGTTCTGATGAATTGGCTAGATGAAAATGGCTCAAACTTCGAAGAGGCTAATGATTTGGGCATATGGAGTCACTGTAAAGGTTTCATACCATTTGCATAAGTGGAAATGGTACTTCCTTCACAGTGCTCCAATATGGACAGAAACTTGAATAAATTGCTGAGGAAGATTGGCTAGATGGAATGGGCCAAATTTTGGAGGACAAGGGTAATTTATCATAATGGATTACCTTGCAAAATTTTAGCCCAAGGAGATCAAGGAATCATGCACTTCCTTTGCAAATGGGAAATCTGGACATAATTTGCAAATGGAAGTGGTGCTCAAAATTTTAATTGGGGAACTGGATATTTTTATGGAATTGGAGAATATATGGATATAAGAAGCTCCACAAATTATTTGGGATTTTTCCTAGCTACCAAAATGGTAGTTCCTTTGGAAACGCCCCAAATTGAAATATTGGCTTTAAATAGGAAAAGGGAATTTCCAATTTAATTATGGCCAATATTTTTATGAGAGCTCAATATATCCACAAAGAATATCTCCACAGGTTTTCATTGCTTCTGGAGATGGATGGATATTTTCCTGGGTTTAATTCCTCAGAAAGGCAGAATAAGGAATTAATTCTGGATGAGAAATATTGCATATGACTTAGCAATATTTTTGCTCATCTAGGGTTTATGAGAGAAGAAGGGTCTCTGTAAATTTTGGGAGGATCAACAGAGCAAGGAAAATGATAGCTCCTTTGTAAACACAAAGGCAGGATTTCCAGTTCCAATATTTCGTAACTAGGGTTCGAATGAGATTCAGGGTTTACGGACGGAGGGGTTGACAGGCACAAGAGCAAGGGAAAGGAACTGAGAGGTTGAGGATAGACTGGATTCACCTGGTCACTTGCCAAATTCCAGAGGAAAAATTTGGGAGAGAAAAGCTAGGAAGTAATAACAACACAAAAATCGATAACCCGATTTTTGGGGTGTTACAAACCTTCCCCCCTTAAAAGAATCTTGTCCTCGAGATTCCTAGGTTTAGCTTAGAACAAAACTACTATGCCTCCTAGAAAAACCTTTGGGTTGGGTCTTGACCCTGTGGTTGAAAACAGCCGGTTAAAAGTACCGAAAACTGGTACACCGAGATCGAGATACGGATGTCGCGGGATCTACTCCACAGGTAGGGGCCGCTGGGTAGCCCTGACATTTTTAGGAAAAGCAAAATTTCCTTTTTCCGAAAAATGCTCGGGGTACCGCAATGAACAGTGGCCTCTCTCGCTGACAGGTGGGACCAGGGTCCACTGGCAGCCTTCTTCTTCTTTCTCCAGCCAACGGCTCTCTCTCTTGCTCTCGTTCTTGCGCTATCCCGAGTGCGGCTAGGCACTGCGCACGCCTAGCTCCCGGGGTATAAAGCACCCTACGACGCTAGTGCGCGGCGTGCACGAGGGCAACGCAGAGAACACTCCCATCGCGGGCCAGCGCCGGTCGGCACTGCTCGCGGATTCGCCTCTTGGACGCCGGTGGTCGAGCGGCGCGCGGGGTTCTCCTGGACCTCGCTCACCATACACCGGACTCGGGCTATAAAAACGACCGCGGTTTCTCTCCTCTCTACCTATCACCTCGCACTCTACCTCACTGCTTCTTCCTCTTCTCCTTTTCCTTCTGGTTGCAGGAGCGCGAGGCAAGGCGCTAATGGCGGGCGTGGGCTCGGAGCTGATCACTATCCTCCTGGCTGGCATGCTGGCGGCATTGGTTGGCGGCTCGTTGCTGCTGTGCGCGATGATCCTCAACGATCGCCAGGATGCTGCTACCAGAGAGGTGGCTAGGAGTCAACTACGCCGTCTCAGGCCGGTGGAATAAGCGCGGCTGTGGCGGCGAGGGGCGGCCTGTCAACATCACACCAGACGATGACAGAGGCGCCGCTGGGTCTAGGGTTAGTGTGGTGCGGTCAGAGGAGCTTCTACCAGTGTGGAGGTCGCGCTGCTAGTTGCTCCTTGCTGAATGACATCCACGATGGGTGGGGGCTAGGGGTCAAATCCGGGTTTAGGTCTTGGGCTCGGAGGGTTGCACCGGTCTATGCTGTAATAAAATGTCCTAGAATTTCTCCGAGATTGCAACCGGCGTGCAGACTTTGCTTACATGATACACATGCAATCTATTAAGACTAATATGCAGGCACATGCAAAATGCATATGGTAGCAAAATACAGGCAGAAGAAAGAAGCATATCAAGCAGATTACACTAACGTGGTTTAATGCTGGTGGGTGTATGTACTCCTGGTATACATAGACCTGCACCGGCTCGCATTTTAATTAGGGACTCCGGACGAGTCCGCTGTTATTAGGTGTAAGTGCTCTATTGAATAAGATCTTGTTAAGAGTCCACTGCCAGCTATGTTAAACATTTCTGCTTAACAGAGTGACAGATGAACCAAGCACACAGGCATACATAATATTACAACAACACACAAGCATAAGCAGTACAGGCAAGACAAGCATACAACAACACACATCATTACTAGGCAGCTAACAACAACGCTCACTCTGAACTACAGAGTCCTAAACGCAGGCGAAGAAACAGTCTTCGCAACACACCTACTCGAGGCATCTCCTGGCTTCGATCACTGTCGGAGCCACAATTGGGCCTACTTCTGCTGGAGCTCTCCCGGGGGACGAAGGCTGAGCCAACTTCCATCTTCATCATCGGACACCTCTATGGGCTGGGGCTCAACCGCTGGAGCTGCAGCGGGAACTTGACCGAACACATCCCGATGACGAAGTCACCGGAAAGCTCCTTGAATGGAATTTGGGTGGATGTTGACTGGGCGGAATAGGTTTACAGATTGCGAGGGTGGTACTAGCTGTGAAGGTGGCACTGGGTTTGGCAACAGGGAACGGGTGGTCTGGGATGCAATTTCACGGGCCGCACGGTATGCTTCCGTAACAACCCGGGTAGTGTCTTGATCAATGGCTTGGAACTCTCTCAGAATGCCAGAGAGCAGAAGTCCCTGGGCATCAATATACTGGACTAGGCGAGCTGTGGTTGGGTCAACATCTCCCACTATGCTGGAGAACCTGCCAGCTATGTCCGACGAAGATGGAAAATAGCGGAACTCTTGCATCTCCGCTACTTGCGGAAACTGGCTAAGAAGACAAGCGAGGGCTCCTGCGGCAGCCATCTGAACAGCCAACGCGGGGGTGGGCATGGGTTTTCCCTGGAAACTCATGGGCTTCCCATCCGCTGTTGGACCTGGGCTGATATACACCTTTGCATAAAATCGGCAAAGGTGGGGAACATGGTCCGATTGGAACACCAGATACACTGGAGGGGTACTACAGCCAAGGGCTCGATTGAGCATACTCGGAAGGATGACCGAAAAGCCGGGATAACCATTAGCCAAGGCTCGGCTATGGAAAGTGGGGGTTTTGGGGGTTTTGGAAGAACTAGCCATGGCTGCGGGTTTGGGGATACTAGCCTGGGTTCTTTTGCAGGGATATGTCTTACTGAATGGAAAGGGCTACGGCTCGCAAGGGCTTAAATAGGCAGTCGGCTGGAACACACTAGTATGGCGTGGATCCTTGTCGTGCCGGGTAGAAGATACACCGGTACGGCCGACAACCAAGTGGGGTCATGGTCTAATCTAGGGTGGCTGGGTGGGCAGACAGCTGGGTAGGGTCACGTCCATTCCGACTGCGCCAACTGTTGATCCACGGTGGCCATGTCGGATGCCAGAGACGGGTCAAATCTATTGGGCTCACTATCGGTTAAACCTAGGGGTGGGTTTGGGGCTAGGGTAACCTATAGCCAGCCTGGCTCTGATACCAAGTCTTGTGGCAACCCGATAGAGGGCCGACGCACGCCAGCCCCAGGATAAGACCTGGAGCACGTCAAAGACATGATACAGCAATTCCATGCATAAATTGGCTTTATTAATTATAATGGAGTATTACAATACTGTTGCTTACAACAATATTACATAACTCCAGAACTAACTAAAGGGTATCAGAGGTCTTGGTCCAGCGGCAACGACGTCTCGGGCTGGGCTCCATAACGCACAGGACTGGCTAGGTTACGATCTAGCACGACGGATCTTCTCCTGCAACTGGCCACGTGCAAGGCCAGGTGAGTACTTTGAATGTACTCGCAAGACAACCAAATACATAGCAGCCAAACAAACAGATGACAAAGCAAGCCCTATGCTATATAAGAGTTTATTCTAAACATGGCATCGAATTAACAGGAACACATGGATCAAGCATGGCATATCAAGGATCAGACATATAATCTATGGCAAAGTCATACTAAGTGTTTAGAATACTTACTGTACCGGATACCAACTTACTCTCTTCTGGGTTGTTCCACAACCCTCGAAATACTCATGATCCAACCTGAACTAGCTTAAATCCAATCCAAAACATGTGGCCATCCGACCACTTCATCCTATAGCCATTCTTTGGCTAACATATCATATACCCGACATCATGTGATGTCTGCTCAAGACGAGTTCTTCCATCATTACTATCAGTAATATGATTGATCACCTACTGAGGTCTGGACGGGCTGTCCAATACCATGGACGCGGCTATTCGAATAGATTTTTACACTCTGCAGAGGTTGCGCACTTTACCCACACCATGAAGCACCTGGCCTCGTGATCCCACTCGGGTGGACCAGCGTTGCTGCGACGAAACCTGCTCGACCCGTGACTCTTTCATCATACCATCGGCACTCTTCCTCCCCCGGAGGTCAGCCTTGGGTGGCCCCTGTGTCCTCATGACACCTGCCACCGACGTGGCCAAACCATGTAGACCCAAACGGGGTCTACTGTCCCAAACGGGGACCGCGCGCAAACAAACACTCAACTGGGCTCACAGGGTTATCACCGCCTACCTGATCAGGGTAGCACGCGTGCATAACCCTCCCTCTTTGGAGGTATCGGTGAAAGAGCACGCGATCAGACCAAGTCAAGGCCGTCCCATACCGGCAAATGTGGTTGCACGGGTAATCCCGGACAGGTGACTCAAGATCAACCAACTACGTTTAGTTCAACATTTCCATCATCGTACTATTCTACTGACAATAATAAGTGCTAGCATAGCAAGATCATAGTACTGATAATCATGGCATGAGCTCAACCACAGTACTAACATGAATATGCTATTAACAATATCATTATTATGGAAATATGGAAATAAGACATGGCACTAGATGGAAATGCTAGTGTCTAATACCGATGTCACCGCCAGTGTATGCAAATGCAGACTAACAGGCGATATAGTTAAACACATAGGTGCAAGCAAAGTCCGGAGCTCATGGTAAGAGGTTGGCTTACCTGGGGGTTGACGAATATGCCAGGAGGAAGAGCGATCACCTCGCGGAAGAATTCGCCGGAAAGGGTTCTCTCTCAGAGGGCTCGATCGGAGGGCAAGGGCAAAACGGTTATTTCCACTGTGTGAACACATTATGCAAATGATGCTATCGGAACGGGTTCGACGAGACGAAGACGTGGGCGCTGGTTTTACCTCGATCGGAGCTACGGTCGCGAAGATATAAGCGTTTAAGCACCAGGGACCAATCTGTAAAAAGAATTGCTACAAACAGGCCCCTGTGGCTAAAACAGAACGCGCATTTGCTGAAGTACGCTTTCAATGCAGAGAAAACGCACTCTGGCTCCAGGCCGAAGCAAAGTACGCCTTCTAACTTGGAAAACGTATTTACCGAAATACGCTTCCACTTAACAGGGGCTGGGCCCGGGGTTGACTTGTCTCTCTCTCACCGACGGGCGGGACCCGCCTTATCTCCTTCCTCTCTCTCTTCTCTCCCTCTGAAGCGTCCTCTTCCTCCCGATATGGAACAGGGAGAACGCCATGGCCGTCGGGCCGGCGCTTCTCCCCTAGGCTGCTCCCGCCGGCAGGTTGGATGGATGCGCGGCGCCATCCCGCACTCAGTGGTGGCTGCCGGGATCTCGGGGGCGCTCGGGGAAGGAGCATCCCCGGCCAACGGAGGCGGCGGCCACGGCTACTGGAGGGGCAGCACCGGCGGCACCTTCCCGGAGGAGTTGAGGATGGCGGCAGCTTCGCGGGACTTAGGGGAGTGCGAGGACAAAGAGGAGAGGGAAGGAGAAGGGCTACAACGCGGGGTAGGCCGAGGGAAACGGGCGGCGGGGCTTCGGCCATCTCAGGGCAGAGAGCTTCCATGAGCTCGATTGAAGGGGGGCTGGACTTGCTGGCGGGGGGAGGGTGTTGGGAAACGTTGCATGGGAAACAAAAATTTTCCTACGCACACACAAGATCTATCCATGGTGATGAGCATCTACGAGAGGGAGAGTGAATCTACATACCCTTGTAGATCGCTAAGCGGAAGCGTTAATAAACGCGGTTGATGTAGTCGAACGTCTTCGCGATCCAAATCGCCGAGCGTCCCGCGATCCAATCACGATCCTTCCGATCTAGTGCCGAACGGACGGCACCTCCGCGTTCAACACACGTACGGCTTGATGACGCCTTCACCTCCTCGATCCAGCGAGCGATGGTGAAGTAGTGGTTGAGTTCCAGCAGCACGACGGCGTGGTGATGGTGGTGAGGAACAATCTCTGCAGGGCTTCGCCAAGCGCTACGGAGATTATGACGGAGGAACTAGAGGGCTAGGGTTGCCGGCACACGGCTTGGGAAATCCTGATGTGTCCCGTGTGCTAGCCCTGCCCCTCTATTTATATGTTGAGCCTTGGGGTCTAAACTTGGAGTAAAAGCCTCCTCCAGGTCGGTTTTGCCCGCACAAGGTCGGTTTGGCCCGCAGGGAAAGAGTCCAACTCGGACCCCTGCCGAATCGTGCACAGCCGCACACAAGCGGTAGTACCGCTTCACACAAGCGGTAGTACCGCTTGGGCGGTAGTACCGCTTCACACAAGCGGTAGTACCGCTCCGGCGGTAGTACCGCTTCACACAAGCGGTAGTACCGCTCCGGCGGTAGTACCGCTTCACCAAGCGGTAGTACCGCTTACGCGGCAGCAAAACTACTTTTGCACTTTCCAATACCTTGTGGGTTTTATCCTTTTGGCTCATATAAAGTGTTGCTGCACCCGAACACTTCGGTAAACATCCGGAACCCCTTCCGGTGAACTTCGGAACCCTTCCAGAGATCAAAACACTATTATCACATATATCAATCTTTACCTCCGGACTATTCCGGAGATCCTCGTCATGTCCGGGATCTTATCCGGGACTCCGAACAACTTTCGGTCACCAACATAATAACTCAATTATACTAATCGTCACCAAACGTTAAGTGTGTAGACCCTGCGGGTTCGAGAACTATGTAGACATGACCGAGACACCTCTACGGCCAATAACCAATAGCGGGACCTGGATGCCCATATTGGCTCCTACATATTCTACGAAGATCTTTATCGGTCGAACCTCTATGTCAAGGATTCAGTTAATCCCGTATGCTGTTCCCTTTGTTCTTCGGTATGTTACTTGCCCGAGATTCGATCGTCGGTATCACTATACCTAGTTCAATCTCGTTACCGGCAAGTCTCTTTACTCGTTCCGTAATACAAGATCCTGTGGCTAACTCTTTAGTCACTTTGCTTGCAAGGCTCAATGTGATGTTGTATTACCGAGTGGGCCCTGAGATACCTCTCCGTCACACGGAGTAACAAATCCCAGTCTTGATCCATGCCAACCCAACAGACACCCTCGGAGATACCTGTAGAGCACCTTTATAGTCACCCAGTTACGTTGCGACGTTTGATACACACAAGGTATTCCTCCGGTGTCAGTGAGTTGCATGATCTCATGGTCAAAGGAACAGATACTTGACATGCAGAAAACAATAGCAATAAACTGACACGATCAAATGCTACGTTTACAGTTTGGGTCTTGTCCATCACATCATTCTCCTAATGATGTGATCCCGTTATCAAATGACATCTCATGTCAATGGCTAGGAAACCTTAACCATCTTTGATCAACGAGCTAGTCAACTAGAGGCTTACTAGGGACACAGTGTTGTCTATGTACCCACACATGTATTTGAGTTTCCAATCAATACAATTATAGCATGGATAATAAACGATTATCATGAACAAGGAAATATAATAATAACCAATTTATTATTGCCTCTAGGGCATATTTCCAACAGTCTCCCACTTGCACTAGAGTCAATAATCTAGTTCACATCACTATGTGATTTACATTGTAATGAATCGAACACCCATGCAGTTCTGGTGTTGTTCATGTTTAGCCCTTGGAAGAGGTTTAGTCATCGGATCTGCAACATTTAGATCCGTGTGTACTTTGCAAATATTTATGTCGTCCTCCTTGATGTAATCGCGGATGGAATTGAAACGTCGCTTTATGTGTCTGGTCCTCTTGTGAAATCTTGGTTCCTTGGCTAGAGCAATGGCACCAGTATTATCACAAAACAGAGTCATTGGGTTAAGTGCACTAGGCACTACTCCAAGATCTGTCATGAACTCCTTCATCCAGACACCTTCCTTCGCCGCCTCCGAGGCAGCGATGTACTCCGCTTCGCATGTAGAATCTGCTACCACGCTTTGCTTGGAACTGCACCAGCTAACCGCACCCCCATTAAGAATAAATACGTATCCGGTTTGCGACTTAGAGTCATCCGGATCAGTGTCAAAGCTTGCATCGACGTAACCCTTTACGACGAGCTCTTGATCACCTCCATAAACGAGAAACATGTCCTTAGTCCTTTTCAGGTATTTCAGGATATTCTTGACCGCCGTCCAGTGTTCCATTCCTGGATCACTTTGAAACCTTCCGGCCATACTTATGGCAAGGCTGACATCGGGTCTTGTGCACAGCATTGCATACATAATAGAGCCTATGGCTGAAGCATAGGGGATGACACTCATCTTTTCTCTATCTTCTGCAGTCACTGGGCATTGAGTCTTACTCAACTTCACACCTTGCAAAACAGGCAAGAACCCCTTCTTGGACTGATCCATTTTGAACTTCTTCAAAATCTTATCAAGGTATGTGCTTTGTGAAAGTCCTATTAAGCGTCTCGATCTATCTCTATAGATCTTGATGCCTAATATGAAAGCAGCTTCTCCTAGGTCCTTCATTGAAAAACTCTTGTTCAAATATTCCTTTACGCTTTCCAGCATTTCTATATTGTTTCCAATCAGCAATATGTCATCCACATATAATATTAGAAACGCTATAGAGCTCCCACTCACTTTCTTGTAAATACAAGCTTCTCCGTAAACTTGTATAAACTCGAACGCTTTGATCACCTCATCAAAACGAAGATTCCAACTCCGAGATGCTTGCACCAGTCCATAAATGGATCGCTGGAGTTTGCAAACTTTGTCAGCATTCTCTGGATCGACAAAACCTTCTGGTTGCATCATATACAACTCTTCCTTAAGGTAACCGTTAAGGAACGCTGTTTTGACATCCATCTGCCAAATTTCATAATCGAAAAAGGCAGCTATTGCTAACATGATTCTGACGGACTTAAGCATCGCTACGGGTGAGAAGGTCTCATCGTAGTCAACTCCTTGAACTTGTGAAAAACCCTTTGCCACAAGTCGAGCTTTATAGACGGTGACATTACCGTCCGCGTCCGTCTTCCTCTTAAAGATCCATTTGTTCTGAATGGCCTTACGCCCTTCAGGTAATACTTCCAAAGTCCATACTTTGTTTTCATACATGGATCCCATCTCGGATTTCATGGCCTCTAACCACTTCTCGGAATCCGGGACCATCATCGCTTCTCCATAGCTCGTAGGTTCATCGTTGTCTAACAACACGATTTTTAAGACAGGGTTGCCGTACCACTCAGGAGTAGTACGCGTCCTTGTCGACCTACGAGGTTCGATAGCAACTTGATCCAAAGCTTCATGATCATCATCATTAACTTCCTCTTCAGCTAATGTAGGCTCCACAGAAACAACTTTCTGTGCTGCGCTACTCTCAGGTTGAAGTAAAGGTTCAACAACCTCATCAAGTTCTATCTTCCTCCCACTCAATTCTTTCGAGAGAAACTCTTTCTCAAGAAACGTTCCGTTTTTAGCGACAAACACTTTGCCTTCGGATCTGAGATAGAAGGTATACCCAACTGTCTCTTTTGGGTATCCTATGAAGACGCATTTCTCCGCTTTGGGTTCCAGCTTTTCAGGCTGAAGCTTTTTGACATAAGCATCACATCCCCAAACTTTAAGAAACGACAGCTTTGGCTTCTTGCCAAACCAAAGTTCATATGGCGTCGTCTCAACGGATTTCGATGGTGCCCTATTTAAAGTGAATGCAGCTGTCTCTAATGCATAACCCCAAAACGATAGTGGCAAATCGGCAAGAGACATCATAGATCGCACCATATCCAATAAGGTACGATTACGACGTTCGGACACACCATTACGCTGTGGTGTTCCAGGCGGTGTTAATTGTGAAACAATTCCACACTGTCTTAAGTGACTGCCAAACTCATAACTCAGATATTCTCCTCCTCGATCAGATCGTAGGAATTTAATCTTCTTGTTACGATGATTCTCAACTTCACTCTGAAATTGTTTGAACTTTTCAAATGTTTCAGACTTGTGTTTCATTAAGTAAATATACCCATATCTACTTAAGTCATCAGTGAAGGTGAGAAAGTAACGATAACCACCGCGCGCCTCAATGCTCATCGGACCGCACACATCAGTATGTATGATTTCCAATAAGTCACTTGCCCGTTCCATTATTCCAGAGAACGGCGTTTTAGTCATCTTGCCCATGAGGCATGGCTCACATGTGTCAAGTGATTCAAAATCAAGTGACTCCAAAAGTCCATCAGCATGGAGCTTCCTCATGCGTTTTACGCCAATATGACCTAAACGGCAGTGCCACAAGAAAGTGGTATTATCATTATCAATTCTACATCTTTTGGCATCAATGTTATGAACATGTGTATTATTACTATCGAGATTCAATAAGAATAAACCCCTCACATTGGGTGCATGACCATAAAAGATATTACTCATATAAATAGAACAACCATTATTCTCTGATTTAAATGAGTAACCGTCTCGCAATAAACAAGATCCAGATATAATGTTCATGCTTAACGCAGGCACCAAATAACACTTATTTAGGTTCATCACTAATCCCGACGGTAATCGAAGAGCGAGCGTGCCGACGGCGATCACATCAACCTTGGAACAATTTCCCACGCGCATCGTCACTTCGTCCTTTGCCAGCCTCCGTCTATTCCGCAGTTCCTGTTTTGAGTTGCAAATATGAGCAACCGCACCGGTATCAAATACCCAGGCACTACAACGAGGGTTGGTAAGGAACATATCAATAACATGTATATCATATATACCTTGTTTGTTGTTGGCCGCCTTCTTGTCAGCCAAATACTTGGGGCAGTTTCGCTTCCAGTGTCCAGTTCCCTTGCAATGAAAGCACTCAGTTTCTGGTTTGGGTCCAGCCTTGGGTTTCTTCACAGGAGCAGCAACTGCTTTGCCACCCTTCTTAGATTTACCCTTCTTACCCTTGCCATTTTTCTTGAAACTAGTGGTTTTATTGACCATCAACACTTGATGCTCCTTCTGAATTTCAGACTCAGCGGCTTTCAGCATCGCAAACAGCTCGGGCGACTGACTTGTTCATCCCGTGCATGTTATAGTTCAACACGAAGCTCTTGTAGCTAGGTGGCAATGATTGAAGAACTCTGTCAGTGATAGCCTCTGGCGGAAGGGGCATCCCCAATTCAGCCAGACGGGTGGAGTACCCAGACATTCTGAGCACGTGATCACTGATAGACCCGTTCTCCTCCATCTTGCAAGTATAGAACTTATCGGAGATCTCATATCTCTCGATCCGGGCATTCTTCTGAAAGATAAACTTCAACTCCTGGAACATCTCATATGCTCCATGACGTTCAAAACGTCTTTGAAGTCCCGGTTCTAAGCCATACAACATTGCACATTGAACTATTGAGTAATCATCAGAACGAGCCTGCCAGGCGTTCACAACGTCTAGAGACTCAACTGGAGTGGGTGGATCACCAAGCGGTGCATCAAGGACATAAGCCTTCTGGGAAGCCGTAAGGATAATCCTTAGATTACGGGCCCAGTCCACAAAGTTACTTCCATCATCTTTCAACTTAGCTTTCTCTAGGAACGCATTAAAATTCAGGGGTGCTACTGCGCGAGCCATGATCTACAACATAAATATAGCAAAGACAACTTAGACTATTGTTCTTAGATAATGAGTTTAGTTAATCATATTTTAAAAAACTCCCACTCAAATTGACATCCCTCCGATCATTCGAGTGTAACATGATCCAAATCCACCAACTCAAGTCCGATCATCACGTGAGTTGAGGTGGTTTCAATGGTGAACATCTTCATGTTGATCATATCTACTATATGACTCATGTTCGACCTTTCGGTCTCTTGTGTTCCGAGGCCATGTCTGTACATGCTAGGCTCGTCAAGTTTAACCCGAGTGTTCCGCACGTGTAACATGGCTTACACCCGTTGTATGCGAACGTAGAGTCTATCACACCCGATCGTCACGGCGTGTCTCGAAACGACGAACTTTCGCAACGGTGCACACTTGGGGAGAACACAATTTTATCTTGAAATTTAAGTGAGGGATCACCTTATAATGCTATCGTCGTCCTAAGCAAAATAAGATGCATAAAAGGATTAACATCACATGCAAATCATAAGTGACATGATATGGCCATGAACTTGTGCTTTTGATCTCCATCTACAAAGCACCGGCATGATCTCCATCGTCACCGGCATGACACCATGATCTCCATCATCTTGATCTCCATCAACGTGTCGCCATAAGGTTGTCGCGCCGACTGTTGCTTCCACGACTATTGCTAACGTTTAGCGATAAAGTAAAGCATTACATAGCGCTTAATGATTGACACGCAGGTCATACAATAATTAAAGACAACTCTATGGCTCCTGCCAGTTGCCATATTCATCGACATGCAAGTCGTGATATTCTATACAACACATGATCATCTCATACATCACATATATCTCATCATGTAATTGGCCATATCACATCACAACATACCCTGCAAAAACAAGTTAGACGTCCTCTAATTGTTGTTGCAAATTTTACGTGGCTGCTATGGGTTTGCAAGAACCGTTCTTACCTACGCAAAACCACAACGTGGTGTAGTGATTGCTTTTTGATCTTCTAAAAGAACCCTCTTCATTGAAATCGATTCAACTAAAGTGAGAGAGACAGACACCCGCTAGCCATCTTTATGCAACGAAGTTACATGTTAGTTGAAGGAACCTGTCTCGCGTAAGTGTACGCGTAATGTCGGTCCGGGCCGCTTCATCTCACAGTAACGCTGAATCAAATATCAACTAGTAACGGCAAGCAATATGTATACACCCACGCCCACAACTCGTTTGTGTTCTACTCGAGATCTCATCTACGCATAGACCTAGCTCATGATGCCACTGTTGGGAAACGTTGCATGGGAAACAAAAATTTTCCTACGCACACACAAGATCTATCCATGGTGATGAGCATCTACGAGAGGGAGAGTGAATCTACATACCCTTGTAGATCGCTAAGCGGAAGCGTTAATAAACGCGGTTGATGTAGTCGAACGTCTTCGCGATCCAAATCGCCGAGCGTCCCGCGATCCAATCACGATCCTTCCGATCTAGTGCCGAACGGACGGCACCTCCGCGTTCAACACACGTACGGCTTGATGACGCCTTCACCTCCTCGATCCAGCGAGCGATGGTGAAGTAGTGGTTGAGTTCCAGCAGCACGACGGCGTGGTGATGGTGGTGAGGAACAATCTCTGCAGGGCTTCGCCAAGCGCTACGGAGATTATGACGGAGGAACTAGAGGGCTAGGGTTGCCGGCACACGGCTTGGGAAATCCTGATGTGTCCCGTGTGCTAGCCCTGCCCCTCTATTTATATGTTGAGCCTTGGGGTCTAAACTTGGAGTAAAAGCCTCCTCCAGGCCGGTTTTGCCCGCACAAGGTCGGTTTGGCCCGCAGGGAAAGAGTCCAACTCGGACCCCTGCCGAATCGTGCACAGCCGCACACAAGCGGTAGTACCGCTTCACACAAGCGGTAGTACCGCTTGGGCGGTAGTACCGCTTCACACAAGCGGTAGTACCGCTCCGGCGGTAGTACCGCTTCACACAAGCGGTAGTACCGCTCCGGCGGTAGTACCGCTTCACCAAGCGGTAGTACCGCTTACGCGGCAGCAAAACTACTTTTGCACTTTCCAATACCTTGTGGGTTTTATCCTTTTGGCTCATATAAAGTGTTGCTGCACCCGAACACTTCGGTAAACATCCGGAACCCCTTCCGGTGAACTTCGGAACCCTTCCAGAGATCAAAACACTATTATCACATATATCAATCTTTACCTCCGGACTATTCCGGAGATCCTCGTCATGTCCGGGATCTTATCCGGGACTCCGAACAACTTTCGGTCACCAACATAATAACTCAATTATACTAATCGTCACCAAACGTTAAGTGTGTAGACCCTGCGGGTTCGAGAACTATGTAGACATGACCGAGACACCTCTACGGCCAATAACCAATAGCGGGACCTGGATGCCCATATTGGCTCCTACATATTCTACGAAGATCTTTATCGGTCGAACCTCTATGTCAAGGATTCAGTTAATCCCGTATGCTGTTCCCTTTGTTCTTCGGTATGTTACTTGCCCGAGATTCGATCGTCGGTATCACTATACCTAGTTCAATCTCGTTACCGGCAAGTCTCTTTACTCGTTCCGTAATACAAGATCCTGTGGCTAACTCTTTAGTCACTTTGCTTGCAAGGCTCAATGTGATGTTGTATTACCGAGTGGGCCCTGAGATACCTCTCCGTCACACGG
Organism: Elymus sibiricus; assembly: GCA_039707655.1. Taxonomy (NCBI): domain Eukaryota; kingdom Viridiplantae; phylum Streptophyta; class Magnoliopsida; order Poales; family Poaceae; genus Elymus; species Elymus sibiricus. The sequence goes on from CM077669.1 coordinate 91,180,411, forward strand.
AGTAACAAATCCCAGTCTTGATCCATGCCAACCCAACAGACACCCTCGGAGATACCTGTAGAGCACCTTTATAGTCACCCAGTTACGTTGCGACGTTTGATACACACAAGGTATTCCTCCGGTGTCAGTGAGTTGCATGATCTCATGGTCAAAGGAACAGATACTTGACATGCAGAAAACAATAGCAATAAACTGACACGATCAAATGCTACGTTTACAGTTTGGGTCTTGTCCATCACATCATTCTCCTAATGATGTGATCCCGTTATCAAATGACATCTCATGTCAATGGCTAGGAAACCTTAACCATCTTTGATCAACGAGCTAGTCAACTAGAGGCTTACTAGGGACACAGTGTTGTCTATGTACCCACACATGTATTTGAGTTTCCAATCAATACAATTATAGCATGGATAATAAACGATTATCATGAACAAGGAAATATAATAATAACCAATTTATTATTGCCTCTAGGGCATATTTCCAACAGAGGGCTCAGGGCATGCTTAAATAGCCGCGGGGGAAGGCTCGGGAAGGAGGGGGACGATGGTCGGAGCTTCAGGACACCGGCCGGAGCTTCGGGACGACGGCAGAGGTGGCCAGAAGCTACGGGACGAGGAGGAGAGGGCTCTAGACGGTGCGCGCACGCAATGGGGAGCTCTACGACACTCGAGGACAAGCTGGAGCTCGCTGGAGGCGCGCTCCTGCCAACTCCAACGCACAGGGCGCGATTTTGGCACGCTCTGGTCATGGTCACCATGTGGCCAGAGCCTTGCCATGCAGCACGCGAGGCCAAAACATGTCTAGTCTATTCTCCTTCCTATCCTGAGTTGACCTATGCAACTGAATGACCATAGGGAGACCTGAGGTGACTGAACCATGATCCAATAGTTGCCAACAGCAACCTGTTTGTGCTATGTTGTGGCCACCACAGTGCACCTCTTGGCCTGGTCTTGGGTAGGGGGGATAATCTACTAGGGTCACTAACCTGGCAAAATCTCAACTCAAACAAACCATTCTAGATAGCACTTCCTTTGTAAATTGGCAGTCTGACCAGATTTGAAAATGAGAGAGCTGGGGTCAAATGGCTAGATGGACTTGGATGATTTTTGGTATAGGGAGATGATATGGTCATGAGAGATAGCTGAACAAATTTCAGCTCAAATTGATTATCTATGAAGGTACTTCCTTCACAGAGATACAATCTGAACAGAAACTTGAGAAAATTATACAAAAAGATGGGCTTGAAGATTTGAGCTGATTTTTAGTTTACAGAAGTAATGTATCAATATGTACTTCCCTGCCAAATTTCAGCTCAATTGAATCAAGGAATCAAGCACTTCCTTCACAAAGTGCCAAACTGAACAGAAATAGAAATCAGTTGGTTCTGATGAATTCGCTAGATGAAAATGGCTCAAACTTCGAAGAGGCTAATGATTTGGGCATATGGAGTCACTGTAAAGGTTTCATACCACTTGCATAAGTGGAAATGGTACTTCCTTCACAGTGCTCCAATATGGACAGAAACTTGAATAAATTGCTGAGGAAGATTGGCTAGATGGAATGGGCCAAATTTTGGAGGACAAGGGTAATTTCTCATAATTAATTACCCTGCAAAATTGTAGCCCATGGAGATCAAGGAATCTTGCACTTCCTTTGCAAATGGGAAATCTGGACATAATTTGCAAATGGAAGTGGTGCTCACAATTTTAATTGGGGAACTGGATATTTTTATGGAATTGGAGAATATATGGATATAAGAAGCTCCACAAATTATTTGGGATTTTTCCTAGCTACCAAAATGGTAGTTCCTTTGGAAAGGCCCCAAATTTAAATATTGGCTTTAAATAGGAAAAGGCAATTTCCCTAGTTTAATTATGGCCAATATTTTTATGAGAGCTCAATATATCCACAAAGAATATCTCCATAGGTTTTCATGGCTTCTGGAGATGGATAGATATTTTTCCTGGGTTTAATTCCTCAAAAAGGCAGAATAAGGAATTAATTCTGGATGAGAAATATTGCATATGACTTAGCAATATTTTTGCTCATCTAGGGTTTATGAGAGAAGAAGGGTCTCTGGAAATTTTGGGAGGATCAACAAATCAAGGAAAATGATAGCTCCTTTGTAAACACAAAGGCAGGATTTTCAGTTCCAATATTTCGGAACTAGGGTTTGAATGAGATTCAGGGTTTACTGACAGAGGGGTTGACAGGCACAAGAGCAAGGGAAAGGAACTGAGAGGTTGAGGATAGACTGGATTCACCTGGTCACTTGCCAAATTCCGGAGGAAAAATTCAGGAGAGAAAAGCTAGGAAGGAATAACAGCACAAAAATCGATAACCCGATTTTTGGGGTGTTACATGTAAGGAACTGCCATCTAGCTCTGCACTTGATTTACATTCTGTTATGAGTAAATATGCGACACCACCACCTGCTATTGATTCTGATATGTCGCAAGTAATTGATGATGCCACTTCTGCTATGCATGATGCTTATGATGATACTTTGCTTGATAATACTGTGGCACTTGGTGAATTTCTTGATGAACAAATTGCTAGAGTCAATGCTGAAACTGATGATATTTCTGAAACTGATGAAATTATTGAAACTGAACACTATAAGACACCTGCTAGACCTAGCTCTCCTAGATATGAATTGCCTAATATACCTAAGGGTTATGTTATGGAAGGAGAGGTAGCTAGGGACTTTCTTGCTTGTAAGGATAGATATGATCTTAAGAAATTACTATGCAAGTGGAAGGAAAAATCTTTGAATGCTAGAATGCAATATGATCCTAAGTTTGCTACTTCACCTATCTTTGTTACTGATAAGGATTATGAATTCTCTGTAGATCTTGAGTTCATTACTTTGGTTGAATCTGATCCTTTCCACGGTTATGAATCTGAAACTGTTGTGGCACATCTTACTAAAATGAATGATATAGCCACCCTATTTACTCATGTAGAAAAAATTCGTTATTACTATATTATTAAGTTGTTTCCTTTCTCATTAAAGGGTGATGCTAAGATATGGTTTAATTCTCATGCTCCTTGTTGTGTGCGTACCCCCAAGATATGATATATTACTTCTCTGAAAAATATTTTCTTGCCCATAAGAAACAAGCTGCCTTGCAGGAATTATTTAACTTTGTGCAAATTGAAGAAGAGAGTCTCCCACAAACTTTGGGGAGGCTTCTCCAATTACTTAATGCTTTGCCTGATCATCCTCTCAAGAAAAACGAAATACTTGATATCTTTTATAATGGACTAACCGATGCTTCTAGGGACCACCTAGATAGTTGTGCTGGTTGTGTTTTTAGGGAACGAACTGTTAAACAAGCTGAACTACTATTGAATAATATATTTAGCAATGATAATGATTGGACTATTCCCGAAACACCTCCAAAGCCAATTCCGAAGAAAAGAGGTATTCTATTTCTCAGTCCTGAAAATATGCAAGAGGCAAAGAAATCTATGAAAGAAAAAGGTATTAAAGCTGAAGATGTTAAGAATCTACCACCTATTGAAGAAATACATGGTCTTGATAACCCGACACAGGTAGTAGAGGTAAATTCTCTTCGTAGATTTGATGAAGGTGATAATCCTTATAATAAGTCTGCTAGCCAATGCTTGGATGAGTTTGATAACTTTATTGTTAAGCTAGAAAATTTCAATGCTTATGTTAGTAGACAATTGAAACATAATGCTTACATGCTTTATCGCTTAGGTGATTATATGAGTAGAACTATCAATGATCTTAAGCTTATTAGTAAACATGCTCCCATGGTAACTACTCAAGTAGAACAAGTATTTAAGGCACAAAATGATTTGCTTAATGAGATGAATGGTAAGAACAATGATCATTCTGTTAGAGTTGTGACTAGAGGTGGTAAAATGACTCAGGAACCTTTATATCCTGAGGGCCACCCCAAGAGAATTGAGCAAGATTCTCAGAGAATTAATACTGATGCGCCTAGTCGTCCCAGTAATAAAAGGAAAAAGAATGACGATAGGACTTTGCATGCTGCTAGTGAACCTGTTATAGATACACCTGAAAACCCAAATGATATTTCTATTTCTGATGCTGAGACACAATCTGATAATGAACATGAGCCTAGTGATAATATTAATGATGATGTTCATGTTGATGCTCAACCTAGTAATGATAATGATGTGGAGATTGAACCTGCTGTTGATCTTGATAACCCACAACCTAAGAATAAAAGATATGATAAAAGAGACTTCGTTGCTAGGAAGCATGGTAAAGAAAGAGAACCTTGGGTTTAGAAACCCATGCCCTTTCCCCCTAAGCCACCCAAGAAAAAGGATGATGAGGATTTTGAGCGCTTTGTTGAAATGCTTAGACATGTCTTTTTACATATGCGCTTGACAGATATTCTGAAAATGTCTCCTTATGCTAAGTATATGAAAGATATCTATCTATTATATACTAAAAGGAAAATACAGATAAAAATAGAGAAATAGCTAGAAAATCCCACGTTAATTAGAAATATCCGTCCATTAATTTTATGTATAAAAAACTACAACCGTTAGATTTACTTTAAAGTTAATAGAAATTACCCACCTTTGCCATTGTATATAATATAATGAATAACGTTTCGTTGCTTGGACATTGTCCTTTTTTTGTCCACCTATGAAAAAACGTTTCGTTCCTGTGTATCGTTTTTTCCCCCTCTCCGTCAAGTGGACATCGCTCATCCCCTAAAAAACGGGGGCATCGCTCATCATGGCATCCTCACCAACGCCGCAACTGAACACTTAAAGGAAAACAGAAAAACTAACCAAGGACAGTCCGCAGTGCACTGACGAGTGATGACTGCATGCATGCATGCATTCATAAGAAGAAGTAAAAACGTAAATTGACAAGTGATGACTTGCTGTACGCATGCATGTATGCCTTGATAGAGGAAAATACGCATGCGTTGCAACTTGATATATCCATGCATTTATTGCCATTGATATACAAATGCATGCGTTCATCATGGGAAATTACCATGGATGGATTGCCTAGATTGTGTTCCTCGGTTCTATTCTCATCTATTTTCAACATTTCTTCCGTTGTGCGGCACCGGCAGCGACACGGCCAAAAGGACATTGGTCGGCGATCTCCTTCTCCATTACTCGGCTTCCTTTGACTCGCCTCAGTTCTATTCCCATTTATTTTCAACATTTCTTCCGTTTTGCGGCCCCTGTAGCGACACAGCCAAAAGGACATTGGTCGGTAATCTCCTCCTCCATTATTCGGCTTCCTCCGACTCGCCTCGGTTCTATTCCCATCAATTTCGAACATTTCTTCTGTTGTGTGGTCCCAGCAGCGACATGGCCAAACATTGGTCGGCGATCTCCTCCATTATTCTATTTCCTTCGACTCACCTCGGTTCTATCAACTTCTGTTAGTGCAGGACCGATTTTCTCTAGGTGACCTCTTGGCGTGTTTGTATGAGTTTTGTTTAGGCCTTTTCTTCTAGCAGCCTACTGCTTCTGGGGTCCAACATCGTTTTTATTGTAGTCGTTTGCTTCTGCTTCAAGGGCCGCGAGCAATCGTTTATCCAACAGGTAAGCGTTTATAGTCATCAAATTTACATTAAAAATTAACTCACTTTTCCATTACATGGACTGTAGATGTGTCACCCCCTAAAACATTACATTAGTTTTTCTATACCACCGTTCCTTTATCCAAAGAAAACCCTGTTGCATAATCGTTATTGAACTCTTATTTCCCTATCCTTAACTACACAACGTTCTCCTAAGACTAAATGTTCTTATATGCTGATGCATTACTGCGTGTGTTCAAAGGCTTGAAGCCATGCATGATTGATTAGTATGCTACACTATGCTAGAATTTCGGATGAGGCAACGAGCAACATCATCTGAATGTTCGATGGACTTCGCATTGTTCGCGATACACACTGGCACTATTATTCATTATTTATTTTTGTAGAAAGTCTTCTCTTCGGCATGCATTTTTTAAAAACATCCGATCACCATTCATCACATAATTAGACATTCACGTGATCAATTAATTATTTAAGACACTAATTAAGTATATTATATTATAAAACAATATTTTTTTGTCGTTGAAATCAACAAGAGAATATATCACTCTCGACTATTGGACATGATGTTGATATACTATTCTTTACTATTGGGCAGATACCATATATCTATCTATATAAATTCTCCCCTGTTTTTCCTTCTAAAGCACAACCATGTACACTGGTGCATTCTTTTACCTAGCAACGATGCTATGCAACAACGTAGTTAGGTAGGAGTTTTTCACACGTCAGTATTACATGCAACAATTTTAGGTACTCTTTAGAGTAATCAATTTTAAGATATTACATACATAGAACCCTGTTTATCTTCCAAATTATTTGATTTCTACTAGAATTGAAGCCGATATTCTCGAACAATATATTACTAGGGAAATGAATAATTTTTTTCTAAAAAAGTCTGATGTCCATAGTACGCAACGAACCATCGATTCCAGTTCATTGTCTCCATATTGCACCCTCGCTCTCCTGGCGTCTTCAAATCTCTTAGGTTTTGTGCACCCTCGGGTCATCCTCTCATTATCGTCCTCCTACATTGTCATCACCAGATATTTTTTTGTCAACGACCATGTATGGGAGTTCAGCACAACAAACATGCAAACAAAAGGCAATGGAAAAGGTCTTGCACATGCATTAAACTATTGTTGCATAGGGGATCGGCGAGATAGATGACAAAACCAATATGTTATATCTTAGTGCAGACCAGAGCAAAGTATACTTTCTGCAATCATGTATATTCACTATATCAGTTTTAAAAATTAGTTAGTTTGTTTAAAATCTCGACACTTAATTTGGATCGGAGGGATTACTAGATTTTCTTGAAATCCCACTTTATAGATGTAAAAAAAATACGTGTATATATTTCACCTTATAAATTGCAAGAATATTTTTCTTCAAGTTCTTTTGACAACCTCCGGGAACATTTTTGTCATTGAAAAATTGAGCGGAGTTAAAAATGCTTCAGTATATGTTTGTGTCCGTGTTTGTGTTTGTCTACAAGATACTAGATCTTCATGATTTTCCATGTGAGAATGCATAGAACTATACACGTATGTACATCATTCCACAAGCTACATTTATGAATTCTTGCAAGTATTAATATGCTTTAAATATGATTTTTTTCTCAGACACCATTGAACAATTGTCCTATGGTATTTTAATTAAATAAACCAAAATTTAATTACAAGCAAAAAGAAAGAAAACAAAAAAATAAAACTATTTAATTCCTGTTTTCTCTAAAATTGGACAAATGAAAAGCTTAAACTCAAGATCCATTTAGGCCACTGAAGCAACCCAATATGTTGGGAACTTTAATGATTCTAAAAGTGATAGAAAAACTTAGCTTCAAAATATTTTAAGGGACTTATATTATCTTCAAGATATTGGAAGTTGTCCTCCTAGGCAATAAATGGTGGTGGCACTAAAGAACATCGATTTCCAAACAAACTCATGACACAACCTAAACGTCTATGCTTAGCATCATGTTGAGTTAGCAAAGCATTCCTCTCTGATTTTCTATTTTATTACCTAACATAACTCTTTAAACATAATAAACGCAAAATTTTGATAAAAGGTCATAGTCAAAATTAAATTTTGTATATATTTATATCAAAAAGCTTATTGTGTTACAATTTTACTAGATTACCACACGTTATTTCTCAAGGTTTTTTCTTTCTAAAATACCATGCCAGTGTTAGAAACATAATATTTTGTAAATGGGAGAGTATGGTATTAAACAAAAAACCACAAAGAGATGGACGGAAGATGTACTATCTACTATATAATAAAAGCACAATATGACATATGGAAAATAGACAAGTGTACTAGCATATCTCGACAAAAATATGAAAATATAAGTTGCATATTTGAAATATACAATATTTATGTCATGCCTTCTCCTCCTTTTCTTACATTGATATTCAGTCAGTCTTCAGAAGGAATGTTGGTGATTAAACGTATCTTTTATTTTGACATGAAAATAAATTGTCCTGGGGATCTTCAAATAAAATAAAATAACATACCACCATTCTTTAGGGATGTATCATGTATTTTCAATGAAGGGGAAATGAAAGAAAGATATACATAAAAATAAAAATAAATATTAAGCCCTTTCGAGACACAAGAGATGATGCTCTCGCATTTGCGAGGGCCACCCTGCTAGTTGTGACAAATAAAAGAAAGATACCAGAAGCTGAGACTTCCACCATGCTTGCTAATTATACCTTTAAGGGTGGAATACCAAAGAAACTAGGAGATCCCGAAGTGCCTACTATACCATGCTCTATTAAAAGAAATTATGTTAAAACTGCTTTATGTGACCTTGGAGCTGGTGTTAGTGTTATGCCTTTCTCTTTGTATCGTAGACTTGATTTGAATAAGCTGACACCTACTGAAATCTCTTTGCAAATGGCTAATAAAGCAACTACTTTACCCATCGGTATTTGTGAGGATGTGCCTGTCGTAGTTGCAAATGTTACTATCCTAACAGACTTTGTTATTCTTGATATTCCCGAGGACGACTGTATGTCGATCATCCTTGGTAGACCCTTTTTGAATACTGCAGGGGCTGTATTTTGATTGCAACAAGGGAAATGTCACTTTTCATGTTAATGGTAATGAGCATACGGTACACTTTCCGAAGAGACAACCTCAAGTTCATAGTATCAACTCCATTGGAAAAATTTCAACGATTATTATTGGAGATTTTGAATTCCCTCTCCCTACTGCCAAAAAGAAATATGATATACTTATTGTTGGGGACATGCATATCCCCATTGAGGTAACCTAGTGTTATTCGAAAATTCTCCGGTTCCGTGTCATTCGAAAAAAGTTTATCAATAAGACTTGATCAACCTTATTGATGGATTCTTTTTGATGAGCATGAGATGGATGAATTGAGGAGGCACAACCTTCTGTACCCAACTTTTACTTTCTGTTATTTAGATTTAATAAAGTAAAAATGCTATTATTCTTCTGTTTTCTGATTTATCCGTGCAAAAAAAAAAGTCCTAAAAATAAAAGTTCTCCTAATGCCCTGAAAATGTAGTATGATTTTTTCTGGAATATTTAAGAATTTCTGGCACTGAGAACACATCAGGGGGCTGCACCAGTGGGCCACAAGCCTACAGGGCGCGCCCACCTCCCTGGGCGCGCCCCCTGGCTTGTGGGTCCCACGTAGGCCCCCCTCACTTATTCCAGCACCCATCCACTTCGTCTTCCTCCAGAAAAAATCCCACCATTGCTCAAATCCGTGTCCTAGCTCATTTTGCTGCCATTTTCGATCTCCTTGTGCAAAGCTCCATTTGCAAAACTGTTTTGGGGGATTGATCTTCGGTATGCGACTCCTCCAATGGTCCAATTAGTTTTTGTTTTTGTGCTTTATATATTGCAAATTTTTGCTGCTGTGGTGACCTTGTACTTGAGCTTGCATGTCAAATTTGGATGGTCCCAAGTAGTTTTGATGCATGATATAGCCTCGAGGCACTTGTGGGAGTAGTTGCTATAAGTTTTGTTGAGTTTTTTTCACCTTTATTTTGAGTCACTAAAAATTTCAGAAATTTTTCAGAGAAAGAAAGATGTTGAGGAGAATATACCAAGGTGGTTCCTTGAGCAAGAAGGCCCCGAGACTCACGATACATGAGCCCGACTTTGAACCACCAATGGAAGCTCAAGTGCGGCCTTGTGAATGGCCGTCGGATCAATTCATGGCTCATGCTGGTTTCAAGGAAGAATTTTACACATACATACGAAATGCTGGTCTTGAAGATTTCGTTTCAGACCAATGCAAGCAATACTATCAACTCACTGATTCCTTCGTACGGAGGTTTGAATTTTCATCCAAGCGTAATACGCATTCTGTTCTAGTAAATCTTTATGATGAATCTTATACTATGGACCTAGAAGATTTTAACCGTGCATGCAAAATTCCACAATGGGGCAGTTATAGTGATCCTCACAAAACTGAATATAATGATTTTCTTGCTAGCATCACTCTCGGAGAAACTAGAAATATTACACAGGCTACCTTGGGGAGCATTCACTTTCCTGCTATACATTATTTTGCTCTCTTTATAGGTAGATGTATTAACGGTAAACATGATCATAGCCACCTTTGTGTACCTGATCTTAGTATTCTTAAGAGTGTGGTAATGGGTGATAGACGATATAATTTGGGGGCTATTATTGCTAGGAGGCTACATAAAAATGCTAAGGAAGGAGATTTCTTTGGCGGGATCTATGCCACTCGTGTAGCTAATTATCTTGGGGTACCCATAAGGGGGAATGATATTGAGTCACCACCTGCTTTTCTTGATTATGAGGCTATGGTGCGCTACCAGTTTCTTGAGAGGAACGAACAATCCCTCCTGTACCGACTAATTTTTGATAGACAGCGTGCTGTCCATATTACCCTTCCTGCTCCTGCCTTCTTTAACTTTCAGGAAAAACGGAGACACTTTATAACCAGAGAGGAGGCAAACGAGTACGAGAGAGAGGCAGAAGCCGCTCGCCTCCGCGCTGCAGCCGTTCAGGCGGTAGCCGCCGCAGCCCAGTACAACCCCAACTATGACTTCGGATATTAACCAGGCCAGCCATGGCCCTAGACCAACTAAGGCCAAAAGCCTAAGCTTGGGGGAGTATGTATTTCTCACCGACATTACATTCATGTTCACACACTCATCTTAGTAGTCGGTGCTTATACTTTTTCATTGTACCATCCATGGTATTTTATTTCTTCTTTCCGCTTTCTTCTTGTGTGCTTAATTAACCTTGAGAAAAAAAAATTAGTTCTAGCTTTACCTTTTAGTTTGTTTAGTTGTAGCATTAAAAGAAAACCCAAAAAGATTTCTCGTTCTTCTTTTGCTTGTTGGGAGCTTTCCCGTGTAAATAGTTTTTCTTGTTCTTGTTTTGGAATTTCTTTTCTTTGGGTCGTAAGGAGAAGACCACAATGAAAATGTTGGGTGGTTCTCATATGCATTATTGTTTATCTTACAGAGAGCCCATATTGCATTGTCTTCTCCTTTGAGTTATTGTTTACAGATTCCAGCTTAGTCCAATGCACGTGCACTCTTATTATTATTCACACCGTTCGGTTGTGCAAGTGAAAGGCAATAATGATGATATATGATGAAGTGATTGAGATGGAGAAAAGCTGGTACGAACTCGACCTATTTTGTTTTTGTAAATATGATTAGCTCATCGTTCTGAATTCAACTCATTATGGATGAAACATGTTTGCAATGACAATTAGAGATTATAGTTACTCATGCCACGCTTAATTAGCTAAAAGTGTATAATGGTTTGTCTTGAGTGCCAACATGCATTTTAAAATGGTTGTGATGTAGTATGATAGGATGGTATCCTCCTCTGAATGATTCAAGTGGCTTGACTTGGCGCATGTTCACGCATGTAGTTGAAACAAAATCAACATAGCCTCCACGATATTTATGTTCATGGTGATTTATATCCTACTCATGCTTGCATTCAATGTTGGTTAATCTCAATGCATGTTTATGACTATTGTTGCTCTCTAGTTGGTCGCTTCCCAGTCTCTTGCTAGCCTTCACCTGTACTAAGCGGGAATACTGTTTGTGCATCAATTTCCATAAACCCAAAGTTGTTCCATATGAGTCCACCATACCTACCTATATGCTGTATTTACCTGCCGTTCCAAGTAAATTTGCATGTGCCAAACTCTAAACCTTCAAATAATATTCTGTTTTGTATGCCCGAATCGCTCATGTAGCGACTGGGGGCTGTCAGTATCTTCCATGCTAGGTGGGTTATTCTCACGATATGTGTTGATTCACTATCATTCACGAGAAAGTGGCTGGTATTCGAGATGCCCAGTTCCATGCTCAAAAATCAAATCAAAATATAATGAAAGAAAACTCCCCCAGGATTGTTGCTAGTATGGATGGTACCCGTGGATTCGGCTCGCCGTGGAGTGTGATTGATTGGTGGAGGGGGAGTAAAAACTTTATCATTCTGTTTGGGAACCGCCTATAATGTATCTAGCATGGAAGATGGTGAAATCTCTTGGTTGCTATGTTGACAATGAAAGCATTCCGCTCAAAATTATTATTCATCCCTGTTTTAAAAGCTCGAGCTCTGGCACCTCTGCAAATCAATGCTTCCCTCTGCGAAGGGCCTATCTATTTTACTTTACTGTTGAGTCATCCTCCTCTTATAAAAAGCACCAGTTAGAGAGCACCACCGTCATTTGTATGCTTTGTTATTAATAGATATTGAGTATGACTGTGACTGGATCTCTTTTACCATGAATTACAATGTGTAGTCAGTCCTTGTTCTTCAGAGGTGCTCTGCATTTATGTTTTGCGGTCTCAGAAAGGGCTAGCGAGATACCATTATATCATATTGTATCATGATTGTTTTGACAAAATTGTTGTCATCCGAGATTTATTATTATTGCTCGCTAGCTGATTATGCCATTGTTATGAGTAAATGTGAGACCTAAAAGTTATTGTGAATGTGGTTAGTCTATAATCTTTGCCGAAAATCTGAACATCAGTTAGACGTATTTACAACAACAACATCAAACAGAGTTTGTAAAAGTTTTTCTTTGTCACTTTCAGTTTGTCAACTGAATTGCTTGAGGACAAGCAATGGGTTAAGCTTGGGGGAGTTGATACGTCTCCATCGTATCTACTTTTCCAAACTCTTTTGCCCTTGTTTTGGACCCTAATTTGCATGATTTGAATGGAACTAACCCGGACTGACGCTGTTTTCAGCAGAATTGCCTGGGTGTTATTTTTGTGCAGAAATAAAAGTTCTCGGATTGACCTGAAAATTTACGGAGAATATTTTTGGAATTAATAAAAATTTCTGGCGAAAGAATCAATGGGAGGGGGTCCACCACCTGGCCACAAGGCAGGGGGGCGCGCCCCCCTGTCTTGTGGGCCCCCTGAAGCTCCTCCGACCTCAATTCCAACTCTATATATTCCTATTTAGGGAGAAAAAAATCAGGGAGAAGAGTTCATCGCGTTTCACGATACGGAGCCGCCGCCACCTCCTGTTCTTCCTCGGGAGGGCAGATCTGGGGTCCGTTTTGGGCTCCGGAGAGGGGAAATCGACGCCGTCATCATCACCAACCATCCTTCATCACCAATTCCATGATGCTCTCCACCGTTCGTGAGTAATCCCATCGTAGGCTTGCTGGACGGTGATGGGTTGGATGAGATTTACCATTTAATCGAGTTAGTTTTGTTAGGGTTTGATCCCTAGTATCCACTATGTTCTGAGATTGATGTTGCTATGACTTTGCTATGCTTAATGCTTGTCACTAGGGCCCGAGTGCCATGATTTCAGATCTGAACCTATTATGTTTTCATGAATATATATGTGTTCTTGATCCTATCTTGCAAGTTGTAGACACCTATTACGAGTTATGATCCACATCCCCCAGGGTGACAATAACTGGGATTCTTTCCGGTGATAACCGTAGTATGAGGAGTTCATGTATTCACTAAGTGCTAATGCTTTGGTCCGGTTCTCTATTAAAAGGAGGCCTTCATATCCCTTAGTTTCCATTAGGACCCCGCTGCCACGGGAGGGTAGGACAAAAGATGGCATGCAAGTTCTTTTCCATAAGCACGTATGACTATATATGGAATACATGCCTACATTATATTGATGAATTGGAGCTAGTTCTGTATCACCCTATGTTATAACCGTTGCGTGATGAATGCCACCCGACATAATTATCCATCACAGATCCATTGCCTACGAGCTTTTCACATATTGATCTTTGCTAAGTTACTTTTCCGTTGCTACTGCTACAATCACTACAAAACTGCTACTGTCACGTTTGCCATCATTACCGTTACTTCCATACTACTTTGCTACTAAATACTTTGCTGCAGATATTAAGTCTTTAAGGTGTGTAGTTGAATTGACAACTCAGATGCTAATACTCGAGGATATTCTTTGGCTCCCCTTGTGTCGAATCAATAAATTTGGGTTGAATACTCTACCCTCGAAAACTGTTGCGATCCCCTATACTTGTGGGTTATCATAGACCCGGGGGCCGTAGGATTCACTAGTGGCTTCTCTCATGAGTATAGCGCACGGTGGGTGAACAAATTACTGTTGGGCAATTGATAGAAAATCAAATAGTCATGACGATATCCAAGGCGATGATCATTATATAGGCATCACGTCCAAGATAGATAGACCGGCTCCTGCCTGCATCTACCTCTATTACTCCAAACATAGACCGCTATCCAGCATGCATCTAGTGTATTAAGTTCATGGAAAAATGGAGTAATGCAATAAGAACGATGACATGATGTAGACAAGATCTATTCATGTAGGAATAGACCCCATCTTGTTATCCTTAATAGCAATGATACATGCGTGTCTTGCTGCCCCTTCTGTAACTGGGAAAGAACACCGCAAGATCGAACCCATCACAAAGCACCTCTTCCCATGGCAAGAAAAATCGATCTAGTCGGCCTAACTAAACCAAAGATTCGAAGAAGAAATATGAGGCTATAAGTAATCATGCATATAAGAGATCAAAGAAGACTCAAATAATATTCATGGATAGAAACTGATCATGAACTCAAAATTCATCGGATCCCTACAAACACACCGCAAAAGTTTACATCAAATAGATCTCCAAGTGACCATTCTATTCAGAATCATAAGAGAGAGAGAGAGAGAGGAAGCCATCTAGCTACTACCTACGGACCCATAGGTCTATGGTGGACTACTTATGCATCATCGGAGAGGCTCCTTTGAAGAAGATGAACCCTTCCGTGATGGTGTTTAGATTGAATCTTGCGGTTCTGGAACTTGCGGCGGCTGGAATTGTGTTTCGTCGACTCCCCTAGGGTTCCTGGAATATTTGGTAATTTATAGGCATCAGAAGCGGTGGAGAGGGGTCCCGAGGAGGGCACAACCCATCAGGGCGCGTCGGGCCCCCCCTGGCGCGCCCTGGTGGGTTGTGCTCTCCTCGGCCCACTTCTCCGGTACTTCTTTGGCCCACTGGGTGTCTTCTGGTCTAGAAAAAAATCTCCAAAAAGTTTCGTCGCGATTGGACTCCGTTTGGTATTGATTTTCTGCGAAGTAAAAACAAGCAAAAATAGCAACTGACACTTTGGCACTATGTCAATAGGTTAGTCCCAAAAAATGATATAAAGTTGTTATAAAATGATTGTAAAACATCCAAGAATGATAATATAATAGCATGGAACAAGCAAAAATTATAGATACGTTGGAGACGTATCAAGAAGCATCGGGCTGCTATTGGATATACTCTCGATGACCTAGGGCATTAGTCCCACTCTGTGTTAGCACAAGATTAATATGGAACCAGATGCTAAACCTGTCGTAGATCACCAATGCCGCTTAAACCCTAAGATGAAGGAGGTGGTAAGAACTGAAATATTAAAGCTTCTGGAGGCAGGCATAATTTATCCTATTGCTGATAGTAGATGGGTAAGTCAAGTTCTTTGTGTTCCTAAGAAAGGAGGTATAAATGTTGTCCCTAATGATAAAAATGAACTTATCCCACAAAGAATAGTTACTGGTTATAGGATGGTGATTGATTTCAGAAAATTAAACAAAGCTACTAGGAAAGATCATTATCCTTTACCTTTTATCGATCAAATGCTAGAAAGATTTTCTAAGCACACACACTTTTGCATTCTTGATGGATATTCCGGCTTTTCTCAAATACCCATGTTAAAAGAGGATCAAGAGAAAACTACTTTTACTTGCCCTTTTGGAATGTATGCTTATAGATGTATGCCTTTTGGTTTATGCAATGCACCTGCTACCTTTCAAAGATGTATGATGGCTATATTCTTTGATTTTTGTGAAAAGATTGTTGAGGTTTTCATGGATAATTTTTCCGTTTATGGAACTTCTTTTGATGATTGCTTGAGCAACCTTGCTCGAGTTTTGTAGAGATGTGAAGAAACTAATCTTGTTTTGAATTGGGAGAAGTGCCACTTTATGGTGAATGAAGGCATAGTAATTGGGCACAAATTTTTTGAACGGGGTATTGAAGTGGATAAAGCTAAAGTTGACGCCATTGAGAAGA
Source organism: Elymus sibiricus (assembly GCA_039707655.1). Classification (NCBI taxonomy): domain Eukaryota; kingdom Viridiplantae; phylum Streptophyta; class Magnoliopsida; order Poales; family Poaceae; genus Elymus; species Elymus sibiricus. The sequence goes on from CM077669.1 coordinate 91,196,554, forward strand.
TGCCATGGCCCAAAGATATCAAAGGTATAAGAAGCTTCCTTGGTCATGCTGGTTTTTATAGGCGTTTCATTAAAGATTTCTAGGCCGCTAACTAATCTTCTTCAAAAAGATATTCCTTTTGTTTTTGATGATGATTGTGTAGAAGCTTTTGAAATACTTAAGAAACCTTTGGTTTCTGCACCTATTATTCAACCACCTGACTAGAACTTACCATTCGAGATTATGTGTGATGCTAGTGATTATGCTGTTGGTGCTATTCTAGGGCAAAGAGTAGACAAGAAATTGAATGTTATCCATTATCCTAGTAAAACTCTAGATGCTGCTCAAAGAAATTATGCCACCACTGAAAAGGAATTTTTAGCAGTTGTCTTTGCATGTGATAAGTTTAGACCATATATTGTTGATTCCAAAGTAACTATTCACATAGATCATGCTGCTATTAAATACCATATGGAAAAGAAAGATGCTAAGCCTATACTTATTCGGTGGGTGATTTTGCTTCAAGAATTTGATTTGCATATTGTCGATAGAAAAGGAGCTAAAAACCCCGTAGCAGATAACCTGTCTAGAATGGAGAATGTTTTTGATGACCCACTACCTATTGATGATAATTTTCCTAATGAACAACTTGCTGCTATAAATGCTTCACGTAGTACTCCTTGGTATGCTGATTACGCTAATTACATTGTTGCTAAATATATCCCACCTAGTTTCACCTATCAACAAAAGAAAAAAATTCTTTTATGATTTATGACATTACTTTTGGGATGACCCGCATCTTTATAAATAGGGAGTAGATGGTATTATTAGACGTTGTATACCTGAGTTTGAACATGAACAAATCTTAAGGAAGTGTCATTCTGAACCTTACGGAGGACATCATGCCGGAGACAGAACTGCACACAAGGTATTACAATATGGTTTCTATTGGCCTACTCTTTTCAAGGATGCTCGTAAGTATGTCCTTTCATGTAATGAATGTCAAAGAGTTGGTAACATTGGTAAACGTCAGGAAATGCCTATGAATTATTCACTTGCCATTGAACCATTTGATGTTTGGGGTTTTGACTTTATGTGACCTTTTCCTTCCTCAAATGGGGATACTCATATTTTAGTTGTTGTTGATTACGTTACTAAGTGGGTAGTGTTGGGGAACGTTGCATGGGAAACAAAATTTTTCCTACGCTCACCAAGATCGATCTAGGAGATGAACATCTACGAGAGGATAGATTGGATCCACATACCCTTGTAGATCGCTAAGCGGGAAGCGTTAAGAAATGCGGTTGATGTAGTCGAACGTCTTCGCGATCCAAATCGCAAGCCGTCCCACGATCCATGTTGGGGAACGTTGCATGGGAAACAAAAAAATTTCCTACGCACACATAAGATCTATCCATGGTGATGAGCATCTACGAGAGGGAGAGTGAATCTACATACCCTTGTAGATCGCTAAGCGGAAGCGTTAATAAACGCGGTTGATGTAGTCGAACGTCTTCGCGATCCAAATCGCCGAGCGTCCCGCGATCCAATCACGATCCTTCCGATCTAGTGCCGAACGGACGGCACCTCCGCGTTCAACACACGTACGGCTTGATGACGCCTTCACCTCCTCGATCCAGCGAGCGATGGTGAAGTAGTGGTTGAGTTCCAGCAGCACGACGGCGTGGTGATGGTGGTGAGGAACAATCTCTGCAGGGCTTCGCCAAGTGCTACGGAGATTATGACGGAGGAACTAGAGGGCTAGGGTTGCCGGCACACGGCTTGGGAAATCCTGATGTGTCCCGTGTGCTAGCCCTGCCCCTCTATTTATATGTTGAGCCTTGGGGTCTAAACTTGGAGTAAAAGCCTCCTCTAGGTCGGTTTTGCCCGCACAAGGTCGGTTTGGCCCGCAGGGAAAGAGTCCAACTCGGATCCCTGCCGAACCGTGCACAGCCGCACACAAGCGGTAGTACCGCTTCACACAAGCGGTAGTACCGCTTGGGCGGTAGTACCGCTTCACACAAGCGGTAGTACCGCTCGGGCGGTAGTACCGCTTCACCAAGCGGTAGTACCGCTTACGCGGCAGCAAAACTACTTTTGCGCTTTCCAATACCTCGTGGGCTTTATCCCTTTGGCCCATATAAAGTGTTGCTGCACCCGAACACTTCGGTAAACATCCGGAACCCATTCCGGTGAACTCTGGAACTCTTCCGGAGATCGAAACACTATTATCACATATATCAATCTTTACCTCCGGACTCTTCCGGAGATCCTCGTCATGTCCGGGATCTTATCCGGGACTCCGAACAACTTTCGGTCACCAACATAATAACTCAATTATACTAATCGTCACCAAACGTTAAGTGTGTAGACCCTGTGGGTTCGAGAACTATGTAGACATGACCGAGACACCTCTACGGCCAATAACCAATAGCGGGACCTGGATGCCCATATTGGCTCCTACATATTCTACGAAGATCTTTATCGGTCGAACCTCTATGTCAAGGATTCAGTTAATCCCGTATGCTGTTCCCTTTGTTCTTCGGTATGTTACTTGCCCGAGATTCGATCGTCGGTATCACTATACCTAGTTCAATCTCGTTACCGGCAAGTCTCTTTACTCGTTCCGTAATACAAGATCTCGTGGCTAACACTTTAGTCACATTGCTTGCAAGGCTCAATGTGATGTTGTATTACCGAGTGGGCCCTGAGATACCTCTCCGTCACACGGAGTAACAAATCCCAGTCTTGATCCATGCCAACCCAACAGACACCCTCGGAGATACCTGTAGAGCACCTTTATAGTCACCCAGTTACGTTGCGACGTTTGATACACACAAGGTATTCCTCCGGTGTCAGTGAGTTGCATGATCTCATGGTCAAAGGAACAGATACTTGACATGCAGAAAACAATAGCAATAAACTGACACGATCAAATGCTACGTTTACAGTTTGGGTCTTGTCCATCACATCATTCTCCTAATGATGTGATCCCGTTATCAAATGACATCTCATGTCCATGGCTAGGAAACCTTAACCATCTTTGATCAACAAGCTAGTCAACTAGAGGCTTACTAGGGACACAGTGTTGTCTATGTACCCACACATGTATTTGAGTTTCCAATCAATACAATTATAGCATGGATAATAAACAATTATCATTAACAAGGAAATATAATAATAACCAATTTATTATTGCCTCTAGGGCATATTTCCAACAGTCTCCCACTTGCACTAGAGTCAATAATCTAGTTCACATCACTATGTGATTTACATTGTAATGAATCGAACACCCATGCAGTTCTGGTGTTGTTCATGTTTAGCCTTTGGAAGAGGTTTAGTCATCGGATCTGCAACATTTAGATCCGTGTGTACTTTGCAAATATTTATGTCGTCCTCCTTGATGTAATCGCGGATGGAATTGAAACGTCGCTTTATGTGTCTGGTCCTCTTGTGAAATCTTGGTTCCTTGGCTAGAGCAATGGCACCAGTATTATCACAAAACAGAGTCATTGGGTTAAGTGCACTAGGCACTACTCCAAGATCTGTCATGAACTCCTTCATCCAGACACCTTCCTTCGCCGCCTCCGAGGCAGCGATGTACTCCGCTTCGCATGTAGAATCTGCTACCACGCTTTGCTTGGAACTGCACCAGCTAACCGCACCCCCATTAAGAATAAATACGTATCCGGTTTGCGACTTAGAGTCATCCGGATCAGTGTCAAAGCTTGCATCGACGTAACCCTTTACGACGAGCTCTTGATCACCTCCATAAACGAGAAACATGTCCTTAGTCCTTTTCAGGTATTTCAGGATATTCTTGACCGCCGTCCAGTGTTCCATTCCTGGATCACTTTGAAACCTTCCGACCATACTTATGGCAAGGCTGACATCGGGTCTTGTGCACAGCATTGCATACATGATAGAGCCTATGGCCGAAGCATAGGCGATGACACTCATCTTTTCTCTATCTTCTGCAGTCACTGGGCATTGAGTCTTACTCAACTTCACACCTTGTAAAACAGGCAAGAACCCCTTCTTGGACTGATCCATTTTGAACTTCTTCAAAATCTTATCAAGGTATGTGCTTTGTGAAAGTCCTATTAAGCGTCTTGATCTATCTCTATAGATCTTTATGCCTAATATGAAAGCAGCTTCTCCTAGGTCCTTCATTGAAAAACTCTTGTTCAAATATTCCTTTACGCTTTCCAGCATTTCTATATTGTTTCCAATCAGCAATATGTCATCCACATATAATATTAGAAACGCTATAGAGCTCCCACTCACTTTCTTGTAAATACAAGCTTCTCCGTAAACTTGTATAAACTCGAACGCTTTGATCACTTCATCAAAGCGAAGATTCCAACTCCGAGATGCTTGCACCAGTCCATAAATGGATCGCTGGAGTTTGCAAACTTTGTCAGCATTCTCTGGATCGACAAAACCTTCTGGCTGCATCATATACAACTCTTCCTTAAGGTAACCGTTAAGGAACGCTGTTTTGACATCCATCTGCCAAATTTCATAATCGAAAAAGGCAGCTATTGCTAACATGATTCTGACGGACTTAAGCATCGCTACGGGTGAGAAGGTCTCATCGTAGTCAACTCCTTGAACTTGTGAAAAACCCTTTGCCACAAGTCGAGCTTTATAGACGGTGACATTACCGTCCGCGTCCGTCTTCCTCTTAAAGATCCATTTGTTCTGAATGGCCTTACGCCCTTCAGGTAATACTTCCAAAGTCCATACTTTGTTTTCATACATGGATCCCATCTCGGATTTCATGGCCTCTAACCACTTCTCGGAATCCGGGCCCATCATCGCTTCTCCATAGCTCGTAGGTTCATCGTTGTTTAACAACATGACCTCTAAGACAGGGTTGCCGTACCACTCAGGAGTAGTACGCGTCCTTGTCGACCTACGAGGTTCGATAGCAACTTGATCCAAAGCTTCATGATCATCATCATTAACTTCCTCTTCAGCTAATGTAGGCTCCACAGAAACAACTTTCTGCGCTGCGCTACTCTCAGGTTGAAGTAAAGGTTCAATAACCTTATCAAGTTCTATCTTCCTCCCACTCAATTCTTTCGAGAGAAACTCTTTCTCAAGAAATGTTCCGTTTTTAGCGACAAACATTTTGCCTTCGGATCTGAGATAGAAGGTATACCCAACTGTCTCTTTTGGGTATCCTATGAAGACGCATTTCTCCGCTTTGGGTTCCAGCTTTTCAGGCTGAAGCTTTTTGACATAAGCATCACATCCCCAAACTTTAAGAAACGACAGCTTTGGCTTCTTGCCAAACCAAAGTTCATATGGCGTCGTCTCAACGGATTTCGATGGTGCCCTATTTAAAGTGAATGCAGCTGTCTCTAATGCATAACCCCAAAACGATAGTGGCAAATCGGCAAGAGACATCATAGATCGCACCATATCTAATAAGGTTCGATTACGACGTTCGGACACACCATTACGCTGTGGTGTTCCAGGCGGTGTCAATTGTGAAACAATTCCACACTGTCTTAAGTGACTGCCAAACTCATAACTCAGATATTCTCCTCCTCGATCAGATCGTAGGAATTTAATCTTCTTGTTACGATGATTCTCAACTTCACTCTGAAATTGTTTGAACTTTTCAAATGTTTCAGACTTGTGTTTCATTAAGTAAATATACCCATATCTACTTGAGTCATCAGTGAAGGTGAGAAAGTAACGATAACCACCGCGCGCCTCAATACTCATTGGACCGCACACATCAGTATGTATGATTTCCAATAAGTCACTTGCCCGTTCCATTATTCCAGAGAACGGCGTTTTAGTCATCTTGCCCATGAGGCATGGCTCACATGTGTCAAGTGATTCAAAATCAAGTGACTCCAAAAGTCCATCAGCATGGAGCTTCCTCATGCGTTTTACGCCAATATGACCTAAACGGCAGTGCCACAAGAAAGTGGTATTATCATTATCAATTCTACATCTTTTGGCATCAATGTTATGAACATGTGTATTATTACTATCGAGATTCAATAAGAATAAACCCCTCACATTGGGTGCATGACCATAAAAGATATTACTCATATAAATAGAACAACCATTATTCTCTGATTTAAATGAGTAACCGTCTCGCAATAAACAAGATCCAGATATAATGTTCATGCTTAACGCAGGCACCAAATAACACTTATTTAGGTTCATCACTAATCCCGACGGTAATCGAAGAGCGAGCGTGCCGACGGCGATCACATCAACCTTGGAACCATTTCCCACGCGCATCGTCACTTCGTCCTTTGCCAGCCTCCGTCTATTCCGCAGTTCCTGTTTTGAGTTGCAAATATGAGCAACCGCACCGGTATCAAATACCCAGGCACTACAACGAGAGTTGGTAAGGTACACATCAATAACATGTATATCATATATACCTTGTTTGTTGTTGGCCGCCTTCTTGTCAGCCAAATACTTGGGGCAGTTCCGCTTCCAGTGTCCAGTTCCCTTGCAATGAAAACACACAGTTTCTGGTTTGGGTCCAGCCTTGGGTTTCTTCACGAGAGGAGCAACTGCTTTGCCACTCTTCTTGGAGTTACCCTTCTTACCCTTGCCATTTTTCTTGAAACTAGTGGTTTTATTGACCATCAACACTTGATACTCCTTCTGAATTTCAGACTCAGCGATTTTCAGCATCGCAAACAGCTCGGCGACTGACTTGTTCATCCCGTGCATGTTATAGTTCAACACGAAGCTCTTGTAGCTAGGTGGCAATGATTGAAGAACTCTGTCAGTGATAGCCTCTGGCGGAAGGGGCATCCCTAACTCAGCCAGACGGGTGGAGTACCCAGACATTCTGAGCACGTGATCACTGATAGACCCGTTCTCCTCCATCTTGCAAGCATAGAACTTATCGGAGATCTCATATCTCTCGATCCGGGCATTCTTCTGAAAGATAAACTTCAACTCCTGGAACATCTCATATGCTCCATGACGTTCAAAACGTCTTTGAAGTCCCGGTTCTAAGCCATACAACATTGCACATTGAACTATTGAGTAATCATCAGAACGAGCCTGCCAGGCGTTCACAACGTCTAGAGACTCAACTGGAGCGGGTGGATCACCAAGCGGTGCATCAAGGACATAAGCCTTCTGGGAAGCCGTAAGGATAATCCTTAGATTACGGGCCCAGTCCACAAAGTTACTTTCATCATCTTTCAACTTAGCTTTCTCTAGGAACGCATTAAAATTCAGGGGTGCTACTGCGCGAGCCATGATCTACAACATAAATATAGCAAAGACAACTTAGACTATTGTTCTTAGATAATGAGTTTAGTTAATCATATTTTAAAAAACTCCCACTCAAATTGACATCCCTCCGATCATTCGAGTGTAACATGATCCAAATCCACCAACTCAAGTCCGATCATCACGTGAGTTGAGGTGGTTTCAATGGTGAACATCTTCATGTTGATCATATCTACTATATGACTCATGTTCGACCTTTCGGTCTCTTGTGTTCCGAGGCCATGTCTGTACATGCTAGGCTCGTCAAGTTTAACCCGAGTGTTCCGCACGTGTAACATGGCTTACACCCGTTGTATGCGAACGTAGAGTCTATCACACCCGATCATCACGGCGTGTCTCGAAACGACAAACTTTCGCAACGGTGCACACTTGGGGAGAACACAATTTATCTTGAAATTTAAGTGAGGGATCACCTTATAATGCTACCGTCGTCCTAAGCAAAATAAGATGCATAAAAGGATTAACATCACATGCAAATCATAAGTGACATGATATGGCCATGAACTTGTGCTTTTGATCTCCATCTCCAAAGCACCGGCATGATCTCCATCGTCACCGGCATGACACCATGATCTCCATCATCTTGATCTCCATCAACGTGTCGCCATAAGGTTGTCGCGCTGACTGTTGCTTCCACGACTATAGCTAACGTTTAGCGATAAAGTAAAGCATTACATAGCGCTTAATGATTGACACGCAGGTCATACAATAATTAAAGACAACTCTATGGCTCCTGCCAGTTGCCGTACTCATCGACATGCAAGTCGTGATATTCTATACATCACATGATCATCTCATACATCACATATATCTCATCATGTAATTGGCCATATCACATCACAACATACCCTGCAAAAACAAGTTAGACGTCCTCTAATTGTTGTTGCAAATTTTACGTGGCTGCTACGGGTTTGCAAGAACCGTTCTTACCTACGCAAAACCACAACGTGGTGTAGTGATTGCTTTTTGATCTTCTAAAAGAACCCTCTTCATTGAACCGATTCAACTAAAGTGAGAGAGACAGACACCCGCCAGTCACCTTTATGCAACAAGTGCACGCAGCGGTAAAACCAGTCTCGCGTAAGCGTACGCGTAATGTCGGTCCGGGCCGCTTCATCTCACAATACCGCTGAATCAAGTATCAACTAGTAACGGCAAGCAATATGTATACACCCACGCCCACAACTCGTTTGTGTTCTACTCGAGATCTCATCTACGCATAGACCTGGCTCATGATGCCACTGTTGGGGAACGTTGCATGGGAAACAAAAAAAATTCCTACGCACACATAAGATCTATCCATGGTGATGAGCATCTACGAGAGGGAGAGTGAATCTACATACCCTTGTAGATCGCTAAGCGGAAGCGTTAATAAACGCGGTTGATGTAGTCGAACGTCTTCGCGATCCAAATCGCCGAGCGTCCCGCGATCCAATCACGATCCTTCCGATCTAGTGCCGAACGGACGGCACCTCCGCGTTCAACACACGTACGGCTTGATGACGCCTTCACCTCCTCGATCCAGCGAGCGATGGTGAAGTAGTGGTTGAGTTCCAGCAGCACGACGGCGTGGTGATGGTGGTGAGGAACAATCTCTGCAGGGCTTCGCCAAGCGCTACGGAGATTATGACGGAGGAACTAGAGGGCTAGGGTTGCCGGCACACGGCTTGGGAAATCCTGATGTGTCCCGTGTGCTAGCCCTGCCCCTCTATTTATATGTTGAGCCTTGGGGTCTAAACTTGGAGTAAAAGCCTCCTCTAGGTCGGTTTTGCCCGCACAAGGTCGGTTTGGCCCGCAGGGAAAGAGTCCAACTCGGATCCCTGCCGAACCGTGCACAGCCGCACACAAGCGGTAGTACCGCTTCACACAAGCGGTAGTACCGCTTGGGCGGTAGTACCGCTTCACACAAGCGGTAGTACCGCTCGGGCGGTAGTACCGCTTCACCAAGCGGTAGTACCGCTTACGCGGCAGCAAAACTACTTTTGCGCTTTCCAATACCTCGTGGGCTTTATCCCTTTGGCCCATATAAAGTGTTGCTGCACCCGAACACTTCGGTAAACATCCGGAACCCATTCCGGTGAACTCTGGAACTCTTCCGGAGATCGAAACACTATTATCACATATATCAATCTTTACCTCCGGACTCTTCCGGAGATCCTCGTCATGTCCGGGATCTTATCCGGGACTCCGAACAACTTTCGGTCACCAACATAATAACTCAATTATACTAATCGTCACCAAACGTTAAGTGTGTAGACCCTGCGGGTTCGAGAACTATGTAGACATGACCGAGACACCTCTACGGCCAATAACCAATAGCGGGACCTGGATGCCCATATTGGCTCCTACATATTCTACGAAGATCTTTATCGGTCGAACCTCTATGTCAAGGATTCAGTTAATCCCGTATGCTGTTCCCTTTGTTCTTCGGTATGTTACTTGCCCGAGATTCGATCGTCGGTATCACTATACCTAGTTCAATCTCGTTACCGGCAAGTCTCTTTACTCATTCCGTAATACAAGATCTCGTGGCTAACACTTTAGTCACATTGCTTGCAAGGCTCAATGTGATGTTGTATTACCGAGTGGGCCCTGAGATACCTCTCCGTCACACGGAGTAACAAATCCCAGTCTTGATCCATGCCAACCCAACAGACACCCTCGGAGATACCTGTAGAGCACCTTTATAGTCACCCAGTTACGTTGCGACGTTTGATACACACAAGGTATTCCTCCGGTGTCAGTGAGTTGCATGATCTCATGGTCAAAGGAACAGATACTTGACATGCAGAAAACAATAGCAATAAACTGACACGATCAAATGCTACGTTTACAGTTTGGGTCTTGTCCATCACATCATTCTCCTAATGATGTGATCCCGTTATCAAATGACATCTCATGTCCATGGCTAGGAAACCTTAACCATCTTTGATCAACAAGCTAGTCAACTAGAGGCTTACTAGGGACACAGTGTTGTCTATGTACCCACACATGTATTTGAGTTTCCAATCAATACAATTATAGCATGGATAATAAACAATTATCATTAACAAGGAAATATAATAATAACCAATTTATTATTGCCTCTAGGGCATATTTCCAACAATCCAATCACGATCTAGTGCCGAACGGACGACACCTCATGGTCTGTTTTATTCCCAATTGTTGCCCGTGTGAAAAGAAAGAAGAGAAATTGGGCCATGTTTCCCGAGAGAGACTGCCTTCTCTTAGGCCAACAGTCTTATACTGATAGTCGTTCAGCACATGTACAACTCGATGACGTCTCCGTCTTCTTGATCCAGCAAGCGAGGGCGGAGAGGTAGATGAGTTCTCCAGCAGCACGATGGCGTGGTGGCGGTGGTGGTGGAGCTGTTCCGGCAGGGCTTCGCCAAGCACTACCGAAACCGATCTAGAGGAGAAACAGATCTAGAGGGAGAGAGAGGCAGCACGTGGCTTTTTCAGGTGTGGCTGCCCTCCCTCTCCCTCTCTATTTATAGGAGGAGGAAAACATGGAGGAGGAGGAATAGCGCTGTGTGAACAGTACCACGTGAATACTACATGCGTGGACAGTACCACGTGAATAGTAATCCTCTTTCCCAAGTAATGCCTCTTATCTCCTATTTTAAAGGGATTTGATCTTATCACTTGGGACAGCCGCATGGGCCAAGTGGGGCTAGTGCGCCTGGCCCATGAAGGGCTGGTGCGCCCCCTTTAGAGTCCATGTGGACCCTCTCTAGACTTCCGGACACCTCCGGAACCCTCCGGAACCTTCTCGAAGCTTCCCGGTACAATACCGAAAAAACCCGAACTTTTTTCGAAACCCAAAATATGACTTCCCATATATAAATCTTTACCCCCGGACCATTCCGGAACTCCTCGTGAAGTCCAGGATCTCATTCGGGACTCCAAACAACATTCGGTCACCAACATACATAACTCATTAATACCATATCGTCATCGAACGTTAAGCGTGCGGACCCTACGGGTTCGAGAATCATGTAGACATGATCGAGACTCCTCTCCGGTCAATAACCAATAGCGGGACCTGGATGCCCATATTGGTTCCTACATATTCCATGAAGATCTTTATCGGTCGAACCACGATGTCAAGGATTCAATCAATCCCGTATGGAGTTCCCTTTGTCCATTGGTATGTTACTTGCCCGAGATTCGATCGTTGGTATCTCCATACCTAGTTCAATCTCATTACCGGCAAGTCTCTTTACTTGTTCCGTAATACAAGATCCTGTGGCTAACTCTTTAGTCACTTTGCTTGCAAGTTCATTGTGATGTTGTATTACCGAGTGGACCCTGAGATACCTCTCCGTCACACGGAGCAACAAATCCCAGTCTTGATCCATGCCAACTCAACAGACACCCTCGGAGATACCTGTAGAGTATCTTTATAGTCACCCAGTTACGTTGCGACGTTTGATAGATACAAGGTACTCTTCCGGTGTTAGTGAGTTGCATGATCTCATGGTTATAGGAACAGATACTTGACATGCAGAAAACAATTGCAATAAAGTGACACGATCATATGCTATGTTCATAGTTTGGGTCTTCTCCATCACATCATTCTCCTAATGATGTGATCCCGTTATCAAATGACAACTCATGTCTATGGCCAGGAAACCTTGACCATCTTTGATCAACGATCTAGTCCTATAGAGGCTCACTAGGGACACAGTGTCGTCTATGTACCCACACATGTATTTGAGTTTCCAATCAATACAATTCTAGCATGGATAATAAACATTTATCATGAACAAGGAAATATAATAATAACCACTTTATTATTGCCTCTAGGGCATATTTCCAACATGTAGAGGCTATTCCAACTAGTAGCGCTAATCATAACACCTCTATTAAAATGCTTCAGGAAATTATTTTTCCAAGGTTTGGAGTCCCTAGATACTTAATGACTGATGGTGGGTCACATTTTATTCATGGTGCTTTCCGTAAACTCTTAGCTAAATATGACGTTAACCATAGAATTGCATCACCATATCATCCTTAGTCTAGTGGCCAAGTTGAATTGAGTAATAGAGAATTTAAGTTGATCTTTTAAAAGACTGCTAATAGATCCAGGAAGAATTGGTCTAAGAAACTAGACGATGCTCTATGGTCTTATAGAACTACTTATAAAAACCCCATGGGGATGTCCCCATATAAAATGGTATATGGAAAAGCTTGTCATTTACGCCTTGAACTAGAACATAAGGCTTATTGGGCAATTAAGGAATTGAATTATGATTTTAAGCTTGCAGGTGAAAATAGGTTATTTGATATTAGCTCACTAGATGAATGGAGGACACAAGCTTATGAGAATGCTAGGTTGTTTAAAGAAAAGGTTAAGAGATGGCATGACAAAAGGATCCAAAAACGGGAATTCAATGTAGGAGATCTTGTGCTTTTGTTCAATTCTCATTTCAGATTTTTTTGCAAGAAAACTCTGATCCAAATGGGAAGGTCCATACGTTGTCGAAGAGGTTTACCGCTCCGGTGCTATAAAAATTAACAACTTCGAAGGCAAAAACTGGAGGGTGGTGAATGGGCAAAGAATCAAGCATTACATTTCAGGCACACTCATTAATGAAGAAACTAATGTCATTCAAGTGATAACACCGGAAGAACACATACGGGAGACCTTCCGGAACACTCCAGAAACTTGAAAAGGAGGTAGGTATGTGATACGGTAAGTAAACTGACTCCAAAAATTCCAAAAAAATAATGTATGTTGGTTTTAGTATTTTAGAAAAAATCCAAAAATAAAACAGAGTCAGGGGGACTCGCGAGGGAGCCACAAGCCAACAGGGCGCTGATGGCTTGTGGAGCCCTCGTGTGCCTTCCCGACTCCGATTTATTCCCGAAGACGTATTCTGACCTAGAAAAAATCATTATATATACTCTCGGATGTTTTGACCACCGCATCGCAAGTTTCTCCTCTGTTCTTGTTTCGGGCTATTTTTTCTGACTGATAGATCGCCATGACTTCCCCAAGTTCATCTAAAGACAAGTTCTTCGAGAGGGTCATCAACCCTTACTTGGCGGAGGTGATGAAGCACCCTCAAGATATTGAGATGCGTGAGGGGGTGCTCCACATCCAGGATGTTCAAGGCCCCAAGAAGGAGGGAAGCAACAAGGCATGCTTGCAGAAGTGGAGCAGGAGATCTTCAAGTGCCATGGGATGGTGGAACGTGGTCTGAGTGCTAATCACTCTATGATCACGGACTTCATCTGCGAAAACAATCTCGACACAAGGAGCGTAGGAGAAGCTCTCTTCAAACTTCAAGAGCGGATCGAGCACCTCCAAGATCAAATCTATAAACTTCAAATCCAGAACTATGAGTATGAATCTAGGTTTAAAAGGATGAGCCTCGCTACTGATTTCAGGACTCCGGAGACAAGAGTTTCTTTCCATGATGGGGAGCCTATGCCCTGGAAGATGGAGGATTTTCGCACACCACCACCATCACCGAAGAACACTTGAGTACATGGGTATGGGCACAACCCTAGCTTGTTCCAAGCTTGGGGGAGGTGCCCCGGTATCGTGTCACCATCACTTTTTACCATCATCTTTTATTTTAGTTTGATATTTAGCTATTTAGTGGTTTAGAGAAATAAAGTTTCAGATTTGCTTGGCTTAGAATTTTGCTTTGAGTTCTACCTATCCTTGTAATCGAGTGTGAGAGTTATATAATAAAGATTAGTTGAGTTCATGTGCTTTACTCTCTTGCACCAATGATCATAGCAAGACAATAAAAAGAATAGTAAAGATCATATGTTTATCCCATGGAAAGTAATGACTTCACATAAAAAGAAAGTATGAACTATGAAAATTGTTGGGGATAGAACAAGCATAGCCTTAGTCATTGTTATAATCTATGCAAGATCATGATAGAGAGGAGAAGATTCACATACAAATATACTATCTTGGACATCATCTATGATTACGAACCCTCACCAAATTTTAAATAATGATCAAGTGTTGAATCTGGACATGGAAGACAGCCTAATGGGCATGATTGCTTACATTTGCATAGAAGTTATATGAACATGGATCCTTTAACATGTGATGCTTCCTTTAGAACTTTTGCTAGCCAAAATGTCCTCACCAAGTAGAGATACTACTTGTGCATCCATAACCCCTTGAACCCAGTTCCTTTTTGTTAGAGTCCACCTTACCTACCTAGGGGTTGAATAAGATCCTTCAAGTAAGTTGTCATCGGTGCATACGCAATAAAAATTGCCTCTAATCATGTATGATCTTTTATTGAAAAGGAAAATAAGCTTTGTACGATATTGTGATGGTGAAGAAATAAAAGCGACAGAGTGCATAATAAGTTCGCTATCGCAAGGGGAAATATAAAGTGAAGTTCCTTTGCATTAAGAGATTGCACATCTAACCAAATAAGAGCGCATGACAACCTCTGCTTCCCTCTGCGAAGGGCCTATCATTCACTCTCATAAAGTTCTTACCTTTATTCAAGAGTCGTCAATATCCATTCCTCTTCTAAGTTATAAACTCTCTTAGTGGTAAGCATCACATGTTGAGGTAAGATCCAAGTATATATATCCAGTTGAATGTAAGAAACCATGATTCATTATTGTTGACATTATCCTTGAGGTAAATGAGTTGGGTGGCAAATGAAGCCCCTATATTCTTATGTGTCCGGCAAAAACATTAGCTCCAAAAATATGCAATGAGTGTCAACAATCATAGATAACTAAATGATAGTTGAGTATGTGGGCTTGCTATAATGAAAGCTCTTATATAGAATCCTCTCTTTAATATGATGAGTGAGGATTATCACCATGACTAAAAGCATTGTTTGTTTGTTGTCAATCGGGTTTATGCTTCGATAATTCTGAATAGATCGTTACTTGATTATGAGAAGTTATATGATGAAATGATTGCTGCTATAATGATCTGCATGATGCTATCATGTCCGTATTCTGTTTTTATCGACACCTCTCTCTCAAATCATGTGGTCATTATTCTCGAGTTCGGCTTTCGCTTGAGGACAAGCGAGGTCTAAGCTTGGGGGAGTTGATACGTCCATTTTGCATCATGATTTCCTATTCATATTTATGTTATTCTTGTCCATTATTCCCTATTATCATACAATTCTTATGCCCTTTCTATATGAATATGCAAGGTACATCACAAAGAGGGAATTATCTAGAAACTGGAATTCTGGACCGGAAAACCGAGAAAAAGGCAGAAAAAACACCAGACTCCAAATGACCTGAAACTGCACGAGGAATTTTTATTGAATATATGTGAATTTATGGGCCAAAAATATATGAGAGGGGGGCCACCAGCCAGCCACAAGCCAACAGGGCGCACCCCCCCCCAAGGCCGCACCCTGATGGCTTGTGGGGCTCTGGCTGGCCTCCCGAGGCCCCTCTTCTCCTATATGGTGTGTCTTACCCTAGAAAAAATCATAAGCAACCTTTTGGGACGAAGCGACGCCATCTCGAGGCAAAAACCTGGGCAGAGGCTCTTTTGCACTCCGACAGTCAGATTCTGCCGGGGAAATCCCTCCCCGGGAGGGGGAGATCGAAGCCATCGTCATCACCAACGCTTCCTCCTTCGTGGGAGGACCAATCTTCATCAACATCTTCACCAGCACTGTCTCATCTCCAACCCTAGTTCATCTCTTGTATTCAATCTTTGTCCCAAAACCTCAGATTGGTACATGTGGGTTACTAGTTGTGTTGATTACATCTTGTAGTTGATGCTTGTTGGATTACTTGGTGGAAGATAATATGTTTAGATCCTTAATTATTATTATTGCACCTCTGATCTTGAACATGTTGATGAGGTGTGAGTAGTTACTATTGTTCTCGAGGACATGGGAGAAGTCTGGTTATAAGTTATCATGTGAAGTTGGTATTCGTTCGATATTTTGATGATATGTATGTTGTTACTTCTCTTAGTGCTGTCATTTAAACGTCGACTACATGACACTTTCACCATGCTATGGGCCTAAGGGAAGTCATTGTGGAGTAATAAGTAGATGATGGGTTGCTAGAGTGACACAAGCTTAAACCCCAGTTTATGTGTTGCTTCATAAGGGGCTGATTTGGATCCACATGTTTCATGCTATGGTTAGATTTATCTTAATTCTTCTTTCATAGTTGCGGATGCTTGCAAGAGGGGGTAATCATAAGTAGGTTGTTAGTTCAAGTAAGAACAACACCTTAGCACGGGTCCACCCACATATCAAATTATCAAAGTAGCAAACGCGAATCAACCCAACATGATGAACATGACTAGACATAATTCCCATGTGTCCTCGGGAGAGCTTGCTTAATATAAGAGTACTTTCAGGCCTGTCCTTTGCTACAAAAAGGATTGGGCTACCTTTCTGCACCTTTACTACTATTGTTACTTGTCACTTGTTATGATTTATCTTGCTACCAAACTATCTACTATCGTTACTTACAGCACTTGCGGAGAAGACCTTGCTGAAAACTACTTATCTTTTCCTTCTGCTCCTCGTTGGGTTCAACACTCTTACTTATCGAAAGGACTACGATTGATCCCCTATACTTGTGGGTAATCAGGGCCCCGAGGCTGACTCAATCGAGTATGGGTACCGGGTCCCCTTCGGCAAGATCCACGTCTTCATCGGCAAAATCGGCACGTCAGTGCCCGAGTCGGACATCTGCACTAGCATCGTCGAGCCGGCTCGGTGCGCTCAACCCGTCCGGCATCAAGCCGACCGGCATCACGTCTTCGTTGGCTTCACCCAGGGAGTTAGCCTCTCGGATGAGCCAGCAGGTAGCAGGGACACCCTCGTCAACTCTGATGGTGAATCTTCGAAGGGAGACACCGAATCGATCTGTCCGCTTTGCGATGGCAGACTTGGGGGCTCTATGGAAGCGGAAGCTCCCAGGAAGTCACACAAGCCGCCACGTCAGATTACTGTCTATATGGCAGGAACAATGGCGGTTCAGGACCCATCGTCAGCAAGCGCAGGTGGCGGCTCTGGCGGATCGGGCAAGGCACCGGCTCAAGCCATGATAGATCTAATGGCCGAGATGGCGAAGCTGGTAGGAGCCTGTCACTGTGGAGAACCAGGAGGAGCGCAATGCGGAGTTGGTAAAACTCCGCGAGAAGATGACTAAGGTACATGAGGAAACTGACATAAAAATGCTCGGATGGCGGAATTACAAGCTTGTATCCACAACGAGTCGGAGCGTCTGAAGGCTGAGGCTTGGCAGTTAGGGCTTTGTCGAGGCGCCACTGAGGTGGTTTACCAGAGGAGACATCAGAGCCGGCTGCCATTGAATCTTGAGCCATCCCAGTTATTCCCCACTCCGTAGCAAACACCGGGTGCTGAACGAGCGCATGAGGATCTCCCTCATCAAACGGCCCGGCAAACGGATCCGGCTCAACCATCGCCGGCTCAGGCTTCACCATCGCGGTTCCAGACGCCGCAAGGACACTTCTCCAACCCCCTTGATAACTTGTTAGTGGCGACTCGCAATCTAGAGGCACTTCCCATCCATGGGAACACCGCCGTCGAGATCGAGGCCAGGAACGCCATATAGATGATGAAAACATCGGTGGTGCAGCAAGCGCAGTATTCTTATAGCCGCGATTGGATGGACTCCACCCTCTATGCCAGCTGCAGCAAGAGTCGCCATGTGGAATCTCCAGCTATTTCTAGAAGTGGACGCAGGCAACAGCCTTAGATCTCCCCGACCCGGCTTGTGCTGTCAAACGCCCAGGCAGTTGTCGATGCGGTCAGGGCTGCGCGACAGGCAAAGGCAGAAGCAGCTGCAGCGCGGGTGACTCAGCAGCTTCATCCTTAACCGGCGACTACGGGGGCTGAGGAGAATAGAAGGACAATTGGGATCCCTTGCTTATCCCCGGCTCTCCATCGCGAGCGTATGCCCAAGGACTTCAAGGGACCTCGCAAGGTGCCAAACTACACAACAGACCTTGAGCCGGTAGCATGGTTTGAGAGTTACAGGCTAGCCATGGATATGCTCGACGTCAGCGATGCCGTGTGCGCGAAGTACCTGACCATGAAGCTGGAAGGGCCGGCTCGCACATGGCTGAAGAACTTGCAACCCAATTCCATCAACACTTGGGCAGAGCTGAAGGAGCGGTTTATCAAGAATTTCCAAGGAACGTGCAAGCGACCAATGATGATTGTGGATCTTCAGTATTGTGTCCAACGCGGGGACGAGTCGGCTCATCATTGGACTCGTCGGGTTGCCGAAATCATGCACTCATCGGACAACATCACGGCAACTCAAGTCGTCCTAATCTTGGAGAAGAACTGCCACTTTCAGCCGCTGGTCCAGAAACTTGGCCATCTCAAGCGGAAGGTGCAGGATATGGGCGACTTGATGGATGTTCTTATCAGATACACCGAGTCAGACAACACGAAGGATCCCGGCTCAGACGAGGACAAAACTGGGAAGAACAGGAAGGGTGACGGTGGCAAGGGTCAGCAAAACCATGGGCACAATGGGAACCTAGGGGGACAAGGCAATAACAGTAAACGAAAACAGCCCGATGGCGGTGCAGAATTTGTCGGTAATACCAACACCGGTTTCAAGAACTAGCGTCGCAACAACCGCCCAGCGGGGGGGGGGGGGAGCTTACAACGGGAACAAGCCGCACAATTATGAGGAGGCCCTCAAGGCACCTTGTCCCAAACATAGTACCCCGGATAAGCCGTCTACGCACTCATCGGAAAATTGTTACATCATGCAGGAATTCCGGAACTAGGCTTTCCAGAATCACCAAGGAGGCAATGGTGGGGGACATCTGGGTCAGCTTGACCAGGGCGGCTCACACGGCAGTTCGTCTGGCGGATTTGCGGGATCAGGTTTCCTTGGTCAAGGCGGCTCAGGAGCAGGTTTTCAGCATCCAGGGAACAACGGCAATGGGTAGCGCTCTGGCCAAGGCAATCGGCAGCATAGTAATCAAACTGGTTTTCAGAGCAATCCCAAGCAATTGAGCAGTGGGCAGTATCATGTCTTCCCCACCAGCACTTGCAGGAAGGATTGCAAGCGGAAGTAAAGGGCCGTTAACTTAGTTGAGCCGGCGGTCCCAAGATACTTAAACTGGCCTGAGCAACCAATTACTCGGAGTCGAGAAGATCACCCTCCGCAGGTTGATAACCCGGGTGGTCTCGCTCTAGTGATGGCACCACAGGTTGACGGGTATACCTTGACGAAAGTCCTCATGGATGGTGGAAGTAGCATCAACATTCTGTATTACGACACTTTCCGGCGGATGAATTGTTGGAAATATGCCCTAGAGGCAATAATAAAATGGTTATTATTATATTTCCTTGTTCATGATAATCGTTTATTATCCATGCTATAATGTATTGATTGGAAACTCAAATACATGCGTGGGTACATAGACAACACTGTGTCCCTAGTATGACTCTAATAGACTAGCTCGTTGATCAAAGATGGTCAAGGTTTCCTAGCCATAGACATGAGATGTCATTTGATAACAGGATCACATCATTAGAAGAATGATGTGATGTACAAGACCCAAACTATAAACGTAGCATATGATCGTGCTAGTTTATTGCTATAGTTTTCTGCATGTCAAGTATCTGTTCCTATGACCATGAGATCATGCAACTCACTGACATCGGAGGAATACCTTGTGTGTATCAAACATCACAACGTAACTGGGTGACTATAAAGATGCTCTACAGGTATCTCCGAGGGTGTCTGTTGAGTTGGCATGGATCGAGACTGGGATTTGTTACTCCGTGTGACGGAGAGGTATCTCAGGGCCCACTCGGTAATACAACATCACAATGAGCCTTGCAAGCAAAGTGACTAAAGAGTTAGCCACGGATCTTGTATTACGGAACGATTAAAGAGACTTGCCGGTAACGAGATTGAGCTAGGTATAGAGATACCGACGATCGAATCTCGCGCAAGTAACATACCGAAGAACAAAGGGAATAGTATACGGGATTAACTGATTCCTTGACATTGAGGTTCAACCGATAAAGATCTTCGTAGAATATGTAGGAACCAATATGGGCATCCAAGTCCCGCTATTGGTTATTGACCGTAGAGGTGTCTCGGTCATGTCTACATAGTTCTCAAACCCGCAGGGTCTGCACACTTAACATTCGGCAACGTTTCGGTAGTATTGAGTTATGTATGGTGGTGACCGAAGGTTGTTCAGAGTCCCGGATGAGATCCCGGATGTCACGAGGAGCTCCGGAATGGTCCGGAGGTAAAGATTGATATATAGGAAAGTGGTATTTGGGTTCTGGAAAAGTTGCGGGTACTTTCGGTAGTGTACCGGGAGTGACGAATGGGTTCCGGGGGTCCACCGGGTGGGGCCCACCCACCCCGGGGGCCACATGGGCCCAAGAGGTGGCATACCAGCCCCTGGTGGGCTGGGCATCCAACCCCGAGGGGGCCCATGCGCCCAAGAGGAAAAAAGGTGGAGGCTGGAAGGAGTAGGACACCTTCCTAAAACGAATCCACTTCCTAGTAAGAGGTGGATTCCACCTCCTTGAGGTGGTTCGGCCGAACCCCTAGGGGAAACCCTAGGGCTGCCTCCTCCTCCCTCCCTCCTATATATACTAGAGGGTTTTTGAGGGCAGCCCCTTAACCTGAAAAGCCACATGCTGCCCTCTCTCCCTCTACATCATATTCTCCTCTAGATTTGTTCGGCGGAGCTCGGCGAAGCCCTGCCGGATTAGTTCACCACCACCGCCACCACACCGTCGTGCTGTCAGAGAACTCATCTACCTCTCCACCCCCTCTTGCTGGATCAAGAAGGTGGAGATCGTCATCGAGCTGTATGTGTGCGGAACGCGGAGGTGCCGTCCGTTCGCGGGACGGATCGTGATTGGATCGCCGGACGGCTTGCGATTTGGATCGTGAAGACGTTCGACTACATCAACCGCGTTTCTTAAATGCTTCCCGCTTAGCAATCTACAAGGGTACGTAGATCCACTCTCCCACTCGTAGATGCTCATCACCATGGATAGATCTTGCGTGTGCGTAGGAAATTTCTTGTTTCCCATGCAATGTTCCCCAACAGTGGCATTATGAGCTAGGTCTATGCGTAGATGAGATCACGAGTAGAACACAAAGGAGTTTGTGGGCGTTGATGCTCAGATTGCTTCCTCCCTTGGTCTTTTCTTGATTCAGTGGTATTGTGGGATGAAGCGGCCCGAACCAACCTTACTCGTACGCTTACGAGAGACCGGTTCCATCAACTGACATGTGACTTTGTTGCATAAAGATGGCTGGCGGGTGTCTGTCTCTCCCACTTTAGTTGGATCGGATTCGACAAAGGCGGTCCTTGAGAAGGTTGAATAGCAATTTGTGCATCACCGTTGTGATTTTTGTGTAGGTAAGAATCGTTCTTGATAGATTCCCGTAGCAGCCATGTAAAACATGCAACAACAATTAGAGGACGTCTAACTTGTTTTGCAGGGTATGTTGTGATGTGATATGGCCAATTACATGATGAGATATATGTGATGTATGAGATGATCATGTTTTGTATAGAATATCATGACTTGCATGTCGATGAGTACGGCCACCGGCAGGAGCCATAGGGTTGTCTTTAATTTATTTTCGCCATTTTGATTTACTTTATCGCTATGAGTTAGCAATAATCGTAGAAGCAACAGTTGGCGAGAGAACCTCATGGCAACACGTTGATGGAGATCAAGATGATGGAGATCATGGTTTCATGCCGGTGACCATGAAGATCATGCCGGTGCTTTGGAGATGGAGATCAAAAGCAAAAGTTCATGGCCATATCATGTCACTTATGATTTGCATGTGATGTTAATCCTTTTATGCATCTTATTTTGCTTAGGACGACGGTAGCATTATAAGGTGATCCCTCACTGAAATTTCAAGATAAAATTGTGTTCTCCCTGAGTGTGCACCGTTGTGAAAGTTCGTCGTTTCGAGACACCACGTGATGATCGGGTGTGATAGACTCTACGTTCGCATACAACGGGTGCAAGCCAGTGTTGCACATGCGGAACACTCGGGTTAAACTTGACGAGCCCAGCATGTATAGACATGGCCTCAGAACACAAGAGACCGAAAGGTCGAACATGAGTCATATAGTAGATATGATCAACATGGAGATGTTCACCATTGAAACCACCTCATCTCACGTGATGATCGGACTTGGGTTGGTGAATTTGGATCATGTAACACTCGGATGACCGGAGGGATGTCAATTGGAGTGGGAGTTCTTAAGTAATATGATTAAATGAACTCATTATCATGAACATAGTCAAAATGTCTTTGCAAATTATGTTGTAGATCACTAGCTCGCGCTGTTGCTCCCCTGTGTTTTTTATACGTTCCTAGAGAAAATAGAGTTGAAAGATGATGGTAGCAATAATGCGGACTGGGTCCGTGATCTGAGGATTGTCCTCATTGCTGCACCGAAGGCTTATGTCCTTATGCACCGCTCGGTGCGCTACCCTCTCAAGCGTCGTTTGTAGATGTTGTGAACATCTGACAGACACGTTCCTGATGACTACTTGATAATTCAGTGTGTCATGCATTATGTCTTAGAATTGAGGCTCCAAAACGTTTTGAACGTCACGGAACATATGAGATGTTCTAAGAGCTGAAATTGGGATCTCAGGTCATGCCCGTGTTGAGAGGTATGAGACCTCCAACAAGATTCTTTGCCTGCAAGATGAAGGAGAATAGCTCAATCGGTGAGCATGTGCTCAGATTGTCTGGGTGCTACAATCGCTTGAATCGAGTGGGAGTTGATCTTCCAGATAAGATAGTGATTGATATAGTTCTCCAAGTCACTGCCACTAAGATACTAGAGCTTCGTGATGAACTATAAAATGCTAGGGATGGAAATAATGATCCCTGAGCTATTCACGATGTTTGACACCGTGAAGGTAGAAATCAAGAAGGAGCATCAAGTGTTGATGGTTAGTAAAACCACTAGTTTCGAGAAGGGCAAGGGCAAGGAGGGAAACTTCATGGATGGCAAGCCAGTTGCTGCTCCAGTAAAGAAACCCAAGGTTGAACCCAAACCCAAGACTGAGTGCTTCTATTATGAGGAGAACGGTCGCTGAAGCGGAACTGCCCTAGATACTTGGTAGATAAGAAGGCTGGCAACGTCAACAGAAGTATATTTGATATACGTTTTATGCATGTGTACCTTGCTAGTACTCCTAGTAGCGCCTGAGTATTAGATACCGGTTCAGTTGCTAAATGTTGGTGACTCGAAATAAAAGCTACGGAATAAATGGAGACTAGCTAAGGGTGAGGTGACGATGTGTGTTGGAAGTATTTCCAAGGTTGATGTGATCACCATCGCACGCTCTCTCTACCTTCGGGATTAGTGATGAACCTAAATAAATGTTATTTGGTGTTTGCGTTGAGCATGAACCTGATTAGATCATGTTTATTGCAATACGGTTATTCATTTTCAGTTAGAGAATAATGGTTATTCTGTTTAAATGAATAATACCTTCAAATGGTCATGCACCCAATGTGAATGGTTCATTGAATCTCGATCCTAGTGATACACATGTTCATAATATTGATGCCAAAAGATGCAAAGTTAATAATGATAGTACCACATACTTGTGGCACTGCCGCCAAGGTCATATTGGTGTAAAGCGCATGAAGAAACTCCATGCTGATGGATCTTTTGACTCACTCGATTTCGAATCGGTTGAGACATGCGGACGATGCCTCTTGGGCAAGATGACTAAGACCCCGTTTTCCGAGATGATGGAGCGGGCAAGTGACTTATTGGAAATGATACATGTTGATGTAGCAATCCAATGAGTGTTGAAGCGTGCGGTGGATATCGTTATTTTCTTACCTTCACTGATGATTTGAGTAGATATGGGGATATTCACTTAATGAAACAGAAGTCTGAAACGTTTGAAAAGTTCAAACAAATTCAGAGTGAAGTTTGAGATCATCGTGACAAGAAGATAAAATGTCTATGATATGATCGTGGAGGTAAATATCTGAGTTACGAGTTTGGTATACAACTCAAGACAATGTGGAAGTTGTTTCACAACTCACGCCACGTGGAACACCATAGTGTGATGGTGTGTCCGAACGTCGTAGTCGTGCTCTATTGGATATGGTGCGTACTATGATGTCTCTTATCAATTTGCCACTATCGTTTTGGGGTTATGCATTAGAGACAATTACATTCACTTTAAAATAGGGCACCATCTAAGTCCGTTGAGATGACACGGTATGAATTTTGGTTTGGCAGAAACCTAAGCTGTCATTTCTTAGAGTTTGTGAATGCGACGCTTATGTCTGATAAGCTCGAACCCAAAGCGGAAAAGTGCATCTTCATAAGATACCCTAAGGAAACAGTTGGGTATTCCTTCTATCTCAGATCCAAGGGCAAAGTGTTTGTTGCTTAAAATGGGTCCTTTCTCGAGAAAAAGTTTCTCTCGAAAGAATTGAGTGGGAGGAGAAGTAGAACTTGATGAGGTTATTGAACCGTAACTTCAGTTGGATGGTAGCACGGCGCAGAAAGATGTTTCTACGGCACCTACACCAAATTGAAGAGGAACCTAATGATGATGATCATGAAACTTCGGATCAAGTTACTACCAAATCTCGTAGGTCGACAAGGACACGTACTGCCCTGAGTGGTATGGCAATCATGTCTTGGAAATCATGTTGTTGGACAACGATGAGCCTACGGACTACGAAGAAGCGATGGTGGGCCCGGATTCCAACAAATGGCTAGGAGCCATGAAATCCGAGAAATGATCCATGGATGAAAACCAATTATGGACTTTGGTAGACTTTCCCGTTGAACGGCAGGCCGTTAAAGTACAAATGGATCTTTAAGAAGAAGACAGACGCTGATGGTAAATGTCACCATTTATAAAGCTCGACTTGTCTCAAAGAAGTTTCTGACAAGTTCAAGGAGTTGACTGCGATGAGACTTTCTCACCCATAGCGATGCTAAAGTTTGTTGGAAGTATGTTAGCAGTTGCTGCATTTTTCGATTATGAAATCTGGCAGATGGATGTCAAAACATCGTTTCCTTAACGGTATCCGTGAGGAAAGGTTGTATGTGATACAACCGGAACGTTTTGTCAGTCCTAAGGATGCTAAAATGTATGCAAGCTCCAGCGATCCTTTTATGGATTGGAGCAAGCATCTCGGAGTTGGAATATACGCTTTGATGAGGTGATCAAAGTTTTTGGGTCTATACAAAGTTTATGAGAAACTTGTATTTACAATAAAGTGAGTGGGAGCACTATAGAATTTCTGATAAGTATATATGGATGACATATTGTTGATCCGAAATGATGTAGAATTTTTGGAAAGCATAAAGGGTTGTTTGAAATTATTTTTTCAAAGGAAAACCTGGAATGAAGCTACTTAAATATTGGGCATCAGGATCTATAGAGATAGATCAAGACGTCTGATAAGACTTTCAATGAGTACATACCGTGACAAGATTTTGAAAGAGTTAATAATGGATCAGTCAAAGAAAGAGTTCTTGCCTGATTTGTAAGGTGTGGAGTTGAGTGAGGCTCAAAGCTCGACAACGGCAGAAGAAAGAGAAAGGACGAAGGTCGTCCCCTATGCCTTATCCATAGGCTCTATATAGTATGCCATGCTGTGTACCGCACCTGGTGTGTGCCTTGCCATGAGTCTGTCAAGGGGTACAAGAGTGGTCCAGGAGTGGATCACTGGACAGCGGTCAAAATTATCCTTAGTAACTAGAGGACTAAGGAAATGTTTCTCGATTATGGAGGTGATAAAGAGTTAGTCCTAAAGGGTTACGTCGATGCAAGCTTTGACACAAATCCGGATGACTCTGAGTAGCAATCAGGATACGTATAGTGGAGCGGCTATTTGGAATAGCTCCAAGTGGAGCGTGGTAGCATCTGCAGTATGACATATAGATTTGCAAAGAACACACGGATCTGATTGTTGCAGACCATTGACTAGAACCACTCTCACATGCAAAACATGATCGAACCCCAGAACTTATTCGGTGATAGATTCATTACAATGTTAATCACATGGTGATGTGAGCTAGATTATTGACTCTAGTGCAAGTGGGAGACTGTTAGAAATATGCCCTAGAGGCAATAATAAAATGGTTATTATTATATTTCCCTGTTCATGATAATCGTTTATTATCCATGCTATAATGTATTGATTGGAAACTCAAATACATGCGTGGGTACATAGACAACACTGTGTCCCTAGTATGCCTCTAATAGACTAGCTCGTTGATCAAAGATGGTCAAGGTTTCCTAGCCATAGACATGAGATGTCATTTGATAACGGGATCACATCATTAAGAGAATGATGTGATGGACAAGACCCAAACTATAAACGTAGCATATGATCGTGTCAGTTTATTGCGATAGTTTTCTGCATGTCAGGTATCTGTTCCTATGACCATGAGATTATGCAACTCACTGACACCGGAGGAATACCTTGTGTGTATCAAACGTCGCAACGTAACTGGGTGACTATAAAGATGCTCTACAGGTATCTCCGAGGGTTTCTGTTGAGTTGGCATGGATCGAGACTGGGATTTGTTACTCCGTGTGACGGAGAGGTATCTCAGGGCTCACTCGGTAATACAACATCACAATGAGCCTTGCAAGCAAAGTGACTAAAGAGTTAGCCACGGGATCTTGTATTACGGAACGAGTAAAGAGACTTGCCGATAACGAGATTGAACTAGGTATAGAGATACCGACGATCGAATCTTGGGCAAGTAGCATACCGAAGAACAAAGGGAACAGTATACGGGATTAACTGAATCCTTGACATAGAGGTTCAACTGATAAAGATCTTCGTAGAATATGTAGGAAACAATATGGGCATCCAGGTCCCACTATTGGTTATTGAACATAGAGGTGTCTCGGTCATGTCTACATAGTTCTCCAACCCGCAGGGTCTGCACACTTAACGTTCGGTAACGTTTCGGTAGTATTGAGTTATGTATGGTGGTGACTGAAGGTTGTTCGGAGTCCCGAATGAGATCCCATACGTCACGAGGAGCTCCGGAATGGTCCGGAGGTCAAAAATGATATATAGGAAAGTGGTATTTGGGTTCCGGAAAAGTTTCGGGTACTTTTGGTAGTGTACCGGGAGTGACGAATGGGTTCCGGGGGTCCACATGGGCCCAAGAGGTGGCATACCAGCCCCTGGTGGGCTGGGCAGCCAACCCCGAGGGGGCCCATGCGCCCAAGAGGAAAAAGGTGGAGGTTGGAAGGAGTAGGACACCTTCCTAAAACGAATCCACCTCCTAGTAGGAGGTGGATTCCACCTCCTTGAGGTGGTTCGGCCGAACCCCTAGGGGAAACCCTAGGGCTGCCTCCTCCTCCCTCCCTCCTATATATACTAGAGGGTTTTTGAGGGCAGCCCTTAACCTAAAATGCCACATGCTGCCCTCTCTCCCTCTACATCATATTCTCCTCTAGATTAGTTCGGCGGAGCTCGGCGAAGCCCTGCCGGATTAGTTCACCACCACCGCCACCACACCGTCGTGCTGTCAGAGAACTCATCTACCTCTCCGCCCCCTCTTGCTGGATCAAGAAGGCGGAGATCATCATCGAGCTGTACGTGTGCTGAACGCGGAGGTGCCGTCCGTTCGGCGCTAGATCGGAATGACCATGATTGGATCGCGGGACGGATCGTGATTGGATCGCCGGACGGCTTGCGATTTGGATCGCGAAGACGTTCGACTACATCAACCACGTTTCTTTAGCGCTTCCCGCTTAGCGATCTACAAGGGTACATAGATCCACTCTCACTCTCGTAGATGCTCATCACCATGGATAGATCTTGTGTGTGCGTAGGAAATTTTTTGTTTCCCATGCAACGTTCCCCAACATGAACCTTCCTGAAAGCAGATTGCAAACATCAACAATGGTTTTTCACGGTATAGTACCTGGCAAGTCGGCATACCCAATCGGGCAGATTAAGCTTGACGTTACTTCCGGTGATAAGTTCAACTACCGATGCGAGCCCTTAACCTTTGAGGTGGTTAAGATTAAGAGCCCTTATCATGCCCTTTTCGGGCAGCCGGCTTATGCTTGTTTCATGGCCCGGCCCTGTTATGTTTATCTCAAGCTTAAAATGCCAGGTCCAAACGGTACCATAACTGTGAGCGGCAGTAGGACAATAGCTCAGGAGTGCGAGGAAGGCGATGCGGCCTATGCTGAGTCGGCCTGCGCAGCTGAGGAGTTGAAGTTCTATGCAGCCAACGTTGATCCTGATGATATGAGTCCTCTCAAGAAACCCACTACCGAGTCTGAGTCATTACTCAAGTTTAAGTCGGCTGAAGATACAAAGCAGATTGACTTCACCCCGGGTGACTCATCTCAGCAGTTCACTATTAGGACTGGCTTGGATCCCAAATAGGAAAGCGCGCTCATTGGGTTCATCCGTGAGAATCGGGACATCTTTGCATGGAAACCTTCTGACATGCCTGGAGTCCTGAGAGAACTCGCTGAGCACCATCTTAATATGGATCCAAAGATGAAACTTGTTCATCAATACCTCGATCGTTTTAACGAGGAGAGACACAAGGCTATTGGAGAAGAGGTAGCTTGGCTCCTAGCTGCCAGGTTTATCATTGAAGTTTTTCACCCCGAATGGTTGGCTAACCCGTTGCTTGTCCTATAAAAGAACAGCACCTGGCGTATGTGTGTTGACTACACAGATATCAACAAAGCTTGTCCCAAAGATCCTTTTGTTCTCCCCCAAATCGATCAGATCATTGACTCTACGGCGGGTTGTGAGCGTTTGTGCTTCCTAGATGCATACTCTGGTTATCATCAGATCAAGATGGTTGTTGAGGATCAAGAGAAGATGGCTTTCATAACTCCTTTTGGTGCTTTCTGCTATGTCTCCATGCCCTTTGGGCTCAAGAGCGCAGGGGCGACTTACCAACGTTGTGTTCAAAATTGCCTTCATCCACAGATTGGGTGCAATGTTCATGCTTATGTCAATGACATCGTGGTGAAATTTCAGAAGAAGGAGACGCTCTTGGATGACCTCAAGGAGACGGTTGATAATCTTCGAGTGTACCAGATGAAACTTAACCTGGCAAAGTGTGTCTTTGGCGTTCCTGCAGGCAAGCTATTGTTATTCCTGGTTTCTGAGCGAGGTATCGAAGCTAACCCGGACAAGATCAAGGCGGTGACTTTGCTTTGTAAGCCAGAAAATATAAATCAGGTCTAGCGCATGGCTGGCCGTATCGCAGCATTGAGCCGGTTTATAAGCCGCCTTGGAGAGAAGGCAATCCCTCTTTATCAATTGTTGAAGAAGACGGACAACTTCGTTTGGACTGATGCAGCTAACGCAGCTTTTGAAGCCCTCAAAAAGCAGCTAGCTGAGCCACCTGTTTTAGCCGCCACAACCGACAAAGAGCCCATGCTCCTGTACATTGCTGCTAATTCCAAGGCGGTAAGTGTTGCAGTTATCATTGAGCGAAAGGAGGCAGGGAAGGAGTATCCAGTTCAATGGCCAGTTTATTTCATCACGTTTGGACTGATGCAGCTAACGCAGCTTTTGAAGCCCTCAAAAAGCAGCTAGCTGAGCCACCTGTTTTAGCCGCCACAACCGACAAAGAGCCCATGCTCCTGTACATTGCTGCTAATTCCAAGGCGGTAAGTGTTGCAGTTATCATTGAGCGAAAGGAGGCAGGGAAGGAGTATCCAGTTCAATGGCCAGTTTATTTCATCAGCGAAGTCTTGACCTTGTCCAAGCAGCGGTATCCGCATTGGCAAAAGCTGGTCTTTGGAGTTTTTATGGCAAGCCGGAAGTTGAAGCACTATTTTCAAGAGCATCCAATTACCGTGGTCAGTTCAGCACCCCTTGGAGATACATACAAAGTCGAGAGGCCACTGGTCGAATCGCCAAGTGGGCAATTTAGCTTGGCCCTCACCGTGTGAAATATGTGCCCCGAACTGCCATCAAGTCCCAAACACTGGTAGATTTCATCAATGATTGGACAGAGATGCAAATTCCAGAGGATAGGCTAGATAACACGTACTGGACTATACACTTTGATGGGTCTAGACAATTGGAAGGCTCGGGGGCTGGAGTCATATTGTCTTCTCCACGAGGTGATAAATTTTGTTATGTTTTACGGCTCATGTTCCCTTGCACTAACAATGCAGCCGAGTACGAGGCCCTCCTACATGGACTCAGAGTGGCTAAAGAGATGAATCTTAGCCGGGTTAGGTGTTTGGGCGACTTAGATTTGGTGGCTCAGCAAGTTTCAGGGACTTGGGATTCTAAGGACCCATTGATGGTGGCTTACCGATGGGCAGCCACTGACGTGGCGGGATATTTTCAAGGCTATCAAGTCGATCATATAGATCGCCGACTCAATGAGGAGGCCGATGCTCTATCACGACTCGGCTCTCAGCGGAAGCCGGTCCTCCCTAACGTCTTTTTAGACGTTCTTCACAATCCTTCGGTTAAGTTGCCATCTGAGGAGGATATAGCTATTCCTGACCTAGAGGCACACTTGGTGGCGGCTCTCCATGCTATCCCTGATTGGACGGTGCCTTATCTGGATTATCTAACTCGAGGTGAGCTCCTAGCAGAGGAAATCATCGCTCTACAAATAATTCGGCGTTCCAAGTCCATGACTATCATTAGGGGCGAGTTACATTGACGAAGCAACACCGGACTTTTTCAGCGTTGTGTTTCCCCTGAGGAAGGATGGGAAATTCTTAATGAAATCCATGCTGGCGACTGTGGACACCACACTGGCTCACGTCTTTGGTGGCGAAACCTTTTTGCCATGGATTTTATTGGCTGACGGCTCATGCAGACGCATAGGACATTGTACGCAAGTGCGATGGGTGTCAAAAGTTTGCTCGACAAGCCCACGTGCCGGCCCAAGAATTGCGCATGATCCCAATTACTTGACCGTTTGCGGTCTGTGGGCTCGATGTGGTTGGCCCGTTCAAGCCATCTTCTGATAAGAAGACTCACCTATTGGTGGCGGTTGATAAATTCACCAAGTGGGTTGAAGCAGAACCTGTCAGCAACTGTGTGACGTGGAGACAACAGTCAATTTTTTGAAAAAGTTGATCTTCCGTTTTGGCTATCCTCATAGCATTATTACTGACAATGTTACCAATATATCCAAAGGAGCTATGGAATAGTTTTGTTAGCGTGAGCATATCCGGCTTGACTTGGCAGCGGTGGAACATCCACAGCCCAATGGACAAGCCGAACGAGCTAATCAGGAGATTCTCAAAGGGATCAAACCCCGCTTTATGGTTCCACTCAAGAGCACTCCAGGTTGTTGGGTTGAAGAACTCCCCGCAGTACTTTGGAGTATTCACACCACTCCAAATAGATCCACTGAATATACACCGTTTTTCCTGGTTTATGGAGCTGAGGCGGTTTTACCAAGCGATATTCACCATGACTCACCTCGTGTCACTGCTTACGTTGAGGCAGATAATGAGCTAGCACGTCAGAATTCTTTGGATGCCCTGGAAGAAGAACGTGACTTAGCAGCAGCCAGATCTGCTATATATCAGCAAGACCAGCATCGCTATCACAACCATAGAGTCTGAAGCCGTACTTTTCAAGAAGGCGACTTAGTGCTCCGTCTGATTCAAGATCAAACAGGGATGCACAAGCTTTCCCCACCTAGGGAGGGTCCTTTCATCATCAACAGAAACCTAAATAATGGTTCATATGATCTGATAGATTTACGAGAAGGATCATATACTTCTGAAGAGGAAACAACCCAGCCCTGGAACATTGCTCACCCGCGGCCTTATTATACTTAGAGACACCGGCTCCTTTTCCTTTTTGTAACCCCCCCCCCCTGAAAATTCTGTACATACTTCTTTATGTCCAAATATAATAAAGCCGGCACCCCCGAAACTCGGGGTGTCTGTCGTTTCAGCCTACAAATTGAGCATGAGTCTTTATTTTTTGAAACATAGGTCACTTGAGGGCTTCCAACTCATCGAGTTTAGCTTTCTCACCCTCTTGATCCAGCAAAAACGCCACAATATATGGTTAAACCTGCCTGTACGCTTGATGCGACTCCGATCAGGTGACCCCGTGTACTCTTGACAAGTCAATCCATTTTGGACCCTGAACTTATCAAGGTTAAAACACCGGCTTGAGTCATGTGAGAGCCGGCATACAGAGAGCTAGGATAAACCATGGGTTATCATACCCGCTTCATTGAAGCAAGACTCGAGCCTCGAAATCCAGTCTTCTTGTCGAGTCTCACTGAGTCGGTTTATTAACAATTCTTTTATCATTATTACCATATGTTGTTACTTCCTAAATTTTATAGGTACAATATTATTTATGTTACCGGCTCATAAAATATTGTTCGGGTTACGAAAACTGTGATAATATAATGACCAGTTCAACTCAATATTCTACAATCAACTGTTGTGCAAAGATTTCAGAAGGCCGACTTACATTGACCTGCCCATACTGCTTTAGACAATAGCTCATTAAGCAAGGTCAGCGGAAATATTCAAAGACGAAATGGAAAAAACATGTTCATATTTTAGCAACTGCCTGGAAGATCTAAAGCTCAAGGGCGACTCGGCCAACATAATACAAAGTACAAGTCACAGGCTGTATGATTCCTAAGCGAAAGGATAAAAGGCGAGTTAACAAGGCTTGTTAAATGTACAAATCCCTCATCCTCAAGACAAGATCAAAAGTTTGAAACGTGCATGAACGCATGGCACAGGCAAACAATTGTCGACTTAAAAATATTACAAGGCGCCATTGGGCCCAGACAGGTTGAATCAAAGTTTTTTCACTCCTTATAAACCAGCCTCTGAGCTATCCAGGTTAGCCTCGGGCTGACCTCTCGCCTGAGCCGCCTCTGGGTCATCCTCCGCTGGGGCTTCTGGTTCTTGGATCTGAAGGTTGTCCACATCCCAGTTGCAATGGGTTAAGGCGTGGAATACAACTTCTTCATTCAAGATGGAGGACGGGTCAGCGTCAGGGGCAAAAATGTGCTTACGACGTTGAGGAGTCAGGTCCACCAGTTCAAAGGTGGGTGGCCGAACTCGTGAGTTGTTAGCATCGTAAGCCGCCTGATAGTTCTTCAACTCCATTTCGGCAACAAGTTGGGTGGATAACACTCGAGCCGCCTTGACACACTTAGCATAGTCAACATCGGTGAATGCTGACCCGTCATCCATAAACTCAGGAAACCCTTTGGCCATCTCTGCCGGATCAAGCTCCGCTGAGTAAGCCAAGGCTCGACTCAAAGAAGATGTTGCACCGGCTCGAGCAGCTGATCATTTCAACTCTTCAATCTGTTTTGGGATCGTCGAGCGGCGTCTTAGTACATCCGTGATGAACTTCACCGGCTCTTTGTTCCCCATAACGACCTTGATTGTGCAGGGGCTTCCAGCATAGAGTTGTTCAGTCAGTCAATACAGAGCCTTAAGCTTCAGCAAGCTGTTATCTTGGAGGTTGCAAGTCCGAGGGCCTGCAAAGCAATTCAAGTACATGAATCGCCAGGCGATTTATCTTCATACATGAGTATTAGTGCGGGTTTGCAAGAGCTCATAAAAGTACTTACCAAAGATGGCCTGGGTCATGTGGGCAATGTGCCGCTTTAACCCGGATAGCTCTTCAGTGATGGGCTTCAGTTGACCCTCAGCGTCTTCTGCGCGCTTCAGCAAGGCGGCTTTTTCAGTTTCGAAAGACTTCTTTTCTTTTTCAAAGACTGCCTTGGCTTTCTCCAATTCTTCCAAGGAAAGTCAGAGTTTTTGTTCAGCCTCTCCTCGGGCGGTTTGCCCCACTTCAAGATCTTTTTTCAAGCCGGTCACATTTGACTCGGCTGTTTCGGAGCTTCCTACACAATAGGTGTTATCATATTGTTCGGTTATGAGCCGGTAGCAAGGTGCAGCATGACTATGATAAGAAAAATTATAACAAGTCCCAAGCAGATTGCAAGCAATATACTTGACACTTGGGGGCTAATGCATATCAGTTCTTCCCAGCAAAATTATTAAGAAGACCCGACTCATCTCAAGAAGATGAGCCGGCCCTTGGGGGCTACAGGTTGATTTCTTCAAATTATTAAGAATACCCGACTCATCTCAAGAAGATGAGCCAGCCCTTGGGGGATACAGGTTGATTTCTTCAAATTATTAAGAAGACTCGACTCATCTCAAGAAGATGAGCCTGCCCTTGGGGGCTACAGGTTGATTTCTTCAAATTATTAAGAAGACCCGACTCATCTCAAGAAGATGAGCCAGCCCTTGGGGGCTACAGGTTGATTTCTTCAAATTATTAAGAAGACCCGACTCATCTCAAGAAGATGAGCCGGCCCTTGGGGGCTATAGGTTGATTTCTTCAAATTATTAAGAATACCCGACTCATCTCAAGAAGATGAGCCGGCCCTTGGGGGCTACAGGTTGATTTCTTCAAAATATTAAGAAGACCTGACTCATTTCGAGAAGATGAGCCGGCCCTTGGGGGCTACAGCAGTTTCATATTTACTAGACCCGCCTCATCTCATACAGATGAGCCGGCCTTTGGGGGCTACGTAAGGATATATGGAATACACAGCAAAGTTGAGCATACCTCGTATTATACTGAAGACCATCAGGAGGCCCAAGCTGATTTCCGGCTTAGAAGCCTTCCAAATCTGGGTTTTCCGGCTCAGGGGCCTCAAGATCAGTGGATGACTCGCCAATTTTCCTCTTCTTGGCCTTGGCTTGGGCCCTGCAAAACAAGAAGGCAGAATAAAGCCTATGCAAGGTTAAAGTTTAATAAGCAAATATATGATAAAAGGAAGAGAAGCTTACCCGTGGTTGATAACAAGGGGTGGCAACTTTTGGCGGTTGAGTCGCCCGACGAAGGTGGCGACTCCTGATAATTTGAATCAGAAGGATTAAGAGGTTGCCGAATAAAGCCAACTTTTGGAAGAGAAGGAGTTGGACTATGAGGCACCTCATTTTGTTGTTTGGGGGTGGCTGGTTTGTCGGGTAAGCCAGCTGCAAGGTCACCATTGCCGCTTCGAGTTTGGTGCTTCGATTTATGCTAAGTCTTCTTCAAAATAAAATTGGGATCCAAATAAGCATCTGGGTGAGAGGAACTTACTTTTCGAATTACCCGTCTTGTTTTCATTGGAGACAAGGACTCTGAGCTGGAGGAGGCAGAAATTACCTCAACACCTTCGGCACTGCTGGTTTCAGCGTCACCCTGAGAATAAGAGGTGTCAGCAAGTTCAGTAAAAAGATAGTGGAGGGATTCAAGTTTTACCTCCGATTGTGCAGCAGCTGCAGGTGACTCGCCCCTAATTGATGACTCTTCTGAATCCACCTTGTTTTTCTGGGCGGGTTTTGGCTTATGTGCTGCAACTTTCCCCCTCTTCTTCTTCCAGAATGAAGAATTTGTCTATAAGGTTAAAAATGAAAATGACAAGTAAGCTTTGGAGCTTAAAAAGAGTTATGAGCTGGACGAATAATTATCAATGTTCTTACTGATGGAGCCGGGTTGAGAGTACATAAGGGATTCAGCCCAACTTGACTGCAATCTGCTAGAGTTTCTCCCAGCAACTTCTTCATAATCCGGTTAATTTCATCATCGTTCAAATCTTGGTTGCTATATCTTTGCACGTCATTTAAATCTCCTGTATAATTGCACATCAAGTTGCCATGGCGACTCAATGGCATGATCCTCCAAGATACCCAACACTGGGTTAGATCAATTCCAGTCAACCCATGGGCTTGCAAAGCCTTCAGTTTTGGGTATACAAAAGGTGAGTTGGCCCCGTTCTTCTTGTGAAGCTCTGCCAGGAAGCTCAAAATTCATGGGAAGACGATCTGGTCTGTACTCCAGCAGGGGGTTTTCATTAACAGGAGCCGTATTCCGGCAGTAGAACCAAGTCTTGACCCATCCTTTTGGGTGGCTTGGCAGAACAGCAGCAGGGAAGGCACCATCTCTGCGCCGTTGAGTAGAAATCCCGCCGAGTTCCAAGCTGAGGCCATCTGCACACTCAGTTTGATGGTTGAGGTGGAAGAATTTCATGAAAATAGGGATGATGGGTTCTATTTGCAGATACACCTCACAGAATACTTGAAATTGGGAAAGATTGGTTATAGAGTTGGGAGCCAGATCTTGAGGATGAAGGTGAAAAGAGTGTAGAGTATCCCGAAAGAATTTTGACCCGGGGGGGAGAAAAAAACCCGAAGAAGGTGATCTATGAACACCACTACTTATCCTTCGCCGGGTGCTGGGCGTTCCTCTCCAAGGGGAGCCCGCCATCCAATTGCCCCCTTAGACGGCAGGAGACCCTCAGCGTCTTCTGCGCGCTTCAGCAAGGCGGCTTTTTCAGTTTCGAAAGACTTCTTTTCTTTTTCAAAGACTGCCTTGGCTTTCTCCAATTCTTCCAAGGAAAGTCAGAGTTTTTGTTCAGCCTCTCCTCGGGCGGTTTGCCCCACTTCAAGATCTTTTTTCAAGCCGGTCACATTTGACTCGGCTGTTTCGGAGCTTCCTACACAATAGGTGTTATCATATTGTTCGGTTATGAGCCGGTAGCAAGGTGCAGCATGACTATGATAAGAAAAATTATAACAAGTCCCAAGCAGATTGCAAGCAATATACTTGACACTTGGGGGCTAATGCATATCAGTTCTTCCCAGCAAAATTATTAAGAAGACCCGACTCATCTCAAGAAGATGAGCCGGCCCTTGGGGGCTACAGGTTGATTTCTTCAAATTATTAAGAATACCCGACTCATCTCAAGAAGATGAGCCAGCCCTTGGGGGCTACAGGTTGATTTCTTCAAATTATTAAGAAGACTCGACTCATCTCAAGAAGATGAGCCTGCCCTTGGGGGCTACAGGTTGATTTCTTCAAATTATTAAGAAGACCCGACTCATCTCAAGAAGATGAGCCAGCCCTTGGGGGCTACAGGTTGATTTCTTCAAATTATTAAGAAGACCCGACTCATCTCAAGAAGATGAGCCGGCCCTTGGGGGCTATAGGTTGATTTCTTCAAATTATTAAGAATACCCGACTCATCTCAAGAAGATGAGCCGGCCCTTGGGGGCTACAGGTTGATTTCTTCAAAATATTAAGAAGACCTGACTCATTTCGAGAAGATGAGCCGGCCCTTGGGGGCTACAGCAGTTTCATATTTACTAGACCCGCCTCATCTCATACAGATGAGCCGGCCTTTGGGGGCTACGTAAGGATATATGGAATACACAGCAAAGTTGAGCATACCTCGTATTATACTGAAGACCATCAGGAGGCCCAAGCTGATTTCCGGCTTAGAAGCCTTCCAAATCTGGGTTTTCCGGCTCAGGGGCCTCAAGATCAGTGGATGACTCGCCAATTTTCCTCTTCTTGGCCTTGGCTTGGGCCCTGCAAAACAAGAAGGCAGAATAAAGCCTATGCAAGGTTAAAGTTTAATAAGCAAATATATGATAAAAGGAAGAGAAGCTTACCCGTGGTTGATAACAAGGGGTGGCAACTTTTGGCGGTTGAGTCGCCCGACGAAGGTGGCGACTCCTGATAATTTGAATCAGAAGGATTAAGAGGTTGCCGAATAAAGCCAACTTTTGGAAGAGAAGGAGTTGGACTATGAGGCACCTCATTTTGTTGTTTGGGGGTGGCTGGTTTGTCGGGTAAGCCAGCTGCAAGGTCACCATTGCCGCTTCGAGTTTGGTGCTTCGATTTATGCTAAGTCTTCTTCAAAATAAAATTGGGATCCAAATAAGCATCTGGGTGAGAGGAACTTACTTTTCGAATTACCCGTCTTGTTTTCATTGGAGACAAGGACTCTGAGCTGGAGGAGGCAGAAATTACCTCAACACCTTCGGCACTGCTGGTTTCAGCGTCACCCTGAGAATAAGAGGTGTCAGCAAGTTCAGTAAAAAGATAGTGGAGGGATTCAAGTTTTACCTCCGATTGTGCAGCAGCTGCAGGTGACTCGCCCCTAATTGATGACTCTTCTGAATCCACCTTGTTTTTCTGGGCGGGTTTTGGCTTATGTGCTGCAACTTTCCCCCTCTTCTTCTTCCAGAATGAAGAATTTGTCTATAAGGTTAAAAATGAAAATGACAAGTAAGCTTTGGAGCTTAAAAAGAGTTATGAGCTGGACGAATAATTATCAATGTTCTTACTGATGGAGCCGGGTTGAGAGTACATAAGGGATTCAGCCCAACTTGACTGCAATCTGCTAGAGTTTCTCCCAGCAACTTCTTCATAATCCGGTTAATTTCATCATCGTTCAAATCTTGGTTGCTATATCTTTGCACGTCATTTAAATCTCCTGTATAATTGCACATCAAGTTGCCATGGCGACTCAATGGCATGATCCTCCAAGATACCCAACACTGGGTTAGATCAATTCCAGTCAACCCATGGGCTTGCAAAGCCTTCAGTTTTGGGTATACAAAAGGTGAGTTGGCC
Organism: Elymus sibiricus; assembly: GCA_039707655.1. Classification (NCBI taxonomy): domain Eukaryota; kingdom Viridiplantae; phylum Streptophyta; class Magnoliopsida; order Poales; family Poaceae; genus Elymus; species Elymus sibiricus. The sequence continues at coordinate 91,235,254 of CM077669.1, forward strand.
CCGTTCTTCTTGTGAAGCTCTGCCAGGAAGCTCAAAATTCATGGGAAGACGATCTGGTCTGTACTCCAGCAGGGGGTTTTCATTAACAGGAGCCGTATTCCGGCAGTAGAACCAAGTCTTGACCCATCCTTTTGGGTGGCTTGGCAGAACAGCAGCAGGGAAGGCACCATCTCTGCGCCGTTGAATAGAAATCCCGCCGAGTTCCAAGCTGAGGCCATCTGCACACTCAGTTTGATGGTTGAGGTGGAAGAATTTCATGAAAATAGGGATGATGGGTTCTATTTGCAGATACACCTCACAGAATACTTGAAATTGGGAAAGATTGGTTATAGAGTTGGGAGCCAGATCTTGAGGATGAAGGTGGAAAGAGTGTAGAGTATCCCGAAAGAATTTTGACCCGGGGGGGAGAAAAAAACCCGAAGAAGGTGATCTATGAACACCACTACTTATCCTTCGCCGGGTGCTGGGCGTTCCTCTCCAAGGGGAGCCCGCCATCCAATTGCCCCCTTAGACGGCAGGAGACCCTAGTCTTGGTAGTCTTTGAGCACAAGTTCAGAAACTTGGGATGGCACCCAGTTACATGTGGTAGTTTTCGACATGATGAGATGCCTAAATGCAAATAAAAGAAGCTGCATAAGCATATATGTTATGATCAAGGATAAGATGGCGTAAAAATCTGCAACAGGTGAGTCGCCTTATGATGAGCCGGTGTTTAGACGAAGCACTTTCTAAACATGGCAGGTCATAGTCAAAATGATGAGCTGACGCTTAAAAGAAATGGTATCTACATATGGCGGGTTATAGTCATAAGAATGAGCCGGCAAACATAAGGGCATCTTATGCCAAATGAGAGATTTCTAGTTTTTGCTAAGTGTGGGACAAACAAGTTTCTACCAAACTGGCTACAATTACGGATCTACAAATGGTTTAGAAAAGGAATTTTTTTGATAAACCTTATGACGAAGCATGGAAGCAGCGGCGGTCTAGTTTACACATTCTTAAAGGGGATTTGAAGACACTATGCATGAAATAAATTTGTTACTCAACCCGCTCTGTTTCTACGATAAAACTCATGGAAGCTATGCATGAACTAGCAATGGCGATGAACAAACGATGAACTCCAGAATACCCGAGGAACTCCGATCAACTACTATAGATCTAGGGAAGAAAAATGGCTTACCTGAAGGTGGCCGGGGGCAGTGGAGATGCTCAGCTGGACCTTGATGAAGACGAGGTATCGCCGCAGTCCCGAAAGCGGTCACCAGCGCCGGATGAGCAGCAGCGGTGGCGCGATGAAGCTTTGGGCTCTAAGAAGAAGAAGAAGAAGTGAATGAGCCCCCCCCCCCAATGAATATTTATAAGGAAGAAACCCGAAGGGGCAACCGACAGGCGCAGGAATCAATCAGGCGCAGTAAATTTTGGAAACAAAGACGCCTCATTTTCGGGATAAACAGATACATGCACAGATCCGTTGTGATGTCTGATACTTGTGATCTGCGTTGCGTTTTCTATGAAGAGGAACGGGTAATTGCAGCACAAATCAGATAAGTATTTCTGTTAGTTATGAAACCAAGGTTTATCGAACCAATAGGAATATCAACCCTCAACCGTCTTCAGTGGCTGCACACAAATGAACAAACAACTTGCACCCAACACGGGCAAGAGGGTTGTCAATCCCTTTGATCTTGTTATTTGCAAGCAAATGAGTTGTGTAGATAATGCTAAATATAAATTGCAAAATAAATAAAAAGTAAACAAAGGCAGCAAGGTAAATATAGCATTTGCGAATATATAAGTGAATAGACCCGGGGGCCATAGTGTTATCTAGTGGCATCTCTCATGTAGGCAGCATACGGTGGGTAAGCAAATTACTGTTGGGCAATTGATAGAAAAGCGGATAGTTATGCGATGTTCACGGCAATGATCATGTATATATAGGCATCACGTCCATAAGCAAATAGGCCGACTCCCGCCTGCACCTATTACTATTACTCCACTCATCGACCGCTATCCATCATGCATCTAGAGTATTAAGTAAAACAGAGTAATGCTTGGAGAACGATGACATGATGTAGACAAAGTAAACTCAAACAGTATGAATGAACCCCATCATTTTATCCTTAGTAGCAACAACACAAAGACGTAACTTGTCCCCTACTTTGTCACTGGCATATAGAAACTCGCGAGGTTGAACCTACCACAACGCACCACTCCCACCAATGAAATATCAATCTACTTGGCCAAAGCATATCAATAAATCGGAGAGCATTACGAAGCTATAATGATCATGCACATAAGAGATAATATAATTCAGAGGCATCTCAAATACTTGTCATGAATAATCTGAACATAAACCCACAATTCATCGAATCCCAACAAACACACCACACAATAGGATTACATCGGATAGATCAAAGGGAAGATGCGATGACCGTTGTATTGAAGACCATAAGAGAGAGAGAGATTGCCATCTAGGTACTAGCTATGGACCCGTAGGTCTATGGTGAACTACTCACACATCATCATGAGGGAAGCAAGGTTGATGAAGAGGCCCTCCATGATCGACCCCCCCTCCGGCAGGGTGCCAGAACGGAGCTCCAGATGGCCTCGTGACGGAACAGAGACTTGCGGCGGCGGAAAAAGGGTTTCAGGACTGCCTCCAGGGTTTTCAGAATATTAGAGAATTCATAGGCCGAAGAGGGACATCGGGAGGTGCCCGAAGGGGGCACCACATATTAGGGCGCCCCCCAGGGCGCGCCCTGATGTGTGGTGGGGCCCTCGTGTGCCTCCCGACTTCCTTCCGAAACTTCTAGGTCTTCATATAGTCCAGAAAAAATCATCAAAAAGTTTCGTGGCAATTGGACTTCGTTTGGTATAGCAACTGGCACTGGGCACTGGATCAATAGGTTAGTGCTCAAATATATTATAAATTGGTAAATAATGACCCAAAAAGTATCCTAGAATGATAATATATCAACATGGAACAATCAAAATTATAGATACGTTGGAGACGTATCAAGCATCCCCAAGCTTAATTCCTGCTCGTCCTCGAGTAGGTAAATGATAAAAACAAAATTTTTGATGTGACATTCTATCCTATATGTAATCTTATTCAGGTATGGTCATTGAGAAAAGATGAATCAACAAATATTAACATAGCAATATTCAAAGTGTAAGAAACAGAATTGTTAATTCCTAAAAGTATTCAATTCTCAAGTAATGTTTAACCCCCCCATTCATCTGATTGTATTAGCAACGCATTGCTCCATCTTCACCACATTAATACAAATGTTAAGCACCACGGTGTCCAAGTCAGGCAATTTGTTCATACTTTTTCAATATGCATCAACTTTTTATTCTTCACGCAATACATGAGCGTGAGCCATTGGACATAGCATTTAGGTGGAATAGAGTATGGTGGTAGATATCAAAAGGGTAGGAAGTGGAGAAGATAGTATCACATCAACCAGGCGTACCAACGGGCTATGGAGATGCCCATCGATAGATGTTAATTCAAGGAGTAGGGATTGCCATGCAAATGATGCACTAGAGCTATAAGTGTATGAAAGCTCAAATGAAGCTAAGTGGGGTGTAAATCCAACTTGCTTGCTCATGTAGACCTTGGGCATTTGAGGAAGCCCATCGTAGGAATATATATCATGAGACTCTCTACATGAGGAACATGGTGCCACTTTGAGGCACAAGTGTGGTAAAGGATAGTAGCAAAGTCCCTTATCTCATTTTCTCTCATTTTTTTGAATGGATGGTGGGCTCATTTGGCCTCCCCCATTTATTTTCGTCAGGAGTCTCATCTCTACTTATGGGAGAATCATCGTCTCCATCATTCTTTCCTCGCTGGGACAATGCTCTAACAATGATGATCATCAAACTTTTATTTACTTACAACTCAACATGGAGAACTGATATGAAGATATGACTCTGTATGAATGCCTCTGGCAGTGTACCAGGATGTGCAATGATCTAGCGTGACATGTATCAAAAACATTATGAAGGTGGCTTTGCCACAAATACTATGTCAGCTTTATATGATCATGCAAAGCAATATGACGATGAACGAACTAGTCATGTGAAGTGACGATGGAATTTGCATGGCAATATATCTCGGAATGGCTATGGAAATGCCATGATAGGTAGGTATGGTGGCTGTTTGAGGAAGATATAATAAGGCTTATGTGCAACAGAGCGTATCATGTCACGGGGTTTGGATGCACCGGCGACAGTTGCACCGATCCTCGAGGTGAGAACGGGCTATGCACGGTACTGAAGAGGCTAGCAAATTATGAAAAGGTGAGATTGCGTATGTCCATGGTTTCACATTAGTCATAAAGAACTCATATACTTCTTGCAAAGTTTTATTAGTTTACCGTAAATCAAAGTACTAATTGCATGCCCCGAGGGAAGAGGTTGGTAGGAGTTAACCATCGCGCGCTTCCGACCCGAAACAACACTAGGATTTCAACGAGGAATAGAAATGCTCACACATCATCACCATGCCTATTTAATTTTTGGATGAACAGAAAGGTAAACCCCTCTTAATATGAACACTTCTATGGTTTAACAATTATTAACTCACACCTATTCATATTACTACATCAATATCATTAACCCACAATTTCTTTATATGTGCTACATTTGAATACCTAATATTTTTGGACTAGTCTGTATGACACATGCAAATTACTGTCACTATTTATTAACTCTCAAACAAATATACGTGAAGAATGAGAGTGAAATCATTTCTTTAAAATCTACACGCCACCGTGCTCAAAAGGATATAAGTGAACTACTAGAGCAACTGCTAAGCTCAAAAGATATAAGTGAAGCACATACAGTATTCTAAAAAATTATGATGAAGGTGTGTCTCTCTTAAATAGGTGTGTCCAGCAAACAATGATTGTGGCAAACTGAAAGTAAAAGCAAACAAAAGCAAACGACGCTCCAAGCAAAACTCATATCATGTGACGAATAAAAATATAGCTTCAAGTGACATACCGATGGATTTGAGACGAAAGAGGGGATGCCTTCCGGGGCATCCCCAAGCTTAGACGCTTGAGTCTCCTGTAGAATATTACCTTGGGGTTCCTTGGGCATCCCCAAGCTTAGGCTCTTGCTACTCCTTATTCCTTTGTCCATCAAGATAAGACCCAAAACTTGAAAACTTCAATCACACAAAACTCAACAAAACCTCGTGAGATCCGTTAGTATAAGAAACATATTGCATACTTTAAGTACTGTTTTAAATTGATTCAAATTTCATAAATACATAATAGGTACTGTATTCTAACTTCTCCATGGCTTATACCCCCCGATACAATCCATAGTTTAATCAAAATAAGCAACTATGCAAGCAAAAACAGAATCTGTCTAAAACAGAACAGTCTGTAGAAATCTGTAGAGAACCTATACTTTCCTACCTCTAAAAATTCTTAAAAATTAGGAAACGTCTAAAATTTGTATAGAAACACTGTGTAAAACTTTCAGATCATTAGCACTCTCCAGAATAAAATGAAAATTCCTGTACTGGAGTCAAAAGTTTCTGTTTTGTTTCAGCATCGATTCTACTCATCTTGTGAGTCATCCCAAAGGCTTTACTTGGCACAAACACTAATTTAAACACAAAAACATAATATTTATAGAGGCAATAATCATGTTATTAAAAATAAACATAAAGTTCTAAGCAAAAATTTAAAGATAACTATTGGGTTGCCTCCCAACAAGCGCTATTGTTTTATGCCCCTAGCTAGGCATAATGCATAGTTTCAAGTGTTGTCATCTTTGACACTCCACCCATAAGTAGATCTCATTATTGAATCATAAGGTGGTTTAATTCTCTTTCTAGGGAAGTGTTCCATCCCTTTCTTTAATGGGAATTGGAACCTTATGTTTCCCTCTTTCATGTCAATGATTGCACCTATAGTTCGTAAGAAAGGCCTTCCAAGTATTATAGGACAAGAAGGATTGCAATCAATATCAAGCACAATGAAATCTATAGGCACATAATTTTTATTTGAAATAATAAGCACATCATTAATTCTACCCAAAGGTTTCTTTATGGTAGAATCCGCAAGATGCAAGTTGAGGGAACAATCTTCAATATTAGTGAGACCGAGTACATCACAAGGAGTTTTAGGAATAGTTCAAACACTAGCACCAAGGTCACACAAAGCATTACATTCATATTTATTGATCTTTATTTTGATAGTAGGTTCCCACTCATCATGCAATTTTCTAGGAATAGAAACTTCAAGCTCAAGTTTCTCATCATAAGCTTTTATCATAGCTTCTACTATATGTTCGGTAAAAGCTTTGTTTTGTTCATAAGCATTGGGTGAGCTAATAATGGATTGCAACAAGGAAATACATTCTACTAAAGCGCAATTATCATAATTAAAGTCCTTGTAATCCAAGATAGTGGGTGCATCACTAGTTAAAGTTTTGACCTCTTTGAACCCACATTTTTCAGATTTAGCATTAAAATCATCACCCTCCAAGCAAACGGGACACTCCTATATTAAAGTTGAATCAGCTCCAGTACCTTTATCATTTATATTCAGAGAGGTAAATAAAGATTTAATAGGAGAAACACCAATCATTATAATATCTTCATCATGATTCCGCTAGAAACCGGGTGGAAGAGCTTTTTCTAAGAATTCCCGCTTAGCTCTCAACTTAGCGGTCCTCTCCTTAGTTTCGTTGATATATATTTGGATAAATTTAATAGCATCATTGAAATCATGCTTGGGTGGCAAAGCTTTATTTTTAAGAGTTTCCACATCAAGAGCAATTCTATTCATGTTTTAGCCAAAGTGTCAACTACATGCAATTTTTCTTCTACCATAGTGTTGAAAACCTTTTGAGAATTAATAAATTCTTTCATTGTGTTCTCAAGATCAGAGGGTATCCTATTATCATTTGTAGAAGAATTGCCATAAGAATTACCATAAGAGTTTCCATAGTTTTTAGAGGAATTACCGGGATACGACCTAGAATTGAAATTTCCTCTATAAGCATTGTTATTGAAATTATTTTGCGAGACAAAGTTCACATCAATAGCATCATTATTTTTCTCAATAAAAGTAGACAAGGGAACATCATTGGGATCAACATGATCATTTTTACTCGCAACCATATTCATAAGAGCATCCACTTTTTCACTCAAAGTAGCGATTTCTTCAACATAATTTACCTTCTTACCGGTTGGAGCTCTTTCGGTATGCCATTGAGAATAATTTGTCATGATATTGTCCAGAAGTTTTGTGGCCTCTCCTAAGGTCACATCCATAAAGGTACCACCTACATCAGAATCTAGAAGATTTCTAGACACAAAGTTTAGTCCAGCATAGAAGTTTTGGATAATCATCCACATATTTAAACCGTGAGTTGGACAATTCCTTATCATTAACTTCATTCTCTCCCAAGCTTGTGCAACATGCTCTTGATCTTGCTATTTAAAATTCATAATTTGATTTCTAAGGGAGATGATCATAGCAGGAGGAAAATACTTGGCAATAAAAGCATCTTTACACTTATCCCATGTTCCAATACTATTACGCGGTAAAGATGAAAACCAAGCTTTAGCTTTATCTCTTAGTGAAAAAGGAAATAATTTTAATTTCACAATATCATTATCCATATCCTTTTTCTTTTGCATGTCACATAATTCAACAAAGGTATTAAGATGTGACGTGGGATCCTCATTAGGACTTCCCGAAAATTGATCTTTCGTGACAAGATTTAGCAATGCAACATTAATATCAAAAGCCTCCGCACTAGTGGCAGGTGGTATAGGTGTACTAATAAAATCATTATTATTAGTATTTGAGAAGTCACACAACTTAGTAGTATCTTGAGACATGGCGACCGAGCAAGCAAAGTAACAAGCAAAACAAGCAAACTAGCAAGCGAAGAAGTAAACTAGTAACAAGCAAAGGTAAATATTTTTGTATTTTTGATTTTTATGTGACAAGCTAAATATAACAGCAAATAAAAAGAATAACAAGTGAATGAAAATTTGTGTGAAGTTACTTGGTAGTTGATGATGATATTCCCCGGCAACGGCGCCAAAAATCTTTCCTAATACTTGTGATCTGCATTGGGTTTTCCGTGAAGAGGAATGGGTAATTGCAGAAGAAAGCGGATAAGTATTTCTCTAAGTTATGAAACAAAGGTTTATCAAACCAATAGGAATATCAACCCTCAACCATCTTCAGCGGCTGCCGACAAATAAACAAACAACTTGCACCTAACGCGGGCAAGAGAGGGTTGTCAATCCCCTTGATCTCGTTATTTGCAAGCAAATGAGTTGTGTAGATAATTGTTGACGAATATAAATTGCAAAATAAATAAAAAGTAAATAAAGGCAGCAAGGTAAATATAGCATTTGCAAATATATAAGTGAATAGACCCGGGGGGCATAGTGTTCTCTAGTGGCATCTCTCATGTAGGCAACATACGGTGGGTAAACAAATTATTGTTGGGCAATTGATAGAAAAGCGGATAGTTATGCGATGTTCACGGCAATGATCATGTATATATAGGCCGACTCCTGCCTGCACCTATTACTATTACTCCACTCATCGACCGCTATCTAGCATGCATCTAAAGTATTAAGTAAAACAGAGTAATGCTTGGAGAACGATGACATGATGTTGACAAAGTAAACTCAAACAATATGAATGAACCCCATCGTTTTATCCTTAGTAGCAACAACACAAAGACGCATCTTGTCCCCTACTTTGTCACTTGGATATAGAAACTCACCAGGTTGAACCTACCACAACGCACCACTCCCACCGATGAAATATCAATCTACTTGGCCAAAGCATATCAATAGATCAGAGAGCATTACGAAGCTATAATGATCATGCACATAAGAGACAATATAATTCAGAGGCATCTCAAATACTTTTCATAAATAATCTGAACATAAACCCACAATTCATCGAATCCCAACAAACACACAGCACAATAGGATTACATTAGATAGATCAAAGCGAAGATGCGATGACCATTGTATTGAAGATCATAAGACAAAGACATTTCCATCTAGGTACTAGCTATGGACCCGTAGGTATGTGGTGAACTACTCACACATCATCATGAGGGCAGCAAGGTTGATTAAGAGGCCCTCCGTGATTGATCCTCCCTCCGGCAGGGTGCCAGAACGAAGCTCCAGATGGCCTCGCGACGGAACAGAGACTTGGGGCGGCGGAAAAAGGGTTTCGGGACTGCCTCGAGGGTTTTCAGAATATTAGAGAATTTATAGGCCGTAGAGGGACGTCGGGAGGTGCCCGAGAGGGCCACCACACATCAGGGCACGCCCCTGACAACAGGAGGTGCCCGAGGGGGCCACCACATATCAGGGCGTCCCCTAGGGCGCTCCCTGATGTGTGGTGGGGCCCTCGTGTGCCTCCTGGCTTCTTTCCGAAGCTTCTAGGTCTTCATATAGTCCAGAAAAATTCATCAAATTTTTTTGTGGCAATAGGACTTAGTTTGGTACAGTAAACCTGCAAAGGCAAAAACACGTAGAAAATAGCAACTGGCACTGGGCACTGGGTCAATAGGTTAGTGCTCAAAAATATTATAAATTGGTAAATAATGTGTGACGCCCCCAATTTCGACCGTACGCTAATCATACACGCAATGCGTATGACCAAGATTAGGGACTCACTAATTAATATCACAACACAACACTAGACACAAATTAAAGTCATACAGCTTCATATTACAAGCCAGGGGCCTCGAGGGCTCGAATACAAAGCTCGACAAGCACGAGTCAGCGGAAGCAAATAATATCTGAGTACAGACATAAGTTAAACAAGTTTTTCCTTAAGAAGGCTAGCACAAACATAAGCAGCGGATCGAAAGAGGCGAGGCCTCCTGCCTGGGAGCCAACCTAACTACTCCTGAGCGTCGGCACTCTCCATGTAGTAGTAGGCTCCTGCGGTGGTGTAGTAGTCGTCTCCGGCGTACTCCATCTCCTGGGCTCCATCATCTGAACGCAGAATCGTATCGAGGGGAAAGAGAAGGCAAAGCAGCGGTGAGTACTCATCCAAAGTACTCGCAAGACTGACATCAGAACTATGCTAAGCATGCATCATTATCAAAGAATGGGGTATATCTGGACTAACTGCAGAAAGCAAGAATAGGGGGAAGGCCTAGTCGTATCGAAGACTAGCATCTTCAACATCTTGCAGCATTAGAAGAGAGTAGACTGGTATCTCATATATAGTCCTATTATTGTAGCAATTTTATTAAGTAACCACGCCCAGAGATTCTTCCTCGACTCCCTGCGAGAAAGCAATCTCGGAGCCAACATTCATTTCAATGTAAATCACAGTTTTAGTTATATCAGGTCAAGGTTCAACTCCAAGTCGTCCTGTTACCGTGGACACGGCTATTCGAATAGATGAGTTCATCCCTGCAGGGGTGCACCGCATTTCCAACACGCTTGATCACCTCCGGCCGGGCACACTTTCCTGGGTCATGCCCGGCCTCGGGATATCAACACGTCGCCGCCCCACCTAGGCTCAACAGAGAGGCCAGCCCGCCAGTATAAATCCTAAGCACATAGGGGTCGTGGGCCCACTTGCCCTCTGCGCTCGTGCACGATGCGTGGGCAGCCGAGGTCAGCCCTAGCACACTCTAGTCCAAGAGCTGTACCGTCCAGGCCACTCGGGCGCGCGCCGCTCCATTGCTGACGTCCGAAGAGCTTCGGCTGATACAACGACGCTGAGTACCCATAACTTGTCCCACGTGAAGGTTTGGTGCGTAAAAGGTCCAAACGACCAACTCAGATCAAATACCCAACCCATTAGCATTTTATTAATGCGGGGCAAGCGCAACCCATGAAGTGCGGTCCCGTCGCCCCGTCTCGAGGATGTGTGGCAAGGGCCTCTCCTGCCCGTCCATGCCTCATCAGCATCAAACCGTGGGTACCCCTCAGGGCCGACCCATCACCAACATGTTTCTGTAACCAGGTCATAGTAACCGTGTGTATTAAACATCAAGACGGAACCTGAGGAATCACCCTCATAGGGTCCCGCTAGATGAAACCGTCAAGGTGGACTTAGAGGAATCAACCTCGAGGGTCCCACACTTGAGGGGTTGCACGACAGAGTCATCGTCGGGAGTGGTGAAGGAGGAATCACCCTCGATAATCACGACCGACTAGCTGCACTACAGAGTTAGCATCATGAGTACTTCACGAGGTGTCACCCTCGGTACTCGATAGTAGCTCTGTAGAGTCGTACAACTAAGGGGTGTACGGTGAATGTGACGGGCATGGCTTGTCGGTCGGTTGACCGAGTCTTCGAGTCGTCGATGAAGAAGCAGGGGCAACTGGGACTAAGGGGGGTCACTGGGGATTCATTGATCAACCTATACTAAGCAGTTGATATTAACAGTAGGTATAGTAGCCGTTTATCAAAAACAGGCTATGCATCAGAAATAGGAGCTAGCTAATACAGTAGCAAAATCTAATGCAAGAGTGGGAGGGAAAGGAATGGGCGATATTGGAAATGCTCAAGGGGGGTTGCTTGCCTTGCTGCTCTGCGGCAAAGGCCTGATCGTCGGCGGTGTAGTCGTACCCAGCAGCACCGTCAGTCTCGGGGTCTACCGGTAAGAAGAAGGGGAAGAAACAATAAATATAAAGCATACAAATGCATCACGATGCATGACATGGCAATATGCAGAGCTAGGCATGCACTAACACAGTATTACATGTCGCAGACGGGTCGGAAGAATATCTGACGATATTTTCCGGATCTTGGGCTTCTACAGGACAGAAGGGAAACGATGGAAAAGTTCCACGTTCGCTATGATAGGAGCACGTGACAGACTAACGGACAGCGTACTCGGATTCGTGGGATTTTTCTGAACAACTTTCGTGTAGAAAACTTTTTCATCTGACTTACGGTTTATTTTATATTAATTTTTAAAGTTTTATTAATATCCAGAATTTAAAATAGATTATTTTAATTCAATAATGTAATTATGACATCAGCATGATGTCATGCTGACATCAGCAGTCAACAGGGGCTTTGACTGGTCAACCTGACCAGTGGGCCCCACCTATCATTGACTCAGTTTTAATTAGAGTTTAATTAATATTAATCAGGATTAATTAAGGGGGTGGGACCCACCTGTCATACTGTTTAATTTAATTAATTAACGGATTAATTAACAGTTTAATTAATTAATCTATTTAACCTTAATCATCTTATTAACTAATTAATTACCTAATTAATTAATTAATTAAATTAACTAATTTTTATTTATTTATTTATTTATATTTATCATTTTTTTTATTTTTTTTATTTATAAAACCGTTTTAGGGGCCAGTGGCCCGCTCTGTCAGCGTCTCAGGGGGGTTTAGTGGGGGGTTAATCCCCCACTTAACAGATCGGGGCCGGGCGAGGCCGAGGTCCAACCGGCGGCCACCGGGGGCTCGCCGGTGGCCAGAATACAGCGGGGCTTGCGTGGGACCGTGGCCAGGGTGCAGCGGGCGGCACGCGGGTGCGCGCGGGGAGCAAGGGGGCGCGGCGAGCGGCGCAGTGCGGCGGTGCGGGTGGTGCGACGCGGGCGGACGACGGCGAGCGCGCGTGCGCGCGCGGGGCAAAGCGGGGCCGCGGTGGCCGCGGGTGGCGGCGGTGGGGAGCTGCGGCGAGGGGGCGAGCGCGGTAGCGCGGGTGCGCGCGTAGCGGCGCGGGCGGCGGAGGGCGCGGCGATGCGGGGCCGCGGCGGCGGGCGCGCACGAGCGTGCGGGAGTGGAGGAGGAGGCCGAGGGCCTCACCGGCGGTTGCAGAGGGGGGCAGTGGACGCGGGGAGGTGCGGCGGCCGGCGAGGTGGCGGAGGGCAACGCGGTCCGACGGGGGAGGAGGCGAGGAGGTGGACGGGGAGGCGCCGGCAACAAGGAGGCGAGGCGGCGCCGGGCGCTGGAGCGGAGGGAGGGCGACGGGGAGGAGGAGGCGACGGCGGGAGGAGCCAGCGGCGGCGGGCGTCAGGGAGGGGCGCGCAGGATCGAGCCCCGCTCGGCTCGATCCAGGTCGGGGGAGAGAGAGATGGGGAGTCGGGGGCGAGTGGGGGATGGGGTGTCGGTGCGAGGGGGGCACCGGTGCCCTAGTACCCACCGGCTGGGCCGGCCTGGTGTAGCTGGGCCGAGGTCCAGTTGGCCTGGCCCAGGGGGATGGGGGGCTTTTTGTTTCTTTTTATTTTTATACTTTTCTATTTTTCTTTTTGTTAGTTTCTGTTTTTTAATTATTTTAGTAACAAAATACATTTATATAAAGTAGAGGACATGCCCAATATTACCAAGGCAATATTAGGCAGCAGCAAAAAAAGTTTAGGGGTCGTTTGAAAAATAATTGAAACTTACATAAATCCAAATGGGCATTTAATAATTGTTTTGCCACGGTTATAAATGTCTTAGAGGCACTAAACCAATTGATAAAATATTGGTTCCAATTTTAGAATAGCTTAGGGAATATTTGCAACCTAAGCATAATTTTTTAATTTGGAGTTTGCAAAACTTTTAATTTCACATTTCAAATAATTTTGAATTGCATAGGGATTCGAACGAGTTTGATTCCAACAGTGATCACACGTGGATTAGGATAATCCTCAGATTACTATAGCTTGATTAAAGAGTTTACTGTAGCACTTAATCCAGGGCGTCACATAATGACCCAAAAAGTATCCTAGAATGATAATATATCAGCATGGAACAATCAAAAATTATAGATACGTTGGAGACGTATCAATGTCATCATTGGTTTCCTGGATTTCCGGCGGGTGACGTCACTGATGGATGGCATGAGAAAAAATACAAGTCTGGAAATGTCGTAAGCCGGCATTTCGTGATTCAGGGAAGACACAGATACAAGCAGATGATAAGCTGCAAAGTGAAGGTGAGGAAGATTGACATGAATAAATTCAAATGAATCTCGGGCCTAATGTCGGGGATATAACCCCGTGGTATAACCCGTCCTACTGGGCCGGGTCAACATATTGGCGCCTTGAGAATCATACTCAAGATGGGTCGTGCCGATGAAGACAAGGCAGGCAAGGCGGCTTACCAAGTAAGCCGGATGGTGGCCCAGGACATGAAGACGGCGACTAAAGGCCCAAGAGGCAGAACACGTCAGGAGTTTCCTTGCTTGAAAGGCAAGGCGAGTTAGAGACATAGTAGGTCATGAATCGTAGCATGACTCGAACTCTTGTAAAGCTCAGGGTCTCAACCTGTATATAAAGACGAGCCCCTGGGGCCAAAAGACTTAAGTTACACACCCTCGAAAGCTAGGCTATCTACTATGCAACCTTGTAATCGAGATCATCATCAATATACGCAAAGTAGGACGTAGGCTATTACCTTCATCGGAGGGGTCGAACCTGGGTAAATCATCTCTCTTTCCCGATCAACCCCTTTGAGTCGCCACCTAGTGGCGATGGCCTCACACTCAAGTTCTCCTAAGAGAACATCTGTCGTGACAAAACCACGACAGCCGCCGCCCCAAACCCTAGGGGAAACCCTAGGACGCCGGCCCCTCCTCCCTTCCCCTATATATATGAGAGGAGAGGGAGGGAAGCCGCACCACAAGCCATGGCGTAGCCCTCCCTCTCTCTCTAGATTGATTTCTCCTCCATTCGTGTCACGATAGCGCTTGGCGAAGTCCTGCTGGGACAGCTCCACCACCATTGCCACCACGCCGTCGTGCTGCTGGAGAAATCATCTGCTACTCCGCCCTCGCTCGTTGGATCGAGGAGGCAAAGCCGTCATCAAGTTGTACGTGTGCTGAACGCGAAGGTGCCGTCCGTTCGGCGCTAGATCGGGACGGATCGTGATTGGTGATGGTGTCCTGTATTAGGGGGTACTCATCACGTCGTCTCCCGACCAGTGGGTCGAGCCGAGGACCCCCATGGTGGTTCACTAATGGGCCAGTTCGGACAGTCCATGTTGCATACAAGGGAGGTTCCACAAGACTTGGCGCACAAGACAAGGACTCCTCTAAACCCTAGGCCTCCGGTACATTATATAAACCGAGGCCAGGCTAGTCAATAGACAATCTCATATTCATTACATCTCGTCGTAGATATCTGTACTATGTACTATCCCCCATATGAATACAATCAAAAGTAGGACGTAGGGTATTATCTCCTCGAGAGAGTCCGAACCTGGGTAAAATCCTGTGTCCATGTTACCATCGCTCCAAGACGCCTAGCTTAGGACCCCTACTACAAGATATGCCGGATTTGACACCAAATTGGTGCTTTCATTGAGAGCCCGCTAGGTGTTCACCGTGGATTGATGGGATGATCAGGTGCTATTTTTTCAATTAGATCTATTTCATACAATTTGATTTCTTTGAGAATTGTTGTTGTCGGATTGCAATTTTATTTCGCAGGCTCGTCCGAGACCGAGGTCGATCTTAGATTGGGTCGGGGAACTAATATGCCGACCAAAAATGCTACACCTACAAAAATTGTTACGTGATCTTACGTAAAAGTGTTTTCTCCTTCTATAATCCTAACTAACCCCCCCTGATTTTCAGGGTGGGGGAGTGTGCTGTCCAATTAAACAAACCCACATCATCTTGTACGTAACTTTTCGTACCATGACCCCGTAGATGTAGCAAAGCTCTATGCCGACCGCTGCTAACAGTTGAAAAAATAAAAGCGTTCCACCGAATAGATCGGCTCCTGGCTGGCCTTGTGCCCCCACGCGATCCGGGGTCACGTGGCCTGAAGCAGACCTCCTCGGGCAACGTGTGCACAGGGATGATCCTCTACCCTTTTCTCGTTATTTATTTGTTATTACTCAAGTAGCATCTAGTGATCGACAAAGCTGGTTTTCCTCACCAATCGTGGTATGTAGCCCCAAGTCCTGAAGTTGCCGCCGCTCCTGTTTTACCAGGCGCCGGAGGCCGGATGCTGTCGGAGCACCGTCATGCATGCGTATGGTTTTACTTTCTTCTGAATCAAAAGTACAACAGCATAATTCACAGGAGAAGATCAATCACGCTTGCTCACGAAATCTAGTTTTTCAAAACTAGTACTCGTACTCTACGTACGCATTACTATTGCTTCGTGCGAACATCCAGGTGATATTTTTCCATGACAAAAGTGCTTAGTTAAATTGCTCTTGAATTCTTTTTGGGGTTTCCACTATATCGATGTTCGTAAGAATTTTTCTAGTGGTGACACAATTGTAGGTGCTCGCGGTGTACCTACGTCGTGTCCGTATCGCAGCATTTGATGTCGGCCCCTTTATCCGTGGGTCGGCAGCCGTTCCTTCAAAATCCGCACTAACATCATCAAGCAGAGCTTGTTGCACAGGCCATATTCCTTTAAAAAAACTTAAAATTAATTTAGTATAAGTTTATTATTATTATTTTGCTATTACTTTTTATGTGTAAACCATGCACTAGCGTAGCACTAATTTGCAGCGCAGCTTTCGAGGTTTGGCTGGTTTAGGGTCAGACTCATGTCTCCTTGCATGAGGCTACCAACTCTATGTGAGTAAATCGTCAGGTGCCATTATTCCTATTATTACCTACTCTGTACAAATTAACTTGTCCAGAATATTTTCTTTTGCTGGTTTGCATTGATTCTTGTATGCACATTCTCTCTTCATAGCTAACAATGCGACCCAGATGATGGTTCGGCCATCTTTAATCAATTTCCTCATACACAATACGGTGGCACACCTGGTCTCGAGTGACCGTGCCTAGCCAAGGATGGTTCCCCATGCATCCAAAACTTTGTTCATGGCGCTGCCATCATCCGATCGTTCCGATCTCGTGGATTTTTACCCGTGTCGAGTGATCGACCTCGACTACATGATGCCGTTACCTCGGCGAGGTGACGCCATCGTCTCGCCTTTGCCGACCTCGACGCTTAGGCTATATTTTTCCTAATTATCTACTTCACTTTAATTAATTAAGTGGAAGGATTTTTTTAATATATTATTACCTTTATTTGCTATTACTCTTGGCTTGCACTATATTGTGTGCACAGGTAATTGAGTTCGAATACATCATGCGGTCACCTCGGCGTGACGACGTCGTCGTCCCACCTCCATCAGCCAAATTGTGTCATCGACATGGTCGACCGACGTGGGGGCTTTGCCGTCACTCTGCTGAACTACTCTGTCACCTTGGCTGGACCCAGGGCTTTGCCTCGCCACATCAACCGTGTTATGGGGCCGCTTCATCGAGCCGAGCTCTTTGCTCAGGCACCTCGGGACCGGCTTGGGGGCTGGGACCTCGACCCGCTGCAAGCTGGGCCCACATCATCGACACCGAGCACATTGACCAGCTAAGTCACTTTGATGCTCTAAATTTTAAATTTCTAAATTTTTGTTCGGTTCGGCTAAGCATTATATTTGTGTTAAATAAAAAATTTGTTTGTTAAAAACACTTCCTTTCCCCGTGATAACTGGGGGCTTCGTCGTCACGCTGCCGAACTACTCTGTCTCCTCGGCTGGACCGGGGGCTTCGCCTCGCCGCAGCAATCGTGTTGCGTTGCCTCTTCTCGACCCGAGCTCTTCATTTGATTACCTCGGTCTTGGGGGCTGGGACCTCGGCCAGGCCGAGGACTACGTCTTCGTCCTGCCACAACCCCGGACCGCACCGAGCACATTAACCGGCTAAGTCGTTTTCGTGCTCAGCTCGCTTCGAAATTTATTTTTTGTTTGGTTCAACCAAGCATTATATTTGTGGTTAAAAAATTTTGTTAGAAATTTCTTTACCCAATTTAACCGGGGGCTCTTAAATTTGTATGAGACGTTTTTTAATAAATGTGTTTTCTTCCTGGTCGTTGCAAAGTCTTTTTCTACTACTCCTTTTTTCCGACACTAGTGTGTGGTCAATAGCCGGATAGCCTGGTTTCTTTCTAAAGCCGCTCGAGTTTAGTTCGCTAAACAGGCCTCGGAGAAACACTCCGCCTTCGGGATATGGAGGTTGAAGCCAAAGGCTGGCCCGCTTGAAGTCCGGAGATCGGATGTATCATGTTAAAGCACGACCGAAGGACGTATTAATTTTAAGACCAATTTTGGATTGGCACCAAAAAACTTGATATAGTTCGGATGTCAAAGTTTTTACATAAGCTTTTTGGCTTTTCAAGCTTATGGCACTTTAAAGCTATTTGTATGTTTTTTTTCTTTTAGGAGGCGGGACACCCTCGTCATCGAGGTGCCCTGCGTAATAATTCAGCTTGGGAGATCTTTTCCAACCCACAGCTTGGCATCTTTCCTGCCGACCTACACCTCGGCATTGGTGAAACGAACATGACATCTGGACTAGTTTTCGAGGAGATTCGATCCTCAGGTTGGTCGACCTCACCCAACCTGAGTCTCGGGGGCTACAGTGTGTCTCCGGCATAGCTCTCGTAGTACAATGTCGGATGCCTTTAAAATATCAACAATATCAACGGGGGACTCTGACTAGAGCCGAACCCACCAAAAGCCAAGGTACTCCGAGTAGTCCTCGGCAAAACATTCTCGGATATTGCTTTATATGCATCCATTTCGAATTGTGTCTTCGGTCAATAGTTGGGTTGCCCTGCTCCTGTGATTGCCTCCTACATTTCGCTTTGTTCGGCTAGGTGTGCAAAGGGAGAACCACTGCGATTGTACTTCCGATTTAACTGGTCAAATACCTCAGTGGAGAAAGCCGAAAACTGACTGTCACAATGAGCGCAAACTGGTCAGCGATCCGATGACTCTCTCAAACTATAGACCGATAGAGGTTACCCCTTGGGCCTTTCATAAAATTGGCCGAAGTGTTAGCGGCCTGACCTCGGCTGACGCCGAACACTAACCGGGGGCTAGTAACTGGCCTCCCAAACTTTAAGCTCCTATGACTAAGTGATAAACGGTCACAAAGGAGTCAAAATACCAAAAAGCATAACAAGCATTTGTATTCAATATGCGAGTGCTGCCTTCCATAGTCATCATTATAAAGCCATAAATATGCATCAATTTGACTTAAGATTTTGACCAAGCTGGGTTGCCTGGCTCCTGTGCTTACCCCCTATGTTCCCGATTGTTCGGCTAGGGGGTAAAGGGAGCACCTCTGTGATTGTTACTTCCGGGTCATCCGAGTTAGTACCTCAGACTGGGTGAAGCCGAAAGCTAGTCATCTTAAGAATATAATTGGTCGGCAACGACGGAAGTGAAATTTTTGGTTCATTAAAGACCACTGATTTCGCGAACATTTCCCAAACTAAATCCTCGCTATTTTCCTCCCACATTGATCGGAGGTGAGGTTTTCACGATCATGGTCAACATGATAGCCTGGGAAAAGTAACTTATGAAGGAACTATTTTTCCCAGAAGATGTTTCTTACGTTAAATAGTAATATAATATATCTCTTCGCGTACCTTTGTTTATAAAACCGTATGGCCAGATTGCCTTGTTTGCCGTAAATCTTTGCCCTCATAAAGGCTTTATAAAGTAGGACAAACACTCCTCGGCTACTGGCCGAGGTGGTTGAAGCCGATAGTCGGTCAACAAAGTCTTGTACAATGCGGATCCGAGCATTAATGATGTAAAGTACTTGGATACATAGAATCATTATACATAAATTATGTCGAACGTAACAATGTTTGTGTCAAACAAATGTCGATCCTTGATTCGACCACCCATGGCCAAATTAAGGCTCGGAGGCTACTGCATTACCTATTCAATGCAGCAATCCAAAGTGCAATATGGTTTCCGAGGAGATTCGGTCCTCAGGTTGGTCGGCCGCACCCAACCCGAGTCTCGGAAACTATTGTGTACCGCGTTTCCATCCCTAACGTATGCTGCCGAGCAAGAACTTGATCCTCAGGCCGATTTTGCAAATCGACCTAAGTCTCAGGGGCTACTTGGATTGGTGGTTTTATTTTGTTTATTATTTTTCCCTTTAGGTGCATCTCGGGTTACCGACACAGACCTTGAGGGCTACTGGCTGTAAATTTTGGTAGTAAATAAATTGCAGCGATCGGAAATAATTTCCACAAAAACAGCCCGAGACCGAGGTAGTGCACTGATAACCCACATGTATAGGGGATCGCAACAGTTTTCAAGGGTAGAGTATTCAACCCAAATTTATGGATTCAACACAAGGGGAGCCAAAGAATATTCTCGAGTATTAGCAGCTGAGTTGTCAATTCAACCACACCTGAAAGATTTAATATCTGCAGCAAAGTATTTAGTAGCAAAGTAGTATGGAAGTAACGGTAACGGTGGCAGAAGTAACAGTACCAACGGAAAAGTAACTTGGCAAAGATCAATATGTGAAAAGCTCGTAGGCAATGGATCAGTGATGGATAATTATGTCGGATGGCATTCATCATGCAACGGTTATAACATAGGGTGATACAGAACTAGCTCCAATTCATCAATATAATGTAGGCATGTATTCCATATATAGTCATACGTGCTTATGGAAAAGAACTTGCATGTCATCTTTTGTCCTACCCTCCCGTGGCAGCGGTGTCCTAATGGAAACTAAGGGATATTAAGGCCTCCTTTTAATAGAGAACCGGACCAAAACATTAGAACTTAGTGAATACATGAACTCCTCAAACTACGGTAATCACCGGAAAGAATCCCAGTTATTGTCACCCTGGGGGATGCGGATCATAACTCGTAATAGGTGTCTACAACTTGCAAGATAGGATCAAGAACACATATATATTCATGAAAACATAATAGGTTCAGATCTGAAATCATGGCACTCGGGCCCTAGTGACAAGCATTAAGCATTGCAAAGTCATAGGAACATCAATCTCAGAACATAGTGGATACTAGGGATCAAACCCTAACAAAACTAACTCGATTACATGGTAGATCTCATCCAACCCATCACCGTCCAGCAAGCCTACGATGGGATTACTCATGAACGACAGAGAGCATCATGAAATTGGTGATGAAGGATGGTTGGTGATGACGACGGCGTCGATTTCCCCTCTCCGGAGCCCAAATCAGACTCCAGATCTGCCCTCCCGAGGAAGAACAGGAGGGGGCGGCGGCTCCGTGTCGTGAAACGCGATGAACTCTTCGCTCTGATTTTTTTTCTCCCCGAATAGGAATATATAGAGTTGGAGTTGAGGTCGGCGGAGCTCCACGGGGCCCACAAGACAGGGGGGCGCATCCTAGGTGGGGCGCCCCCTGGCTTGTGGCCAGGTGGTGGACCCCCTCCGGTTGATTCTTTCGCCAGTATTTTTTATTAATTCCAAAAATATTCTCCGTAAATTTTCAGGTCAATCCGAGAACTTTTATTTCTGCACAAAAATAACACCAAGGCAATTCTGCTAAAAACAGCGTCAGTCCGGGTTAGTTCCATTCAAATCATGCAAATTAGAGTCCAAAACAAGGGCAAAAGAGTTTGGAAAAGTAGATATGATGGAGACGTATCAACTTCCCCAAGCTTAACCCATTGCTTGTCCTCAAGCAATTCAGTTGACAAACTGAAAGTGACAAAGAAAAACTTTTACAAACTCTGTTTGATCTTGTTGTTGTAAATATGTCTAACTGTTGTTTAGATTTTTAGCAAGGATTATAGACTAACCATATTCACAATAACATTTAGGTCTCACATTTACTCATATCAATGGCATAATCAACTAGCGAGCAATAATAATAAATCTCGGATGACAACAATTTTATCAAAACAATCATGATACAATATGATATAATGGTATCTCGCTAGCCCTTTCTTAGACCGCAAAACATAAATGCAAAGCACCTCTAAAGAACAAGGACGGACTAGACATTGTAATTCACGGTAAAAGAGATCCAGTCATACTCATACTCAATATCAATTAATAACAAAGCATAAAAATGACGGTGGTGCTCTCTAACTGGTGCTTTTTGTAAGAAGAGGATGACTCAATAGTAAAGTAAAATAGATAGGCCCTTCGCAGAGGGAAGCATTTATTTCCAGAGGTGCCAGAGCTCGAGCTTTTAAAACTGGGATGAATAATTTTGAGCGATATGCTTTCATTGTCAACATAACAACCGAGAGATCTCGATATCTTCCATGCTAGATACATTATAGGCGGTTCCCAAACAAAATAGTAAAGTTTTTTACTCCCCCTCCACCAATCAATCACACTCCACGGCAGGCCGAATCCACGGGTACCGTCCATACAAACAACAATCCTGGGGGAGTTTTGTTTCATTATATTTTGATTTGATTTTGAGCATGGAACTGGGCATTCCGAATACCAGCCACTTTCTCGTGAATGATAGTGAATCAACACATATCGTGAGAATAACCCACCTAGCATGGAAGATACTGACAGCCCCTAGTTACTACATGAGCGATTCGGGCATACAAAACAGAATATTATTTGAAGGTTTAGAGTTTGGCACATGCAAATTTACTTGGAACGGCAGGTAAATACCGCATATAGGTAGGTATGGTGGACTCATATGGAATAACTTTGGGTTTATGAAGGTAGATGCACAAGCAGTATTCCCGCTTAGTACAAGTGAAGGGTAGCAAGAGACTGGGAAGCGACCAACTAGAGAGCGACAACAGTCATAAACATGCTTTGAGATTAACCAACATTGAATGCAAGCATGAATAGGATATAAATCACCATGAACATAAATATCGTGGAGGCCATGTTGATCTTGTTTCAACTACATGCATGAACATGTGCCAAGTCAAGCCACTTGAATCATTCAGAGGAGGATACCATCCTATCATACTAGATCACAACCATTTTAAAATGCATATTGGCACTCAAGACAAACCATTATATACTCTTAGCTAATTAAGCATGGCATGAATAACTATAATCTCTAATTGTCATTGCAAACATGTTCAATCCATAATGAGCTGAATCCAGAACGATGAGCTAATCATATTTCCAAAAAAAATAGGTCGAGTTCATACCAGCTTTTCTCCATCTCAATCACTTCATCATATATCGTCATTATTGCCTTTCACTTGCACGACCGAACGGTGTGAATAATAATAAGAGTGCACGTGCATTGGACTAAGCTGGAATCTGCAAACAATAACTCAAAGGAGAAGGCAAGGTAATATGGGCTCTCTGTAAGATAAGCAATGATGCATATGAGAGCCACTCAACATTTTCATCGTGACCTTCTCCTTACGACCCAAAGAAAAGCAATTTCGAAACTAAAACGAGAAAAACTATTTACACGAGAAAGCTCCGAACAAGCAAAAGAAGAATGAGAAATCTTTTTGGGTTTTCTTTTAATGAAACAACTAAACAAACTAAAAGGTAAAGCTAGAACTAATTTTTATTTGGTTTTTTCTCAAGTTTAATCAAACACACAAGAAGAAAGCGGAAAGAAGAAATAAAATACCATGGATAATACAATGAAAAAGTATGAACACCGACAACTGGAATGAGTGTGTGAACATGAATGTAATGTCGACAAGAAATACGTACTCCCCCAAGCTTAGGCTTTTGGCCTAAGTTGGTCTATGGCCATGGCTGGAAATGATCATCTCCTGGATACTCCGGAGGATACTGAGGGTTCCACTGGTTGGCGAGCTCCTGTGGCTCCCACTGAAAAACTGGATCCCGATACGGATCAAGGGCTGGTACCGACTCAGGTGCTGGGGGTTGCGACAGACACCAATATCTATAGATGTCCTCAGGCATAATAGTGTACCTGCCTGAATGAATATCGAACAAAGAAGAAGCAGGCAGAGTAATAATCTCACAAGTACCCTGACTAAATACTAGGTTGTAAAGCAGCCTTCTGTCATTATCCTTCCTAATAAAATCATGTGCTACCATACTATCATAGTCTAAATATCTTGTAGGTAGTAACATTTCATCTTCCTCGTCAAGCCTAATGGGTATTTCAAAGTGTTTGGCTAGACAAGATGCATAGATACCTCCGAATATGGGGTCGTTCGAACGGTTTAAGTTCAACCGTTGGGCCACTATAGCGCCCAGACTAAAAGTTCTATCAACAAGTAAAGCGTGGCGCAGAATGGCGAGGTCGGGAGCACTAAGGCTTACACTCTCCCCACGACCAACTAAACATATAATAGCGTAGAACAGGAAAATGTAAACTAGCCGCTCTTGCCGTTGACACCCCTCTCTCTTCCCCCACAGTGATTGAGGCAATAAAGTCCTCCATGTCTCTAGGACGTGGTTCACTGATGCTGCCCTCATAAGGTTTTTTGCAAACTTTGCAAAAATCGTAAAGTATCATCTCCTTAGGCACATCATATAAGTAAAATTCCACCGTGGGAGAATTTTTCCTAGGATAGAAGTGAAAATTTTGCACGAAGATATTAGTGAGTAGGAGGTACTGGTCACACTTATCGTTGAGGAAGTCGGTGATGCCTGCATTCTCAACCAAATAATAAAAATCTTCATAAATTCCGGCCGCCCTCAAGAATGCATCACTTGGCCATTCACATGGCCGAACCTCTGCGCCGCGAGGAAGATTATATCTGGGCTTCTTCTTCACCTCATTTTCATCTTCTTTAGAGCCCCGGCTTGAAGAGCCTCTTAATAATCTCCTCATCGTTTTTCTGAAAAATTTCTAAAAATTTTAGTGACTCAAAGTAAGGGTGAACAAAACTCAACAAAACTTATAGCAACTACTCTCACAAGTGCCTAGAGGCTATATCATGCATCAAAACTACTTGGGACCATACAAATTTGACATGCAAGCTCAAGAACAAGGTCACCATAGCAGCAAAAATTTGCAATATATAAAGCACTAGAACGAAAACTAATTGGACCATTGGAGGAGTCACATACCGAAGAACAATTAATCCCCCAAAACAGTTTTGCAAATGGAGCTTTGCACAAGGAGATTGAGAATGGCAGCAAAATGAGCTAGAACACGGGTTTGAGCAATGGTGGGATTTTTTCTGGAGGAAGACGAAGAGGATGGTGGCTGGAATAAGCGAGGGGGGCCTACGTGGGACCCACAAGCCAGGGGGCGTGCCCAGGGGGGTGGGCGCACCCTGCAGGCTTGTGGCCCACTGGTGCAGCCCCCTGATGTGTTCTCAGTGCCAAAAATTCTTAAATATTCCAGAAAAAATCATACTACATTTTCAGGGCATTTGGGGAACTTTTATTTTCAGGTCACTTTTTATTGCACGGATAAAACAGAAAGCAGAAAAAATAGCATTTTTACTTTATTTAACTCTAAATAGCTGAAAGTAAAAGTTGGGTACAGAAAGTTGTGCTTTCTAAATTCATCCATCTCATGCCCGTCAAAAAGAATTCATCAATAAGGTTGATCAAGTCTTATTGACAAACTTTTTTCGAGTGACACGGAACCGGAGAATTTTCGAATAACACTAGGTTACCTCAATGGGGATATGCATGTCCCCAACAGTAAGTATATCATATTTCTTTTTGGCAGTAGGGAGAGGGAATTCAAAACCTCCAATAATAATCGTTGAATTTTTTTCGATAGAGTTGATACTATGAACTTGAGGTTGTTTCTTCGCAAAGTGTACCGTATGCTCATTACCATTAACATGAAAAGTGACATTGCCCTTGTTGCAATCAATAACAGCCCCTGCAGTATTCAAAAAAGGTCTACCCAGGATGATCGACATACTGTCGTCGTCGGGAATATTAAGAATAACAAAGTCCGTTAAGATAGTAACATTTGCAACTACGACAGGCACATCCTCGCAAATACCGATTGGTAAAGCAGTTGATTTATCAGCCATTTGCAAAGAGATTTCAGTAGGTGTCAACTTATTCAAATCAAGTCTACGATATAAAGAGAAAGTCATAACACTAACACCAGCTCTAAGATCACATAAAGCAGTTTTAACATAATTTCTTTTAATAGAGCACGGTATAGTGGGTACTCTGGGATCTCCTAGTTTCTTTGGTATTCCACCCTTAAAAGTATAATTAGCAAGCATGGTGGAAATCTCAGCTTCCGGTATCTTCCTCTTATTTGTCACAATATCTTTCATATACTTAGCATAAGGAGACATTTTCAGAATATCAGTCAAGCGCATACGCAAAAAGACAGGTCTAAGCATTTTAACAAAGCTCTCAAAATCCTCATCATCCTTTTTCTTGGATGGCTTAGGAGGAAAGGGCATGGGTTTCTGAACCCAAGGCTCTCTTTCTTTACCATGCTTCCTAGCAACAAAGTCTCTTTTATCATATTTTTTATTCTTAGGTTGCGGCTTATCAAGATCAACAGCTGGTTCAATCTCCACATCATTATCATTACTAGGTTGAGCATCAGCATGAACATCGTCATTAATATTATCACTAGGCTCATGTTCATTACCAGATTGTGTCTCAGCATCAGAAATAGAAATATCATTTGGGTTTTCATGAGTACCTATAACAGGCTCACTAGCAGCATGTAAAGTCCTATCGTCATTCTTTTTCCCTTTATTACTAGGACGATTAGGTGCATCGGAATTAATTCTCTGAGAATCTTGCTCAATTCTCTTAGGGTGGTCCACAGGATACAAAGGTTCCTGAGTCATTTTACCACCTCTAGTCACAACTCTAACAGAATGATCATTGTTCTTACCATTCATCTCACTAAGCAAATCATTCTGTGCCTTAAGTACTTGTTCTACTTGAGTAGTTACCATGGAAGCATGTTTACTAATAAGCTTAAGATCATTGATAGTTCTACTCATATAATCACCTAAGCGATCAAGCATGTAAGCATTATGTTTCAATTGTCTACTAACATAAGCATTGAAATTTTCTTGCTTAACAATGAAGTTATCAAACTCATCCAAGCATTGGCTAGCAGACTTATTATAAGGAATATCACCTTCATCAAATCTACGAAGAGAATTTACCTCTACTACCTGTGTCGGGGTATCAAGACCATGTATTTCTTCAATAGGTGGTAGATTCTTAACATCTTCAGCTTTAATACCTTTTTCTTTCATAGATTTCTTTGCCTCTTGCATATCTTCAGGACTGAGAAATAGAATACCTCTTTTCTTCGGAGTTGGCTTTGGAGGTGGTTCGGGAATAGTCCAATCATTATCATTGCTCAATATATTATTCAATAGTAGTTCAGCTTGTTCAACAGTTCATTCCCTGAAAACACAACCACCACAACTATCTAGGTGGTCCCTAGAAGCATCGGTTAGTCTATTATAAAAGATATCAAGTATTTCGTTTTTCTTGAGAGGATGATCAGGCAAAGCATTAAGTAATTGGAGAAGCCTCCCCCAAGCTTGTGGGAGACTCTCTTCTTCAATTTGCACAAAGTTAAATATTTCCTGCAAGGCAGCTTGTTTCTTATGGGCAGGAAAATATTTTTCAGAGAAGTAATATATCACATCCTGGGGACTTCGCACACAACCAGGAGCAAGAGAGTTAAACCATATCTTAGCATCACCCTTTAATGAGAAAGGAAACAACTTAAGAATATAGTAATAGCGAATTTTTTCCTCATGAGTAAATAGGGTGGCTATATCATTCAATTTAGTAAGATGTGACACAATAGTTTCAAATTCATAGCCATGGAAAGGATCAGATTCAACCAAAGTAATTAACTCAGGATCGACAGAGAATTCATAATCCTTGTTAGTAACAAAGATAGGTGAAGTAGCAAACTTAGGATCATATTGCATTCTAGCATTCAAAGATTTTTCCTTCCACTTGCATAGCAATTTCTTAAGATCATCTCTATCCCTACAAGCAAGAAAGTCCCTAGCTACCTCTCCTTCCATAACATAACCCTTAGGTATATTAGGCAATTCATATCTAGGAGAGCTAGGTCTAGCAGGTGTCTCATAGGGTTCAGTTTCAATAATTTCATCAGATTCAGAAATATCATCAGTTTCAGCAATGACTCTAGCAATTTGTTCATCAAGAAATTCACCCAGTGGCACAGTATTATCAAGCAAAGTATCATCATAAGCATCATGCATAGCAGAAGTGGCATCATCAATTACTTGCGACATATCAGAATTACAAACAGGTGGGGGTGTCGCAAGTTTACTCATAACAGAAGGTGAATCAAGTGCAGAGCTAGATGGCAGTTCCTTACCTCCCCTTGTAGTAGAGGGATAGATCTTGGTTTTTTGGTCTTTCAGATTCTTCATAGTGATCAACAGATATAAATCCCAAGTGACTCAGAGAATAGAGCTATGCTCCCCGACAACGGCGCCAGAAAAAGGTCTTGATAACCCACAAGAATAGGGGATCGCAACAGTTTTCGAGGGTAGAGTATTCAACCCAAATTTATTGATTCGACACAAGGGGAGCCAAAGAATATTCTCGAGTATTAGCAGTTGAGTTGTCAATTCAACCACACCTGAAAGACTTAGTGTCTGCAGCAAAGTATTTAGTAGCAAAGTAGTATGGAAGTAACGGTAACGGTGGCAAAAGTGACAGTAGCAGTTTTGTAGTGATTGTAACAGTAGCAACGGAAAAGTAACTTAGCAAAGATCAATATGTGAAAAACTCGTAGGCAATTGATCAGTGATGGATAATTATGTCGGATGGCATTCATCATACAACGGTTATAACATAGGGTGATACAGAACTAGCTCCAATTCATCAATGTAATGTAGGCATGTATTCCATATATAGTCATACGTGCTTATGGAAAAGAACGTGCATGACATCTTTTGTCCTACCCTCCCGTGGCAGCGGGGTCCTAATGGAAACTAAAGGATATTAAGGCCTCCTTTCAAATGAGAACTGGACCAAAGCATTAGCACTCAGTGAATACATGAACTCCTCAAACTATGGTAATCACCGGAAAGAATCCCAGTTATTGTCACCCTGCGGGATGCGGATCATAACTCGTAATAGGTGTCTACAACTTGCAAGATAGGATCAAGAACACATATATATTCATGAAAACATAATAGGTTCAGATCTGAAATCAAGGCACTCGGGCCCTAGTGACAAGCATTAAGCATAGCAAAGTCATAGCAACATCAATCTCAGAACACAGTGGATACTAGGGATCAAACCCTAACAAAACTAACTCGATTACATGGTAGATCTCATCCAACCCATCACCGTCCAGCAAGCCTACGATGGAATTACTCACGGACGGCGGAGAGCATCATGAAATTGGTGATGAAGGATGGTTGGTGATGACGACGGCGTCGATTTCCCCTCTCCGGAGCTCAAATCGGACTCCAGATCTGCCCTTCCGAGGAAGAACAGGAGGTGGCGGCGGCTCCGTATCGTGAACGCGATGAACTCTTCTCTCTGATTTTTTTCTCCCCGAATAGGAGTATATAGAGTTGGAGTTGAGGTCGGCGGAGTCCAGGGGGCCTACAAGACAGGGGGGCGCACCCTAGGGGGGGGCGCGCCCCCCTGGCTTGTGGCCAGGTGGTGGACCTCCTTCAGTTGATTCTTTTGCCAGTATTTTTTTATTAATTCCAAAAATATTCTCCGTAAATTTTTAGGTCGATCCGAGAACTTTCATTTCTACACAAAAACAACACCAAGGCAATTCTGCTGAAAACAGCGTCAGTCCGGGTTAGTTCCATTCAAATCATGCAAATTAGAATCCAAAACAAGGGCAAAAGAGTTTGGAAAAGTAGATACGTTGGAGACATATCACAGCTCCACCACCACTGCTACGACGCCGTCGTGCTGCCGGAGAACTCATCTACTACTCCGCCCTCGCTCGCTGGATCGAGGAGGCGGAGACGTCATCGAGTTGTACGTGTGCTGAACGCGGAGGTGCCGTCCGTTCGGCACTAGATCGGGACGGATCGTGATTGGATCGCGAAGACGTACGATTACATCAGCCGTGTTTCTTAACGCTTCCGCTTAGCGATCTACAAGGGTATGTAGATGCACTCCCCCTCTCGTAGCTATACATCTCCATGGATAGATCTTGCGTGTGCATAGGAATTTTTTTGTTTTCCATGCAACGTTCCCCAACAGTTGTCGAGGATATTTTCTGGCTCATTTAGAGAAGGTCGTAAAAAAACTTGCTTAGAAATGGGGTTGTTTACCAAAGCTTTGGAGCTCATTCGGAGCACATTTTTCATAACAAAAGTGCTCGGATTGGTCACCTAACATGCATAATAGTTGAGAAAGCATTGGAACATCAATACACATCAAAGTACAATTTTGAAATCTGGATCAAATTTGAAAGTTTGTTAAAATTCTACTGAATTCCAATCAACACAAGCAACCCTTGCGGCACAATGACAACCCTCTCGTGCATCTGCATCAGCCCCCTCAGCTAATATTGTCACTTCACTAGTACATATGGGCATTATCTGCCTCTGTGTTTACTGCTTGCCACGAAATATGATAAACTAGGAATGCGATGTGTTTTCTAAAAAAAGTGTCCACGGAACATTTTGACTTTTTTAGATTTTTCCTATATTCCATTGATTATATCAATCTCTAAACATTTAATGAAAATAATTCAAAGTGGAACTACAAGTTTAAAATAAAAAGAATGACTATTTTCCTAAGTTACTAGGTTGCTATAGGACTTTGACCCGCAACCAACCACACATCTCGCTCCAGCTTTAAGCCCAAGGCCTTTTTAATCAACGAAGGGGTATGTAGCAGTTCGGACTATCAGATTTTAAGTATGATCAATGGCTGCGAGAATTGACCTCTTTCTCTCTCATTTTCTTTCGTCGACATGTGGGACCAACCTTATCTTCAACCTCCCGATGCGGATAGACACGACTGTCGGGCTTTGTATCCCCGAGCTTTGCTCGGAATCTCTGCACCGGGCATAGCCAGGCAGAGGAGGGCCTCTACAGGTTGCTGGCACTCGACCACATCGAACCATGGTTGTGGGGGTTAAGGGGGCCAGCCGAATCAACGCCGACAATGAGGTCTTACTCCGGCTGAGGCACGAGGTCGACCGAAACAAGTGTGCGGAGTGATAACATTGAGTTAAAGGGCTCTCTAGCCTCCTGGAGAGCCCAGAAGCACATCCACCTGCTTGGCACCAACGAGCGCTAGCTCAAGCAACTGGCATCCAGGTGGCGGCGACGACGAGTCCATGAGCATGGTGAGGGAGCTAGCTAGAGGTCGCACTCCATCTATAAATTAAGGGGTAAAGGAAGCAGAGGTCACCACAATTCTAATGAACCACACGACGATGGCAGTGGAGCTTGAACAATGGCGAATCAAGCTTCGGCAGTAGACGATGCAACGAAGGAAGACGGCATTGATTTGCTCGACACAGGGTAGGTCAAGTTGAATCTATTGGTGGAGGGGTAGAGGGATAGGAGTTCGAGCTTGGGGACATGCTCATGTGTCTAGGGGAGGCAAGTGGTCACGTATATAGTGGACAGTGGCCATGGGCGTGATCTGGCTAGACATGTTAATGTCGCTACAGGAGGTTGAAGACGATAGATTTTAAGTGGCCCCACATGCCAAGAACTCAACCATGTAACTGTCAATGAGTTTTACATGACGGAAACTGGCCGTTTGGGCTTTTGTGAGGTTGGGGCAGAGGGAAGAGGGAAAAAGTGAGGAATGTTACGTCGTGTGGGCAAAACTGAGTAGTGCTAAGGAACCAAGGGCACGAAAATAGAAATCTCATAAAATAATGCATCGAGATTTCAAGACCATCGAATGACCACTATCGTCGTCAGAACGAGCCGCTGTCGTGCCACTATCGTCGCTTTCCTACCAAAATCGGCTTGACCTTGCTGATGACAATCAGGAAGTCTTCATGCATGTGCCCTTAAGGACTAGCACACTGGAGCAACAATCGTAGCAGTTGAATGCGTGAATAAATCTTAAGCACCTGACACCAAATCTTGCTATACAACAAGACATCCTAACCTCACCGCCCCAAGAAGATGATGGGAATCTATGTTGGAGTTCTGTCGACTACGTCCAGGCGGAGAAACTCGAGGGGGGCATGCTCGAAAGACAAACTCATAGAAGAAATGTCGCTATCCACCCAAATGTCGCATCTGTGAGGACTGGAAAACCCTGACCTAAAATACTAACCGGAGTAGAGGCAAGTGAATTCGCCTCTCTGCAATCGGCCACCGGAGTGGCAGGCAGAGGAAATGTGAATCCATGGTCTCGTCGGCGAAGCTTGGAGGGGAGAGTTTGCTCTAGCTCCAAAGTATAGGGGAGGAAACACTAGTTCTGGAGACAACTTGGATTTAGTTGCACACAAATTTGAGAAGATCATGTTGATATTTCGTGATACATATTGTGACCTCGTAATTTTTTCTTCGCAAATGGTATTATCCAAGAAGAATAGAGAAACACGAACGGTTGATATGAATGCATACCCGAGCAAAACATATTTTTAGAAGGAACATGTCTAACTTTATTACTGACGAGATGATACCTCACACGGGTGCCGCGGGATGTTTCGTACTAATATAATTCAATGAAAACTAAAAACAAAATGATTTTTGATTAATAGTTTAAAAATATTTAATAAATATAAATACCAGAGTAAAAATTACCATGCATGTTTGCATATTTAAGTAGCATTTTTGTAGGCATGGTTACATGTTGAGATGGACTTTCTTCCATGCATGTTGCATGATTGTCGGAGAAACGACACCTATGGGACCGGGAGGATCCCTTTACGATTCGGCAGGGAGAAGGTTTGCACAGAGAGCAGATCTGATGATCAACACGCAGGAATTTTACCCAGGTTCGGGCCGCAAAGATGCGTAAAACCCTACTCCTGCTTGGTTGTATTAAGTGTGTTCTAGCTCAAGTTCTGGGAGCGCTACAGTACTTAGCAGCTACACATGCAGAATGAGCCCTAGGAGATCCATCCCCCTATAGCTATGCCTTGGGCCTCCTTTTATACGTTCGAAGGGGTCGCCAACAGTGGCGTACAGAGCATACATGAGGTGTAAAAGTAGCTACAGTGTTATCATACCTAACACTGACAGTTTAGGACAAGAACATTAAATGCTCCATTGAGGTGTCCCTTAGCGTCTTGGGGCTGGAAAAAAGGGACCGTCCCATCGAACTGCTTAAGCCCATCCACCGCTAGCACCTGACACGTTACCAGGAGGACAACAGCTAACAGACAAGCTGGTCACTGCACTGGAGCGGTGACAGGGCAGCGAGGGCTTGCCGGGGACGATCCTTGCCGGGGCCGCAAGCCATCCCGGCAAGATCTTGCCGGGGGTCCAGCCTCCAGTCTTCTATCTTCTGATTATTGCCTTGTCTTGGATGCCTTCTTGACTTTATGAACTCGCATTTGGTTGTCTCCCGGCAGGCCTTGCCGGAGGTGTGGCTACAACTGCCCGTGCACAAATATGGGGTACTAAAGGACCCAATCCTTAGTGCACCGCCAGGAGCCCCCGGGCCTGGGCCATACACGGGTACGAGGCGTTGTTGGGCCAGGCCCAAACAGTGCATGGGCACGCGTGGCAGGAGTTATCCACCGTAATCATTCCATTTACTGCGCCGCCCACGACGCCCATTGAATGCGGAACATGGGGGGCGTGCATAGCGCGGCCGTTACAGCAGCGCGTTCACGGAGCGTTTCAATATTATTTTAGTAAAGAGGCGGCCTCGCGTCCTCCCCATAAAAAGGAATCCGTAGAGGCGCTGCTCATTTACCTCTTGCCTTTTCCAATCGGGGAACCGCCGCCGTCTTCTTCCTCGAGTCAAAACAGAGCTCCCTCCCTTCATCTGCTGCCTCCACGCCTTCTCCGCTCTCAGCTTCCGTCTCCTACTGCCGCCATGCCGCCCAAAGCAAGTAGGGGCAAGGAGGTGGATGCCGCCGTCTCGGAGAATAAGATGGCGAAGATGCAGAAGGAGCATGTCGTTTTCCCTCCGGCGCTTGATGCGGCCGCACTGAAGGAGCGGTATCAGTTCATGTGGGCGACAGAGACGACAGCGCATCCGGCCACCGCCGTGAGCCCAGGTTCTTCCAGTGGCAGCCCGAACAAATACCATTTCTTTGCCGATTATTTCTATAGTGGACTCTGCCCCCCTTTCTCTGATTTCTTCAACGACATCATGCTCACCTATGGCTTCCAACTCTTGGATTTCACACCAAATGCCATGACATGCATGTCCGTTTTCGCCCACCTTTGCGAAAACTTTGCCGGAGTAGTTCCCAGCACCGCCCTTTTCCGCCATTACTTCATTCCCTGCATCGAGAAAGGCGAGGCCCTTTCTGGTTCCGTCACTTGGATCTCCCGGCCAGGAACCAAGGAGGTCTACCCAGACGGAGCTTTCCATAAGAAATGGGATGAATGGCGGGCCAGATGGTGCTGGGTTCAGGAGACAGAGGAACCAAAAGTCCAATCTTTCTGCCTGCCGTGGGAAACGAGGATAGTGCGCAACAATGACTGGAGCGCCCTTGACCCCGACGACAAGAAGCTCACCGTCGCTATCACCAGAATCCATCGCCTCAGAACCGCCGGGCTCTCAGTGGAGATGATAGGCGCCGACTTCCTTCGACGGCGCATAGCTCCTCTGCAGAACAAGGGGAGGCCAGCTTGGCAGTTCAACAAAGCGGCAGACATCATGAGGCTGCGCCCTGGGCTGAACGGCAATTTGACACTTATGCAGCACGCAGCTCTCTGCCAGAAATTGTTCAGGGGCGACGTGGTATGCAAGCTGCCGGCAAGCATAGTCCCTCTGTGTAACAACTCTTCTCTGGGCCCAATCATTGCTATGATGCCAGTGTTTGACGCCCACAGCCTTGACAGTTCTTGGATTGAGCCACCCGAAGAGCAAGTGCAGCAGTTCTTTGATAACTTGACGGAGAGGGCTATCCGCGAGGAAGAAGGCCTCATCCGTGACACCACTGAGCAGGAAGTGGCATACATTGCCAGCAGGGTGGAGGAAGCCAATCTTGCCGCGGAGGCCGGCAGCGTTGGCTTCATGGAAGGGAGAACCAGCGGAGGGGGAACGCTGCCGGATGAGGATTTTGTCGGGCAAGATGAGACAGCAGAGGAGCAAGGCGGCACGTCAACCGAGGGCCCTTTTGCTGAAGATGCCGCCGAGGAGGAACTGCACGAGGAGGCCCCGACCCTTAAACCAAGGAGTAGGCGCGTCCTTCGAAGTGCCGCCTCTGAGGCCGCGGTCCGCCAAGCTTCCTCGAGTAGTACAGCCCCTGGCAAGGGGGCTGCCGGCAAGGCCACGCAGCGGCAAGGATCTCCTCAGCAACCTGTGCCTGCCGCGGCCAAGCGACCCAGGAGCACCCCTCCACCTCCCCCCACGGATACCATGGTGGAAGTCGCCTTTGACCTCTCTGCCCTTAGCTCGGGACAAGAAGAAGAGTAAGGATCTTGCCGCGTCTTTTGTCTTTTGAATTTTTGGTTCTACTTAACCCATTTGCTTTGCTTTGGCCTGTCTTCACAGGGATGTAGAAACCTTGGCGCAGAGGATAGCGAAGAGGGCGAAGGTCTCGACGAGCGAGGAGCCGCCGGCAAGCACCTCAGGTGCGCGAGAGACGACCACCATCAGCCTAGAGACCAGCCCGCGATGCATTCCTCGTCTCAGCCCCCGGCGCAGCCCCCAGCGTGAGTCCATTACTTGCTTTCCGCTGGCAAGTGCCGGGGTGTGCATCTTTGCTGCTAACAACACCAGGCGTGCAGGAGGAGAACATCGACAAGGAGAACCATCAGAGGCCACCCCTGATATGCCGCCTCCGTCAACCACACCGCTCAGAGATGGATCGCCGGCAAGGACTTCCTCTAGCGCGCTCTATCGCGACGAGGAAGAGCCGGCAAGCATGAGTACCGGTAGTTCTACGCCGGCGACCAAAGTTGACGCAGGTACTTATTCTTCGGTTTTATTTATTTTTTTTTGTCTTCTTGAACTTCCTCTTCAATCTCGTCTTGATTGTTTCCTTGGCCTTCAGTCATTCCCTCGACAGAGCAAATGGACGTTGACACCGTCATTGAGGAGACCGCCAGGGATGCTACCGCCGAGGCCGACAGGCTTGCCGCTGAAGAGGCTGCCAAGATTGCTGCCGAGGAAACCACCAGGAACGCTGCCGCTGGGGCCGCCAGAGATGCTGCTGCTGAGGCCGCCAAGGAAACTGCTGAGAGGGCCGGCGAGGAGGCTAGTGATCGCACTAACGGCATCCCTGCCGTAGGAGCGCCAGGCGCTATGCCGGACACAGAGCCCCCAGCTGCTGGGGAGGCGGCTGTTGAGGAACAGCCACCAACATCCGAAGCTCCCTCGTCAAGCAAGTACCTCAAGATCGGCGATAACTTGTTCGTCAGCATCCCTGGCGCGGCAGGCACTAGGGCGCCAACTGAAGGGGAGGTTTTTGATGAAGACGCCATCGTTGCTGCCGGGCTCGACATCGTTAGCGAGCCAAGTGGCAGCGGCAGCAAGACTGAAGAGGAGAAACTTCTCCAGGCCATGAGCGACAACTACCGGAAGCTCCAAGCACTCCATCGCACTCGAAAGGAGAAGCTAGACTCCAGGGCAGCAGTTGCCGACAAGGTGGAGGCAGATTTCCAGAAGCGCGTTGAAGAGACTCAAGGCTGGTTTGCCGAAGCTTATCAGGAATTGAGGTCAGGCCAAGAGCAGCTGAGCCAAAGATGGAATGATCTCCTCCTGAAACAGTCCGATGTTGAAAAAGCACAGGAGGAGGCCAAACAGCAAGATGCTGCAGACGAAACACGCCTGAACAAACTTCGCATTGAACTTAAGGCTCATGACGAAGAACTTGAAGCTCGAGAGAAGGCGCTCGCCGGCAAGCTCCGCGCCAAGGACGAGGAGATCGAAAGGCTTGTCGCACAGCGGACCCAAGATCTGGAGCAAAAGCACAAAGACACACTCGAGGCCCTGACCACAGACCACGCCGGCAGGCTGAAGGAGGCCATCGATGCCGTCAAGGCTGCAGAGGTCGCCAGGGACGAGCTTGCCGACAGGGTGAAGAAGCTGGAAGCAGATCTTGATGAACACGGCAAGCAGATCTCAGCACTCAAGACCGAGAGAGACAAAGCTCTCCACAGCCTGATGGAGGCCCAAGTTGCCGTATCTGACAAGACCAAACAGCTCTCTTCAGCCAATGAATCAATCGAAGATCTGAAGATGAAGTTGTCCACGCTGGAGGAGACTCTGGGGACCGCCAAGGCTCGAGAGAAGACCCTGATCAAAAGCCTCCGGGACGAGGAGGAACTGGTCAAGAGCGCTGTCGCCGCCCACAACGACTATGTGCAGGGAGTGCAGATCTGGACTGAGAAGCTTGCCGATGTCGCGGAGAAGCTTGCCGCACAACTGTCTACCATGGGCCTGCAAGATCACAGGCAACCTCTTGATGACAGGGTGTCCCCGAGTGCCAAGCTGACCATGTTCTTCGACCGTGTCCTTGCAGCCCTAGAGCAGCTCCATTCTGACCGAACAGCTCATCTAGCCAGCGAGTCCCGCAAGCTCTGCCAAGCTGTCCTTCGCAAGGTGCTCACCAAGGTGGTATACAGGAATCCCGGCATCAACCTTGCCAACGTCTTTGACCGCCTGCCGAAGGATGCAGATCTCAAGGCGGCAGAAGAGCTTGTCGCGCCCATTGTTGACAGGGTAAGCCAAGTGAAGAGAGTCGAAGGCGATCACCAGGATTAGCTGCTTTTACTCCTTGCCGCCGCCATTTCATGTCAAAGACAATATTGCCTTATGTTAGAATCGCGACAGCTAGCATTGTAATATAACTTGCTATGCTCTGGATGAACGCTATGTTATTCCCCTTGCTTAATTTCCTTCCGTATGTATTCGCCCTACGCTTATTTGGAAACTTGCCGGCGCGCACACCCTTGCCGCAACTGCTAGGTGCGGGACTTTAGCAGCCTGCCGGCGGGGCCGCTTCCGGCAAGAGACCTTGGTGTTTTCAGTGCAGCCACCTAAACTGTTGAGCGGACTCGAAACAGTATAAGGGCGCAACCAATAACAACAAGGTTCCTTCGCGTGCAGGTTTTCCATACAAGAATTGAAATCGTTCAAGGAGAATAACTAAACGAAAAATTTGTTCAAAGTTTCAGCAACTTAGCTTTCCGTCGCAGTATTTCTTCCGGCAAGATATCAACCTTGAACGTCGCCTACTGGTATCCATACCATCTTTCCCCCCGGCAAACTTGCATGCGAGGGAACCTTCTGTCCTTTGAGAAAAAGAAAGAAGAGAAAATATAGATATGGAACCTTGGCGGTTCGTTAGCACTTGCTGGAGATGGGTGTAATACGATATCTTAGATAAACATGCACATAAGTAAACATGAGCATCAACAAGAATCATAAAACACTTAAGCTTTATTCAACTATGTACAGGGTCCGTGCCTGGCTTTGTACAAAGGATCACATGCTTCAGCGGCAAGACTTGTACAAAAGGTGGTTGCCGGGAGACCCGGTAACCGCGCCTTATGGATAGAACTTACGAAGATGCTCGATATTTCAGGAGTTGCTCACCGGAATACCGTCTTCGGTCTCCAAGCGGACTGCGCCAGGCCTGGTGACTCGTACTACCCGATAAGGGCCTTCCCACTTCGGCGTCAACTTGTTGGAATTCTTGGCCGACTGAACGCGCCGAAGAACAAGGTCGCCTTCCTCAAGACTCCGGGCATGAACCTTGCGGCTATGATAGCGGCGCAAAGCTTGCTGGTAGCGTGCAGCTCGCACAGCAGCCTGGAGACGATCTTCCTCAAGGAGCACAGCGTCATCTTGCCGCAGCTGCTCTTGCTCGAGCTCATCATAAGCGAGCACTCGAGGTGACCCGTATGTGAGTTCCGTGGGGAGAACTGCTTCCGCCCCATATACTAGGGAGAAGGGTGTCTGGCCAGTGGCTCGATTTGGTGTCGTCCGGATTGACCAAAGAACCACCGGCAACTCATCAACCTAGCGCCTTCCGCACTTGCGCAGCCTGTCGAAGGTCCTCATCTTGAGGCCTCGCAGCACTTCAGCATCAGCCCTTTCTGCCTGGCCATTGCTCCTCGGGTGAGAAACAGAAGAAAAATAGATCTTGCCGCCAAGGTCTTGGACATACTGCATGAAGGTGCGGCTCATGAACTGTGTGCCGTTGTCGGTGATGATCCTGTTGGGTACCCCAAAACGGCAAACTATTCCCTTGAAGAACTTGACGGCTGATTGTGCTGTCACCTTCCTCGCAAGGTGCTGCCACTTTGTAAACTTGTCGATCGCTACGTACAAGTATTCAAAGCCCCCGGTAGCACGGGGAAAAGGGCCCAAGATGTCGATCCCCCAGACCGAAAATGGCCAGGAGAGAGGTATTGCCTGAAGAGATTGAGCCGGTTGATATAATTTCTTTGAATGAAACTGACACGCTTCACACTTGGTTACTAGTGCAGTTGCATCCTGGAGAGTAGTGGGCCAAAAGAAACCTTGCCGGAATGCCTTGCCGGTAAGAGCTCTTGATCCTATGTGGGAGCCACATATGCCTCCATGTATCTCTGCCAACAGCTCCAGTCCATCCTCCCGAGGGATGCATTTCAATTTCACACCGTTCAGCCTCTTTCTATACAGGACATTGTCCACAAACTGGTACATTTTAGACCGACGGGGTACTTTTTCTGCTTCTTCCTGCTCTTCGGGGAGTTCTCCTGTCTGAAGGAAATGGACGATGTGTTGTGCCCATGCTGGAGCCTGAGGCTCGACGGCAAGGACTAAAGGCAAATCTTCTGCCGCGGGAGCAGTCGCCTCGACAGTAAGGGCCTGAGACCCTGCCGGAGCTTGTTGTTCCCCGGCAAGCTTGGCAGGAGCGTTTGTCTCAACGGCAAGAGCCTGAGGCCCTGCCGGAGCCTGTCGCTCACCGGCAAGCTGGGCGTTGTTCCTGGCAACTTTCTTGCCGGCGGCTTCTGGGAGCTCTGCCGGGAAGTACTTGCCGGAACTCAACTTTCTTCTCTTCTCTTGTCCCATTGATGGTGTCACGGATGGCTGAGTCAGTCGAAGCACAAAAGTTACTGGTTCCACAGGTAACTTGAGAGCAACGCATTTTGACAGGCCATCAGCAATGCTGTTTTCTGTACGAGGGACGTGCTCCATTTGCAGGCCGTCAAAATGCTCTTCCAACCTCCTCACTTCATCTACATAAGCTTCCATCAACGGGCTCTGATAATCCTTGTTCACTTGCCTGACGACAAGTTGAGAATCACCTCTGACAATAAGCTTCTGGATTCCAAGGTCTGCCGCGATCCTGAGACCGGCAAGCAACCCTTCATACTCCGCAGTATTATTCGTTGACCTCTCCCAGGGAAAATGCATCTGAACCACGTATTTGAGGTATTCTCCGGTGGGTGCGACAAGCAGCACGCCAGCACCGGCGCCTTGCAGCGAGAAAGCTCCATCAAAATACATGACCCACTCTTGATTTGTTTCCTTGCCGAGGAGGGTTGACTCTGGAACTTCTTCATCTGGTGTTGGGGTCCATTCTGCAATGAACACCGCCAAGGCCCTGCTCTGGATTGTTGAAGTACTTTCAAACTTGAGACCAAAGCTTGACAGCTCCAAAGCCCACTCCACAATCCTGCCGGTAGCATTTGGGTTCCGCAAAATCCGCTGTAATGGAAAGCGAGTGATAACGGTGATCTCATGTGCCTGAAAATAATGGCGCAGCTTCCTCGAGGCCATAAGGAGGCCGAAGAGCAACTTCTGCACACCAGAATATCTTGACCTAGCCCCCTGCAAAAGGGAGCTGACAAAATAGACCGGGCGCTGCACCATCTTCTTCTTTTGTATTGCTTGACTTGACTGCGCAGATTCAACCTTGTCACCACCAGACCCTGTCGGGGAAGATCCCAGCTTGTCACTTGGCAGTCCTGCCGCTGACGCTGCTTCTTCATCAGTTTCTCTCTCCGCCACCAACGCAGCACTCACCACTTGATTTGTTGCCGCTAGATACAGAAGCAACGGCTCTTGTGGCTTTGGCGCGACTAGCACTGGCGAAGAGGAGAGGTACCTTTTCAAATCCTACAGCGCTGCCTCCGCCTCCGGAGTCCATTTCATTGGACCTGCTTTCTTCAAAATTTTGAAAAAGGGCAGGGCGCGCTCAGCAGATTTGGAGATAAACCTACTTAGAGCAGCAACGCAACCGGCAAGACGGCGCACATCCTTGACACGTCTTGGCGCTTTGATTTTCTCAATTGCTTTGATCTTGTCAGGATTTGCTTCAATTCCACGCTGAGACACAAAGAACCCGAGAAGCTTGTCGGATGGAACACCAAATACACATTTCTCAGGGTTGAGCTTCAAGTTGATCTTGCGCAGATTTGCAAATGTCTCTTCTAAGTCCGATATGAGCGTCGCCTTGTCCTTGGTTTTGACCACTATGTCATCCATATATGC
The DNA here is from genome assembly GCA_039707655.1 of Elymus sibiricus. NCBI lineage: Eukaryota > Viridiplantae > Streptophyta > Magnoliopsida > Poales > Poaceae > Elymus > Elymus sibiricus. The sequence continues at coordinate 91,276,468 of CM077669.1, forward strand.
TTCCATATTTCTATGTAGCTGGGGCTCAAAACCAATCTGGACTGCTCTTGCAAATGTAGAACCAGCACTTTTCAACCCGAAAGGCATACGCAAAAAACAGTACGTACCACATGGGGTGATGAATGCGGTCTTCTCTTCATCTTCCTTGGACATGAAAATCTGATGATAGCCTGAATAGGCGTCAAGGAACGACAGTAAGTCGCAGCCGGCAGTGGAGTCCACAATCTGGTCGATGCGCGGCAAGGGAAAAGGATCTTTTGGACAGGCTTTATTGATATCTGTATAGTCAATACATAGCCTCCATTTTCCATTCGCCTTGCGCACTACAACTGGATTAGCCAACCACGTTGGATGAAGTACTCCTCTGACCAAGCCTGTCGCTTCTAATTTCTTAATTTCATCGGCAATAAATTGTTGCCGCTCCAAAGCTTGTTTCCTGACCTTCTGTTTGACGGGCCGCGCGTGTGGACAGATGACAAGGTGGTGCTCAATCACCTCCCTGGGAACACCGGGGATATCGGATGGTTGCCATGAAAACACATCGACATTCGCCCGCAGGAAGGCAACGAGCGCGCTTTCCTATTTACTGTCGAGGGTGGAACTAATGGTGAAAGTTCCCCCCGAGCCATACTCCTTGGCGGGCACCTTCTTAGTCTCTGGCGGAACAGCTTTGGACTTCTTGCCCTTGCCGGTGGAGCTCTCAGGCACATCCTCAACAGGAGCGCAGCACTCCGAGGAGGTGCGCTTGCCGGAGTGTGTGCAAGAGATCTTGCCGGTCTTCTTCCCCCCCGGAGCTTCAGCGGCAAGAGCAAGTGCCTTGGCGGCAGATGCTGCAACTGCCTCCCGGTAAAGCTGGTCGGTGCAGATAAGCGCGTCTTTCTTGTCGGAACTGACAGTGATAACGCTCATCGGCCCGGGCATCTTCAGCATATTGTAGGCGTAATGTGATGCCGCCATGAACTTGGCCAGCGCTGGGCGGCCAAGGATCCCATTATATGGCAATGGGATCTTAGCGACGTCAAACACAATCTTCTCCGTCCTGAAGTTTAGGTCGCTGCCAAATGTTACGGGCGGCGCGATCTTTCCCTTGGGTTGGCTCCTTCCTGGATTGACCCCTTGGAACGAACCCGTTTCTTGGAGGTCTCCATCAGGAATTTGCAGCCTCTTGATCACCTCAGGTGAGATCAGGTTCAAACCGGCCCCGCCGTCAACTAACATTTTTGTCACCTTGAGGTTGCGAATCGTTGGTGAAACCAACAACGGCAAACACCCTTGGGCGATCAGGGTGATCCTCAATGTCAAAAATGATAGGCGTGCTGGACCACTTCAACGGTTTTCGGGCGCCAACAGATGGTTCTGTCGCATTCACTTCACGCGCGCACTACTTAAGTTGGCGGTGGGAAGAATGCAAGGAAGCACCTCCGTCAACGCACATCATGTCTGTGGCTTTCTAAAACTCTTGTTCACTGGACTCGTCGTCCTCTTCCATGTCATCACCAGCCCCCTCTTGCTTGTCGCGGCCTCGAGCGGGCCGATCCTTTTGTTGTTTGGCCTTGCCGCGGCGACCTCCTCGGCCACCTCGCTTCTTGCCAGACCCCTCAACACCATCTGGAGCCTTCTCCTTATATCGCTTCTCGTATTCGGCCTTCTACTTCTCGACAAGTTGCTCAACTTGCCGGCAGTCCTGGAGATCATGGCCCTTGGTGCGGTGGATCTTGCAATACTGCTTGCCGGAGCCATCTGGCTTGTCGGCAGCCGCCAAGGCCTGGCAGGAGGCGCACCCGGCAACATCCTTGCCGGGGTCGTCAACCTTGGCCTTCTTGGGGGTGCCGGGGTTGCCGGACCCCTCGACAGCAAGCACGGCCTTGCCCTTGCGCTTCCTGTTGCGCCGCCGACCCTTCTTTGCTGGAGCGGCGGCGTGCTCATCTCCAGAGTCGACCCCTGCGCCAGCATTTTCACCGGGGAGTCTCCTCCCTTCTTCAGCTCAAGCGCACTTATCTGCCAGAGCGTAGAGCTTGGCAACATCCCTGATCTTGTTCATCGCCAGCTCTTCCCGCATCCTGCGGTTGCGCACGTTCTGATGGAACGCGCTGATAACAGCGGCAGGGTGGACGTCTGGAATGTTGTGATGTATGCGGCTGTACCTTTGGATGTACTTGCGCAGGGGCTCGCCTTCCTTCTGGGGGATGAGATGTAGATCACTCTCCTGGCCAGGAGCTTGATGGCCTCTGGTGAAGGTGCCAACAAACTCATGGCACAGATCTACCCAAGAAGAAATGGATCCTTCTGGCAAATGCATCAACCACGACCTAACGTTGGGCTTGAGCACCAACGGGAAGTAGTTGGCAAGTATCTTGTCGTCACGACCCCCGGCAGCCTGCACCGCAATGGTGTAGATGCTCAGGAACTCTGACGGGTGGGTCTTGCCATCATATTTCTCCGGAACCTCCGGCTTGAACGTGCGGGAGTTGGGCCACTGGACTCGCCGCAGCTCACGGGTAAACGCTGGACAACCCACCTCGTAAGGTAGATCGTCAGGATACCCCGGCGCAGGCTTATCTACAGTGGGTCCTGCGCGCTTATCAGATTGATGGTGCGCTTCCCGACGCCGCTCGATGGTAGTTCGAGCGTCTTCCTTGCCTCGCTCCCGAAGAACTTGACGTTGATCGCGGTGAGTTCGCGGGTCGGACGACGCCGTGGAATTGTCCTCACGAGTGTCGACCCGTCGAGTCATCGTCCGCTGCTGCCGCTGTGGGGGAGAGTACACCGTAGTTGTACCGCCCACAGTCTTCCCACCGCTGACGCGTGCCGGCTCGATGGACTGCCGCCGGGAGGGCTCCGCCTGCTCCGGCTTATCTTCGTTGGCAAGGCCAACGAGGCTCTGAATGGTGGCTCTCCATTCCTCGAGCTTGTCCGCAGCAGGAGGAAAGTTTAGAAGCAGATGCGCGCATGCTAGCGCTTCTGCTCGCGTAGGTGGTGGCGACAGGTGCGAAGAACGTGAGGTGCTCTGACTCCTAACCGTGTTAGAAGGAGCAACATCACGATCTTGCGACCGCACGCCACTTCCACCAGCATGTAGACGTGCATGTTGGTCCCGCGCATCCCGAGGATGATGCTCAGAAGACTTTCCGTGGGGATGCCTGGAGCCACCAGCGTCATGGCGATGTTCATCGCGCACGGCCTGAGAAGGTCGCGGCACGTGCGCCGGCGTGGGTGTCTTGGAAGGCGGCCTTCCATCTCTGGAGTTTGCTGCACCACCTACTGGCAACAAGGCTCCGTCCTTGGATCTAGCGGCGCGAACAACGCCGCTCGCCTGGCTAGGGTCGCCAGAACGTCGTGGAAGCTCTGGATCTCTACTTCCTCCACCCGCGTCGACACCGTCGCCCGTGCGTGTAAGCACAGGCGCAGCGGATGTAGATGGTCCAACCGCCGTGAAACCCTTCCTCTTGGGGGCCATGGCGATGAAGATGATGAAGAACTGGCGCGCTAGTCACCGGATCAGGTCCGCACAACCTGCGTCCCCCTACCTGGCGCGCCAAAGATGTCGGAGAAACGACACCTATGGGACCGGGAGGATCCCTTTACGATTTGGCAGGGAGAAGGTTTGCACAGAGAGCAGATCTGATGATCAACACGCAGGAATTTTACCCAGGTTCGGGCCGCAAAGATGCGTAAAACCCTACTCTTGCTTGGTTGTATTAAGTGTGTTCTAGCTCAAGTTCTGGGAGCGCTACAGTACTTAGCAGCTACACATGCAGAATGAGCCCTAGGAGATCCATCCCCCTGTAGCTACGCCTTGGGCCTCCTTTTATACGTTCGAAGGGGTCACCAACAGTGGCGTACAGAGCATACATGAGGTGTAAAAGTAGCTACAGTGTTATCATACCTAACACTGACAGTTTAGGACAAGAACATTAAATGCTCCGTTGAGGTGTCCCTTAGCGTCTTGGGGCTGGAAAAAAGGGCCGTCCCATTGCACCGCTTAAGCCCATCCACCGCTAGCACCTGACACGTTACCAGGAGGACAACAGCTAACAGACAAGCTGGTCACTGCACTGGAGCGGTGACAGGGCAGCGTGGGCTTGCCGGGGGCGATCCTTGCCGGGGCTGCAAGCCATCCCGGCAAGATCTTGCCGGGGGTCCAGCCTCCAGTCTTCTATCTTCTAATTATTGCCTTGTCTTGGATGCCTTCTTGACTTTATGAACTCGCATTTGGTTGTCTCTATAGGAGATATGCCCTAGGGGCAATAATAAATGTTATTGATTATCTCCGTGTTCATAATTATGTTTATGTTCCATGCTATAACTGCAATGATTCTCGAGTCTACAAATAAAACGAGGCTCGGAGGAAGACTCATTTGCACGTGTGGAATAATAAACGGTAAAATGTATTCCTAGTCTGGCCTCTAAGACTAGCTCAAGTATTGCATGATGATCCTGTTTTCCTGATCATGGGCATGACTATGCCGGCAATTTTGAGGGCACAATGTTGGTAGAACACTTGTGTTGAATCGACCCGAATTGATGTTATGCTATGAGATACATTCGTCATAAGTTAATGGTTAATAACACAGAGATGGTTAATGTTTGCATGATTCCTTAGACCATGAGAGTATCGAGTTTCTTCATGCTTGCTTCATGAACTTTGGGGTTTGTTAAACGTCATCCGTAAATGGGTGGCTATTACGGCGGCTTACGGGTTCATGGAAAAGTATGTCAAGTAACTTGACAGCTCAATATTGGGATTTGCTCCTCCGACGATGGAGAGATATCTCTGGGCCCTCTCGGTGTTTCGGTATCCATCATCATCTGGCCAGACACTTTGTGATTTGATAACGGGGATGCCGGAACACGGGAACGAGAAAAGAGAACAATACCGGTAACGAGGTAACTGGCATAGTGGACAAGGTGTTGATCCACGGGGATGCCAACATGTCTCACCTCGGGTATTTGTAACATATCGCGAAGCAACAGGAATAGCACACGGCAACTGGAGGTTCACTCGAATATTCATTCGTGTGGGTATAGGGGTCAATATGGGTGTCCACGGCTCCGATGTTGATCATTGATCAGAAGGGGTTCCGGGTCATGTCTATACTTCACCGAACCTATAGGGTCACACGCTTAAGGGTCATCTATCTTTTGAATGCTAGACAGGGAGTCTGAGAGAAAATCACCGAATAGTTTCGGACGCCGGAAAAGTTTCGGTCAAAGGAAAAGTTCCGAAGAGAGAGGTCACCGGATGAGTTCCGGTGAAACTGAAAAGTTGTTTCAGAGGATACCATAAAGTCAAATTGGTTTTGGCACATGCCTGATAATTCTTGGAAGATGCCAGAATCGTTCTGGAAACTTTTTGGAATTTTCCGGGATAAAAACAGGAAATGTTCCGGAGCTGCCGAAACCGCTTCAGATGCTTTTCGCAGATGAAAATCACTAAACCGTAATTGTTCTGGCTCGCGTTGAAATTTATTTTGGTGGGTACTGGAATTGTTCTAAGCCCACATGAATATTTTCAGTTCGATCAGACGCTGAAAAATGTCGTCATGAATAGTGAAAGTGCTTTTTGGATATTTTTGGAAAAGTGTCTTTTGGGATATTTTCCCAAAAGGTTTCTAGAAGGCTTGGGGGCTATGAAACCCCCTTGGGGGGCCCCCCAAGAGATGGTGGCCGGCCACAATGGGGCTCCTCCATGGAGCCCCCACTTGTTCCTTGGTTTCACCATTAGGTCCTTGGGAAGGACTCCTTTCCATGTGGGTTTTGGGTTTTCTTGTAAAACCACCCTACCCCTTGGGTTTCCTATAAATAGGAGGTGAGTGGGCTGCCATCTCACACATCCTTACTCTCATACACAAGCCATGCATGATATGGCATTCTCTCTCCCTCCCAGCGAAATAGTTTCGTAGAGCCGAAAGGTTGTCCGGGTTCCGGCAGGAACTAGTTCTGGACGGCGAAGCCCTGCCGGATAGATGACACCGTATGTGTGCAACTCTGTAGAGAGATCGTAGTTTCAGTCTTAGTTCGAGAGTGCCTCCCGAAGGGCTGTCCGTGTGACCGTCCGAGTTTTCGAGGTCGTCCCGAAGGGCTGTCCGAGTGACAGTCCGAGTTTCGGAAGTCCTCCCGAAGGGCTGTCCGTGACACCGTCCGAGGGACTGTGCGACCGCCTCCCGGAGGGCTGTCCGCGGGGCAGATGAGGGTATACATCCTCGCGGTTGGGAGGTTGTAAAATCCTTGCTGCGGGGATCTGCACTGCCGTTCGTCATCGACTCTACTTCCGCTGCGCTACGAGTCGGTAACGAAAATGATCAAACCTTGTATGCAGTCTCCATAGTGGTCCTGGGCTGGTGCGTAGGTCGGAAAATTTTTGTTTTCTGCTGCGTTACCCTACAGTGGCATCAAGAGCCAGGTTATGCGTAGATGCAGGTTGCGATCTAGAATACATAGAGATGTATGGGTGTTGCACAATATAATTAGGTAGTAGATGAGATCTATTGCTGAAAATTATTTGTGCGGGTAGCAGATGAAATCTGTTACCCGATGTTCCTGTTGCTTCCCCTGAATTTGCGTAGTCCTGATCTTGACGGCATGGTGGAATCTCACAAAGTTCTGGCAATCCGCGATCCTTTCATGCTGCTCCTGAGTATGCTGATTGACAGATCAACGAAGTGCTAACAGTTCTTTGGGTTCCACCATAGTTGAGAAAGATGGATCTTTCGCAGACGAAAGGGCAATGCAGATATGATCTGCACGGGGGTCACGCGTATGACGAAGTTTAGTATGGGGCTCGAGATTTTATTATCTCGTGTTTCATACACCCTGGAATGTTAATCTAGCGACTTGGATTATCATGCTTGATGATGGACGTTGGTAGCTTCGGTTTGTTTCGAAACCTTAGAAGCCACGAAAAATAAAATTTTGCATGAACCGATTAGAGGCGTCTAACTTGGTTTTGCAGGATGGTTTGCATGTGCATATGAATTGGTATAGCAGTGCTCATATTAATTTGATTATGTATGAGATGGCTATATGATGTAATTTGATTAACATGACCTGCGTGTCATGATTCGGCATGATGGCTGGAGCCATATGATTGCACTTTATTGACCTGCGTGTCAACCTTATGTAATGCACTTATTTTTATTAGCTATAGAGATAGCAATATTATCTGGTGCATCGACAAGGTGGTGGCAATCTTCGCGAAGGTGAACACCGACGCGAATGCCAAAGACGAAGAAATACAAGACTTCTCCGTCAGAAAGGGCTATACCATATCATGCTATTATGAATTGCCTGAGATGTTTATCCCTTATGATGCACCCTTTTGATTGCGTGGTAGTCGCTTTTATTAGGGTGATCTCTCACAAAATATCAAGTAGTTAGTGTTCTGCCAAGTGTAGCACCGTCACGGCATCTTTCCTTTCGGGGTATCACATGGATGCATGGGTACGAACGATTGTACGGGTGTGAGGCGGGTGAGTTGAGACCTCGCAGCGTGATCACTTGGTTGTCTTGACGTTCAGGCATGAAATTCATGAGCTCGGAACACACGCATCGAAAGATGAACAAGAGTCACATAGAGATGTGATTGGCAAGTTGGCCTACCGATTACAATTCTCGTCACTTGAGATGGATGCATCCTTGGCGTTGAATTGTAATATGGATCTTGAATCACTCACAATCAATTATGAGAGATATTGATTTGAGTGGGAGCGCACTGTAGAATTGAATTCTTTTAATTCTCAGTGCAATTAATTTTGAACATTGTCTAAGTGTGTTTTGCATAATAGTTGTAGAATAATGGCTCGCCTTTCCACCTTCCCTATTAAAATTGAATAGCTGTTAAATATCTGGTTAAAACATTACGGTTGGTAAACGTAATGTGAGGATTGTCCTCAATAGTACCGAGAAGGACTTTGTCCTATCGCATACTTTCGGTATTCTCCCGCTAAATGCTGTGGATCATGTGGCTCTCGTCCTTCGATCCAAAAGCTAGAATTCTGTTTCAGTCAAGTGCAATACGTTTGCTTCCATGAGACCCGAACTTCGAAAGTTTGGATAGTTATGTGATATTGATGGAATCTGAAAATCATTTTCAGAGACAGACAAAGGCTAAAAGATATGAGATATCCAAAGCATTGTTTGTTTGCAAACTATTAGTAAAAGTGTTTACTGGGCATTTGACTGATAAGAGAGGGATCCAGGAGAACGCCTGTCATATGATGAAAGGTGAATAAAACAACAACTTAAAGAGAAAGGAAGTTTCCGAAGGGTGTTAGTGAAACTTTCACGCCTAGGAAGTCCGGGGCTATCGCCACTCTTAAGTTGGGTGCTTCTTCTGAGAGTAGGAGAAATACTAAAAGTTAAACTGTTAGAAGTATAATGGCAAATAAGAAAGAAGACTGGAATATCCAGCTCATGTATGAATGTCATACAAGTTTTTGATGTATAGAAGGCTGGTCAAAGATATAGTTCTTGGGAATTATGGTTAAACATGTTAATCACTAATTCTTGGGTATTGTGAGTTAATCACAAAGATACCCGCTTGATTGCATTCTGTTGCAACTCGATGTAAGAACTACTATGGCCTGAAAGACTAGCCAGGAATGAGGTTAAGATACACATAGGGAACATAGTAAAAGTTACTATGCCTTCCATCGGTGTATTCCCTATGTATTTACTTTCATAATTCATTTTAGAGTTTCACACTCTAGCCCTTTGCATAAGGTATCTTGCAAGAAGGTTGTTCATAAGAGAACTTTTGATGTTCGGTGTTATGAATAACATAAGGGCCATACTTTCATTATGAATGAGACGTATGTTATGAATATTGATATTAATACATTGCCTCTGTATTTACTTTCATAATTCATTTTAGAGTTTCACACTCTAGCCCTTTGCATAAGGTATCTTGCAAGAAGGTTGTTCATAAGAGAACTTTTGATGTTCGGTGTTATGAATAACATAAGGGCCATACTTTCATTATGAATGAGACGTATGTTATGAATATTGATATTAATACATTGCCTCTGTATTTACTTTCATAATTCATTTAGAGTTTCATACACTCTAGCCCTTTGCATAAGGTATCTTGCAAGAAGGTTGTTCATAAGAGAACTTTTGATGTTCGGTGTTATGAATAACATAAGGGCCATACTTTCATTATGAATGAGACGTATGTTATGAATATTGATATTAATACATTGCCTCTGTATTTACTTTCATAATTCATTTAGAGTTTCATTCACTCTAGCCCTTTGCATAAGGTATTTTGCAAGAAGGTTATTCATAAGAGAACTTTTGATGTTCGGTGTTATGAAAAACATGAAGGGCCATGCTTCCATACAGGATGGGATGTATGCTATGAATATTGATGGTAATATGATACATCCATAACACTGACGCTAAATGTCGCAAGACTAAAAGAATACCACACAAGTGTGGCACTGCATTTGGTCACATTGGAGAAACCCGCATGGAAAATTCCATTATGATGGATTTTGAAGTCATTTGATTTTGAATCATCTGACACTTGCAACTTTCCTCTGAAAAGTGAAGTGACTGAAATACCGTTCACAGGCCATAAGGAACGAGCATAGAACATATTGGTGATCATACATTATGATGTGTGTAGTCCAATAAATGTTGTTGCAAGTAGTGGATTTATCTATCTTCAGAAATGACTCAAGTAGATATATGGATATTTACTTGATGAGACGTGAGTCTGGATCTTTTGAAATCATTCGAAAGGTTTTCAAAATGAAGTATAAGTTATTGTAACAAGAAAATTATGTTTCTACAATTCGATTGCAGAAAGGAATATTTGAGTTACAACTTTAGCGAATGTCTGATGAGTTATGAAAGGGGTTTCATAACTTGCACCTCCTGGAACACCACTGCAAGTGTAAAGTCCGTGAAGATGTAATCAAACCATTTATGACATGGTAAGATCAAAGATGACATAAATAAAATTGCCATTATCCCTTTTAAAGTAATGCTTTAGAAACTGCGGCTTTTACACTGAAAAGAGCTCCATCAGGTCTGTTGAAATGATGCCATGGTATGGTACGCCCAACCATGTTATATCTTTTCTTAACATTTGGAATATGGGGCTTGTGTAAAAGGTTACAAACCTATTCCAAATCAAACAAGTGCTACTTTGTAAGGTTATCCCAAGTCATTGGGTATTCCCCACCACTATACCGAGGCAAAGGATTTTGCCGCAAAACGGTATGCTTTTAAAGAGAATAGTTCTTACAAAAGGCGAGTGGGAGGACAGTGCAACTCGACGAGATAACCAGTATCTTCGTCATCAGATCAAAGGAAAGAAACCTTGGAAGTGATTCCGGAGTTTCCTACTGCGACTGATACGGAAGTCTCTACAATAAAATGTATGGACTTCAGTCGAACTTGCAGCTGAACCACGTAGGCAAGGCTCGTGCAAACCTCTCAGGTGCGCAAACGAGATATTGTTGTTGGACAACAGTATACCTACGATACATAAGGTAGCGATGATGGGCCCTGACTCCGGAATTGGCTAAATGCCAATACAATTCGAGATAGTTTCCATATAAGTGATTCGAGATTAAAATCTTGATACACCTTTCGGAAGACTTAGAGTCTAACGAATATTTATGGAACTAAAAACTGATACGGATAAAAATGTTTTATCCATAAAGCTCGACTTGTTGCAATAACAAGTTCAAGGAGTTGACTACGATGAGATTGTCTCACCGTAGCGATGCTTAAAGTCGGTTCGGGTTGAACTAGCAATTAATACATATTTCAATCATGAGATATGAAACATGGATGACAAAAAGATTTCCATCTGATGGAAATGAAACCTAGGACTTGTATGTGATACAGTCCAAAGTAATTTGTCGATCCAGAGGATGCTAGTAAGTATGCAAACTTCAGAGTTCCAGCGATGGACAGAAGAGAGCAAAGTGGAGTTGGAATCTTCGTTTTTGATGGAATGGTCAAATGGGTTTTGACTTCATCAAATGGGTATCGAAGATGCTTGTGATTCAAGAAAGTAAGTGGGAGCATAATAATATTTCTAAAAACCGTGTGTACTTGACACATTGTTAATTGGAAATAAATTTCTTGACACGAATAAGGACTTCATTAGAAAATAGTTTTTCGATGAAGTGCTTAGGCTAAATAGCCTCAATATTAGGCATGATGATCTATGGAGATAGATTTACCTAATGGGGCTAAGCAATGAATACATATTGACAAGATGCTAAAACTTTTTAGCATTTAAAACGCCAAGGAGTGATTCTTGCCGAAGTCACATGGAAAGAGTTTTTGCAAGACTCGGTGTCCCAAAACACTGATGAGTAAAATACATGATGGAGATTCCACACACTCTTGTGTTTGGATTAATCATGTATTCCATGGTATGTAAAAACAACCAGATGTGTCCAATACTCCAAAGTTGTTGCGAGTATAGATACCAAAGTGATCAAAAGCACTGATCATGGGACGACAGTGAAAGATGTCACTGAGTACTAGAGTAGTACTGATGACATGTTTTCTCGCAAGCAGCAATCATGAAGAGTTTGTTGTAATATGTTACATCGATACAGTCTTCACCATTTCTCCATGCGATTTTCGATTTGATTTGAGGGTTTTGTATAATACAGAACATAGTGGCACAGTAGTTGGAAATTGTTCCAAACAAGATACTGTGGCGAATTCTATAACAAAGGCTAAGTATGTTGACGCTTGAGAAGCGACAAAGAAGTTGTTGAATCATATAGTTCATTCATGAACTTAGTATGGTTCCAAGATGGCTTTGGTCTATGGGACACTATTGCAGATAGTTGCTACATAGCTCAGTCTGAGGAATCAGGTTTCGACCAATGATTCACACATATGCAAAGCCAAGTCCACACAAAATATGAATTTTGTGAAAGCGTGAAAACGCGAGGATATGCAATGTTACACACGGAGCTGAAGTCGTCAGATCCGTTGGACATCAGGCTATACCACAAGCGAAGCATATTTTACACCAGTATGCCATAGGTGTAAAGTGCACTAGCATTGACTAGATTATTGACTCTAGTGCAAGTGGGAGTCTGTAGGAGATATGCCCTAGAGGCAATAATAAATGTTATTGATTATCTCCCTGTTCATAATTATGTTTATGTTCCATGCTATAACTGCAATGATTCTCGAGTCTACAAATAAAACGAGGCTCGGAGGAAGACTCATTTGCATGTGTGGAATAATAAACAGTAAAATGTATTCCTAGTCTGGCCTCTAAGACTAGCTCAAGTATTGCATGATGATCCTATTTTCCTGATCATGGGCATGACTATGCCGGCAATTTTGAGGGCGCAATGTTGGTAGAACACTTGTGTTGAATCGATCCGAATTGATGTTATGCTATGAGATATATTCGTCATAAGTTAATGGTTAATAACACAGAGATGGTTAATGTTTGCATGATTCCTTAGACCATGAGAGTATCGAGTTTCTTCATGCTTGCTTCATGAACTTTGGGGTTTGTTAAACGTCATCCGTAAATGGGTGGCTATTACGGCGGCTTACGGGTTCATGGAAAAGTATGTCAAGTAACTTGATAGCTCAAGATTGGGATTTGCTCCTCCGACGATGGAGAGATATCTCTGGGCCCTCTCGGTGTTTCGGTATCCATCATCGTCTGGCCAGACACTTTGTGATTTGATCACGGGGATGCCGGAACACGGGAACGAGAAAAGAGAACAATACCGGTAACGAGGTAACTGGCATAGTGGACAAGGTGTTGATCCACGGGGATGCCAACATGTCTCACCTCGGGTATTTGTAACATATCGCGAAGCAACAGGAATAGCACACGGCAACTGGAGGTTCACTCGAATATTCATTCGTGTGGGTATAGGGGTCAATATGGATGTCCACGGCTCCGATGTTGATCATTGATCGGAAGGGGTTCCGGGTCATGTCTATACTTCACCGAACCTATAGGGTCACACTCTTAAGTGTCATCTATCTGTTGAATGCTAGACAGGGAGTCTGAGAGAAAATCACCGAAAAGTTTCGGACGCCGGAAAAGTTTCGGTCAACGGAAAAGTTCCGAAGAGAGAGGTCACCGGATGAGTTCCGGTGAAACTGAAAAGTTGTTTCAGAGGATACCATAAAGTCAAATTGGTTTTGGCACATGCCTGATAATTCTTGGAAGATGCCAGAATCGTTCTGGAAACTTTTTGGAATTTTCCGGGATAAAAACCGGAAATGTTCCGGAGCTGCCGAAACCGCTTCAGATGCTTTTCGCAGATGAAAATCACTAAACCGGAATTGTTCCGGCTCGCATTGAAATTTATTTTGGTGGGTACTGGAATTGTTCTAAGCCCACATGAATATTTTCAGTTCGATCAGACGCTGAAAAATGTCGTCGTGAATAGTGAAAGTGCTTTTTGGATATTTTTGGAAAAGTGCCTTTTGGGATATTTTCCCAAAAGGTTTCTAGAAGGCTTGGGGGCTATGAAACCCCCTTGGGGGGCCCCCAAGAGATGGTGGCCGGCCACAATGGGGCTCCTCCATGGAGCCCCCACTTGTTCCTTGGTTTCACCATTAGGTCCTTGGGAAGGACTCCTTTCCATGTGGGTTTTGGGTTTTCTTGTAAAACCACCCTACCCCTTGGGTTTACTATAAATAGGAGGTGAGTGGGCTGCCATCTCACACATCCTTACTCTCATACACAAGCCATGCATGATATGGCATTCTCTCTCCCTCCCAGCGAAATAGTTTCGTAGAGCCGAAAGGCTGTCTGGGTTCCGGCAGGAACTAGTTCTGGACGGCGAAGCCCTGCCGGATAGATGACACCGTATGTGTGCATGTGACACCCTGGACTTGTGCTATAGTGATCATTGTAATTAAGCTACAGTAATGATCATGAACAGTGCCTAAGTATTTTGCTAAATGAAGTGTGTCTAAGGTGGATTAAGTTGGATGCAAAATTCAATTCAAATTCCTATTCAAAATGCCTTAGGAATTGTGGTGATAAAATAAATCCTCAAATAATAAAAGTAAAATGTTCCAAATGCATGGAATATTCTAGAACAAAACATGTTGAGGAAAACAACATCACCAATTCTCTGGTTTCGGCACTCCAAGAAAACTGTGGGCAGAAACAATTAAAAATATCATTTAAATCATTTTTGATAATACAAACCGTGACTAAAAATGCTCAAAGTTGCTGTGGAGCTTGGGTGTATTGCACATGAAAATATGGACCCCATCCCCCATTTTTGCTAAAAGGAATATAGCCTAAATAAAATAAAATCAGAAACAAAGAAAAGGGAAACAGAAAAGAAAATAGAAAAGAGAAAAAGAAAAAGAGGGGCAAAGGCCCTGGCCAACTGGGTCAAACCGGCCCAGCCCACCCAACTCACCTGCTCCCCCTCCGTGTCGCTCCCGCCATGGCTGACCTCGCCTGCTCCGGCCGCAGCTCGCCACGGCGACGGGAGCTGGTGGGAGGGGATAAGGGCGAGGCCCGTCCTTCCCCCCTGGTCGCCCGCTCCCATTTCCCCCCCCCCCCTCTCCCTTGCTCCACCGCCAGCTCGCTCTCCCCCCTCCAGATCCGCCGCCGCGGACGCCATGACCGGCGGGTAGCCGCCACTGCAGCCCCCCCCCCCCCGAGCACCGCTGAGATGCTCAGCGGCCCCGCCGCGACGTGCCCGTCCTCCTCGACCACGCGCCCGATGAGGGATCACTAGAAGAGTGTCTAGAAGGGGGGGTGAATAGACTACTAGCAGGAATTTAAAAACCTAACCTTTTCCCAAGTTATTGGTTGGCAGATTTTAACAGTTTTAGCAAGCATAGCAAGTCTAACAGCCCTACACATGCATGTCAATAGATATGGCAGCGGAAAGATAAGAACAATGCATGTGAAGTAAGGAGTAGCGATAGGAAGATCAAACACAGTTGGAGACGCATGGATTTTTCCCGTGGTTCCGATAGGTGGCGCTATCGTACATCCACGTTTATGGAGTCTTCAACCCACGGAGGGTAACGGTCGCGAGAGTCCACGGAGGGCTCCACCCATAAGGGTCCACGAAGTAGCAACCTTGACTATTCCATAACGGCTTCCGTCCACGAAGTACTAGCCTCACTATGGGTAGATCTTCACGAAATAGGAGATCTCCATGCCCGTAGAAACTTCTTGGTTCAACTCCACAACACGCAGTAGGAGGCTCCCAAGCGACACCTAACCAATCTAGGAGGCACCACCCTCCAAAAGGTAATAGGCTCGGTAATGACGATGAACTCCTTGCTCTTGTGCTTCAAGATGATAGACTCCTCAACACACAATCACTCTCTCACAGATTTGGCTCGGTAGAAGAGATGGGATTGGTGGAAAGCAACTTGGGGAGGCTAGAAATCAAGATCCATATGATTGGAGTGGAAGATCTTGACCTCAACACAAGACTAGGTGGTTCTCTCTCAGAAAACTGGATGGGCAAGTATGGAATAGTTCTAAGTGCTCTCTTGTCGAGTGGTTGGTGGTGAAGGGGTATATATAGGCATCCCCAAAAATCCAACCGTTACACACAAAATGACCAACTCGGTGACACCGATGTGTGAATCTCGGTGGTACCGAAGTGATCAAAAGGTGGCAACTTTTGAATCTCGGTGAGACCGATATAGGAATCTCGGTTGCACCGATAAGGTGACTAACGGTCAGATTTCCAATCTCGGTGACGCCGATCCAACATTCTCGGTGGGACCGAAAACGTGAATTTGCGTAACAGAAAGTTGGCAACCTAAACTCGGTGGCACCGGTATGGAATCGGTTGCACCGAAGTGGCTAGGGTTTGGCTGAGTCTGTCTAGGGTTTGGAATCGGTGGCACCGGGATAGGAAAGTTGGTTGCACCGATTTTGAGCGTTTGGCTTTGGACAGACTTTGGTGGGAGAGCTTGTGGGTGTTTTTGGCGAAAGTCACTTGTGCACATATGAGCATATTGTTCACCAATCAAGACCTTACCCCCTTTTAATAGTATTGGCTTTCCTATGGACTCAAAGTGATTTCTCACAAATATAAAATGTAGAGTCCTCTTCCTTGAAGCTTGGCCAACCTATTTCCTTTGCATCTTGGGGTATCTCCACAATCTCCTCAATCCTTTAGCCAACCCTCTCTGTGGACTTTATCTGAAATACACTAGGTAAAAGTATTAGTCCAAGAGACAATGTATGTTGTCATGAATTATCAAAACCACCAAGGGAGCATGTTGTGCTTTCAATCTCCCCCTTTTTGGTAATTGATGACAACATACAATCAAAGCTTCAAATAAAGATATGCATGGATATAATGAAGACTTTGAGAGACACATGACTTAGATTTGCTCCCCCTAAATGTGTGCAGTCCTTTAAAGGATAGTTGCTTTGGAATGCATGGACACACAAGTAGTAGAAGGGATATAATGAGTCATGTGTATCTTGGCCATATGCATCAAACATATATGAATGAGATGTATCCTTGTTCAAGACTTCACTCTTGCAAACAATATGTGCAAGAAGCAAGAGATCATCTTGATCAAGTGTATGATGCGTAAACTTACCTTGAGTTCTTGAGCATTCTAGTAGTAGAAACACACTTGAGAAAACAATGTTAGAGAACACAAGAGTATCCTACCAAACAACAAGGCAATAGAGCTCAACAGTACCAAGATATGGAGAACATATAGAAGATAGTATTAAGATTGATATGTCTCCAAGATCATTAGAACTTTCTCCCCTTTAGATATGAAAATGAATTATCCTCCCCCCCTGAATCTTAGCATGTAGATATTGGGATTGGATAAGGTGAGAAAATCTAAGATGAAAAACTGACTTTTTCTCCTCCTACTTTAGTATCCTCCCCTTGTTGAAGTGGGTATGAATATATATTGGCTCTCCCCCTTAATCATATCTCCCCCTTTGCGTAAGCATGTATCTCCCTTTTAGCATGAAGCTTTGTTCCTCTCCTCCTTTGGCATTAATTTCCAAAAAGGTAAGGATAGGGATTGATACAGGGATCATTAACTGAGAAGGGATCCTTGAGAACAAGGGTCACTGAAACGTAGGGTTCACAGAAATGAAAACTTGAGGGAATCATTGAAAATGTTTTCTCTCCCTTTGAGACGTTGTAGGACTTTGTTATTCTCCCCCTTTCTTGTTGAAGTTAGGGATCCTTGAATAAGGAAACTCTCTCAAGATTAGCTTTTGTTCTTCTCCCCCTAAGTTTTTTTTTCAAAGGAAGGGGTCATCGAAGTAACAGAAGAATGACAAATAAGAGAAGAAATGAATCGGTGACTCCGAGACGGATAGATCGGTGGTACCGAAACTTGAGGTGCAGCTTATCTGCAATTTCGGTAGAACCGAGATATCTGAGTCGGCGGCTCCAAGAGAAAAACCAAGTTTCTGTTTTCACAGAGATAAGAGAAATATATTCAAGGAAATGGCAGTTTTTACAAAGGACATCAACTGGAGAATATTGGAGTGATTATGAGAAATCATGCAAATAGAAAGCAAACCACACCAGATTCTTAACTAGATGATGGGCGGTGACTAGGTCACCTATATTAGAGTATATTGACTTAGGAGCCAAGCAAGAATACTTGATCATAGGTCATACTCTACGTTAAGCTCAAATGGGGTTACCATTTTCGATTAAGTATTTAGTGTCTTCATATCGCTTGAGTTACTTTAGCTCATTTCTTGGAGTAAAGCCTTTTCAAGGATATGAATACATACCTTTGAGTGATGTTGATGACGTAGCTTGTAGATGAACTTGATGAGGATGCTCGAAGTTGATGAAGATCATCTTGAGTTTGGAGCAATCCTTCTCGATTTAGTTCACTTGTCACCTACAAAGATTAGTCAAGCAAGGAAGGGCAATAGATATATCCAATTGACATGATACCAAATTGAGAGTTGTCAATATATGTCAAGGATATGGTTGTGCAGACTTCTTCCTTTCATCATCAAGAGGGGTTGTGGATACTTGGTCAAGACAAGATTGCTTAGGATTTGAGTTGAGGGAAATCTTGTGGAATGAAGTTCTTCCAAGTACCTACAAAAGACTAGATGCAATACAAGGGGGCATAGAATTCCATGGCATAAGATAACATGTTAAGGCTACATGG
This sequence comes from Elymus sibiricus, assembly GCA_039707655.1. NCBI lineage: Eukaryota > Viridiplantae > Streptophyta > Magnoliopsida > Poales > Poaceae > Elymus > Elymus sibiricus. The sequence continues at coordinate 91,294,597 of CM077669.1, forward strand.
AAATATTGAGAAAGCTCATGCCCTTTCAAGCATCCGAGTGAGTCTAGCTTAAATTTGAAGCATCAATGATGTTCAACTCACTCCTCAAGTGACAAAAAGTCTTCTCATCAAGTGGCTTAGTAAAGATATCGGCTAATTGCTTGTTAGTGCGAACATGCTTAAGATTAATATCTCCTTTGGCAACATGATCACGAATGAAATGATGTCGAACTTGAATATGCTTAGTTCGAGAATGTTGCACAGGATTATGACCAATTTTAATAGCACTTTCGTTGTCACAGAGTAATGGAACATTTTTAACATGGATTCCATAGTCCTTAAGCGTTTGTGTCATCCATAGTAATTGCGCACAACAAGATCCAGCAGCAATATATTCAGCTTCGGCAGTAGATAGAGATGCCGAGTTTTGTTTCTTGGAGGACCAAGATACAAGAGATCTGCCCAAAAATTGACAAGTACCCGAGGTGGATTTTCTATCAACCTTGTCACCGGCATAATCCGAATCGGAATAGCCAACAAGATTAAAGGAAGATCCCTTGGGATACCAAATGCCAAAGTTTGGTGTTTGTATCAAATATCTCACAATACGTTTAACAGCCAAAAGATGACACTCTTTAGGTGCAGCTTGATATCTAGCACACATGCAAACACTAAGCATAATATCGGGACGAGATGCACATAGATATAGAAAAGAACCAATCATAGATCGATAAATCTTTTGATCAACTGGTTCATCCTCTCTAGTGAGGTCAACGTGTCCACTAGTGGGCATGGGGGTTTTCATACCTTTGCACTCTTGCATGTTGAACTTCTTGATCAAGTCCTTGGTATACTTAGTTTGAGATATGAAAGTTCCTTCTTTTGATTGCTTGATTTGCAAGCCAAGAAAGAATTTCAGCTCACACATCATAGACATCTCGTACTTTTCGGACATCAACCTTCCAAATCTTTCACTAAATTGAGGGTTAGTGGAACCAAAGATAATATCATCCACATAGATTTGGCACACAAACAATTCACCATTCACTCTCTTAGTGAATAAGGTTGTGTCAATTTTACCAATTTCAAAACCTTTTTCGATAAGAAACTTCGTTAGGCATTTATACCAAGCACGAGGGGCTTGTTTAAGACCATAAAGAGCTTTACGAAGCTTGTACACATGATTAGGTTTCTTAGGATTTACAAAACCAGGTGGTTGCTTAACATAAACTTCTTCTTCAATTTCACCATTTAGAAAGGCACTTTTAATGTCCATTTTATAAAGCGTGATATCATGGTGATTGGCATAAGCAAGAAGAATGCGAATAGCTTCAAGTCTAGCGACGGGTGCATAAGTCTCACCGTAGTCCATACCTTCGACTTGCGTATATCCTTGGGCTACGAGACGTGCCTTGTTCCGTACGACTTGACCGTCTTCGTCTTGCTTGTTTCGAAACACCCATTTCGTTCCGATGATGTTTTGCTCATCCTTGGGCTTCTCCACGAGTGTCCACACTTCGTTTCTCTCGAAGTTGTGAAGTTCTTCATGCATAGCGTTCACCCAATCCGCGTCTTCAAGAGCTTGTTCTACCTTCAAGGGCTCAATGCTAGAAATGAAAGAGTAATGCTCACAAAAGTTAGCTAGACGAGTTTTAGAGCGAGTGATTCTTCCTGTTTGTATATCACCAAAGATTTGGTTTAGGGGATGATTCTTGGTCACTTGTGCTCGAACTCGGGTCAGCTTCCGATTGTTGGATGGTGGAGCTTCTTCTTCATCATCATCTCCATCATCTTCATTGTTGTTGAAGGCGTCGTTCCCTTGAGGTGGTGGTGAAGGAGGTTGTGGTGGATCTTCATGATGCACTTCCTCCTCTTCATCGTCCTTTCGTGTACCGCTTGTGGATGCCTCCAAGTCATGTTGAGGTTCACCTTGACGTGAAGTAGGGGCTTCCACTTGAGTTGATGAAGTACTTTCCTTCACCTCCATGGGGCGAATCTTGCCGATGGGTAAATCTAGAATAGCTTCCGAAGGGTTCTTATCACCTACATCATTTGGCAATTGTTCGACTTGCGAACCATTAGATTCATCAAACTTCACATCTACCGTCTCTTCAACTTTTCGAGTGAAGTTGTTGTAGACACGGTAAGTGTGAGAGTTCGATCCGTAACCAAGTAGGAATCCTTCATGAGATTTAGGAGCAAATTTAGTACGACGATGCTTATCAAGAATGTAGCACTTTGAGCCGAATACCCGAAAGTATCCAACTTGGGGTTTGTTACCGGTGAGTAGCTCGTATGCCGTTTTACCGAGAAGCTTGTGCAACTAAAGTCGGTTTGTGGCATGACATGCTGTTTCCACGGCTTCTGCCCAAAAGTGTCTTGGTGTCTTGTATTCGTCAAGCATCATTCTTGCCATCTCAATAAGCGTTCGGTTCTTCCTCTCAACAACTCCATTTTGTTGAGGTGTGTACGTAGCCGAGAACTCATGTGAGACACCTTCTTCGTCAAGAAAGGTATCTACATGGGTGTTCTTGAACTCCGATCCGTTATCGCTCCGAACCCTCTTGATCTTCACTTCAAACTGATTTTGCGCTTTGCGAGCGAAGTTCTTGAAGATCTTTTGAACCTGCGACTTATCATCAAGAAAGAATACCCACGTAAATCTGGAAAAATCATCAACTATAACTAGACCATAGGTATTTCCACCGAGACTCTTGTAAGCATTGGGACCAAAAAGATCCATATGAAGTAACTCGAGTGGTCTCCTAGTAGTCATGATATTCTTAACAGGATGACTTCCACCTACTTGTTTTCCAGCTTGACAAGCACTACAAAGTCTGTCTTTGTCAAAGATAACATCTCTAACACCAAGTATATGATCACCTTTGATGAGCTTGTCTAAATTACGCATGCCAACATGTCCTAATCTTCTATGCCAAAGCCAACCTTTAGAGGATTTAGCAATCAAACAAGTGCGAGGTTTGGATCTCTTAGTGAAGTCAACAATGTATAGATCACCTCTACGGATACCGGTAAAGACTATTTTATGATTATCTTGACGAAACACTTGGCAATCTACTTTCGTGAATAGCACATTAAAGCCAAAGTCGGCAAGTCTAGATACGGAAAGAAGGTTGTAGCCAAGAGATTCTACAAGCATAACATTTTGGATAGAGCTATCATGGGATATGGCCACCTTACCAAGACCAAGTACCTTACCCTTGGAGTTGTCTCCAAACGTTACGTACCTTCGCGGTCCATGGTTTGGTGTGATCTCTTCAAACATTTCTTTATCTCCGGTCATATGATCGGTACATCCGCTATCGAGAATCCACTCTTTTCCTCCGGACATGTAATCCTTGAAGTTTGCCATGAGACTTAGATTCTTCATGATCTTCTCATACTCGATGTCGAACAGCTCATCTTCATCATAGTAGCCATGTTCCACGTTGTCATCATCAAGTGGAAAATCCTCGTCATAAAGAACAAGAGATTCGTTAGGATTGCGATCATGACAATGTTCTAGTTTGTGAATGCGAAGGGCTTCTATAATGATATTGTTGATAGTAGTGACATCTCCTTTAGCACGCATGAGGTCCCTAAGCTCAAATAGATAAACATCGAATTTAGGATCACTAGGCTTCATTTTGTGGAAAGCAATAGTTTTATGAAGAATTTCATCAAGATTTCTTAATGAATAATTTGGATATCGTTTCTCCAAATCATTCCACAAAGTGTAAGCACAAGCAAAATTCTTCATTTGGCTAAGCCCAATTCTAGGCAATGCTCTAACAATAAGATTGACAGTTCTAAGATTGCATAGCATATCAATTTCCTCTTCGTGTGTGGGATGCAAGGGATCAATGGGAGGTACATAAGGGCACTTGACATATTTGCTCAAATGAAATTCATTAAACTGCTCAAGCATCAAGGTTTTCCATTGACTATAGTACTCTCCATCAAGAATGGGAACTCTACAACTCAAACTCCCTATGCTAGACACATCCATCTTCCTCCTCGGTGATTAAACCGAAGCAATGGAGACCAAAGCTCTGATACCAATTGAGGGATCACTAGAAGAGTGTCTAGAGGGGGGGGTGAATAGACTACTAGCAGGAATTTAAAAACCTAACCTTTTCCCAAGTTATTGGTTGGCAGATTTTAACAGTTTTAGCAAGCATAGCAAGTCTAACAGCCCTACACATGCATGTCAATAGATATGGCAGCGGAAAGATAAGAACAATGCATGTGAAGTAAGGACTAGAGATAGGAAGATCAAACACAGTTGGAGACGCATGGATTTTTCCCGTGGTTCCGATAGGTGGCGCTATCGTACATCCACATTTATGGAGTCTTCAACCCACGGAGGGTAACGGTCGCGAGAGTCCACGGAGGGCTCCACCCATAAGGGTCCACGAAGTAGCAACCTTGACTATTCCATAACGGCTTCCGTCCACGAAGGACTAGCCTCACTATGGGTAGATCTTCACGAAGTAGGCAATCTCCTTGCCCGTACAAACTTCTTGGTTCAACTCCACAACACGCAGTAGGAGGCTCCCAAGCGACACCTAACCAATCTAGGAGGCACCACCCTCCAAAAGGTAATAGGCTCGGTAATGACGATGAACTCCTTGCTCTTGTGCTTCAAGATGATAGACTCCTCAACACACAATCACTCTCTCACAGATTTGGCTGGGTAGAAGAGATGGGATTGGTGGAAAGCAACTTAGGGAGGCTAGAAATCAAGATCCATATGATTGGAGTGGAAGATCTTGACCTCAACACAAGACTAGGTGGTTCTCTCTCAGAAAACTGGATGGGCAAGTATGAAATAGTTCTAAGTGCTCTCTTGTCGAGTGGTTGGTGGTGAAGGGGTATATATAGGCATCCCCAAAAATCCAACCGTTACACACAAAATGACCAACTCGGTGACACCGATGTGTGAATCTCGGTGGTACCGAAGTGATCAAAAGGTGACAACTTTTGAATCTCGGTGAGACCGATATAGGAATCTCGGTTGCACCGATAAGGTGACCAACGGTCAGATTTCCAATCTCGGTGACGCCGATCCAACATTCTCGGTGGGACCGAAAACGTGAATTTACGTAACAGAAAGTTGGCAACCTAAACTCGGTGGCACCGGTATGGAATCGGTTGCACCGAAGTGGCTAGGGTTTGGCTGAGTCTGTCTAGGGTTTGGAATCGGTGGCACCGGGATAGGAAAGTTGGTTGCACCGATTTTGAGTGTTTGGCTTTGGACAGACTTTGGTGGGAGAGCTTGTGGGTGTTTTTGGCGAAAGTCACTTGTGCACGTATGAGCATATTGTTCACCAATCAAGACCTTACCCCCTTTTAATAGTATTGGCTTTCCTATGGACTCAAAGTGATTTCTCACAAATATAAAATGTAGAGTCCTCTTCCTTGAAGCTTGGCCAACCTATTTCCTTTGCATCTTGGGGTATCTCCACAATCTCCTCAATCCTTTAGCCAACCCTCTCTGTGGACTTTATCTGAAATACACTAGGTAAAAGTATTAGTCCAAGAGACAATGTATGTTGTCATGAATTATCAAAACCACCAAGGGAGCATGTTGTGCTTTCACCCGAGCCCCTGGAGCCCTGCATTGCCGTCCCCGCCTCGTCTTCCACCTTCGGCCGCCGCAACGTTGCCGTCGATTCCGGCCGCCCCGAACCTCCCCCGAGCCCGCTTTGCACGGCTACAACTCCCTGTGAGCTCCGCCTCCCTCTTCCCCCTCTTCCCCGTGCGAATTGGCCGCCGTAGATAGCTTCCCCACCGTATCCGAGCTCCGGTCGCCGCCGTTGAGCTCGTGGCCGTCGTCACAGGCGCTATCACGCTCGTCTGAGCACGTAACCGTGCTCCTGGTGCTTCCAGGAGCACGACGAGCGCGCGCACGCATCGGCTAGTGCCTTCTAGCAACCGCTCCGACGGGCGCCCGAGCGCCTCCGCCGCGGAGCTCGTCGCTGGTGCCTCTTCGACGACCCTATGGTCTCGGGCTAGTCCCCATTCGCAACGGCTCGTCGCGTAGGACCTCCCTATCGCCTTCGTTTCGCCGTTAGCGTGCCGTAGCGACGATGCCGTGCTCGCACTCGAGGAGCTTGCCGCCGGCGAGGTCGTGCCGCTCGTCTCCGGCCATTTCAGCTCACGCTGGGGGCTGGGATCGATGCGGCCTTCCTCCCCCGTTCGAACGCGCCCATTTGCACACCAAAAGACCACCGGACGGCGATTTCCGAGCCGGTCCAGTGCGCGCCGCCGTGCGGAATGGTCGCCGGCGTCTAGCCGCCGGCCGCCGCCGACGTGGCTGCCTGGGGCCCGTCCCCAGGGTCACTGCCAGTGGGTCCCCTGGCCCCGTTGACTTGGTTGACCAGTCAACGTGCTGGCTGGGCTGACCCAGCCCACTGACATGTGGGGCCCAGGCCCCCTGTGAGTATGACATGTGGGCCCCCACTAATTTAATTAAGTTAATTAGGTTTAAAATTAATCCAGGTAATTAGATTAAACTGATGTCTCACTGACACTGGGGCCCACTCACTAATTAAAACACTCTGATTAGAATACTGAGTATGACATGTGGGACCCCCACTGTTACTATTCATTTGGATAAGGCTGACCCAGTCAGCTGCTGACTCAGCCCCCTGGCCCCACCTGTCATTGACTGTGGCTAGCTGTGGCTGGGTATAAAAAGTAATCCCCACTGTTTTGGATAATGTTTTGGATAATTCGAATAAAAATAATCCAGAAAATTCCAGAAAATGATTTAAACTTACAAAATTAATAGAAAATAATCTGTAGCTCAGATCAAAAAACTTTATACATGAAAGTTGATCAGAAAAATCCCACGAATCCAAAAATGCCATCCATTCATCTCTCACATGCCCCTAGCTATCTGAACATGCAACTTTTTGCCTGTATCAGATAGGTGAATAGTGCACGTCTACCGGTTAGTACATCCAAATTAAATCCTGAAAATAACTAGTATGACTTAGACATGATTTTAGGCAACCCTGCACTGCTTCTTACTAACACATGCCTCTAGCATCGCAGACATGGAACCTTCCCCCTCCGATTCGTCTGTTCGATAAAACAGCAGACCTGGGAAATATCGTCAGATATTCTCCCGCGTCGTCTAAGACGTGTAGTACCGCGTTAGTGCATGCCTAGCTAAACATATTACCATGTCATGCATCATGTTGCATCTGTGTGCTTTATATTTATTGTTTCTTCCCCCTCTTCTCTTTGGTAGACCCCGAGGCTGACGGAGCTGCCGAGATTGACTACACCACTGACGTTCAGCCTTTTGCCGCAGAGCAGCAAGGCAGGCAAAACCCCCTTGAGCATTCCGATATCACCCATCTCTCTCCCTCTTATGCTTGCATTAGAATTTTGCTACTGTATTAGATAGCTCCTATTCTGATGCATAGCCTAATTTTGATGAACTGTTACCGCACTTGTTGTTATATCAACTGCCTAGTTTAGGTGGATCAGTAAACCCCTGAGACCCCCTGAGTCCCAATTGCCCCTGCTTGTTCATCGACGACTCCGAGGACTTGAAGACAGAAGACTCAGTCGTCGTGACTGACTAGCCATTACCGACACATCACCACACACCCCCTTAGTATGGCACTGCAGAGCTACCATCGAGTGCCGAGGGTGATACCTCACTAGCACTCCTGATGTTAATTCTGTAGCGTAGTTATCGGTAATGGGTATCGAGGGTGATTCCTCTTTTCCATGTACCGGTATCGACTCTTGCCTTACTCTTACCTCGAGTGGGATCCATCGAGGGTGATTCCTCGGATCTCCACTTGGAGTATAACCACACAGTTACTATGACCGGGTGACTGAGATATGTTAAAGACGGGTCGGCCCCAAGGGTACCCGCGAGAGATATTGGTGGGATGCGCCGCAAGGCATCCGGATACTTGGTGGAGTGCGCCGGAAGGCACTCGAGTGTTCTCGGCGGGGCGACGGACTGTACTTTTGGTTCGAGCTTGCCCCGCACAACTAAAATTGCTAATGGGTTGAGTATTTAATCTGAGTTAGGTCGTTGGCCTAATACGCACTAACCACCACGCGGGGTAATCAGTATGGGCTGCTCGGCGGCGTACATTCTCCCGAAAGCTCTTCAGATGCCACGTTTTTCGACTCGCGCCCGGGTGGTCTGGAACGCAGGGACCCTGATGGAGGGCGTGCTAGGACTGATCCCGGCCGATGGCGTAACGTGCAGGATGGCGAGGGCGATGGCCCAAGACCCCGAGCCATTAGGATGTAGACCGGCGTGCTGGCCTCTCTGTTGAGCCTAGGTAGGACTACGTCGTGTCGATATGTCGAGGCCGGGTATGACCAGAAAATCGTATCCGGCCGTAGCTTATCGAGCGTGTTGGGGAATGTGGTGCACCCCTGCAGGGAAGTAAACTATTCGAATAGCCGTGTCCACGGTAACAGGACGACTTGGAGTTGTGCTCTGACCTACTACAACTATAATCATAAATTAATTAAAATGAATTGTGGCTCCGGGATTGCTTCCTCGCAGGGAGTCGAGGAAGGATCTCTGGGCGTGTTACTTAATAAAATTGTTACAACAATATGACTATAAGTATGAGATACTAATCTGCACTCTTCTAATGCTGCAAGATGTTGAAGATGCTAGTCTTCGATAGGACTAGGCCTTCTCCCTATTCTTGCTTTCTGCAGTCAGTCCAGAGATAACCCTTTATTGAGAAGGATGCATAACTAGCATAGATCTGATGTAAGTCTTGCGAGTACTTTGGATGAGTACTCACCGCTGCTTTGCTCCTCTTTTCCCCTTCGATACGTTGCTGCGATCAGACGATGGAGCCCAGGATGTGGAACGCTGGAGATGCCGACTACTACTACCCCGACGGAGGCCCCTACCAGCAGGATGGAGCGTACTACGACGTAGACTTCTCCGACGTCCAGGAGTAGTTAGGAGGTTCCCAGGCAGGAGGCCTCGCCTCTTTCGATCCGTTGTCTGTGTTTATGCTAGCCTTCTTAAGGCACCCTTGTCTAACTATGTCTGTACTCAGATATTGTTGCTTCCGCTGACTTGTGCTTGTCGGAGCTTTATATTCTAGCCCTCGAGGCCCCTGGCTTGTAATATTAAGCTGTATGACTTTATATTTGTGTCTTTTGTCGTGTTGTGGTACTAATCAGTGAGTCCCTAATCTTGGCCGTACGCATTGCGTGATTGATTAGCGTACGGACGAGAACGGGGGCGTCACAGTGCAACTCTGTAGAGAGATCGTAGTTTCGGTCTTAGTTCGAGAGTGCCTCCCGAAGGGCTGTCCGTGTGACCGTCCGAGTTTTGGAGGTCCTCCCGAAGGGCTGTCCGAGTGACAGTCCGAGTTTCGGAGGTCCTCCCGAAGGGCTGTCCGCGACACCGTCCGGGGGACTGTGCGACCGCCTCCCGGAGGGCTGTCCGCGGGGCAGATGAGGGTATACATCCTCGCGGTTGGGAGGTTGTAAAATCCTAGCTGCGGGGATCTGCACCGCCGTTCGTCATCGACTCTACTTCCGCTGCGCTACGAGTCGGTAACGAAAATGATCAAACCTTGTATGCAGTCTCCATAGTGGTCCTGGGCTGGTGCGTAGGTCGGAAATTTTTTGTTTTCTGCTGTGTTACCCTACAGTCTCCCGGCAGGCCTTGCCGCAGGTGTGGCTACAACTGCCCGTGCACAAATATGGGGTACTAAAGGACCCAATCCTTAGTGCACCGACAATGATGATATGGCATGCTACTATTTTGAGAGAAATATGTTAATGCGGGATAGCTATTTGGATACAGAAAATACCAACTACAATTACATCTTTCATGAACTTATTAAATAGGAATCATGGAGGTTCATTAATTCAATTGTGTGAAGCTCTATTATGAAAATTACAACTACTTAATTAGCTCATTAGCCACATTATTAGTCGCACGAAGACAATGTCTAAAATTCACATTTCCAATTGAAGTTGTCACATGCACAAATTTTGTGAAGATCGTCGCCGCAACATCCCATCGTTGTGCTTGCCCCATGCAAAAGTTGATCGCACTAATGGAGTCAGATTTTACCTCCACTTGGTGAAAGGCCAACGAGTTTACAAAAGTTTAGTCCATCCTGCATGATCCTCGTCGGCAACAACATGCTCGAGTAGAATTTTTCTTAGAAGGAAGCCTTAAAATGAGCCCGACTTTGAATTAACAAAGTCATCAATCGCCTAGAAATTACATCAAACAACATATCAGATTGACCGAAGGATACAAGGAAGCACACCGAGTAGCTTACAACTCAAGGCAAACAACAAACACTAAATAAATCGAAAGGGGAGCACTGCTTGCAAATGTCAAAGATCACAATACTCGAGAACCAAAGACAACGAGCGGAGGCACTGCCTATTAGCGGAAAGGAAGTCTCGACTTTGAGTGCCAATCCAGTTAAAAGAAACAAGATCATCATTGTTCATTTGGGCGAGAATTAAAGATTGGGTTTCAGAAATTTGCGAGCATTGAGTTTCTATCATGCAAGAGTGTTTATAGGGGCTTTTCATGGCATGACATAAACCATTCAATTCTTCAGAGAGGTAAGATATAACCTTTTCATTTTGATGAATACATCACATGAGGTCTCTGTTGAAACCCTCTTGATGATGCTTCTATTCATCGCCTCTCTGAACTCATCTTCCTATTGATAGATACTAACTAGATCCACTTGGTAGATCTTACCCGTTAATTTAACAGGTTCCTCAATTTTCCATTGTTCTCTGCCAGTCATAATCTATCATAGTTTTTCCTTCTTCCAGAGTCAGAGACACAACGGATCCACCTGCATTTAAATCAATGATAGCTTTAGAAGTACAACATATTCAACAAAAACATGGTTAGGACAAAGATTCAAGAGTTCAGAATATCTCCCCCAAGCTTTGTATAAACTTTCTCTATTTTCTTGGGTAAAAGAAGATAGATCTTTTCGTAGTCTTAGTTTTTTAGAGCTCAGGAAAAAAATAGCCATGAATTTCTATGCACACATCTTCCAACTGGTTATGCTGCAGTATTGCAATATGTTATACCATTCTCCAGCCTTGTCCTTCATAGAAAACTTGAAAAGTTTCAATAAGATAAATTTCCCGTGCACATCTTTGATTTTGCGAGTCCCACATAAAGTGTTAAAGAGCATGAGATGCGCCTGAGGATCTTCTGCTTCGTTCCCTAAATAGGCATGCTTTTTTTTACTTTATGAATTAGTTCGCAGTCAATTGAATACTCAGTAGCAAAATTCATAGGATGGATTATGGGAGATCTCGAGCCCATAAATGATGCACAATACGCCCTCACATATTCTTCTTCCTTTTGAGCAATGTCATTTCTGCAAACAAAGCGTTAAGTTCAGCAGTTTGATTTCTTTTGTAATTTTTCTACCAATGCGGCTTGTACCTCCCGCAAAATACATGGAATATAATATGGTAGATAAGTCCTTCTAGGACGGGTTGCACCCCTGTCACTAAAAAGAAGTATCTACAATAACAACATCTGTAGGACGACCAGCGTCAGAAAATGCTTGACGCTTTGTAAGGGACATACAGGATAGTGTAGCACCTTCGTGTAAGTATCTCAAATAACAATCATTCTGACGAATAGCAACTACCCATCCCAACGAAGAGCGGAGGATGGTATCTCAAATCATTCCAACGAATAGTCACAGGGTCACGGCCCAACAGAATGGGCCCACGTCTGAACTGGACTGGGCTTATGCTCTGCTCAGTGAAGTCGCTAGTGTCTATCACACAGACGCACACCGCCGCTGCGGATAGAGTTTTTCTTCCAGAGGCGCACGCCGCGCCACGGCGAGGCACCCACCACCGTCCACGGCAGGCAGCGCGCCATGCTCTCCCTCCTCCCGCCCGCGCGCCTCCGCGCCGCGCCCTCCGACGCCTCCGTCACCTCGCCGCGCCGGCCGGCCGTCATCCTCCCAGTTAATCACCGGCCCCTCCCTCTCTTCCCTCGTCGCCCCGCGGCTCCTTTTCTTTTCGGTTGTCTGTGCTTGCGTGTGTGACGCGCGGCGGTCTGTCGTAGTGGCGCGCAGGGGCTCGGGAACAACACGGGCGACTACGCGCGGCTGGCCGCGGCGCTGCGGGACGAGCACGGCGTGCCGTCCGTCGTCGCGCGGGTGTCGCGCCCCGACTGGCTCCGCAACGCCGCCGGCCTCGCCGACCCCAGCTACTGGCGGGGCACCCTCCGCCCGCGCCCCGTCCTCGACTGGTAAATGCAGCAATCATAGCCCCCGCCTGCGTACGCGATTGATTTTGCGTGCCGTGAGGCGTTCGTTTCACCGAACACCTTGCCTGCACTGCAGGTACCTGAACCGAGTGGAGGAAGCGGTGTCCGAGGCCAGGGAGCTATCCTCTCCAGGTCCGTCTCCCGAATCATGGCGCAATTTCTGTCACTGATCAGTGCCCGGCGAATGAAGCTCTAGCAATTTTACTGCCTTTGTGCCATTGAACAGTTTGGACTTGGTTCCAGTTGCCATGACAAGGAAATTGTTGCTTCCAGTTCACAATCTAAAGTTCGATTGTTTCTTCCAGTTTGAATCTCCTTGTGTTGCTGCTAGTTTCAGCCCCTCTGACTGGTTCAAGATTGTGGACTGTATTCTCAATTGTCCATGATATTGCAGGCAGAAAAATGTGCAGGAAACCATGGAATAAAATTGATCGATGCTCTAAATGTAAGGGCATTCATCCTGACTCTGAACTGTTTGGTGCTTGCAGATGGGAAGCTATCATTGATAGGGCATTCAGCTGGGGGCTGGCTCGCGCGCGTGTACATGGAGGAATTTGGGACTTCTGACATAAGTTTACTGCTCACGCTTGGCACTCCCCACCTGTACGGTTTCCTATCTGATCATTGTTTGAACTCATGAATATATATTCCAGTGGTACTCCCTCCGTACGGAATTACTTGTCGCATAAATGGATAAAAATGGATGTATCTAGAACTAAAATACATCTAGATACATCCATTCCCATGACAAGTATTTCCGGACGGAGGAAGTACTGGTTTTTACATTCAACTCGCAGTTGGAGTGACGCAGGCTTAGTGGCTTGTATTCTTAGTTTGACAAGTTCTTGTAAAAATTTATGGGCCTCTTACATTCTGGTATAAATGATGAAATGGAGGAGATTAGATTTGGCACCTATTGTTACATTCCCCTTCTGTTTTTCCTCCTAGAACATCAAGTTTATGTCATCCCAGCTTACAACAATGTAGATATACCTGTTACCTTCACAATATGATCCAGACTTGTGTGTGGATTCCAGTACTTTTGTGTTTAGAGGATATGATTAGGCCTTATTTGGGAAGGTGAGAAATATTACCCTGTTCCCTTGAATGTGCAAAGATTTTACTTAATTTTTCTATCCACCAAAGGGATTGAGCTTAATACGTAGCCATCCAAACAAGCCCTTACATGTAAAAATCTCCCAACTGTTATATATTTTTACATGTGGATTGATACTAGAAGTCATGTACATGTTTATTCCTGCAAGTTTTACTATTTTCACTTGATAGCAGGTGGAATTTTGAGAACAATGTATTATCAAAATGAAACCCGGAACATACTTTTCTTTTATCTGAATTTCTTTTCTTTTTTCTCTAATTCCTAGGCCACCTCCAAAAGGTGTTTCTGGCGTAATTGACCAAACTAGAGGACTACTAAACTACGTCGAGAAGAATTGTTCCCCCGCAGTTTACACACCAGAACTACGATATGTATGCATTGCTGGAAGGTACCTTATGTTTCTGATTAATTGATTATATGTTAATCATATCATAGAATTGAAGCTTGTGCATTACATTTCAACTTCTAACCAAGACTGCTGAAACGGTGGTGGATCAAGAATAGAACGACAGGGGGTGCCAAGCTCAATACTCACGTATTTAAACACTGATAGTGATACTACCTCTGTTTCTAAATATATTGAACTGCCAAAACGTCTTATATTTAGGAACAGAGGGTGTATATAGTAAATATACTTTGAATTTTCACAGGGGGTGCCATGGCACCCATGGAACCCCCATTGGATTTGCCTCTGTGCTGGAACCATTCATTGTGGATGTGATGTATTATACTAAATCAGCGACACTTATTTGGGACGGAGGCAGTACAAGTTTTGCAACACAAAGGTCAAAGGGCCACAACACCAAATATTTAACGACTTGTTTTCTGGGCGTTGAAAATATGTAGTAACACCGTTGATGTAGCTCTTGCCAGACTTGAGCATAAATGGTGCAGGTTATCATCCTGGGTTGGCTAAAATTACTACAACATTCTTACTGAAAATGTAGTCTTGTACAGTAGAACACACTTTCTCTTATTTTGAATTCTTGATGGAACAATTTCTGCTATATGGATGAATGAACGCCAATTTTATACTCTGCCTTCTTGACAGGTACATTCAGGGTGCTCCTTTAACTGGAAACTCCCTGGCTACTACCACAGATGAGCTTGTCGCCGTGGACGCCCCATCAGAAGTAGCTGAAGCAGTCATGGTCGGTGCCGACAACAAAACCGCTCCGACAGGCCCCACCTTCCGGGCCCGTTTCATCGGACAAGGCTACAAACAGGTGAGTGACACCCACAAGCAATGCTATGTTGTGGAATACTCCACATTTATTTTCCGGACAGAAACTACTGAAACAATACCCTAAATCCCATAATAGGTTTGCGGCCGCGCCGACGTCTGGGGAGATGGGGTCGTCCCTGAAGTGTCGGCGCACCTGGAGGGCGCACTGAATATAAGCTTCGACGGCGTATACCATTCTCCTGTAGGTTCTGAAGATGAAGAGAGGCCCTGGTACGGCTCACCAGCGATACTGGAGCAATGGGTGCACCATCTCCTCAGTTGATCCCTCAGAAGCTTTACCAATTCCAAAAGTTTGTCATGCCCCTTTTCACTAGTATAAATAGCACGGCATAGCAACATATTTTTACAGTAATCATGTACAGAAGATGCACCGGTACTCTCTTCTCGTACTGTGCCAGAGTTTCTGGGATGTCTCAGGCACCGGCGTTCCTTGTACCGTGTACTCAGCAAGAGTGTAACCTTGCTGACCTATCTATATGAACTCCTGATTCTCAAAAGAGAAGAAAAGGATGCAACCTGTGTTGTGTTCTCCTTTCCTTTTTGCCAAATTGTTACAATGTGCAACGTCGCTCAATGTTCAGGACAAGTATGAAATTGCATACACAATGGTATGAAATTGCATACACAATGTGAGCTACAAACATCTTTTCGAAGAGATTTACCGTCATGTGGTAGGCTTCATGAAAAAACAATATGAGGTTGGCTAGCCTATTGATACGGCCAAGACATTAATAGGCAAACACAACAAACAATATGAGGTTGGCTAGCCTATTGATACAGCCAAGACATATTAATAGGCAAACACAACAAACAATATGAGGTTGGCTAGACTATTGATACGGCCAAGACATATTAATAGGCAAACACAACAAAGAATATGCATGCAAGTGACCCATCCATGATGCTTGCAGCAAACCGAGCTGAATTCTAAGGAATGCCACTGGCACGACATTTGACCACAACCTGTTTATCACAAATTCACCATCTTATCCGCAAAAATAAAAAAAATCACCATCTACTGCAACCAAGAGACCAGCATGATATATATGACTAGGACAAAGTGGAATTAACAGGCTAAAAACACCGAAACCACATCAACGTGCATGTGTATGTGGGTGCCCTCTCAGGATGGCAGGAGCAACGAACCACAAAACACAGGGAATCCTTCTTACATGCATCACTGAGCCCCTGACCTTAAATGGCGAACAAAGTCTGAAGTCTTGACTACTTAACTACCTAGTAGAACCTTGACTTGACAAGGATCGCAAAAGAAGCTTTTCCAACGCTGGCTCTGGGCGGAAAGCACCAGCGCCGCCCCCCACTAGGCTGCTTTAGTTAGGTAGGCTTCACGAAATGAGGGGACAACAGCTTGGTGACCTCCGTCATATGAACCGTGTTCCTCCCATCAAAGATGGTTTTGAGCTTCTCGTCACAGAGGATCTCCCTCTTGTTCGCTGGGTTCTGCAATTCATTAGAGGCAAAGTAACGCAGTTAATTGGGATTATTTTTACCTAATCAGCCGATAGATTATGCAACATCAGTATAATTGAGCTAGCTAGTAAAAGCAGTCGAGATAGCATATCAAACACTAAATTTCAACTTCATGTTTATGAATTTGCAAGTTGCTAGTGAAGCCTGCAGAGTAGACTTCAATGGAAAATTGGAAACTATTAATTGTTTCTCATACAGAAAACAATGTCATACAGGTTCAACGATGCAACTAAAAAGGTGCAATCAACAAACCATACATTCGTCAAACAACTGTCAATTATACATAAATTCCTCCAAACAAGTTAGCCAAGTGGTCAACTGCAATTGTGATCTAATTAGCCAATAGATTATGCAACATCACTATAACTCGGCTAAAGGCAGTGAAAAGAAGATATCTAATATAAATTACAACGTTATGGTTTATAAATTTGCAAGTGCAGAGTGGACTTCAATTGAAACTATTAACTATTTTTGATACAGCAAACCAGATCATATAGCTTTAACCATGCGAATTAAAAAGGTGCAATCAACAATACAGACATTTTATCAAAGTATCAAACAACTCTCAATTATACATAAATCCTCCAAACACACAGAAATTCTTGCCTGACCACAGAGGAACATAGTGAACAGAAAGATTGGGGCATAACACCAGTGTTTAGCAAGTATTGCTGATGATGTGATTGACAGACACCAAGCAACTAACTGAGATTGAACATGAAAATTTGAACAGCGCAACAACCTCAGCGCTTAATTATACAATGCTAGTAAGTCACTCTACCGAGTGAGATTAATACACTATCTACCTAAGGCAATGAGGAATAAACTACACCATGGAGGGGTCCCCCCCTAGAATAATCTTGCAACACGAACAAATGAAAGGTGTTTTATCTTAAGCAGAACCCACAAAATTTATCAGGGTTGAGCATAACTCATATTTGGATGAAACTTTTGTCAAATTTTATGCACCAGTTACTGCTATATCCAAAGACAACAAAACAGCAGTAAATCCCTGACGAACAGCTAGAAGAAAACTACACCCAAAGCCACCATTGGCGTTTCACCCCACCACCAGCCCCAGCCCAACATCAATCCAGGCAATACAGTCGCTACTCGCTGGCAACTCGAAAGAATCTACAGCCAAATCGACCAAAACGAGGTCGACTTCTTTAAAATCCCCACCCGACAGGATCAATGGACGGCTAGGGCTTCGTCGACGGGCAATACCTGGAGGGAGTTGGCCTTGACGTAGTCCCAGACGATCTTGAGGACGCCGGAGCGGGAGATGTGGGCGGCGCCGCCGAACTTGCTCAGGGCGGCCGAGACCGGCACCGGCCGCATGATCCCGCGGAGGTTGTTCGGATCCACCGGGCCCTTCTTCTTGGCCGCCTTGGGTTTCGCGGCGGCCGCCGCCGCCGTTCCGGACTTCTTGGCCCCCTTCGCCGCCGCCGCCGATGCGGGCTTCTTGCCCCCCGCCGCCGCCGCCGATGCGGCCGCCGAGGACATGAAGGCCCGGCACCCGCGGAGCACCGAGGACGCCGCCGTCGACATCGCCGCGGGATGGGTGGGTGGGTGGGTCTCTCAGCGCT
Source organism: Elymus sibiricus (assembly GCA_039707655.1). Taxonomy (NCBI): domain Eukaryota; kingdom Viridiplantae; phylum Streptophyta; class Magnoliopsida; order Poales; family Poaceae; genus Elymus; species Elymus sibiricus. Next base: position 91,312,317 of record CM077669.1, read on the forward strand.
CCGCTTCGGCGAGGGGTGTGGGGGGGGGGGGGGGGGGGGGAGGGCGGAGGGTTTTGGGAGGTTTAGGGTTTGGGGGAAGGCCCGGAGCCCATTTTGTATTTGGAGCCTTTGGTCTCGGCCGTGGGGAAGGAAGAGACCGGCGGCTTTTGCGTTCCGGTCCTTACGACTGTTCATAATTACAGATGGATCTGCGTTAATCCCAATTAGTCCCGCATGAGAAGTATTTGACATGTTTGGTTCGATGGGTCACATTAAAAAGCTAACCTGTGCGGAATTTAAAAATACTTCTGGGGCATAAATGCAGGGGAATGGTCGATTTGGCTGGTTGATTTCGTTTAGAATGATGCAGGCTCGAACGATGCAAAAGAGTTCATGTGGATGGCTGCACGTGGTTGCTATTTGTGATGTGTTAGGATTTTCTTCGAAAAGGAAGAGTGATGTAGTAAAGTAGTAAAAAATATTTCCCTCGGTTAAGAACCAAAAATATACCGAATCAATAGGAAAATCACGCAAACAACCGTCAGCAACACCTATGCCCAAAAAAGCAAATACTTGCACCTACACCTGGGCATTTCTCGGGCCGGGCCGGGCTTCGGGCCGGGCCGAAAAAAGCCCGATGCTAAATACCCAGGCCCGAGCCCGGCCCGGCCCGACTGTCGGGCCGTAGATTTAGGCCCGAGCCCGGCCCGAAGCAGGAAAAGCCCGGCCCGGCCACGACTTAAATCATGCATTTAGTATGCCCGAGCCCGGCCCGAAGCAGGAAAAGCCCGGCCCGGCCACGACTTAAATCATGCATTTAGTATGCCCGAGCCCGGCCCGGCCCGACTGTCGGGCTCACAAATACAGGCCCGAGCCCGGCCCGAGGACACACTTTGGCCCAGCCCGGCCCGGATTTTCGGGCCGGGTCGAGTCGGGCCGACCGGGCCGGGCTGCCCATGCCCAGGTCCACTTGCACCCTACGCGGTCAAGAGGGTTGTCAATCCCCGTGTACTTGTTGACAACAAGGATTAAATCTGATAGCGATAGATAGATAATTTGCAAAGTAAAATAAAAGTATATAAATTGCAGCAAGATATTTTTTATTTTTGTAATATGATTAAAGTAGACGAGGGGGTCATAGTTTTCACTAGAGACTTCTCTCTTTTAGCATGGCATATGGTGGGTAAATAAATTATTATTGGACAATTGATAGAAAAACGCATAGTTATGAAGTTATTCATGGCATGATTTTATACATAGGCATTACGTGTGACAAGTAGACCGACTTCTGCCTGCATCTACTATTATTACTTCACCAATCGACCGACTCATGCGTGCATCTATGATATTAAATTCATGACAAACAGAGTAACGCTTTAAGCAAAATGACATAATGTAGACAAAATAAAACCAATCAATATGATTAAACCCCATTGTTTTATCCTTAATAGCAACAATACAATATGTGCCTCGCTACCCTTTCTGTCACTGGGTGAAGACACCACAAGATTGAACCCACTACTATGCACCACTTCCACTGAAGATCGATAGATTAACTTGGTCAAAGAAAATCCATAGACCAGAAAGCATTACATAGCTATATAAATCACACATAATAAAGTTCAGAATTGACTCAATTACTTTAAGTGAATAGTCTGATTATAAACCCACAATTCATCGGATCCCAACAAACACACCGCAAAATAAGATTACATCGGATAGATCTCCAAAGAAAACATGGTATTGAAGATCAAAGAGAGAGAAAAAGCTATTAGGTAATCACCATGGACCCATATGTCTGTGGTGAACTACTCACACATCATCGGAGGTGCAGCAAGGTTTACGTAGAAGCCCTCCGTGATCGATTCCCCCTCCGGCAGGGTGCCGGAAAAGACCTCTAGATGAGATCGCGGAAGAACAAAGACTTGCGGCGGCAGGAAAATTGTTTCGGGTGGCTCTTTGAGGGTTTCAGAATATTTGGGGATTTATTGAGTTGGAATTAGGTCAGACAGAGTCATGAGGGGCCCATAAGACATCAGGGCGTGGTCACCCCCAGGTCGCGTCCTGTTGTCTTGCTGTCTCCTCGTTTCACGTTTGATCTCCTCCGAAACTTCTAGGGTCCCTCTTGTCCAGAAAAAATCGTCAACAAGTTTTGTAGCATTTGAATTCTGTTTGGACTCTTTCACTAGGCACTGGGTTAATAGGTTAGTTTCCAAAATGATGCAAAATTGCATAGAAAGTATCTAAGATTGATAATATAATATCATGTAACAATAAAAAATTATAGGTACATTGAAGACACATAAGTGGTCTATTCATTTAAATGTTAATCTTGTCCACTTATCAGTCCTTTTTTAATCTACACGACTGTGCTTCGATTCGAGATAAGATCTACACGAGAAAGATGCACTTTGATGTTGTGGTTTCGTCATTCAAGCAAAAATGTTCAATTTTGTGTCCATGTATGGAGCGATTTTGGACGATCAAATTTGTTAGGCATGGTCGACCGGTTGAAATTTCCTTTAAACAATAGCTTCATCTCGCAGTTTCACCCGATTTTCATGTTGCATGTTGATGACCCACAAGTATAGGGGATCTATCGTAGTCCTTTCGATAAGTAAGAGTGTCGAACCCAACGAGGAGCAGAAGGAAATGACAAGCAGTTTTCAGTAAGGTATTCTCTGCAAGCACTGAAATTATCGGTAACAGATAGTTTTGTGATAAGATAATTCGTAACGGGTAGCAAGTAACAAATGTAGCAAAGGTGCAGCAAGGTGGCCCAATCCTTTTTGTAGCAAAGGACAAGCCTGGACAAACTCTTATATAAAGCAAAGCGCTCCCGAGGACACATGGGAATTTCTGTCAAGCTAGTTTTCATCATGCTCATATGATTCGCGTTCGTTACTTTGATAATTTGATATGTGGGTGGACCGGTGCTTGGGTGCTGCCCTTACTTGGACAAGCCTCCCACTTATGATTAACCTCTCTCGCAAGCATCCGCAACTACGAAAGAAGAATTAAGATAAATCTAACCATAGCATGAAACATATGGATCCAAATCAGCCCCTTATGAAGCAACGCATAAACTAGGGTTTAAGCTTCTGTCACTCTAGCAACCCATCATCTACTTATTACTTCCCAATGCCTTCCCCTAGGCCCAAATAATGGTGAAGTGTCATGTAGTCGACGTTCACATAACACCACTAGAGGAAAGACAACATACATCTTATCAAAATATTGAACGAATACCAAATTCACATGATTACTTATAACAAGACTTATCCCATGTCCTCAGGAACAAACGTAACTACTCACAAAGCATATTCATGTTCATAATCAGAGGGGTATTAATTATCATTAAGGATCAGAACATATGATCTTCCACCAAGTAAACCAACTAGCATCAACTACAAGGAGTAATCAACACTACTAGCAACCCACAGGTACCAATCTGAGGTTTTGAGACTAAGATCGGATACAAGAGATGAACTAGGGTTTGGAGAGGAGATGGTGCTGGTGAAGATGTTGATGGAGATTGACCCCCTCTCGATGAGAGGATCGTTGGTGATGACGATGGCTTCGATTTCCCCCTCCGGGAGGGAAGTTTCCCCGGCAGAACAGCTCCGCCGGAGCCCTAGATTGCTTTCTTCCCAGGTTCCGCCTCGAGACGGCGGCACTTCGTCCCGAAAGCTCTCTTATGATTTTTTTTCCAGGTCAAAACCCTCCATATAGCAGAAGATGGGCACCGGAGGGCTGCCAGGGGGCCCACAAGCCACAGGGGGGCGCCCTGGGGGGGGGGGGGTAGGGCGCGCCCCCCAGGCTTGTGGCCTCCTGGTGGGTCCCCTCTGGTATTTCTTTCGCCCAATATTTTTTATATATTCCAAAATAATTCTCCGTAACTTTTCAGGACTTTTGGAGTTGTGCAGAATAGGTCTCTCATATTTGCTCATTTTCCAGTCCAGAATTCCAGCTGCCGGCTTTTCCCTCTTCATGTAAACCTTGTAAAATAAGAGAGAAAAGGCATAAGTATTGTACCATAATGTGTAATAACAGCCCATAATGCAATAAATATCAATATAAAAGCATGATGCAAAATGGACGTATCAACTCCCCCAAGCTTAGACCTCGTTTGTCCTCAAGCGAAAGCCGAAATCGATAAATATGTCCACATGTTTAGAGATAGAGGTGTCGATAAAATAAAATACGGACATGAGAGCATCATGATCATCTTTAGAACAGCAATATTTATTGATATGTAATTTCTTATACTAGAGTAACAATTCATTCACAAGGTAAAGTATGAATCCAGAACTCTATTGAGAACCAACAAACTTTGATCTCAGTCATTGAAGCAATTGCAATTTATCATAACATCGGAAAGAGTCAATATAAGAGCTTATAAAGCAAATCCACATACTCAATCATCTTTTAGTCTTTCATAATTGCTAACACTCACGCGGTACTTATGAGGTCAAAGCTTCAATTGGACACAGAGAAAGATAGGGGCTTATAGTTTTGCCTCCCAACTATTTACCTCAAGGGTAATGTCAACAGAAATAACTCATGATCACCCACATCCGAGTGGATATATGTGTCTAGATCATTCCCCAACACATGACGCTTGCCAAGAGAGAAAGGCGAAATATAGGAAGTGGTGAAGATCACCATGACTCTTGCATAAAGGTAAGTTCTAGAAAGTAAAAGTAACAGATAGGCCCTTCGCAGAGGGAAGCAGAGGTTGTCATGCGCTTTTATAGTTGGATGCGCAATCTCTTAATGTAAAAGAACGTCACTTTATATTGCCGCTTGTGATAAAGAACTTTATTATGCAGTCTGTCGCTTTTATTTCTTCCATATCACAGGTTCGTATAAAGTTTATTTTCCTCACACTAATAGATCATACATATTTAGAGAGCATTTTTTATTGCTTGCATCGATGACAACTTACTTGAAGGATCTTACTCAATCCATAGGTAGGTATGGTGGACTCTCATGGCAAAACTGGGTTGAGGGTGTTTGGATGCACAAGTAGTATCTCTACTTGGTGCAGAAGTTTTGTCTGATATGGGGTGGAAGCAAGCGTCACATGTTAAAGGATCTATAACCATATAACTTCTATTCAGAAATAAGCAAACATAACCCATTATGTTGTCTTCCTTGTCCAACATCACCTTCTTAGCATATAATATTTTAATGAGTGCTCACAATCATAAAAGATGTCCAAGATAATATATTTATATGTGAACCTCTCTTTCTTTATTACTTCCTTTTTATTGCAGCAATGACCAATCGCTATGTTTGTCAACTCACAACAAATTTCAATCGACATACTTCTTATATGTGAAGTCATCACTCCCCATAAGATCATCATATATACTCTTTGCTTTTATTCTATTCTTCTTTCTATTTCTTTTTCTCAAGATCATAGCAAGCAAGCAAAGCCCTCAACTCAAAACTACTTTTTATTATATAACTCTGGGACTCGCTTACATAGGGGGAACATAAAGCAAAACTCAAAACTAGATCACACAAAAAACTTTATTCTACTAGATCAAGATATAACCAAAAGGATCGAACTAAGAAAAACGATAAAAGTAAAAGATGTGATGGTGATACTATATCAGGGCACCTCCCCCAAGCTTGGCACAAGGCAAGGGGAGTGCCCATACCCATGTGTTTAGTTGTCTTTCTTCTGAGGTGGTGATGTTGGAGTTGTTGATGAGGTTGGAGGCTTGTCCTCCGTCTTCCAAGGCATAGGCTCACCATCATAAAAAGATGAACGAGTCTCCGGGATCCTCAAATCTGCAGCCAAACTCATTCTCTTAAATCTGTATTCATACTCACAGTTTTGGTTTTGCAGGTCATAGATCTGGGCTTGGAGATGCCCGATTTTCTCGTAAAGCTTGAAGATGTCCTCCCCGATGTCCTTGGCGTCCAGCTTGTGCTTGTGGGTAAACTCCGCGATCATCATGTGATTGGCATTGAGTCCACGTTCCACCATCCCTTGGCACTTGAAGACTTGCTGCTCCATTGCTTCGAGCCTTGTCTCCACGCTTCCAGTCTTCTTTGGCCCCTCAACATCACGGATGTGCAGCACCCCCTCACGCATCTCAATGGTTTGAGGGTGTCACAGCACCTCCGCAAGGTAGGGGTTGATGACCTTCTCGAAGAACTTGTCCTTCGAAGCACTTGGGGACATCATGGCGATCTAAATCTGTCCGGAAAACAACTCGAAACAAAAACAGGAGATATTGTTGTGATACGAAGGTCAAAACCTTCGGGAGATTATATAATGAATTTTTACCGACCAACAGGAGTATTCTACAAGAAAACGGAGTCTGGAGGGTACACGGGGTGGCCACAAGCCACAGGGGCGCGCCCAGGGGGGTAGGGCGTGCCCCCCTGTCTTGTCGCCTCCTCGTGCACTTTTAGGACTACTTTAAATTTTCCTAATTTATTAAATATTCCAAAACGGGGAAAAATTGCTATTGGAAAAGTTTTGGAGTCGGTTTGCTTACCGTACCACATACCTATTCCTTTTCGGAGTCTGAAACGTTCTGGTAGGTCTCCCTAATGTACTCCTCCAGAGTTATGGTATTGATAATATTGGTTTCAACATTTATGGGAGTACCTGAGATATAATGTTTGATTCTTTGCCCGTTTACCACCTTCGGATTTGTGCCTTCGGCGTTGTTGATCTTGATGGCACCGGAACGATATACTTCCTCGATAATGTAAGGCCCTTCCCATTTAGAGAGAAGTTTTCCTGCAAAAAATCTTAAACGAGAATTGTATAGCAAGACATGGTCACCTACATTGAATTCATGCTTTTGTATCCTTTTATCATGCCATCTCTTAACCTTTTCTTTAAACAACTTGGCATTCTCATAGGCCTGGGTTCTCCATTCATCAAGTGAGCTAATGTCAAATAACCTCTTCTCACCAGCAAGTTTGAAATCATAGTTGAGCTCTTTGATTGCCCAATAAGCTTTATGTTCTAGTTCTAGAGGTAAATGACATGCTTTACCATAAACCATTTTATACGGAGACATACCCATAGGGTTTTTGTAAGCAGTTCTATAAGCCCATAATGCATCATCAAGTTTCTTAGATCTATTAACAGTCTTTTGCAAGATCAATTTAATTTCTCTATTGCTTAATTCTACTTGACCACTAGACTGAGGATGATATGGAGATGCAATTCTATGATTAACATCATACTTAGCAAGCAATTTACGGAAAGCACCATGAATAAAGTGTGAGCCACCATCAGTCATTAAATATCTAGGGACTCCAAATCTAGGGAAAATAACTTCTTTAAGCATTTTAATAGAAGTGTTATGATCAGCACTACTAGTTGGAATAGCTTCTACCCACTTAGTAACATAATCAACAACAACTAGAATATGAGTATACCCGTTGGACTTTGGAAAAGGTCCCATATAATCAAAACCCCAAACATCAAATGGTTCAATAACAAGTGAGTAATTCATAGGCATTTCCTGAGTACTAATATTACCAATTCTTTGACATTCATCACAAGACAAGACAAACTTACGAGAATCCTTGAAGAGAGTAGGCCAATAAAAACCAGATTGTAATACCTTGTGTGCAGTTCTATCTCCAGCGTGGTGTCCTCCGTAGGCCTCGGAGTGACACTTGTGTAGGATCTGTTCCTATTCATGCTCAGGTACACAACGTCTAATAACACCATCTACTCCTTCTTTATAAAGGTGTGGATCATCCCAAAAGTAATGTCTTAAATCATAGAAGAACTTTTTCTTTTGTTGGTAAGTGAAACTAGGCGGTATAAATTTAGCAACAATGTAATTAGCATAATCAGCATACCATGGAGCATTACGTGAATCATTTATGACAGCTAATTGTTCATCAGGAAAGCTATCATCAATAAGTAGTGGGTCATCAAGAACATTTTCTAACCTAGACAAGTTGTCTGCTACGGGGTTCTCAACTCCCTTTCTATCAATAATATGCAAATCAAATTCTTGTAGCAAAAGAACCCATCTAATAAGTCTAGGTCTAGCATCTTTCTTTTCCATAAGATATTTAATAGCAGCATGATCAGTGTGAACGGTTACTTTGGAATCAACAATATAAGGTCTGAACTTATCACATGCAAACACAACAGCTAAAAATTCCTTTTCAGTGGTAGCATAGTTTCTTTGAGCACTGTCTAGAGTTTTACTAGCATAATGGATAACATTCAATTTCTTATCAACTCTTTGTCCTAGAACAGCACCAACGGCATAATCACTAGCGTCACACATGATTTCAAAGGGTAGGTTCCAATCAGGTGGTTGAACAACAATTGCAGAAATCAAGGCTTTCTTAAGGATTTCAAAGGCTTCTACACAATCATTATCAAAAACAAAAGGAATATCTTTTTGCAAGAGATTAGTGAGAGGCCGAGAAATTTTAGAGAAGTCTTTAATAAATCTCCTATAGAAACCAGCATGACCAAGGAAACTTCATATACCTCTGATATCCGTAGGACACGACATTTTTTCAATAGCATCAACTTTAGCTTTATCAACTTCAATACCTCTTTCGGAGATTTTGTGTCCCAAGACAATACCCTCATTAACCATAAAGTGGCACTTCTCCCAATTCAAGACAAGATTAGTTTCTTCACATCTCTGCAAAACTTGATCAAGGTTGCTCAAGCAATCATCAAAAGAAGTTCCGTAAACGGAGAAATCATCCATGAAAACCTCAACAATCTTTTCACAAAAGTCAGAGAATATAGCAGTCATACATCTTTGAAAGGTGGCAGGTGCATTGCATAAACCAAAAGGCATATGTCTATAAGCAAAGGTACCGAAAGGACAAGTAAAAGTGGTCTTCTCTTGGTCCTCTTTTGACACAGGTATTTGAGAGAAACCAGAATAACCATCTAGAAAGCAAAAGTGTGTGTGTTTGGATAGTCTTTCTAGCATTTGATCAATAAAAGGTAGAGGATAATGATCTTTCCTAGTAGCTTTATTTAATTTCCTAAAATCAATTACCATTCTATATCTTGTAACAATTCTTTGCGAGGTCAATTCATTTTTATCATTAGGAATAACGGTAATACCTCCCTTAGGGACACAATGAACGGGACTAACCCATCTACTATCAGCAATAGGATAAATTATACCTGCCTCCAGAAGCTTTAATATTTCATTTCTTACCACTTCTTTCATTTTAGGATTTAACTGTCGTTGGTGATCAACAACTGGTTTAGCATCAGGCTCCATATTAATTTTATGCTGACATAGAGTGGGACTAATGCCCTTAAGATCATCAAGAGTATATCCAATAGCAGCACGGTGCTTCTTCAGAGTTTACAATAATCTCTTTTCTTCATGCTCTGAAAGGTTAGCACTAATAATAACAGGATATATCTTCTTTTCATCAAGATAAGCATATTTCAGAGTATCCGGTAATTGTTTAAGCTCAAACACGGGATCACCCTTGGGTGGAGGAGGATCCCCAAGTATTTCAACAGGCAAGTTGTATTTCAAAATAGGATGCTGATCAAAGAAAATCTGATCTATTTCATTCCTTTCATTCATATGCATATCGTTTTCATGGTCTAGCAAATATTGTTCTAAGGGATCAGTGGGCGGTACAGCAATAGAAGCAAGACCAATAACTTCATCCTTACTAGGCAATTCTTTATCATGGGGTTGTCTACGAAATTTAGAGAAATTAAACTCATGGGACACATCCCCAAAACTTACAGTAACAGTTTCTTTCTCACAATCTATCTTAGCATTAATAGTATTCAAGAAAGGCCTAGCAAATATAATGGGACAAAAATCATCTTGTGGGGTACCAAGAACAAGAAAATCAGTAGGATATTTTATTTTCCCACACAAGACTTCAACATCTCTAACAATCCCAACTGGTGCTATAGTATCTCTATTAGCAAGCTTAATGGTAACATCAATATCTTCTATTTCAGCAGGTGCAATATCATTCATAATTTCTTGGTATAAGGTAAAGGGAATTGCACTCACACTAGCACCCACATCACATAAGCCATGATAACAATGATCTCCTATTTTAACAGAAACAACAGGCATGCCAACAATAGGTCTATGTTTATCTTTAGTATCAGGTCTAGCAATTCTAGCAGCTTCATCACAGAAATGAATAACATGCCCATCAATATTATCAACCAAGAGATCTTTAACCATAGCAATACTAGGTTCAACTTTAATTTGTTCAGGGGGTGTAGGTGTTCTAACATAGCTCTTACGAACCACAGTTGAAGCTTTAGCATGTTCCTTTATTCTAACAGGGAAAGGTGGTTTCTCAATATAAGCAGCAGGAATAACAGGATCAACATTATAAATAATAGTTTCTTCTTCAACTTTAATAGGTTCAACTACTTTCACTTCAATGGGAGGATGATATTTAAACCACTTCTCCTTAGGGATATCAACATGATCAGCAAATGATTCACAGAAAGAAGCTACTATCTCAGAGTCAAGTCCATATTTAGTGCTAAATTCACGAAAAGCATCGGTGTCTATAAAGGATTTAACACAATCAAACTTAAGGTTTATACCTGACTCCTTACCTTCGTCGAGTTCCCAATCTTCAGAGTTGCGTTTAATTCTTTCCAATAAATCCCATTTGAATTCAATATCTTTCTTCATAAAGGAACCAGTACAAGAAGTATCAAGCATGGATTGATCATTACGAGAAAGCCGAGCATAAAAATTCTGAATAATAATTTCTCTTGAGAGTTCATGATTGGGGCATGAATATAACATTGACTTAAGCCTCCCCCAAGCTTGAGCGATACTTTCTCCTTCACGAGGCCAAAAATTATAAATATAATTCCGATCACGATGAACCAGATGCGTAGGATAAAACTTCTGATGAAATTCCAATTTCAATCGGTTGTAGTTCCATGATCCAATATCATCACATAGCCTATACCATGTCAATGCCTTCTCCTTCAAAGATAAAGGAAAGACCTTCTTCTTGACATCATCCTCGGGCAAACCTGCAAGCTTAAATAATCCACAAACTTCATCCACATAGATCAGGTGCAAATCAGGATGTAGTGTTCCATCTCCTGCATAAGGATTAGCTAGCAGTTTCTCTATCATACCCGAAGGAGATTCATAATAAATATTTTCAGTAGGTTCAGTAGGTTGAGGAGCAACTCTTTGTGCTTCCGGTCGAGGTGAAGATTGTTGGAAATATGCCCTAGAGGCAATAATAATTTAGTTATTATCATATTTCCTTGTTCATGATAATCGTTTATTATCCATGCTATAATTGTATTGATTGGAAACTCAAATACATGTGTGGGTACATAGACAACACTGTGTCCCTAGTATGCCTCTAATAAACTAGCTCGTTGATCAAAGATGGTCAAGGTTTCCTAGCCATGGACATGAGATGTCATTTGATAACGGGATCACATCATTAGGAGAATGATGTGATGGACAAGACCCAAACTATGAACATAGCATATGATCATGTCAGTTTATTGCTATTGTTTTCTGCATGTCAAGTATCTGTTCCTATGACCATGAGATCATGCAACTCACTGACACCGGAGGAATACCTTGTGTGTATCAAATGTCACAACGTAACTGGGTGACTATAAAGATGCTCTACAGGTATCTCCGAGGGTGTCTGTTGAATTGGCATGGATCAAGACTGGGATTTGTTACTCCGTGTGACGGAGAGGTATCTCAGGGCCCACTCGGTAATACAACATCACTATAAGCCTTGCAAGCAATGTGACTAAAGTGTTAGCCACGGGATCTTGTATTAAGGAACGAGTAAAGAGACTTGCCAGTAATGAGATTGAACTAGGTATAGAGATACCGACGATCGAATCTCGGGCAAGTAACATACCGATAAACAAAGGGAACATCATACGGGATTAACTGAATCCTTGACATAGGGGTTCAACCGATAAAGATCTTCGTAGAATATGTAGGAACCAATATGGGCATCCAGGTCCCGCTATTGGTTATTGGCCGTAGAGGTGTCTCGGTCATGTCTACATAGTTCTCGAACCCGCAGGGTCTGCACACTTAAGGTTCGGTGACGTTTCGGTATAGTAGAGTTATGTATGGTGGTGACCGAAGGTTGTTCGGAGCCCCGGATGAGATCTCAGACGTCACGAGGAGCTCCGGAATGGTCCGGAGGTAAAGATTGATATATAGGAAGTCCCGTTTTGGTCACCGGAAAAGTTTCGGGTACTTCGGTAGTGTACCGGGAGTGCCGGGAGGGATACCGGGGACCATCGGGAGGGGTATTTCGACCCAAGGGGCCTCATGGGCTGTGGGAGGAGTCAAGCCAGCCTTTAGTGGGCTGGCCAAGCCCCCCACTAAGGCCCATGTGGCTGGAGGTGGAAAAAACCCAAAGGTGGAAAGGTGGAAAGTGTTTCCAAGTGGAGAGGAGGAATCCTATTACTAGTAGGATTGGAGTAGGACTCCTCCACCTCCAATTTCGGCCAGCCCTTGAGGGTTTGAGGCTGCCTCCTCCCCTCCCTCCCTCCTATATATACTAGAGGATTTAGAGAAGAAAAATAACCCTAATAGCCACGTGCTAGCCTCTCCTCTAGATCGCAGTTTCTCCTCTAGATCGTTTCAGCGGTGCTTAGGCGAAGCCCTGCTGGAATTAGTTCCACCACCATCACCGCCACGCCGTCGCGCTGCCGGAGAACTCTTCTACCTCTCCGCCCCTATTGCTGGATCAAGAAGGCGGAGATCGTCATCGAGCTGTACGTGTGCTGAACGCGGAGGTGCCGTCCGTTTGGCGCTAGATCAGAAGGACCGTGATCAAGATCGCGAGACGGTTCGTGATTTGATCGCGGGAAGGATCGTGATGGGATCGTGGGACGGATCGTGATTGGATCGCGAGACGGATCGTGATTGGATTGCGGGACGCTCGGCGATTTGGATCGCGAAGACGTTCGACTACATCAACCGCGTTTCTTAACGCTTCCGCTTAGCGATTTACAAGGGTATGTAGATCCACTCTCCCTCTCGTAGATGCTCATCACCATGGATAGATCTTGCGTGTGCGTAGGAATTTTTTTGTTTCCCATGCAACGTTCCCCAACAAAGATACCCCGAACAAGCCCCTCAAAGGATTATTTTCTATAGTAACAAGTGACAGTAAATTTCAGCACACTATATAAAATTTTCCTTGCCAAATTCCACTCACCAAAGGCGCTTCACTCCCTGGCAATGGCGCCAGAAAAGAGTCTTGATGACCCACGAGTATAGGGGATCTATCGTAGTCCTTTCGATAAGTAAGAGTGTCGAACCCAACGAGGAGCAGAAGGAAATGACAAGCAGTTTTCAGTAAGGTATTCTCTGCAAGCACTGAAATTATCGGTAACAGATAGTTTTGTGATAAGATAATTCGTAACGGGTAGCAAGTAACAAATGTAGCAAAGGTGTAGAAAGGTGGCCCAATCCTTTTTGTAGCAAAGGACAAGCCTGGACAAACTCTTATATAAAGCAAAGCGCTCCCGAGGACACATGGGAATTTCTGTCAAGCTAGTTTTCATCATGCTCATATGATTCGCGTTCGTTACTTTGATAATTTGATATGTGGGTGGACCGGTGCTTGGGTGCTGCCCTTACTTGGACAAGCCTCCCACTTATGATTAACCTCTCTCGCAAGCATCCGCAACTACAAAAGAAGAATTAAGATAAATCTAACCATAGCATGAAACATATGGATGCAAATCAGCCCCTTACGAAGCAACGCATAAACTAGGGTTTAAGCTTCTGTTACTCTAGCAACCCATCATCTACTTATTACTTCCCAATGCCTTCCCCTAGGCCCAAATAATGGTGAAGTGTCATGTAGTCGACGTTCACATAACACCACTAGAGGAAAGACAACATACATCTTATCAAAATATCGAACGAATACCAAATTCACATGATTACTTATAACAAGACTTATCCCATGTCCTCAGGAACAAACGTAACTACTCACAAAGCATATTCATGTTCATAATCAGAGGGGTATTAATTATCATTAAGGATCTGAACATATGATCTTCCACCAAGTAAACCAACTAGCATCAACTACAAGGAGTAATCAACACTACTAGCAACCCACAGGTACCAATCTGAGGTTTTGAGACTAAGATCGGATACAAGAGATGAACTAGGGTTTGGAGAGGAGATGGTGCTGGTGAAGATGTTGATGGAGATTGACCCCCTCTCGATGAGAGGATCGTTGGTGATGACAATGGCTTCGATTTCCCCCTCCGGGGGGGAAGTTTCCCCGGCAGAACAGCTCCGCCGGAGCCCTAGATTGCTTTCTGCCCAGGTTCCGCCTCGAGACGGCGGTGCTTCGTCCCGAAAGCTCTCTTATGATTTTTTCCAGGTCAAAACCCTCCATATAGCAGAAGATGGGCACCAGAGGGCTGCCAGGGGGCCCACAAGCCACAGGGGGGCGCCCTGGGGGGTTTAGGGCGAGCCCCCTAGGCTTGTGGCCTCCTGGTGGGTCCCCTCTGGTATTTCTTTCGCCCAATATTTTTTATATATTCCAAAATAATTCTCCGTAACTTTTCAGGACTTTTGGAGTTGTGCAGAATAGGTCTCTCATATTTGCTCCTTTTCCAGTCCAGAATTCCAGCTGCCGGCATTCTCCCTCTTCATGTAAACCTTGTAAAATAAGATAGAAAAGGCATAAGTATTGTACCATAATGTGTAATAACAGCCCATAATGCAATAAATATCAATATAAAAGCATGATGCAAAATGGACGTATCACACGTTTTCTATTTCGACGATCGTAGACGAGTAGATCTACATCTTCTTTATGAACGGTACATGTGTATATGTGTGGTCTGTTTTAATGACACCCTTTAATCTCCTTTGCCTAGTCCCTTATAATCTTTCCTCTTGGCCTCGTCGGAGGCGTCCTACTACACCGGTATTGTCCCTGGTGTCGTTCCTTTCGGCCTCCTCTCCCTCGCCCTGATACGTCTCCAATGTATCTATAATTTTTGATTGTTCCATGCTATTATATTATCTGTTTTGGATTTTTATATGCATTAATATGCTATTTTATATTATTTTTGGGACTAACGTATTAACCTAGTGCCTAGTGCCAGTTTCTATTTTTTCCTTGTTTTTGAGTATTGCAGATAAGGAATATTAAACGGAGTCCAAACGGAATAAAATCTTCGCGGTGATTTTTCTTGGCCCAGAAGAAACCTACCAGACTTGGAGAGGGGGCCAGGAGACCTGCCGGGAGACGACAAGCCTGCAGGGCGCGCCCTAGGGGGGAGGGCGCGCCCCCCTGGCTTGTGGCCCCCCTGCAGGCCTCCTAACCCTAATCTTCGTCCTATAAATTCCCAAATATTCCCCCAATACCAAAGAGAGCCACGAAAATACTTTTCCGCCGCCGGAAGCCTCTGTTCCCGTGAGATCCCATCTTGGAGCCTTTTCCGGTAATCTGCCGGAGGGGGATTCGATCACGGAGGGCATCTACATCAACTCCATTGCCCCTCCGATGATGCGTGAGTAGTTCACCTCACACCTTCGGGTCCATAGCTAGTAGCTAGATGGATTCTTCTCTCTCTATGTTCTTCAATACCATATTCTTCATGATCTTCATGGAGATCTATCTGATGTAATACTCTTTTGCGGTGTGTTTGTCAAGATCCGATGAATTGTGGGTTTATGATCAGATTATCTATGAATATTATTTGAATCTTCTCTGAATTCTTACATGCATGATTTCATATCTTTGCAAGTCTCTTCGAGTTATTGGTTTGGTTTGGCCAACTAGATTGGTAATTCTTGCAATGGGAGAAGTGCTTAGTTTTGGGTTCAATCTTGCGGTGTCCTCACCCAGTGAAAAAGTAGGGGTAGCGAGGCACGTATTTGTATTGTTGCCATCAAGGATAAAAAGATGGGGTTTTCATCATATTGCTTGAGTTTATCCTTCTACATCATGTCATCTTACTTAATGCGTTACTCTGTTCTTCATGAACTTAATACTCTAGATGCAGGCAGGAGTCGGTCGATGTGTAGAGTAATAGTAGTAGATGCAGAATCGTTTCGGTCTACTTGACACGGACGTGATGCCTATATGCATAATCATTGCCTTGGATATCGTCATAACTATGCGCTTTTCTATCAATTGCTTGACAGTAATTTGTTCACCCACCGTATTATTTTCCTTCAAGAGAGAAGCCTCTAGTGAAACCTATGGCCCCCGGGTCTATTTTCGAAATTATATTTTCAGATCTATAAACCAAAAATACTTTGCTGCAATCTTTTTACTTTTATTTTACTTTTCGTTTTAATAATCTTTTATATCTATCTCTATCAGATCTCATCCTTGCAAGTAACCGTGAAGGGATTGACAACCCATTTATAGCGTTGGGTGCAAGTGTTTGATTGTTTGTGTAGGTGCAAAGATTGGGGCCTTGCTTGTACCTCCTACTGGATTGATACCTTGGTTCTCAACAACTGAGGGAAATACTTATCTACTTTGCTGCATCACCCTTTCCTCTTCAAGGGAAAACCAACGCAAGCTCAAGAAGTAGCAAGAAGGATTTCTGGCACCGTTGCCGGGGAGGATACATAGCAAGACAAGACAAGAACTCTCCCGTCAACTTGTCAATTTTTGACGTGGTTGCCGGAAATGTCTACATCAAGCCTACCAAGTACCCATCACAAACTCATCTCTTGCATTTACATTATTTGCCATTTGCCTCTCGTTTTCCTCTCCCCCACTTCTAAAATGATTTTCAGAAAAAAACAAAAATATTTACCGTTTTATTCGCCTTTTTCTCGCCGGATCTCTTTTTGTTTGCTTGTGTTGCCATGTGCCTTCTATTTGCTTGCATCTTCGCTTGCTAAAAATCTATTGATATGGATCCTCATCCACTTGCTAATCTTTTCAAAAGGCCAAATTATGATGAACCAATTGCTAGTGAGTTGAGTGCACTTGATTATCTCTATGAAGTTTTGTTTGAAAATCATGAATCTGAAAATTTTGATGAAGTGTTGAAAGAAGAAATTTATAAGGTGATTCATGATAATCCCTTGAATGATGAGCATAATTGCAATGTTGCTAGTATGAATTCTCTAAATATCCATGATGCTTATGATATGCAAAGCCACAAGCTTGGGGATGCTATGTTTGATGAAGATGATATTTTTTGTCCCCCAAGTTTTGATGAGAAAATTTATTATGATGATTGCATGCCTCCTATTTGTGGTGATGATGATGACACGTATGCTATAATGAGTAATGATAACCATGAAACTTATCATCATGATTTTAATTTGCAATGTGGTTATGTCAATCAAGTGTCTCATGATAGTTATTTTGTTGAGTTTGTTCCCACTACTATGGATAAAAAGGAATTTGCTTATGTGGAGAGTAATGAAAATTCTATGCTTGTGCATCATGAAAAGAATGATTTATGTGATAGTTATATTGTTGAATTCCTTCATGATGCTACTGAAATTTATTATGAGGGAGGAACATATGCTTGTAGGAATTGCAATAATATCAAGTTTCCTCTCTATGTGTTCAAAGTTTTGAAGTTATGCTTGTTTTGCCTTCCTATGCCAGTTGATTCTTGTTCCCATAAATTGTTTGCTCACAAAATCCCTATGCATAGGAAGTGGGTTAGACTTAAATGTGTTTTTCATGCTATTCATGATGCTATTTTGCATGTCTCAATTACTACTTTTTATGTGAGCATCATTGAAAGCGTTATGCCTAGCTAGGGGCGTTAAACAATAGCGCTTGTTGGGAGGCAACCCAATTTTATTTTATGTTTTTATGTTTTTGTTTTTGCTTCTGTTTTTGAGTGCTTTACACATTATTACCTCTGTATTAATTGTGTTTTATTGTTTTAATTAGTGTTTGAGCCAAGTAAGACCTTTGGGATGGTCTACGGTGATTGTTGTTTGATTTTGCTGAAAAACAGAAACTTTTGTGCTCAGTCCAGGAATTTTATAAATTCACCAGAGCATCTAATGAGTCTGAATTTTTTACACCAGATTGATATACCAATTTCCCAGATTTTCCTAATTTTTCAGAATTTTTGGAGTTACAGAAGTATTCGAAGTTTACAGATTGCTACAGACTCTTCTGTTTTTGACAGATTCTGTTTTCTTTGTGTTGTTTGCTTATTTTGATGTATCTATGGGTTGTATCGGGGGGTATGAACCATGGAGAAGTTACAATACAGTAGATATTACACCAATACAAATAAAGAATGAGTTCACAACAGTACCTAAAGTGGTGATTTATTTTTCCTATACTAACGGATCTCACGAGTTTTCTGTTCAGTTTTGTGTTGTGAAGTTTTCAAGTTTTGGGTAAAGATTTGATGGACTATGGAATAAGGAGTGGCAAGAGCCTAAGCTTGGGGATGCCCAAGGCACCCCAAGCCATATTCAAGGATACCAAAGAGCCTAAGCTTGGGGATGCCCCGGAAGGCATCCCCTCTTTCGTCTTCAATCCATCGGTAAATTTACTTAAGGCTATATTTTTATTCACCACATGATATGCGTTTTGCTTGGAGTTTCTTGTATGATATGAGTCTTTGCTTTTTAGTTTGCCACAATCATCCTTGCTGCACACATATTTTGAGAGGGACATGCATTAATCGTGAATTTATTACAATACTCTATGTGCTTCACTTATATCTTTTGAGCTAGGCAATGTTGCTCTAGTACTTCACTTATATCTTTTTAGAGCACGGTGGTGTTTTATTTTATAGAAATAATTGAACTCTCGTACCTCACTTATAATATTTTGAGAGTCTTTAAACAGCATGGTAATTGGTTTAGGTTATGAATTTAGTCCTAATATAATAGGCATCCAAGAGGGATATAATAAAAACTTTCATACAAAGTGCATTGAATACCATGAGAAGTTTGATTCCTTGCATATAGTTTTGAGATATAAAGATGGTGATATTAGAGTCATGCTAGTGAGTAATTGTGGATTGGTAGAAATACTTGTGTTAAAGTTTGTGATTCCTGTAGCATGCACGTATGGTGAACCGTTATGTAACGAAGTCGGAGCATGATTTGTTTAATGATTGTCAACCTTTGTGTGAGGGTCGGGAGCGCGCGATGGTTAACTCCTACCAACCTCTCCCCTAGGAGAATGCATCTAATACTTTGCTTCGATAACTAATAGACTTTTGCAATAAGTATGTGAGTTCTTTATGACTAATGTGAGTCCATGGATTATACGCACTCTCACCCTTCCACCATTGCTAGCCTCTCTAGTACCGCGCAACTTTCGCCGGTACATTAAACCCACCATATACCCTTCCTCAAAACAGCCACCATACCTACCTATTATGGCATTTCCATAGCCATTCCGAGATATATTGCCATGCAACTTCCACTGTTCCGTTATTATGACACGCACCATCATTTTCATACTGCTTTGCATGATCGTAAGACAACTAGCATGATGTTTTCATGACTTGTCCGTTTTTTGATGTCATTTGCTATGCTAGATTATTGCACATCCCGGTACACCACCGGAAGCATTCATATAGAGTCATATTTTGTTCTAGGTATCGAGTTGTAAGTAAATAAAAGTGTGATGATCATCATTATTAGAGCATTGTCACATGAGAGGAAAGGATGATGGAAGCTATGATTCCCTCACAATTTGGGATGAGTCTTCGGACTTTACAAATAATAAAAGAGGCCAATGAAGCCCACATAAAAAAAAGAGGCCAAAGATGCCCACCATAAAAAAATGAGAGAAAAGAGAGAAGGGACAATCCTACTATCTTTTTTCCACACTTGTGATTCAAAGTAGCACCATGATCTTTATGATAGAGAGTCTCCTATTTTGTCACTTTCATATAACTAGTGGGAATTTTTCATTGTAATGCACATCCACTTAGTTTCTTTTTGAGCTTTCATACACTTATAGCTCTAGTGCATCCTTTGCATGGCAATCCCTACTCACTCACATTGATATCTATTGATGGGCATCTCCATAGCCCGTTGATACGCCTAGTTGATGTGAGACTATCTTTTCCTTTTCCTTACAACCTCCACCATATTCTATTCCACCCATAGTGCTATATCCATGGCTCACGCTCATGTATTGTGTGAAAGTTAAAAAGGTTTGAGAACATAAAAGGTGTGAAACAATTGCTTGACTTGTCATCGGGGTTGTGCATGATTTAAATACTTTGTGTGGGGAAGATGGAGCATAGCCAGACCATATGATTTTGTAGGGATAACTTTCTTATGCCATGTTATTTCGAAAGGACACAATTGCCTTGTCAGTATGCTTGAAGTATTATTGTTTTTATGTCAATATTAAGCTTTTGTTTTGAATCTTACGGATCTGAACATTCATGCCACAATAAAGAATATTACATCGATAAATATGTTAGGTAGCATTCCACATCAAAAATTCCGTTTTTATCATTTACCTACTCGAGGACGAGCAGGAAATAAGATTGGGGATGTTTGATACGTCTCCAACGTATCTATAATTTTTTATTGTTCCATGCTATTATATTATCCGTTTTGGATGTTTTATATGCATTAATATGCTATTTTATATTATTTTTGGGACTAACCTATTAACCTAGTGCCTAGTGCCAGTTTATGTTTTTTTCCTTGTTTTTGAGTATTGCAGATAAGGAATATTAAACGGAGTCCAAACGGAATAAAATGTTCGCGATGATTTTTCTTGGCCCAGAAGAAACCTACCAGACTTGGAGAGGGGGGCAGGAGACCTGCCGGGAGACGACAAGCCTGCAGGGCGCGCCCTAGGGGGGAGGGCGTGCCCTGATACGTCTCCAACGTATCTATAATTTTTGATTGTTCCATGCTATTATATTATCTGTTTTGGATGTTTTATATGCATTAATATGCTATTTTATATTATTTTTGGGACTAACCTATTAATCTAGAGCCTAGTGCCAGTTTCTGTTTTTTCATTGTTTTTGAGTATTGCAGATAAGGAATATTAAACGGAGTCCAAACGGAATAAAATCTTCGGAATGATTTTTCTTGGACCAGAAGAAAGCTAGCAAACTTGGAGATGAAGGCAGGAGAGCCGCCGTGTGGCGACAAGCCACAGGGGGCGCCCCCTGGCTTGTGGCCCCACGGCAGCCCTCCTAACCCTATTCTTCGGCCTATAAATTCCCAAATATTCCCTGGATACCAAAAAGAGCCACAAAAATACTTTTCCGCCGCCGGAAGCCTCTGTTCCCGTGAGATCCAATCTTGGAGCCTTTTCCGGTAATCTGCTGGAGGGGGAATCGATCACGGAGGGCATCTACATCAACTCCATTGCCCCTCCGATGATGCGTGAGTAGTTCACCACAGACCTTCGGGTCCATAGCTAGTAGCTAGATGGCTTCTTCTCTCTCTTTGTTCTTCAATACCATGTTCTTCATGATCTTCATGGAGATCTATCCGATGTAATATTCTTTTGCGGTGTGTTTGTCGAGATCCGATGAATTGTGGGTTTATGTTCAGATTATCTATGAATATTATTTGAATCTTCTCTGAATTCTTATATGCATGATTTCATATGTTTGCAAGTCTCTTCGAGTTATTGGTTTGGTTTGGCCAACTAGATTGGTAATTCTTGCAATGGGAGAAGTGATTAGTTTTGGGTTCAATCTTGCGGTGTCCTCACCCAGTGACAAAGTAGGGGTAGTGAGGCACGTATTGTATTGTTGCCATCGAGGATAAAAAGATGGGGTTTTCATCATATTGCTTGAGTTTATCCCTCTACATCATGTCATCTTACCTAATGCATTACTCTGTTCTTCATGAACTTAATACTCTAGATGCAGGCAGGAGTCGGTCGATGTGTGGAGTAATAGTAGTAGATGCAGAATCGTTTTGGTCTACTTGACACGGACGTGATGCCTATATGCATAATCATTGCCTTGGATATCTTCATAATTATTCGCTTTTCTATCAATTGCTCGACAGTAATTTGTTCACCCACCGTATTATTTTCCTTCATGAGAGAAGCCTCTAGTGAAACCTATGGCCCCCGGGTCTATTTTCCACATTATATTTTCAGATCTATAAACCAAAACTACCAAAAATACGTCGCTGCATATTTTTACTTTTGTTTTACTTTCCGTTTTAGCAATCCTATCTATCTATCTCTATCAGATCTCATCCTTGCAAATAACTGTGAAGGGATTGACAACCCCTTTATAGTGTTGGGTGCAAGTGTTTGATTATTTGTGTAGGTACATCTATTGGGGACTTGCTTGTATCTCCTACTGGATTGATACCTTGGTTCTCTACAACTGAGGGATATACTTATCTACTTTGCTGCATCACCCTTTCCTCTTCAAGGGAAAACCAACGCATGCTCAATAAGTAGCAAGAAGGATTTCTGGCGCCGTTGCCGGGGAGATACATAGCAAGTCAGGACAAGAACTTTCCCGTCAACTTGCCAATTTCTGGCGCCGTTGCCGGGGAGATCTACATCAAGCCTACCAAGTACCCATCACAAACTCATCTCTTGCATTTACATTATTTGCCATTTGCCTCTCGTTTTCCTCTTCCCCACTTCTAAAACGATTTTCAGAAAATACCAAAAAGATTTGCCTTTTTATTCACCCTTTTTCCGTTCGTCTTTCCGTTTGCTTTTCGTTTGCTTGTGTGCTAGATTGCTTGCTTTGTCACGATGACTCAAGAGAGTACCAAGTTGTGTGACTTTTCCAATACTAATAATAATGATTTTATTAGTACTCCGATTGCTCCCGCCACTAGTGCGGAATCCTATGAAATTAATGCCGCTTTGCTTAATCTTGTTATGAAAGAACAATTTTCCGGCCTTCCTAGTGAAGATGCCGCATCCCATCTAAATACTTTCGTTGAGTTGTGTGATATGCAAAAGAAGAAAGATGTGGATAATGATATTGTTAAATTGAAGCTATTTCCGTTCTCACTACGAGATCGTCCTAAAACTTGGTTTTCATCTTTGCCTAAAAATAGTATTGATTCATGGAATAAGTGTAAAAATGCTTTTATTTCCAAGTACTTTCCGCCCGCTAAGATCATCTCCCTTAGGAACGATATAATGAATTTTAAGCAACTTGATCATGAGCATGTTGCCCAATCTTGGGAGAGGATGAAACTAATGATTAGAAATTGCCCCGCGCATGGTTTGAGTTTATGGATGATCTCCCTTACTATTATGACAATACCTAGATCTATTGCGTTATGCCTAGCTAGGGGCGTTAAACAATAGCGCTTGTTGGGAGGCAACCCAATTTTATTTTTATGCTTTTGTTTTTTGCTTCTGTTTTTGAGTGTTTTGCACATTATTACCTCTGTAGTAATTTTGTTTTCTTGTTTAAATTAGTGTTTGAGCCAAGTAAGACCTTTGGGATGGTCTACGGTGTATGTGATTTGATTTTGCTGAAAAACAGAAACTTTTGCTCTCAGTCCAGGAATTTTGTAAATCCACTGGAACGTGCTTTTGATCTGAAATTTTTACACAATATTGATATACAAATTTCCCTGATTGTCCTAATTTGTCAGAATTTTTGGAGTTACAGAAGTATTCGAAGTCTATAGATTGCTACAGACTGTTCTGTTTTAGACAGATTCTGTTTTCTTTGTGTTGTTTGCTTATTTTGATGTATCTATGGGTTGTATCGGGGGTATGAACCATGGAGAAGTTAGAATACAGTAGATATTACACCAATACAAATAAAGAATGAGTTCACAACAGTACCTAAAGTGGTGATTTATTTTTCCTATACTAACGGATCTCACGAGTTTTCTGTTGAGTTTTGTGTTGTGAAGTTTTCAAGTTTTGGGTAAAGATTTGATGGACTATGGAATAAGGAGTGGCAAGAGCCTAAGCTTGGGCATGCCCAAGGCACCCCAAGCCATATTTAAGGATACCAAAAAGCCTAAGCTTGGGGATGCCCCGGAAGGCATCCCCTCTTTCGTCTTCAATCCATCGGTAAATTTACTTGAGGCTATATTTTTATTTACCACATGATATGAGTTTTGCTTGGAGCGTCTTGTATGATATGAGTCTTTGCTTTTCAGTTTTCCACAATCATCCTTGCTGCACACATCTTTTTGAGAGAGACACGCTGAATCGTGAATTTATTAGAATACTCTATGTGCTTATATCTTTTGAGCTAGGCAATGTTGCTCTAGTACTTCACTTATATCTTTTTAGAGCACGGTGGTGTTTTATTTTATAGAAATTATTGAACTCTCGTACCTCACTTATATTATTTTGAGAGTCTTTAAAACAGCATGGTAATTGGTTTAGGTTATGAATTTAGTCCTAATATAATGGGCATCCAAGAGGGATATAATAAAAACTTTCATATTAAGTGCATTGAATACTATGAGAAGTTTGATTCCTTGCATATAGTTTTGAGATATGAAGATGGTAATATGAGAGTCATGCTAGTGAGTAATTGTGAATTGGAAGAAATACTTATGTTAAAGTTTGTGATTCCCGTAGCATGCACGTATGGTGAACCGTTATGTAACGAAGTCGGAGCATGATTTGTTTAATGATTGTCAACCTTTGTGTGAGGGTCGGGAGCGCGCGATGGTTAACTCCTACCAACCTCTCCCCTAGGAGCATGCGTCTAATGCTTTGTTTCGATAACTAATAGACTTTTGCAATAAGTATGTGAGTTCTTTATGACTAATGTTGAGTCCATGGATTATACGCACTCTCACCCTTCCACCTTTGCTAGCCTCTCTAGTACCGCACAACTTTCGCCGGTGCATTAAACCCACCTTCCTAAAAACATCCACCATACCTACCTATTATGGCATTTCCATAGCCATTCCGAGATATATTGCCATGCAACTTCCACCGTTCCGTTTTTCATGACACGCACCATCACTTTCATATTGCATAAAGAGTCATATTTTGTTCTAGGTATCGAGTTGTAATTTTTGAGTTGTAAGTAAATAAAAGTGTGATGATTTTCATTATTAGAGCATTGTCCCGTGAGAGAAAAGGATGATGGAAGCTATGAATCCCTCACAAGTTGGGATGAGTCTCCGGACTTTACAAATAATAAAAGAGGCCAGCGAAGCCCAAATAAAAAAAAGAGGCCAAAGATGCCCACCAAAAAAAAGAAGAAAAAAAATGAGAGAAAGAGAGAAGGGACAATTGCTACTATCTTTTTCCACACTTGTGCTTCAAAGTAGCACCATGATCTTCATGATAGAGAGTCTCCTATTTTGTCACTTTCATATAACTAGTGGAATTTTTCATCAGATGCACAACCGCTTAGTTTTCTTTTTGAGCTTTCATACACTTATAGCTCTAGTGCATCCGTTGCATGGCAATCCCTACTCACTCACATTGATATCTATTGATGGGCATCTCCATAGCCCGTTGATACGCCTAGTTGATGTGACACTATCTTCTCCTTTTTCCTTGCAACCTCCACCATATTCTATTCCACCTATAGTGCTATATCCATGGCTCACGCTCATGTATTGCGTGAGAGTTGAAAAGGTTTGAGAACATAAAAAGTGTGAAACAATTGCTTGACTTGTCATCGGGGTTGTGCATGATTTAGATACTTTGTGTGGGGAAGATGGAGCATAGCCAGACCATATGATTTTGTAGGGATAACTTTCTAAGGCCATGTTATTTCGAAAGGACACGATTGCCTTGTTGGTATGCTCGAAGTATTACTGTTTTTATGTCAATATTAGACTATTGTTTTGAATCTTATGGATCTGAATATTCATGCCACAATAAAGAATATTACATCGATAAATATGTTAGGTAGCATTCCACATCAAAAATTCTGTATTTATCATTTACCTACTCGAGGACGAGCAGGAATTAAGCTTGGGGATGCTTGATACGTCTCCAACGTATCTATAATTTTCGATAGTTCCATGCTATTATATTATCTGTTTTGGATGTTTTATATGCATTAATATGCTATTTTATATTATTTTTGGGACTAACCTATTAATCTAGAGCCTAGTGCCAGTTTCTCTTTTTTCCTTGTTTTCGAGTATTGCAGATAAGGAATATTAAACGGAGTCCAAACGGAATAAAATCTTCGGAATGATTTTTCTTGGACCAGAAGAAAGCCAGCAAACTTCGAGATGAAGGCAGGAGAGCCACCGTGTGGCGACAAGCCACAGGGGCGCGCCCTAGGGGGGGGCACCCCCCTGGCTTGTGGCCCCACGGTAGCCCTCCTAACACTATTCTTTGGCCTATAAATTCCCAAATATTCCTTGGATACCAAAAAGAGCCACGAAAATAGTTTTCCGCCACCGGAAGCCTCTGTTCCCGTGAGATCCAATCTTGGAGCCTTTTCCGGTAATCTACCGGAGGGGGAATCGATCACGGAGGGCATCTACATCAACTCCATTGCCCCTCCGATGATGCGTGAGTAGTTCACCATAGACCTTCGGGTCCATAGCTAGTAGCTAGATGGCTTCTTCTCTCTCTTTGTTCTTCAATACCATGTTCTTCATGATCTTCATGGAGATCTATCCGATGTAATACTCTTTTGCGGTGTGTTTATCGAGATCCAATGAATTTTGGGTTTATGTTCAGATTATCTATGAATATTATTTGAATCTTCTCTGAATTCTTATATGCATGATTTCATATCTTTGCAAGTCTCTTCGAGTTATTGGTTTGGTTTGACCAACTAGATTGGTAATTCTTGCAATGGGAGAAGTGCTTAGTTTTGGGTTCAATCTTGCGGTGTCCTCACCCAGTGAAAAAGTAGGGGTAGCGAGGCACGTATTGTATTGTTGCCATCGAGGATAAAAAGATGGGGTTTTCATCATATTGCTTGAGTTTATCCCTCTACATCATGTCATCTTACCTAATGCGTTACTCTGTTCTTCATGAAATTAATACTCTAGATGCAGGCAGGAGTCGGTCGATGTGTGGAGTAATAGTAGTAGATGCAGAATCGTTTCGGTCTACTTGACACGGACGTGATGCCTATATGCATAATCATTGCCTTGGATATCTTCATAATTATTCGCTTTTCTATCAATTGCTCGACAGTAATTTGTTCACCCACCGTATTATTTTCCTTCATGAGAGAAGCCTCTAGTGAAACCTATGGCCCCCGGGTCTATTTTCCACATTATATTTTCAGATCTATAAACCAAAAATACCAAAAATACCTCGCTGCATATTTTTACTTTTGTTTTACTTTCCGTTTTAGCAATCCTATCTATCTATCTCTATCAGATCTCATCCTTGCAAATAACCGTGAAGGGATTGACAACCCCTTTATAGCGTTGGGTGCAAGTGTTTGATTATTTGCGTAGGTACATCTATTGGGGACTTGCTTGTATCTCCTACTGGATTGATACCTTGGTTCTCAACAACTGAGGGAAATACTTATCTACTATGCTGCATCACCCTTTCCTCTTCAAGGGAAAACCAACGCATGCTCAAGAAGTAGCATGCCCCCCTGGCTTGTGGCCCCCCTGCAGGCCTCCTAACCCTAATCTTGGTCCTATAAATTCCCAAATATTCCCCCAATGCCAAAGAGAGCCACGAAAATACTTTTCCGCCGCCAAAAGCCTCTGTTCCCGTGAGATCCCATATTGGAGCCTTTTCCGGTAATCTGCCGGAGGGGGATTCGATCACGGAGGGCATCTACATCAACTCCATTGCCCCTCCGATGATGCGTGAGTAGTTCACCTCAGACCTTCCGGTCCATAGCTAGTAGCTAGATGGCTTCTTCTCTCTCTATGTTCTTCAATACCATGTTCTTCATGATCTGCGTGGAGATCTATCCGATGTAATACTCTTTTGCGATGTGTTTCTCAAGATCCGATGAATTGTGGGTTTATGATCAGATTATCTATGAATATTATTTGAATCTTCTCTGAATTCTTATATGCATGATTTCATATCTTTGCAAGTCTCTTCGAGTTATTGGTTTGGTTTGGCCAACTAGATTGGTAATTCTTGCAATGGGAGAAGTGCTTAGTTTTGGGTTCAATCTTGCGGTGTCCTCACCCAGTGACAAAGTAGGGATAGCGAGGCACGTATTTGTATTGTTGCCATCAAGGATAAAAAGATGGGGTTTTCATCATATTGCTTGAGTTTATCCCTCTACATCATGTCATCTTACTTAATGCGTTACTCTGTTCTTCATGAACTTAATACTCTAGATGCAGGCAGGAGTCGGTCGATGTGTGGAGTAATAGTAGTAGATGCAGAATCGTTTCGGTCTACTTGACACGGACATGATGCGTATATGCATAATCATTGCCTTGGATATCGTCATAACTATGCGCTTTTCTATCAATTGCTTGACAGTAATTTGTTCACCCACCGTATTATTTTCCTTCAAGAGAGAAGCCTCTAGTGAAACCTATGGCCCCCGGGTCTATTTTCCATATTATATTTTCAGATCTATAAACCAAAAATACCAAAAATACTTTGCTGCAATCTTTTACTTTTATTTTACTTTTCGTTTTAATAATCTTTTATATCTATCTCTATCAGATCTCATCCTTGCAAGTAACCGTGAAGGGATTGACAACCCCTTTATAGCGTTGGGCGCAAGTGTTTGATTGTTTGTGTAGGTGCAAAGATTGGGGCCTTGCTTGTACCTCCTACTGGATTACTACCTTGGTTGTCAACAACTGAGGGAAATACTTATCTACTTTGCTGCATCACCCTTTCCTCTTCAAGGGAAACCAACGCAAGCTCAAGAAGTAGCATGCCCTACTACACTGATGCAGTTGTCGACGTCGTTCCTTTCGGTCTCCATTCCCTCATCTTCCTACACTGATGCCACCATGGCACGCACACTGCATTTCTCCTCCCTGACCTCTGCCTCAACGTCCTCTTCTTTGTCTCTCCCCATGGACTTTCTCCACGGCGACGATGCTAGCAACTGGTTCGCCGCACCGTTGATGGGATCCCTCGGACGCGGCACCGCGGTCACCATCCACCACAGTCGTCGAGGCACTCTATTCTCACTAATCATCATCAACCTTGCCGGATGGACGCCATGTTGTGTCTGGCGCCACCGTCGCCGTTGCCATGTCGGCCTCCTCGTCCGCGACCTACATGAAAGGATCGATATGGTTGACTAGAGGGGGGTGAATAGGCAACTACCACTTTTTAACTTTTCTTTAACAAATTAGGCTTAGCAACAAATAGGTTGGCTAGATATGCAACTAGGTAAGCAACCAATATGATGCTAACAACAATAACCATACAAGAAAGGAGATAAACAATATAAATAGCTTGCACAAAGTAAGGGTAAGAAGTAACCACACGTGGAACCAATGGAGACGAGGATGTGTTACCGAAGTTCCTTCCCGGTAAAGGGAAGTACGTCTCCGTTGGAGCGGTGTGGAGGCACAATGCTCCCCAAGAAGCCACTAGGGCCACCGTATTCTCCTCACGCCCTCACACAATGCGAGATGCCGTGATTCCACTAGTGATGCCCTTGAAGGCGGCAACCGGACCTTTACAAACAAGGTTGGGGCTCTCTCCACAACTTAATTGGAGGCTCCCAACGAAACCACGAAGCTTCACCACAATGGAATATGGCTTCGGGGTGACCTCTTCCGTCTAGGTTGCTCAAACACGCAAGAGTAACAAAATCCACACAATAAAGTATGGGGGAATCAATTTTCCTTTGGTGGAAATGTAGATCTAGATCTCCTCCTTCAATCCCTAGCAAGACAACAAGTTTGGGTGGCTAGAGAGAGAGATCGGGCAAGAAAGCTCAAGGGGCATCAATGGTGGAGAGAGAGGTAAGAGATAAGAGAGAGGTGGAAGAAGCACCTCCTTATATAGCCCCCCCCCCTTTTCCAACCGTTACTGCCAAAATTGCATGGAGCGGTACAACTGAGGGAGTCCTGGACTAGGGGGTCCTCGGGAAGCCGGCCAGATCTCATATGGGCCGGACTAGGTGGGCCGTTCGCCGGACACTGGGTTACTCGGAGGACCAGACTCTAGCAAGGAAGTTTCTAGAAGCAGGGCGTGTTCTCCACGTTTAAAGTAGAATAGGCATGTTTTATCCCCCCGACGTGTAACCGACCATGTGTAAACCCTAGGTACCCTCGGCGTCTATATAAGCCGAAGGGTTTTAGATCATTAAAAAAGGAGAACTCATCTAGGGTTTAGTCATACGATCTCGTGGTAGATCACTCTGTAATCCATCAATATAATCAAGCAGGACGTAGGGTATTACCTCCATAGGAGGGCCCGAACCTGGGTAAAACCTTGTCCCCTTCGTCTCCTGTTACCATCGATCCAAGCATCATAGTTCGGGACCCCCTACCCGAGATCCGCCGGTTTTGACACCGACATTGGTGCTTTCATTGAGAGTTCCACAGTGATCGCCAGAAGGAATCGATGGTTCGCCTAGTCGTTAACGAAGAGGTCTGCAACACAGGGACTTTTTCCCCTGGACAGATCTTCGCTTTCGGCAGCATAATGCTGCACGCCGACCCGACCGGCCGCCTTGGCCGCGTCGAAAGTTTCGCCCCTGATCAGGAGGTCAGATTCGGGAACTTAGAGTTCTCCGTAGACCCCCGCGGCGATCTATCACTAACCGGGCTTGCAGTCTTGCCTGCCATGCCCGAGGACCCTGAGGCTTTAACCTCGGACTCACCTTCCGGCTCCGCCTATGGGATCTGCCCTGGTGGAGGCCCGATCTTAAGTTCGGATCAGGTCATAGCGCCCGACAGCCGAACACCCGTTCTTGCCGAACACACCCCCTGCACGGATGCATCGGAGGTTGACTCCGGAAGCTCTGGGCAGACCGGTCCGATCGAGCTCTCGATACTCGACGAAGCTCTAGATCGGATCTCGTCGATGAAAATCAACGACGACCCAATCCTGATCTGCTCTCAGATCGGTCTTCAGACGGGTCGGGACGGATTTTTCCTCCCACCCACCACCCACTTGATAGCCACTGTCGAGGACTTAACCGACATGCTAGACTACGCTTCCGAGGAGGCAGGGTACATGGACGAGGAAGATCACTCCCCCGCCCCTGCCAAGACCGGACAGTGGACGGCCACCTCCACATACGATGTGTACATGGTGGAAACTCCAAAAAGCAATGGCGATAAATCGGATGAAGCGCCGTCAAGGCGCCGGAAACCGCATAAACGGTCCAAAGGGAAAAAGGGGCGCAAGTCTATTGAGGGCACGGGGAACGATGATACTCCAGAGGACATCGGCCGCCCCGAAATCCCCGGTAACCCGTTAGAGGGTCAGGAGGATCCCGAAGACCACCGCAACCCCGATGACCCAGATGATCCTCTGGCCGACGACTACCTCCGCTCTATCGAGGGGGAGGATAATGCGGATGCCGATGACTTGGCCATCCCCAACGATCCTGCAGATCAGGAATTGTTCAGACAACAGCTGATATCCACAGCTCGCAGCCTGAGAGCAAAGGAGCGACAGCTCAAAGCCGAACAAGACGACCTCAATCACCGATGGACACGAGTCCTTTCAGCGGAGGAGGAATTCGGCGCCGGCCTATCGGACCAACCAAAGAGCTACCCGCGCCGACGGCTGCTGCCACAGTTCGATGACGAGCTCTCCAATACGCCGTCTCCCGAACATACTCCATACGACAAACCAGATCGCCCTCCTCGAGGACGAGATCGGACGGCTGATGATACTGGCTATAGTCCGACGATACCCCGTAGACATGGAAAGGAGCCACTAGAGCCCGATGACAGGTTCGACCTGCGCCACGACCTGGACCATAGAGCAGGCCGTACACGATCCATCTACGGCTCCAGAAGATACTCACCCGACAGACGAGAAGGGTACCGGTCTCGGTTCGACCACAATGAAAATCGGGAACAAAACCGAGCTAGGGTAGCCGCCGATTATCGGCACACTATAGCTCGGGTTAGAGGCGCCGCACACCCACTATGCTTTACAGATGAGGTAATGCAGCATCAGTTCCCAGAAGGGTTTAAACCCGTAAACATAGAGCAATACGATGGGACAACTGACCCAACCGTATGGATTGAGGATTTCCTCCTCCACATCCACATGGCACGAGGAGATGACCTCCACGCCATCAAATACCTGCCCCTAAAGCTCAAGGGGCCAGCTCGGCACTGGCTAAATAGCCTCCCCGAAAACTCCATTGGATGTTGGGAGGACCAAGAAGAGGCATTCCGATCTAATTTCCAGGGCACTTATGTCCGGCCACCGGACTCCTCCAATCTAAGTAACGTCGTTCAGAAACCCGGAGAGTCCGCGAGGCTATTCTGGAATCGTTTCCTGACCAAGAAAAACCAAATCGTAGACTGCCCAGACGCCGAAGCTATAGCCTCTTTCAGGCATAATATTCGGGATGAATGGCTAGCTCGACAGCTCGGCCAAGACAAACCCAGGATAATGTCCGCCCTCACATCACTCATGACCCGCTTTTGCGCGGGCGAGGATAATTGGCTGGCCAGACGCAGCCATAACCCCGAAGACCCCGAAACCTCCGAAGTACGGGATGGAAACGGGAAACCAAAGCGCAACAAAAACAAGCGCCGGCATAATAACAGCGATGCCGATGACACGGCTGTAAACGCCGGATTTCGCAACAACCGCTCTGGGCAGCGGAAAAAGCCTCCTAAAGGGAAACACGACGGACCTACCCCGCTGGACAAGATTCTGGAGAGGCCTTGCCAGATACATGGCACTCAGGAGAAGCCCGCCAATCACACCAATCGTAACTGTTGGGTTTTCAAACAGGCCGGCAAGCTCGCTACCGAGGACCAAGGCAAGAGCTCACGCAGCGAGGACGAGGATGAACCTCGGGGTCCGATCGGTGGCGGTCAAAAGAAATTCCCCTCAGAAGTGAAGACAGTAAACATGATTTACGCCACTCATATACCCAAAAAGGAAAGGAAACGCGCCCTTCGGGATGTCTACGCCATAGAGCCTGTAGCTCCGAAGTATAACCCCTGGTCTCCACATCCGATCACTTTTGATCGACGTGACCATCCGACCAGTATCCGTCATGGGGGTTCGGCCGCACTTGTCCTCGACCCAATCATAGATGGGTACCACCTAACCAAAGTCCTCATGGATGGTGGAAGTAGCCTCAATCTGATCTACTCAGATACGGTGAAAAAGATGGGCATAGATCCGTCAAGGATCAAGCCCAGCAACACTACCTTTAAAGGAGTGATCCCAGGCGTTGAAGCCCGGTGTATAGGCTCTATAAGCCTAGAAGTTGTGTTCGGCTCGCCCGACAACTTCCGAAGTGAGGACTTGATCTTCGACATAGTACCATTCCGCAGCGGCTATCATGCCCTACTCGGCCGTACGGCGTTCGCCCGCTTTAACGCCGTTCCGCACTACGCATACCTCAAGCTCAAAATGCCTGGCCCCCGAGGGGTCATCACTGTCCATGGCAATACAGAGCGGTCACTCCGAACTGAGGAACATGCGTTGGCCCTGGCGGCCGAATTCCATTACACCGATGACCGGCAGACGCCACCGTCCGCCGTCAAGGCATCCAAGGCTGGGAAGCGAGCTCGGTCTCAAACCAAAATTCCAGAAGCTTCCCCTCCCAATAAATAGGGATTCACCCCCCACCACATGGCCCCATTTCCCGCACAATACGTGCCGAGGGCGCATAACTTCGCGCTTGAAATTCCATGGGCAACGGTGGGGGAACATTGATGTAGGGTAAGTCTTCGGCTAGACCGAACTATCACCCTCAAACATGTCTTCGGACACATGGCAGGTACCGTCAAGTACCCACTAAGGCGTCAAGCTTGTTCAAATTTCGGCGACTTCTCAAGACTCTTCTACAATAGTCCGTTCGCCGAACAGCACACCTATCAAGGTATACACCGTCTTGGTGGTCGCAGGAGAGGATACGCTGCAAGGCATATCGCGGACGTTAGGCCACAAATCGAAGACCCTTAGCGCAGCACCCTCCTGTAAGATTTATATTTTATCTTCTATACCTGTACACAGTTGTATCAGCACTTTGAATGAAAAGAATGGTTTAGTATAATATAGATATATTATGCACGCTCGTTTGACGTTTTTTAAGCATATTCTCTATTTTTCTCCTTCTTTTCTTGCGAGCATGTTTGGTATACTTTTGCGAAGCAACCGGCTAATAGACCGGGGGCTCGCTCTTAAAATCGCCCTGTGCACAATTGATTTTGTATTCGGCGTCTTGGACTTCCGCTTTATATGCATTGGTTCCGAACTGTGTCTTGGGTCAAATGTTGGGTTGCCCGGCTCCTGTGCTTGCCCCTTTATGTTCCGCTCGTTCGGCTAAAGGGGCAAAGGGAGCACCGCTGCGATTATGCTTCTGGCTAGTCTGGTCAAGCGCCTCAGCGGAGAAAGCCGAAAACTGCCTGTCACGGTATGCGAGAACCGGTCTGCGATTCCGAGCTTAACTTAATCTCGTCAGAGGTTACTCCGTGTAATGCGATGGGTTCGGTATTAGTCTGAACCATGTGATATAGGCTTTGGCCACGGCTCGTCTGAACATCACAAACTCCTGGGGGCTATTTATCGGCCTCCTGCACTCCTTTCTCGCGCTCCTACGGCTAAGTGAAGGTAATAAAGCATTCTGGTCCGATTGCCTAGTCCACCCCGCACTACCGCCTTTGGGTACCGATAGTTCGGCTAAGGGTTATAGTGCGTTTTGGAAGCGACACCCCACGTAGTATCTACCTGGGGGCTGAAGCCGACGACTCACAGCCTTCAGATTTAACCGGCCACAAAAGAAGTTATAAAGGATGCAAAACACACAAGACATGATAAACCATGCAAACTTTATATACATAAAAACGCGTTCCAAAAAGTCTTCGGACATATTACATAACCGTTTACTCATACACAATATCTCTTCGACACTGTGACTCTATGGCCCGAGCACCCTCCATAACTCCGGAGAAGTACCGCTCGGGGCACCTATACTCTTTTCCAGGCGGCGGTGGAGCAGTGGCCACCTTCATCGGATCCAGCCCCGGCCAGTGTACCTTGACCTTTGCAAAGGTCATCCTTGCCCCCTCGATGCAAGAAGACCTCCTCAATGCGCCGATCCGAGGAGTGGCGTCGCTCAGTTTCTGCACCAGGCCGAAGTAACTGTCGGGAATTGGCTCATCGGGCCACAGCTGGATACAGAGATCCTTCATGGCCGGTTCCGCCACCTTGTGCAGCTCCAACAGCTGCTTCAGTTGCTCATTCAGGAGAGGAGTTCGCTCGTGGGCTTCGAATTGAGCCCAGAAAACACGGGCTTCATCTCCTTCTCCCCGCGAAGCATAGAACTGCTTCGCGTCCGCTGCGCTCTTCTGGAGGTCCAAGCCGGTGCCTACGGAACGCCATACTTGGGTAAGAGCTTTGAACCTATCATCTCCGAAGACACACTGCAGTAAATATGGCTTACCACTCAGTATAGCCTGGGCCTGGCTGATTTCCTCTTCAAAGGTCCGCCTATCCACCCGCTCCTTTTGAAGATCGGTTTTTAGGGTGGATAGTTCGGCAGCCTGCTCTTTTTCTTTCAGCTCCAGGGCCTCGCACTTCTTGCTGGCGTCCTTAAGCTCCAGTTGGACCTCCTCCACTCGAGCCTGGTGCTTGTCGCTGGTAGCTCTCAAGGCAGATAGTGCGGCTACGGCCTCTTGGGCCGCCGCCTTTTCTACAGCAGTTTCCTGCTTTGCCTTCTTGAGTTCGACCTTGAGCTTCTCCATCTCTTTCGCCGAGGCTGCGTAAGCATTGACTTATATTAAGCATCCGTGTTGATAGAACGGAAACATGAAGTTTAGATACTTCACTCCGCTTACCTTGAGCCTCGTCGAATCTTCGGCTTAGAGCGTTAAGCTCGTCATCGGAGTTCTTAAGCTTCCGATTCAGCTCCTCTATTTCAGCGGCGTTATCGGACGCTGCCGATGCCTGCAAAAAATGCGAAAGTCTCATATTATATGAGTTCACAGACCTCCGAATTATCATAATCCTGTGCCTGGTCTCCTTAAAAGAATGACCGAACAATCTGAGCATATGTATAGTTCGGATAAGGATTTTTTGTCTTGACCCCCAGGTAAGTTTTTCAAACTTACCTAGGGCTCGCGGGCTGCTATGTATATAAACAACTGCTTAAACATATCAATGACTTACAAAAAACAGGGCATTACATTGTTTACCTGAAAACCCGTTAGGAGGCCGTTGAAGGCCGCTTTCAGTCCGGTATCCACGGACCGAATGCTCTGCAGCACCGTACCCATAAGGGTGCGGTGCTCCTCGGAGATGGAGGCGCTGGATAGAGCCTCCCCCATGGCCGGCCACTCAGTGGTCGGAGGCACCGGTGGGGGTCGGTTAGCCCGATCCCCAGTCGGGGATTGAAGCTGTGTCTCCGGACACATGGTGTGCTCCGGAGATAGTTGTGGAGGTGACTGGACAGTTCCCTGACCGGTCTCCTCGGTATCCGGGAGGGTCTTCTCCCCCGGGTCTTCGGTGGCCGAGGTATTAACCTCGACCATTATCTCGTCGCCCCTGCCTCCAGTGTTCGGCTCCAGGGGAGCCTGTTGGGATGACACTTCCGTGCCTTCCTTATTGGCATCTGGAGGGGAAGGGTGCGACGCGTTTCTGCTCTCCGCTAGATCGGCGGGCGGGGTCTCCCCGTCCGAGTTTTGGTCGGTGGGAAGGATGCGGGGCGGGCTGCAAGTCAATTGACGCCCGCATGTTAAATATATTAACGAAACTTGGTATTTGCAAGGTTTTCGGATCTATACCTTCGAGGTGGGGGCTTAACCCTGAGGGTCCTTCGCGGAACCCTCTTGAACCCCTCGGACTCGGTGTCCGAGGCCGAACTATCGTCGGACAGGATCGCCTGTGACCGGCGTGCTTTCTTCTGGGCTGGAGGAAGTTCATCCTCCAAGGCGTCCGGTGACGTCGCCCTCTTTCTTGTAAGGGGGGAATCGCCTCCCCCCTCGACCTCGTGCTCCTTCTCCTCTTCCTCCTCTTGATTCGAGGAGGCGTGGGTCTCTTCGGACTCAGCCTCTAGCTGGTCCTTGTTGCGCAGGCCAGTTCGGCCTGTCTTCTTCTTCTTCTTTTCTTTTTTCTCTGGCGCCTTGTAGGGCGCCACGACGAGCATCTCCAACAGCAGCAGGGACCGGGGATCCTCGGGCTATGGAGCCGGACTCTTGAAGTCCTTGGCTTTTTTCAGCCATTCCTGTAGAAGTGATCGGACAATCCTTAGGTGATCTACGGAAGAATAAAGCCGATCTATCGAAATCATAACATACCTTGGAAGGAGGCTTGGCAGCATTCAAGCCCTGGTCTTCCTCCTCGCCCGGCCAGTCCTTCTGCGCCTTAAACAGCGCCTTCCATA
Organism: Elymus sibiricus; assembly: GCA_039707655.1. Taxonomy (NCBI): domain Eukaryota; kingdom Viridiplantae; phylum Streptophyta; class Magnoliopsida; order Poales; family Poaceae; genus Elymus; species Elymus sibiricus. Next base: position 91,349,635 of record CM077669.1, read on the forward strand.
GTTTCTCCCGCGTGGTGCGGAAGAATCGACGAACTGTAGGGTCGTCGCCGGTCCGGTAATCCCACATAGGAGAACTCCGGCGCTGGCAGGGCAGGACATGTCGCCGAAGCATTACCTGGACCACATTGGTCAGGCCAACGCCTTCCCTGATTAGGGAGGCAGTGCGCCTCTGCAGGTCCTCTACTTCGGTAGCCGACCCCCAATCCAGGCCCTTTCGGACCCACGAGGTCAGTCTGGTTGGGGGGCCGGACCTGAATTCGGCAGGAACAGTTCCGCATTCAGCAGGAATAGTTCCGCCCTTTTCCTCCTTTGGCTCAGTGATATAGAACCACTCCTTCTGCCAGGTCTTAATGGTGTCGATGAAGGTGCCAGATGGCCACACTGCGCATGGGAGTTTGCCGATGACTGCCCCGCCACAGTCCGCGTGCGCGCCGGCAACACACTTCGGCTTAATGTTGAAAGTCTTAAGCCATAATCCGAAGTGCGGCTCCACCCGTAGAAAAGCCTCGCAGACAGTGATGAATGCAGATATGTGCATGAAGGAGTTCGGCGGAAGGTCGTGGAAATCGAGCCCGTAAAAGAACATCAGACCCCTCACAAAGGGGTGAAGTGGGAAGCTTAATCCCCGGATGAAATGGGGGACGAAAACCACCCTTTCCCCTTGTTTAGGGGTGGGAATCACCTGACCCTCCTCGGCGGCGCGGTGGAAGACGTTGGCAGGGATGTATCCGGCGTCCTTGAGCTCCCGGATATCCTTGTCTGTGACTGTGGAGGCCTCCCACTTGCCGCTGGCCATGGCTGACCTCGGAGGGAGAAGAATGTGAAACCTAGATCTGAGCTCGGTGAGCTCGGAAGTCTAGGGAGGTGAGGATGCGAAGGGAGGAATGTGGATAAGCCTTGGGGTTTTTCCCTTTTTATTAAGGGCCGCTACCGGTTAGCCTCCCTCCACCACGCCGTGAATCTCTCCACTTCCTGAGGCGTGCGCGGCGTTACACGCTCATGATTAAGCATGTCCCGTATGGAAAGGAGCACGATCTGTGTATTGATGGATCGTGCCGATAAATACGGCCTCGAGCCGCTAAATGAGTCTGTACAACTGGCTCAGCGGTCATGATGAGCCGCGGCCTTTCGTCTGAAAGGTTGTCAGAAGAGCGCTATTGGCTCCCTGACATTTGGTCTTATCGGCCGGGTTACACATGATGTTCGGATGACCTATGATCGGGAAAACTACGCGTCGATGGAAGCCGGACTAAAGGAACTGCCGATTACTATCCGGAGAAAGGAACTCGCCTCGCAAGCCGAAGACTCTGATCATTTGAAGCAGCTGGAGCTTGGACCCTTGGCGTTGGAGGCTAGTTCGGGGGCTACTGAGGGAGTCCTGGACTAGGGGGTCCTCGGGAAGCCGGCCAGATCTCATATGGGCCGGACTAGGTGGGCCGTTCGCCGGACACTGGGTTACTCGGAGGACCAGACTCCAGCAAGGAAGTTTCTAGAAGCAGGGCGTGTTCTCCACGTTTAAAGTAGAATAGGCATGTTTTATCCCCTCGACGTGTAACCGACCATGTGTAAACCCTAGGTACCCTCAGCGTCTATATAAGCCGAAGGGTTTTAGATCATTAAAAAAGGAGAACTCATCTAGGGTTTAGTCATACGATCTCGTGGTAGATCACTCTGTAATCTCTATACCATCAATATAATCAAGCATGACGTAGGGTATTACCTTCATAGGAGGGCCCGAACCTGGGTAAAACCTTGTCCCCTTCGTCTCCTGTTACCATCGATCCAAGCATCATAGTTCGGGACCCCCTACCCGAGATCCGCCGGTTTTGACACCGATAACAACCGGCGTGGCAGGCGGTACAACCGGTATAACCGGTAAGACTGGTACAACCGGCCAACCACCGCCCTACCACCGGACCACAGTAGAGAGGTGGCCCGGAAGCAGCACCCCGGCCAGACCCCTGGACCAGGCAAAGTAAGCGGCGCAACCGCTCGGGACCCCGGTTGTACCATGCTATATGAAAATAGCGGTACAACCGGTCAACAACCGCCTTACCACCGGACCTCAACAGAACGGTGGCCCGGATGTAGCAGCCCAGCCAGAGCCCCGGACCAGGCAAAGTCCTAAGCGATACAACTGCCCGAGACCCTGGTTGTACCGGGCTATTTGAATATAGCGGTACAACTGGTCCAGGTCCGCCCAACAACCGGAGCTCAACAGGACCAAGTCCGGTTGTAGCCCGGTGCTAGGCCGGTTCAACCGCCCAGAGCTGCCACCCTGGTTCACCCAGCATTTGGCGGTACAACCGCCCGGGGGCAGCGGTACAACTGCTGGGGACAACTCAGTGGCAGCACCTCCAGGGTATCACCCCTGAAGTGGTGGTCAAATCGGAAGCTTAGAGTGAGCAGTGCATTAGGTCGGGACAACGGTGCACCTGGGAAGCAAGAAGGAAAGAGGGGCCTCTCTCTCTATGATGCGGGGGAGTGAGTTGGGTGAAGACGGAAGTGCGAGAGAACTGATTCACCCAAGACCTTCCAATGCGGATTCCCTCTTAATAGTACGGGATCCCTACGACCAAAGAGAATAAACACGTAGAGAACACCGTCTTCGATCTTTTCCGTTTGGAGGGACCACCTAACCGTCTTGCGTTCCACATACAATACCTGTATAACTTGACACACGGTTAGATCATAGTGAGTTGTCATCATCGCCAAAACACCAAGGTTTGAGAATGCCCTTACAATCTGCCCCTTTTTGGTGGATGATGACAACAACACGATTTGCATTGATGATCTATAAAATAAAAGTGGAGCTCCCCCTCAATGTGTGCAACAGATGAGACCTGTGCAAGAATTGAAGCTCCCCCTTGATTTTATAGACCAACCAATGGGTAAAAATATAAGATGAAACATTAAAGAGCAATTTGAACGAGATAATAAGTAGAGGCTTTAATAGTAAGGGTACGTTTAGTCTCAGACTCTACTTAAACACAAATAGTCTCCACACAAACCGATTAAAAGCAAATAAGAGTTCAACTGGAAGACGCAACAAAGAGAACAATAAACAACCACGCAACACCCATGCACATCCCGTCATAATGTACTTTCTCCCCCTTTGGCATCAAGACACCAAAAAAGAAAAGAGTGATGCTAACGCCCCAGACTCAGTAGATCTCCTCATTGGTATCGTACTCCTCGGAATCATCCTCATCAAAACCAGCCCCATCATCACCATCATCATCATCATCATCATCATTATCATCATCAGCATCATTAGCAGCATCAGAGGAGGCGGTAGCAGGCTGACCCGAGGTCTCATCATCAGTCCAAGAGCTATGTGCATAGATCCACTGCTCCTCAGGAGTGATGGCCTTCTCAGAACCACTGGCGGCCTCAAGATGGAGAGCTCGCATATAATCTGAATCTGTCTGCGTCGGGCATGCTTCTCATTGACATGGGCTTCATAGAGCTTCTTCTGAACATGAGTCTAGAGGCAGAAGGTCTTCTTAATCTTGTCAGATAGCTTGGAGACCCAAGATGGCTTGGCTCCTGTAGGGAGCTCAAAATCACTGTCACTGGAAGTAGCAAAGACATCCTCAGGGTTGTCGACTGGGACGAGAGGTGCAAGATGCTTCTTCTTCCGGAGTTGCTTGATCTCATGCTCAATGAGGTTGTCTGGGGAAGAGAGAGGCTCTCCAGGCCTACGGACTGCCCACACAGAGTTGAGGAAACACATGATGAAAGGTGCATAGATGGGAACTTTCCTGCAGCAGAACGTGGAGTACATCTCCTCCCACATCCATTTAGAGGCATCAAACGTGGCCCCAGAGCTAGCTTTCTTCTTCATGGCAACAAGCAGATCAACAAAGTATCCATGAATCTCATCTTGATTTCCAACCTTGGGCAGAAGAACATTCCGGAAGACACGGTGCAAGATATCATAGACCTGCCGCAAGTTCTTAGAGGCTCCAAGAACCCCACGCCCGGGAATGTACAAGGGGGCTAAATAAACCTTATCCAGCGGAGTAGCCCGATCATGAGGACGGATGCCGCCATTCCCAGTGAGGCCGGTATCATCATAACCAAGTGCATTGCAAAAGGCACGCCACGGGACTTGGAAGATCTCATCACGACGCATGAAGGTAAGGGTACGAGCCTCATTAGTTCCAAAGTGAACAGTGGCATAAAACTGGTGGATGAGCTGCACATCAAATGGACAGTTGATAGTCATGAGCTTGATCAGGTCAAACTCCTCACACAGTGCTAACGCCTCTCCAAAGTAATCCATGTTGTTCCTCCAGCACTCAATGTCAATAGTCCATTGCTTGGCAAACTTGTTCTTGTGATGGTCATAGAGCTCGTGCACAATCCGCAATTGCAGCTCATGCCGGAACTGAGGGTATGTCCACCCGGGAGCAACGGGAACCTCATAAGGATTTTGAAACTGAATCCGTTCCCAATCAGGTTGCTTCCAGGAATGTACAGCCTTGGCAGTTTTTTTGCTTGGCGGCCAAGGACTTCCCACGGCGAGAGGGATTGGTGGGGATCACAACTTCCTCATTGTCAGACTCTTCAACAATCCTGCACCTGCGAGTATGTTTCCTGGACTTCTTCCGAGGAGCAGAACGAGAGTTGGAACCACCTGCAGACACACACACACACACGAGGAACACAGAAGAGAAACCCAGAAAAGATGAGAGGATTGTACGCAAAAGTAGGAATAAATTAGGTGTGAGGATAAGAAACAAGAAACAGGGGGGCAGGTATCAGGAAGTCCGGTTGAACCGGTCACCCAAGCGGTTGTACCGCAGCAGCGGTTGTACCGCTGCTGGGGAACCGGTGGATTCGGATCTGAGAGATGCACCCCTCTTTGAGGTTTCTAATCATCACAGCTAACTGAAAATATAATATACGATCTCATCCCGTCAATAGTTTTGACTAGAAAACGCGGGAACCGAGCAATGCCCTAACAATGGAGGTTTTAAAGGAAAACCAAGAACAGGGAGGAACTGGGCATTACCGACATCCATGGGAGGAGATCGGGGGAAGGAAGGGCCTCCACGGAGCAGATCCGGGAGGAGGCCACGGATCCGGGGCGCCGGAGGCACTCCGGGGCGGTGGTGACGGCGGCCGGTGGCTAGGGCACCAGGGAGGAGTCGGGCACGAAGGGGAATAACTGAATACCTCTTCGGCCCGGCCCTCCCAGTAAGTACCAGACGCGCAACCGGTTGTACCTCTCCTAAGAGTGGTTGTACCGGTCTAGGTACAGGACCAGGGAATTAGCGGTTGAACCGCTGCACTCCCGGTTGTACCGCTAGGGCGGAACAACTGGAGGATTAGCGGTTGAACCGCTTTTCACACCGGTTGTACCGCCTGGCCACAGACAGCACCACCAAGATATCAATGCGTACAATTGGAAAAGATGGGTTCCGAGATGAGAAAAGCTTGGGATAGAAAACAAAAGCAAGGGAGTATGGTGGGGAAAAACTGCATGGTTGGAAGAAAACAAAACGCAAAATAGAGTACCATGAAGAATGCCCACACCTAGGACTCAAAAATATCAAAAACACAAACTTAAGACACAAAGAAGAGAAAAGGGGGCGGTGGCCGAGGCCACATATGTTTGAGTCAATTGGTATGGCACCGCGAAGATTTGAACCTTGGGCCCATGACCAAAACTCGTCTTTGAAGCACAAGTGTCATAAAAAATGACTAATGTGAAAGACTTGATCAATTTATGCATAATAGGAGGAGGGATAGTTCATTGAGAGAACTAGACTCCCCCTATTTCCATGCCTACACCTAAACAAGACATGATGATGAGTGTGGTGTGGTGTACACTAAGTCAAGCCACATTGCTCGAATCAATGATATTTAGCTCATGCCTTAACTCGCGAAATCTTGCTTCATCCAACGGCTTCGTGAATATATCTGCAAGTTGTTCCTTAGTATAGAGATGAATAAGATCAATGTCTCCACGCTTGATGTGATCCCGGATGAAGTGATGACGAATCTCAATATGCTTTGTCTTGCAGTGTTGAACCGGGTTGTTGGAGATCTTGATCGTGCTTTCATTGTCGCAGTAAAGAGGCACTTTGTCACAGTTGACCCCATAATTCTTTAAGGTTTGCCTCATCCAAAGAATCTGAGCACAACAGCTTGCGGCGGCTACATACTCGGCCTCGGTGGACGAGAGAGAAACACAGTTTTGTTTCTTGGAAGACCAACTTACTAGAGAGCGACCAAGAAATTGGCAACCTCCGGAAGTGGACTTCCTTTCCACACGGTCTCCCATCCAATCCAAGTCAGTATATCCAATGAGATCAAATGAAGCACCTTTGGGGTAACATAAGCCAAAGTTTGGGGTATGAGCCAAATATCGAAAGATTTGCTTGACAGCCACATAGTGACTCTCCTTAGGTGCGGATTGAAATCGTGCACAAATTCCCATACTCAACATGATATCTGGCCTAGATGCACAAAGGTAAAGCAGAGATCCAATCATGGAGTGATATACCTTTTGATCCTCAGCTTTACCATTGGGATCACTGTCAAGTTGGCATTTGAGCTGCATAGGAGTGTTGGCCTTGGGAGGATTGATCTCATCCAACTTGAACCTCTTGAGCATCTCTTGAGTGTATTTGGCTTGGTTGATGAAGGTTCCTTTGCTTCGTTGCTTGACTTCGAATCCAAGGAAGAACTTCAACTCTCCCATCATAGACATCTCAAACTCTTTGGTCATTAGTGCGGCGAACTCATCATTAAAAGCTTTGTTAGAAGAACCAAAGATAATGTCATCTACATATAGTTGGCATACGAACAAGTTCCCGTTAACCCTCTTAGTAAAAAGAGTGGGATCGATTTTCTCAATTTCAAACCCACGATCTTGCAACATCTCGGTAAGCTGCTCATACCACGCACGTGGGGCTTGTTTAAGGCCATAGAGTGCCTTATCGAGAACGTATACATGATTGGGGAACTTGGGATCCTCAAACCCCGGGGGTTGCTTGACATATACCAACTCCTTAAGAGGACCGTTAAGAAACGCACTCTTTACATCCATTTGGAATAATATGAAGTCATGATGAGAGGCATAAGCAAGTAACATGCGAATAGATTCAAGGCGAGCAACAGGGGCAAAGGTTTCACCGTAGTCGATACCCTCGACTTGGGAGTAGCCTTGAGCCACCAGTCTTGCCTTGTTGCGAATAATAATGCCATTCGCATCTTGCTTGTTCTTAAAGATCCATTTGGTTCCAATGACATTGTGCATCTCCTTTGGTCTTGGTACCAATCGCCACACTTTGTTGCGCTCGAAGTTGTTGATTTCATCATGCATGGCTTCAAGCCATTCCTCATCTTCGAGCGCATCTTGTACCTTGAGAGGTTCAAAGCAAGAAACAAACGCATGATGTGCACAAAAGTTTGTTAATTGACGACGAGTAGTTACCCCTCTTTTCAAGCTTCCGTAGACGTTCTCTAGGAGGTGTTGCTTGGTCTTAAGCTTGGAAGCAATCTTGGCAGCTCGTCTTTCAAGAATTTCCTCCATGGAAAGTTTAGGCTTGGTAACTTGACGAGCGTCGGTACTAGCACCGGCTTGCTCATGATCTTGAGCATGATCTTGATCTTTAGCTTGACCTTGATCTTGGTCTTGAGCTTCATCGTGATCTTGACACTAGTAGAAAACAGGGTACTAGTCCCAGTTCCAGAGGGCCTTTAGTCCCGGTTCTGGAACCGGGACAAAGCAAACAGGACTGGTGCACCCTTTGGTCCCGGTTCGTAAGTGAACCGGGATTAATGCCCTTATCCTGGCCTCAACCAAAGCCCTGTTTTCTACTAGTGTGAGCTTGCACGGGGGTGTGAACAAGATCTTGAGCTTCATGTGAAGTAGAGTCATCACTATTAAGTTGATCTTGCCCTTGATCTTGAACACGGGGTTGAGGGCCTTCACTTTGTTCTTCGGAAACGTGTGGGTCATGCGTCGGTGATGGTTCCACTTGAGTGGAATATTGTCCTTCTCCTTCAGCCACAAGGGGTTCCTCAACGGGTAGGAAGTATCCCACACCCATTCTTCTTATGGCTCAGGGAGGAATTTCATCACCTACATCACAAAGACCACTTTGCTCCACTTGGGAGCCATTATTTTCATCAAACTCTACGTTACCCGTCTCCTCAATGAGTCCCATGGACTTGTTGAGGACACGGTAAGCATGAGAGTTTGCAGCATAACCAACAAATATGCCCTCATGGGATCTAGATTCAAATTTAGACAAACGAACACATTTCTTGAGAATGAAACACTTACAACCGAACACCTGGAAGTATTTGAGGTTGGGCTTGTTCCCGGTAAGAATCTCATAAGGAGTCTTGTTCAAGCCTTTACGGAGATAGAGCTGATTTGATGCATGACACGCGGTGTTGATGGCTTCGGCCCAAAAGTTGTACGGAGATTTAAACTCTGCCATCATGGTTCTTGCTGCATCCATCAACGTCCGGTTCTTCCTCTCCGCAACACCGTTTTGTTGAGGGGTGTAAGGTGTGGAATATTGGTGCTTTATCCCCTCATCACTGAGAAACTCATCTAGGGTGTAGTTCTTGAACTCAGTGCCGTTGTCACTTCTAATCATCAAAATCTTTGCTTCTTGTTGACGTTGGACTTCATTTGCAAAGTTGATGACGGTCTGTTGGGTCTCACTCTTCCTCTTGAAGAAATATACCCATGTGTATCTCGAGTAATCATCCACAATCACAAAGCAATACCTTCTTCCTCCAAGGCTGTCAAAAGATGGAGGCCTGAATAGATCCATGTGAAGGAGCTCTAGGGTCCTCTTTGAGTAGATTGTAGTAGTTGGACGATGAGCTTTTTCATGTAGCTTTCCTTCGATACAAGCACTGCAAGCACGATCTTTGGCAAAACTCACATTTGTTAGTCCAAGAATGTGATCCCCTTTGAGGAGACTTTGCAAAGATCTCATATTGACATGGGCTAGTCGGCGATGCCAAAGCCATCCCACATCAACTTTAGCCATTAGACATGTCGCGGTCTTAGTGGGTCGCTCCGAGAAGTTAATCACATAGAGACCGTTTTCGACATGCCCAACAAAGGCTACTTTAAGAGTCTTGGTCCACAAAAGGGTCACGGTATCAATGCCAAAGAAGGTACTAAAACCCATGAGTGCAAGTTGACGAACGGAAAGTAAATTGTATGCAAGGGTCTCAACAAGCATGACTTTCTCAATGGTTAAGGTCGGAGAGATAACCACCTTGCCAAGACCCAATACCTTTGAGATTGCATCATCGCCAAAGGAGACTTGGGTGGCCATGGATGCATCGGGTCGAACATCCACCACCAAGTCCTTGCTTCCGGTCATATGATGTTGCTCCTCTATCGAGCAACCATGAGACTCCCCGGAAGCAAAGTCCTACAATAGATTAATGCTTGGATTTAGGTACCCATTCTTGAATGGGTCCTTTCATTTTAGTGAAAAGGGTCTTAGGAACCCAAATAGACCACTCAATATACTCATAAGAAGAACCTACATATTTGGCATAAACATGCCCATCACTAGCACGACACAAAACATAGGAGGGGTTAAAATCGCCGGCCCTGTTGGAGGGAGTGATCTTGCCCTTCTTGGCACTATCACTCACAACCTTGTCCTTCTTCTTCTCATGAGTAATGTTCCCCGCTTTGACAAATGTTTCCTTGAGCGGAGGAACCTGCGTGGTCTTCATCTTCTTCTTCTTTTTGGACTTGGGTGCAAACCCAACTCCTTCCTTGGCAACCACTTCCTTTTGATTGCTCAAAAGGTCATTGAGGTTCTTCTCGCCTTGGATACATGTCACAAGGCCTTTCTCAAGCTGCTCTTTCAGCTTAGCATTTTCCTCCACAAGATGAGCATGCTCACAACACGGGTTAGTAGCAGATGCATTATCAATTAGAACAAAAGGAGGACACGTGGCAATTTCCTTAGTGAGTTTTACTTGGAGTTGATCATGCGACTCTTTAAGACAAGCATGAACGCTCTTCAATGCCTTGTGAGCATTGTCAAGTGAGTCAAACTCATCCTTGAGTCAAGCATGGTCAACCCCAAGTGCAAGCTTTTCAGATTTAAGCACACGGTTAAGAACGATAGCATGATCATAATCTTTACGTAATTTAGCAAGGTCGTCATTTTGTGACTCCTTAAGAGTCAAATGAAGACCTCGATCTTCCTCTAGAGCAATAGAAAGATCTGCTATCTCGTCAGCATAATCACGACTATGCCCTCTCAACTCCTCAAGATATTCTTCTTGAGACTCAATCGTGTCATTGGCCTCACCAAGTTGTTCCAAGAGAGCAACAAAGTGCTTCTTGGATTCTCCCTTGAGTTTGCACAGGAACTTGTCATACTCATTCTCGCCCTCTTTCGCCTCCTCATTTTCATCCACACAATCTAACAAAGACGGAGTGGAAGAAATAGCAGTCTTAATGTTTGAGGTTTTGGCATTGGAGGTTACCTTGGTGATACCTTTGGCCATGAGACACCTAGCAATGTGGTTCTCGTTGGGAGCGTCGAAGAGTGACACCTTTGTTGGGGTAATCGATGCAATAGCCATAGATGCCATTGCCATTCCTTCACCACTTGTGTCTTCGTCATCCACATCATCATCGGAGGCATACTCTTCTTGAGCCACCAACACTTTGTGAGGAGCCTTCTTGGTGAAGTTGGACTTGTTGGGAAAAGACTTGGCCTTATCTTTGCGGATGAGCTTGCCACCATTGTCTTCCCTCTTCTCATAAGGACAATCCACCACGAAGTGACTCACATTACCACAGTTGTAGCATGTTCTCACACATTGCTTGCCCTTTGACCAGCTTGAGTTGTTCTTGGAGAAATTTGGCCTTGCGTTTCTCTTATTGCCCCAGAATTGCCTAGACGCTAGAGCCATATGCTCATGGTAAGCATATTTGGTGTCCTCGGGGCAACCCTCTTCTTCTTCTTCTTCCTCTTGACTGACCTTGGCCTTCAAAGCAAGGTTGGAAGATGATTTCTTTGAACGTTGCACACGAGCAAGAGCATTGTCTGCGGTCGTGTTCAAGATGTTCATTGCAATAAATTCACCCAACACATCGCTAGAGGACAAGTTGTGAAAGTCTGGTCTTTGGCGGATGACGGCAGACATGGCCTTGTTGAAAGGCATGATGGCCTTCAGAAACTTGCGCTTGATCCAGGTGTCTTCCACATCCTTGCTGCCGTGATCTCGGAGGGCAATGGCAAGAGTAGTTACCCTCCTATAGAGCTCACGCGGTTCCTCATCTTCTATCATTACAAAATCATCTGACTGATCAAGCACGACCTCATAGTTCGACCGTTGAATGCTTGAGCTGCCCTTGTACATGGAGACAATGTGTTCCCAACACTCTTTGGCAACAGTGAAGGGTCGCAGGTGAGGTAGGTCTTCGGTAGGAACTGCAGCTTGGAGTATGAACAAGGCGGAGGAATTTAGCTGTCTATCAGCCTCTTCTCTTGGAGTGAGGTTGCGTGGATCACGAGGATAGTATCCTTCTTCAATGACTCTCATGAGTTGAATTGAGTTGTGATCCAAATGAGACTTGATACGAAAAACCCAATTAGCAAAATCATTCTTAACAAGTTTAGGAGGAGGACTGAGATTAACTATATGAGGTGGGTGCACCGGTCCTCCATAGACCAAGGGAGGGGGAACTGAGGCAAAAGTCCCCGACCCATTAATTCCTTGAGAACGAGTGTCCTTATCAGCACTAGCCCCCTCCTTACCGGAGTTGATATCCGATGTCGAGTTAGTGGGATTAGCCACTTGCACCGCATCGGTGGAAAGCTTAAGAGTATCAAGGAATTCTTTAAACATGGATTTGACCTCGGTCGTAATGGAGGATTTAAGCGAGGACATGGCCTCGTTTAAATCCTCACGAGAGACCATGTTCACACCCATGGCCTGGGGGAGTTCAACCGGCCCATCCCCGTCGTTAACCATACTCTTCGGGTGGTGAAACCCTTAATAAAGAGACGTAGCTCTGATACCAATTGAAAGGATCGATATGGTTGACTAGAGGGGGGGGGTGAATAGGCAACTACCACTTTTTAACTTTTCTTTAACAAATTAGGCTTAGCAACAAATAGGTTGGCTAGATATGCAACTAGGTGAGCAACCTATATGATGCTAACAACAATAACCATACAAGCAAGGAGATAAACAATACAAATAGCTTGCACAAAGTAAGGGTAAGAAGTAACCACACGTGGAACCAATGGAGACGAGGATGTGTTACCGAAGTTCCTTCCCGGTAAAGGGAAGTACGTCTCCATTGGAGCGGTGTGGAGGCACAATGCTCCCCAAGAAGCCACTAGGGCCACCGTATTCTCCTCACGCCCACACACAATGCGAGATGCCGTGATTCCACTAGTGGTGCCCTTGAAGGTGGCAACCGTACCTTTACAAACAAGGTTGGGGCTCTCTCCACAACTTAATTGGAGGCTCCCAACGAAACCACGAAGCTTCACCACAATGGAATATGGCTTCGGGGTGACCTCTTCCGTCTAGGGTGCTCAAACACCCAAGAGTAACAAAATCTACACAAGAAAGTATGGGGGAATCAATTTTCCTTTGGTGGAAGTGTAGATCTAGATCTCCTCCTTCAATCCCTAGCAAGACAACAAGTTTGGGTGGCTAGAGAGAGAGATCGGGCAAGAAAGCTCAAGGGGCATCAATGGTGGAGAGAGAGAGGTAAGAGATAAGAGAGAGGTGGAAGAAGCACCTCCTTATATAGGCCCCCCCTTTTCCAACCGTTACTGCCAGAATTGCATGGAGCCGTACAACCGGAGTGGCGGGCGGTACAACCGGTATAACTGGTAAGACCGGTACAACCGGCCAACCACCGCCCTACCACTGGACCACAACAGAGAGGTGGCCCGGAAGCAGCACCCCGGCCAGACTCCTGGACCAGGCAAAGTCCTAAGCGGTGCAACCGCTCGGGACCCCGGTTGTACCGGGCTATATGAAAATAGCGGTACAACCGGTCAACAACCGCCTTACCACCGGACCTCAACAGAACGGTGGCCCGGATGCAGCAGCCCGGCCAGAGCCCCGGACCAGGCAAAGTCCTAAGCGGTACAACCGCTCGGGACCCCGATTGTACCGGGCTATATGAATATAGCGGTACAACCGGTCCAGGTCCGCCCAACAACCGGAGCTCAACAGGACCAAGTCCAGTTGTAGCCCGGTGCTGGGCCGGTTCAACCGCCCAGAGCTGCCACCCTGGGTCACCCAGCATTTGGCGGTACAACCGCCCAGGGGCAGCGGTACAACCGCTAGGGACAACTCAGTGGCAGCACCTCCAGGGTATCACCCCTGAAGTGGTGGTCAAATCGGAAGCTTAGAGCGAGCATCGCATTAGGTCGGGACAGCGGTGCACCTGGCAAGCAAGAAGGAAAGAGGGGCCTCTCTCTCTATGATGCAGAGGAGTGAGTTGGGTGAAGACGGAAGTGCGAGAGAACTAATTCACCCAAGACCTTCCAATGTGGATTCCCTCTTAATAGTACGGGATCCCTACGACCAAAGAGAATAAACACGTAGAGAACACCGTCTTTGATCTTTTTCGTTTGGAGGGACCACCTAACCGTCTTGCGTTCCACATACAATACCTGTATAACTTGACACACGGTTAGATCATAGTGAGTTGTCATCATCGCCAAAACACCAAGGTAAGAGAATGCCCTTACACTACACCGACACCACCATCGCGACGATAACTCTATTTGTAACTCTATGTGTCATGTGTAGTTGTTAACGCTTAATCGCGCTACCTATATGCAACCAAACATCAGACACTTGCATCAACCCATTCAATGAACGCAACCAAACGCGAGGCAGAAATTGCTCCCCTAATGCAGTCAGCCTACATGCAGGCAACCAATCAACATGCAGATGTTTTTTTTTTTGCCTGCATTTGCTCAAACAGGCCTGATACGTCCATTTTGCATCATGATTCCCTACTGTTATTTATTATGTTTTGTTGAATAATAATGCTTTAGGGAGTGATTTAATGCCTTTACTCTCATAATATGCAAGGTTTATACAAAGAGGGAGAATATCGGCAGCTGGAATTCTGGACCTGAGAAAGCACATCAGAGATACCTATTCTGTGCATCTCCAATGAAGCTGAAACTTTACGAAGAATATTTTTGGAATTAATAAAAAATACGGGAGCAAAGAACTACCGGAGGGGGCCACCCTGGTGGGCACAAGACACCAGGGCGCGTCAGGCCCCCCAGGCGTGCCCTGGTGGGTTGTGCCCTCCTCGGCCCACCTCCGGTGCCCATCTTCTGGTATATAGGCTCTTTTGACCTAGAAAAAATAAGGAGAGGACTTTCGAGACGGAGCGCCGCCGTCTCGAGGCGGAACTTGGGCAGGAGCACTTTTGCCCTCCGGCGGAGCGATTCCGCCGGGGGAACTTCCCTCCCGGAGGGGGAAATCGAAGCCATCGTCATCACCAACACCCCTCTCATCTTTGGGAGACCAATCTTCATCAACATCTTCAACAACACCATCTCCTCTCAAACCCTAGTTCATCTCTTGTGTTCAATCTTTGTACCTGAACCTCAGATTGGTACCTGTGGGTGACTAGTAGTGTTGATTACATCTTATAGTTGATTACTATATGGTTTATTTGGTGGAAGATTATATGTTCAGATCTATTATGCTATTTAATACCCCTATGATCTTGAGCATGATTATTATTTGTGAGTAGTTACCTTTGTTCTTGAGGTCACGGGAGAAGTCAAGTTGCAAGTAATCATGTGAATTTGATATGTGTTCGATATTTTGATGATATGTATGTTGTGATTCCCTTAGTGGTGTCATGTGAACGTCGACTACATGACACTTCACCATCCTTGGGCCTAAGGGAATGCATTGTGGAGTAGTTATTAGATGATGGGTTGCTAGAGTGACAGAAGCTTAAACCCTAGTTTATGCGCTACTTCGTAAGGGGCTGATTTGGATCCAAACGTTTAATGCTATGGTTAGATTTTATCTTAATACTTTTCTCGTAGTTGCGGATGCTTGCGAGGGGGTTAATCATAAGTGGGAGGTTGTTCAAGTAAGAACAACACCCAAGCACCGGTACACCCACATATCAAATTATCAAAGTAGCGAACCCGAATCAAACCAACATGATAAAAGTGACTAGATGAAATTCCCGTGTACCCTCAAGAACACTTTGCCTATTACTAGAGACTATTCTGGCCTGTCCTTTGCCACAAAAGGACTGGGCTACCTTGCAGCACTTTATTTACCGTTACCGTTACTTGCTCGTTACCAATTATCTTGCTATGAAACTATCTGTTACCTACAATTTCAGTGCTTGCAGAAATTACCTTGCTGGAGACCGCTTGTCATTTCCTTCTGCTCCTCGTTGGGTTCGACACTCTTACTTATCGAAAGGACTACATTGATCCCCTATACTTGTGGGTCATCAAGGCCCAACCGGGACAAGTAAGCAAAATACCAAAAACCGATGCAGACAACCAAACGCGTCACTATTGTTTTGATGCATTCTTGTACTAGCGGGGGCCAATTTTCGTTTCTTTACTGGTGTTAAGGGCGACGTTTTTTATGCCCTCCCACATTTTAGTACTGCATTTCGTATTTCAAACTATATTTATAATGAAAAAATAATCCTAAGAGCGTGTGCAATGGAGCAACTTGTCTCCCTAATCGTCGTGTAATTTTTGACCTAATTTATTTTATAAGGGTTTTTATCATTTATGCCACTGGTTATATCTCACTACTCACTTTTGCCATTAGAAGTTTCAGCTGCTCAGAGATGTCATCGATCCATTGGGCACATGCTCAAAAATGCCACTAGACACCATTAGTGTCAGCTCAAACCCCGTTTACCATGTTTTATGATCAAAATACACATGTAACAACATGTCAACTCTCCGTCTATCTCATTATGATAAAGTATGGATACCACTCGATCCACAACAGCATTCATATTTTTCTCTGAAATTATCCGCTTACTTACTCCTAACAAGCGGGGCCCATGCTGATCATTGTGAGATAGAGAGAGCTGACATGTAGGTCTAGGGTATTTTGGTCATATAACATGGTCAACGGGTTTGACTTGATAATAATGATGTTTAATGGCATTTTTGAGCAAACATCAATGGATCGATGTCATTTTTGAGGTTTCTAATGGCATTTTTGAGGAAGCATCCCATGAAACAATGGCATTTTTGAGCAGCTGTAACTTTTAATGGCAAAAGTGAGTAGTGGAAGACCACCAGTGGCATAAATGATAAAAACCCTTTATAATTTGTTCTGAAAAAATGGCGATAAAAAAATATACAAAAGGCTGGCTAGAAAAGGAGATTATAACAATCCATCGCAATGCCAATCACAACCCTTTTAAGATGCGCCGACAAGATAATGGCGCAAGAGAAGATTGCCTTCTCAAGTTCTCTTCACTAATGCGACAAATGCATAATATCCAAGACACTCATCACGGAATATAAAACAGAATGACATTATCTACCATCATACTAGAAAAAAATTCCATCATCAAGCTGGCATGAAAACCATGAGAAATATACATAACCATTCACTAGATGTGTATTACTGCACTCACACACAGATCTAACTGGTCAGCCTCCTTCTCAGAGCAATATCATAGTGTTTGGAGCACAATAGCCATTATTCTGATTGGCACAGTTTTGACGCAAGAAATATCCTTTGGACTGGGCATAACACATGCCCAGAATCCTTTACTGTCACCAACCGGATGATCAAATTTCGGGTTTCCTAGCTCTACTCGAAAATGGGTAGATCAGGAGCCTTATTCTTCGACCCAACATCAGCATCGTTTGAAGATGCAGATAGCGATAACGCAGCCAAGGCCTTTGCTTGAGATTCTTTGTCCATGTCCAAGAAGAGGCGATGCCTGGCGAGGTGCACGGAGCGCAAGCAATGTGTCTTCAGTGTTAGAAGTTTGACCACTGAGCGGTGAAGTAAATAACATAAAATCACACGGACGAAGAATGCTTACCATCTAGAGTCTGATGTTAGCTCTGGATGGAATGCGGTGGCAAGGATGTTCCCTTGCCGTACTGCAACAATCACCCGGTCTTTGGAGTACACTTGGTCCTGCAAGATTTGATTTACCCGTCAGTTCCTCTGCATATTTGATTAGACCAATAAACCCTATTGAGTCCATTTACATTGGACCCTACAACTCTAATCTTTTCAAATGTGAGCAGAATATTATAACTAGCAGCAGAAGATGAATATTATGATCAAAATCAAGAGAGCGAAAAAAAGCAAACCTCCACACCCTCGCCAACTGTTATTGTAATGCTGGGTCTGCCAGCAGGAACAGGGCAATCGGCCAATACTTCAACATCCTGGCCTACTTCTAGGATAGCAGGTGCTCGTATAAATACGCCACGGCATGTATTACTCCCTCCTTCCTTCTCTGCAAGCATTGGCACTGAAAGTTCTGTTTCGAAGCTTTGAAGCTGCAAGAGAAATGTGCTTTTCAATCAGACATGGCGTTCACATTCTTGCACATTTATCTGAAGAACCTCTGAAGATGTACAATTCAAATGATATTATTTAGCCATCAAATAAACGTGGATCTCAAATTTACCTGGCTCCCAAAAAAGTTACGGTGGACAGTACAATCTAGTCCCCCAACAAGCTCCTGGCCTCCTGATTTCTGTCCTGCAAGTGATATTGCCTATCAGTCATGATGTTCCATCAATTAATCTCAACGAGAGAAAGTCCAAAGCAGTTGTACTGATCAGTGGTTCAGAATTCACATACCTACTGCCTTGTTTGCAAGGAAGATGAGCCCAGCACAGGTTCCCCATACGGGTTTTCCTGTACCGACAAACTCTCGAAGTGCAGGAAACTGCAAAGAAGATGGGGTCAAATGTTTGAGCATTTTATAGTGTAGGTAAATAAACAGTTAATAACTGAGTAAATTTGTCACAAGCTGTTCTGCTGAAGCTACAGGCTATAATGCCATGACCATGTAGAGGAAATGCCGAAAATTATGAGGATGCAATTTCGAACGAGTGCCATTTTTCACAATTCTCTACTCGACAGCCAGCACTACTACACATTGAAGACTAACTGAATTTTACTTCTATGCAGTTCTCTTTTCCTTTTGATCAATGCAGTGAAGCACTAAAACAACATCTCTTCAGTTTTCCTTACAAACAGGGGGGAAATGTGCATCAATAAGGATAATATATAGTGTTCCTCTAATCCAATCAAAAGCAAGTTGTGTGATCAAACTTTCGTGATGAATATACTAATCGCGCAACCAATTAATTGTAAGTGCAGTGTGCTCACCCAGTCGATTCATTTTCGGTTACGGCAAAATTTAACAAAGAAAGAGCCTTATCATTTGAGTCCAATTTCCCACCCTCCAGTGAACCATCAACCGTATCGTGTCATGACTGATGCATAGACTTCAGAGATGGTATTCCGCACAGCCTCCATCAACATACACATACACATACACGGCGATTATGAAGCATGAGAGAAGCGGAGAGCGTACGAGGTTGTGGTAGTTGGCGAGCTTGGCCATGGTGGTGCTCTCGCCGCCGGGGATGATGAGCGAGTCGATGCCGAGCAGCTGCTCCGCCTTCCGCACCTCCACCCCCTTGGCCCCGATCCTCCTCAGCGCTGCACCCAGACCCGAAATCAATAACAGGACACGCGCGCAAGCAAGGGGGGAGGAAAGAAGGAGGAGCAAGAACGCGCACGCACCGGCCATGTGCTCGTTGTAGGAGCCCTGCAGCGCGAGGACGCCGACCACCGCCGCCATGGCCGCTCCCTCTCTGTCCCTTCGCCGTCTGCCTCGGGACGTGTGGTGCGGCTCGGGTGGGTGGGTGAAAAAGGGGCGGAGAGAGGGTGGCGGTGACGTCACGGGAATGGGGAGGGAGGGGAGGAAGGAGGCGCACGTCGCCGTGGGCGGCGGCCGCCACACACGGTGAGTGGGTGACGGACGGACGGGGACGGCGCCACTGGGGGAGTGGGAGTCGAGCGACGGCGGCCGTCCGATCGTCGGTGAGACGGTCCTGGCCGTCCGTTCTTCTTACTGGGTAGGGGCCGGGCTCGAGTGGCGGCTGTGAGACCGTCAGCCCACCAGGCCTAGTGCCACGTACTTTTTCCCTTCCTATAAGAGAAATAAATTCTTCTAAAAAAAATAAGAGAAATAAATGTTGCTAAAAAAAGAGAAATAAATCCTGTCAAAAAGAGAGAAATAAATAAATTTGCTATTTCCAACCCTAAAAAAGTTATTATCCTACAAAAGAACCCATCAACTTTATCCCCAACCATAAAAACACGCTGTCAGTTTGTTCCTTATAAACGATGTACTCCCTCTGATCCATAGGCTAGATACATTCATTTGAGGGATAAGTAATATGAATCATATGAATATCTTTTTTGCTTCAGTTATGGTGCATGTTGTGGGAATTAGTGTGCGGTGAACAAATCAGTTTTCTAATATTTAACAACTGATTTATAGTCCGAAGATAGGAAGGAAATTATGTTAACATAAAAAGTGTGTGTGTGCGTCTCTCTGTGTGTGCGCGCCCCCGCTTTTTTAGATTTGTGTGTCTTGGGACGACGCCAGCCCCGTGGTGTAGACGATGTCATGAAAAGGGAAAGGGCTACTAGGTTCATCCTATGACTCTGTCGAGCAACTAGCTCACATGACTCACCTTTTATCTTCTATGGTAGTTCCATGAGAAATGAGCAGTTTGACAACCCACCCACCAAGGATGTCATCTTGGTATAACCAATTCAGATTTTACGTTTAGGGGTTATTACAGCTTGTGCAAAATTTGCTTTTTGCAATTACACCACACGAAACAAATGGTAGAGTCAAAACATGAAAAAAGATCAAGAGACACTGATTTTGAAAGAGTTCTTGGTAACTTTTAGTTTTATCAATGATTTTATTGTTATTCATATTTGTTTCTAGTTGTGTCGATCTATCACAATTTCATTGATGGTTGGATAAAGCAATAAATCGGACCAGTTTGTCTCTCTCCGGTCATAAAAATCGGCAATTGGCGACCCTGCCGGTTTGTTAAGCTCAATGGACAAGCCTGCCTCTTGTTATTCATATTTCTGTTTAGTTCTCTGGATCTATCACAATTTCATTGGTTGTCGGATAAAGCCATAAATCAGGCCAATTTATCTCTATCCGGTCATAAAAATCTGTAATTGGCAACCCTACCGGTTTGTTAAGCTCAATGAACAAGCTCGCTACCCCCCCCCCCCCCCCCCCCCCCCCCCCTCCCCGAAAAAATGACAACCAAATTGGATGGTTTTATTCGGTTTTCATACAAACTGGAGCAATTGAACTGGTATAAATTAAGGTGTGTATGCTCATGCAAGATTGATGGGATTCGAACCAAGGTAACATGGTTGCAGATTGGAGAGCCAACGTGCAGCGGTAACCAAACTCACCACGAGTTAGTTCTGGGCTAAGCAGAAGGAAATATTCTTATTTGACCAGTTTGTTTCCTCTATGTATCAAACCCAACGAATCGGCAACTCAAATCGGTAAAAACCTGAACATGCACCCAGGAGGAGCCTGCGGCACCCACCACGCGGGACCATGCTCAAGAGAATTAAATCACTTGATCAGTTGCCATGCATAGATATTCACGATCCAGGTGTAGCTTTTCCAAATGATTTCTATGGTATCCTGCTAGAGGGAACCCACCACCTATCTTAATCAATAAAATTGCCCAGCTGCTCATCAATAAGGCATGATTAGTCATTAGTCTAAGGAAAAAGTCTGAAACAAACCTTAAACTTGTAGACGAAAGCTAAATCGAATGCCAAACTTCAAATCCCGAAAATCAGCACACCAAACTCACTAATCCCGATCTATTTTAAACCTTAAGAGAGTTCCCAACACAGGGATTGCCGACGTGGCCTGTCAAATTCCGGGATTGTTAGCTGCGGACTCGATTGGGCCAGCCCACCAGGTACGAAGCGAGTTTCTTTTCCTTTTTTAGACGCGCGACGTAAAAAGTCTTTCTCTCGCTCAACGTGGCACGTAAAAATTCAAAAACAAAAATGACTCCAGCGGAGTAGAACTTGTAACCTGGCAGAACTGAACTCATCCCGATAGCCCACTAGAACGTACGACTATGGGTGACATAATCAGAGGCCCAGTTTATTTAATCACAAACCGAAGCATCGATCTTTGAAAACATTTTTAGGGAAAACAAATATGGAAAACGTAAATAATTTTGAAAATGTCCGAACATTTATAAAGTCTGATCACTTTTTGAAAAATCCGAATACTTAAAAAGCAACTATTTTTTAAAAACAATCAATTGAAAAAGCTAACACTTTTTGAAACATATTTTCTGTAGAAACCTGAATATAATTTTTAAAGTGCGAACACCTTTTAAATTTTTAAAAATGGAAACAAATTTTGAAACCTGAACAAATATGTAAATAAAATCACGAGTTTTGAAAATGTACGTGGCATTTCAAAAAATTGTTTGTAAAATATAAAACAATATTCGTGTGATTCAAACAAATGTTTCGACCATTCAAAAAAAATGTGCAATTCAAGAATGTTCACGAGTTTCAAAAAATGTTCTTGTGACATTTTCAAAAGGAAGTATATACAATGTAAAAAAAAAATGCTTGCATGATGTAAAAAAATGTTGCATACCCTTAAAATAATATACGTGGCATGTGCTTGAAAAAAGTATATACAATTTAAAAAAATTGTAACAATGTAAAAAATGTTCATGTAGTTTTATAAATTGTTTATTGTTTAATTACATATATTTAAAAAAATATAAATAATGTATCTGAAAAATGTCAAAAGTGTATCACAAATTATTTCATGTGTGTGCTAAATTTTTACATTGGATAATGAGAATAATTAGAAATGGGTAAAAAAGAAAACCGGTTAAGAAACAAAACAAATGCGAAAAAACAGATAACATTAAGAAAATCAAGAAAGAAACAAAAGAAAATCAAAACTATAACGAAGAAAGACAAACCAGATACCAGTGAAAAAACAAAGTATAACGAAGGAAAAAACCAAAGAAAAAATAAAAGAAGAAAACAAAGGAAAACAAGAGCAGAGCGAGCGACTGCGCTAATAGGCCAGCCCAATTCAGTCGAATGCCGGCTAAATCATCTCAAGGTTCAAAATAGACCGGGATGAGAGAGTTTGATGTGCTGATTTCAGGGATTGAGACTTTAGGATTTGATTTAGCTTTCGGCTACAAATTCAAGATTTGTTTGGGACTTTTTCCTTAGTCTAACTAGGACTACGTGTTTGTAGTAGTAGCTATCTAGCCATGTCTCTCTTTTGTACGTGTTTGTCCAAACCAAGTACATAAAATGGATTTCTTTAATAGTGTGTCACTAGAAGACTGCATTGCACATCACTAATAATCGTGTTTGAGTGGTAAAGAAAAGCGAGAAGATCATGTGCATGTATGCAACTTAAGCAAGCAAAGGATGACCATGAAACAATGAACATGAGTGATTCGGTGAAATCATATACTTCTTAGAGAGAGAGGGAGAGAGAGAGAGAGAGGGACAGATGTGAATCAGACGCAGGTGCATGTTTTTATTTCTCTCCTACGATGTACTCTGCATAAGTCACATATTGATATGTATAATAAAACAACCACCGATATGCATAATAAAACAACCACGTGTTTGATGCGGTGCAGATCTTTTGGGAGGATGTGATCACGTGATCTAATAAATTTTCACATTCACAACGTCACGCTATGAACGATATAATGCTACATGAGTAACATGGTCGAAGTTGTGAAGCTCTCTTCATGCATCGCGTTCACCCAATCAGCATCTTCTAGAGCTTATTCTATCTTCAAGGGCTCAATGCTAGAGATGAAAGAATAATGCTCACAAAAGTTAGCTATGCGAGTTTTTGAGCGAGTGATTCTCCCTGTTTGTATATCACCAAAGATTTGGTTTAGGGGATGGTTCTTGGTCACTTGTGCTCGAACTCGGGTCAGCTTCCGATTGTTGGATGGTGGAGCTTCTTCTTCATCATCATCTCCTTCATCTTCGTTGTTGTTGAAAGTGTCGTTCCCTTGAGGTGGTGGTGAAGGAGGTTGTGGTGGATCTTCATGATGCACTTCCTCCTCTTCATCATCTTGTCGTGTACCGCTTGTGGATGCCTCCATGTCATGTTGTGGTTCACCTTGACGTGAAGTGGGGGCTTCCACTTGAGTTGATGAAGTACTTTCCTTCACCTCCATGGGACGAATCTTGCCGATGGGCAAATCTTGGATAGCTTCCGAAGGGTCCTTATCACCTGCATCATTTGGCAATTGTTCGACTTGCGAACCATTAGATTCATCAAACTTCACATCTACCGTCTCTTCAACCTTTCGAGTGAAGTTGTTGTAGACACGGTAAGTGTGAGAGTTCAAACCATAACCAAGTAGGAATCCTTCATGAGATTTAGGAGCAAATTTAGTACGACGATGCTTATCAAGAATGTAGCACTTTGAGTCGAATACCCGAAAGTATCCAACTTGGGGTTTGTTACCGGTAAGTAGCTCGTATGCCGTTTTACCGAGAAGCTTGTGCAAGTAAAGTCGGTTTGTGGCATGACATGCTGTTTCCACGGCTTCTGCCCAAAAGTGTCTTGGCGTCTTATATTCGTCAAGCATCGTTCTTGCCATCTCAATGAGCATTCGGTTCTTCCTCTCAACAACTCCATTTTGTTGAGACGTGTACGTAGCCGAGAACTCATGTGAAACACCTTCTTCGTCAAGAAAGGTATCCACATGGGTGTTCTTGAACTCCGATCCGTTATCGCTCCGAACCTTCTTGATCTTCACTTCAAACTGATTTTGCGCTTTGCGAGCGAAGTTCTTGAAGATCTTTTGAACCTGCGACTTATCGTCAAGAAAGAATACCCACGTAAATCTGGAAAAATCATCAACTATAACTAGACCATAGGAATTTCCACCGAGACTCTTGTAAGCATTGGGACCAAAGAGATCCATGTGAAGTAACTCGAGTGGTCTCCTAGTAGTCATGATATTTTAACTGGATGACTTCCATCTACTTGCTTTCCAGCTTGACAAGCACTACAAAGTCTATCTTTGTCAAAGATAACATCTTTAACACCAAGTATATGATCACCTTTGATAAGCTTGTCTAAGTTACGCATGCCAACATGTCCTAGTCTTCTATGCCAAAGCCAACCTTTAGAAGATTTTGCAATAAGACAAGTATGAGGTTTGGATCTCTTAGTGAAATCGACAATGTATAGATCACCTCTACGGAAACCGGTAAAGACCATTTTATGATTATCTTGACGAAACACTTGGCAATCTACTTTCGTGAATAGCACATTAAAACCAAAGTCAGCAAGTCTAGATACGGAAAGAAGATTGTAGCCAAGAGATTCAACAAGCATAACATTTTGAATAGAGCTATAATGCGATATGGCCACCTTACCAAGACCAAGTACCTTACCCTTGGAGTTGTCTCCAAACGTTACGTACCTTCGCGGTCCATGGTTTGGTGTGATCTCTTCAAACATTTCTCTATCTCCGGTCATATGATCGGTACATCCGCTATCGAGAATCCACTCTTTTCGTCCGGACATGTAATCCTTGAAGTTTGCCATGAGACTTAGATTCTTCATGATCTTCTCATACTCGATGTCGAACAGCTCATCTTCATCATAGTAGCCATGTTCCACATTGTCATCATCAAGTGGGAAATCCTCGTCATAAAGAACAAGAGATTCGTTAGGATGGTGATCATGACAATGTTCAAGTTTATGAATGCGAAGGGCCTCTACAATGATATTGTTGATAGTTGTGACATCTCCTTTAGCACGCATGAGGTCTCTAAGCTCAAATAGACAATCATCAAACTTGGGATCACTAGGCGTCATTTTGTGGAAGGCAATAGTTTTATGAAGAATTTCATCAAGATTATTCAATGAATAACTTGGATATCGTTTCTCCAAGTCATTCCACAAAGTCTAAGCACATACAAAATTCTTCATTTGATTAAGCACATTTCTAGGCAATGCTCTAACAATGAGATTAACAGCTCTAAGATTGCATAGAATATCAACTTCCTCTTCGTGTGTGGGATGCAAATGATCAATGGGGGGAACATAGGGGCACTTGACATATTTGCTCAATTGAAATTCATTAAATAGCTCAAGCATCAAGGTTTTCCATTGACTATAGTACGCTCCATCAAGAATAGGCACTCTACAACTCAAACTCCCTATACTAGACACATCCATCTTCCTCCTCGGCGATTAAACCGAAGCAATGGAGACCAATGCTCTGATACCAATTGAGGAATCTCTAGAAGAGTGTCTAGAGGGGGGTGAATAGACTACTAGCAGGAATTTAAAACCTAACCTTTTCCCAAGTTTATTGGTTGGTAGATTTTAATAGTTTTAGCAAGTCTAGCAAGTCTAACATCCCTACACATGCATGTCAACAAATATGGCAGCGGAAAGAAAAGACATTGCACATGAAGTAAAGGGTAGAGATAGGAAGATCAAACGCAATTGGAGACGCAATGATTTTTTCCCGTGGTTCCGATAGGTGGTGCTATCGTACATCCACGTTTATGGAGTCTTCAACCCACGGAGGGTAACGGTCGCAAGAGTCCACGGAGGGCTCCACCCATAAGGGTCCACGAAGTAGCAGCCTTGACTATTCCATAACGGCTTCCGTCCACGAAGGACTAGCCTCACTATGGGTAGATCTTCACGAAGTAGGCGATCTCCTTGCCCGTACAAACTTCTTGGTTCAACTCCACAACACGAAGTAGGAGGCTCCCAAGCGACACCTAACCAATCTAGGAGGCACCACCCTCCAAAAGGTAAAAGGCTCGGTAATGACGATGAACTCCTTGCTCTTGTGCTTCAAGATGATAGACTCCTCAACACACAATCACTCTCTCACAGATTTGGCTTGGTGGAAGAGATGGGATTGGTGGAAAGCAACTTGGGGAGGCTAGAAATCAAGATCCATATGGTTGGAGTGGAAGATCTTGACCTCAACACAAGGATAGGTGGATCTCTCTCAGAAAACTGGATGGGGCAAGTATGGAATAGTTCTGAGTGCTTCTCTTTCGAGTAGGTGGTGGTGAAGGGGTATATATAGGCATCCCCAAAAATCCAACCGTTACACATAAAATGACCAACTCGGTGACACCGATGTGTTAATCTCGGTGGTACCGAAGTGACCAAAAGGTGGCAACTTTTGAATCTCGGTGAGACCGATATAGGAAACTCGGTTGCACCGATAAGGTGACCAACGGTCAGATTGACATTCTCGGTGACGCCGATCCAATAATCTCGGTGGTACCGATATTGTGAATTTGCGTAACAGAAAGTTGGCAACCTAAACTCGGTGGCACCGGTATCGAATCGGTTGCACCGAAGTGGCTAGGGTTTGGCTGAGTCTGTTTACGGTTGAGAATCGGTGGCACCGGGATGGAAATGTTGGTTGCACCGATGTTGAATATTTGGCTATGGACAGACTTTTTGGAAGAGCTTGTGGGTGTTTTTGGTGACTATCGTCACTTGTGCACGTATGAGCATTTTGTTCACCAATCAAAACCTTACCCCCTTTTAATAGTATTGGCTTTCCTATGGACTCAAAGTGATTTCTCACAAATGTAAAATGTAGAGTCCTCTTCCTTGAAGCTTTGCCAACCTATTTCCTTGCATCTTGGGGTATTCCACAATCTCCACAATCCTTTTGCCAGCCCTTCTCTATGGACTATATCTGAAATACACTAGGTAAAAGTATTAGTCCAAGAGACAATGTATGTTGTCATGAATTATCAAAACCACCAAGGGAGCATGTTGTGCTTTCAATCTCCCCCTTTTTGGTAATTGATGACAAGATACAATCAAAGCTTAAAATAAAGATATACATGAATATAGTGAAGACTTTGAGAGACACATGACTTAGATTTGCTCCCCCTAAATGTGTGATTCCTTTAAAGGATAGTTGCTTTGGGATGCATAGACACACATGTAGTGGAAGGGATATAGTAAGTCATATGTATCTTGGATATATGCATCAAATATATGTGAATGAGATGTATCCTTGTTCAAGACTTCACTCTTGCAAACAATATGTGCAAGAAGCAAGAGATTATCTTGACCAAAGATATGATGCATATACTTACCTTGAGTTCTTGAGCACTCTTGTCGTAGAAATACACTTGAGAAAACAATGGTAGGAAGCACAAGAGTATTCTACCAATCAACAAGGCAATAGAACTCAAAAGTACCAAGATATGGAGGACATATAGAAGACATTATTTCTTAAGATTGATATGTCTACAAAATCAATTCTTTCTCCCCTTAGATATGACAGTATTAAAACATCCTCTCCCCCTGAATCTCATCACGTAGATATTGGGATTGGATAGGGTGAGAAAAGTAAACTTCCAACACATCTTAGATAATCCTCCAAATATGTTTTTCTCCCCCTACTTTGATATTCTCACCTTATATGAATATTGATATTGGCTCCCCCCCTTGATCATATCTCCCCCTTTGCATAAGCATGTATCTTCCTCTTTAGCATGAAGCTTTGGTATTCTCCCCCTTTGGCATTAATTTCCAAAAAGGTCAAACACAGGAATAGATATAGGGATCATTGATAGGAAGGGATCCTTGAGAACAAGGGTCATTGAATGTAGGGTTCATGGAAATGAAAACTGAGGGAATCATTGAAAAGAATTTCTCTCCTTCTGAGATTTTGTAAGACTGCTCCTCCGTTGAGTTAGGGATCCTTGAATAAAGAATTTCTTTTGTTATTCTCCCCCTTTTTTTTAAAAAAGGAAGGGATCATCGAAGTAACAAAATCCTCACATGAAATGGCACAAGAGAAACATAGATTTGGAACAGCGATCATAAATAAGAAAAGAAAACAAATCGGTGACTCCGAGACAGATAAATCGGTGGTACCGAGATCGTGTGGTGCAGCTTATCTGCAATGTCGGTAGAACCGAGATATATGTATCGGTGGCTCCGAGGCAAAAGCGACTAAAACAGAAAAGAAATAAGAGACCAAGTTTCTATTTTTTTTAAAAAAAAATCAAAGGGAATGTGAAAGTTTTTACAAAGGGATATCAACTAGAGAAGATTTGAATGGTTCCAAGAAGTCTTCGCAAAATAGAAAGTGAACCATCTAAAATACTTAACTAGATGATGGGCGGTGACTAGGTCACCTATATTAGAGTACATTGACTTAGGAGTCAAGCAAGAATGCTTGATCATAGGTCATACTCTACGTTAAGCTCAAAATGGGGTTACCATTTTTCGATTAAACATTTTAATGTCTTCATATCACTTGAGTTGCTTTAGCTCATGACTTGGAGTAAAGCCTTTTCAAGGATATGAGTACATACCTTTGAGTGATGTTGATGACGTGGCTTGTAGGTGAACTTGTTGAGGATGCTCGAGGTTGATGAAGATCATCTTGAGTTGGGAGCAATCCTTCTTGTTTTAGTACACTTGTCACCTGCAAAGGTTAGTCATGCAAGGAAGAGCAATGGACATATCCATTTGACATGATACCAACTTTAGAATTATAAATATATGTCAAGGATATGATTGAGGTGTCTTCTTCCTTTCATCATCAAGAGGGGTTGTGAATACTTGGTAATGACAAGATTGCTTATGATTGGAGTTGATGGCAATCTTGTGGAATGAAATTCTTCCAAGTACCTACAAAAGATTAGATGCAATACAAGGGAGCATAGAATTCCACGACACAAGATAACATGTTAGGATCAACATGGAAATATCAAGAAAGCTTATGTCCTTGCATGCAACCGAGTGAGTCTAGCTCAAGTTTGAAGCATCAATGATGTTCAACTCACTCCTCAAGTAACAAAATGTTTTCTCATCAAGTGGCTTAGTAAAGATATCGGCCAATTGCTTGTTAGTGCGAACATGCTTAAGATCAATATCTCCTTTGGCAACATGATCACGAATGAAATGATGTCTAACTTGAATATGTTTTGTTCGAGAATGTTGCACAGGATTATGACCAATTTTAATATCACTTTAATTGTCACAAAGTAATGGAACATTTCTAACATGGATTCCATAATCCTTAAGCGTTTGTGTCATCCATAACAATTGTGCACAACAAGATCCAGCAGCAATATACTCAGCTTCGGCAGTAGATAGAGATATCGAGTTTTGTTTCTTGGAGGACCAAGATACAAGAGATCTGCCCAAAAATTGACAAGTACCCGAGGTGGATTTTCTATCAACCTAGTCACCAGCATAATCCGAATCGGAATAGCCAACAAGGTTAAAGGAAGATCCTTTGGGATACCAAATGCCAATGTTTGGTGTTTGTATCAAATATCTCACAATACGTTTCACGGCCAAAAGATGACACTCTTTAGGTGCAGCTTGATATCTAGCACACATGCAAACACTAAGCATAATATCGGGATGAGAGGCACATAGATATAGCAATGAACCAATCATAGATCGATAAACCTTTTGATCAACCGGTTCATCCTTTCTGGTAAGATCAACATGTCCACTAGTAGGCATTGGGGTTTTCATACCTTTGCACTCCTGCATGTTGAACTTCTTGATCAAGTCCTTGGTATACTTAGTTTGAGAGATGAAAGTTCCTTCTTTCGTTTGCTTGATTTGCAAACCAAGAAAGAATTTCAGCTCACACATCATGGACATCTCATACTTCTCGGACATCAACCTTCCAAATCTTTCACTGAATTGTGGGTTAGTAGATCCAAAGATAATATCATCCACATAGATTTGGCACACACATAATTCACCATTAACTCTCTTAGTGAACAATGTTGCGTCAATTTTACCAATCTCAAACCCTTTTTCAATGAGAAACTTCGTTAAGCATTTGTACCAAGCACGAGGGGCTTGCTTAAGACCATAAAGGGCTTTACGAAGCTTGTACACATGATTAGGTTTCTTAGGATTCACAAAACCAGGTGGTTGCTTAACATAGACTTCTTCTTCAATCTCACCATTTAAAAAGGCACTTTTAATGTCCATTTGATAAAGCGTGATATCATGGTGATTAGCAGAAGCAAGAAGAATGCGAATAGCTTCAAGTCTAGCGACGGGGGCATAGGTCTCACCGTAGTCCATACCTTCGACTTGCGTATATCCTTGGGCTATGAGACGAGCCTTGTTCTGTACGACTTGACTGTCTTCATCTTGCTTGTTCCGAAACACCCATTTGGTTCCGATGATGTTTTGCTCATCCTTGGGCTTCTCCACGAGTGTCCACACTTCGTTCCTCTCGAAGTTGTGAAGCTCTTCATGCATCGCGTTCACCCAATCAGCATCTTCTAGAGCTTGTTCTACCTTCAAGGGCTCAATGCTAGAGATGAAAGAATAATGCTCACAAAAGTTAGCTAGGAGAGTTTTAGAGCGAGTGATTCTCCCTGTTTGTATATCACCAAAGATTTGGTTTAGGGGATGGTTCTTGGTCACTTGTGCTCGAACTCGGGCCAGCTTCCGATTGTTGGATGGTGGAGCTTCTTCTTCATCATCATCTCCTTCATCTTCGTTGTTGTTGAAGGTGTCGTTCCCTTGAGGTGGTGGTGAAGGAGGTTGTGGTGGATCTTCATGATGCACTTCCTCCTCTTCATCATCTTGTCGTGTACCGCTTGTGGATGCCTCCATGTCATGTTGTGGTTCACCTTGACGTGAAGTGGGGGCTTCCACTTGAGTTGATGAAGTACTTTCCTTCACCTCCATGGGACGAATCTTGCCGATGGGCAAATCTTGGATAGCTTCCGAAGGGTCCTTATCACCTGCATCATTTGGCAATTGTTCGACTTGCGAACCATTAGATTCATCAAACTTCACATCTACAGTCTCTTCAACCTTTCGAGTGAAGTTGTTGTAGACACGGTAAGTGTGAGAGTTCGAACCATAACCAAGTAGGAATCCTTCATGAGATTTAGGAGCAAATTTAGTACGACGATGCTTATCAAGAATGTAGCACTTTGAGCCGAATACCCGAAAGTATCCAACTTGGGGTTTGTTACCGGTAAGTAGCTCGTATGCCATTTTACCGAGAAGCTTGTGCAAGTAAAGTCGGTTTGTGGCATGACATGCTGTTTCCACGGCTTCTGCCCAAAAGTGTCTTGGCATCTTATATTCGTCAAGCATCGTTCTTGCCATCTCAATGAGCGTTCGGTTCTTCCTCTCAACAACTCCATTTTGTTGAGGCGTGTATGTAGCCGAGAACTCATGTGAAACAGCTTCTTCGTCAAGAAAGGTATCCACATGGGTGTTCTTGAACTCCGATCCGTTATCGCTCCGAACCTTCTTGATCTTCACTTCAAACTGATTTTGCGCTTTGCGAGCGAAGTTCTTGAAGATCTTTTGAACCCGCGACTTATCATCAAGAAAGAATACCCACGTAAATCTGGAAAAATCATCAACTATAACTAGACCATAGGAATTTCCACCGAGACTCTTGTAAGCATTGGGACCAAAGAGATCCATGTGAAGTAACTCGAGTGGTCTCCTAGTAGTCATGATATTCTTAACTGGATGACTTCCATCTACTTGCTTTCCAGCTTGACAAGCACTACAAAGTCTATCTTTGTCATAGATAACATCTTTAACACCAAGTATATGATCACCTTTGATAAGCTTGTCTATGTTACGCATGCCAACATGTCCTAGTCTTCTATGCCAAAGCCAACCTTTAGAAGATTTTGCAATAAGACAAGTACGAGGTTTGGATCTCTTAGTGAAATCGACAATGTATATATCACCTCTACGGAAACCGGTAAATACCTTTTTATGATTATCTTGACGAAACAATTGGCAATCTACTTTCGTGAATAGCACATTAAAACCAAAGTCGGCAAGTCTAGATACGGAAAGAAGATTGTAGCCAAGAGATTCAACAAGCATAACATTTTGAATAGAGCTATCATGGGATATGGCCACCTTACCAAGACCGAGTACCTTACCCTTGGAGTTGTCTCCAAACGTTACGTACCTTCGCGGTCCATGGTTTGGTGTGATCTCTTCAAACATTTCTCTATCTCCCGTCATATGATCGGTACATCCGCTATCGAGAATCCACTCTTTTCGTCCGGACATGTAATCCTTGAAGTTTGCCATGAGCCTTAGATTCTTCATGATCTTCTCATACTCGATGTCGAACATCTCATCTTCATCATAGTAGCCATGTTCCACATTGTCATCATCAAGTGGGAAATCCTCGTCATAGAGAACAAGAGATTCGTTAGGATGGTGATCATGACAATGTTCAAGTTTATGAATGCGAAGGGCCTCTATAATGATATTGTTGATAGTTTTGACATCTCCTTTAGCACGCATGAGGTCTCTAAGCTCAAATTGACAATCATCAAACTTGGGATCACTAGGCGTCATTTTGTGGAAGGCAATAGTTTTATGAAGAATTTCATCAAGATTACTCAATGAATAACTTGGATATCGTTTCTCCAAGTCATTCCACAAAGCGTAAGCACATACAAAATTCTTCATTTGATTAAGCACATTTCTAGGCAATGCTCTAACAATGAGATTAACAACTCTAAGATTGCATAGCATATCAACTTCCTCTTCGTGTGTGGGATGCAAAGGATCAATGGGGGGAACATAGGGGCACTTGACATATTTGCTCAATTGAAATTCATTAAATAGCTCAAGCATCAAGGTTTTCCATTGACTATAGTACTCTCCATCAAGAATAGGCACTCTACAACTCAAAATCCCTATACTAGACACATCCATCTTCCTCCTCGGTGATTAAACCGAAGCAATGGAGACCAATGCTCTGATACCAATTGAGGGATCACTAGAAGAGTGTCTAGAGGGGGGGTGAATAGACTACTAGCAGGAATTTAAAACCTAACCTTTTCCCAAGTTTATTGGTTGGTAGATTTTAACAGTTTTAGCAAGTCTAGCAAGTCTAACAGCCCTACACATGCATGTCAACAAATATGGCAGCGGAAAGAAAATACATTGCACATGAAGAAAAGGGTAGAGATAGGAAGATCAAACACAATTTGAGACGCAATGATTTTTCCCGTGGTTCCGATAGGTGGTGCTATCGTACATCAACGTTTATGGAGTCTTCAACCCACGGAGGGTAACGGTCGCGAGAGTCTGTCTATGGTTGAGAATCGCTGGCACCGGGATGGAAATGTTGGTTGCACCGATGTTGAATATTTGGCTATGGACATACTTTGTGGAAGAGCTTGTGGGTGTTTTTGGTGACTATCACTTCTGCACGTATGAGCATTTTGTTCACCAATCAAAACCTTACCCCCTTTTAATAGTATTGGCTTTCCTATGGACTCAAAGTGATTTCTCACAAATGTAAAATGTAGAGTCCTCTTCCTTGAAGCTTTGCAAACCTATTTCCTTGCAACTTGGGGTATTCCACAATCTCCACAATCCTTTTGCCAGCCCTTCTCTATGGACTATATCTGAAATACACTAGGTAAAAGTCTTAGTCCAAGAGACAATGTATGTTGTCATGAATTATCAAAACCACCAAGGGAGCATGTTGTGCTTTCATTATGCTCTTTTACGGGTCGGCTACGCGGGGTCTGCTCGGGCGCCGCCGCGTCGACCCGCAAACCGAAGACGCCCAATTATCGAATTTGACATCGATTCCGACAAATGAGTTCAAATTCAAACAAGAGAACACAGTTCACACGCAAATAAAAGCTTAGTTTTGTAGGACAAACGCAAAAGGGGGTCTTGCAAAAGTGACGACCACGTTCGGCATCATCTTGGTCGATCTTCACTCCGCGCCACCGAGTCCATCGAGGTCATCGCAACCACCGAGTCCACCTCCGGCACTTGTTCCAACTCCGGCACCGAATTCATCGGCTGGTGCACCGAACGCATCGGCGACATTGGTTCCAAACCCCGTTGAGAAAACATCTCCGGCACTGTAACACGCACTAGCTGACGCAAGCATTCTCCTCTTCAAGATATCTCTTCTTGCCATATCATGCCATTCTTTGGTGAGGTCGTCGATGTCATTGCGGTTCAAGGTCATGATCTTGTTCTCTTCGGCAAGCAACTTGGACATGGCTTTGTTTTCAGCGGCACGTGTTCTTCTCTCCCCAATGGCTGCTTTGCGCAGCCCCTCGTCCTTGAGCAATTGCCATTTTTCTTGCTTCTCCCGTGCCTTCTTCTCGGCCAACTCTTTCTTTATCTCCAACGTCATTGTCGTGGGAACAAGCCTGACAGTAGAAGGTAGGGGTACGAAAGGAGAGGGAAGAGTCCTAGCTACGGCGATATTGTACACAAGAATGTATGAGTTCAGGCCCCTCTCGTGGAGGTAACAGCCCTACGTCTCAGGTGCTCGGGAGCTTCTTGTCGAGTGGAATATATGTGTGGTTACAGGGGGTGCGAACCCTTGTGCCAGAGGGGAGGGGCGGCTTATATAGAGTGCGTTGCCCCTCATAAGTGTCCGGCATCTAAGGGTTAGATCGTGGTCATAAAAGACGTACGTTACTGGTAACGTACACAATAAATGCTATTAAAGGTCTTGATGAACGCTTGCCCGTTAGCCTCCCTGGGGTGACTTCTGGGCTTCTGTGGTCGACTGTCTTTTGATCCTTCCGAGTGGAAGGTAAGCGTCGAGTGAAAGGTACCTCCGAGTGTATATTGTCGAGTGACTTATGCTTCTTGGCAATTTCAGTCGGAGACTTCCTCGTAGCCCTTAAGCTTTCTGGGGCAGTGTCCTTAGGTAGGGCATGTAAGTCAGGCCTACGACCCTACCCTAGGTACATATCCCCATCATTAGCCCCCCGAATGGATCGGGGTTCGAGTGTAAAAGGTGTAAATGCAGGTTCAGACAAGACACAAAAATTCCGAGTGCATTTTGAGGCTTCTCCGAAATCTGCGTCGATTGGAACCTTTATCGTTCGCCCTGATCAATTCTGTCTTGAAGTGTGTCCGAGTGAAAGTGAACTCGAAAACTGGTCCGAGTGAAACTGAGCTCGAAGTCAGGTTCGAGTGATCTGCAGAATCTTCTGATGTGACGGTTTGCTCCGTCGTGTCCGGATCTCACGGGATTTGAAATTTGGATAAGAGCACGCAGAGCGGAGATGGCGTAACTGCTAAGGCAAGTGCGCGAAAGACACCTCGATTAGCGCGCCGCCCATATCGCCACGTATCGCTCCTCCTCTGAATTCGGGATACCCAGAGATCCGGCGGGCCCGCAGGTCAGTGGCCCACACGAGCGGGTATAAGAGGCGACGACGCCGGTGCTGGTACAGTATTCTTCCCCCAAATCTGCTCTTCTCCTCCTCCTCCTCTGCCCTGCTCCACTTCATCGACCGCCGCCGCCATGACGAAGAGCAAGACGGAGAAGCTCGAGCGCGCCAAGAAGGGAGGAGCCAAGGTGAGGAAGCCGTCGGGCGCCCGGTCGACGGTGCCGCCGGGGTGGATCCAGGGAGATTTCCTCCAATCGACGGTCACGGCGGAAGATGTGCAGAATCTCGTCGTTGACGGGCTGATAACTGCAGATTCCTGGAGGTTGCCGAAGGGGGAGGTCGAGCCGGAGCCACGCGATGGCGAGCGAGTTCTGCTTCTCACCCACATCGAGCGAGGTTTCTCCATGCCACCCCACCCGTTCATCCGTACTTTCTTGAACTATTTCGGGGCGCAACTCCACCACCTTCCTCCGAATGCGATTGCCTATCTTTCCTGTTTCGTAACCTTGTGCGAATGCTTCCTGGGCTGTCCCCCACATTGGGGTTTGTTCAAGCATATATTCTCTGTCAGATCCCAAGCCGTCAAGAAAGCCAATCCCAGTGATAGCAAAACCCATGTGATCCAACTGTGTGGTGGCTTAGGGATCCAGAAGAGAGGTAGGAGTGCATTCCCCTCTATGACCTTTCCCGACTCTGTTCGGGGTTGGCAGTCGACATGGTTTTATTGCAAGGATGTTGCGTCACCAAATATGTCGACTGGACTTCCTCCTTTCACCCTGGATCGACCTACCACCCCCAAACCGCTGTACGTGACCAAGGTAGAGAAAATCCAGGTAGGGATCCTAGTGAACGCTGTATCTGAACTGATCCGCGACGGAGTGTCTGGCTTGGACCTCCTTGAAACGTTTCTTAGTCGACGAATCCAGCCTCTCCAAGCCCGAGATCACACCATGTGGCATTATTCAGGCCCTGAGGATACCACTCGGACTCATCCTGAGGAAGTTTCCGATGAGACTATTTCTCAGTGGCTCAGGAGCATCACTGGAGCCTGTGATAACCCAGAGGGAGCTAAACGAATTCCGCCTTTCTCCGCTTTGAACCCACCGAAGAACTTGGTGAGTTATATCTCTGACGATTGTTTTAATATTTTGTCGAGTAACTGGATCTTCAGTCGACTGAATTTGAAGCTTGTATCTTGCAGGAATTTACGAACATGTACTCGCCCGTGCCCAATGGAGAACATCCTGATGAAGAGGAAGGGAGCGTCGACGGCAGCGCAGACGGCGATTACGCTGACGACAGCGAGAGCAGCGATGATGACCTGGAGGAAGACGAGGTGGAGGCTCAGGTCCCTTCGCGCACCGAGCGTCGTACCAAGCAGCAGAACGACCCAGAGGTCGTCCCGAGCAAAACTGTGGCATCAAGCACAAGGAACCCAAAGCATGACCGTGCCGTGACATCGGGGTCGACTGAAAAGGCTGCGAAACAGCTCAAGCCGGACGCGCCAAAATCTCGGAAGGCCCTGCCTCGAATCAAGATAACCGTGCCTGTTGCCTCCACGTGAGTGTTTATTTTCCTTATTCTACTGTTGAAGAACTTCATGTTGATGCTGACCGAGTGAAATTTATCTGCCAGAGCTGCTACCTCTGTGACGTCGCCCCATCGGGATGATGGAGACCATATGGAAGTAGACACTCCTGATGCGGCCACCTCCCAACGAGGTATAACAACTCCACACTCTACTCTGTTTGTTGAAGAATAATTGTCGAGTGACTTGATTAAAATTGCCGACTGACAGCTGACGAAGTCATCGAACTGGAAGATGATGAAGAGCCGCAGCGGGGAGCGGAGGATGAAGCTGTGCTTCTGGAGGCTCCACGCGTATGCACTCGGAGACCATCGTCCGACCAGACGCCCCGTGGGTCGACTGCTGCGACACCTCCAACCCTTGTAACTCCGTTGTTGAGTGCTCCGCCAGCCACTTCTACTCTGGTGGCTTCAGCACCTATTGGACAATCTCAAGCACCTCCTGCTGCTCCAGTGATTGCACCAACTCACTCGACGCCTGCATACCCTTTGTATCACGTCCCGGAGGACCAAACCGGAGCTGCCAAGGAAGCCATGATCCAGGCCGGGCAGATGATGCTGCGAACAAATGAGGCGTATGAAGCCAGCAAGTTAGCCTATGATGCCAGCTCAGCGCTTCAGGCCAACGTCCGAGTAAATGGTATTGTAAGTTCATTTCCGATTGAATTCCTGTCCGTCTTGATTTTACACCCACTGGGTGTTTTCTTCGCAAGTAGACCAGGTAGTTTCTGGTCCAGTGGGGGCACGCTGAGTGCACCCACTGGGTGTAGTCCCCGAGACCGCTGTCGAATGACGAAGGCATCGGCGGGGGTCTTAAAGTTGTTTAGAAAGTTATTTCCATTCGACAGGACAGACCTTGTCGAGTAAAAGTAGGTCCAGTGGGGGCACGCTGAGTGCACCCACTGGGTGTAGTCCCCGAGACCGCCGTCGAGTGCTTGCTTCGGCGGGGGTCTGATAGAGACGATGTTCGCTTGCTTGCTTTCGGAGTGGATCAGCAGGAGACCCGAGTTCGAGTCTTGCTTTCTTCTTTTATACTCTGACAGGCCAGACCTGGTCGAGTGTTTTTGTATCCAGTGGGGGCACGCTGAGTGCACCCACTGGGTGTAGTCCCCGAGACTACTGTCGATCGTTGACGATGGGCAGTAGTCTTAAGAACCATTCTGCAGGTTTCATGGACATCATTTCCATCAACCATGATATGACGCTATATAGGGTTGTGGGGTGGGGCGGCGGGCCGCCTTTCAGTCGACTGCAGTTGAACTTTTCCACTCGGGAGTAGAGAAATATTTATGTCGACTGAACCCCCTTCTTTGCCGATTTCAGAAAGCCTGAGGGCTCGGGACCAAGTACGTCGAGCTGGAGAAGGAAAAGAATCGACTTCTGCTGGATCTGGAGCTGACGAACAACAACCTGGACCGTGCACAGACCGAATTGAAGACTTTGGGAGGTAATCTTTGTTGATCAATTGCATTATCACCTTCATCTTCCATCCTTTGAACCGAGTGAATCCACTCGAATAGACGTACGTGATGAGAACCGTCGTCTCCGAGCGCGACTCAACAATGCTATTTCTTTAGATACTATGAAGAAGGCGCTCGAGGACAAGGACAAATCACTTGCTGATGCTCAGAAGGAAGCGAAGGAGAAAACTGAAGCTGCTGAGAAGAAACTTGTGGCAGCCAGTAGACTGGAAGAAGAGAACACCAAACTCAAGCAGGAATGATCTGACTGGATCAAAAAACTTGAAGCGCAGACCAAGGGAAAGAATGCTCTGGAGAAACACTTGGGAGACTTCGCAAAGAAAATGTTCAGCATGCTCGAAGGTAACCTTCTTTTGTCGAATGAATTTCTTTGGTTTTTCCAGAATGGCATTGTGATCACCTTTTCGCTTTCTCTTCGTGCAGAATTCTGTCAAGACTTCGAGAAAGAAACTGAAGAAATCGAGCCCAATCTGGACCCCACAAAATCACTCGTCGGAGACGCTGTGGCCATGGATATGTTTCGTCTTGAAGCTCGTCTTAAGAACGTCCAAGAATTTATCACTCGGCTGAGGGCTGCATTCGAGAAGGTCGACAAGGAACTGTGGCCTGAAGATCCCCTCCAGACTGACCTTGAGTCAATGATGACTCGGCTCAATGAGATTCCCAGTCGAGTGCAGGCGTGGAAGAAATCTGCTGCCCGCTGTGGTGCTGACGTGGCACTTTCACTCGTCAGGGTTCATTGCAAGGAGGCTAGAGAAGACAAACTGAAGGATCTCCGAGTGACCAACACGAAGAAACTTAAATTCGAAGATTTCATGGAGACTTTCATTGAAGTTGCCACTCAGATCGCCGACGGAATTGACCTGGATACCTTCGTCGAGCCCTCAAGTCCTACTGGAGCTTGAATCGGTACTTTGCTTGCGGTAAAAACTTTATTTGCCTCGGTATGCCGAGTGATGGTGTAACCGAGTAAACTTCGTTCAGGCCTTAAGCCTGAGAACTTCTCTTTACGCGAACAAGTTTTTTGCTGCGCCAGAGATTCTAGTCTTACTCGCACTTCGCTTTCCGACATTTAGCTTCGCTGAATTTATTTAATTCTCGAATGGAACGGGCGTTCTGCACTCGAAAGAATTTAGGGCTTAGGCGAAGACTGGTTCGCGGCTAAGTCTCTGAGTGAGAGAATTGCTCTTTACTCGGAAAAGTTTTTGAACTTAGGCGAAACGGATTCGCGGCTAAGTCTCCAAGCGTACCGAATGTCAAACACTCGGAAGAGTTTTGAACTTAGGCGAAGACTGGTTCGCGGCTAAGTCTCCGAGAGAGAGGATCGCTCTTCACTCGGAGTAATATTTGAACTTAGGCGAAGACTGGTTCGCAGCTAAGTCTCCGAGTGTACTGAATGCCATACACTCGGAAAGGTTTCGAACTTAGGCGAAACGGATTCGCAGCTAAGCCCCCGAGAGAGAGGATCGCTCTTCGCTCGGAGTAATTTTTGAACTTAGGCGAAGACTGGTTCGCAGCTAAGTCTCCGAGTGTGCTGAATGTCATACACTCGGAAAGGTTTTGAACTTAGGCGAAACGGATTCGCAGCTAAGCCCCCGAGAGAGAGGATCGCTCTTCACTCGGAGTAATTTTTGAACTTAGGCGAAGACTGGTTCGCAGCTAAGTCTCCGAGTGTGCTGAATGTCATACACTCGGAAAGGTTTTGAACTTAGGCGAAACGGATTCGCAGCTAAGCCCCCGAGAGAGAGGATCGCTCTTCACTCGGAGTAATTTTTGAACTTAGGCGAAGACTGGTTCGCAGCTAAGTCTCCGAGTGTGCTGAATGTCATACACTCGGAAAGGTTTTGAACTTAGGCGAAACGGATTCGCAGCTAAGCCCCCGAGAGAGAGGATCGCTCTTCACTCGGAGTAATTTTTGAACTTAGGCGAAGACTGGTTCGCAGCTAAGTCTCCGAGTGTGCTGAATGTCATACACTCGGAAAGGTTTTGAACTTAGGCGAAACGGATTCGCAGCTAAGCCCCCGAGAGAGAGGATCGCTCTTCACTCAGAGTAATTTTTGAACTTAGGCGAAGACTGATTCGCAGCTAAGTCTTCGAGTGTGCTGAATGTCATACACTCGGAAAGGTTTTGAACTTAGGCGAAACGGATTCGCAGCTAAGCCCCCGAGAGAGAGGATCGCTCTTCACTCGGAGTAATTTTTGAACTTAGGCGAAGACTGGTTCGCAGCTAAGTCTCCGAGTGTGCTGAATGTCATACACTCGGAAAGGTTTTGAACTTAGGCGAAACGGATTCGCAGCTAAGCCCCCGAGAGAGAGGATCGCTCTTCACTCAGAGTAATTTTTGAACTTAGGCGAAGACTGATTCGCAGCTAAGTCTTCGAGTGTGCTGAATGTCATACACTCGGAAAGGTTTTGAACTTAGGCGAAACGGATTCGCAGCTAAGCCCCCGAGAGAGAGGATCGCTCTTCACTCGGAGTAATTTTTGAACTTAGGCGAAGACTGGTTCGCAGCTAAGTCTCCGAGTGTGCTGAATGTCATACACTCGGAAAGGTTTTGAACTTAGGCGAAACGGATTCGCAGCTAAGCCCCCGAGAGAGAGGATCGCTCTTCGCTCGGAGTAATTTTTGAACTTAGGCGAAGACTGGTTCGCAGCTAAGTCTCCGAGTGTGCTAAATGTCATACACTCGAAAAGGTTTTGAACTTCACTACTAGAAAAAAGCACATTAGTGGCGCACCACTTTTGGGTATTAATGGCGCACCATAGGTGCGCCACTATTACCACGCCACTAATAAGAAATACTAATGGCGCACCTCTGGTGCGCCATTAGTATTGCAGGTAACAGTGGCGCACCTCTGGTGCGCCATTACTATTGCTACAGGTGCGCCACTGGTAATTTTTTTTTTCATTTTTTTTTGATTTTTTTTGAATTTTGAAGGCGGGAAAATAGTAGTGGCGCACCGTCTAACCCCCACCGTGCGCCATTGCTATTTTTGAATTTTGAATTTGGATCTGGCTCATTTTTTTGGCTCGTTTTTTTTGGTTAAATTTTTTTAAAATTTCGTTCTCGACCTGGTTAAATTTTTTTGCCTCGTTTTTTTTGGTTAAATTTTTTTCAAATTTTTGGCTCCACATGTGGCCGGAAGTAGAGGAGGAGGGAGGAGGGAGGAGAGACCGTGAGGAGGAGAGGAGGGAGGAGGAGGTCGCCGGAGAGGAGGAGGAGGAGGTCGCCGGAGAAGGAGGAGGAGGTCGCCGGAGAGGAGGAGGACCGTGAGCAGGAGAGGAAGGAGCACCGTGAGGAGGAGAGGAGGGAGGAGGAGGAGCACCGTGAGGAGGAGAGGAGGGAGGAGGAGGTCGCCGGAGGAGGAGCACCGGCCGTGAGGAGGATGTCACCGGAGGAGGAGCACCTTGAGGAGGAGGAGGTCGCCGGAGAGGAGGAGATGGAGAGGAGGAGAGGAGGAGAGGAGGAGATGGAGTGGAGGAGAGGAGGAGATGGAGTGGAGGAGAGGAGGAGAAGAATGAAGGGGAAGGGAGGAAGAAGGGGAAGGGAGACGAGGAAGGAGAAGGGAGGGGGATGGGGATAAGGAGAGAGGAAGGAGAGGGGTGGGTGGGTGCGCACGTGGTGGGGCTGTGACATAGTAATGGCGCACCATGGGGTGGTGCGCCATTGCTATGGTACATAGTAATGGCGCACCACACCTAGGTGCGCCATTACTATGTACCATAGCAATGGCGCACCACCCCATGGTGCGCCATTACTATTTTTAAATTTTTTTGAATTTGGAAGGCGGGAAAGTTAACAGTGGCGCACTATGCATTGGTGCGCCACTGCTAACTTTTTTTAATTTTTTTATTTTTTTGCCTGCAGATCTTAAAATTGCTGTAACTTATTTTCTGTTAGGTTTTTGAGGATTCTAAAAAATCGATAACGGGCAAAGCCCGTCAAATTTGGATGTAACTTTTCGAGTAGTATCTTTTTCATATAGAAAACTTTTTCATCGGAGGTCGTGTGCAAAAGTTACGGCCATTTTACCGAAACACGGCGGTTTTTTTTTGCAAAAAAATTCAAAATTCATCTTTGTTAATTTTTGTAACAACTAGAACACATAACACATCGGCATCTATTTTTTTGAATTATTTATCATTTTATTTTATTTTTTTTCAAACTGAAAAGGCGATCCACGGGGGGGGGGGGGGGGGGGGGGGGTTGGGTGTCTGTGTGTGTGTGGTGGGGTGTGTGTCTGTGTGTGTGAGACATAGTAATGGCGCACCCTCCCTGGTGCGCCATTGCTAACCCTAGCAATGGCGCACCAGGGAGGGTGCGCCATTACTATGTCTCACACACACAGACACACCCCCCCCACCAGACATAGCAATGGCGCACCACACCAAGGTGCGCCATTACTAAGGTGCATAGTAATGGCGCACCTAGGTGTGGTGCGCCATTGCTATGTCTGGTGGGGTGGGGGGGTGGGCAAAAAAAATAGCAATGGCGCACTGCTCAGGTGGTGCGCCACTACTAAAAAAATAACAATGGCGCACCTGTTTCTGGTGCGCCATTGCTATATAGCAGTGGCGCACCACCACCATGGTGCGCCACTAATATGGATATTGGCTATAGCCAGTTTTGTAGTAGTGTTAGGCGAAACGGATTCGCAGCTAAGCCCCCGAGAGAGAGGATCGCTCTTCACTCGGAGTAATTTTTGAACTTAGGCGAAGACTGGTTCGCAGCTAAGTCTCCGAGTGTGCTGAATGTCATACACTCGGAAAGGTTTTGAACTTAGGCGAAACGGATTCGCAGCTAAGCCCCTGAGAGAGAGGATCGCTCTTCACTCGGAGTAATTTTTGAACTTAGGCGAAGACTGGTTCGCAGCTAAGTCTCCGAGTGTGCTGAATGTCATACACTCGGAAAGGTTTTGAACTTAGGCGAAACGGATTCGCAGCTAAGCCCCTGAGAGAGAGGATCGCTCTTCACTCGGAGTAATTTTTGAACTTAGGCGAAGACTGGTTCGCAGCTAAGTCTCCGAGTGTGCTGAATGTCATACACTCGGAAAGGTTTTGAACTTAGGCGAAACGGATTCGCAGCTAAGCCCCCGAGAGAGAGAGGATCGCTCTTCACTCGGAGTAATTTTTGAATGCAAAATTGTGCGATCGGAATCGACAATAGACTGCGGAAGTCATCACTTAACAAACAACATTGTCTGGAATACTCTTATTACATCAAAGCAACTCAGTTATCAAGAATAAAAACGTCGAAGCAAGTCCACGTTCCAGGCGCGTGGCTCGTCAATATTCTTCTTCAAGTTGACATGTCTCGCATGGAAGCGGCGAAGGTCTTGTTGATAAGCAGTTGACCGGATCAGGGCCATCTCACGCTCTTCCTCTAGGAGATCCACCCCATCTTGTCTTGCTTGCTCAGCTTCGTCTTCAGAGTAAAGTTCCACTCGAGGAGAATTGTGAAGGACGTCACTTGGCAAAACGGCTTCAGCTCCATACACAAGGAAGAAAGGAGTGCGTCCAGTCGACCGGTTGGGAGTCTTCCTCAAGCCCCACAGAACAAATGGTAATTCAGTGACCCAAGCTCCAGCAGCATGATCAAGATATCGCATGAGCCGAGGTTTCAATCCTTGGAGGATAAGGCCATTCGCTCGCTCAGCTTGACCGTTAGACTGGGGGTGCGCAACGGATGCGTAATCCACCCGAGTGCCTTGAGAAGAGCAAAAGTATCTGAACTCTTCCGAGTCAAAGTTAGAGCCATTGTCTGTAATGATACTGTGGGGTACTCCATATCGGAACGTTATCTCTTTCATGAATTTGATAGCAGTGCGGGCGTTCAGCTTCTTGATGGGTTTAGCTTCGATCCACTTAGTGAACTTGTCGACTGCAACTAGTAAATGAGTAAATCCACTCTGACCTGTTCTAAGGGGTCCAACCATATCCAAGCCCCACACAGCAAACGGCCAGACGA
The DNA here is from genome assembly GCA_039707655.1 of Elymus sibiricus. Taxonomy (NCBI): domain Eukaryota; kingdom Viridiplantae; phylum Streptophyta; class Magnoliopsida; order Poales; family Poaceae; genus Elymus; species Elymus sibiricus. Next base: position 91,393,974 of record CM077669.1, read on the forward strand.
GTGGAATAGTCTTCAAGGCAGACGCAGGTTTGTGTGACAGGTTCGAATAGAACTGGCATCCTTCGCAATGATCGACAATATCTTTAGCCATCTCGTTGGCGCGTGGCCAGAAGAAACCAGCTCGGTAAGCTTTGGCAACAATTGTCCTAGAGGACGCATGATGACCACAAGTTCCCGAGTGAATCTCCTCCAAAATCAGTCGACCTTCTTCAGGAGAAATACACCGCTGAGCCACGCCGGTCACACTTTCTCTGTAGAGTTGTCCCTTCATAACGGTAAAAGCCTTGGATCTGCGGACTATCTGTCGAGCTTCATCTTCATCATCTTGGAGTTCTCTCCTAAGAATGTACGCAATATATGGTACAGTCCAGTCGGGCGTGATCACCAAAATCTCCATGACCAGATCAAAGACAGCTGGGACATCGACTTCAGTCGGATCAGAGGCGCTTTTTGCTTGCGGGGGCTCTTCAGTGAAGGGATCTTCCTGCACCGAAGGAGAATGAATGTGCTCGAGAAACACATTGCTGGGGACAGGTTTCCGAGTGGATCCAATCTTTGCCAGCTCATCAGCTGCTTGATTCTTCACTCGGGGAACATGATGGAGTTCCAAACCTTCGAATTTCTTCTCAAGTTTCCTTACTGCATTGCAGTATCCAGTCATAGCGGGGTTCCTGACGTCCCACTCTTTCATCACTTGATTGACCACCAAATCAGAGTCGCCATATACCATCAGGCGTCGGATGCCGAGTGAAATGGCCATACGCAATCCATACAAAAGTGCTTCATATTCAGCTTCGTTGTTGGAGGAATCAAAGTGAATCTGTAAGACATAACTGAGTTTATCGCCTTTTGGGGACACCAGTACTACTCCCGCACCAGACCCATTCAGCATCTTCGAGCCATCAAAGAACATGGTCCAGTGTGCCGAGTGAAGTTGGATTGACTGCTGCTGCTCGGTCCACTCAGCGAGGAAATCAGCAAGAGCTTGAGACTTGATTGCTTTCTTTGCTTCAAATTTGATATCAAGATAGAGGAGCTCAATAGCCCATTTGGCCACTCAACCAGTCGCATCTCGATTATTGAGAATTTCAGATAACGGAGCATCACTGACGACTGAAATTGAGTGATCCTGAAAGTAGTGTGCCACCTTCTTTGCAGTCAGATATATACCATATACGAGCTTCTGGTAATGTGGATATCTTTGCTTCGAAGGAGTCAACACTTCAGAAATATAGTAGACTAGGCGTTGAACTTTGTAAGCCTTGCCTTCCTCTTCCCGCTCGACAGTCAGTACTGTACTGACGACCTGATTAGTGGCTGCGATGTACAATAGCAATGGCTCTTTGCTGTGCGGAGCAGCAAGCACCGGCTGGGTGGAAAGCAGGGCTTTGAGCTCGACAAACGCTGCTTCAGCTTCCGGAGTCCACTCAAATGTATCAGACTTCTTCATCAGTCGGTATAAAGGCAGTGCCTTCTCACCGAGACGAGAAATGAATCGACTCAATGCTGCCAAGCAACCTGTGAGCTTCTGAACGTCGTGCACACACTCAGGGCTTTTCATTCGGGTGATGGCACCGATTTTTTCAGGGTTAACGTCGATTCCTTTTTCGGAAACGAGAAAACCGAGTAATTTGCCACCGGAAACACCGAAAGTGCACTTAGTCAGATTTAACTTAATATCATACCTCCTCAAATTGGCGAATGTTTCAGCCAAGTCAGACAACAGGTCGGAACTTTTGCGAGACTTGACTACGATATCATCCATATATGCTTCAACGTTTCGAGGGATCTGATCAAGCAAACATTTCTGAATCATGCGCATGAAAGTAGCGCCAGCATTCTTCAAACCAAAAGGCATGGTGATATAGCAGAAACACCCGAAAGGGGTGATGAAGGCTGTCTTTATTTCATCCGGACCAAACAGACGGATCTGATGGTAGCCAGAATAAGCATCAAGAAAAGATAGACGCTCACATCCCGCAGTTGAGTTGACAATCTGATCAATGCGGGGGAGCGGGAAATGATCTTTCGGGCAGACCTGATTGATATGTTTGAAATCAATACACATGCGGAGTGACTTGTCCTTCTTAGGGACCATGACGACGTTCGATAACCACTCGGAGTGGTAAATCTCAGGTATAAACTTGGCTGTCAAGAGACAAGCCACCTCCTCGCCGATTGCTCTTCGCTTCTCTGTTGCCGACCGACGCAAGTGCTCCTTCACAGGCTTGGCCTTCGGGTCAACTCTCAAACGGTGCTCAGCCAGTTCCCTGGGTACACCAGGCATGTCAGCAGGCCTCCATGCGAAGATGTCCCAGTTCTCACGGAGGAACCGGATGAGCTCGGCTTCCTATTTGCTGTTGAGTGTTGTTGAGATGTTGGTCGGGGCAGCAGTTGGATCCGTCGGGTGAATGTTCACTTTCTTCACATCTCCTGCCGACTGAAATGCTGACTCAGAAGCGGGCTTCTTAGCACGCAACAGATCGGCAGGATCAGCGTTTTTCTTGTATTCTTCCAATTCAACCATAGCCATCTGATGATCAGCGATCTTGGAGCCCTGCTGGAGGCACTCCTCAGCCCTCTGTCGATTGCCAGTGACTGTGATCACACCCTTTGGTCCGGGCATCTTCAACTTGAGATACACGTAACATGGTCGGGCCATGAAACGGGCATAAGCTGGACGACCAAGGATGGCGTGGTACGCGCTCTGGAAGTCTACCACTTCAAACGTCAGTTTTTCTTTGCGAAAATGCTTGTCGTCACCAAACACCACATCCAACGCTATCTGGCCGAGTGAACGGGCCTTCTTCCCAGGGATTACTCCATGGAACTACATGTTGCTTTCACTGAGCCGGGACATCGGAATGCCCATCCCCTTGAGGGTATCTGCATATAGGATGTTCAGACCGCTCCCGCCATCCATCAAAACCTTGCGGAGTCGAGTGCCCCCTACAACAGGGTCCACCACCAGCGCTTGCCGCCTGGGAGTAGCGATATATGCAGGGTGATCTAACTGATCAAAAGTGATAGCAGTCCGAGACCACTTGAGATATGCGGGGGTAGAGGGAACCGCCATGTTAACCTCCCTGTTGATAACTTTCAGTCGACTCTTGCTCTCAACATCAGCAAAAATCAACAGAGTGGCATTGACTTCAGGGAACTCTTCTTTCTCTTCTTCATCTTCCTTTTCAGGGTCTTTCTCACTCGACTGGCTCTCTTTGAATGACTGGATCAACAAACGACACTGTCGAGTGGTATGCTTTGGCAATATTAAATTACCCTCTTCATCTTTCCTCGTGTGGATTGCACACGGTAAATCCAAAACATCAGTACCCGACTGATTCTTTGACTTCTTGGGGGTGAACTTAGCTTTGGACTTTCCTTTATTCTTGCCTTGTGCCGCCAGGGCGGCCGCTTCTGCCTGAGCAGGAGGATCAGCTTTGCGCTTCTGTTTCCGACTGGAATTCCCACCTGCATCATTGTCGACTATTTTTGCCTTACCGCTTCGGAGGCGGTCTTCTTCTTCTCCATTGGCGTACCAAGTGGCAATCTCCATCATCTTGCTCAGAGAAATATCACCCGTCCGACCAAACTTCAGATAGAGCTCTCTGTATCTAACACCAGCCTTGAAGGCACAAACAGCTTGATGTTCGGAAACATTCTCCACCGTGTGATGCAAGGTGGACCAGCGCTGAATGTAGTCTCGCAAGGTCTCATTGGGCTTCTGAACACAGTGCTGCAAATCAATCAAACCAGCTGGACGTTTACAAGTGCCTTCAAAGGTTCTGATAAACACTCGGGCCAAATCCTCCCAGCAATAGATGCTAGAGGGAGCCAAACGATTCAACCAAGCTCTGGCCGAACCATCCAACATCAGGGACAAATGCTTCATGGCTATGTTGTCGTTACCTCCACCAATCTGCACAGCCACTCGGTAATCATCCAACCATGTCTCGGGCTTTGACTCGCCAGAAAACTTGCTAATTCCAGCCGCCAACCTGAAGTTAGGGGGAATCTCTGCAGAGCGAATGGCTCTGCTAAAACACTCGGGCCCAGAAACAATAGCCCTGCTTCCACTCGGATAGTCTCCGTTATAACCATCTCTGTGGGCTCTGCCTCTGTCGACCCGCCTTTGAGCAAGGACATCTCTTGCGTCAAATCCAAGATTCCGCTCATCGCCGAACGGGCGCCTATCATCATTGTGCCGGGGCACATACGAACCACTCCGCGGAGGAGAAAGCACTCGACGGCGGTCATCGCGGTGATAACAAGGACTAAACTGATCCCGCCCCTGATCTCTGTACCGATCATCGCGGTAACCTCCGCCCCTGTGACGCGGAGGTGACCCAGGACTGTGGGCTGACTGAACTGTTTCCGCCCTTGGAGAATTGCTGTGTAACCTGTTCTGCGACTGAGAAACAGCCGCATTCTGCTGCTACGCTGCCTCAAGCAATGTCTTGATCTGCTGCAAGCCTCTACCAGCTTCTGATCGTGACGGTTGAATAGAATCTGCAATCCTAGCAGCTGCTGCAACATTCAGAACTGGAGTACGAAATACCTCGACGTTATTTCGAGATCCACTCGGAAACAACTGTCGGTGATGTCGATTGGGACGTGGTGGACGCTGCCCAGCACGCTCGTCGAGTGCCTCCTGCATCTCTTTGAGCCGAAGGCGAGTAGCCTCCATGGCCTGGGCCTCAGCAGTCGTACCGACGATGGGAGTATGGAGAACATCCTCATCCCGGCGCTGCTGTTCATTCGACGTTCCACCAAACTCGCGCCTGGTGTGGTTGAAGCCAGGCGGCGGACTCTGATGAGAACAAGCCATAAAAACTTCGGCCGCAGGGTCGCAGCTCTCGCACTCGGAGGGAATGTCAGACCGATCTGACGCCGAGTCAAACATGCCGCGAAGTGACTCGGCGGGCTCGATGGCTGCAATTTGAGGGGACGAAACCTGGCGTGCCGCCGCATGTCGCACCCAACGCTGTAGCCGCGAGCGACCGGATCGCTTACGGCGACGAACAGCATGAAGGGCCGACACATACGGAGTCGACGACTGAAGGAGAAGAACACCGCAGGAGCTTGCGCAGAAGTGCGTCGCCCCGCAAATCGGGAGCGCCTCAACGTCCAGAGGCGCTTCCTGGAGCCATGCCGAATCGTCGGCGATGAAGGTGAGCGCTCCAAGACGGATCTCGCGGCCCAGGAACAAATCACCAACGGAAGACATGACGAAGTAGAAAGTATGCAACCTCGCCGGAAGTCGCTTAGACGCCTGCCCCATGGTGGGCGCCAACTGTCGTGGGAACAAGCCTGATAGTAGAAGGTAGGGGTACGAAAGGAGAGGGCAGAGTCCTAGCTACGGCGAGATTGTACACAAGAATGTATGAGTTCAGGCCCCTCTCGTGGAGGTAACAACCCTACGTCTCAGGTGCTCGGGAGCTTCTTGTCGAGTGGAATATATGTGTGGTTACAGGGGGTGCGAACCCTTGTGCCAGAGGGGAGGGGCGGCTTATATAGAGTGCGCTGCCCCTCATAAGTGTCCGGCATCTAAGGGTTAGATCGTGGTCATAAAAGACGTAAGTTACTGGTAACGTACACAATAAATGCTATTAAAGGTCTTGATGAACGCTTGCCCGTTAGCCTCCTTGGGGTGACTTCTGGGCTTCTGTGGTCGACTGTCTTTTGATCCTTCCGAGTGGAAGGTAAGCGTCGAGTGAAAGGTACCTCCGAGTGTATATTGTCGAGTGACTTATGCTTCTTGGCGATTTCAGTCGGAGACTTCCTCGTAGCCCTTAAGCTTTCTGGGGCAGTGTCCTTAGGTAGGGCATGTAAGTCAGGCCTACGACCCTACCCTAGGTACATATCCCCATCAGTCATCGCTAACATCAACTCATTTGATTGTACCATGGAATCAATCTTGTCCCTCAAGCTCGATGCTTCGTGCTCTCTCTTTATCTTCTCCTTAGTCTTCTTGTCACCATCGGGTTTGTTCAAGTTTCTTGGGCCATCATCATCTTCATCTTCATCCATGTTCGTAAGTGAACATCTCTTCGGTGGGGATTCTTTGTCAATCAACTTCCACTTCTCGCTCTTTTTGAGCAAGTCCCAACAATGCTCTAGTTTGAAGAATTTGCCTTCCGAAGCTTCCATGTCTTTGTATCTATGTTGGGCAATTTTTCCTACACAATTTAAACAAGTCACGAGCTACCACAATGGCGAAAAGCAAAGAAAATTGAAGGGACCGAAGAGGCATACCTTCCGGCCATTTCGTCAAACACCTCGCTAGCGGGGGAAGCAGCGCCGTTGAACGGCATCGCCGGGGAACCTGTTGCCGGGGCGGAGGGAGTGGATGAAGGAGCCGGCCTCTTTGTAGCCGGAATCCTCTTCTGCTTTACGCCCGAGACCTTGCCGGCCTTCTCCCCCGCTGGCCGGGATCGCGCAACGGCGTTGGCGCCCGGAGCGCGGGCCTTCCCGGTGGGGCCAGCCGGATTCCCACCCTGCACGACCACGTTGCCCTACCGTTTGCGGGCATGCGCAGTGGTACCTTGGGCGACGGCGGGGCCAACATGGCCGGCGACGAGATCCGCCGGAGGGGATTGAGCGTGCGTGACCTCGACAGTGACGGGGGACGGCAGGGAGTCATCCATGGCGGAGAAGAACTGCCGGGGAAGATGCACCAGAGCGGGCGGTGGCGGGGGCAATGGTGGCGGAGGGGTGGAGCAGCGGGAACGGCCGCGCGGAAATGTCCCTCGCGCCAAATCTCGCTACGGATAGGGGCCGAGCTCGGGTCGGCCTCCCACCCCGTGAATCTAAAGGTTGGGGGAGATCTTTTGCCGCGCCCCGCAAAAAAATTTACGGGTCGGACGCGTTTGCGGTGTCTGGTCGGGCAGGATTTTCCGCGCCGACCCGTATTTTGACGGTTATTTTGCGGGTCGCGGCTATATACGGGGTCTGCTAGAGATGCTCTAAGCAAGCTACACGACCAGTGTGCACTGACTCCTTGAGCACATCATGCAGAACACGGAGCAGGGAAATCGTCAGATACAAGGAAACAATGGCAATGCCCATCAAGTTCGCGTCTCGCTTAACGACTTCCTCGCAGTGAGCCCGCCCGTCTACATCTCCTACACAAACAACGGCAATGGTTACAATGAGTAAATTTGTGACAAGTTGTTCTGCTGAAGCTATAGGCTACAATGCCATGACCATGTAGGGGAAATGTCAAATTATTTGAAGATTGAATTCCGAATAAGTGCCATTTTTCATAATTGTCTACTCGACAGTCAGCACTACTGCACATAGACGACTAACTGAATTTTACTTCTACACAGTTCTCCTTTTCTTTTATCAATGCAATGAAGCGCTAAAATAACCAGACCCCTTTGGTTTTTCCTTACAAACAGGGGAAGATATGCATCAATAAGGATAAGACAATGTTTCCGATCACAAGCAAGTTGTTTGATCAAGTTCAGTGATGAATATACTAATCGCACGGGACATTACTAGTGCAGTGTGGTAACCCACTAGATTCATTTTGGGCTATGGCAAAATCTAACCAATAAAGAACATTATCACTTAAATCCAAATTCTCACCCTCCCAGCTAAAAAAATAAAAAATCTCACCCTCCAGTGACCAACTAATCATGAACCGCATCATGTCATGACTGACGTACTAACATGTGTGCATACATTTCAGACAGAGTAAAATGCATCATAAGTCATATAACTATTTGATGTATGTCAAGTTAGTCCTATATCGTGAAAACTATAGTTTTAGGTTCCAAAACATTTCAACTAAAAAAAAGGTTCCAAAACATTTCTAGTCGTCCAACACAGGTCACGTCTGACCAACGTTAACTAGCTGACGTGTCGCCTGGACAGTTGCCACATTGACCCTGTAAAAAGTGAAAGTGATTGTACGAATGATGTGATGTTTTCATTGATTGAGAATCACATATTTATACAAGATTTGGGACGCATTGTGAAGGCGTCTGTACAAAGAGGCGTTGTACAGACAGATGCGTCTGTACGACGCTTGGACACTAATAACCGCTAATTACGTTTCCTAACAATGTTTCGCTAATGACGCTTCGTTAATGTCGGTTCTCAACACTCCCCCTTGTACAACGTCTCTTCTTTTGATTCATCTTTGAAAGCTTCTTGTATATTTATCATTCATCTCTTGAGAGTCTTCTCCAAAAATCCTGTGGAAAAAATATATGAGGAGAATGGTATAAATATGTTGTTAAAACTCTTTTAAACCCAGTGGAAAAAATAATAAGGAGAAAATGATGCAACATATAGTGATTATTGTCTCTTGATAACTCATATGAGAAAAACCTTCGAAGAAGGAGAAAATTATTAGTGAGTTTAGAGAACAATAAACATGCTTTAGATACTTTCCTTTAAAAACCTTCATAGGAAAATAGAAAGTATATCATATGATCTTTATGAAGATATCGCCTCATTAAAAACATCATGAGAGAAATTTTCAAAGAAGCTCATAATGAAAAGAGTGCAATGAGATGTGCCATGAAAAACTCCTTTAAAACCTAGTAGGAAAAATATAAGGAGAAATATGATATGGCATGCATTAAAGCTTGTATTTAATTGTCTCGTTAAAAACCTCTTATGAGAAACCTGTTGGAAAAACTCATAAAGGAAAAGAGTATAATATTCATTATCTGCTGATAACTAAAAAGATTATATTTTCAGGAGATTTCTCCCCCTAAACTTTGCAAATTTCGAAGTCGTCTCATACCAATTCCATAAATACATTTCTGGAATGTTGAATTTGGTAAAGACTTTGTGAACAAATATGCTAGATTGTCACATGATTTAGTTTGCAAAATATCAATTTCTCCATCTTTCTGTAATGCATGAGGATAGAACAACTTAGGAGAAATGTGTTTTGTGATATTACTTTTTATATAATCCATTTGCATTTGAGCAACACAAGCTGCATTATCTTCATAAATAATAGTTGGTAATCCTAATGAACCAACACCACATGAAGTTCGAATGTGGTTAATCATCCCGCGAAGCCATACACATTCTTTTGATGCTTCAATAATGCAATAATTTCATAATGATTAGTGGAAGTTGCTACGAGAGTCTGTTTTGTTGACTTCCATGAAAAAGCAGTTCCACCATATAAGAATACAAAACCTGTCTGTGACCTGGCGTTGTGAGGATCAGATAGATAGCCAGCGTCAGTATATCATACCATAGTCATATCTTGGTTTTTCTGATAGAAATAGCTAAGATCTTTTGTGCCATGTAAATATCTAAGGATATTCTTTACTCCCCTCCAATGACGTTTTGGTGGAACAGCGCTATGTCTAGCTAGTAAATTTACTGCAAATGCAATATCAGGCCTGGTGCAATTTGCAAGGTACATTAGCGCACCAATGGCACTGAGATACGGGAACTTAGGTCCTAATATCTCTTCGTCATCATCCCGAGGTCTAAAAGGATCTTTATTCATGTCAAGGGATCTGACAACCATGGGTGTTTTGGTTGGATATGATTTATCCATATTAAAATTTTCCAAAATCTTTTGAATATAAGCAGGTTGGTATACTAAAATTCCCGAGGGAAGGTGCTCAAGATGTAAGCCTAAGCAGAATTTGGTCTTTCCCAAATCTTTCATCTCAAATTCCGTCATTAGATGATTGCGTGCTTCTTCTATATCAGGTGTATTCCCAATGATATTGAGGTCATCAACGTACACTGAGATGATGCAAAATCCATTTAAGGACTTCTTTATAAATACAAAAGGGCAATCATCATTATTTGAGTAGCCTTTCTGAATAAGGAACTCACTCCGTCGGTTATACCACATTCTACCCGACTGTTTTAAGCCATAGAGTGACTTTTGTAATTTTACACAATATGCGTTGCGATTTGCTTTTGGATTCGGCATTTTAAGTCCTTCAGGGACTGTCATATATATGTCCGATTTGAGTGACCCATATAAGTATGCTGTCACTACATCCATCAACTGCATAGATAAACTTATTTGTACTGCCAACGATATTAAGTATCGAAACGTTATTCCACTCATAACAGGAGAGTATGTATCATCGTAATCGATGCCGGGTCTCTGCATGAACCCTTGTGCTACAAGCGTCGCTTTGTATCTCACCACCTCATCGTTTTCATTCCTTTTCCGAACAAAAAACCCTTTTTGATCCCACAGGGAAGACATTATGAGGAGTAGGTATTACTGAGGAAAATACCTCTCTTTCGTTGAGTGAGCGCAGTTCTGCCTCGATTGCTTCCTTCAATTCAGGCCAAACAAGACGGTTGAGGCACTCCCTGACGGTATTTGGTTCTAGATCCAGTTGAAGGGTTTCAGCAATTTCAGAGGCAAAATATATGTCGACAATTGTAGTCTCTCTATTATATGATTCTCCTGATTCTATATAGTTTATGCAAATTTCTTTTATACCTTCAGACTCTATGTAATTTCCCACAACAATAGAGTCATGGTGTTCCGATGTCCCAGCTATTATGTTTGTATGCACATTTATGTTGGGTTCAAGATGTTGAGCATCTGGTTGGTGTCCTTCAACTTGAGGTTGAATTGCATTTACTGGTAGAGGATTTGATTTCCTCTGTTTCCGCGGAGGCTTTTGAAAAGCTATATTCCGGGTAACCAGATTTCTCCCCCTCTTACTCTCATTTGGGGTTTGAGTGGTTTTAGTTGGTTCCTCCACTCGTTCTGGTGCATTAATATCGGGAATATGTGATTTAGTGACACCTTTATGGTCAGTAAATGCATGTGGCAGATTATTTGCAATGTGTCGCAAATCTAGGATCCTCTGAACTTCAGTTTCATATTCTTTAGTACGTGGATCTAAGGACTGAATGCCTGTTACATTCCAATCTATTTCCTGGCATTCTTTGTGGTTTGATTCTCCCCCTAATGCCGGGAAATGGTCCTCATCAAAAATAGAATCAGTGTAGCTGGCAGTAAACATGTCCCCTGTAAGAGGTTCAAGATATTTTATAATTAACGGAGAATTATAACCCACATAGATCCCTAGTTTTCTGTGGGGGGCCATGGATGTACGCTGTGGTGGTGATATTGTTACGTATACTGCGCGACCGAATTTTCGCAAATGGGAAATACTTGGCTGAGTGCCATGTACTAGTTGCATCGGGGAGGTTGTATGATATGCAGTTGGTCTGATTTGTATCAGATCTGCGGCGTGTAATACCGCATGTGCCCAACAAGATGCTGCTAAATTACAATTATGTAATAGTGGTCTAGCAACTAATTTTACTCTTTTGATGAGAGATTCAGCCAAACCATTTTGAGTATGAACATAAGGCACAGACTGCTCCAAATGAATGCCCATAGCCATGCAATAGTCATTGAATGCACGTGAAGAAAATTCAGCGGCATTATCCATTCGAATTGTTTTTATCCTATTTTCAGGATGATTTGCTCTTAATTTGATAATTTGAGCAATTAGCTTGGCAAAAGCATGATTTCGTGTGGACAATAGACACACATGTGACCATCTAGTAGATACATCTATGAGTACCATGAAATATCTAAAAGGTCCCGATAGTGGTTGAATTGGACCACATATATCTCCTTGAATGCGTTCAAGAAAATTAAGTGACTCATTTTTTACTTTAAGATAAGATGGTCTTATAATTATTTTCCCAGTTGCACATGCGGTGCACACAAAATCTGATGATTTAGGAAATTGTTTAGTTGAAAGGCTGTGACCAATAGAATTGTCAATAATTTTTCTCATCATCCCTGTGCCAGGATGACCTAGGCGATCATGCCAAGTCTTGAATTTATCAAGGTCTTGAAAAATTATTTTGTACGCAACATGTGGTACGGGTTTTATATAACTGTAATATAATCCAGATAAAAGTGAGGGGAATTTCTCAAGAATTTGTTTCTTAGACCCATTACTCTTTGTTAAAAGCAAATATTCAGAACTATTTTCAGAAATTGTTTCCAGATGAAAATCATTTAATCTGAGGTCTTTGAAACTTAAAAGGGTGCGCGTAGATTCAGGATACAAGAGTGCATCCTCAATTACAATTGTAGTACCTATAAATAGAACGAGTGTGGCTCGTCCTGAACCAAAAATTGACGCATCGCCACCGACGATTGTCATAATATTCCCTTTTCTCTTAGTTAGAGTTTGAAAATATTTTATTTTCCTTAATATTGTGTTAGTGGTACAACTGTCCACCAAACATAATTCTTCTTTCATTGGATTATTTTCCCGTTCTTGTCCTTCCCCGTGATGGCTCTCTGTCTCTTTCAACATAGGAGTGCTGATAACGTGTTAGAGTAAAATGAGATTGAATGAAAGTGAATATACGAATGATCTGATGCTTTCATTGATTGAGAATCACGTATTTATACAAGATTTGGGACGCATTGTGAAGGCGTATGTACAAGGCGCCTGTACGGACAACAGATGCGGCCGTACGACGCTTGGACACTAATAACCGCTTATTACGTTTCCTAACGACGTTTCACTAATGACGCTTCGTTAATGTCGGTTCTCAACAGACCCACGGGACTCACGCCGAGAGGGAGTGCGGGTGGTTGGTGGCGCCGGCGCCATCGCTGAGTAGGACGAGGCGATGCTCGCGAGGGCGTCCTAGACGTCCCAGTGCGCGGCGACGTCGGCGTTGCCGCAACCGAGCCCGACCTTGAGCACGCAGTGCAGGGACGCCGCCACGCCCCGGACCCGCTCGCCGCAATCAAGGCAGCGTCCTCGTGTTCGCGTGCGTGCGGCACTGTGGTGTTTTCGGCTAGAATCGATCAGCTTGATCGGTTAGCTGGCCACGCAAATAGTACACGTCCTGATCTTGCAGAATTTCTAAATCAATTAGCGTGCGTGTGCTAGCTTTGTGCTACATGCGTATTGGAGATTTGGAGGCCCGCTTCGTGTGTGGTGCGTGCAGCCGCATCCGCACTTCCGCAGCTGATGGGAGGCGAGGCGACGGTGCTCAAAGTGCAGCAGCATCCGTAGCCGGGAGCACCCACAGCGACGCTCTGACGCGGGTGCTACGACTCCGGTGCAAACACCGGGAGGTCCAGCTCGACGCGGGCGCCGGTAGCTATGTTCCTGAATCCGGACTGCCCCCGCTACCACCCTTCCCTCTCACCGGCAACACGGTCACAGCCGACGAGCTCGCATACGAGTGTCCAGACTCCGGACATGGCACGGCGGCGGCGTACAGGAGGAAGTGGTGAAAGAGAGACGGGACTATGGGAGTGGAGGATGCCGCCGCACAGGATTTAAAGGGCCAATCTGTAAAATTTCTCGACCATCATGCACCCCAGGTCGATGTGGCAAAGGTCCAAGCGACACATTAAGCAGTCAACACTGGTCAGGCGAGCTTAGGACATGTTTTGGACAACCACAAATGTTTTGGGACCTAAAAAGTAAAAACTGCAGTTTTAAAGATGGAAACGAGATTGTTTTTTCAACTCCCGGGTGTAGGGAAACCCTATATGAACGGTACATTTGAAAAAAAAACTAGAAAACAAAGAAGAAGTTCTGAAACTTTACGACATCAAATATGCTCAAACTTTGTAGGTGCTTGCAAATTTTCATGTCGAAAAAACATTCGAGGAGCTCTAAACAAGAATAAGATTTCAGTGCTTAAAATTTTGAGCACTTTTAGCGCTGAAATCAGAAACTCATGTGTACACCTTTCTCTACGTGATATTTTGTTATGAAAATTTGCAAGCTCCTAAAATGTTTCATCATCTTTCATGTCGCAAAAAGTTTCAGAACTTTTACTTCTTTTTTTGAATTTACTGTTCATAGAGGTGTCCCTACACCCGGGAGCTATCACACCTTTTTCTTTAAAGATATAGAAGTAACTTGACAAACCTCCAAAAGTTATAGTTATGAGATAGGGAAAGTTATGTTAACTTAAAGTTTGTGTGCGCTTATGCGCACGCGTGTGTCTTTATTGTTAGATTTGTGTGTCTTTGAACAGTGACGAGCTCGTGGTGTTGGTGTAGATGATATCATGAAAAATAAAGGTCTAATAGGTTCATCCTCTGACTCTGTGGAGCAACTAATTCACACGGGTCGCCTATCTTCTACGGTAATACCATGAGGAATGAGCGGTTTGACAACCCAGCCAGCAAGGATGTGATCTTGGTATAACTGATTAATGATTTTAGGTTTAGCGGTTATTTCAGCTTGCGCAAATTTGGCCTTTTGCAGTTACACCACATGAAACTAAGAGTAGAGTCGAAACATGAGAAAAGATCAAGAGACTAATTTTGAAAACGTTTTTAATAACTTTTGGTTTTATCAATGATTTTGTTGTTGTTCATAATCGTTTTTGTTCTTTGGATCTATCACAATTTGATTGGTTGTTGGATAAACCATAAACTGAACCAAACTGTCTCTCTGGAATTGACGACCCTGCCGGTTTGTTAAGCTCAATGGCCATCCGTGTCACTGACCCAAAAAATTCGAGAATGAAACTGGATGGTTTAATCCGGTTTTCATAAAATCTGGAGCAATTGAACCGGTAGAAATTAAGGTGTGTATGCTCATACTAGATTCATGGAATTAGAACCAAGGTAACATGGTTGCGGACTAGGGAGCCAACATGCCATAGTAAACAAACTCACCATGGGTTTTTCTGTGATAAATAGGAGGAAATCATCTTCTTTGACCTTTTTCCTCTATGTAATTTTTTTTGCCGATCGAACCCGACGAGTTGGCGGTTCAATCGATAAAAATCTGAATGTGACCCACCCATGCACCTATGAGGAGCCCGCGCCACCCTACCACATGGGACCCTCCTAAAGAGAATTTAATGTGTTGATCATACCATATTTCATAACTTAAATCGATGTTGGCACACATAGGCATTCAGGATCCAAGGCGAGGCTTTTCCAAATTGTTGCTTTGGTACAATGCTAGAGGGAATTCACCATCAATCTTACTCAATAACACCACCGAGCTGCTCGTCAATAAGGTGTGATTAGTGTACCCATGACTACATATTTGTAGTAGTAGCTATCTAGCCAAGAAGCCCTAGATTTTTGGGCCGAGCTAGATTTGAACATATCTCTCTTTTGTGTTTTCATGTTCAAATCATGATTTGTACAAACGGAGCAAGTCAAATGGGTTTCTTTAATGATAATTTCAGAACATTTGCATGGCACATGAGTGGAAACCGGGCAGCTGAATGCCTCCTATGTTTCATTTTTAGTGTTTGAGTCACTGATGAAACGTAGGAAGATTATGTGCATGTACGTAACTTAACCAAGCAAATGAAGCCCATGACACAATGCAAAAGAGCGACTCAATGAACTCATATATGAAAGAGGGAGAGATGGGTGTGTGGGTGAGAGGGAGGCGCATGATTTTTATTTCTGTCACACGATGTACTTATATAAATCACCATATTGACATACATAATATAACAAAGACGGGTTTGGTGCGGTCCAGATCTTTTGGGGGATGTGATCATGTGATCCAATAAATTTCCACATCACAATGCCACTGTGTATGAACTATATAATGCTACATGATCGATCTCTGTCGATGCTTTGACTTCTCACTTTTCACACATCTATATGTGTAGACCATAGCTAAACAATGCACTAATACATTTGGGGTTAAAATAGGCTTGGGAGGCAAACGGAATGCCAAAACTTGGTAGAGATAGGTTGGGTGTAAGCAAGCTACATGACCAGTATGCATAGACTAGTGTACATGCTCTTTTTACTGGTTTCTCCTAAGAAAGTGCATCCCTGGATGAGTATGGTCTCTAGGAACTGGAAGCTAGGCTGTAATTTCTGGCACCATGTTTCATCTAGGGTTAGGCTTTGTTTAATAACTCGCAGATTTGCTACATCTTTTTTTCAAGAGCATGGACAGGTGTTGCATGTCTTTTGTCTTAAGATGGAGGAGAGCAAGTTCACAACCAAAGCTGCCAGCACACAAGTCGTGAGGTCAGGTATCAAATAAAAGAAATGATACTAGTGTACTTGAAAAGCGTGCCCACCACCTACTCTAGCCTTCTGCCAAAGAGCTAACTCGGTCTTGACGCTGGCGATGACTGTCATCGGAGAAGCGGATTTCAGTTTGAACACACGGCTATTCCTCTCAAGCCAAACGAAGCATAGGCACTACCAGAATCGCCCCCTACCCCGACGGCCAGACCCCGTCGGCGTAGGCCAGAATACCGTCGGCGTAGGGCTACGCCGACGGGGGCCGTCGGCGTAGGCCCGTCGGGATCGCGAACGTCGGCGTACCCGGGCATTTTTGTCGGCATAGGAAAACCGTCGGCGTAGGTCCCTATGCCGACATCCGGTCGTACGACCGTCGGCGTAGATGGGCCGTCGGCGTCCTTTTTCACGTGACGGCGGCTGACGGCGACGTCGGAGTTCGTCCACCAACCGGAAGCTGCCACGTGACAGGGGCCATGCCGACGGTTACACCGTCGGCATAGGCCAGGAGCTACGCCGACGGTGTAACCGTCGGCGTAGCCCTGCCATGTGGCAGGGCTACGCCGACGGTTACACCGTCGGCATAGGTGCTGTTTTTTTAATAATTTTTTAATTTTTTCCAAATTTTTTTTCTGATTTTCAAATCTTTGAATTATTTGACAATTTAATCTGTAATCACCCCTGCTCACTGCTCTTGAATTATTTGACAATTTAATCTCTAATCACCCCTCATTCCAAATCGTCTAACTTCCCGACAGGTCACCCATCCTCTCACTGCTCCAACCCCAGCATGCTTAACTTTCGAGTTCTATCACCCTTAGTTTCCAAATCTGCACTTGTTGTTTTCTTGACAATAGTAAGCTATCAATCCTATTAACCCTTAGGTCTTGATGTCACATGATTTTATTTTCTAAATTCCAAACAATTATTAAAATAAACAACAATAAATGATTAATAATAATAATATTGAATTTTAATTAAAATAAAATCAGTAATAATATTATTTTATTCATTTTTTGCCATTTATTCATTTAATATGGCATAATTAATATCTTTAAATTCGTAAATCGAAATTCGACAAATAATATATTCATTATTATCAGAAAAATATGAGGAATCCAAATATGACATCATTTATTTATTTTAAATAAAATTAATTTTTCATAACACTTTTTTTCGACATCTTATGCAAAAGTTATAGCCATTTTACTTTTTCATAACACTTTTTAAAACTTATTTCAACTCCAGACTTTTTGTGTGTTCAACATGCACTATTCAAAGCCACATCATCAATTTTCAACCCTTTTCCACTTCATTCCCTATTTTTCATGCATTTATTGATTTTTTTGAGCTAAATGACCCCGAAATTGAAAAGCACTACAAATAAACTCTGAAAAGGTTGAAACTTGGCATGGTATCATCATTTCACCCACATAGCATGTGCTAAAAAGTTGAGAGGGTTACGACAAAATCTGGATGCACTCTATGTACAAACTGGACAATCTCTTTCGAAATATCAGGGTTTCGGACGAAAACTCATTTGCTACAAAGGCATTTCATTTTTTTAAACTTATTTCAACTCCAGACTTTTTGTGTGTTAAACATGCACTATTCAAAGCCACATAATCAATTTTCAACCATTTCCCACTTCATTCCCTATTTTTCATGCATTTATTGATTTTTTTGAGCTAAATGACCCTGAAATTGAAAATCACTACAAATGAACTCTGAAAAGGTTGAAACTTGGCATGGTATCATCATTTCACCCACATAGCATGTGCTAAAAAGTTGAGAGGGTTACGACAAAAGCGGGATGCACTTTGTGTACAAACTGGACAATCTCTTTCGAAGTATCAGGGTTTCGGACGAAAACTCATCTGTTACAAAGGCATTTCATTTTTTTAAACTTATTTCAACTCCAGAATTTTTGTGTGTTCAACATGCACCATCTAACATGTGCCTACGAGCAGAAAAAATTAAATTAAAAACAATTTTTAAACTCAAGTTATTCACAATCTAGGGTTTGAAGGAAATTTAAACAAATTCAAATTTAAACCATTCAAATTTGAAAACTAATTGCACAAACACAAACTAGACAAAATTTTGAATTTAATGCAAAAAGAATCACTCAAAAACATCAAATATCCTAAAATATATAAGCAATTCAAAACAGAAAACACAAAATTGCACCTATGCTGACGGTTACACCGTCGGCGTAGGTGAAATAAAAAAAAATTGTAACTACGCCGACGGTTACACCGTCGGCGTAGCCCGAAAGGTATGCCGACGGCATAACCGTCGGCGTAGTTACGCCCCCGGATCCGCACCTCCCTCGGATCGATGACGTGGCACCTGCCTCGGATCGATGACGTGGCTCCTGGCCTATGCCGACGGTTACACCGTCGGCGTAGCCCTACCTTCAGATGCACCAGGAGCTGCCACGTGGCAGGGCTACGCCGACGGTTACACCGTCGGCATAGGTGCTGTTTTTTTTAATATTGCATAATTAATATCTTTAAATCCGTAAATCGAAATTCGACAAATAATATATCCATTATTATCAGAAAGATATGAGGAATCCAAATATGACATCATTTATTTATTTTAAATAAAATTAATTTTTCATAACACTTTTTTTCGACATCTTATGCAAAAGTTATAGCCATTTTACTTTTTCATAACACTTTTTAAAACTTGTTTCAACTCCAGACTTTTTGTGCGTTCAACATGCACTATTCAAAGTCACATCATCAATTTTCAACCCTTTCCCACCTCATTCACCATTTTTCATGCATTTATTGATTTTTTTGAGCTAAATGACCCCGAAATTGAAAAGCACTACAAATGAACTCTGAAAAGGTTGAAACTTGGCATGGTATCATCATTTCACCCACATAGCATGTGCTAAAAAGTTGAGAGGGTTATGACAAAAGCTGGATGCACTTTGTGTACAAACTGGACAATCTCTTTCGAAGTATCAAGGTTTCGGACGAAAACTCATCTGTTACAAAGGCATTTCATTTTTTTAAACTTATTTGAACTCCAGACTTTTTGTGTGTTCAACATGCACCATCTAACATGTGCCTACGAGCAGAAAAAATTAAATTAAAAACAATTTTTAAACTCAAGTTATTCACAATCTAGGGTTTGAAGGAAATTTGAACAAATTCAAATTTAAACCATTCAAATTTGAAAACTAATTGCAGAAACACAAACTAGACAAAATTTTGAATTTAATGCAAAAAGAATCACTCAAAAACATCAAATATCCTAAAAGATATAAGCAATTCAAAACAGAAAACACAAAATTGCACCTCGGCGTAGGTGAAATAAAAAAAAATTGTGCCTACGCCGACGGTTACACCGTCGGCGTAGCCCGAAAGGTATGCCGACGGCATAACCGTCGGCGTAGTTACGCCCCCGGATCCGCACCTCCCTCGGATCGATGACGTGGCACCTGCCGCGGATCGATGACGTGGACCATCGAAGCTATGCCGACGGTGTCCGTCAGGGCCGTCGGCATATCTTTGACGGCGTCAAACGGGCGTTACTCATCGAGTGGCCGGGCCCGCTGATACGCCAACGGGGTGTCTACGCCGACGGCCACCGTAGGCATAGGTGAATCTACGCCGACGGCATTTGTATGCCGACGGTGGCCGTCGGCTTAGGTTGATCTACGCCGACGGTTTTTAGTACGCCGACGGTGAGGCACTGGTGGTCGGCGTAGGGTGACGTATGCCGACGGGGGCCGTCGGCATAGTTTAGGCCGTCGGCAACGACCCTGATTCTGGTAGTGAGGGTGGTGGCAATTGCGGTGTTGAGATCCTTCTTATGGAATGGTGGAACCGCACGCGTCACCATGGGCCACCATTCAGCTATGGCCGTGTTGCCGGTGGGCGTGAAACGATACAGACGTAGAGGAAGAAGGATATGGTACCAAACCTCCCTAGAGAAGGGGCACCCAAGTAGCATGTGCGTGTCAGCACTAGAGCTCTACTGCTGACAGAACGATGCAGCGCAGAGTAGTCAGAGTGAGAAGAGGCCACACTAGCAAATGGTTCGGCCGGCGACCCACTTCGCTGGGCATAGGTCCCATGTAATAGGCATGGATAAGAAACCAGTAGCGGAGAGGAGAGAGCAGCGAATGTAATTGAAATCTGATCAGTTCTTCCCCATCTCGTCTCTTTCTTCTTCTTCCTCTTCTCCACGTTGTACCTCTCCTTTCTGATCCCCTTTCCCAATCTCTTCCAATTATCTATACCCGACATTATTGAGTGAAATCGTGAATAGTGAGGTTGGTCCATCACAGTTGGTATCAGATTTGGGTCAATCGGCGGCGGGATCGGGCTCTGCAGCGGTCGAGTTGGGCTCTCCCATAAAATCTCCGTCTGCTGGCTGGGTCTGTGGCGTCGGAGTGTGGCTGCAGTTTTGGTGCGGCACGGGCGGCATCTTCTGTGGGGGCGGTGACTTATTCTGCGGCGGATAGAGCGTAGCTCATGGTTGCACACAGATCGCCTCTGTGTGTGAAATTCCAGTGCGGCTACTCGGTTAGCGCTGCAGGGCGGCGTCACGGGGTCGGTTGCAGAGGAAGGGGTTAGCGGCTGCTGTAAAACTCCCTGGTACTCGCCGATTCTAGGCAGGCGGTGAAGCTGGCAACTACGGCGCCCCCAAAGCCGAACCAGCAGACACGTCTCGTGGTGGACGCCATGGAGACGATCGAGGCACGTGTTGGAGAGCAGTTGTAGATGCTACAAACCATGGGCAACAAGTTGAGTAAGATCGATGATCTATTTCGTCGCTTGGATTCCTTTGATCAGCAGTTTGCAGCGCATGCAGAGCAAATGCACATCATTCAGAACAATGTCAGCCTCACGATGAATTCGACTGGGGAAATCAGACAGGAGCAAGCAGCAGCTGCCCGCGATTTGGGTCCGAAGCAATCACCACATAGTTTTTTGCCAGGCAATGGAATTTTGGGTACGCCATCACCGCAGGTGCATCCTGCAGTCCCACCTCCAGTGTTCGTGCATCAAGCGGTTCACCACCCAGCAGAGTATACAGGGACAGAATTTCCAAAGAAACCATGGCTGCCCAAGATGGATTTTCCTCGTTTTGAGGGTGAGGATGTTCGCATATGGCTCGATGGATGTGAGGCTTACTTTTCTCTGTATGCGATCCCAGATGAATTCAAGGTCACGCTGGCTACGTTGCACATGTCCGGCTATGCTGCCAATTGGTTCCATGCTTACAAAACGATGCATCAATGGCCGTGCTGGAGCGAGTTTGGTGTTGCTGTTATGCAGGAATTTGACCTGAATGTCCATCGCACAAAGATGAGAGATCTCTTGTTGCTCAAGCAATCAGGCTCAGTGGCTGAATACAAAAGGGAGTTCACTCAGCTAGTATATCAATTGTTGTTATATGAGCCAACAGTGAGTGACACATTCCTAGTGACTCGGTTCATTCTTGGTTTGAAGGATGAACTCAGGGCTGCGGTAGATATTCAGATTCCAAATACTGTCAGTGAAGCAGCTTTGTATGCACTGATATATGAAGAAATTGTGCAACGGGCACGTTCTAATAGGAGTTCTAACACTAGAACAACTTTCTTTAAACCTGATACACGTCTGAACCCTCCAGCGGAGGGTTGTGGAAAGCTAGGCAGTTGAAGGAGTACAAACGAACAAATGGACTGTGTTTCAGTTGCGGTGACAAATACACACCCGGCCATACTTGTGATAAGCCACCTACTCCTACTGCAGTTAAGGCCATGACCAGTGCAGCTGAAACAATCTTGTCTGATGAAATACTTGATGCAGTGGAAGAACAAGAAACAACCTTGCAAGAGATGCACTTATCCGTTAATGCATTATCTGGAGCCGATCATCTTAGAACCATTTGCTTGCGAGCTCTCATTGGCAACCAGGTGGTGTTAATACTGCTAGACTCTGGAAGCACTCACAGCTTCATGGATTCAGCTCTGCTGCCTCGAATTCAAGTGACATGTTAGCCACTTCCAAAAGAAATGTCTGTCACATCAGCTAATGGGGAGCAACTGATATGCAATTCAGCAGTGCCTCAGTTAAATTGGTGGATCCAAGGGAACACATTTGAATATGATTTTAAGGTCATTGATTTGGGAGGATATGATCTCATTTTGGGCATGGACTGGTTGGAGGCTCAAGGGGAAATGACTTGCCACTAGAAAAACAAATGGATACAGTTTAGTCACAGAGGTAGTATAGTTAAGTTGCAAGGAATAACTCCACAATCTCAAGAGGACATAAAGGAGGTCACTCTAGAACAAACCATGAAATGGCGCAAAGGTAATGATATTTGGGCAGTGGCACTAATACAACCAGTGTTTGAGAAAAAGCATGACATTGTTCCTGCACCAGTGCAACCATTGCTGCAGGAATTTGCAGATGTTTTTAAAGAGCCTACTGAGCTACCTCCCTCCAGAACTCTAGACCATGCTATCCACTTGTTACCAGGGTCTGCTCCTGTCAACTCCAAACCTTACAAATATTCTCCACTTCAAAAAGATGAAATAGAACGACAAGTTGCTGAAATGTTAAAAGCTGGCACTATCACCCCTAGCCTGAGTTCCTTTGCTTCCCCTATCTTGCTGGTTAAAAAGAAAGATGTGTTGGAAATATGCCCTAGAGGCAATAATAAAGTGGTTATTATTAGATTTCCTTGTTCATGATAAACGTTTATGATCCATGCTATAATTGTATTGATTGGAAACGCAAATACATGTGTGGGCACATAGACAACAATATGTCCCTAGTAAGCCTCTAGAGGACTAGCTCGTTGATCAAAGATGGCTATGGTTTCCTAGTCATGGACATGAGTTGTCATTTGATAATAGGATCACATCATTAGGAGAATGATGTGATGGACAAGACCCAAACTATGAACGTATCATATGATCGTGTCAGTCTATTGCTATTGTTTTCTGCATGTCAAGTATGTGTTCCTATAACCATCAGATCATGTAACTCACTAACACCGGAGGAGTACCTTGTGTGTATCAAAAGTCACAATGTAACTGGGTGACTATAAAGATGCTCTATAGGTATCTCCGAGGGTGTCTGTTGAGTTGACATAGATCAAGACTGGGATTTGTTACTCCGTGTGACGGAGAGGTATCTCAGGGCCCACTCGGTAATACAACATCACAATGAGACTTGCAAGCAAAGTGACTAAAGAGTTAGCCACAGGATCTTGTATTACGGAATGAGTAAAGGGACTTGCCGGTAACGAGACTGAACTAGGTATGGAGATACCAACAATCGAATCTCGGGCAAGTAACATACCGATGAACAAAGGGAACAGCTTACAGGATTAACTGAATCCTTGACATAGAGGTTCAACCGATAAATATCTTCGTAGAATATGTAGGAACCAATATGGGCATCCAGGTCCTTCTATTGGTTATTGACCGTAGAGGTGTCTCGGTCATGTGTACATAATTCTCGAAACCACAGGGTCTGCACACTTAACGTTCGGTGACGTTTCGGTATTATTGAGTTATGTATGTTGGTGAATGAAGGTTTTTCGGAGTCCCGGATGAGATCCCGGACGTCACGAGGAGCTCCGGAATGGTCCGGAGGTAAAGATTGATATATAGGAAGTTCCGTGTTGGTCATCGGGAAAAGTTCGGGCATCACCGGTAACGTACCGGGGGTGTCGGAAGGGTTTCGGGGTCCACCGGAAGGGGGCTACCAGCCCCGGAGGGCCCCATGGGCTGTGAGAGGGGGCGCACCAGCCCCTAGTGGGATGGCCGCCTCTCCCACAAGGGCCCATGCGGCTGGAAGGGTGGGGACCAAGCCAAAGGGGGCCGCACGCCACTTGCCTTGGGGGCCAAGGCACCCCTTGGCCGCCGCACCAACCCTAGGGGAAACCCTAGGGCGGCCGGCCCCCCTCCTCTCTCCCTATATATTTGTGAGGGGAGGGAGGGCTACAGCACCTAAAGCCACGCGCAGCCTCTCCCTCCCTCATAGATCGTTTTCTCCACTAGATTGATTCGGTTTTGCTTAGCGAAGCTCTGCCGGATCAGCTCCACCAACACCGCCGCCACGCCATCCTGCTACCGGAGAACTCATCTACCTCTCCACCCTCGCTTGCTGGATCAAGGAGGTGGAGATCATCATCAAGCTGTATGTGTGCTGAACGCGGAGGTGCCGTCCTTTCGGCACTAGATCGTGATTGGATCGCGGGACGGCTTGCGATTTGGATCGCGAAGACGTTCGACTACATCAATCGCGTTTCTTAACGCTTCCCGCTTAGCGATCTACAAGGGTATGTGAATCCGATCTCCCCTCTCGTAGATGCTCATCTCCATGGATAGATCTTGTGTGTGCGTAGGAATTTTTTTTGTTTCCCATGCAACGTTCCCCAATAGTGGTATCAGAGCTAGGTCTATGCGTAGATGAGATCACGAGTAGAACACAAAGGAGTTTGTCGGCGTTGATATTCAGATTGCTTCCCTCCTTAGTCTTTTCTTGATTTGGCGGTATTGTGGGATGAAGCGGCTCGAACCAACCTTGCTCGTCCACGTACGAGAGACCGGTTCCATCGACTGACATGTACCTTTGTTGCATAAGATGGCTGGTGGGTCTGTCTCTCCCACTTTAGTTGAATCGGATTCGACAAAAGGCGGGCCTTGTAGAAGGTGAAATAGCAACTTGTATATCACCATTGTGGTTTTGCGTAGGTAAGAATCGTTCTTGCTAGATACCCATAGCAGCCACGTAAAACATGCAACAACAAATTAGAGGACGTCTAACTTGTTTTTGCAGGGTATGATGTGATATGATATGGTCAGAAACATGATGAGATATATGTGATGTATGAGATGATCATGTTTTGTATAGATTATCATGACTTGCATGTCGATGCGTACGGCAACCGGCAGGAGCCATAGGGTTGTCTTTAATTGATTTTCGCCTTTTTTGCTTTACTTTATCGCTATGAGTTAGCAATAGTTGTAGAAGCAATAGTTGGCGCGACAACCTCATGGCGACACGTTGATGGAGATCATGGTGTCATGCCGGTGACGATGGAGATCATGCCGGTGCTTTGGAGATGGAGATCAAAAGCACAAGTTCATGGCCATATCATGTCACTTATGATTTGCATGCGATGTTAATCCTTTTATGCACCTTGTTTTGCTTAGGACGACGGTAGCATTATAAGGTGATCCCTCACTAAAATTTCAAGATAAAATTGTGTTCTCCCCGAGTGTGCACCGTTGCGAAAGTTCGTTGTTTCAAGATACCACGTGATGATCGGGTGTGATAGACTCTACGTTTGCATACAACGGGTGCAAGCCAGTGTTGCACATGCGGAACACTCGGGTTAAACTTGACGAGCCTAGCATGTACAGACATGGCCTCGGAACACAAGAGACCTAAAGGTCGAACATGAGTCATATAGTAGATATGATCAACATGGAGATGTTCACCATTGAAACCACCTCATCTCACGTGATGATCGGACTTGGGTTGGTGAATTTGGATCATGTAGCACTCGGATGACCAGAGGGATGTCAATTTGAGTGGGAGTTTTTTAAGTAATATGATTAACTAAACTCATTATCTTGAACAATAGTCTAAGTTGTCTTTGCAAATTTATTTTGTCGATCAATGGCTCGCGCAGTAGTTCCCCTGAATTTCAATGCGTTCCTAGAGAAAGCCAAGCTGAAAGATGATGGAAGTAACTTTGTAGACTGGGCCCGTAATCTGAGGATTATCCTCATGGCTTCCCAAAAGGCTTATGTCCTAGATGCATCGCTTGGTGAGCCACCCACTCCAGTGTCATCTGCAGATGTTATGAACACCTGGCAGTCGCGTTCGGATGATTACTCAATAGTTCAATGCGCTATGTTGTATGGCTTAGAATCGGGACTTCAAAGGCGTTTTGAACGTCATGGAGCATATGAGATGTTCCAGGAGTTGAAGTTTATCTTTGAAAAGAATGCCCGGATCGAGAGGTATGAGACCTCCGATAAGTTATATGCTTGCAAGATGGAGGAGAACGGGTCTGTCAGTGAACACATACTCAGAATGTCTGTGTATTCCAACCGTCTGGCTGAGTTGGGGATGCCCAAGCGATCACTGACAGAGTTCTTCAATCATTGCCACCTAGCTACAAAAGCTTCGTGTTGAACTATAACATGCAAGGGATGAATAAATCAGTCGTCGAGCTGTTTGTGATGCTGAAAGTCGCTGAGTCTAAAATCCAGAAGGAGCATCAAGTGTTGATGGTCAATAAAACCACTAGTTTCAAGAAAAATGGCAAGGGCAAGAAGGGTAACTCCAAGAAGAGTGGCAACGCAGTTGCCCCTCCTGTGAAGAAACCCAAGGCTGGACCCAAGCCAGAAACTAAGTGTTTTCATTGCAAGGGAACTGATCACTGTAAGCGGAATTGCCATAAGTATTTGGCCGACAAGAAGGCGGCCAACACCAAACAAGGTATATATGATATACATGTTATTGATGTGTACCTTACCCACTCTCGTTGTAGTGCCTGGGTATTTGATACCGCTTCGGTTGCTCACATTTGCAACTCAAAGCAGGAACTACAGAATAGACGGAGGCTGGCAAAGGACAAAGTGACGATGCGCGTAGGAAATGGTTCCAAGGTTGATGTGATCGCCGTCGGCACGCTCGCTCTTCGACTACCATCAGGATTAGTGATGAACCTGAATAATTGTTATTTAGTGCCTGTGTTAAGCATGAACATTATATCTGGATCTTGTTTATTGCGAGACTATTACTCATTTAAATCAGAGAATAATGGTTGTTCTATTTATATGAGGAATATCTTTTATGGTCAAGCACCCAATGTGAGGGGTTTATTCTTATTGAATCTCGATAGTGATGATACACATGTTCATAACATTGATGCCAAAAGATGTAGAGTTGATAATGATAGTACCACTTGTTGGAAATATGCCCTAGAGGCAATAATAAAATGGTTATTATCATATTTCCTTGTTCATGATAATCATTTATTATCCATGCTAGAATTGTATTGATCGGAAACTCAGATACATGTGTCGATACATAGACAACACTATGTCCCTAGTAAGCCTCTACTAGACTAGCTTGTTGATCAGAGATGGTCAAGGTTTCCTGACCATAGACAATGAGTTGTCATGTGATAACGGGATCACAACATTAGGAGAATGATGTGATGGACAAGACCCAACCATAAACATAGCAGTTGATCGTGTCAGTTTATTGCTATCATTGTTGAGGAAATCGTTAACTGGTAGCTGCTCGATTGGCTGGCGAGTAGGGGATTAATTGGCTAATCGGCAAGTAAATCGGCCATTTAATCAATTAATCGGCCGATTTATCAGATTATCGGCTACTCGGTGACCCTACGAGTAGCGATTAATCGGCAAGTTAACTGGCTAATCGGATGAATTCTTGAACAAGGATTGCTACTGCTTTATCCATGTCAAGTATATGTTCCTACGACCATGAGATCATGCAACTCCCGGACACCGGAGGAATGCCTTGTGTGTATCAAACGTCACAACGTAACTGGGTGACTATAAAGGTTCTCTACAGGTATCTCCGAGGGTGTCTATTGGGTTGGCGTGGATCGAGACTAGGATTTGTCACTCCATATGACGAAGAGGTATCTCTGGGCCCACTCGCTAACACAGCATCACAAGAAGCTTGCAAGCAATGTGACTAAGGAGTTAGTCACGGGATCTTGTGTTACAGAACGAGTAAAGAGACTCGCCGGTAAAGAGATTGAACTAGGTATGGAGATACCGATGGTTGAATCTCGGGCAAGTAACATACCAATGGACAAAGGGAACTGCATACGGGATTGTCTGAATCTTTGACATCGTGGTTCGACCGATAAAGATCTTCGTAGAATATGTAGGAACCAATATGGGCATCCAGGTCCCGCTATTGGTTATTGACCGTAGAGTTGTCTCGGTCATGTCTACATAGTTCTCGAACCCGCAGGGTCTGCACACTTAACTTCGGTGACGATTTGGTATTGTTGAGTTATGTATGTTGGCGACTGAAGGTTGTTCAGAGTCCCGGATGAGATCACGGACATCACGAGGAGTTCCGGAATGGTCTGGAGGTAAAGATTTATATATGGGAAATCATATTTTGGCTACCGGAAAAGTTTCGGGTTTTTCCGGTATTGTACCGGGAAGCTTCTAGAAGGTTCCGGAAACTTCCGGAGGAGTCCAGAAGTCCACCAAGGGTTCCACCACATCCCAAGGGTTTGCATGGGCTGAGGGGAGGCTCCCTAGCCTTATTGGGCCAGGCGCACAAGTCCCTCAAGGCCCATGTGGCTTGGGAGAGGTGGAAAGTCCACCTGTTTATGGAAAGGGAGGGAATTGGACTAGGAGTCCAACTCCTCCCCCTTGGCTGAGCGCTAGGGCTTGGAGGGGCTGATCTCCATGCCCCTCCATCTATATATAAAGGGGAGGGGGCGCCCCAAGAGCACACACGAAGCCCTTGGCGCCCCTCTCTCTCCCTTGATCATTTTCTCCTCCGTTCGCGGTTTCGGTAGCGCTAGGCGTAGCCCTGCTGGGATAGCACCACCACCACCGCCACCATGCCGTCGTGTTGCTGGATAACTCATCTACTACTCTGACCTCGCTCGCTGGATTGAGGAGGCGGAGATGTCATCGAGCTGTACGTGTGCTGAACGCGGAGGTGTCGTCCGTTCGGCGCTAGATCGTGATTGGATCGCGGGATGGCTTGCGATTTGGATCGCGAAGACGTTCGACTACATCAATCGTGTTTCTTAACGCTTCCCGCTTAGAGATCTACAAGGGTATGTGGATCCGATCTCCCCTCTCGTAGATGCTCATCTCCATGGATAGATCTTGTATGTGCGTAGGAAAAATTTTGTTTCCCATGCAACGTTCCCCAACAGTGGTATCAGAGCTAGGTGATGACCCAGAAGTATAGGTGATCTATCGTAGTCCTTTCGATAAGTAAGAGTGTCGAACCCAAAGAGGAGCAGAAGGACATGACAAGCGGTTTTCAGTAAGGTATTCTCTGCAAGCACTGAAATTATCGGTAACAGATAGTTTTGTGATAAGATAATTCGTAACAGATAGCAAGTAACAAATGTAGCAAAGGTGCAGCAAGGTGGCCCAATCCCTTTTGTAGCAAAGGACAAGCCTGGACAAACTCTTATATAAAGTAAAGCGCTCCCGAGGACACATGGGAATTTCTGTCAAGCTAGTTTTCATCATGCTCATATGATTCGCGTTCGTTACTTTGATAATTTGATATGTGGGTGGACCGGTGGTTGGGTGCTGCCCTTACTTGGACAAGCCTCCCACTTATGATTAACCTCTCTCGCAAGCATCCGCAACTACGAAAAAGGAATTAAGATAAATCTAACCATAGCATGAAACATATGGATCCAAATCAGCCCCTTACGAAGCAACGCATAAACTAGGGTTTAAGCTTCTGTCACTCTAGCAACCCATCATCTACTTATTACTTCCCAATGCCTTCCCCTAGGCCCAAATAATGGTGAAGTGTCATGTAGTCGACGTTGACATAACACCACTAGAGGAGAGACAACATACATCTCATCAAAATATCGAACGAATACCAAATTCACATGATTACTTATAACAAGACTTATCCCATGTCCTCAGGAACAAACGTAACTACTCACAAAGCATATTCATGTTCATATTCAGAGGAGTATTAATTATCATTAAGGATCTGAACATATGATCTTCCACCAAGTAAACCAACTAGCATCAACTACAAGGAGTAATCAACACTACTAGCAACCCACAGGTACGAATATGAGGTTTTGAGACAAAGATCGGATACAAGAGATGAACTAGGGTTTGGAGAGGAGATGGTGCTGGTGAAGATGTTGATGGAGATTGACCCCCTCTCGATGAGAGGATCGTTGGTGATGACGATGGCTTCGATTTCCCCCTCCGGGAGGGAAGTTTCCCCGGCAGAACAGCTCCGCCGGAGCCCTAGATTGCTTCTGCCCAGGTTCCTCCTCGAGACAGTGGCGCTTCGTCCCGGAAGCTCTCTTATGATTTTTCCAGGTCAAAACCCTCGATATAGCAGAAGATGGGCACCGGAAGCCTGCCAGGGGGCCCACAAGCCACAGGGGCGCGCCCAGGGGGTAGGGCGCGCCCCCCAGGCTTGTGACCTCCTGGTGGGTCCCCTCTGGTATTTCTTTCGCCCAATATTTTTTATATATTCCAAAATAATTCTCCAAAACTTTTCAAGACTTTTGGAGTTGTGCAGAATATGTCTCTCATATTTGCTCCTTTTCCAATCCAGAATTCCAGCTGCCGGCATTCTCCCTCTTCATGTAAACCTTGTAAAATAAGAGAGAAAAGGCATAAGTATTGTACCATAATGTGTAATAACAGCCCATAATGCAATAAATATCGATATAAAATCATGATGCAAAATGGACGTATCAACTCCCCCAAGCTTAGACCTCGCTTGTCCTCAAGCGAAAGTCGAAATCGATAAATATGTCCACATGTTTAGAGATAGAGGTGTCGATAAAATAAAATACGGACATGAGAGCATCATGATCATCTCTAGAACATCAAGACTTATTAATATATAATTTCTTATGCTAGAGTAACAATTCATTCACAAGATAAAGTATGAATCAAGAACTCTATTGAGAACCAACAAACTATGATCTCAGTCATTGAAGCAATTGCAATATATCATAACATCAGAAAGAGTCAATATAAGAGCTTGTAAAGCAAATCCACATACTCAATCATCTTTTAGTCTTTCATAATTGCTAACACTCTCTTGGTACCTATGAGATCAAAGCTTCAATTGGACACAGAGAAAGATAGGGGCTTATAGTTTTGCCTCCCAACTATTTACCTCAAGGGTAATGTCAACAGAAATAACTCATGATCACCCACATCCGAGTGGATATATGTGTCTAGATCATTCCCCAACACATGACGCTTGCCAAGAGAGAAAGGCGAAATATAGGAAGTGGTGAAGATCACCATGACTCTTGCATAAATGCAAGTACTAGAAAGTAAGAGTAATAGATAGACCCTTCGCAGAGGAAAGCAGAGGTTGTCATGCACTTTTATAGTTGGATGGGAAATCTCTTAATGCAAAATAACGTCACTTTATATTGCCGCTTGTGATAGAGAACTTTATTATGCAGTCTGTCGCTTTTATTTCTTCCATATCACAAGTTCGTATAATGTTTATTTCCCCCCACACTAATAGATCATACATATTTAGAGAGCAATTTTTATTGCTTGCACCAATGACAACTTACTTGAAGGATCTTACTCAATCCATAGGTAGGTATGGTGGACTCTCATGGCAAAACTGGGTTAAGGGTGTTTGGATGCACAAGTAGTATCTCTACTTGGTGTGGAAGTTTTGGCTGATATGGGGTGCAAGCAAGCGTCACATGTTAGAGGATCCATGACAATATAACTTCTATTCAGAAATAAGCAAACACAACTCATTATGTTGTCTTCCTTGTCCAACATCAACTTCTTAGCATATAATAATTTAATGAGTGCTCACAATCATAAAAGATGTCCAAGATAATATATTTATATGTGAACCTCTCTTTCTTTATTACTTTCTTTTAATTCCAGCAATGACCAATTGCTATGTTTGTCAACTCACAACAAATTTCGATCGACATACTTCTTATATGTGAAGTCATCACTCCCCATAAGATCATCATATATACTCTTTGCTTTTATTCTATACTTCTTTCTATTTCTTTTTCTCAAGATCATAGCAAGCAAGCAAAGCCCTCAACTCAAAAGTACTTTTTATTATATAACTCTCGGACTCGCTTACATAGGGGGAACATAAAGCAAGACTCAAAACTAGATCACACGAAAAACTTTATTCTACTAGATCAAGATATAACCAAAAGGATCGAACTGAGAAAAACGATAAAAGTAAAAGATGTGATGGTGATACGATACCGGGGCACCTCCCCCAAGCTTGGCACAAGCCAAGGGGAGTGCCCATACCCATGTGTTTAGTTGTCTTTCTTCGGAGGTGATGATGTTGGAGTTGTTGATGAGGTTGAGAGCTTGTCCTCTGTCTTCCAAGGCATAGGTGACGGTGTCCTGGACTAGGGGGGTACTCACCACGTCGTCTCCTGACCTATGGGTCGGGCCGAGGACCCCCATGGCGGTTTACTAATGGGCCAGTCCGGACAACCCATGATGCCGAATACAAGGAGGATTCCACAAGACTTGGCGCACAAGACAAGGACTCCTCTAAACCCTAGGCCTACGGTGCATATATAAATCGAGGCCAGGCTAGTCAATAGATCATTACATTACATATCATAATCTCGTGGTAGACACATGTACTCTGTACTATCTCCATATGAATATAATCAAGCAGGACGTAGGGTTTTACCTCCATAGGAGGGCCCGAACCTGGGTAAACATCGTTTCCTTCGTCCCTTTATTACCATCGCTCCAAGACACCTAGCTTAGGACCCCTACTACGAGATATGCCGGTTTTGACACCGACATTGGTGCTTTCATTGAGAGAGCCTGCTGGTAGTCGCCGCGGTGCGATAGGAATTCGGATCGTCTCCGGCGCGATCTACGCGTCAGAACCAAGCTTTGTTGTCGATGTCGGCGTCTTCATCGCCGGCTCGACTGGTCATCTCGGGTGGACCGAGGACTGTGCTCCGTGCCGGATCATCAAGATCGGACGGATACTTTCATCATCATCATCTCCGATCTCTATCAAGATCACGAGAAATCATCCATGGAGCTCGGGGGCTCGATGTTGACATCGTCCTCGAGCAACCGTGCAGTTTTTCTAGACAGCGACTCGTGTTCATCGTCCCCGCTTCCTCGAGCGTCACCTTGACGATTGCCTTGGTGGAACTGTGCGGAATTGAGTCTATAATGACCCTGTAAAATTTCGTCGTATTCCGATGGAGGAATCTTCGGCGATCTACGAAATACCGGAGCCCTATCAAATCTGGACGTGGATCGGGACGAGTTTAGGGCGAGGTGTCCAGCTTCCAGCTCGGACATTTTTTGGAGGATCCCACCGTTCATCGGCAGCGGAATTCTCATACCGATCACCCCTTCAAATTTCAGCTCGATCCGACCGTTCAAACTCCGGGAAACGTCCGATGAGTGCACCAATTTTCGGATCTGTTTTCTGCGCGAGAACGAATCCGACCCGAATTCATCTTTTTCATGAACGGGATATTGGACATCTTTTTTAAGGACTTTTTCTCCTAGGGTACTGTGTGTCGTTCTCGAACACGCGCCCACAGATCTTAAAGCCTTTTTTCAAGGTAATCTTCGCCGTCGCGATGGTGTCAAACCAGACCGACAACATTAGTCCACGGCTGTCGACCTGCGTTAGACAGCTCGTCACTTCGCCGAGCTGAGGTCAACCTCATCGGATCATCACCTCAGTGAGCCGACCAATAGTTCGGCTAGCCAAACAAAGAGTTCGGCATCGCGAGGGCCGAATAATCATCACGCGAAACTCGTCATCCGCGGGTTGTACGGGTCGGGCGCTCCGTTGCTTCATCAAGCCAGCATTGACCTCGTCACAAATTCCGACCAGAGTCGGCATCACCGCGCCGTTACTTTTTCAAGCTGACGTCCACCACGCCGATCTGCTTTGACACGTTGGCTGGTATGGGGCTCTAGCATCACCTTACCGATCTGCCCCGACACCTCGGCCAGACTGGGGGCTTCGTCATCTCCTCATCAACCCGCTCCGGAGAATTCGGCGCCACCAGCCGACCTGCTTCAACACCTCGGCTGGCCTAATACTTCGGCGTCACCAGCCGACCTGCTTCAACACCTCGGCTGGCCTAATACTTCGGCGTCACCAGCCGACCTGCTTCAACACCTCGGCTGGCCTAATACTTCGGCGTCACCAGCCGACCTGCTTCAAAACCTCGGCTGGCATGAGACTTTGGCGTCACCAGCCGACCTGCATGAGAGCTCGGCGTCCGCCGATCACAGCTTCGCCATGTTAACTGGACCGAGGACTTCATCTCGCCACATCAACCGTGCAGCGTCGCCACTTCGACA
The DNA here is from genome assembly GCA_039707655.1 of Elymus sibiricus. Taxonomy (NCBI): domain Eukaryota; kingdom Viridiplantae; phylum Streptophyta; class Magnoliopsida; order Poales; family Poaceae; genus Elymus; species Elymus sibiricus. Next base: position 91,428,038 of record CM077669.1, read on the forward strand.
AGCCGAACTCTTCGTTCACGCACCTCGGCGCCCAGGCCATATTCCTTCACTTATTTGCTTCACTTAAATTAACTAAGTAGAAGAATTTTTTTTTATATATTATTACCTTTATTTGTTATTATTATCTCTTGCCCGCACTATTTTATGTGTGCAGGTAATCGGCTTCGGCTGCGTCGCGCGGTCAGTTCGGCGTCACTTTGCCGATCTACTCCGCCACCTCGGCTGGACCGGGGGCTTCGCCTCGCCACATCGGCCGAGCCATGACACTACTTCGGAATGCCGAACTCATCGTTCGGTCACCTCGGGACCGGTTGGGGGCTGGAACCTTGATCCGCTATAAGCTCGGCCTGCGTCGTCAACGTCGAGCACATTAACCAGCTAAGTCGCTTTAAAGCTCAAATTTATGATTTTTTGTTCGGTTCTACCGAGCATTATATTTATGTTAAATAAAAAAGTTTGTTCGTTAACAACACTTCCTTTTACCATGATAACTGGGGGCTTCGTCGTCACGCTGCCGAACTACTCTGTCTCCTCGGCTGGACCGGGGGCTTTGCCTCGCCGCAGCAACCGTGCTGCGTTGCTACTTCTCGACCCGAGCTCTTCGCTCGGTTACCTCGGGCTTGGGGGCTGGGACCTCGGCCAGGCCGAGGATTACTTCTGCATCCCGCCACAACCCCGGACCGCACCGAACACATTAATCAGCTAAGTCGTTTTCGTGCTCAGCTCTATTCGAAATTTTATTTTTTGTTCGGTTCGACCAAGCATTATACTTTTCTGACAAAAAGTTGTTTGCGAAAAACTTTCTTTGTCAAAATTTTGTTTGTTACAAACAAATTCAAATAATCCGTTTACTTGTGGGTTTCCTTTATGAAACCTTTTCTCTCTGCATATGATTATTATTGTACAGCTTCTTTCCTTGCTCGTGTATTATGCCAAAATATGCATCATGTTGACTTAAGTGTTCCGCAAAGCTGGGTTGCCTGGCTCCTGTGCTTACCCCTACGTTCCTGATTGTTCGGCTAGGGAGTAAAGGGAGCACCTCTGCGATTGTTACGATCGGGTCATCCGAACTCGTACCTCAGACGGGTGAAGCCGAAAGCTAGCGCTCTTACTGTTTTCAACTATGGTCGGCACACGACGGAACTCACGCGTACACAAATCTATTGCACAAATCTCATAGTAATCATGAGCGACCAAAGAAAGGTACCGTTGGGGGCACTATTTTCTTTGAAGATGCTTTTTTACATTACGTAAGTAATATAGCATAAGTTCCCTGGACGCGCTTTGTCTGTTACAGCCTCATGGCCTGATTGCCTGGTTATCCAAAACACCGCCGATATTCTCGGTAGGAAGAGTAGATAACACTTTTCGGCCCTTGGCCGAAGAGGGAGAAGCCGACGGTCGGTTAAGACGCGTTCAAAGTTCGGGCGAACATAGATATTATATAAGTACTTCGGTAGATACAATCATTATACATAAAATTCTTTTACCCAAGTCACTTGGGGGCTTTTAAATTAATATGAGCCGTTTTATAATAGATGTTTTCTTCTCATTCGTTGCAAAGTCTTTTTCTACCACTCCTTTCTCGACTCAAGTGTATGATCAATAGCCGGGTAGCTTGGTTTCTCTCTAAAGCCGCTCGCGTTTAGTTCGCTAAACTGGCCTGAGAAACACTCCGCCTTCGGGATAGGGAGGTTGAAGCCGAAGGCTGACCCACTTGAAGTCTAGAGATCGGCTGTATCATGTTAAAGCACGACCGAAGCACATATTAAATTTTATACCGCTTTCGTATTGGCACAATTTTATTTTATCTAAACATAAACCTTTTTTGCATAAGTTTTTTGTTTTTTCCGAGCATAACTCTCGCAGTACACTTTTAAAGCATCGGCAATAGCACCGGGGGGCTCCGACTAGAGCCGAACCCACCAAAAGCCAAGGTACTCCGAATAGTCCTCGGCAAAACATTCTCGGATATTGCTTTATATGCATCCGTTTCGAATTGTGTCTTTGGTCAATAGTTGGGTTGCCCTGCTCCTGTGTTTGCCTCCTATGTTCCGCTTTGTCCGGCTAGGTGTGCAAAGGGAGAACCACTGCGATTGTGCTTCCAGCTCGAATGGTTACGCGCCTCAGTGGAGAAAGCCGAGAACTGACTGTCACAATGGGCGTAAACTGGTCATCGATCCGATGACTGTGTCAAACTACAGATCGATAGAGGTCACCCCGTGTTAAACGACGGTCCTTTCATAAGATTGGCCGACTGGTTTGACCTCGGCTAATGCCGAACACTATTCGCGCTTATCATTTACAAATATTAAAGGGGCACATTGATCCCCTGATCTGGTGTTGCCACCCGACCAGTGGCTCGGGGGCTACTGCATTGCCTATTCAATGCAGAAAATTCAAAATGCTCAGTGTTCGGCTTGACCGAGCTATGGGCAAACGTGTCTTCGGACAACAATAGGTACCATTCTGGACCTATCCGGCATCAAGCTAATATATTATGGCAACTTCTCAAGACCCTCTCTCAAGGGCCCGCTTGCCGATCAGTATTTCCTCTAATATATTACACCGCATTTCTATTCCTAAGTACGCTGCAGAGCTAGGAGTTGATCCTCAGGCCGATTTTGTGAATCGACCTGAGTCTCAGGGGCTACTGGGATCAGCGGTTTTATGTTTTCCTTTCAGGAAGCAGGACATCCTCTAGGTTGAGGTGTTCAACATGATGGTCTTGTCCGGAAACTCTTTTCCGAACTATGGTTCGGCATCTTTCCTGCCGAACTCCTCCTCGGCGTTGTCAAAACGTACATGACGGTTGAACTAGTTCCCGAGGAGGTACGATCCTAGGGTCGGCCATGTTGCCCAACCCAAGTCTCGGGGGCTACTGCATTGACAATTCCATGCAGAAAATTCCAGTGCAATACAGTTTCCGAGGAGATTATGATCCTTGGGTTGGTCGGCCGCACCCAACCTGAGTCTCGAGGTCTGTGCACACCGCTTTTGTGTTCCGAAGTATGCCGCCGAGCTAGGAGTTGATCCTCAGGCCGATTTTGTGAATCGACCTGAGTCTCAGGGGCTACTGGGATCAGCGGTTTTATGTCATCCTTCAGGTGCATCTCGGGTTTTAGACCGACACACACCTTGAGGGCTACTGGCTATATATCTCGGCAGAGAATAAATTGCACAAATCGGAATTAAATTTACAAAAATCAGCCCATGGCCGGGGTGGTGCACCACCTTGGAAGGAGTCTGGCATAAAGCTCGGGCACAAGTGGCTGGCTCCATAGAGAGCATTTCCGGCATTAAGCCCGGATGAATTCCTTTAATTTCTAAGGTCAGAGGTAGTTTATGATGCCTCGGACGCCGATCATCATTGGAGCTCGGATGCAGTCCGGCATTGGAGCTCGGAAGCAGTCCGGCATAAAGCTCAAGATCGGACACGCCTCAGAAGCAATCCGGCATAAAGCTCGGATGTGAATGGCTGGCTCCATAAAAGACTATTCCGGCATTTAAGCTCGGATGAAGTCCTCCAAACTTTCCAAGACCGAGGTAATCTATGACACTTCGGATGCCGAACATCATTAGACTTCGGCTACAAAAAGACACCGCAGACGCAGTCCGGCATCAAGCTCGGACGCGAGTGGTTGTCTCCCTAGAGGGTTTTTCCGGCATTATGTTCAGTTGAACTCCTCCAAACTTTTCATGACCGAGGTAGTCTATGACACCTCGGATGCCGACCAGCGTTGGAGCTCGGCTAAAAATACACCTCGAACACAGTCCGGCGTTGGAGCTCGGCTGTAAAAAGACACCTCAGATGCAGTTCGGCGTTGGAGCTCGAACGCAAGAGGACACCGCCACACTGGAAACACTTCGACCCCAAAGTATGGCGTAAACATTACAAGGCATTGATAAAGGCTAATAACTTAAAGGGGCTCCTCGGATGCCCGACGTGTGAACTCTTCGGATTCAGTTTGGCGATCCTCAAGATCGGACATGGGAAGATTTGTTGAACCAGTTTTCAAGACCGGCGACCGAAGACGAAGAACTGTTCGGAAGAACCGAGGAGCGTCCCCAACTTGAAGATCGGTTCAGGGGGCTACTGACGGTGTCCTGGACTAGGGGGTACTCACCACGTCGTCTCCTGACCTATGGGTCGGGCCGAGGACCCCCATGGCGGTTTACTAATGGGCCAGTCCGGACAACCCATGATCCCGAATACAAGGAGGATTCCACAAGACTTGGCGCACAAGACAAGGACTCCTCTAAACACTAGGCCTACGGTGCATATATAAACCGAGGCCAGGCTAGTCAATAGATCATTACATTACATATCATAATCTCGTGGTAGACACATGTACTCTGTACTATCTCCATATGAATATAATCAAGCAGGACGTAGGGTTTTACCTCCATAGGAGGGCCCGAACTTGGGTAAACATCGTCTCCTTCGTCCCTTTGTTACCATCGCTCCAAGACGCCTAGCTTAGGACCCCTACTACGAGATATGCCGGTTTTGACACCGACAATAGGCTCACCATCGTAAAAAGATGAACGAGTCTCCGGGATCCTCAAATCTGCAGCCAAACTCATTCTCTTAAATCTGTATTCATACTCACAGTTTTGGTTTTGTAGGTCATAGATCTGGGCTTGGAGATGTTCGATTTTCTCGTAAAGCTTGAAGATGTGCTCCCCAATGTCCTTGGTGTCCAGCTTGTGCTTATGGGTAAACTCCGCGATCATCATGTGATTGGCATTGAGTCCGCGTTCCACCATCCCTTGGCACTTGAAGACTTGCTGCTCCATTGCTTCGAGCCTTGTCTCCACACTTCCGGTCTTCTTTGGCCCCTCAACATCACGGATGTGCAGCACCCCCTCACGCATCTCAATGGTTTGAGGGTGTCGCAGCACCTCCGCAAGGTAGGGGTTGATGACCTTCTCAAAGAACTTGTCCTTCGAAGCACTTGGGGACGTCATGGCGATCTAAATCTGTCTGGAAAACAACTCGAAACAAAGACAGGAGATATTGTCGTGATACGAAGGCTAAAACCTTCGGGAGATTATATAATGAATTTTTACCGACCCAAAGGAGTGTACCACAAGAAAACGGAGTCCGGAGGGTGCACGGGGTGGCCACAAGCCACAGGGGCGCGCCCAGGGGGGTAGGGCGTGCCCCCCTGGCTTGTCGACTCCTCGTGCACTTTTCGGACTACTTTAAATTTTCCTAATTTATTAAATATTCCAAAACGGAGAAAAATTGCTGTTGAAAAAGTTTTGGAGTCGGTTTGCTTACCGTACCACATACCTATTCCTTTTCGGAGTCTGAAACGTTCTGATAGGTCTCCCTAATGTACTCCTCCGGAGTTATGGTATTGATGATATTGGTTTCAACATTTATGGGAGTACCTAAGATATAATGTTTGATTCTTTGCCCGTTTACCACCTTCGGATTTGTGCCTTCGGCGTTGTTGATCTTGATAGCACCGGAACGATACACTTCCTCAATAATGTAAGGCCCTTCCCATTTAGAGAGAAGTTTTCCTGCAAAAAATCTTAAACGAGAATTGTATAGCAAGACATGGTCACCTACATTGAATTCACGCTTTTGTATCCTTTTATCATGCCATCTCTTAACTTTTTCTTTAAACAACTTGGCATTCTCATAGGCCTGGGTTCTCCTTTCATCAAGTGAGCTAATGTCAAATAACCTCTTCTCACCAGCAAGTTTGAAATCATAGTTGAGCTCTTTGATTGCCCAATAAGCTTTATGTTCTAGTTCTAGAGGTAAGTGACATGCTTTACCATAAACTATTTTATACGGAGACATACCCATAGGGTTTTTGTAAGCAGTTCTATAAGCCCATAATGCATCATCAAGTTTCTTAGACCAATTCTTTCTAGATCTATTAACAGTCTTTTGCAAGATCAATTTAATTTCCCTATTGCTTAATTCTACTTGACCACTAGACTGAGGATGATAAGGAGATGCAATTCTATGATTAACATCATACTTAGCAAGCAATTTACGGAAAGCACCATGAATAAAGTGTGAACCACCATCGGTTATTAAATATCTAGGGACTCCAAATATAGGGAAAATAACTTCTTTCAGCATTTTAATAGAAGTGTTATGATCAGCACTACTTGTTGGGATAGCTTCTACCCACTTAGTAACATAATCAACAACAACTAGAATATGAGTATACCCGTTAGACTTTGGAAAAGGTCCCATATAATCAAAACCCCAAACATCAAATGGTTCAATAACAAGTGAGTAATTCATAGGCATTTCCTGACGTCTACTAATATTACCAATTCTTTGACATTCATCACAAGACAAGACAAACTTACGAGCATTCATGAAGAGAGTAGGCCAATAAAAACCAGATTGTAATACCTTGTGTGCAGTTCTATCTCCAGCGTGGTGTCCTCCGTAGGCCTCGGAGTGACACTTGTGTAGGATCTGTTCCTGTTCATGCTCAGGTACACAACGTCTAATAACACCATCTACTCCTTCTTTATAAAGGTGTGGATCATCCCAAAAGTAATGTCTTAAATCATAGAAGAACTTTTTCTTTTGTTGGTATGTGAAACTAGGTGGTATAAATTTAGCAACAATGTAATTAGCATAATCAGCATACCATGGAGCATTACGTGAAGCATTTATGATAGCTAATTGTTCATCAGGAAAGCTATCATCAATAGGTAGTGGGTCATCAAGAACATTTTCTAACCTAGACAAGTTGTCTGCTACGGGGTTCTCAGCACCCTTTCTATCAATAATATGCAAATCAAATTCTTGTAGTAGAAGAACCCATCTAATAAGTCTAGATTTAGCATCTTTCTTTTCCATAAGATATTTAATAGCAGCATGATCAATGTGAACAGTTACTTTGGAATCAACAATATATGGTCTGAACTTATCACAAGCAAACACCACTGCTAAAAATTCCTTTTCAGTGGTAGCATAGTTTCTTTGAGCACTGTCTAGAGTTTTACTAGCATAATGGATAACATTTAATTTCTTATCAACTCTTTGTCCTAGAACAGCACCAACGGCATAATCACTAGCATCACACATAATTTCAAAGGGTAGGTTCTAATCAGGTGGTTGAACAACAGGTGCAGTGATCAAGGCTCTCTTAAGAATTTCAAATGCTTCTACACAATCATCATCAAAAACGAATGGAACATCTTTTTGTAAAAGATTAGTGAGAGGCCTAGAAATCTTAGAGAAGTCTTTGAGAAACCTCCGATAGAAACCAGCATGACCAAGGAAACTTCTTATACCTTTGATATCCGTAGGACACAGCATTTTTTCAATAGCATCAACTTTAGCTTTATCCACCTCAATACCTCTTTCGGAGATTTTGTGTCCCAAGACAATGCCCTCATTAACCATAAAGTGGCACTTCTCCCAATTCAAGACAAGATTAGTTTCTTCACATCTCTGCAAAACTCGATCAAGGTTGCTCAAGCAATCATCAAAAGAAGTTCCGTAAACGGAGAAATCATCCATGAAAACCTCAACAATCTTTTCACAAAAGTCAGAGAATATAGCAGTCATACATCTTTGAAAGGTAGCGGGTGCATTGTATAAACCAAAAGGCATACGTTTATAAGCAAAGGTACCGAAAGGACAAGTAAAAGTTGTCTGCTCTTGGTCCTCTTTTGACACAGGTATTTGAGAGAAACCAGAATAACCATCTAGAAAGAAAAAGTGTGTGTGTTTGGATAGTCTTTCTAGCATTTGATCAATAAAAGGTCGAGGGTAATGATCTTTACTAGTAGCTTTATTTAATTTCCTAAAATCAATTACCATTCTATATCCTGTAACAATTCTTTGCGGGATCAATTCATTTCTATCATTAGGAACAACAGTAATACCTCCCTTCTTAAGGACACAATGAACGGGACTAACCCATCTACTGTCAGCAATAGGATAAATTATACCTGCCTCCAGAAGCTTTAATATTTCATTTCTTACCACTTCTTTCATTTTAGGATTTAACCGTTATTGGTGATCAACAACTGGTTTGGCATCAGACTCCATATTAATTTTATGCTGACATAGAGTGGGACTAATGCCCTTAAGATCATCAAGAGTATATCCAATAGCAGCACGGTGCTTCTTCAGAGTTTTCAATAATCTCTTTTCTTCATGCTCTGAATGTTTAGCACTAATAATGACAGGTTATATCTTCTTTTCATCAAGATAGGTATATTTTAGAGTATCCGGTAATTGTTTGAGCTCAAACACGGGATCACCCTTGGGTGGAGGAGGATCCCCAAGTATTTCAACAGGCAGGTTGTGTTTCAAAATAGGATGCTGATCAAAGAAAATCTTATCTATTTCATTCCTTTCATTCATATGCATATCGTTTTCATGGTCTAACAAATATTGTTCTAAGGGATCAGTAGGAGGCATAGCAATAGAAGCAAGACCAATAATTTCATCCTTACTAGGCAATTTTTTATCATGGGGTTGTCTACGAAATTTAGAAAAATTAACTCATGAGACACATCCCCAAAACTTACAGTAACAGTTTTTTTCTCACAATCTATCTTAGCATTAACAGTATTCAAGAAAGGTCTACCAAATATAATGGGACAAAAATCATCTTGTGGGGAACCAAGGACAAGAAAATCAGTAGGATATTTTATTTTCCCACACAAGACTTCAACATCTCTAACAATCCCAACTGGTGCTATAGCATCTCTATTAGCAAGCTTAATGGTGACATCAATTTCTTCTAATTCAGCTGGTGCAATATCATTCATAATTTCTTGATATAAGGTAAAGGGAATTGCACTCACACTAGCACCCACATCACATAAGCCATCATAACAATGATCTCCTATTTTAACAGAAACAACAGGCATCCCAACAATAGGTCTATGTTTATCTTTAGTATCAGGTCTAGCGATTCTAGCAGCTTCATCACAGAAATGAATAACATGCCCATCAATATTATCAACCAAGAGATCTTTAACCATAGCAATACTAGGTTCAACTTTGATTTGTTCAGGGGGTGTAGGTGTTCTAGTATAACTCTTATGAACCACAGTTGAAGCTTTAGCATGTTCCTTTATTCTAACAGGGAAAGGTGGTTTCTCAATATAAGCAGCGGGAATAACAGGATCAACATTATAAATAATAGTTTCTTATTCAACTTTAATAGGTTCAACTACTTTCACTTCAATGGGAGGATGATATTTAAACCACTTCTCCTTAGGGAGATCAACATGAGCAGCAAAAGATTCACAGAAAGAAGCTACTATCTCAGAGTCAAGTCCATATTTAGTGCTAAATTCACGAAAAGCATCACTGTCTATAAAGGATTTAACACAATCAAACTTAAGGTTTATACCTGACTCTTTACCTTCGTCGAGTTCCCAATCATTAGAGTTGCGTTTAATTCTTTCCAATAAGTCGCATTTGAATTCAATATCTTTCTTCATAAAGGAACCAGTACAAGAAGTATCGAGCATGGATTGATCATTACGAGAAAGCCGAGCATAAAAATTCTGAATAATAATTTCTCTTGAGAGCTCATGATTGGGGCATGAATATAACATTGACTTAAGCCTCCCCCAAGCTTGATCGATACTTTCTCCTTCACGAGGCCAAAAATTATAAATATAATTCCGATCACGATGAACCAGATGCATAGGATAAAACTTCTGATGAAATTCCAATTTCAATCGGTTGTAGTTCCATGATCCAATATCATCACATAGCCTATACCATGTCAATGCCCTCTCCTTCAAAGATAAAGGAAAGACCTTCTTCTTGCCATCATCCTCGGGCAAACCTGCAAGCTTAAATAATCCACAAACTTCATCCACATAGATCAGGTGCAAATTAGGATGTAGTGTTCCATCACCTGCAGAAGGATTAGCTAGCAGTTTCTCTATCATACCCGAAGGAATTTCATAATAAATATTTTCAGTAGGTTCAGTAGGTTGAGGAGCAACTCTTTGTGCTTCCGGTCGAGGTGAAGATACCCCAAACAAGCCCCTCAAAGGATTATTTTCCATAGTAACAAGTGACAGTAAATTTCAGCACACTATATAAAATTTTCCTTACCAAATTCCACTCTCCAAAGGCGCTTCACTCCCCGGCAACGGCGCCAGAAAAGAGTTTTGATGACCCACAAGTATTGGGGATCTATCGTAGTCCTTTCGATAAGTAAGAGTGTCGAACCCAACGAGGAGCAGAAGGAAATGACAAGTGGTTTTCAGTAAGGTATTCTCTACAAGCACTGAAATTATCGGTAACAGATAGTTTTGTGATAAGATAATTCGTAACAGATAGCAAGTAAAAAATGTAGCAAAGGTGCAGCAAGGTGTCCCAATCCTTTTTGTAGGAAAGGACAAGCCTGGACAAACTCTTATATAAAGCAAAGCGCTCCCGAGGACACATGGGAATTTCTGTCAAGCTAGTTTTCATCATGCTCATATGATTCGCGTTCGTTACTTTGATAATTTGATATGTGGGTGGACCGGTGCTTGGGTGCTGCCCTTACTTGGACAAGCCTCCCACTTATGATTAACCTCTCTCGCAAGCATCCGCAACTACGAAAAAGGAATTAAGATAAATCTAACCATAGCATGAAACATATGGATCCAAATCAGCCCCTTACGAAGCAACGCATAAACTAGGGTTTAAGCTTCTGTCACTCTAGCAACCCATCATCTACTTATTACTTCCCAATGCCTTCCCCTAGGCCCAAATAATGGTGAAGTGTCATGTAGTCGACGTTGACATAACACCACTAGAGGAGAGACAACATACATCTCATCAAAATATCGAACGAATACCAAATTCACATGATTACTTATAACAAGACTTATCCCATGTCCTCAGGAACAAACGTAACTACTCACAAAGCATATTCATGTTCATATTCAGAGGAGTATTAATTATCATTAAGGATCTGAACATATGATCTTCCACCAAGTAAACCAACTAGCATCAACTACAAGGAGTAATCAACACTACTAGCAACCCACAGGTACCAATCTGAGGTTTTGAGACAAAGATCGGATACAAGAGATGAACTAGGGTTTGGAGAGGAGATGGTGCTGGTGAAGATGTTGATGGAGATTGACCCCCTCTCGATGAGAGGATCGTTGGTGATGACGATGGCTTTGATTTCCCCCTCCGGGAGGGAAGTTTCCTCGGCAGAACAGCTCCGGTGGAGCCCTAGATTGCTTCTGCCCAGGTTCCGCCTCGAGACGGCGACGCTTCGTCCCGAAAGATCTCTTATGATTTTTTCCAGGTCAAAACCCTCCATATAGTAGAAGATGGGCACCAGAGGCCTACCAGGGGGCCCACAAGCCACAGGGGCGCGCCCAGGGGGGTAGGGCGCGCCCCCCAGGCTTGTGACCTCCTGGTGGGTCCCCTCTGGTATTTCTTTCGCCCAATATTTTTTATATATTCCAAAATAATTCTCCGTAACGTTTTAGGACTTTTGGAGTTGTGCAGAATAGGTCTCTCATATTTGCTCCTTTTCCAATCCAGAATTCCAGCTGCTGGCATTCTCCCTCTTCATGTAAACCTTGTAAAATAAGAGAGAAAAGGCATAAGTATTGTACCATAATCACTATAGGAATCAGGTTCTTTGCCATCCACCATGGCAGACGGCAAAGGTGCAACCACGGACGGCAAAGAGCTTTGCCGTCTGCCAGCGGACGACAAAATTTTGGGACGAATAAAGCCCGGCAAAGAGATCCTTTGCCGTCTGCCTTCTCACAGCGGACGGCAAAGACATTTTGCCGTCGGTCTGCAGACGGCAAAGATCCCGGATGGCGAAGTTTGACATTAGCACCGTTAGGTGGCTAACGGGCCCTCACCAAAGTCTTTGCCGTCAGCCCCCGGACGGCAAACACACAAAACCTCTGCCGTCTACCGTGGACGGCCCCACACAAGCCTTTGCCTTCTGCTGTGCCACGCCCCACACAAACCCTTTGCCGTCTGCCGTGGACGGCCCCACACAAACCCTTTGCCGTTCGCCACCGCTATGCCGACGGCCACCGTCGGCAAAGAAGCAACCCTTTGCCGTCCGCCCCCGCTATGCCGACGGTGGCCGTCGGCAAAGATGCCAAATGGCCCGCGGACTGCCGCTCCCAGGGTTAACAGGTGCCTGCCACGTGTCATCTATGCCGACGGCGGCCGTCGGCAAAGCGGTCTTTGCCGTCCGGGGCAGACGGCAAAGAGGCTGTATTGCCTCTTTTTTGTTTGTTTTTTTTATATTCAACAATTTTACAGCAACAATATCCCTGTCATATGGATATGATCAACCAACAATTATACCAAATTAAAAGTATCAAATGTCACATTGTTCACCATATTACATTAGTTTCATCCATACATACATAGTCTCATACATAGGAAGAAAGTTTCATGTAAGTTCATCGATAACAAATGAAAACAGAAAGTAAACACTAGCACTACATCAAAGCAAGCTGCCGTGAACTCAATCAAATCTGCAAAATTGGAAATAAGAAAGTTAGAATAAGAATACTAGAAGAAGTAGAAGATCTAGAAGAAGAAGATGATGAAGAAGCATTTTTCTTCTCTCTCTTTCTCCTGTTGTTTTTCTTCTTCTTATTGCTTATTTGTGTCATTTTAGAACTAACCTAGGTAATTATCACATTTTTGACCTAACTAAGCTTATTGTGTCATTTTGGAAGAAAATAAGCTAAGTCTATGGCTTCTATGAGGTTACCAAGTCTGTTATGCCATTTTTGAGTTAACTAAGCTTATTATGTTTTTGTGGAGGAAACAATGCTAAGTATAGGTCATTTTAGAGCTAACTTAGGTACAATATGTCATTTTGGAGGTAAGTAAGCTTACTATGTATTTTTATAGGAAACAAAGCTTACTTAGGTAAAATATGACATTTGTCTAAATGCTAAGTTTGTCTTTGTGCTAAGTTTGTCTTTGTTTGAGAAAATGAGCCAAGTAAGTGGCATATTACGGCTTACCGTCCTCATCATCATGGAGGTGAAACATCTGGGTTCCTCGGACCGGTTTCACCTCGAGCACTACTTGGCCCTGGAGAAGGATCGTGCGATGCGGCTCGGGAGTTATGCTGCACCAAAGATCATTTGCGTTAGAATGATGACGCTGAAACGTTAAGACTAGTAACTAATGAACATTGAAATGAAACTCACCGTTCCAGCCGTGGTAATGACTGGCATCGGCGGAGGGGTCTGGCTAGTCTTCTCGCACAAAGTCTGCACATTTGGTTTTGACAAGTCAATCATATTGGTTATTAATGCAAAGAACATGTAGTGCATGATTTGGCTAATATGAAGAAGAAACTTACCACGATGAGCTCGTACATGGCCCGGTTAGACGCATCGTTCCGTGCCCTTTCCTCCTCCAACAACCTAGCCGTCCTCTCCTCCAAATCCCTCTTCTCCTTCGCCGCCTACCGGGCCTGTTCCGCCAGAAGCGCCTGGGTTGTCTCTCTCTCTTTCTGCAGAGCAGCGTGCAACACAACTCCTCATTAGCATTGTAATCATCTTTGTTCGCACACACAATGTAATGGAGGAAAGCTATCTCAGTCCGTATGACTAACCTCGATGGCGAGTTGGACTGGCCATGGACGAGGCGTCATCTCAGGGCAGGAGCTCGTTTGGCGCGCCTTGATCTGCCGGAGAGTGCGCGAAGACCGTATAAGTCCATCTCCAATGGCTATATGGCCATGGGGCCTCTCGTCGCCAACTATCATCACCAGGTCTGGATCAATAGGATGCTGGCTCGGGTTGAAGTCCTCCCCATTCACCGCCTTCCCCACATCTCTGTACCTCACGAGCTTATTGTGGGAGGAGATGTTGGTGATGTTCTGGGGATTATCGAGGTCAGACTCAGAGAATGCCTTGGCCTTCTTGTACGATGCAGTATGGGCCATGGCATAGAGGTCGTACACCTGTGGCACCTCCGTCTTATTGTATTGCGCCTACAAGAGAGGAACAAACTATTAATAAAGGGGTCAAGCTAACATCAAAAAATGAATTGCAGGAATCATGAAGCAAACCACGTACCCAGTTCCGCCCGAACTGAAATAAGTTGGCGCTGCCTTGATGGTGTGGCACACCTTCCATTTGGGCACGCCGTTCCTTGGCATCGTCGTGGACGGCTCACCATTCGTCAGAGCACCACTCATTCACCAACGCCTCCCAACAATCCATCTTATCCGCACACCATCTCGGGGGCACCTAAGTTAGTAAAGAGAAATTTGAGAGCTATGCCTACGAATCAAAGCAAGGAAACTAAGTACAAGGCCTTAAGAATAGATAATTACCTTCATGTACTGCTCCTTGTCCAGAAACTTTCGGCGGGACACCGACTTGTCCTTCTTAATACGCCGCGAGGCGTAGTAGTCTCGAACAGCCTATACCCGAGCCTCGTGCCGTAAGTTCTGTAGTAGGCGCCTGCACTCATAATCGATAAGCTTTGCCGTGGCCTCCTCGTATCCCTCCTCACACCTGTAGAAGGTCTGCAATCAAACGAGACAACACTGATTAGTACAATAAATAGTTATTATTGATTTCTAATTGTGTAAAGGAGAAATTACTCAGAACTTTCTGATCACCATGTCGGCCCTCGTGTGGCACAACACATCGTCGATCATCTCCTCCGGCGGGGCCGGGGCAGCCAAGTAGTGCTCCCATTTCAATCCTAACTCTGGAAGCTGACCCTCGCCGGGCAACGTGACAAACCCCGGGAAGTTATGCCGTAAAAGCACACCAAGGATGGAGTTGGGCCTGCGGACATCCTTGGCGTGAATCCAACCCCTGCAGTATGACACCGCATTAGATATGTGAAGAAACATGAAGGCAAAAGGTTTAAAAAGAGTAAATGCACTTACTTCAGCGACTCAGGCCTAATCGGCCACCTCTGCTCGCGGGTCGCCAGCACGGGCGGGAGCCGTGTACACCCACGCTGGTAGACGGTGGCCCCCCTCAGCCACCTCGTCCCCACTATCAGGAAGCTGATCCCCGCCTCCATCAGCATGGCCACTCGGCTCCGGCTGATGCAGATCCGGCCAGGTATCCCATCCGGTCGAAGCGTGTGGAGTCTCGTAGGACGAAGCGTCTGGCACAATAGTCTCGCGGGACGAAGCGTCTGGCGCAGGAGTCTCGCGGGTGGCCACGTCTGAGACAGAAGGATCGTCGACCCGAGGCTCGTGGACAGGAGTCCTTGTAGCCTCCACCTCAGACGGGTCCACCGTAGCAGTCCTGTGCTCGGGTGAATCAGCTGAGGGTGGCGGCGAGGAAGGCGTAGCAGCCGTCCTACCTCTCCCGCGGCCACGTGTAACTTTAGGAGCCTTCCTACCTCTCCCCCGACCTCCTCTCCCGGTCGGCAACTTCGCCGATGAAGAAGCGCCCTCGGGTGTCCCAATACTGTCGTACAACGCTCTCCGGAGAGTTTGGGGGTGGAATGGAAGTACCCCTCCCACCACGCGCCGACGAAGGAGCCTCGGATCGCTCTCGACCCGCGCCCACCATCTTTCAACACCTGCCATGACAAAGAGTAAACGAAATTAGTACAACATAAAAAAATTGAATACCGACATGAATAATAATATGTATATATATAATTTGAGTGTATCATCATCATGTATATAATAAAAATTGAATAAAACCTGACATGAACTAATAATAATCTTCATCGTCTATATATGCTCCGGGATCAATAAATGCATCGTCATCATCACTATCATCAATAAATGCATCATCATCATCACTATCGGGAACAACATGTGGAAGGCCTCCTTTATGTAATCGGTCAAGCATTGAGAGGTCATCCGCAGCAGTAACCTCTTCTTCTTCCGTCTCTCCTTGTTCCGGCTCAGGGGTGAAGTCGGATTCACTGTCGCTGTCTACTTCAATGGTCTGGGGTGAAGTAGAGCGGTTCTTGAAACGTTTTTTGGAAAGACGTGTTTCTTGGAAGAATTCTCCGTCATATGTGTCTAGATTAATGTGAGGTTCATAATCATCTTCATTGAGGGGAGGTGGTCTAAAACGTGGTGGCACATCATAAACGACATCCCAATCATTTAGATTTGAATCAGTTTGGCAGGCCCATGGTAGATAAAAAACTTGGGTCGCCTGTTGAGCCATAATACAGACATCGGGAACATCTAAATGGGTGCTTTGTTTGATTTCGACTAGCCCTATATGTTAATGAGTCCTTCTAGTCTCCTTCGGCTGGAACCAATAACATTTGAAGACTACGACGTTTGGTGGGTTTTCACCAAAGAATATAAGTTCATAAATTGCTTCTACTCTTCCATAATGAATGCATCGGCCATCGATGCTTCAATTCTATGTTTATTTTTACATTTTGCTCGAAGCGTCTTCTGCATCCTCTCAGTTGTGAAGCACCAACGATTTTGCACGGGCCCCCCAATCTTGCCTCGGTCGGGAGATGCAAAATCAAATGCTGCATTGGATTAAAGAATCCCGGTGGAAAGATCTTTTCTAACTTGCAGATCAACTCCGGCGCCAACTCTTCCAGTTCGTCTAGCACGTCAGGCGATAGTTCTTTCGCACAAAGAGCACGGAAGAAATAGCTCAGCTTTGCCAGTACTAGCCATTCATCCTCAGGGATAAAGCCACGCAACATCACCGGCATTACCCGCTCAAGCCATATGTGCCAATCATGACTCTTGAGACCAAATATTTTCAATTTGTCAAGACTCGCTCCCCTCTTTAGATTCGCTGCATACCCATCGGGGAACATCAACTGCATTTTCACCCACAAGATCATTTCCCTCATAGATGGCCTTCCAAGATTGAACCATGCCTTTGGCTTCCTCCAGTTCTTCTTTCCTTTCGGTTGTCGCATGTTTTGTAACGGTCTATCAGATAGAGCCTCCTGATCGACTCTAGCCTTAGGATTATCCTTTGACTTCCCCTCTATGCCGAACAATGTACCAAAAAGGGCCTCGGCAATATTCTTTTCAGTGTGCATCACGTCGATGTTGTGTGGGCAAAGGAGGTCTTTAAAGTAAGGCAGATCCCACAAGCATATCTTGTGAGTCCAGGCGTGTTCCGAATTATACCCTTTGTAATACCCTGGACGCGCTGGATCAGGCTCGAGAGCGTTTAACTGATCCACGGTCTGTTGGCCTATCAATGCAGGTGGTGCATATTTTTTGACAACTCTACCTTTGATGAAATTCTTCTTGTCTTTTCTGAACTTATGGGGAGGATCCAGGAACTGTCTATGCAAGTTGAAGCAAGAATACTTGCGACCAACCTGCAGCCAACGGAACTAAAGAGCTACCTTGCATGTGGGGCACGGGAACATTCCATGCACACACCAGCCAATGAATAGCGCATACGCCGGCAAGTCATGCGTCGAGTACATGTACCACACATGCATTTTGAAGTTATGTTTTGTAGCGGCGTCATATGTCTTGATCCCATTATCCCAAGCTTCTTGCAATTCATCCTTAAGCGGCTGCATGTACACATTCATATTCTTCCCCAGATAGTTGGGCCCTGGAATTATCAACGTTAAGAAAATGTTCTTTCTTTTCATAATCTCTCTGGGTGGGAGATTGAGTGGAATGACAAATACAGACCAACAACTATATTGGGTTGCCGTCATACCAAACACATTGAACCCATCCGTGTTGATGGCGACTCGAGGATGCCTTGGATCTGCCGCTTTATCCTTATGTAATGCATCGAAGTGCTTCCACGCAAAAGCGTCTGAAGAGTGTCCCAACATCGGATTCGCATCTGCATCAAGTTCGGTTCTCTTGCCCAATTTGTGCCACGTCATCTGTCTGGCCCTCTCTTCGACCATGAAAAGACGTTGAAGTCTTGGTATGATTGGCATATACCGAAGAACATTAACTGGGATTTTGGTCTGACTCTTCTCACCCATACCGTTGTCCACCACAACATAGCTGGAAGACTTGCAAATGGGACAATAGTTCAAGCCCGCATACTCAAGCCTAAATAAGGCACATCCATTCTCACAGGCATCTATCTTCTCATAGGGCATCTTAAGCGCACGTAGGATTTTGTCCGACTGGTACAGGTTTTCAGGCAATACATGGCCTTTGGGTAGAAAGCGTCCAAATATCGTCATCATCGCGTCGTAGCATTCTCTGCCCAGGTTGAACTGAGCCTTCAGAGCCATTACTTGCGCGATGGCATCCAGCTGACAAAGCTCAGTGTGCTCGTGGAGAGGACGTTTTGAAGACTCCAACATTTCATAGAAGGCCTTTGCAGATTCCTCCATCTCATCGTCCGAATCCCAAGCATCATCAAAGTCTTGCACCATGTCTTCGATCCCGGTACCATGCTCGTCGGTGCGACGACGAACCACCTCAGCTCTGACACGTTGGGCAGACTCACCATGAAATCTCTACACCGTATAATCTGGCGTAAAACCCCACTTTTGCAAGTGTTTACCCATTTCATCCCGTGTCCACTTTTTATGGTTGTCGCACCGGACACAGGGGCACCAGGTTATTTCCTGGCCATTTGCAAATGCGGCGCTCAGAAACCCCTTGGTTTTTGTAAACCATTCAATGGTCATGTCTTTCTGACTAGGGTGACCGGTGTACATCCACGCACGATCACTCATCTTGCATACCTACTAAACACACAAGAAATATATATATATATAATTCATCATCTATATTCATCAGTTAATCAAGTTTGTCGGTTTTATTACATCCATGCAACCTACACGCTAATAGGTAAAGATAGATCCTAATCCCACCCGAGTATGTATAGATTGGGTTCGTTTTCCCATGCTCTGCTCCGGATCCGACGCAGAATTTTGGCAGCACCTCCCCGCTATTCTCCTGATACACGTCTCGGCAATAAGCAGAGAGGATGTGTACCCGGAGAACAACAGGGAGGCACTGACGAAATTCCGCATCGGATCCGGAGCAAAGCATAAGGGAAAACGAACCCAATCTACACA
Organism: Elymus sibiricus; assembly: GCA_039707655.1. Taxonomy (NCBI): domain Eukaryota; kingdom Viridiplantae; phylum Streptophyta; class Magnoliopsida; order Poales; family Poaceae; genus Elymus; species Elymus sibiricus. Next base: position 91,447,002 of record CM077669.1, read on the forward strand.
TACTCGGGCTGTCCATGGATAACGTTGGACAATTCGAAAGGATGGCGGTTATAAATATGCAAAGACATGCATATTTATAGATGCCGCCCTTTCGAATGGGAGATGCATACTGGTCACGCATACTGATGATTGAAGACACCTATAGCTAGCAAATTTCATCGGCACGAAGACCGGAACAGGGCAAATTAAGGGGGGGGGAGGAGATGTCATTTGTGCTCACCCACGAACGTGTCGGGAAGCTCGTCAAACGCGCGGGGAGGTCGTCGAACAGCAGACCCTCGCAACGACGTAACAACTGCACATTGAAATCCACCCGATCAACACAAAATATGATGTTTTTCATAATAGCTAGAATCGGAATATATATATATATATATATATATATATATATTTCTTCTTCTTCTTCTCTTCTTTTTCTTCTTCTTTTCCTTTTTCCTATTCTCCTTCTCCTCCTCTCCTCTTTCTTCTTCTTCCTCTTCTTCTTCTTCTTCTTCTTCTTCTTCTTCTTCTTCTTCTTCTTCTTCTTCTTCTTCTTCTTCTTCTTCTTCTTCTTCTTCTTTTTTCTTCTAGTTTTTTTTCTTTTCTTCTTTTATTCTAAGTTTTTTCTTTTCTATCGAAGTTTTTCCTACCTAATAAACTAACTACCTAATTTAACAGAAAATAAAACAGAAAATAAACTAACTATCTAATTTAACTAACTAACTAACTAAAAAACAGGAAAAAACAAAAAAATGTGAGAGGGGAGGGGGGGCGGCCGGGCACTCACCGGAGTTGGGTGGGGGCGGCTAGGGCGGCGGGGGGAGGGGGTAGCCGCGAGGAGGGGGGAGCCGCGGGGACGGGGCGGCTTCGGGAGCCGGCGAGGGGAGGGGTGTCTCGGGGAGGGGGGCCCCGCGGGGGAGCTTCCGAGGGGAGGGGGCGGCGCAAGGAGGGAGGCGGCATGGTGGTGGGGGCGGCGCAAGGAGGGCGGCGGCGTGGTGGTGGGGGCGGCACAGGGAAGGGGCCGGTGCTGGGGGCCAGCAAGGGGAGGGGCGGCTCGGGGAGGGGGGGGCAGAGCGGGGGAGCCGCAGAGGGGAGGGGGGTGGCACGGGGACGGGGGTGGCGACGGCAGAGGGCCACGGGGAGGGGGCGCGGTGGTGGCGGCAGCGGGAGTAGGGGGTGGCGGCGGCGAGGGGGGCGCGGGGAGGGGGACGCGGTGGTGGAGGAGCCCCGCAGGGAGGGAGGGCAGGGGATGCCGGCAGCGGGGGCGGCGAATGGGCGAAGAGGGGGCTGGCGGCGGCGCGGCGGGCGCTGGTAGTGGCGGCGGCGGGCGCAGGGGGTGGCGGCGGCGAGAGGTGGCGTCCGCAGGAAGGGGGAGTGAGAGAGAGTGGAGTGGGGGCGGGGCACGGCCGTTACTTGTTATTTTGAGAAGAGAACGACCGTTACTAGTCCGTTCCCTTTGCCGTGCGCTGGCAGACGGCAAAGGGATAACCCATCTGACCTAAAGCTTGAACAGGGCCTAGTGGGCCCAGACGGCAAAGAAAGTTTGCCGTCCGCTGGCAGACGGCAAAGATTCGGCCTACGGCAAACACAATCTTTGCCATCTGACATTTCTTTGCTATCCGCTTTTTGCCAGCAGACGGCAATGGCCTTCTTTGCCGTCCGCTGGCAGATGGCAAAGAACTGGCAGACGGCAAATTCCCTGATTCCAGTAGTGAATGTGTAATAACAGCCCATAATGCAATAAATATCAATATAAAAGCATGATGCAAAATGGACGTATCACTAGGTCTATGCGTAGATGACATCACGAGTAGAACACAAAGGAGTTTGTGGGCGTTGATATTCAGATTGCTTCCCTCCTTAGTCTTTTCTTGATTCAGCGGTATTGTGGGATGAATCGGCTTGGACCAACCTTACTCGTCGACGTACGAGAGATCGGTTCCATCGACTGACATGTAACTTTGTTGCATAAGATGGCTGGCGGGTGTCTGTCTCTCCCACTTTAGTTGAATCGGATTCGACAGAGGCGGTCCTTGTAGAAGGTGAAATAGAAACTTGTATATCACCGTTGTGGTTTTGTGTAGGTAAGAATCGTTCTTGCTAGATACCCATAGCAGCCACGTAAAACATGCAACAACAAATTAGAAGATGTCTAACTTGGTTTTGCAGGGTATGATGTGATATGATATGGCCAGAAACCTGATGAGATATATGTGATGTATGAGATGATCATGTTTTGTATAGATTATCACGACTTGCATGTCGATGAGTACGGCAACCGGCAGGAGCCATAGGCTTGTCTTTAATTTATTTTCGCCTTTTTGCTTTACTTTATCACTATGAGTTAGCAATAGTTGTAGAAGCAATAGTTGGCGTGACAACCTCATGACGACACGTTGATGGAGATCAAGATGATGGAGATCATGGTATTATACCGGTGATGATGGAGATCATGCAGGTGCTTTCAAGATGGAGATCAAAAGCACAAAGATCATGGCCATATCATGTCACTTATGATTTGCATGCGATGTTAATCCTTTTATGCACCTTGTTTTGCTTAGGACGACGGTAGCATTATAAGGTGATCCCTCACTAAAATTTCAAGATAAAATTGTGTTCTCCCTGAGTGTGCACCGTTGCGAAAGTTCATCGTTTCGAGACACCACGTGATGATCGGGTGTGATAGACTCTACATTCACATACAACGGGTGCAAGCCAGTGTTGCACATGCGGAACACTCGGGTTAAACTTGACAAGCCTAGCATGTACAGACATGGCCTCGGAACACAAGAGACCGAAAGGTCAAACATGAGTCATATAGTAGATATGATCAACATGGAGATGTTCACCATTGAAACCACCTCATCTCATGTGATGATCGGACTTGGGTTGGTGAATTTGGATCATGTAGCACTCGGATGACCGGAGGGATGTCAATTTGAGTGGGAGTTTTTTAAGTAATATGATTAACTAAACTCATTATCTTGAACAATAGTCTAAGTTGTCTTTGCAAAATTATGTTGTAGATCAATAGCTCGCGATGTAGCTCCCCTGTGTTTTTGATACGTTCCTAGAGAAATCTAAGTTGAAAGATGGTAGTAGCAATTATGCGGACTAGGTCTATAATCTGAGGATTGTCCTCGGTTGCTGCACAGAAGGCTTATGTCCTTGATGCACCGCTCAGTGCGCCACCCCCTCAAGCGTCGTCTGTGGGCGTTGAGAACATCAGACTGACACGTTTTTGATGACTATTTGATAGTTCAGTGCGTCATGCTTTACGGCTTAGAATTGAGGCTCCAAAGACATTTTGAACGTCACGGATCATATGAGATGTTCCAAGAGCTGAGATTGGGATTTCAATATCGTGCCCGTGTTGAGAGGCATGAGACCTCCAACAAGATTCTTTGCCTGCAAGATGAAGGAGAATAGCTCAATCAGTGAGCATGTGCTCAGATTGTCTGGGTGCTACAATCGCTTGAATCAAGTGGGAGTTGATCTTCCAGATAAGATAGTGGTTGACATACTTCTCCAAGTCACTGCCACCAAGCTACTAAAGCTTCGTGATGAACTATAACATGCCATGGATGGAGAAGATGATCCCTTCACAATGTTTTACACCGCGAAAGGTAGAAATCAAGAAAGAGCATCAAGTGTTGATGGTAAGACCACTAGTTCAAGAAGGGCATGGGCAACACGGGAAACTTCGAGAATGGCAAGCCAGTTGTCGCTCCACTGAAGAAACCCAAGATTGGACCCAAACCTGAGACTGAGTGGTTCTGTTATGAGGGGAATGGTCACTGAAGCGGAACTGCCCCAGATACATGGCAGATAAGAAGGCTGGCAACGTCAACAAAAGTATATTTGATATACATATTATTGATGTGTACCGTACTAGTACTCCTAGTAGCACCTGGGTATTAGATACCGGTTCAATTGCTGATATTGGTAACTCGAAGTAAAAGCTACGGAATAAACAGAGACTAGCTAAGGGTGAGGTGACGATGTGTGTTGGAAGTGTTTCCAAGGTTGATGTGATCACCATCGCACGCTCCCTCTACCTTCGGGATTAGTGTTGAACCTAAATAAATGTTATTTGGTGTTTGTGTTGAGCATGAACATGATTGGATCGTGTTTATTGCAATACAGTTATTCATTTAACTCAGAGAATAATGGTTATTCTGTTTAATTGAATAATACCTTCAATGGTCATGCACCCAATGCGAATGGTTTATTGAATCTCGATCGTAGTGATACACATGTTCATAATATTGATGCCAAAAGATGCAAAGTTAATAATGATAGTACCACATATTTGTGGCACTGCCTTTAAGGTCATATTTGTGTAAAGCGCATGAAGAAACTCCATGCTGATGGATCTTTGTACTCACTCGATTTCGAATCGCTTGAGACATGCGGACCATGCCTCATGGGCAAGATGACTAAGACCCCGTTTTCCAGTTTGATGGAGCGGGCAAGTGACTTATTGGAAATAATACATGTTGATGTATGCGGTCCAATGAGTGTTGTAGCATGCGGTGGATATCTTTATTTTCTTACCTTCACTGATGATTTGAGTAGATATGGGTATATTTACTTAATGAAACACAAGTCTGAAACGTTTGAAAAGTTCAAGAAATTTTAGAGTGAAGTTGAAGATCATCGTGACAAGTAGATAAAATATCTATGATATGATCATGGAGGTGAATATCTGAGTTACGAGTTTGGTATGCAACTCGAGAAAATGTGGAAATTGTTTCACAACTAACGCCGCCTGGAACACCACAGTGTAATGGTGTGTTTGAATATCGTAGCCGTACTCTATTGGATATGGTGCGTTCTATGATGTCTCTTGCCAAGTTGCCACTATCGTTTTGGGGTTATGCGTTAGAGACAACTACATTCACTTTAAGTAGGGCACCATCTAAATCCGTTAAGATAACACCGTATGAATTATGGTTTGGCAGAAACCTAAGCTGTCATTTCTTAGAGTTTGGGAATACGATGCTTATGTGAAAAGACTTCAACCTGATAAGCTCGAACCCAAAGAAGACAAATGCGTCTTCATAGGGTACCCTAAGGAAACAGTTGGGTATACCTTCTATCTCAGATCCAAGAGCAAAGTGTTTGTTGCTAAAAAGGGTCCTTTCTCGAGAAAGAGTTTCTCTCGAAAGAATTGAGTGGGAGGAAAGTAGAACTTGATGAGGTTATAGAACCGTCACTTCAGTTGGATGGTAGCACGACACAGAAAGATGTTTTCTGTGCCGCCTACACCGAATGAAGAGGAAGTTAATGATGATGATCATGATACTTCGGATCAAGTTACTACCGAGCCTCGTAGGTCGACAAGGAATCGTACCGCCCCTGAGTGGTATGACAATCCTGTCTTGGAGGTCATGTTGTTAGACAACAGTGAGCCTACGAGCTATGAAGAAGCGATGGTGGGCCCAGATTCCAACAAATGGCTAGAAGCCATGAAATCCGAGATAGGATCCATATATGAAAACCAAGTATGGACTTTGGTAGACTTGCCCGATGAACGGCAGGCTGTTAAGTACAAATGGAACTTTAAGAAGAAGACAGACGCTGATGGTAAATGTCACCATTTATAAATCTCAACTCGTCGCAAAGTAGTTTCCCCACAAGTTCAAAGAGTTCACTACGATGAGACTTTCTCACCCGTAGCGATGCTAAAGTCTGTTGGAATTATGTTAGCAGTTGCTACATTTTTCGATTATGAAATCTGGCAGATGGATGTCAAAATAGAGTTCCTTAACGGTTTCCGTGAGGAAAGGTTGTATGTGATACAACCAGAAGGTTTTGTCGGTCCTAAGGATGCTAAAAGGTATGCAAGCTCCAGCGATCCTTCTATGGACTGGAGCAAGCATCTCAGAGTTGGAATATATGCTTTGATGAGGTGATCAAAGCTTTTGGGTTTATACAAAGTTTATAAGAAACTTGTATTTACAAGAAAGTGAGTGGGAGCACTATAGAATTTATGATAAGTATATGTGATGACATATTGTTGATCAGGAATGATGTAGAAATTTCTGGAAGGCATAAAAGGTTGTTTGAAAGGTGTTTTTCAAAGGAAGACCTGGATAAAAGGCTACTTAAATATTGGGCATCAAGATCTATAGAGATATATCAAAACGCCTGATAAGACTTTCAATGAGTGCATACCTTGACAAGATTTTGAAGGAGTTCAAAATGGATCAGTTAAAGAAGGAGTTCTTGCCTGATTTGTAAGGTATGAAGTTGAGTGAGACTCAAAGCTCGACCACGGCAGAAGAGAGAAAAAGGACGAAGGTCATCCCCTATGCCTAAACCGTAGGCTCTATATAGTATGCCATGCTGTGTACCGCACCTGGTGTGTGCCTTGCCATGAGTCTGTCAAGGGGTACATGAGTGATCCAGGAGTGGATCACTGCACAACGGTCAAAATTATCCTTAGTAACTTGACGACTAAGGAAATATTTCTCGATTATGGAGGTGATAAAGAGTTCATCGTAAAGAGTTACGTCGATGCAAGCTTTGACACCAATCCGGATGACTCTGAGTAGCAATCCGGATACGTATAGTGGAGCAGCCATTTGGAATAGCTCCAAGTGGAGCGTGGAAGCAGCATCTACAGTATGACATATAGATTTGCAAAGAACACATGGATCTGAATGTTGCAGACCATTGACTAAAACCTCTCTCACATGCAAAACATGATCGAACCCCAGAACTCATTGGGTGTTAGATTCATAACAATGTAAATCACATAGCGATGTGAGCTAGATTATTGACTCTAGTGCAAGTGGGAGACTGTTGGAAATATGCCCTAGAGGCAATAATAAAATGGTTATTATCATATTTCCTTGTTCATGATAATCATTTATTATCCATGCTAGAATTGTATTGCTCGGAAACTCAGATACATGTGTGGATACATAGACAACACAGTGTCCCTAGTAAGCCTCTACTAGACTAGCTCGTTGATCAGAGATGGTCAAGGTTTCCTGACCATAGACAATGAGTTGTCATCTGATAACGGGATCACATCATTAGGAGAATGATGTGATGGACAAGACCCAACTGTAAGCATAGCAGTTGATCGTGTAAGTTTATTGCTACTGCTTTATCCATGTCAAGTATATGTTACTACGACCATGAGATCATGCAACTCCCGGATACCGGAGGAATGCCTTGTGTGTATCAAACGTCACAACATAACTGAGTGACTATAAAGGTGCTCTACAGGTATCTCCGAGGGTGTTTGTTGGGTTGGCGTGGATCGAGACTAGGATTTGTCACTCCGTATGATGAAGAGGTATCTCTGGGCCCACTCGGTAACACAGCATCACAAGAAGCTTGCAAGCAATGTGACTAAGGAGTTAGTCACGGGATCTTGTGTTACAGAACGAGTAAAGAGACTTGCCGGTAAAGAGATTGAACTAGGTATGGAGATACCGACGGTCGAATCTCGGGCAAGTAACATACCGATGGACAAACGGAACTGCATACGGGATTGTCTGAATCCTTGATATCGTGGTTCGACCGATAAAGATCTTCGTAGAATATGTAAGAACCAATATGGGCATCCAGGTCCCGCTATTGGTTATTGACCGTAGAGTTGTCTCGGTCATGTCTACATAGTTCTCGAACCCACAGGGTCTGCACACTTAACGTTCGGTGACGATTTGGTATTGTTGAGTTATGTATGTTGGTGACCGAAGGTTGTTCAGAGTCCCGGATGAGATCACGGATGTCACGAGGAGTTCCGGAAGGTCTGGAGGTAAAGATTTATATATGGGAAGCCATATTTTGGCTACCGGAAAAGTTTCGGGTTTTTCTGGTATTGTACCAGGAAGCTTCTAGAAGGTTCGGGAAACTTCCGGAGGAGTCCGGAAGTCCACAAAGGGTTCCACCACGTCCCAAGGGTTTGGATGGGATGAGGGGAGGCGCCCTAGCCTTATTGGGCCAGGCGCACAAGTCCCTCAAGGAGGTTGTCTGTTGGGTTGGCGTGGATCGAGACTAGGATTTGTCACTCCGAATGATGAAGAGGTATCTCTGGGCCCACTCGGTAACACAGCATCACAAGAAGCTTGCAAGCAATGTGACTAAGGAGTTAGTCACGGGATCTTGTGTTACAGAACGAGTAAAGAGACTTGCCGGTAAAGAGATTGAACTAGGTATGAAGATACCGACGGTCGAATCTCGGGCAAGTAACATACCGATGGACAAAGGGAACTGCATACGGGATTGTCTGAATCCTTGACATCGTGGTTCGACCGATAAAGATCTTCGTAGAATATCTAGGAACTAATATGGGCATCCAGGTCCCGCTATTGGTTATTGACCGTAGAGTTGTCTCGGTCATGTCTACATAGTTCTCGAACCCGCAGGGTCTGCACACTTAACGTTCGGTGACGATTTGGTATTCTTGAGGTATGTATGTTGGTGACCGAAGGTTGTTCAGAGTCTCGGATGATATCACGGATGTCACGAGGAGTTCCGGAAGGTCTGGAGGTAAAGATTTATATATGGGAAGTCATATTTTGGCTATCGGAAAAGTTTCGGGTTTTTCCGGTATTGTACCGGGAAGCTTCTAGAAGGTTCCGGACACTTCCGGTGGAGTCCAAAAGTCCACAAAGGGTTCCACCACGTCCCAAGGGTTTGCATGGGCTGAGGGGAGGCGCCCTAGCCTTATTGGGCCAGGCGCACAAGTCCCTCAAGGCCCATGTGGCTTGGGAGAGGTGGAAAGTCCACCTGTTTAAGGAAAGGGAGGGAATTGGACTAGGAGTCCAACTCCTCCCGCTTGGCTGAGACCTAGGGCTTGGAGGGGATGATCTCCAAGCCCCTCCACCTATATATAGAGGGGAGGGGGCGCCCCAAGAGCACACACGAATCCCTTGGCGCCCCTCTCTCTCCCTAGATCGTTTTCTCCTCCGTTCGCGGTTTCGGTAGCGCTAGGCGTAGCCCTGCTGGGATAGCACCACCACCGCCGCCACCATGCCGTCATGTTGCCAGAGAACTCATCTACTACTCCAACCTCGCTCGCTAGATCGAGGAGGCGGAGACGTCATCGAGCTGTACGTGTGCTGAACGCGGAGGTGTCGTCCGTTCGGCGCTAGATCGTGATTGAATTGCAGGACGGCTTGCGATTTGGATCACGAAGACGTTAGACTACATCAACCGCGTTTCTTAACGCTTCCCGCTTAGCGATCTACAAGGGTATGTGGATCCGATCTCCCCTCTCGTAGATGCTCATCTCCATGGATAGATCTTGTATGTGCGTAGGAAATTTTTTGTCTCCCATGCAACGTTCCCCAACACCACTTTCTTGTGGCACTACCGCTTAGGTCATATTGGTGTAAAACGCATGAAGAAACTCTATGCTGATGGACTTTTGGAGTCACTTTATTTTGAATCACTTGACACATGTGAACCATGCCTCATGAGCAAGATGACTAAGACCCCGTTCTCTAGAACAATGGAACGGGCAAGTGACTTGTTGGAAATCATATATACTGATGTGTGTGGTCCGATGAGCATTGAGGCGCACGGTGGATATCGTTACTTTCTCACCTTCACCGATGACTTAAGTAGATATGGGTATATTTACTTAATGAAACATAAGTCTGAAACGTTTGAAAAGTTCAAGCAATTTCAGAGTGAAGTTGAGAATCATCGTAACAAGAAGATTAAATTCCTACGATCTGATCGAGGAGGAGAATATGTGAGTTATGAGTTTGGCAATCACTTAAGACAATGTGGAATTGTTTCACAATTGACGCCACCTAGAACACCACAGCGTAATGGTGTGTCCAAACGTCGTAATCATACCTTATTGGATATGGTGCGGTCTATGATGTCTCTTGCCGATTTGCCAATATAGTTTTGTGGTTATGCGTTAGAGACAGCTGCATTCACTTTAAATAGGGCACCATCTAAATCCATTGAGACGACGCCATATGAACTATGGTTTGGCAAAACCAAAGTTGTCGTTTCTTAAAGTTTGGGGATGCGATGCTTATGTCAAAAAGCTTCAGCCTGAAATGCTGGAACCCAAAGCGGAGAAATGCGTCTTCATAGGCTACCCAAAAGAGACAGTTGGGTACACCTTCTATCTCAGATCCAAAGGCAAAGTGTTTGCCGCTAAGAACGGGTCATTTCTCGAGAAAGAGTTTCTCTCGAAAGAATTGAGTGGGAGGAAGATATAACTTGATGAGGTTGTTGAACCTGTGTTTCAACCGGAGAGTAGCACAACGCAGAAAAATGTTTTTGTGGAGTCTACACCGGTTGAAGAGGAAGCTAATAATGATCATGAAGCTTTGGATCAAGTTACTATCGAACCTCGTAGGTCGACAAGGGCGTGTAGTGCTCCTGAGTGGTACGGTAACCCTATCTTGGAGGTCATGTTGTTGGACAATGATGAACCTACGAGCTATGGAGAAGCGATGGTGGGCCCGGATTCCGACAAATGGTTAGAGGCCATGAAATCCGAGATAGGATCCATGTATGAAAATAAAGTATGGACTTTGGAAGTATTACCTGAAGGGCGAAAGGCCATTCAGAATAAATGGATCTTTAAGAGGAAGACGGACGCGGACGGTAATGTCACCGTCTATAAATCTCGACTTGTGGCAAAGGGTTTTCACAAGTTCAAGGAATTGACTACGATGAGACTTTCTCTCCCGTAGTGATGCTTAAGTCCGTCAGAATCATGTTAGCAATAGCTGCATTTTTCGATTATGAAATTTGGCAGATGGATGTCAAAACAACGTTCCTCGACGGTTTCCTTGAGGAAGAGTTGTATATGATACAACCAGAAGGTTTTGTCGATCCAGAGAATGTTGACAAAGTTTGCAAGCTCCAGCGATCCATTTATGGACTGGTGCAGGCATCTCGGAGTTGGAATAAGCGCTTTGATGAGGTGATCAAAGCATTTGGGTTTATACAAGTTTATGGAGAAGCTTGTATTTACAAGAAAGTGAGTGGGAGTTCTATAGTGTTTCTAATATTATATGTGGATGACATATTGTTGATTGGAAACAATATAGAATTTTTGGAAAGCGTGAAGGAATATTTGAACAGGAGTTTTTCAATGAAGGACCTAGGAGAAACTGCTTTCATATTAGGCATCAAGATCTATAGAGATAGATCGAGATGCTTAATAGGACTTTCACAGAGCACATACCTTGATAAAGTTTTGAATAAGTTCAAAATGGATCAGTCCAAGAAAGGGTTGACTACTACAGAATGGTGCAAAGACGACACATCAATCAGAGACCCTTCGATAAAACTGTGTGCGATGACCAACAGTGCAAGCTCCGTCGCTATTGACGTAAACTGTGTGCGATGGCGTATCCATCAAATACGATCTAAAAAATAGTTGCGTGTGCGATGTTTGGCAAACAGTTGGCCTAGATAAACTGTTTGCGATTGGATAATATAACACAAATTCTTATAAAAATACAAGTGTGTGCGATGGATGGCATACAGTTCACTCCGATAAACTAATTGTGCCGATCAAGCAGAACACAAACGATTGTCCAGATGATCACGTGTGCAATAGACGGCATACAGGTCACTCAGATGAACTGTTTGTGATGAGGTAAAATAACATAAACGTTTACATAGATCAAGATGTGTGTAATAGACAGCATACAATTCACTGGGATGAACTGTGTGCGATAAGCAAAAATAACACAAACGGTTTCTCAGATCAAGATGTATGTGATGTACACAGGCCACTCGGATGTGTTGTGGGCAAACGGTTCCGGATAAAGAACTGTCAGGGACTGATGAAATCATCACCGACGGTTTTGGTTGTTTATTCCGTATGCGATGTGATCTGCTCAATCTGCCGCAAACATCTATGCTATGTTTAGAAGAACATGATTGCATAAACAAATTAAGCATCCAATAGACACATAACATTGGCGCACACCTTAATAAACTATTACATGCATAATAAACTTATCGCTCTAAAACTACGAACATTTTTGCATAGAGGGAGTATGAGAATTGAGAAACGATCATCAAATCATCTACTTCTTGTGACGCTTGCCGCCAGCGCTCTGCTTGTGGCTTGATCCCTCGTTGTCTTCAGGTAGGAGGCACTTCCTCATGTCAACGATCCGCCCGAACATCTCGTAGCATGTGTACACTTCCTTGGCCGCGGTCTGGAGGTGATATTCATCCAGTTTCTTTACCCAGGCCCTGTGCCAGACAGGCTTGTTCTTGTTGCACTCAACCTTCATGTCAGCATAGTAGGGGTCGCGTCAACATGGGAGTCCATGTTCTTATTGCTGCCCCAGACCCTGTAGTGGCCGTGGATGTCGACATGCTTCTGGCAGGCCAAGCCCGAAGTCTTGAGCACCTTTGGATCGTTGGCGCTGTCCACCGTAGCGAACCTATGGTCGGGGCTGTTGACAAACCTGGTGAAACGATCGCAAGGCACTGTGGCCAGGCAGTAGTGGTAGAGGAGGACATGATGGCCCACGCACAACTGGGCGACGGCAACCTTCTGATCATTCCCGGCACGACCGCCTGTGTAAGCGGGGTCGAAGCCGACCACTTTGAACTTGTCATCCGCATCAAGCAGCCGCTCCATGGTGTTTATGGAGTCCTCCACCATGCCCGGGTCGTTGGTGTACACCACTGTGAGGTCCGTCTTCCTCATGTGGGTCTCCACATGATGCACGCCGAACTCCATAGGAGCGCCGTTGGACATCCTCTCTGTATGCGTCGTCCAGGGTGTGCTTATTGTGTTGTGGGGCGCGATCGAAAGCGTGAAGAGACTATGGTTAATGGCCGTGGGTATAAATGGGGGCCGGACGTCCTGGAAAATCAGCACGTCCGGATGGTAGTTTTTGCAGCGCGTGATTCAGTCATGGAGCACGTAACTGCATGGGGCGACGCGTGTGGCGCAACCGCATGCATATGGAGCCCCGAACGTGATCGTGAGCTGGCCCCAACTGCTGGCAGAGCGCGCGCGGAGGGGCGCGAGAGCAGAGCACGTACAGGGACGCAAGAGCAGAGCACGCAGTGGGAACGCGAGGTCGAACCAGACCACTCTGTACTTGTCCTCGTCAAGTAACAGGTCCATGACGCTGGAGTTCTCCATCCAGATCAGATGTTTGGTGTGCACTACGAACCGACAGGGCGTGTCCACTACGGCATGCATGGTGAACTGGCGCTCGTCGTCCGCAACCACTTGGAGCGCCATGGGAGCCGCGCAGCATACCCTCGGTCGTGGTTCTGCTTCTTAAGTTCCGGATATTAATCGTCAATTGTATTTTGATGTCCAGATATTAATCGACCATTGCATACTAAGGAAAAGATAGTACTACCAAAATAAGAGTCTCCCTCATAAGATGTCATTTGCATGGTTGTATGTGATACCCGGCAAATAGGTCATTTCGACGAACTGTTTGTGTTGATCAAAAGTAACACAAACGATTCTGCGTAACAAGATGTGTGTGATAGTGATACCCGGCAAACAGGTCGTTTGGACGAACTGTTTGTGTTGATCAAAAGTAACACAAACGATTCTGCGTAACAAGATGTGTGTGATAGTGATACCCGGCAAACAGGTCAGTACTCGGAATTCTGTGGGAAGACCGATAAAAAGACAAACGATTCCTGATAATAAGCTGCGTGTGATGTGGCCTATGGGCAAACACTTGCTCGCACCCAATTGTCTGTGATTATTGAAATCATCACCGACATGTTCCTTTCTATAATCGTAAGCGATGTGATTTGCTATGTCTGCATATAGCATCTATGCTCTGTCTACAAAACAACATCATGATTGCATAACCTAAATAAACATCCAATTACATTACTAACTACAGATAATATTTGCACACATCAATTAACAAGTACATGCATACTAAACTAGTAGTGACGATCATCAAATCAATCATCTATACTTCTTGTGACGAGGGGTGCCGATCGACGCAGGACGGAGGCACTTCCTCATGTCAACGATCCGCCTGCACATCTCGTAGCTTATGTACTCGTCCTTGGCCGCGTACTGGACATGATCTTCATCCAGTCTTCGGACCCAGGCGCGGTGCCAAGCAACCTTCTTCTTCTTGCAGGCATCCTTCATGCCTCTGTAGTAGGGGTCGATGATGGCCATGGCGAGGTCAACTAGGGAGTCCTTATGCTTCTCCTCGCCGCCCAAGATCTTGTACATGCATTGGATGTCCACAAGATTCCGGCAGGCCAAGCTAGTCGTCTTGAGCACCTTTTCATCGTTGGTGGTGTCCACCGTACCGAATATGTAGTCGGGGTTGTTGACAAACCTGGCAAATCGATCGCAAGGCCTTGTGGCCAGGCAGTAGTGGTAGACGAGGACGTAATGGCCCACGCAAAGCTGGGTGACGGCAACCTTCTGATCATGCCTGGTACGACCGCCGGTGTACTCGAGGTCGAAGCCGACCACTTTGTACTTGTCATCGACAAGTAACTGCTCCATGGTGTGGATGGAGTTCTCCACCCAGATCGGGTCATTGGTGTACACCACCGTGAGGTTCTTGAACCTTATGTGGGTGTCCACGTAGGCACGAATGGTGAACTGCCGCTCGTCGTCGGCAGCCGCTGGGAGCTCCGCCATTGGAGCCGAGCAGGATATCCTCTCTATATTTGGAGTGTGGGTGTGCTTCTTGCGTTGTGGGGAAAGGTTGAATAGAGACAAGGTTAAATGAGCGGTGGAGTAAATGGGGGCTGAATGGGCTGTAATTGGCACGTCTTGTCACCGCGTTCCCAGCGGAGGATTGCTGTGCAAGCTTGACCAGCGCACGAACAAGCGTTCCCGGTGGTTCATTTGGTCACGTGGCGGCTCGATGTGCCGCCAACGTATCGTTGGTGAGCCCGTTCCCACGCACAAACGTGCACCGCCTCCCGCCCAACTCGGTTGGCCACGCGTCGGCTGGAAGAAGCTCCCATTATAGGGGGCGCTAAATGTCAAACGGTTAGCAAAAATGATGCGTGTGCAATGACTTAAAGCAGCGTACAAGTTCAACACTAAGCAGCGGTGTGGAATATGCAGTGCGGGTGCGACTGGGAAGGACGGTGCGGGTTTTGTTAAGTGGGGACGATGGTGAGAGTTTTCTCGGCCAGAATAATAATGTGCTTCGGAGGCGACGGTTCAATAGACACAGCCGTTTGCGATAAGTGTCACTACGGTGTAAATGGACTGCTGTGGTCCGTGTAAATCCTACTGCCGCAGATGCTTGATGCGCGGGAATGCGTTCTGGACAATCAGGACACACGCGTGTCGCGGCACAATGTTAGTTAACCAAGTTTTGGGGTTCCAAATTTCATCTTTTTGTGTGACACCTGAATTTTTTACCGCTTCAACAAGTTTGCAGGTAAGTCAAGCATTTTTTACCGTAATATGCATAGTGTAAAAAAAACCGCCAACAATAAAACGTAGCTGTGCGTGCTGTGGGCAAACAGTTGCTAGTAATAAATTGTGTGGGGACTCTAAGATAAGCATAAATTTTCCATCAACCAAACTGTTTGCAGCTCAAGACTGCAATTACATTGCTCTACGTATTAGTTCCTAATAAAACAGAGTCTCACCGACATCTAGATCAACACATAATAAACATACTCAAGCAGAGATATAAGACGCACAAACTATAGATAGCTAGGGTAGTGCTGGCATCAGGACATTTATATATAACTCAATCCTAATCGTACCCACCAACAACGTAAACTTTCTCCAGGTACTCCGCGTACGCGGCGTGCGCCACCCTCCGAGAATACTTCTGCTTGAAAGAGCCAACGGCTCGTCCTCTAGCATGCGCCAGAACACTTGCAAACACGGGGTTAAACCTTTGGGCCCAGAACGGGCATCCGAAGCCCCCATTCCGGGTCCTGATACGACGATTATGCGTTCCCGCATAGAGCTTCCTGAGCTTTTATTTCTTGTACCTTCTCTGGTCATACTTATCGCTACCAACGTCGTCGGATAGCACCTATACATATAATAAAAAATCATGACATTGATGAATAATATGCATAAAATGATATCACAAATAACTTAGTGCAACAAAATTATTAACTAATGACTTTAAATGCATGAACCGATTATTTTCAAACAAACAAGGAACTTTGAAGTAAGTACTACTCCACATTATCACTAAAATTGTGATCTACATGCTCTTATACAGTGTTTATTTACAAATGGGTACATGTACAATCATCTATGTAGACCGATTATTAGCAAAATGATCATTTGTACAGGTCTACCATTAAATCACTGTAAAACCTTAGACATAATACTAGCATAATCATATGTACGGTTGTCAATTATCCAAGTCACTTATCATTTACCTTCCAAAAAATCAATACGTACACACTAACACGGATCTATCGAATCTTACTCTGATTACATGGATTGAAATAACAAGAACCCAGGACGAATTCCAAAAAAAGGCGGATAACAGAACTAATCAGAGATACCCTATGATATATTCCAAAATAGGGGGGGTCTAACCTGTTCTCCGTCGTCGTCGGAGCTATCGCCGTCGCCGTCGGCGTCGTCGGAGTCGGTGGAGTGGTCATGAGAGAGATCGTAGTAGTCTCTGTGCAGCACCGCCTTCTGCTGGGGAGGCACGACGGGGCTTACGACGTCATTGCCGTGCTTCTGTCCGCGCGAGACCTCATCGGCCGGGAGGGCAAGCTCGTCGCCCAGCATCAAGAGATGCTTAGTTGCTTCGCCGGCCCCGGCTTTGACCCCCGCGTCACCACTCCCTCCGATGGTGCGGTTGGTCGCCATCTAATACACTTCCGAGAGCGTTTACGACTGGGAACAGCGGCGAGGATGCAGGCGCGGTGTGTGGAGAGAGGGGAGTGCGGCCGCCTGCTATAACCAGCGGCACATGCACGATTAATATAGAGTGGTTGGGAGCTAGGCGGGAGGCGGGTAAACGGCTCGCCTCCCGGTGAGCCTGCGCAGCGGTCTTCTCGCATGCCTCACCCCTGCTAGCACGTCTCCCGTCTAGCCCGAGCAGAGGACTGCTCGCACGTCTCCCGGTTAGCCTGGGCAGAGGACTGCTCGCACGCGTCCTATCAATTCACAAACCAGCTCGCACGTCTCCCGATGAGCCAGAGCGGCCTGCTCGCACGCGTCCCATCAATTTACACACCTTCTCGCACGCCTCACGGTCAGCCTGAGCCGCGGACTGCTTGCATCATGCGTCCCGTCGACTCACGTCCGCTCGGACGGCACACGCGGCTCGTGGTGGTACGTAATATTTTGTTGGGACCAACGCACATGGTTGAATACTGTAATCATTCGTGATGGTAACGTGACAAGTGTGTGTACCAAGCACCAACCTTTAATAAGCTCCCGTTTGTAGGAAAAGTGTATCAAAAAATTGTCTCTAATTAGGCCAGAAATTAGCACACTATTGATACGTCTCCATCGTATCTACTTTTCCAAACTCTTTTGCCCTTGTTTTGGACTCTAATATGCATGATTTGAATGGAACTAACCCGGACTGACGCTGTTTTCAGCAGAATTGCCTTGGTGTTATTTTTGTGCAGAAATAAAAGTTCTCGGATTGACCTGAAAATTTACGGAGAATATTTTTGGAATTAATAAAAAATATTGGCGAAAGAATCAACCAGAGGGGGTCCACCCATTGGCCACAAGCCAGGGGGGCGCCCGCCCCCCCTAGGGCGCGCCCTGGCGGCTTGTGGGTCCCACCCTAATTCCAACTCTATATATTCACATCTGTGGAGAAAAAAATGGAGGAGACAAGTTCATCGCATTTCACGATTCGGAGCCGCCGCCGCCTCCTGTTCTTCCTCGGGAGGGCAGATGTGGAGTCCGTTTTGGGCTCCAGAGAGGGGAAATCGACGCCGTCGTCATCACCAACCATACTCCATCACCAATTTCATGATGCTCACCGCCGTGCATGAGTAATTCCATCATAGGCTTGCTGGACGGTGATGGGTTGGATGAGATTTACCATGTAATCGAGTTAGTTTTGTTCGGGTTTGATCCCTAGTATCCACTATGTTCCGAGATTGATGTTGCTATGACTTTGCTATGCTTAATGCTTGTCACTAGGGCCCGAGTGCCATGATTTCAGATCTGAACCTGTTATGTTTCCATGAATATATATGTGTTCTTGATCCTATCTTGCAAGTTGTAGACACCTATTATGTGTTATGATCCGCATACCCCAAGGTGACAATAATTGGGATTCTTTCCGGTGATTACCATAGTTTGAGGAGTTCATGTATTCACTAAGTGCTAATGCTTTGGTCCGGTTCTCTATTAAAAGGAGGACTTAATATCCCTTATTTTCCATTAGGACCCCGCTGCCACGGGAGGGTAGGACAAAAGATGTCATGCAAGTTCTTTTCCATAAGCACGTATGACTATATACGGAATACACGCCTACATTACATTGATGAATTGGAGCTAGTTCTGTGTCACCCTAGGTTATAACTGTTGCATGATGAATGCCATCCGACATAATTATCCATCACTGATCCATTGCCTATGAGCTTTTCACATATTGATCTTTGCTAAGTTACTTTTCCGTTGCTACTGTTACAATCACTACAAAACTGCTACTGTCACTTTTGCCATCATTACCGTTACTTCCATACTACTTTGCTACTAAATATTTTGCTGCAGATATTAAGTCTTTCAGGTGTGGTTGAATTAACAACTCAGCTGCTAATACTTGAGAATATTCTTTGGCTCCCCTTGTGTCGAATCAATAAATTTGGCCTAAATACTCTACCCTCGAAAACTGTTGCGATCCCCTATACTAGTGGGTTATCAAGACCTTTTTCTTGCGTCGTTGCCGGGGAACATAGCTTTATTCTTTGAGTCACTTGGGATTTATATCTGTTGATCACTATGAAGAATTTGAAAGATGCTAAAACCAAGATCTTCCCCTCTACTACGAGGACAGGTAAGGAACTGCCATCTAGTTCTGCACTTGATTCACCTTCTGTTATGAGTAAATTTGCGACACCACCACCTGCTAGTAATTCTGATATCTCGCAAGTAATTGATGATGCCACTTCTGCTATGCTTGATAATACTGTGCCTTTGGGTGAATTTCTTGATGAACAACTTGCTAGGGTTAGAGAGAATGAGATCACTGAAACTGATGATATTTCTGAAACTGATGAAATTATTGAAACTGAACACTTTCAGACACCTCTTAGACCTAGCTCTCCTAGATATGAATTGCCTATTATACCTGAGGGTTATGTTATGGATGGAGAGGTAGCTAGGGACTTTCTTTCTTGTAAAGATAGAGATGATCTTAAGAAATTACTATGCAAGTGGAAAGAAAAATCTTTGAATGCTAGAATGCAATATGATCCTAAGTTTGCTACTTCACCTATCTTTGTTAATGATAAGGATTATGAATTCTCTGTCGATCCTGAGTTAATTACTTTGGTTGAATCTGATCCTTTCCATGGTTATGAATCTGAAACTGTTGTGGCACATCTTACTAAATTGAATGACATAGCCACCCTATTCACTCATGAGGAAAAAATTCGCTACTACTATATTCTTAAGTTGTTTCCTTTGTCATTAAAGGGTGATGCTAAGCTATGGTTTAAATTTCTTGCTCCTGGTTGTGTGCGTAGTCCCCAGGATATGATATATTACTTCTCTGAAAAATATTTTCCTGCTCATAAGAAACAAGCTGCTTTACAGGAAATATTTAACTTTGTGCAAATTGAAGAAGAGAGTCTCCCACAAGCTTTGGGGAGGCTTCTCCAATCACTTAATGCTTTGCCTGATCATCCTCTCAAGAAAAACGAAATACTTGATATCTTTTATAATGGACTAACCGATGCTTCTAGGGACCACCTAGATAGTTGTGCTGGTTGTGTTTTCAGGGAACGAACGGTTGAACAAGCTGAACTACTATTGAATAATATATTGAGCAATGATAATGATTGGACCATCCCCGAACCACCTCCAAAGCCAACTCCGAAGAAAAGAGGTATTTTGTTCTCAGTCCTGAAGATATGCAAGAGGCAAAGAAATCTATGAAAGAAAAAGGTATTAAAGCTGAAGATGTTAAGAATTTACCACCTATTGAAGAAATACATGGTCTTGATAACTCGACACAAGTAGTGGAGGTAAATTCTCTCTATAGATTTGACGAAGGTGATATTCCTTATTATAAGTCTGCTAATCAATGTTTGGATGAATTTGATAACTTTATTGTTAAACAAGAAAATTTCAATGCTTATGTTAGTAGACAATTGAAACATAATGCTTACATGCTTAATCGCTTAGGTGATTATATGAGTAGAACTGTTAATGATCTTAAGCTTATTAGTAAACATGCTTCCATGGTAACTACTCAAGTAGAACAAGTACTTCAGGCACAAAATGATTTGCTTAATGAGATGAATGGTAAGAACAATGATCATTCTGTTAGAGTTGTGACTAGAGGTGGTAAAATGACTCTGGAACCTTTGTATCCTGAGGGCCATCCTAAGAGAATTGAGCAAGATTCTCAGAGAATTAATACTGATGCACCTAGTCGTCCCAGTAATAAAAGGAAAAAGAATGATGATAGGAGTTTGCATGCTGCTGGTGAACCTGTTATAGATACACATGAAAACCCAAATGATATTTCTATTTCTGATGCTGAAACACAACATGGTGATGAACATGAACTGGGTGATAATGTTAATGATGATGTTCATGTTGATGCTCAACCTAGTAATGATAATGATGTGGAGATTGAACCTGCTGTTGATCTTGATAACCCACAATCTAAGAATAAAAGATATGATAAAAGAGACTTCGTTGCTAGGAAGCATGGTAAAGAAAGAGAACCTTGGGTTCAGAAACCCATGCCCTTTCCTCCTAAGCCATCCAAGAAAAAGTTTGATGAGGATTTTGAGCGCTTTGTTGAAATGCTTAGACCTGTCTTTCTGCGTATGTGCTTGACTGATATTCTGAAAATGTCTCCTTATGCTAAGTATATGAAGGATATTGTGACTAATAAAAGAAAGATACCGGAAGCTGAAATTTCCACCATGCTTGCTAATTATACTTTTAAGGGTGGAGTACCAAAGAAATTAGGAGATCCAGGAATACCAACTATACCATGCTCCATTAAAAGAAACTATGTTAAAACCGCTTTATGTGATTTGGGAGCCGGTGTTAGTGTTATGCCTTTCTCTTTATATCGTAAACTTGATTTGAATAAGTTGACACCTACTGAAATCTCTTTGCAAATGGCGGATAAATCAACCGCTTTACCCATCGGTATTTGCGAGGATGTGCCTGTTGTGGTTGCAAACATTACTATCTTAACAGACTTTGTTATTCTTGATATTCCCGAGGATGACAACATGTCGATCATCCTTGGTAGACCCTTTTTGAACACTGCAGGGGCTGTTATTGATTGCAACAAAGGCAATGTCACTTTTCATGTTAATGGTAATGAGCATACGGTGCACTTTCCGAAGAAACAACCTCAAGTTCATAGTATCAACTCTATTGAAGAAATTCCAACAATTGCTATTGAATGTTTTAAATTCCCACTCCCTACTGTCAAGAAGAAATATGAAATAATCATGGTAGGGGACATGCCTGTCCCCATTGAGGTAACTTAGTGTTATTCGAAAATTCTCTGGTTTCATGTTACTCGAAAGAAGTTTGTTAATAAGACTTGATCAACCTTGTTAATGAATTCCTTTTGACGGGCCTGAGATGGATGAATTTAGAAAGCACAACCTTCTGTACCCAACTTTTACTTTTTGTTGTTTAGAATAAATAAAGCAAAAATACTATTATACTTCTGTTTTTTGAATTATCCATACAATAAAAAAATGACCTGGAAATAAAAGTTCTCCAAATGCCCTGAAAATTTAGTATGATTTTTTATAGAATATTTAAGAATATTTGCCACTGAGAACACACTAGGGGGCTGCACCAGTGGGCCACAAGCCCAGGGGGCGCACCCTGGTGGCTTGTGGGTCCCATGTGCCCCCCCCTCACTTATTCCAGCACCCATCCACTCCGTCCTCCTCCATAAAAAATCCCACCATTGCTCAAACCCGTGTCCTAGCTCATCTTGCTGCCATTTTGGATCTCCTTGTGCAAAGCTCCATTTGCAAAACTGTTTTGGGGGATTGTTCTTCGGTATGTGACTCCTCCAATGGTCCAATTAGTTTTTGTTCTAGTGCTTTATATATTGCAAATTTTTGCTGTTGTGGTGACCCTGTTCTTGAGCTTGCATGTCAAATTTATATGGTCCCAAGTAGTTTTGACGCATGATATAGCCTCTAGGCACTTATGGGAGTAGGTGCTTTAAATCTTGTTGAGTTTTGTTCAGTTTTATTTTGAGACACTAAAATTTTAGAAATTTTTCAGAGGAAGAAATGTTTAGGAAGATATACCAAGGTGGTTCCTAGAGGAAGGAAGCCCCAAGGCTCGCGATACGTGAGCCGGACCTTGAACCACCAAGAGAAGCTCAAGTACGGCCTTGCGAATTGCCGTTGGATTAATTCATGGTTCATGCAGGTTTCAAGGATGGATTTTATGCATACGTACAAAATGCTGGCCTTGAGGATTTCATGTCAGATAAGTGTCGGCAGTAGTATCACCTCACTGATTCATTTGTGCGAAGATTTAAATTTACATCTCAGCGCAATACTCATTCTGTCCTGTTTGATCTTTATGATAAATCATATACCATGAACCTAGAAGATTTTAATGATGCATGCAAAATCCCACAATGGGGCATTCATAGTGAGCCTCGCAAAACTGAATTTAACGATTTTCTTGCTAGCATCACTGAGGGAGAGACTAGAAATATCACACAAGCTACCATAGGGAGCATTCATTTTCCTGCCATACACTATTTTGCTCTCTTTATAGGTAGATGCATTAACGGTAAACATGATCATTGCCACCTTTGTGCATCAGATCTTAGTATCCTCAAGTGTGCGGTAATGGATGATAAACGATATAACTTGGGGCCTATTATTGCCAGGAGGTTACATCTTAATGCTAAGGATAGAGATTTCTTTGGTGGGATTTATGCCACCCGGTTAGCTAATTATCTTGGGGTACCCATAAGGGGGAATAATATTGAGTTACCACCTGCTTTTCTTGATTATAATGCTATGGTACGCTACTAGTTTCTTGAGAGGAACGAACAGTCCCTCCTTTACCGACTAATCTTTGACAGGTAGCGTGCTGTCCATATTACCCTTCCTGCTCCTGCTTTCTTTAAATTTCAGGTAAAACGGAGATATTTTATAACTAGAGAGGAGGCGAACGAGTATGAGAGAGAGGTGGAGGCCGCTCGCCTCCGTGCTGCAGCCCTTCAGGCAGTAGCTGCCGCGTCCCAGTACGGACTCGACTATAACTTTGGGTATCCACCAGGCCAGCCGTGGCCATAGACCAACTTAGGCCAAAATCCTAAGCTTGGGGGAGTACGTATTTCTCACCGACATTACATTCATGTTCACACACTCATTCCAGTTGTCGGTGTTCATACTTTTTCATTGTATTATCCATGTTAGTTTATTTCTTTTTCTCGCTTTCTTCTTGTGTGTCAGAAAAACCTTAAGGATTTTTTTTTGCTCTAGTTTTACTTTCTAGTATGTTTAGTTGTAGTATTAAAAGAAAACCCAAAAAGATTTCTCATTCTTCTTTTGCTTGTTGGGAGCTTTCCCGTGTAAATAGTTTTTCTCGTTCTTGTTTTGAAATTCTTTTCTTTGGGTTGAGAGGAGAAGACCACGATGAAAATGTTGAGTGGCTCTCATATGCATTACTGTTTATCTTACAGAGATCCCATATTACCTTGTCTTCTTATTTAAAATAATTGTTTGCAGACTCCAGCTTAGTCCAATGCACGTGCACTCTTATTATTATTCACACCGTTCGGTCGTGCAAGTGAAAGGCAATAATGACGATATATGATGAAGTGATTGAGATGGAGAAAAGCTGGTACGAACTCGAGCTATTTTGTTTTTGTAAATATGATTAGCTCATCGTTCTGGATTGAGCTCATTATGGATGAAACATGTTTGCAATGACAATTAGAGATTATAGTTACTCATCCCATGCTTAATTAGCTAAGAGTGTATAATGGTTTGTCTTGAGTGCCAACATGCATTTTAAAATGGTTGTGATGTAGTATGATAGGATGGTATCCTCCTTTGAATGATTCAAGTGGCTTGACTTGGCACATGTTCACGCATGTAGTTGAAACAAAATCAACATAGCCTCCACGATATTTATGTTCATGGTGATTTATATCCTACTCATGCTTGCATTCAATGTTGGTTAATCTCAATGCATGTTTATGATTGTTGTCGCTCTCTAGTTGGTCGCTTCCCAGTCTCTTGCTAGCCTTCACTTGTACTAAGCGGGAATACTGCTTGTGCATCCACTTCCTTAAACCCAAAGTTGTTCCATATGAGTCCACCATACCTACCTATTTGCGGTATTTACCTGTCGTTCCAAGTAAATTTGCATGTGCCAAACTCTAAACCTTCAAATAATATTCTGTTTTGTATGACCGAATCGGTCATGTAGTGACTAGGGGCTGTCGGTATCTTCCATGCTAGGTGGGTTATTCTCACGATGAGTGTTTATTCACTTGTCATTCATGAGAAAGTGGCTGGTAATCGGGATGCCCAGTTCCATGCTCAAAAATCAAATAAAAATATAATGATACAAAACTCCCCCAGGATTGTTGTTTGTATGGACGGTACCCGTGGATTCAGCCAGCCGTGGAGTGTGTTTGATTGGTGGAAGGGGGTAAAAACTTTATCATTCTGTTTGGGAACCGCCTATAATGTATCTAGCATGGAAGATATCGAGATCTCTTGGTTGTTATGTTGACAATGAAAGCATACCGCTCAAAATTTTATTCATCTCTGTTTTAAAAGCTCGAGCTCTGGCACCTCTGCAAATCCCTGCTTCCCTTTGCGAAGGGCCTATCTATTTACTTCATTGTTGAGTCATCATCTTCTTATAAAAAGCACCAGTTAGAGAGCACCACTGTCATTTGTATGCTTTGTTATTAATTGATATTGAGTATGACTATGACTGGACCTCTTTTACCATGAATTACAATGTCTAGTCAGTCCTTGATCTTCAGGGGTGCTCTGCATTTATGTTTTGCGGTCTCAAAAAGGGCTAGCGAGATACCATTTTGTTATATCATATCATGATTGTTTTGAAAAAGTGTTGTCATCCAAGACTTATTATTATTGCTCGCTAGTTGATTATGCCATTGATATGAGTAAATGTGAGACCTAAATGTTATTGTGAATATGGTTAGTTCATAATCTTTGTTGAAAGCCTGAATGCTGCTATACGTATATGCAACAACAAGATCAAACAGAGTTTGTAAAAGTTTTTCTTTGTCACTTTCAGTTTGTCAACTGAATTGCTTGAGGACTAGCAATGGGTTAAGCTTGGGGGAGTTGATACGTCTCCATCGTATCTACTTTTCCAAACTCTTTTGCCCTTGTTTTTGACTCTAATTTGCATGATTTGAATGGAACTAACCCGGACTGACGCTGTTTTCAGCAGAATTGCCTTGGTGTTATTTTTGTGCAGAAATAAAAGTTCTTGGATTGACCTGAAAATTTACGGAGAATATTTTTGGAATTAATAAAAAATATTGGCGAAAGAATCAACCAGAGGGGGTCCACCCATTGGCCACAAGCCAGGGGGGCGCCCCCCCTAGGGCGTGCCCTGGCGGCTTGTGGGTCCCACAGACCTCCTCCAACCCTAATTCCAACTCTATATATTCACATCCGTGGAGAAAAAAATGGAGGAGAAGAGTTCATCGCGTTTCACGATACGGAGCCGCCGCCACCTCCTGTTCTTCCTCGGGAGGGCAGATCTGGAGTCCGTTTTGGGCTCCCGAGAGGGGAAATCGACGCCGTCGTCATCACCAACCATACTCCATCACCAATTTCATGATGCTCACCGCCGTGCGTGAGTAATTCCATCGTAGGCTTTCTGGACGGTGATGGGTTGGATGAGATTTACCATGTAATCGAGTTAGTTTTGTTAGGGTTTGATCCCTTGTATCCACTATGTTCTGAGATTGATGTTCCTATGACTTTGCTATGCTTAATGCTTGTCACTAGGGCCCGAGTGCCATGATTTTAGATCTGAACCTGTTATGTTTCCATGAATATATATGTGTTCTTGATCCTGTCTTGCAAGTTGTAGACACCTGTTATGTGTTATGATCCGCATACCCCAAGGTGACAATAATTGGGATTCTTTTTGGTGATTACCATAGTTTGGGGAGTTCATGTATTCACTAAGTGCTAATGCTTTGGTACGGTTCTCTATTAAAAGGAGGCCTTAATATCCCTTAGTTTCCATTAGGACCCTGCTGCCACGGGAGGGTAGGACAAATGATGTCATGCAAGTTCTTTTCCATAAGCACCTATGACTATATACGGAATACATCCTACATTACATTGATGAATTGGAGCTAGTTCTATGTCACCCTAGGTTATAACTGCTGCATGATGAATGGCATCCGACATAATTATCCATCACTGATCCATTGCCTACGAGCTTTTCACATATTGATCTTTGCTAAGTTACGTTTCCGTTGCTACTGTTACAATCACTACAAAACCGCTACTGTCACTTTTGCCATCGTTACCGTTACTTCCATAATACTTTGCTACTAAATATTTTGCTGCAATATTAAGTGTTTTAGGTGTGGTTGAATTGAAAACTCAGCTGCTAATACTTGAGAATATTCTTTGGCTCCCCTTGTGTCGAATCAATAAATTTGGGGTGAATACTCTACCCTCGAAAACTGTTGCGATCCCCTATACTTGTGGGTTATCAACTATATATATATATATATATATATATATATATATATCGTGAAACGGAATCCCAACTTTCATGATTTTCAGTTGATTTTTGGATTCACTTCAATTTAAAATGATTCTTCGATGTTTGATGCCGAGCTGTCAAAAAACCAAAATTTTCAATGTTTTCCACGACGCCAAGATGTTTGAGGTTCCTTACCATTTATTGCATGGCGACTAAACACATGAACCCAAGGGGACATATGATTTCCAACAATGAATTCCTGGAAACTCAATTATTGCATATTTTTTGAATGATATATGGACATTTTATAATTATAACACGGACTGATGTGTCACGTGTTTTCTGCATAAAAATAGTTTGACGCGCCTCGAAGTGGTGTTTCCGGTGATGGCCGCGCGGGGGGTGGGGGGCTCTTTCCGTTTCACTTAGTTTGCACTAGCCTCTATGTGTGGGATTGTCCGTTTTGTGAGACAGTTGCCACCCCAAATTATCAAAATTGTGCATTGAAATGTTTAAAACAAGGCACGTCATGCATGTGTTTACGACACATGCACACGATGGTGGTGGTCCCTCGGACAATAATCCTTCATGCGTTATTAGTGATCCGCACATTCGTTGGTCCATGTGGTCTATCACTTTTGAACCGCATCGGTAGGGGTTTGACCAAGGTGGGTTAAGTTAATCTGCTTTGTTTGATCATGGTCAGATTCCGCACCAAAGATTGACGTGACGTACTCATGAGTACCTCCTACCGCTCAAAGTTGAGTTGGTGCGTGGGAGGAGACATGGTCAGATTCCGCACCAAAGATTGACGTGACGTACTCATGAGTACCTCCTACCGCTCAAAGTTGAGTTGGTGCGTGGGAGGAGACATACATATTGCACGCAATTTTCTTTAGCCTGGGGAATTTCCAATTTGTGAAGCACGCAGTGTATCAAAGTCGTGCACTTGGCCTTTTGAATAAAAAAAAACATACCCATGCATATGCTTGTGTCACATATAATCTATGGTGGTCCTAAGTGTGGCTCCCTCACATGGTAATCGGTGACGCGTCACTCTATGGAGGCCATGTGTGGCACCTATATATTATATATTGTTTTGACCAATGTGGATCCTTTTTGGTATGCGTGCGTGTGGCCCTGTTTTGGATACTCTAACTTTAGCTAGAGGTTGGAGTTAGTTTCTAGCTCATGACTAACCCTAAACTAACTCTAGCCAAAGAGGTGTTTGGATGACAGGGTTAGATTGACAATAGATGCACCTGATGAGAGAAAAGTGATTTTTTAGTGAGCCCCATGAGAACTAGCTCCAATTAGCACTTCTTGGCTGGTGGGATAGAGAGGGCCCCATGAGAACTAGCTTCAATTAGCACCTCTTAGGTGGGATAGTTTTTTGTGTGGGTTAGATGCAAGTAGCTACAATCTAACCCTCACGTTTGAATACTTTAGGGCTATTTGAGCCCCAACTATCTCAAACTAACTCTAACCCATGGATCCAAACAGGGCCTATATATATATATGTGCGTTGTGATTGATCCTCTTCGTAAGTCGACTTACAGTTTCTAAGGCAAGTGACATTAAAGTTCCATTGGTTACTAACTAAACAAACACTTAACGACATATATACATATATGTGTGTGCCTCATGCAGTGGGCGTTTGTTTTGTCAGACACTCTCTCACGTGGTCATCGGCATCATCACACACCGACACAACCATGTCCATGTGGGTCGTCACTTTGACAGATGTCTGTAGAGATGTTTATTTGACCAAGGTGGATTCTTCTTGTTGGTATGTGTGTATATATTATACGTAGTTGATATATGAATCGACATTTCAATTCTAACAAAAAATCAAACGCATCGTACACATTGAATCCCTCCTATCGGATCGAACTGTGGGCATGCTTGGGGCTATATATGCATGGGTCGTTAACCTCAGTACGTGGCCATTCTGGTTCGAGACACACACATGTGGCGGCGAAAGTTGTGCGTTAGTATTTGAAAACATCGCACAACGCTTTCATATATACATATGTGCCTGGGGCCATGCATGTGCGTTGGCGTTGTCTACAGACACTCCCTCGCGTGGTTATATATCGACGACATGCCAAATTTGTGGACGCATGTGGTCTATCACTTAACCGACCCATATATACTACAGGTTAATTTGACCAATGTAGATATAGTCCTCTCATTATTTGTTACGATATAGTTCATGGTGAGATACGAGGCAGAAGTTTGAGCGCATACATGTATATATAGGTCGTGGTGTTTGTTCGAAGCATGTGTACGCATGGGGCGGGGCAGGGGCGGGGGAGGGGCATCACAATAGTACTATACGTACGTATACACGAAACCTATTTATGAGGTCAGGTACTACATACCGTCCAACTTTTGAGCCACATCAAAAGGTTTTGCACGCACGAAATATCACACCACCTTAAGTAATTAGTTGAGCCACACACATGTAGTTGCGGTCTCACCCATCTTGTGAAGTTTCCGAGACGCGCCCATCAGTGGGCCCGCTCAATCTACCCTCAGAACTAAAACACGGGGGAGGGGGTGATCATGATGGATTTCTATTGGTTTTGTGTTACGGTAGGGTGAATTTGCAGTTGTATTATAAGTTTGTAAGTTCATATATATACTGAGCTACCATCTCCTCGCCGACTCGAAGGGGGGTGTGTGGGGGGGGGGGACAGGGGGCATAAGCCAACATTGTCGTGTGCTCTGCATGACATTGTGTGTCACATGAATGTTGTTTATTCCGTATTTGAACACCACAACAACCTTTCCATACATACATTTGGTCCTCAAGCAGGTCTGCTTGCACGATGACCCTAGATTTATCGTGTTTAATTTCCAATGTTGTTATATAAATGGCACAGTAGTCTTTTTTTGAAACTTAAATAGCAGACGAGTCGAAGGAGACAACTGTGTGCGATTGTGTACGCAGTAGAGTAGTAGACACGGTTCCCGCGTGCTAACTGTGTGCCACGCTTGATTCTCAAAAAAAAAGAACTGTGTGCCACACCTGGCCCGTGGTTGCCACGTAACTACAGACCACCTTGCACCAACCCGCATAGAGAAATCTTAAAAATAGTTAGTCGCCTTGATCAATTTAAAAATTGATGGTTTCGCGGGTTTATCTCTTTGAATTGCACACGGGTATTATGTTTGGGCCGTGTGCGATGTTTGTTCCTTCGGCGCCACTTCAAACCCTTCATAAAAATTTTCAGTTTGTCCCGGCTTTTCATTCCCTCCAAGTAAAATTTAAAGTAGCCGCGACATTTGCTCAAACACCACTAATACATCTCCAATGTATCTATAATTTTTGATTGTTCCATGCTATTATATTATCTGTTTTGGATGTTTTATATGCATTAATATGCTATTTTATATTATTTTTGGGACTAACCTATTAATCTAGAGCCTAGTGCCAGTTTCTGTGTTTCCTTGTTTTTGAGTATTGTAGATAAGGAATATTAAACGGAGTCCAAACGGAATAAAATCTTCGGAATGATTTTTTCTTGGACCAGAAGCAACCCAGCAAACTTGGAGATGAAGGCAGGAGACCTGCCGTGGCGTCACAAGCCACCAGGGCGCGCCCTAGGGGGGGGCGTGCCCCCCTGGCTTGTGGCACCACGGCAGCCCTCCTAACCCTATTCTTCGGCATATAAATTCCCAAATATTCCCTGGATACCAAAAAGATCCACGAAAATACTTTTCCGCCGCCAGAAGCCTCTGTTCCCGTGAGATCCAATCTTGGAGCCTTTTCCGGTAATCTGCCGGAGGGGGAATCGATGACGGAGGGCATCTACATCAACTCCATTGCCCCTCCGATGATGCGTGAGTAGTTCACCACAGACCTTCGGGTCCATAGCTAGTAGCTAGATGGCTTCTTCTCTCTCTTTGTTCTTCAATACCATGTTCTTCATGATCTTCATGGAGATCTATCCGATGTAATACTCTTTTGCGGTGTGTTTGTCGAGATCCGATGAATTGTGGGTTTATGTTCAGCTTATCTATGAATATTATTTGAATCTTCTCTGAATTAGTATATGCATGATTTCATATCTTTGCAAGTCTCTTCGAGTTATTGGTATGGTTTGGCCAACTAGATTGGTAATTCTTGCAATGGGAGAAGTGCTTAGTTTTGGGTTCAATCTTGCGGTGTCCTCACCCAGTGACAAAGTAGGGGTAGCGAGGCACGTATTGTATTGTTGCCATCGAGGATAAAAAGATGGGGTTTTCATCATATTGCTTGAGTTTATCCCTCTACATCATGTCATCTTACCTAATGCGTTACTCTGTTCTTCATGAACTTAATACTCTAGATGCAGGCAGGAGTCGGTCGATGTGTGGAGTAATAGTAGTAGATGCAGAATCGTTTCGGTCTACTTGACACGGACATGATGCCTATATGCATAATCATTGCCTTGGATATCTTCATAATTATTCGCTTTTCTATCAATTGCGCGACTGTAATTTGTTCACCCACCGTATTACTTTCCTTCATGATAGAAGCCTCTAGTGAAACCTATGGCCCCCGGGTCTATTTTCCTTATTATATTTTCAGATATATAAACCAAAAATACCAAAAATATCTCGCTGCATTATTTTTACTTTTGTTTTACTTTCCGTTTTAGCAATCCTATCTATCTATCTCTATCAGATCTCATCCTTGCAAATAACCGTGAAGGGATTGACAACCCCTTTATAGCGTTGGGTGCAAGTGTTTGATTATTTGTGTAGGTACATCTATTGGGGACTTGCTTGTATCTCCTACTGGATTGATACCTTGGTTCTAAACAACTGAGGGAAATACTTATCTACTTTGCTGCATCACCCTTTCCTCTTCAAGGGAAAACCAACGCATGCTCAAGAAGTAGCAAGAAGGATTTCTCGCGCCGTTGCCGGGGAGATCTACATCAAGCCTACCAAGTACATCTCTTGCATTTACATTATTTGCCATTTGCCTCTTGTTTTCCTCTCCCCCACTTCTAAAATGATTTTCAGAAAATACCAAAAAGATTTGCCTTTTTATTCGCCCTTTTTCCGTTCGTCTTTCCGTTTGCTTTTCGTTTGCTTGTGTGCTAGATTTCTTGCTTTGTCACGATGACTCAAGAGAACACCAAGTTTTGTGACTTTTCCAATACTAATAATAATGATTTTATTAGTACTCCGATTGCTCCCGCCACTAGTGCGGAATCTTATGAAATTAATGCTGCTTTGCTTAATCTTGTTATGAAAGAACAATTTTCCGGCCTTCCTAGTGAAGATGCCGCATCCCATCTAAATACTTTCGTTGAGTTGTGTCATATGCAAAAGAAGAAAGATGTGGATAATGATATTGTTAAATTGAAGCTATTTCCGTTCTCAATACGAGATCGTGCTAAAACTTGGTTTTCATCTTTGCCTAAAAACAGTATTGATTCATGGAAAAAGTGTAAAGATGCTTTTATTTCCAAGTACTTTCCGCCCGCTAAGATCATCTCCCTTAGGAACGATATAATGAATTTTAAGCAACTTGATCATGAACATGTTGCACAATCTTGGGAGAGGATGAAACTAATGATTAGAAATTGCCCCGCGCATGGTTTGAGTTTATGGATGATTATACAAATTTTTTGTGCGGGATTGAATTTTGCATCTAGAAATCTTTTAGATTCCGCCGCGGGTGGTACTTTTATGGAAATCACATTAGGAGAAGCTACTAAACTCCTAGATAATATTATGGCAAATTACTCTCAATGGCATACCGAAAGATCTCCTACTAGTAAAAAAGTGAATGCTATTGAAGAGATTAATACTTTGAGTGAAAAGATGGATGAATTAATGAAATTGTTTGCTAGTAAGAGTGCTCCTATTGATCCTAATGATATGCCTTTGTCTTCTTTGATTGTAAATAATAATGAATCTATGGATGTGAATTTTGTTGGTAGGAACAATTTTGGTAATAACGCGTATAGAGGTAATTTTAATCCTAGGCCGTTTCCTAGTAATTCCTCTAATAATTATGGTAATTCCTACAACAATTCTTATGTAAATTATAATAAGATGCCCTATGATCTTGAGAATAATATTAAAGAATTTATTAGCTCGCAAAAAGGTTTCAATGCTATGATTGAAGAAAAATTGCTCAAGATTGATGATTTGGCTAGGAACGTTGATAGAATTTCTTTTGAGATTGATTCTTTGAAAATTAGATCTATTCCACCCAAGCATGATATTAATGAGTCTTTAAAGGCTATGAGAATTTCTATTGATGAGTGTAAGGAAAGAACCGCTAGAATACGTGCTAAGCGTGAATGGCTTGAAAAAGTGTGTTCTCGTGATACTATTGATGAAGATCTTAAAGTGATTGATGTGACTCCTATTGAATCTTTGTTTTCTAATGTAAATCTTGATAAATATGGGACTGGAGATAAGTCAACTTTAGTTAAAATGCGTACCAATGATTCGGAGTTTATAGATCTTAATGCTAAGATTGATAAAAGTGGGATTGAAGAGGTCAAAACTTTAGATAGCAATGAACCCACTCTTTTGGATTTCAAGGACTTTAATTATGATAGTTGTTATTTGATTGATTGTGTTTCCTTGTTGCAATCCATGTTGAATTCTCCGCATTCTTATAATCAAAATAAAGCTTTTACTAAACATATCGTGGATGCTTTGATGAAATCTTTTGAAGAAAAACTTGAGCTGGAAGTTTCTATACCTAGAAAGCTTTATGATGAGTGTAAACCTACTATTAAGATTAAAATTAAAGATTGTGAGTGCCATGCTTTGTGTGATTTGGGTGCTAGCGTTTCCACGATTCCAAAAACTTTATGTGATGTACTAGGTTTCTGTGAATTTGATGATTGCTCTTTAAATTTGCATCTAGCGGATTCCACTATAAAGAAACCTATGGGAAGGATTAATGATGTTCTTATTGTTTCAAATAGGAATTATGTGCCCGTAGATTTCATTGTTCTTGATATAGATTGCAATCTTACATGTCCTATTATTCTTGGTAGACCTTTCCTTAGAACGATTGGTGCAATTATTGATATGAAGGAAGGAAATATTAGAATCCAATTTCCATTAAAGAAAGGCATGGAGCACTTTCCTAGAAATAAAATAAAATTACCTTATGAATCTATTATGAGAGCTACTTATGGATTGCATACCAAAGATAACAATACCTAGATCTATTGCGTTATGCCTAGCTAGGGGCGTTAAACAATACCGCTTGTTGGGAGGCAACCCAATTTTATTTTTGTGCTTTTGTTTTTGCTTATGTTTTTGAGTGTTTTACACATTATTACCTCTGTAGTAATTGTGTTTTGTTGTTTAAATTAGTGTTTGAGCCATGTAAGACCTTTGGGATGGTCTACGGTGTTTGTGATTTGATTTTGCTGAAAAACAGAAACTTTTGCTCTCAGTCCAGGAATTTTGTAAATTCACTGGAACGTGCTTTTGATCTGAAATTTTTACACAAGATTGATATACAAATTTCCCTTATTGTCCTAATGTTTCAGAATTTTTGGAGTTACAGAAGTATTCTAAGTTTATATATTGCTACAGACTGTTCTGTTTTAGACAGATTCTGTTTTCTTTGTGTTGTTTGCTTATTTGAATGGATCTATGGGTTGTATCGGGGGGTATGAACCATGGAGAAGTTAGAATACAGTAAATATTACACCAATATAAATAAAGAATGAGTTAACAACAGTAACTAAAGTGGTGATTTATTTTTCTTACACTAACGGATCTCATGTGTTTTCTGTTGAGTTTTGTGTTGTGAAGTTTTCAAGTTTTGGGTAAAGATTTGATGGACTATGGAATAAGGAGTGGCAAGAGCCTAAGCTTGGGGATGCCCAAGGCACCCCAAGCCATATTCAAGGATACAAAAAAGCCTAAGCTTGGGGATGCCCTGGAAGGCATCCCCTCTTTCGTCTGCAATCCATCGGTAAATTTACTTGAGGCTATATTTTTATTCACCACATGATATGTGTTTTGCTTGGAGCATCTTGTATGATATGAGTCTTTGCTTTTAGTTTGCCACAATCATCCTTGCTGCACACATCTTTTTGAGAGAGACACGCTGAAGCGTGAATTTATTAGAATACTCTATGTGCTTCACTTATATCTTTTGAGCTAGGCAATGTTGCTCTAGTACTTCACTTATATCTTTTTAGAGCACGGTGGTGTTTTATTTTATAGAAATTATTGAACTCTCGTACCTCACTTATATTATTTTGAGAGTCTTTAAAATAGCTTGGTAATTAGTTTAGGTTATGAATTTAGTCCTAGTATAATGGGCATCCAAGAGGGATATAATAAAAACTTTCATATTAAAGTGCATTGAATACTATGAGAAGTTTAATTCCTTGCATATAGTTTTGAGATATGAAGATGGTAATATGAGAGTCATGCTAGTGAGTAATTGTGAATTGGAAGAAATACTTGTGTTAAAGTTTGTGATTCCCGTAACATGCACGTATGGTGAACCGTTATGTAACGAAGTCGGAGCATGATTTGTTTAATGACTGTCAACCTTTGTGTGAGGGTCGGGAGCGCGCGATGGTTAACTCCTACCAACCTCTCCCCTAGGAGCATGCGTCCAATGCTTTGTTTCGATAACTAATAGACTTTTGCAATAAGTATGTGACACTACTGGAATTCAGTTATTTGTCGTCTGCCAGGTCTTTGCCGTCTGCTGGCAGATGGCAAAGAAGATCTTTGCCGTCTGCTGCCATAAAGCAGACGGCAAAGAGTTGGCTGACGGCAACGGTTCTGTTTGCCATCTGCTATTCCTTTGCCGTCTGCCAGCATACGGCAAAGACCCTAAAGGCAGACGGTAAAGAGGCTAGATAGGTCCCACTGGCAAAGAGGTATGCCGTCCTCTTGGTCTTTGCCGTCTGCCGTGCTCGGCTTTGCCGTCCGCAAGCGGACGGCAAATGGGATGCCCCTTAACGGCCGTTTTCCCCCCGGCCCAAATCTTCCCGCACTCTCTCCTCCCGCGCGCGTCTAGCTCCCCGCGGCGAGCCCCCTCCCCCCATCGCCGCCCCCCTCCCCCGCGCCGCCCCCACCACCGCAGCTCCCCCCTCCCCCCTCGCCGCCCCCTCCCCCATGCCGCCCCCACCGCCGCAGCTCCCCACGGAGAGCCCCCTCCCCACGGCGAGCCCCCTCACCCCCTCGCCCGCCCCCTCCCCCACGCCGCCCCCACCGCCGCGGCGAGCCCCCACCACCCGCGCCGAGCCCCGTCCCCCCCTCTCCGCCCCACTCCCCCGCGCCGACCCGCCTCCACCCGCGCCTCCCCACGACGCCCCACTGCCAGAGCAGGACGCGGCGCCGCCCCCCTCTCCGCGGCCTTCCTCCCCCGCGCCGGCCCTCCTCGACCACCGAGCCGGCCCTCCTCCACCGGCCCTGCAAGGTGAGATATTTTTTTTTCTTCTGTTTTTACTGTTTAGTTTAGGTTACTAGTGCTAGTTTAGTTTAGTTTACTATTTTTTTCTGTTTTTAATTGTTTAGTTTAGGTTAGTGCTAGTGCTTGTTTAGTTTAGGTTAGTGCTAGTGTTTGAAAAGAAGAATAAGTAGAAGAAGAGGAAAAAGGAAAAGAAGAAGAAGAAGAAGAAGAAGAAGAAGAAGAGAGGAGGAGGAGTAGAAGAAGAATAAGAAGAAGAAGAAGAAGAAGAAAACTGACCCCCGACGCCACTGACCCCCGACCCCCCACCGACCCCCCACCCCAGTGACCCCCGACCCCCGAAGCCACTGACTCCCGACGCCACTGATCCCCGATGCCATCGACCTCCGACGCCACTGACCCTCGACGGCACTGACTCCCGCCCCCCGACACCTCTTCTGCCTCCTGTTGACCGGGAAGGTGCTTTTCGGCCTTCCAGAGGCTGACGGGGTCATAGTTTTGTAAAATATGAGTTAGGTCACATATTTTCCGATTAAAAAACATCATATTTGTGTTGATCGACGACCTCCCCGTGCGTTGGACGAGCTCCGCCCCTGCGTTTGTGGGTGAGCACAAATGACTTCTCCTCCTCCGCCCTTAATTTGCTCTGTTCCGGTCTTTGTGCCGATGAAACGTGCTAGCTATAGGTGTCTTCAATCATCAGTATGCGTGACCAGTATGCGTCTCCAGTTCGAAAGGACAACATCTATAAATATGCATGTCTTTGCATATTTATAACCACCGTCCTTTCGAATTGTCCAACGTTATCCATGGACAGCCCGAGTATGTGTAGATTGGGTTCGTTTTCCCGTATGCTCTGCTTCGGATCCTATGCATAATTTCGTCAGTGCCTCCCTGTTGTTCTCCGGGTACACATCCTCTCTGCTTATTGCCGAGACGTGTATCAAGAGAACAGCGGGGAGGTGCTGTCGAAATTCTGTGTCGGATCCAGAGCAGTGCATGGTAAAACGAACCCAATCTACACATACTCGGGTGGGATTAGGACCTATCTTAACCTATTAGCGTGTAGGTTGCATGGACGTAATAAAACTGACAAACTTGATTAACTGATGAATATATATGCTGAATTATATATATATATATATACATATTTCTTGTGTGTCCAGTAGCTAGGCAAGATGACTGATCGTGCGTGGATGTACACCGGTCACACCAGTCAGAACGACATGACCAAAGAATGGTTTACAAATACCAAGGGGTTTGTGAGAGCCGCATTTGCAAATGGCCAGGAAAAAACATGGTGTCCCTGTCCCCGATGCGACAACTTTAAAAGGCAGACAGAGGGTGAAATGGTTAAACACCTGCAGAAGTGGGGTTTTAGGCCTAATTATATGGTGTGGACTTTTCATGGCGAGTCTGCCCAACGTGCCAGAGCTGAGGTGGTTCGTCATCGCACCGACGAGCATGGTACCGGGATCGAAGACATGGTGCAAGACTTTGATGATGCTCGGGATTCGGACGATGAGATGGAGGAATCTGCAAAGGCATTCTATGAAATGTTGGAGTCTTCAAAACGTCCTCTCCATGAGCACACTGAGCTTTGTCAGCTGGATGCCATCGCGCAAGTAATGGCTCTGAAGGCTCAATTCAACCTGGGCAGAGAATGCTACGACGCGATGATGACAATATTTGGACGCTTTCTACCCAAAGGCCATGTACTGCCTCCAAACTTGTACCAGTCGGACAAAATTCTCCGTGTACTTAAGATGCCCTATGAGAAGATAGATGCCTGTGAGAGTGGATGTGCCTTATTTAGGCTTGAGTATGCGGACTTGAACTATTGTCCCATTTGCAAGTCTTCCAGGTATGTTGTCGTAGACAATAGTATGGGTGAGAAGATGCAGAGAAAAATTCCTGTTAACGTTCTTCGCTATATGCCAATCATACCAAGACTTCAACGTCTTTTCATGGTCGAAGAGACGGCAAGACAGATGACATGGCAGAAATTGGGCAAAAGAACCGAACTAGATGCAGATGGGAAACAGATGTTGGTACACACTTCAGACGCTTTTGCGTGGAAGCACTTCGATGCATTACATAACGATAAAGCGGCAGATCCAAGGCATCCTCGAGTCGCCATCAGCATGGATGGATTGAATGTGTTTGGTATGACGGCAACCCAATACAGTTGTTGGCCTGTATTTGTCAATCCACTCAATCTCCCCCCCGGAGAGATTATGAAAAGAAAGAACATTTTCCTGACGTTGATAATTCCAGGGCCCAACTATCTGAGGAAGAATATGAATATGTACATGCAGCCGCTTAAGGATGAATTGCAACAAGCTTGGGATAATGGGATCAAGACATACGACGCCGCTACCAAAAAAACCTTCAAAATGCATGTGTGGTACATGTACTCGACGCATCACTTGCCAGCGTATGCCCTATTCGTTGGCTAGTGTGTGCATGGAAGGTTCCCGTTCCCCACATGCAAGGCAGCTCTTGAGTTCCGTTGGCTGCAGGCGGGTCGCAAGTATTCTTGCTTCGACATGCATAGACAGTTCCTGGATCCTCGCCATAAGTTCAGAAAAGACAAGAAGAATTTCATCAAAGGTAGAGTTGTCAAAAACTCTGCACCACCCGCGTTGAAAGGCCAACAGATGTTGGATCAGTTAAACGCTCTCGAGCCGGATCCAAATCGTCCTGGGTATTTCAAAGGGTATAATACGGAACACGCATGGACTCACAAGTCATGCTTATGGGATCTGCCTTACTTCAAAGACCTCCTTTGCCCACACAACATCGACGTGATGCACACTGAAAAGAATATCGCCGAGGCCATTATTGGTACATTGTTTGGCATAAAGGGGAAGTCAAAGGATAATCCTAAGGCTAGAATCGATCAGGAGGCTCTATGTGACAGACCGTTACAAAACATGCGACAAGCGAAAGGAAAGCAGAACTGGACAAAGCCAAAGGCATGGTTCAATCTTGGAAGGCCGGCTATGAGAGAAATGATCTTGTGGGTGAAAATGCAGTTGATGTTCCCCGATGGTTATGCAGCGAATCTAAAGAGGGGAGCGAGTCTTGACAAACTGAAGATATTTGGTCTCAAGAGTCATGATTGGCACATATGGCTTGAGCGGGTAATGCCGGTGATGCTGCGTGGCTTTATCCCTGAGGATGAATGGCTAGTATTGGCAGAGCTGAGCTATTTCTTCCGTTCTCTTTGTGCGAAAGAACTATCGCCTGGCGTGCTAGATCAAATGGAAGGGTTGGCGTCGGAGTTGATATGCAAGTTAGAGAAGATCTTTCCACCGGGCTTCTTTAATCCAATGCAGCATTCGATTTTGCATCTCGCGACCGAGGCAAGATTGGGGGGGCCCGTGCAAAACCATTGGTGCTTCGCAACTAAGAGGATGCAGAAGACGCTTCGAGCAAAATGTAAAAATAAACGAAGAATTGAAGCATCGATGGCTGAGGCATTCATTACTGAGGAAGCGGCAAACTTCGTGACCGCACACTACGAAGCCAAAAATCGTCATTTGCATAATCCGAAGCCTCGGTACAATGATGGCGACCCAAAAAAAAGTCGATCCAACCTCAGCCTATTCAAAGGGAAGCTCGCACCAGCCGGTGCTTCTAAAGCAAAAGTGTTGGATGTCGATGAATGGCGGACCATTTCGTTGTATATCTTCAACAACCTAACAGAAGTGCGGCCGTACATCGAGTAAGTTAACGGTACATTATTGTTTCGCAACTTGTAATTCCTTAGAACTGCTCTTATTCCTGGATATTTGATATAGTCGATACGTCGCCAAATTCTCGGATGGAGTGGTCATCCAAAAGGATTCCGTCGAAGAGTATGAGCTCCTGGCGAAGCATGGAGGCGGCTATCCCGGTTTCATCTCTTGGCTCAAACAAACGGTAATTAATTACCATTAATGGACCATTTCATTTCTTTGTCTTATTTGCGGCTAATGCAACAATCCTTTCATATTAAACTTGTAGGCTAATTCAGAGTATATGGACGCCGAGCTGAGACAAGTCGCTAATGGTTTTGACTATAAGGTCTGTTCATTTGACATATACGACATCAACGGGTATCACTTTCGTACCTTTGGCAAAGAGCTATTTATGCCCGACCTGAAGACTACAAATTGTTGTGTCTCTGCTATCGGCGAAGGAGGTAGAGAGTACTATGGAAGAGTTGAAGCAATTTAAGAACTTCTATTCTATGGTGAAAACCCACCGAACGTCGTAGTCTTCAAATTTCATTGGTTCCAGCCGAAGGAGACT
This sequence comes from Elymus sibiricus, assembly GCA_039707655.1. NCBI lineage: Eukaryota > Viridiplantae > Streptophyta > Magnoliopsida > Poales > Poaceae > Elymus > Elymus sibiricus. Next base: position 91,487,543 of record CM077669.1, read on the forward strand.
AGAAGGACTCATGAACATATAGGGCTAGTCGAAATCAAACAAAGCACCCATTTAGATGTGCCCGATGTCTATATTATGGCTCAACAGGCGACCCAAGTTTTCTATCTACCGTGGGCCTGCCAAACTGATCCAAATCTCAAAGGTTGGGATGTCGTTTATGAAGTGCCGCCACATTTTAGACCACCTCCCCTCAATGAAGAGGATTATGAACCTCACATTAACCAAGACACATATGAAGGAGAATTCTTCCAAGAAACACGTATTTCCAAAAAAACGTTTCAAGAACCGCTCTACTTCACCCCGGAACATTGAAGTAGACAGTGACAATGAATCCGACTTAACCCCTGAGCCGGAACAGGAAGAGCCGGAACAAGAAGGGGTTACTGATGCAGATGACCTGTCAATGCTTAACCGATTACATGAAGGAGGCCTTCCACACGTTGTTCCTGATAGTGATGATGATCATGCATTTATTGATGATAGTGATGATGATGATGATGCATTTATTGATCCCGGAGAATATATAGACAATCAAGATTATTATTAATTCATGTCAGGTAATCAACTTTTAGTTCATGTTAGGTATATGATGATACACTTAAATTATATACATTTTATTATTCATGTCGGTATTCAATTTTATGTTGTACTAATTTCGTTTACTATTTGTCATGGTAGTTGTTGAAAGATGGTGGGAAAGGGTCGAGAGCACTCCGCGGCTCTTTCGTCGGAGGGTGGTGGGATGGGTACTTCCATTCCTGCCGACTCTCTCCGGAGAGCGTTGTTCTCTAGTCTGCATACACCGGTGGCCGCTTCTTCGTCGACCCCCGTGAGAGGAGGTCGGGGGAAGAAGAGAGGTAGTAGAGGTGGGAGAGGAGGGAGAGGAGGCCACGGCAAAGGTAGGGTGGCTGCTACGCCTGTTGGAAATATGCCCTAGAGGCAATAATAATTTAGTTATTATCATATTTCCTTATTCGTGGTAATCGTTTATTATCCATGCTATAATTGTATTGATTATAAACTCAAATACATGTGTGGGTACATAGACAACACTGTGTCCCTAGTATGCCTCTAGTTAACTAGTTCGTTGATCAAAGATGGTCAAGGTTTCCTGGCCATAGACATGAGATGTCATTTGATAACGGGATCACATCATTAGGAGAATGATGTGATGGACAAGACTCAAACTATGAACATAGCATATGATCGTGTCAGTTTATTGCTATTGTTTTCTGCATGTCAAATTATCTGTTCCTATGACCATGAGATCATGCAACTCACTGACACCGGAGGAATACCTTGTGTGTATCAAACGTCACAACATAACTGGGTGACTATAAAGATGCTCTACAGGTATCTCCGAGGGTGTCTGTTGAATTGGCATGGATCAACACTGGGATTTGTTACTCCGTGTGACGGAGAGGTATCTCAGGGCCCACTCGGTAATACAACATCACTATAAGCATTGCAAGCAATGTGACTAAAGTGTTAGCCACAGGATCTTGTATTACGGAACGAGTAAAGAGACTTGCCAGTAACGAGATTGAACTAGGTATAGAGATACCGACGATCGAATCTCGGGCAAGTAACATACCGATAAACAAAGGGAACATCATACGGGATTAACTGAATCCTTGACATAGAGGTTCAACCGATAAAGATCTTCGTAGAATATGTAGGAACCAATACGGGCATCCAGGTCCCGCTATTGGTTATTGGCCGTAGAGGTGTCTCGGTCATGTCTACATAGTTCTCGAACCCGCAGGGTCTGCACACTTAAGGTTCGGTGACGTTTCGGTATAGTAGAGTTATGTATGGTGGTGACAGAAGGTTGTTCGGAGTCCCGGATGAGATCTCGGATGTCACGAGGAGCTCCGGAATGGTCCGGAGGTAAAGATTGATATATAGGAAGTCCCGTTTTGGTCACCGGAAAAGTTTCGGGTACTTCGGTAGTGTACCGGGAGTGTCGGGAGGGGTACTGGGGATCATCGGGAGGGGTATTTCGACCCAATGGGCCTCATGGGCTGTGGGAGGAGTCAAGCCAGCCCTTAGTGGGCTGGCCAAGCCCCCCACTAAGGCCCATGTGGCTGGAGGTGGAAAAAACCCAAAGGTGGAAAGGTGGAAAGTGTTTCCAAGTGGAGAGGAGGAATCCTACTCCTAGTAGGATTGGAGTAGGACTCCTCCAGCTCCAATTTCGGCCAGCCCTTGAGGGTTTGAGGCTTCCTCCTCCCCTCCCTCCCTCCTATATATACTAGAGGATTTAGAGGAGAAAAATAACCCTAATAGCCACGTGCTAGCCTCTCCTCTAGATCGCAGTTTCTCCTCTAGATCGTTTCAGCGGTGCTTAGGCGAAGCCCTGCTGGAATTAGTTCCACCACCATCGCCGCCACGCCGTCGCGCTGCCGGAGAACTCATCCACCTCTCCACTCCCTCTTTCTGGATCAAGAAGGCGGAGATCGTCATCGAGCTGTACGTGTGCTGAACGCGGAGGTGCCGTCCGTTCGGCGCTAGATCGGGACGGATCGTGATTGGATCACGGGACGCTCGGCAATTTGGATCGCGACGACGTTCGACTACATCAACCGCGTTTCTTAACGCTTACCGCTTAGCGATCTACAAGGGTATGTAGATCCACTCTCCCTCTCATAGATGCTCATCACCATGGATAGATCTTGCGTGTGCGTAGGAAAATTTTTGTTTCCCATGCAACGTTCCCCAACAGTGGCATCATGAGCTAGGTCTATGTGTAGATGAGATCTCGAGTAGAACACAAAGGAGTTTGTGGGCGTTGATATTCAGATTGCTTCCTCCCTTAGTCTTTTCTTGATTCGGTGGTATTGTGGGATGAAGCGGCCCGGACCAACATTACTCGTACGCTTACGAGAGACCGGTTCCATCAACTGACATGTAACTTCGTTGCATAAAGATGGCTGGCGGGTGTCTGTCTCTCCCACTTTAGTCGGATCGGATTTGACAAAGGCGGTCCTTGAGAAGGTTGAATAGCAATTTTTGTATCACTGTTGTGGTTTTGCGTAGGTAAGAATTGTTCTTGCTAGATACCCGTAGCAGCCACGTAAAACTTGCAACAACAATTAGAGGATGTCTAACTTGTTTTTGCAGGGTATGTTGTGATGTGATATGGCCAATTACATGATGAGATATATGTGATGTATGAGATGATCATGTATTGTATAGAATATCACGACTTGCATGTCGATGAGTACGGCAACCGGCAGGAGCCATAGGGTTGTCTTTAATTATTTTCGCCGTTTTTTCTTTACTTTATCGCTATGAGTTAGCAATAGTCGTGGAAGCAACAGTCGGCGCGACAACCTCATGGCCACACATTGATGAAGATCAAGATGATGGAGATCATGGTGTTATGCCGGTGACGATGGAGATCATGCCGGTGCTTTGAAGATGGAGATCAAAAGCACAAGTTCATGGCCATATCATGTCACTTATGATTTGCATGTGATGTTAATCCTTTTATGCATCTTATTTTTCTTAGGATGATGGTAGCATTATAAGGTGATCCCTCACTTAAATTTCAAGATAAAATTGTGTTCTCCCCGAGTGTGCACCGCTGCGAAAGTTCGTCGTTTCGAGACACCACGTGATGATCGGGTGTGATAGACTCTACGTTCGCATACAACGGGTGCAAGCCAGTGTTGCACGTGCGGAACACTCGGGTTAAACTTGACGAGCCTAGCATGTACAGACATGGCCTCGGAACACAAGAGACCGAAAGGTCGAACTTGAGTCATATAGTAGATATGATCAACATGAAGATGTTCACCATTGAAACCACCTCAACTCACGTGATCATCGGACTTGAGTTGGTTGATTTGGATCATGTGACACTCGAATGACCGGAGGGATGTCAATTTGAGTGGGAGTTTTTAAGTAATATGATTAACTAAACTCATTATCATGAACATAGTCAAAATGTCTTTGCAAATTATGTTGTCGATTACTAGCTCGCGCTGTAGCCCCCTTGAAATTTTATATGTTCCTAGAGAAATAGAGTTGAAAGATTATGGTAGCAATAATGCGGACTGGGTCTGTGATCTGAGGATTGTCCTCATTGCTGCACAGAAGGCTTATGTCCTTAAAGCACCGCTCGGTGCGCCACCCCCTCTAGCGTCGTCTGTAGATGTTGTGAACATCTGACAGGCACGTTCTGATGACTACTTGATAGTTCAGTGCGTCATGCATTACGGTTTAGAATTGAGGCTCCAAAACGTTTTGAACGTCACGGAACATATGAGATGTTCTAAGAGCTAAAATTGGGATCTCAGGCTCGTGCCCATGTTGAGAGGTATGAGACCTCCAACAAGATTCTTTGCCTGCAAGATGAAGGAGAATAGCTCAATCGTTGAGCATGTGCTCAGATTGTCTGGGTGCTACAATCGCTTGAATCGAGTGGGAGTTGATCTTCTCGATAAGATAGTGATTGATATAGTTCTCCAAGTCACTGTCACTAAGCTACTAGAGCTTCGTGATGAACTATAAAATGCCAGGGATGGAAAGAATGATCCCTGATCTATTCGCGATGTTTGACACCTCGAAGGTAGAAATCAAGAAGGAGCATCAAGTGTTGATGGTTAGTAAAACCACTAGTTTCAAGAAGGGCAAGGGCAAGGAGGGATACTTCATGGATGGCAAGCCAGTTGCTGCTCCAGTAAAGAAGCCCAAGGTTGAACCCAAACCCGAGACTAAGTGCTTCTATTATGAGGAGAACGGTCGCTGAAGCGGAACACCCCTGGATACTTGGTAGATAAGAAGGCTGGCAACGTCGACAGAAGTATATTTGATATACGTGTTATTGATGTGTACCTTACTAGTGCTCCTAGTAGCACCTGGGTATTGGATACCGGTTCGGTTGCTAAATGTTGGTAACTCGAAATAAAAGCTACAGAATAAAAGGAGACTAGATAAGGGTGAGGCGACGATGAGTGTTGGAAGTGTTTCAAAGATTGATGTGATCACCATCGCACGCTCTCTCTACCTTCGGGATTAGTGATGAACCTAAAGAAATGTTATTTGGTGTTTGCGTTAAGCATGAACATGATTAGATCATGTTTATTGCAATACGGTTATTCACTTAAGTTAGAGAATAATGGTTATTCTGTTTACATGAATAATACCTTCAATGGTCATGCACCCAATGAGAATGGTTTATTGAATCTTGATCGTAGAGATACACATGTTCATAATATTGATGCCAAAAGATACGAAGTTAATAATGATAGTACCACATACTTGTGGCACTGCCGCTAAATGTCATATTGGTGTAAAGCGCATGAAGAAACTCCATGTTGATGGATCTTTGGACTCATTTGATTTCAAATCGGTTGAGACATTCGGACCATGTCTCATGGGCAAGATGATCATGACCCCGTTTTCCAGTATGATGAAGCGGGGAAGTGACTTATTGGAAATGATACATGTTGATGTATTCAGACCAATGAGTGTTGTAGTGTGCGGTGGATATCGTTATTTTCCTACCTTCACTGATAATTTGAGTAGATATGGGGATATTTACTTAATGAAACACAAGTATGAAATGTTTGAAAAGTTCAAACAAATTTAGAGTGAAGTTTGAGATCATCGTGACAAGAAGATAAAATGTCTACGATATGATCGTGGAGGTAAATATCTGAGTTACGAGTTTGGTATACAACTTAAGACAATGTGGAAGTTGTTTCACAACTCACGCCACCTGGAACACCATAGTGTGATGGTGTGTCCGAACGTCGTAGTCGTGCTCTATTGGATATGGTGCGTACTATGATGTCTCTTATCGATTTGCCACTATCGTTTTGGGGTTATGCATTAGAGACAACTACATTCACTTTAAAAAGGGGCACCATATAAGTCCGTTGAGATGACACCGTATGAATTTTGGTTTGGCAGAAACCTAAGCTGTCATTTCTTAATGTTTGGGGCTGCGACGCTTATGTGGAAAAGATTTTCAACCTGATGAGCTCGAACCCAAAGCGGACAAATGTATCTTCATAGAATACCCTAACGTAACAGTTGGGTAAACCTTCTATCTCAGATCCAAGCACAAACGGTTTGTTGCTAAAACGGGTCCTTTCTCGAGAAAGAGTTTCTCTCGAAAGAATTGAGTGGGAGGAAGATAGAACTTGATGAGGTTGTTGAACCTTTGTTTCAACCAGAGAGTAGCGCAGCGCAGAAAGTTGTTTCTGTGGAGCCTACATTAGTTAAAGAGGAAGTTAATGATGATGATCATAAAGCTTCGGATCAAGTTACTATCGAACCTCGTAGGTCGACAAGGACGCGTACTGCTCCTGAGTGGTACGGCAACCCTGTCTTAGAGGTCATGTTGTTGGATAACGATGAACCTACGAGCTATGGAGAAGCGATGATGGGCCCGGATTCCGAGAAATGGTTAGAGGCCATGAAATCCGAGATGGGATCCATGTAAGAAAACAAAGTATGGGCTTTGGAAGTATTACCTGAAGGGCGAAAGGCCATTCAGAACAAATGGATCTTTAAAAGGAAGACGGACGCGGACGGTAATGTCACCGTCTATAAAGCTCGACTTGTGGCAAAGGGTTTTTCACAAGTTCAAGAAGTTGACTACGATGAGACTTTCTCACCCGTAGCGATGCTAAAGTCTGTTGGAATTATGTTAGCAGTTGCTGCATTTTTCGATTATGAAATCTGGCAGATGGATGTCAAAACATCATTTCCTTAACGGTATCCGTGAGGAAAGGTTGTATGTGATACAACCGGGAGGTTTTGTTAGTTCTAAGGATGCTAAAATGTATGCAAGCTCCAGCGATCCTTCTATCGACTGGAGCAAGCATCTCGGAGTTGGAATATACACTTTGATGAGGTGATCAAAGTTTTTGAGTCTATACAAAGTTTATGACAAACTTGTATTTACAATAAAGTGAGTGGGAGCACTATAGAATTTCTGATAAGTATATGTGGATGACATATTGTTGATCGGAAATGATGTAGAATTTTTGGAAAGCATAAAGGACAAGATTTTGAAAAGGAGTTTTTCCAAGGAAAAGTTGGATAAAAGCTACTTAAATATTGGGCATCAGGATCTATAGGGATAGATCAAGACGTCTGATAAGACTTTCAATGAGTACATACCTTGACAATATTTTGAAAGAGTTCAGAATGGATCAGTCAAAGAAAGAGTTCTTGCCTGATTTGTAAGGTGTGGAGTTGAGTGAGACTCAAAGCTCGACCACGGCAGAAGAAAGAGAAAGGACGAAGGTCGTCCCCTATGCTTTATCCATAGGCTTTGTATAGTATGCCATGCTGTGTACCGCGCCTGTGTGTGCCTTGCCATGAGTCAGTCAAGGGGTACAAGAGTGATCCAGGAGTGGATCACTGGACAGCGGTCAAGATTATCCTTAGTAACTAGAGGACTAAGGAGATATTTCTCGATTATGGAGGTGATAAAGAGTTCGTCGTAACGGGTTACGTCGATGCAAGCTTTGACACCTATCCGGACGACTCTGAGTAGCAGTCAGGATACGTATAGTGGAGCAACCATTTGGAATAGCTCCAAGTGGATCGTGGTAGCATCTGCAGTATGACATATAGATTTGCAAAGAACACACGGATCTGAATGTTGCAGACCATTGACTAAAGACCTCTCTCACATGCAAAGCATGATCGAACCCCAGAACTCATTGGGTGTTAGATTCATAACAATGTAAATCACATGGTGATGTGAACTAGATTATTGACTCTAGTGCAAGTGGGAGACTGTTGGAAATATGCCCTAGAGGCAATAATAATTTAGTTATTATCATATTTCCTTGTTTGTGGTAATCGTTTATTATCCATGCTATAATTGTATTGATTGGAAACTCAAATACATGTGTGGGTACATAGACAACACTGTGTCCCTAGTATGCATCTAGTTAACTAGTTCGTTGATCAAAGATGGTCAAGGTTTCCTGGCCATAGACATGAGATGTCATTTGATAACGGGATCACATCATTAGGAGAATGATGTGATGGACAAGACTCAAACTATGAACATAGCATATGATCGTGTCAGTTTATTGCTATTGTTTTCTGCATGTCAAAGTATCTGTTCCTATGACCATGAGATCATGCAACTCACTGACACCGGAGGAATACCTTGTGTGTATCAAACGTCACAACGTAACTGGGTGACTATAAAGATGCTCTACAGGTATCTCCGAGGGTGTCTGTTGAATTGGCATGGATCAAGACTTGGATTTGTTACTCCGTGTGACGGAGAGGTATCTCAGGGCCCACTCGGTAATACAACATCACTATAAGCCTTGCAAGCAATGTGACTAAAGTGTTAGCCACGGGATCTTGTATTACGGAATGAGTAAAGAGACTTGCCAGTAACGAGATTGAACTAGGTATAGAGATACCGACGATCGAATCTCGGGCAAGTAACATACCGATTAACAAAGGGAACATCATACGGGATTAACTGAATCCTTGACATAGAGGTTCAACCGATAAAGATCTTCGTAGAATATGTAGGAACCAATATGGGCATCCAGGTCCCGCTATTGGTTATTGGCCGTAGAGGTGTCTCGGTCATGTCTACATAGTTCTCGAACCCGCAGGGTCTGCACACTTAAGGTTCGGTGACGTTTCGGTATAGTAGAGTTATGTATGGTGGTGACCGAAGGTTGTTCGGAGTCCCGGATGAGATCCCGGACATCACGAGGAGCTCCGGAATGGTCCGGAGGTAAAGATTGATATATAGGAAGTCCCGTTTTGGTCACTGGAAAAGTTTCGGGTACTTCGGTAGTGTATCGGGAGTGCCGGGAGGGGTACCGGGGACCATCGGGAGGGGTATTTCGACCCAAGGGGCCTCATGGGCTGTGGGAGGAGTCAAGCCAGCCCTTAGTGGGCTGGCCAAGCCCCCCACTAAGGCCCATGTGGCTGGAGGTGGAAAAAACCCAACGGTGGAAAGGTGGAAAGTGTTTCCAAGTGGAGAGGAGGAATCCTACTCCTAGTAGGATTGGAGTAGGACTCCTCCACCTCCAATTTCGGCCAGCCCTTGAGGGTTTGAGGCTGCCTCCTCCCCTCCCTCCCTCCTATATATACTAGAGGATTTAGAGGAGAAAAATAACCCTAATAGCCACGTGCTAGCCTCTCCTCTAGATCGCAGTTTCTCCTCTAGATCGTTTCAGCGGTGCTTAGGCGAAGCCCTACTGGAATTAGTTCCACCACCATCGCCGCCACGCCGTCGCGCTGCCGGAGAACTCATCCACCTCTCCGCTCCCTCTTGCTGGATCAAGAAGGCGGAGATCGTCATCGAGCTGTACGTGTGCTGAACGCGGAGGTGCCGTCCGTTCGGCGCTAGATCGGGACGGATCGTGATTGGATCACGGGACGCTCGGCGATTTGGATTGCGAAGACGTTCGACTACATCAACCGCATTTCTTAACGCTTCCCACTTAGCGATCTACAAGGGTATGTAGATCCACTCTCCCTCTCGTAGATGCTCATCACCATGGATAGATCTTGCGTGTGCGTAGGAAATTTTTTGTTTCCCATGCAACGTTCCCCAACAACGCCTTCCTCGCTGCCACCCCCAGCTGATTCACCCCTTGCACAGGACTGCTAGGGTGGACCTGTCTGAGGACGAGGCTACGCGGACTCCGGTCCACGAGCCTCGGGTCGACGAGCCTTCGACCTACACGACTCCTGTCCCAGAGGCTTCGTCCCACGAGACTCCGGAGCAGAGTAGGGATGAGGGCACGTCCCGGCAGACCCCATGGGATACCTGGCCGGAGGAGCCTAGTGGCCATGCTGATGGTGGCGGGGATCGTTTTTCTGATAGCGACATGGAGCTGCCTGAGGGCGCCACCGTGTACCAGCGTGGTATGACACGGCTCCCGCCCGTGCCGGCGACCCGCGAGCTGAGGTGGTTGATTAGGCCTGATGGAGAGAGGTAAGTGCATGTACTCTTTTTTAACCTTTTGCCTTCACGTTTTTTCAAATATCTAATGTGTTGGCTTTGTCATACTGCAGGGGTTGACATCATCCCAAGGATGCCCGCAGGCCCAACAGCATCCTTGGTGTCCTTGTCAGGCAAAACTTCCCGGGGTTTGTCACGTTGCCCGGTGAGGGTCAGGTTCGAGAGTTAGGACTGACCTGGGAGCACTACTTGGTTGCACCGGCCCCGCCTAAGGAGAGGCTCGACGGTGTTTTGTGCCACACGAGGGCGGAGATAGTGATCAGGCATTTTTGGGTAATTTCTGCTTTACACAATTAAAAATCAACAATAGCTAGTTATTGTACTAATAAGTGTTGTGTCGTTTGATTGCAGACCTTCTACAGGTGTCAGGAGGGATACGAGGAGGCCGCGGCAAAGGTTATCGATCAGCAATGCAGGCGCCTACTGCAAAACTTTCGGCACGAGGCTCGGGTGCAGGCTGTTCGAGACTACTACGCCTCGTGGCGTATTAGGAAGGAGAAGTCGACGTGCCGCGGAAAGAAGATAGAGAAGGAGCATTTCATGAAGGTAATTACGTATTCTTAAGGCCTTGTCTTAGTTTCCTTCATTTGATTCCTACGCGTAGTGCTCAAATATCTCTTTATTAACTTAGGTGCCCCCAAGATGGTGTGCGGATATGATGGATTGTTGGGAGGTGTTGGTGGATGAGTGGTGCTCAGAACAATGGCTATCCGTCCACAACAATGCCAAGGATTGGCGTAACAAAATGGTTGGTGTGCCACACCATCAAGGGAGCGCCAGCTTAAATCAGTTTGGTCTGAACTGGGTATGTGGTTAGCTTCATGATTCATGCAATTCATTCTTGATTCTAGCTTGAGCCCTTTACTAATAATTTGTTCCTCTCTCTCTCTTTTAGGCGCATCACAATAAAACGCAGGTGCCACAGATGTACGACCTCTATGCGATGGCCCATACTACCTCGTACAAGAAGGTCAAGGCATTCTCTGAGTCTGACCTCGATGATCCCTTGAAGTTCAGCAACATCTCCTTCCACAACAAGCTCGTGAGGTACAAAGATGAGGGGAAGGCAAGGAAAGGGGAGGACTTTAACCTGAGCCAGGAGCCTATTGATCCAGAGCTGGTGATGATAGCTGGCGGCGGGAGGCCCCATGGCTCGATTGCCATTGGAGATGGCCTTATACGTTGTCCTAGGAACCTCCGGGAGATCAAGGCGCGCCAAACGAGCTCCGGTCTTGAGATAAGACCTCGTCCACGGCCAGTCGAGCTCGCCATCGAGGTTAGTTATACGGACTGAGATATCTTTCCTCATTACGTTGTGTGTGTGAACAAAGATGATTACAATGCTAATGAGGAGTTGTGTTGCAGGCTGCTATTCTGAAAGAGAGAGAGGCAGCATAGGCGCTTATGGCGGCGAAGGAGAAGGAGATGGAGGAGAGGATGGCAAGGTTGTTGGAGGAGGAGAGGGCACGGTCCGATGCATCTTAACGGGCCATCTACGAGCTCTTCGTGGTAATATTCTTCTTCATATTTGTCAAATCTTGCATATAATGTTCCTTTCATTAATAATGAATATCGTTGACTTGTGAAAACCAAATGTGCAGACTATGTGCGAGAAGACCGGCCAGGCCGCTCCGTCGATGCCAGTCATTACCACGGCTGCAACGGTGAGTTTCATTTCAATGCAATGATCTTTTTAGTGTCATCATGCTAACGAGACATTGCAAATCATCTTTGGTGCAGCTTAACTCCGGAGTCGCATCGCATGACCCTTCTCCAGGGCAGCCTTCTCCAAGTGAAACCGGTCCGAGCAACCTTGGTGCCTCTCCTCCATGATGACGAGGACGGTAAGCCCCAAACTTAGCTCGTTTTTCATCTTCTTACACTTAGACAAACTTAGCTCCTTCCGAAATATTAGTGTTCTTCATGTTCTTCTTCTTATTCTAGTCTTCTTCATCTAACTTTTGCCCGAATGACACAAATAAGCAATAAGAAGAAGAAAACAAGAGGAGAAAGATAGAGAGAAGAAAACCGCTTCTTCATCTTCTTCTTCTTATTCTAGTCTTCTTCATCTAACTTTCGTATTTCCCATTTTGCAGATTAGAGTCACTTCACGGAAGCTTGCATTGATGGAGTGCTTGTGATTTTGTATCGATGAACAATGTTAAACTTGCTACATATGTGAGACTTGTTACTATTGTAATATCGTGAACAATGTGACATTTGTTTTGGTATGTTTGTTGGATACTTGTGCTTGTGCTTGTTGTTGGATGATCATCACTAGGGTTATTGTGAAATATATACATATATAGCATATTTTTCCTGTGAAAATTGGATATTAGAAAAAACAGAAAAAACTGGGGAAATATTACCACTTTGCCGACGGCCACAATCGGAATAGTTTCTTTGCCGTCCGGCACCGACGGCAAAGACGACACATGGCACGCACCTGTGCATCCCGGGAGTGCGCCTGATGCCATTTGGTACATTTGCCGTCCAGGGGCGGACGGCAAAGTAACAAAGGAGGGTGGCGGGGGTGGCGTACGGCAAAGAAGATATGCCGACGGCCACCATCGGCATAGCAGTGGCCGTCGGCAAAGGAGGGTGGTGGGGGGCGGACGGCAAAGAAACTATGCCGACGGTGGCCGTCGGCAAAGGAATGGCCGTCGGCAAAGGAGGGGAGGCAGACGGCATAGGGTGCGGACGGCAAAGGGGGAGTGCCAGACGGCAAAGGCTCCGTTAGCCACTAACGGGCCTAACTCAAGTTTAGGCCGTCCAGTCGCTTTGCCGTCTGCTGCCTGACGGCAAAAACACTTTTCCGTCCGCTGTATAAAGGCAGACGGCAATGCACTCTTTTACCGGAGTTCTCAGTGCCGGAAATTTTGCCGTCTGCTGCCCGACGGCAAAGGCTTTGCCGTCGGTGGTCTTGCCCTTTGCCGTCCGCTATGGCAGACGACAAATAACTGAATTCCAGTAGTGTGAGTTCTTTATGACTAATGTTGAGTCCATGGATTATACGCACTCTCACCCTTCCACCTTTGCTAGCCTCTCTAGTACTGCGCAACTTTCGCCGGTGCATTAAACCCACCTTCCTCAAAACAGCCACCATATATTTTCCTCAAAACAGCCACCATACCTACCTATTATGGCATTTCCATAGCCATTCCGAGATATATTGCCATGCAACTTCCACCGTTCCGTTTTTCATGACATGCACCATCACTTTCATATTGCATATAGAGTCATATTTTGTTCTAGGTATCGAGTTGTAATTTTTGAGTTGTAAGTAAATAAAAGTGTGATGATTTTCATTATTAGAGCATTGTCCCGTGAGAGAAAAGGATGACGGAAGCTATGAATCCCTCACAAGTTGGGATGAGTCTCCAGACTTTACAAATAATAAAAGAGGCCAGCGAAGCCCAAATGAAAAAAAAGAGGCCAAAGATTCCCACCAAAATAAAATATGAGAGAAAGAGAGAAGGGACAATTGCTACTATCTTTTTCCACACTTGTGCTTCAAAATAGCACCATGATCTTCATGATAGAGAGTCTCCTATTTTGTCACTTTCATATAATTAGTGGAATTTTTCATCATATGCACAACCACTCAGTTTTCTTTTTGAGCTTTCATACACTTATAGATCTAGTGCATCCGTTGCATGGCAATCCCTACTCACTCACATTGATATCTATTGATGGGCATCACCATAGCCCGTTGATATGCCTAGTTGATGTGAGACTATCTTCTCCTTTTTCCTTGCAACCTCCACCATATTCTATTCCACCTATAGTGCTATATCCATGGCTCACGCTCATGTATTGCGTGAGACTTGAAAAGGTTTGAGAACATAAAAAGTGTGAAACAATTGCTTGACTTGTCATCGGGGTTGTGCATGATTTTGATACTTTGTGTGGGGAAGATGGAGCATAGCCAGACCATATGATTTTGTAGGGATAACTTTCCAAGGCCATGTTATTTCGAAAGGACACGATTGCCTTGTTGGTATGCTCGAAGTATTACTGTTTTTATGTCAATATTAGACTATTGTTTTGAATCTTATGGATCTGAATATTCATGCCACCATAAAGAATATTACATGGATAAATATGTTAGGTAGCATTCCACATCAAAAATTCTGTTTTTATCATTTACCTACTCGAGGACGAGCAGGAATTAAGCTTGGGGATGCTTGATACGTCTCCAACGTATCTATAATTTTTGATTGTTCCATGCTATTATATTATCTGTTTTGGATGTTTTATATGCATTAATATGCTATTTTATATTATTTTTGGGACTAACCTATTAATCTAGAGCCTAGTGCCTGTTTCTGTTTTTTCCTTGTTTTTGAGTATTGTAGATAAGGAATATTAAACGGAGTCCAAACGGAATAAAATCTTCGGAATGATTTTTCTTGGACCAGAAGCAACCCAGCAAACTTGGAGATGAAGGCAGGAGACCCGCCGTGGCGTCCCAAGCCACCAGGGCGCGCCCCATGGCTTGTGGCCCCACGGCAGCCCTCCTAACCCTATTCTTCGGCCTATAAATTCCCAAATATTCCCTGGATACCAAAAAGAGCCACGAAAATACTTTTTCGCCGCCGGAAGCCTCTGTTCTCGTGAGATCCAGTCTTGGAGCCTTTTCCGGTAATCTGTCGGAGGGGGAATCGATCACGGAGGGCATCTCAATCAACTCCATTGCCCCTCCGATGATGCGTGAGTAGTTCACCACAGACCTTCGGGTCCATAGCTAGTAGCTAGATGGCTTCTTCTCTCTCTTTGTTCTTCAATACCATGTTCTTCATGATCTTCATGGAGATCTATCTGATGTAATACTCTTTTGCGGTGTGTTTGTCGAGATCCAATGAATTATGGGTTTTTGTTCAGCTTATCTATGAATATTATTTGAATCATCTCTGAATTCATATATGCATGATTTCATATCTTTGCAAGTCTCTTCGAGTTATTGGTTTGGTTCGGCCAACTAGATTGGTAATTCTTGCAATGGGAGAAGTGCTTAGTTTTGGGTTCAATCTTGCGGTGTCCTCACCCAGTGACAAAGTAGGGGTAGCGAGGCACGTATTGTATTGTTGCCATCGAGGATAAAAAGATGGGGTTTTCATCATATTGCTTGAGTTTATCCCTCTACATGATGCCATCTTACCTAATGCGTTACTCTGTTCTTCATGAACTTAATAGTCTAGATGCAGGCAGGAGTCGGTCGATCTGTGGAGTAATAGTAGTAGATGCAGAATCGTTTCGGTCTACTTGACACGGACGTGATGCCTATATGCATAATCATTGCCTTGGATATCTTCATAATTATTCGCTTTTCTATCAATTGCTCAACAGTAATTTATTCACCCACCGTATTACTTTCCTTCATGAGAGAAGCCTCTAGTGAAACCTATGGCCCCCGGGTCTATTTTCCATATTATATTTTCAGATCTATAAACCAAAAATACCAAAAATATCTCGCTGCATTATTTTTACTTTTGTTTTACTTTCCGTTTTAGCAATCCTATCTATCTATCTCTATCAGATCTCATCCTTGCAAATAACCGTGAAGGGATTGACAACCCCTTTATAGCGTTGGGTGCAAGTGTTTGATTATTTGTGTAGGTACATCTATTGGGGACTTGCTTGTATCTCCTACTGGATTGATACCTTGGTTCTAAACAACTGAGGGAAATACTTATCTACTTTGCTGCATCACCCTTTCCTCTTCAAGGGAAAACCAACGCATGCTCAAGAAGTAGCAACCACCTAGGCCCCTCCCACCCCCAACCCCACACAACTCCCTCGCTCGAACCCTAGCTACCTCGTCATCGCCGCCGCCGCCCCCGACACCGATCCGCGTTCCACAGTCAACCTCTCCCGCTCTCCCCGTCCAGGTTACGAACCCATCTCCGTATCCTCGCCGCCCTGAATTTCTTAGATGGCGCCTGCTAAACACCCCCTTCCTCACAAATCCGCACTGATCCCCACCGCAGACCGTTGCAGCCTTATCCTAGCTACACTTGCAGCGGAGATCGAGGAGCGAATGGCCAAAAGGAGGTATATCGCGGCCTTTCCCATGGACGATGCCGAGGTGGCCGCTGAGGCTGCCGGGGAAGCTGACTCTCATGACGAGGTGCCCGCCAGGATCGCTGGGGAAGCTGACTACGATGACGAGGTGGCCGCCGGGGAAGCTGACTACGATGACGAGGTGGCCACCCAGGCCGCCGAGGCCACCAGGGAAGCTATCCACGATGACAAGGTGGCCGCTGAGGCCACCGGGGAAGTTGACTACAATGACGAGGTGGCCTCCGAGGCCGCCGGGAAATGTAAAGAGTACCAGGCTGTAAGACAGCGGGTTCCCGTATGGATGCATATCGACGCAGCCGGCTACAACGTCGAGCTCGTCGAGAGTGATGGCTTGTCGCGGGCTATCTCACAGGTTAAGTGGCCCTACCAAGACCCGTCGGGTTCGACCCCAATCGACCTCCTGCAAGGCCCAGCCGCTGATCTACGCCGCTTCGCTCTCAAGAATTTGCCTTCCTTCATCTCCATGGAGCCTCTTTTGTTGTTTTTGAAGGACACGTTCTATGGCGGTGGCTCGGCATCGTCAGCTGCCAAGTCAGACCTCATTGACGACGTCGACGCCGACAACGGCACCGTATCCGTCTCTTCCAACGGGAAAGAGCACATCCGTGACATCTGGGAGGGTACCCTGCATCCTTGCTCTTCCAAGGGGAAGGAGCCCATCTGTGACAACAGGGAGCACACCCATAATCCGTGCTCTTCTAATGGGAATGAGCCCATCTGTGACAGGTGAGGAAACCCATCTCATGTTAAATTACTTCACTCATGCTAAATGTATGGACTCTGCAGTTGAATTTCATCAATACCTGTCTCAAGAGCCATATATGCTTCATGTTAAACCTGGTGCACTTAACACGTTCACTTTTATTTCAGTTCTTTCGCATGTGATGTTCAGTTAAACAATTTCATGTTTAAGCACCGGCTACGTTCTATGCAATTTCGATAGTACAGTTCGAATGACTATTTTTGATTGCTATCAAGCCTGTTGTAATGAGCATATGCCTTGTTTAACTATTTTTCCTAGATCGGTTGTTTGTACTGGCCATATGTCCTAGTTCAATTGCTATATAGTATGCCTTGTTTATTTTAGTTATTCACGTTGTGAAGTTCTATATCTGCAAGTATGCACTTTCCAGTTCAATTTCATCATACCAGTTTCAACGGCCATATGTAGTTCCTGTTAAGCCTGGTGTAGTTAACACGCCCACTGTTTATTTCTGTTTTTTCACAATGTGATGTTCAGTTATACAATTTGATGTATAAACACGAGCTACATTCTATGCAATTTCAACAGTACCACTATGAATGACTATATTTGGTTGCTGTTAAGCTTGTTGTAGTGAGCACAAGCCTTTCCATTTTTATGTAACTATAACTAGTGTGCTTAAACGTGCACAATACCAGTTAGAATGACTATATTTTGTTGTTGTTAGATGCTAAGCCTATTGCAGTTAACACGCATCTCCACTTATTATTAGCTTAGCTAGCGTGCTTAAACCTGCACACTGAAGCTATCATTTTGTGATCATGTTGTTTACCATGCATATATTTGGTTGATGTTTAGCCTGTCAGTACTTAACATGCCTTTCGGTGTACTTACCCAGGGCAATATCGGGAACAGCTGTTGTTTTTCATCGAGGTTAGTTTCATCACATGGCTTATATATATACTCCATCCGCCCCAAAGTATAAGATGTTAATACATCAAATATGTGAGTATTTTGGATGTAATAAGATCTTATATACTGGGACAGGGAATACTATACTACGTCATTTTGCAATTTCTGTTTACCTTCTAATACTAACTTGTTGCTTGTAGGTACATATGTCACCTGTAAAGATCCGCGTGTCGACCCTTTTTGCATATGGGGCAATGAGATATTCATGAACCAGCATCAAGTGAGGAAACTTATAAAGGTTGTTAATAAAATGGGACAAAATATGGCAATTAAACTATTTCTTTACACCTTATCCAAGACAACAGTGAACTCCAGGATGGTAACTACGAACTCTGTACCCTTCTTTTTACTGTCCATAATGAGTTGTTAGCTTACAAATTTACAATTTCTGAATCTATTTTGTTTGTAGTGGTTCTCAAAGTAGTTTACTCAGGATTACCTCTCAAACTACATGATTGGTGGACGTGCAAACGTTAAAGTATATCTACCAGGCCACGATGACTACCTAGATGTCCTCATCAACACAGAGAAGGATGGGCGGTCCGCCATCACAAGGGGCTGGCCTAGAGTCGTCTGTGCATTCTGCATGGAGGAGGACACAATATGGGCATTCCGCTTCACCTTGTACAACTGCCAGAGTGTCTTTCGCCTCTTCCTTTACTGTATTTAATACAAGTATGCCACCGTGGTTCGTCATTATTTATCTGGTCCTAATGTAATTATTGTTTCTTGATGTAATTCTTGAACATATGTACCTGTAAATGGAATAATGCATTGGTTGTTGAACCTATGTCTATATAAGATGGATATGAAAAATGCAATAGCCTACTATCAAATTCAAATCCTGTAGAATTTTAAATTTTGGCGATTAAAATAGCCAAAAAATAAGCTCTGCAGGTCATTACACCGCACACGGTTTGTAAAGCAGAACGTGTGTGATATACCTCATGATTCGACACGTTTTAGAGAGAGAAACCGTGTGCCACAATGCACACAATTGCCGTCTGTAAACCGCGTGTGATGTTAGACAATATCAGAAACGGTTAAGCAAACCTAAATTTTTTGTGACAGTCTCCTTATCATACACGATTTATAATGTTTAACTATTTGTTATGTCGTATGCATCCGACACGAGTATGACAGTTGGAGCGTTTGCGAATCTTCGTATATCGCAAACGACGCTGTAGGACAAAATGTGTGTGATTGTCTCCTTATCATACACGCTTTACTATTATGAACTGTTTGCGATTCGGCACACATCGTAAACGCTGCGCTACAGAATTCCGCGTGCGATGTTAGTGTGATCTCACACGAGTTGCAAGGATAGGCATGTAACAGCCCGGGACCGACGCTCCAGAAGATTCCCCAGTTTTTTTTCATTCTTGTCATGTGATTCGTTTGGTTGTTGCATTCATCGTCGCATCATTTGCATCATCTGCATAGCATCGTCTCTCGTTTTCGAAAACTTGCATCCGTTCGTGTTCGCCGGTTCTCTCAGTTCGTGTCTTTGTCCGTTTCGAGTCCAACCACACACGCACGCGCCCACGGCACCGTCAAGATATTGTTTTTAAAAGCGCATGAAAAATATTCTCGGATTGGGTCGAAACTTGGTGTGCGGTCTTATTATATTGTAGGTAGACTGCCTGCCAAATTTCGTCGCAATCAGAGGTCGTTTGAAACCCCAACGTTCAACCGTAGCAGCACCGTCGTCGGTTTATTATCGGACGTTTTCGCTATTTCTAAAACTTGTGCCGGACCACTCTTTTCCCTCTCATCTCAAGCCCATGGACTTCTACACAGCCCACTAGCCCATCCTAGCCTAACCCCGCAACCAGAGCCGTCCGATCGCGATTGGAGGGTCCGAAAACGGGCAAAACTCCTAACCCTAGATCCCCCTTGCTATATATGGACACCCCATGTCCAAATCTGGCGATCTCTCTCTTCCTCCTCAAATTCAGTGCAGCCCGACCCCGACGCCTCCACTTGTCGCGCAGCCAGCCACCAGCCCACCAACTGCGCCGCCGCTCCCAACCACCCACACGCTGCCACGTCGCCCCTGTCTCCTCCCAGCCGCCGCAAACCGCCTGAGCCCGGTTGGGGCCCGCCCGAGCCCATCCGGGCCCGAGCAGGCCCGCGCGCCCCAACCGCCCGTCCCCATGCGCGAGATCGGGAGGAGCCCCGATCCAGCGCCGCCGCCTGCTGGCCTCGCCCTGCCATCGTCCAGCGAGGTCACCGGAGGTGCGAGCCGTCGCCAACGACCACCGCAGGCCGGACCCCGTCGCCCTCTCTCTCTCGTTCCCCATCTCCCCTCCCCGACCTCTCTCATCTCTCCCTCTCTCTCTGCAGAGCCTCATCGCCATGGCCGTCGCGGATCTCCAAGCTCGCGCCACCTCAAGCCTTCTCGTCACCGGGAATGGGGTCCTCGGGCCTAGATCCGCCCGGATCCGGCCAGGGGCCCGCCGGATCCCGCCGCTCCTGCGCCGCGCCGGAGCTCCGTCCCGCGTTGACCGTCGCCGGACCCTGCCTCTAGCTCGTGCGCAAGGAGGAGGACGACGTGCTGCGTCGCCCGCAACCGCCAGCGCGTGGGCCATGCCCACCATAGACCCAGCCGGCCCAAGCCTCCAGCCCAGTCCTCTCCACCTAGGCCGAGCCCATTAGGTGAGGAAACCCAGCGCCTTTTTTTCCTGTTGTTGGGCCGACCCTTGTGCCCTGTTGCTATTTAACGCTCGGTGCACGATTTAGGATATGACTCTCGGTTAAAAAAGGCTAAGTTTTGCATAATCCTTTGTGGCATATTTTGTACTGCAACATATACATGTTATATATGTTTTCAGGGTAGAAAAATCCAACTAATCCATCTGTGCAATCAGTTTCGTCTTATGAGCAACTTTGTGTGCATGTTATTTTGCCGTGATGCCCGTTTGTCTATTTTGTGTGAATTATTCCATGCATCATATGAATTATTGTTGAACATGAGATATGCCCTTTGACATGTGCGCTAGCCCCTGGTCTTTTTTGTTTGCCATGATAATCCATGTTAGGTGTTATTTTTCTTGTTGCCAACATGCTATAAAATACTGTTGTTTTGATGGTCCAAAATATTTCTATGTCTGAAACTGTTATTTTGTTGCTATGTTGTCATGTGATTTGTTATTGATCTAGGAGTCTTTTGTGGTTGCTCCAATGGAGTCTTTTGTTAAGCGTGTTATGCTCTATCATGTTGTGCCAATAGTTTGCATGAATAGGTTTAGCATCATAATTAATTCTGTTGTCCAATATGTCAATCTGTTAAGTTTCATGCCAATATATGACCTGTAGCACATAGTTTTACTGCTGCCAATATGCCTCCATGGAAATCTGCTATGCTAAAAACTGTGAATTTCACTAAGTCCTAATCTGCTATATTTTGTTGCCATGTTGTGAGCTTCCTACCATGTGATCCATGACTCTTTTGAGTATGATATGTGAAGATGAAATGAAGTGTGTGTTAAATGATACTGCCCCATGCTTAGTTTGTGCATTTTAAAATATTGTAACTTGTTGTTTTCATGTGTGCAATATGCCATGTTGCTGTTTTGGACAGATTTGCACTAAAACTTGTGTTGCTTGTTATTGTTGAACCATAGCTCCGTTTTGAACATGTTGCATATGTAACTTGACTAGAATTTCATGTAATTTCATAATATTGCTGCATTCATGATTTGAAATGCATGGGGTTGGCATTTTCATGCATTTTGCATTCATGGCATAATATCTTGTGATGGTCATATATTTTAGGCCGTAGCTCCGTTTTATATGATCTATATATGTGAATCGACTAGAATGATGAGTAGAATCGCTTGGTATACTTTATTTTCCTCTTTATTAAATATAAAACATGATTAGTTCAGATCTGGACCAATTTTGAAATCAACATATGGGGTCGTTTCGGAAATACTATATGTTGTTTCCGGCCTCATTTAAACTTGCCTAGATGTGTAGTTTACTTATGCTTCACCTCTTGCCATGTTTAACAACATTTAATATTGTCGTGTACCTAAACGAGAATGAACTAAATATTCGAATGTGGAGTTTCCTCAATATGCAACTCGTTGCATATTGAGCTTCACTTAATGTGTAGAAGTTGATTGTTGTGCTTGCCATGTCATGCATAACATGCATCTTAATTGAGGAGCATCATGTCATGCATATGTCGTGGTGTATCGTGTGTTGATTGTTGTTTTTGGATTGCTTCTTCTCGATAGAGTTCCGAAACCGCTTCGGAGTGTGAGGATCCGTTCGACTACGTTGGTTCGTCTTCTTCATGGATTCGTTCTTCTTCCAAGTGGGATCTCAGGCAAGATGATCATGTCCCTGGAGACCATTACTATCATTGCCACGCTAGATGTCTCATTTCTATCGATGTCTCGCTACCTACCACTTGTATGTCAAGCCTCCCAAATTGCCATGAAAAACCTCTAACCCCTCCACATCCTAGCAAACATTGTTTGGCTATGTTACTGCTTGCTCAGCCCTTCTTATAGCGTTGCTAGTTGCAGGTGCAATTGTTTTCCATGTGCCAACATGGATATTTTGTTATATCACAATACTATTGCTATTTAATTTAATGCACATATATACCTGGTAAAGGGTGGAAGGCTTGGCCTTTTGCTCGGTGTTTTTCTTCCACTCTTGCCGTACTAGTTACTTGTGTACCGGTGTTATGTTCCATAATTGAGCGCTCCTAACATGCTCGTGGTTGTTATGGGGACCCCCTTGATTTTCGTTTTTGGATAAAACTTGTCTGGCAAGGCCCAACATTGGTACTATTTGTAGGGTAACGCAGCAGAAAACAAAAAAATTCCGACCTACGCACCAGCCCAGGACCACTATGGAGACTGCGTACAAGGTTTGATCTTTTTCATTACCGACTCGTAGCGTAGCGGAAGTAGAGTCGATGACGATCGGCGGTGCAGATCCCCGCAGCTAGGATTTACAACCTCCCAACCGCAAGGATGTATACCCTCATCCCCCCTCGGACAGCCTTCCAGGAGGCGGTCAGACAGTCCCCCGGACGGTGTCGCGGACAGCCCTTCGGGAGGATCATCGAAACTCGAACAGTCACTCGGACAGCCCTTCGGGAGGACCTTCGAAACTCGGACGGTCACACGGACAGCCCTTCGGTAGGCACTCTCGAACTAAGACCAAAACTACGATCTCTCTACAGAGTTGCACACATACGGTGTCATCTATCTAGCAGGGCTTCGCCATCCAGAACTAGTTCCTGCCGGAACCCAGACAGCCTTTCGGCTCTACGAAACTATTTCGCTGGGAGGGAGAGAGAAGCCAGACAAGTCAAATGGCATGTGTATGAGAGAAGGATTAAGAGATGGCAGCCCTCTCCACCTCTATTTATAGGAAAGCCAAGGGGTAGGATGGGTATTCAAAATACCAAAACTTGCCCATGAAGGAAACACTTTCCAAGGGCAAAATGGGAAAGCAAGTGGGCAAGTGTGGCTCCAAGGTGGAGCCCTCTTCTTGGCCGGCCACAACCCTTGTGCCCCCCCCCCAAGGTGGTCCTCATCCATCCATCCCTTCTAGAAGCCTTTTGGGAAAATATCCCAAAAGGTGACTTTCCAAAAATATCCCAAAAAGCACTTTCACTATTCACGACGACATTTTTCAGCGTCCGGTCGAACTGAAAATATTTATGTGGGCTTAGAACATTTCTAGTACCCACTAAAATAATTTTCAATGCGATCCGGAACAATTCCGGTTTAGTGATTTTCATCTGCGAAAAGCATCTAAAGCGGTTTCGGCAGCTCCGGAACATTTCCGGTTTTCATCCCGGAAAATTCCAGAAAGTTTCCAGAATGATTCTGGCACCCTCCAAGAATTATCAGGCATGTGCCAAAACCAATTTGACTTTATGGTATCCCCTGAAACAACTTTTCAATTTTACCGAAACTGTTCCGGTGTTCTCTCTGCGGAACTTTTCCGCTGTCCGAAACTTTTCCGGTGTCCGAAACTTTTTCGGTGATTTTCTCTCAGACTCCCTGTCTAGTATTCAGCAGATAGATGACCCTTAAGCGTGTGACCCTATAGATTCGGTGAAGCATAGACATGACCCGGAACCCTTCCGATCAATGATCAACATCGGAGCCGTGGACACCCATATTGATCCCTATACCCACACGAATGAATATTCGAGTGAACCTCCAGTTGCAGTGTGCTATTCCTGTTGCTTCGCAATATGTTACAAATACCTGAGGTGAGACATGTTGGCATCCCCGTGGATCAACACCTTTTCCACTATGCCAGTTACCTCGTTACCGGTATTGTTCTCTTTTCTCGTTCCCGTGTTCCGGCATCCCCGTGATCAAATCACAAACTGTCTGGCCAGACGATGATGGATACCGTGACACCGAGAGGGCCCAGAGATATCTCTCCATCGTCGGAGGAGCAAATCTCAATCTTGAGCTATCAAGTTACTTAACATACTTTTCCATGAACCCGTAAGCCGCCGTAATAGCCACCCATTTACAGATGACGTTTAACATACCACAAAGTTCATGAAGCAAGCATGAAGAAACTCGATACTCTCATGGTCTAAGGAATCATGCAAACATTAACCATCTCTGTGTTATTAACCATTAACTTGTGACGAATGTATCTCATAGCATAACATCAATTCGGGTCGATTCAACACAAATGTTCTTCTAACATTGTGCCCTCAAAATTGCCGGCATAGCCATGCCCATGATGAGGAAAACAGGATCATCATGCAATACTTGAGCCAGTCTTAGAGGCCAGACTAGGAATACATTTTACTGTTTGTTATTCCACACATGCATATGAGTCTTCCCCCGAGCCTCGTGGTTATTGCAGACTCGAGATCCATAGCAGTTATAGCATGGAACATAAACCTAATTATGAACAGGGAGATAATCAATAACATTTATTATTGCCTCTAGGGCATATCTCCTACACTATTTGTTTAATAACAACTAAAATTTGCATAGGGCATGATCACCCCGTGGATAATTAATCAACCCCCCGGGCCAGTGCTCCTCATGAGTGTTGGTCCAAACCGAGCGATGTCCGGCGTCCCTTGGTCACCCGGGGTTTCAGCCAACCCGACATCTAGCTCATCTGGTAGTGCCCTGAGAAAGAGATACGCGCGGCTCCTTTTGGGATCTGGCCTGCCGGGCGGTCTTGCTGGACTTGTTTTACCTTTCTCGAACGTGTTGTGCGAGGAATTCCGAGAATACTTCCGGCTATCTCGAGGTTACGGTTTTTCCAATGGAATTGCCTAGGAAGATCACTAGATTCGTGGTCGAGGTTATTCCCGCTGCGTGTGGTTAGTTTGTGATGGATGAGTTGGAGCACCCCTACAGGGTTAAATCTTTCGGAAAGCCGTGCCCGCGGTTACGTGGCAACTTGGAAACTTTGTTTAACACCCGGTCATAGCAAACTTGAAGTAAGCTCAAATAAAATACACCAACTGTGTGCGTAACCGTGATTGTCTCTTCTCGTGAGTCCTTATCCGAGAGAGAACACGGTGGGGTTATGTTTGACGTAAGTAGGTGTTCAGGATCTCTTAGAGATCATTACTAGATCACGTCCGTTTATTCGACAATCATCCCCCTTTATTCTTGTACTCGTAAGTTAGCCACTCAAATAATGCTTAGTGCTTGCTGCAGCCTCACCACTTAACCATATCTCACCCATTAAGCTTTAATAGTCTTGATACCCTTGGAAATGAGATTGCTGAGTCCCCGTGGCTCACAGATTACTACAACAACAATTGCAGGTACAGGTAATGTGATGCTTTGACGTGAGCGTGTTGCTTGTTTGATTTGGAGTTCTTCTTCTTCTTCTACATCGATCATAGGATGGGTTCCCGACGGCAGCCTGGGATAGCAAGGATGGATGTCATTTTAGCGTTTGATTTCGTCAATAGTCGGACCCTGCTCTTCTGTATGTTGTTTGGATATGTTGTTGCATTGATGTAGCTTGTGGCGAGTGTAAGCCAATTCCATATACTCATCTCTTCTTACATGTACTTGTAATGATATCCATTCTTGCGAAACGACGAGATGCGCTACTATCCCTGTCGAGGCCCTTGTGCCAAAATAAGGATAGGATCGCATCTTGGGCATGACAAGTTGGTATCAGAGCTTGTACCGACCTAGGAGCCCCCTTTGATTGATCGAACTTGGCCGAGTCGAGTCTAGTGAAAAACTGTTTTGAGTCTAGTTATATCGGAGAGTAGGTTTCTTTTACTCCTCTTCTATGCTCTGGTGAGGTATTCGACTTAGGAATTTTGATTCTATTCCTCTTCTCGCTCAAATTTTTTTAGGATCACGCGGGTATTTTGGAAACTATATGATACCGATGTGACGGAGTTCTGTCTTGGTGCCTCCTGTCTGACTTGATTTCTTCCGGGGAGTTGAGCTCCAGGGGATTCTTGACACATCATTATCATTCAGTTTCCTTAGTATCTCAGGACAGAGGATGTTCGAAATTGCTTCAATACTTTTCGTGGCGAGATAAGGCTGGAGTCACCCAGTACTGGGGAGGCGTCCGGGGTACTGCCATGTTTAGTATCGTTGTGATTACGAGTATCTGAGGTAGACGAGTTTGCGGAGTTTCTTGGTTTATGGTGTGGAAGGTTGCGGATGCAGTTGTAGCTGATTACCTTGGGTACGTTCCTGGGTCCGCAACCCGAATCGCATAAACAAGAAAGACTTCGGAAATTCTTAGGTGGGAATTCATGTAGTTACCAGGTGTATCCTTCCAACAAATGCAAATGGGCTATGTATTTGTTTCCGGCTTAATTCAAAAGCCTCATCTTTTGTTTTGTTGGATTATGGTAATTCGAGTTGCTTCGATGTCAAGTGGTGATTTCATATCCTTCTTAATCGGTGTGTTTCTCGTCAAGTTAATTCAACCCTCTCCAATATTTGCAAGATCAATCCTCTTATTCCTTCCGGAGTTCTTTTCATCTATCAAGTTGTCTTTGTTTTTCCCTGCCCTCCCGCCCTTTTTCGTCAATAATTAAATTCTCATCCAAGTGCCTTTTCTATTCATGTGAGGCTTCCGCTATCTTCTCTTTCGTGATGTATCCGGTGATTCTTTGCGAAGATCCCAAGTGCTCAAGCTCATCATTTCTTAGTCTTCATCTTTGTTTTCTTCTCCGGTGGATTCAATTCAAGCGTTTGGTGCTCATCATATCAAATCCTTTCAAATTATTTCGAGGTTCTCACCTCAACAAGTTTTCATTTGTACCGGTGCAATATCTTTCTAATCTTTCAGTTCAACGGTGGTCTCTTTGAGTGGGCTCATAACCCACAGGTTTTTTTCCCCAGGATCTTACCTGGCTCTTCTAATCTTTCCGGAGATGTCCTCAAGTTCTTTTCAATATGACGTAAGGATGAATTTCATCAGTCATATTCCTTTTCAAGATCGCTTCAATTTCTTTTCATCATTGGCTCAACCTTTCCTCGTTCATTATTCTGGAGTGTCTCAATAATTCATGGTGCGGTTTCTCGTCATCATTCTCGGTGTTGAAGACCGAAGAAGAGCTTCTCTTAAATCTTTGCCCGTTCTTATGAAGATTCACGGTTTCAGCTTGTTGCTATCCTCTCTAATTGTTTTCGATCATGAGTAATTCTTTCCATATCTATCCGGAGCATTTCAGAGTTATTGTCATTTCTCGATCCTCCGAAGGCCATCATTTCAGAAGATTTCTTCGTTCTCAGCTTTCAGCTTTCGTTCTCAAATTCTTCTCAATTGTTGCCACTTCGTTCGTCCCTCAATTATTCCGATATTTCGTTGAAGACTTCTTTAAGTTTGTGCTCTATATCTCTCTCTTCTATCCTTTTCAAGAAGAATAAGTGGTGTGTGAAATCCGTTGTTTGTCATCAATTAAACTTGATGAAGGATAAGCATAACATAATTCTTATTCTTGTTTCAACAAGGTGATTTCAAGCATTCTTCCAGAGGTTGTTTATGATATCAAATTCTCTATTCTAGTTGCTTATCTTTTCTTTTTTCCGGAGTTCCAAGTTTCTCAAGTATCTCTTCGCGAAGCTTCATCTAAATCTCTGCAAGACCTCAATCTTGTTGATTTTGCATCCTTCAATTCTTTCTATCATACTTTCGTTTCAGAATTCTTTCCAAAGGTTCTTCATGGTGGTTCATCAAGATTTCTTTCATTTTCAAGTGTTCTTCAAGATTCTTGTTGGAGGAGCTCAAGTATTATTATCTTGCATTTCAAACTGCAATTCATTCTCTCTTATCTTTTGAGATGGTGTTATAGCATCCTTGATTCATGAGGAGTCTCGAAGAGTAGTTGACAAGAGTGAGATAATTAACCCATCATCTTCTTCATTGGAGTTGTCTTGGATTGGATTTCACCTAAAGCATTTCCTTGGGATTGTTGCCTTCATGGTGCTCATCAATGATCCAAGTTTTCAATGTATCCTGGTGAAAGAAGTTTTGCATATCTGTTGCTCCCAAGCAACCAATTGTTTTCGTTTGTGGCCGGTTGTCACCTCATAATTTTGAGATGTTTTCCATAAGCCCATAACAAGATATTCTTTTCGTTGTTGAATTTCCAAAAACTCCATTCAATCCTTCCTTGTAACGATGGTTTTTCTAATTCATGGTGGTAGAAGTTGTCATTTTCTTCTCCGTTCATTTCCTACAATCGATCTAGCTTCTATTCTTTTGCCCCGGAGGCATTGTGATGTTGCTCTATTCATCTCATCATCTTGTTATATCATGATCATGTTCTTTCCATCCTTATTCATTTAACCGGAGAGTTGTATTCTCTTTTCAAGTTCTTTCAATCTTATCAAGTTTTGCCTCTATTTTTCTACCGAAGTGCTGCCGATATTTCTTGTGAATTCTTGCTTGTCCCTCACGTGAAACTTCATCTCTTTGCTTCCTTCAAGATTTGTTGGTTTCGCTCGTTTGTCAAAGAAGCAACAAAGTTTTACCTCTGCTTTTCCTCTTTCTCTTCCCCTTCTCATTCTAAGATCTCGGGTCGAGATCTCTTGTAAGTGGAGGAGAGTTGTAACAGCCCGGGACCGACGCTCCAGAAGATTCCCCTGTTTTTTCCATTTTTGTCATGTGATTCGTTTGGTTGTTGCATTCATCATCGCATCATTTGCATCATCTGCATAGCATCATCTCTTGTTTTTGAAAACTTGCATCCGTTCGTGTTCGCCGGTTCTCTCAGTTCGTGTCGTTGTCCGTTTCGAGCCCAACCACACACACACGCGCCCACGGCACCATCAAGATATTGTTTTTAAAATCGCGCAAAAAATATTCTCGGATTGGGTCGAAACTTGACGTGCAGTCTTATTTTATTGTAGGTAGACCGCCTGCCAAATTTCGTCCCAATCAGAGGTCGTTTGATACCCCAACGTTCAACCGTAGCAGCACCGTCGTCGGTTTATTATCGGACGTTTTCGCTATTTCTAAAACTTGTGCCGGGCCACTCTTTTCCCTCTCATCTCAAGCCCATGGACTTCTACACAGCCCACTAGCCAATCCTAGCATAATCCCGCAACCGGAGCCATCCGATCGCGATCGGAGGGTCCGAAAACGGGCAAAACTCCTAACCCTAGACCCCCCTTGCTATATATGGACACCCCATGTCCAAATCTGGCTCTCTCTCTCTCTCTTCCTCCTCAAATTTAGTGCAGCCCGACCCCGCCGCTGCCACTTGTCGCGCCGCCAGCCACCAGCCCACCACCTGCGCCGCCGCTCCCAGCCACCCACACGCTGCCACGTCGCCCCTGTCTCCTCCCAGCCGCCGCAAACGGCCTAAGCCCGGTCGGGGCCCGCCCGAGCCCATCCAGGCCCGAGCAGGCCCGCGCGCCCCAATCGCCCGTCCCCGTGCGTGAGATCGGGAGGAGCCCCGATCCAGCGCCGCCAACTGCTGGCCTCGCCCTGTCGTCGTCCGGCGAGGTCACCGGAGGTCTGAGCAGTCGCCGGCAACCACCGCAGGCCGGACCCCGTCGCCCTGTCTCTCTCGTTCCCCATCTCCCCTCCCCGACCTCTCTCATCTCTCCCTCTCTCTCTGCAGAGCCTCATCGCCATGGCCATCGCGGATCTCCAAGCTCGCGCCACCTCAAGCCTTCTCGTCGACGAGAATGGGGTCCTCGGGCCTAGATCCTCCCGGATCCGGCCAGGGGCCCGCCGGATCCTGCCGCTCCTACGCCGCGCCGGAGCTCCGTCCCGCGTTGACCGTCGCCGGACCCTGACTCTAGCTCGTGCGCAAGGAGGAGGACGACGTGCTGCGTCGCCCGCAACCGCCAGCGCGTGGGCCACGCCCACCGCAGACCCAGCCGGCCCAAGCCTCCAGCCCACTCCTCTCCACCTGGGCTGAGCCCATTAGGTGAGGAAACCCAGCGCCTTTTTTTTCCTGTTGTTGGGCTGACCCTTGTGCCATGTTGCTATTTAACGCTCGGTGCACGATTTAGGATATGACTCTCGGTTAAAAAAAAGGCTAAGTTTTGCATAATCCTTTGTGGCATATTTTGTACTGCAACATATACATGTTATATATGTTTTCGGGGTAAAAAAATCCAACTAATCCATCTGTGCAATCAGTTTCGTCTTATGAGCAACATTGTGTGCATGTTATTTTGCCGTGATGCCCGTTTGTCTTTTTTGTGTGAATTATTCCATGCATCATATGAATTATCGTTGAACATGAGATATGCCCTTTGACATGTGCACTAGCCCCTGGTCTTTTTTGTTTGCCATGATAATCCATGTTAGGTGTTATTTTTCTTGTTGCCAACATGCTATAAAATACTGTTGTTTTGAGGGTCCAAAATATTTCTATGTCTGAAACTGTTATTTTTTTGCCGTGTGTGTCATGTGATTTGCTATTGATCCAGGAGTCTTTTGTGGTTGCTCCAATGGAGTCTTTTGTTATGCATGTTATGCTCTATCATGTTGTGCCAATATTTTGCATGAATAGGTGTAGCATCATAATTAATTCTGTTGTCCAATATGTCAAACTGTTAAGTTTCATGTCAATATATGACCTGTAGCACATAGTTTTACTGCTGCCAATATGCTTCCATGGAAATCTGATATGCTAAAAACTGTGAATTTCACTAAGTCCTAATCTGCTATATTTTGTTGCCATGTTGTGAGCTTCCTTTCATGTGATCCATGACTCTTTTGAGTATGATATGTGAAGATGAAATGAAGTGTGTGTTAAATGCTACTGCCCCATGCTTAGTTTGTGCATTTTAGAATATTGTAACTTGTTGTTTTCATGTGTGCAATATGCCATGTTGCTATTTTGGACAGATTTGCACTAAAACTTGTGTTGCTTGTTATTGTTGAACCGTAGCTCCAATTTGAACATGTTGCATATGTAACTTGACTAGAATTTCATGTAGTTTCATAATATCTTGCTGAATTCATGATTTGAAATGCATGGGGTTGACATTTTCATGCATTTTGCATTCATGGCATAATATCTTGTGATGGTCATATCTTTTAGGCCGTAGCTCCGTTTTATATGATCTATATATGTGAATCGACAAGAATGACGAGTAGAATCGCTTGGTATACTTTATTTTTATCTTTATTAAATATAAAACATGATTAGTTCAGATCTGGACCAATTTCGAAATCAACATATGGGGTCGTTTCGGAAATACTATATGTTGTTTCCGGCCTCATTTAAACTTGCCTAGATGTGTAGTTTACTTATGCTTCACCTCTTGCCATGTTTAACAATATTTAATATTGTCATGTACCTAAACGAGAATGAACTAAATATTCGAATGTGGAGTTTCGTCAATATGCAACTCGTTGCATATTGATCTTCACTTAATGTGTAGAAGTTGATTGTTGTGCTTGCCATGTCATGCATAACATGCATCATAATTGAGCAGCATCATGTCATGCATATGTCGTAGTGTATCGTGTGTTGATTGTTGTTTCTGGATTGCTTGTTCTCGATAGAGTTCCGAAACCGCTTCGGAGTGTGAGGATCCGTTCGACTACATTGGTTCGTCTTCTTCATGGATTCGTTCTTCTTCCAAGTGGGATCTCAGGCAAGATGATCATTTCCCTGGATACCATTACTATCATTGCCATGCTATATGTCTCATTTCTATCGATGTCTCGCTACCTACCACTTGTATGTCAAGCCTCCCAAATTGCCATGAAAAACCTCTAACCCCTCCACATCCCAGCAAACATTGTTTGGCTATGTTACTGCTTGCTCAGCCCTTCTTATAGCGTTGCTAGTTGCAGGTGCAATTGTTTTCCATGTGCCAACATGGATATTTTGTTATATCACAATATTATTGCTATTTAATTTAATGCACATATATACCTGGTAAAGGGTGGAAGGCTTGGCCTTTTGCTCGGTGTTTTTGTTCCACTCTTGCCGCCCTAGTTACTTGTGTACCGGTGTTATGTTCCATAATTGAGCGCTCCTAACATGCTCGGGGTTGTTATGGGGACCCCCTTGATTTTCGTTTTAGGATAAAACTTGTCTGGCAAGGCCCAACATTGGTACTATTTGCTTAATAACAACTAAAATTTGCATAGGGCATGATCACCCCGTGGATAATTAATCAACCCCCCGGGCCAGTGCTCCTCATTAATGTTGGTCCAAACCGAGCGATGTCCGGCGCCCCTGGTCACCCGGGGTTTCAGCCAACCCGACGTCTAGCTCATCTGGTAGTGCCCTGAGAAAGAGATACGCGCGGCTCCTATTGGGATCTGGCTTGCCGGGCGGTCTTGCTGGACTTGTTTTACCTTTCTCGAACGTCTTGTGCGAGGAATTCCGAGAATACTTCCGGCTATCTCGAGGTTACGATTTTTCCAATGGAATTGCCTAGGAAGATCACGAGATTCGTGGTCGAGGTTATTCCCGCTGTGTGTGGTTAGTTTGTGATGGATGAGTTGGAGCACCATTGCAGGGTTAAATCTTTCGGAAAGCCGTGCCTGCGGTTATGTGGCAACTTGGAAACTTTGTTTAACACCCGGTCATAGAAAACTTGAAGTAAGCTCAAATAAAATACACCAACTGTGTGCGTAACCGTGATTGTCTCTTCTCGTGAGTCCTTATCCGAGAGAGAACATGGTGGGGTTATGTTTGACGTAAGTAGGTGTTCAGGATCTCTTAGAGATCATTACTAGATCACGTCCGTTTATTCGACAATCATCCCCCTTTATTCTTGTACTCGTAAGTTAGCCACTCAAATAATGCTTAGTGCTTGCTGCAGCCTCACCACTTAACCATATCTCACCCATTAAGCTTTAATAGTCTTGATACCCTTGGAAATGAGATTGCTGAGTCCCCGTGGCTAACAGATTACTACAACAACAGTTGCAGGTACAGGTAATGCGATGCTTTGACGTGAGCGTGTTGCTTGTTTGATTTGGAGTTCTTCTTCTTCTTCTACATCGATCATAGGATGGGTTCCAGGCGGCAGCCTGGGATAGCAAGGATGGATGTCATTTTATCGTTTGATTTCGTCCATAGTCGGACCCTGCTCTTTTGTATGTTGTTTGGATATGTTGTTGTATTGATGTGATATTGATGTAGCTTGTGGCGAGTGTAAGCCAATTCCATATACTCATCTCTTCTTACATGTACTTGTAATGATATCCATTCTTGCGAAACGACGAGATGCGCTTCTATCCCTGTCGAGGCCCTCATGCCAAAATAAGGATAGGATCGCATCTTGGGCATGACAAGGCCGTATGGGAAGGGCGCCATATCTCAAACGGTTGACAAATGACTCTCGTTTGTGATAGATACGGAAATCCCATACGCTTCGTTTTGCTAAATGTTTGCGTTCGTTGGCCTCCATCGCCGACGATTTTGCCGTGTCGTGTGGGATGGACCCCCCTATCGCCCACACAGGCAAGGCGACGGTTTACAACTACGTCGCGGAAAGGGGTTAAAAACCGTTTGTATAGCACGTCGCTGCACCAGTGGTTCTTGCCTGTGTTATAAGGTGTGAAGTTGAGTAAGACTCAATGCCCAGTGACTGCAGAGGATAGAGAAAAGATGAGTGTCATCCCCTATGCTTCTGCGATAGGCTCTATCATGTATGCAATGTTGTGCACAAGACCAGACGTCAGCCTTGCCATTAGTATGGCCGGAAGGTTTCAAAGTAATCCAGGAGTGGATCACTAGACGGCGGTCAAGAATATCCTAAAGTACCTGAAAAGGACTAAGGAAACGTTTCTCGTTTATGGAGGTGATCAAGAGCTCGTCGTAAAGGGTTACGTCGATGCAAGCTTTGACACTGATCCGGATGACTCTAAGTCTCAAACCGGATATGTATATATTCTCAATGGGGGAGTGGTAAGCTGGTGCAGTTCCAAGCAAAGCGTGGTAGCTGATTCTACATGCGAAGCGGAATACATAGCTACCTCGGAGGCGGCGAAGGAAGGTGTGTGGATGAAGCAGTTCATGATGGATCTTGGAGTTGTGCCAAGTGCACTGGACCCAATGACTCTGTTCTGTGACAACACTGGTGCCATTTCTCTAGCCAAGGAACCAAGGTTTCATAAGAGGGCCAGACACATCGAGGAGGGTGACATAAATATTTGCAAAGTGCACACGGATCAGAATGTTGCAAATACGTTGACTAAGCCTCTTCTGCGAGCGTAACATGATCAACACCAGAACTGTATGGGTGTTAGATTCATTACAATGTAAATCACATAGTGATGTGAGCTAGATTATTGACTCTAGTGCAAGTGGGAGACTGTTGGAAATATGCCCTAGAGGCAATAATAAAGTGGTTATTATTATATTTCCGTGTTCATGATAAATGTTTATTATCCATGTTGTAATTGTATTGATTGGAAACGCAAATACATGTGTGGGTACATAGACAACAATATGTCCCTAGTAAGCCTCTAGAGGACTAGCTCGTTGATCTAAGATGGCTATGGTTTTCTAGTCAGGGACAAGAGTTGTCATTTGATAACGGGATCACATCATTACGAGAATGATGTGATGGACAAGACCCAAACTATGAACGCATCATATGATCGTGTCAGTTTATTGCTATATTGTTCTCTGCATGTCAAGTATGTGTTCCTATGACCATGAGATCATGTAACTCACTGACACCGGAGGAGTACCTTGTGTGTATCAAAAGTCACAATGTAACTGGGTGACTATAAAGATGCTCTACAGGTATCTCCGAGGGTGTCTGTTGAGTTGACATAGATCAAGACTGGGATTTGTTACTCCATGTGACGGAGAGGTATCTCAGGGCCCACTCGGTAATACAACATCACAATGAGACTTGCAAGCAAAGTGACTAAAGAGTTAGCCACAAGATCTTGTATTACGGAATGAGTAAAGGGACTTGCCGGTAACGAGACTGAACTAGGTATGGAGATACCGACAATCGAATCTCGGGCAAGTAACATACCGATGAACAAAGGGAACAGCTTACAGGATTAACTGAATCCTTGACATAGAGGTTCAACCGATAAATATCTTCGTAGAATATGTAGGAACCAATATGGGCATCCAGGTCCCGCTATTTGTTATTGACCGTAGAGGTGTCTCGGTCATGTCTACATAGTCTGCACACTTAACGTTCGGTGACGTTTCGGTATTATTGAGTTATGTATGTTGGTGACCGAAGGTTGTTCGGAGTCCCGGATGAGATCCCGGACGTCACGAGGAGCTCCAAAACGGTCCGGAGGTAACGATTGATATATAGGAAGTTCCGTGTTGGTCACCGGGAAAAGTTCGGGCGTCACCGGTAACGTACCGGGGGTGTCGGAAGGGTTTCGGGGTCCACCGGAAGGGGCCTACCTGCCCCGGAGGGCCCTATGGGCTGTGAGAGGGGGCGCACCAGCCCCTGGTGGGCTGGCCGTCTCTCCCATAAGGCCCATGCAGCTAGAAGGGTGGGGGCCATGCCAAAGGGGGCCGCCGGCCACTTGCCTTGGGGGCCAAGGCACCCCTTGGCCGCCGCACCAACCCTAGGGGAAACCCTAGGGCGGCCAGCCCCTTCCTCTCCCCCTATATATATGTGAGGGGAGGGAGGGTTGCAGCACTTGAAGCCACGGCGCAGCCTCTCCCTCCCTCATAGATCGTTTTCTCCACTAGATTGATTCGGT
The DNA here is from genome assembly GCA_039707655.1 of Elymus sibiricus. Classification (NCBI taxonomy): domain Eukaryota; kingdom Viridiplantae; phylum Streptophyta; class Magnoliopsida; order Poales; family Poaceae; genus Elymus; species Elymus sibiricus. Next base: position 91,523,404 of record CM077669.1, read on the forward strand.
TTTGCTTAGTGAAGCTCTGCCGGATCAGCTTCACCAACACCGCCACCATGCCGTCGTGCTGCCGAAGAAATCATCTACCTCTCCTCCCTCGCTTGCTGGATCAAGGAGGCGGAGATCGTCATCGAGCTGTACGTGTGCTGAACGCGGAGGTGCCGTCCGTTCGGCACTAGATCGTGATTGGATCGCGGGACGGCTTGCGATTTGGATCACGAAGACGTTCGACTACATCAACCGCGTTTCTTAACGCTTCCCGCTTAGCGATCTACAAGGGTATGTGGATCCGATCTCCCCTCTCATAGATTCTCATCACCATGATAGATCTTGTGTGTGCGTAGGAAAAAAAATTGTTTCCCATGCAACGTTCCCCAACAAGATGGCTCATGGAGGTTTTGTGTCGATTATAGGAAGCTAAATTCAATCACTGTCAAGAGCAAATTTCCCATGCCATTAGTTGATGAGCTTTTGGATGAGCTTAGTGGCACTAAATGGTTTTCCAAGCTCGATCTCAGGTCAGGATATCATCAAATCAGAATGTTACCAGAGGATGAACACAAAACAGCTTTCAAAACCCATAGTGGTCAATATCAGTTCAGGGTAATGCCTTTTGGTCTCACTAATGCCCCATCTACCTTTCAGTGCATCATGAACTAGATTTTTGTTGCTTACGATAGGAAGTTTGTGTTGGTATTCATGGATGACATTTTGATCTTCAGTGAGACCCTTGAGGAACATCTGGAACATTTCAGAATTGTGCTACAGACCTTGAGGAAGCTCCAGTTCTTTTCTAAGAGTACAAAATGTACTTTTGATCAACAACAACTAGAATATTTGGGACATATCATTTCTGACAAGGGAGTACAGACAGATCCTGAGAAAACTTTGACTATGGCTCAGTGGCCTACTCCTCGAAATGTCACTGAACTCAGAGGTTTTTTGGGGCTCATAACACGTTATTACAGGAAGTTTGTGCAGGGGTATGGTATTATTGCTAAACCACTAACACAATTACTGAAGAAACAAGCCTTTGCTTGGTCCGCAGAAGCTCATCAAGCTTTTGAGAAACTTAACACGGCTATGATGACCACTCATGTACTAGTGTTACCTAGCTTTGAGAAACAATTTTGCATTGAAACAGATGCATGTGCTACATGAATTGGGGCTGTACTCACTCAAGAAGGTCATCATGTTGCTTTTTACAGCAAAGCTTGTTGCATCAATAATCAATCTCTCTCAATTATGAAAAGGAATTTCTGGCAATTATGATGGCGGTGGAAAAATGGAGAGCTCATTTGCAGAGAGGTCCTTTTATCATAAAACCGACCATCAAAGTTTGTGTCAACTTCAAGATCAAGTACTGACAACAGATGTACATAAGAAGGCCATGACCAAATTAGTGGGGCTGCAGTTTCAGTTTCAATATAAGAAGGCCTGTGAGAATTTAGCAGCTGATGCACTATCTAGGGTGGGGCACTTACTTGCGGTAACCACTACTTCTACAAGCAGACCGGTGTGGCTATAAGAAGTGATTAATTCCTATGAAGTGGATCCAGAGGCACAAGGACTGCTCGAGAAGTTGGCTATTTCTGATGCTGATACAACAAACTACTCTTTGGAAAAAGGTGTCATCAAACATCAGGGCAGAATATGGATTGGAGCAAATCAAGCTTTAAGAACTAAATTAATTTCTGCTTTTCATGCAAGTGCTGTGTGGGGGGGGGGGGGGACATTCTGGCATTCAAGCTACATATCATAGAGTTAGGAAACTGTTTGTCTGGACTGGGTTGAAGCAAGACATAGTTGATTTTGTCCATCGATGTGCTATCTGCCAACAAGCAAAACATGAACATGTTAAATCACCAGGTTTACTTCGACCACTTCCTATTCCTACAGGACCTTGGCAAGAGATCACCATGAATTTTATTGAAGCTCTACCAAAATCAGAAGGTTATACAGTAATTTTAGTGGTGGTTGATAGGCTGACCAAGTATGCTCATTTTATCCCTTTGAAACACCCTTTCTCTGCTCCAGTTGTTGCTAAGGCTTTCCTACATACTGTGGTCAAGCTGCATGGACCACCCAATACTATCAGGTCACACAGAGACAAGATCTTTACTAGTCACTTTTGGGATACTAAACTATTGATGAGCATTGCTTACCATCCTCAGACAGATGGACAAAGTGAGAGAGTAATTCAGTGTTTGGAGATGTTTTTGAGGTGTGCAGTACATGATACTCTAGCAAAGTGGCATGCTTGGCTACCTTTAGCTGACTATTGGTACAATACCAATTTCCATTCTGCCTTGGAGTGCTCCCCCTTTAAAGCTCTATATGGATATAAGCCTACTTATGGTGTGTTCCCCTCTCTGCTTACCTCCGACAATGTGGATGTTGAATGGTGGCTTCAGGAACATCAGGCACATACAACACTATTGAAAACTCATTTGCTCAAAGCTCAGGCCAAAATGAAGCATTATGCAGATCAAAACAGAACACCGAGGATGTTTTCTGTGGGAGATTCTGTCTATTTGAAACTCTAATCGTATGCTCAGCACACTGTGGTAAATCGTCCCTGTGCAAAACTAGCTTATAAGTATTATGGACCTTTTGAGATACTAGAACAGATTGGCCTAGCTGCTTACAAGCTCCAACTTCCAGCATCAGCTCAGATACATCCAGTGTTTCATGTATCGCAGCTTAAAGAGTTTGTGCCGGATCACACGCCGGTTTCCTCCAATCTGCCTACACCAGTTGATCTCTCCAGTCTAGATGTGCAGCCAGGTATCGTATTGGAATGGAAACTACTCGAAAAAAGGTGACCGTGCATTGTTGCAGGTGTTGGTACGGTGGACAAGGTTACCAGCCGAAGCAGCCACGTGGGAGGATTATGACACTCTCAAGCGTCGCTATCCCACTGCTCCAGCATGGGGTCAGGCTGAATCTCAAGAGGGTGGTAATGTCAGCGCTAGAGATCGTATGCGACATGTTCCTCCGGGTTAGCCTGTCCGCAGTCCAAAGCCAGTTGCGGGCCGCAAGCCATGCAAAGATCCCAACCTCTAATGATGCCCACGATGGTGCAGGGGAAGTACTAGCGGCCAAAGAAGAATGCGACATACGTTGCACGTGACGAGTACCCGCCAGCAGGCCCGAGGCGCCAGGTGAAAGCGTCTGGGTCATTCAATAGGGATCACCCTCTTAGCATGTCCCAAATCTCCATGAATTCCACAATGGCCAGCACCGATGGTGCACCTCTCATGCTATCCACCCATGCATTCCCGGGAAGTACATCAGCAACTAAGCACACCTTGGCCATCGGTCGAACAAATGTGATGAGGTTGGGAGCCAGTTGGGAAAGACTTCATCCTTCTAGCCATGGGTCATTCCAGTTTTTGCCGACGCCTAATTGACATTTGTCCTGATGATTTCGGTGTTGGTCATTCTGCTGGCATAGACACATAAAATTTACATGCATACATGCTGGTGTCAAGCATGGCCGGCCTCGTTGGTTACCTTATGGATGTAAAACAATTTCTAGCTAATGCAAATGATATAACAACTGTTGATTCCCGTAATATTGTTTTTTGCAACATTCAAAAGAAGTAATATGTCTGCATAGTGTTGTGTGCTCAAGTGGGCTTTTAAAGTAAAAAAAATATGACTATGGATAAACAAAAAAATTGTTACTCCAAGTCCATGAGCCCATCCGACCAATGTCTAATTTGCAGGCAACAACACGTATTCCCATGACACGTTTGGTTACATGCATATTTTGTTAGCACTTTGTATATATGTCCCAGTTGAGCTTGTTTGAGCAAATGCAGACAGAAAAACCAACATCTGCATGTTGATTGGTTGTCTGCATTGCATCAAGGCCCAGGTTAGACAAGTTGTTTGGTTGTCTGTGTTTGTGCTTCACCGGTGAGCAGATGCAACACACATCTATTTGGCTGCATGCAAATAGTTGTTCTGCTCATCCCCTTCAAATGTGGTGTCCTTACCACCTAATTTGCAGCACTTAACAACAGACAACACCCAAGAACAACACATCACATAAGAACAATACATCACACATGAACAACAAAACACATCAGATAAGAACTGGCATTGCATAATAGTAGTAGGCATAAGTTTAAACAGCAGGGCATCCCATGTCCCTGCTGGACCCTGGGGTGTTGATCCCTGGGCAATACATACAATTTTTGCAGCAAAAGGTGAGACAATCAAATGAAGTTCAGATGTTCCAACGAAGTTCAGACGAATATAACGAAGTTCTCGATAGAAAAACTAGAGGGCATGTTAGAAGTCGTTGATGCTGATGTACCTCGCGCACCTGACCTTGCAAATATTGGAGGTGCTGGCATTGTAGATTTGCACCTTCAAGCCCAACCCGTAGAGCCGCATGACGACCCTCCCTGAGCCAGATGGCCATTGAACATATGCAGCTGCACCCATAACTCACACCACTTGTTGACAGAGAGGCAGAGGATGCGGGGAGGGTTGAAGACCAGCCATTTCTTAATCACTGGCCTGAAGGCAGTTGGGTTACTGGGATGACCAGCATGGCGATGTCCTCCTTGTCCTTGATCTGGACGTAGAAGCTGTTCGGATCCCGTGCACTCTCTTCGTGGCCGATCCTCAGCCTCCATCCAGTGCCTGACTTCATTTTCATAGTGGATGCCTTGCCCAGAACCTCCTTCATCTTAAGCCAACGGTTGGTGGGGATGATGTCCTCGGCCTCCTCGGTGGCGGCGATGACAGGCGCCCCTCTGTCGTCTCTATCCCACCCCGTCTTCACGATCTTGCTAGTTAAGTGGACGAGAGTAAGCAAATTTGTTTAGTGGTAGTTGCACGAATCATTGGCATTTGCACTGATCAGCTGCAACTGGGGTTGTTTAGTGGTAGTTGCATTTTGGTGGTGCTATGATCAGATCATAGCATTGCCCAAGTGCAACTCCCGATGATCAATGCTACCACCAGAACTTATGCACTTGTCGTCTGATGAACCGATTGGTTTTTTCACAGTTAACAACTCATTTATAGTCAAGAGATAGGGAAAAATTATGTTACTCTGTGACATAAAGTGTGTGCGTGTGTGTTTGTGTGTGTGTGGTTTGTGTGTGTGTGTGTGACTGTGTGTGTGTTTGTGTGTGTGTGTTTGTGTGTGTGTGTTCTTTGTTAGATTTCTGTGCCTTCGGACAACGACAACCTCGTGGTGTAGATGATATCATGAAACTCCCTCGAGCAACTAGTTCACATGGCTTGCCTTTTTATCTTCTATAGTAGTTCCATGAGGAATGGTCGGTCTGACAGCCCACCCATCAAGGATGTGATCCTGGTATAACTGATTCATGAGTTTTGGTTTAGGGATTATTTCACCTTGTGCAAATTTAGTCTTTTGCAACTACAACACACGAAACAAATTGTAGAGTTGAAACATTTAGAGAGATCAAGATACATTGATTTTTAAAATAGTAGGAAATGATTTTATTATTGTTCATAATATGGTCTGCTGTTTGGATCTATTGCAATTTCGTTGGTTGTTGGATTAAGCCATAAATCAAACCAGACTGTCTCTCGGATAAAAAAATCAGAAACTGGCCACCCTGACGGTTGTTAAGCTCAATGGCCAGGCCCGCCAGTGACCCCAAAAATATTGACAACAAAACTAGATGGTTTTATCCGGTTTTCATAAAAACTGAAGAAATTTAACTAATAGAAATTAAGGTGTGTATGCGCATGCTACATTTGGGATTCGAACCAAGGTAACATGGTTCCGGATTGGAGAACCAACGTGCCGCAATAACCAAACTCGCCACGGTTAAGTCCTAGGCTAAATAGAAGGAAATCACCTTCTTTGACTTTTTTTTTCTCTCTCTCTATGTAATTGTTTTCTACCCGTCAAACCCAACGAATAAGCGGTTTAATCCGTAAAAACATGAACATGCCCCATCCATACACCTATGAGTCCACGCCACCCTACCATGTGGGACCATGCTAGAGAGAATTAAGTCGGTTGATCATACCTTATTATTACAAATTATATCGATGTCGCCACACATAGGTATTCGAAATTCAAGGCGAGGCTTTTCCAAAAAAATTCTTCGGTACCCTGCTAGAGAGAATTCGCCATCTATCTTAATCAATAACATTGCCGAGGTTCTCGTCAATAAGGCGTAATTAGTCTACCCGGGACTACGTGTTTGTTGTAGTAGCTATCTAGACATATGTCTCTTTTGTGCTCTCATGTTCAAATCATGGTTTGTCCAGACCGAACAAGTAAAATGGATTTATTTAACAGTAATTTCAATAGAAGATATGCATAGCATATGAGTGGAAACCAGATAACCGAATGCCTCGTGTTTTCATATTTAGTGTTCAAGTCAGTGAAGAAAAGTGAGAAGATGGTGTGCATGTATGTAACTCAAGCAAGCAAATGATGCTCATGACACAACAAAAATGAGTGATTCAGTGGACTCGTGTGTGTGTGTGTGTGTGTGTGTGTGTGTGTGTGAGAGAGAGAGAGAGAGAGAGATATGTGAGTAAGAGTGAGACTGAGAGGGAGGTGAGGGCATCATTTTTATTTTTCTCCTACTATGCATACATAAGTCACCATATTAATATGCATAATAAAACAACATGGGTTAGGTGCGGTCTTGTTGGTGGATGTGATCACGTGATCCAATAAATTTTCACATCACAATGTCACCCTATGAACGATATAATGCTACGGGATCAATCTCTTTTCATGCTTCGACTTCCCATTTTCATACATGTGTAGACTGAAGCTAAACAGTGTAATAATACGTTTGGGTTTAAAGTAGGCTTGGGAGGCAAACGGAATGGCAAAACTTGACAGAGTTAGCTTCCCTGTAAGCAAGCTACACGACCAATATGCACAGACTGGCGTGCATGCTCTTCTTTCTGTTTGTGGTCTCTCTTAAGCATGCCTGGATGAGCATGGTCTCTAGGAACTAGAAGCTGCGGCCCACTTCCCTGCGCAGCATTTCATTTAGGGATAGGCTGCCGTTTGTGTAGTCGCTCGCAGATTTGTTGCATCTTTGTGTTGATGCTTTCGGTGCTGGCCACTCTTCTAAGGCATAGAAAATTTACACTTATGTATGCAGACGTTGAGCCTTATGGATGTAAATATTTTTCTAGCTAATGAAAAAGATAGAACAATTGTCGGTTCGTGCAAAAACATAAAGATGTCTACACTGCGTTGTATGCCCAAGTGAACTTTTTAAGTAAAAAACCTAACTACTGAATACACAAAAAATAGCCAAATTTTGTTACTCAGAGTCCAATGGCCTACTCGCTCAACACCTGTTTTGTAGGCAACAACATGTACTCCCACTGCCCCGAGTTTGCTGCACATTCAACACGCTACATAACCATCAATCAACATGATGTTTCTCCTCTTTTCTCCAACACCAACTTAACATCCAGCACCCATCTGCCGTAGGTTGTAGCCTTTTTCTAATGGATGGGCTTGTTTGCTTTTGTTGCATCATGCCTATACATTCATGTGTGCTCCTCTCATTCATAATTATTTGTGAGCGATTTTTCGGGGTGGCTAGTCAGTTTTGGAAGGAGCATTGCATCTCTCTCTCTCTCTCTCTCTCTCTCTCTCTCTCTCTCTCTCTCTCTCTCTCTCTCTCTCTCTCTCTCTCTCTCTCTCTCTCTCTCTCTCTCTCTCTCTCTCTCTCTCTCTCTCTCTCTCTCTCTCTCTCTCTCTCTCTCTCTCTCTCTCTCTCTCTCTCTCTCTCTCTCTCTCTCTCTCTCTCCCTCCCTCTCTCCCTCCCTCTCTCCCCGATGGAAAAAATGGAGTAGTATTACTCAAGGAGGAGCAATTTTCATCCCCGCAAAGGCTAGGGACATTTAGGCCAGAATGAAGCCACAACATAGTTCTAGCTTCAGTTCTACCAAAGTTTGATAAAAGATGATTAACATTATTTTGGTTCCTCCTAACATGAGTAACCACAAATTCCCTATTTCCCATGAGATGCTAAATTTCGTGGACTATCATCGAGTACTTGGAACAATCTATTCCACTTGCAATTTGTTGTATTTCAGTTAGTTAATTTGCTTTTTGTTGAGGTGTGCTGTGACGCCCCCATTTTGATCGTACGCTAATCATACACGCAAATGCGTACGACCAAGATTAGGGACTCACTGGAAGATATCACAACACAACTCTAGACACAAATTAAAGTCATACAACTTCATATTACAAGCCAGGGGCCTCGAGGGCTCGAATACATAAGCTCGACATAAACACGAGTCAGCGGAAGCAAATAGTATCTGAGTACAGACATAAGTTAAACAAGTTTTGCCTTAAGAAGGCTAGAACAAACATAACACGGATCGAAAAGAGGCGAGGCCTCCTGCCTGGGAACCTCCTATTCCACTACTGGTCGGGGGCTGCCTCCACGTAGTAGTAAGCTCCAGCGGTGGTGCAGTAGTCGTCTCCGGGGTACTCCATCTCCTGGGCTCCATCGTCTGAACGCAACAATCGTATCGAGGGGGAAGGAGAAAGCAAAGCAGCGGTGAGTACTCATCCAAAGTACTCGCAAGACTGACATCAGAACTATGCTAAGTATGCAGCATTATCAAAGGAATGGGGCTATATCTTTGGACTCACTGCAGAAAAGCGAGAATAGGGGGGGAGGCCTAGTCCTATCGAAGACTAGAATCTTCAACATCTTGCAGCATTAGAAGAGTGTAGAATGGTAACTCATAGGTAACAATATTAGTGTAGCAATTCTATTAAGTAAACACGCCCAGAGATTCTTCCTCGACTCCCTGCGAGAAAGCAATCTCGGAGCCAACATTTTATTTCAAGTCATCACTTTTAGTTATATTAGCTCGGGATACAACTCCAAGTCATCCTGTTACCGTGGACACGGCTATTCGAATAGTTAATTTCATCCCTGCAGGGGTGCACCACGTTTTCCATCACGCTTGATCACCTTTGGACGGACACGCTTTTCTGGGTCATGGCCGGTCTCGAAGATCAACACATCGTCGCCCTACCTAGGCTCAACAGAGAGGCCAGCCCATCGGTCTAAATCCTAAGCGTGCAGGGGTCATGGGCCCACTCACACTTTGCACTCCTGCACGATGCGTACGCGGCCGGTGTTAGTCCTGGCACCTCTTAATACAAGACGGTGCTTTACGTGGGCCACCCGGGCACGCGTCGCTCCATTGCTGACGTCCTAAGAGCTTCGGCTGATACAACGACGTCGAGTACCCATAACTTCTCCCACGTGAAGGTTAGTGCGAAAAGGTCAAATGACCAACTCAGATCAAATACCCAAACCATTAGCATTTTAATAATTGCGGTGACGAGCGCGATACACGATATGTGGTCCCGTCGCCCCGTCTTGAGGTGTTGTGGCAAGGGCCAAGAATGCCCGGCCACGCCCCGTCGTATTACACCAACACCCTTCGGTCATCCTGACCTCATCATGTATCCTCCGGTCATCCTGACCTCATCATGTATCAACAGTAAAGTAAAAGTAACCGTGTGTCTGTAACACCAAGGGGGAAAACCAAGGAATCACCCTCGATGGATCCCACTCAATGTAACCGTCAAGGTGACCAAAGAGGATTCACCCTCGATGGTCTACGCTTGAGGGGTTGCACGATAGAGTCGTCGTCAGGAGTGGTGAAGGAGGAATCACCCTCGATAACCACGACCGACTAGCTGCACTACAGAGTTAGCATCATGAGTACTTCACGAGGTGTCACCCTCGGTACTCGATAGTAGCTCTGCAGAGTCGTACAACTAAGGGGTGTGCGGTGAATGTGACGGTCATGGCTGGTCGGTCGGTTGACCAAGTCTTCAAGTCTTCGAGTCGTCGAGTCGTCAATGAAGAAGCAGGGGCAACTGAGACTAAGGGGGTCACAGGGGATTCATTGATCAACCTATACTAAGCAGTTGATTTAATAGCAGGTATAGTAGCAGTTTATCAAAAGCAAGCTATGCATCAGAATAGGAGCTAACTAATACAGTAGGAAAATCTAATGCAAGAATGAGAGGGAAAGAATTGGGCGATATCGGGATGCTCAAGGGGGGGTTGCTTGCCTTGCTGCTCTGCGGCAAAGGCCTAATCGTCAGCGGTGTAGTCGTACCCGGCAGCAGCGTCGGTCTTGGGGCCTACCAGTAAGAAGAGGGGGAGAAACAATAAATATAAAGCACAGATGTAACATGATGCATGACATGGCAATATGCAGAGCTAGGCATGCACTAACGCAGGGCTACACGTCGCAGACGGATCGGAAGAATATCTGACGATATTTTCCGGGTCTCAGGCTACTACCGGACAGACGAAAACGATGGAAAAGTTCCACGTTCGTTATGATAGAAGCACGTGACAGACAAACGGACTGCGTATTCGGAACCGTGGAATTTTTCTGAACGACTTTCATGTATAAAATATTTTAATCTGACTTACGGTTTATTTTATATTAATTTTTAAAGTTTTATTAATATTCAGAAATTAAAATAGATTTATTTTAATTCAATAAACAATTATGACATCAGCATGATGTCATGCTGACATCAGCAGTCAACAGTCATAGTTGACTGGTCAAACTGACCAGTGGGCCCCACTGTCATCCTCACAGATTAATTAAAGTTTAGTTTTAATTAAAACAAATTAATTAAGGGGGGTTGGGTCCCACATGTCATTGTCCGATTAACTTAACAGAGATTAGTTATCCTAATTATGTCTAATTAGGTTAATGTACTAATTAATTAATTAAACTATTTAAAACATTTTATTAATACAATTTTAGGGGATGGGCCCCATCGGTCAGTGGGAGACGGGGGGGGCTAAGTGGGGATTAACTCCACTAAGCAAGGCAAAGAGCCAACCAGCTCGGGCCCGAGGCCAGTTGAGGCCATGCGGTGGGGCGGGGCGCCGGCGTGGCCAGCGCCGGCGGCGAGCTGGGCTGTGGGGGCCGACGGGGGGGGGGGGGGAGCGAAGTGCGGGGCCTCGGCGGCACGAGGCGAGCGGGCGCAAGCGGATGCGGTCGTGACGCGGGGAGGCGCCGAAGTAGCGAGGGGGTGTGGACGGGGCCGCGGCCGGGACGCGCGGTGAGCGCGGCGGGGCTGGGAGCGCGGCGGCCGGCGGCCGGGGGGGGAGTAGGAGAGGGTGAGGGGAGGAGCCCGGGGGAGGGCTTACCGGCAGCGTGCAGAGGGGGGCAGTGGGCGCGGGGAGGTGCGGCAGCCGACGGTGGTGCTGGCGACGGCGGGGCGGCGACGGTGCGCAGGGACAAGGCGGGGAGGCGCGGTGGCGGGGCGGCGATGTGACGCCGGGGAGGGGGCCGGCGACGAGGGCGACGGCGGGATGGGGGCGATGCGTTGAACGGCAGCGGGGCGCGGGGTCGGGGAGGCGCCGGCGTGGTGCGGGGGGGGCGACGCGGTTGCGTCAAACGGCGGCGGCGGCGGGGGAGCCCGATCCCGATCTGGATCGGGAGGGGGAGGGGAGAGGAGAGAGGGGATCGGGGGGAGTGGGGGCTAGAGTTGCGGGGGGGTGTTGACCCCCTTGTAGCGCCCGGGGTGGGCTGTGGGGGAGGTTGGGCCGGTTGGTGGCCTGAGGCCTGGTTGGGCCGGCCCAGGGGGAAGGAGGGGGGCCTTCTCCCCTTTTTCTTTTTGTTTTTTTAATAAAAGTTCCTGTTTTATCTAAATCTAGTGACAAAAACCTTTATTAAAAATATGGCACATGGTCCGAGATCCAATCTCGAAGGGGCTCCTGCCCCTCCGCTACCATGGCGGCCAAGGACCAGAGGGGAAAGCATCCTCCCATCTAGGGGGGAGGTCAAGGAAGAAGAAGAAGGAGGTGTGCTCTCTCCCCCTCTCTCCCAGTGGCGCCGGAATGCCGTCGGGGCAATCATCGTGTGACGGTGATCTACTCCAACAACTCCGTCATCTTCACCAACACCTCCATCACCTTCCCCCATCTATCTACAGCGGTCCACTCTCCCGCAACCCGCTGTACCCTCTACTTGAACATGGTGCTTTATGCTTCATATTATTATCCAATGATGTGTTGCCATCCTAGGATGTCTGAGTAGATTTTTGTTGTCCTATCGGTGATTGGTGAATTGCTATGATTGGTTTAATTTGCTTGTGGTTATGTTGCTGTCCTTTGGTGCCCATCCTATGAGCGCGCGTGGATCACACCATAGGGTTAGTTGTATGTTGATAGGACTATGTATTGGAGGGCAAGGGTGATAGCAGCTTCAGCCTAGCATAGAAATTGATGCATACGGGATTGAAGGGGGACCAATATATCTTAATGCTATGGTTGGGTTTCACCTTAATGAACGTTAGTAGTTGCGGATGCTTGCTAATAGTTCCAATCATAAGTGCATAGAATTCCAAGTAAGGGATGACATGCTAGCAGTGGCCTCTCCCACATAAAACTAGCTATCGGTCTAGTAACGTAGTCAATTGCTTAGGGACAATTCCGCAACTCCTACCACCACTTTTCCACACTCGTTAAACTAACTTAATTGTTACTTTATCTTAACAGCCCCTAGTTTTTATTTACGTGTTCTTTATTATCTTGCAAACCTATCCCACAACACCTACAAAGTACTTCTAGTTTCATACTTGTTCTACATAAAGCGAACGTTAAGCGTGCGTAGAGTTGTATCGGTGGTCGATAAAACTTGAGGGAATATTTGTTCTACCTTTAGCTCCTCGTTGGGTTCGACACTCTTACTTATCGAGAAAGGCTACAACTGATCCCCTATACTTGTGGGTTATCAAGACCTTTTTCTGGCGCCGTTGCCGGGGAGCAATAGCGTGGGGTGAATATTCTCGTGTGTGCTTGTTTGCTTTATCACTAAGTAGATTTTATTTGCTGTTCTAAGTTGTTCTCTATCTTTAGTTATGGATATGGAACACAAAATACCAAAAAAATTTGTTGAACCTACTAGACCAATGGTTGAAGAACCACCCAAAATCTATCACACTGTTGAAGCTTTTTGATTGGATCATCTTCGATCCGTTTGTGCTCGTGCTGAAACCCCAACTAGTTTAGTTGAGGGCAAATCATTAAATGAGCATGCTTATTATGTGCGCCACCGCTTATCTCAAAAAGGGAAACTTTTATGGCATCATATTAATAATTTGCAATGCCATGCTTGGAATTTATGCGAAATTTATGATTTTACTTGTTGTTCTGAAGACCCTAAAAACACCTTCCCTATCAATGTGAGTTTAAGGATAATGGAACCGTATCTGCTTATGCCAAGGGTGTTTATAATTACTATGATATTGAGCAAATTGAAGAATTTGTTGCTTTTAAGGGTGCCTATGAAATTGCTTCTTTGATTGAAAAGAATGATGCTACTCTTTACAAATCTGAAAGTTTTGCCATACTTAAATATTGCTATGAAAACTATGCTTCTAATGCTTATGTTAAGCCATATATTGAGGACTCCTCCGCTGTCCAAGAGGAGACTAATATTTTGCAGGAAACTATGGAAGAAGAAATTGATGACACTGTGAGCTCATTGGATAAAAAGATGATGAGGAGAGCGAAGAACAAAAGGAGGAAGAGCGGATTAGCTACCCGTGCCCACCTTCTAATGAGAGTAACTCTTCAACTCATACATTGTTTAATTTCCCTTCGTTCTTACCGAAGGATGAATGCTATGATAATTGCTATGATCCCTTGGATTCGTTCGAAATATCCCTTTTTGATGAACTTGATGCTTGCTATGCTTGTGGCCATGATGCCAATATGAATTATGCTTATGGAGATGAACTTGCTATAGTTCCTTATGTTAAACGTGAAATTGTTGCTATTGCACCCACACATGATAGTCCTATTATCTTTTTGAATTCTCCCAACTACACTATATCAGAGAAGTTTGCACTTATTAAGGATTATATAGATGGGTTGCCTTTTACTATTACACATGATGATTTTGATAGATATAATATGCATGTGCTTGCTGCTCCTACTTGCAATTACTATGAGAGAGGAACTACATCTCCACCTCTCTATGTTTCCAATATGATAAAATTGCAAGAAACTGCTTATGCTATGTATTGGCCTTTACTTGATGTGCATGAATTGTTCTTTTATGATATGCCAATGTATAGGAAGAGAGTTAGACTTCGTTGTTGCATGATATATGTTAATTTGTGCTCACTACCAAATTACAAATCATTGTTAATTAAAATTGGCTTTGATATACCTTGGGATCCGGGTGGATCAATTACTTGACCACTTTATGCCTAGCTTAATGGCTTTAAAGAAAGCGCTGCCAGGGAGACAACCCGGAAGTTTTAGAGAGTCATTTTATTCTGTTGTGTGCTTTTATATAGTTTAAAAACAAAAAAATAAAGTGGGGAACCTAAAACTTTTCAAAAAGAGAAGTGAAAGTAAGAAGGACGAGCACCGTTGAAGTGGGGGAGCTCCTTGAATTTGTACATGCCCATGGAAACTTTGCGAATCTTAATTACAGAAACTTTTCAACAAAAATAATTATCCCCTTGTATAAATCCCTTGTATTATAAAAATAATGTGCCAAGATTTGCCTTTAGGATGATTAGATTGCTTGTTTGGTGTGTGCAGTGCAAAAACAGAAACTTTGCCTGTAGTGCGTGAATTTACATTTTTTACTGGAATGTCAAAAGTTTCTGAAATTTTTACACAGTACTTCTATGCAAATTGTTTATTTTTTCCTAATTTTTCAGAATTTTAAGAGTTACATAAATATAGTAAATATTCAGATTGCTACAGACTGTCCTGTTTAAGACAGATTCTGTTTTTGATGCATTGTTTTGCTAGTTTTGATGAAACTATCGATTTTATCGGTGGTATAAGCCATAAAGAAGTTATAATACAGTAGCTACAATGCAAAAATAAAATGTGAATGGGTTTGCAACAGTACTTAAAGTGGTAATTTGCTTTATTATACTAACGGATCTCACGAGGGTTTTGTTAAGTTTTGTGTGATTGAAGTTTTCAAGTTTTGGGTGAGATCACGATGGATGAAGGAATAAGGAGTGGAAAGAGACTAAGCTTGGGGATGCCCGAGGCACACCAAGGTAATATTCAAGGACTCCCAAGAAACTAAGCTTGGGGATGCCCCGGAAGGCATCCCCTCTTTCTTCTAACAACCATCGGTAATTTTACTTGGAGCTATATTTGTATTCGTCACATGATATGCGTAAATCTTGGAGCGTCGTGTGCTTTTTATTTTTATTTTAATAATGCACCATGCTGGTATGAGAAAGTCCTTGGTTGATTTATAGAAGGCTCTTTGCACCTCACTTATATCTTTTGAGTATGGCTTTATAGAATGCTTCATGTGCTTCACTTATATCATTTGAAGTTTGGATAGCCTGTTTCCCTACACATAGAAAACCGCCATTTGTAGAATGCTCTTTTGCTTCACTTATATTTGTTAGAGCGTGGGCATATCTTTTGTAGAAATAATTACACTCTCATTCTTCACTTATATCTATTTAGAGAGTTAACAGGAGTTGGTCATTCACATGGTTAGTCATAAAATCCTACATAAAACTTGTAGATCACTGAATATGATATGTTTGATTCCTTGCAATAGTTTTGCGATATAAAGATGGTGATATTAGAGTCATTCTAGTGAGTAATTGTGGATTGGTAGAAATATTTGTGTTAAAGTTTGTGATTCCCGTAGCATGCACGTATGGTGAACCGTTATGTGAAGAAGTCGGAGCATGATTTATTTATTGATTGTCATCCTTTGTGTGGAGGTCGGGATCGCGCGATGGTTAACTCCTACCAACCCTTCCCCTAGGAGCATGCGTGTAGTACCTTGTTTCGATGACTAATAAATTTTTGCAATAAGTATGTGAGTTCTTTATGACTAATGTTGAGTCCATGGATTATACGCACTCTCACCCTTCCACCTTTGCTAGCCTCTCTAGTACCGCGCAACTTTTGCCGGTGCATTAAACCCACCTTCCTCAAAACAGCCACCATATACCTTCCTCTAAACAGCCATCATACCTACCTATTATGGCATTTCCATAGCCATTCCGAGATATATTACTATGCAACTTCCACCGTTCCGTTTATTATGACACGCATCATCATTGTCATATTGCTTTGCATGATCGTAAGATAGCAAGCATGATGTTTTCATGGCTTGTCCATTTTTTGATGTCATTGCTACGCTAGATCATTGCACATCCCGGTACACTGCCGGAGGCATTCATATAGAGTCATATTTTGTTCTAGTATCGAGTTGTAATTCTTGAGTTGTAAGTAAATAAAAGTGTGATGATCATCATTATTAGAGCATTGTCCCATGTGAGGAAAGGATGATGGAAGCTATGATTCCCTCACAAGTTGGGATGAGTCTCCGGACTTTACAAATAAATAAAAGAGGCCAAAGAAGCCCAAATAAAAAAAGAGGCCAAAGAAGCTCACCAAAAAAACAAAAAAAATGAGAGAAAAGAGAGAAGGGGCAATGCTACTATTCCTTTTTCCACACTTGTGCTTCAAAGTAGCACCATGATCTTCATGATAGAGAGTCTCCTATATTGTCACTTTCATATACTAGTGGGAATTTTTCATTATAGAACTTGGCTTGTATATTCCAATGATGGGCTTCCTCAAATTGCCCTAGGTCTTCGTGAGCAAGCGAGTTGGATGCACACCCACTTAGTTTCTTTTTGAGCTTTCATACACTTATAGCTCTAGTGCATCCGTTGCATGGCAATCCCTACTCACTCACATTGATATCTATTGATGGGCATCTCCATAGCCCATTGATACGCCTAGTTGATGTGAGACTATCTCTTTCTTTTTGTCTTCTCCACAACCACCATATTCTATTCCACCTATAGTGATATATCCATGGCTCACGCTCATGTATTGCGTGAAAGTTGAAAAAGTTTGAGAATACTAGAGTATGAAACAATTGCTTGGCTAAAAACGGGGTTGTGCATGATTTAATACTTTGTGTGATGAAGATGGAGCATAGCCAGACTATATGATTTTGTAGGGATAACTTTCTTTGGCCATGTTATTTTGAGAAGACATGATTGCTTTATTAGTATGCTTGAAGTATTATTTTCTTAATGTCAAATGATAGACTATTGCTTTGAATCACTCGTGTCTTAATATTCATGCCATGATTAGATTATATGATCAAGATTATGCTAGGTAGTATTCCACATCAAAAATTATCTTTTTTATCATTTACCTGCTCGAGGACGAGCAGGAATTAAGCTTGGGGATGCTGATACGTCTCCATCGTATCTATAATTTTTGATTTTTTCATGCCAATATTCTACAACTTTCATATACTTTTGGCAACTTTTTATACTATTTTTGGGACTAACATATTGATCCAGTGCCCAGTGCCAGTTCTTGTTTGTTGCATGTTTTTTGTTTCGCAGAATATCCATACCAAACGAAGCCCAAACGCGATAAAAACTTCCGGAGATTTTTTGTGGAATATATGTGATTTTTGGGAAAAAGAATCAACGCGAGATGATGCCCGAGGGCCCCACAAGCCATAGGGGGGCGCCCCAGGGGGTAGGGCGCGCCCTGGACCCTTGTGGTCACCCCGTAAGGCGTTTGGTGCCCTTCTTTCGCCGCCAGAAAGCTAATATCCGGATAAAAATTGTGTTAAAATTTCAGCCCAATCGGAGTTACGGATCTCCGGGAATTTAAGAAACGGTGAAAGGCCAGAATCTGAGAAGGCAGAAACAGAAGGAAACAGAGAAAGAGATCCAATCTCGGAGGGGCTCCCGCCCCTCCGCTGCCATGGAGGCCAAGTAACAGAGGGGAATGCCTCCTCCCATCTAGGGGGGAGGTCAAGGAAGAAGAAGAAGGAGGGGGCTCTCTCCCCCTCTCTCCCGGTGGCGCCAGAACGCCACCAAGGCAATCATCGTGTGACGGCGATCTACTCCAACAACTCCGTCATCTTCACCAACACCTCCATCACCTTCCCCCATCTATCTACAGCGGTCCACTCTCCCGCAACCCGCTGTACCCTCTACTTGAACATGGTGCTTTATGCTTCATATTATTATCCAATGATGTGTTGCCATCCTAGGATGTCTGAGTAGATTTTTGTTGTCCTATCGGTGATTGGTGAATTGCTATGATTGGTTTAATTTGCTTGTGGTTATGTTGCTGTCCTTTGGTGCCCATCATATGAGCGCGCGCGTGGATCACACCATAGGGTTAGTTGTATGTTGTAGGACTATGTATTGGAGGGCAAGGGTGATAGCAGCTTCAGCCTAGCATAGAAATTGATGCATACGGGATTGAAGGGGGACCAATATATCTTAATGCTATGGTTGGGTTTCACCTTAATGAAAGTTAGTAGTTGCGGATGCTTGCTAATAGTTCCAATCATAAGTGCATAGAATTCCAAGTAAGGGATGACATGCTAGCAGTGGCCTCTCCCACATAAAACTAGCTATCGGTCTAGTAACGTAGTCAATTGCTTAGGGACAATTCCGCAACTCCTACCACCACTTTTCCACACTCGTTAAACTAACTTAATTGTTACTTTATCTTAACAGCCCCTAGTTTTTATTTACGTGTTCTTTATTATCTTGCAAACCTATCCCACAACACCTACAAAGTACTTCTAGTTTCATACTTGTTCTACATAAAGCGAACGTTAAGCGTGCGTAGAGTTGTATCGGTGGTCGATAGAACTTGAGGGAATATTTGTTATACCTTTAGCTCCTCATTGGGTTCGACACTCTTACTTATCGAGAAACCCTACAACTGATCCCCTATACTCGTGGGTTATCAGCGGCAAAAATGCACGTGAACTTTAGAGAAAAACATTCCTTTTATCAAACATATACTTCATGAGTTAGGCACCAAGATAATGCTTGCAAGGTTCCCAACACTAGCTTAAAGTTCATCATGAACCATAGCTCAGCAACAATTCGTTAAGATTTCCACAAAGAAGGATTTCCACGATTGAGTTGAACAAGGTGATGGCATTGGTCAAACAAGATGAAATATTGAAGTATTCCCGAGGGAAACATTCACAATTAAACATTAATCGAAAGGTGCTCCAAAAATCCAGACTAAGTACCACAACCAATGTTAGAATGTTGATTCAACAGCCAACACACTATGAATGGACTTATTGTTCATTAACTCCAAGGTAAAAGAGTTTCTATGTCATAAGTGTTGAATTTACACATCACAGTCCCTTGTCGGTACTCCGGTTAGAACAACACGGGAACTAAGAAAAGAAAAGTGATGGCAAGAAGTATCACTATATCAAGAATTCTTAAGACGTGTGAAATCCTCACGACATTCTCGACAAAATATGGTAATGCCCCAAGATAGAACAAAACACAAAATGGCTAGAAAGGAGCTTAAGGTTCACCCAAAAATAAGACCAAGTCTTCATTTGGAAGGAAGGCAAAGGTGTCGTCAAAGACAATACCAATTACCAAGGCAAGGATGCTACTTCTCATCATAAATCTAATTGATATCCTGGAAGAGCCCAGAATGCTGATGAGGATCACGACACATTTGTCGAGAAGTCTCATGAAGATATAATCGATCAGCGACGACATCAGACAAACAAATGGTGAAGCAAAAAGTTGACGGAACCACAGATGAGGGTGCTAGCTCAAAATCGAAATAGCCTTTCAAGACAACCAACATGACGTTGAAAGCTCGATGTAAGCTTAATGCACTGTTGGAATGGTGCTTCAGGGATGAAGGACATAGATAGCATGGTCAAGCTTTAGCATGACGATGATGATGTAGCCTAACAGCTTGGAATGGCATGATCGAGTACAAACTCATAAGCAAAGAAGATTACTAAGAGTTGTTGAATCGCAATGCGGACTCGATTCAATTATCGGTGTCCTTGAGTGTCCAACAACTCAGAACAAGAGGAAACTAGAATCAGTGAAGGAAAACATAGCTGATGAGGAGCTTATAAGAAGCTATGTAGCTCCATGATTTTCTGGAGATACCAGGGGGTAATACTTGGATGTAGATCAGAATTAAAGCTAGGACCGATGTATTGATCTGCAGAAGACAAGTTCTTAAACTGGTCTAAAAATGGGATCTTAGAAGAACAATCAGGGTCGGAACCACGGTTGTAAAGTATCAAATCACAGATACAAGGTCAAATTAAACAAAGAGGAAGATTATCCGGCAAAACACCAGAAGACTAGGATTCGTGAAAATCCTCGGGTTCACACGGAGTAACGAAGACATAGGTTCAACCCATCGGGGCTTCTTAGGAACATATACCACAAGCTTCAAGAGTAATTAACACATGCTTGACAACAGAGCATGGCTGACAACATCATAGGATACAACTTATTAGAGGGAGAAGACACAATTTACCAATGGCATCATGTATCAGGGGAAGAACACCACAAGAATTTAGAAGGTAATGGATGATATCGGATAATAACCCAACAATGGTTTGGCATCCCACAAAGGTATCTGATATGAGTATCGGAACTCAATCAGTGGAAGAAAGAATGCAAGGCATCAGATTATAGAACATCCAATTAATTCGATGCTTAAATAACCAAAGGAATTAAGATTTCTCAATTGGTGTATCAGAATCAGATGCTCCGATCAAATACAAGTAAGCTGAATGGACTTAGATGAACAATCAATCTAAGTTGATTTGTCGAGAACCAACTCATGTTTGGGAAGATGTCTGAGCCGGACAGATAATTTATGAGAAACAACTGATGACTGCGTGCATCCACACACAGGTTGAATCAATAAAATCAAATGACAACCACCAAGGATTTAATGAATATTGCTAGACATATGGAATTAACCATAATGCAAGCAGGAGAGAAAAGTCAAGAGAAAAAAGGCTAATGAGGATTCTCAAAAGATGGAATACCAATTGGAAGGATTTTGTGAGACCCATGACAACTAAGGACAAACGAATCCCCGGTAAGCATAGGGGGGGTTGATGGAAGAAGGGAATCGCAAGAGCGATGAACGCAAGTTCTCGAGAGAACATCGTAGAGTATCTTCGGAGTCTTCTGATGAATCAAGCCATCATCTAGTATGAGGGGCTCTCCGGGAGGAAGTAGTTACGAGAACCTAGAGTTAGAGTTAGCAAAATCTTTAACCCGAATAGAAGAGAGATCAGAACCCAGAGTATGGACGAGGAATAAAAGATCCTAATACCACCCGAGTGAGATGTGGGCCCGTAAGCCACACAACAATGCTAGTAAAAGTTTTTCAATGACTAGACTCAACTTCGGCCAAGGAGTTGGAAAGGGGGCTACCTACAGGTAGTCGCCTCTGATACCAACTTGTGACGCGCCCATTTTGATCGTACGCTAATCATACACGCAAATGCGTACGACCAAGATTAGGGATTCACTGGAAGATATCACAACACAACTCTAGACACAAATTAAAGTCATACAGCTTCATATTACAAGCCAGGGGCCTCGAGGGCTCGAATACATAAGCTCGACATAAACACGAGTCAGCGGAAGCAAATAGTATCTGAGTACAGACATAAGTTAAACAAGTTTTGCCTTAAGAAGGCTAGCACAAACATAACACGGATCGAAAAGAGGCAAGGCCTCCTACCTGGGAACCTCCTATCCTACTACTGGTCGGGGGCAGCCTCCACGTAGTAGTAAGCTCCACCGGTGGTGTAGAAGTCGTCTCCGGGGTACTCCATCTCCTCGGCTCCATCGTCTGAACACATCAATCGTATCGAGGGGGAAGGAGAAAGCAAAGCAGCGGTGAGTAGTCATCCAAAGTACTCGCAAGACTAACATCGGAACTATGCTAAGTATGCAGCATTATCAAAGGAATGGGGCTATATCTTTGGACTCACTGCAGAAAAGCGAGAATAGGGGGAAGGCCTAGTCCTATCGAAGACTAGCATCTTCAACATCTTGCAGCATTAGAAGAGTGTAGAATGGTAACTCATAGGTAACAATATTACTGTAGCAATTTTATTAAGTAACCACGCCCAAAGATTCTTCCTCGACTCCCTGCGAGAAAGCAATCTCGGAGCCAACATTTTATTTCAAGTCATCACATTTAGTTATATTAGCTCGGGATACAACTCCAAGTCGTCCTGTTACCGTGGACACGGCTATTCGAATAGTTAATTTCATCCCTGTAGGGCTGCACCATGTTTTCCATCACGCTTGATCACCTTTGGCCGGACACACTTTTCTGGGTCATTCCCGGCCTCGAATATCAACACGTCGTCACCCTACCTAGGCTCAACAGAGAGGCCAGCCCGCCGGTCTAAATCCTAAGCGCGCAGGGGTTATGGGCCCACTCACCCTTTGCACTCCTGCACGATGCGTACGCGGACAGTGTCAGTCCTGGCACCTCTTAATACAAGACGGTTCTTTACACGGGCCACACGGGCGCGCGCCGCTCCATTGCTGACGTCCGAAGAGCTTCGGCTGATACAACGACGCCGAGTACCCATAACTTCTCCCACATGAAGGTTAGTGCGAAAAGGTCAAATGACCAACTCATATCAAATACCCAAACCATTAGCATTTCAATAATTGCGGTGACGAGCGTGATACACGATATGTGGTCCCGTCGCCCCGTCTCGAGGTCTTGTGGCAAGGGCCAAGAATGCCCGGCCACGCCCCGTCGTATTACACCAACACCCTCCGGTCATCCTGACCTCATCATGTATCCTTCGGTCATCCTGACCTCATCATGTATCAATAGTAAAGTAAAAGTAACCGTGTGTATGTAACACCAAGGGGGAAAACCAAGGAATCACCCTCGATGGATCCCACTCAATGTAACCGTCAAGGTGACCAAAGAGGATTCACCCTCGATGGTCTACGCTTGAGGGGTTCCACGACAGAGTCGTCGTCGGGAGTGGTGAAGGAGGAATCACCCTCGATAACCACGACCGACTAGCTGCACTACAGAGTTAGCATCATGAGTACTTCACGAGTTGTCACCCTCGGTACTCGATAGTAGCTCTGCAGAGTCGTACAACTAAGGAGTGTGCGGTGAATGTGACGGGCATGGCTGGTCGGTCGGTTGACCGAGTCTTCGAGTCGTCGAGTCGTCGAGTCGTCGATGAAGAAGCAGGGGCAACTGGGACTAAGGGGGTCACAGGGGATTCATTGATCAACCTATACTAAGCAGTTGATTTAATAGCAGGTATAGTAGCAGTTTATCAAAAGCAAGCTATGCATCAGAATAGGAGCCAACTAATACAGTAGCAAAATCTAATGCAAGAATGAGAGAGAAAGAATTGGGCGATATCGGAATGCTCAAGGGGGGTTGCTTGCCTTGCTGCTCTGCGGCAAAGGCCTGATCGTCAGCAGTGTAGTCGTACCCGGCAGCAGCGTCGGTCTCGGGGTCTACCGGTAAGAAGAGGGGGAGAAACAATAAATATAAAGCACATATGCAACACGATGCATGACATGGCAATATGCAGAGCTAGGCATGCACTAACGCAGGGCTACACGTCGCAGACGGATCGGAAGAATATCTGACGATATTTTCCGGGTCTCAGGCTACTACCGGACAGACGAAAACGATGGAAAAGTTCCACGTTCGTTATGATAGAAGCACGTGACAGACAAACGGATTGCGTATTCGGAACCGTGGGATTTTTCTAAACAACTTTCATGTATAAAATATTTTCATCTGACTTACGGTTTATTTTATATTAATTTTTTAAGTTTTATTAATATTCAGAAATTAAAATAGATTTATTTTAATTCAATAAACAATTATGACATCAGCATGATGTCATGCTGACAGCAGCAGTCAACAGTCACAGTTGACTGGTCAAACTGACCAGTGGGCCCCACTGTCATCCTCACAGATTAATTAAAGTTTAGTTTTAATTAAAACAAATTAATTAAGGGGGGTTGGGTCCCACATGTCATTGTCCGATTAACTTAACAGAGATTAGTTATCCTAATTAGGTCTAATTAGGTTAATGTACTAATTAATTAATTAATTAAACTATTTAAAACATTTTATTAATACAATTTTAAGGGTTGGTCCCCATCGGTCAGTGGGAGACGGGGGGGCTAAGTGGGGATTAACCCCACTAAGCAAGGCAAAGAGCAAACCGGCTCGGGCCCGAGGCCAGTTGAGGCCATGCGGTGGGGCGGGGCGCCGGCGTGGCCAGCGTCGGCGGTGAGCTGGGCTACGGGGGCTAACAGGGGGGAGCGAAGTGCGGGGCCGTGGCGGCGCGAGGCGAGCGGGCGCAAGCGGACGCGGTCGTGACGCGGGAAGGCGCCGAAGTAGCGAGCGGGTGTGGACGGGGCTGCGGCCGTGACGCGCAGCGAGCGCGGTGGCCGACGGCGGGGGGGAGTAGGAGAGGGGGGAGGGGAGAAGCCCGGGGTAGGGCTCACCGGCGGCGTGCAGAGGGGGGCAGTGGGCACGGGGAGGTGCGGCAGCCGGCGGCGGTGCTGGCGACGGCGGTGCGCAGCAACGAGGCGGGGAGGCGCGGTGGTGGGGCGGCGATGCGACGCCGGGGAGGGGGCCGGCGACAAGGGCGACGGCGGGACGGGGGCGATGCGTTGAACGGCAGCGGGGCGCGGGGTCGGGGAGGCGCCGGCGTGGTGCAGGGGGGGGGCGACGCGGTTGCTTCAGACGGCGACGACGGCGGGGGAGCCCGATCCCAATCTGGATCGGGAGGGGGAGGGGAGAGGAGAGAGGGGATCGGGGGGGAGTGGGGGCTAGGGTTGCGGGGGGGTGTTGACCCCCTTGTAACGCCCGGTGTGGGCTCTGGGGCAGGTTGGGCCGGTTGGTGGCCCGAGGCCTGGTTGGGCCGGCCCAAGGGGAAGGAGGGGGGCCTTCTCCCCTTTTTCTTTTTGTTTTTTTTTTAATAAAAGTTCCTGTTTTATCTAAATCTAGTGACAAAAACCTTTATTAAAAATATGGCACATGGTCCAATTATTTATAATGCAATAAAGGCAGAGACAAAAAAAGTTTGAAAGCCCCTTTTAATCTATTTGCAAACCACATAATTAAAAGGCATTTAATTAAAAGATTTGGCCTCTGTTATTAATGTTTTAGAGGCACCATAGTACCTTAAAAAGGTGAGTTACAATTTTATAAATGCCAGAGGAATATTTGTAACCTCAACATGATTTTAGTTTTCTGGTTTACAAAATTATTAAACTCACCTTTTAAAAGAAATTTGAAAATCATTAGGGAATTCAAATGAGATTTGACTCCAATGTGATCAAACATGATTTAGCAAAAAAAAGGATTAGCTTAACCCGCATGGTTACTGTAGCTTAAAAACAAAGATCACTGTAGCACCAAATCCAGGGCGTCACATGTGCCTTGCCTTGCCAACTCATATTTATAAGATAATTAACAAAATTATAATACTTAATGGATACGTGTAAGATTATGCAAATTATAAAGCCATAAGCTAAAATAAATAAAATAAATGAGATGTTCCTTGCCACTCTGTTATTTTTATTAAGAACAACTAGAGTTGCTTGTAGACTCATGTAGTTTAATTTAAATGATACTCTATTTCTTTTTATTTTTCTAGAATACGCACACGCATGCGTATCATAAATTCATAGAAAGAGAGATCAAGATGCCCATCCACCCGTTTACGAGCGGGAAATACTGGAAATTACAATGGGACTACTCGCTTCTTGCCCGCCTCGATAAATCCGCTAATACTCTATTCCTCCTTAAACATCATATGATCAAGTATACTAGCACCATCACAAGAATAAAGCCCACCCCATCGGAACCACAGTTTATTGATTTGCTGCCCAGGCTCATTGATTGGCTTCGCATGAGAACAAGACTCTAGTTTTCTAAACCGAGCAAAGTTTAGATCCGTATCCAGAAAAAATAAAATTGTTTTCTTCAATTGTTATTCCACTAGAAGATTTGAACAACAAATGAACAGAAACCGGAAAAACGAGTGCATGTTGTTTTCATGTTTAGTGTTTGATTATTGAAGAAAAGCGAAAAGCACCTAAGGCCATGCGAGAAGCATATCTGTGTGTGTGTGAGAGAGAGAGATAGAGATAGATAGAGAGAGTGCCTGCAAAAAAGAGATAGATAGAGAGAGAGAATGGGGAAGGGGGGCATGCCTATTTCCTCTGTTCACATTTATTACTCGCCCTCATATTTGGAGTTGAATGTTAACCATAGATTTAACTAACAAAATATAACTTCTATGATACAAAAATTATATTGTCGGATTCCTATTCGCAAGAAGTTTCTAAATAGTTTTTTTTTTTGCGGAGAGAAATAGTGTTATTTTTACTGCATATAAATCATATATTACTAATCAAATATATAATTAAATTTTCATTCCAAAGTCAAATACAAGAGGACCTATTAAATTCGAACAGAGGATGTAGTGTTCATTTCTCTTCTACGCTGTATTCTGTTTTTTCAGAAAGGCCATCAGTTTCGTCAGTTGATTCTTGCAACCTTCCAGCTTGGTTGTGAGATGGACTAAACTCAGCCAACCGAGGCCCAAGCTCACAAGATGACAACAGCCGGAACTGCAGGGTGAACTGCGTGGCCGTGTACGCCTCGGGCAACCTGGTGACGTCCATGGACGGGCTGGTATACAAGATGGACGGCAGGATCGGCGGCACCCTGGTGATCAGCTGCCCTCTCTGCAGCGGTGCTGATGGAGCACCGGAGCATATGGCCTGATCCTAATGCTAGCGAGGAGAGTTAGCCATGAAGACTTAACTATGTGTGTTTTCTATGTCTACTGAAGGTGCAGATCTCCGCATGCCACTATCAGGCAAAGAACTCGATTAATTGGATGCTTCAGTTATAAGCAAGTACAACTGACCTACTTACAGCTGACCGTCATAATTGTGCACATAGATGTCACTCACCAACACTATCATCAGCGGCTCAAATGATTGACCAATAGACTTGCATACACACCAGAGCTCCATTGCCGAATTAATACAGCTGCTGCTCTTTTGTTCTCTCATGTTCAAATCATGGTTTGTCCAAACCGAACACGTAAAATGGATTTCTTTAACAGTACTTTCACTAGAAAATTTGCATAACACATCAGTGGAAATCAGACAACAAAATGCCTCTCGTTTTCATATTTAGCGTTTGAGTCAGTGAAGAAAAGCAAGAAGATTATGTGCATGTATGTAACTTAACCAACAAAATGATGCCCATGAAACAATAAAAATGACTGATTACGCGGGGGGTGGGGATGTGAGTGAGAAGGAGGTGCATGGTTTTTATCTCTCTCCTATGATGTACTCTACATAAGTCACAATATTGACATATTGATATGCATAATAAAACAACAAGGGTTAGGTGCGGTCCAAATCTTTTGGGTGAATGTGCTCACGTGATCCAATAAATTTGCACATCATGGTCACCGCCTATGTTCGATATAATACTACATGATCAATCTGTTTTCATGCTTTGACTTCTCACTTTTTCATACATCTATATGCGTAGATTGAAGCTAAACAATGCAATAATTCTTTTGGGGCTAAATAGGCTTGGGAGGCAAACGGAATGGCAAAATTCGGCACAAATATACAACGTGTAAGAAAGCTACACGAGCAGCATGCACAAACTCGTACCCTTGCTCTTCTTGCTGGTCTCTCTTAAGAAAATCTCTGGGAACTGGTAGCTGGGTCATACTTCACCACACATCTTTTCATTTAGGGATAGGATGTCGTTTGTTTAGTCACTCGCAAATTTGTTGCATCTTTGTGCTGATGCTTTTGGTGCTGGCACCTCTCCTGGTAGAGACATAGAAAATTTACACGTATGTATGCCTGTGTTGAGCCTTATGTATGTATACTTTTTTCTAGTTAATGAAAGAGGAAGAACAATTGTCAGTTTGCACAAAAACAAAAACAGTAAAGATGTCTACATCGTGTTGTGTGCCCAAGCGGACTTTCTAAATAAAAATCTGACTAAGGAATACATAAAAATAGCCAATTTTTGTTAATCAGAGTCCACTCGCCCACTCATTCAACGCCTGTTTTGTGGACAACAACATGTACCCCCACTGTCCCGAGTTTGTTGCACGATCAACACATGACTCAACCATTAATCGACACAATGTTTCTCCTCTTCTGCAACACCAATTTAACATCCAACACCCAGTTACCGTAGCTAGTAGTTTCCTGGCGGATGGGCTTGTTTGCTTTTGTTGCAACGTGCCTATACATTCATGTGTGCTCCTCTCATGCACTCTCCCCCCCCCCCCCCCCCCACCCCCTCTCCCTCTCCCTCTCTCTCCCTCCCTCTACCCCTCCCTCCCTCCCTCTATAGAAAAAAGGACTTGTATTACTCAAGGAGGAGCAAGTTCATCCTTGCAAAGGTTAGGGAGCTTTAGACCAGAATGAAGCCACACCATAGTCCAGCATTATTTTGGTTCCTCCTAATATGAGTAAACACAAATTCCCTATTTCCCATGTGACGCTGAATTTTCTCGACTATCATTGAGTACTTGAAACGATCCATCCACTTGCAATTCATTGCATTTCAGTTAGTTAATTTGTTTTCATTGAGGTACTCCTTGCATCGTCAACTCATATTTGTAAGGTAATTAATAAGGATATAATATAACTCGAAGGATGTGTAGTACTGTTATGCATAGTCGCAAACTATAAATCGCTAAGCTAAAATAAAGAAAAATCAGATAGAGGGCGGCCTCGGGCAACCTGGCGGCGTCCACGGGCCGGCTGGTGAACAAGATGGTGGGCAGGATTGGAGCCATCCTGGTTATCGACGGCGCTATCTGCGGTGGCGTTGATGGAGCACCGAGGCATATGGCCCGATCCTGATGCTATTGAGGGGTGTTAGCGATGGAGATCTCTGCATGCCACTATCAGGCAAAGAACCCGATTAATTTGATGTTTCAGTTACAGGCAAAGAACTATTTCCCTCTCCCTCTCGCTCGCTCTCTCTCCCCCTCTCTCTCCCCCTCTCCCCCCCCCCCCCCCCCCCCCCCCCCCTCTCTCTCTCT
The DNA here is from genome assembly GCA_039707655.1 of Elymus sibiricus. Lineage (NCBI taxonomy): Eukaryota > Viridiplantae > Streptophyta > Magnoliopsida > Poales > Poaceae > Elymus > Elymus sibiricus. The sequence continues at coordinate 91,552,372 of CM077669.1, forward strand.
GAGAAAAATGGAGTTGTGTTACTCAAAGAGGAGCAATTCATCCCTGCAATGGCTAGAGAAATTTGGGCCAGAATGAAGCCACACCATTGTTCTACCAAAGTTTGCTAAAACATGACTAGCATTGTTTTGGTTCCTCCTAATATGAATAAATGCAAATTATCTATTCCCCATGTGACGCTGAATTTTCACGACTATTGTCGAGTACTTGGAACTATCCATACACTTGCAATTCATATTATTTCAGTTAGTTAATTTCCTTTTTGTTGAGGTATGCCTTGCCTCGTCAACTCATATTTGTAAGGTAATTAATCTTTACCTAATATTAAAGGGAGGATTGTTTCTCCACTTATTTTCGTTTGTGGTGGGACCTAGAGGTTTTTCGTCCGTCCTGGGACCAACAATTTTTGTTCGCCCCCGATCCTCTCTCGCGAGGTTGATTTTTCGTCGGCAAAAAATAAAATATTAAACTGGCCCAAAGTTGGAATCTAACCTGGCACAAACAGGCTCTACACCCACGCTGCTAGCCACTGCGGACAGGTGGCTTCATTGTTATTTTGGAAGCGCAAAGGTTAAAGAAACAGTAGGCAGTGGCAAAAAAAAAAAACTAGGAAAAAAACTGGGTTTTTATTGCGATCGAACATAAGACCTCCCGTGAGTTAACCACCTTCCTAGCCAATTTAGTTCCTCAATTTCTTGTCTGACATTGCAGCTCAGCTTATATAAACTATCGGCAGCGAAAGATTTAATCTTTCCATAAATTTCGAAAGTGATTTTATTTTTCACAAAAGTAAATACTTTTGGAAAAACGAACATATTAAAAATATGTTAACAAATATTTAAAGACTCAAACGTTTTTTCGGAATCTCAAACAATTTTTGAAAGGAACATAATTGAAAATGAGAACATTTTCAAAACTACGAACAACTATTTGAAAACGCGAACATTTAAAAAAACAGGAACACATTTAAAAAACGTGAACATTTTCTCTAAATATGAACAAATTTTTAAAACGTGAACATTTTATGAAGTTCTCCCGACATTGTTTTTAATTTGCGAACAAATAATGAAAACACGAATATTTTTGAATTTGTGAAAAAAAGATTGAAAATAGAAACCTTTTTTGTAAAAACGTCAACATGTTTCGAATGTAAGATTATATTTCTTCAAAACGACAACAATTTAGGAAAGTTCCTGAACATTTTTTAAATTTGTGAACAAATGTTGAAAACATGAACATTTTTTGAATGATTGAACAAAATTTGAAAACAGAAACATTTTCTGAAATTAGCAAACTTTTAAAAAAAATTATGAACAAAATATAAAAATACCAACATTTTCAGAAATTTCAAACTTTCTGGAGTTTTCGCAAACATGTTTTAAATTTCTGAACATTCGTTGAAAAAAGAAATATAAACATTGAATGAGTAAATTGGGCTAGCTCGTACTTCTGCCTATTACGTGCATCCATTATTATTAAGCCAGGTGGAATGAGTAGGTCCATTATTTTTGGATCGTTCGAGAAAAATAATTGATTTAATCTCTCCAACAGATCATTCCAGAGCACCAGCCAGTGTATCCGATGGATTTTCTTTCCACCAATTGGTGCATTGCATGTGGGCCCAATTAACCCACGTGGCAGCTAAAATATAAGGCTACAGTTAGATGCATTTAATCCTCATGTGAGGTTGTCTTTTGGTCGTAGAGTTTTGCCCTCGAGCCCTTTAAATCTAGACGAGAGGGTTTGTTTACTTATCAAATTAAATAATCACTTCCCTTTTTTTACACTAAATTCCATTAGATTATATACATTTGCAAGTTGTATGGAGAATCAATAAACTGCTCCAGGAATCGATAGGGAGTGCAGAGTGTCCCTGATTATCCCTAGATAAACAAACACACCATTGTTTTGTTACGGATAAGCGGGAAGGGTTTAACTCCGCATTTCTCAAAAATAAGAAATTAACTCCGAATATATTGGAAGCTTTGCTACACTTACGTAATCAATCGTGGCATCTGATAAGTGGTTAATAGAAAATCAAGGGTGCGGGGCCCACAGTTAAAATCAAGGGGCGGTGAAGAATTAGTGAAAGGATTACGTAACATGAACGTAGTTGTACGTAGGTGTAGAATTATTGGTATATTATGACCCTGCAAAGTATGATATAATTAAATATATAATTGCAATCGGCAGTGTTTAGCTTGGCCATTTTGTTGGTTCATGGACTGCACGTTCACAGCCTGGATTTAGGGTTAATATATATGATTATAACTTCAACTATAATGGAGACTGACTTTAGGGTAATTGAGTGTGTCAGTTAAACTACTTAGTTAGTTGATATGTTGTGCTTGCACATCCCATGTTTTCTAAATTTAATTACACATCAACTTTCTATCCCGTTGCAACGCACGGGCATATGTGCTAGTAAGGATATAATATAACTTGAAGGATGTGTACTACAATTATGCAAAGTCGCAAACTATAAATTGCTAAGATAAAATAAAGAGGAAAAATGAGATAGAGGGCAGCCTCGGGCAACATGGCGACGTCCACAAGTCGGTTGGTGAACAAGATGGCGGGTAGGATTGGTAGCACCCTGGTCATCGGCAGCGCTCTCCGTGATGGCACTGATGGTGCACCGAGGCATATGTCCTGGTCCTGGTGCTATCGAGGGGACTTAGCGATGGAGATCTCTATGCCACTATCATGCAAAGAACTCGAATAATTTGATGTTTCAGTTACAAGCAAGTGGTACATCTGACCAGGATAACTGTACACATAGACGTCACTCACTAGCACTATCATCTTCGGCTCCAATGATTGACCAATAGAGTTGGGCAGAGACCAGAGCTCCATTGCCGGCAATGGATACAACTGCTGCTCGTTGCCATACTTAGCAGCGTCCCTCCTCCAGAAACTCAATATGCAGTGTATCTAGAAAGTTCACGGACGCTATGAATTTCTCCCCACACTTGGCAGACGAAGCTATACAAACAATCATAATCGCGATGGCATTCAGTGATGAAGTACTATAAACGTTTGGACTGGGCAGTATTACAGCACATTCACACATCAAAGCCACATCGCGGCACTTCTAGGAAATCCATGTGTATAGTTGCCCCAATACCTCTCTCAACAACAGATAACTCGAATGTAACCCTCGACTATCATCGAGTACTTGGATCTATCCATTCCACTTCCAATTCACTACATTTCAGTTAGTTAATTTACTTTTTGTTGAGGTACTCCTTGCCTCGTCAAGTCATGTTTGTAAGGTAATTAATAAGGATATAATGTAACTCGAAGGATGTGTACTACTATTATGCAAAGTCGCAAACTATAAATCACTAAGCTAAAATAAAGAAAAAATGAGATAGAGGGCAGCCTCGGACAACCTGGCGACGTCCACGGGCCGGCTGGTGAACAAGATGGCAGGCAGGATTGGCGGCACCTTGGTCATCGACAGCGCTCTCCATGGTGGCGCTGATGGAGCACCGAGGCATATGGCCTGATCCTGATGCTATTGCGTGAAGTTAGCGAAGCAGATATCTGCATGCCACTATCAGGCAATGGACTCAATTAATTTGATGTTTCAGTTACAAGCAAGTGCTACAACTGACCATGATAATTGTGCACATAGACGTCTTTCACTAGCACCATCATCAACGGCTCCAATGATTGACCAATAGACTTGCGCAGAGACCGGAGCTCCATTGCAGGCAATCGATACAGCTGCTGCTCGTTACCATGCTTGGCGGCCACAAAAGAAAGATGGTCTCGTCCCTCCTCCACAAATTCAATATGAATTGTATTCAAAAAGCACACAGCCGCTATTAATTTCTCCCCACACTTCCCGGACAAAGCTATAATACCATCATAGTCGTGACGACATTCATTGATGAAGTAGTATAAACCTTTGGACTGTGCAGTATTACCACCCAGCAGTATTACCGCGCATTCGCACAGGAAAGCGACGTCGTGGCACTTCCAGGAAATCCAGGTGTATAGTTGCCTCAGCACCTCTCTCAACAACAGATGACTCGTTCCCGCAAAAAAAAAAAAAAAAAAAAAACAGATGACTCGAATGTAACCCTCCCATCGAACCAATATGGTGCATTCTCCATGGATCAAAATCACCAACGGCTAGAACCGATCCATCAAAAATTGTGGAATCATTTTTAGGGAATAATAATGGACTCTTAAGATATATAACATGCTTTGCTTTATCCATATATTAATTTCGATCAAGCAGCTCTTGCTATATACCTCTTGTTGGATCCCAAAACCGTAAATAACCACCATCCTAAAATATAAAGGTAATGATTTTAGTTGAAGAACTAATTAAGAATAATTTAGAAGTTAATTAAAATAAGTTATTAGAGTAATACTAACGTTGATCGAATAAATGAATTTTCACATGGGGTAAATTTCGAAAATCCTAGTATACAGGGAAAATTGAGAAACTAAGACTATTGAGGTGCCTTTGATACTAGCTTGCAAAATGCAAGGCGTATTTTGGTTAGTTAAGGCAAAAGCTTTGACAACCAATCACCGATGCAATTAGATATATTCAAAAGTACATAAGATTTTTATATTGTACTCACCCTGTCCCGAATTACTTGTCGCAAAAATGAATAGAAATAAATCTATCTAAAAATAAAAATACGTCTAGAAATTCGGGACGGGGGGAGTAGCACATTAGCCACCTATTAACAAGAGAACTATGGGATCACTAGAGCAGCATTTAAACTACCTTTATCCATAAGTTCGGAGGCTTGAACTTTTTTCGGTTTCATCACATCAGAACTCAATCTTTTTTTGAGTCTCCGCATATGATGCTTTGCATCATTATCCCATTTAACTTCATCGTGTTGACTTCAGTTATCCAACTCCGAAGGCAGCGCAAGAGAATGTGAAGAGGAACAAGATTTATTACCACATCAAGTGATGAATGTTATAGAAAGCGAGCAAAAAGTTACCGCATTTAGAGCTTGAGCATTCTCTCTTGTATGATGAAAAATATAGTTTCGAGAATAATCTTGGACATCCCTTGTAGCAAAAAAAAAGCTATAGATCTCAATAGGCGAGCCCAAAAGTTCATTACACATAACCTTGAATAATGGACCGTCCATATAAAAGTTGACCATGATATCATAGATTTGTATCATGGAACTAGGATAATGGTGGCATCACTCCCCGGTTAGTATATCACATCGGTCCTAGTTTTGCTGGGAAATAAAAACCTTGTGGGTTATATCATCTGAGATGAGATGTATCTAATTCCATAACATGAATATTACTTAAACTTTTAGTTATACAACTTACTTTCTGAGATGTTATTTGTGCGATGGTTCCCAAACCACGAAATAGCTTTTTTTTTTAAATATTATATTTTTTTTATTAATTTCGTCACATATTATGCCGGTTGAAAATTTTAAAACATAGGGCAGTCACTTAGTAGAAATTTAAAACATAGGGCAGTCACTTACTGCCCACAAGCAGCAAGTACATGCGAGCAAGGTAGGTGAAGCAACTTTGGTTTGTTGCATGTGCACTCGCACGTTGGCCGGACTTCGTTTTCAATTTTCACCTCGTGTGTTCTCGACACATTTGCACATCCGAATTTGTTGTTAGCTAACCGGACCTCATACCTTCACTCTAGATTTCCGATGGCAACAACAGTGTGTGACCGGGCTTTTTCCATCTTTTCATTCATGTACTTCATAACCATTTCACAGTAACGTGTGTTCGGGTTGTTAGTGATATGCAGGGCGGCGCTTTGACTTCTATCTCTGAAATACTTCACTGTACCATAGAAAATTCCCTCAACGATAGCTGTAAGTGGCAAAGCCCTATTTCCTCTGAGGACAAAGTTATATGTTTCAGCGAGGTTGGTAGTCATGACACCGTACCTTGCTCCATGTGTGTCATGCAGCAAAGACCACCTCTTAAGAGGCTCATGCTCTATCCACTGATCAAAGGTTTTAATTGTCCTCCCAAGCCTTCTCCTAGTACCAGGTGGATCAAATCCTGGCAAGTGACAAATCCCAACAGGCTCCTCCTCGACGGCAGCTGATCCTGTTACTAACTGTGCAGCTACTGCTTCAACATGTGCCCTGACAGCTGCATCTCGTGCAGCTCTCCTGTCTCTGACATGTCTCTACGTGCAAGTATTTAGTCTGTTACATATCAAATTGTACTTCCATAGCTGGTTCTGCTTGCAGAGTTTCTTGAATAGATTCATGAGGTTCTTATTTCTGAATTGCGAGAAGAAATTGGCCCCAAGATGACGCATGCACCAACGGCTCTGCAAGTCCTGCCATGGTGTTTGTTCCTCAGGACCAGGGTTTGACAATGTCTTTATCGCACTGAGTATACCTGCATGTCTGTCATGAAGAATGCACACATTCGGCTTATCCTGCACAACAGCTATTTTCAATTGCCTGAAGAACCATGTCCAACTTTCAATGTTCTCGCTTTCCACAAAAGCAAATGCTAGAGGAACGACTTGGTTTTGACCGTCTTGACCAATGGCAGTCAGGATCTGACCCTTGTACTTGCCAGTGAGAAAAGTGCCATCCACACATATCACTGGTTGACAATGTCTGAAAGATTCTATGCACACACCGAAAGAGAAGAACAATCGATGCAGCACCTTTACATTTGGGAACTCTGGCATGAACAAGTCTTGGATATCGACATAGGTGCCTGGATTACGGTCCTGCAGTGTGTGGAGGAGCCGGACAACAGAGTCATATGCATCAAAATACGAACCAAATCTGGTCTCAAGTGCCCTCTTCTTAGCCCTCCAAGCCTTGCCATAGTATATTTTGTACTTGAACCTGACGAAGACTTTTATCTGGATGGCCTTCACTTCCATAGCTTTGCCCTCCACTATCTCGCTATAAAGCAACTAAGCAATGAGGGTGGACGTAAGGTTTGGATGATCTTGAGGGATGCAGGGAATAACACAAGTGTGATGAACCAAGTCACTGATCACCCAGTTTGTGCCATACTTAGGGAGATAGCCATGCACCCTCGCTGGACAACCCGGGTTCTTGCATACCATTATCAAGTTTTTCGGACTTGACACATCTGGTACAAAAACCCTTTGCGTGGACATTGCCCAACTAATTATTGCATCCTTGAGAGCTTGCTTGTTTGGATACAGAGCACCCGTCGCAATGTTGTTCTGGTGATATTGCCACACAGAATCATGGCCATCATTCACGGTCATTGCATTTGAGAAGTCCTGATTCCATGATGCAGGATTAGGCACCTGTTGGACGTTCTCTTCTTCATCTGACTCGTCAGAATCATCAGCAATATCACCATCTCTATCTTCATTTTCCATCTGGTTTTGCATGTGTCCATCTACCTCATCAGCATCCTCCTTGCCACTGCCATAATCATCGGCATTTCCTCCTTCTACATGACTGCTCTGCCCTGATTCGTAAACATCATCTCCAGCATGGGACGCATAATTTGACATTGAATCATCCATCCCTTCACTGCTCTGGCCATAATCGTAACCACCGTCTGGTTCAGTTGCACTGACCTGCTTCACGACGGGAAGCACTAAGGCGACAGGATTAACTCCCCTGCTCGAGCAAGCTTGTAACCAGCGCACCCGATGAGAGTCCCGCTCTATTTCCTTCAAATAGAAGAAAATATTCGAACTGGATCGGGTCCATTATGCATGAACACCCACGGTGTGTGTTTCAGTATTTAACCCTAAACACCCGACAAGCCATTCTGTTAACTGACTAACAGACCATGTTTCAGGGGCAGTCACTAGCAATTCAACGTAGTGAAATTCACTCAGATCAGCTCCTATCTCAGTCATTTGGACATTACCAAGGCCGTAGTAAAACCCTAACTTCACTAAATCAGACATATCTGTTGACCTAAAAAATTATTCAACAACACAAATATTAAGCAAAAGGCAAACTGATAATTTTACCGAACCAACTAAAAATTACCACAGCTATCCAAATATTACCCAAAGCTACCGGACCAATTAAAAATTACCACACAACTAAATATTTGACAACTACATATTCTATCGAACCCTAAACCAATTTTACCGAACCAACTAAAAAATACCACAGCTACCCAAATTTTACCGCACCAAATAAAAAATGCCATACAACTAAATATTTGACATCTACATATTGTATCGAACCAACGCTACCGGATCAACTAAAATATTCTACACACATAAATATCCACACAACTTAACACTACGGGAATGGACGTTGGATATATTACCCTTGAAGCGTGTGAAGAAACGATGAACGGCGGGCTTCAAACACGCGAACGGACGACAAACACCGGAATGTCCACCTCCACTGCCTCCACCTCCACCTCCACCTCCACCACCTCCAGCTCCGCCACCTCCACCTCCACCACTTCCACAATGGTCACCACCACCACTACGAGCTACCCCATCACGAGATCGAGGTTACCCAAGCATCCCCTGGCACTCTAAAAGCAATCTACGGTGAAAAACTAGGAAGAAATCGGCTAAATATGCGGTAAGAAATCAAGGGGCTTCGGGTTGAGAGAGAGATGAGAAAGAACAGAGAAGAGAGGAAGAGAGGAGGAAGAAAGGGAGAGGAAGGCACGGCCGAAGGTGACTGGGTCCTATCGGCTTCGGCATAGCCGATTGGCCCAGACGGCCTTGGCGCAGCCGACTAGACGGCATCAGGCCGAGTGACGTGCTCGGCCCAGTAGTCGGCCGCCACGTGGCCGACAGTCCACTTATCGACCGCCCAGTGGCCGACAAGCTCCTGTCGGCTTCCCCGTGGCCGACTGGATCCAGTCGGTTCCCTCGAGTCCGACGGGATGACATATTTGAAAATTTCCGGACCGGCGTAATATGTGACGAAATTAATAAAAAAAGATAATATTTTAAAAAAATTAGCTAATGTTTTTTAAATATTATCTTTTTTATTAATTTCGTCACATATTATGCCGGTTGAAAATTTTCCAAATATGTGATCCTGTCAGCCTAGAGGAAGCCGACAGGGTCCAGTCGGCCTGGAGGAAACCAATTAGTCCCAATTGGTTTCGCCTAGGCCGATAGGGCAATCGGAGCAGATTGGACCCATTCGGCTTAGCCGTGACCAATAAGTACTAATCGGTTTCGCCGTGACCAATTAGCTCCAATTGGTGTTGGCAAAGCCAATAGGTGCATTTAATCATATATTTTGATGCGTAACTAAGATTTTCTAATGACCAGAATGAAAAAATAGCCCCTCACGACTAGGCGGCAAGACTTTTTCCCGCCAATATCTCCCGCCATCGTTTCTCCCTTATCAGTTCCCGGCATTATTTCTCCCTTATCAGTTCCCGCCAATATCTCCCGCCATAGTTTCCCGCTTGTTCGTTCCCGCCAATATCTCCCGCCATCGTTTCCCGCTTCTTAGTTCCCGCCATAGTTTCCCTCTTCTTAGTTCCCGCCTATTCTTCTCTTCTGAACCTATAAAACCCCCTCCATACTAAGCTGGGTAAGTAGTCCAGTATAGTATCGTAGTTTCGTGAAGATGTCCCATTATCCTTTTGATCGTAGTTTCCACTCTGGTATGTCCCATCGTCTTCTACGTTTAGCCGCCAATTTCAAGATCGACGATAGAGTAGTTCCATGGGACGAAATCATCAATAGTGACACCATAATGAATGAGTTGGCTCACGCATTAGCTAGGAGTGGGTGGCCTCCTAGGACATTTGAGGAGATACGGAAAGAACTTCTCAGGTTGCATGGAAGATGGCAGAAGCATCTCCATAAGAGTGAATCGTACCTCAAGTTTGCAGCAGAAAATACAGATTTATGGACATCAGAGAGTGAGGACGAAGATGACCTCTTCATGCCGAGCACCAAGGTCAAGACAACTGCATCGTCGAAGGGCAAGAGTTCTGCATCCACAAAGGGCAAGAGCTCTTCGTCGACAAAGGGCAATAGCTCTTCGTCGACAAAGGGCAATAGCTCTGCATCGAAGAAGGGCAAGAGCTCTGCATCAACGGAGGAGGACGATGATGCCTTCATGTAGTTTTTTAGCTATATTTTGTAATTTCAGTTGTACTGTTTAATTTGTGTGTACTATCTTGTTTTGTGGGCATTATGTTTTATCTAAGCACGACGTTGGATAGTAATTTGTCTCATACATAAGTAGATAGTCATTTGTCCCATACATAGAATAGACATATGTCTCATACATAATTAGATAGTCATGTCTCTACTGATCGATAGAAGCGTCAATGACGCCGCCTGCCCCGGCGCTCAGGCGGTGTGCCTGGCGTACTCCAGCCCAACCTATGGGGTGGCCTAATGTTACGAAGAGGAACCTCGGACCCGTCCTGGTCATCCTGTGTATCCTGGGTGGGTCGTGGTGGAGGAGTCGAAAACATGTCCATCCACATGTATTGCTGCGATAGTGGCTCACCCTCACTCCCCACCCAGATCCGGACGCTGTCTAATACGTCTCCAACGTATCTATAATTTTTTATTGTTCCATGCTATTATATTATCTGTTTTGGATGTTTTATATGCATTAATATGTTATTTTATATTATTTTTTTGACTAACCTATTAACCTAGTGCCTAGTGCCAGTTTCTGTTTTTTCCTTGTTTTTGAGTATTGCAGATAAGGAATATTAAACAGAGTCCAAACGGAATAAAATCTTCGGAATGATTTTTCTTGGACCAGAAGAAACCTGTCAGACTTGGAGATGAAGGCAGGAGACCTGCCGGGAGGCGACAAGCCACCTGGGCACGCCCTAGGGGGGCCCTGGCTTGTGGCCTCCCAGCAGGCCTCCTAACCCTATTCTTCGGCCTATAAATTCCCAAATATTCCCCCAATACCAAAAAGAACCACGAAAATACTTTTCCGCCGCCGGAACCCTCTGTTCCCGCGAGATCCCATCTTGGAGCCTTTTCTGGTAATCTGCCGGAGGGGGATTCGATCACGGAGGGCATCTGCATCAACTCCATTGCCCTTCCGATGATGCGTGAATGATACGTCTCCAACGTATCCACTTTTCCAAACTTTTTTACCCTTGTTTTGGACTCTAATTTGCATGATTTGAATGAAACTAACCCGGACTGACGCAGTTTTCAGCAGAATTGCCTTGGTGTTATTTTTGTGCAGAAATAAAAGTTCTCGGATTGACCTGAAAATTTACGGAGAATATTTTTGGAATTAATAAAAAATATTGGCGAAAGAATCAACTGCAGGGGGCCCACCACCTAGCCACAAGCCAAGGGGCGCGCCCACCCCCCTAGGGCGCGCCCCTGTGGCTTGTGGGTCCCCTGTTGCTCCTCCGACCTCGTTTCCACTCCTATATATTCCTATTTGCGGAGAAAAAAACCAGAGAGAAGAGTTCATCACATTTTACGATACGGAGCCGCCGCCACCTCCTGTTCTTCCTTGGGAGGGCAGATCTGGAGACTGATTTGGGCTCCGGAGAGGGGAAATCGAGACTGTTGTCATCACCAACCATCCTTCTTCACCAATTTCATGATGCTCTCCGCCGTTCGTGAGTAATTCCATCATAGGCTTGCTGGGCGGTGATGGGTTGGATGAGATTTACCATGTAATCGAGTTAGTTTGTTTAGAGTTTGATCCCTAGTATCCACTATGTTCTGAGATTGATGTTGCTATGACTTTGCTATGCTTAATGCTTGTCACTAGGGCCCGAGTGCCATGATTTCAGATCTGAACCTATTATGTTTTCATGAATATATATGTGTTCTTGATCCTATCTTGCAAGTCGTAGACACCTATTACGAGTTATGATCCGCATCCCCCAGGGTGACAATAACTGGGATTCTTTCCGGTGATTACCGTAGTTTGAGGAGTTCATGTATTCACTAAGTGTTAATGCTTTGGTCCGGTTCTCTATTAAAAGGAGGCCTTAATATCCCTTAGTTTCCATTAGGACCCCGCTGCGACGGGAGGGTAGGACAAAAGATGTCATGCAAGTTCTTTTCCATAAGCACGTATGAGTATATATGGAATACATGCCTACATTACATTGATGAATTGGAGCTAGTTCTGTGTCACCCTATGTTATAACCGTTGCATGATGAATGCCATACGACATAATTATCCATCACTGATCCATTGCCTACGAGCTTCTCGCATATTGATCTTTGCTAAGTTACTTTTCCGTTGCTACTGTTACAATCACTATAACACTGCTACTGTTACTTTGCCATCGATACCGTTACTTCCATACTACTTTGCTACTGAATACTTTGCTGCAGATACTAAGTCTTTCAGGTGTGGTTGAATTGACAACTCAGCTGCTAATACTCGAGAATATTCTCTGGCTCCCCTTGTGTCGAATCAATAAATTTGGGTTGAATACTCTACCCTCGAAAACTGTTGTGATCCCCTATACTTGTGGGTTATCAAGACCTTTTTCTGGCGCCATTGCCGGGGAGCATAGCTCTATTCTCTGAGTCACTTGGAATTTATATCTATTGATCACTATGAAGAATCTGAAAGACGCTAAAACCAAGATCTACCCCTCAACTACGAGGACAGGTAAGGAACTGCCATCTAGCTCTGCACTTGATTCCCCTTCTGTTATGAGTAAATTTGCGACACCACCACCTGCTAGTAATTCTGATATGTCGCAAGTAATTGATGATGCTACTTCTGCTATGCATGATGCTTATAATGATACTTTGCTTGATACTACTGTGCCACTGGGTGAATTCCTTGATGAACAAATTGCTAGAGTGAATGCTGAAACTGATGATATCTCTGAATCTGATGAAATTATTGAAACTGAAAACTATGATACACCTGCTAGACCTAGCCCTCCTAGATATGAATTGCCTGATATACCTGAGGGTTATGTTATGGAAGGACAGGTAGCTAGGGACTTTCTTGCTTGTAAGGATAGAGATGATCTTAAGAAATTGCTACGCAAGTGGAAAGAAAAATCTTTGAATGCTAAAATGCAATATGATCCTAAGTTTGCTACTTCACCTATCTTTGTTACTGATAAGGATTATGAATTCTCTGTCGATCCTGAGTTAATCACTTTGGTAGAATCTGATCCTTTCCATGGTTATGAATCTGAAACTGTTGTGGCACATCTTACTAAATTGAATGATATAGCCACCCTATTTACTCATGAGGAAAAAATTTGCTATTACTATATTCTTAAGTTGTTTCCTTTCTCATTAAAGGGTGATGCTAAGATATGGTTTAATTCTCTTGCTCCTGGTTGTGTGCGTAGTCCCCAGGACATGATATATTACTTCTCTGAAAAATATTTTCCTGCCCATAAGAAACAAGCTGCCTTGCAGGAAATATTTAACATTGTGTAAATTGAAGAAGAGAGTCTCCCACAAGCTTGGGGGAGGCTTCTCCAATTACTTAATGCTTTTCATGATCATCCTCTCAAGAAAAACGAAATACTTGATATCTTTATAATGGACTAACTGATGCTTCTAGGGACCACCTAGATAGTTGTGATGGTTGTGTTTTCAGGGAACGAAATGTTGAACAAGCTGAGCTACTATTGAATAATATTTTGATCAATGATAATGATTGGACTATTCCCGAACCACCTCCAAAGCCAACTCCGAAGAAAATAGGTATTCTATTTCTCAGTCCTGAAGATATGCAAGAGGCAAAGAAATCTATGAGATAAAAGGGTATTAAAGCTGAAGATGTTAAGAATCAACCACCTATTGAAGAAATACATGGTCTTGATAACCCGACACAGGTAGTAGAGGTAAATTCCCTCCGTAGATTTGATGAAGGTGATATTCCTTATAATAAGTCTGCTAGTCAATGCTTGGATGAATTTGATAACTTTGTTGTTAAGCAAGAAAATTTCAATGCTTATGTTAGTAGACAATTGAAACATAATGCTTACATGCTTGATCGCTTGGGTGATTATTTGAGTAGAACTGTCAATGATCTTAAGCTTATTAGTAAACATGCTTCCATGGTAACTACTCAAGTAGAACAAGTACTTAAGGCACAGAATGATTTGCTTAATGAGATGAATAGTAAGAACAATGATCATGTTGTTAGAGTCGTGACTAGAGGTGGTAGAATGACTCAGGAACCTTTGTATCCCGAGGGCCACCCTAAGAGAGTTCAGCAAGACTCTCAGAGAGTTAATACTGATACACCTAGTCATTCTAGTAAGAGTAGGAAAAAGAATGACGATAGGACCTTGCATGCTGCTAGTGAACCTGTTATAGATACACCTGAGAATCCAAATGATATTTCTATTTCTGATGCTGAGACACAATCTGGTAATGAACATGAGCCTAGTGATGATAATAATGATGATGTTCATGTTGATGCTCAACCTAGTAATGATAATGATGTGGAGATTGAACGTACTGTTGATCTTGATAACCCACAACCTAAGAATAAAAGATATGATAAAAGAGACTTTGTTGCTAGCAAGCATGGTAGAGAAAGAGAACCTTGGGTTCAGAAACCCATGCCCTTTCCTCCTAAACCATCCAAGAAAAAGGATGATGAGGATTTTGAGCGCTTTGTTGAAATGCTTAGACCTGTCTTTTTGCGTATGCGTTTGACTGATGTTCTGAAAATGTCTCCTTATGCTAAATATATGAAGATATTGTGACAAATAAAAGAAAGATTCCGGAAGCTGAGATTTCCACCATGCTTGCTAATTATACTTTCAAAGGTGGAATACCGAAGAAACTAGGAGATCTCGGAGTACCTACTATACCATGCTCTATTAAAGGAAATTATGTTAAAACTGCTTTATGTGACCTTGGAGCTAGTGTTAGTGTTATGCCTTTCTCTTTATATCGTAGACTTGATTTGAATAAGTTGACACCAACTGAAATCTCTTTGCAAATGGCTGATAAATCAACTGCTTTACCCATCGGTATTTGCGAGGATGTGCCTGTTGTGGTTGCAAACGTTACTATCTTGACGGACTTTGTTATTCTTGATATTCCCGAGGACGACAGTATGTCGATCATCCTTGGTAGACCCTTTTTGAATACTGCAGGGGCTGTTATTGATTGCAACAAGGGAAATGTCACTTTTCATGTTAATGGTAATGAGCATACGGTACACTTTCCAAAGAAACAACCTCAAGTTCATAGTATCAACTCCATTGAAAAGATTTCAACGATTATTATTGGAGACTTTGAATTCCCTCTTCCTACTGCCAAAAATAAATATGATGTACTTATTGTTGGGGACATGCATATCCCCATTGAGGTAAACTAGTGTTATTCGAAAATTCTCCGGTTCCATGTCCTTCGGAAAAAGTTTGTCAATAAGACTTGATCAACCTTATTGATGGATTCTTTTTGAGTAGCATGAGATGGATGAATTTAGAAGGCACAACTTTCTGTGCCCAACTTTCACTTTCTGTTATTTAGATTAAATAGAGTAAAAATGCTATTATTCTCCTGTTTTCTGTTTTATCCGTGCAATACGAGCTTCTCGCATATTGATCTTTGCTAAGTTACTTTTCCGTTGCTACTGTTACAATCACTACAACACTGCTACTGTTACTTTGCCATCGATACCGTTACTTCCATACTACTTTGCTACTGAATACTTTGCTGTAGATACTAAGTCTTTCAGGTGTGGTTGAATTGACAACTCAGCTACTAATACTCAAGAATATTCTTTGGCTCCCCTTATGTCGAATCAATAAATTTGGGTTGAATACTCTACCCTCGAAAACTGTTGCGATCCCCTATACTTGTGGGTTATCAGCGAGTAGTTCACCTCAGACCTTCGGGTCCATAGCTAGTAGCTAGATGGCTTCTTCTCTCTCTATGTTCTTCAATACCATGTTCTTCATGATCTTCATGGAGATCTATCCGATGTAATACTCTTTTGCGGCGTGTTTGTCGAGATCCGATGAATTGTGGGTTTATGATCAGATTATCTATGAATATTATTTGAATCTTCTCTGAATTCTTATATGCATGATTTCATATCTTTGCAAGTCTCTTCGAGTTATTGGTTTGGTTTGGCCAACTAGATTGGTAATTCTTGCAATGGGAGAAGTGCTTGGTTTTGGGTTCAATCTTGCGGTGTCCTCACCCAGTGACAAAGTAGGGGTAGCGAGGCACGTATTTGTATTGTTGCCATCAAGGATAAAAAGATGGGGTTTTCATCATATTGCTTGAGTTTATCCCTCTACATCATGTCATCTTACATAATGCGTTACTCTGTTCTTCATGAACTTAATACTCTAGATGCAGGCAGGCGTCGGTCGATGTGTGGAGTAATAGTAGTAGATGCAGAATCGTTTCGGTCTACTTGACACGGACATGATGCCTATATGCATAATCATTGCCTTGGATATCGTCATAACTATGCGATTTTCTATCAATTGCTCGACAGTAATTTGTTCACCCACCGTATTATTTTCCTTCAAGAGAGAAGCCTCTAGTGAAACCTATGGCCCCCGGGTCTACTTTCCATATTATATTTTCAGATCTATAAACCAAAAATACCAAAAATACTTTGCTGCAATTTTTTTACTTTTGTTTTACTTTTCGTTTCAGTAATCTTCTATATCTATCTCTATCAGATCTCATCCTTGCAAGTAACTGTGAAGGGATTGACAACCCCTTTATAGCGTTGGGTGCAAGTGTTTGATTGTTTGTGTAGGTGCTAAGATTGGGGACTTGCTTGTATCTCCTACTGGATTGATACCTTGGTTCTCAACAACTGAGGGAAATACTTATCTTCTTTGCTGCGTCACCCTTTCCTCTTTAAGGGAAAACCAACGCAAGCTCAAGAAGTAGCAAAAAGGATTTCTGGCGCCGTTGCCGGGGAGGATACATAGCAAGTCAAGACAAGAACTCTCCCGTCAACTTGCCAATTTCTGGCGCCGTTGCCGAGGAGATCTACATCAAGCCTACCAAGTACCCATCACAAACTCATCTCTTGCATTTACATTATTTGCCATTTGCCTATCATTTTCCTATCCCCCACTTCTAAAATGATTTTCAAAAAAAACCAAAAAGATTTGCCTTTTTATTCGCCCTTCTTCCGTTCGTCTTTTCGTTTGCTTTTTGTTTGCTTGTGTTGCCATGTGCCTTCTATTTGCTTGCATCTTCGCTTGCTAAAAATCTATTGATATGGATCCTCATCCACTTGCTAATCTTTTCAAAAGGCCAAATTATGTTGAACCAATTGCTAGTGAGTTGAGTGCACTTGATTATCTCTATGAAGTTTTGTTTGAAAATCATGAATCTGAAAATTTTGATGAAGTGTTGAAAGAAGAAATTTATAAGGTGATTCATGATAGTCCCTTGAGTGAAAATCATGATTGCAATGATGTTACTATAAATTCTATTAATGTCAATTATGCTATTGATATGCAAAGCCACAAGCTTGGGGATGCTATGTTTGATGAAGATGATATTTTTTGTCCCCCAAGTTTTGATGAGCAAATTCATTATGATGATTGCATGCTCGTGTATCATGAAAAGAATGATTCATGTGATTGTTATATTGTTGAATTCCTTCATGATGCTACTGAAATTTATTATGAGGGAGGAACATATGCTTGTAGGAATTGCAATAATATCAAGTTTCCTCTCTATGTGTTCAAAGTTTTGAAGTTAGGCTTGTTTTGCCTTCCTAGGCTAGTTGATTCTTGTTCCCATAAATTGTTTGCTCACAAAATCCCTATGCATAGGAAGTGGGTTAGACTTAAATGCGCTTGTCATGAGATTCATGATGCTTTCTTGCATATTTCAATTACTACTTTTTATGTGAGCATCATTGAAATCATCATGCCTAGCTAAGGGCGTTAAACAATAGCGCTTGTTGGGAGGCAACCCAATTTTATTTTATGTTTCTGTTATTTGCTTCTGTTCTTGAGTGTTTTGCACATTATTACCTCTGTAGTAATTGTGTTTTATTGTTTTAATTAGTGTTTGTGCCAAGTAAGACCTTTGGGATGGTTTACGGTGATTGTTGATTTGGTTTTGCTGAAAAACAGAAACTTTTGTGCTCAGTCCAGGAATTTTATAAATTCACCAGAGCGTCAAATGGATCTGAATTTTTTACACAAGATTGATATAAAAATTTCCCTGATTTACCTAATTTTTCAGAATTTTTTGAGTTACAGAAGTATTAGAAGTTTACAGATTTCTACAGACTGTTCTATTTTTGACAGATTCTGTTTTTCTTTGTGTTGTTTGCTTATTTTTGATGTATCTATGGGTTGTATCGGGGGGTATGAACCATGGAGAAGTTAGAATACAGTAAATATTACACCAATATAAATAAAGAATGAGTTCACAACATTACCTAAAGTGGTGATTTATTTTTCTTATACTAACGGATCTCACGAGTTTTCTGTTGAGTTTTGTGTTGTGAAGTTTTCAAGTTTTGGGTAAAGATTTGATGGACTATGGAATAAGGAGTGGCAAGAGCCTAAGCTTGGGGATGCCCAAGGCACCCCAAGCCATATTAAAGTATACCAAAGAGCCTAAACTTGGGGATGCCCCGGAAGGCATCCCCTCTTTCGTCTTCAATCCATCGGTAAATTTACTTGAGGCTATATTTTTATTCACCACATGATATGTGTTTTGCTTGGAGCGTCTTGTATGATATGAGTATTTGCTTTTTAGTTTGCCACAATCATCCTTGCTGCACACATCTTTTGAGAGGGACACGCATTAATCATGAATTTATTAAAATACTCTATGTGCTTCACTTATATCTTTTGAGCTAGGCAATGTTGCTCTAGAGCTTCACTTATATCTTTTTAGAGCACGGTGGTGTTTTTTATTTTATAGAAATAATTGAACTCTTGTACCTCACTTATATTATTTTGAGAGTCTTTAAACAGCATGGTAATTGGTTTAGGTTATGAATTTAGTCCTAATATAATGGGCATCCAAGAGGGATATAATAAAAACTTTCATATAAACTGCATTGAATACTATGAGAAGTTGGATTCCTTGCATATAGTTTTGAGATATAAAGATGGTGATGTTAGAGTCATGCTAGTGAGTAATTGTGGAATTGTAAAAATACTTGTGTTAAAGTTTGTGACTCCCGTAGCATGCACGTATGGTGAACCGTTATGTAACGAAGTCGGAGCATGATTTGTTTAATGATTGTCATCCTTTGTGTGAGGGTCGGGAGCGCGCGATGGTTAACTCCTACCAACCTCTCCCCTAGGAGCATGCGTCTAATACTTTGCTTCGATAACTAATAGATTTTTGCAATAAGTATGTGAGTTCTTTATGACTAATGTGAGTCCATGGATTATACGCACTCTCACCCTTCCACCATTGCTAGCCTCTCTAGTACCGCGCAACTTTCGCCGGTGCATTAAACCCACCTTCCTCAAAACAGCCACCATACCTACCTATTATGGCATTTTCATAGCCATTCCGAGATATATTGCCATGCAACTTCCGCCGTTCCGGTTTTTTTATGACACGCACCATCATTGTCATATTGCTTTGCATGATCGTAAGACAGCTAGCATGATGTTTTCATGGCTTGTCCGTTTTTTGATGTCATTTGCTATGCTAGATCGTTGCACATCCAGGTACACCACCGGAAGCATTCATATAGAGTCATATCTTGTTGCAGGTATCGAGTTGTAAGTAAATAAAAGTGTGATGATCATCATTATTAGAGCATTGTCCCATGAGAGGAAAGGATGATGCAAGCTATGATTCCCTCACAAGTAGGGATGAGTCTCCGGACTTTACAAATAATAAAAGAGGCCAATGAAGCCCAAATAAAAAAAGAGGCCAAATATGCCCACCAAAATAAAAAAAATGAAAATGAGAGAAAAGAGAGAAGGGACAATGTTACTATCTTTTTTTCCACACTTGTGCTTCAAAGTAGCACCTTGATCTTCATGATAGAGAGTCTCCTATTTTTGTCACTTTCATATACTAGTGGGAATTTTTCATTATATAACTTGGCTTGTATATTCCAATGATGGGCCTCCTCAAATTGCCCTAGGTCTTCGTGAGCAAGCAAGTTGGATGCACACCCACTTAGTTTCTTTTTGAGCTTTCATACACTTATAGCTCTAGTGCATCCGTTGCATGGCAATCCCTACTCACTCACATTGATATCTATTGATGGGCATCTCCATAGCCCATTGATACGCCTAATTGATGTGAGACTATCTTCTCCTTTTTCCATACAACCTCCACCATATTCTATTCCACCTATAGTGCTATATCCATGGATCACGCTCATGTATTGCGTGAAAGTTGAAAAGGTTTGAGAACATAAAAGGTGTGAAACAATTGCTTGACTTGACATCGGGGGTGTGCATGATTTAGATACTTTGTGTGGGAAGATGGAGCATAGCCAGACCATATGATTTTGTAGGGATAACTTTCTACGGCCATGTTATTTTGAAAGGACACAATTGCTTGTTAGTATGCTTGAAGTATTACTGTTTTTATGTCAATATTGAGCTTTTGTTTTGGATCTTATGGATCTGAACATTCATGCCACAATAAAGAATATTACATGGATAAATATGTTAGGTAGCATTCCACATCAAAAATTCTGTTTTTATCATTTACCTACTCGAGGACGAGCAGGAATTAGGCTTGGGGATGCTTGATACGTCTCCAACGAATCTATAATTTTTGATTGTTCCATGCTATTATATTATCTGTTTTGGATGTTTTATATGCATTAATATGCTATTTTATATTATTTTTGGGACTAACCTATTAACCTAGTGCCTAGTGCCAGTTTCTGTTTTTTCCTTGTTTTTGAGTATTGCAGATAAGGAATATTAAACGGCGTCCAAACGGAATAAAATCTTCGGAATGATTTTTCTTGGACCAGAATAAACCTGCCAGACATGGAGATGAAGACAGGAGACCTGCCGGGAGACGACAAGCCACCTGGGCGCGCCCTAGGAGGGGCGCCCCCCTGGCTTGTGGCCCCCCAGCGGACCTCCTAACCCTATTCTTCGGCCTATAATTTCCCAAATATTCCCCCAATACCAAAAAGAGCCACGAAAATACTTTTCCGCCGCCGGAACCCTCTGTTCCCGTGAGATCCCATCTTGGAGCCTTTTCCGGTAATCTGCCGGAGCGGGATTCGATCACAGAGGGCATCTACATCAACTCCATTGCCCTTCCGATGATGCGTGAGTAGTTCACCTCAGACCTTCGGGTCCATAGCTAGTAGCTAGATGGCTTCTTCTCTCCCTATGTTCTTCAATACCATGTTCTTCATGATCTTCATGGAGATCTATCCGATGTAATACTCTTTTGCGGTGTGTTTGTCGAGATCCGATGAATTGTGGGTTTATGATCAGATTATCTATGAATATTATTTGAATCTTCTCTAAATTCTTATATGCATGATTTAATATCTTTGCAAGTCTCTTCGAGTTATTGGTTTGGTTTGGCCAACTAGATTGGTAATTCTTGCAATGGGAGAAGTGCTTGGTTTTGGGTTCAATCTTGCGGTGTCCTCACCCAGTGACAAAGTAGGGGTAGCGAGGCACGTATTTGTATTGTTGCCATCAAGGATAGAAAGATGGGGTTTTCATCATATTGCTTGAGTTTATCCCTCTACATCATGTCATCTTACCTAATGCGTTACTCTGTTCTTCATGAACTTAATACTCTAGATGCAGGTAGGAGTCGGTCGATGTGTGGAGTAATAGTAGTAGATGCAGAATTGTTTCGGTCTACTTGACACGGACGTGATTCCTATATGCATAATCATTGCCTTGGATATCGTCATAACTATGCGCTTTTCTATCAATTGCTCGACAGTAATTTGTTCACCCACCGTATTATTTTCCTTCAAGAGAGAAGCCTCTAGTGAAACCTATGGCCCCCGGGTCTACTTTCCATATTATATTTTCAGATCTATAAACCAAAAATACCAAAAATACTTTGCTGCAATCTTTTTACTTTTGTTTTACTTTTCGTTTTAGTAATCTTCTATATCTATCTCTATCAGATCTCATCCTTGCAAGTAACCGTGAAGAGATTGACAACCCCTTTATAGCGTTGGGTGCAAGTGTTTGATTGTTTGTGTAGGTGCGAAGATTGGGGACTTGCTTGTATCTCCTACTGGATTGATACCTTGGTTCTCAACAACTGAGCGAAATATTTATCTACTTTGCTGCATCACCCTTTCCTCTTCAAGGGAAAACCAACGCAAGCTCAAGAAGTAGCACTGTCGCGTGCTGATATGGATGTGGCCGAAACATGAAACCTGATGTCGGACTCTGCTGTTGTGGCGGAGGATGAAACACAAAGCTGGACGAGGGAGCATGCTGCTCTAGGTGCTGCCACGCCGAACTGCCAGCCTGCTCAGGAGGTGGTGGAGGTGGCGTCGGCTGCTGCTGCTGTGTTAGGCGAGGATGTGGTTGTTGTCGTTGCGTGGATTGCCGCGGCTGCTGCTGCTGCTGGGGAACAACGTCCAAAGTGCGGGTGCACGTGATAGCCGTGTAGACAGCTCGTAGCTTCTGCTCCCGACGCGTGAACCATGGCCTGAGCTGAGATGTATGTACCATAAGAGGTCCAGACGACAGTGATCGTGTATAGTCCCTGACCTCACTATGAAGACCATATGCCAGCTCAGCCTGCAATTGTAACGATGATTATTAATTATGGATGGCATAGTATGTAACCAGAAGATGCATTATATAAAGACAATAGATATTACCCCGTACTGCCTAGATCCCGAAGTATCATAGCTCGGGTATGTATCAGACGTAACGGGGTCTGGTATCTCCTTTGGATGAGGGTGCTGCACGATGCGTAACCTTGTCCCGCCCATGTACTATAGGAGATATGCCCTAGAGGCAATAATAAATGTTATTGATTATCTCCCTGTTCATAATTAGGTATATGTTCCATGCTATAACTGCTATGGTTCTCGAGTCTACAATAACCACGAGGCTCGAAGGAAGACTCATATGCACGTGTGGAATAATAAACGGTAAAATGTATTCCTAGTCTGGCCTCTAAGACTGGCTCAAGTATTGCATGATGATCCTGTTTTCCTGATCATGGGCATGGCTATGCCGGCAATTTTGAGGGCACAATGTTAGAAGAACATTTGTGTTGAATCCACCCGAATTGATATTATGCTATGAGATTCATTCGTCACAAGTTAATGGTTAATAACACAGAGATGGTTAACGTTTGCATAATTCCATAGACCATGAGAGTATCGAGTTTCTTCATGCTTGCTTCATGAACTTTGGGGTTTGTTAAACGTCATCCGTACATGGGTGGCTATTACGGCGGCTTACGGGTACATGGAAAAGTATGTCAAGTAACTTGATAGCTCAAGATTGGGATTTGCTCCTCCGACGATGGAGAGATATCTCTGGGCCCTCTCGGTGTTATGGTATCCATCATCGTCTGGCCAGACACTTTGTGATTTGATCACGGGGATGCCGGAACACGGGAACGAGAAAAGAGAACAATACCGGTAACGAGGTAACTGGCATAGTGGACAAGTTGTTGATCCACGGGGATGCCAACATGTCTCACCTCGGGTATTTGTAACATATCGCGAAGCAACAGGAATAGCACACGGCAACTGGAGGTTCACTCGAATATTCATTCGTGTGGGTATAGGGGTCAATATGGGTGTCCACGACTCCGATGTTGATCATTGATCGGAAGGGGTTCCGGGTCATGTCTATGCTTCACCGAACCTATAGGGTCACATGCTTAAGGGTCATCTATCTGTTGAATACGAGACAGGAAGTCTGAGAGAAATTCACCGAAAAAGTTTCGGAGACAACGGAAGAGTTCCGGAGAGAGAACACCGGAAGAGTTTCGGTAAAACCGAAAAGTTGTTTCGGAGTGTACCATAAAGTCAAATTGGTTTCGGCACATGCCTGGAAATTATTGGAAGGTACCAGAATTGTTCCGGTAACTTCTGAGATTTTTCAGAGACAAAAACCGGAAATGTTCCGGACTGCCAGAACCGCTTTAGTTGCTTTTCACAGATAAAAATCACTAAACCGAAAAGTTATTTCAGAGTACACCATAAAGTCAAATTGGTTTCGGCACATGCCTGATAATTCTTGGAGGGTGCCAGAATCGTTCTGGAAACTTTCTGGAATTTTCCGGGATGAAAACCGGAAATGTTCCAGAGCTGCCGGAACCGCTTCAGATGCTTTTCGCAGATGAAAATCACTAAACCGGAATTGTTTCGGATCGCGTTGAAAATTATTTTAGTGGGTACTGGAAATGTTCGAAGCCCACATGAATATTTTCAGTTCGAACGGACGCTGAAATATGTCGTCGTGAATAGTGAAAGTGCTTTTTGGATTACTTTATGGAAAGCCACCTTTTGGGGCTTTACTCACAAATATCTTTAGGGATGACATGGAAGGATAAGGGCTGCCCACTTGCTTTTACCTTTGTGCCCTTGTGAAGGGCATTTTGGGTATTTCAAGTGTCACCCTACCCCTTGGGTTTTCCTATAAATAGAGGTGGAGATGCACTCTCCACACTCACTCTTTCTCACATACACATGCCATCTGATGTTATCTGGCTTCTCTCTCCCTCCCAACGAAATAGTTTCGTAGAGCCGAAAGGCTGTCTGGGTTCCGGTGGGAACTAGTTCTGGACGGCGAAG
Organism: Elymus sibiricus; assembly: GCA_039707655.1. Classification (NCBI taxonomy): domain Eukaryota; kingdom Viridiplantae; phylum Streptophyta; class Magnoliopsida; order Poales; family Poaceae; genus Elymus; species Elymus sibiricus. The sequence goes on from CM077669.1 coordinate 91,576,984, forward strand.
CCCTGCCGGATAGATGACACCGTATGTGTGCAACTCTGTAGAGAGATCGTAGTTTCGGTCTTAGTTCGAGAGTGCCTCCCGAAGGGATGTCCGAGTGGCTGTCCGAGTTTCGAGTGTAGGGTAACGCAGTAGAAAACAAAAAAATTCCGACCTACGCAACAGCCCAGGACCACTATGGGGCTGCATACAAGGTTTGATCATTTTCGTTACTGACTCGTAGCGCAGCGGAAGTAGAGTCGATGACGAACGGCGGTGCAGATCCCCGCAGCTAGGATTTTACAACCTCCCAACCGCGAGGATGTATACCCTCATCTGCCCCGCGGACAGCCCTCCGGGAGGCGGTCGCACAGTCCCCCGGACGGTGTCGCGGACAGCCCTTCGGGAGGACCTCCGAAACTCGGACTGTCACTCGGACAGCCCTTCGGGAGGACCTCCAAAACTCGGACGGTCACACGGACAGCCCTTCGGGAGGCACTCTCGAACTAAGACCGAAATTACGATCTCTCTACAGAGTTGCACACATACGGTGTCATCTATCCGGCAGGGCTTCGCCGTCCAGAACTAGTTCCTGCCGGAACCCAGACAGCCTTTCGGCTCTACGAAACTATTTCGCTGGGAGGGAGAGAAGAAGCCAGATCATTGCAATGGCACTTGTATGTGAGAAAAAGGATGAGTGTGGAGGCAGCCCCTCCACCTCTATTTATAGGAAAAGCAAGGGGTAGGATGGGCACTTCCAAAAAACCCAAAATACCCATGAAAGCAAACTTTCACAAGGGCATAAAGGAGAACTAGTGGAGCAAGTGGGGCTCCACCATGGAGCCCACAATGTGGCCGGCCACCATCTCTTGGGGGGCCCCAAGGGGGTTTCTTAGCCCCCAAGCCTTCTAGAAACCTTTTGGGAAAATATCCCAAAAGGCACTTTTCCAAAAATATCCAAAAAGCACTTTCACTATTCATGACGACATTTTTCAGCGTCTGGTCGAACTGAAAATATTTATGTGGCCTTAGAACATTTCCAGTACCCACCAAAATAATTTTCAGTGCCATCCGCAACAATTCCGGTTTAGTGATTTTCATCTGCGAAAAGCATCTGAAGCGGTTTCGGCAGCTCCGGAACATTTCCGGTTTTCATCCCGGAAAATTCCAAAAAGTTTCCAGAACGATTCTGGCATCCTGCAAGAATTATCAGGCATGTTCCAAAACCAATTTGACATTTTGGTATCCCTTGAAACAACTTTTCAGTTTCACCGGAACTCATCCGGTGACCTCTCTGCGGAACTTTTCCGATGTCCGAAACTTTTCCGGTGTCCGAAACTTTTTTCGGTGTTTTTCTCTCAGACTCCCTGTCTAGTATTCAGCAGATAGATGACCCTTAAGCGTGTGACACTATAGGTTCGGTGAAGCATAGACATGACCCGGAACCCCTTCCGATCAATGATCAACATCGGAGCCGTGGACACCCATATTGATCCCTATACCCACATGAATGAATATTCGAGTGAACCTCCAGTTGCCGTGTGCTATTCCTGTTGCTTCGCGATATGTTACAAATACTCGAGGTGAGACACGTTGGCATCCCCAAGGATCAACACCTTGTCCACTATGCCAGTTACCTCGTTACCGGTATTGTTCTCTTTTCTCGTTCCGTGTTCCGGCATCCCCGTGATCAAATCACAAAGTGTCTGGCCAGACGATGATGGATACCGTAACACCGAGAGGGCCCAGAGATATCTCTCCATCGTCGGAGGAGCAAATCCCAATCTTGAGCTATCAAGTTACTTGACATACTTTTCCATGAACCCGTAAGCCGCCGTAATAGCCACCCATTTACGGATGACGTTTAACAAACCCCAAAGTTCATGAAGCAAGCATGAAGAAACTCGATACTCTCATGGTCTAAGGAATCATGCAAACGTTAACCATCTCTGTGTTATTAACCATTAACTTATCACGAATGAATCTCATAGCATAACATCAATTCGGGTCGATTCAACACAAATGTTCTTCTAACATTGTGCCCTCAAAATTGCCGGCATAGCCATGCCCATGATCAGGAAAACAGGATCATCATGCAATACTTGAGCCAGTCTTAGAGGCCAGACTAGGAATACATTTTACCGTTTATTATTCCACACGTGCATATGAGTCTTCCTCCGAGCCTCGTGGTTATTGTAGACTCGAGAACCATAGCAGTTATAGCATGGAACATAAACCTAATTATGAACAGGGAGATAATCAATAACATATATTATTGCCTCTAGGGCATATCTCCTACAGACTCCCACTTGCACTAGAGTCAATAATCTAGTCAATGCTAATGCACTTTACACCTATGGCATACTGGTGTAAAATATGCTTCGCTTGTGGTATAGCCTGATGTCCAACGGATCTGACGACTTCAGCTCCGTGTGTAACTTTGCATATCCTCGCGTTTTCACGCTTTCACAAAATTCATATTTTGTGTGGACTTGGCTTTGCATATGTGTGAATCATTGGTCGAAACCTGATTCCTCAGACTGAGCTATGTAGCAACTATCTGCAATAGTGTCCCATAGACCAAAGCCATCTTGGAATCATACTAAGTTCATGAATGAACTATATGATTCAACAACTTCTTTGTCACTTCTTAAGCATCAACATACTTAGCCTTTGTTATAGAATTCGCCACAGTATCTTGTTTGGAACAATTTCCAACTACCGTGCCACCATGTTGTGTTTTACACAAAACCCTTAACTTAAATCAAAAATCGCATGGAGCATTGATGAAGACTGTATCGATGTAATTACTTACAACGAGCACTTCATAATCTCTGCTTGCGAGAAAACATGTCATCAGTGCTACTCCAGCACTCAATGACCCTTTTTCACTGTTGTCCTATGATCAGTACTTCGATCACTTTGGTATCTATACTCGCAACAACTTTGGAGTGTTGGACATATCAGGTTGTTTTACATACCATGGAATACATGATTAATCCAAACACAAGAGTGTGTGGAATCTCCATCATGTATTTCACTCATCAGTGTTTTGGGACACTGAGTCTTGCAAAAACTCTTTCCATGTGACTTCGGCAAGAATTACTCCTTGGCATTTTAAATGCTAAAAGGTTTTAGCATCTTGTCAATATGTATTCATTGCTTAGCCCTATTAGGTAAATCTATCTCCATAGATCATCATGCCTAATATTGAGGCTATTTAGCCCAAGCACTTCATCAAAAAACTATTTTCAAATGAAGTCCTTAATTCGTGTCAAGAAATTTATTTCCAATTAACAATGTGTCAAGTACACAAGGTTTTTAGAAATATTATCATGCTCCCACTTACTTTCTTGAATCACAAGCATCTTCGATACCTATTTGATGAAATCAAAACCCCTTCGACCATTCCATCAAAAACGAAGATTCCAACTCCACTTTGCTCTCTTCTGTCCATCTCTGGAACTCTGAAGTTTGCATACTTACTAGCATCCTCTGGATCGACAAATTACTTTGGAATGTATCACATACAAGTCCTAGGTTTCATTCCCATCAGATGGAAATCCTTTTGTCATCCATGTTTCACATCTCATGATTGAAATATGTATTAATTGCTAGTTCAACCCGAACCGACTTCAAGCATCGCTACGGTGAGACAATCTCATCGTAGTCAACTCTTTGAACTTGTTTTTGCAACAAGTCGAGCTTTATGGATAAAACATTTTTATCCGTATCAGTTTTTAGTTCCATAAATATTCGTTAGACTCTAAGCCTTCCGAAAGGTGTATCAAGATTTTAATCTTGAAACATTGATATGGAGACTATCTCAGATTGTATTGGCATTTAGCCAATTCCGGAGTCAGGGCCCATCATCGCTTCCTTATGTATCATAGGTATACTGTTGTCCAACAACAATATCTCGTTTGCGCACCTGAGAGGTTTGCACGAGCCTTGCCTACGTGGTTCAGCTGCAAGTTCGACTGAAGTCCATACATTTTATTATAGAGACTTCCGTATCAGTCGCAGTAGGAAACTCCGGAATCACTTCCAAGGTTTCTTTCCTTTGATCTGATGACGAAGATACTGGTTATCTCATCGAGTTGCACTGTCCTCCCACTCGCCTTTTGTAAGAACTATTCTCTTTAAAGCATACCGTTTTACGGCAAAACCCTTTGCCTCGGTATAGTGGTGGGGGAATACCCAATGACTTGGGATAACCTACAAAGTAGCACTTGTCTGATTTGGAATAGGTTTGTAACCTTTTACACAAGCCCCATATTCCAAATGTTAAGAAAAGATATAACATGGTTGGGCGTACCATACCATGACGTCATTTCAACAGACCCGATGGAGCTCTTTTTAGTGTAAAAGCCACAGTCTCTAAAGCATCACTTTAAAAGGGATAATGGCAAATTTATTTATGTCATCTTTGATCTTACCATGTCATAAATGGTTCGATTACATCTACACGGACTCTCCACTTGCAGTGGTGTTCCGGGAGGTGCAAGTTATGAAACCCCTTTCACAACTCATCAGACATTCGCTAAACTTGTAACTCAAATATTCCTTTCTGCAATCGAATTGTAGAAACATAATTTTCTTTTACAACAACTTCTACTTCATTTTTGAAAACCTTATGAATGAATTCAAAAGATCCAGACTTACGTCTCAACAAGTAAATATCCATATATCTACTTGAGTCATTTCTGAAGATAGATAAATCCACTACTTGCAACAACATTTATTGGACTACACACATCATAATGTATGATCACCAATATGTTCTTTGCTCGTTCCTTATGGACTGTGAACGGTATTTCAGTCACTTCACCTTTCAGAGAAAAGTTGCAAGTGTCAGATGATTCAAAATCAAACGACTTCAAAATCCATCATAATGGGATTTTCCATGCGGGTTTCTCCAATGTGACCAAATGCAGTGCCACACTTGTGTGGTATTCTTTTAGTCTTGCGACATTTAGCGTCAGTGTTATGGATGTATCATATTTCCATCAATATTCATAACATACATCCCATCTAGGATGGAAGCATGTCCCTTCATGTTATTCATAATACTGAACAACAATTGTTGTTTTTATGAACAACTCTTTTGCAACAAACATTGTGCAATGGGCTAGAGTGTATGAAACTCTAAAATGAATTATGGAAGTAAATACAGAGGTAATGTATTAATATCAATATTCATAACATACATCTCATTCATAATGAAAGTATGGCCCCTATGTTATTCATAACATCGAACATCAAAAGTTCTCTTATGAATAACCTTTTTGCAAGATACTTTATGCAATGGGCTAGAGTGTAAAACTCTAAAATGAATTATGAAAGTAAATACATAGGGAATACACTAATGGAAGGTATAGTAACATTTACTATGTTCCCTGTGTGTATCTTAACCTCATTCCTGGCTAGTCTTTCAGGCCATAGTAGTTCTTACATCGAGTTGCAACAGAATGCAATCAAGCGGGTATCTTTGTGATCAACTCACAATACCCAAGAATTAGTGATTAACATGTTTAACCATAATTCCCAAGAACTATATCTTTAACCAGCCTTCTATACATCAAAAACTTGTATGACATTCATACATGAGCTGGATATCCCAGTCTTCTTTCCTTTTGCCATTATACTTCTAACAGTTTAACTTTTAGTATTTCTCCTACTCTGAGAAGAAGCATCCAACTTAAGAGTGGCGTTAGCCCCGGACTTCCTAGGCGTAAAAGTTTCACTAACACCCTTCGGACACTTCCTTTCTCTTTAAGTTGTTGTTTTATTCACCTTTCATCATATGATAGGCGTTCTCCTGGATCCCTCTCTTATCAGTCTTATGCATAGTAAACTCCTTTACTAATAGTTTGCAAACAAACATTGCTTTGGATATCTCATATCTTTTAGCCTTTGTCTATCTCTGAAAATAATTTTCAGATTCCATGAATATCACATAACTATCCAAACTTTCGAAGTTCGGGTCTCATGGAAGCAAACATATTGTACTTGACTGAAAAGGAATTCTAGCTTTTGGATCGAAGGACGAGAGTCACATGATCCATAGCATTAGCGGGAGAATACCAAAAGCATGCGATAGGACAAAGTCCTTCTCGGCACTCTTGAGGACAATCGTAAACTTTTAACCAGATATTTAACAACTATTCAATTTATAGGGAAGGTGGAAACGCGAGCCATTATTCTACAACTATTATGCAAACCACACTTAGACAGTGTTCAAAATTAATTGCACTGAGAATTAAACAAGGTAATTCTACAGTGCGCTCCCACTCAAATCAATATCTCTCATAATTGATTGTGAGTGATTCAAGATCCAAATTTCAATTCAACGCCAAGGATGCATCTATCTCAAGTGACGAGAATTTCATTTGGTAGGCCAACTTGCCAATCACATCTCTATGTGACTCTTGTTCATCTTTCGATGCGTGTGTTCCGAGCTCATGACTTTCATGCCTGAACGTCAAGACAACCAAGTGATCTCGCTGCGAGGTCTCAACTCACCCGCCTCACACATGTCTAATCGTTCGTACCCATGCATCCATGTGATAACCCGAAAAGAAAAGTGCCGTGACGGTGCTACACTTGGGAGAACACTAACTACTTGATATTTTGTGAGAGATCACCCTAATAAAAGCGACTACCGCGCAATCAAAAGGGTGCATCATAAGGGATAAACATCTCAGGCAATTCATAATAGCATGATATGGTATAGCCCTTTCTGACGGAGAAGTCTTTCATTTCTTCGTCTTCGGCATTCGCGTCGGTGTTCACCTTCGCGAAGATTGCCACCACCTTGTCGATGCACTAGATAATATTGCTATCTCTATAGCTAATAAAATAAGTGCATTACATAAGGTTGACACGCAGGTCATCAAAGTGCAATCATATGGCTCCAGCCATCATGCCGAATCATGACACGCAGGTCATGTTAATCAAATTACATCATATAGTCATCTCATACATAATCAAATTATTATGAGCACTGCTATACCACATCATATGCACATGCAAACCATCCTGCAAAACCAAGTTAGATGCCTCTAATCGGTTCATGCAAAATTTTATTATTCGTGGCTTCTAAGGTTTCGAAACAAACCGAAGCTACCAACGTCCATCATCAAGTATGATAATTCAAGTTGCTAGATTAACTTTCCAGGGTGTATGAACCACGAGATAATAAAATCTCGAGCCCCATACTAAACTTCGTCATACGCGTGACCCCCGTGCAGATCATATCTGCATTGCCCTTTCGTCTGCGAAACATCCATCTTTCTCAACTATGGTGGAACCCAAAGAACTGTTAGCACTTCGTTGATCGGTCAATCAGCATACTCAGGAGCAGCATGAAAGAATCGCGGATTGCCAGAACTTTGTGAGATTCCACCATGCCGTCAAGATTAGGACTACGCAAATTCCAGGGAAGCAACAAGAACATCGGGTAACAGATTTCATCTGCTACCCGCACAAATAATTTTCAGTAATAGATCTCATCTACTACCTAATTATATTGTGCAACACCCATACATCTCTATGTATTCTAGATCGCAACCTGCATCTACGCATAGCCTGGCTCTTGATGCCACTGTAGGGTAACGCAGTAGAAAACAAAAAAATTCCGACCTACGCACCAGCCCAGGACCACTATGGAGACTACATACAAGGTTTGATCATTTTCGTTACCGACTCGTAGCGCAGCGGAAGTAGAGTCGATGACGAACGGCGGTGCAGATCCCCGCAGCTAGGATTTTACAACCTCCCAACCGCGAGGATGTATACCCTCATCTGCCCCGCGGACAGCCCTCCGGGAGGCGGTCGCACAGTCCCCCGGACGGTGTCACGGACAGCCCTTCGGGAGGACCTCCGAAACTCGGACTGTCACTCGGACAGCCCTTCGGGAGGACCTCCAAAACTCGGACGGTCACACGGACAGCCCTTCGGGAGGCACTCTCGAACTAAGACCGAAACTACGATCTCTCTACAGACTTGCACACATACGGTGTCATCTATCCGGCAGGGCTTCGCCGTCCAGAACTAGTTCCTGTCGGAACCCAGACAGCCTTTCGGCTCTACGAAACTATTTCGCTGGGAGGGAGAGAAGAAGCCAGATCATTGCAATGGCACTTGTATGTGAGAAAAGGATGAGTGTGGAGGCAGCCCCTCCACCTCTATTTATAGGAAAAGCAAGGGGTAGGATGGGCACTTCCAAAAACCCCAAAATACCCATGAAAGCAAACTTTCACAAGGGCATAAAGGAGAACTAGTGGAGCAAGTGGGGCTCCACCATGGAGCCCACAATGTGGCCGGCCACCATCTCTTGGGGGGGCAAGGGGGTTTCTTAGCCCCCAAGCCTTCTAGAAACCTTTTGGGAAAATATCCCAAAAGGCACTTTTCTAAAAATATCCAAAAAGCACTTTCACTATTCATGACGACATTTTTCAGCGTCTGGTCGAACTGAAAATATTTATGTGGGCTTAGAACATTTCCAGTACCCACCAAAATAATTTTCAATGCCATCCGGAACAATTCCGGTTTAGTGATTTTCATCTGCGAAAAGCATCTGAAGCGGTTTCGGCAGCTCCGGAACATTTCCGGCTTTCATCCCGGAAAATTCCAAAAAGTTTCCAGAACGATTCTGGCATCCTCCAAGAATTATCAGGCATATGCCAAAACCAATTTGACTTTTTGGTATCCCCTGAAACAACTTTTCAGTTTCACCGGAACTCATCCGGTGACCTCTCTGCGGATCGGTGAAGCATAGACATGACCCGGAACCCCTTCCGATCAATGATCAACATCGGAGCCGTGGACACCCATATTGATCCCTATACCCACACAAATGAATATTCGAGTGAACCTCCAGTTGTCGTGTGCTATTCCTGTTGCTTCCCGATATGTTACAAATACCCGAGGTGAGACACGTTGGCATCCCCGTGGATCAACACCTTGTCCACTATGCCAGTTACCTCGTTACCGGTATTGTTCTCTTTTCTCGTTCCGTGTTCCGGCATCCCCGTGATCAAATCACAAAGTGTCTGGCCAGACGATGATGGATACCGTAACACCGAGAGGGCCCAGAGATATCTCTCCATCGTCGGAGGAGCAAATCCCAATCTTGAGCTATCAAGTTACTTGACATACTTTTCCATGAACCCGTAAGCCGCCGTAATAGCCACCCATTTACGGATGACGTTTAACAAACCCCAAAGTTCATGAAGCAAGCATGAAGAAACTCGATACTCTCATGGTCTAAGGAATCATGCAAACGTTAACCATCTCTGTGTTATTAACCATTAACTTATGACGAATGAATCTCATAGCATAACATCAATTCGGGTGGATTAAACACAAATGTTTTTCTAACATTGTGCCCTCAAATTTGCCGGCATAGCCATGCCCATGATCAGGAAAACAAGATCATCATGCAATACTTGAGCCAGTCTTAGAGGCCAGACTAGGAATACATTTTACCGTTTATTATTCCGCACATGCATATGAGTCTTCCTCCGAGCATCATGGTTATTGTAGACTCGAGAACCATAGCAGTTATAGCATGGAACATAAACCTAATTATGAACAGGGAGATAATCAATAACATATATTATTGCCTCTAGGGCATATCTCCTACATCGAGGGTCCTCCCGAAGGGCTGTCCGAGTGACTGTCCGAGTCTCGATGGTCCTCCCGAAGGGCTGTCCGTGACACCGTCCGGGGGACTGTCCGACCGCCTGCCGGAGGGCTGTCCGTGGGGCGGATGAGGGTATACATCCTCGCGGTTGGGAGGTTGTAAATCCTAGCTGCGGGGATCTGCACTGCCGATCGTCATCGACTCTACTTCCGCTGCGCTACGAGTCGGTAACGAAAAGATCAAACCTTGTTTGCAGTTTCCATAGTGGTCCTGGGCTGGTGCGTAGGTCGGAATTTTTTGTTTTCTGCTGCGTTACCCAACATGTACCGATGCAAATAGGCATTGAATTCATCGAGATCAACGAAGTGCTAACAGTTATTTGGGTTCCACCATAGTTAAAGAAAGATGGATGTTTGGCAGACGAAAGGGCAATGCAGATATGATCTGCACGGGGGTCACGCGTATGACGAAGTTTAGTATGGGGCTCGATGTTTTATTATCTCGTGTTTCATACACCCCGCAATGTTAATCTAGCGACTTGGATTATCATGCTTGATGATGGACGTTGGTAGCTTCGGTTTGTTTCGAAACCTTAGAAGCCACGTAAAACAAGTTTTTGCATGAACCGATTAGAGGCGTCTAACTTGGTTTTGCAGGATGGTTTGCATGTGCATATGATGTGGTATAGCAGTGCTCATATTAATTTGATTATGTATGAGATGACTATATGATGTAATTTGATTAACATGACCTGCGTGTCATGATTCGGCATGATGGCTGGAGCCATATGATTGCATTTTAATGACCTGCATTTCAACCTTATGTAATGCACTTATTTTATTAGCTATAGAGATAGCAATATTATCTAGTGCATCGACAAGGTGGTGGCAATCTTCGCGAAGGTGAACACCGACGCGAATGCCGAAGACGAAGAAATACAAGACTTCTCCGTCAGAAAGGGCTATACCATATCATGCTATTATGAATTGCCTGAGATGTTTATCCCTTATGATGCACCCTTCTTGATTGCGCGGTAGTCGCTTTTTATTAGGGTGATCTCTCACAAAAATATCAAGTAGTTAGTGTTCTCCCAAGTGTAGCACCGTCACGGCATCTAACTTTTCGGGGTGCGCCATGTCCACATGGGTACGAACGATTAGAGAAGTGTGAGGCGGGTGAGGTCAGACCTCGCAGCGAGATCGAGGACAGTGCAACTCGATGAGATAACCAGTATCTTCGTCATCAGATCAAAGGAAAGAAACCTTGGAAGTGATTCCGGAGTTTCCTACTGCGACTGATACGGAAGTCTCTACAATAAAATGTATGGACTTCAGTCGAACTTGCAGCTGAACCACGTAGGCAAGGCTCGTGCAAACCTCTCAGGTGCGCAAACGAGATATTGTTGTTGGACAACAGTATACCTACGATACATAAGGAAGCGGTGATGGGCCCTGACTCCGGAATTGGCTAAATGCCAATACAATCCGAGATAGTTTCCATATAAGTGATTCGAGATTAGAATCTTGATACACCTTTCAGAAGACTTAGAGTCTAACGAATATTTATGGAACTAAAAACTGATACGGATAAAATGTTTTATCCATAAATCTTGACTTGTTGCAATAACAAGTTCAAGGAGTTGACTACGATGAGATTGTCTCACCGTAGTGATGCTTGAAGTCGGTTCGGGTTAAACTAGCAATTAATACATATTTCAATCATGAGATATAAAACATGGATGACAAAAGGATTTCCATCTGATGGAAATGAAACCTAGGACTTGTATGTGATACAGTCCAAAGTAATTTGTCGATCCAGAGGATGCTAGTAAGTATGCAAACTTCAGAGTTCCAGCGATGGACATAAGAGAGCAAAGTGGAGTTGGAATCTTCGTTTTTGATGGAATGGTCAAAGGGGTTTGACTTCATCAAATGGGTATCGAAGATGCTTGTGATTCAAGAAAGTAAGTGGGAGCATAATAATATTTCTAAAAACCTTGTGTACTTGACACATTGTTAATTGGAAATAAATTTCTTGACACGAATTAGGACTTCGTTTGAAAATAGTTTTTCGATGAAGTGCTTAGGCTAAATAGCCTCAATATTAGGCATGATGATCTATGGAGATAGATTTACCTAATGGGGCTAAGCTATGAATACATATTGACAAGATGCTAAAACTTTTTAGCATTTAAAACGCCAAGGAGTGATTCTTGCCGAAGTCACATGGAAAGAGTTTTTGCAAGACTCGGTGTCCCAAAACACTGATGAGGAAAATACATGATGGAGATTCCACACACTCTTGTGTTTGGATTAATCATGTATTCCATGGTATGTAAAAAACAACCAGCTATGTCCAATACTCCAAAACTGTTGCGAGTATAGATACCAAAGTGATCAAAGTACGGCTCATGGGACAACAGTGAAATATGCCATTGAGTACTAGAGCAGTACTGATGACATGTTTTCTCTCAAGCAGAGATTATGAAGTGCTCGTTGTAAGTAATTACATCGATACAGTCTTCATCAATGCTCCATGCGATTTTCGATTTAAGTTAAGGGTTTTGTGTAATTCACAACATGGTGGCACGGTAGTTGGAAATTGTTCCAAACAAGACACTGTGGCGAATTCTATAATAAAGGCTAAGTATGTTGACGCTTTAGAAGCGACAAAGAAGTTGTTGAATCATATAGTTCATTCATGAACTTAGTATGGTTCCAAGATGGCTTTGGTCTATGGGACACTATTGCAGATAGTTGCCCCATAGCCCAGTCTCAGGAATCAGGTTTCGACCAATGATTCACACATATTCAAAGCCAAGTCCACACCAAATATGAATTTTGTGAAAGCGTGAAAACGCAAGGATATGCAAAGTTACACACGGAGCTGAAGTCGTCAGATCCGTTGGACATCAGGCTATACCACAAGCGAAGCATATTTTACACCACTATGACATAGGTGTAAAGTGCATTAGCATTGACTAGATTATTGACTCTAGTGCAAGTGGGAGTCTGTAGGAGATATGCCCTAGAGGCAATAATAAATGTTATTGATTATCTCCCTGTTCATAATTAGGTTTATGTTCCATGCTATAACTGCTATGGTTCTCGAGTCTACAATAACCACGAGGCTCGAAGGAAGACTCATATGCACGTGTGGAATAATAAACGGTAAAATGTATTCCTAGTCTGGCCTCTAAGACTGGCTCAAGTATTGCATGATGATCATGTTTTCTTGATCATGGGCATGGCTATGCCGGCAATTTTGAGGGCACAGTGTTAGAAGAACATTTGTCTTGAATCGACCCGAATTGATGTTATGCTATGAGATTCATTCGTCACAAGTTAATGGTTAATAACACAGAGATGGTTAACGTTTGCATAATTCCTTAGACCATGAGAGTATCGAGTTTCTTCATGCTTGCTTCATGAACTTTAGGGTTTGTTAAACGTCATCCGTACATGGGTGGCTATTACGGCGGCTTACGGGTTCATGGAAAAGTATGTCAAGTAACTTGATAGCTCAAGATTGGGATTTGCTCCTCCGACGATGGAGAGATATCTCTGGCCCCTCTCGGTGTTACGGTATCCATCATCGTCTGGCCAGACACTTTGTGATTTGATCACGGGGATGCCGGAACACGGGAACGAGAAAAGAGAACAATACCGATAACGAGGTAACTGGCATAGTGGACAAGTTGTTGATCCACGGGGATGCAACATGTCTCACCTCGGGTATTTGTAACATATCGCAAAGCAACAGGAATAGCACAGGGCAACTGGAGGTTCACTCGAATATTCATTCGTGTGGGTATAGGGGTCAATATGGGTGTCCACGGCTCCGATGTTGATCATTGATCGGAAGGGGTTTCGGGTCATGTCTATGCTTCACCGAACCTATAGGGTCACACGCTTAAGGGTCATCTATCTGTTGAATACTAGACAAGGAGTCTGAGAGAAATGCACCGAAAAAGTTTCAGAGACAACGGAAGAGTTCCGGAGAGAGAACACCGGAAGAGTTTCGGTAAAACCAAAAAGTTGTTTCGGAGTGTACCATAAAGTCAAATTGGTTTCGGCACATGCCTGGAAATTATTGGAAGGTACCAGAATTGTTCCGGTAACTTCTGAGATTTTTCAGAGACAAAAACCGGAAATGTTCCGGTCTGCCGGAACCGCTTTAGTTGCTTTTCACAGATAAAAATCACTAAACCGAAAAGTTGTTTCGGAGTACACCATAAAGTCAAATTGGTTTCGGCACATGCCTGATAATTCTTGGAGGGTGCCAGAATCGTTCTGGAAACTTTCTGGAATTTTCCGGGATGAAAACTGGAAATATTCTGGAGCTGCCGGAACCGCTTCAGATGATTTTCGCAGATGAAAATCACTAAACAGGAATTGTTTCGGATCGCGTTGAAAATTATTTTAGTGGGTACTGGAAATGTTCTAAGCCCACATGAATATTTTTAGTTCGAACGGGCGCTGAAATATGTCGTCGTGAATAGTGAAAATGCTTTTTGGATTACTTTATGGAAAGCCACCTTTTGGGGCTTTACTCACAAATATCTTTAGGGATGACATGGAAGGATAAGGGCTGCCCACTTGCTTTTACCTTTGTGCCCTTGTGAAGGGCATTTTGGGTATTTCAAGTGTCACCCTACCCCTTGGGTTTTCCTATAAATAGAGGTGGAGATGCACTCTCCACACTCACTCTTTCTCACATACACATGCCATCTGATGTTATCTGGCTTCTCTCTCTCTCCCAACGAAATAGTTTCGTAGAGCCGAAAGGCTGTCTGGGTTCCAGTGGGAACTAGTTCTGGACGGCGAAGCCCTGCTGGATAGATGACACCGTATGTGTGCAACTCTGTAGAGAGATCGTAGTTTCGGTCTTAGTTCGAGAGTGCCTCCCGAAGGGCTGTCCGAGTGGCTGTCCGAGTTTCGAGGGTCCTCCCGAAGGGCTGTCCGAGTGACTGTCCGAGTCTCGATGGTCCTCCCGAAGGGTTGTCCGTGACACCGTCCGGGGGACTGTCCGACCGCCTCCCGGATGGCTATCCGTGGGGCGGATGAGGGTATACATCCTCGCGGTTGGGAGGTTGTAAATCCTAGCTGCGGGGATCTGCACCGCCGATCGTCATCGACTCTACTTCCGCTGCGCTACGAGTCGGTAACGAAAAGATCAAACCTTGTATGCAGTCTCCATAGTGGTCCTGGGCTGGTGCGTAGGTCAGAATGTTTTGTTTTCTGCTGCGTTACCCAACATGTACCGATGCAAATAGGCATTGAATTCATCGAGATCAAACATGCGAACCTCTTCTCAGAGATGTGTCGTCGCAGTATCCTGTCATGTACGGCTGAAGCCTTTGGACCCACTGCTGCTATTTCCCACGTATCCCCTTCCTTGTGTTCCTACAATTGAGGTGGGTGTTTAACAATTAACTGGTGATTCACTGTGAACATATTTGAATGACAATGAAACATTGAATAAGTATACAATACCTGTGGACTACTGCTGGCAGTAGGTTCTCTATAGGGGGGGGGGGGGGTTGACCATCTGCCGAAGACCAAATTGCCTCATAACTCGCTGTTGCGCCATCTCCTCGACGAAGATATCGAACATAATCTTCGATTTCGTCATCCAGTAATCCTGATCTCTTGTGCATAGCTCAGAAATACCGCCGGGGTACCTGGCATGTATGGCTGCTTGCGTGTACGGCTGCCATATCACCCCGGTGTACGTATCGAACTGCTCGTTTAATGTCGTGTAGGCTCGCCTAGTCTGCTCAGCAGCATAGCGTCTCTGCACAGATTATAAGTGAGTTTTCGGCCATAGTGTGAGCAAAGAACATGCATTAAATTATAACACGAGACATACCTTGCGAAGGTATTAGTAAACAACAAATTTAGTTGTAAAACCTGAAACACGACAAACGAAAGATACGTGGCTGAGGAACTAACACTAAAACATTGCAGCCACTCATACTTAGGTCCATGAGGCTCCGACGCAAGAACTGGAGCGCCATCAAAAACACCCTCGAAACGTTGTGCCATAGATGCCTCCCAACCAGGTGGTGCATCCAACGGTCCTATGGCAGGACCCGCCAAGGGTAGGCCCAGCAGCATTGAGACATCCTCTAGAGTAGGAGCCATCTCTCCCCAGCGGAAGTGGAATGTGTGGGTCTCAGGCCTCCATAGGTCCACTAAGCAGGTGAGCAGAGAGGAGTCAATGGCGACGCGTCTGGAGGTATCAATGGCCTCTACTAGACGCGCGAAAGGTAAAAGTCCAGCCAATTTCAACCTGCATATCAGAAAGCATAACAATTCATTTAGTGTGGCACATTAAATCCGGCTTGAAATAAATAAATAAAACACGTACCTGTCAACCCAATCCGGGTGTATCTTCCAGTCCACCTTAGCAGTGCGAGTGACAAGGGGGTCGAGCTTGCGCTCACATAACAGCGCGGCACGATGCTTACTATCAATCTCCGGATTTAGCAACGACGGTTCCTCCATTCTACTATAGTGCATTTAAAGATAGTGCCACACTTAATATAAATTTAAAAGATAGTGTCACACTTAATACAAATTTAAAAGATAGTGCCACACTTAATACAAATTTAAAAGATAGTGCCACACTTAATACAAATTAAAAACATAGTGCCACACTTAATACAAATTAAAAACATAGTGCCACACTTAATACAAATTTAAAACATAGGGCAGTCACTTAGTACAAATTTAAAACATAGGGCAGTCACTTAGTATAAATTTAAAGATAGCCTAGCTTCTTCCTCTTGCTCTCCCTCTTCCTCCTCTTCGTCCACGACTGCCTCGTCCACGCCTAGCGCCCCCCCTGGTAGTGACGAAAGTGGGACATTCAGGGTCCCTATGTCCAAATTCATTGCAGAGAATGCATTGCATGGTGCGCCCTCCGGCATCAGATTCATCCATATCATTCCGGATGCACTGACACTGTCGTCTACCTCTACTTGTACGCATAAACTCAGGGTGTGGAATGTATCTCCGTTCAGCAGGGTCAACGGTGTTGAAGTTACCCATTGAACGAAAACCAAGTAACTCACATGTCCATGTATTGAGGACGGACTCTTTCAGAAAGTATGGAGATACGAATGAGATTGCGTCCAGTCCTAACTGGGCGCAAGCAGCAAGTACATGCGAGCAAGGTAGGTGAAGCAACTTTGGTTTGTTGCATGTGCACTCGCACGTTGGCCGGACTTCGTTTCCAATTTTCACCTCGTGTGTCCTCGACACATTTGCACATCCGAATTTGTTGTTAGCTAACCGGACCTCATACCTTCGCTCTAGATTTCCGATGGCAACAATAGTGTGTGACCGGGCTTTTTCCATCTTTTCATTCATGTACTTCATAACCCTTTCACAGTAACGTGTGTTCGGGTTGTTAGTGATATGCAGGGCGGCGCTTTGACGTCAATCTCTGAAATACTTCACCGTACCATAGAAAATTCCCTCAACGATAGCTGTAAGTGGCACAGCCCTATTTTCTGAGGACAAAGTTATATGTTTCAGCGAGGTTGGTAGTCATGACACCGTACCTTGCTCCATGTGTGCCATGCAGCAAAGACCACCTCTCAAGAGGCTCATGCTCTATCCACTGATCAAA
The DNA here is from genome assembly GCA_039707655.1 of Elymus sibiricus. NCBI lineage: Eukaryota > Viridiplantae > Streptophyta > Magnoliopsida > Poales > Poaceae > Elymus > Elymus sibiricus. The sequence goes on from CM077669.1 coordinate 91,594,247, forward strand.
GGTTTTAATTGTCCTCCCAAGCCTTCTCCTAGTACCAGGTGGATCAAATCCTGGCAAGTCACAAAGCCCAACAGGCTCCTCCTCGACGGCAGCTGATCCTGTTGCTAACTGTGCAGCTACTGCTTCAACATGTGCCCTGACAGCTGCATCTCGTGCAGCTCTCCTGTCTCTAACATGTCTCTGCGTGCAAGTATTTAGTCTGTTACATATCAAATTGTACTTCCATAGCTGGTTCTGCTTGCAGAGTTTCTTGAATAGATTCATGAGGTTCTTATTTCTGAATTGCGAGAAGAAATTGGCCCCAAGATGGCGCATGCACCAACGGCTCTGCAAGTCCTGCCATGGAGTTTGTTCCTCAGGATCAGGGTTTGACAATGTCTTTATCGCACTGAGTATACCTGCATGTCTGTCATGAAGAATGCACACATTCGGCTTATCCTGCACAACAGCTATTTTCAATTGCCTGAAGAACCATGTCTAACTTTCAATGTTCTCGCTTTCCACAAAAGCAAATGCTAGAGGAACGACTTGGTTTTGACCATCTTGACCAATGGCGGTCAGGATCTGACCCTTGTACTTGCCAGTGAGAAAAGTGCCATCCACACATATCACTGGTTGACAATGCCTGAAAGATTCTATGCACACACCGAAAGAGAAGAACAATCGATGCAGCACCTTTACATTTGGGAACTCTGGCATGAACAAGTCTTGGATATCGACATAGGTGCCCGGATTACGGTCCTGCAGTGTGTGGAGGAGCCGGACAACAGAGTCATATGCATCAAAATACGAACCAAATCTGATCTCAAGTGCCCTCTTCTTAGCCCTCCAAGCCTTGCCATAGGATATTTTGTACTTGAACCTGACGAAGACTTTTGTCTGGATAGCCTTCACTTCCATAGCTTTGCCCTCCACTATCTCGCTATAAAGCAACCGAGCAATGAGGGTGGACGTAAGGTTTGGATGATCTTGAGGGATGCAGGGAATAACACAAGTGTGATGAACCAAGTCACTGATCACCCAGTTTGTGCCATACTTAGGGAGACAGCCATGCAACCTCGCTGGACAACCCGGGTTCTTGCATACCATTGTCAAGTTTTTCGGACTTGACACATCTGCTACAAAAACCATTTGCGTGGACATTGCCCAACTAATTATTGCATCCTTGAGAGCTTGCTTGTTTGGATACAGCGCACCCGTCGCAATGTTGTTCTGGTGATATTGCCACACAGAATCATGGCCATCATTCACGGTCATTGCATTTGAGAAGTCCTGATTCCATGATGCAGGATTAGGCACCTGCTGGACGTTCTCTTCTTCATCTGACTCGTCAGAATCATCAGCAATATCACCATCTCTATCTTCATTTTCCATCTGGTTTTGCATGTGTCCATCTACCTCATCAGCATCCGCCTCGCCACTGCCATAATCATCGGTATTTCCTCCTTCTACATGACTGCTCTGCCCTGATTCGTAAACATCATCTCCAGCATGGGACGCGTAATTTGACATTGAATCATGCATCCCTTCACTGCTCTGGCCATAATCGTAACCACCGTCTAGTTCAGTTGCACTGACCTGCTTCACGACGGGAAGCACTAAGGCGACAGGATTAACTCCCCTGCTCGAGCAAGCTTGTAACCAGCGCACCCAATGAGAGTCCCGCTCTATTTCCTTCAAATAGAAGAAAATATTCGAACTGGATCGGGTCCATAATGCATGAACACCCACGGTGTGTGTTTCAGTATTTAACCCTAAACACCCGGCAAGCCATTCTGTCAACTGACTAACAGACCATGTTTCAGGGGCAGTCACTGGCAATTCAACGTACTGAAATTCACTCAGATCAGCTCCTATCTCAGACATTTGGACATTACCAGGGCCGTAGTAAAACCCTAACTTCACTAAATCAGACATATCTGTTGACCTAAAAAATTATTCAACAACACAAATATTAAGCAAAAGGCAAACTGATAATTTTACCGAACCAACTAAAAATCACCACAGCTATCCAAATATTACCCAAAGCTACCGGACCAATTAAAAATTACCACACAACTAAATATTTGACAACTACATATTCTATCGAACCCTAAACCAATTTTACCGAACCAACTAAAAAATACCACAGCTACCCAAATTTTGCCGCACCAAATAAAAAATGCCATACAACTAAATATTTGACATCTACATATTGTATCGAACCAACGCTACCGGATCAACTAAAATATTCTACACACATAAATATCCACACAACTTAACACTACGGGAATGGACGTTGGATATATTACCCTTGAAGCGTGTGAAGAAACGACGAACGGCGGGCTTCAAACACGCGAACGGACGACAAACACCGGAACGTCCACCTCCACTGCCTCCACCTCCACCTCCACCTCCACCTCCACCTCCTCTACAATGGTCACCACCACCACTACGAGCTACCCCATCACGAGATCAAGGTTACCCTAGCATCCCCTAGCACTCTAGAAGCAATCTACGGTGAAAAACTAGGAAGAAATCGGCTAAATATGCGGTAAGAAATCGGGGGGCTTCGGGTTGAGAGAGAGATGGGAAAGAACAGAGAAGAGAGGAAGAGAGGAGGAAGAAAGGGAGAGGGAGGCGTGGCCGAAGGTGACTGGGTCCTATCGGCTTCAGCGTAGCCGATTGGGCCCGGTCGGCCTTGGCGCAGCCGACTAGACGGCATCAGGCCGAGTGACGTGCTCGGCCCAGTAGTCGGCCGCCACGTGGCCGACAGCCCACTTATCGGCCGCCCAATGGCCGACAGGCTCCTGTCGGCTTCCCCGTGGCCGACTGGATCCAGTCGGTTCCCTCGAGTCCGACGGGATGACATATTTGAAAATTTCCGGACCAGCGTAATATGTGACGAAATTAATAAAAAAAAAGATAATATTTAAAAAAATTAGCTCATAAACAGGCCTGAACTGTGAGTGAGAACAGCATAGGAGTACTTTTTTTTGGTGTGTGTGTGTGTGTGCGCGGGGGGGGGGGGGGGGGGGGGGGGATAGAAAGTTTTATTCCATGATAACAACAAGATTTAGCTCTCGCTTTAACTTCTCCACCCGGTCCTGCCATAGTTGTCTAGACAATGTGTGCAACCCTATTTAGTTCTCACCTTAACTTCTCCACCCGGTCTGAAGCTTGTCTCGTCTGGCAAAGGAAGACAAAGCCTGGGGATGTTGGTTTTAACGAGCATCAACAACTCCTGAACTGTCAGGTGGTTCCTCACCCCCGGCAGTTCCATCCGAGGAGACTCATTGGTCTCAGCGGTGCTCCTCGAAAGAGCCTGCCGATAGGTGATCACTGTTTGCTGCTGTATCTTTCCTAGCTCGCTTACTATCCGAGTTGTTTGCTGCCCATCCCTCTGGAGACACATTGCTGCCATCAGTTAACAACATATCGTTCTCTGGTGGCGCCTGGATGATTGGCAGCCCACCATTGTTGTTTTCCAACTCCAAAATCAAGCGCTTTCTAGCGTTTCTATCCACCTCCATGTCCACTGTCCCTGCGCGGTTCCAGGGGCCTGCTCCAACGTCATTCAGATCATGGACGTTGTTGCTCAGCTCCATCTCCTGCACAGCTAAGGCTACGCCCTATGTTGTCGGTCGTCGACTGGGTGGCCCGCAGCAGCGTTGCGTCTTTGCTCTTCTGCCGGCGCGCAAGGTCCTCTCTCTGCCGGCGCAGAAGCTCCTCCATCTGCCGGCGCTCACGTTCTAGCATCTGGTTCCGGCGAGCATCCTCCTCCTCCTGCCGGCGCGCGTCCTCCTCCCTCTGCCGGCGCACGGCCTCCCAGTAGCCGGCGGACGGCACCATAGCTTTGAAACCGAGGCCAGGCGAGACCGGAGAGAAGTGGAATTCTGCACCAGTCCATGTCCATCCATGAGCGAATCAGAGACGAGATCAATACAGGCGCATGCAGTGCAGATGCAGCGGGGGCGAGGAGAGGAGGGTACCGTCGAACCGTCCCAGAGGTCTCTCCACGTTGTCCGCCTCCGTCCGGTGCAGGGTGTCGATGACCATACGGCGCCTTTCCTCGCCCAGCAACGCCCACGCCTTCTCGCTGGTCACGCCGTCGCACTCCTCTGGTCGGGGCAGGCATCCTCCTCCTCCCTCCATTGACGGCGGCGTGGAGATCTTGGGTGAGGAGGGTTGGCGATTAGGGGTTCGGTCGATGTTGCCCCCGAATTCTCGCGCAAGAAGTATTATATGAACCGTCGAGATAGAAATGCGAATGGCCCACGGGCTTGGATTACGGATCGCACGTACCGACTTGATCTCCCCCCTAATTCTCCACTTCCCCCCTGAATTTCGGGGTGGAGCTCCGTAATATCCAAGCACAGTGCCACTTCACCATGAAACGTAATTATACTCAAACACAAACACAGTAAACTAGTATAATGTCCGTGCGTTCCCACGGGCCATGAATATGTATTTATCATTTGCAAATATAATCACAATGCATGTTAAAATTTACATGTATAGAAATTATAGCAAGTAATAATGAGCCACTTCAATGATCCAACAAATTATCTCTTACAAACTAAGATCTGCTTCCTCCGTCCTTGAAAAAGTGTACTTTCAACTTTGTTGGAGGGTCAAACTATCTCAAAGTTTGACCGAGCTTGTGGAATAAAATATCAATGTTTGTGAAACCAAATAGGTATATGATGAAAATATGTTCTATCATGAATCTAATTTTACTAATTTGATGTCATAAATGTTGATGTATTATTATATAAATACGATCAAACATAAAAATGTTTGACTTTCCAATAAAGTTGGAAGTACACTCTTTTAAGGACAGAGGGAGTATGTTTATACCTTGACGTCCCAGATCTAGGAAGCGTTATAATGGGGTGTGAGACAAAAAATGAGCAGAAACATCTATTGTTTTTTTTCTACATAGCAGGAAGCATGATCGAGTAGTGATGAATACAAAGAAAAATGGCTTCATCACACATATAGATACATGTCAGTTTTGGTGCAACTAATGTTGGTGCTAGTCTTCTAGTAATTTGCATTCACGAAGTAAGTTAAACACAACTAACATACAAATATTCTAGCATTAACCTCCATGAAGAATGTGACTACGCAGTAGATATTCCTATAATTTCGAATGTTCCGAAATGGTTGCTACGGGCTATCTGTCATGTTATTTCCAACACACAGGCTCAAGAAAAAAAATCACCCCATGATGCACCCTTCTCTTGTTATATCGGACCCTCCTCTTCCCGCTCGGGTTTTCACCGTAGCGGGACATTTTTCGCTGCAGCGTCCTCCTTTAATATCAGGTGACGCTCACTCCACCTTCGCCATGCATTTCAGTAGGGATGAAACTTTTTATATTTACAATGTGATAGAGTGGGTTAGACTAACACATACTATTGACACAAACAACAAATAATTATAAAGATCATTCTCAAAGGTGCATTCAACATTGCAAATGCGTACTGGTGTGGGAGGCGAGTGGCAAACTAAACGCATTCCTAGTCACCATTAAGCTCCACCTCCAGCCCACATACCAGTCATTGCTAGAAGGGATAATTGTCGTTCTTCTCCTCTCCGTCCTTCCCTACATATTCTACTCATAGCCTCTTTGTCAACCAGTTTCGTTGGCGCCAACCGGCACCGCGTCAATATCAGTGCATTCATCAGTGACACCGTATCTTTTTGTTTCATCCTTCCTCGCCAAGTTTAGTTATTGTTCCTACTTATATTTCCTTATTTTTTTGGAACACTAATTTCTTTTCTAACATCATGGATCACTTTGTTGCTTTACTTTTTTCTCTTCTTATTCATGGGACACACTTTCTTTTTATTATAGCATGAACCATCTGGTTAATGTTGTGTTATCCTCACCCGTGAATGTTTTGGTAACTGTCGGCATGTGGACATCCTACAGAGCATGGTCGTCATCCAACTTGGTGAACGCTAGGTTGTCTATGTAGCAAACACATGATGGTTTTTGTCCTTATTCGCAAGTGGTGCCTGGTCATATCATGAGACTCTATTGATCATCATTGCCACGAGCACTAGCGGAGCTTTGAAGAAAAAGTTGGGCGGGTCAGCCTAAAGAGAGAACCAAAATTTTCAAATTTTCAGCCATGCTACCAGTTTCCATAGGCATTATCATTAGTCATTAGCCAATAACCTATAGGAAAATTCATATTTAACTGATAGATGAGAATTTTGGGATGAAAAGAAAATTATCTCTGCAGTTATGCGTGTGCAGCAGCCATCAGTACCCTGATGTGTGCTTGCGTAGCTGTCCAAGTGAGAGGACTGAGCCTTCATCGTGATGCTACTGCATGTGATGGGCTGGGATAGTCTCACCAAAGCATAGATAAAATAAGAAGTGCAAAAAACATGGGCGGGCCATGGCCCACGTCAGCCCTAACTAAGCTCCGCCCCTGCCCACGAGCGCTTTTGAAATAATTCAGCACGATTAACTGTTTGGTTAACTAATTATAGAAATAATTAATGTCCCATCTAATTCTCCACATGCCTAATTAACTTTCAATCAAATCAATTAATTATCTGCCTAATTAGGAAATCACTGCTTATGATTAAGTGTAGTCATAATTAACTGTCTATCTAATTATTAATTGCATTAATGACCCGGTTTCCAAATTGATTCGGTGCAAAAAAATCCTATTTAAATGGCCGAATTAATTCCGTCGATGGTTTGATTTGCTAATTGATTCTAAACTCGATTTTCGAAATATTTTCGCATGAATGTCTGCTACGAAAGACGACAATGACTATCGAGTATTATAGGGCACATTTCTTTAACGAAGTTTTTTGACGTTTGAATAGACACGTTTGATTTCAGAATAAATCATGTCTGGATATCAGTATAACTCACAAGAAATATAATATGAATGTGTCCACGGATGCGTGTATGCGGCGGTATGACGACCCACCTTCTGCCACAAGCTTCCTCGACGCCATGATCTAGGCCCTGGCATTCTGGAGCATCGCGTCGACGTCAGGCCCTGCTACGGTGTCCTCCTTGGTGTCGCGCACGGTGTCCCTCCGCAGGGGCGCACGAATGTGTACGCTCATAACAAAAAAAAGATATGTTATTTTTATTGTATTAGGAAACTTGTGATTGTCAATTAATAGTAGATATAACGATAATAATAAATGACATAGTGCGTGGGATTAATGATTTTTTATTGAGGAATATTTGACTTTGTTTTGGAAGTTTATCAAGAAAAATCTTATGTCGGTCTTTCAGGAAGGTGATCTCACATATATGGTGTGATTTCTAAATTCTTAATTACCTATTATTTACGTGATTAAATCAAACCAGCACATGTCAAAGTAAGCACGAAATAACATCTCTCACTTTAATGGGATTTGGTTTTTAATAGGAGGGAGATAATCCAGTAGGAACGAGATTTGTTTGTCATGATTTAGATGTTACTATCCTTAAAATGCGTTATTTGTTTCCTGAAAATATGCTATTTGTTTCCTAAAATAAATTGCACTAATGAGAGGGATCGATTGATTTGGATAAGTTAGGAAAGTTAGATTAAGATTTATTATTTGTTTCCTAAAACAAATTGCATTAATAAGAGGAATCGATTGATTTGGATAACTTAAAAAGTTAGATTCGTGATTTGTTATATGTTAGGAAAGTCCTGGTTTGTAATAAAGAGTGAAGAGAGAAATAAATCGATGGACCAGGTGGGAGTGGTGGGAGGAGAGACGAAAAAAACCATGCGAAAGTGGGAGACGGAAAAAACCGTGGATGATATTCAACCAACTGAGCATTTAAGAGTAGAGATGTGACGTCAGCTTTTTGGGATTTCAGAGCGAACGCGTTGATTGTCGTTGGATGAGGCGCACAGATCTTAAAGCAGTGAGAGGAGACACGACAGCTTCCTGAAAACCTTCACCGAATCAACGCATCTTAAAGCGTTGATTCGTCTTCGTCTGCACACACCCCACCGTCGTCGTTCAACTTGTTGGGCGAGCACAACCGATGCGCGGCTTGCCCTCCTGCTCCTCTTGTTGATGGTTGCCCCGCACGAGCCTCCACACATGCACCATTGTGGCAGAACAGATCCAACAGTTCACCTCGCGCCATGCCTGCAACCCACCGCCGCCAGTGCCTAATTAGACCTGCGCCACCCCCAACTTGTGTCGGAACCCGCCGAAGAACCAAATTCTCGATTACCTCCTATGCTCCCTTACATTTGGCAACAAATTTGTCAATTGCTATGGTTCCCTTAAACTTCGCCATGCCATCAAGTTTGCCATTTCTCTATTTTTTTGCCATGGCAAAATTACCACTATTTTAAGGGAAATAACAAATAGGTTAGCGAAAATTCGGTCCTGAGCTCGAGCTCAGATGCTCCCGCTGACGAAAAAAATCAAAAAATATACTAAAAAATTCAAAAAATTCCAATTTTTTTTTGTGTGGTAGATATTTTATCGCGTGAGGTCCGCTCCAATTTTCAGCCTATTTGAACATCTGAGGAGCTCTCGGCAAAAAAGACAAATCGGGTCTGAAAAATTCGTGAACAGTAAACCTTTTTTACAGACCCCGATTTGTCTTTTTTGCCGAGAGCTCCTCAGATGTTCAAATAGGCTGAAATCTGGAGCGGACCTCACGTGATAAAATATCTACCACACAAAAAAAATTTGGAATTTTTTGAATTTTTCTACTATTGTTTTTGATTTTTTTCGCGAGAGGGGGAGCATCTGAGCTCGGGAGCCGAAACGGCCCTCTCATAGGTTAGTTATTTTTGCCATGTCTCAAATGTTTTTGCCATGGCTAATTCGTTTTTGTTATTGCAACTTCCATTTTTTGCTCCCATGAAAAATATTACTTGTTCTTTAGGAGGGAAACAATTTGTTAAATCCAAAACATGTTTGTATTGCCATGGTCTACAAAAGTTTCATCAGAATTATCAAGCTACTTTAGGTTTTCACGCTATGGCAAATTCCTCATGTTTTTGTATAGGGTTTTACATAGGTTGCCATGTTCAATGGCAAAATATTCTATGTGCATGTTCATAACATGACAATGGCACATGACAAATTCATAATACTTTGCTGTCCAAACCATGGAAAATTGTATAAATATTCAGAACGTACACATGGCAAATCCATGAATTTTTAAAAAAAATCACATGGCAATTATTTACATTTTTTTAATGCTCACAAGTTAAGTAGATATTTTGGGGTTTTCAAAAACTATGGTAGAGATGGGTTAATATTTTTAATTAGCATGGTAGCATGCTTTAAGTCTTCATGGCAACAAAACTATTTGTAAGTAACCATATTAACATTTTTTTTGTGGTCACCACGACAACAATTTCGAAGTTGCCGCCAGGCGGTAATAATATATGTGACGTCCAAAACCTCCGGAAAGCAAAAAAAATGATTAAAAGATGTATGGCAAGTAGTATGTTTTCCATGTTCACATAGCAAATGCAGGTCATTTCTATACTGATTTGGACCATGGCAAAAATTGTATTTTACCATGGCATTTTCATAACAGATACCATGTCAAGTTCTCTCTACCACGACATTCTGTATTTTGTAGATAGCATGACAATTAGTGAACATGTGGCAAATTTATCTTTGCACCCTTGGCAAATCCTTAAATTTGCCTTATGTTTTTTAGAACAAAATTCTTATATTTTCTCATGCGCCCATGGCAACTTCCTAAATTTTCCATCTTTTCCACAGAAACAAAATCCTTTTTGCCACTATGTAACTGTTTTGTACCTTCACGCATGTCAATTTTACATATTCTTTTGCACCTTCTAACAATAATCATTTCATACACATTGCAAATTTAGTATATGAACCATGGTAAATTTACTGCAATGAGCGGCATTACTTTTATGGACCATGGCAAATTAATTTTATGTCTGATGCACAAATTTGCCAATCCCATGGTTTTTAATCAAACCTAGGCAAAGACAACATTTACCCTGATAATGTGTTCCACATTTGCCATGATAAGTATAGTTGCCCCTAAACCTAGGCAAACGTCGGGCCTGGTCGGGTTTCGAGTCGGGCTTCTAACATTTATTTCTCAAGCCCGAGCCCGGCCCAAAATCAAGCCCGAAGCCCCAACCCGACCCGAACGCTGTTTTTCGGTGTACGTACATGCAAGCCCGGCCCGAAATACAAAAAAAGAGAAGTCCAAGCCCGGCCCGAACTACCTTTACGGCTGCAAAACAAGGTCCAGGCCCGGCCCGGGTTTTTTAGTCCGGGTCGACGGTTCGGGCCCCTATGCATGTACTTTTCTATGTACATATGCCTTAATCTACAAAACACAATTTCCATGATTTGTTTTTGGATCATGACACAAAAAATTGGACCATGGCAAATTTACTACTTTAAAACATGGTAATTTTAATTTAGGTACCTTCAACTTTATTACTTAGAGAAAGGCAATTTTATTAATTAGACCATGGAAATTTCAATTTATGGAGCATGCAATTTTAATTTTTAGATCATGGGAATTTTATTAATTAGACCATGGCATTTTTAATTTATGTAGCACGACAATTATATTTTTAAGATCATCGAAATTCTATTAATTATACCATGGCAAAATTACTAATTACATGATGTTAGTTTTATTATTGGTGACATGTCAATTTCTATTCTTAAGACCACGGCAAATTTATAAATTACACCATCGTACTTTTATTATTTAGACCATGGCAATTTTATTTGTTAGATCATTGTAGTTATAAATTTGTCATGTTCCCATGGAAAATTCTTGTTATTGATGGTACCATTTTTTGTGAGAGAGAACAACTTTCCCATTTTTGTCATGTTTCGAAGACAAATTCCAAATTTGCCACCTTTGTTGTTCAAAGTTTTTTTTAATTTACCATCTATTTTTCAAAGAGCAAAAATCCTTTTGAAAGTGAATCTGTCATGCCATGAAATTTTCAAAGAACAAAATTAATACATTTGCAATTTTCTTTTTATAAGAACAATTTTATTTTTGAAAGTGAATATATATGCCTTAAAAAGTATAACGGACAAATATGGAGTTGCAATGGTCTCTAGTTTTGCCAGCAAAATCATACACACACAAAATACATTGCCACGGTGTACAAATATTATGGAATTCTTCAAAGATTTTCCATGTGTGTTAGAGAGAAAAATCATCATTTACTTGTTTTTATCAAGGCGAAGTTTTTTATTAACCATGTGGCAGTTTCTTGTTATGTATCATGACAACCTATCTATAAACACACTATGCTTGCTAGTTTTGCCGGTTGATCGGCTAATGAAAATGTACAGGTGGGTTGTTGTCACCGCATCGACATTCCCTTACGACGGCGATGTGGGCTGCTAAGGTATGTATGAGGCTTGCTTATGGGCTTCGGATATATTGGATTTCGTCGGTGGCAGTGTCTCGACGTGCTTGAGACGTTTTAAGTAGACGCATGTGGTGTTGTTGTATTGATTCATCAAATTTCCGTGTGTGCTGGTCTGACTGGATCGAAAGTGGAGACTTCCCGTCCGTCATCTGTCCTTGCGCATGTCCAAGGGTACTCACTGGCTCCAGGAGGGAGTAGTGGCGGCGGCGTGCCCTCACCTCGCGATGGTATGTGTGGTGAATCGATCCCCAGGGACCTATTTGTAATTTCCTAGCTTTCTGAGGGCGTGCTGTACCACTGCTTAAATACATTCATCAACTGACACGGAAATAGATAAGCAGTTCTTTCTTAATTTTTGAAGAACTAACAAAAGGCAAGTGTTTTTCTCGCCGATCACCGTGTACATGCATGTAACATCGTACAGTAGATCTTAATTTATCGATACATCAGACGATATAGACACACACAAACAAAAAACCTAGTGAATTAACTGCAGCACGTAACAGCTGTGTGAAAATCAAAGGGCATGTCCGACACGTAGGTTAACAAATCCCACACGTACGAACCCCATGAGATTTTCATAGCTCGGTGTGCAGCGGCGCGGCCGTCGTCGACGGCTCCTCCTCCTCGCCTAGCTTCAGCCCGCCGCCGCCGCCGCACGCGTTGTTCCTGAGGCAGTCGACGGCGGGGCGGACGGGGTCGTAGCCCAGCCCCATGGCGCAGTTGCACACGGCCTGCACCTCGTCGCCGTCGTCCCCTTGCAGGTTGATGTTGCTGAGCACGATGTCGCTGCAGGGCACGGCGTCGCTGCAGGCGAACTTGATGGCCTCGTCCCGCGTGGACGTGCCGGAGATGTTCCGGTACATGACGTTGCTGACGGCCACGTTGGTGGTCCGGTTGGCGCACGGCGTCCTGGAGTCGCAGTAGAACTGGTCGATGATGATGGGGTGGTCGACGGCGTCGACGAGCACGTTGGAGAACCGGACGTTGCGCACGTACCCGGCGCCGCCCTGCCAGGTCTTGATCCGGACGCCGTTCTGGGCGCGGGCGATGCGGGCGTCGTCGAGGGTCACCCCCTCCACGGCGGCGTAGGAGCCGCCCTGCCCCAGGCTGCCGATGCTGATGCCGTGGCCCGGGTCGCACACGATGCCCTTCATCTTCACCGCGAAGCTGGCGTTGGAGATGGACACGCAGTCGTCGCCGGTGCCGATGCGGGCGCCGGTGATGGTCACCGCGGTGGACTCGGCCACGTGGATGCCGTCGGTGTTGGGGCTGTCGCCCGGCGCCTGGATGGCCATGCCGTCCAGCCGCACCCCGCGCGACCGCGACACCGTGAGGTGCATCTGCTGCGCGTTCTGGATGGTCAGGTCGCGCACCCGCACGCCCCGGCATGAGTCGATGGTCACCGCCGTCGGCGCGCCCTTGCACGGCTTGGACCGGTCGACCTTGCAGGAGTTGGCCCACCATTTCGAGCCGGAGCCGTCGATGACGCCCCCGCCCTGGATGCGCGCGCCGACGAGCCTGCCGAAGAGGAGCCACAGACGCGGGCTCTTGGGGTCCCACTGCGACGGCTCCTCCGGCGCCACGATGGTGCCGTGGATCAGCACCACCAGCCTCTCCTTGCACGGGCCCATGAACTTGCTCGGGCCGACCTTGTAGCGCCGGCCGGCGGTCACCACCAGCACCGCGTCCTTCAGCGAGCACGCCTTCTCCCACGCCTTTGCGAACGCCTAGTAGGATTTAATTCATCAAGCATTAGCTAAACTCAAATTTGAAATGTTGGTTTCTTCTCTATTAAAATAGAACGTGTAGTTCCACACTTGCATGTTCATTCTGACGACTTGTTTTTTCTTTTGAATGAGAGGCTTGTTATTGTTTTCCCCCCAAAAAAAATCACGACCACATTATCAATGAGATCAGCGAAGATGTTGCAGCAGGGATGTTTTTGGATTCAAGTTTTGGAAATATTTCGCCTGTGAATTTTAGTTGTCACTTTGGCCGAAGAACAAAAACCACACCTGAATTCGATCGAAATCAAACATATTATTTTGAAGTTTTGAAAAGTATGTATTTTGAAAACAATTTGAATTTGTGTAAACCACTGTGATAGCTTGAATATTTCGATCGAAGCTCGATTATTTCATTATGTATCACTTCCGGAATGACCAACATTTCCAAAATACCGATGATTCTACAATTTTGGTTAGTACAATCTAGTGGCGGAGCGAGGAAAATTGAATTGGGGTGGGGTGGGGGGGGGGGGGGGGGGGGAGTACTGTTGAACCTTTCCGATCCGATTCAAAATCACGATTGTGAGTACCTTGGTATATAGTTACGGTTAGGTTTGTGTCTCCTCCGACAGATGGTGGCGGCGGTGGTTAGAATAAGAACTCCCCGGCTCTAGCTCCATCTCGGGCTCTCGGCAATGCCCTGAGCCGTGAGGTCGAGGGGTATATCTGCTTTGTCTTTGAGCGCTCCCTTGGGGCCAAAGTTTTGTTGTGCCTTGGTGTTGTTGGCGAAGTGTCAGTGGCGGCGGCAACATCCAGGATATTTGCTCTCTGGCTCTGGCCTTGCTTCAATGTCAACGGTTCCGAGTTGACGAGCGCTTGATAGAATGTATAACCGGTCGTGCCGGCGGTGGTTATTTTGGGCGGCTCTATGAGAGGGTGGTTGGTGAACGGATCCTTATCCACTCTAATGCCAACTTCTCCTTCATGGTGTTGGTCTGGTTGGACGCCAGCCTCGACAACTTCCTAGCCAGCACGCAAGAAAGTCAGACTCGCTTCGGAAGCGGCACGCCATCGGTTCATTTCGGAGGTAGAAGGTGATCCGCTCCCCAAGGGCCTAGATATAATTTGTTTGTTTTTGTTTTCAAGGGGTTATTTGTAATGCTGGGTTTGGTTAATGGATCTGGTGGCCTTTACAAAAATAAAAATAAAATGAAATAGAACATGTATAGTTTTCATCTCCTTGCATTGCATGTTCCTTTGAGAAGGCTTATTTTACTTATTTTCCCTTTTGCCAATATACGTTATCAATCAATGAAATAAGCAGAGATGTTGCATTGTTAAAAAATAAAATGGGAATATTGAGTACTCCCTCCGTTCCTAAATACAAGTCTTTCTAGAGATTCCAATAAAGAACTACATATGGATGTATATGGACATATTTTAGAGTGTAGATTCACCCATTTTGCTTCGTATGTAGTCTCTTATTGAAATCTCTAGAAAGACTTATATTTAGGAACGGAGGGAGTACAAGTTAAATATGCAGAGGCACGCGTGCACGCATGCATATCATATTTTGGTTTCTTGAGAGGCGGGGATCTCTCAACGAGATCTGCACGCCGCCAGGTGGTGGATGGTGATTGAACGATCGATGAGTCAGTTAAGCTAAGCAAAGCAACCCCCATCGCTATCGAATCTCTTTATCTCTTTCTATGATTGTTCTGATCAGGTCAGCTCATCGATCTATCCAAGAACACATGGAAAGTGTGGCAATCATCGTAGCTTCATTTGTAAGGCCTGGATACACATAATGCATGTGCATGCTTTTCTTGCTGCATCAAGCCGAGTCCGAGTGACGTATACAGTGATCTGACATCTACATTTTTTTTACAGAAAACTTGCAAGCCAACCCAAGATTGCAATGCATCTTAGCTAGCTATAAAATTGTTTGGCCCGTTGGTGATTAATTAAACGTGGATGTGGCAAGTTGACTAATCTGTTATCTTGTGGAAGAACTCAATCTGGACACGCTGAACTTTTCGATTATAGAAAAAGGTTGCAAGAAACTGAAGCTAAAGGTGAGATCGATCGGCCGGAAACGCCTCTGCGGTTTCTTGCCGGCCGATTTCTCGCCATTCCCATCCACCTGCTGCTAAGGATAGCAGCTCTTATCGTCACGCCATGGAGAGGAGAGTCGGTAGGTACGCACGCACGTACGTATCACGGCGTTGGCATGAACGATTGTTAAGAAATGAGCGAGCGTACCTCCGTGTCGTCGGCGCAGCCGTCGCCGGCGGCGCCGAAGCTGTCGACCTTGATGACGTTCCTCTTCTTCTTCTTCTTCTTGCTCGGATTCGGACGCGGGCATCTGGTCGCCCCCAACACGATGTCGTCTTCGTCTTCCTCCTCCGCCGCCTCCTCCACCTCCTCTTCTTCATCATAAGTATCACCATAATCGTCGTCGTCGTCATCGCCGTACCATCTGAGGTGGTCCTCCTCGTCCCCGCCGCCTCCGTCCGTCCACAGCTTCAAGAACCTCTTCTCGAAAGCCTCGTCTTCGCCGGCGGCGTCGCCTCCCTCCACCGCAGCCACCCTCGCCATGGCCATGAACACCAACACCAAAGCCATGAACAGCAGCACCGCGCCAATGGCGCCCCTCCTTCTCCCTCGCTCCATCTCGACCTACACGATCGATCGAGCCGCTCTAATGGCAGCTAGAGATCGGGGTACATGCGTGCGTGTGTGCGTGCCTTGGCTTGGTTTACAAGGGTTCGTGCGCGCGACAATTTATAGTGGGAGGAGCGAGCATGAGGAGAGGGAGGAGGTGCGGGGTGCTCGATCGATGGTCGTTTCTCCTTTGGACTTGAAGTGCAAGTGAATGATAGCACTGTGCGACAGGGCAAGGTGTGGTTTATGCTTTACTCATCCCCTGCAAAAGGTGGCCCGCTACACCCTAGCTTCCATGCATGTATGTATCCATTGTTTCTTACACATTTCATTGGCATAATACTCCTACCTGACCGTGAAGTGATTAAGCAATGCTACGCACGTCAAGAAAAAGGGTAACATTGGCTCTAAAGGTTCATTAGCCAAGTCGTAATTCCAATCGTGAGAGGACGACTAGTCATAACTAATTATTTCTTGCAGGGACTAGGTGGATCCATCCATGGCCCCCTTTTGGAGAGGATCGATCATGGGACCTTTTGGATTGTCCTTACATTAACGTTGATAGCTTACGACATGCTTAATCATTCTTGCATCCCTCGCTGATTCAAAGTGTTATCATAGAAGGTTTTCTTTAAAAGAACGTCATATTTATTATAAAATTCACCAGAAGTATAAAGCATCTTAAACATAATAAAAATTACATCGAGATTTTGAGACCACCAAAAGAGGATTACTGTTGTTAGTACGAGCTTGACCTTATCAATGACATCGGGAAAGTCTTTATGCACGTGCCCCTAAGGACCACCGTCCTGGAGCCGCAGTCGTCGACGTTAAAACCCACCTGACACCAAATCTCGCCACATGACGAGAAAATCTAACCTCGCCATCTCAAAGAGACGGCGGGAAATCTACGTCGGAGCTCCGTCGACTACGTCAAGACGTACGAATTCGAAAGAGGATTGAAGCCCGGAAGATAAACTTGAAGAAGAAACGCCTCCACCTGCCCGAGCGTCGCACCTACGAGGACTAAAAAAACCCTAACCCAAACTACTAACTGGAGTGGAGACACTGGATTCCCCTCCCCGTCACCGGCCGCCGGAGCAGCAGGCAGAGGAGAAGCGAATCCACAGGCCCGCCGGTGAAGATTGGACGAGGGGAGGGGGGGGGGGGGGGGGAGTTTGGAAGTTTATTATTTTCTTAAGATTATTGTGTGCATGTTTTTCCATTTCTGTTAGAGTGACCCACATGTATTTTATTTCCTATAAGCGCCTTGAAGTCTATCTAATTTGATTTGAAAATTCTCATCGCCTCATATAGTCACATGCACATATTAGAAAAATCACATGGCTGGCTTATGAGTAGCATTCAAAAAGCATGATAGTAAAATCTTAATCCTAGGATTTTAGAGACTCTACGCAGATGGCTCTCATTAACTAACCGGTGAGCCCACGGCCACCTGGCTTCATAGCACCAGCATTTCATGATTGGCCATCGATGATGTCGCTCCGCGATTAGATTCTCGCAATTAGAGCGCCCCGGTAGCGTCTCCCGCCCCATTTGCAGTCCACTCCAATCCTTTCAAGAGCCGGCCAAATGATTGCAAGGAATGGCGGACGAAGATGGCAGTTATTCATCCCATTTTGTTTTGCAAATCTTTTTCTCTTCTTCTCCTTCAACAAAAAATCAGTTGAGAGGAGATGCCAAGTGCCAAGTGGCAATGAAAAAGCTCCGGGACCCAGCATTATCCGCAATTCTGCATCCGATCCCCGCTGATCTTATTTTCGATCAGAGGGGCGCGATTCACCATGGATCATGACAAAATAGTAAAACCGTTCTTCAGTTGGCCCTTTTAAAAGACGTCGCATTTGGATCGCCAATCGTTGGGCACGATTCACCCTGAATCATGACAAAATAGCAAAACCGTTCTTCAATTCGCCCTTTTAGAAGACGTCGCATTTGGATCGCCGATCTTTGGGCAAGATTCGCCCTAAATCATGACAAATCAGTAAAACCGTTCTTCAATTGGCCCATTTTTTTTAAAAAAGTCAATTGGTCCTTTTAGAAGACGTTGCATTTGGATCATCCATCACATGCAGGGACGAAAGTTTGCCCAAGTTAGACCCGGGCGGCAATCATGAGCCGCACCGGCGGTGCCGTGGTGGCCTGATCCGGGGGGTTGCCTTGGGACGCACTCGTCCGTTGCGTTGGGCGTTGGCAAACCCAGCAGTAGCAGTAGCGGTTGCACGTTGCGTTGCGTTGCGTGTGCGTGTGCCTGCTGGCCTGTTGCTGCTCACATTTTGTTTCTCCTGTAACGGACTGCGGCCCTCATCACGGATTACATGGTGCCTCTGCTCGCATTTGGTTCCTTTCTCTTGTTTCTGCGTCAGGAAGATATGCACTCGGCGATACGATCATCATCTTCTTCAAACTGTCCCGTGAAACATGATGATGTCGCCGCCACCCACAATGTTGACAAGCTGGTTATTGTTACTTCGGTTGAGATGCTCTGAAGTCCGTTTGGAATGAAGGAATTTCACAACAATCTATGTCCACCACCAAAATTTTAGGACTACAGCTTGCGATGTGCAAACCAAGGGGACAGGGACGGTTTTACTATATGTACTGGAGTTATAACACCACTGTCCAATTCGCACACAGGATTGACGCTAGGACATGTTGATCTCAACGCTACCACTCTTGGGGTACTGACAGACAGGGCACGCATCTGCGATCCTGTCGCAGTCGGCGCACAGGCACAGGTGACGGCACGGCATCACCAGCACCGCCGCCTCCTTTGCTCCGCACCATCTGCAGGCCGCCAGCCCGCTGCCGGCCACACCACTCTTGACTCCAGGGAGGAGGCTCGACTCGAAGAAGCCTCCGGGGGCAGCGTTGAAGTTCTTCTGGCCGGACGCAGCAGCGCTCTCGACCTCGCTGTCGCCGCAGCCTTCCCTGGTGCGGTTGGCGTGGTCAGCCACCACTTGCATGAGCTGGCTCTTCAGTGTGCTGGCGACAGATTCGTTGTAGAGCGCAGCTGACTGCCATGACTGGACCTGCATGGCCACCTGTCTGATCTGTTCGTTTAGCTCCTGGCTTTTCCTGTTCATGGCCTCCACCTCGAGTTCCTTCTCCCTCAGCTTCTTTCCTACTCCTCTTTCGAGAGTAGTCACAAGAGAAACCATCTGCCTCTGCTTCATCTCTTTCACACGCCTACTGAGTTGTTCCACCTGTGGGAAAGAGGCACAACATAAACACCAGAAACCTCTCACTCAGTTGAGTTACTTCAAACAATTATAACAAACTGACGTGTTAGGCTGTTAGCCACCAGAGCCTATGACGAACTGCATATACTAGATTTTTGTCAAAAAAAAAAAACTGCATATACTAGATATTACAATAGGGAACCAGCACATTATCTTCCATATTCTTGCAATCACACTCTATATAGTAACAGATTAACAGATTATGAATTTCTATATGGAGAACAAAACAGAATATATTTCATATTTGGCACTCAGGAAGTACGAAGATCGACCATTTCCATGGTTAGGAAGTGGTAAATGGTGATGCCACCAAAAACTACAGAATCGTATTTTGATAACTCGACCATTCCACACTAAACTGCATGGCATAGTGTTTCCAACTTTCCATGATAAACTAAAGAGTAAGAAACATAAGCAAGTCCTAACAGCAAATCTCACAAATGAAATCTGGTTAAAACAACACTCAAAATTAGTTGATAGATAAATTAGGATAAATATTTACCTGACTTCTCAAATAGTAGTCAATCTCTTTGTTTCCTTTCTCCATTTCTGTCATAATACCATGACCGAAAGGCGTCGTGGAAGTCAGAGAAGACATGCTTCCACTACCAGACGTGAAGGAAGAATTACGCTCATTATCCTCATAGGACAATTTCAGCCCAGTAGACACAACACTTGAATTACCAGTACATGCCAACCGGTCAGCATCCCCTGCATGAAAGTTGTTCAAGGACATCTGAAGCTTGAGCTTCTTTTCATCCGCTGTACAATTGCTTGTCTTTCTTGCTTGGTTCATAACATATGGGTGGTCGTTTCCATTATAGTTATAATAACCACTGGTGCCAACTGCAGGAAATGCATAGATAATTAGATGAACATCAAGCATTTATTTGAGAATAAGACAGCAGCATGCAAATTTTAGTGCTGTGGTGGAAGGTAAAGTGCGTTAAGCTACTCCTGTTAGAGCTAGAGATGTTAATCTGTAGATTTATTCGTGGATATAAAAAAACTCGAGCTACAAGGACATAAAAAAGTCAAAGCAAGCACAGATACATATGTAACCAAAACTATGACAAGGATGGCAGCAAGAAGGGCGTCTTTGTTGCTAAAATTATCAAACCTCAAAATGAAATTCACCATAAAACTCATCATATGAAAACGCTGTTCTGGTAGACATTGTACGAGGCATTAGAG
Organism: Elymus sibiricus; assembly: GCA_039707655.1. Classification (NCBI taxonomy): domain Eukaryota; kingdom Viridiplantae; phylum Streptophyta; class Magnoliopsida; order Poales; family Poaceae; genus Elymus; species Elymus sibiricus. Next base: position 91,614,482 of record CM077669.1, read on the forward strand.
CATTTCAAAAGGAGAATCAGCCCCCAAGAATGCAATAAATAATGGTTCAATATTTGCGTTATGCGCATTACTAGCCGACAGAAATACACTGAGCAGAGAGCGAAATGGGAGGGCAAGAGAAAACGATGGAAGGAAATTATCACTGAATATCGATGGACTAATATTTCTTAAACATATATGCTAAGGTAAGCCACTAATAAACATATAGGGTGCGTTTGGTTTGCAGGATAGCCCCCGATGGACAGGGATAGCCCAGTTTCAAAGGGATACCAGGCATTTGGTTCATGGATAGAAGGGACATGGGCAATCAGATTCTCAGAATATTCCACGAAATTCCGGCTCCACACGTCCGCGAGAAAGTCGCAGATATGGGCAACCGCCTGGCTAGCGATTTTTCCACCGCATCTCCCCCTCTCCCCTAAAACAGAAGCTCCTCGAAGCCTTCGGCCTCTCCAACTCGTGCTCGATCTGTACCTCCCCACAGCAGTGCCGCCTCCTCAAGCCCTGCCCGCCACCGGCGGCAGATTACGGCAAAGGGTAATGAAATCCCGGGGGTGCCGCCTGTTGCCTGAAGGTGCGCCAGGCCGGCCGGCTGAGGTGCGCCCATCAGATGCAGTTGCGCAACGGCGTGGAGGCTCGGCTGAGAGTGTCCGCATGTGGCCGGCAGCCCGAGGGGCGCACGGTGGCCTGAGCGAGAGGCCGGTGAGTCCCATTATCTGCCCGTACCCTCTCTCCTCCATTTCTTCTAACCATGTCCAGCAGAGGGCTCACGGTGGTCGGCCGTTGCGGAGGGCAAGCACGACGATGCAGACCAGTGCTAGAGAAGGGTGAGCGCAAGCGACGCCGGCCAGGGCTCGAGGAGGCGGCATGACTATGGCTTGAGGAGAGCGCGACCGGAGACAGAGGACGACGTGTGCGTCCAGAGCTTGAAGAGGGCGGCGTTTGCGGTGTGAGTTCTGTGCCGTGAAGTGACGCCTGGTGTGCATGCTGCTGTGTACTGATGCGTGGTGTGTGTGATGTGTACTGATGCGTAGGTTATGCACTGATACAAGCTGCTGTGCACTGAGGAGGCCAAGAGAACAAGCTCATGGCTGGAGGAGTCGTAGTGGCTGGAGGCGTGCCAGAGTGGCGGCCAGAGGTTGCGGGTTTGTTGGATCCATGAGCTGAATGCGCCCGCGTCCGGCGGCTTGAGAGTGTTCAGGCGTCAGTTGCGTATATAATTTTTCATGACTGGGTTGGCCGATTTCTCCACTGGCTGCATTACATACCTCGTGAATGTTTGCACCAACTAGCTGAGCTACCTCAAATACACATACGCGTTCTGTTCAGGGCTGGCTTGGATTACATTTCTTGAGTAAGGCATAGGAGATAAATAGTGCCTTCTATTAGGCCTAGTCTATACAGATTGGCATGATTTGCCATGTTTTCTGTGGAAATAAGCAGCATCTAATTGTGTACTGTAATTATAGGGTAATTTCACCAATTCAATCAATAAAAAAAAGTCACAACAACTCCTGCCTACCCCTTATCCCCCAAACCAAACACTTCAATGGCTATCACTAACCATATTTCATCCTTCAAACCAAACAAAATATGTGCTAACCTCACCCACCGAACCGAACAGAAGGCTATCCCTAACCAGCTGGTTAGGGATACCCATAACCACTCTAGCATGTCCCTTTAACTAAACACACCCATAGAGGCTACAATCTTGCAACGTGATGTGCAGACTGACGGTATACCACAGAAATGTGATTGTTAATGAGCAAGTTCAAGAAACCTCGCATGTAGACATCATGGTATTTACCCTGGCAGCACACAATTGAGCTCTGCACACAACATACAAGGTTTACCGGCCCAATCAGAAGACCATCTGATTGGGGGGAAATACCTTGTTACAGCAGAGGTTGCTCATTAATATCCAAAAAATGGCTAGGTTGGGGGGAAATGCCTTGTTCCCGTCAATGAAAATGAGTTGGCCAATGCGCAACCAGTTCAATGCTAACATAGAACTAGGAATTATGAGATGATTCAATTAATATATAATATGCAATATTAATATAAAAAAATGGCTAGGTTGTACTACAAATATGACTTAGTTACAGCAGAGGCAATCACAAGCACCAGTGGGTAGGATCAAATTGACCGCAGAATGTCTGCCCAGCATCAGCATAACTGCATAATGGTTATCCGCTCATTTTGATGATACAATCAGCCTACCAGATTGCTAAATCACAATTGCGTGAGCGCAGAGCTGTGCTAAATAGTACCGGTCATCTGCGGAGAGCCGCTCAGCTCCGAACTCTATAACAGGGGAAGGGAACCATAACAATACCGGCGGTGCTCCCGAAGAGCTGAAGCGGCTGCGGCGCGGCCTTGGCATCGAACAGGAACTGGTTCTCGTTGGCGCTGACGTTGATGTTGGCGTTCGAGCCAGGGTAGGGCGAGGAGCCCCAGTTGCCGCCTCCGAACATGTGGCCCTCCATCGCCGTATCCTTCCCCTGCCCAACACCGCGGCGAGAGCGAGAGGTAAGCGGTCCTCACCGCGACCGAGAAACCGGAACGGAAACGAGGAGGGGGTTCAAACGGGGAACCGCGGACACGTTACCGGAAATGGAAGCAGGGAGGGGGGGGGGGGGGGGGGGGGGGGGGGGGGGGGGGGGGGGCGGCGGATTGGGCTGCCGGGCGACGAAGGCGGCCTCCGATCAGGGCCCGAGCGCCGGCCCTGGCGAATCGAAACCCTAGCGGCTGTTCCGCCGAAATCGGGGGAGGCGCGGGGGTGCGGCGAGGCGGCGAAATCTGCGGCGCGATTCGGGCGCGCGGGGAGGGGAGGGGACGGGGACGGAGGCGGGGGAGGGGCGGAGCTTCCCGGTGGTGGTCTCGCCGCCGATGCCGCCGCGGATTGGGTTGGGGAATGCGGGCGGCAGAGGGAGGAGAGCGTTGGGAACTCCGCGATTTATTTGGTGGATTCTGTTTTATTTTTGATCGGGTTTAGAGGGGAAAATGGGAAGGGGAGGAGGAAGAAGAGAAGGGGTGTGGTTGAGAGGGGAGGGAGCGGAGTGGACAGCCCACCTCACGGCCTGTTGGGTTACGCAGGCCCTTCTGTCAAATATTTAGCCCAGTATACGAGCTGCTTTACCGAGAATGGAGAGTCGGCTGTATGTCGACCATACCAATTCCTAATTATTTGTTCCTAAAAAACAATTCCTAATTATTTTTCAATGCAATTCAATTCCTAATTTTTTAGACGCTTATATATACACGCGTACACTCATCCCTATGAACACACGCATGTCCTACCCTTATGAACACCTTCGAAAGACTGAGCCGTCATACCGTCTCAAGATTGATGAAGTCACCGTAACTAACTCGTAGTCTATGGGAACGTCACTTCCCACTGAATGTGCATCATCGGAAATCCTGGAATAAATCCGGGATAATGCAAACCAATTCCTGATATGTCTCACCTATGGTGCCTGGCGCTGCTTTATGAACCAGCCCAGTAAGGGGCATGTTAAGGAGCGGTGCTGCATTGGTCTTTTCTTTGGTTGTATTTTTTATTTTTTTCGTTGGTTTTTTGGTTTCTTTATTGATTTTCTTTCGGTTATTTTAACACATGTTTACATTTTTTATGCCCATTGTACATTTTTTGTATATATCAAGAACTACTTTTTACACATTTAACAGTTTAAAAATACATTATTAACATCTTCTGTATAAATTTAAAACAAATTATAATTTTTACATATAAAACACATGATTTAGCATTTAAAAATTATGTGTTTACAAATTTTCTTGAATATTTGTAAACCAATGTCTTGAACATTTTTTGGACAAATAGTTTTTAAATGTCACTCGTTTTTTGTTTGAAATGCATGAACATTCATGTGACCTATTTTTTTAATTACATGAAACATTTTCTAAAAGCAGACAATATTTTTACGTTGTATATTTGTTAAAATAAATGATACATATATTATTTTTAAAATGTATATTAACATTTTCTGAATGGTATAAACATTTTTCTAAAAGTTAATGTATTTAATATTTTCAAAATTTTAATAAAATAAAACATATGTGTGACATTAGCGTGACATCAGCGTGATGAGACAACATGATTACTAGGCTGGCCCGGTACGGACGCGGATTTTGGGACATGCGTAGCCGCGCTGCCGGAATCCAGCCCGTCCGTCCGCGCGTTGCGATCGCTACTTAATATAGCCCATTTGCAAATACCTGATTTGTTTATTACCAGCTTTGGCAATACTTCTCGTTATACATAAAGGAATAGGACCCACTAGGAATTTATTGCCATACGAAATACGGGAGCCAACCGTCAGCGGGCCCCGGCGAAATAAATGTTTTTTTGTTGTTGTGTGCGCGTGCTCGAGCACGCCATCTGCTCTGTCCTCGCACTAATTTACTCTCCCCTCCCGCGAACCCGTCGCTCGTGGAGGAACAGAGCGAGCTGCGGAGATGGGTTCTGCGCCGGCGGAGATCAGGTTAGCTACCGGAACTATTCGACTCGTGTTGTATCTTCTCCCACCCCTTGATTATCCGCGCCTACATGTATTGATCTGTCGTTTACCTGTATCGCCCAGCGTTGCGTCGTTGTTGGGGACAAATTTTGGATCTGGTTCTCATGATTTCGCAGAGTTGCCGTTCAACCATGATTCTATGGTGTTTGGAACACAGTCCGGTCGGCTTGGAACAGTAAGAGAGGTGGCTGGAGATGATGCCAGCGGCAGATTTGCAGATCTGTTGGATTCGGTTGAGGTTCATCAAGGCGCGGATATGACGGATTCAGAAAAGAAGAAGATGGAGAGGATGGCAAACACGTATGTAGCGCTGGATGATAAAGTTGGCTGGGTTAGGAGGTAAAGATTTTGTTTCCTTCCTAGCTCTTGCTTGCACATTCGGCTTGAACATGTAATCATTCTCGCTTCAAATGTCTCAGGAAAAGGCGAGCTGCGATGCCTGACGAGAGATCAACGAGCGCTGAAAGGGTGACTGCCTTAGTGTCAGTACTCACGGGGTTTGCAGAGAGAGATTCCGAAACAGTGGTCACGCCGTGCGTTGGGTTGACACTCGATTCAGTAATCGAGGCTTATGAGTTCTACAACCTGTACTCGTGGGAAACTGGTTTTGGTATCAGATACGCAAAAAAACAGAACCAACGTGAAAGGCACAAAATGCATGCAAGAATTCGTGTGCTATTGTTCGGTATGTTTTCGCCTTACCAGCCTGAAATCGTTTCCGTTTCTTGTATCGACATTGACAACTTTCTGAAGTTCAGCTCGTGTGTCAAACAAATGCAGGGCAAACCTAAAGAGGCTATATCGAAGTCATCACGTTGCCAGTGCCAGGCCATGATAAGACTTCTCCGGACGGATGATGACGGTTGGTACATCAACGAATTCAGGTCCAGTCACAATCACTCCCTGCTAAGCACTTGTGCTGAGAAGCTGCATTTTCTATCACATAGACACATTGACAAGTACACGCGGGAGCTTGTTTCACAGCTTAGACAAAACAATGTGAATTTGAGCAAGGTCTACAGTATAATTGCAACCTTTTTTGGTAGAGTTGAAATTGTGCCCTTCACAAAGAGATGCCTAAGGACATTATGCGGGAAGCTAAGCAGGGAGCAAGCTGATGATGATGTGCGAAAAACCATGGCTATATTTTCAGAAATGAAAGAACAAGATAGTGAATTTACGTACAACGTGCAGGTCGATGAAGATAGTAGAATACGGACTCTTATGTGGTCGAATGGGCGTAGCAAAACACAGTACCATCATTTTGGCGATGTCGTAACCTTTGACACCACATACAAAACTAATCTGTATGATATGCCTTTTGGTATATTCGTCGGTGTGAATAACCATTTCCAGAGCGTGCTCTACGCTGGGGTGCTGATGCGAGACGAAACAAGACGAAACAGAATACACATTTAAATGGATCTTTGACGAGTTCGTGAAGATGATGGGTGGTAAAAAACCTATTACAATTCTAACAGGTGAAAAAGGACATCTTTGTTTTTATAACTTTCATTCTCTAGAATCGTGACGCCCCCATATCGTCCATGCAGATCAAGCTAGATCCATGGAAAAATCAATTGAGGTCGTTTATCCAGATTCCACACACAGGTGGTGCAAGTGGCATGTGCTGAAGAAGGCGAAAGAAAACTTGGGGTCACATTACACAAAGAAATCAGATTTCAGGGCGGAATTCCACAAGCTGGTGCATGAGATGTTGACTGTTGGCGAGTTTGAGGATGGGTGGGCGGCCTTACTTGACAAATATTCACTGAAGAACAATCCATACCTGACTCAGATATACGAGACTAGGCGCAAGTGGGCCAAGCCATATTTTGCCGGAAAATTTTGTGCCAGACAGACCAACAGCGGAAGGAGTGAGAGCGCAAATCATATGTTGAAGCAGTACGTCCCGCCTTCGTGTTCAATGAATCTTTTCGTCAAGCAATACAGCAAACTGCAGTTTGACAGAGAACAAGAGGAAGGATTCCAAGAGAAGCGTACTAGGCTGGTAAGTTTATTCTGAATCCACACTATGTTGATTTGGGGCATCTGCTGATGACGATTCTTTTCTGTTCTTGCCGGCAGAGCGGTGCTATGTTTAAGGTGAATATTCCTCTTGAAGTCCATGCTAGCAGGATTTATACAAGGAAGATGTTCGAGATCTTCGGAGGAATATTGTATGAATCTGGAAGATAAGATGTTGAAGAAATCATAAAACACCAAAAATATGTGGTTACGCATCAGAAATCAGAGAAGCATGAAAAATGGTTCAAGTGCCGCTTTGAGGTTGACGTATCGGATAACCTTGGGTTTTTTCATGCATATGTGGGCTGTTTGAGCATATGGGCATGGTTTGCTGTCATTCGCTGCAGGCGGGTTGCCCCGGGGCAAACTCTATCTTCTTGTGAAATATAAGTACATTGGTTACACTCCCCACACCCAAAGCAAACACTGATGCGTTTGTGCAGGTCATGATCGTGCTGCGTCTGAAAGAGATCCCTCCCAGACATATCCTGAAGAGGTGGAGCGTACATGGGAGAGACAATCTGCCTGCTCATCTGAAGCACTACCAACAGGACATGGGCCCTCCAGATGCACCCACTTTCAGGCACTCAGCTTTGTACGTCACAGCGCTGGAGGTCGCTAACATGGGCGATAGGAATCCAGAAGCATTCGAGTTCATGATGTCTGGCTTGCTGGAACTCAGGACAAGGGGTGCCGCGGTCTGTGCACAAAAAGATGGTTTGGGCGTCGTTGAGCAGCAGGTGTCCGACAATGGAGGTGTTGTGGTTTCCAGGCCAAGGTTGCGTGATGGCAAGGCGACATGTTCGGTGAGGAGCGTGGAAGGCAACCACTCCAAATCCAGAGACGCGGTCTCGGTGTCAGTGTGCCCTCCGGTCAGCCAGGCATCCGAGGGGTCATGCGCAAATGGAGCAAGCTACAATTCAGACTACTCTGAAGCCGCCTCTCGTCTGATGATCAATGGCGAACAAGATTTGTTCCCGCCAGAAAGAAACAACAAACGTGGGCGCCCCACATCAAGCCGAGACAAAGCTCCGTACGAGAAAGAAAGCAGCAAGAGATCAAGGTTCTGCTCCATCTGCAGGGGCAAAGGTCACAAATCAAGCACATGCCCTGATCGAGGTGACGCTCCAAAAAAAGAGAGGAAGCTGGCTACTTGCGGGAAGTGCGGTGTGCCAGGGCACCGTAGGACGACGTGCAGCAAGCCCCTGCTGTCGATGATGGCCGGTGTCCCGTCCTCGCATTGAGCAGTCTCCTAGTGTGTGTGTTGTATCGTTTGCAGTTTCTCATCGAACCGAAACTTATGAGCCATGTTGGTTTATGAATCCCGTTATATTACTTTTCCGCTGCCCATGACCGCACATCTCCCGTGAACATCAGATGCAATTTGCATTCCACGGCGACTCCGATGTGCGCTAGACGTATCAGAGGACGGTGCAAACGCATGGGCGGGAGGCGGGTGGTTTGGATTTTTGAATCTTGCCAGCTCGATAGGTCGATTTTTATGATGCATTTGATGCGACTGCCGTGCGTGGGGCCCCCTATTTTCAAAATTCGAAAAAATAGGCTCAGGTCCGGGGCGATGGCCTATAAATCCTGTCGTCCCAGACGGTAGTGAAGCACAACCAGCAAACCATGTCGTCCTCGTGCTCTGCAGAGTCCATGGAAGGAGATAGCATCCTTTGCCCGGAGACACCACAGGTCTCCAGCTCTCTCCCCACCCCGAAACACTGTGTGTAGTTTGCTAACTAACATTTCAGCGATTCGTGTGTGCAGCACGATCTCTGCTCGGGGAGTACTGATGGGCAGTTCGCGAAGCAGGGATTGGGTACAGAAAAACCAAGCGTAAGCTTATGCCGTTATCTCTTTTAAGCGTCTGCAACCCCACCCCGTCGCTCAGAGGTTTCGTGTAGCCGTTTTCGTCGCGTCAGTTGATGCTCTTTTTGTGTGTGCTCTTGACGTGTATGCAGTTGCCCGAGGAAGAAGGGAAAGCAGCCGTGGACGTTGCACTTTCTCCGCCACGTGCCGCACAATCTCTTGATTTAACAGAATGTTTTGGCGAAAACGAACCAGTTGGATGCGAAGACTGCGTGGAAGAGACAGACACTGAACCTGTCGGAGATCGGCTCCTGGGCGATGTGTTGTACAAGCGGGCCTGGGCCTCATGGGACGACAACGACGAGGTTGATAGTGTTGTGTGTAAGAGGCCAAAATTCTTATAAGGCCCAGCGGCCCAATGAAGTTGTTTTTAGTGGTGGCTGTGCTGTGACACTGTACCGTCCAACAAGACGTTTCCATGTAGTTTTCCTCCAGGCATCATAGATGCATCAATGCGTGTGAGAAGCAAAATATGGGAAATGTATCCATGTTCGTTTTTTCCTATTAAGTAAGCATTAGTAAAAAGTATTTTCTTCCGAAACAAAGCAAAAAAAAAAAAAAATAGAACTGTGATAAGTCCACACTAGAAAATTGCAAAACACAAGGGGTGAGCCACACTGTCTCAAACCCTTGCATTGGATGCAATACTTGAAAAAATGATGTACATATGCAATAATTAATTCAGATTTGTGAATATAAATTCAGCTTTGTGAAAATCACTAGGTTGGCGCCGTCCATGTATGTGATGAGCGGACGCCGTCATCCTCCACTGTATGGAAAGCCTCGAATACCACTCGTTGCGCGGGGCATATAAGAAATTACATATTTGAGCAGCCGTAGCCTCAAGGTTTTGCCGTGGCGAGATGAACCTTGTACAAGAAGGTTACCGAGCTACCCCGTATCGATATGTATTCCCTCGGAAAACCGCATTGGGATAGATTGAGGGCCGTGATTTTTAACAAAAATTCCTTGATATGAATGTAGATGAAATTTAGAAAATTATAGAAATTTTTAGTGGGATCAACCCCATCACCTCTGTTTTGCCTCCTTGTGGTTTTGCTTTGCGCCCATGTTTTGACTTTCGCGTGTGTACGTGCTGACCGGTTGAATTGGATGGTAGAGTGTGCCTTGGTCATGCCCCTAGCTACGCGGGCGTGTCGTGTGAACAGTGTAGCTAGATTTTTGAATTGCTTTTGGGTACGTCTCTTGTCGGTGTCTATACACCCCGTTCCACGCATGCTGTTCTTACTTGGATAGCAGAGTCCGTGCCTTCCATGGGTCTGGTTCTCATAAAGGGTATTTAATTTTTTAAATGCAACTCCGGTAATCGATTTGCGATCAATATTTTTCCTTTAAGTGCCGGAGCGGTGTAAACATTCAAGTATGCCAGGGGGCGAGCTAAATGCGACCCGGTGAGGACGGGTCACGTGTGGCCGCGTTTGCCGTGGCTCTCGCTTGCTGCACTACGTAAGGCCACTGTTGTGCCGTACCGGTCTAGGCGTTTTGATAATGAATCCGCACGGTACGCGAGCGAAGCCACAGCTGGACAGAGGAGGCGCACTGTAGACAGAGCTCATCATCACGCTTTGCCGTCGTGGCTGCTTGAGTTGACGGCTACGCAGAGCCCTGTTTAGTCGGCCATTACTCCATTGTACCTCCTCGCAGCTGCGCTTGCATAAGAAAGGCCGCTTCTCAAGCAAGCTCGGGCCTGGAGCACCTCTAGCCAGTCCAGAAACCAAGTTCCTTCCCCCCTCTTCGCCCGCTAGCTCGCGCGGAGAGCTGCGACCGACGAGGGAGGTGAGGATTGCTCTTCTTTTCTCATGTAGGCCTCGTGCTTTTCTTGCATTCTTACCGATGATGTGTGTTAGACTTTGTATCGTAGGCCAACTGTGTAATCCATACCGTATTGGTATAAGACTTGATTGTACATTGTACGTCATTATATATACGTGATAGGCCACCCCATAGAGGGTTGAGTCAGTTCCCAAAACCCTACGTTTTACATGGTATCAGCCTAACCTAGGTCCTCCCCCACCTCAGCCGCCGCCGCCACCGCCGTGCCCAAACCCTAGGGCCGCCGCCGCCGCCGCCATGTCCGCTTCCGCCTCAGGCGTCGCCAGCTCCGGGTCCATCCCCGCGTCGCTTGCCGCCCTCCTCAACCTCCCGCCTCGTGCCCTTGCTCCGCCGATGCCCCAATTCTTCGGCACCACCGCCGTGGGATCCATGTTCTCGGCTCCGATCCCGCCGTCTCCCACGACTGCCGCGCCTGCGATCTCCGTCGCCACGACGACGGTCCCGCTCTCGGCGCCACCCGCGGCCTCCACCGGCTCGTCCTTAACACTCGCCATCCTCCCGGCGGCCTCGGGGGCTCTCGATGCCCCGCCCGCAGCTGTGGCCCCCGTCGCCGCTGCTACGCCCGCTGCCCCGGTTGCCGATGCCGTTGCGCCCTCCGGGCCGTTCCACTTCGACAACCTGATCACCATCCGCCTCACGCCGGACAACTACCTGTTCTGGAGCGCCCAGGTTCTACCGCTGCTCTGCAGCCGCTCCCTCCTTGGGTATGTCGATGGTTCCCTGCCGTGTCCTCCACAGGTCATCGCCACCATCCACGGCCCGGCCATCAACCCGGAACACCGTCTGTGGGTGCAGCAGGACCAGGCGATCCTCTCCGCCATCCAGGGCTCCCTGGGCGACGGGGTCGCCGTGTAGGAGATATGCCCTAGAGGCAATAATAAATGTTATTGATTATCTCCCTGTTCATAATTAGGTTTATGTTCCATGCTATAACTGCTATGGTTCTCGAGTCTGCAATAACCACGAGGCTCGGAGGAAGACTCATATGCACGTGTGGAATAATAAACGGTGAAATGTATTCCTAGTCTGGCCTCTAAGGCTGGCTCAAGTATTGCATGATGATCCTGTTTTCCTGATCATGGGCATGGCTATGCCGGCAATTTTGAGGGCACAATGTAAGAAGAACATTTGTGTTGAATCGACCCGAATTGATGTTATGCTATGAGATACATTCGTCACAAGTTAATGATTAATAACACAGAGATGGTTTACGTTTGCATGATTCCTTAGACCATGAGAGTATCGAGTTTCTTCATGCTTGCTTCATGAACTTTGGGGTTTGTTAAACGTCATCCGTAAATGGGTGGCAATTACGGCGGCTTACGGGTTCATGGAAAAGTATGTCAAGTAACTTGATAGCTCAAGATTGGGATTTGCTCCTCCGACGATGGAGAGATATCTCTGGGCCCTCTCGGTGTTACGGTATCCATCATCGTCTGGCCAGACACTTTGTGATTTGATCACGGGGATGCCGGAACACGAGAACGAGAAAAGAGAACAATACCGGTAACGAGGTAACTGGCATAGTGGACAAGTTGTTGATCCACGGGGATGCAAACATGTCTCACCTCGGGTATTTGTAACATATCGCGAAGCAACAGGAATAGCACACGGCAACTGGAGGTTCACTCGAATATTCATTCGTGTGGGTATAGGGGTCAATATGGGTGTCCACGGCTCCGATGTTGATCATTGATCGGAAGGGGTTCCGGGTCATGTCTATGCTTCACCGAGCCTATAGGGTTACACGCTTAAGGGTCATCTATCTGTTGAATACTAGAGAGGGAGTCTGAGAGAAATTCACCGAAAAAGTTTCGGAGACAACGGAAGAGTTCCGGAGAGAGAGAACACCGGAAGAGTTTCGGTAAAACGAAAAGTTGTTTCGGAGTGTACCATTAAGTCAAATTGGTTTCGGCACATGCCTGGAAATTATTGGAAGGTACCAGAATTGTTCCGGTAACTTCTGAGATTTTTCAGAGACAAAAACCGGAAATGTTCCGGACTGCCGGAACTGCTTTAGTTGCTTCTCACAGATAAAAATCACTAAACCGAAAAGTTGTTTCGGAGTACACCATAAAGTCAAAATGGTTTCGACACATGCCTGATAATTCTTGGAGGGTGCCAGAATCGTTCTGGAAACTTTCTGGAATTTTCCGGGATGAAAACCGGAAATGTTCCGGAGCTATCGGAACCGCTTCAGATGCTTTTCGCAGATGAAAATCACTAAACCGGAATTGTTTCGGAACGCGTTGAAAATTATTTTAGTGGGTACTGGAAATGTTCTAAGCCCACATAAATATTTTCAGTTCGAACGGACGCTGAAATATGTTGTCGTGAATAGTGAAAATGCTTTTTTGATTACTTTATGGAAAGCCACCTTTTGAGGCTTTACTCACAAATATCTCTAGGGATGACATGGAAGGATAAGGGCTGCCCACTTGCTTTTACCTTTGGCCCTTGTGAAGGGCATTTTGGGTATTTCAAGTGTCACCCTACCCCTTCGGTTTTCCTATAAATAGAGGTGGAGATGCACTCTCCACACTCACTCTTTCTCACATACACATGCCATCTGATGTTATCTGGCTTCTCTCTCCCTCCCAACGAAATAGTTTCGTAGAGCCGAAAGGCTGTCTGGGTTCCGGTGGGAACTAGTTCTGGACGACGAAGCCCTGCCAGATAGATGACACCGTATGTGTGCAACTCTGTAGAGATATTGTAGTTTCGGTCTTAGTTCGAGAGTGCCTCCCGAAGGGCTGTCCGAGTTTCGAGGGTCCTCCCGAAGGGCTGTCCGAGTGACTATCCGAGTCTCGATGGTCCTCCCGAAGGGCTGTCCGTGACACCGTCCGGGGGACTGTCCGACCGCCTCCCGGAGGGCTGTCCGTGGGGCGGATGAGGGTATACATCCTCGCGGTTGGGAGGTAGCTGGGGGGATCTGCACCGCCGATCGTCATCGACTCTACTTCCGCTGCGCTACGAGTCGGTAACGAAAAGATCAAACCTTGTATGCAGTCTCCATAGTGGTCCTGAGCTGGTGCGTAGGTCGGAAATTTTTTGTTTTCTGCTGCGTTCCCCAACAGTGGCATCAAGAGCCGTGCTATGCGTAGATGCAGGTTGCGATCTAGAATACATAGAGATATATGGGTGTTGCACAATATAATTAGGTAGTAGATGAGTTCTATTACTGAAAATTATTTGTGCGGGTAGTAGATGAAATCTGTTACCCGATGTTCTTGTTGCTTCCCTGGAATTTGCATATTTCTGATCTTGATAACAGTATGGTGGAGTTTCAATGTTCTGGCAATCCGCGATCCTGATTGATCAACGAAGTGCTAACAGTTCATTGAATTCCACCGTAGTTAAAAAGAAAGATGAAATTTTGCAGACGAAAGGGCAATGCAGATATGATCTGCACGGGGGTCATGCGTATGACGAAGTTTAGTATGGGGCTCGAGATTTTATTATCTCGTGTTTCATACACCCTGCAATGTTAATCTAGCGACTTGGATTATCATGCTTGATGATGAACGTTGGTAGCTTCGGTTTGTTTCGAAACCTTAGAAGCCACGTAAAACAAGTTTTTGCATGAACCGATTAGAGGCGTCTAACTTGGTTTTGCAGGATGGTTTGCATGTGCATATGATGTGGTATAGCAGTGCTCATATTAATTTGATTATGTATGAGATGACTATATGATGTAATATTAACATGACCTGCGTGTCATGATTCGGCATGATGGCTGGAGCCATATGATTGTCACTTTAATGACCCGCGTGTCAACCTTAAGTAATGCACTTATTTTATTAGCTATAGAGATAGCAATATTATCTGGTGCATCGACAAGGTGGTGGCAATCTTCGCGAAGGTGAACACCGACGCGAATGCCGAAGACGAAGAAATAAAAGACTTCTCCGTCAGAAAGGGCTATACCATATCATGCTATTATGAATTGCCTGAGATGTTTATCCCTTATGATGCACCCTTCTTGATTGCGCGGTAGTCGCTTTTTATTAGGGTGATCTCTCACAAAAATATCAAGTAGTTAGAGTTCTCCCAAGTGTAGCACCGTCACGGCATCTAACTTTTCGGGGTGCGCCATGTCCACATGGGTACGAATGATTAGAGAAGTGTGAGGCGGGTGAGGTCAGACCTCGCAGCGAGATCACTTGGTTGTCTTGACATTCTGGCTTGATCGTCCTGAGCTTGGAACACACCCATCGAAAGATGAACAGGAGTCACATAGAGATGTGATCGGCATGTTTGCCCACCAATTGAAATTCTCGTCATCAGTGATGTCCACATCAATGGCGTTGAATTGAAATGTGGATCTTGTATCACTCACAATCAATTATGAGAGATATTGATTTGAGTGGGAGCGCAGTGTAGAATTAACTTGTTTAATTCTCAGTGCAATTAATTTTGAACACTGTCTAAGTGTGGTTTGCATAATAGTTGTAGAATAATGGCTCGCATTTCCACCTTCCCTATTAAAATTGAATAGCTATTAAATATCTGGTTAAAACTTTACGGTTGGTAACGTAATGTGAGGATTGTCCTCAAGAGTGCCGAGAAGGACTTTGTCATATCGCATGTTTTCGGTATTCTCCCGCTAATGCTATGGATCATGTGACTCTCGTCCTTTGATCCAAAAGCTAGAATTCCTTTTCAGTCAAAGTGCAATATGTTTGCTTCCATGAAACCTGAACTTCGAAAGTTTGGATAGTTATGTGATATTCATGGAATCTGAAAATCATTTTCAGAGACAGACAAAGGCTAAAAGATATGAGATATCCAAAGCAATGTTTGTTTGCAAACTATTAGTAAAGGAGTTTACTATGCATTTGACTGATAAAAGAGGGATCCAGGAGAACGCCTGTCATATGATGAAAGGTGAATAAAACAACAACTTAAAGAGAAAGGAAGTGTCCGAAGGGTGTTAGTAAGACTTCCACGCCTAGGAAGTCCGGGGCTAACGCCACTCTTAAGTTGGATGCTTCTTCTGAGAGTAGGAGAAATACTAAAAGTTAAACTGTTAGAAGTATAAAGGCAAAAGGAAAGAAGACTGGAATATCCAGCTCATGTATGAATGTCATACAAGTTTTTGATGTATAGAAGGCTGGTCAAAGATATAGTTCTTGGGAATTATGGTTAAACATGTTACTAATTCTTGGGTATTGTGAGTTAATCACAAAGATACCCGCTCGATTGCATTCTGTTGCAACTCGATGTAAGAACTACTATGGCCTGAAAGACTAGCCAGGAATGAGGTTTAGATACACGCAGGGAACATAGTAAATGTTACTATGCCTTCCATCAATGTATTCCCTAAGTATTTACTTTCATAATTCATTTTAGAGTTTCACACTCTAGCCCTTTGCATAAGGTATCTTGCAAGAAGGTTGTTCATAAGAGAACTTTTGATGTTCGGTGTTATGAATAACATGAAGGGCCATGCTTCCATCAAAGATGGGATGTATGTTATGAATATTGATGGAAATATGATACATCCATAACACTGACGCTAAATGTCGCAAGACTAAAAGAATACCACACAAGTGTGGCACTGCATTTGGTCACATTGGAGAAACCCGCATGGAAAATTCCATTATGATGGATTTTGAAGTCGTTTGATTTTCAATCATCTGACACTTGCAACTTTCCTATGAAAGAAGTGACTGAAATACCGTTCACAGGCCATAAGGAACGAGCAAAGAACATATTGGTGATCATACATTATGATGTGTGTAGTCCAATAAATGTTGTTGCAAGTAGTGGATTTATCTATCTTCAGAAATGACTCAAGTAGATATATGGATATTTACTTGTTGAGACATAAGTCTGGATCTTTTGAATTCATTCATAAGGTTTTTCAAAAATGAAGTAGAAGTTGTTGTAACAAGAAAATTATGTTTCTACAATTCGATTGCAGAAAGGAATATTTGAGTTACAAGTTTAGCGAATGTCCGATGAGTTGTGAAAGGGGTTTCATAACTTGCACCTCCCGGAACACCACTGCAAGTGGAGAGTCCGTGTAGATGTAATCGGACCATTCATGACATGGTAAGATCAAAGATGACATAAATAAATTTGCCATTACCCCTTTTAAAGAGTGATGCTTTAGAGATTGTGGCTTTTACACCGAAAAGAGATCCATCAGGTCTGTTGAAATGACGCCATGGTATGGTACGCCCAACCATGTTATATCTTTTCTTAACATTTGGAATATGGGGCTTGTGTAAAAGGTTACAAACCTATTCCAAATCAGACAAGTGCTACTTTGTAGGTTATCCCAAGTCATTGGGTATTCCCCCACCACTATACCGAGGCAAAGGATTTTGCCACAAAACGGTATGCTTTTAAAGAGAATAGTTCTTACAAAAGGTGAGTGGGAAGACAGTGCAACTCGATGAGATAACCAGTATCTTCGTCATCAGATCAAAGGAAAGAAACCTTGGAAGTGATTCCGGAGTTTCCTACTGCGACTGATACGGAAGTCTCTACAATAAAAATGTATGGACTTCGGTCGAACTTGCAGCTGAACCACGTAGGCAAAGCTCGTGCAAACCTATCAGGTGCGCAAACGAGATATTGTTGTTAGCCAACAGTATACCTACAATACACAAGGAAGCGTTGATGGGCCCTGACTCTGGAATTGGCTAAATGCCAATACAATCCGAGATAGTTTCCATATAAGTGATTCGAGATTAAAATCTTGATACACCTTTCGGAAGACTTAGAGTCTAACAAATATTTATGGAACTAAAAACTGATACGGATAAAATGTTTATCCATAAAGCTCGACTTGTTGCAATAACAAGTTCAAGGAGTTGACTACGATGAGATTGTCTCACCGTAGCGATGCTTAAAGTCGGTTCGGGTTGAACTAGCAATTAATACATATTTCAATCATGAGATATGAAACATGGATGACAAAAGGATTTCCATCTGATGGAAATGAAACCTATGACTTGTATGTGATATAGTCCAAAGTAATCTGTCGATCCAGAGGATGCTAGTAAGTTTGCAAACTTCAGAGTTCCAGCGATGGACAGAAGAGAGCAAAGTGGAGTTGGAATCTTCGTTTTTGATGGAATGGTCAAAGGGGTTTGACTTCATCAAATGGGTATCGAAGATGCTTGTGATTCAAGAAAGTAAGTGGGAGCATAATAATATTTCTAAAACCGTGTGTACTTGACACATTGTTAATTGGAAATAAATTTCTTGACACGAATAAGGACTTCATTTGAAAATAGTTTTTCGATGAAGTGCTTAGGCTAAATAGCCTCAATATTAGGCATGATGATCTATGGAGATAGATTTACCTAATGGGGCTAAGCAATGAATACATATTGACAAGATGCTAAGACTTTTTAGCATTTAAAACGCCAAGGAGTGATTCTTGCCGAAGTCACATGGAAAGAGTTTTTGCAAGACTCGGTGTCCCAAAACACTGATAAGTAAAATACATGATGGAGATTCCAGACACTCTTGTGTTTGGATTAATCATGTATTCCATGGTATGTAAAAACAACCAGATATGTCCAATATTCCAAAGTTGTTGCGAGTATAGATACCAAAGTGATCAAAAGCACTAATCATGGGACAACAGTGAAAAAGGGTCATTGAGTACTAAAGTAGCACTGATGACATGTTTTCTCGCAAGCAGAGATCATGAAGAGTTTGTTGTAAAAGGTTACATCGATACTGTCTTCACCATTTCTCCATGCGATTTTCTATTTAATTTGAGGGTTTGTGTAACACACAATATGGTGGCACGGTAAGTTGGAATTGTTCTTAACAGGTTACTGTGGCGAATTCTATAACAAAGGCTAAGTATGTTGATGCTTTAGAAGCGACAAAGAAGTTGTTGAATCATATAGTTCATTCATGAACTTAGTATAGTTCCAAGATGGCTTTGGTCTATAGGACACTATTGCAGATAGTTGCTCCATAGCTCAGTCTGAGGAATCAGGTTTCGACCAATGATTCACACATATGCAAAGCCAAATCCACACAAAATATGAATTTTGTGAAAGCGTGAAAATGCAAGGATATGCAAAGTTACACACGGAGCTGAAGTTGTCAGATCCGTTGGACATCAGGCTATACCACAAGCGAAGCATATTTTACACCAGTATGCCATAGGTGTAAAGTGCATTAGCATTGACTAGATTATTGACTCTAGTGCAAGTGGGAGTCTGTAGGAGATATGCCCTAGAGGCAATAATAAATGTTATTGATTATCTCCCTATTCATAATTAGGTTTATGTTCCATGCTATAACTGCTATGGTTCTCGAGTCTGCAATAACCACGAGGCTCGGAGGAAGACTCATATGCACGTGTGGAATAATAAACGGTAAAATGTATTCCTAGTCTAGCCTCTAAGACTGGCTCAAGTATTGCATGATGATCCTGTTTTCCTGATCATGGGCATGGCTATGCCAGCAATTTTGAGGGCACAATGTTAGAAGAACATTTGTGTTGAATCGACCCGAATTGATGTTATGCTATGAGATACATTCGTCACAAGTTAATGGTTAATAACACAGAGATGGTTTACGTTTGCATGATTCCTTAGACCATGAGAGTATCGAGTTTCTTCATGCTTGCTTCATGAACTTTGGGGTTTGTTAAACGTCATCCGTAAATGGGTGGCAATTACGGCGGCTTACGGGTTCATGGAAAAGTATGTCAAGTAACTTGATAGCTCAAGATTGGGATTTGCTCCTCCGACGATGGAGAGATATCTCTGGGCCCTCTCGGTGTTACGATATCCATCATCGTCTGGCCAGACACTTTGTGATTTGATCACGGGGATGCCGGAACACGAGAACGAGAAAAGAGAACAATACCGGTAACGAGGTAACTGGCATAGTGGACAGGTTGTTGATCCACGGGGATGCAAACATGTCTCACCTCGGGTATTTGTAACATATCGCGAAGCAACAGGAATAGCACACGACAACTAGAGGTTCACTCGAATATTCATTCGTGTGGGTATAGGGGTCAATATGGGTGTCCACGGCTCCGATGTTGATCATTGATCGGAAGGGGTTCCGGGTCATGTCTATGCTTCACCGAACCTATAGGGTCACACGCTTAAGGGTCATCTATCTGTTGAATACTAGACAGGGAGTCTGAGAGAAATTCACCGAAAAAGTTTCGGAGACAACGGAAGAGTTCCGGAGAGAGAGAACACCGGAAGAGTTTCGGTAAAACCGAAAAGTTGTTTCGGAGTGTACCATTAAGTCAAATTGGTTTCGGCACATGCCTGGAAATTATTGGAAGGTACCAGAATTGTTCCGGTAACTTCTGAGATTTTTCAGAGACAAAAACCGGAAATGTTCCGGACTGCCGGAACTGCTTTAGTTGCTTCTCACAGATGAAAATCACTAAACCGAAAAGTTGTTTCGGAGTACACCATAAAGTCAAAATGGTTTCGACACACGCCTGATAATTCTTGGAGGGTGCCAGAATCCTTCTGGAAACTTTCTGGAATTTTCCGGGATGAAAACCGGAAATGTTCCGGAGCTGTCGAAACCGCTTCAGATGCTTTTCGCAGATGTAAATCACTAAACCGGAATTGTTTCGGAACACGTTGAAAATTATTTTAGTGGGTACTGGAAATGTTCTAAGCCCACATAAATATTTTCAGTTTGAACGGATGCTGAAATATGTCGTCGTGAATAGTGAAAGTGCTTTTTGGATTACTTTATGGAAAGCCACCTTTTGAGGCTTTACTCACAAATATCTCTGGGGATGACATGGAAGGATAAGGGCTGCCCACTTGCTTTTACCTTTGTGCCCTTGTGAAGGGCATTTTGGGTATTTCAAGTGTCACCCTACCCCTTGGGTTTTCCTATAAATAGAGGTGGAGATGCACTCTCCACACTCACTCTTTCTCACATACACATGCCATCTGATGTTATCTGGCTTCTCTCTCCCTCCCAACAAAATAGTTTCGTAGAGCCGAAAGGCTGTCTTGGTTCCGGTGGGAACTAGTTCTGGACAGCGAAGCCCTGCCGGATAGATGACACCGTATGTGTGCAACTCTATAGAGAGATCGTAGTTTCGGTCTTAGTTCGAGAGTGCCTCCCAAAGGGCTGTCCGAGTGGCTGTCCGAGTTTCGAGGGTCCTCCCGAAGGGCTGTCCGAGTGACTGTCCGAGTCTCGATGGTCCTCCCGAAGGGCTGTCCGTGACACCGTCCGGGGGACTGTCCGACCGCCTCCCGGAGGGCTGTCCGTGGGGCGGATGAGGGTATACATCCTCGCGGTTGGGAGGTTGTAAATCCTAGCTGCGGGGATCTGCACCGCCAATCGTCATTGACTCTACTTACGCTGCGCTACGAGTCGGTAACGAAAAGATCAAACCTTGTATGCAGTCTCCATAGTGGTCCTGGGCTGGTGCATAGGTCGGAATTTTTTGTTTTCTGCTGCGTTCCCCAACACGCCGGCCTCTGACTCTTCGCTGCCACCTCCCTGGATGCCTGGACGACCCTGGAGCACGCCTTTGCCCAGGCCTCCACCGCCCACTCGATGGCTCTTCGCAGCAAGCTCAACGACATCAAGCAGCTGGACGCCTCCGCCACGACCTACTTCGACAAGATCAAGGTACTAGCGGACACGCTGACCTCTATTGGTCAGCCGCTTCGCGACGAGGAGTTCACTGGCTACGTCATCAAGGGTCTCGACGTCGAGTACGACAATCTCGCGGAGGCCATCCACAATGCCAAGCCACCGATGCCTCCTCATGAGCTCTACTCACGCCTCCTCTTCACTGAGCAGCGCGTCGAGGCTCGCCGCTCCTCCGCCACCATCGCCGAGCAGCCGGCGGCCTACTGGGCTTCTCGCGGCCAGTGCCCGCCTGCGTCCCCGTCTGCTGCCAAGGCCGCCCCACCCTCTGCACCGACCTCGGGTGGGGTTCCCAACGCTCGTGTGTGCCAACTGTGTGGCCGTGAAAAAAACGTCGCCTCCAAGTTCCACCGACATTTTCAGAAGAGCTTCCTCGGCATCGGTAGTGACGGCAGGGGCAACGAGCGCCGGTTTGCCATGGCCGACTTCGCCCCCCCGCCGCCCCGGCTGCCCACGTCGTCACCAAGGGCAAGGACCCGCGCGTCGAGTAGGGGTACACGCCGTCCTACCCCATTGATCCCGTGTGGTACATGGACACCGGCGCCACGGATCACATGACGAACGAGCTCAACAAGCTCGCCACCTACCAGCCCTACTACGGGCCCGACAAGGTTCACACCACCAATGGTGTAGGTATGCCCATCTCTCACATTGGCCAAGCATCTCTTTTAACTAGTCATCCCTCTAAGCAGCTCCACCTTCGTAATATTTTGCGGGTACCCTCGGTAACTCGTAATCTTTTATCCGTTCCTAAGCTCACCCTTGATAATAATGTCCTATGTGAATTTCACCCCTTTGATCTTTTTGTTAAGGACCGAGCAACCCGAGACGTCCTGCTTAGTGGCCGCTTGAGTCAAGGCTTGTACCGTTTGGAGGATCCATCCGCCCCGCGCGTCTTCAGCGGTGTTCGTGTGTCGCCGTCACAGTGGAACTCTCGCCTTGGTCACCCTGCCACCCCCATCGTTCGCCACATACTCCACCGCCATGAGCTGCCATTAGAGTCTAGCAAAAATGAGATGTCCGTGTGTGATGCCTGTCAACAAGGCAAAAGTCATCAACTACCATTTGTTTCATCTACTAGGGAAGTTACGAGTCCTCTTCAACTTGTGTTTTCCGATGTGTGGGGTCCAGCACAAACATCTGTTAGTGGTCACAACTACTATGTCAGTTTTATTGATGACTATCACTAGTAGAAAACAGGGCTTTGATCCTGGCCAGATTAGAGCATTAGTCCCGGTCGCTTTACGAACCGGGACTAATGGGAGCATCAGTCCCGGTTCGGGAGGCTAGGACGCCGGCCGGGCATCGGCAGGCATCAGTCCCGGTTCAGATGGGACCTTTAGTCCCGGTTTGAGCCACGAACCGGGACTAAAGGGGTGGTGGCAACCGTTCGCCTGGCGCGAGCCCTTTTAGTCCCGACTCGTGTCTCAAACCGGGACTAAAGGTCCAAACCGTTCGATTCCCGCACCTTGGAAGTTCTTCCGCGCGAGATCAAACGCTACAGTAATCGCGACGCTACAGTGAACGCGACCATCGCCTCCATTTATGTTCGTCTCCCTCTCCTCTCTTCTTCCCCATCCTCCACCATGAATCCAATCACTCGCTACGGGAAGGTGCTCGCACATGGCACGACCAATCTCCATGTCGTCTACACGAACGACAACGCCAAAGTGAAGGTTTTTCTTTCCATGTTCGAGGAATGGCTTCAAGAGGAGAAACACAAGTTCATGGGCCTCGATCTTGAGTACACGGCCGATGGTCGCGATGTTGCCGTCGTCCAACTTTGTTTCAAGCAACGTGTCATGGTCTTTCAGTGGGCAAGGTAATACGAAACTTGTCATAGTTTTAATTGGGGCTTTTCTTTGATTCATAGGATAGGAAAATTGCATAGGAATAGGAGGATTGGGAATGTCGAGAACATGTCATAGTTTCCTTGATTCATAGGAAAAATGCATAGGAAAATTGGGGCTTTTTCTTTGATTCATAGGAAAATTGGGGCTTTTCTTTGATTCATAGGAAAATTGCATAGGAATAGAAAATTGCATAGGAATAGGAGGATTAGGAAAATTGCATAGGAATAGGAATAGGAGGATAGGAATAGGATAGGAAAATTGCATAAGAATTTTCCTTGTAGTTGCATATTGGCCATCGTGGGAGAACATGTCATAGTTTAGGGGCTTCTTTTGATTCATAGGATAGGAAATGGATAGGAAATAGGAAACTTGCTATGATTCTTATTATACTTGTGCCAAATTATACTTGTTATGATTCAATTATACTTGTTCTAAAATATACTTGTTGCAGCAGTATTTAACACATTTGTTCCATTTTGTTGTTGCAATAGTGACAAGCACTGTCCAAAACTCATGGAGTTCCTTCGCAGCGGCATATATTTTGCTAGCGTTGATATAACGAATGACAAGATCAAGATGAGGCGCACTTGGGGTATTGAGATACCAGCTGAATACCACATTGATCTTCAGGGCAGGTTCAGGCTTGAGCATGACAAGACTTCAATGGCTGATATGGCAGCCGCCCTGATCGACGAGGAGTACGCTGATATGAAGACAAAATTCCCCAAGTCAGGGCACAAACTTTGGGAGAAGACCCCACTTGACCCTATCAACATTGAGTATGTAGCAATAGATGGGTACGTTGCATACGAGTTGTACCGGAGGATTGGAATCTGCAATTATGGGCAGCGTCACTTCATACCGCTAGTATCTCCTGCTTGGGGGTATTCTGATCCGGACGACGAGTAGTGTTTGCAATGGCGAACAATTTTATCTCTATTATGTAGTGCTTGGGGGTCTCCTGATTTGGACGAGTAGGATTTGCAATCCGGAAGAGTAGGATTGGTATCTTCAATTATGCAGTTCTTTCTGTAATGGATACCTGAACTATTATTTATATTATCTCCATGTTTAAGTACGGTTTGTGTGTAAGAATATTTAGTATGATGTGAGCAAGCTTTCTGAAGCATTGTGATGTATGTGATGAAGATTGTCCTTGGTTACGGCGCAATAAGCAAGGGACACACGCAAAGAAAAAGTGAAGACTTTCTCTCCACAACTATTCTGATGATGGCTTTGATCTACAATATCACTGCAGTTAAATATAATATTAACTAAAATTATCAAAGTATTTATTTTTTAAAAAGAATGAACTAAAAGAATGAAGTAAAAAGAATGAAGTAAAGTTGAGATGGTCTAGTTTGTACACGAAGTGCATCCAGTTTTTGCCGTAACCCTCTCAACTTTTTAGCACATGCTATGTGGGTGAAATGATGATACCATGCCAACTTGCAACCATTTCAGAGTTCATTTGCAGTGCTTTTCAATTTAGGGTCATTTTAGCTCAAAATAAATCATGAAATGCATGAAAAATAGCAAATGAAGTCAGAAAAGGTTTGAAAAGTGATGATGTGGCTTTGAATGGTGCATATTGAATGCAGAAAAAGTCTTGAGTTCAAATATGTTTAAAAAATTGAAATCCTTTTGTAACAGAAGAGTTTTCGTCCAAAACCTTGACACTTCGAAAGAGCTGATTGTCCAGTTTGTACACGAAGTGCATCCAGTTTTTGCCGTAACCCTCTCAACTTTTTAGCACATCCTATGTGGGTGAAATGATGATACCATGCCAACTTGCAACCATTTCAGAGTTCATTTGCAGTGCTTTTCAATTCAGGGTCATTTTAGCTCAAAATAAATCATGAAATGCATGAAAAATAGCAAATGAAGTCAGAAAAGGTTTGAAAAGTGATGATGTGGCTTTGAATGGTGCATATTGAATGCAGAAAAAGTCTGGAGTTCAAATATGTTTAAAAAATTGAAATCCTTTTGTAACAGAAGAGTTTTCGTCCAAAACCCTGACACTTCGAAAGAGATTGTCCAGTTTGTACACGAAGTGCATCCAGTTTTTGCCGTAACCCTCTCAACTTTTTAGCACATGCTATGTGGGTGAAATGATGATACCATGCCAACTTGCAACCATTTCAGAGTTCATTTGCAGTGCTTCTCAATTCAGGGTCATTTTAGCTCAAAATAAATCATGAAATGCATGAAAAATAGCAAATGAAGTCAGAAAAGGTTTGAAAAGTGATGATGTGGCTTTGAATGGTGCATATTGAATGCAGAAAAAGTCTTGAGTTCAAATATGTTTAAAAAATTGAAATCCTTTTGTAACAGAAGAGTTTTCGTCCAAAACCCTCACACTTCGAAAGAGATTGTCCAGTTTGTACACGAGGTGCATCCAGTTTTTGCCGTAACCCTCTCAACTGTTTAGCACATGCTATGTGGGTGAAATGATGATACCATGCCAACTTGCAACCATTTCAGAGTTCATTTGCAGTGCTTTTCAATTCAGAGTCATTTTAGCTCAAAATAAATCATGAAATGCATGAAAAATAGCAAATGAAGTCCGAAAAGGGTTGAAAAGTGATGATGTGGCTTTGAATGGTGCATATTGAATGCAGAAAAAATCTTTAGTTAAAAACTTTAATAGTAAAATGAATTTTCATAAAGTATATTTTGTTACAAGCTTTAATAGAAACTAAAAAGCTTTTATAAAACTCTAATAGCAAAAGGAATCAACTAAAAAGAACCAACAAAAAATAAAACTTATGCAACTAAAATTATATAAAATTTATGCAACTAAAATTATATAACTAAAAATAACATATGCAAAAAATAACGATAAAATCATAATATATGAAAAAAGGCCCGCCTACTAGGCACAACGGCCTGCATACGACTAGAATCCCTACAAATGGGCCAGGATGCTGGCCCACGGTGCTAGCAGGCCTAACAGGGCGTCAAATAGGCATGTAGTGTCCGCATTAGAGAGGAGCTCGAGAGAGCACCGGCCACAACACTTATAAACCACTCCGAGCCCCTCTCGACTAGCGAGGTGGGACTAAACTTTTGGTACGGGAAGCACAACCCTTTAGTCCCGGTTGGAGCCACCAACCGGGACTAATGCCCCCCCTTTAGTCCCGATTGGAGCCACCAACCGGGACTAAAGGTCCATGCTTCCCGCCCTTTGGGCTGCTGAAAATTTGACCTTTAGTCCCGGTTGGTGGCTACAACCGGGACTAAAGGGGGGCATTAGTCCCGGTTGGAGCCACCAACCGGGACTAAAGGGGGGACTATATAAGCGGGACTTAGGAAAATTTCCAATCCATTGCAGTTTCTTCTCTCCTCGGCGCCGACGATTACATCGACGCCGCCAGGATGCCGGATTTTGCCGTCGCCCTGCCGTCCCAGAGCCCGCTGACCGTCGCCAGCGCCAGACCTCCTCGCGCGCCCTCCTCCCCGTCGCCATCGCTGCGCCCTGCCCCACCGTCGCTGTCGCCTCGCCCTGCCCCGCTGTCGCCGCGCCCTGCCCCTACGTCGCTGTCGCTGTCGCCGTCGCCTCGCCCTGCCCCACCGTCGTCGTGCCCCTGCCCCTACGTACGTCGTTGTCGCCGTCACCATGCCCTACCCCTACGTCGCCGTCGCCTCGCCCTGCCCCGCCGTCGTCGTCACCGTCGCTTCGCCCTTCCCTGCCGTCGCCTCCCCCTGCCCCGTCGCCGTCGCCCCCCCCTGCCCCGTCGCCGTCGCCGCGCCCCTGCCGGCCTCGACGTCGCCGCGCCGGCCCCTGCCCCCACAGTGAGCCCATTGAACATGGCTTGCATGTTGATGTTGATGGCCTTATTGCTGTTTACTGTATATATGCTGTTTTTAGAAATTGTCATATCCCGTATCACCGTACCCGTATCAATGTCGCTGTGTCGGTGCTTCGTAGGTTGCCAGTCCCACCATATGAACATAATGCACTTGAGAATTTTCATATGTTCGTAGAATGATAACTTTGACATGAGGAGGGTGGGGGTCCGCAAGTATCCTCGAGGACCATGAGAGAGGCGGTCTTGGGTTCAAACCCGTTTCAGTAATACCCGAACCCGAAACCCACCATTCCCGTCAAAATACTCGGATAGCCCTTCGGGAGGACCATCAAAACTTGGACAGTCACTCGGACAGCCCTTCGGGAGGACCCACGAAACTCGGACAGTCACTCGGACAGCCCTTCGGGAGGCACTCTCGAACTAAGACCGAAACTACGATCTCTCTACAGAGTTGCACACATACGGTGTCATCTATCCGGCAGGGCTTCGCCGTCCAGAACTAGTTCCCACTGGAACCCAGACAACCTTTCGGCTCTACAAAACTATTTCGCTGGGAGGGAGAGAGAAAGCCAGATCATGCATGGCACTTGTATGTGAGAAAGAGTGAGTGTGGAGAGTGCATCTCCACCTCTATTTATAGGAAAACCCAAGGGGTAGGGTGACACTTGAAATACCCAAAATGCCCTTCACAAGGGCACAAAGGTAAAAGCAAGTGGGCAGCCCTTATCCTTCCATGCCATCCCTAGAGATATTTGTGAGTAAAGCCCCAAAAGGTGGCTTTCCATAAAGTAATCCAAAAAGCACTTTCACTATTCACGACGACATATTTCAGCGTCCGTTCGAACTGAAAATATTTATGTGGGCTTAGAACATTTCCAGTACCCACTAAAATAATTTTCAATGCGTTCCGAAACAATTCCGGTTTAGTGATTTTCATCTGCGAAAAGCATCTGAAGCGGTTCCGGCAGCTCCGGAACATTTCCGGTTTTCATCCCGGAAAATTCCAGAAAGTTTCCAGAACGATTCTGGCACCCTCCAAGAATTATCAGGCATGTGCCGAAACCAATTTGACTTTATGGTGTACTCCGAAACAACTTTTCGGTTTAGTGATTTTCATCTGTGAAAAGCAACTAAAGCGGTTCCGGCAGTCCGGAACATTTCCGGTTTTTGTCTCTGAAATATCTCAGAAGTTACCGGAACAATTCTGGTACCTTCCAATAATTTCCAGGCATGTGCCGAAACCAATTTGACTTTATGGTACACTCCGAAACAACTTTTCGGTTTTACCGAAACTCTTCCGGTGCTCTCTCTCCGGAACTCTTCCGTTGTCTCCGAAACTTTTTCGGTGAATTTCTCTCAGACTCCCTGTCTAGTATTCAACAGATAGATGACCCTTAAGCGTGTGACCCTATAGGTTCGGTGAAGCATAGACATGACCCGAAACCCCTTCCGATCAATGATCAACATCGGAGTCATGGACACCCATATTGACCCCTATACCCACACGAATGAATATTCGAGTGAACCTCCAGTTGCCGTGTGCTATTCCTGTTGCTTCACGATATGTTACAAATACCCGAGGTGAGATATGTTGGCATCCCCATGGATCAACAACTTGTCCACTATGCCAGTTACCTCGTTACCGGTATTGTTCTCTTTTCTCGTTCCCGTGTTCCAGCATCCCAGTGATCAAATCACAAAGTGCCTGGCCAGACGATGATGGATACCGTAACACCAAGAGGGCCCAGAGATATCTCTCCATCGTCGGAGGAGCAAATCCCAATCTTGAGCTATCAAGTTACTTGACATACTTTTCCATGACCCCGTAAGCCGGCGTAATAGCCACCCATTTACGGATGACGTTTAACAAACCCCAAAGTTCATGAAGCAAGCATGAAGAAACTCGATACTCTCATGGTCTAAGGAATCATGCAAACATAAACCATCTCTGTGTTATAAACCATTTAACTAGTGACGAATGTATCTCATACCATAACATCAATTCGGGTCGATTCAACACAAATGTTCTTCTAACATTGTGCCCTCAAAATTGCCAGCATAGCCATGCCCATGATCAGGAAAACAGGATCATCATGCAATACTTGAGCCAGTCTTAGAGGCCAGACTTGGAATACATTTTACCGTTTATTATTCCACACGTGCATACGAGACTTCCTCCGAGCCTTGTGGTTATTGTAGACTCGAGAACCATAGCGGTTATAGCATGGAACATAAACCTAATTATGAACAGGGAGATAATCAATAACATTTATTATTGCCTCTAGGGCATATCTCCTATAGACTCCCACTTGCACTAGAGTCAATAATCTAGTCAATGCTAATGCACTTTACACCTATGGCATACTGGTGTAAAATATGCTTCGCTTGCGGTATAGCTTGATGTCCAACGGATCTGACAACTTCAGCTCCATGTGTAACTTTGCATATCCTCGCATTTTTCATGCTTTCACAAAATTCATATTTTGTGTGGACTTGGCTTTGCATATGTGTGAATCATTGGTCTAAACCTGATTCCTCAGACTGAGCTATGGGGCAACTATCTGCAATAGTGTCCCATAGACCAAAGCCATCTTGGTGTCGGAAATATGCCCTAGAGGCAATAATAAAATGGTTATTATTATATTTCCTTGTTCATGATAATCGTTTATTATCCATGCTATAATTGTATTGATTGGAAACTCAAATACATGTGTGGGTACATAGACAACACTGTGTCCCTAGTATGCCTCTAATAGACTAGCTCGTTGATCAAAGATGGTCAAGGATTCCTAGCCATAGAAATGAGATGTCATTTGATAACGGGATCACATCATTAGGAGAATGATGTGATGGAGAAGACCCAAACTATAAACATAGCATATGATCGTGTCAGTTTATTGCTATAGTTTTCTACATGTCAAGTATCTATTCCTATGACCATGAGATCATGCAACTCACTGACACCGGAGGATTGCCTTGTGTGTATCAAACGTCACAACGTAACTGGGTGACTATAAAGATGCTCTACAGGTATCTCCGAGGGTGTCTGTTGAGTGGGCATGGATCAAGACTGGGATTTGTTACTCCGTCTGACGGAGAGGTGTCTCAGGGCCCACTCGGTAATACAACATCACTATAAGCCTTGCAAGAAATGTGACTAAGGTGTTAGCCACGGGATCTTGTATTACGGAACGAGTAAAGAGACTTGCCGGTAACGAGATTGAACTAGGTATAGGGATACCGACGATCGAATCTCGGACAAGTAACATACCGAAGAACAAAGGGAACAACATACGGGATTAACTGAATCCTTGACATAGAGGTTCGACCGATATAGATCTTCATAGAATATGTAGGAACCAATATGGGCATCCAGGTCCCGCTATTGGTTATTGACCGTAGAGGTGTCTCGGTCATGTCTACATAGTTCTCGAACCCGCAGGGTCTACACACTTAACGTTTGGTGACGATTAGTATAGTTGAGTTATTCTGTTGGTGACCGAAGGTTGTTCGGAGTCTCGGATAAGATCCCGGACATGACGAGGATCTCCGGAAGAGTCCGGAGGTAAAGATTGATATATGTGATAATAGTGTTTTGATCTCCGGAAGGGTTCCGGAATTCACCGGAAGGGGTTCCGGATGTTTACCGAAGTGTTCGGGTGCAGCAACACTTTATATGGGCCAAAGGGGTAAAACCCACGAGGTATTGGAAAGTGCAAAAGGAAGTTTTGCTGCTGCCTTAAGCGGTACTACCGCTGGTAAGGCAGTACTACCGCGTAAGCGGTACTACCGCTTGTGTGAAGCGTTACTACCGCTTGTGCGCGGTACTGCTGGAATCCGAGTTGGACTCTTTCCGTGCAGGCCAAACCGACCTTGTGCGGGCAAAACCGACCTTGTGGAGGTTTTCTCTCCAAGTTTAGACCCCAGGGCTCAACATATAAATAGAGGGGCTGGGCTAGCACACGGGACACATCAGGAATTCCCAAGCCGTGTGCCAGCAACCCTAGCCCTCTAGTTCCTCCCGTCATAATCTCCGTAGTGCTTGGCGAAGCCCTGCAGAGATTGTTCCTCACCACCTTCACCACGCCGTCGTGCTACCAGAACTCATCTACTACTTCACCATCGCTCGCTGGATCGAGGAGGTGAAGGCGTCATCAAGCCGTACGTGTGTTGAACGCGGAAGTGCCGTCTGTTCGGCACTAGTTCGTGATCGAATCGAGGGACGGCTTGCGATTTGGATCGCGGAGACGTTCGACTACATCAACCGCGTTTCTTAACGCTTCCGCCTAGCGATCTACAAGGGTATGTAGATTCACTCTCCCTCTCGTAGATGCTCATCACCATGGATAGGTCTTGCGTGTGCATAGGAATATTTTTGTTTCCCATGCGACGTTCCCCAACAGTGGTATCAGAGCTAGGTCTATGCGTAGATGAGATCTCGAGTAGAACACAAAGGAGTTGTGGGCGTGGGTGTATACATATTGCTTGCCGTTACTAGTTGATACTTGATTCGGCGGTATTGTGAGATGAAGCGGCCTGGACCGACATTACGCGTATCTTACGCGAGACTGGTTTCACCGCTACGTGCACTCGTTGCATAAAGGTGACTGGCGGGTGTCTGTTTCTCTCACTTTAGTTGAATCGGTTCAATGAAGAGGGTTCTTTTAGAAGATCAAAAAGCAATCACTACACCACGTTGTGGTTTTGCGTAGGTAAGAACTGTTCTTGCAAACCCGTAGCAGCCACGTAAAACTTGCAACAACAAATTAGAGGACGTCTAACTTGTTTTTGCAGGGTATGTTGTGATGTGATATGGCCAATTACATGATGAGATATATGTGATGTATGAGATGATCATGTGCTGTATAGAATATCACGACTTGCATGTCGATGAGTACGGCAACTGGCAGGAGCCATAGAGTTGTCTTTAATTATTTTCGCCGTTTTGCTTTACTTTATCGCTATGAGTTAGCAATAGTCGTGGAAGCAACAGTCGGCGCGACAACCTCATGGCGACACGTTGATGGAGATCAAGATGATGGAGATCATGGTGTCATGCCGGTGACGATGGAGATCATGCCGGTGCTTTGTAGATGGAGATCAAAAGCACAAGTTCATGGCCATATCATGTCACTTATGATTTGCATGTGATGTTAATCCTTTTATGCATCTTATTTTGCTTAGGACGACGGCAGCATTATAAGGTGACCCCTCACTTAAATTTCAAGATAAAATTATGTTCTCCCCGAGTGTGCACCGTTGCGAAAGTTCGTCGTTTCGAGACACCACGTGATGATCGGGTGTGATAGACTCTACGTTCGCATACAACGGGTGCAAGCCAGTGTTGCACGTGCGGAACACTCGGGTTAAACTTGACGAGCCTAGCATGTACAGACATGGCCTCGGAACACAAGAGACTGAAAGGTCGAACATGAGTCATATAGTAGATATGATCAACATGAAGATGTTCACCATTGAAACCACCTCAACTCACGTGATGATCGGACTTGAGTTGGTTGATTTGGATCATGTGACACTCGAATGACCGGAGGGATGTCAATTTGAGTGGGAGTTTTTAAGTAATATGATTAACTAAACTCATTATCTTGAACAATAGTCTAAGTTGTCTTTGCAATATTTATGTTGTAGATCATGGCTCGCGCAGTAGCACCCCTGAATTTTAATGCGTTCCTAGAGAAAGCTAAGTTGAAAGATGATGGAAGTAACTTTGTGGACTGGGCCCGTAATCTAAGGATTATCCTGACGGCTTCCCAGAAGGCTTATGTCCTTGATGCACCGCTTGGTGATCCACCCGCTCCAGTTGAGTCTCCAGACGTTGTGAACGCCTGGCAGGCTCGTTCTGATGATTACTCAATAGTTCAATGTGCAATGTTGTATGGCTTAGAATCGGGACTTCAAAGACGTTTTGAACGTCATGGAGCATATGATATGTTCCAGGAGTTGAAGTTTATCTTTCAGAAGAATGCCCGGATCGAGAGGTATGAGACCTCTGATAAGTTCTATGCTTGCAAGATGGAGGAGAACGGGCCTGTCAGTGATCACATACTCAGAATGTCTGGGTACTCCACCCGTCTGGCTGAATTTGGGATGCCCCTTCCGCCAGAGGCTATCACTGACAGAGTTCTTCAATCATTGCCACCTAGCTACAAGAGCTTCGTGTTGAACTATAACATGCACGGGATGAACAAGTCAGTCGCCGAGCTGTTTGCGATGTTGAAAGTCGCTGAGTCTGAGATTCAGAAGGAGCATCAAGTGTTGATGGTCAATAAAACCACTAGTTTCAAGAAGAATGGCAAGGGTAAGAAGGGTAACTCCAAGAAGAGTGGCAAAGCAGTTGCCCCTCCCGTGAAGAAACCCAAGGCTGGACCCAAGCCTGAAACTGAGTGCTTTCATTGCAAGGGAACTGGTCACTGGAAACGGAATAGACGGAGGCTGGCAAAGGACGAAGTGACGATGCGCGTGGGAAATGGTTCCAAGGTTGATGTGATCGCCGTCGGCACGCTCGCTCTTCGATTACCATCGGGATTAGTGATGAACCTGAATAATTGTTATTTAGTGCATGCGTTAAGCATGAACATTATATCTGGATCTTGTTTATTGCGAGACGGTTACTCATTTAAATCTGGGAATAATGGTTGTTCTATTTATATGAGTAATATCTTTTATGGTCATGCACCCAATGTGAGGGGTTTATTCTTATTGAATCTCAATAGTGATGATACACATGTTCATAACATTGATGCCAAAAGATGTAGAATTGATAATGATAATACCACTTTCTTGTGGCACTGCCGTTTAGGTCATATTGGCATAAAACGCATGAAGAAGCTCCATGCTGATGGACTTTTGGAGTCACTTGATTTTGAATCACTTGACACATGTGAGCCATGCCTCATGGGCAAGATGACTAAGACGTCGTTCTCTGGTACAATGGAACGGGCAAGTGACTTGTTGGAAATCATACATACTGATGTGTGCGGTCCGATGAGCATTGAGGCGCGCGGTGGTTATCGTTACTTTCTCACCTTCACTGATGACTTAAGTAGATATGGGTATATTTACTTAATGAAACACAAGTCTGAAACGTTTGAAAAGTTCAAGCAATTTCAGAGTGAAGTTGAGAATCATCGTAACAAGAAGATTAAATTCCTACGATCTGATCGAGGAGGAGAATATCTGAGTTATGAGTTTGGCAATCACTTAAGACAGTGTGGAATTGTTTCACAATTGACACCGCCTGGAACACCACAGCGTAATGGTGTGTCCGAACGTCGTAATCGAACCTTATTGGATATGGTCCGATCTATGATGTCTCTTGCCGATTTGCCACTATCGTTTTGGGGTTATGCATTAGAGACAGCTGCATTCACTTTAAATAGGGCACCATCGAAATCCGTTGAGACGACGCCATATGAACTATGGTTTGGCAAGAAGCCAAAGATGTCGTTTCTTAAAGTTTGGGGATGTGATGCTTATGTCAAAAAGCTTCAGCCTGAAAAGTTGGAACCCAAAGCGGAGAAATGCGTCTTCATAGGATACCCAAAAGAGACAGTTGGGTATACCTTCTATCTCAGATCCGAAGGCAAAGTATTTGTCGCTAAAAACGGAACATTTCTTGAGAAAGAGTTTCTCTCGAAAGAATTGAGTGGGAGGAAGATAGAACTTGATGAGGTTATTGAACCTTTACTTCAACCAGAGAGTAGCGCAGCACAGAAAGATGTTTCTGTAGAGCCTACATCAGTTGAAGAGGAAGTTAATGATGATGATCATGAAGCTTCGGATCAAGTTGCTATCGAACCTCGTAGGTCGACAAGGACGCGTACTGCTCCTGAGTGGTACAACAACCCTGTCTTCGAGGTCATGTTGTTGGACAACGATGAACCTACGAGCTATGGAGAAGCAATGGTGGGCCTGGATTTCGAGAAATGGTTAGAGGCCATGAAATCCGAGATGGGATCCATGTATGAAAACAAAGTATGGGCTTTGGAAGTATTACCTGAAGGGCGTAAGGCCATTCAGAACAAATGCATCTTTAAGAGGAAGACAGACGCGGACGGTAATGTCACCGTCTATAAAGCTCGACTTGTGGCAAAGGGTTTTTCACAAGTTCAAGGAGTTGACTACGATGAGACCTTCTCACCCGTAGCGATGCTTAAGTCTGTCAGAATCATGTTAGCAATAGCTGCCTTTTTCGATTATGAAATTTGGCAGATGGATGTCAAAACAACGTTCCTTAACGGTTTCCTTAAGGAAGAGTTGTATATGATGCAACAAGAAGGTTTTGTCGATCCAGAGAATGCTGACAAAGTTTGCAAACTCCAGCGATCCATTTATGGACTGGTGCAAGCATCTCGGAGTTGGAATCTTCGCTTTGATGAGGTGATCAAAGCGTTCGGGTTTATACAAGTTTATGGAGAAGCTTGTATTTACAAGAAAGTGAGTGGGAGCTCTATAGCGTTTCTAATATTATATGTGGATGACATATTGATGATTGGAAACAATGTAGAAATGTTGGAAAGCGTGAAGGAATACTTGAACAAGAGTTTTTCAATGAAGGACCTAGGGGAAGCTGCTTTCATATTAGGCATCAAGATCTATAGAGATAGATCGAGACGCTTAATAGGACTTTCACAGAGCACATACCTTGACAAAGTTTTGAAGAAGTTCAAAATGGATCAGTCCAAGAAGGGGTTCTTGCCTGTATTGCAAGGTGTGAAGTTGAGTAAGACTCAATGCCCAGTGACTGCAGAAGATAGAGAAAAGATGAGTGTCGTCCCCTATGCTTCAGCCATAGGCTCTATCATGTATGCAATGCTGTGCACAAGACCCGATGTCAGCCTTGCCATAAGTATGTCCAGAAGGTTTCAAAGTGATCCAGGAATGGAACACTGGACGGCGGTCAAGAATATCCTGAA
The DNA here is from genome assembly GCA_039707655.1 of Elymus sibiricus. NCBI lineage: Eukaryota > Viridiplantae > Streptophyta > Magnoliopsida > Poales > Poaceae > Elymus > Elymus sibiricus. The sequence continues at coordinate 91,650,007 of CM077669.1, forward strand.
GTACCTGAAAAGGACTAAGGACATGTTTCTCGTTTATGGAGGTGATCAAGAGCTCGTCGTAAAGGGTTACGTCGATGCAAGCTTTGACACTGATCCGGATGACTCTAAGTCGCAAACCGGATACATATTTATTCTCAATGGGGGTGCGGTTAGCTGGTGCAGTTCCAAGCAAAGCATAGTAGCTGATTCTACATGCGAAGCAGAGTACATCGCTGCCTCGGAGGCGGCGAAGGAAGGTGTCTGGATGAAGGAGTTCATGACAGATCTTGGAGTAGTGCCTAGTGCACTAAACCCAATGACTCTGTTCTGTGACAACACTGGTGCCATTGCTCTAGCCAAGGAACCCAGGTTTCACAAGAGGACCAGACACATAAAGCGACGTTTCAATTCCATCCACGATTACATCAAGGAGGACGACATAAATATTTGCAAAGTGCACACGGATCTGAATGTTGCTGATCCGATGACTAAACCTCTTCCAAGGGCTAAACATGATCAACACCAGAACTGTATGGGTGTTAGATTCATTACAATGTAAATCGCATAGTGATGTGAGCTAGATTATTGACTCTAGTGCAAGTGGGAGACACCTTAACGTTTGGTGACGATTAGTATAGTTGAGTTATTCTGTTAGTGACCGAAGGTTGTTCGGAGTCTCGGATAAGATCCTGGACATGACGAGGATCTCTGGAAGAGTCCAGAGGTATAGATTGATATATGTGATAATAGTGTTTTGATCTCCGGAAGGGTTCCGGAATTCACCAGAAGGGGTTCCGGATGTTTACCGAAGTGTTCGGGTGTAGCAACACTTTATATGGGCCAAAGGGGTAAAACCCACGAGGTATTGGAAAGTGCAAAAGGAAGTTTTGCTGCTGCCTTAAGCGGTACTACCGCTGGTAAGGCAGTACTACCGCGTAAGCGGTACTACCGCTTGTGTGAAGCGGTACTACCGCTCAAGCGGTACTACCGCTCACGAGCGGTACTACCGCTTGTGCGCGGTACTGCTGGAATCCGAGTTGGACTCTTTCCGTGCGGGCCAAACCGACCTTGTGCGGGCAGAACCGACCTTGTGGAGGTTTTCTCTCCAAGTTTAGACCCCAGGGCTCAACATATAAATAGAGGGGCAGGGCTAGCACACGGGACACATCAGGAATTCCCAAGCCGTGTGCTGGCAACCCTAGCCCTCTAGTTCCTCCCGTCATAATCTCCGTAGTGCTTGGCGAAGCCCTGCAGAGATTGTTCCTCACCACCTTCACCACGCCGTCGTGCTGCCGGAACTCATCTACTACTTCACCATCGCTCGCTGGATCGAGGAGGTGAAGGCGTCATCAAGCCGTACGTGTGTTGAACGCGGAGGTGCCGTCTGTTCGGCACTAGTTCGTGATCGGATCGAGGGACGGCTTGCGATTTGGATCGCGGAGACGTTCGACTACATCAACTGCGTTTCTTAACGCTTCCGCTTAGCGATCTACAAGGGTATGTAGATTCACTCTCCCTCTCGTAGATGCTCATCACGATGGATTGGTCTTGCGTGTGCGTAGGAAAATTTTTGTTTCCCATGCGACGTTCCCCAACACTTGGAACCATACTAAGTTCATGAATGAACTATATGATTCAACAACTTCTTTGTCGCTTCTAAAGCGTCAACACACTTAGCCTTTGTTATAGAATTCGCCACAGTATTTTGTTTGGAACAATTTCCAACTACCGTGCCACCATGTTGTGTATTACACAAAACCCTTAACTTAAATCGAAAATCGCATGGAGCATTGATGAAGACTGTATCGATGTAATTACTTACAACGAGCACTTCATAATCTCTGCTTGCGAGAAAACATGTCATCAGTAATGCTCTAGTACTCAATGACATCTTTGACTATTGTCCCATGATCAGTACTTTGATCACTTTGGTATCTATACTCGCAACAACTTTGGAGTATTGGACATATCTGGTTGTTTTTACATACCATGGAATACATGATTAATCCAAACACAAGAGTGTGTGGAATGACCATCATGTATTTTGCTCATCTGTCATTTGAGACACCGAGTCTTGCAAAACTCTTTCCATATGACTTTGGCAAGAATCACTCCTTGGCGTTTTAAATGCTAAAAGGTTTTAGCACCTTGTCAATATGTATTCATTGCTTAGCCCCATTAGGTAAATCTATCTCCATAGATCATCATGCCTAATATTGAGGCTATTTAGCCTAAGTACTTCATCGAAAAACTATTTTCAAATGAAGTAATAATTCGTGTCAAGAAATTTTATTTCCAATTAACAATGTGTCAAGCACACAAGGTTTTTAGAAATATTATTATGCTCCCACTTACTTTCTTGAATCACAAGCATCTTCGTTATCCATTTGATGAAGTCAAACCCCTTTGACCATTCCATCAAAAACGAAGATTCCAACTCCACTTTGCTCTCTTCTGTCCATCGCTGGAACTCTGAAGTTTGCATACTTACTAGCATCCTCTGGATCGAAAAATTACTTTGGACTATATCACATACAAGTCCTAGGTTTCATTTCCATCAGATGGAAATCCTTTTGTCATCCATGTTTCATATCTCATGATTGAAATATCTATTAATTGCTAGTTCAATCCGAACTGACTTCAAGCATCGCTACAGTGAGACAATCTCATCGTAGTCAACTCCTTGAACTTGTTATTGCAACAAGTCGAGCTTTATGGATAAAACATTTTATCCGTATCAGTTTTTAGTTCCATAAATATTCGTTAGACTCTAAGTCTTCCGAAAGGTGTATCAAGATTTTAATCTCGAATCACTTATATGGAAACTATCTCGAATTGTATTGGCATTTAGCCAATTCCGGAGTCAGGGCCCATCAACGCTTCCTTGTGTATTGTAGGTATACTATTGTCTAACAACAATATCTCGTTTGCGCACCTGATAGGTTTGCACGAGCTTTGCCTACGTGGTTCAGCTGCAAGTTCGACCGAAGTCCATACATTTTATTGTAGGGACTTCCGTATCAGTCGCAGTAGGAAACTCCGGAATCACTTCCAAGGTTTCTTTCCTTTGATCTGATGACGAAGATACTGGTTATCTCGTCGAGTTGCACTGTCCTCCCAATCACCTTTTGTAAGAACTATTCTCTTTAAAAGCATACCGTTTTGTGGCAAAATCCTTTGCCTCGGTATAGTGGTGGGGGAATACCCAATGACTTGGGATAACCTACAAAGTAGTACTTGTCTGATTTGGAATAGGTTTGTAACCTTTTACACAAGCCCCATGTTCCAAATGTTAAGAAAAGATATAACATGGTTGGGCGTACCATACCATGGCGTCATTTCAACAGACCTGATGGATCTCTTTTCAGTGTAAAAGCCGCAGTCTCTAAAGCATCACCTTTTAAAAGGGGTAATGGCAAATTTATTTATGTCATCTTTGATCTTACCATGTCATAAATGGTTCGATTACATCTTCACGGACTTTCCACTTGCAGTGGTGTTCCGGGAGGTGCAAGTTATGAAACCCCTTTCATAACTCATCAGACATTCGCTAAACTTGTAACTCAAATATTCCTTTCTGCAATCGAATTGTAGAAACATAATTTTGTTGTTACAATAACTTCTACTTCATTTTTGAAAACCTTTCGAATGATTTCAAAAGATCCAGACTTATGTCTCATCAAGTAAATATCCACATATCTACTTGAGTCATTTCTGAAGAGAGATAAATCCACTACTTGCAACAACATTTATTGAACTACACATATCAAAATGTATGATCACCAATAAGTTTGTTGCTCGTTCCTTATGGCCTGTGAACGGTATTTCAGTCACTTCACTTTTCGGAGGAAAGTTGCAAGTGCCAGATGATTCAAAATCAAATGACTTCAAAATCTATCATAATGGAATTTTCCATGCGGGTTTCTCCAATGTGACAAAATGCAGTGCCACACTTGTGTGGTATTCTTTTAGTCTTGCGACATTTAGCATCAGTGTTATGGATGTATCATATTTCCATCAATATTCATAACATACATCCCATCTAGGATGGAAGCATGGCCCTTCATGTTATTCATAACACTGAACATCAAAAGTTCTCTTATGAACAACCTTCTTGCAAGATACCTTATGCAAAGGGCTAGAGTGTGAAACTCTAAAATGAATTATGAAAGTAAATACATAGGGAATACACCGTTGGAAGGCATAGTAACATTTACTATGTTCCCTGCGTGTATCTAAACCTCATTCCTGGCTAGTCTTTCAGGCCATAGTAATTCTTACATCGAGTTGCAACAGAATGCAATCGAGTGGGTATCTTTGTGATTAACTCACAATACCCAAGAATTAGTGATTAACATGTTTAACCATAATTCCCAAGAGCTATATCTTTGACCAGCCTTCTATACATCAAAAACTTGTATGACATTCATACATGAGCTGGATATTCCAGTCTTCTTTCCTTTTGCCTTTATACTTCTAACAGTTTAACTTTTAGTATTTCTCCTACTCTCAGAAAAAGCATCCAACTTAAGAGTGGCGTTAGCCCCGGACTTCCTAGGCGTGAAAGTCTTACTAACACCCTTCGGACACTTCCTTTCTCTTTAAGTTGTTGTTTTATTCACCTTTCATCATATGACAGGCGTTCTCCTAGATCCCTCTTTTATCAGTCAAATGCATAGTAAACTCCTTTACTAATAGTTTGCAAACAAACATTGCTTTGGATATCTCATATCTTTTAGCCTTTGTCTGTTTCTGAAAATGATTTTCAGATTCCATGAATATCACATAACTATCCAAACTTTCGAAGTTCAGGTCTCATGGAAGCAAACATATTGTACTTTGACTGAAAAGGAATTCTAGCTTTTGGATCGAAGGACGAGAGTCATATGATCCATAGCATTAGCGGGAGAATACCGAAAGCATGCGATAGGACAAAGTCCTTCTTGGCACTCTTGAGGACAATCCTCATATTACGTTACCAACCGTAAAGTTTTAACCGTATATTTAACAGCTATTCAATTTTAATAGGGAAGGTGGAAACGCGAGCCATTCTTCTACAACTATTATGCAAATCACTCTTAGACAGTGTCCATAATTAGTTGCACCGAGAATTAAAACAAGTTAATTCTACAGTGCGCTCCCACTCAAATCAATATCTCTCATAATTGATTGTGAGCGATTCAAGACCCGGACTTCAATTCATCGCCATAGAATCTTCATCTCATGACGGGAATTTTAATCGGTAGGTCAACTTGCCAATCACATCTCCATGTGACTCTTGTTCATCTTTTGATGCGTGTGTTCCGAGCTCATGACTTTCATGCCTGAACGTCAAGACAACCAAGTGATCTCGCTGCGAGGTCTCAACTCACCCGCCTCACACATCCCTAATCCTTCGTACCCATGCATCCATGGCGCACCCCGAAAAGTTAGGTGCCGTGACGGTGCTACACTTGGGAGAACACTATCTACTTGATATTTTGTGAGAGATCACCCTAATAAAAGCGACTACCGCGCAATCAAAAGGGTGCATCATAAGGGATAAACATCTCAGGCAATTCATAATAGCATGATATGGTATAGCCCTTTCTGACGGAGAAGTCTTGTATTTCTTCGTCTTCGGCATTCGCGTCGGTGTTCACCTTCGCGAAGATTGCCACCACCTTGTCGATGCACCAGATAATATTACTATCTCTATAGCTAATAAAATAAGTGCAATACATAAGGTTGAGACGCAGGTCATTAAAGTGCAATCATATGGCTCCAGCCATCATGCCGAATCATGACACGCAGGTCATGTTAATCAAATTACATCATATAGTCATCTCATACATAATCGAATTAATATGAGACTTGCTATACCACATCATATGCACATGCAAACCATCCTGCAAAACCAAGTTAGACGCCTCTAATCGGTTTATGCAAAAACTTGTTTTTCGTGGCTTCTAAGGTTTTGAAACAAACCGAAGCTACCAACGTCCATCATCAAGCATGATAATCCAAGTCGCTAGATTAACATTGCGGGGTGTATGAAACACGAGATAATAAAATCTCGAGCCCCATACTGAACTTCGTCATACGCGTGACCCCCGTGCAGATCATATCTGCATTGCCCTTTCGTCTGCAAAATTTCATCTTTCTTTTTAACTATGGTGGAATTCATTGAACTGTTAGCACTTCGTTGATCAATCAGGATCGCGGATTGCCAGAACATTGAAACTCCACCATACTGTTATCAAGATCAGAAATATGCAAATTCCAGGGAAGCAACAAGAACATCGGGTAACAGATTTCATCTGCTACCCGAACAAATAATTTTCAGTAATAGAACTCATCTACTACCTAATTATATTGTGCAATACCCATACATCTCTATGTATTCTAGATCGCAACCTGCATCTACGCATAGCACGGCTCTTGATGCCACTATTGGGTAACGCAGCAGAAAACAAAAATTTCCGACCTACGCACCAGCCCAGGACCACTATGGAGACTGCATACAAGGTTTGATCTTTTTCGTTACCGACTCGTAGCGCAGCGGAAGTAGAGTCGATGACGATCGGCGGTGCAGATCCCCGCAGCTAGGATTTATAACCTCCCAACCACGAGGATGTATACCCTCATCCGCCCCCCGGACAGCCCTCCGGGAGGCGGTCGGACAGTCCTCCGGATGGTGTCATGGACAGCCCTTCGGGAGGACCATCGAAACTCGGACAGTCACTCGGACAGCCCTTCGGGAGGACCATCGAAACTCGGACAGTCACTCGGACAGCCCTTCGGGAGGACCATCGAAACTCGGACAGTCACTCGGACAGCCCTTCGGGAGGACCATCAAAACTTGGACAGTCACTCGGACAGCCCTTCGGGAGGACCCACGAAACTCGGACAGTCACTCGGACAGCCCTTCGGGAGGCACTCTCGAACTAAGACCGAAACTACGATCTTTCTACAGAGTTGCACACATACGGTGTCATCTATCCGGCAGGGCTTCGCCGTCCAGAACTAGTTCCCACCGGAACCCAGACAGCCTTTCGGCTCTACGAAACTATTTCGCTGGGAGGGAGGGAGAAAGCCAGATCATGCATGGCACTTGTATGTGAGAAAGAGTGAGTGTGGAGAGTGCATCTCCACCTCTATTTATAGGAAAACCCAAGGGGTAGGGTGACACTTGAAATACCCAAAATGCCCTTCACAAGGGCACAAAGGTAAAAGCAAGTGGGCAGCCCTTATCCTTCCATGTCATCCCTAGAGATATTTGTGAGTAAAGCCCCAAAATGTGGCTTTCCATAAAGTAATCCAAAAAGCACTTTCACTATTCACGACGACATATTTCAGCGTCCGTTCGAACTGAAAATATTTATGTGGGCTTAGAACATTTCCAGTACCCACTAAAATAATTTTCAATGCATTCCGAAACAATTCCGGTTTAGTGATTTTCATCTGCGAAAAGCATCTGAAGCGGTTCCGGCAGCTCCGGAACATTTCCGGTTTTCATCCCGGAAAATTACAAAAAGTTTCCAGAACGATTCTGGCACCCTCCAAGAATTATCAGGCATGTGCCGAAACCAATTTGACTTTATGGTGTACTCCGAAACAACTTTTCGGTTTAGTGATTTTCATCTGTGAAAAGCAACTAAAGCGGTTCCGGCAGTCCGGAACATTTCCGGTTTTTGTCTCTGAAATATCTCAGAAGTTACCGGAACAATTCTGGTACCTTCCAATAATTTCCAGGTATGTGCCAAAACCAAATTGACTTTATGGTACACTCCGAAACAACTTTTCGGTTTTACCGAAACTCTTCCGGTGCTCTCTCTCCGGAACTCTTCCGTTGTCTCCGAAACTTTTTCGGTGAATTTCTCTCAGACTCCCTGTCTAGTATTCAACAGATAGATGACCCTTAAGCATGTGACCCTATAGGTTCGGTGAATCATAGACATGACCCGAAACCCCTTCCGATCAATGATCAACATCGGAGCTGTGGACACCCATATTGACCCCTATACCCACACGAATGAATATTCGAGTGAATCTCCAGTTGCCGTGTGCTATTCCTGTTGCTTCGCGATATGTTACAAATACCCGAGGTGAGATATGTTGGCATCCCCGTGGATCAACAACTTGTCCACTATGCCAGTTACCTCGTTACCGGTATTGTTCTCTTTTCTCGTTCCCGTGTTCCAGCATCCCCGTGATCAAATCACAAAGTGTCTGGCCAGACGATGATGGATACCGTAACACCGAGAGGGCCCAGAGATATCTCTCCATCGTCGGAGGAGCAAATCCCAATCTTGAGCTATCAAGTTACTTGACATACTTTTCCATGAACCCGTAAGCCGCCGTAATAGCCACCCATTTACGGATGACGTTTAACAAACCCCAAAGTTTATGAAGCAAGCATGAAGAAACTCGATACTCTCATGGTCTAAGGAATCATGCAAACGTAAACCATCTCTGTGTTATAAACCATTTAACTAGTGACGAATGTATCTCATACCATAACATCAATTCGGGTCGATTCAACACAAATGTTCTTCTAACATTGTGCCCTCAAAATTGCCAGCATAGCCATGCCCATGATCAGGAAAACAGGATCATCATGCAATACTTGAGCCAGTCTTAGAGGCCAGACTAGGAATACATTTTACCGTTTATTATTCCACACGTGCTTATGAGTCTTCCTCCGAGCCTCGTGGTTATTGTAGACTCGAGAACCATAGCGGTTATAGCATGGAACATAAACCTAATTATGAACAGGGAGATAATCAATAACATTTATTATTGCCTCTAGGGCATATCTCCTACAGAGTGGGTGATGCGGATTTTGTCTGCTTTTTTGTGGCAAAAACTAATGATTGTGGCCGAATGTGCAGGTGCCTACAATGGGGCTTCGGCAGCAGAGGGGACGAGCGGTTCTCAGGCAGTAAATCCTCCGGCATTGATTCCTACAGTAGACGTTTCGCGACCTGGCATGAATTCCTTTTGCATCCTGATACATGACTAGACCATTGTAGGCGCGCGTTGCTGCGCCCATCTATTTTGGCACTATAATATTACGATAGATGAAACTGTATGTAAATGTAGTAGTTTGATCGTGTGATATCACTAATCACGCTACATTTAAGGGTAATATTTCAATCATGTGATTCAATTATCATACCGATGGATCATGTTTTTGACCTGGATTTTGAAACCTGGAATTAATATAATTGTGCGTATCTTTGCTATGTTTATTTTGATGCGAGCATGTTAGCTATTGATGGATAAGTTATTTAAGTTGATTATTAGTTTCTGTAGGATTATGTTAGATGGTAAGAAGGTTGGTACCAATTTGAGTTTGTGGGCTCTAAACAACGGAAGAGGGAGGAAGGAAGAGAGGCAAAGAAAAAAAAAGTGAGCACTCAGGAATGTATGGATTTTTTTTAGTAATGTATGGAATTCTATAATAGCTGCAGTAAAACGGTCGCAAAAAAATATTGTAACAAAATTGTAATGATTCCCCGCCAGTGAATATATTAATTGGCAACTCACGTAGCAGCAAGACAACCATATGCCGAAGTTTATATACTGTCCGCATTACAGATATAACACATCTATGCCAACTTACTCTTGCTTAGTGAACTTCTGCTTCCGATAGACTAATGGGTGTACCTCCTTCCTACATCTGTGTCATTTTATATTTTGGTAAGCAAGAGCACTTTTCTTCCCATGGAACACATCCTACAGAATGCTCATTTGTTAAAGACTCATGTGATGGTCGACAGCTGCTACCTAGATCCATTGACCCCTGCAAACACAGAAATGTCATTAATTCTTATATGGCACAACCGAAAGCTTTGCATTTCATGTAAAAGTGACTATCAAATAGATACAATGACAAAAAAATACAGAATGTACAAGAAAATTGGTACAGTTGGACACTTCCAGCATCCAGAAAATTAGAGGTAGTGCAGGCACATTGCTATTTCCTGATATTAAAAATATTATTACTTCATTTATTTCTTTGCAACAACAAAACCACACAAATTCTAAGCTTCCGGATAGTGTTCAGTGCAGCTCCACAATTCAGTTATGTGTGTCAGCACCATACAACGATGTGCTCCTGTAGCTACTATTCATTCTACAGAAGGCAGTATTTAGTATATCTGATCAAGTGTACAGAAGCTATGAACTTGACACCTACTTAAATTCTGCTTTACCAAATCATCTCTCCAGTTACAACATAGTATATCTCTCCTCTGTCCACACTTATCGTCTTCTCTCTAAGTTCCTAACCCTCTCCGATCCTTGGCATGAACATGATACTAAACTGGTTTGGTGTAACTGGTAGTTAACATGGAAATCTGCTACCAATCGCTATTACCATGAAAGCACTTGATGATTTGACCTAAACTGAAGGTAAATCTTAAAAAAACAAGCAGGAAAAATACAATTGTACTTAAGTAAGAATTTCTTTGGAAAAACAAAACTATTGTACATGATAGATTTCATTCATATACTACTTCTCTATCCCTCACCCATTTATTTAACTTCTAAGTCACATTTCCTATATTGGGCTAGATGACATCATGAAGGCATCTTAATTTAGAGTGAGTACTATACTCTAACAGGGAAATCTGATAAGAATAGAGATTACACTAAAGCCAATTGATGATTGAGCTAAACTGAAGCTAAATATTCTTTTAAAACCAAGCATCAACAACACAATAGCAGTTAACCAAGAATTTCTTGACCAAGAAAAAATATGTTCATTGTACCCTCATGTCGAAGGTTTAGCTGATTGTAGATTTGTAGATGTTGTAATCTGATTGGGGAATGAATTATGGTCTCCTAAGCTTTCTACAATTTCTCCTCACAGGCGTGAGACAGCATACCATTAATCGACACCGGTGAGTGGTGCACTCCCACAATATCCGCCATGAATGCCTATAGGAACTGAAGATATATTGCCTTCTTCAAAGTTCAAACCCCAGTGCATCATATTCACGGGACAGCCGAACATTCGAGCATATTCGCCTCAACCCACATTAGCTGGTGGTCGCCTGGCTCGCCTCTCCACCTGCAACCCCGCTTCGAATTGATTTTCTTTAACCCATCGAACGATCACCTCTGCCTGAGTGAGCGATCCATCACATACTTATGTGCCAAAAGATTGCATATGGTGAATCTGCATATATCATACATTTCTAGAAAGCTAGGCACATGAGACATGAGAGAATTAATAGACCACTAAGCATGTGAATAAATTTCAAAGAGAACTGAGCAAAGTCATGTTTGAAGCACGAATGCCATAACATAGCAAGAGATTACAAAGAATTAATGATTACTCTAAGTTAAAATCTGCACTTTGTCAAAGAATAATGCAGCAAACCAACAAGTGATACGATTGGTCCATTACCAATCTGGGCAATTGCCAAATGCGGGGACTGAAACATAATGCTCTCAGGCAACAAATCATTGAAGTTCAGAACAGTGCCTCATCTTCCAAATGGTTAGTCCCTAAAACTTATGATCTAGCAGAACCAGCCAATCCAGCAGAACCGATATAAAATCTGTCAAGATAGAGACCATGCATTAATTTTGTAGTACAGAGAACAATATCAAAAAGAAAATCTAGCATCATTAGATGAATAATTAGGGGGAAAGGGGGTATGAACAAGGGACGACGGGAAGAACAAGAAAGATGAATTGGCGACCTATTTTCTCCTATGGCTGCCAGAGAAGGTTCTGCGAAAGTGAGGGGAATGAGGAAGGAGCAGCAGAACGATGGATATTATATAGACCCCAGTGGACGGGAGTAAGAGGTGAATCGACATTGGTAACTGACCTTCAATTATCAGCCAACGGAGAGTGCGCGCATCAATTGACATTTAATGGACTCTGATTTACTTCCTGAATCAATCGACGCCGATTCAACCCCAAACTACAACCGATGGTTCGCTGCACCTGTCTCCGCCCAGCGCCCGATGGAGTCGCTCGGCAAGACGACCCGGCCGGTAGCGTCGTTCGGTTCCGAGGGTCGTTCTCCATGCGAGCCACCGGCGCCCAGCGTCGGCCACCACGCGGAAGTCGCCCATGGAGGCCGCCACGCGAAGGGGTTTGCTAAACGAAACGATGGTGTTTATTTTAAGATAAACCACGTAGGAAGACTGCTAAAGACCCATTGGGCCGAATTTCACCAGAGATGCCCAAAAAAGCGGCCAGAGCAGCGGCCATGACCGTTCGCACTCCTTAATAGCGAACTAAGCCTGATTAGTGCGATTCCCAACAAATCTGACGGTTGGGAATGCCCCAAGCTGATGATCCGACGGCTGAAAACGCTAATGACCTGAGAGGGCAGGAAAAGTGCTCAGTTATAATGTATTTAAATTTAAATTCGAATTTATTGCTGCGATCTGAGCATGTTGTACGCCGTGCAGTAGCCGTGCGTCCGGAGCCAGCGGATCGATCCATCTCTGCCCGTGTGGAAATTGAGCAGTCTGCTAGGGGTGAGAACAAAAATTAATTCAGATAGCGACATTGAGGATGCTTGTTGGCCACGAATTTAATGAATTTGTGTTTGTTTTTTGCCCAGTTTCGTTCTTGAGCGCAAGGCAGCTATCCGTTCCCCGTCCTGCCAGGTGTACCGGTTCGCATGTCGATGGGCTCTTTTGGTCAGTTCTATCTGGATGGTGGACTGGACGCCATGGGGCGGGCTGATGAAAACATGGGGTTCGTGTCCTGGGCAACAAAAGAGAGAGTGTCATGGATGAAGCGAACGAGATAAGTTTGCTAGCTTTCCCCCCAGAGCACTGTATTTTTCCATTTGCAACTTTTGTCTGACAGAAAATTGATTTTTGGAACACAGCGGATTCCCCGAAGGAACTGAACTTGCTAGAAAGCTTTGGTGTGGAGAATGATGGCAAAAAAATAGTGGCGTGCATGGAGAATGGGAAGTCTCCATTCAGTATCCCTGGATTCTGCTATGAGTTCGTGTCGCCGGCCATCGCCGCCCGGGGCTGGGAGAACATGCAACAATGCTCGCACGATGTGCGCGTGGCTGGATAAGCAAGTATCAGGATAAAAATGTTGTTGTGCTAATTGATTTGCTCACCTGCTTGCAGAACATGGTTAGATCACCCCGGGTCCCCGCACATAAAGATGACTGGATATGAATTTGTTGCAAACTTTTTTGAGCCGGGGTGGCTTGATGACAAAGGTTTTGAGGTTTCGAACATGGTTATGATTGATCAGGACGGGAAGTGGTACAGAAAAAATGACAGGCGTCGCTTCCGTCACCCTTTGCCGCCATACTTCGCGGTACGGATTTTGAATCGAGCAACTAACGCGCGTGCTGACTTGCTGCTGACGCTTGATTTGTGATTGCAGGAGAGAGTCATGGAGGCAGGGGAGGATTTCCTAACCGATCCATACATAAAAAGCTTGTTTGTTGGAGAACATCTAAATTACGATGTGGAGACGTGCCGTGTGGTAATTTTCAAGCCGCTCACTTGCGTTTGGGCCGCCTTTGCACGTATGAGATAATTTCTCACTAAAATGTTTTCTTTGTAGATACTGGTGCCTGTGAAAGGGGGTGGCGGATTCCACGTGCTATATGCCTTCCACATGCTGAAGAAAGTTGTACACGTGATGGACCCAAAAAGGTCACAGTATGACATCCTAGAGCTGGAGAGGAGGCACACGCGTGTCATGGACAGGCTCTTGTTTGGTCTGTGCAAGTGCATTGAGACGTTTTTCAGTGGGTGGCATGTTAGAGAAGATGATTTCATGAGGAAGGCACACCGCATGATGCATGAGCCATCCACCAGGTAACTGCCGTTTTATCTTGTCTACACATTGGCAGCGTGCATTTTTTCTGATATGAAATGCTCTGGAATGCATCAATGACTCTACTTTCTTCAGCGTTCACTATATGATGAAGTTTGATGGGGAATACATGTCAGAAGAGATGTGGGCAGTGAGTGTACACACTTTGTATATTTTTTTCGTCGGGGGCACGATGTTTTACACGGGACGCTGATCAAGTTTTGTTTTCGAACAGGACCAGATGGTGCGGTTCAAGCAGCAGCTCATGAGGCTTGTCCTCACACTGCCAGGGAACAAGGGGGCCCCTCCCAAGGCCATGGTGGAGCCAGAAGTGTGATGCTATGCTGGGTGACTTAAATCAAGCTTGCGCACGTTGTAGTAATTGTATAATTAATTTTCATCGCAAAAAAAAGTCGAGTGTGTGCCTGCACTCATGTTTTTCTTTCTAGACCATCTGTTTTGTAAAATTAAGACCGACTGATCCGTAATGCATGCTCCCGGACTATTTGCTCTTCTGATTTTGCATCTTTCCAATTAAGAAAACTAGTCGTCAACCCGTGCATCTGCACGGGCTAGCTTTATACAGAGTTATACTTACCAAACATGAGTTTGCAGGAAACATTGATTATACTTGTATTGTTGGGAACTGGGAATATGTAAGAACAAATCAAGTGTACTCCCTCCGTCTCAGTTTACAGGGCATGCGCGAGGTTCTAGGCCATCGATTTGACTAACTAAATATGCGTTATATGTCACAAAAAGTATATCATTAGATTCTTAAGCCGATGTAGTTTCTAAAACTTGTTAATATCATGTAATTGCTTTCCTCGTGTATAGGAAACATGAATAGTATTCCTACAAAATTAAGTAATCAGGTGATTAAATGCAAGCAAAGAACTTCAAGGTCTACCGTGTATTATAATCATGTTATATTTACTCATAGCTCAGATGTTAGATTGTGTGTGCGTAATAAAACTGTAGAAGCATGACAATATTGATTATAAATGCTACTTAAACTGAACTGATGTCCAAAAGAACTTAGATGCGAGGCCACTGAAGCTATAGTTGCAAAAAATTACCTTATTTGAACATTGGCATGTTGGAAACGCCAGATCGTCGAAGTCGGGAAACAACAATCAATTATGTTGCACAGAAGATCAACCTTATCTTTTTCACATGCATCAAGAATGAAAGGAAAGCTGATTACATTGAGTTACAATATGTACCTTATAAAGAAGATTCTGTTGTCTGTTCAACTAATTATATGAAATACATCTAGAATCAACATGATCAACATTAGATATGACGCTAATAGAGACACCCCAAAACCTTAGCTTGTCCCCGAGCTTATCCGGATAATATATCGATCCTGGTGCATATAAACCTACACTCTAGTGCTTCGGCATAATTTCGATAGAAGGGGTTAAATGCTGGATTAAGTTTTGATGCTTGGAACTGAACTTCCATTTTGTAATACCCAAGATATGAAATTGTGACTTACTTGGGCGAGCTAGATAGATGCAATACCTGCCAGATAATGGGTAAGATGATGTAGGTAGTTCTCTTTTTTTTTTCTAAAAAGTTATGTAGAATCAGAATACGCAATGAAAATAAATATCGATCTTGTACACATTGGTGACAAACTTTATGTGTAATTTCCATTACATCACGTGTGTTTACTTCTATAACATCTACAACGCAAAAGGGTTGACATTGCCATGTAATCTTTGCTACATCATGAACTTACTGGATTGATTTAAGTAAATTAACACTCCACTTCTCTGGGTCGATTTTGATAACTATTCGATGTGGCGAAAACTCTGATGAACGATGCCATTGCTACATGAGAAATCACAAACGGAACCTCACCGGATATATTTTACCTAATAAGAAATGACTACATATTTAACATCCCCTGCTCTATATATGTTAATATTCTGAAATTGATTTGGTGCCAAGTTTGCAGCAATAATCACTTTACTTTGTAGCAAAAAGGGATGCTAAGCAGACCCTACTTATTTTCTGTTATAATATTGTTACATCTGGCACTAGTAGAAAACAGACCTATAGTGCCGGTTCGTAAGGGCCTTTAGTGCCGGTTCTCCAACCGGCACTAAAGGGTGGGGACTAAAGCCCCCCCCCCCCCTTTGGTGCCGGTTCAACACGGCCCGGCACTAAAGGCCCTCCACGTGGCGCTGTCTGGGGCGGGCGATGCAGGACCTTTAGTCCCGGTTGGTAACAATACCAACCGGGACTAAAGGAAATTTTTTTGATTTTTTTTTTTTGAAATTTGTTTTTTTTTCTGATTTCCGAATCTTTGAATTATTTGATAATTTAATCTCTAATCACCCATCCTCACTAATCCACACTCATTTCAAATTGTCTAACTTCCCGGCCGGTCACCCATTCTCTCACTACTCCAGCCCCAGCACGCTTAACTTTCAGGTTCTATCTCCCCTAGTTTCCAAGTCTGCACTTGTTGTTTTCCTGACAATAGTAAGCTATCAATCCTATTAACCCTTAGGTGTTGATGTCACATGATTTAATTTTTTGAACTCCAAACAATTATTAAAATAAACAACAATGATTAACAAACAACAATGATTAATTTAAAAATTCAAAAAAAGGAAAAAAATTCAAAAAAATCAAAAATTATCAAAAAACAAAAAAATTCAAAAGGTCCAAAATAATACAAAATGGTCAAAATAAAATAAGTAATAATAATATTTAATTTCAATGAAAATAAAATAACTCAGCTAGACCATCTCTTTCGAAGTAACAGGGTTTCAGACGAAAACTCGGCTGTTATAAAGACATTTCATTTTTTTAATCTTATTTCAACTCCTTAATTTTTGTGTGTTCAATATGAACCGTTCAAAGCCACATCCTTAAATTTCAACCCTTTTTGACTTCATTTGCTATTTTTTCATGGATTTAATGATTTTTTTGAGCTAAATTAGCCTGAAATTGAAAAGCACTAAACCCGGGACTTAAAACATCCGAAAACCCTAAACCCGGGACTTAAAACGTCCGAAACTCTATTATAAACAGTAAAATTAAAGGTTCAAACCCTAAAACCTAACCCTAATCTTAGAAATCTAAACCCTAGCCCCTAAACCCTAAAACGTCTAAAACGTCCAAAAACTATATTTTCCCTTTGGAATTTGGTGATTTTAAAAAATTGTCGAAACGGAAAACCGGGACTAAAGATAGACCTTTAGTCCCGGTTGGAGATACCAACCGGGACCAAAGGGCTGGGAAAAAATTTTGAAAAAAAAAATTTTGATTTTTTTTTTGTCCCGGTTGGTATCTCCAACCGGGACTAAAGGGGGTGCCTTTAGTCCCGGTTGGTGATACAAACCGGTACTAAAGGGGCTCGTGGGGGCCCCAGCTGACACCAGCCTGTCACCACCCCTTTAGTCCTGGTTCGTGGCACGAACCGGGACTAAAGGTCCGGAACGAACCGACACTAATGATGTCCGTCACGAACCGCGACTAATGGTCACATTAGTGCCGGTTCAAAACCAAACCGGGACTAATGATGTGAACAAAAGGTCTGTTTTCTACTAGTGTGGGCATGTTAACGATTGCATGAAGAAAGTAATTCGCGTAGCTGGTGTGTATGCACGTTCTGACCAAATCCTATAATGCTCTTATGCTTTTTTTTAGGGGACAATGCTCTTATGCTTATACTATTTTCATATACTGAACATATTTAATATCAGTCAAAGTCATTCACAATCCGACCTTCCAACTAAGGATCCATTAATTGTGTTATAGGCATAAGCACGACTTGTGCACATTACGTGCATGCCTAGTATGTTTGGAGTATATCACCAATAGTAGCAGGTTCAGCAGTAGTACCCAACTCTAGTAGTAGTATTATACCAAATAGTATTGTTTGCTAACAGTGGGTAAGATACTTGTTATTGCCAATCCAGTTCAATTCGTGATTCCGGCCGGCAGCAGAACCAATCAGCAAAGGTTATTAGTGTGTTGGGATTATTAGAGCCAGCTCTGTGCCAGGATTGATCAGGCAAATATTGAACATGAAGTCTGAGTAAGTTGCATGTTGCTGTTTCGCAGAGCACATGGTAGAAGTAATGCAAGAGTGGAAGTCAGCTTGCTTCGTCGATTCGTGGTCATTGTCGCCAATAATACGCAGTGGCATGAGGATATTGTAAATAAAAATTACGCATAAACCTGTTAATTACCAAATATCTTTCAAAAATGGTTTGCATTTAAACCGATGAAGAACGAAACATTAACCTGAGTTTGGAGGGGCTGGATTTGGTGGGAGCTACAGATTCCGATCCTGCACAAAGCTGGCTCCATAAGCTCAATTTCTTCGGACGGAAACCACGCACACGCAGTTACACGGCAGCCCGCCTACTGGAAACACACACGCGCGGATGCGACAATAGCTAGATTGCAATACGTCTGGTGAGCCAATGCCTCCCGTCCCCCTGACAGCTGTGTTGGTGGAAGCGTCTCCTTCCTTCAGCCAGATGTGAGCTCGGTTAGTAGGTCCAGTAAGCAAATCCTGTCCTCCTCGATCCATAATAACTCGGTTACTCGCCAACCCGTGATTTCTCATGGGCTAGTTGGGCAAGCTGCTGTTTCAATTTGACCTAAGTGTAGATTGCGTTGGTCTCCCCCGCAAAAAAAAAGATTTTTTTTTTTTTTTGCGTTGGTCTAGCCAGAGATAACACAGGTCTCAGCGACAGCGCTTCGACCGAAGGTGAGGATGCGAGGAGACTGTCGTCCTGTCGTCGGAGACGTCTATGAGTGCACTTGATCATGGAATCTCACGTCTATGAGTGCGCATGATCATGGAATCTCCCGTAAGTATCATGATCAATGTAATTGGAAACCCTAGCTAGCTAGAAATCACACAGGGAGAGATTACCAACGAAACAAAAACTATTTTTTTGCCCACCACGTGGAAGTATTGGCTAAAGAGACTTGTGTGGGAAAGCCATGGAGGACTCTACGGAAGAAACAAAAATGTTTTTTTCTTGCCCAGCCCGTGAAAGTAATAGCTAAGGAGGCATGTGTGGGACAACCGTGAAGGACTCCTTTAGTGCTTCATCCGACGGTTCTAGATAGCTAATCTAAAGATTGGATGGACAAATTTGTTTAGTCTCTCGGGATTAACGTGGAGCCTCGTATGGTGCATCCAATTAGTAAATATAAGATGCCGCAGTATCCACATGCAGGGGCGCCGGTGATTCATTTGAAAACATGGGGAAAACGTTACAACCGTGAACATAGCTATCCTCTCTGGACTCGGACAAATCTAAACGACCGTGCCGAGCTGTTTCCAAGCTGTTTCCATTATAAAAGACACCCGGGATCCGAAGAACACGGGTTGTGTGACACGAAAAAACACTCATACGGGAGTCATCCGCGGGGTGGTTCATCCGAGAACACGAAAAAATCCTCCAAAGATATCAGGCACCACGGTGATTCATGGGACTAGCGGTGCTTCTCGCACTATCTTCTTGATGCCGCAGCATCCACATGCAGGGGCACCTGTGATTCATTTGAAAACATGGGGAAAACGTCACAACCATGAACATAGGTATCCCCTCTGGACTCGGACAAATCTAAACGGCTGTGCCGAGATGTTTCCATTATAAAAGACACCCGGGATCCGGAGGACACGGTTGTATGACACGAAAAACCTTCAGAGCGCACTGGTTCTTCTCTGGGTACATAAGTTACGACGCAGGGGTACACATTTTATCGTGCTATTAAAAGGCATCAAAATTCCGCGGGCGGCTTTGGTGGACGCCAAGGAGGTGACCGCGGCGGAGACCGTGGTGGTGACCGCGGTGACCGCAACGGTGACCGTGGCGGCTCTTTTGAAAAGTGCCAGATTTGCAAAGAAGGTGGACATGGTGCATGGCGCTGTAGGAAGCGCTACGATCGTGGCTACAACAACAATGTTCGCAATCCCGCGGGAGGTGGAGGTGGTGGCGGACACCGTTCGGCTAACGCCGCTGCCCACTCCTATGGCGTTGACACTAATTGGTATCTCGACACCGGCACAACCGATCATGTGACCGGGGAGCTTGAGAAGCTTGCTGTCCGTGACAGATATACGGGCACGGAACAAATCCACACCGCAAGTGGTCAAGGTATGAACATTGCTCACGTTGGTCATTCAGTTTTATCTACTCCTCATGGCTCCTTAGATCTAAATAACATCCTTCATGCTCCTCAAGCTGATAAAAGCCTACTCTCAGCCTACCAACTTATGATTGATAATCGTGCTTTCCTTGAAGTTTACCCTGAAATTGTTTTTGTTAAGGATCGGGCCACTCGGAGAACCATTCTTCAAAGCAAGAGTAGGGGTGGCTTGTTTCCTCTCTATGGCCGCCAAGATGCTCCTCATCGACAAGTCCTTGGTGTGTGGTCAAACCATCTACTTCAAGGTGGCATCAACGTCTAGGGCATCCTGCTTTACCGGTGGTTCAGAAAATTCTTCGTGATTTTTGTCTTCCAGTTTCTAATAAAAAGGATCACTTGTTAGTTTGTGATTCATGCTAAATGGCCAAGAGCCATCAGCTTCCTTATTCTCGGTCTAGTAGTGAATCAAAGGCTCCTTTAGAGCTTGTTTTTTCTGATGTGTGGGGTCCTGGACCCGTCTCTGTAGGCAGACAAAAATATTATGTGAGCTTTATTGATGATTTTAGCAAGTTCAGTTGGATCTATTTGCTCAAAAATAAGTCTGACGTGTTTGAGAAATTCCATCTTTTTCAGCAACATGTTGAACGTCTCTTTGATCGTAAAATTCTTGCCATGCAAACCGATTGGGGTGGTGAATATCAAAAATTAAGCTCCTTTTTTGAACGCATTGGTATATCCCACCATGTCTCATGTCCACATGCTCATCAACAAAATGGATCCGCTGAACGTAAGCATAAACACATCATCGAAGTCGGTTTATCACTTCTTGCACATGCTTTTATGCCTCTTAAATTTTGGGATGAAGCTTTTCTCACCGCCGTTTATCTTATAAATCGTGTTCCCAGTAGGGTCATCCACAATCAAACACCTCTTGAACGTCTTTTTGGTACTAAGCCCGACTACACTTTACTTCGTATTTTTGGGTGTGCGGTTTGGCCAAATCTACGTCCTTTCAATAAGCATAAGCTTGAATTTCGCTGCAAGATGTGTGCTTTCTTGGGGTATAGTACCATGCACAAAGGGTACAAGTGTCTAGACATTGCCTCTGGTCGTGTTTATATCTCTCGAGATGTCGTGTTTGATGAGCACGTTTTTCCTTTTGCCAAACTTCACCCAAATGCCGGTGCACAACTTCGCAAGGAACTTCTTCTCTTGCCCTCTCATCTCCTGCCCTCACCAACGTTTATTCAAGGAGGAGTATATGCTGCTGATGATCACGTGTCTGTGTCTCATACTAATGCTTTTGACGAAATTTCCGATGCAAGTCTGCAGGGAAATAGTGAAGAAATCGGAGACAATACCCATGATTTTATGTCCACAGATGCAGCCGCATTCACAGAGGATCCGGCTGCCCATCCCGGTGTGGATCCAGGCGGGATTCTGGCGTCAGAGGCTGCAGCGCCATCTCCTGCGGGATCTGAGCCGGTCTCTGATTCGCCTGCCAGGAGGACAGGCGGGTCTCCTGCGCGTGGCGTCGGACGCGCGGCTCCCATGACTGGACCAGGTGGGTCCTCCACACGTGCCTCCGGTCGGGCATCCCCTGCGACGCGCGATGGCGACGCTCGGTCCGAGGCTGCGGATACCGTTCGTGGCGGTTTCTCTGCGGAGGACCCGGCGCCGGCGTTTTCTGATTCGCTGCGGACTCCAACGTCGGACGCGCCAGGTGCAGGCCTTGCGGCTGGCACTGATTCCGCGACTGCTGCTACCGAAGCAGATTTGCTGCCATCACCGCAGGGTCTCTCTGGTGGATCTTCTGCTTCTGATCTCGGATCTGCTACTTCAGCCTCATCCAATCGTCTCCATCAACAGCTTACACGGCCAGCAGCGCCTCCGCCCTCACGTGCACATACAAGGTCCCAAGGTGGTATTATTAAGCCCAAAATTTATAAAGATGGTTGTGTTCGTTGGGGATCTTTTTGTGCTACAGGTGAACCACAGAGTCTGCAAGAGGCACTTCATGCACCGCAATGGAAGCAGGCCATGGATGAGGAGTACACCGCACTTATGCAGAACAGAACATGGCGCTTGGTTCCACCAGTCAAGGGAAGGAATATTATTTACTGCAAATGGGTGTACAAGGTAAAACGAAAGTCTGATGGCACTGTTGATCGGTATAAGGCACGCCTGGTTGCTAAGGGATTCAAGCAGAGGTATGGAATTGACTATGAGGACACCTTTAGTCCTGTGGTCAAAGCTGCTACTATTAGATTAATTCTTTCAGTTGCAGTGTCTAGAAATTGGTGCATAAGACAACTAGATGTGAATAACGCGTTTTTGCATGGTGTTCTGGAAGAGGAAGTATTTATGAGACAGCCTCCTGGGTATGAAAATTCCAACTCACCACGTTATGTTTGCAAACTTGATAAATCACTGTATGGTCTGAAGCAAGCACCTAGAGCTTGGTACTCTAGGCTATCCTCCAAACTGCAATCTCTTGGTTTTGTTCCCTCCAAAGGAGATACCTCACTGTTCTTTTATCATAAGCATGGAATAACTATTTTATGCTCATCTATGTTGATGATATAGTTGTTACCAGTTCCTCATCCAAGGCTGTTGAAGCTCTCCTCAAGGACTTGAGCAAGGACTTTGCACTCAAGGATCTTGGCAGCCTTCATTTCTTCTTTGGGATTGAGGTAAAAAGTGTTCCAAATGGAATTGTGATGTCACAAGGCAAATATGTTCAGGAAATACTTCAGAGAATAGGCATGACAGGTTGCAAGCCATCTCCTACGCCTTTGCCTACCTCTGAAAAGTTGTCCCTGTATGATGGTGAGGCTCTTGGAACTGAGGACTCTACCAGGTATAGGAGTATTGTAGGAGCATTACAGTACTTAACAGTAACAAGGCCAGATATTGCATACTCAGTAAATAAAGTATGTCAGTTTTTGCATGCTCCCACTAGTGCTCATTGGACATCAGTAAAGAGAATTCTCAGGTATCTTCAAGGGACGAAGAGTCATGGACTCAAGCTAGGGAAATCTGACTCAACACTTGTATGTACTTTTTCAGATGCAGATTGGGCTGGTTGCCCTGATGATAGGAGGTCTACAGGGGGTTTTGCTGTATTTTTGGGAGGAAATCTGGTCTCGTGGAGTGCTCGTAAACAGCCCATGGTGTCTTGTTCAAGCACAGAGGCTGAATACAAGGCACTAGCTAATGCAACTGCTGAAGTTATTTGGGTGCAGAACTTGTTGACTGAGCTGGGTGTTCATCATCCCAAGGCAGCGTCACTTTGGTGTGACAATCTTGGTGCTACATATTTGTCTGCTAATCCTATTTTCCATGCTAGGACAAAACATATTGAGATCGACTATCACTTTGTGCGGGAAAGGGTAGCTGACAAGTTGCTGAATATTAGATTTATACCTACTGGTGATCAAGTTGCAGATGGGTTTACTAAACCACTTACTCTACGTCAGCTGGAGTCTTTTAGACACAATCTCAACTTAGACAGTTGTGATTGAGGGGGAGTGTTAAACATAGTATTGTAACTACATAGGCTAGAGATATTTTGTGGTTGTTGGACCGGTGAGATTGCTTCCTTGAGGATCAATCCACGCCAACCTCCTTGTGTAATCTCCCTCTCCCTGTAACCCTCGGCCGGTGCTTGGCCCATATTAACACGCAGCATGCGTCCCTACAGAGCATACGCTTAACCCATCTTTCACAGTCTGCAGCGGTGACAATTCGCGATCCGGTGCAAAGTCCAAACAGTTGCTGCTACACCTCCGCTGCTGCATCGTGTTGTAAATTCATCTTAATAAATGCTGGATCAGTGGTCAAATCATGAAAGTTCATGGTATTCAAGATTTGTAAGTTTGAGAAAAATAGGTTCATAGGAGACTGAGAGGCTAGATCGTACCATGTTTCCTAGATTGATTGCAGCATGGATGTGTCAGGAAGGGACTTTAATCTTGATGATGATGTGTCGGTCCATCAAGGAGACGTGTGCGCATGAGAGAATCCTACCTCTGAGTCCACGTAACAAATTCTCCATGGCTGCAGTGGTTACACTATCCTCTCAGGAGCAGTACGCGTCCTTGTCGACCTACGAGGTTCGATAGCAACTTGATCCGAAGCTTTATGATCATCATCAACTTCCTCTTCAGCTGATGTAGGCTCTACAGAAACATCTTTCTGCGTTGCGCTACTCTCAGGTTGAAGTAAAGGTTCAACAACCTCATCAAGTTCTATCTTCCTCCCGCTCAATTCTTTCGAGAGAAACTCTTTCTCAAGAAATGTTCCGTTTTTAGCGACAAACACTTTGCCTTCGGATCTGAGATAGAAGGTATACCCAACTGTCTCTTTTGGGTATCCTATGAAGACGCATTTCTCCGCTTTGGGTTCCAGCTTTTCAGGCTGAAGCTTTTTGACATAAGCATCACATCCCCAAACTTTAAGAAACGACATCTTTGGCTTCTTGCCAAACCATAGTTCATATGGCGTCGTCTCAACGGATTTCGATGGTGCCCTATTTAAAGTGAATGCAGCTGTCTCTAATGCATAACCCCAAAACGATAGTGGCAAATCGGCAAGAGACATCATAGATCGCACCATATCCAATAAGGTTCGATTACGACGTTCGGACACACCATTACGCTGTGGTGTTCGAGGCGGTGTCAATTGTGAAATAATTCCACACTGTCTTAAGTGACTGCCAAACTCATAACTCAGATATTCTCCTCCTCGATCAGATCGTAGGAATTTAATCTTCTTGTTACGATGATTCTCAACTTCACTCTGAAATTGCTTGAACTTTTCAAACGTTTCAGACTTGTGTTTCATTAAGTAAATATACCCATATCTACTTAAGTCATCAGTGAAGGTGAGAAAGTAACGATAACCACCGCGCGCCTCAATGCTCATCGGACCGCACACATCAGTATGTATGATTTCCAACAAGTCACTTGCCCGTTCCATTGTACCAGAGAACGACGTCTTAGTCATCTTGCCCATGAGGCATGGCTCACATGTGTCAAGTGATTCAAAATCAAGTGACTCCAAAAGTCCATCAGCATGGAGCTTCTTCATGCGTTTTATGCCAATATGACCTAAACGGCAGTGCCACAAGAAAGTGGTATTATCATTATCAATTCTACATCTTTTGGCATCAATGTTATGAACATGTGTATCATCACTATCGAGATTCAATAAGAATAAACCCCTCACATTGGGTGCATGACCATAAAAGATATTACTCATATAAATAGAACAACCATTATTCCCAGATTTAAATGAGTAACCGTCTCGCAATAAACAAGATCCAGATATAATGTTCATGCTTAACGCATGCACTAAATAACAATTATTCAGGTTCATCACTAATCCCGATGGTAATCAAAGAGCGAGCGTGCCGACGGCGATCACATCAACCTTGGAACCATTTCCCACGCGCATCGTCACTTCGTCCTTTGCCAGCCTCCGTCTATTCTGCAGTTCCTGTTTTGAGTTGCAAATGTGAGCAACCGCACCGGTATCAAATACACAGGCACTACAACGAGAGTTGGTAAGGTACACATCAATAACATGTATATCATATATACCTTGTTTGTTGTTGGCCGCCTTCTTGTCAGCCAAATACTTGGGGCAGTTCCGTTTCCAGTGACCAGTTCCCTTGCAATGAAAGCACTCAGTTTCAGGCTTGGGTCCAGCCTTGGGTTTCTTCACGGGAGGGGCAACTGCTTTGCCACTCTTCTTGGAGTTACCCTTCTTACCCTTGCCATTCTTCTTGAAACTAGTGGTTTTATTGACCATCAACACTTGATGCTCCTTCTGAATCTCAGACTCAGCGACTTTCAACATCGCAAACAGCTCGACGACTGACTTGTTCATCCCGTGCATGTTATAGTTCAACACGAAGCTCTTGTAGCTAGGTGGCAATGATTGAAGAACTCTGTTAGTGATAGCCTTTGGCGGAAGGGGCATCCCCAATTCAGCCAGACGGGTGGAGTACCCAGACATTCTGAGTATGTGATCACTGACAGACCCGTTCTCCTCCATCTTGGAAGCATAGAACTTATCGGAGGTCTCATACCTCTCGATCCGGGCATTCTTATGAAAGATAAACTTCAACTCCTGGAACATATCATATGCTCCATGACGTTCAAAACGTCTTTGAAGTCCCGGTTCTAAGCCATACAACATTGCACATTGAACTATTCAGTAATCATCAGAACGAGCCTGCCAGGCGTTCACAACGTCTGGAGACTCAACTGGAGCGGGTGGATCACCAAGCGGAGCATCAAGGACATAAGCCTTCTGGGAAGCCGTAAGGATAATCCTTAGATTACGGGCCCAGTCCACAAAGTTACTTCCATCATCTTTCAACTTAGCTTTCTCTAGGAACGCATTAAAATTCAGGGGTGCTACTGCGCGAGCCATGATCTACAACATAAATATTGCAAAGACAACTTATACTATTGTTCAAGATAATGAGTTTAGTTAATCATATTACTTAAAAAACTCCCACTTAAATTGACATCCCTCCGGTCATTCGAGTGTCACATGATCCAAATCAACCAACTCAAGTCCGATCATCACGTGAGCTGAGGTGGTTTCAATGGTGAACATCTTCATGTTGATCATATCTACTATATGACTCATGTTCGACCTTTCGGTCTCTTGTGTTCCGAGGCCATGTCTGTACATGCTAGGCTCGTCAAGTTTAACCCGAGTGTTCCGCACGTGCAACACTGGCTTGCACCCGTTGTATGCGAACGTAGAGTCTATCACACCCGATCATCACGTGGTGTCTCGAAACGACGAACTTTCGCAACGGTGCACACTCGGGGAGAACACAATTTTATCTTGAAATTTAAGTGAGGGATCACCTTATAATGCTACCGTCGTCCTAAGCTAAATAAGATGCATAAAAGGATTAACATCACATGCAAATCATAAGTGACATGATATGGCCATGAACTTGTGCTTTTGATCTCCATCTACAAAGCACTGGCATGATCTCCATCGTCACCGGCATGACACCATGATCTCCATCATCTTGATCTCCATCAACGTGTCGCCATGAGGTTGTCGCGCCGACTGTTGCTTCCATGACTATTGCTAACTCATAGCGATAAAGTAAAGCAAAACGGCGAAAATAATTAAAGACAACTCTATGGCTCCTGCCAGTTGCCGTACTCATCGACATGCAAGTCGTGATATTCTATACAACACATGATCATCTCATACATCACATATACCCTGCAAAAACAAGTTAGACGTCCTCTAATTGTTGTTGCAAGTTTTACGTGGCTGCTACGGGTTTGCAAGAACAGTTCTTACCTACGCAAAACCACAACGTGGTGTAGTGATT
The DNA here is from genome assembly GCA_039707655.1 of Elymus sibiricus. Taxonomy (NCBI): domain Eukaryota; kingdom Viridiplantae; phylum Streptophyta; class Magnoliopsida; order Poales; family Poaceae; genus Elymus; species Elymus sibiricus. The sequence goes on from CM077669.1 coordinate 91,677,302, forward strand.
GCTTTTTGATCTTCTAAAAGAACCCTCTTCATTGAACCGATTCAACTAAAGTGAGAGAAACAGACACCCGCCAATCACCTTTATGCAACGAGTGCACGTAGCGGTGAAACCAGTCTCGCGTAAGCGTACGCGTAATGTCGGTCCAGGCCGCTTCATCTCACAATACCGCCGAATCAAGTATCAACTAGTAACGGCAAGCAAAATGTATACACCCACGCCCACAACTCCTTTGTGTTCTACTCGAGATCTCATCTACGCATAGACCTAGCTCAGATGCCACTGTTGGGGAACGTCGCATGGGAAACAAAAAAATTTCCTACGCACACGCAAGATCTATCCATGGTGATGAGCATCTACGAGAGGGAGAGTGAATCTACATACCCTTGTAGATCGCTAAGCGGAAGCGTCAAGAAACGCGGTTGATGTAGTCGAACGTCTCCGCGATCCAAATCGCAAGTCGTCCCTCGATCCGATCACGAACTAGTGCCGAACAGACGGCACCTCCGCGTTCAACACACGTACGGCTTGATGACGCCTTCACCTCCTCGATCCAGCGAGCGATGGTGAAGTAGTAGATGAGTTCCGGCAGCACGACGGCGTGGTGATGGTGGTGAGGAACAATCTCTGCAGGGCTTCGCCAAGCACTACGGAGATTACGACGGGAGGAACTAGAGGGCTAGGGTTGCCGGCACACGGCTTGGGAAATCCTGATGTGTCCCGTGTGCTAGCCCTGCCCCTCTATTTATATGTTGAGCCATGGGGTCTAAACTTGGAGAGAAAACCTCCACAAGGTCGGTTTTGCCCGCACAAGGTCGGTTTGGCCCGCAAAAAAAGAGTCCCACTCGGATTCCAGCAGTATCGCGCACAAGCGGTAGTACCGCTCGTGAGCGGTAGTACCGCTTCACACAAGCGGTAGTACTGCCTTACCAGCGGTAGTACCGCTTAAGGCAGCAGCAAAACTTCCTTTTGCACTTTCCAATACCTCGTGGGTTTTACCCCTTTGGCCCATATAAAGTGTTGCTGCACCCGAACACTTCGGTAAACATCCGGAACCCCTTCCGGTGAATTCCGGAACCCTTCCGGAGATCAAAACACTATTATCACATATATCAATCTTTACCTCCGGACTCTTCCGGAGATCCTCGTCATGTCCGGGATCTTATCCGAGACTCCGAACAACCTTCGGTCACCAACACAATAACTCAACTATACTAATCGTCACCAAACGTTAAGTGTGTAGACCCTGCGGGTTCGAGAACTATGTAGACATGACCGAGACACTTCTACGGTCAATAACCAATAGCGGGACCTGGATGCCCATATTGGTTCCTACATATTCTACGAAGATCTATATCGGTCGAACCTCTATGTCAAGGATTCAGTTAATCCCGTATGCTGTTCCCTTTGTTCTTCGGTATGTTACTTGCCCGAGATTCGATCGTCGGTATATCTATACCTAGTTCAATCTCGTTACCGGCAAGTCTCTTTAGTCGTTCCGTAATACAAGATCTCGTGGCTAACACTTTAGTCACATTGCTTGCAAGGCTCATTGCGATGTTGTATTACCGAGTGGGCCCTGAGATACCTCTCCGTCACACGGAGTAACAAATCCCAGTCTTGATCCATGCCAACCCAACAGACACCCTCGGAGATACCTGTAGAGCATCTTTATAGTCACCCAGTTACGTTGCGACGTTTGATACACACAAGGTATTCCTCCGGTGTCAGTGAGTTGCATGATCTCATGGTCATAGGAACAGATACTTGACATGCAGAAAACAATAGCAATAAACTGACACGATCATATGCTACGTTTATAGTTTGGGTCTTGTCCAACACATCATTCTCCTAATGATGTGATCCCGTCATCAAATGACATCTCATGTCCATGGTCAGGAAACCTTCACCATCCTTTGATCAACGAGCTAGTTAACTAGAGGCTTACTAAGGACACAGTGTTGTCTATGTACCCACACATGTATTTGAGTTTCCAATCAATACAATTATAGCATGGATAATAAACGATTATCATGAACAGGGAAATATAATAATAACCAATTTATTATTGCCTCTTGGGCATATTTCCAACAATTATTCCTACATATTTCCACTTTCAATATATAATACTTGCGTTATGATTGTAAGTGTGTAATTACAAAAATACTAGCCCGTGCAAGTGCACGGGTTGACGACTAGTTTTCCCTAAATTCTTTGCCCCCACAGTGACCCAAAGGTTGGCCTCATCTACAATAAGCTTTAGGAGGATTGGCGGCGGCGCATCCTTGTGGCAGAACACCCTAGAGTTCCTTTCATTCCATATTGTCCAGGACACAAGCATGGTAAGAGAAGCCATGGCTCGTCGATCCGGGATGCTCGAATTAGTGCGCTTATCCCACCACGCAAGCAGGGATTCCTCAAGGTGCCAGTTAGTAGTGTCCAAGTGCACCAGACCATAATTGTCTATGATCAACCGCCAAAATCTAGTAGTGAAGCGGCATTTGACAAAGAGGTGGATGCTCGTCTCCTGCACCTGCTTGCAGAGGGGGTAGAGGCCACAGTTAGCCCAACCATGCTGTTCGAGCCTGTCGACGGTCCAAATCCGATCTTGCAAGGCTAGCCAAGAGAAGAATTTGACTTTCAGGGGCGCCCACATCTTCCAGACCATGGAGTCCATGAGGGATAGCGTCAACCCAAGAAATTGCGCCTTGTACGCGGTCGACGCCGAATATGATCCATCCGTAGAGTGCTTCCAAATAATGTCATCCTCGGAGTGCTCGTTGATGTGGAAGTCGTGAATGAGCATCCAGAGGGTAAAACATTCACAGACATGGTGGCCAGTGATGACGGTGTCTCATCTGATTATGAGCATCCAAGCATTCTCCTTGATAGCCTCCCGCACCTTCCAGCTCTTTCTCCTCGAGGCCTCGAAAATGAGTGGTGCAATTTCCTTTGGTTTGCGGCCAAGCAACCAAGGCGAGTCCCAAAAAGGCGTTTTGGCCCCATTGCATGCCCATGATGATAGTAGTCGTCCTTGACGGTAAGGGTGTCCGCATAACCGAGGACTCCCCATGTGATGTAAAATGAAGGACCTGGTAGGAAGTGCTTTTTATCTGTAATAACTAGTAATCATGTAGGTGCAATGAACAAGATCTCAACTAGTTCACGGAAATTTACATTCAAAATTTGGGGGCTAAGCTAACAAAGTCTTCGCACACCGGAAATTTATTATTAAACAAGGGTTTCTTAAAATACCCACTTGCCGAGGTAAAACCTCGGACACATGGTTGCTTGATCATATTTTAAGGAAGGCCGGTGGTCAGAACATGATGAGGGACCTCGGATCCGAATACAAGCTGACAAAGAGGGAACTCGTCTACCAATCCGAAGACCATGAGAGGGAGAAGCTGTTTCGAGGAGGCCGTCAATGTCCTCAACTTTGAAGACCAGTTCGGGGGCTACCGACGATGTCCTGTATTAAGGGGTGCTTACCATGACGGCATGTCATCTATGGACCGGGACGAATACCCATCAACTATTGAAGGAAGGACTCCCGAAGTGGTGGCCCTCGGCGTACTCAATATGGAATCCTCCAAAGACTTGGCGTATACTTCAAGGCATATTTGAATAGTTAGCATGTTTATCCCTAGCTTGTAACCGACCATATGTAAGCCCTAGATACCCCCAGTGCCTATATAAGCCGAGGGGCTTAGTCTTTAGAGGCACCAACACAAGTTTAGAGCTTAGAACACAATCATATGATCTCGAGGTAGATCATCATGTACTTTGTTCCCCATCGACAATCAATACAATACAAGCAGGACGTAAGGTTTTACCTCTTCGAGAGGGCCTGAACCTGGGTAAAGTTGTGTCTCTCTACTTCTTGTTCACCGTTGTTCCACGATCACCAGGTCGAGACCCCCCACCCGAGATTCGTCGGTTTTAGAACCGACACACATTACAGTCACAATTTTTGGTCGATCATCGTCCGAGAATCGACGGTCACAAATAATGTCATGTGACCAGGTATCAGGGTGTAATCTTAGAAGATGGAAGTCAAGAAAAGTATGTGCTTCATTCCAGAAGTGCCTCACATGCGAAAAGGAACAAGAGCATGCATAAGATCTTCCTCCATCGCGAGACATGCATTGCACCGACTTATCTCTTTGATATGTCTTCGTATCATAATATCTTCAAATGGCGGAATTTTATTAAGCACTCGCCACTAAAATACTCAAACTTTCGGGACAACTTAGAGATTCCACAAAGTCGTCCAGAACTACCGCTCAGTCTGTGAAGTCCCTATCCGCCCCTTACTCTCGATAAGCATGGTTTTTAGAACCGAAGCCGGAAGCATGATTTTTTTCTTCACTTTATTCCCTTCCCGAGAAGCACAGTTGTGTCTTTCACGGAAGAAAATCTACGCCTCTACGAGAAGTAAATCTGTGGTTCTCGTGAAAGTAGAAAAACATGGTTTTTTCCTTTACAAAAAGCATAATTGTGCTTCTCACGGAAGCAAATCTATACTTCTGTGGAAGAAAAAACACAATTTTTCCAAGAAGCACAGTGGTGCTTCTGGCGGAAAGAAATATGTGCTTCTCATGGAAGCACAAAAATTAATTCGTGTAAATTTGTTTTGTTTGAATTTTTCTCTCTCCAAAACTTAGTGAAAACCGGGCGAAAACCGAAAAGCCGAAAAACCAAAAAATCATCTAAATCCAAAAACATATTTAAAAAAATCCTAAGAGAGCACCCAGCAGGCAACATGTGGCTGTGGCTGGATGCGCCACTTGGCGCACTCTCACCCCCCCTAGGGATGGCAATTTTACCCATGAATCCGGATACCCGGCCCAGTTGGGCAAGGGTATGGAACGCATTTCTACCCATGGATCCGTGGATCTGGATACCCTCGAACAGCCGGGTTGGGCACGGTTAGAATTTTTGCTCCATGGATACCCATATGATATGTGGGCCCATATGGCAGTGATACTAGACTAAGCAAATGTCCAACCCCAAATTACTCACGGTCACAGAAGGTCAAAGCCGGACCCATGTTCTCTAATCCCCCACAACCCCACTAACCTAATTATTAAACCTAATCTAAGTTAATGAACAATAGTGAGTTAATTTGATCTTTGAGAAGGCTTCATGCTGATTTTTCTATGTCCATGGAGCTCCATGGATATCTGGGTATTCAATGGGTTTGGGCATGGGGACAATTTGTGCCCATGGATACTTTGGTGGATGGGCAGAGGCTAGGAAGACGGGTTACACGTTAGATTTGGACCAGCTCCACTCGCCCCGAATCCGACCCATTGCCATCCCTACACCCCACTAAAGTGACCCTTGCGGGGCTCTCGCAAGGGATACACCTTCACTAGTTGCTTTCCGCTTGCATTAGCCCAAAAAAATAAGCTCCATTGTGTCGCCGTCATTTCTAGGTGTAGCAAAAAATGTGATTCTTGCATTCTGCTCTAGAGTGTCCCGACAAAAGAACGCGGCCACACTGCACATTCGAATGACCCTGAGGAGAAGAAGGTCATGGCCCAAGAATGCCTTTATCAGCGGATTTGAATCCCGTCTTTGACAATCAGTTACTCTATGATCGGAAATAGCCCCATGTTGATTAATTGTATATTCATGTCACTCAAAGACTAAACTATGGACTCTCGTTGCAGGCGGATCAAAGAATCTTGGAGATTGAACAACTTGAGCATATGATTTAGACTTCCCTTTCCAAAAAATCTTGGTTCATTCAACATCTTCTTCGCATCAATATAGCTCGAATTCACGAACATAATCGAGGCAAAATTCTGATTAGCAATGTTACCTCCTTGATAGATTGCAAGACGAGGTGGTAGACTACCCCCTCCCCCTTTCCTCCTGCGACGTCCCCGCGGGGCGCATCGGAGGCTATCCTAGTTGGGGAACGTTGCATGGGAAACAAAAAATTTCCTACGCACACGCAAGATCTATCCATGGTGATGAGCATCTACGAGAGGAAGAGTGGATCTACATACCCTTGTAGATCGCTAAGCGGGAAGCGTTAAGAAACGCGGTTGATGTAGTTGAACGTCTTCGCGATCCAAATCGCAAGCCGTCCCGCGATCCAATCACGATCCGTCCCGCGATCCAATCACGATCCGTCCCGCGATCCAATCACGGTCCTTCCGATCTAGCGTCGAACGGACGGCACCTCCACGTTCAACACACGTACAGCTCGATGACGATCTCCACCTCCTTTATCCAGCAAGCGAGGGTGGAGAGGTAGATGAGTTCTCCGCCAGCACAACGGCGTGGTGGCGGTGGTGGCGAAGCTGTCCCGGCAGGGCTTCGCCAAGCACGACTGAGACGATCTAGTGGAGAACAGATCTAGAGGGAGAGAGAGACAGCCGTGGCTTTTCAGGTTAGGGATGCCCTCAAAAATCTCTAGTATATATAGGAGGAAGGGGAGGGGGAGGCAGCCCAAGCCCCTCCAACAAGGAGGGGTTCGGCCGAACCAGAGGGGAGGAGTCCTCCCCAAACTAGGACTCCTCCCACAAGGGAGGTGGAGTCTTGGAAGGACTCCTTCCCACTTGGCCTCGTCCTTTCCTATTTCGCATGGGCCCTTTAGGGGCTGGCCGGCCAGCCCACCAGGGGCTGGTGCGCCACCCCCTAGGCCCATGTGGCCCTTGAGCTGAGTGGGCCCCTCCCGATGGACCCCCGGAACCCTCCTGGCACTCCCGGTACACTACCGGTGACGCCCGAACTTTTTCCGGTGACCAAAACAGGACTTCCTATATATCAATATTTACCTCTGGACCATTCCGGAGCTCCTCGTGATGTCCAGGATCTCATCCGGGACTCCGAACAACCTCATACATAACTCAATACTACCGAAACGTCACCGAACGTTAAGTCTATAGACCCTGCGGGTTCGAGAACTATGTAGACATGACCGAGAAACCTCTACGTTCAATAACCAATAGCGGGACCTGGATGCCCATATTGGTTCCTACATATTCTACGAAGATCTTTATCGGTTGAACATCTATGTCAAGGATTCAGTTAATCCCGTATGATGTTCCCTTTGTTCTTCGGCATGTTACTTGCCCGAGATTCGATCGTCGGTATCTCTATACCTAGTTCAATCTTGTTACCGGCAAGTCTCTTTACTCGTTCCGTAATACAAGATCCCGTGGCTAACTCTTTAGTCACTTTGCTTGCAAGGCTTATTGTGATGTTGTATTACCGAGTGGGCCCTGAGATACCTCTCCGTCGCACGGAGTAACAAATCCAAGTTTCAATCCGTTCCAACTCAATAGACACCCTCAGAGATACCTGTAGAGCATCTTTATAGTCACCCAGTTACGTTGCGACATTTGATACACACAAGGTACTCCTCCGGTGTCAGTGAGTTGCATGATCTCATGGTCATAGGAACAGATACTTTGACATGCAGAAACAAAAGCAATAAATTGACACGATCATATGCTACGTTCATAGTTTGGGTCTTGTCCATCACATCATTCTCCTAATGATGTGATCCCGTTATCAAATGACATCTCATGTCTATGGCTAGGAAACCTTGACCATCTTTGATCAACGAGCTAGTCTATTAGAGACATACTAGGGACACGGTGTTGTCTATGTACCCACACATGTATTTGAGTTTCCAATTAATACAATTATAGCATGGATAATAAACGATTATCATGAACAAGGAAATATAATAATAACCACTTTATTATTGCCTCTAGGGCATATTTCCAACAGTCTCCCACTTGCACTAGAGTCAATAATCTAGCTCACATCGCTATGTGATTTACATTGTTATGAATCTAACACTCAATGAGTTATGGGGTTCGATCATGTTTTGCATGTGAGAGTAGTTTTAGTCAACGGTCTGCAACATTCAGATCCGTGTGTTCTTTGCAAATCTATATGCCATACTGCAGATGCTACCACGCTCCACTTGGAGCTATTCCAAATGGCTGCTCCACTATACGTATCCGGATTGCTACTCAGAGTCATCCGGATTGGTATCAAAGCTTGCATCGACGTAACCCTTTACGACGAACTCTTTATCACCTCCATAATCGATAAACATTTCCTAAGTCCTCTAGTCACTAAGGATAATTTTTGACCGCTGTCCAGAGATCCACTCCTGGACCACTCTTGTTCCCCTTAACAGACTCATGGCTAGGCACACACCAGGTGCGGTACACAGCATGGCATACTATACAGAGCCTATGGATAAGGCATAGGGGACGACCTTCGTCCTTTCTCTTCTTTCTGTTGTGGTCGAGCTTTGAGTCTCACTCAACTCCACACCTTTACAAATCAGGCAAGAACTCTTTCTTTGACTGATCCATTTTGAACTCTTTCAAAATCTTGTCAAGGTATGTACTCATTGAAAGTCTTATCAGACGTCTTGATCTATCTCTATAGATCCTGATGCCCAATATTTAAGTAGCTTCATTCCAGGTCTTCCTTTGAAAAACTCCTTTCAAACAACCCTTTATGCTTTCCAGAAATTCTACATCATTTCCGATCAGCAATATGTCATCCACATATACTTATCAGAAATTCTATAATGCTCCCACTCACTTTATGGTAAATACAAGTTTCTCATAAACTTTGTATAGACCCAAAAACTTTGATCACCTCATCAAAGTGTATATTCCAACTCTGAGATGCTTGCTCCAGTCCATAGAAGGATCGCTGGAGCTTGCATACATTTTAGCATCCTTAGGACTGACAAAACCTTCCGGTTGCATCACATACAACCTTTCCTCACGGAAACCGTTAAGGAAACTCTGTTCTGACATCCATCTGCCAAATTTCATAATCGAAAAATGCACCAACTGCTAACATAATTCCAACAGACTTTAGCATCGCTACGGGTGAGAAAGTCACATCGTAGTCAACTCCTTGAATTTGTCGGAAATTTCTTTTGCGACAAGTCGAGCTTTATAAATGGTGACATTTACCACCAGCGTTTGTCTTCTTCTTAAAGGTCCATTTGTACTCAACGGCCTGCCGTTCAACGGACAAGTCTACCAAAGTCCATACTTGGTTTTCATACATGGATCCTTTCTCGGATTTCATGGCTCCTAGCCATTTGTTGGAATCCGGGCCCACCATCGCTTCTTCATAGTCTGTAGGCTCATCGTTGTCTAACAACATGATTTCCAAGACAGGATTGCCGTACCACTCAGGGCAGTATGTGTCCTTGTCGACCAACGAGATTCGGTAGTAACTTGATCCGAAGTTTCATGATCATCATCATTAGCTTCCTCTTCAATTTGGTGTAGGTGCCGCAGAAACATCTTTCTGCGCCGTGCTACCATCCAACTGAAGTTACGGTTCAATAACCTCATCAAGTTCTACTTTTCCTCCCACTCAATTCTTTCTAGAGAAACTCTTTCTCGAGAAAGGACCCATTTTAGCAACAAACACTTTGCCTTTGGATCTGAGATAAAAGGTATACCCAACTGTTACCTTAGGGTATTCTATGATGATGCATTTATCCGCTTTGGGTTCGAGCTCATTAGGTTGAAACCTTTTTCACATAAGCGTCGCTGCCCCAAACATTAAGAAATGACATCTTAGGTTTCTGCCAAACCAAAATTCATACGGTGTCATCTCAACGGATTTTGATGGTGCCCTATTTTAAAGTGAATGTAGTTATCTCTAATGCATAAACCCAAAACGATAGTGGCAAAATGATAAGAGACGTCATAGTACGCACCATATCCAATAGAGCACGACTACGACGTTCGGAGACACCATCACACTATGGTGTTCCAGGTGGCGTGAGTTGTGAAACAACTTCCACATTGTCTTGAGTTGTATACTAAACTCGTAACTCAGATATTTACCTCCACGATCATATCGTAGACATTTTATCTTCTTGTCACGATGATCTCAAACTTCACTCTGAATTTGTTTGAACCTTTCAAACGTTTCAGACTTGTGTTTCATTAAGTAAATATCGCCATATCTACTCAAATCATTAGTGAAGGTAAGAAAATAGCGATATCCACCGCACGCTTCAACACTCATTGGACCGCATACATCAACATGTATCATTTCCAATAAGTCACTTGCCCGCTCCATTAAGCCGGAAAACGGGGTTTTAGTCATCTTGCCCATGAGGCATGGTCTGCATGTCTCAACCGATTCAAAATCGAGTGAGTCCAAAGATCCATCAGCATGGAGTTTCTGCATGCGCTTTACACCAATATGACATTTAGCGGCAGTGCCACAAGTATGTGGTACTATCATTATTAACTTTGCATCTTTTGGCATCAATATTATGAACATGTGTATCACTACGATCGAGATTCAATGAACCATTCACATAGGGTGCATGACCATTGAAGGTATTATTCATGTAAATAGAATAACCATTATTCTCTGACTTAAATGAATAACCGTTTTGCAATAAACACGATCCAATCATGTTCATGCTCAACACAAACACCAAATAACATTTATTTAGGCTCAACACTAATCCCCAAGGTAGAGGGAGCGTGCGATGGTGATCACATCAACCTTGGAAACACTTCCAACACACATCATCACCTCGCCCTTAGCTAGTCTCCATTTATTCCGTAGCTTTTATTTCGAGTTACTAACATTAGCAACTGAACCGGTATCTAATACCCAGGTGCTACTAGGAGTACTAGTAAGGTACACATCAATAATACGTATATCAAATATACTTCCATTGACGTTGCCAGCCTTCTTATCTACCAAGTATCTAGGGTTGTTCCGCTTCAGCGACCGTTCTCCTCATAATAGAAGCACTCAGTCTCCGGTTTGGGATCAACCTTGGGTTTCTTTACTGGAGCAGCAACTGGCTTGCCATCCATGAAGTTTCCCTCCTTGCCCATGCCCTTCCCGAAACTAGTGGTTTTACTAACCATCAACACTTGATGCTCCTTCTTGATTTCTACCTTCGCGGTGTCAAACATCGCGAATAGCTCGGGGATCATTATTTCCATCCCTGGCATTTCATAGTTCATCACGAAGCTCTAGTAGCTTTGTGGCAGTGACTTGGAGAACTATATCAACCACTATCTTATCTGGAAGATCAACTCCCACTCGATTCAAGCGATTGTAGCACCCAGACAATCTGAGCACATGCTCACCGATTGAGCTATTCTCCTTCATCTTGCAAGCAAAGAATCTTGTTGGAGGCCTCATACCTCTCAACACGGGCACGAGCCTGAGATCCCAATTTTAGCTCTTTAGAACATCTCATATGTTCCGTGACTTTCAAAACGTTTTGGAGCCTCAATTCTAAGCTGTAATGCATGACGCACTGAACTATCAAGTAGTCATCAGAACGTGCCTGTCAGATGTTCACAACATCTATAGACGACGCTTGAGGGGTGGCGCACTGAGCGGTGCATTAAGGACATAAGCCTTCTGTGCAGCAATGAGGACAATCCTCATATTACGGACCCAGTCCGCATTATTGCTACCATCATCTTTCAATTCTATTTTCTCTAGGAACGTATAAAAACAGGGGAGCTACAGCGCGAGCTATTGATCTACAACATAATTTGCAAAGTCACTTTGACTATGTTCATGATAATGAGTTCAATTAATCATATTACTTAAGAACTACCACTCAAATCAACATCCCTCGGGTTGTCTAAGTGTGACATGAACCAAATCCACCAACCCAAGTCCGATCATCACGTGAGATGAGGTGGTTTCAATGGTGAACATCTCCATGTTGATCATATCTACTATATGACTCATGTTCGACCTTTCGATCTCTTGTGTTCCGAGGCCATGTCTGTACATGCTAGGCTCGTCATGGTTAACCCGAGTGTTCCGCACGTGCAACATTGGCTTGCACCCGTTGTATGTGAACGTAGAGTCTATCACACCCGATCATCACGTGGTGTCTCGAAACGACGAACTTTCGCAACGGTGCACACTCGGGGAGAAGACAATTTTATCTTGAAATTTTAGTGAGGGATCACCTTATAATGCTACCGTCGTCCTCAGCAAAATAAGATGCATAAAAGGATTAACATCACAGGCAAATCATAAGTGAGATGATATGGCCATGAACTTCTGCTTTTGATCTCCATCTCCAAAGCACCAGCATGATCTCCATCGTCACCGGCATGACACCATGATCTCCATCATCTTGATCTCAATCAACGTGTCGCCATGAGGTTGTCACGCCAACTGTTGCTTCTACGACTATTGCTAACTCATAGCGATAAAGCAAAGCAAAAACGGCGAAAATAAATTAAAGACAACCCTATGGCTCCTGCCGGTTGCCGTACTCATCGACATGCAAGTCGTGATATTCTATACAAAACATGATCATCTCATACATCACATATATCTCATCATGTAATTGGCCATATCACATCACAACATACCCTGCAAAAACAAGTTAGACGTCCTCTAATTGTTGTTGCATGTTTTACGTGGCTGCTACGGGTATCTAGCAAGAACGATTCTTACCTACGCAAAAACCACAACGGTGATACACAAATTGCTATTCAACCTTCTCAAGGATCGCCTTTGTCGAATCCGATCCAACTAAAGTGGGAGAGACAGACACCCGCCAGCCATCTTTATGCAACAAAGTCACATGTCAGTTGATGGAACCGGTCTCTCGTAAGCATACGAGTAAGGTTGGTCCGGGCCGCTTCATCCCACAATACCGCTGAATCAAGAAAAGACCAAGGGAGGAAGCAATCTGAGCATCAACGCCCACAAACTCCTTTGTGTTCTACTCGTGATCGCATCTACGCATAGACCTAGCTCATGATGCCACTATTGGGGAACGTTGCATGGGAAACAAAAAATTTCCTATGCACATGCAAGATCTATCCATGGTGATGGGCATCTATGAGAGGGAGAGTGGATCTACATACCCTTGTAGATCGCTAAGCGGGAAGCGTTAAGAAACGCGGTTGATGTAGTCGAACGTCTTCGCGATCCAAATCACAAGCCGTCCCACGATCCAATCACGATCCGTCCCGTGATCCAATCATGATCCGTCCCGCGATCCAATCACGGTCCTTCTGATCTAGCGCCGAACGGACGGCACCTTCGCGTTCAACACACGTACAGCTCGATGACGATCTCCACCTCCTTGATCCAGCAAGCGAGGGTGGAGAGGTAGATGAGTTGTCCGCCAGCACAACAGCGTGGTGGCAGTGGTGGTGGAGCTGTCCCGACAGGGCTTCGCCAAGCACGACCGAGACGATCTAGTGGAGAACAGATCTAGAGGGAGAGAGAGACGGCCATGGCTTTTCAGGTTAGGGCTGCCCTAAAAAACCTCTAGTATATATAGGAGGAAGGGGAGGGGGAGGCAGCCCTAGCCCCTCCAACAAGGAGGGCTTCGGCCAAACCAGAGGGGAGGAGTCCTCCCCAAACTAGGACTCCTCCTCCCACAAGGGACGTGGAGTCTTGGGAGGACTCCTTCCCACTTGGCCTCCTCCTTTCCTATTTCGCATGGGCCCCTTAGGGGCTGGCTGGCCAGCCCACCAGGGGCTGGTGCACCACCCCCTAGGCCCATGTGGCCCTTGGGGTGAGTGGGCCCCTCCTGATGGACCCCCGGAACCCTCCTGGCACTCCCGGTACACTAGCGGTGATGCCCGAACTTTTTCCGGTGACCAAAACATGACTTCCTATATATCAATCTTTACCTCCGGACCATTCCGGAGCTCATCGTGACGTCCAGGATCTCATCCGGGACTCCGGACATCCTTCGGTCACCAACATACATAACTCAATACTACCGAAACATCACCGAACGTTAAGTGTGCAGACCCTGCGGGTTCGAGAACTATGTAGACATGACCGACACACCTCTACGGTCAATAACCAATAGCGGGACCTGGATGCCCATATTGGTTCCTACATATTCTACGAAGATCTTTATCGGTTGAACCTTTATGTCAAGGATTCAGTTAATCCTGTATGTTGTTTCCTTTGTTCTTTGGTATGTTACTTGCCCGAGATTCAATCGTCCGTATCTCTATACCTAGTTCAATCTCGTTATCGGCAAGTCTCTTTACTCGTTCCGTAATACAAGATCCAGTGGCTAACTCTTTAGTCACTTTGCTTGCAAGGCTTATTGTGATGTTGTATTACCGAGTGGGCCCTGAGTTACAACTCCGTCGCACGGAGTAACAAATCCCAGTCTCGATCAATGCCAACTCAACAGACACCCTTGGAGATACCTGTAGAGCATCTTTATAGTCACCTAGTTACATTGCGACGTTTGATACACACAAGGTACTCCTCCGGTGTCAGTGAGTTGCATGATCTCATGGTCATAGGAACAGATACTTTGACATGCAGAAATAATAGCAATAAACTGACACGGTCATATGCTACGTTCATAGTTTGGGTCTTGTCCATCACATCATTCTCCTAATGATGTGATCCCATTATCAAATGACATCTCATGTCTATGGCTAGGAAACCTTGACTATCTTTCATCAACGAGCTAGTCTATTAGAGGCATACTAGGGACACAGTGTTGTCTATGTACCCACACATGTATTTGAGTTTCCAATTAATAAAATTATAGCATGGATAATAAACGATTATCATGAACAAGGAAATATAATAATAACCAATTTATTACTGCCTCTAGGGCATATTTCCAACAATCCCTAGCCGCCGATGGGGCTCCCCTCCTCCTCTCCCTTGCCGCCGTCAGGGGACGCGGCCGGGCGAAGCTGAACCGACGCGGGCGGCGGTGGGGGGGTACTCTTCTTCCCCTTGCGCGTGTGGCAAGATGCGGGACGGCTCACCCGGGCTTGAGTGTCGTGCTAGGCGATGGGTGCGGCAGCATAGCGGCACGCCGTGGCTGGTAGACGGTGGCGGCGCAGTGGTGCTGCGTTGGGCGGCCTGGTGGAGTGATACGTCTCCATCGTATCTACTTTTCCAAACTCTTTTGCCCTTGTTTTGGACTCTAATTTGCATGATTTGAATGGAACTAACCCGGACTGACGCTGTTTTCAGCAGAATTGCCTTGGTGTTATTTTTGTGTAGAAATAAAAGTTCTCGGATTGACCTGAAAATTTACGGAGAATATTTTTGGAATTAATAAAAAATACTGGCGAAAGAATCAACCGGAGGGGGTCCACCACCTGGCCACAAGCCAGGGGGCGCGCCCCCCCTGTCTTATGGGCCCCCTGGAGCTCCTCCGACCTCAACTCCAACTCTATATATTCCTATTCGGGGAGAAAAAAATCAGAGAGAAGAGTTCATCATGTTTTACGATACGGAGCCGCTGCCACCTCCTATTCTTCCTCGGGAGGGCAGATCTGGGGTCCGTTTGGGCTCCGGAGAGGGGAAATCGACGCCGTCGTCATCACCAACCATCCTTCATCACCAATTTCATGATGCTCTCCGCCGTTCGTGAGTAATCCCATCGTAGGCTTGCTGGACGGTGATGGGTTGGATGAGATTTACCATGTAATCGAGTTAGTTTTGTTAGGGTTTGATCCCTAGTATCCACTATGTTCTGAGATTGATGTTGCTATGACTTTGCTATGCTTAATGCTTGTCACTAGGGCCCGAGTGCCATGATTTCAGATCTGAACCTATTATGTTTTCATGAATATATATGTGTTCTTGATCCTATCTTGCAAGTTGTAGACACCTATTACGAGTTATGATCTGCATCCCCCAGGGTGACAATAACTGGGATTCTTTCCGGTGATTACCGTAGTTTGAGGAGTTCATGTATTCACTAAGTGCTAATGCTTTGGTCCGGTTCTCTATTAAAAGGAGGCCTTAATATCCCTTAGTTTCCATTAGGACCCCGCTGCCACGGGAGGGTAGGACAAAAGATGTCATGCAAGTTCTTTTCCATAAGCACGTATGACTATATATGGAATACATGCCTACATTACATTGATGAACTGGAGCTAGTTCTGTGTCACCCTATGTTATAACCGTTGCATGATGAATGCCATCCGACATAATTATCCATCACTGATCCATTGCCTACGAGATTTTCACATATTGATCTTTGCTAAGTTACTTTTCTGTTGCTACTGTTACAATCACTACAACACTGCTACTGTCACTTTGCCATTGTTACCGTTACTTCCATACTGCTTTGCTACTGAATACTTTGCTGCAGATACTAAGTCTTTCAGGTGTGGTTGAATTGACAACTCAGCTGCTAATACTCGAGAATATTCTTTGGCTCCCCTTGTGTCGAATCAATAAATTTGGGTTGAATACTCTACCCTCGAAAACTGTTGCGATCCCCTATACTTGTGGGTTATCAAGACCTTTTTCTGGCGCCGTTGCCGGGGAGCATAGCTCTATTCTCTGAGTCACTTGAAATTTATATCTGTTGATCACTATGAAGAATTTGAAAGATGCTAAAACTAAGATCTACCCCTCAACTACAAGGACAGGTAAGGAACTGCCATCTAGCTCTGCACTTGATTCACCTTATGTTATGAGTAAATTTGCGACACCACCACCTGATATTGATTCTGATATGTCGCAAGTAATTGATGATGTCACTTCTGCTATGCATGATGATTATGATGATACTACTGTGCAACTGGGTGAATTTCTTGATGAACAAATTGCTAGAGTCAATGCTGCAACTGATGATATTTCTGAAACTGATGAAATTACTGAAACTGAACACTATGAGACACCTGCTAGACCTAGCTCTCCTAGATATGAATTGCCTAATATACCTAAGGGTTATGTTATGGAAGGAGAGGTAGCTAGGGACTTTCTTGCTTGTAAAGATAGAGATGATCTTAAAAAATTACTATGCATGTGGAAAGAAAAATCTTTGAATGCTAGAATGCAATATGATCCCAAGTTTGCTACTTCACCTATCTTTGTTACTGATAAGGATTATGAATTCTCTGTCGATCCTGAGTTAATTACTTTGGTAGAATCTGATCCTTTCCATTGTTATGAATCTGAAACTGTTGTGGCACATCTTACTAAATTGAATGATATAGCCACCCTATTCACTCATGAGGAAAAAATTCGTTATTACTATATTCTTAAGTAGTTTCCTTTCTCATTAAAGGGTGATGCTAAGATATGGTTTAATTCTCTTGCTCCTGGTTGTGTGCGTAGTCCCCAGGATATGATATATTACTTCTCTGAAAAATATTTTCCTGCCCATAAGAAACAAGCTGCCTTGCAGGAAATATTTAACTTTGTGCAAATTGAAGAAGAGAGTCTCCCACAAGCTTGGGGGAGGCTTCTCCAGTTACTTAATGCTTTGCCTAATCACCCTCTCAAGAAAAATGAAATACTTGATATGTTTTATAATGGACTAACCGATGCTTCTAGGGACCACCTAGATAGTTGTGCTGGTTGTGTTTTCAGGGAACGAACTGTTGAACAAGATGAACTACTATTGAATAATATATTGAGCAATGATAATGATTGGACTATTCCCGAACCACCTCCAAAGCCAACTCCGAAGAAAAGAGGTATTCTATTTCTCAGTCCTGAAGATATGCAAGAGGCAAAGAAATCTATGAAAGAAAAAGGTATTAAAGCTGAAGATGTTAAGAATCTACCACCTATTGAAGAAATACATGGTCTTGATAACCCGACACAGGTAGTAGAGGTAAATTCCCTCCATAGATTTGATGAAGGTGATATTCCTTATAATAAGTCTGCTAGCCAATGCTTGGATGAGTTTGATAACTTTATTGTTAAGCAAGAAAATTTCAATGCTTATGTTAGTAGACAATTGAAACATAATGCTTACATGCTTGATCACTTAGGTGATTATATGAGTAGAACTGTTAATGATCTTAAGCTTATTAGTAAACATGCTTCCATGGTAACTACTCAAGTAGAACAAGTACTTAAGGCACAAAATGATTTGCTTAATGAGATGATTAGTAAGAACAATGATCATTATGTTAGAGTTGTGACTAGAGGTGGTAAAATGACTCAGGAACCTTTGTATCCTGAAGGCCATCCTAAGAGAATTGAGCAAGATTCTCAAAGAGTTAATACTGATGCACCTAGTCATTCTAGTAATAAGAGGAAAAAGAATGATGATAGGACTTTGCATGCTGCTAGTGAACCTGTTATAGATTCACCTGAAAACCCAAATGATATTTCTATTTCTGATGCTGAGACACAATCTGGTAGTGAGCATGAGTGAAAGGACGTGGATGTCGCCTAGAGGGGGGGGGTGAATAGGCGCTTTAAAATAATTACGGTTTAGGCTTGAACAAATGCGGAATAATACTAACGTTTAATATGTCAAGCACAAAAGCTAAAACAACTAGGCTCACCTATGTGCACCAACAACTTATGCTATGCAATATAAACAACTAAGTGATAGCAAGATATAAAGCATGAAACAATATGGCTATCACAAAGTAAAGTGCATAAGTAAAGGGCTCGGGTAAGAGATAACCGAGGCACGCGGAGACGACGATGTATCCCGAAGTTCACACCCTTGCGGATGCTAATCTCCGTTCGGAGCGGTGTGGAGGCACAATGCTCCCCAAGATGCCACTAAGGCCACCGTAATCTCCTCACGCCCTCGCACAATGCAAGATGTCGTGATTCCACTAAGGGACCCTTGGGGGCGGTCACCGAACCCGTACAAACAAGGTTGGGGCAAACTCCACAACTTAATTGGAGGCTCCCAACAACACCACGGAGCTTCACCACAATGGATTATGGCTCCGAGGTGACCTCAAATGCTCGGGGCAATCTCCACAACTTAATTGGAGACCCCGACGCTTGCCCGGAGCTTTGCACCACAATGATTGAGCTCCAAGGCACCACCAACCGTCTAGGGCGCCAAAGCACCCAAGAGGAACAAGCTCTAGGGTGCTCAAACACCCAAGAGTAATAAGCTTCTCAACTTCTCACTTCCACGTATCACCGTGGAGAACTCAAACCTATGCACCAAATGCAATGGCAAGGGCACACGGAGTTCCCAAGTCCTTCTCTCCCAAATCCCACCACAACAACAAATGTTATGGAGGAAATGAGAGGAAGAACGAAGAAGAACACGAAGAACTCCAAGATCTAGATCCAAGGGGTTCCCCTCACTTAGAGGAGAAAGTGATTGGTGGAAATGTGGATCTAGATCTCCTCTCTCTTTTCCCTCAAAAACTAGCAAGAATTATTGGAGGGATTGAGAGTTAGCAAGCTCGAAGAAGGTCAACAATGGGGGGCAAACTCAAGCTCAAGAGATAAGATGCATTGGGGAAGAAGACCCCCTTTTATAGGTGGGAGAAAATCCAACCGTTACCCCACAGCCCGCACACAAGCGGTAGTACCGCCCCTGGGAGCGGTACTACCGCCCACCAGCAGAACTGAGCAGCACTAGAAGGGGCGGCGGTAGTACCGCTTAGTACTACCGCCACTACTACCGCTGCAGCTGGAGGGCTGGCGTGGGACACTAAACAAGTGACTGGAGTTGTCTGGTGCCTCGCGCGAGTTCCCCGAGCCACCCCACTTCCCGCCAGCGGTACTACTGCTGGCCAGGGCGGTACTACCGGCTATAAGCGGTACTACCGTGCTGGCCAGAGCGGTACTACCGCGGGAGAGAAACAAAGAACCCAAGCAACCAGATGGATACAGTAAAACCAGAACTGCCATAACCTTCGCATATGAGCTCCGAATTGAGCAAACTCAAGCTTGTTGGATTCAAGACGACAAGAGCTATCCAACAGCCACTGGTTATCTTAAGAAGTGGTGGTATGAAAATGCCAATGATATAGAGATGTGAAACCTCTATGAATGAAGAACCGGCAAAAACACCAACATCGAAAACATCATAGAAGATGCATATGGACTCCGTTTTCGATGAACTTGAGCTTCTCATGAAGCTGACCATAAGCTCAAGAACCCACATAGATAAAACCCAACCAAGAACCAAGAAAGATGATGATGCCAAGAATGCAATGGTTTGAGCTCTCAACGAACGATACGATCAAGCTACTCACTTGAGATCCCCCCTTGATAGTACGGCTATCGATCCTATAACCCGGTCTCCCAACTACCACCATGAGACCGGTAAAATAGAAAACCCTATCAAGGTCAAACCTTTGCCTTGCGCTTAGTCCACTTGAGCTAGATGATGACGATCTTGTCCTTCTCAAGATGGACCACCTTTCTTGATTGAGCCGGCTCGATGAAGACTAGTAGATTGCTCCCCCATACTCCACTACGGGTGAGCCACTCTTCGGTACATCTTCAAAAGTCCATTGTCACCACAATGGACGGCAAGCTTCAAGCATGATCTTTCTGTGATGCTTCACTTGAACTTGCACACCGCAACCTTGATGACGATCATGACGATCACCACTTGATGTCATCCTCCATGGGTTGTATGAGATCTTCCTCTTGACGCAAGCCCATGGAAACATACCTAACCCCACATAGAACTCTCACGTAGACCATGGGTAAGTACACAAAGCGCAATGGATAATGCTTACCATACCATGGGATCACTTGATCCCTCTCGGTACATCTTGTATGTTTTGTATGTTGATCAACTTGATTCACTCTTTGACTTAGTCTTGATCAACCTTGTATCTTATCTTCTCTCTTCATAAAGATGATGTCTTGAAGGTAAACATAAATGCTCACACAATCTTATTCTTCAAGACATGCTTGCGATAAGCTCAACTCTCACATGACCAATCTTTGGATAAAACCTTGAATACCACCTTGGTCACCATATACACTCCTTGAAACCAACAGATGGACTTCAAGAAGTACCTACGGACAAATCCTTCGAATATAACTCAAGGCAACCATTAGTCCATAGGGGTGTCATCAATTACCAAAACCACACATGGAGAAATGTGCTCTTACAATGAGCCTAGTGATAATATTAATGATGATGTTCATATTGATGCTCAACCTAGTAATGATAATGATGTGGAGATTGAACCTGCTGTTGATCTTGATAACCCACAACCTAAGAACAAAAGATATGATAAAAGAGACTTTGTTGCTAGGAAGCATGGTAGAGAAAGAGAACCATGGGTTCAGAAACCCATGCCCTTTCCTCCTAAACCATCCAAGAAGAAGGATGATGAGGATTTTGAGCGCTTTGTTGAAATGCTTAGACCTGTCTTTTTGCGTATGCGCTTGAATGATATTCTGAAAATGTCTCCTTATGCTAAGTATATGAAAGATATTGTGACAAATAAAAGAAAGATACCGGAAGCTGAGATTTCCACCATGCTTGCTAATTATACTTTTAAAGGTGGAATACCAAAGAAACTAGGAGATCTCGGAGTACCTACTATACCATGCTCTATTAAAGGAAATTATGTTAGAACTACTTTATGTGACCTTGGAGCTGGTGTTAGTGTTATGCCTTTCTCTTTGTATCGTAGACTTGATTTGAATAAGTTGACACCTACTGAAATCTCTTTGCAAATGGCTGATAAATCAACCGCTTTACTCATCGGTATTTGTGAGGATGTGCCTGTCGTAGTTGCAAACGTTACTATCCTAACGGACTTTGTTATTCTTGATATTCCCGAGGACGACAGTATGTCGATCATCCTTGGTAGACCCTTTTTGAATATTGCAGGGGCTGTTATTGATTGCAACAAGGGCAATGTCACTTTTCATGTCAATGGTAATGAGCATACGGTACACTTCCCGAAGAAACAACCTCAAGTTCATAGTATCAACTCCATTGAAAAAATTTCAACGATTATTATTGGAGACTTTGAATTCCCTCTCCCTACTGTCAAAAATAAATATGATATACTTATTGTTGGGGACATGCATATCCCCATTGAGGTAACCTAGTGTTATTCGAAAATTCTCCGGTTCCGTGTCATTCGAAAAAAGTTTGTCAATAAGACTTGATCAACCTTATTGATGGATTCTTTTTGACGGGCATGAGATGGATGAATTTAGAAAGCACAACTTTCTGTACCCAACTTTTACTTTCTGTTATTTAGAGTTAATTACAGTAAAATGCTATTATTTTTCTGTTTTCTGTTTTATCCGTGCAATAGAAAAATGACCTGAAAATAAAAGTTCTCAGATTTCCCTGAAAATTTAGTATGATTTTTTCTGGAATATTTAAGAATTTTTGGCACTGAAAACACATCAGGGGGCTGCACCAGTGGGCCACAAGCCTGCAGGGCGCGCCCACCCCCCCTGGGTGCGCCCCCCTGGCTTGTGGGTCCCACGTGGGGCCCCCTCACTTATTCCAGCACCCATCCACTTCGTCTTCCTCCAGAAAAAATCCCACCATTGCTCAAACCCGTGTTCTAGCTCATCTTGCTGCCATTTTCGATCTCCTTGCTCAAAGCTCCATTTGCAAAACTGTTTTAGGGGATTGTTCATCGGTATGTGACTCCTCCAATGGTCCAATTAGTTTTTGTTCTAGTGCTTTATATATTGCAAATTTTTGCTGCTGAGGTGACCTTGTTCTTGAGCTTGCATGTAAAATTTGTATGGTCCCAAGTAGTTTTGATGCATCATATAGCCTCTAGACACTTGTGGGAGTAGTTGCTATAAGTTTTGTTGAGTTTTGTTCACTTTTATTGTGAGTCACTAAAAATTTCAGAATTATTTTTCAGAAAGAGAAATGATGAGGAGATTGTTAAGAGGCTCTTCAAGCCGGGGTTCTAAAGAAAATGAAAATAAGAAGCCCAGATACAATATTCCTCGCACCGCGGAGGTTCGACCATGTGAATGGCCAAGTGAAGCATTCTTGAGGGCGGCCAGAATTTATGAAGATTTCTATTATCTGGCAGAAAATGCAGGCATCACCGACTTCCTCAATGATAAGTGTGATAGTACCTCCTACTTACTAATATTTTCGTGCAAAATTTTCACTTTTATCCTAGGAAGAATCCTCCCATGGTAGAATTTTACTTATATGATGTGCCTAAGGAAATGTCACTTTACGATTTTTGCAATGTTTACAAAATACCTTATGAGGGCAGTATCAGTGAACCACGTCCTAGAGACATGGAGGACTTTATTGCCGCAATCACTGTGGGGGAAGAGAGAGGGGTGTCAAAGGCCAGAGCAGCTAGTTTGCATTTTCCAGTTCTACGCTATTATTCATTATTTGCGGGGAGATGTCTCGTTGGTCGAGGGGAAAGTGGAAGCCTTAGTGCTCCTGACCTCGCCATTCTGCGCCACGCTTTACTTTTAGTCTGGGCGCTATAGAACTTTTAGTCTGGGCGCTATAGAACTTTTAGTCTGGGCGCTATAGTGGCCCAATGGTTGAACTTAAACCGTTCGAAGGGCCCCATATTCGGAGGTATCTATGCATCTCGTCTAGCCAAACACTTCGAGATACCCATTAGGCTTGACGAGGAAGAAGAAATGCTGCTACCTATGAGATATTTAGACTATGACAGCATGGTAGCACATGATTTTATTAGGAAAGATAATGATAAGAGGCTGCTTTACAACTTAGTATTTAGTCAGGGTACTTGTGAGATTATTGCTTTGCCTGCTTCTTCTTTGTTCGATATTCGTTCAGGCAGGTACACTATTATGCCCGAGGACATTTACAGATATTGGGGCCTGTCGCAACCCCCAACACCTGAGCCGGCACCAGCCCTTGATCCGTATCAGAATCTAGTTTTTCAGTGGGAGCCACAGGAGCTTGCCAACCAGTGGAACCCTCAATATCCTCCGGAGTGTCCAGGAGATGGTTATTTTCAGCCGTGGCCCTAGACCAACTTAGGCCAAAATCCTAAGCTTGGGGGAGTACGTATTTCTCACCGACATTACATTCATGTTCACACACTCATTCCAGTTGTCGGTGTTCATACTTTTTCATTGTACCATCCATGGTAGTTTATTTCTTCTTTTTGCTTTCTTCTGGTGTGTTTAATTAACCTTGAGAAAATCCCAAAAAAATTAGTTCTAGCTTTACCTTCTAGTTTGTTTAGTTGTAATATTAAAAGAAAACCCAAAAATATTTCTCGCTCTTCTTTTTGCTTGTTGGGAGCTTTCCCGTGTAAATAGTTTTCCTTTCTTCTTTGGGTCGTAAGGAGAAGACCACGATGACATGTTGAGTGGCTCTCATATGCATTATTGTTTATCTATCAGAGAGCCCAAATTACCTTGCCTTCTCCTTTGAGTTATTGCTTGCAGATTCTAGCTTAGTCCAATGCACGTGCACTCTTATTATTATTCACACCGTTCGGTCGTGCAAGTGAAAGGCAATAATGACGATATATGATGAAGTGATTGAGACGGAGAAAAGCTGGTATGAACTCGACCTATTTTGTTTTTGTAAATATGATTAGCTCATCGTTCTGGATTCAGCTCGTTATGGATTGAACATGTTTGCAATGACAATTAGAGATTATAGTTACTCATGCCATGCTTAATTAGCTAAGAGTGTATAATGGTGTGTTTTGAGTGCCAACATGCATTTTAAAATGGTTGTGATGTAGTATGGTAGAATGGTATCCCCCTCTGAATGATTCAAGTGGCTTGACTTGGCACATGTTCACGCATGTAGTTGAAACAAAAACCAACATAGCCTCCACGATGTTTATGTTCATGGTGACTTATATCCTACTCATGCTTGCATTCAATGTTGGTTAATCTCAATGCATGTTTATGACTGTTGTCGCTCTCTAGTTGGTCGCTTCCCAGTCTTCTGCTAGGCTTCACTTTTACTAAGCGGGAATACTGCTTGTGCATCCATTTCCATAAACCCAAAGTTATTCCATATGAGTCCACCATACCTACCTATATGCGGTATTTACCTGCCGTTCCAAGTAAATTTGCATGTGCCAAACTCTAAACCTTCAAATAATACCCTGTTTTGTATGCCCGAATCGCTCATGTAGTGACTAGGGGCTGTCAGTATTTTCCATTCTAGGTGGGTTATTCTCACGATATGTGTTGATTCACTATCATTCACGAGAAAGTGGCTGGTATTCGGGATGCCCAGTTCCATGCTCAAAAATCAAATCAAAGTATAATGAAACAAAACTCCCCCAGGATTGTTGTTTGTATGGACGGTACCCGTGGATTCAGCCCGCCGTGGAGTGTGATCGATTGGTGGAGGGGGAGTAAAAACTTTGCTATTCTATTTGTGAACCGCCTATAATGTATCTAGCATGGAAGATACCGAGATCTCTTAGTTGTTATGTTGACAATGAAAGCATACCTCCCAAAATTATGATTCATCCCTGTTTTAAAAGCTCGAGCTCTGGCACCTCTGTAAATTAATGCTTCCCTCTGCGAAGGGCCTATCTATTTTATTTTACTGTTGAGTCATCCTCCTCTTATAAAAAGCACCAGTTAGAGAGCACCTCTGTCATTTGTATGCTTTGTTATTAATTGATATGGAGTATGAGTGTGACTGGATCTCTTTTACCATGAATTACAATGTCTAGTCAGTCCTTGTTCTTCAGAGGTGCTCTGCATTTATGTTTTGCGGTCTCAGAAAGGGCTAGCGAGATACCATTATATCATATTGTATCATGATTGTTTTGATAAAATTGTTGTCATACGAGACTTATTATTATTGCTCGCTAGTTGATTATGCCATTGATATGAGTAAATGTGAGACCTAAATGTTATTGTGAATGTGGTTAGTCTATAATCTTTGCTGAAAATCTGAACATCAGTTAGACATATTTACAACAGCAAGATCAAACAGAGTTTGTAAAAGTTTTTCTTTATCACTTTCAGTTTATCAACTGAATTGCTTGAGGACAAGCAATGGGTTATGCTTGGGGGAGTTGATACGTCTCCATCGTATCTACTTTTCCAAACTCTTTTGCCCTTGTTTTGGACTCTAATTTGCATGATTTGAATGGAACTAACCCGGACTGACGCTGTTTTCAGCAGAATTGCCTTGGTGTTATTTTTGTGCAGAAATAAAAGCTCTCGGATTGACCTGGAAATTTACGGAGAATATTTTTGGAATTAATAAAAAATACTGGCGAAAGAATCAACCGGAGGGGGTCCACCACCTGGCCACAAGCCAGGGGGGTGCCCCCCCTAGGGCGCGCCCCCCTGTCTTGTGAGCCCCCTGGAGCTCCTCCGACCTCAACTCCAACTCTATATATTCCTATTCGGGGAGAAAAAAATCAGAGAGAAGAGTACATCGCGTTTTACGATACGGAGCCGCCGCCACCTCCTGTTCTTCCTCGGGAGGGCAGATCTGGGGTCCGTTTTGGGCTCCGGAGAGGGGAAATCGACGCCGTCGTCATCACCAACCATCCTTCATCACCAATTTCATGATGCTCTCCGCCGTTCGTGAGTAATCCCATCGTAGGCTTGCTGGACGGTGATGGGTTGGATGAGATTTACCATGTAATCGAGTTAGTTTTGTTAGGGTTTGATCCCTAGTATCCACTATGTTCTGAGATTGATGTTGCTATGACTTTGCTATGCTTAATGCTTGTCACTAGGGCCAGAGTGCCATGATTTCAGATCTGAACCTATTATGTTTTCATGAATATATATGTGTTCTTGATCCTATCTTGCAAGTTGTAGACACCTATTACGAGTTATGATCCGCATCCCCCAGGGTGACAATAACTGGGATTCTTTCCGGTGATTACCGTAGTTTGAGGAGTTCATGTATTCACTAAGTGCTAATGCTTTGGTCCGGTTCTCTATTAAAAGGAGGCCTTAATATCCCTTAGTTTCCATTAGGACCCCGCTGCCACGTGAGGGTAGAACAAAAGATGGCATGCAAGTTCTTTTCCATAAGCACGTATGACTATATATGGAATACATGCCTACATTACATTGATGAACTGGAGCTAGTTCTGTGTCACCCTATGTTATAACCGTTGCATGATGAATGCCATCCGACATAATTATCCATCACAGATCCATTGCCTACGAGCTTTTCACATATTGATCTTTGCTAAGTTACTTTTCTGTTGCTACTGTTACAATCACTACAACACTGCTACTGTCACTTTGCCATTGTTACCGTTACTTCCATACTGCTTTGCTACTGAATACTTTGCTGCAGATACTAAGTCTTTCAGGTGTGGTTGAATTGACAACTCAACTGTTAATACTCGAGAATATTCTTTGGCTCCTCTTGTGTCGAATCAATAAATTTGGGTTGAATACTCTACCCTCGAAAACTGTTGCGATCCCCTATACTTGTGGGTTATCATGTAGGTGCTTGCGAGGGGCTGATCTGGCGGCTTCGTTCTTACAGGGCCGGCCAGATCCGATCTCGAGGGGCGGGCTGCGGGGGGCATGGGTCACGGTCGGTTTCCCCCGCCGTGGCATCCGGCTGGTGGTGGTGGCGACGTGGCAGTGGTGGGCTCCTTATTCTTCCTCCTCTGCTCTGGTGGCAGGGTTGGGCAAGGGGGAGTGGTGAGTGGGTTCCTGCTGAAACTGGGTGGATCCGCCCGGATCTGGCCCTAGTTCGCCGGACGGCTCGGGAGGAAGGCTACAGTTGCGTCGGCATCCAGCACGTGCTGGTATCAGTGGGGGCCCTGTTGGTCACCGTGTGTGTGGGGGGGGTGGCTGCAGCGGCGTGGTGGTGGCTCCCGATGGTATCTGGGTCGTGGCACAACGGCGGCTGGTCGTTTTCCTAGGTCGACTTGTTTGCGTGCGGTCCTTGTGGATGCTCCTGACTCTCTTCGTGTTTGCAGGTCCTGGCCGGTTCGTCTTCTCACGCCGTTGAGTGGGTGGCCGTTTTCTGTCTGGTACAGATCCAGACAGGGAGCTCTAGTTGGGCATTAGGGGTGACATTTGAAGAGGTGGTGGGAGAGATGGGTGGCACCGATGCGGTCGGGCCACCCGTCATCGGTAGGGGTGTCGAGTGTCAACGTAGTCCGCTCCCACCCCGCCTCTTCTCTGATCTGGTTGCTCCCCAATCGACTTGGCCTTTCCGGTTGCTGGCGGCTCTGTCGACGGTCGGATCATGCCGGTCGGTTCATTACCCACAACCATGGAGGACCTTCGGGGCATCTTGGTTCCACGGCGGCGGCTCGGGTGGTGGGAGCCGCGGTGCTCGTGGGCTGAGCCCGCGGCTCAGGTGCGGGTGGCTAGCGGCCATGGGCGACTGGCGTTTCGACGGTCCGTGGACGTGTTGGTGAAGGTGGAGTACGCTTGCCGGGGTGTAAACCCTGTCTGGTTTTGGCCAGACCAACAGAGGCGGCGCTTGTGGGCGTCGTCAGGTTCCTGGAGTCTCCGTTGTGGTTGCTCTCTCTCTTCATCGTGCCCCGGATGAAAATCTATCTTTGGATCGGGCGGTAGCGATGTTATGGTGTCATGTCCTACCTGAGGGCACCATCTTTGAGCACACGGTCTCGTCAATTCTCAACTTCACTTCTTCACGATATCTTCATCGGGAGGGTGGCGGTGGCTCCGTAGTGATGCTTGTTGTCTTTTATTGTAGTCTACGTTGTGAGCCTTTCGATGTGCTATTGTTGTAGCCCTTGGGAACCTATGTATTTGGTCCTGGATGAGTGTGGGTGTCAAGTGGTATGATGTGGTTTGTATTGGTTTCGTTTGTTTGTGGTTGTTACTTTATATATAAAGAGAGACGAAAGCCTTTTTGAGTATAGATTGCAAGACCCATATCTTTTAAAACAACCGGAAACTTGAAAGACCAATTCTGACAGCAAGAAACCTTGAATCGAGATGCATGACCCCGCAAATAGGACTGCAAAATGAAACTTACAGATTCAGAATTAAGCTTGATCCCTGATCTGGAAAACTCAGCCACGAGAAAGAATTCCTTGAGATTTATGCCTTCAATAAAATTCACCGGAACTCCAAACCATTTTCGGACCTTAGCTTCAAAAGCTACTTCTTGATCGAATGTGAGATAGAAAAGGGCCATGGCAGAGAACAAGATCTGAAAAGCACAAAGAAGGCAGGTGGTTGCCGGGACCGGAGTGGTCAACAACGAGAGGTTGTGGGCGCCGGGACCAGAGTGGTCACCCGCGAGGGGCGGTGGCCAGCGGCGGGAGGAGGAGCAGCGTGGCGCGAGGCGGAGTGGCTAGTCTGCAATTCCGCACATGACTAATAGAGATGTTAGCGGGGGAGATGCTCTGATTTTGATCGTCGTCTCAGTGTGATTTGGGGGTTTATCTGAACACTTTATTAGTGAATTGATACTCAACTAACCTCATTCAGCACATTGGATATTGCTACCCGTTTCTAAAAACGTTAAGGGTGGTCTACGGAAATACACTCTGCAAATGAACATAGAGTGATCTTGAAATGCGACCTGCCAGCATACCTAAACCAGCTCTGAAAACTACAGAGGAACCTCGGAGCTTTCATCTAGCAAGGTAAATATAGAGGCACATAACCTTGTTCTCATGAGATGCAAGCCGGACAGATTTTCCACGCACACACTCTATTCTCGATGCCTCCCAACCCCAGGTGGTTATAGCTGAATTGAAAAACAGGGCATCAATGGGGACACTAGACTAATAAAAACGAGCACCCCTGGTTGAATCCAAATGCAGGGCCATCAGGGAAATCCAAATGCAGGGTTATGCAAGGCTCATGACGGTGAGTAGATCAATACTTTGCCCTAGGGGATGCAAGCGACCGGTAGAGCATCATACAACCTACCTAGTCTATTTGATTTATTTTCTTGGTCACAAGAGCTCTCTCCTACTATGCGTAGCGCATGTATATATAAGCAGCCAAAAACAACTGGTGACTTATGTGATCCAACATGCTTTGTTTTAAAATCATGAAATAAAGTTATCTATGATCCGCCTGCACTCTCTACATGGAGGCATCACAAGCAATAAATCTTCCTTAAAACAAAGTACGACACTAGTTGGGGAAAATATCATTTTTACCTAACAAAGGAGAAAGAGGCGTTCTTGGTACAGACTACAGAGTGCTTCTTTGTTCCTAAATACTAGTGACCACGCATGTGTAATCTCAACCAATTCATGGAGAATTGCACTCAAAACTTTTGGACACAATGCAAGCACCTTAGTACTCACAATTCACACAAGCATGTGATGCAGAGAGCACAAACCCTTCTTGCGTTCCTCTCGCTCTGTCCGATCCCATTCCTATAGACCTCCATATCAGATCTTGCATGTTTTCGACCACTGCCACCAAGAATTCTCACCACCATCGGTGATGTACTCATCATACTACACATGGACACCCCTCTACATTTTTGTGAATAATTGAGCTCCGTTGCCACTTTTATTCTTAATTTTCATATCAAAATGTACAACAAAATGCTCATGGAATAACACATACGAATCATGGCGTCCAAAGCCTTCCGGAGAGGATATGTAAACAATAGAAAATTCATCAGTTTTGCTAAAGCACATCTAGATGTGTCATAAGTATCGCACATCTAAGTCTCAGGTTTTTGATCTTACGTGGAGATTCGTGTGAGTATATTCTATTTCATTTCTATACTTGATTGAGTCACTTAGATGTGCAATAACTAGGACACATCTAGACAGTGGCGGATCCAGGAATTGAACTTAGCCGGGGCGAAACATTTAAGGCCTAAATTTTTTTATGGACAAATGCAAGTCAACCAAAAGTCATAAAACTCAAATATGAAGCAAGATACACTAAAAAATTAACATAACTAATGATTCAGAACAGTTCAAGATTCTCAACAACTAGGTGATGTAACCACAAAAATTACAAAATACAACATAAACGTCACAGAGAACTACTAACATGGAATCATGCTGCTTGAATCATTCATTCAATGACTCCAACGCCATAACTAAAGATACATACAATAGGTGAACAAGATGCATATCAATATACTATATCTTAGCACAAATATCAGTATCAGCTCAACTAAATCCTAGAATAGAAGCTTGCAAAATGTTATCATGAGAACCCTGATTAGACACAAGGACTGTTAGACACTTCAGGCATGAGCAGCAGCTTCTAAAGTGTTTGCATTAGAGGCTTCATTGATCACTTGAGATTCAGTAGTTGGGGGAGTTCCAAAATAGCCAGCAATTGGTTTCATTTTTTTTTCCATAGATTCTGTACATTACAACATCACCATGTTCAATAATTGTCTAGAAACGAAGGTCAATATGTAAGAAAATGAATTGGACTGTCCGTTGGCGTGTACCTGTTGGTTGCGCTTGCTAATTTTGCAAAATGCAGCTGACCGTTTACGAGCTGGATGCTGGCCGCCGCTGCTTCCTCCCACACCGGCCGCGCCCTGGACTGCTTCTTTTGGTTCGCCCATCCGCGGATCTGGATCAGGTGCCCGGTGGACGGCGTCCGGCAGCCCGCGAGGCGGAGCTCGGTGGTGTGGCAGCGACGGCTAGGTTACGCTCGCCGCTCGATTGGGGAGTGCCTACACGGCTACACCTGATCAGGGGCATCCTAATGGGCTACGGGCTACAACTGGGCCGAGATGTAACCTGTCAGCGTAAATGTATTGGTCCATGTACAAAACGAATCGTATTTTTTGCGAACGTAATTCCGGCTACCTGGGGCGGCCGACCATACTCGCCCCTACCGTGGCGACGCCACTGCATCTAGATGTGCCCTAGACACACCCAAAATTCATATGTATAGAAAACCGAGTCTGATAGTATAATACTAAAAATTAATACATATGAAATTTCACCCTGAATGAGTTTGTGATTAACTTATTCAACAATGCGTTGCGTTTGAGTGTTAAAAATAATTCACAATAGCTCACATCAAATTAAAATACAGCAACCTTCTACGGGCAAATTGATACAAAATTTGGTAAGATCTCGCACGTGAAGTAACATGGGGAAATTTTCCAATACACATCCGGATCTTGTGCATGTGACCACACTAGTGTTGCAAAAGTGTGGAAATGAGGATTCAATGCCTAATTCAGGCCACCCCTCTCCTCGACCCCCTCCCTCCCGATGCGATCTAGGGCTTCAAGCCGCCGCCGTCGGAGCTTCGCAGGGCAAAGCCCAGGCGGGGGATGATAGCGGAGGCAGTGCCTTCCCCTGTCGCGGCTCCGGGATGCGGTTAGGGTGGAGATCCGTGCAGGTGTCCTGGACATGTGTGTCGTCCGGCATTGGCGACACAACAGTGAGGCCCCCTTCGTCCTCGATGGCTCAACCAGGCGAGACGGCGGTTCCCGGGCGGTGGTGCGGCTCCGGTCGTGCGGGTTCCGGCGAAAAACGCCACCCATGGGGGTGCTTGACGACGGAGGAGGTCGATCTGATGATCTAGCCAGGGATGGGCACGAATTTGCCAGCGAAAACTTGGTTTGGCCTCGGGCAGAACCGTCAACGACAGCGCCCGCAGGTGTCGTTACCTCGTTGGAGGTGTTGTGGGGCGATTCGCGTTCCCTGCGTGCCCTGGGTAAACCTCAAATTCAGGCTTCCTAGATTGGATGATGGCGAGATTCCAGCGTCTTCACCCCTATGAGGGCATCATCTTTGGGGTTGTACATCGACTAGAGGGACAAGTGTTTGGCTTGATAGCTGAGCCCAGGTATCCGTATGCTTCTTGTGCGGTGACCAAGATGGAGTGGCGTGCCATCTACAGTATCAACGATGGCATGTTTTGGCGGCAAGGTGTAGCATGGTCTCAGTGTTGGATACCGTTTGATGGGCATGCACATGAGGCTGGCGTTGTCCGGCATCGTGGTGGTGTCGGCGGCGGAAGGGTATGGCAAGACCAGTGCATTGATTTGTCCTGGAGATGGGATTGCGGAAGGTGGTGATAGATTCTACAGCATGCGCATGCGGTGCATGTTGAGGGTCTGCTAGACCGGTTGATGCTCCCGGTCAGCTGACGGACATCTTGGTGAGGCAATTGAATTTCTTGGTGTGCATGGCGCGAGGTCAGGGCACATCATCAATCTTGTAGGTAGGGCGACAGTTTTCATGAGGAAGGTGGCTTTGGGTTGATCTATGTATTTACTTTGTAAGGTCTAGTTGAATAATGCGATTGTGCATAGCTCAATGCGGAAACCAGAGTAATCCTTCTTTTCGAAAAAAGTGTAAACAAATTCATAGATAGATCCCAAAAAGGATCCAAGATGAACATACATAGTACTTCCTTTGGTTTTAAATACAAGATCACTATCTGAAAAAATATAATCTGCATCCATACAAGGCCATTATCCCTCCCTGAGAAGAGTTCATTAGATTTTTGCCTCGTACGAATGATGCTTATTAATGCAAAGTTGCATTTAGTCATAGGAAAAGAGGCTTCACATGAAACATGTTTATTTAGCCCAGAACACGAGAGGTCTTCCACATAATCAATCGTGCTATTTGTTACACAGGGAAAGAGGCATCACATGCAACATGTTTATTTAGCCTAGAATATGAGAGGTCTTCCACATAATTAGTCGTATTATTTATTACTTCCTCCGTATTGGGCCCGAAGACCATTTCTTTTGAACCAAGACACCTAGCAATTTACTCATATTAATCCTTTTCATCACATCCCCAATGCACTTTCTCACGTGGGAGTTGTCATATGCAGCCAATGAAAAAGCATGCATGCATTGTATTTATTATTCAGTCATAGGACTAGCAATAATGCCTCTACTAGCTACAATCAATAAAATGATTGCATGCATGTAAGTTTACAAAGTAAGGCCTTATACAGTTGGACATGCCTGTGATGCTCTTAGGCCTAATAAACCCGGACAGAGTGAGTAGTTGGCTTTGTCTTTTTGGTACTTCCTCCATTTCTTTTTAGTCTGCATATAAGATTTGGTCAAAGTCAAGCAATGCAAAGTTTGGCCAAATTATAAGATTTGGTCAAAGTCAAGCAATGCAAAGTTTGGCCAAATTTATATCAAAAGATATTAACATCTACAATACTAAAACTATATGCTATGAAAATTAATATCATGATGTATCTAGTAATATTTCATATTGTGAATGTTGATATTTTGTCCTACAAAGTTAGTCAAAGTTTGTGAAGTTTGACTTTGACCAAACCTTATATGCAGACTAAAAAGAAACGGAGGGAGTATCTAAAATGGGATAGTGACTTTCTATCCAAAACGGAGTGAGCAGTACTCCCTTCATTTCATAATGTAGTGCGCCTGCGCTTTTCGAGATTTAAGTTTGACCATAAATTTAATCAACGTCAACGACTGTGGCGGAAGCAAAAAATATACCATTGAAAACTTCATTCGAATATGAATTCAATGGTATAAATTTTGCTCCCGTCGCAGTCGCGCATGTTAGTTAAATTTATGATTACATTTAAATCTCGAAAAGCGTGGACATGCTATATTATGAAATGGAGGGAGTATGTTTTTCTTGTTAATTAGAAGAAAGAAGGAAGGAATGACGAATTGGTATATAGAAGAATCTGTACTGCATATTCTAGTGATGCTTGACGAGTGAATTACAAAAAACCACCACATTGACACGTAGGTTTGCAGAAAACACCGGTTTACAAATTTGGGTACTGATTCTCAAACCTTTTTTTTTTTCAGAAAACACCGATCAATCGTTTTTTGGCATTTTAACCGCGATTAGACTACCCACAATGGGAGTAACATAAGTAGTAACATAGGTGCAACCTAAGCAAAAAAATATGATGTGACAGCTAATTAATGAGAAGAGAGAGAAATTGAGTAACATAGCTAGTTACTCGTTCTATGAGTAACATAACACATACCAAGACAAGATGGGTCTATAAGCTAATAAATGAAAAGCTCAATGTAAGTACCCCTATGTTACTGCCCACTGGGGAGGTAGTAATTTAGACTAGTAACATATGCATGTTAGTACTCTATGTTACTTCCCATTGTGAGTAGTCTTATGACATATAGGTTTCGCATTTGATGTCGTGGCGTAAACGATTCCCGATAGACGGCATTAGAGCAACTCCAACGCGGCGACCCATTTCGTCCGCGCGCGTCCCTTTGGGTCGGTGCGGACAGAAAAGTCGGCCCAACGCGCCGACCCAAACGGACGCGCGTCCGCTTTTCGTCCGGCTGCCGACCCATTTTCGGCCCATTTTTGAGCCGAATTTGCGTCGGCGCGGATACGAGACGGACGCGCGCGCGCCCGCCTACTCCTTCCCCTGGCCCGCTGGTCGGTGGCAGCCTCCACCATTTCCCTCCATTTCCCCCAAAAAAACCGCCCGCGCGCGCTCCCGCCGCTCGCCATGGACGCCGACCTTGATGCCGCCGCCGGCCTCGCCTCCCTCGCCTCGTCCGGCCCCTCCAAGCGTCGCGCCCCCTCCGGCAAAGGCAAGCCTCGCGCCCCTCGCAAGACCGCCGCCGCGCCCAAGCCGAAGAAGGAGCTGACACCCGAGGAGCGGGCATGGGAGTCGACGAAGAGAAAGAACCGGAGGCACGCGGCGGGCGCGAGGGAGGAAGCCATCGCGGCGGCCGCCATTGGCGCCGCCGAGCAGCAGGAGGCCACCAATGCCCGCGTCGCGGCGGCAACGAGGGAGGCGCTAATGTACCTAGGGTTAAACCCTGGCCAGCATGGCCTCATCAACGCCGCCGTGGCCGCGGCCGGCACCGGCTCATCTGCGTTTCCTCGGATGGTGCTGCCCGACTCGCCCCGCGCGTCGGCGACGCAGCCGATGCCCGGCTTCCACGTCTACCCGCAGGCCTCCCGACTCTCCGGGGAGTGCTCGCCCGAGGTGAGCGTGGTGGCGCCTAGCACGCCCGCGCCCGCTCCCGTGCCCATCGACCTCAATGCCACACCGATGGCCGGTGGCTCGTCATCCGGAGGGGCGAGGAAATGCGCGCGGCAGATGCTAGCGGACGTGCTGCCGGGCGCACGCAACCTGTTCGACGGAATGCCGGCCTCCCGTGACGATGACTACATGCAGAACATTATCTTCGAGGGCGGTGCGCCGGCCGCTGGCCGTGCCGCCGGGGCTGGCTACGATCCCGACGAGACACAAAGCCAGGACGGCTGAGGGCCGTTCACCTTTGATCAAAATCAAGTCGCCTTCATGCATGATCAGGTCGGCGTGGACCTGGACGGCTTCCCGCTTGACCACGAGTTTCCAGAGGACTACGGTCTCGAGGAAGAGGATGAGGTGGACATCGAAGGGGAGCCTTTGTTCGAGGACGAGCTTGCCGACCAAGCCGCCGGGGAGAAACCGAAGCGCAAGAGCAGGCGGACGAAGGCGTATACCGGCGCTGGCATTGTATGCCGGCGCTGGCATGGTGCCGGCATGAACTTCAGGCGACGACATGGCCGCTAGCATGATCTATGGCCGCGGGCCTTTTTCGAAATTTGTGTGTGGACATGAAATGGGTCGCTGCCGTTGGGCGCACAGCCGATCCAAATCTTAAAAAGGGCAGACGCCGAGCGGGCGGTCGACCCAAACGGACAAATCCGCTGTCCGTTTGGGTCGGCCCATTGAAGTTGCTCTTAGATCGTTCTTTTTTGAAAAAACCTTCCTCACAAAAACATATCTCCCACCCCTACGCCGATTCAGATCAGGATATACAATTCCCGAAGTATGCCAGAGAGAAGAGGTGCAACGTCGACCCCCGACGAGGTCCAGCATCCGCCCTTTGACTACTCTTATTCTTCTACTCTCTCTCTCTAAAATGTCGGCTCGCGACGCAGCGCTCGTGGATCCCACGCCATCTGCTGCTCATGGTTGTCGCCGCCACCCCATTAGTGTTGCCGTGTTGGTGCAAGTGCAACTCGCCGGCCCCTCAGCGCGACGCTGTCGCAGCTCATGCCGGTTGAAGAAGCGATGTAGGGGAGATGAGCCCTTCGCCGCCCCACAACCGTAACTGATGACACCAGTCCCGCTGAGCCGCGTCGGCATGGTGTGCCCTGCCTGCCTGCTGCTCGCCTCCCCTTTGTATTTGCTTCGCCCGCTGTGCCTGTGTGTGTGCGGAAGGAAGGAGGAGCAACTGGCCTTTGGTGGTTTTGCGTGGGAGGGATGGAGGGCTCGGTACCTGCGGCGACCAGCGGCTCACGATAGAGCACGATGGTTAGCAGCGGCGCGCCAGCGTGGCACGGGGAGATGATCACACGCGACAAGGTTCGTGGCAGTGTGCAGCGATCGAGGCTAGTAGGGTTTCAGTGCTTAAGCCGGCAGATCTCGGTCGGGGTCCCGCCCAAAACCAGGCCGCGACGCCGGCGGCCGCTGGATCTGGCGCACATGAGCCGCATCGGGTGAACCTGCGGCCGATGTGGGACGCAACTTCCTGGCGTGGACATCTGTGCCGCCACCTCCTGCGGATGAGCTGGCTCCGGCGCCCGCAGTCCAGATCCCGCGTACGCAGTCAGGGTCTCGCGCACGGGCTGGCTCCGGTGCCCGCGACCGAGATCCGGCACAACTTCGCTCCGGCAACAGTGGTTGGGATCCTGCACCGCCATCCGCGTACACTGTGGTGGCGTCCTGCTGCCGGGCAGCCAAAGGCTCTAGCCTCCGGCGTGCACCTCCACCTGGCTACCTTGACGCCAGGAGAACGCGCCGCTCGACGCCCAAGCCGTCAGGCTCCACGCGCCTCGGTTGCCGTCGCCAACTGGTGGTAGGCGTCTCCGCCGCCTCTTCCCCTCCTCCTCCACCTCCCGCGGCTTGACGTCGTTGCTCCTTCCCATCGCTGCATAGGCTCTTGTGCTCACCCTCGTCGTCGCCCTAGCGGTTCATGTCGATGGCAACCTCAAGCGCCAGTTGCTCTTTCCCACCGCGTGCATGGCCACCTTCATGACGTCGGGCGACTCAGCCAGGAGCAGGTGGTGGTGGCGCGTAGTGCGGTGCGGGACGGCGGGCGGCGCGCCTACTAGTGTGCCACCGCAAGCGCGCTGCGGGGCGGCGACAAGTGCGATTTTGACTGGTCAAACCTGACCAGATAGCGCCGTTAGTACCTGCGTGACGGGCGTCGTGTCCACCTCGGCCACATGGCATCTGACAGTGGTACCCAGCGGTTAATTTTTCATCAAACGGCTCTAAGCAACAAATTAGTGTTTTTTCTTAAACTGTCAGTATAATGGTGGTTGTTTTTTAAAATAAAATCCGAAAGGTGCTGGTTTTGTGAATTAGGGTTCCTAATTGTGGTGGTTTTTGCAATTTACTTCATCATGACGGCATGCACAAATGCAAGTTAATAATGTTACATGTACAATTGTTTTGGTTAAAAAGAGGTGAAACTAATTTCAAAAAAAGAAAAAGGTGAAACTACAGGCAATAAAGTTGTGCACTTTGATAGCAATCTACTCCGTCCTTCCCATGATATAATGGTGTTTTTAGTAGTGCAGTGTCAAAAACGGTCTTATATTATACGAAATTTGTATCTTCCACACGTTCGGATCTGTGCACATTGGATCTCGTCCGTTCTAGATCATACGGTCGGACCATAGTAAGAGATGCGAACGAATAATTTTCCTCCTTCATTGCAAGCGTTTATGTGAAAACAGTCGTCGAAACATATCAACATGGGATCTAGTTTCGAAGATCTCGTCGCTACGAATCTTTTATGTGAAAACAGTTTTTAATCGGAGCGACGGTTTGATCTATAAAACATTTTAAATTTTTGAATTCGGTGGAATCTTTGCTGACATCAGCAGTTTTGTCTTATATGCATGCATGTAACAATAGGGAAATAATCCATTCGATAACTTACTTGGCCCAGGCCTGGTAATTTCTATGTAAACAACATGATAACTTATGCACCACAGGCATGATAACTTTGTGTAGAACACGTGGTAACTTTTTACCAGAAAAAAAAAAGTCGTCGAAACATATCAACATGGGATCTAGTTTCTAAGATCTCGTCGCTACGAATCTTTTATGTGAAAACAGTTTTTCAATCGGAGCGACGGTTTGATCTATAAAACATTTTAAATTTTTGAATTCGGTAGAATCTTGGCTGACATCAGCAGTTTTGTCTTATATGCATGCATGTAACAATAGGGAAAGAATCCATTCGATAACTTACTTGGCCCAGGTCTGGTAATTTCTATGTAAACAACATGATAACTTATGCACCACAGGCATGATAACTTTGTGTAGAACACGTGGTAACTTTTTACCAGAAAAAAAAAGCCGTCGAAACATATCAACATGGGATCTAGTTTCGAAGATCTCGTCGCTACGAATCTTTTATGTGAAAATAATTTTTCAATCGGAGCGACGGTTTGATCTATAAAACATTTTAAATTTTTGAATTCAGTGAAATCTTTGCTGACATCAGCAGTTTTGTCTTATATGCATGCATATAACAATAGGGAAAGAATCCATTTGATAATACTATGCCTGTAGCTTTTTTTTTAGAGAATCACACGCATGCATGCGACAACTTCACGGGGGGAGAAGATAGTTCGGATCTATTGCTTATATACATAACAGTCGGAAGTTAGCACAGTCCTATATTATATAACGAAGGGAGTAATAAATAGAAGGCGGTTGCCGGTGGGAGACCATGCATGAATGAAAGTAACAATACAACCTTGTTTGGTTTGTAGGAATTTCATAGGATAAGGATTGTCAAAAGAAAAAAAAAAC
Organism: Elymus sibiricus; assembly: GCA_039707655.1. Lineage (NCBI taxonomy): Eukaryota > Viridiplantae > Streptophyta > Magnoliopsida > Poales > Poaceae > Elymus > Elymus sibiricus. The sequence goes on from CM077669.1 coordinate 91,716,674, forward strand.
CTATGAAGCCCTTTGGTTTGTAGGAATAGATAAAAAAATTATTAGCCTAGACTCAATGGAAAAATTTCTATCCTATGCATCAAATGATATGTCTTTCTTTATAGAAACTGAGATGCATGCCATCTCAGTTCCTATGATATTCCTATTCCTATGATATTCTAATCCTATGAATCAAAGGAAGCCAAAAAAGATTACCTGCAGCCTCCAAGGGAATTTGGTGACTGAAGAACCATGCTGCAGATAAACACGGTTTGATCAAAACGGTTATTAGCACGTCCATGGTTGGATCGTGCAGACCAGCTATTACCATAGCTTACAATATATTTGTTCCAGATAGATGGTCCTCCTTCAACTCCCTGAATTTAAATCGGCCCGAACAATATCTCGCGGGTTGATTCAGGCCCTGCTGAATTTACAACCTGGCTGGCTCATTGACACTGCCAAATTTGTTGTACGGTAAATAATTCCAACACTGTTGTTAGCTTGGATTTATACTTGGCCATATGTCGGGCCGGGCCGGGCCAAAGAAAACCCGCCGCTGAAAACTCATGCCCGAGCCCGAGCCCGATCCGACCCGACCGTCGAGCCTAATAAATCGGGCCTGAGCCCGAAAAAGCCCAACTACGGCTAAAAATAGTTTTGCTAAGCCTGAGCCCAGCCCGGCCTGACTGTCGGCTCGATTTCCAGGCCCGAGCCTAGCCCGATGGGACGACTAGGCCGGGCCTGGCCCAGGAATGTCGGGCCGTCCGGGCTGGACTGCCCATTGCCAGGTATAGCTTGGATACAAGTGTTGTCGATGAGGAAATTTTTCCGTTCAGATCCTGAAAGAGAAAAGGGAAACGTTTTCCGCCAGCGCGCCGGCCGAAACGTTCAGCCGGTCGCGTGGCTGGCATTCGATCGCACTAGATCTAGCGTCTTCACGTCCTCCTCTCACTTTTTTTGCCTTATCTTCTTCTTCCTCCCCCTCCTCCCTTCCCCCGGCGACCTCAGGCGCTGCCGGCGAGCGTCGCACCTTCTCCGGCGCTCCGGTGAGGACTCCACCAGCGCACCCTATCTCGCCGGATGGAACTTCACCGGCGGCCGATGCGCCTGACGACGGCGAGCGACGAGACCACGAGAGCTGATGCAAAAGGGGGCGACGGAGTGCTACCATGGCGGTGTCCACGTGCTGCACCCCCACGCGGTCGGGGTGCGTGACGGCGATGACCGAGGTGACCGCGGGCTGCAACCACGGCATTTCCGTCGCCGGTAGCCGGTTGAAGCTTTTTTCATATACGGTTGAAGCTTTCTCTGTCAACGTTTGCAGCTTTTTTTCCTGGTTTCAGTGTTTGATTGGAGCTTTTTTCTTAACGGTTGAAGCTTTTTTATACACGGTTGAAACTTTTTTCATCCACGCTTGTGTTGGGGAACGTTGCATGGGAAACAAAAATTTTCCTACGCACACACAAGATCTATCCATGGTGATGAGCATCTACGAGAGGGAGAGTGAATCTACATACCCTTGTAGATCGCTAAGCGGAAGCGTTTAAGAAACGCGGTTGATGTAGTCGAACGTCTCCGCGATCCAAATCGCACGTCGTCCCTCGATCCGATCACGAACTAGTGCCGAACGGACGGCACCTCCGCGTTCAACACACGTACGGCTTGATGACGCCTTCACCTCCTCGATCCAGCGAGTGATGGTGAAGTAGTGGTTGAGTTCCAGCAGCACGACGGCGTGGTGATGGTGGTGAGGAACAATCTCTGCAGGGCTTCGCCAAGCACTACGGAGATTATGACGGAGGAACTAGAGGGCTAGGGTTGCCGGCACACGGCTTGGGAAATCCTGATCGCTCCCGTGTGCTAGCCCTGCCCCTCTATTTATATGTTGAGCCTTGGGGTCTAAACTTGGAGTAAAAGCCTCCTCCAGGTCGGTTTTGCCCGCACAAGGTCGGTTTGGCCCGCAGGAAAAGAGTCCAACTCGGATTCCTGCCGAACCGCGCACAGCCGCGCACAAGCGGTAGTACCGCTCACAAGCGGTAGTACCGCTTGGGCGGTAGTACCGCTTCACACAAGCGGTAGTACCGCTCGGGCGGTAGTACCGCTTCACACAAGCGGTAGTACCGCTTACGCGGCAGCAAAACTATTTTTGCACTTTCCAATACCTCGTGGGCTTTTATCCCTTGGCCCATATAAAGTGTTCTCGCACCCGAACACTTCGGTAAACATCCGGAACCCCTTCCGGTGAACTCTGGAACTCTTCCGGAGATCGAAACACTATTATCACATATATAAATCTTTACCTCCGGACTCTTCCGGAGATCCTCGTCATGTCCGGGATCTTATCCGAGACTTCCGAACAACTTTCGGTCACCAACATAATAACTCAATTATACTAATCGTCACCAAACGTTAAGTGTGTAGACCCTGCGGGTTCGAGAACTATGTAGACATGACCGAGACACCTCTACGGCCAATAACCAATAGCGGGACCTGGATGCCCATATTGGCTCCTACATATTCTACGAAGATCTTTATCGGTCGAACCTCTATGTCAAGGATTCAGTTAATCCCGTATGCTGTTCCCTTTGTTCTTCGGTATGTTACTTGCCCGAGATTCGATCGTCGGTATCTCTATACCTAGTTCAATCTCGTTACCGGCAAGTCTCTTTACTCGTTCCGTAATACAAGATCCTGTGGCTAACTCTTTAGTCACTTTGCTTGCAAGGCTCAATGTGATGTTGTATTACCGAGTGGGCCCTGAGATACCTCTCCGTCACACGGAGTAACAAATCCCAGTCTTGATCCATGCCAACCCAACAGACACCCTCGGAGATACCTGTAGAGCACCTTTATAGTCACCCAGTTACGTTGCGACGTTTGATACACACAAGGTATTCCTCCGGTGTCAGTGAGTTGCATGATCTCATGGTCAAAGGAACAGATACTTGACATGCAGAAAACAATAGCAATAAACTGACACGATCAAATGCTACGTTTACAGTTTGGGTCTTGTCCATCACATCATTCTCCTAATGATGTGATCCCGTTATCAAATGACATCTCATGTCAATGGCTAGGAAACCTTAACCATCTTTGATCAACGAGCTAGTCAACTAGAGGCTTACTAGGGACACAGTGTTGTCTATGTACCCACACATGTATTTGAGTTTCCAATCAATACAATTATAGCATGGATAATAAACGATTATCATTAACAAGGAAATATAATAATAACCAATTTATTATTGCCTCTAGGGCATATTTCCAACAGTCTCCCACTTGCACTAGAGTCAATAATCTAGTTCACATCACTATGTGATTTACATTGTAATGAATCGAACACCCATGCAGTTCTGGTGTTGTTCATGTTTAGCCCTTGGAAGAGGTTTAGTCATCGGATCTGCAACATTCAGATCCGTGTGTACTTTGCAAATATTTATGTCGTCCTCCTTGATGTAATCGCGGATGGAATTGAAACGTCGCTTTATGTGTCTGGTCCTCTTGTGAAATCTTGGTTCCTTGGCTAGAGCAATGGCACCAGTATTATCACAAAACAGAGTCATTGGGTTAAGTGCACTTGGCACTACTCCAAGATCTGTCATGAACTCCTTCATCCAGACACCTTCCTTCGCCGCCTCCGAGGCTGCGATGTACTCCGCTTCGCATGTAGAATCAGCAACCACGCTTTGCTTGGAACTGCACCAGCTAACCGCACCCCCATTAAGAATAAACACGTATCCGGTTTGAGACTTAGAGTCATCCGGATCAGTGTCAAAGCTTGCATCGATGTAACCCTTTACGACGAGCTCTTGATCACCTCCATAAACGAGAAACATATCCTTAGTCCTTTTCAGGTACTTCAGGATATTCTTGACCGCCGTCCAGTGTTCCATACCTGGATCACCTTGAAACCTTCCGACCATACTTATGGCAAGGCTGACATCGGGTCTTGTGCACAGCATTGCATACATGATAGAGCCTATGGCTGAAGCATAGGGGATGACACTCATCTTTTCTCTATCTTCTGCAGTCACTGGGCATTGAGTCTTACTCAACTTCACACCTTGCAAAACAGGCAAGAACCCCTTCTTGGACTGATCCATTTTGAACTTCTTCAAAATCTTATCAAGGTATGTGCTTTGTGAAAGTCCTATTAAGCGTCTTGATCTATCTCTATAGATCTTGATGCCTAATATGAAAGCAGCTTCTCCTAGGTCCTTCATTGAAAAACTCTTGTTCAAATATTCCTTTACGCTTTCCAGCATTTCTATATTGTTTCCAATCAGTAATATGTCATCCACATATAATATTAGAAACGCTATAGAGCTCCCACTCACTTTCTTGTAAATACAAGCTTCTCCGTAAACTTGTATAAACTCGAACGCTTTGATCACCTCATCAAAACGAAGATTCCAACTCCGAGATGCTTGCACCAGTCCATAAATGGATCGCTGGAGTTTGCAAACTTTGTCAGCATTCTCTGGATCGACAAAACCTTCTGGTTGCATCATATACAACTCTTCCTTAAGGTAACCGTTAAGGAACGCTGTTTTGACATCCATCTGCCAAATTTCATAATCGAAAAAGGCAGCTATTGCTAACATGATTCTGACGGACTTAAACATCGCTACGGGTGAGAAGGTCTCATCGTAGTCAACTCCTTGAACTTGTGAAAAACCCTTTGCCACAAGTCGAGCTTTATAGACGGTGACATTACCGTCCGCGTCCGTCTTCCTCTTAAAGATCCATTTGTTCTGAATGGCCTTACGCCCTTCAGGTAATACTTCCAAAGTCCATACTTTGTTTTCATACATGGATCCCATCTCGGATTTCATGGCCTCTAACCACTTCTCGGAATCCGGGCCCATCATCGCTTCTCCATAGCTCGTAGGTTCATCGTTGTCTAACAACATGACCTCTAAGACAGGGTTGCCGTACCACTCGGGAGCAGTACGCGTCCTTGTCGACCTACGAGGTTCGATAGCAACTTGATCCAAAGCTTCATGATCATCATCATTAACTTCCTCTTCAGCTAATGTAGGCTCCACAGAAACCACTTTCTGCGCTGCGCTACTCTCAGGTTGAAGTAAAGGTTCAACAACCTCATCAAGTTCTATCTTCCTCCCACTCAATTCTTTCGAGAGAAACTCTTTCTCAAGAAATGTTCCGTTTTTAGCGACAAACACTTTGCCTTCGGATCTGAGGTAGAAGGTATACCCAACTGTCTCTTTTGGGTATCCTATGAAGACGCATTTCTCCGCTTTGGGTTCCAGCTTTTCAGGCTGAAGCTTTTTGACATAAGCATCACATCCCCAAACTTTAAGAAACGACAGCTTTGGCTTCTTGCCAAACCAAAGTTCATATGGTGTCGTCTCAACGGATTTCGATGGTGCCCTATTTAAAGTGAATGCAGCTGTCTCTAATGCATAACCCCAAAACGATAGTGGCAAATCGGCAAGAGACATCATAGATCGCACCATATCCAATAAGGTTCGATTACGACGTTCGGACACACCATTACGCTGTGGTGTTCCAGGCGGTGTTAATTGTGAAACAATTCCACACTGTCTTAAGTGACTGCCAAACTCATAACTCAGATATTCTCCTCCTCGATCAGATCGTAGGAATTTAATCTTCTTGTTACGATGATTCTCAACTTCACTCTGAAATTGTTTGAACTTTTCAAATGTTTCAGACTTGTGTTTCATTAAGTAAATATACCCATATCTACTTAAGTCATCAGTGAAGGTGAGAAAATAACGATAACCACCGCGCGCCTCAATACTCATCGGACCACACACATCAGTATGCATGATTTCCAATAAGTCAGTTGCCCGTTCCATTGTTCCAGAGAACGGCGTTTTAGTCATCTTGCCCATGAGGCATGGCTCACATGTGTCAAGTGATTCAAAATCAAGTGACTCCAAAAGTCCATCAGCATGGAGCTTCCTCATGCGTTTTACGCCAATATGACCTAAACGGCAGTGCCACAAGAAAGTGGTATTATCATTATCAATTCTACATCTTTTGGCATCAATGTTATGAACATGTGTATCATTACTATCGAGATTCAATAAGAACAAACCCCTCACATCGGGTGCATGACCATAAAAGATATTACTCATATAAATAGAACAACCATTATTCTCTGATTTAAATGAGTAACCGTCTCGCAATAAACAAGATCCAGATATAATGTTCATGCTTAACGCAGGCACCAAATAACACTTATTTAGGTTCATCACTAATCCCGACGGTAATCGAAGAGCGAGCGTGCCGACGGCGATCACATCAACCTTGGAACCATTTCCCACGCGCATCGTCACTTCGTCCTTTGCCAGCCTCCGTCTATTCCGCAGTTCCTGTTTTGAGTTGCAAATATGAGCAACCGCACCGGTATCAAATACCCAGGCACTACAACAAGAGTTGGTAAGGTACACATCAATAACATGTATATCATATATACCTTGTTTGTTGTTGGCCGCCTTCTTGTCAGCCAAATACTTGGGGCAATTCCGCTTCCAGTGTCCAGTTCCCTTGCAATGAAAACACACAGTTTCTGGTTTGGGTCCAGCCTTGGGTTTCTTCACGAGAGGAGCAACTGCTTTGCCACTCTTCTTGGAGTTACCCTTCTTACCCTTGCCATTTTTCTTGAAACTAGTGGTTTTATTGACCATCAACACTTGATGCTCCTTCTGAATTTCAGACTCAGCGGCTTTCAGCATCGCAAACAGCTCGGCGACTGACTTGTTCATCCCGTGCATGTTATAGTTCAACACGAAGCTCTTGTAGCTAGGTGGCAATGATTGAAGAACTCTGTCAGTGATAGCCTCTGGCGGAAGGGGCATCCCTAACTCAGCCAGACGGGTGGAGTACCCAGACATTCTGAGCACGTGATCACTGATAGACCCGTTCTCCTCCATCTTGCAAGCATAGAACTTATCGGAGATCTCATATCTCTCGATCCGGGCATTCTTCTGAAAGATAAACTTCAATTCCTGGAACATCTCATATGCTCCATGACGTTCAAAACGTCTTTGAAGTCCCGGTTCTAAGCCATACAACATTGCACATTGAACTATTGAGTAATCATCAGAACGAGCCTGCCAGGCGTTCACAACGTCTAGAGACTCAACTGGAGCAGGTGGATCACCAAGCGGTGCATCAAGGACATAAGCCTTCCGGGAAGCCGTAAGGATAATCCTTAGATTACGGGCCCAGTCCACAAAGTTACTTCCATCATCTTTCAACTTAGCTTTCTCTAGGAACGCATTAAAATTCAGGGGTGCTACTGCGCGAGCCATGATCTACAACATAAATATAGCAAAGACAACTTAGACTATTGTTCTTAGATAATGAGTTTAGTTAATCATATTACTTTAAAAACTCCCACTCAAATTGACATCCCTCCGGTCATTCGAGTGTAACATGATCCAAATCCACCAACTCAAGTCCGATCATCACGTGAGTTGAGGTGGTTTCAATGGTGAACATCTTCATGTTGATCATATCTACTATATGACTCATGTTCGACCTTTCGGTCTCTTGTGTTCCGAGGCCATGTCTGTACATGCTAGGCTCGTCAAGTTTAACCCGAGTGTTCCGCACGTGCAACATGGCTTACACCCGTTGTATGCGAACGTAGAGTCTATCACACCCGATCATCACGGCGTGTCTCGAAACGACGAACTTTCGCAACGGTGCACACTTGGGGAGAACACAATTTATCTTGAAATTTAAGTGAGGGATCACCTTATAATGCTACCGTCGTCCTAAGCAAAATAAGATGCAAAAAAGGATTAACATCACATACAAATCATAAGTGACATGATATGGCCATGAACTTGTGCTTTTGATCTCCATCTCCAAAGCACCGGCATGATCTCCATCGTCACCGGCATGACACCATGATCTCCATCATCTTGATCTCCATCAACGTGTCGCCATAAGGTTGTCGCGCCGACTGTTGCTTCCACGACTATTGCTAACGTTTAGCGATAAAGTAAAGCATTACATAGCGCTTAATGATTGACACGCAGGTCATACAATAATTAAAGACAACTCTATGGCTCCTGCCAGTTGCCGTACTCATCGACATGCAAGTCGTGATATTCTATACAAAACATGATCATCTCATACATCACATATATCTCATCATGTAATTGGCCATATCATATCACATCATACCCTGCAAAAACAAGTTAGACGTCCTCTAATTGTTGTTGCAAATTTTACGTGGCTGCTACGGGTTTGCAAGAACCGTTCTTACCTACGCAAAACCACAACGTGGTGTAGTGATTGCTTTTTGATCTTCTAAAAGAACCCTCTTCATTGAAATCGATTCAACTAAAGTGAGAGAGACAGACACCCGCTAGCCATCTTTATGCAACGAAGTTACATGTCAGTTGAAGGAACCTGTCTCGCGTAAGTGTACGCGTAATGTCGGTCCGGGCCGCTTCATCTCACAGTACCGCCGAATCAAATATCAACTAGTAACGGCAAGCAATATGTATACACCCACGCCCACAACTCGTTTGTGTTCTACTCGAGATCTCATCTACGCATAGACCTGGCTCATGATGCCACTGTTGGGGAACGTTGCATGGGAAACAAAAATTTTCCTACGCACACACAAGATCTATCCATGGTGATGAGCATCTACGAGAGGGAGAGTGAATCTACATACCCTTGTAGATCGCTAAGCGGAAGCGTTTAAGAAACGCGGTTGATGTAGTCGAACGTCTCCGCGATCCAAATCGCACGTCGTCCCTCGATCCGATCACGAACTAGTGCCGAACGGACGGCACCTCCGCGTTCAACACACGTACGGCTTGATGACGCCTTCACCTCCTCGATCCAGCGAGTGATGGTGAAGTAGTGGTTGAGTTCCAGCAGCACGACGGCGTGGTGATGGTGGTGAGGAACAATCTCTGCAGGGCTTCGCCAAGCACTACGGAGATTATGACGGAGGAACTAGAGGGCTAGGGTTGCCGGCACACGGCTTGGGAAATCCTGATCGCTCCCGTGTGCTAGCCCTGCCCCTCTATTTATATGTTGAGCCTTGGGGTCTAAACTTGGAGTAAAAGCCTCCTCCAGGTCGGTTTTGCCCGCACAAGGTCGGTTTGGCCCGCAGGAAAAGAGTCCAACTCGGATTCCTGCCGAACCGCGCACAGCCGCGCACAAGCGGTAGTACCGCTCACAAGCGGTAGTACCGCTTGGGTGGTAGTATCGCTTCACACAAGCGGTAGTACCGCTCGGGCGGTAGTACCGCTTCACACAAGCGGTAGTACCGCTTACGCGGCAGCAAAACTATTTTTCCACTTTCCAATACCTCGTGGGCTTTTATCCCTTGGCCCATATAAAGTGTTCTCGCACCCGAACACTTCGGTAAACATCCGGAACCCCTTCCGGTGAACTCTGGAACTCTTCCGGAGATCGAAACACTATTATCACATATATCAATCTTTACCTCCGGACTCTTCCGGAGATCCTCGTCATGTCCGGGATCTTATCCGAGACTTCCGAACAACTTTCGGTCACCAACATAATAACTCAATTATACTAATCGTCACCAAACGTTAAGTGTGTAGACCCTGCGGGTTCGAGAACTATGTAGACATGACCGAGACACCTCTACGGCCAATAACCAATAGCGGGACCTGGATGCCCATATTGGCTCCTACATATTCTACGAAGATCTTTATCGGTCGAACCTCTATGTCAAGGATTCAGTTAATCCCGTATGTTGTTCCCTTTGTTCTTCGGTATGTTACTTGCCCGAGATTCGATCGTCGGTATCTCTATACCTAGTTCAATCTCGTTACCGGCAAGTCTCTTTACTCGTTCCGTAATACAAGATCCTGGGGCTAACTCTTTAGTCACTTTGCTTGCAAGGCTCAATGTGATGTTGTATTACCGAGTGGGCCCTGAGATACCTCTCCGTCACACGGAGTAACAAATCCCAGTCTTGATCCATGCCAACCCAACAGACACCCTCGGAGATAACTGTAGAGCACCTTTATAGTCACCCAGTTACGTTGCGACGTTTGATACACACAAGGTATTCCTCCGGTGTCAGTGAGTTGCATGATCTCATGGTCAAAGGAACAGATACTTGACATGCAGAAAACAATAGCAATAAACTGACACGATCAAATGCTACGTTTACAGTTTGGGTCTTGTCCATCACATCATTCTCCTAATGATGTGATCCCGTTATCAAATGACATCTCATGTCAATGGCTAGGAAACCTTAACCATCTTTGATCAACGAGCTAGTCAACTAGAGGCTTACTAGGGACACAGTGTTGTCTATGTACCCACACATGTATTTGAGTTTCCAATCAATACAATTATAGCATGGATAATAAACGATTATCATTAACAAGGAAATATAATAATAACCAATTTATTATTGCCTCTAGGGCATATTTCCAACAGCTTGAAGCTTTTCTTAAAACGTTTGAAACTTTTTTCGTTTTTGAGCAGCGCTTGGTTAAAGCTCTCTCTATCATCTGATTGAAACTTTTTTCATCTAAGGTTGAAACATTTTGTGTCAGCGGTTGTATCTTTTCCTGATTCGCAGTGCCGGTTGAAGCTTTTTTCATCTAGGGTTGAAGCATTTTCATCCGGGGGTTGAAGCTTTTTTCCCAGCATTTGCAACACAGGAGAGGGGGTGAGGTGCGACCGACGAGGTGGAGACCGACGGGCACGAGCAGCGGCAAGTGCGCCGGCGAGCAGTTGCCGTCGCCACCGGAGCTACAAGTGTAGCCGCGCGGAGATGCAACCACATGGTACAGATGTTGCATGGGTGGAGCTGGTGTTGAGGACGGCGGCGAGGGCCTTGCCCGGCGACACGGACGGCCGACGAGGGGCGGCAACCGGCGACGGCCGACGGTGAGGCAAGATGAGAAGGCGAGGCGAGGCAGTCGACACGTGCGAGGGCGACGCTCTCCTCCGTCTCCCCTTTCCTTCCCGTGCGCGAGGTTGAAGATAAGATGAGCAGAGGACGGAGAGAGATCTGACGGCTCGGGAGGGCCAGATCTGACGGCTGGGCTCGACCGGCCCAACAGTTGGGCGCGTCGACGCAGATCACTGCTCAAGAGAAAAGGCTCACGCACTGGCCGGTTCTGCAAACTAATTGAGCAGAGCAGAGCGGAGAAAAAAAAAAAGGAAAACAAAACAGCTGTGGCAGTGAGCAGAGCAGAGCAAACAGTGAGGAGCGAGCCGCCCCAATCCATCCCCGACATTGCTGCCCCTGAGCCTGAGGGAGCCGCCGCCGGCCAGCCTCCCTCCCGACCCGCATCCGGCCACGTCCCTCTTCCCCCCAATCTCCACAACCCTAGCTACCAAGAACCACCAATGGCGCCGGCGCGGGCCTCGCCGATCCGCAAGCGGAGGTTCGCCGACCAGCCGCCGCCCGTCGTGACCAAGCGCCGCGCGACAAAGGGGCGCCGTCGAGACCCCGAGTTCGTCGGGGATCCCATCCCCGCCCACAAAGCTCGCGCCAGCTTTCCCAAACGCTACCAGGGCGGCCCTGCCAAGAGGTAGCTGACGCCCCCTTGTGTCTGTCTATTCGATATTGTGCTGAATGCTTAGCAGGGTTTCTGCATCTGCGTTCCTCTGAGCAGGAATGGGGAGGAGGAGGAGGTGAAGGCGCGCCGCCATTACCGGGCAGCCAAGGTGGACGGAATCGTTTATAAGCTCGGTGATGATGTGTATGTACTGGTAATCATCTTCCTCCACACCTCTCTCTGTCTCTCTGGTTATCAACATGTTTGCTACAAGAAAGAAAATCATGCTTCCTGCTTTGAAGTACTCGCTCATTTGATGTTAATTGTGCGTCATCATGCAGCATAATGCTCTGTTTCTGCACCTCCTGATGTGATTGCCAATATGCTTCCTGCTATGAAATCTGGCTGTTAATTGTGCGTGCCACAATCATACATGCTCTACTTCTTTGTACAAAATGAATTTACACCTCAGCGTCCATTGCTTAATGCCATTTTTGGTACCAAACTGTATCCATCCATTCCAAATGACACCTTTCACCGTGAATATGGTTTCTGCTGTGCGCTATCTGTTAGATGTTTGCATAGGTTTTCTCATTCCTGATTCCTTTATCATCATTCCTGTTTAGGCTGGGGAAGGAAAGCCTCATTTCGTTGGTAGAATCACCGAGCTTTTTGAGGGAACAGACCGCGTCCACTACTTCAACTGCCGTTGGTTCTTCCGATCCGAGGACACGGTGATCTCGACCGCGAAATTGGTTGATGATCATAGTCATGACCCCAAGCGGGTCTTCCTCTCTGACGAGACGGACGACAACCCGCTTGACTGTATTGTGTCAAGGGTTAAAATAGTGCAAGTCGATCCCAAGGTTAGTGCTCTTGTTCACAACTGTGTGTCCCCTCCTTAATGAAATGGTTCTCACTCTTTTAACTCCACGTTTTAGCTTGATCTGGAAGCAAAAGCCCAACTAGCGTCTCACAGCGATCTGTACTATGACATGTCGTACAGTGTGGCCTACTCTACCTTTGGAAATATCACAAATGGTTATTGCTGCTGTGACCTTTGTACTCATTTCAGTTATGCAAGATTTTTATTGACCTATTTAATGCTTAAAATATGTCCAATACCGTCGCTAAAATTTGTTGTAACTCTGTTTAGTTTTGTAAATTAACTCCTAAGAGTTGAGCATTTTAACCAACCTGTGAAATTGTTTTCCCATCAGACCATGTTGATCATAATCTGGTTTAAGTTAAAATCCAAGCTCATTGTCTTATGCCATGCTTGGAAATGGTTGCTGCTAACCTATAACTCTGTTCAATTATGCAAACTAACTAGTGTCCTACTTTATGTTTAAATATTTCCAATATTGTTGCTAAATTTTGTTGTAACTCTGTTTAGTCATGTAAATTAACTCTTGGGAGATAAACATTTTAGAGAATATGTAAAAAAAAATCCCTTCTGTCCATGTTGATCATAATATAGGATTCTAGGCTAAGTTTAATCCAATCTCATTGTCTTATGTCCATGCTTCTGCGTTTTGAATGTTAATTCTACGGATAGGTTCGGTAGAAATTAGGATGTCATATTTTTTCTGTGCACGTAGCCTGTGTTCAAACATGCAAGAATATTTTTGATAGAAAAGATAGAATTAACTAAGAGGCAGCATGGGCCTAGGAATTTTCATCTATCAGTTAACTTATCTTTGGTTAATCTTGGGCAATTAGGACATGATCGCTTCAGCGTGTTCAGTAATTGTAATGATCTGTTGAATAATCACTGAATGTGTGTTTTACTTGTAGATATAAATGAGATTTCAGGGATTTCTTCGGATCCTGATTCGGAGGCTGACACCTCTGTGGCAACCGCGACACTACTTGACCTTTATTCTGGTTGCGGCGGCATGTCCACTGGATTGTGCTTGGGCGCTGCACTAGCTGGATTGAAACTTGAGACGGTATTACTTAGCCTTATATTTATTTGGAGAATAATTTGTCAACCACCCTTCATTATTTCAATAATTTCCCTTTTATATTTGTAGAGGTGGGCTGTTGATTTTAACAGCCACGCATGCAAAAGCTTGAAGTCCAACCATCCCAGGACCGAGGTCTCATGAATCTTTAATTCTTTTTGGCTGGTACAAATCCTCTTGTTTTATCTGACCAGAAATTTCCTTCTGATTTCTGAATATAGGTGCGGAACGAGAAAGCGGATGATTTTCTATCTCTTTTAAAAGAATGGGCAATTCTATGTGACCAATATGCCCATGGTAATAATGTTGATACATCTCCTCCTATGGCCGATGAGGAAGAGCGTGAACTCAAAAAGGACGAATATGTTGTACAAAAACTCACTGATATCTGCTATGGTGGCGTTGGTAGACAAAGATGCATTTATTTCAAAGTGCTCCACTCCCCATCTAGTTCTTTCTAGTGCTCGTACTTCTGTTATTTAGGTTGTTTGAGTATTTTCTTGAACAGGTGCAATGGAAGGGATATGGTACCGAAGAAGATACCTGGGAGCCCATTAAAAATCTTAGGTTTGTATCTAATTTGACATAATAGTGTTACATAATAACGTCTATTTCCGTTGCAGTTATTGAAAAAGATCTATGTACAGTGCACTGATTCTTTTTTAATGTTCAGTGATTGCCCTTTAAAAATAAAGGAGTTTGTTCAAGAAGGCCACATGCGAAAAGTATTACCACTGCCTGTGAGTACTTGCTATTTTTCTCCTTATTTTTGTACCTGGTTTATCAGATTGGCTGATGTTGTTTATTTGTTCTGTTACTTTAAAGGGTGACGTTGATGTCTTGTGTGGGGGCCCGCCTTGTCAAGGGATAAGCGGGTTAAATCGGTTCAGAAACCGTGACGACCCACTAAAAGATGATAAGAATAGGCAGATGGTCACTTTTATGAACATCGTGTCCTATTTGCGGCCGAAGTTCGTTTTGATGGAAAATGTGGTGGATATACTGAGATTTGCAGAAGGATATCTAGGTAGGTATGCGTTGAGCCGTCTGGTGGCTATGAACTACCAGTCTCGGCTGGGTATTATGGTAGCAGGTTGTTATGGGCTTCCACAATTCCGCATGCGCATCTTCCTATGGGGTGCCCTTGCTACAATGGTTTGTTTTGATAGTCTTTCTCACTTTCAATTTTTGTTACAAATTTATTTCTGAGATGATTGATCAGTTGCATTTGGATGTGCAGGTGCTCCCAAAATATCCTCTCCCCACGCATAATGTTGTTATACGATGCGGTGCACCCCCCGCATTCGAGGTAAGTAAAACCATAATAAAATTAAGATCATAATGAAATCCTGTGAGAAGTGAAAATATGCTGACGAGCTTATTTTTTGTTGCAGCAAAGCATTGTCGCATACAACGAAAACCAAAATCCAACCTTGAAGAATGCATTGGTTCTTGAAGATGCGATCTCAGATTTACCGAAGGCATGTATGTACTTGACTTTTATATGTCATATTTTCCAGATAATGTCTTACATCGGTTATGCAGGTTGGTAACGATCAAGGTGATGACGTAACTGAATACCTTGTGAAACCAGAGACGGAATTTCAGCGCTACATTCGTCTTAGCCGTAAAGGTAACTATATAGCTCTTTTGATAAGACGAATATATGATCATCTTTTTTTTGTGAAAAGTCCTTTCCTTTTGAATTTCACGTTTCAATTCAGTTTTATGCCTTTAAATTATTGTTTTTTCAATGCTGTTCCAATGCTCTTAGAAATGTTGGACAACTCATTCGGTGATAAAACCGGTCCTGGAGAAGGCAAGCTACTGGATCACCGTCCTCTGAAGTTGAATGAAGATGATTATGAGCGCGTTAAGCAAATACCATTTAAGAAGGTAGGTGGCTGAATTTTTCGATATGTTACTTGTGATATTACTCCGTTTCCCTTGGTGAAAATTTCTAGTTCTCGCTTAGGGAGCCAACTTCCGTGACCTGAAAGGCGTAAGAGTAGGGCCAAACAACGTCGCTGAGTTTGACCCTCAGATTCCACGAGTTTACCTTGAGTCTGGCAATCCATTGGTACGTGTTGTACCGCCCAATATCATGAGGATTTTTCCAGTCACAGTTGCTGAAGACTGCATGTCTGTATGGCCAGGTCCCTGAATACGCAATGAATTTCAGGAGGGGCAAGTCTCTGAGGTTAGGCTGCTTTCTTTTTCTGAAACTATACTAGGTTGTTGATGCTGCTGTTAAGATACACGCTGTGATGCATTTATAGGCCGTTTGGTCGACTGTGGGGGGATGAGACGGTTCCTACGGTGATGACCAGCGCAAGGCCACACACCCAGGTCTGTCAGCTTTGTCACAAGCTGCCTCAGTTTTCTGATCTGACCATTTAGGAAGCGCGTAACCTTTTATTCAGTGTCGACAGTGTCCTAAACGTGTTTCGTGTTGCTGCCTGCAGGCTATATTACACCCAAGTCAGGCCCGAGTTCTGACTGTCCGTGAGAATGCAAGGCTGCAGGGGTTCCCAGATTATTATCGCCTGGACGGTCCCATCGAGCAGCGGTAGGTTTACTTAGAAACTGTTCTTCTTTCATAAATCAAGACGGAAACTGAACATGTGTTGGTCTTGGATCCTGATGCTGGCAGGTACATGCAAGTCGGCAACGCAGTGGCGGTCCCTGTGGCCCGGGCATTGGGATACTCTCTCGGCCTGGCGTACCTTGGCAAGCACGATGGGGGCAACGACCCGCTGTTTGTGCTGCCCACCAACTTCTTTAGCCCAGGGCAGACCGAGGCCGTTGCGAGGGCTTCATCGGTTGGGTTGCCTGCAGACGAGGTTGCAGAGGAGTAGGATCCCATTGTTAGATTCTGAGACAAAATGAAGGCCTCTCAGGGCACTTGCTCTCTGAGTTGTCGGACTGGCTGTCCAAACGAATCCCGACCGTCCGATCGTCAGATGGAATGATCCAGACCGTTGGATCGGAACTGATTTGACAACCAATGAGTAGTGCCTTGTGTTTTACAGTCTCGCTACCTTTATGTGCGGGCCCCAAACAGGGTGGGCTCCAGCCATCGGTGACCTGCTCAGGGTGCTGCGCCGGTGCTGGTTCTTGTTGGTTAGGATTGACGATTGAACTAGGTTGCTGTGATTTGTTAGGATTGGAGATTGTGCACACTCCTGCTTGAGTGCGTTTTCTTTTTCTGCCTTGGTTGTATTTTTTCCAACATTACCATTTGTTCCTGATTGATGATTTTCATCAATAAAGTGGTGGTCATATCCTGCACAAATTGATGATTTTTTTTTATCTATCTTGTTCGATTTAACATAAATACGTGATCGGTGTAAACCTAACATGCATACGTGATCGATGTTCAAACACATGTTATTGTCCTGTTCAAGATCGTGTAATAATCTACGACATCTTCAAGAGGATGACAACATGTGTTTGTTTATTGATGGTGCTACATCATAAAGTATCTTTTAAATTGTTAGTCACTCACTACAAAGTTTCAGACTCAGTTGTGCAGGATGTTTGTACGGTAACCAGTCATCAGTGACAAACCAACAGATCTCTCATCCCGACACTTGAACGAACGGCAAATTAATGGTCAGTCAATAATAAGCCACAATCTCATTTTGTTTTCCTTCCTCTGATGTCTATACAGTTGGTGCCTGCTCCTAAACATGGCCCATGGGCAACCCAAAGAGATGTAAAAAAGACAATGGGGCCAGACGTATAATAATTAATCAATGGCCATATAAATCCTGGTATGTTTCAATGGATCAACAGGAAAGAATATATGTCGGCACCGCCGTGAAGGCGAGCATCCTACACGGGTGATGACGGATTTTTTTTTAATCTTTAATTTTCTTTTTGAATTATTTCACAACGGATATATGATCTGTGACATTCTTACACTATTTCTATGATGGTGTAAAATATTATTATTTGTTATCAAATGTCAGTTATACCACGAGATAAACTACGAGATATGACACGATTATAATGGATGATGGGGGACAGAAGTACTGAAGCAATCACCAATACCCTTCCTGTTAACACACAGATATGTTGATTAATTAACCAAACCATGCGTAGTTTACTGCATTTACGCCAGTTTGTATGGCATCATTACATTATACCTACAACTACAATACGCATTTTCTTTAACTTGTTATGTCAAAAGTCAGTTACATCATGAGTAATGAACTCTCCACAAGCCAGACATTTATAACCAGAACCATTGGAAGGACAGAGAGTATGACTTAAGGAACAAATAAATAAGTTCAGAGAAAAGAAATAAATAAGTTCATTATGGGTGATGTTAAAAAAGTTGACTTAAGGAACATATGAGTAAATCACAGCATATGTGAAAGAAGAATGATAAAACACAATCCATGATACATTTTACAACTAATATAAGCTACTACTTTTTTTCAGACAATTTGGGCACATACGCTCCCATCTAAATGTTTTAGTAGGGGTGTCCTGAAGCACTTGTTGCAAATTAACTTGGACTGATCTAGAGACGCGACCTGTCTGAAGCATAGTTTTAAATAGCCGGCTATAGCCCCGCTATAGCTGTTTGAGCATGTTGCCGCTAAATGATTTTATGTACAATTTTCCGCTATAGCCTCGCTATAGCCCCGCTATAGCTGTTTTTAAGGGTTGCCGCTATATGTCATAGCCCACTATTTAAAACACTACTATGGAGTCTGAACCTGCTCTGGAAACTAAAGATAAACCTGAGCGGTTCCTTGTACGAAGCTGAACGATAGCAGACATAAGTATTTCTGATGTGCAAGCGAGATCTTAGGGAACATGGATTTATTCTAACTCGTTGCGCGCACAACCCATATCTCCTTCACTCATCTTCCATGCACGTCACATCAACTGCATGCTGCCATGCACGATTTGACTATAGACTGGCCCTACTGTCTAGGACATGGAATCTATCTAATAGGTACTACTTGGTCATGCACCATTAATTTTGATAGTAAAAGGTTAATTAATAAAAGGTTAATGGATGATTTCAACCGGGTTTAATTAAATGGGCCGAACTGTGGTCAATATGTAAATAATAGTGTGATAGTTTCAAAGAAAACATATGGGAAAAATCCAATGAACTTTACTATTATAATCAGCGAGCTTTATGGAAAAATCCAACAAACTTTATGGAAAAATCAACAAACTTTATGGGAAAAACAATGAACATTACAATTACCTAGCTCGTACTTTGTATGAAAATTCTGAAGAACTTTCTGGTATAATTCGACAAACGTTTCTTGTTTGTCATGTGGTTGATATATAGTAATTCACATCTCTAAATTTAAATATGTTGATATTGGGCTTGTTTCGAAGAGCTCACCATGACAAAGTCAAATAAATAAACGAATATAATTTTACAGAAAAGCAATTAAAAGATATGGTGATATATTTGTTTGTAGTGCAATTTTGTTTTGGAGAGCTGATAACATAAGCACATGCAGCGTCCGACATGCAAATAGTAGGCTATAGGGAATCTAGCAGACATGGGATAGAGAAATATGGGTTGGGACCCGGTGTGGGCCTGGACGCACTGATCCACAAGGTGCAGCGACGGCCACGATACTGGTTGCGCGTGCAACCAGTTAGGAAAGGCCTTATTCGGATCTTAGGTGTTCACACACAATCTATTAATTCTTGATGCCTTCCAGGCCCAGGTGGCCATAGATGAAACAAAAAGCAGGACACGAAATGGGGTAGTAGACTATGATCCTGTGTGACGGGTACTCTGCCCTAGTGGATGCCTACAACCAGAGCATCATATAACCTACCTAGTACCTAGCATATTTGATTTATTTAGTTTGATCACAAGAGCTCCCTCCTACCCTTTGTATGAATATATAAGCATGAACCAATAAGTAGACTATTGTGATGTGTCTATAGGAAATAAATAGCAACTTTCTAGTACTTTTTTGTGAGCGGAAGAGATATTCATTACTCCACGAAAAGCATCGTATTGTAACACTAGTTAAAAAAAAGTGTTGTGAATTCGATTGAGTTCGGAGTGTAAAATTACAGTTAGCTAACAAGAGCTTGCCAGATACACAATCCGGCAAGAGAACCAAACATCGGTGTCCCCTCCCGTTCTAGTAAAGTTAGCTAAGACATAAGCACACACACCTTATTTATTCATTAGTACAAAGGCATGAGCAGGATAAACCTTATTTTCAGATGATCAACTTTGTTGAGAACGTTCTCTATGTTCCTGTTAAGATTTTCCGTCCTCCCCCCCCCCCCCCCCCCCCCCCTGCCCCCCGGTTCTAGTAAAGTTAGCTAAGAGTAGTTAGGCAGCACCGAGGCCAAGCCATTCATGGTCACGAGATCGCATTTCCTTATGCATTAGAAGTGTGGAACAATGCTCTTCGAGCTATAAGAATAGTAACCCCAGGCGAGTCTTTGAGCACCATACGCTCTCTGGGCATAACGTCATATTGGTGCCATATGATCCATTCACAGATAGCACTCTCCAACCGTCTGCCGGAAGGTGGCCATTGACATTGCACGACCGTATTTTTTGGTACACTAGTAGTGTGAGCAGGTGGAATAGGGCAGGCGGGTTGTTGGTGGAGCAGAGGCTGCCGGCATCCACCACTAGACAGGCCGCCGAACAGAGGCTCGGCCGGCTGTGTTCCAGAGAATGCTCCTGGAGGTGGAGGGAGGGAAGGGACCCCATTGCTTTTTCTAAATTTCTTGAGGGGTCTTTCTGTCAATTGCTTTTCCACATCACTGCCTACCAGTGGGCCAGGCCTCTAATCAGGGTTAATGAGCCAAAGCGAGCGTAGTGCAATCTGCCAAAACTTAGGCGTTGTGTGCGGCGGTTTCTGCAAAGTCCCGTAGAAATGTCTTTTCTGCAAGTGATGGTGAAATGTGATGGTTTCTTGGTTTTGACTCTTTTCTTTGATACGCCTTTTCATGTTCGAAAGGTTTGCTTGGGGGAGTTTCTAAATCTAGGGTTTAGTGTCCATGAGAAAGCCCTAGTAAAGAGCTAATTCTAGGGAAAGCGAGGATTTCACTTTTCTGTCAGGCCTCGAGTTGGACTATTTTACCGTCTATACGTTGTGGAAGAATGCACATAACCATTAGATCTTGCCCTTCCACATATCAAACTTTAACTAGTTCCACATGTTGCCTTGCTTCTATGTAATTGAAGATAAATGTAAAACACATCTCTCGATCTATTAGTGTTTTTGAGTGTATCGAGACTGTATTTTTTTGAGACGACCTAGCATTGCAAGGGAGAACCAAAACAACCAATGATGATCCAAAAATAGGTATCACAAACCAACACAATACAAAGATCTCATGTGCGCTTGGTTAGTGTCTGATCTAGTCCTATCAGATATTGGGGAGAATTGGCTTGATCAAATTATCAAGGATTGATGAACGCTGCTACTTGGAAACTGTTTGGTAGAAATCTCTTCATCACACTTAAAAGAATGTAAGGTTTATCGTCCACTCCTCCTTCATCCAGTTTTACATACATTCCCCTCTCTTGTCTTCTTCATGATTTTTTCCTCCCATGTTTTGGAAACTGTTTGGTAGAAACCGTCTCAACTAGGCCAAATTGTTATTTATTTACCAAATAAAATTATGTTTTTCATCTAGTAATTAAGTCAATAATTACTAGTGTCATTCCTCAAGCTACATACACAAGTGCACGGGTGAGCAGAGAGGGGAGCGGGTGCTCATCCCCAAGACAAAAGCCTAGATTACATGTATTAACGAGTTGAGTCCCTTGGTTCCAGCCCTTGCCCAATTGCGAGCTTCCTCCAGGATGTTTGGGACGAGCTGTGTAGACGAAGCTTGTGCCAACCGACCACCATGCTAGCCGATGCGATGCGGTGGCACGTGCATCCGAAGGGGCCCACCGGAAGGTGCTAATTCGCGAGCTGTGTGGCGATGTCGTTGATGACGTCCTCCGTTGGCATGTCCTGGGTGCTCGCTTGAGCTCGGTGGAGAGCCATGGCGGTCGTGGTCAGGACAAATGGCGCAGCAGCATGGGCTGGAGCCGATCGACTTCACGGACGCCCGACATTTCAAATTGCAAGGGATGCCTTGTTGTAGCCGTGCCGAGCGTCGAGCGTTGTCGCTCCCATGCATACCCAATGAACTGAATTTATCCTCCCCGGCCACAAGTCAGGCAGCAAGGAAGGACATTCTAGGTTACGGCCTTTTTGGTTTTTCCTGTCATATATATTTCCAATGTCACCCAAGCCAAAACTCAAGCACACCAATTTTATCTAGGACAATAAAAGGAAATTTAGCACGCATGGCAACATTATGTGACTTAAAATGCAGCCCCCCTAGCTAGTATATGGCTCATATTTATAGCCGGTGATGGTATTGAGTAGTTCAGAGTTCCTCACAACCGAACCCCACGCCCCATAAATCCGAAAGTTTTCACGCCTTCAATCTAGTGTCTTTATTCTCGCGTTGTTGCTTTCATAAATGTGAGAGATTGAGATCTTGTCCTTATGAAGCACCTATAATAACGGCACTCAAGGCTATATAAGTAGTGACTGTATAAGTGTATATAGATGGTATGCCTATTTACCAGTTGATGCAGAAGGTTTTTTCAGTTTCAATCGATTTGGAAGGAACGCCTACCCGCCGTTGGATCCAAAACAAGTGCTCTCATGCTTTTCATGGTCCTCCAACCATTACACTGTTGATCTCGTTGGTCAGATGCGATTTCTTCCGGCTGCGGTCCTCCAATGCTTACCTGACCACCTGCCTCCCATCTCCCCCAGCTGAAGGCACTACCACGTGTACCTCGTCGCACCATCCTCCTCTCTCCGTCTCCCCGGGCCATCCCTCCAACACCCTCTCTCCCGCACACCAGAACAACCAACATCGGGCTGACATGCAGTCATTTTTACGACAACTAAGGAATAGAGTTTGGTGCACGGATATACCAATACAACATTCTATTTTTTGAGGCAGCAATACACTATTCTTGTGCTCACTAATATGAGGTAATTATTGCATATCCTTGTATGATAAATGCCATCACTAGATGTTGGTGAACCAGCATTTGTTTACAGATTCGTCAAGAGGGCAGAGTGCTTCTGTGATTTCATGAAAAAACTTGACTCACTTTATAAGGAAAACGAGACCAAAAATCACACAATTGCTTGATTCATCAAGGGACAATCAAATGAATACCCTGACCATGAGCAAAAAAACAAAACAACCAAGTCACAACCAGCCAACTCAACCTCCACCACCTACTCACCCTCTACTCGAAAACAAGTGAGCGGGATCTTTGGAGATGCCTTCAAGAACCACGATGCCCCCAAGCACCGTCAGCGCCGGCATTGACCCCCTCGATCAATAAAACTTCCGCTAAAAAACTGCCCACGAATCTCTTTCGAGACCTCGAAAAGGGTCTGACCACACCAACAACCACCACGGAAGCCCAAAACGCGGCAAACCATGGCCTAGTAGTGGAGAGGAAAAACCCTGGAGTGACGACTCCCATGAAAAATGTGCCACCACACCATCGTCACCTGTTAGCAATCCCCATCGATCGGAAGCAAAGCCTTCACCCAGAACCCTTCGCGCCTCCACGTCACCAAGCCCCGGGGAAGCCACCCTAGCTCCCCGGAGCCACCACCGCATCACAGTGCTTTTGCAAGCACCGCTTTTTAAAAAAATTTCTGCCAGATATAGCTTGAACGTTCGTACAGGAAGATGTGTGTTGTGGTGTATATGCACAGTCTACACATTATAGAAAAGAAGGACAGTGATCCAAAGGAAAACATGCGTCACGTAATGATTATGCGCTCTGCATAATTACTTGGCATTTAGAACATTTGAGCGTTGATATTCCCCATCCCTACCGAACCTAAAGTGATCAGCCTGAAACTAGATAGGTCAAGTTCAGCCGCAGGCATGTGCGCCAATGTCTCCGGAGCTCCAAGGTTAGATAGTATCCTTGGCACGAGCTTGAGCTTGCTGAGTAGACACTGTTGCACCGTGGTGTTTAAGAGTGTCTTCTGTGACAACAAGCGATCACCAGAGAACATCGAACATGAGAAAATGCATGCCATACACGTACACAAGTCTTTCATGCTCTAGAACGGAGTGTTAACAAACACACACACATTGGCTCTGTGTTGTACAACCAATATTTTGGAGATGCGCAAACCCGAGATTCTTGATGCCTCCCAAGCCCGAAACCATGCACCATAATATGACCTGCATCTCTATCTCCCTATGTGTGTGTGTGTGATATAAAACTATATATTGATATTGTTCAGGAGCAATTGAACTTTGCTATGACATCAGTCATAGCCTTTTATTTGCGGGAAACATCAGCTTCAGCCGTGTACAAAGACGGTTGATCCGCGACCCGCAGTTAGAGCTCAACATTTGAACACCTGCTGTATGCATTTATAAGAAGGAAAAATCATGCATCTTTGGTTTGGAATTTACAATAGCAGAAGCAATTTTGGAGCAAGTATAATAGTGAGGTTATAGCCCGCTTAAACGGCACTTTTGCTTATGTGGAAGAAAGAGACAAGGAAAAATGGTGAGAGTGAGCTCTCATTTAAGAGCCCAGCTATATGCGTATTTCTAGAAAAATGCAATAACTATGAAGAAAGAGGTAGAGAAAAGATGAAAAAGAATAGTACTCTTATAGCCAACCTCATAGCTAACCTTGTTGTATGAGTGACTATAAATGATGACTATATATGACATGGCAACATTATATAGCCAGCAGTTGGCTATACTATTAAACCATGCTCTTACTGCCCTCCCCAACCAACAGGGAATGCTTTGCAGCACTGAATTAAGGACCTTGATTGAAGAGAAGGATTGTAGGATAGGTCGAGGCATGTCCAACCTGTCAAGGAAGTTAGAGAGGTAGGTACTTTCTTTTACTCATGATTCACACTATAACTCTTTGCTGGTTGGCCATGGTCCAGATATTTTACTGATCATAAGGACGGAAAATCAGATTCATACTAACCAGAGTTATAGCATGGCAAAAGCCTATTTCAAGATAGAGTTATTGCATGGCTAGTAAAAACAAATGAACACCGTAATTGCAAGACAGTAAGTACTCCCTCTGTCCCAAAATGTAATGTCATTTTTGATACTATGATAGTGTTAAAAACGATCTTACATTTTGGGATGGAGGGAGTACTTGATATGAAGAACCTTAATATTGTCGATGCAAATCAGAATTTATTTTGGTTATCAAGAAAATCTTTATGAATTGGGAAGACCAACATTCTGAGTTTGTGACCCGGCTGCGGAAAGAAGTTGGGATCATTTATCCATAGTCCAAAGAAGCACCGGTTGAGATGACTGTGCCAGACTAGGCCAGATGAGTGCATCCGTGAGCATGTAGTTTTTTTTATAATTTGAATGCTTCTGTCACTTATAGTTTCTGGTCATTGTCAATCAACATAAATATTTTGTTATGTACTAATCATTTATTGAAAATTGTCAACAATTTTGACTATTTACATTGTGTATGAAATTTTTACAAGTTTGAACACCTTTCCCAAAACTGTTAATAAATTCCCAACATCTGACAAAAAATTTGAACACAAATTCCATATCATGTATTTTTACAAAATATCAACTTTGTTTGAAACGAAACATTTCTTAAATTTGTGAACATTGTTTTTGAAAACATGAATAGTTTTTGAAATTGTAAACAATATTTGAAAACAAATTTTTTAGGGTATCCCAATTTTTTTTCAAATTTTTGAACAATTTTTAAATAGAATAATAAAGTTCAAAATGGATAAAAATGAATAAATGAAAAAAACAATAGAACGAAAAAATAGAGAAAAAAACACTTAGGCGTTGGCCCAACTATGCGATGGATCGATGCCATCTGCCACCTGTTGGTTGAAAACTCTATTTCACGCTCAATGGATAGTGTTTTTGCTTTTGATTTTTAAAATCACAAAATTCAAAAAAATATGCAACAGATTTATTTACTTATTCATATTTTTGAAAATGTTTGAAAATATAAAAAATACACATTTAAAAAAAAAACATTGTTTCAAAATTGTTTGTTTTTTCAAAAATTGTACCTAATTTCAAAAAATCTCCTTTTCAATAAAATATGACAGTTTATTTTTTTTTCCACTTTTCGGAAAATTTGTTTGCATTTTCCAAAATTTTCTTACAATTTTGAAAAATGTTTGCGTTTAATAAAGTCATGTACAATATTCCAAAAAATTGTTCTACTATGTCGCTGTTCGTAGTTCTTAAAACTCCGCGCTCCTCATTTGTTAAGATGGCTGACTCATGCAGATTTTCTTTCGATTTTCCACTCTTTCATAGAGACCACTAGAGAGACCATTAACTGTTGGTCCGACCCAGTTTACTGCTCGCGTGCATCAAGGAGCCTGCGGGGAGGTGGTCCTTCGTGAGTTCCACACCCATGGCGGCCTCCATGGCCATCGCATGGGTGCTCGCTTGGGCTGGGTCGCATGGCCTCCCCGTCGTCGTCGGTAGACATCAGGCTGTAGCATGGGCTGGAGTCGATCGAGTTCACGTGCGCCAGGCAGACGATATCGCAAGGGATGCCCTGTTGCAGCCGAGCCGAGCGTCAAGTGTTGCCGCGCCAGTGCATACCCAATGCGTCGGATTTCTCCTCCCCGGCCACAATGCAGGCCGAAAGGACGGCCATTCTTGGTTACGATCGCTTCGGATCAGGCTGTCATACATATTCCCAATGTCACCCAAGCCTATATTCATGCCCCTAAACTAAGCATACCAATTTGATCTAGGATGAGAAACAAAAGAACATGTGTAGCACGCAGGGTTGCCTCCAAAAAAAAAAATGTGTAGCACGCAGGGTGGCATTGTCTGACTACAAAATGCAACTCCCCTAGTATATGGCTCATATTTATAGCCAGTGTTGGTCTTGAGTAGTTGAGAATTCCTGGCGACTTGAAGTTTCCAGGCCCCAAAAATCCTGAAGTTTTCATGACTTCAATCTATTGTCTTCATTCTCGCGGTGTTGCTTTCATAAATGTGAGAGATTGAGATCTTGCACTTATGAAACACGTGTGACCACACTCAAGGCTATAAAAGCGGTGATTGTATATACTCTGGGACGCCTATTTGTCAGTCCAGTTAGTTTCAGTTTCAGTCGATTTAGAAGGAATGTCTACCAGCCGTTAGATCCTAAACAAGCGGTCAGATGCTTTTCTCCGTTCACATTCTTGCAAATTGTATCCATAACTTATCTAAACTAGACGACACCCCGCGCGTTGCTGCGGGAAAGTTGTTAAAAAATATATGGATAAATGGTAGAAAACTAATGTTATAGCAAAAATAAATATAAAATTGTCTTACATGACTTAATTACCTAGAAAAAAAAATCCATGCATGATGGTATATTTTGCATGAAGAGATTAATGGAAAAAGTAACTTATGACTAAATGCATGAGTTGGTGATGTGGCGTTGTTGCATGGAGTGGAAAATTGGGTAGTGGGTTGTAGCTATTTAAGAATAAAAGATTGCATACAAAATAAAATTGGTTACATTAATTGTTTATCTCTTGGGTCATATGCAATTTCTTCCTACCGCAGTCCTCCAATGCTGTCCGGACTGTGTGCCTCCTCCCTCCCCGTTCCCCCTCCCGACGGCAGACGGCTCTACAGTGTGCGCCTCGTCACAGTGACCTCCTATCTCCGCCTCCCCAGGCCATCCCTCTAACACCCTCCCTCCTGCGCACAGAACAGCCAACATTAGATTAACATGAATTCCTTTTTACGGCAACTGACCAATAACGTTCAGTACACGGATATACCAATGCATTGTTCTTGTGCTCACCAACATGAGATAATTGTTGCATGTCCTTATATAATAAATGTCATTCCTAAATGTTGATGGACCTGCATTTGTTTATGGATCAGAGTGTCCTTCTGATTTCATAAAAAAAAAAGAGTACCCAGTTTGTAAGGAAAACTAGGCCAAAAATCACACAATTGCTTGATTAATTAAAGAAGAATCCAGCAAAAACTCCGACCATTAGCAAAAGAAAAAAAAAAGACAACAAAGCCGCAACCGGCCAACTCAATCTTCACCACCTACTCACCGCTACTCAGAGAGAAGGAAGCGAGATCTTCGGAGACGCCTTCAAGAAACATGATGCCCGATAGCGTCGTCGACGCCTGCATCAAACCCCTCGATCAATAATTTTTTTGCTTAGAAACCACGCATGACTTCCGCCGAGACCTAGGAAGGGGTCTGCCCCCACCAACAGTCACCACGGAAGCCTAACAAGCGACAAACCACGACCTAGTGGAGCGGAGGAACAATTCATTAACGACTCCCAATGAAAATGCCCCACCATGCCATCGTCACCAGTAATCGATCCCCAACGGAAGTAAAGCCTTCGCCTAGAACCCTTCACCCATCCACCTCATCGAGCCCCAGGAAAGGGCCCAGCCATTGCCAGCGGCAGACCATGATCATCGGATCCCATAGCACGCCTCCGGTCCAGCCTCCATAGCACCAAGGAGACAAGAAAGCCGGCACACATTCACCAAATACCGTGCCGTCTGCGCCACCACAACCACCGCGCACCACGACGCCACTCCCAGCAGCAGCAAGCCCCAAGAGAGGCCAACCGCGTCACAACACCCTGGCAGCGGCACACCCACCCGAATGGCCACTGCATGGCAGCGCGGGCACTGCCGAAGTAAGACGATGACGCCCCAAAACCAAGGGCCGCCATCCCCGCCACCACGTGCCTCCACCCCGCCACACACTGAACAAAGCAGGTACTGCTACCGCCGCAGCTCACCGATGACCCCAGCCACCGGATCTAGGCTCGATGCCTTGGATCCAGCCAGTGGTGAAGCTACATCACTAAATCTGGGCGAGCCACTAGTAAGAAAGCCCACTATATTTGCACTTACGACCTAGTAAACTGTCAATCACTCATTGTGTGTTCCATGGATTGGGCGGGCCGTAGCCCTTTTTTGTAACACATAGCTCCGCCACTGGATCCAGCACTATGTCGCAAGGAGAAGATGGGTGATGCCACCGCGACCACCGCGACCGGGGGCCGCCGCGCCGGTGCACCAGCGCGGAATCGAGCGCTCCCGCTGCCGCGAGGCCGTCATGGGTCTGGATTTGTGTGCCAGCAAGCCGAACCACAACGTCGAGCAATCCTGGCGCCCCGGAGCCTCCACCGCCTCACCGCGAAGCCGCAGTCACCGGACTTTAGCAAGCACCGTCTCACCAAGAAGCCACGGTTGCCACAAGCGTCCGGAATGGATGTGCCTGCGCACCCGTGAAGCACCCTCGTCCACCTTCCTCGGGGCCAGCACGGCTCCCCGAAGTGGCGCAAACCTGAATTTATACGAGTTTGTAATATATATATTTTTGAAATTTTGCTGTCAGATATGGCTTATACGTACGTGCCTGCAGGAAGATGTGTGCCAGAGTGTATATGTGTCTGTACAGTGTACACAGTTTAAAAGAGAAGGACAATGATCCATGGAAAACAGGCGTCAGACCAATGATTATGCACTCTGCGTAATTACTTGCCATTTAGAACATTTGAGCGTTGAATTTCCTCATCCCTACGGAACCTAAACTGATTCAGCCTGAAACTATGAAATGGTAGTTGCGGTGGTTATGCGCAAATGTTTCATTTCCTCCAAGGTCAGCTATGTCCATTGCAACCACTTCGAGCATGTTCAATAGACATCGTTGCACCGTGGTGTTTAACAGTTTCTCTCGAAACAGGCTCGCGCCCCGCTTTATAGATAAAGCACCGACCAAAGTTCACGGCCGAACGATACATAGTGGAGAGGTAACCCTCTTAGAAAGCGGATCCTGAGATCTCGGTACCACGCAAACTACGCTACCGAAGGAGAACAATGGGAGATCAGAGTACAACGCCACGCCACACCCTAGCCCACCTAGACTCCACGACAACGCCCTCAGGAGGGAGAACGGCGTAGAACGTCGCCGCTGCCGAGTCCGGAATGGACATAGGTTTTCACCCGGAGCCCGAACACGGAGAAGAGAACCACAATGACGTCTTCAGGAAGATAGCGGCGCCCGCGAGCGTCGTCGTCATCAGCGCCAAGCGCAGAGCTTTCGCTCGGAAGCTCGCCCGTGTCACACGGTGTCCCCAGGGCAGGCGCGACAAACTCCAATCCCCAGATCCGGATCCGGGCACCACCGAAAAGGGCGTGCCCGAGCCACCTGCCGCAAGACCTCTCGCCGCCCATACGGCCAAGAGGAGAAGCCACCACCGCCGCCATGAGGCCCGCCGGAGAGCCAATCATGGGGACCGCCACCCGGGGCCGCCGCCCCGGCATCCCTGTCCCAAGGCGCCGCCACCCATCCGCCACACAACACACCAACCCCGGCAGGTAGGGTAGAAGGGCTTCCTTTCACACCTAGCCCGGCATCAGTCCCTAGATCTGGGTCAGCACCTCCACCGTAGGAGGCGCCGACAGCAGCATCCCCAACCAGTCCCAGTCGACATGGGGACACGATCCTAGGACTGCCGACGGCCGCCGCGAAGCCGGGCTTGCACGACGCCAACTCCGAGGTCACCGGTGCCGCACAGACACACGAGTAGGCGCGGCCAGGACCACCACCAACACCCCCCCGCACCCGCGAGAACAGCGCTCACGGGCACATCCCGGGCCGAGCCCACACCTCACCTACCCGGGGAGCACCCCGATCCGCCTCGGGCCCAGAACCGGCCCGCCCCGAGCGCAAACCCTAGGTCAGGGGAGCCGCCGCCATGCGCGCAGCCCCGCACGCCACCGGCTCCAACCCAGGAGAAGGAGGGTCGCCACACCGCCGCCCCGCGCCACCAGTCCGACCACTGCCGCCGCACCGCCGAGGCCACACCGGCCCGCACCACCGCCCCTAAGGCAGAGACTCACCAGCACGCCCAACCACTGCCGTCAACGAACGAAGCAGCAGCCGTCGCCCAAAGCCATCGAGGCCCGCGCCGCCTGCCGGCCCGAGGCCGCCGCGACCAGGCGCGCCCTTCTCCCACGCCGCCGGTCGGCCAGCAGCAAGCCAGCGGACGGGGAGAACCTGCCGGAGCCGCCCGAAGCAGGCTGGATCCGGATCTGGACACCAGCCGCCGTCCCGGGACGCAGCCGCCGTGCCTCGAGCTGCCGCCCCAACGCCGCCGTGCAGCCACAGCCACCACGCCGCCGCCAAGAGCCACCGCCGCCGCACCGCCGGGCCCCGCGTCCGCCCGACGCCTCTGCCCAGGGCGGCTGCCCCGCGCCCGCCGCCACCGAGGGGAGAGGGGAGGAGATGCCCCGCCGCCAGCCACCGCGAGGGGCTTTGCCCCGGCGGCACCGGCCGGCGGCGGCGGCGGGGAAAGGCGAGGCTGCGCGCGCGGCGGGTGGATCTGGCGTCGCCGCCCGAGTCGCCCGCGGGGGACGACGCGGGGGCAAGGGGGGGGGGGACTTTTTTCTGTTGTCAGAACTCCATTAGAAGATGTTTTCACTGCTTGTGTTTAACAGTTTCTGACAAGGGATCAGCAAAGAACATCGAACAAGAGACAAAGACATGCCACATACATACGCAAGCGTTGCAGGCTCTGGAACGGAATGTTAACAAACACACGCATTCGCTCTGTTTGTCATAAGATAGATTTTGGCAGTGTGTAAACCCGAAATTCCTGGTGCTTCCTATACCTGAATCCATGCTACGACCCACATCTGTGTGTGTGTTTGCGTCTGTGGTGTAAAATTATATATTGATAATAGTGGGGAGCAATTGAACTTTGCTATAGCATCAGTCCTAGCCTTTTATTGGCGGGAAACATCACCTCCAGCCGCATACAGTGACGGTACATTTGTGCCGCAGCCCGCACTTAGATCTCAACATGTGAACACTGCATCATGCATGTGTATAAATTTTCGTGCATCTTTGACATGGAATTTATGAAAGTAGAAGCAACTTTTACTCCCCTCCACAACTAACAGGGAAGCCATTGCCAATCGTTGATGCCGAACACACTGAATTAATTAAGAGTTTTTATCATTTATGTCATTAGTTGTGTCTCACTACTCAGTTTTCTAATTAAAAGTTACAACTGTTCAAAAATGTCATCGTTGTATTAGATGCTTGCTCAAAAATCCCATTAGATATCTCAAAAATGCCATCGTATGTTTGCTAAAAAATGCCATTAGACATCATTATTGTCAGGCCAAACTCGTTGGCCATGTTATATGATGAAAATACCCCTATATCCACATGTCAGGTCTCTCTATCTCACAATGATAAGTATGGACCCTACTTGTAAGGAGTAAGCAAGCGAACAATTTTAGAGGAAAATAAGAACGCTGTTGGAATCAAGTGGGACCCACACTTTTTGCTAGTGAGATAAGGAGAGAGTTGACATGTTGGTCTATATGTATTTTGATTATTATGACATGGCAAACGAGATTTGAGCTCACAGTAATAATAATGGCTGGATCGACTGCCTTTTTCTACGAAACTGAACGATCGGCCTCTATTGTGGCAAATCCCAAAATACCCTTCGTAAAATGTCTAAGTTACCCTTCATCATGGATGGCCAGATCTGTTTGGTACTCCGGTTAATGCCATGGGAGTACTAGGGTAAAGTAAAAGAGCTATTTGTTATAAGACGAGAAAAGGAATATCTAGCACACATGGTCGTGCAGGGTGACTTGTAAAGGAAACTTCCTAGTATAGCGTTCCAATTTATAATCAAACCTGGCTTTGAGTAATTCAGCGTTTCTCACAGCGGAAAGCATCCATGCTCACAGCCCCCCTCCAAGTTTCATGCCTTAAATCTTTCATGTTCATTTTCACATTGTTGTTCTCATAAATTGGCATAAATGTTAGAGATCGAGATCTTGCACTTATGAAGCACATGCAACGACACTCACTGCTGTCAGCGTGGTGATGTAGAGACTATAGATCATTCAGCGCACATATACACTGCTCTTGTGCTCACCAACATGAGCTAACTATTGCATATAGTTGCATACATGCCATTAACAGATAGATGTTGGTGGACCTACATATATATGACTCACTGATTAATAAGATATTTGAAATTTTGCACTCCAAGTTTAAGGAGAAGAGTGCACGAGAATATTAATTCATGACTTAATAGTACGTCAAGATGCATTTTCGTCTTTCTTCTCACGTTTGAAGCTGCATAATTGTAGATGGTGAAAGCAGAATGGACAATTGTTGCTTGCTTGAAGAAAAAATTCAACACTACCATCGTCTCGATATATATACTTGAGGTGATTCTAATTTTTTTATTTTAGAAATTCAGACAGTAGAAGACTTGTTTCATATCCGCACAGACATTAATCGTGGCCCTATCCATACAACCTTGTAATTGACTATGCATACACCCACTAAATTAAAACACATGCATGCATGTGATCAGAGAACTAGGGGCACATAGTGCCACGATAGGTTGGTCCGTAGGAGAGTTGTGAAATTCAATATGCAACCATGTAAAACATAGGGTTTGGGAAACTGAGAGTTATGAATAGTTTTTGAAATTGTAAACAATATTTGATAACAAAAACATTTTACGGTATTCCAAACAAAATTTTGATTTTTTTAAATAAAATAATAAAGTTCAAATTGGAGAAAAATGAATGGATGAAAAAAATAGGAAAACGACAAAAATAAAGAAAAAACGCTTAGGCGTTGACCCAACTAGGCGATGGATCGATGCCATCTGCCGCCTGTTGGTTGAAAACTCTATTTCACGCCTAAGCGTATAGTGTTTGAAATAGTAAACAATATTCTTAAACAAAAACATTTTAGGGTATTACAAATAAATTTTCAATTTTTTTAATTTTTTTAAAGGATAATAAAGTTCAAAATGGAGAAAATAAATTAATGCGAAAATAAGAAAACGAAAAAAAATAGAGAAAAAACGCTTAGGCATTGGCCCAACTAGACGACGGATCGATGCCATCTGCTATCTGTTGGTTGAAAACTCTATTTCACGCTCAATGGATAGTTTTTTTTATTTTGAAAACTACAAAGTTCAAAAAATATGCAACACATTTATTTATTTATTCATATTTTTGAAAAAAAAATCGAAAATATAAAAAAGGCACATTAAAAAAAATCAGTGTTTCAAAATTGTACCTAATTTCAAAAAATCTCCTTTTCAATAAAATATAACAGTCAAAAAATGTTTTCCACTTTTCATTTTTTTTGTATTTTCCAAATTTTGCTTACAATTTTGAAAAATGTTCTCGTTTAAAAAAGTCATGTACAATATTCCAAAGAATTGTTCAACTATGTCGCTGTTCGTAGTTCTTAAAACTCCGCGCTCCTCATTTGTCAAGATGGCTGGCTCATGCAGATTTTCTTTCAATTTTCCACTCTTTCATAGAGACCACTAGAGAGACCATTAACTGTTGGTCCGGCCCGGTTTACTGCTCACGTGCAACATGGGGTATGGAGAGACCATTAACTGTACGGCCGTGCATCGATTTAGTGAAGGAGCCTGGCGTGCAGCATGCGCCCCTTGCGTGTTTTTTTTTTTTGCGGGGAAAAAGGGTTGTATATTAATTAACCCGGACCGTGGCAATCCATTTCACACAAGTTTACAACCCTCTCAGTGCCCGACCGTAACCATACGGCCGTCTTCATCTCACATCTACCCAACTGAGCTAAATGATGGCTAACATGGTTACATCCTCTTCTAATAGCTTTTACCACTATCTCTCTTCCTCCTCTCATAGTGGAAGCAATCTCCTGGATGATGGCGGCATGTTGTGATCTATTCCCCGAAGGATTAGAGATCATCTTAGCAGCTTCAGCACTGTCCGTCTCAATGATAAACGGAAGCGTACTCCACTCCAAGGCAAGCACAATTCCCTCACTACATGCTTCAAGCTCCGCAGCAAGAGCATTATCGCATGTGAATAAATGACGACAAGACGTGAAGATAATACCGCAGGAGGAGTCCCGGAGTACCATGCCGATGCCTCCGTTTCCCATCTGCGCTTGAAAAGCGCCATCAACATTCAGTTTTAACCACCCATGTGGTGGCGTGCTCCACTTCTCCACCGTAGTGTGGATTGGTGTTGCTAGTGGCCGCCTATCATGCGCCTCATTGCAGCGTACAGGAGCACCGTTCTGGCTGCTGCTGCTGCTATCCCGGACGCAGCCAGTGCTGCTACCAGGTGGACATACGATGCTGATCTCAGGTGCAGCTCGGAGCACCGGGTCCGTGAGTACCATCTTCCCTTTGCACAAATCATCTGTAGGGAACTGCTGGATGCATAACAGAGATGTTAAGTAGCTATGTAGAAATCGACGAGATGCTTCGGTTGGTGGAGGAGCTTTGTCATGAGTAATCTCGTTGCGGACGTGCCATGAACGCCACATAGTCATCAGGAGGGCCATACGGGACGATTCCGAGAGCGGCTCTAGCACATCAAAGAGCCACTCCGGGCCTGTGTGGCGGACAGACTGGATGTCTGGGAGCCTCCACTCCTTCGCCATTGCTCTCCATAGCTCCACCGCACGGGGGCACCTACACATCGCGTGGAATCCATCCTCGCGTTCCAGGCCACACAAGGGACATACATCAGTGGTTTCTAAATGACGGGAAAACTTATTCGCCCATGTTGCAAGAGAATTTGTCACAAGCCGCCATGCAAACACGCGTACCTTTGGGGGGGCAGGGCACCCCCATATGGTCTTCCAGATGGCGCGACGACCATCCGGTGCCCTGCTAGATGCGCTCGCGGATGGACGCTCGCGCTCGTCCATCGCGAAGCGATACGCGGACCGAACGGTGAAGATACCGTTCTTCTCAGGAGCCCATGCAAGGATATCGTCGGCGAGGCGTGGAGATGTCCGTATATTCCTGATAGCGTCGACATCAGCCGGATGAAAGTGTCGGTGGAGGAGATCCATACGCCATGCGCCACGCTCGTCGAGCAGCTCGGACACTCGCCGGAGCCTGCATGTACCTTGGGCGGAAATCAGGTCGCCCGACGGAGCACGAGGTAGCCATCTATCACGCCAGATACGGATGTTCTGGCCATTGCCCACGCGCCACACCAGCCCCTTCTTGAGGAGCTCAAGCCCGTACTGGATAGCCTGCCAAGTTGACGAGGCATTCCCAGAAAACACCGTATCCTCGAGGCGCCCCTCAGGATAGTAGCGAGCTTTGAGAACCTGCGCACATAGACTATTTGGATTAGTAAGAAGACACCATGCTTGTCGGGCGAGCAGCGCCTGGTTGAAGACCCTGAAGTCTCTGAATCCCAATCCTCCTCTCATTTTATCTGACATGATACGCGGCCAAGATATCCAATGAGTTTTCCTCTTCCCATCTGAAGCACCCCACCAAAAATTCCGAACCATTCTGTTCAAGTCATCACACACCGACATAGGTAGTTTAAACACTCCCATCATGTATGTCGGAATGGCCTGGGCAACCGCCTTGATCATTGTTTCCTTCCCCGCTAGGGACAACGTATCACCCCATGCCATAATGCGTTTTGTCAGCCGTGCCTGTAAATTCTGAAATTTACCTTTTGACATCCTTCCTTCCGGTGTTGGTAAGCCCAAATATTTCTCCTCAAAAGTGGACATTTGAACCTGCAAGGCTGTACGAACATGTTCCTGGTCACCTACCAGACAGGATTTACCAAACATAATACTGCACTTGGCGGGGTTAATGAGTTGTCCTGTAGCAGTTTCATAAGTGTTTATAATTTTCTTCACCTCCCTGGCTTGCTCCTCATCCGCTTTAAAGAACAACAGTGTATCATCAGCGAAGAGTAGATGCGAAATACCAGGTGCGCGCCGACAAACTTTGATGGGTGTAAATTTTCCTTGAGCTTCTCCATCCTTCAACAGAGCAGACAAGCCATCAGCCACAAACAAGAACAAAAACGGGGATAGGGGGTCACCTTGCCGAAGCCCACGCGACGGTGCGAACGAATCCAAGAGGGTTCCATTAAATTTTACAGAATATCTCACTGAGGTGACGCAAGACATTATCCAGTCAACCCATCGGTGAGCGAAACCCATCTTTTGCATCGTCCGCTTCAAGAAACTCCAGTCTACCCTGTCATAAGCCTTTGAGAGGTCCAGTTTATATGCACAGAAACTCCTTGCTGGATCCTTCTCATGCTGGATGTGGTGAATGCACTCAAAAGCAATAAGAACATTATCAGTGATCAGTCTGCCTGGAACAAAGGCACTCTGCTCTGATGATATGATCTCCTCTAGGATCGGGCGTAACCTGTTGACCAAACACTTTGCCACTACCTTGTAAATGACATTACATAAGCTGATTGGTCTAAAGTCTTTGGCGTTCACCACAGTTTTTGACATTACATAAGCTGATTGGTCTAAAGTCTTTGACATTACATAAGCTGATTGGACATGCTTGTTTTCAGCTTCTTTGGCGTTCCAGACGGTGCCACCTCCACCCTTGCTGCCTGGGAGTGCAGCACCATCGCAGTTCCAAGGGTATCCTGCCAACCTGCAGCAAGTAAATCAGAAGCACTCCTCTTACCCAGTGTTGACGAGTCATCCGTCATCTCCGCATCTGTTGCACGCACATCCGCAGAGAGGTGCTGCATGGCCGGGATCATATCCGAGCTAGCCGGGATCTGTGGTGTTGATGTAGCTACATCCCTGCTGGAGGTCACATTCGCTGTAGCGTTGCACGTTGGCTGCATAGGAGTAGGAAGATGTGGCGGTATCTCCTCATGCTCACGTACAGACCCACCATCGCCTGAGATGTTCTGAAGTTTGTTTGATAGGTACTCTGAAACAGCCACGTTAGCCTTCTCCTTTGGTTCAGTAGCACCCCCACGCTGCTGGGGCTGATTGCGTTGCTGCCTCGGCTGCCTTCTAGCACTGCTCCTGCTCGAGCTCGAGTCCGCATCAGAGGAAAAATTGAGCCCCCGGAAGACTACCGGGTTGGCTTTTGCACGAACTGTCCCAGACTGCTGCATGTATCGCTTGGGAGGTGAACAGCGAAGCCGGCCATCATATGCCCCGCCTGGGCACCCTCCTTTGATTTTACGACCACACTGTTTCTCCTGGTGTCCGAGGAAGCCACAGAAGTAGCAAAACCACGGCAATTTTTCGTACTTGATGTCAAACTCCACAAGCTGCAGCTGCTCTTTAATCCTTGCTTTCATCGCCACTTTCAACTCTAACTTTCTGTAGACGGGCACCTTCACACGGACACGAACAAATTCACCGGCGTTGTACCCTGTACCTAGATCTAACTGCATCACTTCGCCCAGGTTTTTACAAAGCGCTCGCACAACCGGCTCGGTCCGCCAGTTAGTCGGCACATCAAGTATACGTACCCAGATCCTCATGGTGTCTAACTTGTACGCAGAGATCCTTTTCATGCCATCGTATGCCTCTATAATCAGCAGGTCCTTATCATAATGCCATGGTCCTCCTTTAAGGATGCGCGCCATGTCGGCTTCACACCCGAAGTATACAAAGTATTTGTTCCCACCCATAAACTTGTAGTCCATGTCCTCCCTCAGATTCCACGCTTCTTCCAATGCAGTGAACAGGGTGAGTGGCGTAGGTTTCTTCAAGGAGTAAAGCAGCATGATTACGGTCCACGGGTGTGCAGGTTGCTCGATCACTCCTACCTCTTCCAGGTCAACCTCGGCCAGCTCCACGTCCTCCTCAGCGTCCTCGCCTTCCACAAAATCCTCCGGCCCATTGAAGACCGGCCGCTCCGTCGCCGGCGCTGCTGCCTTGACCGACTCCCCGCCCTTGCTCTGGTTGCTCCCTGGGACGATCGCCGCCGCTGCATAGCTCTCAGCTAGGCCAGGATCAGATCCACCAGCGGGCGGCTTCGGGCGGGCAGCATCCGCAGAGGGAGCCCCATGATCGCCCCCACCGTCCGCTGGCTTCTCCTCCCCCGCACCTGGCACGATCGCTAACGGCAGCGACGCGGACGACATCGCGGCACTCTTAGCTTCACGCAGTACTCCACGATCTGGTGGTTTGTTACGATCGGGAGGCAATCGCGGTGCAGCTTGATGGGATTCCCAGCCTTCAACACCCAATGGATTTAAAGGGAGTTCGGGGCTAGATTTCTTGACCAGAAGGTTAGGGTTCGTGCCGACATAGGACTCCCCCAGGGTTTCCTTATCACTATGGACTCCGAGATCGCCAGAACTGCGGGCAGACGGGGCCGCCCAAAGGCCGTAGTGCAACCGGGGGTCACACACGGCAAGGGGTGCGGCAGGGGCCGGGGCCTCGCCGCGCATGGGGGGCGGCGCAGCGGCCGCCGCCAGGGGATCGCCAAGGTCGCCTAACCCTAGCATAACCTTTTGCATAACCTTCTGAAAAAGGCCGCCCCTTGCGTGTGGTGAGACCGTGGGTGGGGTGCTGCTCATGCTGGAGGCGTCGTCCGTCGTGCTAGCTCAGGCGATTCGCCGGCGTTGACGTCGACCGCCAAGGAGCCTGCGGGGAGTTGGTCCTTTGTGAGTTCCACGCCCATGGCGGCTTCCATGACCATCGCATGGGTGCTCGCTTGGGCTGGGTCGCATGGCCTCCCCGTCGTCGTTTGTAGACATCGGGCTGCAGCACGGGCTGGAGCCGATCGAGTTCACGTGCGCCAGGCAGACGATATCGCAAGGGATGCATTGTTGCAGACGATATCACAAGGGATGCAAGTGTTGTCGCGCCAGTGCAAACCCAATGTATCGGATTTCTCCTCCCCGGCCACAATGCAGGCAGAAAGGAAGGCCATTCTTGGTTACGATCGCTTCGGATCAGGCTGTCATACATATCCCCAATGTCACCCAAGCCTATACTCATGCCCCCAAACTAAGCATACCAATTTGATATAGGACGATAAACAAAAGATGAAAAGAACATGTGTAAAAGATGAAAAGAACATGTGTAGCACGCAGGGTGGCATTGCCTTACTACAAAATGCAAGTTCCCTAGTATATGGCTCATATTTATAGCCAGTGTTAGTCTTGAGTAGCCGAGAGTTCCTCGCGACCTGAAGTTTCTAGGCCCCAAAAATCCTGAAGTTTTCATGACTTCAATCTATTGTCTTCATTCTCGCAGTGTTGCTCTCATAAATGTGAGAGATTGGGATCTTGCACTTATGAAACACATGTGACGACACTCAAGGCTATAAAAGTGGACGCCTATTTGACAGTTGAGTTAGTTTCACTTTCAGTCGATTTAGAAGGAATGCCTACCAGCCGTTAGATCCAAAACAAACGGTCGGATACTTTTCTTCATCCACATTCTTGCAATTTATATCCATAACTTATCTAAATTGCATTCAAAATAAAATCGATTACATTGTTTATCTCTTGGGTCATTTGCGATTTCTCCCTACTGCAGTCCTCCAACGCCGGCCTGATTGTGTGCCTCCTCCCTCCCCCTTCCCCCTCCCGGCGACAGGCGACGCTACTGTGTGCGCCTCGCCGCACTGTCCTCCTATTTCCGCCTCCCCAGGCCATCCCTCTAACAGCCCCCCTGCGCACAGAACAGCCAACATCAGATTAACATGAATTTGTTTTTATGGCAACTGACGAATAATGTTTGGTACGCGGATATACCAATGCATTGTTCTTGTGCTCACCAACATGAGATAATTGTTGGATATCCTTATACAATAAATGTCATTCTTAAATGTTGATGGACCTGCATTGTTTTACTGATCAGAGTGTCCTTGTGATTTCACTAAAAAAGAGTTTACCCAGATTATAAGGAAAACTAGTCCAAAAATCACACAATTGCTTGATTAATTAAAAGACAATCAAGCAAAAACCCTGACCATTAGCAAAAGAAAAGAAGACAACAAAGCCGCAACCGGCCAACTCAACCTTCACCACCTACTCACCGCTACTCAAAGAGAAGGAAGCGGGATCCTCGGAGATGCCTTCAAGAAACATCATGCCCGCTAGTGTTGTCGACGCCTGCATCAACCCCCTCGATCAATAAATTTTTCGCTTTGAAACCGCCCATGACTCCCGCCGAGACCTAGGAAGGGGTCTGCCCCCACCAACAGTCACCACGGAAGCCTAAGATGTGACAAACCACAACCTAGTGGAAAGGAGGAACCATTCATTGACGACTCCCAATGAAAATGCGCCACCACGCCATCGTCATCAGTAAGAGCATTTTCAACAGAGACGCGGTAGTACCGCGGCCTAAATTTTTTTTTTGGCACCGAAATAGCGTTTTTACGCGCGCGGACGTGTTGTAGCATTAGTAGGTGCTGCAAATTTTAGCGCGCCGCAGCAGCGCTTCAACGGGCGCGGTAAAAATACAGCATGCGCGCCCAGCCGCCGCTTGGCACATATATTCACATATGATCAATTTTTGACAATCAAAACAACATGATCTTGAACATTTAGAATTTGCAAAATGATGAGTTAAGCAACATAGCATAGTTCAAATTCATGGCATAGTTCAAATTCATCTAACCACTAGCAACTCATGACAAATAAGTTCACACAAATGAATGAAACATCAAGAATCATGCTTCATCTTCTTCCTCCTCTTCTTCCTTGTCGTCCTCCTCATCTTTGTCCCCCTCTTCATCATCTTGAATCACCTCAATGTCATTGGAACCTCGAAGGTTGTTTGCATTATCTTCAAAGGCATGTGAGGCATCATGTGAAGGCATGTGAGGCATCATGCGAGGTGCTCCCATGCCTCCCATGAGAGACCCAAAACTCATGCCCCCCGTAGGTGCTCCCATGCCACCC
The DNA here is from genome assembly GCA_039707655.1 of Elymus sibiricus. Classification (NCBI taxonomy): domain Eukaryota; kingdom Viridiplantae; phylum Streptophyta; class Magnoliopsida; order Poales; family Poaceae; genus Elymus; species Elymus sibiricus. Next base: position 91,757,916 of record CM077669.1, read on the forward strand.
ATGGTAGCACCCATGACTCGTAGGTGCTCCCATGTCGCCCATGGTAGCTCCCATGCCTCCCTTAGGTGATCTCAAGCTGCCCATGGTAGCTCCCATGCCGCCCATGCTATCTCCCATGCCTCCCATGGTAGATCCCAAGCCACCCATGGTAGCTCTGAAGCCTCCCATGGTAGCTCCCATGCTGCCGAAGCCTCCCATGGTAGATCCCATGCCTCCCATGCATCCCATGCCAATCATCTTTTTTTGGAGCAAAAGTTGATCACGGCGAAGGTTGTTGTACTCCTTTTGCCTATCATCAAAGTTAGATGTGTCCATGAAGAAGAGGTGCTTCTCATATTCCAACATTCTAACTTGCTCATCCATGACCAATTTCTTCTCCTCCAATGCCACCTTCCTCTCCTCGGCCGCCAACCTCCTCTCCTCGGTCGTGGCCTCTTTGCCCCTTGCCAGCCTCCTCTCCTCGTTGGCTTCCTTTCTTGCCATCACCATAGCCTCCGTAGCATTCTTTATATCATCATCTCCTCCCTTCTTCTTCTTCTTCTTCTTCTTCTTCTTTTCTTCTTCTTCTTCTTCTTTTGCATCTTCACTTGGTCTTTTTGGCTTGGAGTAGGCAACCGAGTTTGGTGCAGGTCTCCTCTTGGCGTCATCACTTGATGCCTCCACATCATCATCATCATCTAAGACCACCGCATCAATATTGGCTTTCTTGGGCTCCTCATCCTCAGGACGTTTCTTCCATTTCCCCCGATCCTCCAACACTAGAAATGGGGCAACACAAATGCTCTCCCCTTCTTAACCTTGCCTTTCTTGGTCTTTCTTTCTTCTCCTCGACACAAGCTTTTTGCAATATTAAGCTACACAAAAGATGAAAGAACAAGTTAGCACTTGAAACACAAACGATGAAGCATGAACATGGAACATAAAAAATGGCACTTACCCTATCTCTATCATTAGTGCCACTTGGGTTTATCTTGTCAACCGACGACATTGCCGCCGCCCACCTTTGGCAATCTCTATTGACCGTCGACCACCGGGAGCGAAGAGATCTATTGGTGCGCTCAATTCCACTCTTGTTTTTTGCATGAAAGTACTCCTTCATCCTATCCCAATATGTATCTCTAGTTTGGTCACCCCCACGGTGGCATCCATAGACACATTCAACCATGTCTTGCATAGCAAGATGTCTTCATCTATGGTGTAGTTGCACGCCCTTCCTCTCGGTGCATCAACCAAACCCTCGCCCTCCTCATCCACTTCATATTCATCATGATCATCTTGATGCACTTCATTGGTTTGAGACCAATGAGAATTGTTGGAGCCAACATCCATAGTTGACAAATATGGGTCGTCATTGAAGTATTCACTACATAGTATGATGAAGAAAACTAAATCAAGCTATTCATATGTACACATTCCTAGAAACAACAAAAAAAAGAAAGGAAAAAAAAATAAATATTACCTTGCGGACATTTCATCGAACACCATTTGTACGTCGGTCGCCGGTGCACCAAATTGCGAGCAGTCCGGCGCTTCGGGCGGCGGTGGGGCCGCAGGCGCGGCTGGTTTCTTCCTCAGCACCGACTTCTTCTTCTTTCGTGTCGTCGCCGATGGCGCCGTCGCCGCCATCATCGGACGCTTGGAGACAGAGCTTCGTGGCTGTGTGTCGTGCAACGACGCGAAGCCACCCTGCACAGGTTCGTCCGCGGCGGCATGAAAAGGCCGCGCGCGAGACCCGAGCTTGGAGCCGGTGCTCCACCGGTGGTGAAGCTGAAGGTCATCCCCGCGCAAGGGTTTGCGGCGGCGAGGGCGGCGGATGGGTCGCGAGCATAGGGAGGGGTTGGGGGCGTGTCGGCGCGGTCGTCCATCGCTGAAATTTCGTCGGCGGAGGCGCGGGGCGGGGCGCGGCTGGAGCGGACGGTGGCAGTTGGAGGTTCACGCGCCCGATTTATTTTACCCAGCGCGCTGGACCGGGCACACCAAATAAGTCGTGCGTGATGCCATTTTTCCTAGCACACTGACGCATTTTTACCGGGCGCGCATTATTACGCGCCTGCTGGAGCGCTGCTTTCGCCCGCGCTCGCTATATGACCGGTTTTTTGGGTGCGCGCCTAATTTAGCGCATGTATTGGAGATGCTCTAACCAATCCCCATCGCAAGTAAATCCTTTGCCCAGAGCCCTTCACCCTCTTCACCTCATCGAGCCCCAAGGAAGGGGCCAACCATTGCCAGCGACAAAGCATGACCGCCAGATCCAATAACACGCCGCCGATCGAGCCTCTATCACAGTCACCGGACTTTAGCAAGCACCGTCTGAGTACCAGAGAGGGAGTTAAGAACCAGCTACAGGTACAGAATGAATCTCTTAGTGAGCAATACTTGGGTATGCCAATAGATGTGGGGCATTGAAAAAATGGCACGTTCAAATATTTGCGTGACAGGGTATGGGAGAAGGTTAAAGGATGGATCGAAACGCTTTTGTCTGCTGCCGGGAAGGAGGTGCTCATAAAATCTATTGCTCAAGCTATTCTAGTATATTCAATGTCATGTTTTAGACTGCCTACACTAGTACATAACAGGGCTTTGGTCCAGCCCTGAGAAGCCCATTAATCCCGGTTCACTCACGAACCGGGACCCATGGGGGCATTGGTCCCGGTTCGTGAGGCCAGGGCACCGGCCGGGCCTCGTGGGCCATTGGTCCCGGTTCGTCTGACCCCTTTGGTCCCAGTTCCAGACACGAACCGGGACCAATGGGCCTCGCTCCTGGCCCACAACCATTGGTCCCGGTTTGTGGCTGGAACCGGGACCAAATGGTGTCCTTTAGTCCCGGTTCCAGCCACAAACCGGGACCAATGGTCGGCCTATATATACCCCCTGCCCGCGAGCAGAGCAATGCACTGCTCACTTTTTTTGGCCGGCCGTGGGAGAGCTTTGTGGTGCTCTAGCTCACCTCCTATGCACATGAGGTGTTCGATGAAATGCCCGAACCACACTTAAGCTTTCTCCTCTCGAAGCTCCTTGTCCAAGCTCCATTTTCCTCAAGATTTGTTTAGGTTTGGCGGTCGGTCCTGTCCCGTCCCCGTCCTCACCGCCGTCGATCGCCCGTGCCCATCTCGGCGCCGGCACCACCGTGGTTAGCCTCTTCTTCTTATCTTCTTTCTAAAAGAAAAAAGTTCTTACTTGTATCATTTAGATAGATACTTGTGTAATTTTCTTACTTTTATTATTGTTTGTTATTATATAGTGCCATGGTCATGGTATCCACCCACGTCGGCCCTCGTCCGGTCTATGATTCGGATGTGGTATATATTATCTTTTATAAATATTTGTTTTATTTAGTGTTTATGACAATTATGCCGACCAACGTGACATAGATTTTTTAATCTAGGAGGTATGTGAACCGGAAATTCCAACCGACATAGAAATTCTTGTCGAGAAGTTAAATTTGGTTGAAAAAGAAAACAATTACTTGAAAGAAAAATTACAAAGAGTTGAAGAGGAGAAGATGAAGTTGGAGTTGCATGTTGCCGATGTCGTCGACGATCACAAGATTAAGATGGATGCAATGCGCTTGAAGATTAGAAAGATTAGAAAATATGCCATTCATACTGAGGCTTGGTATCATTATGCCGTTGGATCAATTGGTACCTTAGTTGCGATTATGATCGCATTTGTTGTTGCATTTAAATTTTATAGTTTCAATGTATGTTTTAATTAGATACTCTAGAGAGCTATATTTTGTTCAATAATGAGAACTATGTATGAACGTTATGTATTTATTTTGGTCACTACTGTACTTTGGCTTTAATGTGATGATGAATTTCTATTAATTTGGTCACTTCTCTATTCGTGATATGCACGCAGATGAACTGGCAATGGATGTACGGTGACCGACGCACCTCCGAGTATATTAAGGGCCTGCATAATTTTCTCGAAGCGGCTGAGGCAAACAAGCAGAATGGTTTTATGCATTGTCCATGTACTGTCTGTGAGAATACGAAGGCTTTCTCCAACTATAAAACCCTTCACTTCCACCTGCTTCAGAAGGGTTTTATGCCACACTATAATGTTTGGACCAAGCACGGAGAAAGAGGGGTTATGATGGAAGACAACGAAGAAGAAGAGGATGACGACAACTACCCGCCCCCTGAATACAGTGATGCTGCAATGGGGAAGCTGAAGATCAAGAGGAACCAGACGATGTGCCCGATGATGATCTTCGCCGGGTCATTGTTGATGCACAGAGAGAATGCGAAAGTGAAAGTGTCGTGGTTTTGTCACGGCAGATGTCCGGAGACTTAGGTTCGAGGCCATCGCCAAAGGGGTGGGCTCAAAGGGGTTGATCGAGACGAAGGACACGAGTTTACCCAGGTTCGGCCCCTCCAGAAGAGGTAAAAGCCTACGTCCTGCTTGTGTTGTATTGATTGGAGTATCGATTACAAGGTAGCGGATTCGCCTGACCTAGTTCTCGACTAGTTGGTTTCTTGTCTAAGCCGCCCCAGGGACTCGCCTTTATATAGGAGGTCAAGGCCCTGGGTTACACGAGTCATAACCGACTCATACTACGTAGTCTATTCTGTCTTTAAGCCGCCTTGCCGTCTTGGGCAAGCCGTCTCCGGGCGGCTTAACCGCCCGGGTCTTCTTACCATCTTCTGTCTCTGGGCCTCCGCCTTAGCCCGCCTGGTAAGCCGCCACGAGGCCTGGCCTTCATCTTCCGGCCCATCTTATGGGTCTTGCAGTATGAGCCGCCAGGTATGACCCGGCCCCTCCTGGGCGGGTCTTACCACGGGGTTATATCCCCAACATTAGGCCCCAGGTTGATTTGAGCCTGCTCATGTCAATCTTCAACTCACTGGGCGGCGAGTCTTCTCATTTCTGTTATCTGAAAAAGTCATAACCCGCCATGACATCATATCGAATATTCTGAAAAGATTCTGTGACGTTTGCAACGGATCTCCTCATTTGAAAAGCCATCCCGAAAATCGAGGCGCCACGTTCAGTCAATCATCACTATGCCTCCTCAATCCTCGCGCGCACTGTTGCCTTCCTTACTCATAAATAGGGACACGTGTGCCCTTTTCCCTTCCTCTGCCGTCACTGTCGTCTTCTTCCTCCCTCGAAGAGCCGACCCTTTGAAGCTCCATCGCGCCAGACCGGACCTCGCCGTCGCCCCCATCGCCGGCTGCTGCATCAACCTGAGTTGGACCAGAGCCTCGCCGGCGCGTCCGCATCCGCAAGGTATCTTTTCCAGCTTTTGTCGAATCTGCATCTATCCCCATTAGGGTTCCCGAGTTCTTCGGTGTTCTTGTGTTCATCAGTGCTTGTAGTACAGATCCCCAAACATCACTTTGCATCCCGTAATGCCGTCTGTCCGCCGCGTTTATACTTTTAATGCCAATGCCTACTTATTTTTGAGTCTGAATAGCAATCTCCACCGCGTGCCGACCACTTGTTCTTCCACTGTTATTTAGGTCATGAATATTTTTTATTATACCTTCATCCGTAGATCTTGCAGCCATATCGATATTACGTGAAACCTGTTTGTCCACACTTAGTCGTTTTTCCTGGCGTTGCCTTATCCACTTAACCCGCCATGGCCTTGGCGGCTCTCTGTAAAAAATGCTTTGGCGGCTTATCGCCTCACCATTATACTGATCATAACTGCCTCATCCAGTTTATATTTTCCTAACCCGCCGTACTCTGTGTCTTCATAGCTTAACTCGCCATCATGTCTAGGGCACCCTCATCCTGCGACTGGGTCCGCTCCGGAGTCGCCGAAGAACTTCTGCTTAACTTCGTAGAGTCGGGTATGTTGCCAGCTAAGGATGTTATACACTGGCGGGTTCCAGGATCAGAAAAAAGACCTGAGCCTAAGGATGGAGAGGTTGTCGTGTTTACTGATCACCTCCTTCGCGGATTTAGCCCTCCCGGGTCAAAGTTCTTCCGGGATGTTCTTCACTTCTTCAAGCTTCACCCTCAAGACATCGGTCCCAACTCTGTTACCAACATGTGCCAGTTTCAAGTTTTGTGTGAAGTTTATCTGCAGGAAGAGCCGTCCGTTGACCTCTTCCACGACTATCATTACGCCAACCGCCAAACTGAAGTGGCGGCTGGGCCAAGCTTGGAGCTTGGTGGTGTTTCCATCCAAAGACGGAGGGATTTGCCTTACCCAATAGCTCTCCTACCAAGCCACCCCAAGGACTGGAACAAGACTTAGTTCTACTGCAAGGACACCTCCCCTGAAGGTGAAAATCCACTGCCGGGTTACCGTCCAACCCGGCTTTGCAACACAAGTGAACTCCCAGCCCGGATGACCGCCGCAGAGCGGGCAAAGTATGCTCCGGCTTATGCAAAAGTCAAGGCCTTACTGGCGAACGGCTTGACTGGTGTCGATTTAACCCGCTGCTGGGTTAGTTGGAAGATCTTACCGCTGAGCCGGCGTGACCGGCTCATGCACCAATATACGGGTGAGCCCAATGACCCCCTCTGTTTCAACGCCACTCCTCTGACCGAAGAAGACATCAACTCCACCGTCAAAGGACTTCTTGGTGAAAAACAAGCGGCTTGCAACAAAGTTGGGCTAGAACCCTTTTGTGTCAAAAACCCAGTTCCAGATGTAAGACTCTTTTCCCTCAATTGGTCAAATTTGTCTTTTGCTTTTTGCCCTGCTCCTTTAATCTTTGTCGGCGGCTCCTGTACAGGCTGACTCCCCTTTCTGGAAGAAAAAGTATAACCCTCCCGTGAGGAAGCCGAAGGTCAAAGCCCGCGCACAGAAGAAGAAGAAAGCCGCCACTCCAGACCCGCCTGAGCTTGATGACTCAGAGGTAGAACTTGACTCCCTTGGCCGTCTTTTCATGCAACTTATTGACAACAATCTTTCACAGGAGGAAACGGAAATCAGCCATGCGGACGCTCCTGACGTAACTTACATTTCTTCTGACTCAGAAAACCTTCCTCCAGAGAGGGCACGGCGGGTCATCCGAAAAGTCCCCTTCTCTCATCCTCTTGCTCATTTAGACCCCAATTTTCTTTTGAAAAAGCAACAGCACAACTCCCGACGTCAGACCCGGAGCGCCGGCTCTGAAGATCTTGTGGCCGGGTCATCGCATGCTCCGGCTCCGCGGAAGCGGCCAGCTGAGGTATTCTTTTTAACTGAAGGTGTAATTTTAATCAAACTTGCCTTGTAACCTTACTCTGCTTTGTATTGTCTTAACCGTCTTCAGGATTCTCCTCCTTCATCTGACGACTCAACTGCCTCCAAGCTGCCTCCAATGAAGATCAACCCGGAGTACGTATCTTTACTTTTGCACCAAACGTTTTAATATTCTTGTCCTCTATGTAACAATCTTCTGTGCTTTCCAGGGCCCAGGCGAAACGAAGGAAGACTGGCGGGTCTACTTCCACCCGAACTGCCCAAGAGCCGGAGATGGCTAAGCCGAACTCCCCTTCAACTCACGCTGAGCCAACTGATGTTATGAAAGACGCGCCTGAAGACATTCACCAGCCCTCTGAGCCGGCTGCCGCTGAGATGGCAACTGAAAGCCCTGTAAGGGATGACCCTAAGCCGCCCAGTCCTTCAACAGCTGTTGAAGACACGGTCCTTCCAGACGTCGTCATTACTGGAGCGGGTCATCAAACTCCTGAACCACATGTATTGACAAGGCATACCAGCCAGGCTAAAGCATCTTCGCCTGAGAAGTTTGAATTTGAATTTCCTTCGTTGGAGAAGCTGACTGCCGAAGAATTACATGCTGGTTATCTAAACCGCCTGACGACAAGCCGGAACATGGAGCTCAAGCTTGTTAATCTGATGAAGAAAAAATATGAGGTAATCTCTTTGCCAGCTTTTTCCTTGTACCCTTACATAGCCGCCAAGAGCTGGTTTAGTATTGCAAATAGTAGACCGAGTCTTCCAATCTATATCATACTCCAAATAGCTTGGCCTGTAGCCCCCAAGTATCGGGTTAGTATAGATAGTAAGCTGATACTCAACGTGAAGAATTGATCAATGGTAACCCCCAAGTCCGGGTCAGCATAAAATAATGAGCCGGAACTTCACTGGAAACTTAGAAAACACTGATTGTAGCCTCCAAGTGCCGGCTTATCTTGACGAAGATGAGCCGGGACTGTATTTTAAATGTGACGAGCTCCGTGTGTAGCCCCCAAGTGCCGGCTTATCTTGAAGAAGATGAGCCGGAACTCCCTTGTAAAACTTGGAAAGCGCTGTGTAGTCCCCAAGTGCCGGCTTATCTTGAAGAAGATGAGCCGGAACTTCATTCTACACTTAGAGCGTCGTGTGTAGCCCGCAAGTGCCGGCTTACCTCGAAGAAGATGAGCCGGAGCTTCATGGTAGACTTGGAGAAAACACAGACATTAGCCCCCAAGTGTCGAGTATATTGCTTGCAATCTGCTTGAAACTTTACAACATAGCAGCTTCATCGATTTTCCAATAGCTCATTCTGGCGATTTAAACCTTTTCCTGTTTTTGTATTTGTGTGATACAGGAGGCTTTGGAGGCGGCCGAGTCTGAGATGACCAGCCTGAAAGAAAACCTTGCTTCACAACAAACCGCTCGGTCAGAGGCGGAAAACAAATGGCGGGTTGCCATCAAAGATCTTGAAAAGATGCAAGTGGATTTCGCTCTTTTCAGGAAGACTGCTGAAACTAAACAAGCCGCCCTGACCAAGCGCGCGGATGACGCTGAGGGGCGGCTTACACTTGTGTCAGAAGAATTGCAGACCCTCAAGCGCCATATATCTAGGATGACCTCTGCCATCTTCGGTAAGTATCAAAGACCTTTTAAAAAAAATCCGTGTTTGATTGAAATTCTTGTAAGGGCGGCCTATAATGCCAAAACGTTATCTTGCAGGCCAGAGAAGCCGCCAGTTATCGTCTGATAGCTTGATGAAATTGAAGGCAGTATACTCCTTGGCAGAGCAACTCTATTGCGGGACTCTTTGCACCATCAAAGCAATGCTGACTGAGAAGAGCATCCCCAAGTATATGAAGGGAGTGATAGAACTCTTATCCACGCTGCCCAAGCAGATTGAAGAGCTTAAACGATCAGCCGCCCGGCAGGGAGCAATGGCCGCACTAAGCCGGTCTCTGGCATTTGCTCCGAAGCTAACTGCTGAAGAAATGATGGACGGGTTTCCATCCAGAAAAGACGACGGCTCAGAATTCACGGCAGAAGACTATGCCCGATGCAGGAAAGCCTCCCGAGTGCTTGCATCAACGCTGGTGGATGAACTTGATCTGTCAACATACCAGGCGGCTTATAGCGAAATCAGCAAAAGAGTACGCGGCCCAACTTTCGAAGCCAAGGACCTGACTCCTGCACGCCATAAGCAATACTTCGCTCCTGAAATTGACCCGTCTCCCCTCTTTGAAGAAGCTCAGTTTGAAGCTCTAACAAACTGCAACTGGGATGTGGACAATCTTCAGATCGAAGAGGTCGAAGACCCGGCGCAGGATGACCCGCCATCGAGCTGAGCACTGTAAAATTGATAACTCGGCCGTCTGAGCCGCCAAACTGAAAGTTGTACAAAAATTTAAGTCTGTTGCCTTTTGGGCTCTTGTGAAGAGCCGTGTAATAGGCTTAGAAAAAACTTTAACTTTCTGAGCCGTGCCATCGTGCACGTATGAATCTTTTGCATAGCTTGATGTATGATTTGTTTGTCTTGTGTCCGGCTTATAATATTTGTTTGCACGGCGGCTCATCTGAAAAGACAAACCCTGCAAAAAATAAACAACACAATATGTTTTGTTTCGTCGTAAGGGCGGCTTGAAAAAGCACAACCCGGAAACGTTAGATCTTTCATAACCTTGAAAAACTCATAAGCCGGTTCTTCTGGGTGGACTCGCTGCTTGAACTCTTAACAGTACAGGGTCTCTAGCGAGATTGACCGTCAATTCTTTGGACAGCTCAGGGTCTCTGGGCGAGATTAACTGATAAGAGCGCAGCAAACCAGAAAGAGACACAGCAGGGTATGAGTACCCTTAAGGCCCATAAGCTACCTCTCACGTGACGTAAATCCGTCGTTTGAACCTTATACAGTGCAGGGTCTTTAAAAGAGTAACTGTTTAAGAGTATGAACGGGCCACATAGCGGAGAGTTGGCAGCAGATGAGTGAGTTTATCCTCGCTTTCCGTAAGCCGGCCCTCACGTGACAAGAGCCGCCGGTTGAACCTTAACCAGTACAGGGTCTCTAGCGAGAGTGACTGCCAAATATGTTGGAATAGCTCAGGGTCTCTAATCGAGATTAACTGATAAGAGTTCGGTGGGTCACCTGGTGGAGCAGTAGCAGCTTACAGGCAGGTTTAACTCCAACTTGCGGTGGCTGAAGAGCCGATCAAGGGGGTGTGTAAGCTAAACCCGGTGGGTTGGAAGCCCCCAAATGACCTTGTTGACGGAGTCAAGTTTTTGGGTATAGAACCCGGTCTTACTGCGGCTAAAGAGCCTGATCGAGAGGGTTGAAGCTTAACCCGGCAGGTTGAAAGCCCCCAAACGACCTTGTTGATGATATCAACTTGTGCACCGTGCTGTAAGTCGCCGTCATGTAGATCGCCAACTTGTAAGCTGCCATATACTGGTGCTAATTTGGCTGAAGAGCCGATCAAAGGGGTTGAAGCTTAACCCGGCGGGTTAGAAGCCCCCAATTGACCGTATGATTGTATCCATCTTTGCACAATTGTAGATACGTAAAAACGTCAGAGGCCCCGGCTTGCAGGGATGCCAACTTTATTATATATATATGTGATATATACAATGATGATGTACAATGGGGGGAGTCGATGACTCAAGTATAGTAAGGCCGCAGATGAGCGACATTCCACGGCCTGTGGGTCTCCTGCCCAGAAGTGCGTGACTCGTCTCGTACGTCGATGAGATAGTATGACCCATTGTGGAGGTTTCTGCTAACCACAAAAGGTCCTTCCCATGGAGGAGATAACTTGTGCGTGTCCGTCTGATCTTGAATCAGGCGCAACACTAAGTCGCCTTCTTGAAACGTCCGGGTCTTGATCCTGCGGCTGTGATAGCGACACAGGTCTTGTTGATAAATCGCCGATTGAGCCGCCGCTAGATCACGCTCTTCATCCAAAGCATCTAACGCGTCCTGACGCGCCGTCTCATTGTCTGCCTCAACGTAAGCTGCCACCCTTGGCGAGTCATGACGTATGTCGCTTGGTAACACGACTTCTGCGCCGTAAACCATCAAGAAAGGCGTATAGCCTGTTGACCTGTTGGGAGTCGTATTGATGCTCCATAGAACAGATGGTAACTCCTCAACCCAACAACCCGACGTTCTCTGTAGAGGAACCATAAGCCGGGGCTTGATACCTCTCAGGATCTCCTGGTTAGCACGCTCCGCCTGACCATTGGACTGTGGATGAGCCACAGCAGAAACGTCAAGCCGGATGTGTTTACTTTCACAAAACTTTTGCATAGCCCCCTTGGAAACGCTTGTGCCATTGTCTGTGATGATACTGTGAGGGTAACCAAAACGGTAAATCAATTTTTTGACAAACTGAACCGCCGTGGCTGCGTCACACTTGCTGACCGGCTCAGCCTCCACCCACTTGGTAAATTTATCCACCGCCACCAGAAGGTGGGTCTTCTTGTCTTTGGATCTCTTGAAGGGCCCGACCATGTCAAGCCCCCAGACTGCAAACGTCCAGGTAATTGGGATCATGCGCAACTCCTGAGCCGGCACGTGAGCACGTCGCCCGAACTTCTGACATCCATCACACTTGAGAACCAAGTCTACTGCGTTTTTATGAGCCGTCAGCCAGAAGAAACCATGTCGAAAAGCCTTGGCCACCAGAGATTTTGAGCCGGCATGGTGACCACAATCTCCGGCGTGGATTTCATTCAAGATCTCCTTGCCTTCCTTAGGTGAAACACAACGTTGAAAAACGCCGGTAACGCTGCACTTATGCAACTCGCCATTGATGATCGTCATGGACTTAGATCGCCTCATGATTTGCCTTGCCAAGGTCTCGTCCTCTGGAAACTCGCCGCGAGTTAAGTACGCTAGGTAAGGTAACGTCCAGTCGGGAATAGCATGCAGAGCCGCCACCAGCTGCCCCTCCGGGTCAGGCACGGCCAGATCCTCCTCCGAAGGTAGCTTCACTGACGGGTGGTATAATACGTCCAAGAATACGTTAGGCGGCACCGGCTTACGCTGAGAGCCTAGCCTGGATAATGCATCAGCCGCCTCGTTCTTGCGACGGTCAATATGATCCACCTGATAACCCTTGAAGTGACCTGCAATTATATCCACCGCTTGACGATAAGCCGCCATCCGTGGGTCTTTGGAATCCCATGTGCCGGAAACTTGCTGAGCTACGAGGTCTGAGTCGCCGAGGCATCGAACCCGGCTCAGATTCATCTTCTTAGCCACCCGGAGGCCATGTAGCAAAGCCTCATACTCAGCTGCATTGTTAGTACACGGAAACATCAACCTTAGCACATAACAGAACTTATCACCTTTAGGGGAAGTTAAGACAACTCCAGCCCCCGAGCCTTCCAGCTGCCTTGACCCGTCGAAGTGAATCGTCTAGTAGGTGTTGTCCGGCTTCTCCTCGGGCGACTGACACTCCGTCCAGTCGTTTATAAAATCCACCAAGGCTTGAGACTTAACCGCCGTGCGAGGCACATACCTCAGATTAAGAGGTCCAAGATCCAATGCCCACTTAGCAATTCTGCCAGTGGCTTCTCTGTTTTGAATTATGTCTCCCAACGGGGCAGAGCTAACCACTGTGATCTGGTGTCCCAGGAAGTAATGCTTCAGCTTACGATTCGCCATGAACACCCCATATATTAGCTTCTGCCAATGCGGGTATCATTGCTTGGACTCAATCAAGACTTCGCTGACATAGTAAACCGGCCTCTGAACCGGATATTCCTTTCCTGCCTCCTTGCGTTCTACAACAATCGCAGCGCAGACTGCTCTGTTGTTAGCCGCCACATAAAGGAGTAAGGGTTCCTTCTCAGCCGGAGCGGCCAAGATTGGCGGCTCAGTCAGTTGCTTCTTGAGCGCCTCAAACGCCTCACCCGCCGCTTTGCTCCAGAAAAAATCGTCTGTTTTCTTCATCATCTGATATAAAGGGATGGCCTTCTCACCCAGGCGGCTTATGAATCGGCTTAACGCAGCGATCCGACCCGCCAGGCGCTGAACGTCATTGATGCACGCCGGCTCAGCCAGAGAAGTGATAGCCTGAATCTTGTCCGGGTTAGCCTCAATACCGCGCTTAGAGACTAGAAACCCCAAGAGTTTGCCTGCGGGAACTCCGAAGACACACTTGGCCGGGTTAAGCATCATCTTGTAAACCCGCAAGTTGTCAAAAGTTTCCTTTAGGTCGTCCAGCAAAGTTTCCTTCTTCCTTGACTTGACCACAATATCATCCACATAGGCATGAACATTGCGCCCAATTTGACTATGAAGACAGTTCTGCACACAACGCTGGTAAGTCGCCTGGGTACTCTTGAGCCCGAAAAGCATAGATACATAGCAGAAAGCACCAAAAGGCGTGATGAAAGATGTCCTTTCTTGGTCTTTGACTACCATCTTGATCTGGTGATAACCTGAATAAGCGTCCAGGAAGCATAAGCTCTCACAACCCGCCGTTGCATCAATAATCTGGTCGATACGGGGAAGAGCAAACGGGTCAACTGGACAGGCCTTGTTAAGGTCCGTGTAATCCACACACATACGCCAAGTGCCGTTCTTCTTAAGCACTAGCACCGGGTTAGCTAACCACTCCGGGTGAAAAACCTCCACGATGAACCCTGCTGCCAAGAGCCGGGCCACCTCTTCTCTAATTGCCTTGCGCCTCCCTTCATTGAAACGACGAAGGAACTGCTTGATCGGCTTGAACTTAGGATCCACATTAAGGTGGTGCTCAGCAAATTCTCTCGGTACACCCGGCATGTCAGACGGCTTCCATGCAAAGATGTCCCGATTCTCACGGATGAATTTGATGAGCGCGCTTTCCTATGCGGGGTCCATGTTAGCCCCGATAGTGAACTGTTGCGATAAGTCGCCCTCAGTGAAATCCACCAGTTTGGTATCATCTGCCGCAAACTTGAGGGGCGGCTCAGATTCCGTGTTAGGCTTCTTGAGTGGAGTCATGTCTTCCGGGTCAACATTCTCCTTATAGAACTTGAGCTCTGCCTCAGCACAACTTGACTCTGCATAAGCTGCGTCCCCTTCCTCACACTCAAGAGCCGTCTTCCGATCACCATGCACAGTGATCGTTCCGTTCAACCCGGGCATCTTGAGCTGCAAGTAAACATAGCAGGGCCTAGCCATGAATTTAGCGTAAGCCGGCCATCCAAACAGAGCATGATATGGGCTCTTAATCTTGACCACCTCAAACCACAGAGATTCCACCCTGTAATTGTATTCATCACCAAAAGCAACTTCCAAAGATATCTTCCCCACTGGGTAAGCTGATTTCCCGGGCACCACACCGTGAAAGACTGTTGAAGAGGGCTTAAGATCCTTGTCAAGCAAACCCATCCGGCTAAAAGTGTCATAGTACAGGATGTTGATGCTGCTGCCACCATCTATAAGCACTTTGGTGAACACATATCCTCCAACTTGGGGAGCAACTACCAAAGCTAGTTGCCCCGGGTTATCAACACGCGGCGGGTGATCCGCCCGGCTCCAAGTTATATCATACTCAGACCACCTCAAATACTGCAGAAGAGCCGGCATGACTGCGTTAACCGCCCGCTTGCGCACCTTCCGGTCTCGCTTGTCGAGGCTGGTCGTAAAAACATGATACTAACCCCCACTAAGCTGTTTCGGGTTAGTCTGGTACCCTGATTGGTTATTCTGCTGCTGGCCTCCACCGCCAGACTGCTGATGATGGCCTCCCTGATTGCCTTGACCCTGGTAACCGGACCCTGAGCCGCCCGGACCAAAGCCGGCTCCTGACCCGCCTGGCTTTGAGCCGCCTGACGGACCATTGCCATTATTATGATGTTGTTGAAGGTTGTAGTCCCGGAACTGACGCATAATACTGCAGTCCCTCCAGGTGTGATTTGCCGGCTTATCTGGCCGGCTGTGCTCCGGACAAGGTTTATTAAGCATCGCCTCCAAGTTGAAGGGAGCTTTGCCCTTGTTAAAGGGTTGCCTGAAGTTCCCGTTGCCCTTAGCACGATTATTTCCGGTGCTGGTGTTTGCCACTAGCTCTGACCCGCCGTCCGGGTTCTTCCGCTTGCCCGAATTGCTGTTTCCGGCCGCGTTCTGCTGCTGACCCTTTCCATTGTTACCCTTCTTCCCCTGACCTGATTTTTCATCATCAGAGCCCGGGTCCTTCGTGCTATCAGAGTCTGCATATTTGGTGAGAGCCGCCATGAGCTCCCCCATGTATTGACACGAGCGCTTGAGTCGACCAAGCTTCTGCTTCAAGGGCGTAAAATGGCAATTCTTCTCCAGAATCAAAACCGCTTGAGCCGCCGTAATCTGTTCTGAAGAGTGGATGATAGTTGAGACCCGCCGGACCCAGTGATGAGCCGACTCGTCTGTCTGTTGCACACAATGATCCAAATCCACGATCGTCATGGGCTGCTTGCACGTTCCTTTGAAATTTTTGATAAATTTCGCCTTCAACTCGGCCCAGGAATTAATGGTGTTGGGTGGCAATCCCTTCAACCACGTGCGAGCCGGCCCTTCCAGCATCATGATGAAGTATTTGGCACATAATGCATCACTAACATCTAACATCTCCATGGCCAGCTCATAGCTTTCAATCCAAGCCTCTGGAGGTAAGTCAGCTGTGTAATTGGGCACCTTGCGAGGGCCCTTGAAATCCTTCGGCAGGCGCTCATTTCGCAACGCCGGCGTTAAACACGGAACTCCCACAGCCCTGGATGTTAACCCTGCTCCGACTGAGACGGAGGGTGCTACTGTGGGTTCCTGATAAGCCGCCGCTGCCGCCAGAGCCGCCGCCTCCCGCTGTGCTCATGCCCGATCCACCAGTGCGTGAGCATCTAGAGCCGCCCGATCAGTTCGCGGCGAGTTCCGATGTCGTTCACTGCTAGAAACCGCCGACGACTCATAACGCCGGCTGTAGCTGCGACTGGGGATGGGGGTTGAGTGCACGCGACTCCGGCTATAAGTATATTTCTCCTGCTGGGCCACCGCCGTCCGCAGGTATCCAACAGCGTTCCGCACCTCTTCTGCGAAAGGCGATTCGTCGGGGATGGGGATTGCAGCAAGCCGGGTTGCCGCCACCACCATGTTCTCCGCCGGGTTAGAATAATGACCCGCCGGCGTTGGGAAAGAAAGTGGGGTCTGGTTCTGCCGGGGCGGGTTAATCCGCTGCTGCTGATCCGCCACCCGGCTTCCAAGTACTTCCGCCGTCCGGGTTACGGTCAAAGGCACGTTCCGTCCCGTCCCTGGCGTGTTGAAGAGATTTCTTGCTTCATACTGATCCGACAAGCGGGATTGATGCCTCATCCGCTGAACCGCCGCTGCCGACTGCTGTTCCAGCTCAAGACGGAAAGCGTCCGCCCTAAGGCGCTCCGCCTCGGCATCCATCTGAGCCTTCAGCGCATTGATCTCCTGCTGGACTTCGGTCATCTGGTCCTTCAACCTTGCGATCTCCGTGTTACGGGCAGCTTGGTTTTCAGCCGCGACCTCAGTCGCCATCAGGGTTGTAAGCTCGTTCATTAGATCCAGAAGAACCTGAGCCGGCGGCCTGCCAGCCCCAGATCCGGTCACAGCGGCGGCTGAACTGCCAGGAGCTGCCGCTGAACCGGCCATGAAGACGGCAACGTGGTTCGGCGGCTCATACTCCTCCGGCTCATGGAACTCCGACTCGGGGTAAGGCCCGACGTAGCCCCTGAGCCCGCCATTGTGGAGCTGGTAGATTGATTCCGTCTCACCGCTCGAGGATCCATCCTCGGAGCCGATGAGAGTTTCCTCCTGCGACATAGATCCTTCGAGATCCATGCCCTGAGTGAAACCGACGAAGACATGCTTCCTGCCCGGCTTAGCCCGGGCGGGTTGCAAGCGTCGGGCGGGTTGCTCGCGCCGGGCCGACTCGACGATGTCGGTGCAGGTGTCCGGCCCGGGTTCAGATCCGCCGATCTTGCCGATGAAGACGTGGATTCCGCCGAAGGGGACCCGGAAACCGTACTCAATAGAGTCAGCCTCAGGGCCCCAGCCGGCGTCGTCGATGTAGAGCCGGCCGCGGCGACTCTTTGTCATCCTGTCAACCGCGTACCCCTCGATCTCTGGGAGAGAGCCCTTTGATAACTCAACACCACTGAGCGCTAGCCCCACGGTGGGCGCCAACTGTCGTGGTTTTGTCACGGCAGATGTCCGGAGACTTAGGTTCGAGGCCATCGCCAAAGGGGTGGGCTCAAAGGGGTTGATCGAGACGAAGGACACGAGTTTACCCAGGTTCGGCCCCTCCGGAAGAGGTAAAAGCCTACGTCCTGCTTGTGTTGTATTGATTGGAGTATCGATTACAAGGTAGCGGATTCGCTTGACCTAGTTCTCGACTAGTTGGTTTCTTGTCTAAGCCGCCCCAGGGACTCGCCTTTATATAGGAGGTCAAGGCCCTGGGTTACACGAGTCATAACCGACTCATACTACGTAGTCTATTCTACCTTTAAGCCGCCTTGCCGTCTTGGGCAAGCCGTCTGTGGGCGGCTTAACCGCCCGGGTCTTCTTACCATCTTCTGTCTCTGGGCCTCCGCCTTAGCCCGCCTGGTAAGCCGCCACGAGGCCTGGCCTTCATCTTCCGGCCCATCTTATGGGTCTTGCAGTATGAGCCGCCAGGTATGACCCGGCCCCTCCTGGGCGGGTCTTACCACGGGGTTATATCCCCAACAGAAAGGGAGAAGTTGAAGTTCGATCGCATGTTAGAGGATCACAAAAAAGGGTTGTACCCAAATTGTGAAGATGACAACAGAAAGCCCGGTACCACACTGGAATTGCTGCAATGGAAGGCAGACAATGGTGTATCTGACAAGGGATTTAGTTCGCTACTGAAAATAATGAAGAAGAAGCTTCCAAAGGATAACGAATTGCCCGGCAGTACGTACGAAGCAAAGAAGGTTCTATGCCCTCTAGGATTGGAGGTGCAGAAGATACATGCATGCCCTAATGACTGCATCCTCTACCGCGGTGCGTACGAGGATTTGAACGCATGCTCGGTATGCGGTGCATTGCGGTATAAGATCAGAAGAGATGAGCCTGGTGATGTTGAGGGCCAGCGCACCGGGAAGAGGGTTCCTGCCATGGTGATGTGGTATGCTCCTATAATACCACGGTTGAAACGTCTGTTCAGAAACAAAAAAGCATGCCGAGTTGATGCAATGGCACAAAAAAGACCGTAAGAAAGACGGGAAGTTGAGAGCACCCGCTGACGGGTCGTAGTGGAGAAAGATCGAGAGAAAGTGGAGCGACTTTACAGGTGACCCGAGGAACGTATGGTTTGGTTTAAGTGCAGATGGCGTTAATCCTTTTGGGGAGCAGAGCAGCAAGCATAGCACATGGCCTGTGACTCTATGTATGTATAACCTTCCTCCTTGGTTGTGCATGAAGCGGAAGTTCATTATGATGCCAGTGCTCATCCAAGGCCCTAAGCAACCCGGCAATGACATTGATGTGTACCTAAGGCCATTAGTTGATGAACTTTTACAGCTATGGAATGGAAGAGGTGTACGTGTGTGGGATGAGAACGAACAGGAGGAATTTGACCTACATGCATTGCTGTTTGTAACCATCAACGATTGGCCTGCTCTCAGTAACCTTTCAGGACAGACAAACAAGGGATACCACGCATGCACACACTGTTTAGATGACACCAACAGTATATATTTGGACAAATGCAGGAAGAATGTGTACCTGGGGCATCGTCGATTTCTTCCGACCAACCATCAATGTCGAAAGAAAGGAAAGCATTTCAAAGATGAGGCAGATCACCGGAAGAAGCCCGCCCTCCGTACTGGTGATCACATACTTGATATGGTCAATGGTTTACAAGTAATATTTGGAAACGGTCCTGGCGGACTATCTGTTCTGACTGACGATGCGGGACGCGCACCCATGTGGAAGAAGAAATCTATATTTTGGGACCTACCCTATTGGAAAGACCTAGAGGTCCGCTCTGCAATCGACGTGATGCACGTGACGAAGAATCTTTGCGTGAACCTGCTAGGCTTCTTGGGAGTGTATGGGAAGACAAAAGATACACCGGAGGCACAGGAGGAACAGCAACGTGTGCGTGAAAAAGACGACATGCATCCAAAGTAGTATGAAGGTCCTGCCAGCTACGCTCTTACCAAAGAAGAGAAGGAAATCTTCTTCGAATGCCTGCTCAGTATGAAGGTCCCGTCTGGTTTCTCGTCGAATATAAAGGGAATAATAAATATGGCAGAGAAAATGTTCCAGAACCTAAAGTCTCATGACTGCCACATGATTATGACGCAACTGCTTCCGGTTGCATTGAGGGGGCTTCTACCGGAAAACGTTCAATTAGCCATTGTGAAGCTATGTGCATTCCTCAATGCAATCTCTCAGAAGGTGATCGATCCAAAAATCCTGCCAAGGTTAAGGAGTGATTTGGTGCAATGTCTTGTTAGTTTCGAGCTGGTGTTCCCACCGTCCTTCTTCAATATCATGACGCACGTCCTAGTTCATCTAGTCGACGAGATTGTCGTTCTGGGCCCTGTATTTCTACACAATATGTTCCCCTTTGAGAGGTTCATGGGAGTCTTAGAGAAATATGTTCGTAACCGCGCAAGGCCAGAAGCAAGCATCTCCATGGGCCATCAAACAGAGGATGTCATTGGGTTTTGTGTTGTCTTCATTCCTGACCTTAAGAAGATTGGTCTCCCTCAATCGCGGTATGAGGGGAGACTGACTGGAAAAGGCACGCTAGGAGCGGACTCAATAATATGTAGGGACGGCCATTCTTGGTCTCAAGCACACTACACAGTTCTACAGAATTCTACCTTGGTGACCCCGTATGTCGATGAACACAAGAATATTCTGCGCTCCAAACACCCGGAGCAGTGTGACGACTGGATTACATATGAACACATCAGGACTTTCGGCAGTTGGTTGCAAACACGTCTCATGGTTGACAACACTGTTTCTGATGAGTTGTACTCGTTGGCCAGGGGACCATCTTCGACTGTATTGACTTACAAAGGGTACGAGATAAATGGAATACATTTTACATGATCGCCCAAGATCAAAAGAGCACCAACCAAAACAGCGGTGTCCGCTTTGATGCAGCAACCAATAGGGGAAAGGACACATATTATGGTTACATAGTGGACATATGGGAACTTGACTATGGACATGATTTCAAGGTCCCTTTGTTTCAGTGCAAATGGGTCAATCTGTCAGGAGGCGGGGTACAGGAAGACCCACAGTACGGAATGACAACAGTGGATCTGAACAATCTTGGGTACACAGATGAACCATTCGTCCTAGCCAATGATGTGGCGCAGGTTTTCTATGTGAAGGACATGTCTACCAAACCGAGAAAAAGAAAAGATAAGGAAGCGAATACATCATACGATGAGCCAAAGCGCCACATAGTTCTTTCAGGAAAAAGAGACATCGTGGGATTGGAGGGCAAGACAGACATGTCTGAAGATTATGAAAAGTTTCATGAAATTCCTCCCTTCAAAGTCAAGGCTGACCCAAGCACCCTCTTAAACGATGAAGATTATCCATGGTTACGGCGCAATAAGCAAAGGACACAAGCGAAGAAAAAGTGAAGACTTTCTCTCCACAACTATATCATTGCAGTTACATGTGAAGAAATGAAATGCCTTTTGTAACAGATGAGTTTTCGTATGAAACCCTAATACTTCGAAAGAGATTGTCTGTTTTGTACACGAAGTGCATCCAGTTTTTGCCGTAACCCTCTCAACTTTTTATAACGTGCTATGTGGGTGAAATGATGATACCATGCCAACTTTCAACCTTTTCAGAGTTCATTTGTAGTGCTTTTCAATTTCAGGGTCATTTAGCTCAAAAAATCAGTAAATGCATGAAAAATACCAAATGAAGTCAGAAAGGGTTGAAAATTGATGATGTGGCTTTGAATGGTGCATTTTGAACACACAAAAAGTCTGGAGTTCAAATAAGTTCAAAAAAATGAAACCCCTTTGTAACAGATGAGTTTTCGTCCGAAACCCTGATACTTCGAAAGAGATTGTCCGTTTTGTACACGAAGTGCATCCAGTTTTCGCCGTAACCCTCTCAACTTTTTAGCACATGCTATGTGGGTGAAATGATGATACCATGCCAACTTTTAACCTTTTCAGAGTTCATTTGTAGTGATTTTCAATTTCAGGGTCATTTAGCTCCAAGAATGAACTAATAGCAAAAAGAATGAACTAGAAAACTTTTATGAAACTCTAATAGCAAAAAGAATGAACTAAAAATAATCAATTAAAATATTCTGTTGTGATCAACTAAAACAAAACTATAATATTCTTCAATAGCAAAAAGTATCAACTAAAAAGCTTTTATAAAACTCTAATAGCAAAAGGAATCAACTAAAAAGCTTTCATAAAACTCTAATATCAAAAAGAATGAACTAAAAAGAATCAATTAAATATAATATTTTTCAATAGAAAAAAGAATCAACTAAAAAGAATCAAAATAATATTAATTAAAATTATCAAAGTATTTATTCGTTAAAAACTTTAATAGTAAAAAGAATGAACTAAAAAGAATCAATTAAATATAATATTTTTCAATAGCAAAAAGAATCAACTAAAAAGAATCAAAATAATATTAACTAAAATTATCAAAGTATTTATTCGTTAAAAGCTTTAATAGTAAAAAGAATGAACTAAAAAGAATCAATTAAATATAATATTTTTCAATAGCAAAAAGAATCAACTAAAAAGAATGAAAATAATATTAACTAAAATTATCAAAGTATTTATTTGTTAAAAACTTTAATAGTAAAAAGAATGAACTAAAAAGAAAATAAATAAAGCAAAAAAACAAAAATACTAAAAAGAATGAACTAAACAGAAAGTTTATAATTTTTGTGACCTAAAAGCAAAAAGAATCACTGAAAAACTGTAAGTAGAAACAAAAGAAAATAAATAAAGCAAAAAAGAAAACAAAAAAAGTAGAAAAAAATTTAAAAAAAAGCAGCCTACTGGGCCACCTCGAAGGCCCAGAAGGCCCATAGGCAGAGGTGTGTGAGATTAGGCCCGTAAGCCTGCAGTTGAGAGGAGCTCGAGAGGGATGGCGCAGCAGCGCTTATAAACCACTCTCGAGCCCTCTCAGCTAGCGAGGTGGGACTAAACTTTTGGCCCCGGGCAGCACCAACCTTTAGTCCCGGTTGGTGGCACCAACCGGGACCAATGGTAATCTTTAGTCCCGGTTGGTGCCACCAACCGGGACCAAAGGTCTCTGCGTCCCGCCCTTTGGGCTGACGAAAAGAGACCTTTGGTCCCGGTTGGTGGCACCAACCGGGACTAAAGGTGGGCATTGGTCCCGGTTGGTGCCACCAACCGGGACCAATACTGAGTGTATATAAGCAACACTTGTGAAATTTCTCCAAAATCGATCCCTTTCTTCTCCGCCCGACGCCCCCTGCTCCTCGTCGCCGTCGCCGCCGAGCCCTACCCCAACGCCGTCAGGCTGGTCCACCTCGCCGTCGCCGCCGCCGCCGACGCCGTCAGGCTGCTCAACGTCGCCGCCGCCGCCGCCGACGCCCTCGACGCCCTCTGCCCCGACGCCCCCGCCGCTCCCCGCGCCCCTGGCCACCCCGACGCCGCCCGCCGTCCCCCGCCGCCCCCTGTGAGCACCTGCCCTGCTCCCGCGCCCCTGCCCTGCCCCGCCGGCGCCGCCGCCGCCGTGCCCCTCTGCTCCTAGCTTCCTTTATTTATTTTTGTTATATATATATATGCTATTTTTAGAAGTTTTTACATGTTTTTAGATGTTCTTATATGCTGTTTTTAGATGTTCATAAAAAATTTTAGATGTATGTATGTATGTGTAAGGGATCATATATGTATTTTTTTAGATGTAGTTTTTGTATGTATGTATGTATGAGGGATCATAGATGTATATTTTCAGAATTTTTCAGATGTTTTTAGATGTTTTGTATGTATTTTTTCAGATTTTCTATCGTGAATAGACCGATTTTAGACCACAGGAGCACCCCCCGTTAGCATTTTAGAGCGGCTCCTACCCCCTCCCGCCCCTACCCGATAAACTCTCGAGGCCACCTGTTGGGGGTATAACCCCGTGGTAAGACCCGCCCAGGCGGGGCCGGGTCACACCAGGCGGCTCGTGAGCCCAAGACCTGTAAGGTGGGCCGGCAGATGAAGGCAAGGCCGCATGGCGGCTTACCAGATGGGCCGTTGACAGAGGTCCAGAGACAGAAGTGGGCTTGAAGACCCGGGTGGCTAAGCCGCCCGGAGGCGGCTTACCTACGATGGTAAGGCGGCTTAGAGACAGAGTAGAACACGTTGTGTGGGTCGGTTTATGACTCGTGTAACCCGGGGCCTTGACCTCATATATAAAGGTTAGACCCCGGGGCGGCTTAGACAGAAAAACCAATCTATCAAGAACTAGGTCAAGCAATCCGCTCCCTTGTAATCGATACTCCAATCAATACAACACAAGCAGGACGTAGGATTTTACCTCTACTTGAGGGGCCGAACCTGGGTAAACTCGTGTCCTTCGTCCCGATCAACCCCTTTGGGTCCACTACCATGGCGTTGGACTCGAACCTAAGTCTTCGGACATCTGCCGTGTTAAAACCACGACAGTTGGCGCCCACCGTGGGGCTAGCGCTTGGTGGTGTTGAGTTCTCAAAGGGCTCTCTCCCAGGGATCGAGGGGTACGCTGTTGGCAGGATGACCAAGAGTCGCCGCGGCCGGCTCTACATCGATGACGCCGGCTGGGGCCCCGAGGCTGACTCCGTCGAGTACGGTTTCCGGGTCCCCTTCGGCGGGATTCACGTTTTCATCGGCAAGATCGGCGGGCCTAAACCTGGGCCGGACACCTGCACCGACATCGTCGAGCCGGCCCGACACAAGCAACCCGCCCGACGCGTGCAACCCGCCCGTGCTAAACGGGCAGGAAGCATGTCTTCGTCGGCTTCACTTAGGGCATGGATCTCGAGGGATCTATGTCGCAGGAGGAAACTCTCATCTGCTCCGAGGATGGATCTTCGAGCGGAGAGACGGAATCAATCTACCAGCTCCACAATGGCGGGCTCGGGGGCTACGTCGAGCCTTACCCCGAGTCGGAGTTCCATGAGCCGGAGGAGTATGAGCCGCCGAACCGCGCTGCCGTCTTCATGGCGGGTACAGCGGCGGCTCATGGCAGCTCAGCCGCCGAGTCAACCGGATATGGGGCTGGCAGGTCACCGGCTCAGGTTCTTCTGGATCTGATGGGTGAGCTTACAACCCTGATGGCGACTGAGGTCACGGCTGAAAACCAAGCGGCCCGTAATACGGAGATCGCGAGGTTGAAGAACCAGATGACTGAGGTCCAGCAGGAGATTAACGAATTGAAGGCTCAGATGGATGCTGAGGTGGAGCGCCTTAGGGCAAACGCTTTCCGTCTTGAGTTGGAACAGCAATCAGCAGCGGCGGTTCAGCGGATGAGGCATCAATCCTGCTTGCCGGATCAGTATGAAGCAAGAAATCTTTTTCACACGCCAGGAACGGGACAGAACGTGCCTTTGGCTGTAACCCGGACGGTGGAAGTGCCTGGAAGCCGGGCGGCGGTTCAGCATCAGCAGATTAACCCGCCCCGGCGGAACCAGGTTACGCCAACTTCTTTTCCTACACCACCGGGCCACTATTCTAACCCGGCGGAGAACATGGTGGCGGCGGCAACCCGGCTTGCTGCTATCCCAATCCCCGATGAGTCGCCTTTCGCGGAAGAGGTGCGGAACGCTGTTGGATACCTGCGGACGGCGGTGGCCTAGCAGGAGAAGTATACTTACAGCCGGAGTCGCGTGCACTCAACCCCCATCCCCAGTCGCAGCTACAGCCGGCGTTATGAGTCGCCGGCGGTTTCTAGCAGTGAACGACATCGGAACCCGCCGCGAGCTGATCGGGCGGTTCTGGATGCTCAAGCACTGGTGGATCGGGCGAGAGCACAGCGAGAGGCGGCGGCTCTCGCAGCAGCGGCGGCTCACCAGGAACCCACAGTAGCACCCTCCATCTCAGTCGGAGCAGGGTTAACCTCCAGGGCTGTGGGGGTACCGTGTTTAACGCCGGCTTTGCGGAATGAGCGCCTGCCGAAGGATTTCAAGGGCCCTCGCAAGGTGCCCAATTACACGACTGACTTGCCTCCGGAGGCTTGGATCGAAAGCTATGAGTTGGCCATGGAGATGTTGGATGTTAGTGATGCAGTATGTGCCAAGTACTTCATCATGATGCTGGAAGGGCCGGCTCGCACGTGGTTGAAGGGGTTGCCACCCAACACCATTACTTCCTGGGCCGAGTTGAAGGCGAAATTTATCAAAAACTTCAAAGGGACGTGCAAGCAGCCCATGACGATCGTGGATTTGGATCATTGTGTGCAACAGGCGGATGAGTCAGCCCATCATTGGGTCCGGCGGGTCTCAACCATCATCCACTCTTCAGAACAGATCACGGCGGCTCAAGCGGTTTTGATTCTGGAAAAGAATTGTCACTTTACACCTTTGAAGCAGAAGCTTGGCCGGCTCAAGCGCTCGTGTCAAGACATGGGGGAGCTCATGGCGGCTCTCACCAAGTATCCAGACTCTGACAACACGAAAGACCCGGGCTCTGATGATGAAAAATCAGGTCAGGGGAAGAAGAGTAACAATGGAAAGAGTCAGCAGCAGAACGCAGCTGGAAACGGAAATCCCGGCAAGCGAAAACACCCGGACAGCGGGTCAGAGCTGGTGGCAAACACCAGCGCCGGAAACAACCGTGCTAAGGGCAACGGGAACTTCAGACAACACTTTAACAAGGGTAAAGCTCCTTTCAACTTGGAAGCGATGCTCAATAAACCTTGTCCACAGCATAGTCAGCCTGATAAGCCGGCAGGCCATACATGGAGGAATTGCAGCATCATGCGGCAGTTTCGAGACTACAGCCTTCAACAACATCATAACAACGGCAATGGTCCGTCCGGTGGCTCAGGGCCAGGCGGGTCAGGAGCTGGCTTCGGTCCCGGCGGTTCAGGGTCCGGTTACCAGGGTCAAGGCAATCAAGGAGGTCATCATCAACAGTCTGGAGGCGGTGGCCAACAGCAGCATAACCAGTCGGGTTTCCAGAGCAACCCGAAGCAGCTTAGCGGGGGTCAGTATCATGTTTTCACAACCAGCCTTGACAAGCGAGACCAGAAGGTACGCAAGCGGGCGGTTAATGCGGTCATGCCGGCTCTCCCGCAGTATTTGAAGTGGTCTGAGTATGACATCACTTGGAGCAGGGCGGATCACCCGCCGCGGGTTGACAACCCGGGGCAACTAGCTTTGGTGGTTGCCCCCCAAGTGGGTGGATACGTGTTCACGAAGGTGCTTATGGATGGTGGCAGCAGCATCAACATCCTGTATTATGACACTTTCAGCCGGATGGGTTTGCTTGACAAGGATCTTAAGCCATCTTCTACAGTGTTTCATGGTGTGGTGCCTGGCAAGTTGGCTTATCTAGTGGGCAGGATTTCTCTGGAAGTCGCCTTTGGTGATGAATACAATTACAGGGTGGAGTCCTTGTGGTTTGAGGTGGTCAAAATTAAAAGTCCATATCATGCTTTATTCGGACGGCCGGCTTATGCCAAGTTTATGGCTAGGCCTTGTTATGTCTACTTACAGCTCAAGATGCCCGGGTTAAGAGGAACGATTACCGTGCATGGTGATCGGAAGATGGCTCTTGAGTGTGAGGAAGGTGATGCAGCTTATGCAGAGTCAAGTTGTGCAGAGGCAGAGCTCAAGTTTTACAAAGAGAATGTCGACCCGGAGGATAGGTCTCCGTTGAAGAAGCCTACTACGGAGTCAGAGCCGCCCCTCAAGTTTGCGGCGGATGATACCAAGCAGGTGGATTTCACCGAGGGCGACTCATCTCAGCAGTTCACTATGGGGGCTAACATGGACCCCGCATAGGAAAGCGCGCTCATCAAATTCATCCGTGAGAATCGGGACATCTTTGCATGGAAGCCGTCTGACATGCCGGGTGTACCGAGAGAATTTGCTGAGCACCATCTTAATGTGGATCCTAAGTTCAAGCCGATCAAGCAATTCCTTCGTCGTTTCAACGAATAGCGGCGCAAGGCTATTGGGGAAGAGGTGGCCCGGCTCTTAGCGGCAGGGTTCATCGTGGAGGTCTTTCACCCGGAGTGGTTAGCTAACCCGGTGCTAGTGCTTAAGAAGAACGGCACTTGGCGTATGTGCGTGGATTACACGGATCTTAACAAAGCCTGTCCGGTTGATCCGTTTGCTCTCCCCCGCATTGACTAGATCATTGATGCAACGGTGGGTTGCGAGAGTTTATGCTTCCTGGACGCATATTCAGGTTATCACCAGATCAAGATGGCAGTTAAAGACCAAGAGAAGACGGCTTTCATCACGCCTTTTAGTGCTTTCTGCTACGTGTCTATGCCTTTTGGGCTCAAGAGTGCCCAGGCGACTTATCAGCGTTGTGTGCAGAACTGTCTTCACAGTCAAATTGGGCGCAATGTTCATGCTTATGTGGATGATATTGTGGTCAAGTCAAGGAAGAAGGAAACTTTGCTGGATGACCTGAGGGAAACTTTCGACAACTTACGGGTTTACAAGATGATGCTTAACCCGGCCAAGTGTGTTTTTGGAGTTCCTGCAGGCAAGCTTTTGGGGTTTCTGGTCTCTGAGCGTGGAATTGAAGCTAACCCGGACAAGATAAAAGCGATCACTTCTTTATCTAAGCCGGCGTGCATAAACGACGTTCAGCGCCTGGCGGGTCGGATCGCTGCATTAAGCCGATTCATAAGCCGCCTGGGGAGAAGGCAATCCCTTTATATCAGATGATGAAGAAAACAGACGATTTCGTCGGGAGCAAGGCGGCGGGTGAGGCGTTTGAGGCGCTCAAGAAGCAGCTAACTGAGCCGCCAGTCTTGGCTGCTCCGGCTGAGAAGGAACCTTTACTCCTCTATGTGGCGGCTAACAACAGAGCAGTCAGCGCTGCGATTGTTGTAGAACGCAAGGAGGCAGGAAAGGAGTATCCGGTTCAAAGGCCGGTTTATTATGTCAGCGAAGTCTTGATTGAGTCTAAGCAACGGTACCCACATTGGCAGAAGCTAATATATGGGGTGTTCATGGGGAACCGTAAGCTGAAGCACTATTTCCTGGGACACCCGATCACAGTGGTTAGCTCTGCCCCGTTGGGAGACATAATTCAAAACAGAGAAGCCACTGGCCGGATTGCTAAGTGGGCATTGGAGCTTGGACCTCTTAATCTAATGTATGTGCCTCGCACAGCTGTCAAGTCTCAAGCCTTGGTGGACTTTATAAACGACTGGACGGAGTGTCAGTCGCCAGAGGAGAAGCCGGACAACACTTACTGGACGATTCACTTCGACGGGTCTAGACAGTTGGAAGGCTCGGGGGCTGGAGTTGTTTTAAGTTCCCCTAAGGGTGATAAGTTCTGTTATGTGCTAAGGCTGATGTTTCCTTGTACTAACAATGCAGCTGAGTACGAGGCTTTGCTTCATGGCCTCCGGGTGGCCAAGGAGATGAACCTAAGCCGGGTTAGATGCCTCGGCGACTCAGACCTCGTGGCTCAGCAAGTTTCAGGCACGTGGGACTCCAAAGACCCACGGATGGCGGCTTATCGTCAGGCGGTTGACATCATTGCAGGTTACTTCAAGGGTTACCAGGTGGATCATATTGATCGTCGAAAGAACAAGGCGGCTGACGTATTGTCAAGACTTGGCTCTCAGCGTAAGCCGGTGCCGCCTAACGTATTCTTAGACGTGTTATATCACCCGTCGGTTAAGCCACCTTCGGAGGAGGATCTGGCCATACCTGACCCGGAGGGGCAGTTGGTGGCGGCTCTGCATGCTATTCCTGACTGGACGTTACCTTACATGGCGTATTTAACTCGCGGCGAGTTGCCGGAGGACGAGACCTTGGCAAGGCAAATCATCAGACGATCTAAGTCCATGACGATAATCAACGGCGAGTTGCACAAGCGCAGCGTTACCGGCGTTTTCCAGCGTTGTGTTTCACCTGAGGAAGGCAAGGAAATTCTGAATGAAATCCACGCCGGAGATTGTGGTCATCATGCCGGCTCAAAATCTCTGGTGGCCAAGGCTTTTTGACATGGTTTCTTCTGGCTGACGGCTCATAAGGACGCAGAAAACTTGGTTCTCAAGTGTGACGGCTGTCAGAAGTTCGGGCGACGTGCTCACGTGCCGGCTCAGGAATTGCGCATGATCCCAATTACCTGGCCGTTCGCGGTTTGGGGGCTTGATATGGTCGGGCCCTTCAAGAGATCCAAAGATAAGAAGACCCACCTTTTGGTGGCGGTGCATAAGTTTACCAAGTGGGTAGAGGCTGAGCCGGTCAGCAAGTGTGACGCGGCTACGGCGGTTCAGTTTGTCAAAAAATTGATCTACCGCTTCGGTTACCCCCATAGTATCATCACAGATAATGGCACAAACCTATCCAAGGGGGCTATGCAAGCTTTCTGTGAAAGAGAACACATCCGGCTTGACATTTCTGCTGTGGCTCATGCACAGTCCAACGGTCAGGCGGAGCGTGCTAACCAGGAGATCCTGAGAGGTATCAAACCCCGGCTTATGGTTCCTCTACAGAGAACGCCAGGTTGTTGGGTTGAGGAGTTACCATCAGTTCTATGGAGCATCAATACAACTCCCAACAGGTCAACAGGCTATACGCCTTTCTTCATGGTTTACGGCGCAGAGGCCGTGTTACCAAGTGACATACGTCATGACTCGCCACGGGTGGCGGCTTACGTTGAGGCAGATAATGAGACGGCGCGTCAGGACGCGTTGGATGCTTTGGATGAAGAGCGTGATTTAGCGGCGGCTCGATCGACGATTTATCAACAAGACCTGCGTCGCTATCACAGCCGCCGGGTCAAGACCCGGGCGTTTCAAGAAGGTGACTTAGTGTTGCGCTTGATTCAAGATCAGACGGACGCGCACAAGTTGTCTCCTCCGTGGGAAGGGCCTTTTGTGGTTAGCAGAAACCTCAACAACGGGTCATACTATCTCATCGACGTACGGGACGAGTCACGCACTTCTGGGCAGGAGACCTACCGGCCGTGGAATATCGCCCATCTACGGCCTTACTATACTTAAGAGTCATCGACTCCCCCCCCATTGTATATCATCATTGTATATATCACATATATATATAATAAAGTTGGCATCCCTGCAAGCCGGGGCCTCTGCCGTTTTGCGTATCTCACATGGCTCAAAGATGGATACAATCATACGATCATTTGGGGGCTTTCAACCTGCCGGGTTAAGCTTCAACCTTCTTGGTTAGGCTCTTCAGCCGAAATTACAAGGTCACTTGGGGGCTTCTAACCTGCCGGGTTAAGCTTCAACCCTCTTGATCAAGCTCTTCAGCCAAGATAGCACTATCAACCGGCGGCTTACAAGTCGGCGGCTTACAAGATGGTGTGTAAGTTGATATCGTCAACAAAGATCACTAGGAGTGCAGCGAGTTATGAACTCACCTCCTTTTCTGATCTTTAAAACCGGGTTATGCCTGCCTGTAAGTAGCTGCGCTTTGTCAGGGGTGCAGCGAGTTCTAAAACTTACCCACTGCAAAGGCCTCTTACAGCGGCGAGGCAAACCCTTACATCTGCAAGGCCGGGTTATACCTGCCTGTAAGTAGCTGCGCTTTGTCAGGGGTGCAGCGAGTTCTAAAACTTACCCCCTGCAAGGGCCTCTTACAGCGGCGAGGCAAACTCTCTCATCTGTTGCGTCTCTTTCTGGTTCGCTACGCTCTTGTCAGATATTAAGAGTTCAAAGTAGTGAGACTACCCAGAAGAACCGGCTTATGTGTTCGGAAAGAAAGGCAAGGTTATGAGATTTCACGTCTCCGGGTTAGGCTTTTTTAAGCCGCCCTTACAACAGTACAGAACATGTTCTGTCTTGTTTGTTTTTTGCAGGGTTTTATCTATAAGATAAGCCGCCGTGCAAACTGGCATCATAAGCCGGACAAAGAAAAGCAAGGCATATGTCAAGCTCGACAAAAGATTCATACGTGCACGATGGCACGGCTCAGACACTGAAAGATTTTTTACTAAGCCTATTACAAAGCCCTCCCCGAGAGCCCAACAGGCAACAGACAAACGTTTTGTACAACTCAGTTGGCGGCTCAGGAGGCCGAGTTATCAAATGTAAAGTGTTCAGCTCGATGGCGGGTCAGCCTGCGCCGGGTCTTCGACCTCTTCGATCTGAAGATTGTCCACGTCCCAGTTGCAGTGTGTTAGTGCTTCAAACTGGGCGTCTTCAAAGATAGGAGACGGGTCAATCTCAGGAGCGAAGTGATGCTTACGGCGGGCAGGAGTCAAGTCTCTGCATTCAAAGGTTGGACACCGCACTTTCTTGGAAGCCTCGCTGTAAGCCGCCTGGTAAGTTAACACATCAAGTTCCTCCACCAGCTTTGAGGCAAGCACCCTGGAGGCTTTTCTGCATTGGGCATAGTCTTCTGCTGTGAATTCAGAACCATCGTCCTTCCTGGATGGGAACCCGTCCATCATCTCTTCAGCAGTCAGCTCAGGAGCGAAGGCTAGGCACCGGCTTAGCGCGGCTATAGCTCCCTGCCTGGCGGCTGATCGTTTCAGCTCTTCAACCTGCTTAGGCAGCGTGGATAGCAGTTCTATAACTCCCTTCATGTACTTGGGGATGCTCTTCTCAGTCAACATTGCCTTGATGGTAAGAAGAGTCCCGCAGTAGAGTTGTTCGGCTAAGGAGTATACTGCTTTCAATTTCAGCAAGTTATCAGATGAAAACTGGTGGCTTCTCTGGCCTGCAAGACAAAGTTTGGCGTTATAAGCCGCCCTCACAAGATTTTCAACAGCAAAGAAATCGGCCAAGTTTTTTGAAGCTTACCAAAAACAGCAGAAGTCATCCTGGAGATGTGGCGCTTGAGGGTTTGCAATTCTTCTGACACAGCTGTAAGCCGCCCTTCAGCATCTTCTGCGCGTTTGGTCATGGCGGCTTGGTCCGATTCAGTGTTTTTCTTGAACAGCGCAAAGTCAACTTGCGTCTTCTCAAGTTCTTCTACGGCAGTTCGACATTTATCTTCCGCCTCTGATCGGGCGGTTTGTTGTGAAGCAAGATAATCCTTCAGGCGGGTCATCTCAGATTCAGCCGCCTCCAAAGCATCCTGTGGCGTACAACACATGAAAAAAGTTAAGTCATCAGGATGAGTTATTAATGAAGCAATTACGCTACAAGTCTCAAGCAGATTGCAAGCAATATACTCGACACTTGGGGGCTAATGTGTTTTCAGTCTACCATGGAGTCCCGGCTCATCTTTTTCAAGATAAGCTGGCACTTGGGGGCTACACACGGCGCTCACAAGTCTACAAAATGAAGTTCCGGCTTATATTTTTCAACATAAGCCGGCACTTGGGGGCTACATATGGCGTTTTCAAATTCATCCAAATAAAGTTCTGGCTCATCATTTCATAATGACCCGGACTTGGGGGCTACAGCTCAAGCTATAAGTGTGTTGCAGAGGGAAGACCCGGCTTATTATTTGAAATATTAATCCGGCTCTTGGCGGCTATGGAAGGATATAAGGGAAAAGCTGGTAAAAATATTACCTCATATTTCTTCTTCATCAGGCTGACGAGCTTCAGCTCCATATTCCGGCTTGACTCCAGGCGGTTCAAAAACCCAGCGTGAAGCTCGTCAACAGTTAACTTCTCCAGCACAGGGTGTTCAAAGTTAAACTTCTCAGGCGAAGAAGCTTCAGCCTTGCCAGAGTGCCTTCACAGTACATGGGGCTCAGGAGTCTGGTGACCCGCCCCAGTTATAACAACATCTGGAAAAACTGTATCTTCAACAACCATTGAAGGGATGGGCGGCTTAGG
Organism: Elymus sibiricus; assembly: GCA_039707655.1. Classification (NCBI taxonomy): domain Eukaryota; kingdom Viridiplantae; phylum Streptophyta; class Magnoliopsida; order Poales; family Poaceae; genus Elymus; species Elymus sibiricus. The sequence continues at coordinate 91,790,968 of CM077669.1, forward strand.
ATCATCCCTTGCAGGGCTTTCAGCGGCCGTGTCATGACCCGCCGGCTCAGATGGCTTGTGAGTATCTTCAGATGCATCCTTCATAATGTCAGCAGCTGGTGAAGGGGAGGCCGGCTTAGCAAATACTGGCTCTTGAGCAGTAGGGGCGGCAGTAGACCCGCCAGTCTTCCTTCGTTTCGCTTGGGCCCTGGAAGGCGCAGAGGATGGTTACACACATGTCAAGAATATTAAAGCATTCGGTGCAAAGTAAAAGTACGCACCCCGGGTTGATCTTCATTGGAGGCAGCTTGGAGGCAGTTGAGTCGCCAGATGAAGGAGGAGAATCCTGAAGGCAGTTAAAACAATACAAGACAGAGTAAGGTTACAATGCAAGTTTGATTCAAGTTGCATTTCAGTTAAGAGAATACCTCAGCTGGCCGTTTCCGTTGAGCCGGAGCATGTGGTAACCCGGCCACGAGATCTTCAGAGCCAGAGCTCCGGGTCTGGCGTCGGGAGGTGTGCTGTTGCTTTTTCAAAAGAAAATTGGGATCTAAGTGAGCAAGAGGATGAGAGAAGGGGACTTTCCGGACGACCCACCGTACTCTGTCTTGGGGAAAGATCTCTGAGTCAGAAATATCAATTACCTCAGGGCGTTTGCGTGGCTCGCCTCCGTCTCATCCTGTGAGTAGTTATTGTCAGTAAGTTGCTTAAAGAGAACGGCCAAGGGAGTCAAGTTTTACCTCCGAGTCATCAGATTCAAGCGGCTCTGGAGTGGCGGCTTTCTTCTTCTTCTGAGCCGGAGTTTTCACCTTTGGTTTCCTCACTGGCGGATTATACTTCTTTTTCCAAAAAGGGGAGTCGGCCTGTGTAAGCCGCCAACAAAGGTTAGGAGGTGCAGGACAAATGTGACCAATTGAGGGAAGAGAGATTTACGTCTGGAGCCGGGTTCTTGGCGTAGAATGGTTTAAGACCAATTTTGTTGCAAGCCTCCTGTTTTTCACCAAGGAGTCCTTTGATGCCAGTGTTGATATCTTCGTCGGTCAAGGGAGTATTCTTGAAACAAAGAGGGTCATTGGGTTCACCCGTATATTCGCACATGAGCCAATCACGAAGACTCAGTGGCATGATTTTCCAACTTACCCAGCAACGGGTTAGGTCGACACCAGTCAAGCCGTTCGCCAGTAAGGCTTTGACTTTGGCATAAGCCGGGGCATACTTTGCTCGTTCGGCAGCAGTCATCCGTGCTGGCAGTGGGTTGTCATTTGTATAGCAGAGCCGGGTTGGACGGTAACCCGGCAGGGAGTTCTCACCTTCAGGAGAGGTGTCTTTACAATAAAACCAGGTCTTGTTCCAGTCTTTGGGATGACTTGGCAAGATGGCTATGGGGTATGGCAGATCTCTCCGTCTCTGGATTGTAATGCCCCCAAGCTCTAAACTGGGCCCAGCCGCCATTTTAGTTTGGCGGTTAGCATAATGGTAGTCATGGAAGAGGTCAACAGACGGCTCTTCTTGCAGGTAGACTTCACTTAAGACTTGGAACTGGCAAATGTTGGTGACTGAATTTGGGCCTATGTCTTGAGGGTGGATCTTGAAGAAGTGAAGAACATCTCGAAAGAATTTTGACCCTGGAGGGCAGAACCCGCGGAGGATATGATCAGTGAATATGATAATCTCCCCTTCCTTGGGCTTAGGCCTCTTTTTTGGCCCTGGGACCCGCCAGTGTATTATATTTTTAGCCGGCAGCATGCCGGACTCAACAAAGTTAAGCAGGAGCTCTTCAGTGACTCCAGAGCTGACCCAGTCGCAGGATGATGGAGCCCTTGACATGATGGCGGGTTAGGCTACGGAAAAAGCAAAGAAGATGGCGGGTTAGAACAACATTTATTGGATAAGGCAGCTATGGTCAGTATAACAGTGAAGAGGTAAGCCGCCAAAGTAGTCTGGCGAAGAGCCGCCAAGGCAACGGCGGGTTAGAAAAATATTAAATGGATAAGGCAGCTATGGTCAGTATGAGGGCGGAGAGTTAAGCCGCCAAAGCGTATCAATCAATAGTCGCCAATGTTGTGGCGGGTTACATGGACTTGGCAACACTGAGAAAATGGCTAAGTGCAGATAAACAGGTTTTGCATATTGTTATTTCAGTTGCAAGATCTACAGGTGAAGGGAAAATGAAAAATATTCATGACCTAAAAATAACGGTGGGAAGACAGATCAATCTGCCCGCAGAGATAAGTGTTGTATGGACCTAAAACATATGGGGCATTGACCTCGGAGGAGTACCCGCGACAGATAGGTAGTACTATCGGGCATGGAGTGGTGCTCGATGCTATGATGGACGCTGACGAACAGCGATGAACACAAGAATGCAGAAGAACTCGAGAAACCCTAATGAGGGTAGATGCAGATTCAACAAGAGCCAAGGGAGATTACCTTCTGGATGCGGAGGAACCGGAGACACTCTGGTTCAATTCAGGCTGATGCAGCGGCCGGCGATGAGGGCGACGGCGAGGACCAGTTGGCCGCGGCGGAGCTCTGGAGAGAGGGGGTTTCGAGCAAGGAGGAAGATGACAGCGACGGCAGGGAAGGAGAGAGGGGACCACGTGTCCCTATTTATGGGCCAGAGAGGCAACAGTGCGCGCGAGAATTGAGGGGCACAGTGATTACTGACCAAATGTGGCGCCTCGATTTTCGGGATGGCCTTTCAAATGAGGAGATCCGTTGCAGACGTCACGGAATCTTTTTCAGAATATTCGATATGACGTCATGGCGGGTTATAAATTGTCTTTCCCGATGACAGACGTATGAAGACTCGCCGCCAAGTAAATTGAAGATTGACATGAGCTGGCTCAAATCAACCTGGGGCCTAATGTTGGGGGTATAACCCCGTGGTAAGACCCGCCCAGGCGGGGCCGGGTCACACCAGGCGGCTCGTGAGCCCAAGACCTGTAAGGTGGGCCGGCAGATGAAGGCAAGGCCGCATGGCGGCTAACCAGATGGGCCGTTGACAGAGGTCCAGAGACAGAACTGGGCTTGAAGACCCGGGTGGCTAAGCCGCCCGGAGGCGGCTTACCTACGATGGTAAGGCGGCTTAGAGACAGAGTAGAACACGTTGTGTGGGTCGGTTTATGACTCGTGTAACCCGGGGCCTTGACCTCATATATAAAGGTTAGACCCCGGGGCGGCTTAGACAGAAAAACCAATCTATCGAGAACTAGGTCAAGCAATCCGCTCCCTTGTAATCGATACTCCAATCAATACAACACAAGCAGGACGTAGGCTTTTACCTCTACTTGAGGGGCCGAACCTGGGTAAACTCGTGTCCTTCGTCCCGATCAACCCCTTTGGGTCCACTACCATGGCGTTGGCCTCGAACCTAAGTCTTCGCACATCTGCCGTGTTAAAACCACGACACCACCCAAACCCTAGAAGAAAGAGCGTTGTCGATCTCCTACCCCCTCCCGTCCCTACCCGATAAACTCTCGAGGCCACCCAAACCCTAGAAGAAAGAGCGTTGTCGATCTCCTAACCCCTCCCGTCCCTACCCGATAAACTCTCGAGGCCACCCAAACCCTAGAAGAAAGAGCGTTGTCGATCTCCTACCCCCTCCCGTCCCTACCCGATAAACTCTCGAGGCCACCCAAACCCTAGAAGAAAGAGCGTTGTCGATCTCCTACCCCCTCCCATCCCTACCCGATAAACTCTCGAGGCCACCCAAACCCTAGAAGAAAGAGCGTTGTCGATCTCCTACCCCCTCTCGTCCCTACCCGATAAACTCTCGAGGCCACCCAAACCCTAGAAGAAAGAGCGTTGTCGATCTCCTACCCCCTCCCGTCCCTACCCGATAAACTCTCGAGGCCACCCAAACCCTAGAAGAAAGAGCGTTGTCGATCTCCTACCCCCTCCCGTCCCTACCCGATAAACTCTCGAGGCCACCCAAACCCTAGAAGAAAGAGCGTTGTCGATCTCCTACCCCCTCCCGTCCCTACCCGATAAACTCTCGAGGCCACCCAAACCCTAGAAGAAAGAGCGTTGTCGATCTCCTACCCCCTCCCGTCCCTACCCGATAAACTCTCGAGGCCACCCAAACCCTAGAAGAAAGAGCGTTGTCGAGGCCACCCCAAACCCTAGAAGTGTTGTCGAGGCCACCCCAAACCGGACGTCGGACATTCATGAGAGAGGCGGTCCGGACGTCGGACGATCTTCATGTTTGTATATTAATTACCATGTTGTAATATTTGCAGAAACTATGGATCCAAGAGACTTGGAACAAGAACAGTTGTTGGGGGACATAATCCACGGCGGACGTGATATCTTGTCGTTTCTCAACGACACTGATGGTCTGGAAGGAGAGGATGACGGCTCCGGTGATCGAACAATGGAGGAGGAAGGACATGATCATGATGGCTCCGGTGACCGAATGCCGGAGGAAGAAGGAGACCATGATGACGGCTCCGGTGACCGAACGGAGGAGGGAGCTGTTGCAAAGTCCGGCGAGGTATATATATTAATTAAGCCTGTGCTGACTAGCTAATTGATGCATTAATTGTTTTGGTATGTACATATATTAATTAACTCTTCTTTCTTCTTTTATAGCCCTCCGGATCGAGCCAAACTTCGGTAACGAGACGAGGCCCGAAGAAGAGGTTGCGCAAGGATGAAAGGTTCACGATCACAGCACTCGCGCACGATGGCCATCCGATTGAACCCAAGCGGACCAAGGACGCATTTTCTTCTCAGTGCGGAGCTATTGTTAGGGACTACATCCCGATCAGCATCAAGCAATGGAATAAGCCTAAGGACGGCGCCCCCGATGGTGATTATGTCATCGATAGACAGAAAGATGATCTTTGGACCGCGCTGAAGGCAAATTTCACCCTACCGCCAGAGGAGGATCCGAATAAGCCAGTTATAGAGCCACTGGTCAAGGCGTGTGCTCTTAAGAAGATGGCAGATCTATTCAGGAGGTGGAAGAATGAGTTGAAATCAAAGTTTGTCGACAAAGGGAAGACTCCAGAATTCACTGGCCGATTTGAGAAGATAGGAGATCACTGGCCCACATTTGTGGCCTACAAAACATCGGACAAGAGTAAGAAAATGTCAGAGACAAACAAGATCAATGCTACAAAGAAGCAGTATCACCATCACAAGGGGTCAGGTGGCTACCTCAAAGCCCGGCCGTTGTGGGACAAAGCTGAGAATGACCTGATTGCTAAAAACGTCGTACCACAGACATTGAACTGGCCAGACCGTTCAAGGACTTGGTTCTTCGGGATTGGGGAAACTTTGGACCCTGAAACAGGGAAGTACCGCTGGACGAACGAGCAACTTGCAATACCCATGAACAAGCTTCAGGAGTATATCACCGCAGCGCAGGAAGGGACGTTCATTCCCGATAGAGAGAAAGACGAGCTGACTGAGGCCCTAGGGAATACTGAGCACCCTGGACGAACACGAGGCACACCAGGCTCCATTCCGTGGAAGGTTGGGTTTCCCGACGCAGGCGGTTACAGAAGCCGGGAGAGAAAGAGGAAAGCGGAGCTGAGCGAAATTCAGAAGCTCAATGCAAGACTACAAAAGCTAGAGGAAGCTGAGAGCCAGCGAGCTGCCGGCCAACCATCTCAGCGGCACGAAGCTACCCCAGAAGCTACCCCGCCATCTCAGCGGAGAAACAGCGTCGCTTCCACGGAGCCCGTTCAGCCTGACTTCACGTCTCCTAGCTACCCCGTGGATACTATCACGGAGGCTCAACATTGCGAGCTTATGACGAAATGCCGGCACCTCACTTTATTGGCGGCTGTCGGCTCTGTTGCACCTCCTCAACCCAACGGAACTTTTCACTGCCGTCCGATTCCACATGGCTATGCTGTTGTGATGGTGGATGAAGTAATGGAGGGATTTGCGGAGCTCGAGCTTGACCACTCTACAGGTGAAGGGGAGAATCGGCTGGGTCGTGCCCTGAGGAGTACATGTCTATGGCAGAAGGAGTACATCAAGCTTCCAAACTGGACGCCTCCGCCTCCTCCTCCTCCTCTGGCGAGTCAGGGCACTCCGCCTCCTCCTCCTCCTCCTCCTCCTTCGGCGAGTGATCAGGGGACCCCGCCTCCTTCTCCGGCTCCTCCGACGCGTGAGGGCACTCCGCCTCCTCCTTCGCCTACTCCGGCACGTCGGAGCAGTACGCCTCCTCCTCAGCCTCGTCGGCAACGGCGGAAGACAGACGCCGCCGCTCCGGCTCCTCCGGCGCGTCGGAGCACTCCGCCTCCTTCTCCGCCTCCTAAGCAACGACGGAAGAGAGACGCTGCCGCTCCGGCGGCTAGCAGTACAAGAAGAGGCGGGAGGGAATACAGATACGGTCCATCTCTCAAGCCTCTGGAAAAGTTACCATATGAGAGGACCGAGTCTGAAAACGAGGAGATATGTCAGGCCCAATTGAGGGCCCATTTTGCAAAGAAAACTCCACCTCCGAAGGAGAAGCTAGATCCGGTGAAAGTGAAGCACACTATCGAAGCCCTGAAGCGACCACCACCGCCTCCGCCGGATTCCAACTATGTCCGGATTATTAAAAAGACATATGAAGAAGCGCGGCGGTCGAGAAGTACTTCTAGTGATGCAAGGTTAGCAGAACGAAGAAGTGGGAAAACAATTCCCCAGCTCGGCGAACAGGAGAAGCAATCGTGCCCCCCGCTCAAGGTGGCTACCAATATCGTCGCTAATCATCCGGGGATGGTGCCCGGTACCAATCCTGGTGATTACTTGGGGGATGATGTAATTTTTCAAACGGCTGAGGTAACAAAAGAAGAATATGAATACGTGCACGGGAAGCCTCTCGTCAAACCTGATCAACCTCCTCTAACAACGATGATGTACAAATTGCATGAGTGGTACATGAAAACCTGCAGGGAGTCTGGGAAAGACACTATGTATATGGCAGTGAAACCAGAGCACGAATTTATTGGACTTTCCGTGATGCCTGTTGAATTTGTGGAGTTATTTCAGTTATACAATCAACTGGCCCTCGACAAACAACTCATGACTTCCTACTGTCTGTATGTATTACTTCTATAGTTAAGTCTCTAGCTCAGCTCGTTCATTGCATGTATATATAATTATCCTCACTATATTATGCAGATTGAAGATCGTCGAATGCAAAAAACTAGGAATCTTCGACGTTGGGTTCATTAGACCAGATGCCGTAAATGAATGGACGGTAAAAAACTCAATCAAAGAGACCGAGGAGAACTTGCTAAAGTCGTTCCTTATACATCAAAACAAAAGGGAAATACTCTTTCCTTACAACTTCAAGTGAGTGTTCCTGTCTTCTCTGTATACTCGGTTTCGCTTACTCGAGGTTAAGTAATGTAATTGATGAGTTATATATGCATGCGCAGTTTCCACTTTATTCTGCTATCCATTAAGCTTGACGGGGCATTAGTAACTGTCTTAGACTCGAGACGTAAAGATCCCGAGAATTATGCGGACATGACTGCAATGCTCAAGAAGTAAGTTCAGTCAATACCGGGACCATACCGGCATGCAACTTTCGTTAATTTCCTGATATCAAGTAATCATTTTCTTTGCCTGGCAGGGTTTGGAAGAAGTTCACCCGAAAGGTTCCCGGTCTAAACAAAGAGTTGTGATTTACGCACCCTAAAGTAAGTAGTACTAGCTAGTTCCGCGCATCTCTAATTGATTCAAATGTTCATCAATATACCATTACCATGCTTGCTTATCAGTTTGATTGAACTCTATTCTCGTAAAGTGCTTGTACCAGAAAGAAGGGACTGTTTTATGTGCATACTACGTATGCGAGTTCATTCGCCACTCGACCTCTGAGCGGGGCTTCTCTGACAAACAATTTGAAGTACGTAAATAATATTCACAATTTTATTTTATATATTACCATCAATTGTGTTGAGTTTTATTCATATATATGCATGTATTGACCCCCTTCTTTAAATTAGATCTGGCAGATGCGGGATGAACTCCTACCACATGATCGCATACGAGCAATTCAAGAGGAATTGGCGGGATTCTTTCTTGACCACGTCATACCTAAAGACGGAGAATACCATGCGAATTTGTGACTGGATCTTAGATACATGATGTTAGGGATTGTAAAAGATGTTATATTGTATATATGTAGTAGCGTCGGATAGATATACGAAAACTTGTTGTTCGACCAATCTCTCGGAGAACGAGAGGTCGATCACTTCTCTCTGTATATGTTCATGACGATCTTATGTACTTAATGGTTCCTTCATTTGCTTACTAGCTAGCGTTTCGAGTTCTCTCTATAGTAGCTAGCGTCGACCAAGCACGGAGAAAGAGAGGACACTTCTCTCTATTAGCTAGCTGACACAATATGAAACCCCTAAATTAACCCTACAAAACCCCCTAAACCCCCCCCCCCCCTTTAAAAAAAACAAAAACCCCAGCTCCTGCCAGATGCTGACGCGTGGATGCCTTTTGGTCCCGGTTGGTGTTACCAACCGGGACTAAAGGTCCTCCTGCCTGGGCTCCCCGCAGCGGCCACGTGGAGGGCCTTTGGTCCCGGTTCGTAAGCAAACCGGGACTAAAGGTTTTGGGCTTTAGTCCCGGCCCTTTAGTCCCGGTTCCAGAACCGGGACAAATGGGCCTCTGGAACCGGGACAAATGGCCCTTTTTCTACTAGTGCTAGAGGAATGTGTGAAAATGTTAGCTCACTCATTAGGCAGTTCTGGTGGGGCAGCAAAAGAGGGAAACGCAAGCCTGCGTGGGTAGCATGGGATGTTATGACAAAACCAAAGTATATGGGAGGTCTTGGTTTTCGTGACCTGGAACTGTTCAATTTAGCGCTCTTGGCTAGGCAAGCTTGGAGGATAATGAACGAGGCTGGCTCTTTGAGTACGAGGTTGTTGAAATCAATGTTTTAAATAGCGGGCTATGGCAAATAGCGGCGGACCTCCAAATAAGCTATAGCGGAGCTATAGCGAGCTATAGCAGGCTATAGCGGGTCATTTGTACATGAAACCATTTAGCGGCACCTTGCTAAAAAGGCTATAGCAAGGCTATAGCGGGGCTATAGCGGGCTATTTAAAACTATGGTTGAAATCAATATATTACCTAGAGTGCTCACTTCTGGAAGCGGAATTGGGATCCCACCCATCTCAAATTTGGAGGGCTGTTCTTGATGGCCGTGATGTAATGGCTCAAGGTATTATACGTAGGATTGGTCATGGCGAGACCACTAACATATGGGATCATAATTGGATACCTAGAGAAAGCCACAAAAGACCGATCACATCCCTCGTCCAGAATGCACCGAGTATGGTTTCTGACCTCATGAAGACTGCTACTGCATCTTGGCAAGAAGAGTTGGTTCGGTCTGTCTTCACACCTTTCGACGCTGAGGTAATTCTCAGATTACCTTTATGCACTCGGCGGATTGATGACTTTTGGGCATGGAGCGAGGAACCTCGAGGAAACTTCACTGTTAGTTCTTCTTATCGCATGCTCGTGCGTACATAGTTAAATCGTGAAAATTGGCTCGAAGGCTGGGATGAACCATCTAACATTGATGCGGAGGGGAAGAAGTGGAAAGCAATGTGGAAACTGCAGGTCCCGTCGAAGATTAGGGTGTTCCTCTAGCGTTTGGCAAAACACTCTATGCCGACGGGGGGGCTACTGCACCGACGCAATATGGCGACTACTTCAACATGCCACCTTTGTGGAATGCAGGATACTTGGCGTCACGCACTCCTGAACTGCTCGTCATCTTGGAGCACTTGGGCATTGTCCTCAGAGTTAATTCTTGACCAACTAAGCTCTCGTCAGGAGGAAAGCGCTAAGAAGTGGCTCTTTGCTATGCATGAAGCTTTATCTTCTGTGGAGTTTGTCAAGTTTGCAGTGTCTATTTGGGCCATTTGGGGTGCCCGTCGGAAAACAATTTACGAGGATATTCACAAGAGTCAGTGCATAGTTTCATTACTAGTTACTTGGTGGAAATAAAAGGGCCGAATATATCAATCCCAAATCACTACGGGGTTGCTTCTTGAACTACGGGCTGGATTGCACCACCAGATAATCATTCGAAAGTGAATGTGGATGCAACCGTTCGCCGGGGAGGGCATTTTGGGTCAGTTGGTGTGGTAAGCAGGACCAGGCTGGGCTTTTTCTTGGTTTTCAATATTGCTGGCCCTACGACCCTGGAGACTTTGGCAATTCGAGAAGGTATTGCTCTGGCACTAGATCTGAATTTGAACTGTATTCAGTTGGCTTCTGATTGCAAAGGAGTTGTTGCTGAAATTGAAAAGGGAAGTGGAGCTACTTATGGGGCGATCATCAAGGAGATCAAGGAACAAATATCCATTTTTCTTTCTTGTCGTTTAGTTCATGAATTTAGGAGCTCAAATGTTGAGGCTCACAACTTAGCGAAACATGCATTAAATTTGGGTCCTGGTCGCCATGTGTGGTTAGGCCAGCCCTATGGTATTCCTTTCGTCCCTGTAAACATTGTGACAATTGAATAAAGGTTTCAGGAGGTTGTCTTAAAAAAAAGCAAGCACCGTCTCACCAAGAAGCCACGGTTGCCAACAAGCGCCCGGAATGGACGTGCCTGCGCACCCATGAAGCACCCTCGTCCACCTTCCTCGGGGCCAGCACGGCTCCCCGAAGTGGCGCAAACCTGAATTTATACGAGTTTGTAATATATATTTTTGAAATTTTGCTGTCAGATATGGATTATACGTACGTGCCTGCAGGAAGATGTGTGCCACGGTGTATGTGTGTGTATTGTGTACACAGTTTAAAAGGGAAGAACAATGATCCATGGAAAACAGGCGTCACACCAGTGATTATGCACTCTGCGTAATTACTTGTCATTTAGAACATTTGAGCGTGAATTTCCTCATCCCTACGGAACCTAAACTGATTCAGCCTGAAACTATGAAATGGTAGTTGCGGTGGTTATGCGCAAATGTTTCATTTCCTCCAATGTCAGCTATGTCCATTGCAACCACTTCGAGCATGTTCAATAGACATCGTTGCACCGTGGTGTTTAACAGTTTCTGACAAGGGATCAGCAGAGAACATTGAACAAGAGACAAAGACATGCCACATACATACGCAAGCGTCGCAGGCTCTGGAACGGAATGTTAACAAACACACGCATTGGCTCTGTTTGTCATAAGATAGATTTTGGCCGTGTGTAAACCCGAAATTCCTGGTGCCTCCTATACCTGAATCCATGCTACGACCCACATCTGTGTGTGTGTGCGTGTGTGGTGTAAAATTATATATTGATAATAGTGGGGAGCAATTGAACTTTGCTATAACAATATAGCATCAGTCCTAGCCTTTTATTGGCGGGAAACATCACCTCCAGCCACGTATAGTGACGCTACAGTTGTGCCGCAACCCGCATTTAGAGCTCAACATGTGAACACACTGCTTCATGCATCTGTATAAATTTTCGTGCATCTATGGCATGGAGTAGACGCAACTTTTCCTCCCCTCCCCAACCAACACAGGGAAGGCATTGCCAATTGTTGAGGCAGAAACAACTGAATTAATAGTAAGGAAGTTAGGGAGCTCTCATGATTCACAGAGAAAAAAATAAGGCGAGCCATGCACTAAAACTACAACTCCTTGCTGGTTGGGCCATAGTCCAAATATTTTAAGGCATGTAATAGCATATGAATGTTATTTTGTTTCTGTGTAACGAGTTAATCTTTTCTGCTGCAAAAAATATGTGTAACATACTAAAGATAACCCTAACGGGCAACCGACGGTGATACTGATCATAGGAGGTTAGGCTGCTCAGCGCACTGCACCTATAACTAAGATGAACAATAGCATTAAGAAAATACTTGCAGTGCAAAAAAACAGGATTTAACAAAATGATTCTGTATTAGTCAAGATTTTTTTCCTTAATTGCAACCGTGCAAGGTCAGACTAGGCATGAAGGTCAGCACCGCACCTCGCAAAACAACCCCACACAACTCTCTACGACCTAACTGGGAAATAAAAACTGGGCAAGCTCAGGCCCTGTCCCCATTAATCTTCCTACTAATCCTTACAACTAGCACTCGGTGGTCCCCTTGGTTTGATATATGACAGAACTCCATGGTGGTTCATCGTAGATCTGACATATCTTGAGACCGCAGTTTTTTTTAACACAGTACAGACGCAAACGCTCATATACACGCGCATACACTCACCCATATGAACGCACACACTCACACCCTACCCCTATGAACACCTCCGAGAGACTGCGTCGGCATATCATCTTGAGATTTTCGAAGTCATCGTAGGCGCCTCGTCGTTGACGGGAACGTCTCCTCCCACTGAATGCGCATCGCCGGAAATCCTGAAATAAATCCAGGAACACCAGGACTTGAACCCTGATGGGCTGGGGATACCACTGTCCCTCTAACCACCCAACCACAGGTTGGTTTGCCCTGAGCTCGCAGTTCAATAGCCCTAATAACCGCACTACTATCTTATTCAATGATCAGAATCAGGAGGGGGGATTCAAATCAGGGAAACTTAACTATTCTTTACGAAAGAAGGTTTAAATCCACAGCCTCTGCAGCATTACGATGCACACCTCAATTCTTGTTAACTAGTACTATTAAGCAGATTACAACAAAACACAACCACTGCCTAACCATTACAACATACTGATAGGAGGAAATTATCGGACGCCTACGGAGCCGCTGATACTAGCACTCCCATCTTTTCTTTTTTGACAATCAATACCATGATATATTGTAGTAGAAAATTGTACATGGTGGAGATACATGAGCTGATTACAACGATTACCAAATACAGTCTAAAAGAAACGAGTAAATCTTCGAGATCTTCAAACTCTTTCTTCTTCCATGGCAGAATCTTGTACTTTTCTGAAGGAAGCCGTAGGAACATAACAAAAGTATCAAACCACAGACCTGTAAATATCAACGAGGGTTCTTCATTGTTTTAATTTGAGCTGCAATGCCAAGGATGCGATGCATGCACGCCGCCATTAAAGTATTCAACCAACATCGGCAAGAGTACCAACATCGATATTCCAGGGACAAAACACCAAACAACCAGGTCGATGTCGCTCGGAGTCGAGAGTACGAATCATCATTGTCGAGAATGTAGCAGCCGGGACAGATATTGCAAGGACAATCCTCCTCGCGGCGACCAAGAGAAAAAATAAATCGAAAACCGATCTGGCCAAGCAAGATCTGAAGGACCATACCTAGACAAATTTAATCTTGCAACACCACCATTGACGTCGGGAAGAAGATCTCGCTGTCGAACGAAGGGACGAGGATTATTTATTGTAGACGATGCCATCTCTAAAGAAGAAGACCACAACCAAAACCCTAAACCAATCTAATGAAAACACTAATATTATTAAGAACTCCACTCATAGATCGGGTTCCCCGTCCCTCCTGACGCCGGCAAGGCCGGCCAGAAGAGGGGGAACCGATCTATCGTCAAGGCGGAGGTTGTGGCGTCGACTAGGTCTCTTTCAGGAGGAGGCACTGGTTGTGCGAGCGAATCGGGACACCCATCTAACGTCACGTACTTGTTCTACTTTTCCGTCGGTACACCCCTCCTAAACACATCGACGGTGGAGATGTCTTCATGCCCTTTCATAATAAAGGGTATGATGGTCCTTTTTAAAAATACATCACCCGGGACCAGCCCACTCGCGAACATTTAAAAGGCTGGCCCATTAGCGAACACTTTTTTTTTGCAGGAAAACATCTGATCTATTCATCTTCAATCATGAAAGTATAACGAACACTAGAAATAATAAAAATTACATCCAGATCCGCAGAACACCTAGCGACGACTACAAGCACTGAAGCGAGCCGAAGGCGCGCCGCCGTCATCGCCCCTCCCTCACCGGAGCCGAGCAAAACTTGTTGTAGTAGACAGTCGGGAAGTCGTCGTGCTAATACCCATAGGACCAACACACCAGAACAGCAACCGCCACCGATGAAGAGTAGCAGATCCAACCTGAAAACACATGAACGTAGACTAACGACGAACATATCCGAGCAAATCCACCAAGAACAGATCCGCCGGAGACACACCTTCATACGCCCACCGATGATACTAGACGCACCACTGGAACGGTGGCTAGGTGGGGAGAACCTTATTCCATCTTCAGAAAGTCGCCACCATCTCGCCTTCGTGAGCAGGACACACACCCTAACAAATCTCGAAGACACGTATAAAAACGAAGCCCTCCCATCGGCAAGTGCCGGGATCCACCACGCCCCCATGGACCTAAGGTCACCGGAGACGAGGCGGACCGGCATAGGCGTCGGCGGGAGGCAGAGAAACCCTAATTGAGGAGGAGGTAATTATTCAGATACTAATCCAGCCCATTAGCGAACACTTAATAAAATAAATAGAGGAGAAAATGGAGACGAGAGGGAAATAAATACAGGAGAAATTGGAGAGGCCAAGAATCAAACCAAGGTACCTCCTAATCAATGGTTGAGCCACAAACCACTAGCTCACTAACGGCTCTGTAAAGGAGCCAGCTATTCCACTGGTTTTCCCTTTTTTTGGTTTTTTTCTTTTGTTTCTTTCTGGATTTTCACCGGATTTTTTTCTTTTCTTCTTCGGTTTTGTTCGGTTCTTTCTCGTTTTTGTCGGGGTTTTCTCTCGGATTTCACAGTTTTTCTTTATACATTTTTGGTATAAATCTTTTAGGTGATTTTTGATGTATATCTAATACTTCATTAGTGATTCTTAATACAAGATTAACATTTTTCTATACATATTTCATATTTTTCAAATGCTTAATTTTTTATAGTACAAATTTGTTTTTTATGAATACATCCACAACATTTTTGCCATGCATATTTAACATATTTCAAATGCATTATTAACATTTTTCAAATGAAATTTAACTATATACATGGTCAACATTTTTCTATAAAAAGTTAATATTTTTCAAATGCTTGATTAATTTATTTTGTTCAAATGATTGGATTAACATTTTTCAAATGCAAGGTTAACATGTTTAATATCTGGTCAACGTTTTTGCTATACACATATAATATTTTTAAATGCTCGATTAGCATTTTCGAAATATTTCTTTATTTTTTTCGAATGCTTGAACTAAATTTTTAAAATATATGTTCAAATTCTTTCACACACATTATATATTTTTTGTACACATGAAAAACATTTTCTCTATACACTTTTAACATTTTACCACTGCTTGGTTAAGATGTTTCAAATATTTTTATGTATAATGTTTTTCAAATATATTTATTTAGAATATTTGGGCTCATAAATCAAATTAAAAGTACAAATTAAAAAGGAAAACGAAAAAGTGAATAAAAAAGCAAGGTTATGCCCTCCAGAGCGTTTGGGCCGACCCATCTAGCGTCCGGAATAACACGAGCCTTCCCTACGTCTCACTATAAACGAGAAATAGGGCGCCCCTGAAACTCCACTTGGCGCCTTCAGCATTTTTGTATCTTTCTTTTTAATCTTCAAAAAATGCGCACCACACACGATTCGAACTCCAACTCTAAAGGTTTCTTCGTGCTTTTTTAAACATGGTTTTAGTCACGGAAAAAACAAAATCAACCGACAAGAAAATTTTCAAAATCCTGTTTTTTTTCTACAAATTGATAAACTTTTTTCAAATCCGCGAATGCTTCGGGCGATGCAACAGGCGCCCGACGGGATCGATGCCATCGTCTAGTTCAGCCAAGGCCTAAGCATTTTTTTCTCTTTTCTAAATTTTAGTTTTTCCCTCTATTTTCGTTAATTTATTTATCTCCTTTTTTCAATTTATCATTCTTTTTAAAACCTGTTCAAAATTTGGTAATATTGTTTCAAATACCAAACTATATTATTGTTTTCAATTTAAAAAATGCTCCCGTTTTTTGGTTTGTATTCACAAATTTAGGAAATGTTTGTGTTTCAAAATAAAGTTTATATTGTTTTACAAAAATATTTGGTTTGCAATTTTTCATCAAATTTTAGGAATTGTTAATAATTTATAAAATTTACGTACACAATTAAAATTGTAAAATTGTTGAAATTTTTAAGAAATGATTAGGATACAAGAAAACTTCATGTTGATTGATAATGATAGAAATTCCAAATAACAGAAACATTCAAATTAAAAAAAAACTACATTCTCACGAATGCACTCGTCTGGATTGGTCTGGCACACTACTCTTTAACTGGTGATTTTTTTGAACTATGGATAAACTATCCCAACATTTGAAAGAAGGTGCGCATACCCATGATAAGCATCCATTTTAGGTTTGAGAGATTTCACACATCGTATGCAAGTTGCGACACGTCCGGCCATTTATCGGCCTTTTTAACGGAAAAAAACTCTAGAAAATTCTAAATTGATCCTAACTTTTTCAACCAGGTCGCCATGTCCATGGTAGATATCTGTGTCAGGTTTGAATGGTTTCTGACACCTATGCAAGTTGTAACACACCAGACCATTTATCGGCCTTTTTGAGCAAGAAAACACAAGAAACTGCAAAATTTACGAAAAACAATTTGGCATGGCGCCTTGAATGGGTCATACAAACCAATAAAAAAATAGACTCATTTAACGCATGCCGAAAAATGGAGTCATTCCAAAAGTTGTTGGTCTTCAAAACTTTGTTCGCTCTTTTTAAAAAGTGTTCATGTTTTGAGATTCTAAGCAGTTTCTAACAATATTTGAAAAGGCAAACTTTTTTGAAATTTCGAACAAATTTCTGTGCGTGGCGCCGTTTATTTGGGGAGCTCCTAGTGTGCGCTTTCAGCACCGGTTAGGAAGTTGGCGCTCGCGCCAATGCCAGCGGGCTGTAGGCCGATATTGAGCCAGTTCGCTCGCATGCTCATCAGATTCTCACGCTCGCTCGCTTTGCCCGCTAGTTTTGAAAAAAGTTCACAACTTTGAAAAACAGTTCACTAATTCAAAAATTGTTCATGAGATAAATTTTAAGAAGTTTCTGAATTGGAAAAAGTTCGTGACTTTGAAAATTGTTTCTAGTTAAAATTTTGAAAACATCATGAATTTGGGAAAAAGTTTATGGATTTTTAAAAACTTCACAATTTTTAAAAATATTACAAATTTGAAAATTGTTATTGAGTTACACCAAAAAATTAAAATTTTAAAAAAAATTCAAAAGTTCATGAAGTCGAAAAAAGTTCACGACTCTGAAAATGTTCACAAATTCAGAAAAGTTTGAGGATTTTAAAATATGTTCGTGAAAACATAAAAAGGAAATAAGAAAGGGAAAACAGGAGTGAAAACCGTGCATGAAAAAACTAAAAGAAAAATCGCTCAAAAAAACCTCGTAGAACCTGAATCGGAAATGTACACAACAACAAGAAGAAAAATGTGGAACTAAACACCAGAAGCCGCTTGTTCCAACTGGTAACTATGGTCAGCATTAAACCACTTGGTTACTTGTTCGAATCCCAAATGGTGCATTATTTTTTGAGGCTCAAAAAAAGGTAAAAAAATGTGAATGGACCGAGCCCAGGACGGAGCCACTCCTGCGATCGATTGTACGTACCCACAATACATATGTAAGTAAATACAATTGGTAGGTCGATATTGCCCGGGGGTGGAGGGGGGGGGGGCGGAGTGTACCGAAGCGGGGCTCGGGATATATCCTTTCCAACAACCACCATCTCCCCATCCACGATCATCAAAGCCTAACCACATATTGACGCTCCTGCTCCCGATCTCCTCGACGACGTTGGTCTAGACAAATGTAGAGCGCCGACAACTCCTCACAAGTCGATCTGCTCTCGTGTCGTTGGACGCCTCGGCGACAATGGATCGTCTTGTTCCCTCATCCCGTGGCGGCATGGATGAGGCACTCTGGTGGAGATAGCAGCCGGAGCGACGAATCCAACTCCAAAGGCCGTCAGGCGCGCAAGGTCCCCAAGGGCCCCATCACCACGCTCCATCTTCCTCGGCATGTTGCCTCGCCGACGACCATCTTCCTCATCCATGTCGTCTTCGCTGCTTGTGATCGCCCTTCCCACGCCGACGATGCCTACACGATCGTCCCTATCCGTTTGTTCAATTATGGGTGCTTCCATGGTTTGGCCGGCGTGTCCCTCGCTCGTGTGCAATCGCCATCAAGGTGGACCATGGTGACATTGTGCCGAGATGAAGCTAGCCCCATTACGATTCTTATATACAAGAAGCGGGTTCGGCTCCTCTACAGTCATACTATTACCGCACGGGTGCTGTAGAGAATAGTATCAACCGTTAATTTCAATCTGACGCTCTTATTTCCCCACTTAATTCTCTTAATAATATATCTTTATGCATCCGGTTCGCAAGTGGTTCTTGTGATCACGACATGTGTAGCCAAGGTTCAGCGGACCACCAACTTATCGACTTGCTAACTCATGGGCTCTTTTAGGTAAAATTCCTGAATCATCTGCTGTTTCAATTTCAAATGCTTGCAAGGCCGAAATCTTCCGCTATGACGACATCAAGTGGCTTGTCCCAGGTAATTGCAAGACATGGTTGTGTTCAACAACTAACTCATGCACCTCATTGTAGGAGATATGCCCTAGAGGCAATAATAAATGTTATTGATTATCTCCCTGTTCATAATTAGGTTTATGTTTCATGCTATAACTGCTATGGTTCTCGAGTCTGCAATAACCACGAGGCTCGGAGGAAGACTCATATGCACGTGTGGGATAATAAACGGTAAAATGTATTCCTAGTCAAGCCTCTAGGACTGGCTCAAGTATTGCATGATGATCCTGTTTTCTTGATCATGGGCATGGCTATGCCGGCAATTTTGAGGGCACAATTGTTGGTAGAACACTTGTGTTGAATCGACCCGAATTGATGTTATGCTATGAGATACATTCGTCATAAGTTAATGGTTAATAACACAGAGAAGTTAATGTTTGCATAAATCCTTAGACCATGAGAGTATCGAGTTTCTTCATGCTTGCTTCATGAACTTTGGGGTTTGTTAAACGTCATCCGTAAATGGGTGGCTATTACGGCGGCTTACGGGTTCATGGAAAAGTGTGTCAAGTAACTTGATAGCTCGAGATTGGGATTTGCTCCTCCGACGATGGAGAGATATCTCTGGGCCCTCTCGGTGTTTCGGTATCCATCATCGTCTGGCCAGACACAGGGTGATTTGATCATAGGGATGCCGGAACACGGGAACGAGAAAAGAGAACAATACCGGCAACGAGGTAACTGGCATAGTGGACAAGTTGTTGATCCACGGGGATGCCAACGTGTCTCACCTCGGGTATTTGTAACATATCGCGAAGCAACAGGAATAGCACACGGCAACTGGAGGTTCACTCGAATATTTATTCGTGTGGGTATAGGGATCGATATGGGTGTCCACGGCTCCGATGTTGATCATTGATCGGAAGGGGTTCCGGGTCATGTCTATACTTCACCGAACCTATAGGGTCACACGCTTAAGGGTCATCTATCTGTTGAATACTAGACAGGGAGTCTGAGAGAAAATAACCGAAAAAGTTTCGGACACCGGAAAAGTTTCGGTCAACGGAAAAGTTCCGAAGAGAAAGGTCACCGGATGAGTTTCGGTGAAACTGAAAAGTTGTTTCAGGGGATACCAAAAAGTCAAATTGGTTTTGGCACATGCCTGATAATTCTTGGAGGATGCCAGAATCGTTCTGGAAACTTTTTGGAATTTTCCGGGATGAAAACCGGAAATGTTCCGGAGCTGCCGAAACCGCTTCAGATGCTTTTCGCAGATGAAAATCACTAAACCGGAATTGTTCCGGCTCGCGTTGAAAATTATTTTGGTGGGTACTAGAATTGTTCTAAGCCCACATGAATATTTTCAGTTCGATCAGACGCTGAAAAATGTCGTCGTGAATAGTGAAAGCACTTTTTGGATATTTTTGGAAAAGTGCCTTTTGGGATATTTTCCCAAAAGGTTTCTAGAAGGCTTGGAGGCTAAGAAACCCCCTTGGGGGGCCCCAAGAGATGGTGGCCGGCCACAATGGGGCTCCTCCATGGAGCCCCCACTTGTTCCTTGGTTTCACCTTAAGGTCCTTGGGAAGGACTCCTTTCCATGTGGGTTTTGGGTTTTCTTGTAAAACCACCCTACCCCTTGGGTTTCCTATAAATAGGAGGTGAGTGGGCTGCCATCTCACACACTCTTGCTCTCATATACAAAGCCATGCATGATCTGGCATTCTTCTCTCCCTCCCAGCGAAATAGTTTCGTAGAGCCGAAAGGCTGTCTGGGTTCCGGCAGGAACTAGTTCTGGACGGCGAAGCCCTGCTGGATAGATGACACCGTATGTGTGCAACTCTGTAGAGAGATCGTAGTTTCGGTCTTAGTTCGAGAGTGCCTCCCGAAGGGCTGTCCGTGTGACCGTCCGAGTCTTGGAGGTCCTCCCGAAGGGCTGTCCGAGTGACAGTCCGAGTTTCGGAGATCCTCCCGAAGGGCTGTCCGCGACACCGTCCGGGGGACTGTGCGACCGCCTCCCGGAGGGCTGTCCGAAGGGCAGATGAGGGTATACATCCTCGCGGTTGGGAGGTTGTAAAATCCTAGCTGCGGGGATCTGCACCGCCGGTCGTCATCGACTCTACTTGCGCTGCGCTACGAGTCGGTAACGAAAATGATCAAACCTTGTATGCAGTCTCCATAGTGGTCCTGGGCTGGTGCGTAGGTCGGAAATTTTTTGTTTTCTGCTGCGTTACCCTACACTCATAATTTCCCGTTTCTCGGTCTATAGTGATTCCCATTCGAATATTGCAGCCGGTCCTTCTTTCTGCACGAGGATGCTTTGTATTATTATCCCTTTTGTCTTTTCTTCTGTAGCCCTCATTGGAACAAAGGTATCTCGCAGAAGTGACTACTCCATCAAGTTTGCTCTTGTTTTCATAATTTACCCTTACATCAAAACCAGTATGACCTCCATAACATGTACAAAATTTCCAAGACACTTTTGTGGAATTAAACTTCATACCAATCTGAGGCATCCAACTGGGAACCGCATTTGTCCTGTAAATATTAGGCATAACTTATTTGTTTGTCTGCTTACACTACAATCTTAAGATTGAAATGGCGTAATAAGAATTTAACAAAATTATTAGTACCTGTTAGAATCTTTGTTGTTGGAGTTAATCATATTCTCCTTTAGAGTTTGTGTTCTTTCTTTTGTAATCTATGATAGCAAACTCAGTCCATGAGATATTTGTTGCTGCCAACATGAATACAATCAAAACATATGTCATATACCTTCAGATTGACATCTTTGTTTTTGTTGCTAACACCTACAGCTCAGTGCATCTTGGTCCTATTCTTGCTACAAAGAGGACCATCAGGACAAAACTAAGACAAAACGAAAATCGTGTACATCTCAGTGCATGTTGGTCATGTTCTTGCTACAAGGAGGACCATCAGGACAAAAGTAAGACAAAACGGAGATCATGTACATCTCAGTGCATCTTGGTACTGTTCTTGCTACAAGGGGGACGATCAGGGCAAAAGTAAGACAAAAGAGAAATCATCTACAACACGTACATACCAATATATATATACGAAAAGGTGCGATAGCACCCGGGAGTCCCGACACCCCCTTATCTGGTCCCTTCAGCGATGGTAAGATTCGTGCTATGCTCTGTCCAGCAGCTGTCCAACAGCAGACCATTTGCAGTGTCAGTTGATTTAGCAGGCTATTTACCCGGGAGCATTCAAGCCTGGTCAAACCGCTAGCAGGGAGAGTAGGCCTGCCAGGAGGTCACGTGGGTCATGGTTGAGGGAACCACGCAGTGCATGCGAGCCTGGTCAGACCAAGGTTAACATCAGCGTCAGTTTTCACTCAGCTTGTCAGGCCTGGATACTACTCCACCAAAGGCCAACTCTTTTTTCAACTCAGTCAGGCAGCGCGTGATGTCGTTCTTGTCTATCTTTTCTCCTGTTCTCTTTTTGTGAAGACAGAGGAGAAAGGTGAGAAGAGACAGCCTTTCTTTTTTGAGCCCGTGTGAGAGAGGGACAGGGATCCGGTGCCTTGCCCACAGCAAGGCACGCCGTAACTGGCGGGCAGCCCACCGTTGGATCGGGGGGGCGGGCCAGATTGATTTTTCTGTAGCAGAAAACACTGTGGAGAATACTGTAGCAGAAAGCACTGTGGAAGGGTCACTGTAGAGAACACTGTAGCTCGGGTGCTGTTCACACAGATCTGTCCGTTGATTCTAGATCGGACGGTGTGGAGAGGGGGGCCAGTCACCGTACTGTTCACCGGTGACATGCTCATGGCATGTCATTGGATCTCAATCCGTGAGAGAGGGAGAGGAGGAATGGAAGGAGAGTGAGGCTGTCAGAGAGAGAACATAAAAAGAGATGTTTTCCATGAGAGAGAGCGACGGGAGTCCTAGGGGAGAGAGATGCTGTCCATGTGTGGCAAAAAACACATATTTGACCTTCGTGCGAAACTAATTCACGATCTGAACTCCAATTCGAAAAAATTCACAAACTAACCGTTTTGTGTGGCGCCTGACAGCCGGGCGCTGCACTTCACTATGCAGCGCCTTGGCCTTCGGCGCTGCACTTCCGGCCAGCGTGGCAGACCGGGGCCAGGGGAGGCCCCACAGCCAGCAGTGCAACGCCTTAGATATAGGCGTTGCATTGTGTAATGTGCAGCGCCCAACACTTAGGCGCTGCACTTCCTGTGTGTCACTTAGGCTGGTCCCCCCCACCCCACCCCACCCCACACACCCCCACCCTTCTCTCCCCCTCTCCCCTCTCTCAAATCTTGCAAATCTGGAGTATTTGTCCGTGGATTTCGAAGCCAACCCCTCCCTTAAGGTATTCTCCTCCGATCCCCTTGTTTTCATCAATAGGAATTGTCACATTATCTCATATCTTGCTAGTTTGGGGAAACCCTAGTTGTTGCTTGGATTTGGAAATGTGTGTGGAAATGTGTGGGGTATCTTTCCCAATTTGCTAGGGTTAGGCTTCCTACTATGGTAGGGTTAGGGTTAGGGTTATGTGTGTTGTTATGTTGGGGTTAGGGTTAGGGTTATGCTATTGTTAGGGTTGTGGTTATTGTTAAGTGGGGGTTAGGGTTATTGTTTCATATCTATGTTAGGGCTTATGTATTTTGTGCAAATAATCGGTGAAGTACTTATTGGATATATGTTTGTTTTTGATTTTTCTAGGGATGGGAAGAACATGTGTTTATGTTCATCATGCGGATAAAGAGGCCTTTTTGAAAGGCAATGTTGAGCCGGACCCGGATGAGCTTGACATGGTGTTTGAGAGTAGTCCTAGCTATGCGGATGTCTTGGAACAAGTGAGGAAGGATTTGAATTGGATGGACCCAAGTGACGTTGTTGACTTGGAGGGAAGGCATAATGTTGGCTTTGGAATCCACATCCGTTGGAAGACAATGCGTGTGAACTCCGAGCAACGTTGGGTTGTATACAAGGAGACGGTTGCCGAATCTCTAGACAAGGCTCTTGAGTTATTTGCCTCCAAGAAGGTTGAGTCTAGTTTGCATTTGGACTTGAACCGGAACCCCTCCCCGTTGGTTGCTAGTACTCCTCCACCCGTGAGCCAAGATCAAATGAGTGAACCTCATTTCACGCAACAAGTTTGGCCAACATTGAGCCCGATTTCAAACAACCAAAATGAAGCTTTTCAAGAGGATAATGATGAGTACGAGGAGGATGACAACGAAGTTGATCTCCATGACAACAATATGGGTGATCTCGACAAATATAATATGCAAGAGACAATGGACCAATCCATCCCTTTTTCCCGTTCATATGCATCGGACTCGGATGATGATGGTCCCGATGAAGAAGTTGATGAGGAGGGGTTCACGACGAAGGAGGCCGAAGCATTTAAGAAGGTATTCCGATGGGATCACAAGACACCATTGTTCAAGGATCTTAGTCTCGCGGATGAAGCCGTTGTAGATGGTGGCAAATGTATATCTCTTGGAGCTAGGCCAAGTTCTCACCGTGATTTGGGAGACGGCAAGAACGGGATATATCCCGGTTGTGAGTTTGAATCCTTCTTGGAATTGAAGATGTGGCTCGACAACTACTCGGTTACGCATTATCGTCCACATAGAGTGGCCAACTCGGATGTCAATGTGCGTTACACGGTTAAATGTGAAGTGGCAAGATGTCCATGGATTATGCGTGCAAGGCCATGGAAAGGAGGTCCCACTTGGCGCATATTCAGTTGTGTACCAAGTCACATGTGCCGACACAAGAATGCGGATGGCAAGCTTGTGTCCCAAGAACACAGACAACTCACGTCCGAGTTCATCGCTTACAGGTTTTCCAACTCAATATCCACACTTCCAACAATGAGCATTAAGAGTGTCATTGACCTTGTGAAAGCCATCTTTCATTACAAGGTGAAGTACGACAAGGCATGGAAGGCGAAGCAAGCCGCATTCAAGATGTTGTATGGCAATTGGGAGGAAGCATACAACCGACTCCCTAGGTTGTTGTTAGCTATGGCTGCCACAAACCCAGGCATGGTTCACGTGGTCGAGCCTCATGGGCACCAAACATTGATTCACAACGGGAGGACCGTCAGAGTATTTGGTCGTGCATTTTGGGCCTTTGAGCAATGCGTGAGGGCTTTTGAGCATTATCGGCCGGTCATCGCCATTGATGACACGTTCTTGACCGGACAGTACAAGGGCACTATATTGGTTGCAATAGCAAGTGATGCCAATAACCGGGTGTTGCCTTTGGCTTTCGCTTTGGTTGAGGTGGAGAACAATGATAACTGGGAGTGGTTCTTGCGCCAATTGAGAACAAAGGTATTACCGGCTGAAAGGGAAATTTGTGTCATCTCGGATCGCCATCCAGGAATTCTAAACGCGGTGGTGATTGACATTCCCGAACATGCAAAGTTGCAGCATCGATGGTGCATGAGGCACTTTTGTGCAAACTTTTATAGGGCATGTGGTATCAAGGAGTTGGCCGATGATCTTCAAGATTGTTGTTTTGCTTTCTTCGAAAAGCGGTTCGCCACCTTGTACAATGCATTGCTCACACACAAGAAACTTGATGCAGGTGGTCTTGACTTTCTCAATAAGAACATTGTAGAAAGGAATAAGTGGGCACGTGCTTTCGATGAAGATGGCCGTAGGTACGGTCAAATGACAAGCAACATGGCAGAATGCTTCAATAAGGTGCTCAAGGGTGTACGTGCATTACCCGTGACGGCAATAGTTCAATACACATTTGACAAGATGAATGCGTACTTTTTAAAGTACTCAATGGAGACGGATAAGCAGATTGCCGGTGAGAACAAGGAAAAGCACAAGTATAATTTCCCACCAAAGGTTGAAGAATGGTTGGAATTTCAATCACGGAAGGCAGACTCCCAAGAAGGTGTACTATATGACGACAACGATTGGATGTATGAAGTGAAAGAGCCTGGAGGAACCACATACGATGGCCACCAACACGGAGGCCGGGCTTTCGAGGTCTCCCTAACACGGTGTGATTGCACTTGCATGAGGCCATCGTTGCTTCATCTCCCATGCTCGCACTTGTTAAACGCATCTTGTGTTAGGAATGTGGACGTCAATCACCCTCTTACCGTGCGGGAGTCTGAGTTCTCAATCATGACGGTAAAGAATACATGGGCTCCCCGGTTTAGGCCATACTTGGACCAATCACAATGGCCAGAGTATCATGGAGTTCAACTATGGCCCGACCCGGAATTGAAGGTCATTACACGGGGAAGACGTAAGACAAAGCGTCTTAGAGGTGACATGGATGGATGGGGCCATGGTGGAGGTCGATACTCCGGCACCGGCCAATTCCAAGAGCCTCGTGAGCAATCCCGTTGTGGGGAGTGCAATGATGGGGGACACAACACAAGAACTTGTAGCAAACCAAGAAAGAGATCCAAGAAAAATGATGCAAGCACAAGTCAAGCAAATGGTAGCCAACCAAGTCAAGCAAGTAGTAGCCAACCAAGTCAAACAAGTGCCCAAGTGCCAAACCAATCAAATCAACCAAGCCAACGAGGAACTAGGCAACAAAGAGGGAGTCAACTAGGTCTTGGCCGTGGTGGTAGAGGCCGTGGTGATGGTCTTGGCCGTGGTGATGGTAGAGGCCGTGGTGGTGGTGGTAGAGGCCGTGGTGATGGTACAGGCCGTGGTGATGGCCTAAGCCTTGGTGGTGGATATGGCCGTGGTGGTGGTGGTCTAGGCCATGGTGATGGCCTAGGCCTTGGTGGTGGATATGGCCGTGGTGGTGGTGGTCTAGGCCGTGGTGATGGCCTAGGCCTTGGTGGTGGATATGGCCGTGGTGGTGGTGGTCTAGGCCGTGGTGATGGCCTAGGCCTTGGTGGTGGATATGGCCGTGGTGGAGGAATGTTTTCTTGGCTCAATGGGCCATTGCCGTATGTGACTTACTATTATCTTGTTATTTTGGCTCAATGTTATTGTCATTTCGCATTGTGTGACTAACTATTATGTTGCCTTTTTCGTAGGTATGGCAACAATGAAGGGAGATGAGATGCCGGGGTGGTGGGAGAAGAATGGAAAAGGTTCTTGCTCGGCGCCATAGAGCACCGTGACCTTCTTGTCTTCGGCACTATCATCTCCAATTTGGTTGTGAACCAAAATGTGTGCTACTATGTGCTATGTGCTATGACTATGTGCTCTAACTCCTTTATGTGTGTATGACTATGTGATTTGGACTACTCTATGTGATATGACAATGTGCTATAACTCCTTTATGTGTGTATGACTATGTGATTTGGACTATTTGTGCTGTTACTTATGATTATGTGACATAGTATGCGGAACACAAAACATAAAAAACAGCTTGGATTTGAAATCAGCAGAAAGTGCAACGCCCATCTGTTCGGCGCTGCACAACACAGTGCAGCGCCTGACCCGTAGGCGCTGCACACTGACTTGGTGAAATTCTGGCCTGAAAACCTACTGGTATCTCTCTGTTACTCATGTCCAGATGTGCAGCGCCTAATCCACAGGCGCTGCACCACACAGCGCAGCGCCTAATTGTTGGGCGCTGCACTGCTGGCTGTGGGGCCTCCCCTGGCCCCGGTCTGCCACGCTGGCCGGAAGTGCAGTGCCGAAGGCCAAGGCGCTGCATAGTGAAGTGCAGCGCCCGGCTATCAGGCGCCACACAAAACGGTCAGTTTGTGAATTTTTTCGAATTGGAGTTCAGATCGTGAATTAGTTTCGCAGAAAGGTCAAATATGTGTGTTTTTGCCTCCATGTGTGAGAGGGAGGAAAGTCAGAAAAGAGAGGTCGTGTGAGAGAGAGGTCAGAAGAGATAGGTTGTGGAATCTGCTACAGTGCCCTACGAGGACCAGCTCTCACTGTTCCTGTTCCAATAAGCCTGCTAAACTGAAAATGTTGCGGTGCGTGGCACAGATCCCCGGGTCTCCTATTCTGCATGGACCGTGGCGATAAAAGGGTGCCGGGACACCCGGGTCCTAAAAATCCTGTCTCATATATATACCTTGGTTTCGTTCTCGCTAAGGAGGATGATCCGGACCAGCAAGGAAGACGAGCCGGAGAAGTTGATTATCAACACGTTACGATTGGCGCCGGCATCAGAAAAAGGGAGATCATCTACAACACGTTCAGATCTGGTCTCGTTCTTGCTCCAAGGAGGACCATCAGGAGGAACTGGACGAGTGGGAGGAGTTTGGCGCCAAAAAAGTAATAGCTAGCTCTGTTTGGCGCCAGCATTACCTGTTTGGCGGCAATTGTACATCCGTGGATGATTTTCCTCCAGATTATTAGGCATTTTTTGTTTCTCGTTATTGATAGAATTAATGGCGGATAAAGGAGAGCCATCAGATTAAAATAAACGGTAGATGTTAGCTGCTACAGCACGCGTGCAGTATTACCTGTACTGCAGAGGAGCCGAACCCACAAGAAGCAAACACTATTTCTGTCGGAAGCATTGTTTTGTTGGAAGAAAAAAAATCAACAATGTTTTATTCCGTATCAATTTTATTATCTTTTTCGAGGCAATGTAGATCTGAGGAAATATTTGTAACTTGGGAAGCAAACACTATTTTCTTTGGAAGCAGATTAATTTCCCACTTTTGGAAGCGCTGTTGATGGAAGAAAATATATTTCTTTTCTAGTATGTTGTGAACGAACTACTCAGATGTCTTGGAAGCAATCTCGTCAAACAACGGCTCAAAAAGAATCTCGTTCAACAAGGGAAACAACATATTCTATATAGGGAGCAAATCTAAATTGCATTGGCTCACCACAATTTGAAATATTTCTTCTCATATGGAAGCAAAGTTCACGGCCCATAATTAGATGTGGCGCTAGCAGTAAGAATAGCCGAGATTATTGGAAGCAATTATCAGGAATGTTTCAGTGCTTCCATCGGTACAAATTTTTTTTGCTTCCATCCATGGAAGCACGGATAATAATTTGTTACACTTCAAAAAACTATGAATCCAACAATTGTGTACTATGCTTCGGACGTTTCAATTTATGTCCCCTACATAACTACATTCAAGTGTGTTTTGCTTCAAACGTCCTGGTCAATTAAAAGGAACTTTTGGGAGCAGTTTTTTTCTTGAAGGAAAGCCATCATGACTAGCTTTATTAAGATGAAAAAACGGATACGTCGTCTACGAGCGAATTCACCCGACAATTTGGTGGCTCGTTAAACCAACTTCTAGAAGTCTTATTACAAAAACTAAAATTAACTAGCACATGCGCTACTTGATTAGAAGATCGAAAACAATGCATATAAATGACCTTCCAGATTGATACTCCAATGTCAACACATTCCGCAAAAATTGCAGCCGTAGGATCCCATCATGTATTATGTTCCGTACAGAAATTGATAACCTCCTGTGAGTCTGATTCAGCCTCGACACGATGGAATCCCAAAGAGTTTGCAAACCCTAGTCCATCTCTCATCGCCATTGCTTCAGTGGTAACCGCATCTGCTGCAAAGGGGATATATCGGCAGTAACCTGCTAGAAAAGTTCCCCTCTCATCTCGTATTATTGCTGCGGTTGCTCCAGCTCCATCATCTGCAAAGAAGGCAGCATCAACATTTATTTGACAAATTTTGGTTCAGGCCGAGTCCACTTATGCTCCGGTGTAGACATACTCTTCGTATTGGATCTCTCAAAAATTAGATGCAATAGCTAGTACAGAAAGATGCCATCTTTCTGGTAGTGGGTACGCTTCATTGTGAGTGACCCGTCGACGAGTCCACCAAAGGTACCAACAACCAACTAGAATCACCTGCTTAATGTCCAAATATGGCATGATCTGTAATGGTGTATCAGGCAGTAATAGAATATGTTCCAGGACAACTGACCCTGAACGATCCAGCATAATTGATGTGGCAATCATATCACTTAGGCCTAAACATTGTCACAAAGCCTTTTAATGCATACATTGAAAAAAGAGATGGCTGATATCTTCTGGATGTTGATGGCATACAGGGCAGGACCCAATTGTACCGATGTGGCGGTTTTCCAGAAGACCTTTTAGGAGAATAATACCATGTACGGAACATAAAATGGGTTAAATTTGGTGATGGTAACACAAAATTCTTCTAACCCAAAGCAACAATCAAATACATAAATAATTATATTCCTACGATCATGAATGAAAATGAAAGTGGACATACTATTGATCAAGCGAAAACTACAATCCTTTGGAGAGTTTTTAAGACAAGACTTGACACCTCCTCTCCAACTTCCAATTTTTTTTGACTTCCCAAGTTTGCTTCAGACCAATTCTCATCATAATAAATTGCTGAGGTTATTAGAAGTATGACCCTTGACAAAGCTTCTAGTCCTGATGGCTTTAGTGGTGCTTTTATAAAACCTTGTTGGGACATCATTTCTCATGATTTTCATAAGCTCATTGATGATCTTTACAAGGGAGGCATTCATAACAAGCCTATTAATAGCTCCTTCATCACTCTTATCCCAAAAAAGGACAATCCTCTCTTCCCAAGTGAGTTTAGTCCTATTTCTTTGCTCAACCACACAATCAAAATCATCACTAAGTTATTGGAAAACAAGTTGTAGAAAATCATTCTTTAGTTGGTAGACACAAATCAATATGGGTTTTAAGAGAAGATCGATCCAAGATTGCCTAGCTTGGGCCTTTGAGTATATACATCAGTGCAAGCAGTGAAAACAAGAAATTATACTATTAAAACTTGATTTCGAGAAGACTTTTTATATTATTGAGCATGAAACTACTTTTCAAATTCTGGAACAAAAAATGCTTTGGTAATAGATGGATCAAGTGGATGAGCATGATTTATAGCACATGCTTCTCTTCTATGTTGTTGAATGGTGTTCCAGGAAAGAAATTTCACTTCAAAAGAGGGGTTAGACAAGAGGACCGTCTCTCCCCCTTATTTTTGTACTAGATGTTGTTCTTCTGCAATCCATTCTTAATAATTTAATGCATGTCAATCTTATTCACGCACCCTTCTTAACCCAAACCAATGAAGACTTTCAAGTGATTCAATATGCAGATGACATCATCTTGACCATGCCTGCAGAGGAACCTCAAATTCTTCAGCTCAATAATCTATGGCCCATTTATTTACACAAACTCGTCTGAAGATTAATTATAACAAGCCAGTCTTGATTCCTATGAATGCGCATGTTGAAAACCGAATAGAATTCTTGATCTACTAGAATGTAAACTTGGCAATTGTTCATTCACATACCTGGGACTCCCTCTTAGTGATAGCAAATTGAGAAATGAAAATTTCAATCCTATTTCCAAGTAATAGAGAGAAGATTTGCTGGATGCTCCACACTACTCTCATATGATGGAAGATTACAACTTATAAAATCTGTTTTCTCTGCCTTGCCTATTTTCTTCACGTGTTCTTTCTCCCTACCTGCTGGAATCATTGAATAGTTAAATAAATACCTCAAACATTTATTTTGGAGGAAATAGGGACAAGAGAACTCAAGTCCAACTTTAATTGCTTGGAACAAAGTATTCAAGCCTAAATGTCAAGATGAGATTGGAATCCTAGACGTGGCTATCCATAACAAAGATCTCTTGATGAAAACCCTTTTGAAATTCTCAATAGAGAAAATCTTCCATGGGTGCAGCTGACTTGGGAAAAATATTGATATGAGGAGCTCCCTAGTGAGAGACTGGTGGGTTCTAGCTAGTGGAAGAGACACACCTCAAACTCCTCCCTACTGTCAAGGAAATCATGTCTTGCGAGACTGGATCTGGTCTCACAATTAAGCTTCTGGCATGATAGATGGGTTGATCAACAACTGTGGTAGAAATTTTAGAACTCTACTCTTTGCTAGAAGTGACACTCAATGTCTCAAGCATATGGTTAACAATGAAGACATTTCTGTCTTTTTCTACACCCCTCTCTTAGCTCAAGGTTTTGCTCAACGGAATGAGCTTCAACTATTGTTAACTCAACACACCAACTGGAAGACTCAAGACAAGTGGGTGCTCCAATAATAATAAGACTTACTCTTCCATCTCGATGTACAATATTATGATGGATGGAGTGGAAGCACATAAAATTTTCAAATGGCTCCAGAATGTGCTAGTAGAATTAGACATCAGATATTTTTCTGTCATAGGTTCAACATAAGAAATCCTCTTAAGAGGAAAACCATGCACCTGAATTGCCATGACCGTGTTTATTGTAATAAGCGCTGAAAATTCACTTCATATTTTTTGGGACCTTTCCCTTTCAGAACTGCTAGGTCACTATCATCCCTTGGAGGCAAAGAGGAACTTCTATGTATGATGTTCGAATTTTGGATTTTAATAAATTTTGCTAGCCCATCAGAAGTTGCCCAAAATTTTGGCCATGGATATAATTATTCTGGGATGCTAAAATTTATGGATTTTAATAAATGGAAAGATTTTCAGGAAGGAATTTCCTTTTAGAAACTCAT
Source organism: Elymus sibiricus (assembly GCA_039707655.1). Taxonomy (NCBI): domain Eukaryota; kingdom Viridiplantae; phylum Streptophyta; class Magnoliopsida; order Poales; family Poaceae; genus Elymus; species Elymus sibiricus. The sequence goes on from CM077669.1 coordinate 91,822,856, forward strand.
GGAAATATTTAGATAAGAGAAACATGTCCCGTCACAGGTTCAAGCTTCAGCATGTGCAGACCCTCAAGGATTGGAATACTTCCAATCTGCGATGATGGATAATCCTAGCCGATCAAATCCATGGAGATACCTACAACCGGAGTTGGATAAGCAAGTTTTCACTCTTTTTCTTTTCTTCTCTTCTTCTTCTTTTCTTGGCTAGCTTGTACATATTAATTATTTAATTTAATGGAAAATACTGTGGAACGATTGTTCTACGGTGATCTTAAAATGATTTCTTATTGTTGATTTCATGTCACATGAGCTATTTCGCCCTTCCCTTGTGATTAGTTCAGACATTTAAAAAAGAAGTGAAGTGCATTTATCTATCGAGTAATTTGTTTCGGATCGAGAGTGTATTTATGTCCATGATCAGACCATTGAAAGGGAACACTAAAACAACCAATGATTAATTTCTTCATAGATATGTCGAAACATTCTACGTGTGGATAGAGGACCCCGACTCTAGCGAAAACACAAGGTTTTGTTTAGCTTTGTATAAGGCGACGAGTCAACAATGGTTGCATATTTTGGGCCTCGACCTTCGTATAGAGCTACATCGGAGCAATACAAATCAAATGCTACAATTCATTCATAACATATTAAGTTACAAATCATATACCGAATAAAGACATGTACATATCCAATCTGTTAAGAATGGTGATATGCAAAAAGATAACACATAGCCCGACACACAACACATATTTCCATAATAATTAGGGCCTTAAATACATTTGAGATGTTCTGAGGTGCTAGAAGGTCAAATGTCACACATGCTACTCGCCACACTATGGAGGCTAATGTAGATGTCATATTAATGGTGAATAGGGGTCATTCTTCTTGCTCATAATAACACTACTTCTTGCAACCCTTTCGGTCCTGCATTGTGAAATTGTATTTTTTTCAAATAACATCAAGGGTGACGATCCTAAGGAAAGGTATGAATCTTCAGTATGACCTTGATTTCCAAACACATTTAATCGATAGTTTGTGTTCATCGTGTTCACAAAAGTAAACTTGACTATAAAGCTACCTGATGGCGAACCTCCTTATACCATTTCTAGAAATATAAGCGTATAATCATTGCATACTAAGGTCTGGTGTCCTGATGGTATTAGTATCTTCCGCTAGTTCAAACTCACCACAAATCATCACAACCAATTTTGCTCAAAGCTCAACAGTTAAAATACACCTCATCTGCTTCGAAAACACAGGAACATGTAACAAAATTTGTTTGGCTAAGGAACTTTCTTCCGGTATTAGGCATGTCGTGGTTGTAAATGAAACACAATTATTTTCAGACAACTTGTGCGTAGACGCTCCCTTTAAGATATTTTAACAGGGGTGTCCTGAAGCACTTCCTGCAAATTAACATGGACCTATCTAGAGCCGCAGTCTGAACCTGTTGTTATAACCGAGGTAAGATCATGCTAAAATCTAGATGCCTCTAAAGGTATCATTTTTTGCTGTTGAGAAACTCTAAAGACTACCTAAGTAAACAAGGTTGTGATGAGATATATTAAAAAGATGTGTATATTAAAATAATAAGATGGACAGGGAAACTGCAAAACAAATTTGAACATCCTGGTAGGCCGAGCACAGTCAACTTGTCACCCTGAGAACTTACATTGTTTATATTTTTCTCTTTATTTTAAATTATAGATGTGTGTGGTTAAATCTAGCTCAACCACACTTTGAAAAAAAATAGCTGAACCACATGTTTCATTAAAAAGTATCGGCTCAATCGGACCATCTCCTCAATTTAAAAAGTTTCGGCTCCTTTTAGGTATGCTTCTTTATAATTCAACGTCACTTCACGTAATTGTACAAGGAGCATGCACTAATTAAGAGCATGTGAAAGACCATCTGCTCTATGAAAATAAGTAGAGGTGAGTTCTAAGAGAACTTAATTTGCACCAATGATACGTATATTGTTTAGCATCTACTCTTGGGCCCATGTGTCAAAACAATATATTTCCTCCCCATCCACTTTCTCTCACGATTTGGGTAAGTTTGATCCCCACGCGTGGTCAACTCTCCTTTGAACGAGATTCTTGTACTAGAACCAATTCAAGTGACCATCGACTAATATAAAGGATTCCAATTTTAGAGAGGAGAGGAAAGACTCATCATACTTGCCATATATTTGGTAGTAGGCTCAGTTTGAAGGACAAGAGAGGTAACACAAGCAAGAAGCACACACCGATCTAGTTCTATCTTCGTTTTCTGTAGTATTCGATGGGCCCCAACAACTGACCCTATAAGCTGAAGAAAAATCACTAGTGATCCAAGTGTTTCACCTTTTTTCTTCGAATTGGAAAGCTACAAGAGATGGTGATATACACATTCTGTTAATGTAAAGAGAAATGGGATGGGTAACCAAATTAAAGAATACCAAAGGTATATTAGGGAGAACTGTGCTTCTAGAAAGAAAATGTAATCCAGGTGGTGGAGGTATTTAACACCTCGTTTGGGACCATGAATTGGGCCTAGAATGTAGAAAATATATGCAGTTGGGTTTTGTTAGTCTGAGAGTTTGGTTGTCACAAGAGTTGAAATCATAAATTATCCAATTCCCATGACCATGAGTTAGAATATGACAAACTAGTTCTTCATGGGTCCCATGGGCTTAGGGGACCTACATGAACCTCTGTAGTCACCAAAGTGTACAAAGTTGCTTCTCTATGACTCAAGTCATCTCCGAAAGTTTCAGTTCATTTTATGAAAAATTATAGTCTGAAGAGGAGATACAAAAATTAAATACCAAAGTTTTACGAAGGGAATTTGGAAAAGTATGTGAGACCCACTAGCACGAATTGATTTTGTGATAAGCTCAAAGTTACTCCTTGGCACGTGGACAATGCCCTTAAAATTTCAAATACTATTATGGGAATTCATTATGTGAACACGAGGTTGAAGATTTAATTATAGAAGTTCTATGATGGCACAATTGTATAATTAAGTATGTGGGACACACTTGCATGAATTGTCCTGCCATTAACTCAAAGTTGCTTCTCGACACGTGAATAATGGTTGGTAAATTTTGAATAATTTCATAGAAATTTAATAGTGTGAAAAATTGAGGTGGAAAATTTAATACCAAAGTGTTGAGAAAGCCATCTATATTAGTACATGGGGCCCACGTGCAACTCTTGACTTCCTCTAGGTTACCTCGCTCTATCAAATTTTACCTTTTCTCAAGAGTTGAAAATTTTGCCAATTTTGAAAGGAAGGGATATAGTTGTTGCTATTTCCGAACAAAGAGCAAAAACAAACTTATTCCATAATTTTTTTGTTGGACTGTCTCCACTTCTTGAGTAAGTTCAGTGGCACGAACTGAACCGCCAATAAGCTAAAATTTTCCACATGATTATTTGAAAATTTCGTGTGAACATGGGGCGAAGAATTTAAATACTGATGTTTTACGAAATCCTAGATGAGATATAGTTCTATATCCCAATTTGCGTGATAATCTCAAAGTAGCTTCTCCATACTTGAAATTCTGGGTCAAATTTCCATTGGTTCCGAGCTAATTTTTATTTTTAAACATGAGGTTCAAGATCTAAAGATTGAAATTTTGTAGAATGAATAAGTTTCATTTCCATGTGACATCCAAAGATAAACATTGGCATTTGAATATTTAGAATCAATTTTAAATTCTACCTGAATTGTGTTTCGAATTCAATTGAATGATTGAATTCAATTCTTGGAAAGACAAATGATGTTTTAAAGATATCAAAGATTAAAATAAGTGCAATTGCTTCGTCTGTTCAGCCTCCCGTTGCACATTGATAAAAAATGGGCGATCTACAAGCCTAAAACTGAAACTGAACAACTGCAACTGAATCCTACTACAACACGTCGTAGGGAAGGTAACACCTACGTACAACTTTCTAGAAAATGTTGGTCTTATATATATTTCCAATGACTCCCAAGCCTAAGTGCACCCATGGACCTTCAAAAGTGCACAAAGTCGCTTCTCAATGACAATCATCTATGAAATATTCAGATAATTATGTCAATGTTTTATGTGGGGCCCACTAGCACAAATCGATCCGCTGATAAGTTCAAGCTTAGCTCCTTGGAACGTGGACTGTGCTCATAAATTTCAAATGATTTCGTTGAAATTTATTGTGTGAACCCGAGGCTGAAAATTTAAATACATAAGGGCTACAAATGCGAATATCCATTTCCGAGCTCATGCTCATCTGCACCCTGTCAAGAAAAAAATCACAAAAAATACAGAACAAATTCAAAAACATCCAATTTTTTGCATGATAGATAATTTGGCGCGTGAGGTGCGCGTCAAATTTCAGATCATTTGGACATATGAGTAGCTGTCAGCAAAAAAGACAAACTGGGTCAGAACAATACATGAAGAGTAAAATATTTTACAAACCCCATATTTGTCTTTTCTTCTGAGAGCCACTCAGATGTTCAAATGATCTGAAATTTGGAGCGCACCTCACTCACCAAATTATCTAGCATGCAAAATAATGGAATTTTTTGTTTTTTTCTAGTTTTTTTTGAATTTTTTCTTCATCACAGGTGCTAATGAGCCTGGGCACCGAATCGTTGCTCAGTTTTATTTATGTGGGATTCACTTGCGTGAATTTTCCTACCAGTAAGCCCAGAGTTGCTTCTTCTACACGTGGGCAAGCCCAAAGTTTATTTTCAGAAAGTTTTTGTAGAGGTCAAGCTACATGGAACCACTTATCCTCACTCCTCCAACACTGCTTTGAGATATGTGCTCTCCAACTTACTACATGAAAATTTCTCTTTTTTGTTTCTCTCGGATGAAACAACATATTGACTTCGAACTTTTGAGACCAAACAAACTTTAGAACTTTAACACGTGAAAAAACTTTTAGATTTTTGGTCCGCCATAAATATACAAAATAAGATTTTCTTTGATTTTAAAAATATTTAAAGCATTTGAATGCGAAAGTATTTCCACATTGTAGTTAGAATGTTTTGTTGTCCCGTAAAGTTTGAAGTTTATATTTTGTTTCATTTGAGAGGAACAAAAGGGACAAGCATGCCTCCATGGATCACGATGCAGAAATGGATGGCTAAGATAAGGGGTACCATGTAGCTTGACCTATAGAAAGCCACACTCTTGAATTTTTGGTAATTTCGCAGAAATGTTAGAATGTGAACACGAGGTGGGAAATTTACATTACAAAGTTTGGTGAAAGCCATCTATATAAGTATGTTAGATCCTCTTGCACGAATTGATCCACCAATAAGGTCAAAGTTGCTTCTCAACATGTAGAGAGCGCCCATAAATTTCAAATAATCCCATGTCTTATAGTGTGAACATGACTACGAAAGCCTACAAGGTACATATTTGTATGTCTCGGTTTGCCCAATAAGCTCAAAGTAGCTTCTCCGTACTTTGACAAGGTGGTCCAATTTCAGTTGATTCTGAGCTAATTTGTAAGCACACAGTTCAAATTCTAAATAGGGAAATTTGTAGAATACATAACTTTCATTTCCATGTGACATACAAACATAGATTCTGGGATGCGCATCTTTTAGAATCAATTTAAATACTGATGGAATGTTATTTTGAATTAAATTCAATTCTTGGAAGATAAATGAGGTGTTAATTAAGGTGACCAAGATAAAAAGTGCAATTGATTCGCCTCTGTATTCTATAGCTGGGCATTGACGGAAAATGAGTGATTTACAAGCCTAAAACTAAACTATTCTAATTGAATCCTACCACCACAGGCCACAGGGAAGGCAACACCTATATACAACTATCTTGACCATTCTACTCCTATATATTCTCAGTGACTCCCAAGCCTAAGCTCATTACCGGAAATGAGTGTGACATTTTGTTATAAGACGAGAAAAGGAATATCTGGCACGCATGGCCGTGCAGTATGACTTGTAAAAACAAACTTTCTAGGATAACGCTCCAATTTATAGCCAGACTTGGCTTTTAGTAATTCAACGTTCATCCATGCTCAACTTCAATCTTTCATGTTCATTTTCACATTGTTGTTCTCATAAATGGGCATAGATGTCACAGATCAAGATCTTGCACTTATGAAGCACATGCAACGACACTCACTACTATCAGAGTGGTGATGTAGAGACAATAGATCATTCAGCGCACATATGCACTGCTCTTGTGCTCACCAACATGAGCTAACTATTGCGTATAGTTGCATTTACATGCCATTAACAGATAGATGTTGGTGGACCTACATATATATGACACACTGATTAATAACATATTTGAAATTTTGCACTACAACTTTAAGGAGAAGAGCGTACGATGATCAAATATTAATCCATGACTTAATAGGTTCTTGTGTATGTACTTGAGTACGTCAACATGCATTTTCGTCTTTCTTTTGACGTTTGGAGCTGCATAATTGTAGAGGATGGAAGCAGAATGAACAATAGTTGCTTGCTTGAAGGCAAATTTCAATACTCCCATCGTCCCGATATATATATACTTGACGCGATTCTAAAAAATAAGAAATTCAGACAGTAGAAGACGTGTTTCATATCCATATATACATTAATCGTCGCCCTATCCATGCAAGCCTTGCAATTGACCATGCATGCATCCACTGCAACTAAAACACAGGCATGCATGTGATCAGAGAACTAGGGGCACACAGTACAACGATAGGTTGGTCCGTGGAGAGATGTGAGATTCAATATGCAACCAAAAACTCAATCAGGGCAAAAAAACATAGAATTTACATGTTTAAGTCCTCCATGGTACCTATGATTTTCCAAATGAGTATTATGTATCTTAATGGAAGGATTACCTATTAATTTGTCAAAATGATGCATGATTATAGGTGAAAATGTTAACTCTGAATTAATTAATTAATCCTAAAATACAAGCTACGTCTTATATTTATTTACAGAGGTAGTAGTATACTCCGTTCTTGAGATGATTTATGATGTCGACTTCATGTTACATGTGTATCTATTTCTCGCATTCCTGTGGCAAGTTCAGACATTGAAAAATAAAAGAAAAATGCATTTCTCAATTGAGTAATGTTTTTTTATTGAGGGTGTACTTTTATATATGACCAGGTCACAGATAAGTGAACACCAGAATAACCAATAATCTTTTTTTGTGTGGGAGAGAATAACCAATAATCCACAATATTTGTTTCCAAAATGGATGATTTTATTCCCATAATCAAGGTGATACAAATTACAAGAAGAAAACACCATGTCTTTGCATCGTCTAGCAGATGATTCACACTACCAGCAAAATAATTGTACGAAAGTTCTAGTAAGTACTATAGAAAATTCATAGCCAATTTTTGTAAAAGTGATTGTAATAATCAATACTCCCTCCGTCCCATAATATAAGAGCGTTTTTGACACAATGTCAAAAACGCTCTTATATTATGAAACAGAGGGAGTAGCAAACTACCAACCAAGAGAGCTTCATATCAGCCACCATTAATAAGTCGGGCATCAAACTACCACGGACATACAAGTAGTAAACAACTCACAAATCACAAAGATGAGCTACATTTGCCCGGAAAAAAAAGATGAGCTGAATTTGGTGGATAGCCAACAATGCAACGAGCTGGTACGCATACGAATAACCTGTTGGAAATATGCTCTAGAGGCAATAATAAAATGGTTATTATTATATTTCCTTGTTCATGATAATCTTTTATTATCCATGCTATAATTGTATTGATTGGAAACTCAAATGCATGTGTGGATACATAGACAACACTGTGTCCCTAGTATGCCTCTATTAGACTAGCTCGTTGATCAAAGATGGTTAAGGTTTCCTAGCCATAGACATGAGATGTCATTTGATAACGGGATCACATCATTAGGAGAATGATGTGATGGACAAGACCCAAACTATGAACGTAGCATATGATCGTGTCAGTTTATTGCTATTGTTTTCTGCATGTCAAGTATCTGTTCCTATGACCATGAGATCATGCAACTCACTGACACCGGAGGAATACCTTGTGTGTATCAAACGTCACAACGTAACTGGGTGACTATAAAGATGCTCTACAGGTATCTTCGAAGGTGTCTGTTGAGCTGGCATGGATCGAGACTGGGATTTGTTACTCCGTATGACGGAGAGGTATCTCGGGGCCCACTCGGTAATACAACAACACAATAAGCCTTGCAAGCAATGTGACTAAAGAGTTAGCCACGGGATCTTGTATTACGGAACGAGTAAAGAGACTTGCCGGTAACGAGATTGAACTAGGTATAGAGATACCGACGATCGAATCTCGGGCAAGTAACATACCGAAGAACAAAGGGAACAACGCACGGGATTAACTGAATCCTTGACATAGAGGTTCAACCGATAAAGATCTTCGTAGAATATGTAGGAGCCAATATGGACATCCAGGTCTCGCTATTGGTTATTGACCGTAGAGGTGTCTCGGTCATGTCTACATAGTTCTCGAACCCGCAGGGTCTGCACACTTAACGTTCGGTGATGTTTCGGTAGTATTAAGTTATGTATATTGGTGACCGAAGGTTGTTCGGAGTCCCGGATGAGATCCCGGACGTCACGAGGAGATCCAGAATGATCCGGAGGTAAAGATTGATATATAGGAAAGTGGTATTTGGGTTCCGGAAAAGTTTCGGGTACTTTCGGTAGTGTACCGGGAGTGACGAATGGGTTTCGGGGGTCCACCGGGTGGGGCCCACCCACCCCGGGGGGCCACATGGGCCCAAGAGGTGGCGCACCAGCCCCTAGTGGGCTGGGCAGCCGACCCCATGGGGGCCGATGCGCCCAAGAGGAAAAAGGTGGATGTTGTAAGGAGTAGGACACCTTCCTAAAACGAATCCACCTCCTAGTAGGAGGTGGATTCCACCTCCTTGAGGTGGTGCGACCGAATCCTCCTTGTGGAGGGTTTGAGGCTGCCTCCTCCCCTCCCTTCCTCCTATATATACTAGAGGATTTGAGGGCAGCCCTAACCCTAATTGCCACGTGCTGCCCACTTCTTCCGCTAGATCGTTTCTCCTCTAGATTAGTTCGGCGGAGCTCGGCGAAGCCCTGCCGGATTAGTTCACCACCACCGCCACCACGCTCTTGTGTTGCCGGAGAACTCATCTACCTCTCCGCTCCCTCTTGTTGGATCAAGAAGGTGGAGATCGTCATCGAGCTGTACGTGTGCTGAACGCGGAGGTGCCGTCCGTTCGGCGCTGGATCGGAAGGACCGTGATCAGGATCGCGGGATGGTTCGTGATTGGATCGCGGGACGGATCGTGATCGGATCGCGGGACGGCTAGCGATTTGTATCGCGAAGACGTTCGACTACATCAACCGCGTTTCTTAACGCTTCCCGCTTAGCGATCTACAAGGGTATGTAGATCCACTCTCCCTCTCGTAGATGCTCATCACCATGGATAGATCTTGCGTGTGCGTAGGAAATTTTTTGTTTCCCATGCAACGTTCCCCAACAGTGGCATCATGAGCTAGGTCTATGTGTAGATGAGATCACGAGTAGAACACAAAGGAGTTTGTGGGCGTTGATATTCAGATTGCTTCCTGCCTTGGTCTTTTCTTGATTCAGCGGTATTGTGGGATGAAGCGGCCCGGACCAACATTACTCGTACGCTTACGAGAGACCGGTTCCATCAACTGACATGTAACTTTGTTGCATAAAGATGGCTGGCGGGTGTGTGTCTCTCCCACTTTAGTTGGATCGGATTCGACAAAGGCGGTCCTTGAGAAGGTTGAATAGCAATTTGTGTATCACCGTTGTGGTTTTTGCGTAGGTAAGAATCGTTCTTGCTAGATACCCGTAGCAGCCATGTAAAACATGCAACAATAATTAGAGGACGTCTAACTTGTTTTTGCAGGGTATGTTGTGATGTGATATGGCCAATTACATGATGAGATATATGTGATGTATGAGATGATCATGTTTTCTATAGAATATCACGACTTGCATGTCGATGAGTACGGCAACCGGCAGGAGCCATAGGGTTGTCTTTAATTTATTTTTGCCGTTTTTGCTTTACTTTATCGCTATGAGTTAGCAATAGTCGTGGAAGCAACAGTTGGTGCGACAACCTCATGGCGACACGTTGATGGAGATCAAGATGATGGAGATCATGGTGTCATGCCGGTGACGATGGAGATCATGCCGGTGCTTTGGAGATGGAGATCAAAGGCACAAGTTCATGGCCATATCATGTCACTTATGATTTGCATGTGATGTTAATCCTTTTATGCATCTTATTTTGCTTAGGACGATGGTAGCATTATAAGGTGACCCCTCACTAAAATTTCAAGATAAAATTGTGTTCTCCCCGAGTGTGCACCGTTGCGAAAGTTCATCGTTTCGAGACACCACGTGATGATCGGGTGTGATAGACTCTACGTTCACATACAACGGGTGCAAGCCAGTGTTGCACGTGCGGAACACTCGGGTTAAACTTGACGAGCCTAGCATGTACAGACATGGCCTCGGAACACAAGAGACCGAAAGGTCGAGCATGAGTCATATAGTAGATATGACCAACATGAAGATGTTCACCATTGAAACCACCTCATCTCACGTGATGATCGGACTTGGGTTGGTGAATTTGGATCATGTGACACTTGAATGACCAGAGGGATGTCAATTTGAGTGGGAGTTTTTAAGTAATATGATTAACTAAACTCATTATCATGAACATAGTCAAAATGTCTTTGCAAATTATGTTGTAGATTACTAGCTCGCGCTGTAGCTCCCTTGAATTTTTATATGTTCCTAGAGAAATAGAGTTGAAAGATGATGGTAGCAATAATGCGGACCGGGTCCGTGATCTGAGGATTGTCCTCATTGCTGCACAGAAGGCTTATGTCCTTAATGCACCATTTGGTGCACCACCCCCCTCAAGCATCGTCTGTAGATGTTGTGAACATCTGACAGGCACGTTCTGATGACTACTTGATAGTTCAGTGCGTCATGCATTATGGCTTAGAATTGAGGCTCCAAAACGTTTTGAACGTCACGGAACATATGAGATGTTCTAAGAGCTGAAATTGGGATCTCAGGCTTGTGCCCGTGTTGAGAGGTATGAGACCTCCAAACAAGATTCTTTGCCTGCAAGATGAAGGAGAATAGCTCAATCGGTGAGCATGTGCTCAGATTGTCTGGATGCTACAATCGCTTGAATCGAGTGGGAGTTTATCTTCCAGATAAGATAGTGATTGATATAGTTCTCCAAGTCACTGCCACTAAGCTACTAGAAGCTTCGTGATGAACTATAAAATGCCAGGGATGGAAATAATGATCCCCGAGCTAGTCGCGATGTTTGACACCGCGAAGGTAGAAATCAAGAAGGAGCATCAAGTGTTGATGGTTAGTAAAACCACTAGTTTCGAGAAGGGCAAGGGCAAGGAGGGATACTTCATGGATGGCAAGCCAGTTGCTGCTCCAGTAAAGAAACCCAAGGTTGAACCCAAACCCGAGACTGAGTGCTTCTATTATGAGGAGAACGGTCACTGAAGCGGAACTGCCCCAGATACATGGCACATAAGAAGGCTGGCAACGTCAAACAGAAGTATATTTGATATACGTTTTATTCATGTGTACCTTGCTAGTACTCCTAGTAGCATCTGGGTATTAGATACCGGTTCAGTTGCTAAATGTTGGTAACTCGAAATAAAAGCTACGGAATAAACGAAGACTAGCTAAGGGCGAGGTGATAATGTGTGTTGGAAGTGTTTCCATGGTTGATGTGATCACCATCGCACGCTCTCTCTACCTTCGGGATTAGTGATGAACCTAAATAAATGTTATTTGGTGTTTGCGTTGAGCATAAACGTGATTAGATCGTGTCTATTGCAATGTGGTTATTCATTTAAATTAGAGAATAATGGCTATTCTGTTTACATGAATAATACCTTCAATGGTCATGCACCCAATGTGAATGGTTCATTGAATCTCGATCGTAGTGTTACACATGTTCATAATATTGATGCCAAAAGATGCAAAGTTAATAATGATAGTACCACATACTTGTGGCACTGCCGCTAAAGGTCATATTGGTGTAAAACGCATGCAGAAACTCCATGCTGATGGATCTTTGGACTCACTCGATTTCGAATCGGTTGAGACATGCAGACCATGCCTCTTGGGCAAGATGACTAAAACCCCGTTTTCCGACTTAAATGGAGCGGGCAAGTGACTTATTGGAAATGATACATGTTGATGTATGCGGTCCAATTAATGTTGAAGCGTGCGGTGGATATGGCTATTTTCTTACCTTCACTGATGATTTGAGTAGATATGGTGATATTTACTTAATGAAACACAAGTCTGAAACGTTTGAAAAGTTCAAACAAATTCAGAGTGAAGTTTGAGATCATCGTGACAAGAAGATAAAATGTCTACGATATGATCGTGGAGGTAAATATCTGAGTTACAAGTTTGGTATGCAACTTAAGACAATGTGGAAATTGTTTCACAACTTACGCCACCTGGAACACCATAGTGTGATGGTGTGTCTGAACGTCGTAGTCATGCTCTATTGGATATGGTGCGTACTATGATGTCTCTTATCGTTTTGCCACTATCGTTTTGGGGTTATGCACTAGAGACAACTACATTCACTTTAAATTAGGGCACCATCTAAGTCCGTTGAGATGACACCGTATGAATTTTGGTTTGGTAGAAACCTAAGCTATCATTTCTCAGAGTTTGGGAATGCGACGCTTGTGTCTGATAAGCTCGAACCCAAAGCGGAAAGGTGCATCTTCATAGGATACCCTAAGGAAACAGTTGGGTATACCTTCTATCTCAGATCCAAGGGCAAAGTGTTTGTTGCTAAAACGGGTCCTTTCTCGAGAAAGAGTTTCTCTCGAAAGAATTTAGTGGGAGGAAGATAGAACTTGATGAGGTTATTGAACCTTTGTTTCAACCAGAGAGTAGCGCAGCGCAGAAAGTTGTTTCTGTGGAGCCTACGTTAGTTGAAGAGGAAGTTAATGATGATGATCATGAAGCTTCGGATCAAGTTACTATCGAACCTCGTAGGTCGACAAGGACGCGTACTGCTCCTGAGTGGTACGATAACCTTGTCTTAGAGGTCATGTTGTTGGACAACGATGAACCTACAAGCTATGGAGAAGCGATGATGGGCCCGGATTCCGAGAAATGGTTAGAGGCCATGAAATCTGAGATGGGATCCATGTATGAAAACAAAGTATGGGCTTTGGAAGTATTACCTGAAGGGCGAAAGGCCATTCAGAACAAATGGATCTTTAAAAGGAAGACGGACGCGGACGGTAATGTCACCGTCTATAAAGCTCGACTTGTGGCAAAGGGTTTTTCACAAGTTCAAGGAGTTGACTACGATGAGACTTTCTCACCCGTAGCGATGCTAAAGTCTGTTGGAATTATGTTAGCAGTTGCTGCATTTTTCGATTATGAAATCTGGCAGATGGATGTCAAAACAGAGTTTCCTTAACGGTTTCCATGAGGAAAGGTTGTATGTGATACAACCAGAAGGTTTTGTCAGTCCTAAGGATGCTAAAATGTATGCAAACTCCAGCGATCCTTCTATGGACTGGAGCAAGCATCTCGGAGTTGGTATATACGCTTTGATGAGGTGATCAAAGTTTTTGGGTCTATACAAAGTTTATGAGAAACTTGTATTTACAATAAAGTGAGTGGGAGCACTATAGAATTTCTGATAAGTATATGTGGATGACATATTGTTGATCGGAAATGATGTAGAATTTCTGGAAAGCATAAAGGGTTGTTTGAAAAGGAGTTTTTCAAAGGAAAACCTGGAATGAAGCTACTTAAATATTGGGCATCAGGATCTATAGAGATAGATCAAGACGTCTGATAAAACTTTCAATGAGTACATACCTTGACAAGATTTTGAAAGAGTTCAAAATGGACCAGTCAAAGAAAGAGTTCTTGCCTAATTTGTAAGGTGTGGAGTTGAGCGAGACTCAAAGATCGACCACGGCAGAAGAAAGAGAAAGGACGAAGGTCGTCCCCTATGCCTTATCCATAGGCTTTGTATAGTATGTCATGCTGTGTACCGCACCTAGTGTGTGCCTTGCCATGAGTCTGTCAAGGTGTACAAGAGTGGTCCAGGAGTGGATCACTGAACAGCGGTCAAAATTATCCTTAGTAACTAGAAGACTAAGGAAATGATTCTCGATTATGGAGGTGACAAAGAGTTCGTCGTAAAGGGTTACGTCGATGCAAGCTTTGACACCAATCCGGATGACTCTGAGTAGCAATCCGGATACGTATAGTGGGGCAACCATTTGGAATAGCTCCAAGTGAAGCGTGGTAGCATCTGCAGTATGACATATAGATTTGCAAAGAACACACGGATCTGAATGTTGCTGACCATTGACTAAAAACCTCTCTCACATGCAAAACATGATCGAACCCCAGAACTCATTGGGTGTTAGATTCATAACAATGTAAATCACATAGAGATGTGAGCTAGATTATTGACTCTAGTGCAAGTGGGAGACTGTTGGAAATATGCCATAAAGGCAATAATAAAATGGTTATTATTATATTTCCTTGTTCATGATAATCGTTTATTATCCATGCTATAATTGTATTGATTGGAAACACAAATGCATGTGTGGATACATAGACAACACTGTCTCCCTAGTATGCCTCTAGTAGACTAGCTCGTTGATCAAAGATGATTAAGGTTTCCTAGCCATAGACATGAGATGTCATTTGATAATGGGATCACATCATTAGGAGAATGATGTGATGGACAAGACCCAAACTATGAACGTAGCATATGATCGTGTCAGTTTATTGCTATTGTTTTCTGCATGTCAAGTATCTATTCCTATGACCATGAGATCATGCAACTCACTGACACCGGAGGAATACCTTGTGTGTATCAAACGTCACAACGTAACTGGGTGACTATAAATATGCTCTACAGGTATCTCCGAAGGTGTCTGTTGAGCTGGCATGGATCGAGACTGGGATTTGTTACTCCGTATGACGGAGAGGTATCTCGGGGCCCACTCGGTAATACAACATCACAATAAGCCTTGCAAGCAATGTGACTAAAGAGTTAGCCATGGGATCTTGTATTACGGAAGGAGTAAAGAGACTTGCCGGTAACGAGATTGAACTAGGTATAGAGATACCGACGATCAAATCTCGGGCAAGTAACATACCGAAGAACAAAGGGAACAGCGTACGGGATTAACTTAATCCTTGACATGGAGGTTCAACCGATAAAGATCTTCGTAGAATATGTAGGAGCCAATATGGACATCCAGGTCCCGCTATTGGTTATTGACCGTAGAGGTGTCTCGGTCATGTCTACATAGTTCTCGAACCCGCGGGGTCTGCACACTTAACGTTCGGTGATGTTTCGGTAGTATTAAGTTATGTATATTGGTGACCGAAGGTTGTTCGGAGTCCCGGATGAGATCCCGTACGTCACGAGGAGATCCAGAATGATCCGGAGGTAAAGATTGATATATAGGAAAGTGGTATTTGGGTTCCGGAAAAGTTTCGGGTACTTTCGGTAGTGTACCGGGAGTGACGAATGGGTTCCGGGGGTCCACCGGGTGGGGCCCACCCACCCCGGGGGGCCACATGGGCCCAAGAGGTGGCGCTCCAGCCCCTAGTGGGCTGGGCAGCCGACCCCATGGGGGCCCATGCGCCCAAGAGGAAAAAGGTGGATGTTGGAAGGAGTAGGACACCTTCCTAAAACGAATCCACCTCCTAGTAGGAGGTGGATTCCACCTCCTTGAGGTGGTTCGACCGAATCCTCCTTGTGGAGGGTTTGAGGCTGCCTCCTCCCCTCCCTTCCTCCTATATATACTAGAGGATTTGAGGGCAGCCCTAACCCTAATTGCCACGTGCTGCCCACTTCTTCCGCTAGATCGTTTCTCCTCTAGATTAGTTCGGCGGAGCTCAGCGAAGCCCTGCCGGATTAGTTCACCACCACCGCCACCACGCTGTTGTGCTGCCGGAGAACTTATCTACCTCTCCGCTCCCTCTTACCTGATCAAGAAGGCGGAGATCGTCATCGAGCTGTACGTGTGCTGAACGCGGAGGTGCCGTCCGTTCGGCGCTGGATCGGAAGGACCGTGATCAGGATCGCGGGACGGTTCGTGATTGGATCGCGGGACGGATCGTGATCGGATCGCGGGACGGCTAGCGATTTGGATCGCGAAGACGTTCGACTACATCAACCGCGTTTCTTAACGCTTCCCGCTTAGCGATCTACAAGGTTATGTAGATGCACTCTCCCTCTCGTAGATGCTCATCACCATGGATAGATCTTGCGTGTGCGTTGGAAATTTTTTGTTTCCCATGCAACGTTCCCCAACATAACCTACAAAGGAGGAATCATGATTTTTCATTGAAAGTAATGTCTTTCGATATAATCCGATGGACCAACACACAACAGCTTCCCTTATAATGAGGTATGTGCTGTTTTCCCCACTCACACAGTCACACCGTCCATGCCACCAAACATATGAGCAATGCTACTAGGAGTGAGGAAGAAAATGTTGTATGTATTACATGCCATTAAAATCCTCCCAGAATCTGATTAGTCAAATATATCCCAGTCCAAAGGTTTGGCAATAAATAATTCTTTGATCCTCAAGAGCCCCTTCCGTAATTGGGAGTTGCTTTCGCCACTGGTTGAGAAAGAGTTTTGTGATGCAAATGTTTTGCTGTGAGGATGGTTTTCCACATACCATCTTCAATAAGCAGTTTAAAGATCCATTTTGAAAATAAGCTAATGTTTTGGATATGCAAGTCTCGAATGCCAAGACCACCAGGCTCCTTAGGGTGATAATGTTTTGAAATAAGCAGTATTTATTCTATGCGTCATCATATTGCCAATATAAGTAAGATGCAAAATAACCAAGCTTTTTAAGAACCCCCTTGGGGATCTCAGAAAAGATAACATAAAGATTGGTAAATTCATAACCATAGTGTTGATTAAAGTGAGGCTCTAAATTTTTAGAATGCGGCGACACGATGATTGTTGCGGATTGTTAGCCTCAACCTTCCTACACAGATTGATTATAGCAATAGAAAGCAAATGTTATAATTCATCCATCACATATTCTATTTACAAGATTGCCATCCATACCAACTGAATAAAAACCCATGCTACCATCATAATTGGTTTCACCCAAAATTCATAGTATCCAGCACTTTCGCAGGTTGCACCAAGGACTATGTATGAAATATGTAGTGAGTGGATAACCTGCAAAAAAGGAAGTAAATTTTCATTATGGTAATTCTACATAGCTCAACACACAACAAACATTTTCATTGGAATTTGAGCTTGAAGTTGTAATTTTGGCCCATGACAACCAATTTCCAAACATTTTTTTTGGCATATTCTGAGGCGGTGTAATGTTAAATACAACACACTACTCGCGAATATATAAAGTTCTCCTAACGACATTAATAATAATTCTTGTTACCCTCTTGGTTTACTTCATGATTTTTTCTCCCTTTTAGAACGAAAAAAATGTGGAAACGCCTACACATGATGTAACTGATTTTTTACACACTAGTAGGAAAACCCCCATTTGTCCCGGTTTGTAAGGGCCTTTAGTCCTGGTTCTGGAACCGGGACTAAAGGGTCGGGACTAAAGGCCCCCCCCCTTTAGTCCCGGTTCACTTACGAACCGGGACAGAAGGGGCTCCACGTGGCCGCTCTCTGTGCGTGGGCTGGCGAACCTTTAGTCCCGGTTGGGGTTACCAACCGGGACTAAAGGTGGAGCCTTTAGTCCCGGTTGGTAACACCAACCGGGACTAAAGGATAAAAAAAATTCAAAAAAAAAATTTGAATTTTTTTTTTCAAATTTTATTTTCAAATTTTTTTCTTCTGATTTTCAAATCTTTGAATTATTTGACAATTTAATCTCTAATCACCCCTCCTCATTGCTTCAGAATTTAATCTCTAATCTCTAATCAGCACTCATTCCAAATCGTCTAACTTCCCGGCCGGTCACCCATCCTCTCACTACTCCAACCCAAGCACGCTTAACTTTCAGGTTCTATTCCCCCTAGTTTCCAAGTCTGCATTTGTTGTTTTCCTGACAATAGTAAGCAATCAATCCTGTTAACCCTTAGGTCTTGATATCACATGATTTAATTTTTTGAAATCCAAACAATTATTAAAATAAACAACAATGATTAACAAACAACAATGATTAATTTAAAAACTAAAAAATACTTCAAAAAAAGGAAAAAAATTCAAAAAAATAAAAAATTCTCAAAAAACCAAAAAAATCCATAATAATACAAAAAGTTCAAAATAAAATAAGTAATAATAATATTGAATTTCAATGAAAATAAAATAAGTAATAATATTATTATTATTATTATGCCGTTTATTCATTTAATATGGCATAATTAATATCTTTAAATCTGTAAATCGAAATTCGACAAATAATATATCCATTATTATCAGAAAAATGTGACCATGATGTCACACGCTTCACCGTTTGAGTTTGAAACTATTATTATGAAGAACAATAATTATTTAGTAGTTTGACCACTGTTTGACCACTGTTTGACCAGAGTTTGACCACATTTCATTTTTTTAAACTTATATTAACTGAAGAATTTTTGTGTGTTCAATATGAACCATTCAAAGCGACATCCTCAAATTTCAACCATTTCTAACTTCATTTGCCATTTTTTCCTTCATTTAATGATTTTTTGAGCTAAATTAGCCTGAAATTGAAAAGCACTACAAATGAACTCTGAAAAGGTTGAAACTTGGCATGGTATCATCATTTCACCCAAATATCTTGTGCTAAAAAGTTGAGAGGGTTATGGCAAAAACTGGATGCACTTTGTGTACAAACTGGACCATCTCTTTCGAAGTAACAGGGTTTCAGACGAAAACTCGGCTGTTATAAAGACATTTCATCTTTTTAATCTTATTTCCACTCCAGAATTTTTGTGTGTTCAATATGAACCGTTCAAAGCCACATCCTTAAATTTCAACCCTTTTTGACTTCATTTGCTATTTTTCATGTATTTAATGATTTTTTGAGTTAAATTAGCCTGAAATTGAAAAGCACTAAACCCGGGACTTAAAACGTCCGAAAACCCTAAACCCGGGACTTAAAACGTCCGAAACTCTGTTACAAACAGTAAAATTGTATGTTCAAACCCTAAAACCTAACCCTAAACTTAGAAATCTAAACCCTAGCCCCTAACCCTAAAACGTCTAAAACGTCGAAAAACTCTATTTTCCCTTTGGAATTTGGTGATTTAAAAAATTGTCGAAACGGAAAACAGTAACTTTTTTTTCTCTACGTTTTGATATATTATTTGTATTTTTCTGAATTAGAATGATTTAGTTATGATTTTTCTAAGATTAATGTGGTAAAGGGGTTTAGGGTTTAGGGGCCCCCCCTTTAGTCCCGGTTGGTATCTCCAACCGGGACTAAAGATAGACCTTTAGTCCCGGTTGGAGACACCAACCGGGACTAAAGGGCTGGGGAAAAAAATTGAAAAAAAAATTCCTTTAAAAAAATTTGAAAAAAAAATTTTAAATTTTTTTTCCAGTCCCGGTTGGTATCTCCAACCGGGACTAAAGGGGGGGCCTTTAGTCCCGGTTGGAGATACCAACCGGGACTAAAGGGGCTGGCACCGTTCGAAGCCGGTCACAAACCCTTTAGTCCCGGTTGGTGTCTCCAACCGGGACTAAAGGTCCCGTTCGAACCGGGACTGATGCTTGCGCCGCTCGAACCGGGACTAATGCTCACATTAGTCCCGGTTCGTAATGCAACCAGGACTAATGTGCAGATTGAGCTGTGACGAAAGCCCTGTTATGTACTAGTGACACTTCTAGTCGAGTGGAAACAAATAGCTCCAAAGCCATAGGATTTGGAAACAAATGCGTGGATATGTTTCTTCGTCCAACTGTTTTGACATAGTGCACGAACTCATCTTTCTCCCTGGCCCAATTTTGATCCCCTGCCTCACCTCTGGCAAGGTCCTAGGGCGGATCCAGTGAGAGTGCCATGGCAGCCCCTCGAGATTGCAAAATACATTATACTACTAACTTAACACTAAATAGCTAATGAGTTAGTCTAGTTTTAAGACTATTTGTTAAGATTATGATGATGTTTAGACCAAATTATACCATCTATAGCGTAAAATTCATAAATTTTGAACACTTGCATCCCACAGACCCAGCTTCTAGGTCTGCCACTGTGAGGTCCTATCTAAGCCCTTCTTGGCGATTCGGTGGGCAAACGCAACATCTCCCTCGAGCATGGCGGCTATCTAATCCATGCAACAACGAAATCAAAAGCCCCCCCCTCCCCATCTGTATGGATCAACCTTCGTCCTCGCCTTCGCCAGCGACACACCACGTCCACCTTCCCGTCTTCGATGAGATCATGTCTCGGCTTCGCCGGGCGCGCCACATCGCCCCAATCTCATCCTTGGGCCGTTGTGTTGCTCTCTATCTACCGAAGTCGACTATTTCAAATGAGTTTTTGTACGGGGATTTATGTGTGTGTTTTCAGCAAACAGATAAATAGCAAATGAAAAAGGAAGTACGAACATTCCAAGGCCAACTCCAACGCACGACCCCAAACAGATGTTCGTTTTGTCCGGATTCTGTCTGTTTGGGTCGGCCAAAGGGGCAGCGTCCGACTTCTTATGTGTTTATGTTGGCAGTGCGCCCAACCAGCCTACACATTTGGTATGCCCGGCTGACCGACGGCCAAATATACACAATTGTTTTAGTGCATATAAAAATAAACATCACATGTAGTTTTACAACCAGATAAAATCACATAGTACCACAATAATAAATAGTTTACAACCCAATAAAAATCCCACAAATAAATTAAAAAAGAACTGATACATCTATTGGTTGTTAAGGTGAGTCCATATGTGCTCAACAAAGTCATTTTGGAGTTGAATGTGAGTTTACCAATCACATATTTCATGATGAAATTGGATGCACTATGCAAACGTTGCGCTACTGCACACTACTAGGGAAAAGCTTATAGGTAGCCGCTTACTAGTAGCGCGGATTTATACCCCTCGCTACTTCTATTTACTAGTAGCACGCTATATTGACACGCGCTACTACTAAGTTTAGTAGTAGCGCGGGTTTATATCCCTCGCTACTACTAAGTGGTCTCTACCGTGCCCTCCCCCCCTAGGACAGGCCATAGTAGCAGCGAGGGTTATAAACCCGCGCTACTACTATCAACTTAGTAGTAGCGCGGGTTTATACCCCTCGTCCATAGTAGTAGCGCGGGGTATAAACCCGCGCTACTACTAAGTACAGCGTTTTTTAACAGCCCTGAAATCCCCACCTTCTCCCCTAAATCCTTCCTCTCTCCCGTCCCTCTCGCCCCTCTCTCTCCATAGGATCTCACATGGACCTCCTACCCAGGAAAACGCCTCCTCCTCCATGGCGCGTAAAGAGGCCGCCGCCTCGGCCGCCGGCGTCCAGGAGCTCGCCGGTCTTCCCCAGTGTCTCCATGCCATCACGCCAGAGCACCGCACCACCGGCGACCAACCCCGCTGCTCCCTCCATCTCCTTCCTCTCTCCCTCGTTTTCCTTTTCCTCTCTCTCCCATTGGTTTGACTTACCCTCCCATGTCCATGCCCGTGCAGGTCGTCGCCATGGACGACCAGGAGCTCTCTGCCTTGGCTGCGAACAGAAGCCCCATGCCGCCGCCTTGCTCTGCCCTGGATCCAGGCCCTCTCCAGCAGCCACCGCCGAATCTGGTCTGTCGCCGCGCGTCCGCGCCTCCGGCAACCCCTGTCGTCGCTGCATCGAACCATTGATAACATTGACAGCACGCATGGGATCGATTTTTTTTGGTTTTTGGAATTAATAGTAGTAGCGCGGGTCACAGGTACGCGCTACAGATAGTTAGTAGTAGCGCGTGTGGCACCCGCGCTACTATTAACACACGTACTAGTAGCGCGGGTGAACCCGCGCTACTACTATCAGTTAGCTGTAGCGCCGTAGTAGTAACGCGGGCACCCGCGCTACTACTAGGTGTTTAACCCACGCTACTACTAGGCATTTTCCTAGTAGTGGCATGCTCAGACGCAACATTTTCACCCTGAAACTGAAACCACTGGTGGAAGATGTTGTCATCACGCTCATCCTCTACTATCATGTTCTACATGATGACACAAGTAGTCATCACCCCCACATCTTCTTGGTGCTCCATGTTCTATCAGGGTGTCAAACGATAGCTCATCGAGATTGAAGCACATCAAAAAGCACGCTCCACATCCTTCCTAGCACTCCCTTGTGCTTGAGAAAATCTTTGTCTCTTCTCTCCTTTCGGATTAGATATTGTCTTCACAAGAGTTGACAACTTAGGATAGATACAATCAGCTAGGTAGTATTCCTTGTTGTAGTGGATAGATACAATCAGACATGCACTGAAAGTAATCGGCGAAGAGTAGGCAATGGGCGCTCTCTCTATTGTGGTTCAGCTAAACCTGATCATCCTCCGGGACGGGTCGGGTTCGGGCCGGGCTTGACAAAGCCCGGTGTTAAAATTCCAAGCCCGAGCCCGGCCCGGCCCGAAGCATATGAACATTGATTTCTTTAATTAAAATAATTATATTTGGGCTATTAAAATAATATAATATACCTATATTTTGAATATAGTATATATTTAATGCCATTTCAAGCTTATTTCCGGCTTTCGGGCTTGGCTTCGGGCGAGAAATTGGAGCCCGAACCCGGCCCGGATGTCGGGCTTCGGGCCGAGTAGTCCATGAACAAGTTTAGGTTCAGCGTCAGAGCATGGCCAGGAATTTATCCCGTGAACCTTGGCCGCTGCCTAGCAATGTGGTCATTGACGACCAAAGCCGCAATCACAGGCTCCTCATCCTGACGAATCGTCCGATGAACAAATAAAGTTGTTGAAAAAAATAATCATCCCCAATAACCATTGTACCTAGCCGGCAAAGCGTGAAACACCTTGTGGTCGTGGTGGAGGTGTGGCTGCTGAAGAGCACCTAGCCTCCCCCCCCCCGCTCCCCGCCGTACAGGCAGCAGGCCTGTCAAAACGAAGACGGGGGCGACACATGTCCCTGGAGCACGAGACGGACGGTACTTGAGGCTATGGGCAGCTCGCGGCGGTCGTGGTTTCTCTAGCACAAGCGGCGACCAAATGAGGCCACAAACATCAACAAGAACAACCTCTCAAGCGGCGTGTGTGTGTGTGTGTGCGGGCAGCAGGCCTGTGCAGCGAACGAGCGGCCGAAAAATGGACGATAGCGGCTAGGGAGACGAGGGAGGGTGTCGGGAGCGGAGGTGGAGGAGGAGGGGGGAATCGAGTATGTAACACCGATGGGCGGGCCAAAGGGAGAACAAGGAGAGCGTCAACTTCGTGTTCGCACCGACACAAACCCTACCTAAATTTTGATTGAAAATGAATGGCGGAAAAAAACAGAGACCGTCCGTTTAGGTCAACGCATTGAGCCGCGATTTCTATTCGTCTCGGCCCCAAACATACGTGCACAAACCAAACGGCTCGTGCGTTAGAGTTAGCCTAACCCGACCGCACAGGCGCAAACAAACCTTTTAGGCCTTGTTTGGTTAGACAGAGTTCGAAGAGGTTTGAAATTGATTGAAGGGGATTAAATCCTTTGCAAGTCAAAATCGCCCTCAAACGTCCCCAATCTCCTTCAATCCCTGTGGTGAGTGGACTAACCGAACATGGCCTTAAGCAGCACTTGAATTCAAATCGTAAGCATCCACCCCCATCTTAACGTGCGGTCCAGAAAGCCTCCGCCCCGAGGTGGCTGAGGTGCTTGCGCATGGGGTCGCTCACCAATGCGGCGGGGGAGGGGGCGGTGCGCCCAGCTGACACATTTGGTCTGCCCGGTTAACCGACGATTTTTTGTCGAAATAGACCCCCTACCGAATCGAATTGCCGAAAGAGACCCCCCCTGGACACAGATTGTCAAAAAGGACCCCCCCCTCAGCTGGCGGCAGGCGCGCCAGGTGACACGTGTCACCTGCCGCCACTGCGCGCGGCGGCCGGCACCTGCCGCCAGTGCCCGAGGCGGCCGGCGCTGTTCCCGTTGCCCCGACGGTGCCGCAACGGAACGGCTACAGTGTGGCGTCCCCTGCCGCCACTGACCGGGGCGGCAGCCCTGTGCGCACCGCGACGCCGACAGCGCTGATTGACGGCGCTGATTTCCACGCACGGCGCTGATTTCCACGCAAGATGCTGCTGCTGCTGCTTTATTTTCCCGCTGATTCCTGCCTAAAATTTCGTTAATTTGTTGTGTGATTCCCTGGACGATGCCACTCACATTGCACGCCCGACAGCTTTGCTGTTGCTACGGCTGAGGAGACACCACTACGCTTAATATTTGAAGTGCTGGCGGCAGGCCTGTGCGCTGCTGCGCCGAGCCGGCAGGTTCCCTTGTTGCAGACGACGCTGATTCCACAGTCTGTCGTTTGATTTTTTGATGTTTGTCCGTTGTGCCGACACTCCAGTACTTCTCTTCTTTTTATACGCTTTGCTGCTCCGTGGGCAGACGCTCTGTCTCGAGCTCTAATCTCTGGTTGCCTCAGTGGCTCTCTACTCTCTAAGTGACCAAGAACAGTGAGAAAGAAAAGCTCGGTAGCCACTTTGACTCGCGATTTAGGGCGATTTAGATTTGGATTCAGAAGATTTTATAGTTGAAGAAAAGATAGATCAAGGTAAGATCTATCCATTTTTGTTGGTTTTGTTCGCATGAATGTTGTTTTTACTCTGTTTGATTAGTTCGTAAGTATGTATTCTCTGTTGTTTTAGGCATTATTTCTTCAGTTTGTGGAGTCATTCGGAGGTTGTGGAGTAGGATTTGCCGTGCGGAGTGAAGGACGAAGTTGAAGACCAAGGTATGAGCTTTGCAATACATGGATTTTTTTGTGCATGCACGGTGGAAATTAGTTAGTTTTTTAGCTCGTCGTTAGCTATGCGATGTTTACAGCTTGGAAGTTAGAAAAGTTTTGAGACGAGATATGTTGCATTTATAGTAAATTATGTTCAGAAAAGTAGGTTGAAGATGTTGTACATGAATGTTAGCTGTGTCCATTATTACTAATTTTGTTCAAAAAATTGTGTGTCTAAATTTTTTGTTCATGTGATAATAGGTCGACTTCGTTCATATATTACTGCTGACGGATATTTTTTATTCGGAAGGATATCCTCATTGAAGCAGAGGTATAAATGACGTCGTGTAATTTTGCGAATATTTATTTACATTGATGTATTGTTGTGGATGATGTTACTGCTGTTGTGAATATTTGCCGAATTATTACAATATAAATTTTTTAATATGATTTCTAAAGTTTCAGTTGACTAACAATGTATATATGTATGCTCGTTTTATTATTTCTAAATAAAATCGAAACATGTTAAAAGTACATGCTGTTGTTTTTCTAAAATACACCGATTAAAGTTTTTTTTAAAGTTTTAATCATCTAACAATGTTAATACGGTTGCTCATTAGGTACTATGGAAAATTTGTTAGTGTTCTATGGGGACATCGTACGTGACACTCCTTCCGGTGTGGATGTGTCGAGGTGCGGTACGACTATGGTTGTAGTGAAAGACATGGTCAATGTAGGGTATGCGGCAGTTAGAAGGTGCATCCGAGCAGTGTTTGGGGCATCGATGGATGGAAAAAAGATGACCATGGAGGCTTTCGTGGTTGCCGGGGGAAATGATGGGACCGTTCCCCGTTGGGGTCTGCGGCCGGTTACTGGTGAAAGATCGTGGGGTTCGTACATGGGGTTTGCAAGCAATCCGAAGAACTGTATGTTTGGACAACCCATGGTGTATGTGGAGTTCATTTCTGTCACTGATGTTGCCGGGTGCAGTAGCGGGGGCGGTGAGTACGAGTTGGCCATCACTGTAGCCCCCAGTGCCGGCCCATCGGAACCGACAGGCGGCCAAGAAGTGTATGACACAGGATACTGGTCTGCGGTCGTTGACATCAGCGAACACGTGGAGGGATTGCCGAAGGCGCTAGATGATGATGATGATGGTCATTCTTCTGCCTGCTCTTCGGACACAGATGATGAAGAAGTTGTTCCTCCTGAGAGGGCGGTTGCCGGACCAATTAACCCAGAGTTTTTACAGGTTATGAGCATCACCAATGAATTTCACTCTGTTCCTGGCCTAGAAGCGGGAAGTCTGGCCGTTGGGCAGATTTTCCCTGATAAGAAATCTGCTTACCAGGCAATGAATAGCTATGCAATAGGCATACACCGCCAGCATAGAGTGAGGTAGTCTGATAAAAAGGAGTTGACGGTCATATGCCTCCATCACGAAGGGGGTTGCCGCGGTAGAGTTATCGCTCAACTGAAGCCTGGGGTATGTCAGCCATGGCATATCACAAAAATAGTGGAACATAGCTGTGAGCAAACCGGGACTCTTTCAGATCACTGCAATGTGACTGCAGAATATGTGTCACAGAGGATGCAAACGACTGTGCAGGAAAGTCTTAATATTAGTATTAGGGCTTTACAGGCAACAGCAGCCGATTAGATTGGCTTCCCTGTCAGCTACAGCAAAGCTAGGCGTGCAAAGGAAAAGATATTCCAGAGGTTGTATGGAACCTATGAGGAGGCCTATTCTTATGCACCGAGGATGCTTCATCAGATAGCAACTGCTAACAGGGGGACACAAGTTTGGCGGAAAGAACGTGATAACCCAATGAACCCGGGCGAGAAAATCCTGGACCGCTTATTCTGGGCATTCGCCCAGACCATACAAGCATTCAGGCACTGTCGCCCGGTATTATCAATTGATGGTACATTTCTCACGGGCAAATACAAGGGCACACTGTTGGTGGCGATTGCTGCAGATGCAAATAATCAACTTCTTCCTATTGCATACGCACTAGTCGAGAGCGAGAACAAAGAAAGTTGGTTGTGGTTCCTGAGCTGCCTGAAGATGGGGGTCGTGAAAGATCGTCGCGGCGTTTGCATCATCTCTGATCGCAACACCGGTCTATTAAGCGCGCTCGACATAATTAAGGCGTCAGAAGATCCAGAGTGGGGGTGGCCCGATCTAGATACAAGGTGGTGCATGAGGCATTTGGCGGCAAATTTTTACTCCAAATTCAAGAACAAAGATTGGTTCAAGTTATTCAAGAGGATGTGCATGTAGAAAACTGAAGTCAAAATGAATGCTATCTGGGCAGGTATCAATGGGGAGATCGAGCGCGCATCTGTGCCAGCGGGAGAAGATCGCAGGGGTCGTCGGACGGCAATAAATTTGAGCCAGTGGATCGACGAGAATTGCCCTGATTTGTACAAGTGGGCGCAATCTCACGACACCGGGGCTCGGTATGGAATAATGACCAGCAACATGTCAGAGGTCTACAATGGTGTTCTTAAAGGTGTGCGAGCCCTACCTATCACAACCCTAATAGATGAGACTTGGAACCGAACTCTGTCGTACTTTGCAGACAGAGTCACCATCGCCAAGGCACTAGTTGATTTGAACAAGCCCTGGTCTGAGAAGATGCAAAGACATCTGGATGAGAAAGCAAAGAAGTCGCAAAGCCATGGTTGTAGGAAAGTGGATGCACTTAGGAATAAATGGGAAGTCAACGTGCGAGCCAAGTATGTTAAGGGTCACCACAGAGGATCAAGAAAACAAGCTGTTACCCTCGGCCCAACGTCGTGTCAGTGTAGTTGCAATAAGCCCAATCTCCTGGGATACCCTTGCAGTCACGTCCTCCGGGCAGCTGCAGATCAAAAAATCAGCGTCGAACCATACGTGTCGCCGTACTTCAACATGTACAATTTATACCACACCTGGAATGGTGAGTTCTGGGCATGGGGCATTGATATGCACTACAAGTTCTTATGGCCAGGAGGGACGAAATGGGTTCCTAATGCCGCGTTGAAGAGAACCGCGAAGGGACGACGTCAATCTAGGCATCATCGCAATGACATGGACCATAGCCAGCTGGGAGAACCAAGACGATGTCGCATTTGCAGGTGCCCCGGGCACTCGCGTAGGGAATGCCCATATCGCAACAACAACACCGCATGATGTTCTTATATTTGTAATCGTGATGTAATCTTTAGATATTTATTTAAATTTTATCGTGATGTAATTTTCAGATATCTAAATTAATTTAATCGTGCAGTAATTTTCAGATATTTAATTTAACTTATGTTTGTAATCGTGACTGCAGGTTATGGCTGAAGTGCCAATCCGTTTGCAGGGGCACCACGACGCCCACCATCGTTGCCACCTTTTCTTAAACCCAAATCATGAAAGTCCTCCTCAGACCTTCAGGCTTCGAACCGTAAAGAACAAATGGAGAATACATAATTGTTTCCTTCAACACCTTCAGGCTTATGGACTCCTTCATTTTGCTAACCTCGCAACTCGTACAGGCACTTTCACTTCCGACCCATCTCTTTTGACATCCCTCGTTGACCGATGGAGACCTGAGACCCACACCTTTCACTTTTCTTGTGGAGAGCTTGCACCTACGCTGAAAGATATCTCAATGATCACAGCTCTACCAATTAGAGGTGAGCCATTGGTCCCTCCACAAGTTAATCCATCTTGGCCAGACACTGTCTCGGCCCGTCTTGGCCTGATAATGCCTGTATCAGATCGTAGTGGTCCGCCTCGGGGGGTCCCACTCAGCTGGCTTTTTAAATTCTTTGAAGATTTACCTAGCTACGCTGATCCTGAGTCGAGGAAGAGACACTTGTTTGCATATTTGTTGTGGCTATTTGGTCTGATGTTTCCGAATTCTCACGGTGAGGTAGTTCTACCTGGTCTCATCTACTTTGCCGAGAAGATAGTGGACGAACCATTACCCGCGGATCCAAAATACAGCTTTGGTTCTGCTATGCTTTCTCATACATATAGAGGGTTGTGTGATGCAACACAGAAATCTTCGTTCGGGACAAAAGCTCCATTACTTTGTGTCTCGTACGAGTTTCTACAGTTGTGGTCATGGGAATACCTACCTGTTGGACGACCCCAGATAGTAAAACCCGTAACCCCATACGACTGTGGTGAGGACATTGTAACTATGTCCAGTCGGTGGACACTAGGTGGGAAAAAGTGGTCTCCAAAAATCGCGAAAAGTTGTTACCCCACTTACCATGATCAGTTTGAGCTTCTTGATGCGTCCCAAATCACATGGAACCCGTGGACTGAGCTTCAAATTAACATGGTGTTTGGTGCGCAACGCATCCCAGTCGAATGCGTGAGAGATAGTGGCTTCTGGTTGACTCGCTGCAATTTATTATATCTGTGGTTTGTTGAACCGTATAATCCTGAGCGTGTCATGAGACAGTTTGGTCTATATCAAGATATTCCACCACCTCTTCCGAGATGTATCGACGAAGAAACTCATAAGTAAGATGAGACATCACTAAATAGTCAATTTCTTTTAAATTTACAGAACTCACACTTTGTTACATAATTTTTAGGATGAGCAATATGGGAAAGAGTGGTTACGATTGGAGGGCACTAAACATTCAATGGGTAGACCAGTGGAACAATGAAGCACTGCAAAATATAGTGCATCAACCTAGGTAAAGTTTATTTATGGTATTTTATGTACATACACAGGTTGATGTAATTATTTAATTATGCAGACCATACGATGCAACTAGCGGTCAGGCGTATAACGAGTGGTACTGCATGAGCACACGTACTCGCCTAACCGCTCAACCACCTTCGAGGCCAACCCATCCCACACACACATCATCAACTTACTATCATGACTCCACGGTAATACAATTTAAATTATTCATGTCCATTATTTCATGAACATTTCAATCTAACAACAACCAAATTTTGTACAGGTTGATATTTGCAACCAAGTAGGGATGATGGCCACGGAAGGCATGCGGGCCCGGGGTGTCGCTCAGTCAAGGGGAGGCTTCCGGAAAATTATAGACTTCGTCTCCGCAAGGATGGGATGCGGTAGAGGCGACGACGTTGTCACCGGAGCGTACAACATGCCGGAACCAAGGTCAGCCAGAACGAGTGCGGCGACGTCGTCCAGACGGTGGGGGGAGGGTACTAGCGGTACAACTACATTGCCACGGCATGACTCGTCTCTCCAAATACATCGCTCTCCTTCGGTGCAGCTTCGTCAGGGGCAGACAACCAACGAACTTGGTGCGCCCCTGGATTCGGTGCCCGAGCAGACTAATTTCGTGGACCCAAATGCATACACAACATATGGCGCATACACACAAGGCGAGGGATCTCAGCCGTATCCCTCCACGCGAGGGATCTCGATGCCCGAGGAGACTCGTTTGCCAGAGGTAAACCAGTACATTGGAGGCGATGGATCTCAACAGGTACTCATGTCTACATTTTTACTGTTTTTACAATGATATAGTACGCTAACACATTATATTTCCAGTACGGCGAACAATGGCCATACACTGGAGGCGAGGGATCACAAAGCTACAACAGCCCTCAAGTATGTTCTTCCATAATAGGCAACTACAAGCATACAACATTTTCATGACTTTTATTTACATAAGGTTTTTCTGTGCAGGAAAGTGCTGATCCAACATGGCATGATGAAGAAATGCAGGAGTGTGCTAGCCTAGACCCAGCCATCCTCAGAGGTTCCGTTGATCTTGGATACACGGGAATAATTTCAGACTTCTTCCACGAGAACGTTATTGGACCATCTTATATCCCTCCACAGTCACAACCAAACACCTATAATTTCGCATCAGCATCTCAATATGGATTGCAGACTCCACCACCTTTGCACGAGTCACAGACACAACA
The DNA here is from genome assembly GCA_039707655.1 of Elymus sibiricus. NCBI lineage: Eukaryota > Viridiplantae > Streptophyta > Magnoliopsida > Poales > Poaceae > Elymus > Elymus sibiricus. Next base: position 91,853,658 of record CM077669.1, read on the forward strand.
AGATGAGGAGCAGTACGGCCGTGGTCTTCGTGAACACCGACCACCTAATCGCTTGTCGCCTTCCGGTCGTCGTGAAAGGCCAGCTGGCCGTCGTTGAATAGGGTGATTCGTCTATGTATGTGTGCGAACTATTGTATCTATCTATGTCAATTTTCAACTTTCGGATGTATGTACGAGACATCTATGTACTATGACGAAATAAAAGTTCTGCTCCCTTTTTTTAATTGAAATTAACATGCATAAAATAAGATACATTAAACTGTTGAAATTAAGATGCATTAAAAATAACATGCATAAAATAACATACATAAAATAACATGCATACAATAAGATACATAAAATTTATCATGTTCAAATTAAGATACAACTTGTTACGAATTTTAAGATACAACTTGCTGCAATGCGAATTTTAGGATACAATAACATGAATCTACTGAGTCCAACGTGGATATTTTCCTTTTCCATCACCAACTTCTTCTGCTGCCTTGGCTGCACGAGCCCTTTCTTTCTTTATCTGCCTCTCAGCCTCACGGGCCTCCTCTCGCTGTCGGTAAACCTCCGCCAGTCGAAGTGCCTCTTCTCGGTTTTTCTTCTTCATCTCATCAAGAAAAGCCCTCTGCTTCACACAGTACTCTTGCCACTCTCTCTCCTGCTCTGCTTTCTCCTCTGCTGCCGCCTTCGCGCGGCGCTCTTCCACGTCCAAATTTGCCCATGCACGACGACCTCTTTCACGAATCTCGGTCACCGCCCAGTCCGGTTTTTTCGTGTCAATCCAACAATAATACATGCACAGAGGCGGAGGAGACTACAACAAAAATAGAAATATAAATATCAAATCAACAATAATATCAACAACGTTTTATTCTTGATGACTGAAACATACCGGAGGCCTGACGTACGGTGAAGTAGCAACGGGTGGATCTTCCTCATAATTGGCGCACATGAAAAACTTCATGCCCAACCAATCTGAAAAATCTGTCACCTCCTTCACCTTGCAGAGATCGCCACACCAACAACGAAGTTCTTCCACCCCTCGAGGCAAAGTCGCACTCTTCATTTTCTTAGGCCTAATGCTTTGATCCGAGCAAGGTAAACTCATACTCATTAAAAAAATGTGACACACTTAGCGGTCTGGTGTTTTCAGGATGGGTGAACGATGAACGAAGAGGGGTTTTATAGGCTCTGACGGACGTGAAGGCGGAAAAAAATGGCGCGAACAGACGAAATTTTAGGCGGGAAAATAAAGCAGCAGCATCTTGCGTGGAAATCAGCGCCGTGCGTGGAAATCAGCGCCGTCAATCAGCGCTATCGGCGTCGCGATGCGCACAGGGCTGCCGCCCCGGCCAGTGGCAGCAGGGCCCGCCACACTGTAGCCGTTCCGTTGCGGCACCGTCGGGGCAACGGGAACAGCGCCGGCCGCCTCGGGCACTGGCGGCAGGTGCCGGCCGCCGCGCGCAGTGGCGGCAGGTGACACGTGTCACCTGGCGCGCCTGCCGCCAGCTGAGGGGGGGGGTCCTTTTTGACAATCTGTGTCCAGGGGGGTCTCTTTCGGCATTTCGATTCGGCAGGGGGTCTATTTCGACAAAAATTCTTAACCGACGACCAAATATACACAATTGTTTTAGTGCATATAAAATTAAACATCACATATAGTTTTACAACCAAATAAAATCACATAGTAGCACAATAATAAATAGTTCACAACCGAATAAAAATCTCACAAATACATTAATAAAAAGAACCGATACATCTATTGGTTGTCAAGGTGAGTCCACATGTACTCAACCAAGTCATTTTAGAGTTGAATGTGAGTTACCAATCACATATATCATGATGAAATTGGATGTACTGTGCAAATGTTACCGCTCCTGCATGCTCAGGCACAACATTTTCACCCTGAAACTGAAACCACTGGTGGAAGATGTTGTCATCAAGCTCATCCTCTACTATCATATTGTGCATGATCACACAAGTAGTCATCACCTCCCACAGTTTCTTGGTGCTCCATGTTCTATCAGGGTGTCGAACGATAGCTCATCGAGATTAAAGCACATCAAAAAACACGCTCCACATCCTTCCTAGCACTCCCTTGTGCTTGAGCAAATCTTTATCTCCTCTCTCCTTCCGTATTAGATATTGTCTTCACAAGAGTTGACAACTTAGGATAGATACAATCAACTAGGTAGTATTCCTTGTTGTAGTGGTGGCCATTGCTCTCAAATTTGACTGCAAGGTTGTTGCCTTCTACAAGCCTTCCGAATACCAGAGAGTGCTGAAGCACGTTGATGTCATTGTGAGAACAAGCCATGTTGAAAAAATTGTGCCAAATCCAAATATCTTGTGAAGCCACTGCTTCAAGTATCACATTGCAACCTTTCACATGCCCCTTATTGCCCCTGTCAAGCAAATTGACAGTTCTTTCACTTCTAGTGCATACAATCTATGCTACCAAGCATTCCTAGCAAGCTTCTGTTTGCATTGACCGTCAACAACCAGATTGTATCCGCTGCATTTGGCTCTCCCAGGGGGCAAACACTGCTATCACGGTCTTGCGAAACTTGTACAATGATGGAAGACATGTGGGCTCACTCATCCGGACATACTCGCAATGTATTTCTGGTAAGAGGAGAAGCCAACCTTTCGAAGGACATCCTCCTTGCACTCATATGCTACCACTCCCTCTCGAATGCGATTGAACACATGTCTCACCATTCGGAAAAAGCACCAGAAAAGCTTGGGTTTGAAGAGTGGAGACATGCACTGAAAGTAATCGGCGAAGAGTAGGCAATGGGTGTTCTCTCTATTGTGGTCCAGCTAAACCTGATCATCCTTCGGGCCGGGTCGGGTTCGACAAAGCCCGGTGTCAAAATTCCAAGCCCGAGCCCGGCCCGTCCCGGCCCGAAGCATATGAACAATGCTTTTTAATTAAAATAATTATATCCAGGCTATTAAAATAATATAATATACCTATATTTTGAATAAAGTATATATTTAATGCCACTTCGGGCTTATTTCGGGTATTCGAGCCGGGGTTCGGGCGAGAAACTAGGGCCCGAACCCGACCCGGATGTCGGGCTTCGGGCTCGGGCCTTCGGCCGGGTAGTCCATGAACAAGTTTAGGTTCAGCGCCAGAGCATGGCCCGAAATTTATCCCGTGAACCTCGGCCGCTGCCTAGCAATGTGGTCATTGACGACCAAAGCCGCAATCACAAGCTCCTCATCGTGACGAATCGTCAGATGAACAAATAAAGTTGTTGAAAAAATATTCATCCCCAATATCCATTGTACATGGCCAGCAAAGTGTGAAACACTTTGTGGTCGTGGTGGAGGTGTGGCTGGTGAAGAGCACCTACCCCCCCCCCCCCCCCCCCGCCCCCACCGTACAGGCAGCAGGCCTGTCAAAACGGAGAGGGGGGGGGCGACACGCGGCCCTGGAGCATGAGACGGACGATACTGGAGGCCATGGGTGGCTCCCGGTGGCCGTGGTTTCTCTAGCACAAGCGGCGACCAGATGAGGCCACACACATCGACAAGAACAGCCCCCGAAGCGGCGGGTGTGTGTGGGTGTGTGTGCAGGCAATAGGCCTGTGCAGCGACCGAAAAATGGACGATAGCGGCTAGGGAGACGAGGGAGGGTGTCGGGCGTGGAGGAGGAGGAGGAGGAGGGAATCGAGTATGTGACGACGGGCCAGAGGGAGAACAAGGAGAGCGTCAGCTTCGTGTTCGCGCCGACACAAACCCTGCCTAAATTTCAATTAAAAACGAGTCAACACGGACGGAAAAAAACAGAGACCATCCGTTTTGGGTCAACGCATTGAGCCGCGATTTCTATTCGTCTCGGCCCCAAACAGACGTGCACAAACCAAACGGCTCGTGCGTTAGAGTTGGCCTAACCCGACCGCACAGGCGCAGACAAATCTTTTAGGCCTCGTTCGGTTAGACAGACTTCGAAGAGGTTTGAAATGGATTGAAGGGGATTAAATCCTTTGCAAGTCAAAATCCTCCTCAAACGTCCCCAACCCCCTTCAATCCCGGTGGTGAGTGGACTAACCGAACATGGGCTTAAACAGCACTTGAATCCAAATCGTAATCATCCACCCCCATCCTAACGTGCGGTCCCCGAGGTGGCGAGGTGCTTGCGCATGGGGTCGCTCACCAATGCGGCGGCGGAAGGGGCGGCCGCAGTGGCGGACTGGTCCGACGAGGCGCTGATCTACGTCAACGGCGTCCGCCGCGTGCTCCCGGATGGCCTCGCCCACCTCAGCCTCCTCCAGTACCTCAGAGGTCGCTCCCCTTTCCCCTCCCCCCTCCCCAGTCTCCCCACACTTGTCTGTAAGCAATGTTGTACGACCTGTGCCGCTTTCCTGCTTCTGAATCGTAAAATTGGTCCCTGAGTTCGTTTCGGGGTCTGCCATTGTACCAGTAGAAAGCTTGCCGCTGTATGCTTGTTCTAAAGCAACCACATGATGGTGGAGGCGGTACAGATTGTAAAAAAAATAGCAGCACATCGGGGGTTAATTTGGCTACATGGTAGCAATAGAAAACTTGGTGGGGAAGTGGGGAATGTTTGTTTTAGAGCAACCGCATTGTTCAATTGCTACACTGTAGCAATAGAACCAGTTTTTGTTATTATCTTGAGACAGTTAATTTGGAAGTGTGCTCTTACTGTAAAAAAGAGACTGAACTGAGAAACAGAGATAAATAGTGGAGGTGCAGCCATACTCCTGCGTCCACGTCTTGTACACATCAAACTGAGCCTCAATGGACGTCATGGCATCATCGTAGTTAGTGACCGCCTTCTTCTGAGAAGTCTCACCAGCATCCTCTGCCGTAGGCTGCTGCATTCGTCATCTTCAAGCCTTCAAGATACAGTAAAACTTAACAGTTGACACATAGTACCTGAATCATCTACGTATGGTGGTTTGCTAACTATGCTCTAATTTCTGTCTGGCTACGTATTGTAGATATCGGCCTTCGAGGAACAAAGCTTGGATGCGGTGAAGGTGGATGTGGAGCCTGCACTGTCATGGTCTCATGCTATGATCAAACTACAAAGAAATCACAGTGAGGATCATATTCCTTCAACAAGTCATGTCATTCTCATTCTATCTAATATTTGAGTTATTGTTGCTTAATGAAATGTTACTTAAAATACAAATGAGCTATTGATCAAATTTACACATATGCGCTTATAGTTATAGGTAACCTCAGCCTTTCTATACAGGAGGTGACTTACCATATTCGTTCCATCCCATTCCTGCAACCAAACATATAATGGAACCATCCTTTTCCATCCCATCCCTCCAACCAAACTCTGGAACTGCTCCGTTCTTTGTACCAAACACTTAGCTGGAACCGTTCCATTCCTTTCTGTTCTATTCTATGGGGGATGGAACCATTCCAATCAATACACTTGGTTCCCCCAACCAAACACATCCTAAAAAAACTGAGTTTCACATAGCAACGGGAAATAGATTTTGCAATACATTCATCCTTATTCAGTCTGTATTCTTTCACAGCCGGCCTTGCTCTAGCTGAAACACAGCATGCATTTTTCGAACTGTAGCTTGCTTGCATTTACAGCATGTGGAGTTTAACTGCTATAGTGGTGACCATTGCTAATGAGCCATTTAAGGGTCAAATGTAAATCCTACTCCCTCCGTTCCTAAATATAAGTCTTTTTAGAGATTTCAATATGGACTGCATACGAAGCAAAAAGGGTTCTAAAATATGTCTATATACATCCGTATGTAGTCCGTATTGAAATCTCTAAAAAGACTTATATTTAGGAACGGAGGGAGTACATATTAACTGTTATGCATTTTTTGTGGTTAATTACCTACTTCTTGAATCTGAGCTCCCTGTTGAACCAAATAATTACTTTATTTAGGTACTTTTCAATAAACGCATGCTTGGCTCCACTTTATTCTTTGGAAGGAATGCACATAATCACAGTCGAGGGAATTGGAGATCGCCGGCGAGGTTTGCACCCAGTCCAGGTGATGCACTGTTTTTAAATGACTTGTAGGTATCATGTGGCAGCTACTTCTGTTACCAATATGGCAATATGATCCTAACTAAGGTAAAAGATACTACTGTTATTATTTATTTCCATAATACTGGCTGGTGAAATGATGAATATGGAATCTATTAAATTCTTTTATGATAATATGCTATTCTGCTGGTTGTTAGAATTCTATATGTAGCCATGGAATATCCTCACTGTTCAAGGGATTTTCTGCATATTTACGCACCTGTATGATATGTATCGGCCTATGACTTCATGAAAATACAAGTTACATATTTCCTCACACAGGTTAAACGTTAAGATTCTTTAGCTCTAAATACCTATGTATATGCAGTAGGCGTGGTGTGGTTTTGCATCAGGTATGATTCTGACATGTGGTTTTAACCTATTTATAGCTGAGGGAACTTGATGAGCATGTCTAAAAGCGACCCAGTTGTTGGAAATAACCACGACGTGTGGGGTGCCATGTCCGGGTCGTACATAGGGCAATCACCAAGTAGTACTACGATTAGAACTTGTAACCGTGTAGGTTAGCTTGTGTTGGTCCTGAAATACCCCTTGTAGACATTGTATCGTGAGATCAATGAAACAAATCATCAGGTATGATACGTACCTGTGGCTATCAACCGAGGCTCGTGTTCATGTGCGTGCGTTGTGTTTCCAGCCGAAGGATGCTGTGTACGTGCGTCTGCTTTGTTGTAGTAACGAGAGAATCAATAAGGAGCAGGCGCTTTGGTAGTTGGCGGCTAGCTTTGCACTGCGCTTTGTGGATTGATCGGAGGAAATCAGTTGACGTTGCTTCGTCGTTCATTGTCGCCATCGTCGGAAAGTAACCGGCGTCGGGACTGGGCAAACAGTTGGCAAAGTAGAAATATTAAATAGATCAAACGATAACATCAGTTTTGTTCAGTATAGGAAAAATGCATTTTAACAGTACAATTTTTTATCTCGACAGGTTATATTTTGATTATGAAATAGGCCATATTGTGTAATCAGGCCAACTGCCTCCAAAGATGTGAAGTAGAGTGACGAAAACCCTCACAATTAAGCTTGTTTACTGTCTCAGAGTTTAGTGCTTAAAATCCATTTATTGAATATGTGGACATGTATGAAGCTGTTACATGCCCATTTTGTGTTAATTTTTTTGACAGTCTACTATATTCCGGAAAACAATAAGTGAAATTCTGAGAAAAATACTTTCATCAGTTCCCTACATCCATTTCATATTTATTTGCCTTTCTTGTGATGCTCGACGTCCATTACAGGAACGTTTAGCCGAGGCACATGGTTCGCAATGTGGATTTTGCACCCCTGGTTTTGCGATGTCCATGTATGCGCTGCTGAGATCAAGTAAACACCCCCCTACTAAAGAGCAGATTGAAGACAGCCTTGCAGGAAATTTGTGTCGCTGTACTGGCTACAGACCAATAATAGATGCCTTCGGTGTTTTTGCAAAAACCGATGATTTCTTGTACACTGGTTCACCTTCAGAAAATGCTAACGGCCAAGCTATCTGCCCTTCAACTGGGAAGCCATGTTCGTGCAAAAATGAGACAGATGTCAATGCTAATGAATCTTCACTATTGTCTTTGGCGAATACGTATTTACCTAGTTCATATAATGAAATTGATGGAAATGCATACAATGAGAAGGAGCTCATTTTTCCTCCAGAACTTCAGTTGAGAAAATTTATGCCACTTAAATTGAATGGGTTTAATGGGATCAGATGGTACAGACCTCTTAAACTAGAGCAGCTAATGCAGTTGAAATCATGCTACCCAGATGCGAAACTTATCATTGGTAACTCTGAAGTAGGAGTTGAAATGAAGTTCAAGAATGCTCAATATAAGGTGATGATCTCACTTACCCATGTTCCAGAGCTTCAGACACTCAAAGTGGAAGAGGATGGCTTACGAATCGGTTCTGCTGTTAGAGTTGCACAGCTCCAGACGTTCCTAAAAATGGTTATTGCAGAGCGTGGTTCTCATAAAACTTCGTCTTGCCAGGCAATACTAAGGCAGTTAAAATGGTTTGCGGGAACACAAATCAGGAATGTTGCTTCTGTTGGAGGTAACATTTGTACTGCTAGTCCAATATCAGACCTAAATCCACTTTGGATGGCTACAGGTGCACAATTCCAGATAATTGATGTTAACAATAATGTTAGGACCACCATTGCAAAAGATTTCTTTCTTGGTTACCGTAAAGTTGATTTGAAGGATGATGAAATATTGCTCTCTGTTATACTACCATGGACAAGACCATTTGAGTATGTCAAAGAATTTAAACAGGCACATAGAAGGCAGGATGACATTGCTTTGGTGAATGCTGGAATGCGTGCACGTATAACAGAAGCTGAAGGAAATTGGATAGTATCTGATGTCTCTATTGTCTATGGAGGGGTAGCGGCGGTTCCACTCACAGCTGAAAAAACTGAAAGTTTCCTTGTTGGAAAGAAGTTTGACTATGGATTGTTGGATGAGGCCTTCAATTTGTTGAAAGAGGACATCCCACTAGCAGAGAATGCACCAGGTGGAATGGTTGAATTTCGCAGATCACTTACTTTGAGTTTCTTTTTCAAATTTTTCCTTTATGTGACACATGAGATGAACACTAAAGGATTGTTGAAGGAGGGGCTGGATGTAGCTAATATGTCAGCTATACAGTCTTACACTAGGCCTGTCACAATTGGAACTCAAGGTTTTGAATTAGTGCGGCAAGGAACTGCCGTAGGTCAACCAATTGTTCATATGTCAGCTATGCTTCAGGTATTATTACTGTTGTACTCCCTCCGTCCCATATTAACTGTCGTTCAAACGGATGTATCTAAACGTCAAGTGCTAGATACATCCGTTTGAGTGACAGTTAATATGGGATGGAGGGAGTGGCATGCATGTTACACAGTCTGAGTTTTAAGTTTTGTCATCCTTGGTTAAGAATACATGGAAATTTTCCTGGCCAAACCACTAGGTCCAATATGTCTCCCATTTTCGTCACCTCATAAGAGAAGTATCACTGGATAATAATTTATCCTATGTTACAAAACAACACTTCCAGATCTACTTTTACAGATATAGTGCATTTTTTTTGCGGGAATTACTAACCTGTGTGTATGGAAGTTGAATTCAAAGTGGGCTAGGTGGGTGAATCGGATAATCTGAAGTTGGTTTACACAAAACTGGAACCCAGTTTTTTTTAACAGAAACTTGAAAAGCTAGTTATCGTCTTGTTTTCTGTTAGTATAATGTTCTTTTATGAGACCTTATTTTTTCTGGAACGCACATTCAAATACATGTCGGTTTTATTTAGAAGCGCGCCAAAATGATGCAAAATACAACCAACCTCCAAATGGAGCAAACAAAAATCAAAAAGAAAAAAGACACAACAAACTTAATTTAACAATTAACAGCTTAACTAACTATAAAGTTTGGGGTGGGGGGGGGGGGGGGGTTGTTTTCTTATATTTTATTTCGTGACTTGCTAGATCATCCAATATGTTAGGTGACTGGTGAGGCAGAATATGTTGACGACACACCGACACCCCTGAATACCTTGCATGCTGCTCTGGTTCTGAGTAAGGAGGCTCATGCTCGCATTTTGTCTATTGATGATTCAGTTGCCAAATGTTCCCCTGGGTTTGCTGGTCTCTTCCTTTCAAAAGATGTGCCTGGTGCTAACAATATTGGGCCAATTAGATTCCTCCAAAAAAAGAATATTGGGCCAATTATCCATGATGGGGAGGTTTTTGCATCTGATGTTGTTACTTGTGTTGGGCAGGTATATCTGTTGGATCTGATATTTTAGCCATACAGGTTTTGATATGACTTGGGAGGTGGAATGTCCCGCATCTTTATTAATTTTCCAATTACACTTTTCTCTTCTCATTGGCAGATCATCGGAATCGTTGTGGCAGATACCCATGATAATGCAAAAGCTGCTGCAAATAAAGTAAATATCAAGTATTCTGAGCTGCCAGCAATCCTTTCAATAGAGGAAGCTATCAAAGCTGGTAGTTTTCATCCACATACCACGAGATGCCTTTCGAAAGGGGATGTTGAACTATGTTTTGCATCCAATACATGCGATAAAATTATAGAAGGAGAAGTTCGAGTCGGAGGTCAAGAGCACTTCTACATGGAACCTCAATGCACTCTCGTCTGGCCAGTTGATTCTGGGAATGAAATTCATATGATCTCATCTACTCAAGTATGCTCTGTTCTTTAATTTGAAATTATAATGTGAATTTCATATGTCGATAATATGTTTGGTGCTCTCAAAGCAGTAGGTTCTTACAAATGAAACGCTAATTCAGAAACGAACCACAACTCTAATGAGAAATGTACAGTTTTGTGCCTTCTTTGCGCTCTTCTATTGAGAAATGACACATAGTTTGGTGCTTGCTCAGGAAAGAGTAATAGCTTCTTCTGAAATAAGTAATCTAGAAAATTAGTATGAAACTCAGCCTCACCTGGAGATATTGCAAACTGCAAAGTAACCCCTACTCTTCTAAGTGTCAGGTTAAGAGGCAGGGGTACAGGGGGTGGGACCCATTGCAACTAGTGCTTCTGCTTATTATAGGCTATGGCCCAGCATCTAGTGCGGTCCATTATTTCAGGGCTTCACTTCTAAGAATTTGTATATTACATAAGTACCTAGTCACCTAATGACTCAGTGCCAGTAATTTTTATTCTTCAATACAAATTAAGCCTCATGTTTATCACATTTACCAAAGGTTCATCATGGAGTTCTTTCGTCGAATAGATGTGCGTCAAAGTTGAGTGCCTGTCTTGGTTCAGTTCGTTCAGACCTTGGCAGTTTTCAGCTTAATGTTTTTCCAGTACGAATTGTAGTATCGTCTTTCCTGCCCTTATTTTTGTGAGTTCACTTGTCTATTGTTACCAGTGTTTTCTGTCATGTTTGTTCAACATTGCATATGCATTCAGTCTTATATATTCTCTTATTTGACTTAATGTTCTTTATCTTAAGGCTCCCCATACACATCAGAAGTATGTTGCTAATGTTCTTGGTCTTTCACTATCAAAAGTAATTTGCAAGACTAAGCGTATGGGTGGGGGATTTGGTGGAAAAGAAACTAGATCAGTAATATTTGCTGCGGCGGCATCCGTAGCTTCCTATTGTCTAAGAAGGCCAGTAAAGATTGTTTTGGATAGGGATGTTGACATGATGACAACTGGACAAAGGCACAGTTTCTTAGGGAAATATAAGGTATGGAGTTTAAACAGTACATTCCTTTTAGCTGTTAGTACCGTGATGTTGCATTAACCCAAACTGGTAGTGTGTGAGTTACATAGGACCTGTTGTCTGTGTCCATCTGAGTGTGTTGTAAGCTTGCATGTCACAAGTTTGGTATGAGACTATCAATCCGTGTAGATTCATAGAGTATGACTAGGTAGAGGTATCCGGTGTTGGTTGCTCCGATGTAAGCAGCGGTAGTCATCGAGTAGTAAATATCAAACGATGGGTAAGCGTTCCTACTCCCAACAGGGGAGCCGCGTGGGTTTATATTGCTTCTGTCGAGGGTACAGAAGATGGCAGTGTCGAGGGTAACCATCGAGATATTACAGGAGGTTTAAACTAGGAGATAGAAGGAGATACAACAGGAATATCTATCCTAACTACTCCTAGCGTGATACACAAGATAAGATTCTAAGAGTCCTGTAACAATATGTTTAACACCCTCCCTTAATCTGAACTTCTCGAGTTTAGATTACGCTTAAACTCTTCAAATGGTCTTGTGGGTAATGCCTTTGTAAAACCATCAGCAACTTGATCCTTTGAAGGAATGAACCGAATCTCCAGTTCTTTACTAGCAACCCTCTCTCTAACAAAGTGATAATCAATCTCAATATGTTTGGTCCTTGCATGAAAACAGGATTAGCAAAGAGGTAAGTAGCACCAATATTATCACACCAGAGACATGGAGTTTGTGTGTGAAATATCCCAAGTTCTTTAAGCAAAGACTTAACCCAAATAATTTCTGCAGTAGCATTAGCTAGCGCTTTGTATTCTGCCTCAGTGCTTGACCTTGATACTGTTGCTTGTTTCTTTGCGCACCAAGAGATTAAATTAGGTCCAAAGAAAACGGCAAAGCCACCCGTGGACCTTCTATCATCCAAGCAACCTGCCCAATCAGAGTCAGAGAATGCACTAACAAGTGTAGAGGTTGACTTGGTGAATGTTAGCCCAATATTTAGTGTGTTCTTCACATATCTCAGTATGCGTTTAGCAGCAGTCCAATGAGCAGAAGTAGGTGCATGAAGAAACTGACACACTTTATTCACAGCAAAGGAAATATCAAGCCTTGTAAGTGTCAAGTACCGAAGTGCTCCTACCAAACTCCTGTATTTGGTACCATCCTCTTGACTCAGAGGCACACCCTCTGCAAGAGATAATTTTTCTGAACTGGAGAGAGGTGTTGGTGACGGTTTACAACCTTGCATCCCTGCCTTGCTCAAAAGATCAGTTGCATATTTTCTTGAGAAAGGTGAAGACCACCTTCCTGATTTCTCTTGACTTCAATACCAAGAAAGAAGTGCAAGTCACCGAGATCTTTGAGAGCAAAATCTGACTGTAAATCTTTTAAGAGAGCTGTGACTGCCTCAGTAGATGAACTTGTAACAGTAATGTCATCAACATAAATAAGCACAAAGATGGTTGTGTTTGATCGATGATAAATAAACAAGGACGTGTCAGACTTAGAGGGAGCAAAGCCAAGAGTTTGCAGTTTGGAGCTCAAGCGAGAATACCATGCTCGAGGGGCTTGTTTCAAACCATAGAGAGACTTATGAAGCCGGCAGACATGAAACGGCCTTTGTGGATCTTCAAACCCAGGAGGTTGCTTCATATAGACTTCCTCTTCTAGAACACCATGAAGAAACGCATTCTGCACATCTAGCTGACGAAGACACCATCCATGAGACACAACAATAGAAAGAACGAGACGAATAGTTGCAGCTTTAACAACGGGACTAAAAGTGTCCTCATAGTCATGAGTATACCTCTGCTTGAATCCTATGGCAACAAGGCGTGCTTTATAACGATCAATAGTACCATCAGATCTCCGTTTAATGCGGAACACCCTCTTGCAATCAATAAGATTTGTGCCAGGATGTGAAGGAACAAGGCACCAAGTATGATTTTTGTGAAAAGCAGAAAACTCTTCTTCCATGGCCATCTTCCACTTGGGATCAGCAAGAGCCTCACGGACAGTTCGTGGTTCTCCTGGAGATGCATCAGACACAACTAAACCATATTTAGTTTTGTAATTAATAGGAAGTAGTTTGCCTGTTTGTAGACGTGTGCGAGAAGGCGAGGTGAGCGCAAAAGATCCAGGAGGCACTGCTGCGTCCCGAACAGGAGATCCAACCGAGTCCGCAGGGGAGCTGAGCGATCCCGAGGTGGCCACAGTGGCCGGATCGTCTGAGGCCGCGGAAGAAGTCGTGGAGGAAGGTGCGGCCGCCGAGTGTAGACATGAGGCGTCTATGCGTAACGCCCAGACGGTGGGTCCCGCACAGGCGGTGCTTCCTCGGGGAAGGTGTGGCGCGACGTGCCGCCTGGAGACATGCCATCCGCAGGTTGGCGTAGAGCGGGGGAGGCAGAGTCAGCACGGTCCGCCGAGCCTGAGGCGAAGACAGGTGCAGTCTGCCACACCGATCCCGGAGCGGATCCTAGTGCAGTCTGGTGCGCTGATCCCGAGGTTGATTCGGCCGAATCTGAAGTGGCCGTACCAGTGAGATTTTGTGCATGATTTTCAGCAGAAAATGCATCATGCTCCACATCATTTGCACGCCTGTTTATTCCTGTAGCAGAAAGCTCATGTGGAACCATAGAGGAGTTAGTCAATATTGGATCATCATTATCAACACCCATACGATCATTTCCATGAAGATGAGAGGGGAGAAGAAGGATTTCCTTCCTGAGAAGAGCACCAGCATTGGGATGGAGTTTTTCAAAGGGAAACTGAGTTTCATCAAAAACGACGTCGCGAGAGATATACACATGACCAGTGGACACGTCAAGGCATTTGACACCTTTGTGTTGAGCACTATAACCAAGAAAAACACATTGCTTAGAGCGAAACATAAGTTTGCGATTATTGTAGGGACGAAGGTTGGGCCAACAAGCACACCCAAAGACTCGAAGAGTGTGATAGTCTGGTGTGACATGCAAGAGGCGTTCAGTAGGACTTTCATTGGAGATAGTGCGACTAGGCCACATATTTATAAGATGAACGACAGTAAGAAAAGCTTCATCCCAAAATTTGAGTGGCATGGATGCGGTAGCAAGGAGAGCTAGGCCTACTTCAACAATATGCCTATGTTTGCGTTCAGCAGAGCCATTCTGTTGATGGGAATGGGGACATGACACATGGTGAGAGATGCCAATTTGTTGAAAAAAGGCATTTAGTTTTTCATATTCACCACCCCAATCGGATTGCATAACAATAATTTTACTATCAAACTTTCGTTCAACAAGGGCTTGAAAATTATGAAACACTTGGAACACATCAGAACACTTTTTAAGAAGATAGATCCAAGTGTATTTGCTAAAGTCATCGATAAAACTTACATAGTAAGAGTGTCTACCAACAGAAGTGGGGGCTGGACCCGAGACATCAGAAAAAAATTAATTGTAATGGTTTGGTAGACACACTAGTGGAGACAGGATACGGTAATTGATGACTTTTCGCTCTTTGGCATGAATCACACACAGTTTCTGAGTTTCTCTCACCAACAACTGGGAGTTTATTTTTACTAAGAATTTGACGAATAGTAGCAAAAGATGGATGACCTAAGCGACTATGCCACCTCTCAGCAGAGAGCTTGATGGCACCATAGACTTGTTTATTGAATTTGCAATACTTGGGAAGCAACGAGTAGAGCCCTTGCACACAAACACCTCTATGAAGAATTTTCTTCGTGACCTGACACTTGATCAAAAAGAAGAATGGGTGAAACTCTAAAAACACATTATTGTCAAGAGCAATGCGGTGGACAGATAAGAGATTTTTGGAGGCATTAGGAACATGCAAGATGTCATTGATTTCAAGATTTGTATGTGGTGTTGTAATGATTGATTTACCAATATGACTTATCTCCATACCTGGACCGTTTGCAGCTGTGTAGATTTGATCATTGCCACGGTATTTCTCATGCATCGTCAGCTTGTCCAGCTCTCCAGTAATGTGATTTGTGGCACCTGTGGCCATATACCAATTGGTATCGACACCATATGACATATCAACAGCAGCAGCAACCTTTTTCTTTTGGGAAGGGTCATAGGCATAGCGCCAGTCGCAGTCGTTAGCTATGTGGTTTGTCTTTTTGCAAATCTGACACTTGCCTTCATACCCCTCGTAGCCTTGGAAATTGTGCCCCCGATTGTTGTTGCTGGGAGGGCGCCTGTTGTTTCCGCCGCTAGGGTTTCCCTGATGGTAGTAGCGGCCGCCACCCCCACCAGGATAGCCACCACCGTTGCCACCACCATGGTAGCCGGCGCCGCCGCCGCCGTTATTCTGCTGGTAGCCACTGCCACCACCCTGATTGTTGCCGCCGTGGTGATAGCCGCCGCCACCACCGTACTGTCCGCCGCAGCCACCACCATATTGGCCGCCACCGCTACGGGATCCACCACCACCTCCACCACTCTGGTTTCGGTAGTTTTTGGTGTTTCCCTGGCGACCACGAGATGCAGCGTTCGCCGATGATTTGAAGGATCCGGCGCTTGTACCATGGAACATCTCGACTCGCTGATCGAAATTGGACACCATGGAAAAGAGATTGTCGACGGAGACAGGTTCTGTTCGTGCATCGAGCGCCGAGATGATGGGCTGGTACTCCATGTCCAAGCCGGCGATGATGAAGGAGAGCAGCTCATCCTCGCCGATCGGCTTGCCCGCCGCTGCAAGCTCGTCGGAGAGAGATCGCATATGACCAAAATATGCAGCAGCCGTCTGGGAGCCCTTCTGGGCATTGGTGAGGGCGCCTCGTATGTTGTTGACGCGCGAGAGAGACATGGCTGAGAACATGTTCGCAAGCGCGGTCCATATCGCATGTGATTTTTCAATTGAAGCGACCTGGACGAGTACTTCTTTGGATAGGTTTATGAGGAGATAGGCGACGATCTGTTGGTCTTGGATGAGCCATTGGGAGTTGGCAGGGTTTGGCACAACCTGATCCTTCCCTTCGGCATTCTTGGTGGTGAGGGTTTTTGGTGGTTCTTCAATGGATTGATCTAGGTAGCCAAAAAGTCCGGCACCCATGATCTGTGATCTTGCCTGTGCGCGCCATAGGATGTAGTTGGTTCGGGTAAGTGGTTCGGAGGTGTTGTAATTGAGGCTAGAGTTGATGATGGCTGAAGAGGACGACATGGCGGGTGGGAAGAGGGTGGACTAGGGTTCTTGGCGAGGCGAGATCACAAGGTAGATGTGGGGGAAGAGGTTGCTCTGTATACCATATCAAACGATGGGTAAGCGTTCCTACTCCCAACAGGGGAGCCGGGTGGGTTTATATTGCTTCTGTCGAGGGTACAGAAGATGGCAGCGTCGAGGCTAACCATCGAGATATTACAGGAGGTTTAAACTAGGAGATAGAAGGAGATACAACAGGAATATCTATCCTAACTACTCCTAGCGTGATACACAAGATAAGATTCTAAGAGTCCTGTAACAATATGTTTAACAGTAAACATCAGAAAAGTACAAAAACAGTAGAAGAAATACGAGGCACGATATGTGCCTCTGGCCAATTTCAAGTTGTTGCGTTCGTGTGTGTGCGTTTTCGACTTCTGTTCCTGGTTCTTGCATGCCCGCCGGTGTGATTTTGAGTACTGCAGCAAATTCATATATGTGGAGGTGAGTTGCACGTATACGGCCAGTTGAGTTGTCAGATCGTGTGTTCGATCGTTGGGAAAGATAACATGTGAGTCCGAGGGCTCCAGTCTGCTGAATTCGTAGCAAATAATTCAGCAACTTGGTTGATTGGTTATGGAGGACTCAACATCTCCATATGCACCATGTTTAAGATTTGAAAGATGTGAATATTGTAGTGATAATCAGTTAATACACTGGACTGCTGTCATGTAATGTTGAAGTCAATTGTGTATGATAACAGGTGGAAACTTAGCCCAAATACATGTAGTACTTAATTTATCTTTATTTTTCTGTATTCTACCTAACTATAATTGATCTCTTAGGTTGGATTTACCAATGGCGGGAAGATACTGGCCTTAGACCTCGAAATTTATAACAATGGCGGCAACTCATTAGATCTGTCCCTTGCAGTCTTGGAGCATGCTATGTTTGAGTCAGAAAATGTCTATGATATACCAAATATCAGAGTCAGTGGGAAAGTCTGCTTTACAAATTTCCCAAGCAATACTGCTTTTAGAGGTTTCGGTGGTCCACAAGGTATGTTGATTGCAGAGAATTGGATTCACCACATGGCTACAGAACTCAAGCGGAGTCCAGAGGAGATCAAAGTAAGCATGAACATCTTTGTGGATGGTGCTATCCTTAATTTTCTTGGTAAATGATGTACTGTTTACAGGAACTTAATTTCCTCAGTGAGGGAACCCAGCTTTATTTTGACCAGTTGCTCCAGAATTGTACGATACATTCGGTTTGGGATGAACTAAAGACATCTTCTAAATTTGTGGAGGCTCTCAAAGCTGTGAATGTTTTTAACAGTAATAATCGTTGGAGGAAGCGAGGCATCGCTATGGTTCCCACAAAGTTTGGCATATCTTTCACTACAAAATTTATGAATCAGGTGAGTAGCTTCGCCCTCAGAAACTCCACATAGAAACCCCTGCTACATTTGTGTAATTTTTCTGTATATAACTCATATTGTAGTAGGTTAGCATCTTTTATATGAACAACTTTACTTCTTTGTACTTAGTATATGATGAACTGAGTCGCAACAAAATTATGGCAAACGTATGAGTTTGGCATTGCTACTTGCCAGGTCCTTGTTGGGACCTGTGCCAAATAGCTAAATGGAGAATGGGATAAACAGACATCCCTGTGTGGGGTGGGGTCGTTGTCATCGCATAAGTCAGAACACACAATTATTCTATCTTGCCAGCAGTGTACCATGTCGCTGGCGCTTGTATCAGATAAAGAATTTGCAGGAATATATACCTTGATCGGTGTAGATTATGCATTGGGATGCAATTCATCTAAAATATGCTGTATTTTATGCCATTTTTGGCCAGTGTATACTCAAGTACCATGATGATATTTTGAATCATTGTTTAAATTATAGATGTTCCATTGAAAAATATTAAACAAGTAAAAACCTTAGCTTTGTCTTAGATTATGTTTGTTTATCTCGTTACTGAATCTCACATGTTTTGATGGATGAACAATTGCAGGCTGGTGCTCTTGTGCAAGTTTACACTGATGGTACTGTCCTGGTAACACATGGTGGTGTTGAGATGGGACAGGGTTTACACACAAAGATAGCCCAAGTTGCTGCCTCATCACTAGATATCCCTCTAAGTTGTGTATTTATCTCAGAGACAAGTACAGATAAGGTGAGGTTTGGAACCCATGGCTAGTAGGGGGCCACAAGTCCCCCTGTACAGAAGATAAATTTATTTTTGTACTTTGTTTGTATATTGTATTATTTATATTACGAGCGGTGGTGTGATCACGCATTTTATATGCTTAGGTTCCAAATGCTTCACCAACAGCAGCTTCCGCCAGTTCAGATTTGTATGGTGCTGCAGTTTTGGATGCTTGTCAGCAAATAAAGGCTCGGATGGAACCCATTGCTAGTAGGGGGAACCACAAGTCCTTTGCTGAGGTAATGTTATCAATATCATGTTATCTGTCTTGAGTAGTTGGACAACATTATCAATTCTTTTTGGAAGAATCTCCGTGAAGTGTACAAATTTGTTAATGTATTTCCAACACAACATAATATGATCAATACTTGCGTTAGGCTAGAGCAATACTTTGTAATGCTTACTAGCTGGTTATGCTACTTTCCATCTGAAGAATGCATCATCTATTAATCATACTGTGGTTGATAGATCTAGTGTTGAGACCAACAACAGGTAATGAATTCAGTCAACAGACTAATCTTGGATAGCAAAACCATCGAGTCTGTATAATGGGACTGTATGCACATACTCCCTCCGTCAAGAAATAAGTGTTGTGGTTTTAGTTGATGCATTCTCCCTCCGTCAAGAAATAAGTATAATACTCCCTCTGTCCCAAAATAAGTGTTATTAATCTAGTACAAAATTTGTACTAATTTGATACTAAATATGCGACACTTGTTTTGGGACGAAGGGAGTAGTTTTTAACTTTGCATACCGTATGAAAAAGCACAAGGCCATGCTATCCCATGGCGGGTCTTGAAGTCTCGCACCAAATTGGATACAGATAAATGGCTAATGTTCATCATTTGTGTTTTATTACTCGTTTCTCTTGACATCTATTGTACGCAGAAGACCCACAATGGCCACTAACCAACAACGGGAATTAAAATTAGTAAAAACTGGTTGGAAATTGTATTGGCTGCTTTCCTGTGTCCCTTGATCAAAACTTGTGTTTCTCTTGACATCTATTTATTTTATAAACTCTGAAATGAAACTGTAAAGGGAAGTTGCAAAGTGTGCTAGATGTTTTAAATCCATCTAGCCACTTAAAATCCCCCACCTGATCCCCAAGCACCAACTACTATTGATTTCTGTTGAACCGGTATGGGCCCTAGCCCATCTAGATCTGTCTCTTGGGCCCAAGCCCATGAGAGGAGCTGACCTAGAAGAGGAGCCCCTCTTCCTCTGTTACGTGCAAGCCGCCACAGAAGAGAAATACGTCGCGCGAGCCACCAGAAAGCTGCTTGACCCCAGTCTGTAGGTACCTCTCTCCCTCGATTCAACATGGTATTAGACCAGGCTGTGGCGGCGGCGGCATAGTCGCTCGTCGGCGAGGTGGCGGGGTCCGGCAGGGCTGTGTGCGGGGCGCGCGAGGTGGCGGTGCTATGACGCTGTGGGGCGGCACAAGAGCTGCATGGCCAGCGACGACGGGGCTTGAGGAGACGGCGGTGACGTCCGACAAGGCGGCGGCGAATCTGGGCGCCGTCCGGCGAGGCGGCGGCGGATCTAGGAGGTGCGGGGTGGCTGCGTCGGAGGTGCGGCTCGTCAGATGAGAGGCAGGAGGAGGAAGCTTAGGAGCGGCTTGGTCCAGGAGGAGAGGTGCTGTGTTGCTGCTTGGCGGGCTGCTGTGCTGAGGGAGGAGAAGAGGAGAAGGGCATCGGAGAAGGGTAGCTGGTTGTGTGCTGCTGTTCGTCTGTGTGCAGGGGACTAAGAGCTGGAGAGCTGCTGCAGAGGTCGACTGCTGTTGGAAGCCAGGTGCTGCTGCTGGTTGCTCTGGAGCTGCTGCAAGAGGAGAAGGTACTGCTAGTGGTGATAGCTGATGTGGTCTGCTGTGTGTCTTTGCTGCTCTTCCTGAAGCTGCTGGTTGCTGCTCCTTATTATCCCGCCAAACGATGGCTGAACAAAATGCTCTTGCTGAGGCTTTCGAGAAGCTCGCTAAGATCCTAGCTGAATCCAACTCTGGGGCCATCGTTCTTGACAGGAAGTGGCTCAAAAGCTTAAAATGTCGCCCTTGGACATGAAGCTAGAGGGGGCCACAAATTATTGGAGCTGGTTCGGGAGGGCTTTGTGGGCTGTGGAGCAGAAGGAGCTTGATGGACATTTGTTGGGCACCATTGTAGAACCAGGGGACAAGAGTAGTGCAGAGGGCAAGAGGTGGAAGGTCATCCACTTTGTACTTATGGTGTGGTTGTGGAACTCCGTGGTGCCCTCTATTGGACGCTCTATGGAGGGGCTATCCACACCGGCTGAGATATGGAAGATTTCTTCCACCCAGTACTCTGGCAAAGGCAGTGTCATGCTCATTGCTCAGATTAAGGACAAGATTAGGTTGCTGCGCCAAGATGATGGCATGTTAGTGATGACATACGTGGCAGAATTGCAGGCTCTATGGGCAGACCAGAATAACTATGATCCCCTGGAACTCTATAACGCAGCTTCAATTGAGTCAGGGCACAAGTGGATGGCACGGAGGCGTGTGCTGAAATTTTTGGCTGGCCTCAAAGGTTGCTTTGATGGCAGGAAGGCTTCCCTGTTGCATCAACCTAGTCTGCCTACCATTCTTGAGGCTATTGCAGCAATGACTCAAGAGGAGGTGCGCCTATCTCTTGAGCATGCAGACGTGAAGGTTGTGCCAGCTTCGACATTTGCAGCCACTGAGCGCAGGGAGTGGGGAGATCCCAACAAATGTCATATCTGTGGGGAGGTAGGTCACTGGAAAAGAGAATGTCCAACTCATGGCAGAGGCAGGGGATATAACACGGGGGGAATAGGCAGAGGCAGAAGTGCTAGAGGTAGAGGTGGATACTCATAGGGGTAGAGGTGGCTACTCAGGATACTCAGGGGGCTAGAAGGCTCACATGGCCGTTGCAGGAGATACTTGGATGTCTAAAGGCAAATATGTATATGATGCTGCCTATGGAAACTTTTCTCACTGGGCCTCCACTGATGAAGGAAATACGGAAAGAGCATCTCTTGCTACTAATGAGAGTGCCCCTGAGTGGGTTCTTGACCGTGGAGCATCTAAGCATGTTGCTAGTAAATCCTGCGTGTTCGAGTCTTATACTAAGCATCCTCCCTCTCACACGGGCACTATACAAACGACTGATAGCACAAAACAACATGTCATAGGGGTTGGTACAGTAAAGGGCATTCCAACCATTTCCCTATCGGCAGTTTTACATGTGCCAGCTTTTCCTGTCAATTTGGTCTCTTTCAGTTCTCTCATTAATCAAATAGACTGTCGTGTGATCCTTGAAAAGTTTGGTCGCTTGATTCAGGAGCGACAAACGAGCCAGACGGTTGGGACTGGAACCAGGCGTAGGGGGCTCTGTTACATGGACCAGGAGGTGCAGCCGGACTTGGTGTGTGATGCGACCATGGAGGACCAGGAGAAGCAGACGATGATCCATCACTGTAGGATGGGGCATGTATCTTTTGATAAGATGAGTAGAATATTTCTGGATGTTATGTGTGGAATAGGCAAGGGCAAGCTGACATGTGATGCTTGCGAATATGCAAAACACACACGAGCCTCATATGTGAGTAAGGGGCTTAGGAGCATATCTCCTTTTATGCATATTCATCCGGATGTATGGACTAGCCCCGTGGTGTCAATGAATGGAAAGAAGTATTTTGCTACCTTTATTGACTACTATTCTCGTATGATTTGGATTTACTTGCCGCGTCACAAGGATGTGGTGTTTAGTTTTTTTCAGAACTTCCATGCTCTTGTAAAGAACCAGTTTTAGGTGCAGGTCAAGGTGCTCAGGATTGACAATGGCACATAGTATATGAACAACAGTTTTGGGGCTTTCATGGCTGACCAAGGGATTCTTCATCAAGCTTCATGTTCGGACACCCCTCCTCAGAATGGAGTGGCCGAAAGGAAGAATCATCATATTCTTGAGGTTGCTTAGTTGTTGATGTTTACCATGAATGTGCCTAACGTCTTGTGGGATGATGAAGTTATGACAGCCATATACCTGATCAACCGGACACCTTCCAAGATACTAGGCATGAAATCTCCATCTGAGTTGCTCGTTGGCGATAATATGTTTGTTGTTCCCCCAAAGTTGTTTGCAGTACCTGCTTTGTTCGTGATCACCGACCATTTGTTGGAAAGCTTGATCCTCAGGCAGTGAAGTGTGCCTTTCTGGGATACTCATCTAGTCAGCAGGGGTATAAATGTTGGTGTCCCTCTGAAAAATGCAGGTTTGTAAGTATGGATGTTACCTTCAGGGAATCTGAGTAATTCTATGGTGAGCCGACTGATCTCAGTCTGCTGTTTGCTGAGCTTGACCACCTACACCCTGTGCATGATGGTCAAGAGGGGGAGAAAGATGTATCTCATACTCACGGTGATTCTCTTGGCATTAACATTGATAATGATGTGCAGGCTCAGGTTCAACCAATAGTGGGTACAATTCTGGTTAGTACCCTCACTATGATGATGTACACGCTCATGTCGAGCCAACTGTCGATACACTTAAGATTGGTGCTCTCCAGGTTCCTGTTTGAGATCGATGGCAGACGAATACCCTGGTGTACTCTCGATGACAACCGCAAGTTCAGGGGGAGCAAGAAGGCAGTGAGGCAGGAGTGCAGGGGGAGCAGCAAGGCAGTGAGGCAAGAGTGCAGGGGGAGCAACAAGGCAGTGAGGCAAGCTCATCTGACATAGTGGAGCTGCCTAATGCATTGTGAAAACCTACACGTGAAGCGGCAAGGAAGGGTGAGGTAGCAAGGAAGGCTACCAAAGGATGATGCTTGTGATTGCCTTGATATTGGCAATTTTGTGTCTTACAAGGCTTTGTCACCTTCATATAAGGCGTTTGTTGCCTCTCTGCAAACTGTGTCTGTCCCTAAGGATTGGAAGGCTGCAAAGCAAGATCCGAAGTGGCGTGAATCGATGATAGAGGAGTTAGAAGCACTGAAAAAACAAGAGAATGGGTGCTAACCACATTACCGGCAGAAAAGAAAGTAGTGAGTTGTAAGTGGATTTTTACCGTGAAGTAGAATCCTGAGGGCAAGGTAGAACAGTATAAGGCTAGATTGGTCGCCAGAGGATATAGTCAAACTTATGGAATTGACTATGATGAGACATTTGCTCCAGTTGCAAAGATGAACACAGTAATGGTATTGGTCTCGTGTGCTGCAAACTTTGGGTGGAAATTGCACCAGTTAGATGTCAAGAATGCTTCTTACATGGTGACTTGAAAGAAGAGGTATACATGGAGATACCACCAGGTTTTGGCACATAATAGACTACGGGGAAGGTATGTAGGATGAAGAAATCCCTGTATGGTCTGAAGCAATCGCCGAGGGCATGGTTTGATAGGTTCAGACGAGCTGTTTGGAATATGGGGTATGGTCAATGTAATGGTGATCACACGGTGTTCTATAGACACACTGATAAGCAGATCACCATTCTTGCAGTGTATGTTGATGATATCATCATCACTGGAGATGATGAGGAGGAAATAAAGAGAGCGAAGGGGTGTCTCAGCAAGGAGTTTGAGGTAAAAGACTTGGGCAATCTAAAGTACTTCCTTGGCATAGAAGTGGCTCGGACAGAGAAGGGAATATCTTTGTGCCAATGAAAATACACCTTGGATCTCTTGAGTGACATGGGCATGATGGGATGTCATGCAGCCCCTACTCCGATTGAACAAAATCATCAAGTGACAGCACAATCAGGTGAGCTAGTGAATAAGGAAGATTATCAGAAGCTGGTTGGGAGGTTATTGTACTTGTGTCATACCAGGCCTGACATAACATATGTTGTGGGAGTGGTGAGCAGATACATGCATGAACCAAGGAGTGGGCATCTTGATATTGTTCATAGAATCCTGAGATACTGAAGGGGACTCCGGGTTAAGGGTTGTGGTTTGCGAAGAGTGGACATCTTGAGGTGGATGGATATAGTGATTCTGATTGAGCTAGCTGTCAAGATGATAGAAGATCAACTTCAGGCTACTGTGTGTTTGTGGGAGGAAATTTGGTGTCATGGAGAAGCAAGAAACAGACTGTTGTGTCTAGATCAACAACGGAAGCTGAGTATAGAGCATTATCTCAAGGGTTGTGCGATATGCTCTGGGTGAAGCACCTACTATGCGAGTTGAAACTTCTGAGGAAGGGGCCCTTGAGGGTATGGTGTGACAATCAGTAAGCTATAGCCATTGCTAATAACCCAGTTCAACATGATAGGACTAAGCATGTGGAGATTGATCGCTTCTTCATTAAAGAGAAACTTGATGCTGGGATCATCAGCCTTAGTCATGTCAGCTCTGGGCAGCAGTTTGCAGATTGTTTGACAAAGGGACTGGGAACAAAGGACTGTAACTTGCCGTGTGACAAGATGGGGATGATAGATATCTACCACCCATCTTGAGGGGAGTGTTGAACCGGTATGGGCCTTGGCCCATTTAGATCTGTCTCTTGGGCCCAAGCCCATGAGAGGAGCTGACCTAGAAGAGGAGCCCCTCTTCCTCTGTTACGTGCAAGCCGCCACAGAAGAGAAACACCTTGCGCGAGCCACCAGACAGCTGCTTGACCCTAGTCTGTAGGTACCTCTCTCCCTCGATACAACATTTCCGAATCAGAAACCCAAATATGTTTTCTCTGACCACATATGTACAACTGGTCTTTGGTAGAGAAAGTTTTATGCTTCCCTAGCATACTGTGCCCGCCTTTTGTAAATAACATGTACCGCCACGAAGTTGCCATGATAGAGGCGAAGGTGTTAGTGATGTCCTCATCATGCCACCTCCAGGATTGCAGTATACAACCCATTTACCTGCTGTAGGTATTGAATTTCTCCTTCATCTGGAGAAGTGTCAACGATGTCAGCTTTGCCCTCTACTAACATTTGAGATTTGACAGTTAACCAGTAGGGCTGACAACGAGTCGAGTTCACCCCCTTTAAGACCATGCTTGGTAAAAACTTGACATAGTGCCATCGAAAGAATAATGTTAACTTGAATAAAAAACATAGTGTTTGATACAGACTTAATCTCATGGAACGGGTCGATCTTTTTGCTCATGGCTTTACAAGATGTCAAAATTAAATTAATTAAAAATATATTTTATTCGAGCTGTAAAAAAGTTAGCAGTCCGATTAATTTTGGTGTGGCCTTCTGTTTATTCTAGTTAGCTGAAGCATGCTACATGGAACGGGTCGATCTTTCTGCTCATGGATTTTATATCACGCCGGATATTGGGTTTGACTGGATTGCTGGCAAGGGAACTCCATTTAATTATTTCACCTATGGAGCTGCATTTGCAGAAGTTGAGATTGACACCCTAACTGGGGATTTCCACACAAGGGCAGCTGATATTGTCATGGATCTCGGCTATTCGATTAATCCAGCAATCGATATTGGCCAGGTTTTTTTACATGATACAATAGAATAGGATTCTGGAGCTGTGATATCCTTCTCCCGTATTTTCCTTTTTGATTCTTCTGTTAACTTCAATGGCTTATTCCAGATTGAAGGAGCTTTCATCCAAGGTTTGGGCTGGGCTGCCATGGAAGAGCTAAAATGGGGGGATGAAAACCACAAGTGGATCCGACCTGGACACCTTTTCACTCGTGGTCCCAGCTCTTACAAAATACCCTCTGTAAATGATATACCTCTCAATTTCAAGGTTTCACTGTTGAAGGTAAGCTCCCATTTTTGCATAAGTTGGATTTCAAATATTACAATAGAAAAAGGTGTCGATTTGTACTGCAACAGTAGTGGTGAGGCACTACAACATCAGGGGTTCTTTTACTGCAATAGCTGGTTCAAAATGCCTGAAAATTGTTTTAGACATAAACTACTGCAGAAACAACTTAAAATGAAACCAGACATCTGGGCCCTTCGTCCATCTATTTGTTATCCTGTTAACAGTTAAACCGTTCTCTTATGTTAACTGTAACAGCTAATTGTGGGCTGTTCTGCCTAGTGTTTAAATGTTACTCTGCTACATAACCAATATATCATCGAATCATGCATCCGAAAAGATTTTTTTTTTTTTCTTGTGAAAAGGGCAATTGATACCTAGCAGGATGGATTTTCTGCCACTCTAGTGACTGCAGCCCACAGGCATATATGGAAGAAATAATGTGAAGTGTAGATGTAGGTTTTCACAGTTGCTTGATCTTAAAAGTGAAGACCAGTATAGATGACAGTACTTCCCACATGCATTTTACGCACAGAATCATGTGGCAACGTGGAATCCTTTAAAACAGAATATCTTCAACATAAACTTCATAGCTGAATTGTGTTTTTTTGGAAGGCATGTCTTTGTTTCTATTTGCTACGTGTCCCCTTATTTAATCTGTCACTTTATTCTTTTCACTGCAGGGCGTTCCAAACCCAAAGGCCATCCACTCGTCCAAGGCTGTAGGAGAGCCCCCGTTCTTCCTCGCTTCCTCCGTCTTGTTTGCGATAAAAGACGCGATCACAGCGGCCAGGGCAGAGGAGGGTCATCTCGACTGGTTCCCCCTTGACAACCCGGCCACACCTGAAAGAAAAGGATGGCATGTGTTGACTCCATTACCAAGAAATTTGCCAGTGTATATTACCGTCCCAAGCTTAGTGTGTAGTGGCAACACCTAGAAAGTAAATAAATGTCTACATGTTCCCATTGAATTTATCTTGTTGAGAGCTGCAGGGGAGGCTCTGTTTTGACCTTCCCATCAGGACCATCAAGAACTTACATGTATAAACTCTTGCGATCTTCTAGTACTTGATTAGATTAACACATAGCTAGACTCTGACTAGAACTAGGACTCTTAACCCGCTAACCATGCTAACTTGTTGGATTCGGGACTTGCGCAACCCATCTTGGGCAAGACGATAAAACTTCAACTATTACTAATCTAATCAAGATTATTGCTAACATGGATCAATAGAGTAATCATGGCAGCGAATGTGAAGAAAGAAAGATACTCCATGGTCACTCTACTGATCCATGTTAGCAATAATGGGAGTATGTCACACACATATGCAATATTGTCAGCTTTTAGAGGCAGTGGGTGGTATAAGTTAGATCTTGGATTTGTGCAAACCTGATATTCTCGTGCCTCCTAAGCTTGAAACCATGCACCATAATATGAGACCAGTTAGTAAAAAAAAACTTACTATATGTTTAAGTCCTCAACATATACGTACTTTTCATGTCAAAAAGAGCATCATAGTGCCTTGGAATAAGAACAACATTGAGTACTCTGAAGACTAATCTTTGAGCATTACACTTGTGTTTGTACGCATGGCACAAAGTTTATCATGTTTGCATGGAAATTTACATGCAGTTAGAAGACTCATAAGTTGACATATGTGATTTTGCTTGAAGAGTTTGGAAATCAGAATATCTGTTTTTTGCAACCGTTGGTTTGTGCTCCCAGTTGTGTAATTTTGAATTTCCAATAAATACTGCTTATACCGTTGATGTTTTACATACCCATTTTCAGAAGTTATACTGATCAATCTGCTTGATTTTCATATACATATTTGAATGATCATAATCCAACTATATATTTTCTGTTTATAAGGGGAAAACCAGCCAATTTCTGACAAGCTACACCTACTTAATCTCAGCCAAGAAAATGTAACTGAGATAAGATCATGCTAAACTCAAGATGCATCGATCTGAAGCAAAATTAAGTACACAGGACTGCGATGATATATATTAAAGAGATCTATTATTGAACAGAGTGAGCTAGACGTCGGAACTTAAAAAATTGTCGACAACTTGTCATGCTGAGAATTTAGATGCATATATGTTTTCAGTTTACTTTAAACTACAGATGCTATGTGGTTGAATCTAGCTCAACGGTACCACATCTAAAAAAACACTTCATCTCAACCCCAGCCCTCTCCTCGCGGTAAATTAATCTGTGGCTCCTCTTAGGTCTGCTTCTTAATAATTCTACATCACTTCACGTAATTGTAAACAAGATTATGCTCATTGTGTTACCGTAAAAACGGAAAATGCATTCTAGTTGGAATACTAAAAGGAGATTAAAGAACCTTACCAAATGTATATAAACTTAAAATTGCAATATCCTATCCACATTGGCATCACATAATTAGCTACTATATACAGATGACATCCTTGTGTTTCTGTAGAAACAAGAAGCTGAATAAGGACAATAGCTTTTTTCGTTCAAAAACGTGCGATAAGTTTTTTCTAGTCGTCCCCCGTTGTGCATTGATAGAAAAAGAGTGATTTAAAAGCCTAAAACTAAACCATCGCAATTGATTCTTACACCTCCAGGCAGCAAGGAAAGCAACATCAACATACAATTTTCTTGAATTTGTCAGTCTTGTACATTCTCAGTGACTCCCATGCCTAAACTCGTGACTAGAAATAGGCGGACCATTTTTGATCTAGGATGAGAAAAGGGGAATATTTAGCACACATGGCAGCATTGTGTGGCTTGTAAAGCAAGTTCCCTAGTATATGACACCTATTTATAGCCAAACCATGGCCAGTTGAGTATTTTGGAGTTAACCAAATTTTCCTGGGTCATGAAAAATTCATAAGTTTTCATGCCTTCAATCTTTTGTCTTCATTTCCACATTGTTATTCTCATAAATGGAGAGATCGACATCTTGCACTTATGAAGCACCTGCAATGGCACTCAGGGATGTTAAAGTGGTGATTCTATTGAATATTGAGCGCTCAATGCAGCTCTTGTGCTCACAAACATGAGCTAACGATTGCATATATATACTTGCATACATGCCATTACTAGATGTTAGCGCACTGCATATATGTGAGTTACTGATTTATTAACATTTCTTAATTTTTGCTGACAAGATGTGGCCTGTACTTATCGGAAGATGTGTGCCACTGTCAGTATTTTTTTTTTTTGGAAAAGGAGGATCAAAGCCCCCGGCCTCTGCATCAATCGATGCATACAGCCATATTATTAAGAAAAAAACGAAGCACAGTCAAAAGTTTGCCAAGGTCTCACAGTCTGAGCCATCTCAAGGAATCAAAATAAAAGGTAAATAAATTATTGCCACATCCGACGCTACTAAAGGGCTACGATGCCTATACACCTAGCCTATTAATAGCTCGCCATCCAAACCGGCTGAAGATAGCCCGTGCGACTGTCTCCCACCGGTTGCATCCAATATCCATAAGCTCCCTGGAGTCCGCATGATTGAGTAACGACCACGTACGGATCCAAGTAGTTGCTCTGTAAATGACCTGCAAAAAATGGTTAAGTCTCTTGCCATTGAAAATCATATCGTTTCTTGTATTCCATATAGCCCAAAATAAAGCACTTATTCCAATGCGAATATGATTAGCTAATGTGCCGTCCACTCCGTTGAGCCACGTCCCAAATAGCATGTTAATGTTCATTGGTGGGTGAATATTGAAAGCTATATGAATAGTACACCATAAAAGTTTTGCAAGTGGGCATTCTAAAAAGAGGTGACTTATTGATTCATTTTGATCGCAATAGCAACATTTGGCACTTCCATCCCAGTTTCGTTTTATCAGATTATCTTTGGTTAGTATCACTCCCTTGTGTACAAACCACATAATTTTTTTAATTCTAAGTGGAACTTTAATCTTCCAAATATGCAGAGACCTCGACAAGGGTCCAGAGTTGATTAAATCTAGATACATCGACTTCACTGAAAAAGATCCACTCGTGACTAATTTCCAATGAATTCGATCAGGCTGATCAGAGAGTTGAACATCCATCAACCGTCTGACCAAATGTAACCATGAATTCCAGCGTTCTCCCACTAGAGATCGCCTGAATTGAATATTAAGAGGTACCGATTGTAATACTGTGGCAACATAATCTGCCTTACGTTGTGCAATATTATAAAGAGTAGGATATTGTAGAGCTAGCGGTGTCTCCCCCAGCCACGTGTCCTCCCTTGGTACCATTACCAACCAAAAACTTGACTCGCTGGAAGAAAGTTACTTTCATCTTCATTAACCCTTTCCAGAAAGGAGAATCGGTCGGTCTAGCCGTCACATGCGCTAGTGTCTTGGACTGTAAATACTTATTTCTCAAAATTTGTATCCACATTCCATCGGTCTCTGTAGATAACCTGTAAAGCCACTTGCTAAGTAGGCATCTATTTTTGACCTCCAAGTTTTCAACTCCTAAACCCCCTTGATCTTTAGGTCTGCAAATAATATCCCATTTTGTTAACCTATATTTCTTCTTAGCCTCATCACTTTGCCAGAAGAACCGGGATCGATAGAAATCTAGTCTTTTTCGTACCCCGATAGGTACTTCAAAGAAAGATAAAAGGAACATCGGTAGGCTTGTTAATACCGAGTTTATCAAAACAAGTCGGCCTCCATATGACATAAGCTTGCCCTTCCAGCATGCTAGCCTTTTTTCGAATCTATCTTCAATGCATTTCCATTCCCTATTCGTTAATCGTCTATGATGAATAGGAATCCCAAGGTAACTGAACGGCAGTGATCCCATTTCACAACCGAATAATTGCCTGTAAGCGTCTTGCTCTTCCTTGGCTCTTCCAAAACAGAACAATTCGCTTTTGTTAAAATTTATCTTTAGTCAAGATAATTGTTCAAATAGGCAAAGCACAAGCTTCATATTTCTAGCTTTTGCTAAATCGTGTTTCATGAATAAAATTGTGTCATCTGCATATTGTAAAATTGAAACTCCCCCCTCTACCAGGTGTGGGACTAGCCCTCCTACTTGGCCATTCTCTTTAGCACGGCCA
This sequence comes from Elymus sibiricus, assembly GCA_039707655.1. Lineage (NCBI taxonomy): Eukaryota > Viridiplantae > Streptophyta > Magnoliopsida > Poales > Poaceae > Elymus > Elymus sibiricus. Next base: position 91,885,026 of record CM077669.1, read on the forward strand.
ATTAGGACCCCCAACATGTCCGCTACTATGTTGAACAGTATGGGAGACATCAAATCGCCTTGTCTAAGTCCTTTATGTGTCTGAAAATAATGACCTATGTCATCATTGACTTTAATTCCCACACTCCCTTTCTGGATGTGCCACTGTCAGTATATACACCCACATCGTACACATTTATGGAAAAGGAGATCCAAACAAAAGAAATGTTACTCCATCTGATTCAAACTACTTGTTGCTTAGCGGATCGATGTATCTAGATTTGCTAGATACATCCGTCTAAGCGACAAGTAATATGGATCAGATGAGCAGTTTTCATATGATCCCATCTTAATACGTGACTGTGTATGTACGCCGAGTACATCGATAAGCATTTTCACCTTTTTCCCTAAAAAATGTCGAAAACTCCTGTGGATAGAACACTCAGCTCTAAATTTAAAGAATCACAAAAACTTTGGCCGCTCTAACTCTACGGAACCCGACGAGTTAAGGTTGCAGTGGCTGTGAATCGCTGGCCTCTAGTTATATTAGTATCAAATGCAACAATTAAAAAAGAAAGAACAATGATGCAGAGGCCGGGGTTCATGGATCCCAAATTATATTAGTATAAACTTATGTGTCCAATCCTCCTTTCAAAAATAGGATCCATGCAGCTAACAGATCACACTTGCATAAGAATTTGACACATAAGTTGTCAATTTGCCCTGCGAGCTACTCCCTCCGTTCCTAAATATAAGTCTTTGTAGAGATTTTACTAGAGGACTACATACGGAGCAAAATGAGTGAATCTACACTCTAAAGTATGTCTATATACATCCGTATATAGTCTTCTAGTGAAACCTTTAAAAAGACTTGTATTTAGAAACGGAGGGGGTAGTTTCCAAACATATTCGAAATATTCCAACGTGCTGAAAAGGTTAAATGCCACACACACTACTCAGCTCAATAGGCGATGAATGTACATATGTGTGAAGAATAATTTGTGAATAGATGATTGTTTTTTGCACAATAAACTACACTTTTTGCTACCCCTCCAGTTATGTTTGTGAGATTATCTAACCACCAAGGCTTGGAAGATATCAGAATTGATTATTTGCAAACAGATCAGGACCGGTGTACTCTCCAACTTAAGTTCCTCACAGTTGAAACTACACTCGGAGCTCAATGGTTCAAATCTATATATATATATATATATATTTTAGAACGAAGGCTCAAGCAGAGCCCGGCTTTGAATTAACGAAGCCATCAACCGGCCAGGAGTTACATCGGCCCATACAACGGAAAGGAAAAACAAAGAAAACTGCAAACGGCAGATACAAGGTGCTGTAAAAGCAGCCTACAAGCACCACAACCAAAGCACAGAGAGAATCTACAGGGAGGCTAGCTTAATGTTGATGGAGCCTTTCAACGCGCTTGAAGCACCGAAGCATGACAGTGAACGGACTTCAAGAGGTTTCCGCCCAGCGAAGATGGACACGAACTCATCTGCTCCGAGAGGAGAACACCAACCTCAAAACCTACCTTCTCCAATTCCGAAGGGGACCCCTGCCCCTCGCCCTGGATCGAAGGACGCCGAACCGTCGGAAGTTGGAGCAGCTCACCCTAGAGCAAGGATCGGTAAAGATTGTGGAGCACCTTGGAGATTCTCAGCCTGACCAACCCACCGTGCAAAGAACACCAGGAGAAGAGCCTCACCGCAGCTCACTGATTCAAACACGAAGAGACGAAGCTGCTGTAGGACGAGGCAGAAGAAACATATAGCAGAGTAGATAAACGACCGATGCTGAGATAAGATCAGTGCTCAATTAATTGGTTTCATGCCCAAACCACCAGCGCCGTGTTACTGCTGGGCAGAGGAACCCTATCCCCGCCCCTGCCATGGCAATGGTGCTGACACGCCGGCAAGCAATATACACGGCCCGAACACTGGACAAACACAAGGAGATGATCTTGCAAGAAGGAGCATCCCGGCGCTACCTTCACCTGCGATGTCACTGCGCGCCGTACAGACCACATCGAGACGCCTGCACATTCCCCCAACTCACCCAAGACGACACCTTCAGGAAGGTGACGACGCAAGCTGCGCCGCTGCCGCCTAGACCAGAATTGGTTTGGGTTTTCACCCGGGTATGAGAGAGGGAGGGAGAGGGGAATCGAACCTCAACGGCGCCTCTGAGAAGGGGAACGGCGCCAACAGGCGTCGCCGCCGTCGTGACCGGAACAGCCGGCCAGAGATTTCTCCCGGTCCGAGGTCCCAACTCCGGCATCCCCGCCTTCAATGGATCCAGCAGCCGGAGGCTGCCATGGACCAAATCCACTGGGGAAAAGGCGAAGGAAGTCCAGATCTGACGCGCAGCCAGGGGCACCAGGCCACCCGCCGCGACCTGCGCCCGAAGACCTACACCACTCGCCGTCCGCACGGCCGAGGGGGAGGAGATGCACCTGCGAGCGCCGCTCGCCGCAGAGCCGGCGTCGCCGCACCACCCGAGGCCGCCGCCTCGGCTTACGAAGCCCTCCGCGAGAAGACGAAGCAGCCAGGCCTCGCCGCCGCCTTCCTTGGCAGCCGCGCGGCCTTCGCCGGCGGCCCCTCTGGCGGCGACGAGGGGGGGAAGGGCGGGGGAGGGGGGGTTTGGCGGCTAGGGTTGCGTCGCCACCCGCGTCGCCCCGAGCGGAGCGAAGCGGGGGCAGGGGTCTGTGGTTCAAATCTATATCATACCCATCGAAACATATGGAGTATAGGCATGATGAAAAAAAAATGTATGTATGCTCTCACTAACCTAAAAAAAAGCATGTAAAAATGATAAAACCGTATAGGCAACGGTAAACAAACACACCTTGCTTTTTTTTCTTCTGGAATACTAAATATTTTATTAATCCGAAGCAAAGTATCCCAGAGATGAGTGTGAAGAAATGACACTATAGTTCCGGAGTGCTTGTCCGCCTGTAAGAAGTCACAGCTGGGTAGTCAGTAGAGTTGTGCCCGCTGTTTATACAAGACAAGGAATATGAGCTAGCAGTGGCGATATAAGGACTCGCAGGTTCCTCAGAGCATACGATGGAGAGTAGATTTTTTTTGTCAAAAGCATGAGCGAGCAGTGACCTTGAGAAGCGCAAGGATCCTGCACTTGACCTGCTAGGGCAAGCGTGACATGTCGTCCCAGTACCCGCATTGGAAACTACCTGAGAACAAGCGCGATGACAAGGCCAGTTTGGCTATGACGTGCAAGCGGCGCCGTATCTTTTTGCACACAATGAATTCTTGATGCCTACCAAGCCCTGGTGGTTAGATGAATCGAGAAGAACAGGACAAGCAAGGGGAAACTGGTTAACTAGTCTACTAGACCACAACTCATGCTTGGGGCACAGAAGAGCCATGCATTGCATCTCATACCTAGCTATTTGATCTATTTATTTGGCTCAAAGAAAATTAAGCTCTCTCCTACTCTGCGCAGGCATATATAGTGACTAGCCAGGTGCACTAGTAGAAAACGGGCCTTTAGTCCCGATTCCAGAGGGTCTTTAGTCCCGGTTCCAGAGGGTCTTTAGTCCCGGTTCTGGAACCGGGACTAAAGGGTCGGGACTAAAGCCCCCCCCCCCTTAGTCCCGGTTCGCTTACGAACCGGGACAGAAGGGGCTCCACGTGGCCGCTCTCTGTGCGTGGGCTGGAGAACCTTTAGTCCCGGTTGGTGTTAGCCTTTAGTCCCGGTTGGTAACACCAACCGGGACTAAAGGAATTATTTTTTCAAAAAAAAAATTCAATTTTTTTTAAAAATTTTTTTCTTTTGATTTTCAAATCTTTGAATTATTTAAAAATTTAATCTCTAATCACCCCTCCTCACTGCTTCAGAATTTAATCTCTAATATCTAATCAGCACTCATTCCAAATCGTCTAACTTCCCGGCCGGTCACCCATCCTCTCACTACTCCAGCCCCAGCACGCTTAACTTTCAGGTTCTATTCCCCCTAGTTTCTAAGTCTGCACTTGTTGTTTTCCTGACAATAGTAAGCTATCAATTCTGTTAACCCTTAGGTCTTGATGTCAGATGATTTAATTTTTTGAATTCCAACCAATTATTAAAATAAACAACAATGATTAACAAACAACAATGATTAATTTAAAAACTAAAAAATACTTCAAAAAAAGGAAAAAAAAAATCTCAAAAAAAAAATCCAAAATAATACAAAAAGTTCAAAATAAAATAAGTAATAATAATATTGAATTTCAATGAAAATAAAATAAGTAATAATAATATTATTATTATTATGCCGTTTATTCATTTAATATGGCATAATTAATATATTTAAATCTGTAAATCGAAATTCGACAAATAATATATCCATTATTATCAGAAAAATGTGACCATGATGTCACACGCTTCACCGTTTGAGTTTGAAACTATTATTCTAAAAAAATAATAATTATTTAGTAGCTTGACCACTGTTTGACCTGAGTTTGACCACATTTCATTTTTTTAAACTTATATTAACTGAAGAATTTTTGTGTGTTCAATATGAACAATTCAAAGCCACATCCTCAAATTTCAACCATTTCTGACTTCATTTGCTATTTTTCATGCATTTAATGATTTTTTGAGCTAAATTAGCCCGAAATTGAAAAGCACTACAAATGAACTCTGAAAAGGTTGAAACTTGGCATGGTATCATCATTTCACCCAAAATAGCTTGTGGTAAAAAGTTGAGAGGGTTATGTAAAAAACTGGATGCATTTTGTGTACAAACTGGACCATCTCTTTCGAAGTAATAGAGTTTCAGACGAAAACTCAGCTGTTACAAAGACATTTCATTTTTTTAATCTTATTTCAACTCCAGAATTTTTGTGTGTTCAATATGAACCATTCAAAGCCGCATCCTTAAATTTCAACCTTTTTTGACTTCATTTGCTATTTTTTCATGGATTTAATGATTTTTTGAGCTAAATTAGCCTAAAATTGAAAAGCACTAAACCCAGGACTTAAAACGTCCGAAAACCCTAAACCCGGGACTTAAAACGTCCGAAACTCTATTATAAACAGTAAAATTAAAGGTTCAAACCCTAAAACCTAACCCTAAACTTAGAAATGTAAACCCTAGCCCCTAAACCCTAAAACGGCTAAAACGTCGAAAAACTCTATTTTCCCTTTGGAATTTGGTGATTTAAAAAATTGTCGAAACAGAAAACAGAATTCGGAGAAATCTTTTTTTTCTCTACATTTTGATATATTATTTGTATTTTTCTGAATTAGAATGATTTAGTTATGATTTTTCTAAGATTAATGTGATAAAGGGGTTTAGGGTTTAGGGGCCCCCCTTTAGTCCCGGTTGGTATCTCCAACCGGGACTAAAGATAGACCTTTAGTCCCGGTTGGAGACACCAACCGGGACTAAAGGGCTGGAAAAAAAAATTCCTTTAAAAAAATTTGAAAAAAAAAAATTAAATTTTTTTTTCCAGTCCCGGTTGGTATCTCCAACCGGGACTAAAGGGGGGGGGGGCCTTTAGTCCCGGTTGGAGATACCAACCGGGACTAAAGGGGCTGGCACCATTCGAAGCCGGTCACAAACCCTTTAGTCCCGGTTGGTGTCTCCAACCGGGACTAAAGGTCCCGTTCGAACCGGGACTGATGCCTGCGCCACTCGAACCGGGACTAATGCTCACATTAGTCCCGGTTCGTAACGCAACCGGGACTATTGCTCCGATCCGGGTGTGACGAAAGCCCTGTTTTCTACTAGTGGTGACGTCCGCAACTGCATTACCTAGTTGCTCTTTTTCTCTATAAATTTTGTGAGCGATCAGTTTTTCAGCTTAACTTTGTAATGAACTGTCTATGGTCCATGTGCACTTACTGGGGCGAGGCCGGAAGCAACAAAATACTTCTTAAAACAAACTAGTAAACCGTATATTAAGAAGTTTCAAAAATAAGTTGATTCTTTTTTAGACCACCCTTTCTACTCCCTGGTATGGGTACACACCCTATCTACACTTTTCGTAGTAGGTTCCCTTCCCTCGAGATTTGAACCATACCCTGCTACCCAATTATGATACGTAGAACAGATCGGTGGTGAACCTACAAAGAAAATGAAGGGCGAGGTCAAATTTAATAGTGATTACTTTGGTCCGTAAAAATAAAAAAGAACTGGCACGTAAAAGACACATTATACTCACGAGGCACATGTCCTGTACAATCCTTAATTATTTGGAATTGTATCAAAATTTTGATCATTCTTTTGTGAGAAAAAAATTGATCTTCATTAATGCTTCTGAATATGTTTTTCTCGTAGTAAAAATCATGCATAGACATAATCGTAGTAAAAACCGGAGACAGAGTCGGGGGAGGGGGGCAGGCGTCTGGATCATTGCCACGCCCGCACCTGAGTATCCTGGCCCACACAAAACCCTTCATCGGCGCGTTCCCGCCCTTTCGCGAGCTCTCCACATTCATGCCGTTGTAGAGCGGCGACTCTGCAATGATGCCGGCCCAGAGGGGACGTGACCTCTCACTGGTGCCTGCAATATTGAAGTGGTGGGCCGATCAAGAGAGCCTCCCGCGGTCGCGTCCACGGTGTTCGTGCTTGTTCAATGCCAGAACGACGTTTGCTCTACGAGACAAGAGAGATATCTACCACGCCCGTTCAATCCCCGCCCATCCTTCTGCCGCCATTAAGCAGGATCGCCGACCGAGGAGCCAACTCCGGCACCACACATTGACGCACCACGCCCGACTACACCAGAATTCGCTATTTAAAGGCAGCCACTCCCGGCTAACTCCACACCACAACACTTCGCTCCACATCCTCCTTCTTTGCTCCACATCGGCCATGACCGCGAGTGGGAATGCTCAGTGGGATAGTTTTTCCGTCGGAGATGAAGCACGTGGTGGCCGCACTTGCAGCTGCCTGGCAGTCCTGCCGCGCAAGGCGGATCGAGCAGGGCATGTCGGCTAGCTTGCCCGAGGTCTTCGATGACGATCTCAGGATGGAGACGGGCTCAGACGACGACCTCGCGTCGGATCCCGCGCCGGTGCATGCCGTCCTGACCATGGAGCAGCCTTAGGTGCACTATGAGGCCGCCATGGCGGAGGAGGAGCAGCCTTCACCAGCTCCTGTGTCGATGTTCCGGCAGGCGCAGGAGCAGCGGAGGTACAACCTCTTCCTCCTCGAGAAGCACCGGCTGGCGGAGGGCCAGATCTACAGCGAGAGCGTGCAAGAGAGAAGGTCGTGGCTGCCATGGTCGTTGCAAACCAGAACTACATTGCAGAGCAGATGGCGCTCTACGAGGCCGCGTGTGCTTAATGCACCGCTCATAACGAAGCGGCGGTGCAACCTAGCGCGAACGCGACAGCACACGCGCTGGCGGTCGAGCACAAGAACGCCGCTGGCTGCGTGTCCTACGTTGCCATCCAAATTCCGCATGCGCATGTACAGGTGGACAGTGACGGACCGTCCACGTCCATCACAGACCTCACGTCCACTGGCACCGGGGACAGACAGGTCACATCACTACCAAAATCCAGGGCTACGTCGACGGCCGACGGCCCTCGGCGTCGGCGTAGGGCTATGCCGACGGCCACCGTCGGCATAGGTCCGCCGGGATCGTGAGCGTCGGCGTACCCGGCCAGTTTCGTCGGCATAGGGGCCTACGTCGACGCCCTCCGTACGGTCGTCGGCATAGATAGGCCGTCGGCAACCTGTTGTCACATGACAGCGGCTGACGGCGCCGTTGGCGGCCGTCATCCAATCGGAGGCGCCCACGTGTCGCCCCTATGCCGACGGCAATACCGTCGTCGTAGCTCTGGATGTATGCCGACGGTGCAGCCGACAGTGCAGCCGACGACGTAGTCCCGCAACGTGGCAGCTCCTGGCCCGCCCTGGGGTAGGGGGTACGCTGACGGTTATGTCGTCGGCATATATCCAGAGCTACGCCGATGGTTATGCCGTCGGCATATATCGAGAGCTACGCCGACGGTTAGGCCGTCGGCATATCCCTGCCACGTGGCGGCCAGTGGTGCGTCCTGGGTAAGGCTACGCCGACGGCATAACCGTCGGCATAGCTCCTGTCTTTTTTTTTCTTTCCTGCCCACGTTCAGTTCAAATAGACAACACAAATATATCACAGATAATATACACATCATATATATCACAGATCCACATCATTATCACCACAAGATAAGTATTATCATCACAACATAAGTGGAATCAACAAAACATACGTCGAAACAACACAATATAAGTCGAACAACACGACATAAGTCCATAATATAGATGCATGAAAGATACAAGTCACCACCACCACCACCCAGAGGCTTAAGCACCAGGACATCCACCACCAAGTTCGTCACCGCCAAGACCGCCAAAGCCAAGGTCATCACTGCTACCGGCACCGCTACCGTCAAGACTGCCACCGCCACCTCCTCGATGGATCGGAGTGATCGGGCTCCGTGACTCGAGTGAAGTTTGAGACCATTGTGTTTCATTAAGTAAATATCCCCATACCTACTCAAATCATCAGTGAATGTAGGAAAATAATGATATCCACCGCACACTACAACACTCATTGGACCGAATACATCAACATGTATCATTTCCAATAAGTCACTTGCCCGCTCCATCATACCGGAAAACGGGGTCTTAGTCATCTTGCCCATGAGGCATGGTCCGCATGTCTCAACCGATTCGAAATCGAATGAGTCCAAAGATCCACCAGCATGGAGTTTCTTCATGCGTTTTACAGCAATATGACATTTAGCGGCAGTGCCACAAGTATGTGGTACTATCATTATTAACTTTGTATCTTTTGGCATCAATATTATGAACATGTGTATCACTACGATCAAGATTCAATAAACCATTCTCATTGGGTGCATGACCATTGAAGGTATTATTCATGTAAACAGAATAACCATTATTCTCTAACTTGAATGAATAACCGTATTGCAATAAACTTGATCTAATCACGTTCATGCTCAACGCAAACACCAAATAACATTTATTTAGGTTCATCACTAATCCCGAAGGTAGAGAGAGCGTGCGATGGTGATCACATCAACCTTGGAAACACTTCCAACACTCATCGTCACCTCACCATTAGCTAGCCTCCGTTTATTCCGTAGCTTTTATTTCAAGTTAATAACATTTAGCAACCGAACCGGTATCCAATACCCAGGTGCTACTAGGAGTACTAGCAAGGTACACATCAATAACACATATATCAAATATACTTCTATCGACGTTGCCAGCCTTCTTATCTACCAAGTATCTAGGGTTGTTCCGTTTCAGCGACCGTTCTCCTCATAATAGAAGCACTTAGTCTCGGGTTTGGGTTCAACCTTGGGTTTCTTCACTGGAGCAGCAACTGACTTGCCATCCATGAAGTTTCCCTCCTAGCCCTTGCCCTTCTCGAAACTAGTGGTTTCACTAACCATCAATACTTGATGCTCCTTCTTGATTTCTACCTTCGCGGTGTCAAACATCGCGAATAGCTCAGGGATCATTATTTCTATCCCTGGCATTTTATAGTTCATCACGAGGCTCTAGTAGCTTAGTGACAGTGACTTGGAGAACTATATCAATCACTATCTTATCTGGAAGATCAACTCCCACTCGATTCAAGCGATTGTAGCACCCAGACAATCTGAGCACATGCTCACCGATTGAGCTATTCTCCTTCATCTTGCAGGCAAAGAATCTTGTTGGAGGTCTCATACCTCTCAACACAGGCACGAGCCTGAGATCCCAATTTCAGCTCTTAGAACATCTCATATGTTCCGTGACGTTCAAAACGTTTTGGAGCCTCAATTCTAAGCCGTAATGCATGACGCACTGAACTATCAAGTAGTCATCAGAACGTGCCAGTCAGATGTTCACAACGTCTACAGACGACGCTTGAGGGGTGGCGCATCGAGCGGTGCATTAAGGACATAAGCCTTTTGTGCAGCAATGAGGACAATCCTCAGATCACGGACCCAGTCCGCATTATTGCTACCATCATCTTTCGACTCTATTTCTCTAGGAACATATAAAAATTCAAGGGAGCTACAGCGCGAGCTAGTAATCTACAACATAATTTGCAAAGACATTTTGACTATGTTCATGATAATGAGTTTAGTTAATCATATTACTTAAAAACTTCCACTCAAATTGACATCCCTCCGGTCATTCGAGTGACACATGATCCAAATCCACCAGCTCAAGTCCGATCATCACGTGAGTTGAGGTGGTTTCAATGGTGAACATCTTCATGTTGATCATATCTACTATATGACTCATGTTCGACCTTTCGGTCTCTTGTGTTCCGAGGCCATGTCTGTACATGCTAGGCTCGTCAAGTTTAACCCGAGTGTTCCGCACGTGCAGCACTGACTTGCACCCGTTGTATGTGAACGTAGCGTCTATCACACCCGATCATCACGTGGTGTCTCAAAACGATGAACTTTCGCAACGGTGCACACTCGGGGAGAACACAATTTTATCTTGAAATTTTAGTGAGGGATCACCTTATAATGCCACCGTCGTCCTAAGCAAAATAATATGCATAAAAGTATTAACATCACATGCAAATCATAAGTGACATGATATGGCCATGAACTTGTGCTTTTGATCTCCATCTTCAAAGCATCGGCATGATCTCCATCGTCACCGGCATAACACCATGATCTCCATCATCTTGATCTCCATCAATGTGTCGCCATGAGGTTGTCGCGCCGACTGTTGCTTCCACGACTATTGCTAACTCATAGCGATAAAGTAAAGCAAAAACGGCGAAAATAATTAAAGACAACCCTATGGCTCCTGCCGGTTGCCGTACTCATCGACATGCAAGTCGTGATATTCTATACAATACATGATCATCTCATACATCACATATATCTCATCATGTAATTGGCCATATCACATCACAACATACCCTGCAAAAACAAGTTAGACGTCCTCTAATTGTTGTTGCAAGTTTTACGTGGCTGCTACGGGTATCTAGCAAGAACAATTCTTACCTACGCAAAAACCACAACGGTGATACAAAAATTGCTATTCAACCTTCTCAAGGACCGCCTTTGTCAAATCCGATCCGACTAAAGTGGGAGAAATAGACACCCGCCAGCCATCTTTATGCAACGAAGTTACATGTCAGTTGATGGAACCGGTCTCTCGTAAGCGTACGAGTAATGTTGGTCCGGGCCGCTTCATCCCACAATACCGCCGAATCAAGAAAAGACCAAGGGAGGAAGCAATCTGAATATCAACGCTCACAAACTCCTTTGTGTTCTACTCGAGATCTCATCTACACATAGACCTAGCTCATGATGCCACTTTTGGGGAACGTTGCATGGGAAACAAAAAATTTCCTACGCACACGCAAGATCTATCCATGGTGATGAGCATCTACGAGAGGGAGAGTGGATCTACATACCCTTCGTATGGTGCCGTCTGATCTGGTTCTTGATTCATTTTGGACCATCGGATCTTGCTTCCGGATGACTTCGGCCGTCGGATCATACTTTGTACATCATGTTTGGTGTCACTTGGATTTGGTTGAGGTGTGGGACTGCATCGTGGATCTGATCCGGATAATTTTAGCTCGGATTTTGTCTTCTTTTCTACCTCTCATTTCACTTTTTGTTAGCTGCTCCTTTGGATTTTTAGCGGGGTGTTTTGGCTGGTCGCTAGGCATTTGTTCCTTGGGTTCTAGCTATCTCCTTTTCTTTCATTTTTCTTTTCTTTGTTTTTGCCTTGACACTGAATTGTATATGAGCTGTTTTGCAGGTACTAATCTTGGTGTGAGCTCAAGGCAAAAGGCAAAGCCTGAAGGTACGCAATCATCATTAGCTAGGTTGTTTCTCTAGGTACACATCGGTTGTTGTTTCTCTAGGTACTTACTTTTCTTGCATTTTCCTTTTATTTGTGTGGATGCCAGGGCTGGATGCCTTGCGCGTACCATGGCGAGAAGTTGCAGCAGTAGGTCGGCTCAGTATGGATTTCAAGTTCATATATATTGCAAGTCTCCAACCTGCGCTTTAGAAAGCTCAAACTTGAATTGCTCTGTTTCAGGATTTAAACCTTCTTCAGTTACACAAATATCTTGCACACATAGAAAGAAACTTGGATGTTCTTAATCACACAAAGGTGTTTTTATTACATGTAGATGCCTTCTTTTAATCTATGCATGACCTAGGTTTCTGTGATGTGTAGTTTGGCCCACGAGCTTGCGGATGCTAAAGAAATTCCTAGGTGACATTTTGTTTTTCCAAGATTATTGTTGTACATTTGCCTATTTAACTTCCTGGATGGCCTAATTATGATCTTGCGGATGCTAAAGAAATCTCAAAGATCTGTTTGTTGATCTACAAATGTGTTTATGTTTTTACATTGATAGACAAACTTTTGGCTTTATTCATAAGGGTGGTACTTATCTTTGAGAAGGTCAATAGTAAATTAGTAAGTCAAGCCCTCAAGTTGGTTTGAGAATTGCACTTTCCACTTTCATTTTCTATCTGCAAATTTACTTTTGCCCTGTTTGTGTGCCATGCAAATTTCTTATGCATTACTTTGTTGAAGATGGATTTGTATTACTAATGTTGAGCTGGGTATTACATTTTCTTTCAAGGGAATAGACCAAACCAAGCTGCAATTTTACATGTAAATATTTGAAAAAAAATCATATTATGTCTCTTATGTGATCTCAGAGCACTTTTACCTTCATTTTTAATATATCGTTGTCTTTATATGTGCAGTGGTGGAAAATTAGCAAATTGGAATTCTGTTGGTGATTGCAAGTTCAGAAATGTTCAGTCTTCGTTCATTTTATAAGTTCCATGCTGCTCTTTTTAGACATTGAATGTTCAGCCTTTGCTAAAGAGTGAATTAGTAAATGCCCATGAACTGGCATTGCTAAAGACTGAGTTTGTATGTTCAGTCTTTGCTAAAGACTGAATTAGTAAATCTTGTCATCTATGTAAATTTTTCAGAAATGTTCTTTGACAATTGTTCAGTATTTTTATCATGAAATATTTGGGTTTTTTTCTCTCTAAATTGTGTATCTTTATTTTGTTTGAACCTTTGTAGAATGCCTTTGTTAGTTCTTCCGTCTGGTTGCTCCAATGCCAGTAAAATAGTGGACAAGATGCTTCCCTTTCGGTCTCTAACTGCCGGAGAGCCCAGTGAAAATGGTTGAGCTCCTGCTTATATATAGGTTTCAAATGATGTTTTATTTTGTGTTCTTTTCTCAAACATACTACTATTTTTCTATAGAAATGGTGGGTTGGGTATGATATGATATGATATGTTCATTTGCAGGGGGTTCGGATCCCAAGGGACAGAGATGCAGTCCTCCAGAGCTGCTGGGAAAGAGAGGAAGATGGGTAAGCGCCTATTGCTCTTCTATGTTGATTTAGCAGAATATTTTTTTAGGAAGAGTATCTGCAGATCTATTTTGGTGCTCTTGGTCTCATTCATGATTTGTCTTGTAGCTAAGTCTCTTTCATGTTCATATCCTATGTTAGTGAATCGCCTGCTAGCTGTTGATTTACTCTTTGTTGTAAATTGGTTAGAAAAAAAACTTCATTATCATGGTTCTGATTGTGCACCTTTTTGGCTTAGAAAAAAAAAGAATAACTTCTTGAGCATGAGCAACTGATTCCCAAGCTGCATGCAGGAATTGATTTCCGTCTCGTCTCTGTGCAATGATTCAACGATTGATTCGATCCAATTTTCTGAGCTCAGACCAAAATATTTCTTGAATAGCTTGCCTCGAGTATATTGGGACTCGGTTGTGATCTATATCAGGTGAGTAAAACATGCTCACTAATATAATTATGTTGTAAACTAGAGAAAGATTATAATGTTTTAATTATCGAGGTTGTACACCTGTATAGCTAATGATGGTGTATTCTTATGTTTCTGCTGTGTAGTTCGTCTAACCAAATTTGTAGGGACATACATAGATTGATATGCGATATTTTACTGATTACAAAAACAACATCAGCATGGTAGACTGTCATGCTGATTTAATCCCTCACCCCATTTCTTTTGATTTAATCCCCGGAATCCCATTGTTGTTTGTGCATATTATCTACGCCCATCGCCTGTATTTTTTATGTTCATGTTCGTTGATATGCGATATTGTACTGAACTACTGATTAGAAAAACAGCATCAACATGTCAGACAGTCTGTTACTTCTCTCCGATTGTACATGGATAGTTTGATTTTGAGGTGCACATGTAGTTTCAGTTATGATATAATTTTGGTTGACTGAAGAATTAGTTCTGATGAACTGTCAGGTGGTCAGTTCAGTTAAAAAGGTCATGCAATGCTGCCATTCTCTCGAAGCATTTGCTCAGTTCAGTGAGTGGGCTTATTCTGGGTAATATTTTGTGGGTGGCAGGATGTTTGTTGTGGTTCATCTGTTGGATGTGGTTGCCTCCCGGTGTTCTTTGCCATTCCATTCGTACTTCAAATAGTAACATATGTCATTGCTTGATTTACTGACATGTGTGTGGATCCCAATGAGCATATTCTTCATGAAAAATTATCCTTTAACCATGTATTCGCCCCGTTATGAAAGTCAGACCATTAATTGGGTTTTTAACAGAACATATTCCATCTGACTTACAAATATATCTGCAGTGACATACTATTATTAGCAATCATCTAAAGACTCTGCAGTTTCAGTAATAGATGAACTGGTCTATCAAATATGCACTGCTTTCTGTCTTGCCTGGCCCCGCTTCGATTACAATGTTCTGTTATACTAGATGTTTATTCGCCTGTTGCGATAGCATATGTGCATCGTTTATATTGTTTGTTCTGTATTTCGTGCATAAAGTCACTTGGTTGTTTGATGTGTTCATAATACAGTTTGCATGATTAGTTCACTGCACAGTCGTAGGGCAATCAGTATTTTTTCTATCCACGTCTTTTACTGACAGCCCCCTCACTAGCTCCTCAATGCTTGGCCTGCCCCAGTAAGATCTGTGATGCGTTGTAATTGTCAGATATGCTGCTCATTGCCAAATTTGTTGTTTTGTATCCTGAATGTTCTTGGATGCACCTACTAATATTTATTGGGTAGGTGCATATTCAGGGTTATTACAATGGATTGTGGTATGCTCAGAACAAACAAGATTATGTTGTGTGTCGAGTACTGAAACTTCTATTGTTCTGTGCATTCCCATTTTCTTATATAAGTTAGGTTGCTCATAAGTAGGTATACACATGTTTATCTTCGTTCTACTAACTGCACTATATTTTTAAGGGGAAGGATGCTATCAAGGTCAGCCCAAAGGCCATGCTCAATGCTGTTCTTGCTGAGATGTGTTTGCCCGATGCAAAGTACACGACTTACGTGTGTGATCGTGGACTTCAGGTTGCTATTGTCTACTTGTGTCAGTCATCAGAACCGGTGAAGATTCATGGCGAACCAGCTGATGATGATAATGAGGCCATGCAAAATGCCGCTACTGAGTGTCTGAGATGTCTTGCGGGCACCATGGAGATTGAGTTTGTTTTGTCGATCTACCTTTAGGTAGATTTATGTCTTGCCTCAATGCTATTCTGTATATGAACCCACTGTTATTATTTGAGAACTGAAGGGATTATGTTACCTAACCCAAAGGGAATTTTCTTTGTGGATGTTATTTCAGATATTATTTTATTTACATGTATATGAGATACATGTTTATGGTTCATACCTGATCCATATGACACAAAAGTTTCTTTTCTTAGACATGTTGATATCTATCTCCATTGATATGGCATCCCCTTTTTCATATTATTTAACAATGCTTGGCCATATCGATTGGACGAGTACTTGCGTTCCTACTAATGCATCATGTGGTTTGCCGCACGCCTGCAGGTTGTTGTCCTGTTACATGTGTTAAACTTGCCTTCCTACTAATGCATCATGCGGTTTGATCTTCCATGGATTGGCCATATCGGTTGGACAGGCACCCTCTTGCCGATCTAGTTGTAATGGATTTGCTCCGGTTTGTATGAATATCAGCCACTTTGCATGAAGTCCATCCGGTATGTTTAGAAAATGTTTGAAAAGTATGCAGGCAGTGTTGGATGGCCGGCTCCCGCATCCGTGTCCACGAACTAGTCCCCTCTTCCATGAACAGATGCTGAAGCAAATTTACGGGTCAGCGTTGGAGATGCTCTAAGGATGTATGTATTTTCCCACCAGCCTAACGCAAAACGCATGTACAAATGGTAAATAGACACATCTCTTTACCTGAAGACTAAAGATTTTGTTAATCCCAAGCAGTACATAGATGAGTGTCAAGAAATCACTGTAGAGTTTGGAAGTGCTTGTCAGCCTGTTAGAAGTTACAACTAGGATGTCAGTAGAGGTGTGATCACTGTTTATACAAGAGATAGAAGCGTGAATAGCAGGAATACAAGGACTGGTGCTTTGAGTAGGCACAGTATGAAAGAACTCTCAACTACTAGATCAGTAGGTTCCTGGGAGCATACAACTCTCAACTACTAGATCAGTAGGTTCCTGGGAGCATAAGACAGAGAGTAGTTTTTGGTTGTCAAAAGCCTGAGCGACCAGTGACCTCGAGAAGCGTAAAGATCCTGCACTTGACCTTCTTGGGAAAGCAAGATATATCCTGTCCGGACCAGCACTGGAAAACACCTGAGAGCTAGGGTGATGACAAAACCAAGTTGGCCATGACGTGCAAGCGACATTGTATCTGTTTGCAAACACCCAATTCTCGATGCCTTCCAATCCTAAGTGGTTAGATGAATCGAGAAGAACATGGCAAGAGACACTAGTTAACTAGTCTACAAGACTCATGCTCGGGGGACAGGCGAGCCTTGTATTGACTCATACCTAGCTATGTGATCTATTTATTTGGCCCAAAGCATTTAAGCTCGTTCCCACTCTGCGTGTGCATTTAAGCCCTGTTTGGATACTCTAACTAGTTAGAGGTTAGAGTTAGAATCTAACCCAATCTAACTCAAATAAGCACCTCTCCTATGGGCTAGTTGGGTTAGAGCAAACTAACCCAATCTAACTCCTCCTGTTTGGCTGGGTTAGAGTTAGTTGAGCCACAATCTAACTCAAACTAACTCTAACCCATGGATCCAAACAGGGCCCATGACTAGCTAGGTGAAGTCGGCAAGACGGCAACCGCATTACTTAGTTGCTCCTTTTCGATTCGCTATAAATATTGTGGGCGGTCTTTTGTTCAACTTATAACTTTCTAATAGATGAACTGTCTATGATCCATGCGCACTTACTGGGGCGAGGACGGAAGCAATAAATAGTTCTTAAAACAAACTAGTGAACCATATATTAAGAAGTTTCAAAAAGAAGTTGATTCTTTTTTTAGACCAGCCTTTCTACTCCCGGGTATGGGTACACCCCCTATCTACACCATTCATAGTACGTTCCCTTCCCTCGAGATTTTTTTTGAGGTGTAAAAGAGAGCTTATATTTTATCAGGTTTAGCCAGGTTTACAATCACTATCACATAGTGGACTAATGTGGGTTGGCACAATCGCCGGAAAAAAAAAGTCACCATGTATTCCCTCGAGATTTTAACCCTGCCCTGCTACCCAAATATGATTTGTAGAACAAATCAGTGGCAAACCTAGAAAAAAAATGAAGGCTGGGATCAAATTTAATAGTGGTTACTTTGGTCCGTAAAAGAACCGACTCGTCAAAAGTCACATTATACTCATGAGGCAAATATCCTCTATAATCCCTAATTTCTGGAATTGTATCGAAATTTGATCAGCTTTTTGTGAGGGAAAAAATTGATCTTCACTAATGCTTCTGAATATGTTTTTCTCGTAGTAAAAATCATGCATAGACATAATCTTCCTCTTTACTTTTTAAATCTGCAATATCCGACAATAAATCAATTAGCACTTTATGAATTAGTTGTTCTTTACAAGAAAAATGAACTAACTATTACTGTGACCGATTGAGTTAGCAAAACAAAATTGAAAAGTGGACCAATATCTTGCGCTTTGGCCCTCCAGCAGTGCTTTCTTCTTAAATGCACTGCTCTTGTGATCGCCACCATGAGCTAACGGTTGCATATACTTGCAGACATGATACATGCCAGTACTAGATGTTAGTGCACTGCATATGAGTTACTGATTAATTAACATTTATGATTTTTTGCTGGCTGGTCTGGCTTGTATATACACGCCATACACATTTAAGGAGATGGACGGTGTTCCAACGGAAAAAATAATTTCGATAAAAGCTTAGGTTAATACGTGATTTATGTAAGCACTGAGTACATCGAGATGCATTTTCACCTTTTTCTGACACTGGGGCTATTGAATTGCTGCTCACTTGATGTGATAGTTTAATACTATATGTTAATTTGTCCAAAAGATTGATGATTCGATGTGATACTGATTTAAATTTAATTCAACTATGAGCTAAGTAATCCCGATGGAGCGATGTTGTCGCCTAGTTGTGGTAAGGCCTAAATATTTTTATTTCTTCTTATTTTATATTTTTTTGTTAGTTCTTTTTTATCTTTATTGAAATTATTTTGTTTGAAACATGTTCAATTTTGGAAAAAAATGTTTAGAATACCAAATAATGTTTTTTAAATATTGTTTATAACTTTACAAAAGGGTATGGAACTTAAAAAATGTTCTCGTTTCCGTATTTTTTGTTCAGTAATTTTAGGAAGTGTTTGCATTTCCAAAAAAGTTGATAATTTTTTCAAAAAAGTACATGGTTTGCAATTTTTGTTTAAAATTTTCATCCATTGTTGGGAATTTGTTAACAATTTTGAAATAAGTGTTCATGTTTGTATATTTCATACACAATTTCAAATTCATGTTGACAAATTTTAAGAAATGGTTAGGATATAAGGAAATGTTCATGTTGATTTCTAATGACGAAAATGACAAATAAGAGAAGCATGCAAATTAGGAAAAAGTATATGCTGAGGGACATCCTTGAAATGAACCCAACTTTTGCAAGCAGATGTGCAAGCCCATGGTAGGCATCTATGCCAAGTCTAAATGATTTCCAACACCATATGCAAGTTGCGACACGTCCAGTTGTTTATCTGTCTTTTGTGACCGAGTAAGCTCCTGAAAATGCAAAACTTGTTGAAAACCCAAACAAATTGGCATGGTGCCTTGAATTGGTCATACAAGGAATTGAAAAATAATTGGGGCGATTTCAAGGATGTCATGAAACAATATGCTCTATATTTTAGGAAAGGTCTATTTTTGGACAACATTCGTTGCACATGATCTATTTTTGCACATCCTTCAAATGACCCCAACTTTTGCAAGCAGGTGGGCATGCCCATGCTAGGCGTCCATGCCCGGTTATATTGTCTTTCGACACCATATGCAAGTTGCATCATCTGACCATTTATCAGCTTTTTTATGGAGAAAACATCAGAAAATGCAAAACTTGTTGAAAACCCAAAGAACTTTACATGCTGCCTTGAATTGGTCATACAAATCCATGAAAAAATTGGGACCATTTAAGGGATGTCGAGAAACGAGGTGCTCCCAGCCTACCCGCACACTCTCCTTTCAACATGATAGTATTTCTTTTAGAAATCTCCGGAGTGACCCCAACTTTTACAGGCAGGTGGGCATGCACATGGTAGTCATTCTTGTTAGGTTTGAACAATTTCCGACACCATATGCACGTTGTGACATGTTTGACCATTTATCTCCCTTTTTTCGTCGGAAAAACTCCAGAAAATGAAACACTTGTCAAAAACCTAAACAACTTGGCATGGTGCCTTGAATTGATTATACAAGGCCATGGAAAAAATTGAGGTCAATTCAAGGATGTCGAGAAATAATGTGCTCTCTCACGGACCCTTCTAGCCTACCCGGACACCCTCCGTTGAACATGGTCTAGTTTTGAACATCCATCAAATGAATTCAAAGTTCCAGGAAGGTGGGCATGCCCATGATAGGCATTCATGGTAGGTTTGAATGATTTCTGATACCATATGCAACTTGCTACATGTCCGACCATTTATCGGCCTTTTTTCACCGGAAAAACTCTGGAAAATTAACAACATGTCAAAAACCCAAGCAACTTGCCATGATGCTTTGAATCAGTCATACA
Source organism: Elymus sibiricus (assembly GCA_039707655.1). NCBI lineage: Eukaryota > Viridiplantae > Streptophyta > Magnoliopsida > Poales > Poaceae > Elymus > Elymus sibiricus. The sequence goes on from CM077669.1 coordinate 91,905,089, forward strand.
AGGACACAAAAAAATTGGGGCCATTTGAAGGATGTGGAGAAACAACGTGCTCTCAGACGGAGCCTTCTGGCCTATCCGAACCCCTTCTGTTCAACATGGTCTATTTTTGGAAATCCTTGAAATGACCCAACTTTTGAAAGCACGTGGGCATGCTTTCTCAAAATATTTGTGAATTTGAATATATTAGAAAAATAAAAAGAAATAGGAAAAAGGAAAAATATAAAAATAAACACCCAAGTAAAAACAGAAGAATAACCACACAAAACCGCCCGATAGAAAGAAAGTTCACAAATTTGATAAATTTTTGAGAAATTGCATAACATTCATTCATTTGACAAAAAAATCACGGATTTGAAAAAAGTTGATGAATCTAAGAAAACATTCAAGAATTTAGGCAAATGAAAAGAAATGAGAAAAAAAAGAAATACAGAAAAATAAAAAACGAATAAAACCGAAGAAAAAAGGCTAAACAAAAGCAAAAAAAATGAAGAAAACCGGACTGAGAAGATGCACTACTAGAAGAATAAAAAAAGTAATTGGGGACAAGAAGTGAGCTGTGATAGTTGGTTGTAGCGGGTGGAAATAAACCAAGAAGTTGGGAGTTTGAATCCTACCCCATAGACTTATTTTTTGAAGGTTAAAAAAACGACAGTGTACATCTAGGTACAACTCGTACGTGTCATGAACGAAGGTAGGTATACCTTATGGTCAAATGAGCATACCATCCTCATACAATTTGTATGTGTCAATGTGTGTGTGTGTGTGTGTAAGAAATCACACTAGATTTCCGGAATGCTTGTCAGCCTGTTAGAAGTCACAACAAGATGTTCAGTAGACTTGTGCCTGCTGTTTAGACAAGAGAAAGAAGCATGAGCAGGGGTGATACAAGAACATGCATGTTCCTGGGAGCATAAGATGGAGAGTAGTTTCTATTTGTCAAAAGGTTGAGGGACCAGTGACCTGGAGAAGCATAATGATCCAACACTTCACCTGTGAGACATATCCTGCAGGGACCAACACTGCAAACTACCTGAGTGTTGAAGGGACGGGCGGTGCGGCTCGGGTCGGTGAGCTAAAGCGGCGCCGAAGAGGCGCGGCGTAGCTCGGGTGAACGAGCCGCAGCGACGCCGAAGAGTAGCGGCGGCGGCGGCAGCTGGTTAGGAGCGCAGCGGCGGCAGCCTGACGGCGGCGGCGGCGGCTGGCGAGGAGCGCGGCGGCGATGCTCGAAGTAGGCTCGGAAGAAACCGACAGCGTGACGAAGACCGGCGCGGATGATGGCGTTCCCGCACCGAGGAAGGCGGCGCGGCGCATACCAGAGGAAGTCGACGCGCGGGGACGGCGGAGTGGACCGCGCGCCGTGGCGGTATGCCCCGAAGGGGCGACGAAGCGGCAGCGCGCGGGTCGGGGCGACGGCGGGAAGACCTCGGGGCGGCGCCGTGGACCGCGTGCCGCTGCGCGATGGCCCGAAGGGGCGACACAGCGGCGGCGCGCGAGTCGGTGCAGCCGCGGGGACGGCCTCGGGCGGCGGCGGAGACCGCGTGCCACGCTCGCTACGGCCCGATGGGGCGATGCAGCGACAGCGCGAGGGTCAGTGCGGCCACGGGGACGACCTGGAGCGGACGGCCTCGGGGCGGCAGTAGACCGCGGGCTGCGACACTACGGCCCGAAGGGGCGACGCAGCGGTAGCGCGCGGGTTGGTGCAGCCGCGGGGAGAACCACGGGGCGGCGGTGCTGCGGCCCGACGGGGCGACGCAGCGGCAGCCCGGTGCTCGATCGGTGGAGGGGCGCGTTGTACTCGGGACAGTCTTCACGGGACCTGCGGAGGCGCGCGCAACCGACGGGCCAGGTCGGTTGCATGGCGTAGATGAGGCAGATCGCGACGGCGGGCGGGTGATCAATCCGATCGCGCGCGAGGTCGGGGACGCCGCTCGATGTAGGCGGGATGACGACGGAGTCCGAGATGAGGCCGGCGACGACGGCCGGCAGGGTGGCCGTACATGCGCGGCGTAGATCGACGGGCGGGCCGGCACGCGAACGGCGGCTGTGATGGGCCGCCGCATCGCGCGAGGCCGCCGGATTGGGGCGATCCAGGTGTCCCGATCGGAGCAGGGCGGTGACGGCCGACGTAGATCGACGGGTGGGCTGGCGCGCGAACGACGGCGTTGAGGGGCCGCCGCGTTGCGCGAGGCCGCCGGGTCGGTGTAGAGGCCGGGTCGCGCCAATGTCGGAGTAGAGGCGTGGTGGTCGACGGCGGCAGGCGACGCAAACCGATCTAAGATCGGAAAACCAAAAAGGAAACGCCGATCAATGCGACCGGCGGAAGAGAGAAAACCCGGATCAAGAGATCGGGAAAAAGACTCTCTAGGGCAGCCGGTCAACACGACCGGCGGACGAACCCTAGGTATGGGTGGCATGGCCCCCGACGGCGGTCATGGAGGCCGACCGCCCCGGGGGCGGCGCACGGTGCGGAAGCGGTGGGCGGCGGCTAAGTCTAGAAACTTGCTCTGATACCATGTTGAAGGGGAGAAAGGGATTGGTGGAATAGTTGATGTATTGGTTGAGCCTCGTGGGCATATATATAGGAGTACATGATCAACTTGAAGTACAAGACAAGCCAGAATAATTCCTAGTCTATGTTTTGTTTCCTAACTAATCACGATACTCAACACTGAGAACTAGGGTGATGACAAAGCCAGGTTTGCCATAACATGGAAGTGACGAAGTACCTGTTTGCAAACACCCGATTCGAGAAGAACAGGGCAAGCAAGGAGACACTAGTTACCTAGTTACGTAGACAGGGCAAGCGGGACACGCCCTCCGCGTACCCGCACTGGAAACTACCTGAGAGCTAGGGCGATGACAAAGCCAACTTGTCTCTAAGGTGTAAGTGTCACTCTATGTGTTTGCAGACAATCGATTCTTGATGCCTTCCAAGCCCTCGTGGTTCACTAGTCTACTAGACCATGACTCATGCTTCGGAGACAGACGATCATTGCATTGCATCATACATTCATACCTAGATATTTGATCTATTTATTTGGCTCTAAGCAATTAAGCACTCTCCTACTCTGTGTACGGATATATCATGACTAGCTAGGCGATGTCGGCAACCGCGTTACCTAGTTGCTCCCTTTCCCTATAAATTGTGCGAGCGGTCTTTTGTCCAACTTATAACTTTCTAATAGATGAACTATCTATGGTCCATGTGCACTTACTGGGGCGAGGATGGAAGCAATGAAATACTTCTTAAAACAAACTAGTGAACCGTATATTAAGAAGTTTCAAAAAGAAGTTGATTCTGTTTTTAGACCAGCCTTTCTACTCCTTGATACGGGTACACCCCCTGTCCTAATCATTTTTTAAAAAACTGAAGGCCCACACTAATGTGAGAAATGATTAGGACATAAGGAAATGTTCATGTTAATTGCTAATGACGAAAATTACAAATAATAGAAGCATGCAAATTAGGAAAAGCTCTATGCTCAGGGACATCCTTGAAATGAACCCAACTTTCGTAAGAAGATGTGCAAGACAATGGTAGGCATCTATGTCAAGTTTGAACGATTTCCAACACCATATGCAATTTGCGACACGTCCAGCCGTTTATCGGTCTTTTTTTGACCGAGTAAACTCCTGGAAATGCAAGACTTGTTGAAAACCCAAACAAATTGGAATGGTGCCTTGAATTGGTCGTACAAGGCTATGAAAAAAAATTGGGGAAATTTCCAAGGATGTCGTGAAACAATATGCTCTATTTTTCAGGGAAGGTCTATTTTTGGACAACATTCGTTGCACATGGTCTATTTTTGCACATCCTTTGAATGACCCCAACTTTGGCAAGCAGGTGGGCATGCCCATGGTAGGCATCCATGTTGGAAATATGCCATAGAGGCAATAATAAAGTGATTATTATTATATTTCCTTGTTCATGATAATCGTTTATTATCTATGCTATAATTGTATTGATTGGAAACTCAATTGCATGTGTGGATACATAGACAACACTGTGTCCCTAGCATGCCTCTAGTAGACTAGCTTGTTGATCAAAGATGGTCAAGGTTTCCTGGCCATAGACATGAGATGTAATTTGATAATGGGATCACATCATTAGGAGAATGATGTGATGGACAAGACCCAAACTATGAACGTAGCATATGATCGTATCAGTTTATTGCTATTGTTTTCTGCATGTCAAGTATCTGTTCCTATGACCATGAGATCATACAACTCACTGACACCGGAGGAATACCTTGTGTGTATCAAACGTCGCAACGTAACTGGGTGACTATAAAGATGCTCTACAGGTATCTCCGAGGGTGTCTGTTGAGTTGGCATGGATCAAGACTGGGATTTGTTACTCCGTGTGACGGAGAGGTATCTCAGGGCCCACTCGGTAATACAACATCACAATAAACCTTGCAAGCAAAGTGACTAAAGTGTTAGCCACGGGATCTTGTATTACGGAACGAGTAAAGAGACTTGCCGGTAACGAGATTGAACTAGGTATAGAGATACCGACGATCGAATCTCGGGCAAGTAACATACCAAAGAACAAAGGGAACAGTATACGGGATTAACTGAATCCTTGACATAGAGGTTCAACCGATAAAGATCTTCGTAGAATATGTAGGAACCAATATGGGCATCCAGGTCCCGCTATTGGTTATTGACCGTAGAGGTGTCTCGGTCATGTCTACATAGTTCTCGAACCAAAGAGAGGGGAGGATTCCAAGTAGGATTGGAATCCTACTTGGAGTAGGATTGGAGGTGGACTCCTCCACCTCCTCCCACTTCGGCCGAAACCCCTAAGGGGAAACCCTAGGGCTGCCTCCTCCCCCCTCCCTCCTATATATACTAGAGGAATAGAGGCCCCAAAGACACAAGTCCACGTGCTAGTTCTCTATTCCCTAGTTTCTCCACCAAATAGATTCCGACGATGCTTAGGTGAAGCCCTGCCGGAATAGTTCCACCACCACCGCCGCCGCGCCGTCGCGCTGCCGGAGAACTCATCTACCTCTCCGCTCCCTCTTGCTGGATCAAGAAGGCGGAGATCGTCATCGAGATGTACGTGTGCTGAACGCGGAGGTGCCGTCCGTTCGGCGCTAGATCGTGATTGGACCGCGGGACGATTAGCGATTTGGATCGCGAAGACGTTCGACTACATCAACCGCGTTTCTTAACGCTTCCCGCTTAGCGATCTACAAGGGTATGTAGATCCACTCTCCCTCTCGTAGATGCTCATCACCATGGATATATCTTGCATGTGCATAGGATTTTTTTTGTTTCCCATGCAACGTTCCCCTACAAACCACCCCTAGATAGAATCTCTTTCGAAACCATATGCAAGTTGCATCACCGGCCATTTATCAACTTTTCTACGGAGAAAACATCAGAAAATGCAAAACTTGTTGAAAACCAAAAGAACTTTGCATGCTGACTTAAATTGGTCATACGAATCCATGAAAAAACTTGGGACCATTTAAGGGATGCCGAGAAACGATGTGCTCCCAGCCTACCCGCACACTCTCCTTTGAACATGGTATTTTTTTTATAAATCTCCGGAGTGACCCCAACTTTTGCAAGCAGGTGGGCATCCATGGTAGGCATTCATGTTAGGTTTGACCAATTTCCGATACCATAGTCACATTGCGACATGTTTGAGCATTTATCACCCTTTTTTCGTCGGGAAAACTCCAGAAAATGCAACACTTGTCAAAGACCTAAACAACTTGGCATGGTGCCTTGAATTGATTATACAAGGCCATGTAAAAAACTTGAGGTCAATTCAAGGATTTCGAGAAATATTGTGCTCTTTGACGGACCCTTCTGGCCTACCCGGGCACCCTCCGTTGAACATGGTCTAGTTTTGGACATCCATGAAATGAATTCAAATTTGCAGGAAGGTGGGCATGCTCATGATAGGCATTCATGCTAGTTTCGAATGATTTCCGACACCGTATGCAACTTGCTACATGTCCGGCCATTTATCGGCCTTTTTTCATCGGAAACACTCCAGAAAATTAACAACATGTCAAAAACCCAAGCAACTTGGCATGATGCTTTGAATCAGTCATACAAGGACACAGAAAAAATTGGGGCCATTTGAAGGATGTGGAGAAACAAAGTGCTCTCGAACGAAGCCTTCTGGCCTATCCGAACCCCCTCTGTTAAACATGGTCTATTTTTGGAAATCCTTGAAATGACCCAACTTTTGAAAGCACATGGGCATGCCATTGTAAGAATCCATGCCAGGTTTGAACGATTTCTGACACCGTATGCATTGCGACATGTCATACCATTTATCGGCAATTTTTGACAGAGAAAACTCCACAAAATGCAAAATTTGCGGAAAACCAAAGAAAGTTAGAACACGGTGTTGAGAAACAATGTGCTCTTAAACGGAACATTCTCGCCTCCCCGGACACCCCACATGGAACATGGTGTTTTTTGAACATTCTTGAAATGAACCCAAATTTGACAAGCACGTGGGCAAAGCATTTAATAAATCATAGTTTAAACAGTAAATGCTTTTTAAAAGCAGTTAATAAATATTTGAAGGAAAAAACATTAAAACATAATTTAAAGCACTTACTTAAAATTGTTATTTTGGTATTCCAAAAATCATTTAAATTTTTAAATGGTTTGGAAAATAATAATAAAGTTCAAAGAGGAGAATAATCAATTAACGAAAAAACATAAAAAATACAAAAAATACAACAGAAAAAAAACGCTCAGTCCTTGGCCCAACTAGGCGACGGCATGGCTCCCGTTGAGCGGCTGTTTGGCCAACCAAGTGCTCGCTGCTTTAAAAAAAATCACCTATTCAAAAAATGACCGAACTTTTAAATTTTGTTCACAAATACATAAAATGCTCTTATTTTTTTGACAAATTTGAAAAAACAGGGGAGTTTCAATTAATGCCCGTGCTTTCGAAATTTATTCGGAATTTTACAAATGTTCCTGTTTTCAAATCTTTTATACACAAACATAAAAAATGTTTTGTGAAATTTAAAAGGTAATTGGTATCGGTTTTTGGTTTGTAATTTTCTGAATTTTTTTCAAATTAAAAGATTTTTAGCATTTCTCAAAAGGAGTTCGTGCTAAAAACAATTTGCTCTTTTAAACAATATTTGTGTTTTGTAATCATGAGCAATTTTTAAAAACATGAATATTTTCTTTGGAATTTAAATAAAATTTATTAAACTATGAATATTTTCATTTATTTCAATAGAATTTGAAAAGACGAACATTTTTGACATTTTGTACAATCTTTTATAAGTGCGAGAATATTTGGAAAATAAAAACGAAATGATAAAAGGATAAAACGATAAAGAAAGGAAATACACCTAGAAAAAGGGGAAAATGCAGGTTTTCGGGAAATAATTGATAATCTGTAAAAAATATTCGTGATTTGGCAAAAGATTTATGGATTTGAAAAACTAGTCGCAGATAAACTGTGAAAGTTGGTCGATTAGAAAAAAGTTCAATAGAGTGTTTGCAAAAAATTGAAAACTAGTTCATGGATTTGAAAAATGTTCATGAAATTTGAAAAAAGTGCGCGAAGTGTACAAGGATTCTTAAATTTGAGAAAAGTTCTTGAATTTGAAAAAAAAATGTCAGAATATTTATGAATTTGAATATATTAGAAAAAAGAAAAATAAATAGGAAAAATATAAAAATAAATACCCAAGTAAAAATAGAAGAAAAACCAGCCAAAACCGCCCGATAGAAAGAAAGTTCACGAATTTGATAAAATTTTCCGAAATTGCGAAACATTCATTCTTTTGACAAAAAGTTCACGGATTTGAAAAAAAATTATGAATCTATGAAAACATGCAAGACTTTAGGCAAATGGAAAAGAAAGCACAAAAAGAAGAAGAAATAAAGAAAAATAGAAAAAGCATAAAAACCGAAGAAAAAAGGCCAAACAAAACAAAAGAAATGAAGAAAATCAGACTGAGAAGATGCACTACAAAAAGAATAAAAGAAGTAATTGAGGACAACAAGTGAGCTTTCATAGTTGGTTGTAGCAGGTGGAAATAAACAAGAAGTTGGAAGTTTGAATCCTACCCCACAAACTTATTTTTTGAAGGTTAAAAAGAGACTGTACGTCTAGATACAACGCGTACGAGTTATGGATGGAGGTGGGTATACCTTATGGTCAAATGAGCATACCATCCTTATATAGTTTTTGTGTGTGTGTGTGTGTGTGTGGTGGGGGGGGGGGGGGGGGGGGGGGATACAAGAACTTGCATGTTACCGGGGGCATTTTTTTGTTGGAAAAGGAGGATATCCGCTAGCCTCTCTATCAGAGTGATGAATGCAGTCCTATTATTAAGCAAATAATCCAACTGTCTCAGTGATGAAGTACAGGCTGTGTCAGAGTTGTAAATGAAAACATAAAGAAGTAAAATGTCACAACCGGAAAAAATAGAACGAGATGACTAAACACCTAGCCTATCAATGGACCGTCATACAAACCAGCTATACATATTCTGAGCTACCATCTCCCATCGGATAGATCCAGTAGCCAAATGTTGCTGGGGGCATACGATGGGGAGTAGTTTCTATTTGTCAAAAGTTTGAGGCACCAGTGGCCTGGAGAAGCGTAAAGATCCAGCACTTCACATGCGAGACATATCCTGCATGGACCAACATGCACGGACCAACACTCAAACTACCTGAGAGCTAGGGTGATGACAAAGCCAAGTTTGCAATAACATGGAAGTGAAGAAGTAGTTGTGTGCAAACACCCGATTATCGGTGCCTTCCCGTACCCGAGAAGAACAATGTAAACAAGGAGACACTAGTTACAGGCACCTAGACAGAGCAAGCGGGACACGTCCTCCGCGTGCCCGCACTGGAAACTACCTGAGAGCTAGAGCAATGACAAAGCCAGCTTGGCTCTGATGTGCAAGCGTCACTATATGTGTTTGCAGACAATCTATTCTTGATGCCTTCCAAGCCCTCGTGGTTCACTAGTCTACTAGACCATGACTCATGCTTCGGAGATAGATGAGCATTGCATTGCATCCTACATTCATACCTAGCTATTTGATATATTTATTTGGCTCAAAGCAATTAAGCCCTCTCCTACTCTGTGTATGCATATATCATGACTAGACGTCGGCAACCGCATTACTTAGTTGCTCCTTTTCCCTATAAATTTTGCGAGCGGTCTTTTGTTCAACTTATAACTTTCTAATAGATGAACTGTCTATGGTCCATGTGTACTTACTGGGGCGAGCCCAGAAGCAATAAAATACTTCTTAAAACAAACTAGTAAACCGTATATTAAGGAGTTTCAAAAAGAAGTTGATTCTTTTTTAGACCAGCCTTTCTACTCCATGGTATGGGTACAATCCCTATCTACAATAATGTTCATAGTAGGTTCCTTTCCCTCGAGATTGAACCGTGCCCTGCTACCCAATTATGATACGTAAAACATATCAGTGGCGAACCTAGAAAGAAAATAAAGGATGTGAGGTCAAATTTAACAACGATTACTTTGGTCCGCAGAAATAAAAAAGAACTAACACGTAAAAGCCACATTATACTCATGAGGCAAATGTCCACTACAATCGTTAATTTTTTGGAATTGTATCAAAATTTGATCATTCTTTTGTGAGAAAAAAAATTGATCTTCATTAATGCTTCTGAACATGTTTGTCTCTTAGTAAAAATCATGGATAGACATAATCGTCGTACAAATCGGATACAAAGTCGGGGAGGGGGGGGGGGGGGGGGGGGGGAGGGGGCGCCACGCCCGCGCATGACTATCCTTGCCCGCCCAAAACCCTCCAACGGCGCGTTCCCGCCCTTTCACAAGCTGCCCGCATTCATGCCACTGTAGAGCATCCGCCCTGCAATGATGCTGGTCCAGAGGGGACGTGACCTCTCACTAGTACCTGCATTGAAGCGGCGGGCCGATCGAGAGAGCCGCCTGGGCCGCGTCCACAGTGTCCGTGCATATTCAATGCCGGAGCGACGTTTGCTCTACGAGAAGGGACAAATATCTACCACGCCCGTTCAATCCCCATCCATTCTTATGCCGCCATTAAGCAGGCTCGCCGACCGAGGAGCTAACTCTGGCACCACGCATTGACGCACCCGGACGCTTGGCCTCACTGGAATCCACTATTTAAAGGCGGTCAAACCCGACTAACTGCACACCACAACACTTCCACTCCACATCCTCCTTTGCTCCACATCCGTCATGACCACAAGTGGGAATGCTGTGGGATAGTTTTCCATCAGAGATGAAGCATGAGGTGCCCGCTCTTACAGCCGACTGGCAGTCCCACCGCGCAAGGTGATTCGAGCTGGGCATGTCGGCTAGCTCGCCCGTGGTCTCCCACGATGTTCCCACGATGAAGACGGGCTCGGACGACGACCCTGCGTCAGATCCCGCACCGGTGCATGCCGGCCTGACCATGGAGCAGGCGCAGGCACACTACACCGCCGCCATGGCGGAGGAGGAGCAGCCTGCGCCGACTCCTATAATGGTGTTTTGGCAGGCGCATGAGGAGCAGAGGTACAACCTCTTCCTTCTCGAGCAGCACCAGCTGGCGGAGGGCCAGATCTACAGTGAAAGCGCGCAAGAGAGAAGGCCGTGGCCGCCATGGTCGCGGCGAACCAGAACTACCTTGCGGAGCAGGGGGCGCTCTACGAGGCCGCGTGGGCTTAACGCGCTGCTCGTAACGAAGCAGCGGCTCAACCGAGCATGAACATGGCAGCACATGCGCTGGCTACGCTGGCGGTCGAGGACAAGAACGCCGTTGGCTGTGCTTCCTACGTGACACCGTCCAACTTTCGCATGCGCATGTGGCAGGTGGACAGTGACGGACCGTCCACGTCCATCACCGACCTCGCGTCCACCGGCACCGCGGACAGACAGGTCACGGACTCCTCGATGGACGAGGAGGGCATGGGAGGCAGCAAGGCCTGGTGTACCACATGGACCGCTCTATCTCCCATGTCCTACTCTTCCTTGCTGGAGACTGCACCTTCACTTCACGAGTCTTGAACCCCGCTGGTGCCCATGGAGACGATAGATGGAGGACGTGGTCACCGATCCGGAATACAAAGGAAGTGGACGACTGCCGCCGCCGTAGGATAGCTTTAGGTCCGCCGCTCATTTTTTAATTAAAAAATGTCTGAATTGTAATGAATTTTCTCTGGTTTGTATGAATATCAGCCGCTTTGCATGAAGTCCATCCGATATGTTTCAAAAATGTTTAAAATGTATGCGGGAAGTGTTGGATGACCGGCTCCCGCATCCGTGTTCGCGGACTGTTCCCCTCTTCCGCAGACGGATGCCGAAGCAAATTTGCGGGTCAGCGTTGGAGATGTCCTAAGAATGTATGTATTCTCCCACTAGCCTAAGACAAAAGGCATGTACAAATGATAAAGTAGTACGGGCTATGGTAAACAAACACATCTTTTTTCTGAAAACTAAAGATTTTGTTAATCCCAAGCAATACATAGATGAGTCTCAAGAAATCACTGTAGAGTTTCGAAGTGCTGTCAGCCTGTTAGAAGTTACAACTAGGATGTCAGTAGAGGTGTGCTCACTGTTTATACAAGAGATAGAAGCATGAGTAGCGGGAATACACGATTGGTGCTTTGAGTAGGTACAGGATGAAGGAGCTTTCATTAATAGTGTCAACTGCTAGATCAGCAGGTTCCTAGCAGCATAAGATAGAGAGTAGTTTTTGGTTGTCAAAAGCCTGAGCGACCAGTGACCTGGAGAAGCGCAAAGATCCTGCATTTGACCTTCTTGGGCAAGCGAGGTACATCCTGCCCCGACCCACACTGGAAACTACCTGAGAACTAGGGTGATGACTGTTGAAAGGGAGAGGGATTTGGTGGAATCGTTGATGTATTGTTTGAGTCCCGTGGGCATATATATAGGAGTACAATGACCAATTTGGAGTACAAGACAAGGCAGGACAAATCCTAGTCTATCTCATATTTCCAAATAATCAATATACTCAACACCCCCCGCAGTCACAACGGTAGCGACGCAGACGGTGAGACTGGAGAGGAATCCGAAGGTAGGCCGACGGTCATCCCCCCACAGTCGTAACGGTCGATGCATCGCGGAAGTCGTGGCTGGAGAAGAAACCGACGAGGTTGCTCAAGCAAGGCGGTAGCCCTTTGTGTCGTTGTCGAGGTAGCCGAGAGCGTAGGGTGGTGTAGCCGTGGTCGAGGTAGCCATGTGAAGAACGCCGTGGTCGATGTCGAGTCGGGGTAGCCGGTGTCGAGGAAGTCGCCGAGGAGCCGCGGGCGCAAGGAGGCGCCGAGTTAGTCATGGGCGCAGTGGTGTCGAAGTAGTGGTGCGCCGGGAAGAAGACGAAGTTGAGACGCGTCGCCCCGGGATTGCCAAGTCCGGGGACACGTCGTGGACGAAGGCACGCGTCGGTGTTGCCAGCACCGGGCATGCGTAGATGGACGAAGACGAAGTTGACGAAGCGCCGCTCCAGGCTTGCCAGGCCCGGGGACACGTCGTGGACGAAGGCACGCATCGGTGTTGCCAGCACCGAGCATGCGTAGACAGGGACCTGCACAAGCTGTACGCCCTGTCGAGGAGGATAGCAGAGAAGGACTCGACGACGGTTGCGGCGCAAATCGGCGAGGGGCCGATGTCGCCCGCGGTGGTCGGAGTAGATGAAGTGGTCGGGGTAGACGACGGCGACGCTGGCGATGAGCTGGTGCTGGACAGATGACGAAGGGGGTGGACGGGCGGCGCGACTCGGGTCGGCGAGCTAAAGCGGCGCCGAAGAGGCGCGGCGTAGCTCGGGTGAATAAGCCGCAGCGACGCCGAAGAGTAGCGGCGGCGGCGGCGGCTGGTTAGGAGCGCAGCGGCGGCGGCCTCACGGCGGTGGCGACGGCTGGCGAGGAGCGCGGCGGCGATGCTCGAAGTAGGCGCGGAAGAAACCGACAGCGTGACGAAGACCGGCGCGGATGATGGCGTTCCCGCGCCGAGGAAGGCGGCGCGGCGCATATCAGAGGAAGTCGACGCGCGGGAACGGCGGAGTGGACCGCGCGCCGCGGCGGTATGCCCCGAAGGGGCGACGAAGCGGCAGCGCGCGGGTCGGGGTGACGGCGGGAAGACCTCGGGGCGGCGGCGTGGACCGCGTGCCGCTGCGCGATGGCCCGAAGGGGCGACACAGTGGCGGCGCGCGAGTCGGTGCAGCCGCGGGGACGGCCTCGGGCGGCGGCGGAGACCGCGTGCCACGCTCGCTACGGCCCGATGGGGCGATGCAGCGGCAGCGCGAGGGTCAGTGCGGCCACGGGGACGGCCTGGAACGGACGGCCTCGGGGCGGCAGTAGACCGCGGGCTGCGACACTACGGCCCGAAGGGGCGACGCAGCGGTAGCGCGCGGGTTGGTGCAGCCGCGGGGAGAACCACGGGGCGGCGGCGCTGCGGCCCGACGGGGCGACGCAGCGGCAAACCGGTGCTCGATCGGTGGAGGGACGCGTTGTACTCGGGACAGTCTTCACGGGACCTACGGAGGCGCACGCAACCGACGGGCCAGGTCGGTTGCATGGCGTAGATGAGGCGGATCGCGACGGCGGGCGGGTGATCAATCTGATCGCGCGCGAGGTCGGGGACGCCGCTCGATGGAGGCGGGATGACGACGGAGTCCGAGATGAGGCCGGCGACGACGGCCGGCGGGGCGGCCGTACAGGCGCGGCGTAGATCGACGGGCGGGCCGGCACGCGAACGGTGGCTGTGATGGGCCGCCGCATCGCGCGAGGCCGCCGGATTGGGGCGATGCAGATGTTCCGATCGGAGCAGGGCGGTGACGGCCGGCGTCGATCGACGGGCGGTCCGGCGCGTGAACGACGGCGTTGAGGGGCCGCCGCGTTGCGCGAGGCCGCCGGGTCGGTGTAGAGGCCGGGTCGCGCCAATGTCGGAGTAGAGGCGCGGTGGTCGACGGCGGCGGCGGGCGACGCAAACCGATCTTAGATCGGAAAACCAAAAAGGAAACGCCGATCAATGCGACCGGCGGAAGAGAGAAAACCTGGATCAAGAGATCAGGAAAAAGACTCTCTAGGGCAGCCGGTCAACACGACCGGCGGACGAACCCTAGGTACGGGCGGCGCGGGCCCCGGCGGCGGTCATGGAGGCCGACCGCCCCGGGGGCGGCGTGCGGTGCGGAAGCGGCGGGCGGCGGCTAGGTCTAGGAACTTGTGGCAGATACCATGTTGAAAGGGAGAGGGATTTGGTGGAATCGTTGATGTATTGCTTGAGCCCCGTGGGCATATATATAGGAGTACAATGACCAACTTGGAGTACAAGACAAGGCAGGACAAATCCTAGTCTATCTCATATTTCCTAATAATCAATATACTCAACAATGACAAAGCCAAGTTGCCCTTGACGTGCAAGCGACGCTGTATCTGTTTGCAAACACCCCATTCTTGCCGTCTTCCAAGCCTAACTGGTTAGATGAATCGAGATGAACAGGGTGAGCAAGGAGACACTAGTTAAGTAGTCTACTGGACCATGAGTCTGTGACTCATGTTTGGGGGACAGACAATCCTTGCATTGCATCATACCTAGCTATTTGATCTATTTATTTGGGTGAAAGCAATTAAGCTCTCTCCTACTCTACATATGAGTACATAATAACTAGCCAGGAGAGTGGACACCATAATTACTTGGCTGCTCTTTTCCCTTGTAAATTTCGTAAGCGATCTTTTGTCCAGCTTAATAACTTTGTAATAGACGAACTGCCTATGGTCCATGTGGACTTACTGGGGCAAGGCTGGAAGCAATGAAATACTTCTAAAAATAAACTAGTAAAACGTATATAAAGAAGTTTCGAAAAGAAGTTGATTCTTTTTTTGCACCAGCGTTTCTACTCCCGGGTATGAGCACACCCCATGTCTACACCGTTCATAGTAGGTTCCCTTCCCTCGAGATCCGAACCATGCCCCGCTACCCCATTGTGATTTGTAGAACAGATCAATGACTAATCTATCTAGACAGAAAATGGAGGGTGCACTAGTAGAAAACAGGCCATTAGTCCCGTTTGGGAAGGGCCTTTAGTCCCGGTTCCCCAACCGAGACTAAAGTATAGAGACTAAAGGGTCCAAGCCTTTAGTCCCGGTTGGCTACGAACCGAGACTAAACCCTGACCACGTGGCCGGCAGCGCGCGCCAGGGCATGGGGACCTTTGGTCCCGGTTGGTAACACCAACCGGGACTAAAGATTTAGCGGTTAAGGTTTCATTGTTTATTTTTCCTTTTCATTTTGTGTTTTCCATTTAATTTTTTCCTCTAATTCAACATGATCACTTGCATCCATCCACTTTAATCAAATATATGTCATATAACTCATCATCATCTTACTCATCTAACAACTCATCATCATCTTAATCATACCAAGTTAAAATCTCATAAAACAAAAAAACATCATAATAATAATCATCCTACTCGATCATGCAAGTTAATATAAACCAAAAAAACTTCTCTCTCATAGGACCTAGTCCTCCCTCCTAGGTAAAATGACATAAAACAGAATAACACCTATGTCTCCATGATGAAGCAAAGAGATCCAACGGTCTCCAACTTGTGGCTTGTGATCCTTCTTTATTTGTCTCCATGCTTCAATTTGGAGCCGTCTTGGTGGTTTGCGCTCAGTCGAGTATACAAAAGAGAACTCGGGCTGGAAGGGGCTTTTAATTGTCATATTACCTTCGGCTTGCATCAACGGAGGCACAACTTCATTTGGCAGTTTCGGTTGAAGAACATAATAGTAGCCTAGTTAGCAATGTAATCAATACCATTTACGCAACAGTAGTGTACTTAATTAGCAACTCTTACCAAGATATTTCGGTGAATGTCATCCGCCCTCAACCTATGCACTAGTGTCCTGTACAATGTATAATTTGGACCAGTTCCCAAATTATACGGGAAGATCTTCCTACCAACTAGGACACCAATAACAAAGTTGATAAGATCATCCTTCTCCTCCCAAGTTAGATGTGATCCATAAGTGTAGTGTGTCGTGTCAATTATGTTCTGTTTTTCACTCGAAGAAATGAAATAAGCTGTAAATTATAAATTAACAAATTTAGTATGGATGAACACCAACTATTTTTAAATATAGAATGCAAATTACTTGACAAATATGCATGGTTGATAAACTCACATGGAGGTAAAACAGGAAGCATATCGACATCCACCCAAATGTCGATGTTACCTTCAATATGATCTTCAGAACGAAGATCGAAGGTTATTTCCATATCCTCCTGAAATCCATATGCCTTGCAAAGAGCTTCCCAATTTGAGCACCCTAATTCTGTGTTATTAACTGCATTCATTACTTTGACCAGAAATGTGTGACCATGTTTAGTCCTCAGGTTGGCTCTCCTCGTCTCGAAACTCTCGTGCTCTTCGAAACCGAGCCTCTCCAAGAAATACCGTCTTGCATGACAGGGGATGAACTAGTCGAATTGTATAAAATAGAAATTACACGTTGAAGCAAAGAAACAGAAGTCATGCTTAATTACGAAAAAACAGTTGTCATCGTTGCGTACCGTAGAAATATCGAAGTCCTCGTAAAGCTTCATGGTGAAGAACCTGCCGTCTCGCAGCCCAGGCTGGTCGCAAAGACCCTTATCTTCGCCGCAGAGTTCACACGCTTGGATCCTATCGTCGTCATCAGACGACGACATTTCCTGTGTTCATGATTCAAAAATTACGGTATGACCATTGCTAATGTAAGACATATTGAGCGCCTAAAATTTGCCGGAACGGAAATAAATCAACATCCGACAAAACATAGGCACAAGGAGGTGTTCCCTGCAATAACATACGCACATGACCAAATAGACCTAATCGCAATAACATACGCACATGACATATAAATTGATTATTACTTTCGGTCTGTCGAGGCTTTCCTTAAATAACACTCATATCTCATGGTGTGTTGGTGCGCACTCTCTCACCGGCTATCATCGGGGACTCCTCCCCGATGATCGTCGGGGACTCTCCCTCACCGATGATCGTCGGGGACTCCTCGATATCGCGTCACCGACGACCGACGATACTACATTATTTCCGACTAAAACAACTAAAACATAAAAAAAAAACTAAACAACTAAAACAACTAAAACATAAAACAACTAAAACAACTAAATTAACTAAAACATAAAAAAACTAAACAACTAAAACATAAAACAACTAAATTAACTAAAACAATATGAACACTTAATTACCTAAAACAACTAAAACTAAAACATGAAAAGCATCATAATTTAACAAAATCATCTAACAGAAAAAAATTATCATCATCTGACAAAATTACTACAGAAAATCATCATCATCTAATAAAATCATCTATTATCAGATCATCTATCATCATATCTAACAAAGTTACTATAGAAAATCATCTATCATCATCTATCCTCCATCATCATCATCTATCATCTATCGATGCGGGGGAGCTCACTGGGGGGCTGACGAGAGCGGCGCGACGGTGACGAGCGGCAGCCTGGCGGC
The DNA here is from genome assembly GCA_039707655.1 of Elymus sibiricus. Lineage (NCBI taxonomy): Eukaryota > Viridiplantae > Streptophyta > Magnoliopsida > Poales > Poaceae > Elymus > Elymus sibiricus. The sequence goes on from CM077669.1 coordinate 91,922,606, forward strand.
GTCGGGGCAGGGCGACAGCGACGAGCAGCGACGGCAACGTGCGGCAGCCTGGCGACGAGCGGTGACGGCGACGAGCAGCAGCCTGACGGTGTCGGGGCGAGGCGACGGCGACGGCGTCGGCGACGAGCGGCAGCCTGGCGGCGACAGCGACGAGCAGCAGCCTGGCGGCGTCGGCGTCGATCTGGGGAGAATGGGAGAGGTTGGGGAATTTTTCCAAGTGTGTGCTTATATACACTAAAGACCTTTAGTACCGGTTGGTGGCTCCAACCGGGACTAAAGACCTTTAGTCCCGGTTGGTGCTACCAACCGGGACTAAAGTACTACCCTTTAGTCCCGGTTGGTGCTACCATCTTTTCGGCGGCCCAAATTCCGCGTGGGAAGGGACCTTTAGTCCCGGTTGGTAGCACCAACAGGGAATATAGCTGTATTTTCTCTTTTTTGTTTTGTTTTGTTTTGTTTTTCTAATTTCTGTTTTTAGATTTGGAATAACTGTTAGAATATTTATAGTTTTTTAATAAATCTTTTTTCTTTAGGTCAAAACAATTACAAACTTTCTGTTAGTGCCAGTAGTTTTCAAATTTAAATAGTTTAAATTTGAATTCATTTGAAATTTATGTGAATCACTAATTTGTGAATAACTTTAGTTTAAAAATAGATTTTTGAGTGATTGTTTTTCATGTTGTTTAATATTAGTATGTTTTATCATTATGTTAAACTTGGGAATTTTTAGGATAATTTAAATAGGTGTTTTAATCAAATCCAGATTCTGTTTAACTCTTTTAGTTGTATACCTTCATTTGTTTTAATCAAAATCACCCAAATGAACTCCAGACTTTTTGTGCATTCAATATGCACCATTATAAGCCACATCTTAAAATTTCAACCCTTTCTAACTTCATTTGCTATTTTTCATGCATTTAATGATTTTTTGAGCTAAATGGCCCTGAAATTAAAAAGCACTACAAATGAAATCTAAAAAGGTAGAAACTTTGCATGGTATCATCATTTCACCCACATAGGATGTGCTAAAAAGTTGAGAGGGTTACGGCAAAAACTGGATGCACTTCGTGTACAAACTGGACCATCTCCTTCGAAGTATGAGGGTTTCGGACGAAAACTCATCTGTTACAAAGGCATTTTTTAAACTTATTTCAAGTATAGACTTTTTGTGCATTCAATATGCACCATTCAAAGCCACATCCTCAATTTTAAACCCTTTCTAACTTCATTTGCTATTTTTCATGCATTTAATGATTTTTTTGAGCTAAATGACCCTGAAATTAGAAAGCACTACAAATGAAATCTAAAAAGGTAAAAACTATGCATGGTATCATCATTTCACCCACATAGCATGTGCTAAAAAGTTGAGAGGGTTACGGCAAAAACTGGATGCACTTCGTGTACAAACTGGACCATCTCCTTCGAAGTATAAGGTTTTCGGACGAAAACTCATCTGTTACAAAGGCATTTAATATTTTTTAACTTATTTCAAGTACAGACTTTTTGTGCATTCAATATGCACCATTCAAAGCCACATCCACAAATTTCAACCATTTCTAACTTCATTTTCTATTTTTCATGCATTTAATGATTTTTTTGCGCCGAATGACCCTGGAATTGAAAAGCAGTACAAATGAAAAATGATAAGAACAATTAACTATCTACATAAGATTTTTTTACAAATTAAAAAGATAAGAACAAGAGGCTCACCTACACCTACACGTGCAGTAAACCACACCTACTCATGCAAACTAAGAAGAGGATTTGAGCTCAAATTGCATGCATATAAATCAAATGTTATTAACTTGTAATTAAGGTGGTGTTGCCTGCAATAACATTGACACATGTCCAAATAGACCTAATTCAACACGGCTTGACTTTCGGTCTGTCAAGGTTTTCCTTAGAAAAACTCTCATGCCTCATGGTGTGTATGATGCGCTCTCTCTCACACTTATATGGTGGTGTATGTTGGTGGACACTACCTCACACTAATATTTCAACCGTCGGTGCTGGTCGTTTCCCCTTCTTCTCTCGCGCAATATACCAAGGTATATATCGCGAGAAGAAGAAGAGGGAAACGACCCCCGCGACAACAGTCGGGATTCCTCCATGAAGAAGAGACATGAAAGTCACACAAGGAGCTCCGACAGACCGAAAGTACGTAATTTTTTTTACTCTATATTTCTAGTCCTATTTTTTTATTAAAAAATTATAATGCATAATGTATTTATAATGAAACTTCTTATCTTAAAACTTCTGAAATTTCTATCTCAATTTATAATGAAACTTCTGAAATTCTATCTCAATTTATAATAAATCTTCTTCAAACTTCTTATCTTAAACGAAGTGTGTCGGAAGTCCCTCGGTCACCGTACATCCTGCATTATATAATTAAGTATATCAAAAACAATTACAGAACATCATGAATAGAGAAATGACCGAATTAATAGTGATCAAAATGTTATTACTGCAAAAATAAATACATAGAGTTCATACATAGTTCTCGTAAAACAACATATAGTTATCTTATATATATCTGCCGAACAGTTAGACTGATATTTTTGTCTAGACGGAGAACTTTGTTTAGACCGAGAACTTTGTCTAGACTGAGAACTTTGTCCAGACTAGGGATTTCGTCCAGACTGAGAACTTTGTTTAGACTGAGAACTTTGTCCAGACTGAGGATTTCGTCCAGACATAATATGTCGCCTACACATGCAAACTAAGAAGAGGATTTGAGCTCAAACAGAGGACGGGGACGGGAAGGCACTAAACCACACCTACACATGCAAACTAAGAAGAGGATTTGAGTTCAAACAGAGGACGGGGACGGGAAGGCACTAAACCACACCTACACATGCAAACTAAGAAGAGGATTTGAGCTCAAACTGAGGACGGGGACGGGAAGGCACTAAGTAAACCACACACCTACACATGCAAACTAAGAAGAGGATTTGAGCTCAAATTGCATGCATATAAATCAAATGAACTCCCACATAATTACTCCCAAACAGTAATGAGAGATGAAAGGATGAAGTTGCTAACCTTTTAGAACGATGGGGTGCCTCCAATCTTCACAAATCTTGGCAAAAATGGATAGGTGCCTCCAATCTTCACAAATCTTGGCAAATCCTCATGAGCTCAGGGGAAGGAAGAAAACAAAGAGGATAGAAAGGAGAGCTTGGGCTCGGGCTGGAAGAAGCATCTATATATTGGAATTTCTATAGTCCCGGTTGGTGGTAACAACCGGGACTAAAGGGTCTCGCATGGGCCCCAGCCCACCGCAATCCTGCCACCACCCCTTTAGTCCCGGTTGGTAACACCAACCGGGACTAGAGGTTCCTCACGAACCGGGACTAAAGCATAGGCTCATGAACCGGGACTAGTGGGCGCATTAGTCCCGGTGCAAAACCCGACCGGGACTAATGCTCCGGTCCAGGTGGTTTCAAACTAACGGTGATTACGTTGGTTTGTAAAAATAAAAATAAGTGCCACGTAAAAAAATCACATTATACTCATGAGGCAATATCATGTACAATCCTTTTTTTTTTTGAATTGTATCAAAATTTGATCATCATTTTTTTGCAAGAAAAGTTTTGATCTTCATTAAGCTTCTCAATACGTTTTCCAGCTCGTAGCAAAAATCATACATGCACATAATTTTCATCTTTGTTTTTTAAATCTGCAAACAAGTATTCGACGGTAAATCAGTTAACTGTTTATGAACTAGCTATTCTTTATCGGAAAAAAGAACTAGCTATTATGTTACTGATGTTTAGCAAAAATAAATTGAGAAGTAGACCAATATCTTGCGGCTTGGCTCACCAGCGGCCGGGGATGCACCCATCTGCGGAGCTGCCCAGGTTGCGGCCTCCTCCATCCGGTGCAGGGCGACTGGCGCACTCAACTGCCCTGCTGCGGTATTGCCGCCACGCTCCACCGTTGAGAGCTGCAGTCTTGCGAGGCTGCAACCCATGTCCTGCTACGACCGCTCAAACCTGCCACCAGCTGACGCTTGCTGCTAGCACACATGGCAGCATTGTGTGGATTTTAAAGCAAGTTACCTACTATATGACATCTATTTGTAGCCAAATCATAGCCTTCGAGTATTTTGGAGTTAACCTAAAGGTTCTTGGCCCTGAAAAATTCTTAAGTTTTCACACCTTTAATCTTTTGTCTTCATTTCCACGTTGTTGTTCTGATAAAGGGGAGAGACGATCGACATCTTGCACTTATGAAGCACCTACATTGACACTCATGGATGTTAAAGTGGTGACTCTGTTCAATATAGAGTGTTTTTTTTCTTTCAATATAGAGTGTTGAATGCACGAAAACACACATGTGAATAAGGTTTGGTTTGGTTTCATACATTTTTTTTCACGTTAATTAAGAAAAGTGTCATTCTTTGGACGGAAGGATCACATTAATTGTGTAAAGTATATTTCTTTGGATGGGAGGATCGCGTTAATGATGGAAAGTATCATCAAACGTTGGACGGAAGGATCATGTCAATTATGAAGAGTATCATTCTTTGGACAAAAGGATCACATTACTTATGAAGAGTATCATTATTTGGACAGAAGGATCATACTATTTATGAAGGTATCATTCTTTGAATGGCACAAACATTCCACTCCTTCACGTGATGAGTTCCGTCTGCGGCACAAATGTACCTTCAGGGTACGTGGTCGGAGCTGATTTTCCGGTATATAGAAAGCTACATCATGTGTTATAGCAAGGTTCAATTGTTTGAGACTATAGTCTGCCACTGTACCTACCGATTACTTTTCCCGTCTCTCCTTCCACCTTTGTGTGGGTTTTTTTGTCTCTCCTTCCACCACCCCCTCCGACCCTGGTCCATCGGTTTATTTTTCTCTGCACTCTTTTATTACAAACCAACACTTTTCTAATGTATAACAAATCACGCATCTAATTTTCTTAAGTTATCCAAATCAATTGATCTCTCTCATTAGTGCAATTTATTTTAGGAAACAAATAACAGATTTTCTGGAAACAAATAACATTTTTTAATATAACTTTCCTAACTTATCCGAGTCAATTCGATCACTCTCATTAGTATAATTTGTTTTAGGAAACAAATAACATATTTTACAGAAACAAATAACGGATTTTAAGAAAATTAACATCTTAATCATGACAAACAAAGCTCATTATGAAAGCATTATCTCTATTACTAAAAGGGGAGTCTGTACGTCGTTTCGTCGGTATCCAGTCATTAATGCAAACACTATTTAGAAACGAAGTGCAAAATCAATTTGGAAATCAAGTCATTAATACAATTAATTAGACAGAATATTAATTACACATAAAACTAATTAAGTCCGTTTAAGTAGGGATTTTTTTATGCGAATCAATTATGAATTGGGCCATTAATGTAATTCATTAATTAGTCAGAGACTTAATTAGGAATGCAAATAATTAATAATAGAAGGGTTTTTAATTATATATCTCTCTATTTCTTGTTCGTTGCTCCCTTCCCATCGATCGATAAAATCCCCGATCCACTCGACCCCCCTCCCACTATTTTGCCCCATCGGTTTTTATACTCCTCTCCAGCTTCTGTTTTTTAGTAATTTTTTTTTGCACGATTTTCCCAGATCACGCAATTAATGGATGCCGATTATCTCAAGTTGCATGCGGTCCAACCAAATTGATCTCCTTCCTCGTTTATCTCTACTACCTACATTCATGGAAGGAATCAATCACGATCGACTGACGGTAATCAATCTATATATCCAAAAATACGGGTTTTAGTCCTTTTGCCCATGATGAATCCATCCAATACCTGATCGTCTCGCTACGCAACCAGTCCCCCGAGCAGACCAGAGAAAGCCTATTCACTTCCCTCATCTTGTTTATTCTCCTATGGCGGCGTGACGACATGACATGTTGAGCGGCGTCAATCCAGCATTGGTGACATGCTTATGGTGGCATCATAGGCTGGACGTGAGGTATCCATTCATACCCTGTTCTTGAGCATGCGTCATCTCTCTCCTCTCAGTCATCTCTTCGAAATGGCGCACGGCGGCGGCGATGCAAGAGAGCGGTATGGCTCGTCGAGGGTGTTGCTGCGGCACCAATGCAGATGAGCTGATATTGTTCATGGTACGCTGCTGTTGCTGCTACTATTCTCTATTGTTGTGTAGTAGAGAGAGAGGGAAGAAGAGAGAGAGAGATGAGTTGATACAGTTCGTGGTACGCTGCTGCTACTATTACCTGTTGTGTTGCGTGGTAGAGAGAGAGAGAGAGAGAGAGAGAGAGAGAGAGAGAGAGAGAGAGAGAGAGAGAGAGAGAGAGATGTTTGATGATTTATTTTTTGTTTTTTTGGTTGTTGTGACAGGCAAAATGATGAATAACAACAATGTGATTTGAGACTATCCATGTAGTGGTTCATCATCAAAGTGCACCGATAATCTGTCATAGAATCACATTAATGTACTCGTGAAGCTAAGGTGTGCGCCAAAGCTAATTTTATTTCATATAAGCCTTTCAATTTTAAGTGGTCGCATGAAGCGTTGTCAAGTTATCTACATGATGTAGTCATGTGATGCTCATGTGACTGAAGCTAATAACTGCTCTGGATAATGCGCACCAAGTTCTTACCACAGAAACATGATATTTCTTTTATTCAATTAATTTTCTTTGCCTCATCCCATGTTGTATGTATGCCTAGGAAGTAAGATATTTCTCATATTTCATCAAATTCACCATAAAAATAATAGCTCATGAATTTGGGGAGGGAAGAAGCGAGCGAGAGACTACATGTTGATTATGGGTGTGTGGCCGAACCAGCTGCGACAAGACAAAAGTAATGGCAACGCACAACAAAATTATCGAGTGAGTCTCCTTTAGTTCGTATTATGCAACACACATAATCCAGTGGCTCATCAACTCTGGCGAGTCTCCTTTAACTTCTTCTATAATTCTCCAGCGAGCCATACAACGGATCCGTACCGTACTACAGTATTAAGCTGCAGAAATTATTGAGTTAGATGAATTTCCGTACTACAGTATTAGGCTGCGAATTTTTTTTAGTTAGAGGGAGTTATTTAGGGGAGACAATTTGTTGTTTACCCTCACAAATATGTATTTTAAATTAGGAATGACACACTGATTCTTGTTTGGATTTAATTTGCAACAACCTGTATGTTTGTGTTCATGAAGAGGAAGCCAATGCTTTCTTTCTTATTATAAACTACTAATAATAGAAATGTAATTTCTTTGCATTGTTGAGTGACCATATGGTCTGTAGTGAACCATCAAAAGTAATTATCATGTTTGCAATGCTAGATTTTTTTGCTTGTTGTGTAAATTCAAATCCTGACTCCGCCTTTGGATCTAGGCCCGACCTTGGAGGCCGTAGTGACTGTCAGGCTTCAGGTCTACGACGATCGACGAGGACCTTACCGCGAGCATCAACGCCATCCATCCCTCGACCATCGTCGCAGGTGTGTGCTTCTCGGTCAAATGTGATTAAAGTGATGATTTGCAAAGGTGTGTTTACCATCGAATGTGGGAAACATCAAACGGAATAGTATTTTGTTCTTATATTTCACCATAGTTCATGTTTACATACTTTTGAGAGGTAAGTACCGCCCGAGCAGAAAACATGCATCTAGCATCTCGCCCGGCTCCGCTTCCGCAAGCGGGAGGGCGAGCCCAGCGCCGTCACCGCAAGCCCTCCCTCACCTGCTCCTCCTCGCCGCCGCCAGCTCACGCCGATGGGCAAAGCCCGGCCGACGGAGGAGATGGCGGGGCCACTCTCTCCCTTCCTTGTTGAGCTGCTGACATGGGGCGGCAATTGCACACAGATGGCTACGGGCAGACCTCTGGAGGTGTGTGCTCGGCTGGGTGCAGACGGCGACTTGTGGGGCTGCGGCGCCTAAGGCCGGTCAGGCTCATCGGGCGGCGGGGGCTGCGGCGGCGTGGGTTGGTGACGGATGCCGGGGCGGCGGCCCCGGGCAGTGGCGACCGGTGAGGCCCAGATCGTCCTCGGCTGCATAGCATGGACGTACCCATGTCCCAAGGTAGAGCTGCTCCGGCGGTCCAACGGATTCTACCCTGGATCCCGTTCGGTATAAAGACGGTGAAGAGTGTGTTTGCGATTCATCCTAATGCCTCATCCGACATGGCGTAGTGGGGTGGCAGCCCTCCATGGTCCTATGGTGGCGCCCTTTGGCAGTGGCCGGGGCGTCAGGATACACCGCGGTGGCAGTGCGGCTATGGATAATCGCCGGATCGGGCGACCAGCTCCAGGACTTTGAAGGTGGTCTTGCAGAAGCATAGGTTGTCGGTTGGATGTTCTTGGGACGGATCCGTGTGAAACCTGGTCTTCGGCCGGTGGCCGGAGCCGGTGATAGTGACGCCACTGCATATGAATCAATCACGATCGACTGACGGTAATCAATCTATATATCCAAAAATACGGGTTATAGTCCTTTTGCTCATGATGAATCCATCCAATACCTGATCGTCTCGCTACGCAACCAGTCCCCCGAGCAAACCAGAGAAAGCCTATTCACTTCCCTCATCTTGTTTATTCTCCTATGGCGGCGTGACGACATGACATGTTGAGCGGCGTCAATCCAGCATTGGTGACATGCTTATGGTGGCATCATAGGCTGGACGTGAGGTATCCATTCATACTCTGTTCTTGAGCATGTGTCATCTCTCTCCTCTCAGTCATCTCTTCGAAATGGCGCACGGCGGCGGCCAGTGGCGGATCCAGAAATGGGCCAAGCCCAGGGCGAACTGGGCCAGGGCCCAGGCAGCCTTTGTTGACTGTAGCATATTGCTACAGTATTTGCTACAGTTAACAAAGGAGATGGGCCTCACGCCCCAGGCCGCCGCCATGGCTGCCTGGGGCCCAAATCCGCCATTGGCGGCGGCGATGCAAGAGAGCGGTATGGCTCGTCGAGGGTGTTGCTGCGGCACCAATGCAGATGAGCTGATATTGTTCATGGTACGCTGCTGTTGCTGCTACTATTCTCTATTGTTGTGTACTCCCTCCGTTCCTAAATATTTGTCTTTTTAGAGATTTTACTACGCACTACATACAGATGTATATAGACATAATTTAGAGTGTAGATTCATTCATTTTGCTCCGTATGTAGTCGGTAGTTGAATCTATAAAAAGACAAATATTTAGGAACGAAATGAGTAGTAGAGAGAGAGGGAAGAAGAGAGAGAGAGATGAGTTGATACTGTTCATGGTACGCTGCTGCTACTATTAGCTGTTGTGTTGCGTGGTAGAGAGAGAGAGAGAGAGAGAGATGTTTGATGATTTATTTTTTGTTTTTTTGGTTGTTGTGACAGGCAAAATGATGCATAACAGCAATGTGATTTGAGACTATCCATGTAGTGGTTCATCATCAAAGTGCACCGATAATCTGTCATAGAATCACATTAATGTACTCGTGAAGCTAAGGTGTGCGCCAAAGCTAATTTTATTTCATATCAGCCTTTCAATTTTAAGTGGTCGCATGAAGCGTTGTCAAGTTATCTACATGATGTAGTCATGTGATGCTCATGTGACTGAAGCTAATAACTGTTCTGGATAATGCGCGCCAAGTTCTTACAACAGAAACATGATATTTCTTTTATTCAATTAATTTTCTTTGACTCATCCCATGTTGTATGTATGCCTAGGAAGTAAGATATTTCTCATATTTCATCAAATTCACCATAAAAATAATAGCTCATGAATTTGGAGAGGGAAGAAGCGAGCGAGAGACTACATGTTGATTATGGGTGTGTGGCCGAACCAGCTGCGACCAGACAAAAGTAATGGCAACGCACAACAAAATTATCCAGTGAGTCTCCTTTAGTTCGTATTATGCAACACAAATAATCCAGTGGCTCATCAACTCCGGCGAGTCTCCTTTAATTTCTTCTATAATTCTCCGGCGAGCCATACAACTGATCCGTACCGTACTACAGTATTAAGCTGCAGAAATTATTGAGTTAGATGAATTTCCATACTACAGTATTAGGCTGCGAATTTTTTTTTAGTTAGAGGGAGTTATTTAGGGGAGACAATTTGTTATTTACCCTCACAAATATGTATTTTAAATTAGGAATGACACACTGATTCTTGTTTGGATTTAATTTGCAACAACCTGTATGTTTGTGTTCATGAAGAGGAAGCCAATGCTTTCTTTCTTATTATAAACTACTAATAATAGAAATGTAATTTCTTTGCATTGTTGAGTGACCATATGGTCTGTAGTGAACCATCAAAAGTAATTATCATGTTTGCAATGCTAGATTTTTTTGCTTGTTGTGTAAATTCAAATCCTGACTCCGCCTTTGGATCTAGGACCGGCCTTGGAGGCCGTAGTGACTGTCAGGCTTCAGGTCTACGACGATCGACGAGGACCTTACCGCGAGCATCAACGCCATCCATCCCTCGGCAGGACCCAGTCCCGGTTCGTATGACCCCTTTAGTCCCGGTTCCAGACACGAACAGGGACTAAAGGGCCTCGCTCCTGGCCGAGCCCCTTTAGTCCCGGTTGGTGGCTGGAACCGGGACTAAAGATATGCCTATATATATACTTGTCCCTGCCTGCTCACTCTGTTTTTTGGCTGGCCGGCGCGTGTGAGGTGTGTGCTGCTCTGCTCTCACCTCCTATGCACACGAGGTGTTCCATGAAATGCCAGAGCCATGCTTAAGCTTTCTTCTCTCCAAGCTCGACCTCCAAGCTCCATTTTCCTCAAGATTTGTCTAGGTTTGGCGGTCCGTCACGTCCCATCCCCGTCCTCACCGTCGTCGATCGCCCGCGCCGATCTCGTCGCCGGCACCACCGTGGTGAGCCTCTTGTTTTTATCTTCTTTTTAAAAGAAAAAAGTTCTTATTTGTATGATTTACAAAGATACTTGTATAAATTTCTTACTTTTATTATTGTTTGTTATTATATAGGTCCATGGTTATGGTATCCGCCCACGTCGGCCCTCGTCCGGTCTATGATTCGGATGTGGTATATTATCTTTTATAACTATTTGTTTCATTTAGTGTTTATGACAATTATGCCGACCAACGTGACATAGATGTGCTTATTCTAGGAGGTATGTGAACCAGAAATTCCAACCGACCCTCTTGTCGAGAGGTTAAATTTAGTTGAAAAAGAAAACGAGGATTTGAAAGAAAAATTGAAAAGAATTGAGAAGGAGAAGATGAAATTGGAGTTGCATCTTGCCGATGTCGTCCATGACCACAAGATCAAGATGGATGCAATGCGCTTGAAGATTAGAAAGATAAGAAAATATGCCATTGATAATGAGGCTTGGTATCTTTATGCTGTTGGATCAATTGCTACCTTAGTTGCGATTATGATCGGATTTGTTGTTGTATTTAAATGTTTTACATAGTTGTATGTTAGTTTTAATTTATGTTTTAATTAGATGCTCTAGAGAGCTATATGTTGTTCTATGAGAACTATGTATGAACTTTATGTATTTATTTTTTCCTCTATAACTTATGATCACTACTGTATTTTGGTTTTAATGTGATGATGAACTTGTATTAATTTGGTCACTTCTCTATTCATGATGTTCTGTAATGGTTATTGATACATTAGCACATGCTATGTGGGTGACATTATGATGCCATGCCAATTTTCAACCATTTCATAGTTCATTTGCAGTGCTTTTCAATTTCAGGGTCATCTTAGCTCAAAATAAATCATGAAATGCATGAAAAATAGCAAATGAAGTCAAAAAGGGTTGAAAAGTGATGATGTGGCTTTGAATGGTGCATATTGAATGCAGAAAAAGTCTTGCGTTAAAATATGTTTAAAAAATGAAATCCCTTTGTAATAGATGAGTTTTCGTCCGGAACCCTGATACTTCGAAGGAGATTGTCCAGTTTGTACACGAAGTGCATCCAGTTTTTCCCGTAACCCTCTCAACTTTTTAGCACATGCTATGTGGGTGAAATTATGATACCATGCCAATTTTCAACCATTTGAGAGTTCATTTGCAGTGCTTTTCAATTTCAGGGTCATCTTAGCTCAAAATAAATCATGAAATGCATGAAAAATAGCAAATGAAGTCAGAAAATGGTTGAAAAGTGATGATGTGGCGTTGAATGGTGCATATTAAATGCAGAAAAAGTCTGGAGTTAAAATATGTTTAAAAAATGAAATCCCTTTGTAATATACGAGTTTTCGTCCGAAAACCCTCATACTTAGAAGGAAATTGTCTAGTTTGTACACGAAGTGCATCTAGTTTTTCCCGTAACCCTCTCAACTTTTTAGCACATGCTATGTGGGTGAAATTATGATACCATGCCAATTTTCAACCATTTCAGAGTTCATTTGCAGTGCTTTTCAATTTCAGGGTCATCTTAGCTCAAAATAAATAATGAAATACATGAAAAATAGCAAATGAAGTCAGAAAAGGGTTGAAAAGTGATGATGTGGCTTTGAATGGTGCATATTGAATGCAGAAAAAGTCTTGAGTTAAAATATGTTTTAAAAAATGAAATCCCTTTGTAATAGACGAGTTTTCGTCCAAAACCCTGATACTTCGAAGGAGATTATCCAGCTTGTACACGAAGTGCATCCAGTTTTTCCCGTAACCCTCTCAACTTTTTAGCACATGCTACGTGGGTGAAATTATGATACCATGCCAATTTTCAACCATTTCAGAGTTCATTTGCAGTGCTTTTCAATTTCAGGGTCGTCTTAGCTCAAAATAAATCATGAAATGCGTGAAAAATAGTAAATGAAGTCAGAAAAGGGTTGAATAGTGATGATGTGGCTTTGAATGGTGCATATTGAATGCAGAAAAAGTCTTGAGTTAAAATATGTTAAAAAAATGAAATCCCTTTGTAATAGACGAGTTTTCGTCTGAAACCCTGATACTTCGAAGGAGATTGTCCAGTTTGTACACGAAGTGCATCCTGTTTTTCCCATAACCCTCTAAACTTTTTAGCACATGCTACGTGGGTGAAATTATGATACCATGCCAATTTTCAACCATTTCAGAGTTCATTTGCAGTGCTTTTCAATTTCAGGGTCATCTTAGCTCAAAATAAATCATGAAATGCATGAAAAATAGAATATGAAGTCAGAAAAGGGTTGAAAAGTGATGATGTGGCTTTGAATGGTGCATATTGAATGCAGAAAAATTCTTGAGTTAAAATATGTTTAAAAAAATGCAGAAAAAGTCTTTTATAAAACTGTAATAGCACAAAGAATGAACTAAAGAGAATGAATTAAATATAATATTCTTCGTTAGCAAAAAGAATAAAAATAATATTAACTAAAATTATCAAAGTATTTATTTGTTAAAAACTTTAATAGTAAAATGAATTTTCATAAAGTATATTTTGTTACAAGCTTTAATAGAAACTAAAAAGCTTTTATAAATCTCTAATGGCAAAAGGAATCAACTAAAAAGAATCAATAAAAAATAAAACTTTTGCAACTAAAATTATATAAAATTTATGCAACTAAAATTATATAACTAAAAATAACATATGCAAAAAATAACATTAAAAATCATAATATATGCAAAAAAACGGCCCGCCTACTAGGCACGACGGCCTGCATATGACTAGAAACCCTACAAATGGGCTAGGATGCAGGCCCGCAGTACTAGCAGGCCCAACAGGGCGTCAAATAGGCATGTACTGCCTGCATTAGAGAGGAGCTCGAGAGGGCAGCGGCAGCAGCGCTTATAAACCACTCCAAACCCCTCTCGACTAGCGAGGTGGGACTAAACTTTTGGTACGGGAAGCACAGCCCTTTAGTCCCGGTTGGTGGCACCAACCGGGACTAATGCCCCCCTTTAGTCCCGGTTGGTGCCACCAACCGGGACTAAAGGTCTCTGCTTCCCGCCCTTTGGGCTGCTGGAAATTGACCTTTAGTCCCGGTTGGTGGCACCAACCGGGACTAAAGGTGGGCATTAGTCCCGGTTGGAGCCACCAACCGGGACTAAAGGTCTCTGTATATAAGCGGGAATTAGGAAAATTTGCCAAAACACATCTGCAGTTCCGCCCCCGACGCCTGCGACCACCTCGATGCCGCCAGGCTGCCCGAGCTCGCCGTCACCTTCTAGCCATCCCCGATCCCGCTCCTCGTCGCCGGACCTCCCCCCCGTCCTCGTCGCCGTACCTCCTTGCCCTCCTCCCCGAACCCGCTCCTCGTCGCCGCCCCCGACGCCGTCCCCGAGCCCTGCCCGACGCCGTCGCCTCACTGTCGCCCCCGACGCCGTCCTCCTCCCAACGCCTCGCCGTCGCCCCCGACGCCGTCGCCTCGTCGCCGCCCTCGACGCCGTCCCCGAGCCCTGCCCGACACCGTCGCCTCGCCGTCGCCCCCGACGCCGTCCTCCTCTCGACGCCTCGCCATCTCCCCCGACGCTGTCGCCTCGTCGCCGCCCCCGACGCCGTCCCCGAGCCCTGCCCGACGCCGTCGCCTCGCCGTCGCCCCCGACGCCGTGGGTACTGTCAAAAGAATTGGGGACAATATAGCACCTTTTTGCAAATCAAAGAACAATTTTTTTTGCATTAGAGTTCATTTTGTCTTTGCTATGTTTCTGCCATGCCATGCTATGTTTGTTGCATCAAATATGTATGAGATGTTAGATGGATAGATAGATATGTTTAGATGGATGGATGGATGTATATATATAGAAAATTAATGCAAGGAGCATCCTATAGGTGCAAAGAAGACACTTTGTTCCAATAATCATAATAATGTAACAAAGAGAGGTGCTTATCTGTTTTCATACATCGGGTTCCTCTAAGGCAATGCCTTTACCCTTGGACTTTGATTTAGACATATTCAGACCGAGAGCAAGGGAGCCCGGTCGGTGAGGGTGCGAGGTAAGGCAGTATCAATCACTAACAGTGGGCACGAGAATCCCCCTCAAAAGCTGCATTTTGCATGAGGAGAGAGAGCGAGAGGGGGGAGCCAAGGGATGGCCGGAGAGGGGCTAAGATATTCACCCTCAAGAGCGGCATTATGTTGCACGGAGGAAGGAGGGAGGGGAGGAGGAAGAAGACGACGAGAGTTGGTGAGCGGCGGCGGTGGAGCTAGCGTGGTGGGGTGGTTGAGTGCTTGTACGGCGTCGGCCACGCCATGGTCGGCCACGCCATGGTCTTTGCTATGTTTCCGCCATGCCATGCTATGTTTGTTGCATCAAATATGTATGAGATGTTAGATGGATAGATAGATATGTTTAGATGGATGGATGGATGTATATATATAGAAAATGCTGATATGATGAATTTTTTTTTGTTCATATAATTTTTTTGTCCATGTATGTATGTATATATATAGATGGATGGATTGATGTATATAGAAAATGTTGCCACTAATCCATCTCTCATGGTTGTATATTGCCACGTTGTAATATTTGCAGAAACTATGGACGACAGAGACTTAGAAAAAGAAGAGTTGTTGGGGGATATAATCCGCGACGGAGGTGATATCGATCTCACCTGCTTGTCGTTTCTCAACGAGACCGATGGTGAGGAAAGAGAGGATGGCGGCTCCGGTGAGGAGGAACGAGATCATGACGGCTCCGGTGATCGAACTGCGGACGAAGGAGATCATGACGGCTCCGGTGATCGAATGGAGAAGGGAGCCATAACTGCTTCAAAGTCCGGCGAGGTATATATTAATTAATCCTTTGCTGACTAGATGCATTTTTTTTTGTATGTACATATATTAACGCTTCTTTCTTCTTTTAATTAGCCATACAGATCGAGCTCCACTTCGGTAAGGAGACGAGGCCCGATGAGAAGGTTGGACGCGGAAGAAAGGTTCACGATCGAAGAAGTCTCTCCAGAAGGCCAACCGATTGCTCCCTACCGGACAAAGAACAAATTTATACATCAGTGCAGAGTTATTGTTAGGGACATCGTCCCGATCAGCTGCCAAGAATGGAATAAGAAGAAGGACCCTCAAGTTCCTTATGTCAACGATAGACTGAAAGATGATCTTTGGACCAATCTGATGAGAAATTTCAGCCTACCGCCAGAGGAGGATCCGAATAACCCAGTTATACAGCGAAAGGTCAGGGCGTTTGCTCTTAAGAAGATGGCAGAACTATTATGGAACTGGAAGAAAGTATTGAACAGGAAGTTTGTCGAGAAAGACAAGACTCCATAATTCAAAGGTCAATATGAGAAGATGAGAGATCACTGGCCCGCATTTGTGGCCTACAAGAAATCGGAGAAGGCTAAGAACAGGTCACTTACAAATAACAAAAATGCCGCAAGGAAGGAGTATCACCATGTTACGGGGTCAGGTGGCTACAGCAAAGCCCGGCCTACGTGGGACAAAGCTGAGCAAGGCCTGCTTGCTAAAGATGTCCAACCAACGACATTGCACTGGCCAGATCAGGCAAGGATTTGGTTCTTCGGGGTTGGGGGAACTTTGGACCCAGAAACAGGGAAGTGTGACTGGATGAAAGCTCAACTTGCAATACCCATCACAAAGCTTGAGGAAGCAATCAAGGAAGCGCTGGAAGGGAATTTCATTTTTGACAGAGAGAAGGACGAGCTGTCAAAGGCCCTCGGGAATCCTGAACACCCTGGACGAACACGAGGCACATCAGGCTCCGTTCCGTGGAAGGTTGGGTTTCCCGACAGCACTGGTTACAGAAGCCGACAGAGAAAGAAGAAAGAAGAAGCAAGCGAAATGCAGAAGATGAATGAAAGATTAGCGAAACTAGAGGCACTTGAGAGCCAGCGAGCTACCAGCCAACCATCTCAGCGGCACGAAGATCCTTCATTGGAGACTACCCACGATGCTACCCCCACCATCTCAGCGGAGAAGCAGCGTGGCTTCCACCGAGCTCGTTCATCCTGATAGCACGGCTCCTCGCTACCCCGTGGATGGTATCACGAATAATGAAATGAACATTGTGTGCTAATGGCGAAATGCCATAACCTAACCTTGAAGGCGGCGGTCGGCTATGTCTTACCTCCTCGACCTGATGGAACTTTCCATTGCACTCCGGTTCCAGCTGGCTTTGCTATTGTCGGGGTTGATGAAATAATGGACGGATTTGATGGGCGGGAGCTTGAGTACGCTACAGGTGAAGGGGAGATTCTTCTTCGATATGCCTTAAGGACTACCTGTCTATGGAGAAAGGAACACATCGTGCTTCCATACTGGATGCCGCCTCAGCAGACTCAGCCGGAGGAGGCCCCGGTGCCTGAGTCGTCTCCGGTGCGTCAACCATCTCCGGTGCGTCAACCGTCTCCAGTGCGTCAACCGTCTCCGGTGCATCAGTCGTCTCCGCTGCCTGAGTCGTCTCCGGCGCGTCAGCGGACTCCGACGGAGGAGGCCCCTCAGCAGAATCCTCCTCCGCCTTAGCTGTCTCCGCCGCCTCAGCAACATCGGAAGAGAGGCACCGCCGCTCCGGCGGCTAGCAGCAGTACGAAAACGAAGAGATTCAGAGCAGGCCCAAGCCTTAAGGTTCCTCCCAAGTTACCATACGAGATGACTGAGGAGGAAAACAACAAGATCGTGGATGCCGAAGTGAAATGTCAGCTTGCACCGAAACGACCACCTCCAGAGGAGAAAATAGATCCGGTGAAAGCAAAGCGAACTCTGGATGCCCTTAGGCGACCACCACCGCCTCCGCCGCCATCAAACTACGACCGTTGTAATCAAAAGACACATGATCAAGCGAGGTGGTCGGGAAGCTTAAGTAGAAGTGGCGCAAGAAGTGGGAAAACAATTCCCCAGCTCGGCGAACAAGAACTGCAATCGTGCCCTCCGCTCAAGGTGGTTACCGATATCGCTAATGATCCAAAGAAAGTGGCCGGTGGTCTTGCTATCACTGCTGGTGATTACTTACCCGATTCGGTACAGTTCGAAAAGGCTGAGGTAGTACCATCCTTAAGATACGAGCACGGGAAGCCTCTCGTCACACGTGAGGATCTCAAGGGTCTACCAACGAGGATGCGACAATTGCATGAATGGTACTTGGAAGCCTGCTGATACGTCCATTTTGCATCTTGCTTTTATATTGATATTTATTGCATTATGGGCTGTTATTACACATTATGGTACAATACTTCTGCCTTTTCTCTCTTATTTTACAAGGTTTACATGAAGAGGGAGAATGCCGGTAGCTGGAATTCTGGACTGGAAAAGGAGCAAATATGAGAGACCTATTCTGCACAACTCCAAAAGTCCTGAAAAGTTATGGAGAATTATTTTGGAATATATAAAAAATATTGGGCGAAAGAAATACCAGAGGGGACCCACCAGGAGGCCACAAGCCTGGGGGGCGCGCCCTACCCCCCAGGGCGTGCCCCTGTGGCTTGTGGGCCCCCTGGCAGCCCTCCGGTGCCCATCTTCTGCTATATGGAGGGTTTTGACCTGGAAAAAATCATAAGAGAGCTTTCGGGACGACGCGCCGCCGTCTCGAGGCGGAACCTGGGCAGAAGCTGTTCTGTCGGGGAAACTTCTCTCCCGGAGGGGGAAATCAAAGCCATCGTCATCACCAATGATCCTCTCATCGAGAGGGGGTCAATCTCCATCAACATGTTCACCAGCACCATCTCCTCTCCCAACCCTAGCTCATCTCTTGTATCCGATCTTTGTCTCAAAACCTCAGATTGGTACGTGTGGGTTGCTAGTAGTATTGATTAGTCCTTGTAGTTGATGCTAGTTGGTTTACTTGGTGGAAGATCATATGTTCAGATCCTTAATGATAATTAATACTCCTCTGATTATGAACATGAATATGCTTTGTGAGTAGTTACGTTTGTTCCTGAGGACATGGGATAAGTCTTGTTATAAGTAATCATGTGAATTTGGTATTCGTTCGATATTTTGATGAGATGTATGTTGTCTCTCCTCTAGTGGTGTTATGTGAACGTCGACTACATGACACTTCACCATTATTTGGGCCTAGGGGAAGGCATTGGGAAGTAATAAGTAGATGATGGGTTGCTAGAGTGACAGAAGCTTAAACCCTAGTTTATGCGTCGCTTCGTAAGGGGCTGATTTGGATCATTATGTTTCATGCTATGGTTAGATTTATCTTAATTCGTCTTTTGTAGTTGCGGATGCTTGCGAGAGAGGTTAATCATAAGTGGGAGGCTTGTCCAAGTAAGGGCAGCACCCAAGCGCCGGTCCACCCACATATCAAATTATCAAAGTAACGAACGCGAATCATATGAGCATGATGAAAACTAGCTTGACAGAAATTCCCACGTGTCCTCGTGAGCGCTTTGCTTTATATAAGAGTTCGTCCAGGCTTGTCCTTTGCTATAAAAAGGATTGGGCCACCTTGCTGCACCTTAGTTACACTTGTTACTTGCTACCCGTTACGAATTATCTTATCACAAAACTATCTGTTACCGCTAATTTCAGTGCTTGCAGAAAATACCTTACTGAGAACTGCAAGTCATTTCCTTCTTCTCCTCGTTGGGTTCGACACTCTTACTTATCGAAAGGACTACGATAGATCCCCTATACTTGTGGGTCATCAAGACTCTTTTCTGGCGCCGTTGCCGGGGAGTGAAGCGCCTCTGGTGAGTGGAACTTGGTAAGGAAAAATTTATATATTGTGCTGAAATTTACTGTCACTTGTTACTATGGAAAGTAATCCTTTGAGGGGCTTGTTTGGGGTATCGTCACCTCGACCGGAAGCACAAAGAGTTGCCCCTCAACCTACTGAACCTACTGAAAATATTTATTATGAAATTCCTTCGGGTATGATAGAGAAACTGCTAGCTAATCCTTATGCAGGAGATGGAACACTACATCCTGATTTGCATCTAATCTATGTGGCTGAAGTTTGTGGATTATTTAGGCTTGCAGGTTTGCCCGAGGATGTTGTCAAGAAGAAGGTCTTTCCTTTATCTTTGAAGGAGAAGGCATTGACATGGTATAGGCTATGTGATGATATTGGATCATGGAACTACAGCCGATTGAAATTGGAATTTCATCAGAAGTTTTATCCTATGCATCTGGTTCATAGTGATCGGAATTATATTTATAATTTTTGGCCTCGTGAAGGAGAAAGAATCGCTCAAGCTTGGGGGAGGCTTAAGTCAATGTTATATTCATGCCCCAATCATGAGCTCTCAAGAGAAATTATTATTCAGAATTTTTATGCTCGGCTTTCTCGTAATGATCAATCCATGCTCGATACTTCTTGTACTGGTTCCTTTATGAAGAAAGATATTGAATTCAAATGGGACTTATTGGAAAGAATTAAATGCAACTCTGAAGATTGGGAACTCGACGAAGGTAAGGAGTCAGGTATAAACCTTAAGTTTGATTGTGTTAAATCCTTTATAGACACCGATGGTTTTCGTTAATTTAGCACTAAATATGGACTTGACTCTGAGATAGTAGCTTCTTTCTGTGAATCTTTTGCTGCTCATGTTGATCTCCCTAAGGAGAAGTGGTTTAAATATCATCCTCCCATTGAAGTGAAAGTAGTTGAACCTATTAAAGTTGAAGAAGAAACTATTATTTATAATGTTGATCCTGTTATTCTTGCTACTTATATTGAGAAACCACCTTTCCCTGTTAGAATAAAGGAACAGGCTAAAGCTTCAACTGTGGTTCGTAAGAGCTATGTTAGAACACCTACACCGCCTGAACAAATTAAAGTTGAACCTAGTATTGCTATGGTTAAAGATCTCTTGGTTGATAATATTGATGGGCATGTGATACGTCCATTTTGCATCATGCTTTTATATCGATATTTGTTGCATTATGGCCTGTTATTACACATTATGGTACAATACTTATGCCTTTTCTCTCTTATTTTACAAGGTTTACATGAAGAGGGAGAATGCCGGCAGCTGTAATTCTGGACTGGAAAAGGAGCAAATCAGAGATACCTATTCTGCACAACTCCAAAAGTCCTGAAAACTTACGGAGAATTATTTTGGAATATATAAAAAATAGTGGGCAGAAGAAATACCAGAGGGGGCCCACCAGGCAGTCACAAGCCAGGGGGGCGCGCTCTACCCCCGTGGCGCGCCCCTGTGGCTTGTGGCCCACCTGGCAGCCCTCCGGTGCCCATCTTCTGCTATATGGAGGGTTTTGACCTGAAAAAAATCATAACAGAGCTTTCGGTGCGAAGCGCCGCCGTCTCGAGGCGGAACTTGGGCAGAACCAATCTACGGCTCCGGCGGAGCTGTTCTGCCTGGGAAACTTCCCTCCCGGAGGGGGAAATCGAAGCCATCATCATCACCAACGATCCTCTCATCGAGAGGGGGTCAATCTCCATCAACATCTTCACCAGCACCATCCCCTCTCAAACCCTAGTTCATCTCTTGTATCCGATCTTTGTCTCAAAACCTCGGATTGGTACCTGTGGGTTGCTAGTAGTGTTGATTACTCCTTGTAGTTGATGCTAGTTGGTTTACTTGGTGGAAGATCATATGTTCAGATCCTTGATCATCATTAATACTCCTCTGATTATGAACATGAATATGCTTTGTGAGTAGTTACGTTTGTTCCTGAGGACATGGGATAAGTCTTGTTATAAGTAATCATGTGAATTTGGTATTCGTTCGATATTTTGATGAGATGTATGTTGTCTCTCCTCTAGTGGTGTTATATGAACGTCGACTACATAACACTTCACCATTGTTTGGGACTAGAGGAAGGCATTGAGAAGTAATAAGTAGATGATGGGTTGCTAGAGTGACAGAAGCTTAAACCCTAGTTTATGCGTTGCTTCGTAAGGGGCTGATTTGGATCCACACGTTTCATGCTATGGTTAGATTTATCTTAATTCTTCTTTCGTAGTTGCGGATGCTTGCGAGAGTGGTTAATCATAAGTGGGAGGCTTGTCCAAGTAAGGGCAGCACCCAAGCACCGGTCCACCCACATATCAAATTATCAAAGTAACGAACGCGAATCATATGAGCATGATGAAAACTAGCTTGACAGAAATTCCCATGTGTCCTCGTGAGCGCTTTGCTTTATATAAGAGTTCGTCCAGGCTTGTCCTTTGCTATAAAAAGGATTGGGCCACCTTGCTGCACCTTAGTTACACTTGTTACTTGCTACCCGTTACGAATTATCTTATCAAAAAACTATCTGTTACCGCTAATTTCAGTGCTTGCAGAAAATACCTTACTGAGAACTGCTTGTCATTTCCTTCTGCTCCTCGTTGGGTTCGACACTCTTACTTATCGAAAGGACTACGATAGATCCCCTATACTTGTGGGTCATCAAGACTCTTTTCTGGCGCCGTTGCCGGGGAGTGAAGCGCCTCTGGTGAGTGGAACTTGGTAAGGAAAAATTTATATATTGTGCTGAAATTTACTGTCACTTGTTACTATGGAAAGTAATCCTTTGAGGGGCTTGTTCGGGGTATCTTCACCTCGACCGGAAGCACAAAGAGTTGCCCCTCAACCTACTGAACCTACTGAAAATATTTATTATGAAATTCCTTCGGGTATGATAGAGAAACTGCTAGCTAATCCTTATGCAGGAGATGGAACACTACATCCTGATTTGCATCTAATCTATGTGGATGAAGTTTGTGGATTATTTAGGCTTGCAGGTTTGCCCGAGGATGTTTTCAAGAAGAAGGTCTTTCCTTTATCTTTGAAGGAGAAGGCATTGACATGGTATAGGCTATGTGATGATATTGGATGATGGAACTACAACCGATTGAAATTGGAATTTCATCAGAAGTTTTATCCTATGCATCTGGTTCATCGTGATCGGAATTATATTTATAATTTTTGTCCTCGTGAAGGAGAAAGAATCGCTCAAGCTTGGGGGAGGCTTAAGTCAATGTTATATTCATGCCCCAACCATGAGCTCTCAAGAGATATTATTATTCAGAATTTTTATGCTCGGCTTTCTCATAATGATCGATCCATGCTCGACACTTCTTGTGGTGGTTCCTTTATGAAGAAGGATATTGAATTCAAATGGGACTTATTGGAAAGAATTAAACGCAATTCTGAAGATTGGAAACTCGACGAAGGTAAGGAGTCAGGTATAAACCTTAAGTTTGATTGTGTTAAATCTTTTATAGACACCGATGCTTTTCGTGAATTTAGCACTAAATATGGACTTGACTCTGAGATAGTAGCTTCTTTCTGTGAATCTTTTGCTACTCATGTTGATCTCCCTAAGGAGAAGTGGTTTAAATATCATCCTCCCATTGAAGTGAAAGTAGTTGAACCTATTAAAGTTGAAGAGGAAACTATTACTTATAATGTTGATCCTGTTATTCCTACTGCTTATATTGAGAAACCACCCTTCCCTGTTAGGATAAAAGAACATGCTAAAGCTTCAACCGTGGTTCGTAAGAGTTGTATTAGAACACCTACACCCCCTGAACAAATTAAAGTTGAACCTAGTGTTGCTATGGTTAAAGATCTCTTGGTTGATAATATTGATGGGCATGTTATTCATTTCTGTGATGAAGCTGCTAGAATTGCTAGACCTGATACTAAGAGTAAACATAGACCTGTTGTTGGCATGCCTGTTGTTTCTGTTAAAATAGGAGATCGTTGTTATCATGGCTTATGTGATATGGGTGCTAGTGTGAGTGCAATTCCTTTTTCCTTATACAAAGAAATTATGCATGATATTGCACTAGTTGAACTAGAGGAAATTGATGTTACTATTAAGCTTGCTAATAGAGATACTATTGCACCAATGGGGATTATTAGAGATGTTGAAGTCTTGTGTGGGAAAATAAAGTATCCTACTGATTTTTTTGTTCTCGGTTCCCCACAAGATGATTTTTGTCCCATTATATTTGGCAGACCCTTCTTGAATACTGTTAATGCTAGGATTGATTGTGAGAAAGAAATAGTTACTGTGAGTTTTGGGGATGTGTCTCATGAGTTCAATTTCTCTAAATTTCGTAGACAACCCCATGACAAAGAATTGCCTAGTAAAGATGAAATTATTGGTCTTGCTTCTATCGCTGTGCCTCCTACTGATCCTTTAGAACAATATTTGCTAGACCATGAAAATGATATGCATATGAATGAGAGGAATGAAATAGACAAAATTTTCTTTGATCAGCAGCCTATTTTGAAACACAACTTACCTATTGAAATACTTGGGGATCCTCCTCCACCCAAGGGTGATCCCGTGTTTGAGCTTAAACAATTACCCTATACTTTGAAATATGCTTATCTTGATGAAAAGGAGATATATCCTGTTATTATTAGTGCTAACCTTTCAGAGCATGAAGAAAAGAGATTATTGAAAACTCTGAGGAAGCACCATGCTGCTATTGGATATACTCTTGATGATCTTAAGGGCATTAGTCCCACTCTATGTCAGCATAAAATTAATATGGAGCCTGATGCCAAACCAGTTATTGATCACCAACGACGGTTGAATCCTAACATGAAAGAAGTGGTAAGAAAAGAAATACTAAAGCTTCTGGAGGCAGATATAATTTATCCTGTTGCTGATAGTAGATGGGTTAGTCCCGTTCATTGTATCCCTAAGAAGGGAGGTATTACCGTTGTTCCTAATGATAAAAATGAATTGACCCCGCAAAGAATTGTTACAGGTTATAGAATGGTAATTGATTTTAGGAAATTAAATAAAGCCACTAAGAAAGATAATCACCCTTTACCTTTTATTGATCAAATGCTAGAAAGACTATCCAAACATACTCATTTTTTCTTTCTAGATGGTTACTCTGGTTTCTCTCAAATACCTGTATCAAGAGAGGATTAAGAAAAAACCACTTTTACTTGCCCTTTCGGTACCTTTGCTTATAGACGTATGCCTTTTGGTTTATGCAATGCACCTGCTACCTTTCAAAGATGTATGATGGCTATATTCTCCGACTTTTGTGAAAAGATTCTTGAGGTCTTCATGGATGATTTTTCCGTTTACGGAACTTCTTTTGATGATTGCTTGAGCAACCTTGATCGAGTTTTGCAGAGATGTGAAGAAACTAATCTTGTCTTGAATTGGGAAAAGTGCCACTTTATGGTTAATGAAGGTATTGTCTTGGGGCACAAGATCTCCGAAAGAGGTATTGAGGTGGATAAAGCTAAAGTTGATGCTATTGAAAAAATGCCGTGTCCCACGGACATAAGAGGTATAAGAAGTATCCTTGGTGATGCTGGTTTCTATAGGAGGTTTATTAAAGATTTCTCTAAGATTTCTAGGCCTCTCACTAATCTTTTACAAAAAGATGTTCCATTCGTTTTTGATGATGATTGTGTAGAAGCATTTGAAATCCTAAAGAATGCCTTGATTTCCGAAACCTGTTGTTCAACCACCTGATTGGAACCTACCCTTTGAAATTATGTGTGATGCTAGTGATTATGCTGCTGGTGCTGTTCTAGGACAAAGAGTCGATAAGAAATTAAATGTTATCCATTATGCCAGTAAAACTCTAGACAGTGCTCAAAGAAACTATGCTACTACTGAAAAGGAATATTTAGCAGTCGTGTTTGCTTGTGATAAGTTCAGACCTTATATTGTTGATTCCAAAGTAACTGTTCACACCGATCATGCTGCTATTAAGTACCTTATGGAAAAGAAAGATGCTAAACCTAGACTTATTAGGTGGGTTCATCTGCTACAAGAATTTGATTTGCATATTATTGATAGAAAGGGTGCTGATAACCCTGTGGCAGATAACTTGTCTAGGTTAGAAAATGTTCTTGATGACCCACTACCTATTGATGATAGCTTTCCTGATGAACAATTAGCTGTCATAAATGCTTCACATAATGCTCCATGGTATGCTGATTATGCTAATTACATTGTTGCTAAATTTATACCACCTAGTTTCACATACCAACAAAAGAAAAAGTTCTTCTATGACTTGAGACATTACTTTTGGGATGATCCACACCTTTATAAAGAAGGAGTAGATGGTATTATTAGACGTTGTGTACCTAAGCATGAACAGGAACAGATCCTACGCAAGTGTCACTCCGAGGCCTACGGAGGACACCACGCTGGAGATAGAACTGCACATAAGGTACTACAATCTGGTTTTTATTGGCCTACTCTCTTCAAGGATGCTCGTAAGTTTGTCTTGTCTTGTGATGAATGTCAAAGAATTGGTAATATTAGTAGACGTCAGGAAATGCCTATGAATTACTCTCTTGTTATTGAACCATTTGATGTTTGGGGTTTCGATTATATGGGACCTTTTCCACAATCTAACGGGTATACTCATATTCTAGTTGCTGTTGATTATGTTACTAAGTGGGTAGAAGCTATTCCAACTAGTAGCGCTGATCATAACACTTATGTTAAAATGCTTAAGGAAGTTATTTTCCCTAGATTTGGAGTCCCTAGATATTTGATGACTGATGGTGGTTCACACTTTATTCATGGTGCTTTTCGTAAATTGCTTGCTAAGTATGATGTTAATCATAGAATTGCATCTCCGTATCATCCTCAGTCTAGTGGTCAAGTAGAATTGAGCAATAGAGAAATTAAATTGATTTTGCAAAAGACTGTTAATAGATCTAGGAAGAATTGGTCTAAGAAAGTTGATGATGCATTGTGGGCTTATAGAACTGCTTATAAAAACCCTATGGGTATGTCTCCGTATAAGATGGTTTATGGTAAAGCTTGTCACTTACCTCTTGAGCTAGAGCATAATGCTTATTGGGCAATTAAAGAGCTCAATTATGATTTCAAACTTGCTGGTGAGAAGAGGTTATTTGACATCAGCTCACTTGATGAATGGAGAACCCAAGCCTATGAGAATGCCAAGTTATTTAAAGAAAAGGTTAAGAGATGGCATGATAGAAGGATTCAAAAGCGTGAATTTAATGTAGGCGATCATGTCTTTCTATACAATTCTCGTTTAAGATTTTTTGCAGGAAAACTTCTCTCTAAGTGGGAAGGTCCTTACGTTATCGAGGTGGTATACCGTTCCGGTGCCATCAAGATGAACAACGCCGAAGGCACAAACCCGAAGGTGGTGAACGGTCAAAGAATTAAACATTATATTTCAGGTACTCCCATAAATGTTGAAACCAATGTTATCAATACCATAACTCCAGAGGATCACATTAGGGAGACCTACCAGAACGTTTCAGACTCCAAAAAGGAATAGGTATGTGGTACAGTAAGTAAACCGACTCCAAAACTTTTGCAATAGCAATTTTTATCCGTTTTGGAATATTTAAAAAATTAGAAAAATTAATGGCAGTCCGAAAAGTGCACGAGGAAGCGACAAGCCAGGGGGGCGCGCCCTACCCCCCTGGGCGCACCCCTGTGGCTTGTGGCTACCTCGTGTACCCTCCGGACTCCGTCTTCTTGTGGATTACTCCTTCAGGTCGGCAAAAATTCATTATATAATCTCCCGAAGGTTTTGACCTTTGTGTCACGACAATATCTCCTGTTTTCGTTTTGAGCTGTTTCTGCAACAGATTTAGAGCAAGCACTACTAGAAAAAAGGCTGTTAGTGGCGCACCTATTTTGGCTATTAATGGCGCACTATAGGTGTGCCACTATTATCACGCCATTAGTAACAAATAGTAATGGCGCACCTCTGGTGCGCCATTAGTAATCCAAATACTAGTGTCGCACCATGTGGTGCGCCATTACTATTGCTACAGGTGCGCCACTGGTAACTTTTTTTTTATTTAATTTTTTTGAATTTTTTTTTGAAATTTGAAGGCGGGAAAATAGTAGTGGCGCACCATGCACTGGTGCGCCATTGCTAACTTTTTTTTGAATTCTAGATCCGGATCTGGCACGATTTTTTTTTGCGATTTTTTTTGTGATATTTTTTCAAATTTCGTTCTGCTACGTTCTTTGTGCCGGGGAGCTCCACATGTGGCCGGAGAGGAGGTCGCCGGAGAGGAGGGAGGAGAGACCATGAGGAGGGGAGGGAGGAGGAGGTCGCCGGAGAGGAGCTCGCCTAGGTCGCCGGAGAGGAGGAGGAGGTCGCCGGAGAGGACCGGAGAGGAGGAGGAGGAGGTCACCTAGGTCGCCGGAGAGGAGGAGGAGGAGGTCACCTAGGTCGCCGGAGAGGAGGAGGAGGAGGTCACCTAGGTCGCCAGAGAGGAGGAGGAGGAGGTCGCCGGAGAGCACCGTGAGGAGGTCGCCGGAGAGGATGTCGCCGGAGAGGAGGTCGCCGGAGAGGAGGAGGGGAGTATGGTGGAGGAGAGGAGGAGATGGAGTGGAGGAGAGGAGGAGAGGAGGAGAAGAATGAAGAGGTAAGGAGGAGAAGGAGGCCGACCGGGTTTATATATGGCTTAGCAGTGGCGCACCTTGTACTGGTGCGCCATTGCTAACCCTTTTTTTATTTTTTTGAATTTTTTTGAATTTTGAAGGCGGGAAAATAGTAACGGCGCACCTAGGTGTGGTGCGCCATTGCTATGGTACATAGCAGTGGTGCCCCTAGGTGTGGTGCGCCATTACTATTTATAATTTTTTTTGAATTTTGAAGGCGGGAAGATAGTAATGGCGCACCATGGGCAGGTGCGCCATTACTGAGTTTGATTTTTTTTGAATTTTTTTGCCTCTCCAGATCTTGAAAGCCCCGCAACTTTTTTTCTGTTAGGTTTTTGAGGATTGTAAAAATCTTCAACGGGGTTCCCCCGTTGATTTCGGATATAACTTTTCAAGTAGATGATTTTTCATATAAAAAACTTTTTCATCGGAGTTCGTATGCAAAAGTTATGCCCATTTTACAAATTCTCGAGAGATTTTGCAAAAAAGTCGAAAATTCATGTTTGTAAATTTTGCTAACAACTAGACCACATATCACATGGGAATCTTATTTTGGCTTATTTATTTGACATTTCTATCATTTTCTTTTATTTTTTTTGAAACTGAAAAGGCGGTCCACAGGGGGGGGGGGGGGTGCATTTGGTGAATTTTGGTCAAACATAGTAATGGCGCACTTTTCTCCTGGTGCGCCATTATTGTTTAGGTTACTAATGGCGCACCAGGGGGTGGTGCACCATTGCTATGTGCTGCCAAAAATGCCCACCTCCCCTGGCTTACCAATGGCGCACCTTTGCCAGGTGCGCCATTGGTAAGCCTGGGAAAGGGGGTGGACCCGGGGAAAAAATAGCAATGGCGCATTGGACTAAAGGTGCGCCACTACTAAAAAAATAACAATGGCGCACCTGTTTCTGGTGCGCCACTGCTATATAGCAGTGGCGCACCACCACCATGGTGCGCCACTAATAGGGATATTGGCTATAGCCATTTTTCTAGTAGTGAAGATGTCGTCCCAAGATTCCGATGGGGAGAGCTATATATCTCATTACCTTGCCAAGCCCAAGCTCTATGAATACTTAGATCCTTATGGACTGTTCTCGGAGGAGGAGCAAGAAGGCAAGTGTGAGGATGAAAGATCGGATGAAGAAGAGACCCCCCTGCCTCAACCAGGGGATATGCACGTGGAGTTCCGGAAATCGAGCCTTCCAAACACAAGGAGAAAACCCAAGGTTCTATTTGTCCCTTCTCGTTTTCTGCAGGAGAGCAAGGAAGAATTATGTCAAAGGGTATTGAAGCTCGAGCAGGAGGTAGACGATCTGAGGGAACAAAATTTTATGCTTAAGAGGAAACTAGAGAAGCTTCTAACCTCATCAACAACTCCAACATCACCACCTCCGAAGCAAGACAACTAAACACATGGGTATGGGCACTCCCCTTGGCTTGTGCCAAGCTTTGGGGAGGTGCCCCGGTATCGTATCACCATCACACCTTTTGTTTTTACTTTGATCGTTTTTCTTAGTTCGATCCTTTTGGTTATATCTTGATCTAGTAGAATAAATTTTTAGTGTGATCTTGTTTTGAGTTTTGCTTTATATTCCCCCTATGTAAGCAAGTCCGAGAGCTATATAATAAAGAGTAGTTTTGAGTTGAGGGCTTTGCTTTTTTGATATGATCTTGATCTTGAGGAAAAAGAAATAGAAAGAAATATAGAATAAAAGCAAAGAGTACATATGTTAATCTTATGGGAAGTGATGACTTCACATATAAGAGGTATGTCGATTGAAACTTGTTGTGAGTTAACAAACATAGCTGTTGGTCATTTTGGCAATTAAAAGGAAGTAATAAAGAAAGAGAGGTTCACATATAAATATATTATCTTGGACATCTTTTATGATTGTGAGCACTCATTAAATTATTATATGTTAAGAAGTTGACGTTGGACAAGGAAGACAACATAATCGGTTATGTTTGCTTACTTCTGAATAGAAGTTATATGGTTATAGATCCCTCAACATGTGTCGCTTGCTTCCACCTCATATCAGCCAAAACTTCCGCACCAAGTAGAGATACTACTTGTGCATCCAAACACCCTTAACCTAGTTTTGCCATGAGAGTCCACCATACCTACCTATGGATTGAGTAAGATCCTTCAAGTAAGTTGTCATCGGTGCAAGCAATAAAAAATTGCTCTTTAAATATGTGTGATCTATTAGTGTGAGGAAAATAAGCTTTATACGAACTTGTGATAGGGAAGAAATAAAAGCGACGGACTGCATAATAAAGTTTTCTATCACAAGGGGCAATATAAAGTGACGTTCTTTTGCATTAAGGGATTGTGCATCCAACTATAAAAGCGCATGACAACCTCTGCTTCCCTCTGCGAAGGGCCTATCTGTTACTTTTATTTTCTAGTACTTACCTTTATGCAAGAGTCGTGGTGATCTCCATCACTTTCTTTATTTCGCCTTTATCTTTCGGCAAGCGTCATGTGTTGGGGAATGATCTAGACACATATATCCACTTGGAAGTGGGCGAGCATGAGTAATTACTATTGACATTACCCTCGAGGTAAATAGTTGGGAGGCAATACTATAAGCCCCTATCTTTCTCTGTGTCTGATTGAAACTTTGACCTCATAGGTACCTCGTGAGTGTTAGCAATTGTGAAAGACTAAAAGATGATTGAGTATGTGGATTTGCTTTACAAGCTCTTATATTGACTCTTTCCGACGTTATGATAAATTGGAATTGCTTCAATGACTGAGATCATAGTTTGTTGGTTCTCAATAGAGTTCTTGATTCATACTTTACCTTGTGAATGAATTGTTACTTCAGCATAAGAAATTATATGTCAATATATGTTGCTGTTCTAAAGATGATCATGATGCCCTCATGTCCGTATTTTATTTTATCGACACCTCTATCTCTAAACATGTAGGCATATTTATCGATTTCGGCTTTCGCTTGAGGACAAGCGAGGTCTAAGCATGGGGGAGTTGATACGTCCATTTTGCATCATGCTTTTATATCGATATTTATTGCATTATCGGCTGTTATTACACATTATGGTACAATACTTATGCCTTTTCTCTCTTATTTTACAAGGTTTACATGAAGAGGGAGAATGCCGGCAGCTGGAATTCTGTGCTGGAAAAGGAGCAAATCTGAGACTGCTATTCTGCACAACTCCAAAAGTCCTGAAAACTTACGGAGAATTATTTTGGAATATATAAAAAAATACTGGGCAGAAGAAATACCAGAGGGGGCCCACCAGGCAGTCACAAGCCAGGGGGGCACGCCCTACCCCCCTGGCGCGCCCCTGTGGCTTGTGGCCCACCTGGCAGCCCTCCGGTGCCCATCTTCTGCTATATGGAGGGTTTGACCTGAAAAAAATTATAACATAGCTTTCGGGGCGAAGCGCCGCCATCTCGAGGTGGAACTTGGGCAGAACCAATCTAGGGCTCCGGCGGAGCTGTTCTGCCGGGGAAACTTCCCTCCCAGAGGGGGAAATCGAAGCCATCGTCATCACCAACGATCCTCTCATCGAGAGGGGGTCAATCTCCATCAACATCTTCACCAGCACCATCCCCTCTCATACCCTAGTTCATCTCTTGTATCCAATCTTTGTCTCAAAACCTCAGATTGGTACCTGTGGGTTGCTAGTAGTGTTGATTACTCCTTGTAGTTGATGCTAGTTGGTTTACTTGGTGGAAGATCATATGTTCAGATCCTTGATAATCATTAATACTCCTCTGATTATGAACATGAATATGCTTTGTGAGTAGTTACGTTTGTTCCTGAGGACATGGGATGAGTCTTGTTATAAGTAATCATGTGAATTTGGTATTCGTTCGATATTTTGATGAGATGTATGTTGTCTCTCCTCTAGTGGTGTTATGTGAACGTCGACTACATAACACTTCACCATTGTTTGGGCCTAGAGGAAGGCATTGGGAAGTAATAAGTAGATGATGGGTTGCTAGAGTGACAGAAGCTTAAACCCTACTTTATGCGTTGCTTCGTAAGGGGCTGATTTGGATCACACGTTTCATGCTATGGTTAGATTTATCTTAATTCTTCTTTCGTAGTTGCGGATGCTTGCGAGAGTGGTTAATCATAAGTGGGAGGCTTGTCCAAGTAAGGGCAGCACCCAAGCACCGGTCCACCCACATATCAAATTATCAAAGTAACGAACGCGAATCATATGAGCATGATGAAAACTAGCTTGACAGAAATTCCCATGTGTCCTCGGGGGCGCTTTGCTTTATATAAGAGTTCGTCCAGGCTTGTCCTTTGCTATAAAAAGGATTGGGTCACCTTGCTGCACCTTAGTTACACTTATTACTTGCTACCCGTTACGAATTATCTTATCACAAAACTATCTGTTACCGCTAATTTCAGTGCTTGCAGAGAATACCTTACTGAGAACTGCTTGACATTTCCTTCTGCTCCTCGTTGGGTTTGACACTCTTACTTATCGAAAGGACTACGATAGATCCCCTATACTTGTGGGTCATCAGCATGTTATTCATTTCTGTGATGAAGCTGCTAGAATTGCTAGACCTGATACTAAAGATAAACATAGACCTATTGTTGGCATGCTTGTTGTTTCTGTTAAAATAGGAGATCATTGTTATCATGGCTTATGTGATGTGGGTGGTAGTGTGAGTGCAATTCCGTTTACCTTATATCAAGAAATTATGAATGATATTGCACCTGCTGAATTAGAAGAAATTGATGTTACCATTAAGCTTGCTAATAGAGATACTATAGCACCAGTTGGGATTGTTAGAGATGTTGAAGTCTTGTGTGGGAAAATAAAATATCCTACTGATTTTCTTGTTCTTGGTTCCCCACAAGATGATTTTTGTCCCATTATATTTGGTAGACCTTTCTTGAATACTGTTAATGCTAAGATAGATTGTGAGAAAGAAACTGTTACTGTAAGTTTTGAGGATGTGTCCCATGAGTTTAATTTCTCTAAATTTCATAGACAACCCCATGATAAAGAATTGCCTAGTAAGGATGAAATTATTGGTCTTTCTTCTATTGCTTTACCTCCCATTGATCCCTTAGAACAATATTTGCTAGACCATGAAAACGATATGCATATGAATGAAAGGAATGAAATAGATAAGATTTTCTTCGATCGGCATCCTATTTTGAAACACAACTTGCCTGTTGAAATACTTGGGGATCCTCCTCCACCCAAGGGTGATCCCGTGTTTGAGCTTAAACAATTACCGGATACTCTGAAATATGCTTATCTTGATGAAAAGAAGATATATCCTGTTATTATTAGTGCTAATCTTTCAGAGCATGAAGAAAAGAGATTATTGAAACTCTGAAGAAGCACCGTGCTGCTATTGGATATACTCTTGATGATCTTAAGGGCATTAGTCCCACTCTATGTCAGCATAAAATTAATATGGAGCCTGATGCTAAACCAGTTGTTGATCACCAACGACGGTTAAATCCTAAAATGAAAGAAGTGGTAAGAAATGAAATATTAAAGCTTTTGGAGGCAGGTATAATTTATCCTATTGCTGATAGTAGATGGGTTAGTCCCGTTCATTGTGTCCCTAAGAAGGGAGGTATTACCGTTGTTCCTAATGATAAAAATGAATTGATCCCGTAAAGAATTGTTACAGGATATAGAATGGTAATTGATTTTAGGAAACTAAATAAAGCTACTAGGAAAGATCATTACCCTCTACCTTTTATTAATCAAATGCTAGAAAGACTATCCAAACACACACACTTTTGCTTTCTAGATGGTTATTCTGGTTTCTCTCAAATACTTGTGTCAAAAGAGGACCAAGAGAAAACCACTTTTACTTGTCCTTTCGGTACCTTTGCTTATAGACGTATGCCTTTTGGTTTATGCAATGCACCTGCCACGTTTCAAAGATGTATGACTGCTATATTCTCTGACTTTTGTGAAATGATTGTTGAGGTTTTCATGGATGATTTCTCCGTTTACGGAACTTCTTTTGATGATTGCTTGAGCAACCTTGATCGAGTTTTGCAGAGATGTGAAGAAACTAATCTTGTCTTGAATTGGGGAAAGTGCCACTTTATGGTTAATGAAGGTATTGTCTTGGGGCACAAAATCTCCGAAATAGGTATTGAAGTTGATAAGGCTAAAGTTGATGCTATTGAAAAAATGCCGTGTCCTACGGATATCAGAGGTATAAGAAGTTTCCTTGGTCATGCTGGTTTCTATAGGAGATTTATTAAAGACTTCTCTAAAAAAATTTGGCCTCTCACTAATCTCTTGCAAAAAGATATTCCTTTTGTTTTTTATGATGATTGTGTAGAAGCATTTGAAATTCTTAAGAAAGCCTTGATCACTGCGCCTGTTGTTCAACCACCTGATTGGAACCTACCCTTTGAAATTATGTGTGATGCTAGTGATTATGCCGTTGGGCTGTTCTAGGACAAAGAGTTGATAAGAAATTAAATGTTATCCATTATGCTAGTAAAACTCTATACAGTGCTCAAAGAAACTATGCTACCACTGAAAAGGAATTTTTAGCAGTTGTGTTTGCTTGTGATAAGTTCAGACCTTATATTGTTGATTCCAAAGTAATTGTTCACACTGATCATGCTGCTATTAAATATCTTATGGGAAAGAAAGATGCTAAACCTAGACTTATTAGATGGGTTCTTTTGCTACAAGAATTTGATTTGCATATTATTGATAGAAAGGGAGTTGAGAACCCCGTAGCAGACAACTTGTCTAGGTTAGAAAATGTTCTTGATGACCCACTACCTATTGATGATAGCTTTCCTGATGAACAATTAGATGTCATAAATGCTTCACGTAATGCTCCATGGTATGCTGATTATGCTAATTACATTGTTGCTAAATTTATACCGCCTAGTTTCACATACCAACAAAAGAAAAAGTTCTTCTATGATTTAAGACATTACTTTTGGGATGATCCACACCTTTATAAAGAAGGAGTAGATGGTGTTATTAGACGTTGTGTACCTGAGCATGAACAGGAACAGATCCTACACAAGTGTCACTCCGAGGCCTAAGGAGGACACTACGATGGAGATAGAACTGCACACAAGGTATTACAATCTGGTTTTTATTGGCCTACTCTCTTCAAGGATGCTCGTAAGTTTGTCTTGTCTTGTGATGAATGTCAAAGAATTGGTAATATTAGTAAACGTCAGGAAATGCCTATGAATTACTCACTTGTTATTGAACCATTTGATGTTTGGGGTTTTGATTATATGGGACCTTTTCCAAAGTCCAACGGGTATACTCATATTCTAGTTGCTGTTGATTATGTTACTAAGTGGGTAGAATCTATTCCAACTAGTAGTGCTGATCATAACACTTCTATTAAAATGCTTAAAGAAGTTATTTTCCCTAGATTTGGAGTCCCTAGATATTTAATGACTCATGGTGGTTCACACTTTATTCATGGTGCTTTCCGTAAATTGCTTGCTAAGTATGATGCTAATCATAGAATTGCATCTCCTTATCATCCTCGGTCTAGTGGTCAAGTAGAATTAAGCAATAGAGAAATTAAATTGGTCTTCCAAAAGACTGTTAATAGATCTAGAAAGAATTGGCCTAAGAAACTTGATGATGCATTATGGGCTTATAGAACTGCTTACAAAAACCCTATGGGTATGTCTCCGTATAAAATGGTTTATGGTAAAGCATGTCACTTACCTCTAGAACTAGAACATAAAGCTTATTGGGCAATCAAAGAGCTCAACTATGATTTCAAACTTGCTGGTGAGAAGAGGTTATTTGACATTAGCTCACTTGATGAATGGAGAACCCAGGCCTATGAGAATGCCAAGTTGTTTAAAGAAAAGGTTAAGAGATGGCATGATAAAAGGATACAAAAGCGTGAATTCAATGTAGGTTACCATGTCTTGCTATACAATTCTCGTTTAAGATTTTTTGCAGGAAAACTTCTCTCTAAATGGGAAGGGCCTTACATTATCGAGGAAGTATATCGTTCCGGTGCCATCAAGATCAACAACGCCGAAGGTGGTAAACGGGCAAAGAATCAAACATTATATCTCAGGTACTCCCATAAATGTTGAAACCAATATTATCAATACCATAACTCTGGCGGAGTACATTAGGGAGACCTACCAGAACGTTTCAGACTCCGAAAAGGAATAGGTACGTGGTACGGTAAGCAAACCGACTCCAAAACTTTTCCAATAGCAATTTTTCTCCGTTTTGGAATATTTAATAAATTAGGAAAATTTAAAATAGTACGAAAAGTGCACGAGGAGGCGACAAGCCAGGGGGGCGCGCCCAACCCCCCTGGGCGCGCCCCTGTGGCTTGTGGCCACCCCGTGTACTCTCCGGACTCCGTTTTCTTGTAGAATACTCCTGTTGGTCGGTAAAAATTCATTATATAATCTCCCGAAGGTTTGGACCTTCGTATCACGACAATACTTCCTGTTTTCGTTTTGAGCTATTTCTGCAGCAGATTTAGAGAAAAATGTCTTTGCAAGAGTCGGTCGAGGAGAGCCGTGCCTCTCACCTGACACCGGGGCCCGGAGTATACACCGAATCCAACCACTTCGGGCAGGCCACGGAGGAAGAGATGGAGGCCGACTTGAAAAGGGTGGATGCCATGGAGGAAGACCAAGAAGTTACCTCTCGTCTACAACCTGGAGCCATGTTGGAGGAACTTCAGAGCTCAGCAATTCCGAATTCGGTCATCCCTCCCAATGCTAAATTTCTTACTTATGAATATATGAAAAAGAGTGTTGCTTGTTCCCCCACAGCAATGAAATATCCATGGGTGATGGGAGCTCTAACAGTCACTGGAAAACTTTGCAAGGAAATAATGGATCTTAGACAGCAAAATAACAAGCTTGAGGAAGAGAATCGCATTCTGAGGGGCATCATCGCCAAGAATATAACATCACCACCTCCGAAGAAAGACAACTAAACACATGGGTATGGGCACTCCCCTTGGCTTGTGCCAAGCTTGGGGGAGGTGCCCCGGTATCGTATCACCATCACATATTTTACTTTTAAAGTTTTTCTCAGTTCGATCCTTTTGGTTATATCTTGATCTCGTAGAATAAATTTTTTAGTGTGATCTAGTTTTGAGTCTTGCTTTATGTTCCCCTTATGTAAGCGAGTCCGAGAGTTATATAATAAAAAGTAGTTTTGAGTTGAGGGCTTTGCTTGCTTGCTATGATCTTGAGAGAAAGAAATAGAAAGAAGTATAGAATAAAAGCAAAGAGTATATATGATGATCTTATGGGGAGTGATGACTTCACATATAAGAAGTATGTCGATTGAAATTTGTTGTGAGTTGACAAACATAGCGATTGGTCATTGTTGCAATTAAAAGGAAGTAATAAAGAAAGAGAGGTTTACATATAAATATATTATCTTGGACATCTTTTATGATTGTGAGCACTCATTAAAATATTATATGCTAAGAAGTTGATGTTGGACAAGAAAGACAACATAATGGGTTATGTTTGCTTATTTCCGAATAGAAGTTATATGGTTATAGATCCTTTAACATGTGACGCTTGCTTCCACCCCATATCAGCCAAAACTTTTGCACCAAGTAGAGATACTACTTGTGCATCCAAACACCCTTAACCCAGTTTTGCCATGAGAGTCCACCATACCTACCTATGGATTGAGTACGATCCTTCAAGTAAGTTGTCATCGGTGCAAGTAATAAAAATTGCTCTCTAAATATGTATGATCTATTAGTGTAAGGAAAATAAACTTTATACGAACTTGTGATATGGAAGAAATAAAAGCGACAGACTGCATAATAAAGTTCTTTATCACAAGCGGCAATATAAAGTGACATTCTTTTGCATTAAGGGATTGCGCATCCAACTATAAAAGCGCATGACAACATCTGCTTCCCTCTGCGAAGGGCCTATCTGTTACTTTTACTTTCTAGTACTTACCTTTATGCAAGAGTCGTGGTGATCCTCACCACTTCCTTTATTTCGCCTTTCTCTCTTGGCAAGCGTCATGTGTTGGGGAATGATCTAGACACATATATCCACTCGGATGTGGGTGATCATGAGTTATTTCTGTTGACATTACCCTTGAGGTAAATAGTTGGGAGGCAAAACTATAAGCCCCTATCTTTCTCTGTGTCCAATTGAAGCTTTGACCTCATAGGTACCGCGTGAGTGTTAGCAATTATGAAAGACTAAAAGATGATTGAGTATGTGGATTTGCTTTACAAGCTCTTATATTGACTCTTTCCGATGTTATGATAAATTACAATTGCTTCAATGACTGAGATCATAGTTTGCTGGTTCTCAATAGAGTTCTTGATTCATACTTTACCTTGTGAACGAATTGTTACTCTAGTATAAGAAATTATATATCAATAAGTATTGCTGTTCTAAAGATGATCATGATGCTTTATGTCCGTATTTTATTTTATCGACACCTCTATCTCTAAACATGTGGACATATTTATCGATTTCGGCTTTCGCTTGAGGACAAGCGAGGTCTAAGCTTGGGGGAGTTGATACGTCCATTTTGCATCATGCTTTTATATTGATATTTATTGCATTATGGGCTGTTATTACACATTATGGTACAATACTTATGCCTTTTCTGTCTTATTTTACAAGGTTTACATGAAGAGGGAATGCCCGCAGTTGGAATTCTCGACTGGAAAAGGAGCAAATATGAGAGACCTATTCTGCACAACTCCAAAAGTCCTGAAAAGTTACGGAGAATTATTTTGGAATATATAAAAAATATTGGGCGAAAGAAATACCAGAGGGGACCCACCAGGAGGCCACAAGCCTGGGGGGGCGCGCCCTACCCCCCAGGGCGTGCCCCTGTGGCTTGTGGGCCCCCTGGCAGCCCTCCGGTGCCCATCTTCTGCTATATAGAGGGTTTTGACCTGGAAAAAAATCATAAGAGAGCTTTCGGGACGAAGCGCCGCTGTCTCGAGGCGGAACCTGGGCAGAAGCAATCTAGGGCTCCGGCGGAGCTGTTCTGCCGGGGAAACTTCTCTCCCGGAGGGGGAAATCGAAGACATCGTCATCACCAACGATCCTCTCATCGAGAGGGGGTCAATGTCCATCAACATCTTCACCAGCACCATCTCCTCTCCAAACCCTAGCTCATCTCTTGCATCCGATCTTTGTCTCAAAACCTCAGATTGGTACCTGTGGGTTGCTAGTAGTGTTGATTACTCCTTGTAGTTGATGCTAGTTGGTTTACTTGGTGGAAGATCATATGTTCAGATCGTTAATGATAATTAATACTCCTTTGATTATGAACATGAATATGCTTTGTGAGTAGTTACGTTTGTTCCTGAGGACATGGGATAAGTCTTGTTATAAGTAATCATGTGAATTTGGTATTCGTTCGATATTTTGATGAGATGTATGTTGTCTCTCCTCTAGTGGTGTTATGTGAACGTCGACTACATGACACTTCACCATTATTTGGGCCTAGGGGAAGACATTGGGAAGTAATAAGTAGATGATGGGTTGCTAGAGTGACAGAAGCTTAAACCCTAGTTTATGCGTTGCTTCGTAAGGGGCTGATTTGGATCATTATGTTTCATGCTATGGTTAGATTTATCTTAATTCTTCTTTCGTAGTTGCGGATGCTTGCGAGAGAGGTTAATCATAAGTGGGAGGCTTGTCCAAGTAAGGGCAGCACCCAAGCGCCGGTCCACCCACATATCAAATTATCAAAGTAACGAACGCGAATCATATTAGCATGATGAAAACTAGCTTGACAGAAATTCCCATGTGTCCTTGGGAGCGCTTTGCTTTATATAAGAGTTTGTCCAGGTTTGTCCTTTGCTACAAAAAGGATTGGGCCACCTTGCTGCACCTTTGCTACATTTATTACTTGCTATCCTTTACCAATTATCTTATCACAATACTATCTGTTACCGATAATTTCAGTGCTTGCAGAGAATACCTTACTGAAAACTGCTTGTCATTTCCTTCTGCTACTCGTTGGGTTCGACACTCTTACTTATCGAAAGGACTACGATAGATCCCCTATACTTGTGGGTCATCACCTGCAAGGAGGGGACCAACAATATCTTGGTGGGAATAAAAAAATGAGCACTTCTTCAATGGAGACCAGATGTTGTTCATTGAATTTGAAGAAAATTTTCACTTATACAACCAAAAGGAGCTCGACAAAACTATCGTCAGTTCCTATTGTCTGTAAGTATTTTTTCTGTAATTAAGTCTCTAGCTCAGCTCGTTCATTGCATGTATTAATTATCCTCACACTATATTATGCAGAATGAAGATCCTCGAATGCAAACAACTACAAATCTATGACATTGGGTTCATTGACCCAAATTTCATAAATGAACATACGTTAAAAAATATTCCCGCTGATACAGAGAAAAATTTGCTAGATGCGTTACTTGGACAACAAACCAGAAAGGAAATACTATTTCCTTACAACTTCAAGTGAGTGTTACTATCTTGTGCACATTCTGTTTCGCTTCTCGAGGTTAAGTGCAATTAATGAGTTATGTGTGCGCAGTTTCCACTTTATTCTACTAGACATTCAGCTTGAAGAGGGAAAAATAACTGTCTTGGACTCGAGACATAAAGACCCTAAGTAGTGGACGGGCATGAGTCAAATGCTTCAGAAGTAAGTTCAATCATTATCGCACCATATCGGCAACTTTCGTTCATTTCCTGATATCAAGTAATCATTTTCTTTGCCGGGCAGGGTTTGGAAAAAGTTCACCAAACAGGTTAAGGGTGTCATCTGGAAAAAAGAGCTGTAATTTTTACACCCCAAAGTAAGTACTACTCTAGTACCGCGCATCTCTCATTGATTCTAGTTTCAGTACCATTATCATGCTTGATTATCATTTTCATTGAACTCTATTCTCGTAAAGTGCTTGTGGCAGGCACCCGGGACTAATTTATGTGCTTACTACGTTTGCGAGTTCATTCGCCACTCGACCTCTGAGCGGGGCCGGGGCATATCTTTAGAACAATTTGAAGTACGTAAACAATATTCACATTTTTATTTTATTACCATCAATTGTGTTGAGTTTTATTGACCCCTTCTTTAAATTAGATCTGGCAGAAGCGGGACGAACTCCTACCAACTGATCGCGTACGAGCAATTCAAGAGGAATTGGCAGGATTCTTTGTTGAGCATGTCATACCTAAAGACGGAGAATGCCATAAGGATCTCGAATGCGATGTTGGTAATAGACGTTAGGATCGTAAGAGATGTTATATTGTATATATGCATGAACGTGTACTATATGTAATAGCGTCGAATAGATTTACGAAAACTTGTTGCATATTGTTCGACCAAGCACGGAGAAAGAGAGGTCACTTCTCTTTATATATTGATCATGACGATGTTGTGTAATGGTTCCTTCATTGCTATATGTAGTAGCTAGCATCGAGTTGAATGAAAAGCGTAAAATAAAAATGGTAAACACAAAAATAAAAGGGGGAAACACAATAGGAAAACCCCTAAACCTCTCCTTTTAAAAAAACCCTAGCGCCTGGCAGCTGCTGACGCGTGGCAGCCTTTTAGTCCCGGTCGGTGTTACCAACCGGGACTAAAGGTCCTCCTGCCTAGGCGCCCCAGGGCGGCCACGTGGAGCTCCTTTAGTCCCGGTTCGTAAGCCAACCGGGACTAAAAATGACGGGCATTAGTCCCGATCGTTTTGTCCCGG
Source organism: Elymus sibiricus (assembly GCA_039707655.1). NCBI lineage: Eukaryota > Viridiplantae > Streptophyta > Magnoliopsida > Poales > Poaceae > Elymus > Elymus sibiricus. The sequence continues at coordinate 91,964,453 of CM077669.1, forward strand.
TTGCAGAACCGGGACTAAAGGCCCTCTGGAACCGGGACTGATGCCCTGTTTTCTACTAGTGTACAGTATTAAGCTGCAGAAATTATTGAGTTAGATGAATTTCCGTACTACAGTATTAGGCTGCGAATTTTTTTTAGTTAGGGGGAGTTATTTAGGGGAGGCAATTTGTTGTTTACCCTCACAAATATGTATTTTAAATTAGGAATGACACACTGATTCTTGTTTGGATTTAATTTGCAACAACCTGTATGTTTGTGTTCATGAAGAGGAAGCAAATGCTTTCTTTCTTATTATAAACTACTAATAATAGAAATGTAATTTCTTTGCATTGTTGAGTGACCATATGGTCTGTAGTGAACCATCAAAAGTAATTATCATGTTTGCAATGCTATATTTTTTTGCTTGTTGTGTAAATTCAAATCCTGACTCCGCCTTTGGATCTAGGCCCGGCCTTGGAGGCCGTAGTGACTGTCAGGCTTCAGGTCTACGACGATCGACGAGGACCTTACCGCGAGCATCAACGCCATCCATCCCTCGACCATCGTCGCAGGTGTGTGCTTCTCGGTCAAATGTGATTAAAGTGATGATTTGCAAAGGTGTATTTACCATCGCATGTCGGAAACATCAAACGGAATAGTATTTTGTTCTTATATTTCACCATAGTTCATGTTTACATACTTTTGAGAGGTAAGTACCGCCCGAGCGGAAAACATGCATCTAGCATCTCGCCCGGCTCCGCTTCCGCAAGCGGGAGGGTGAGCCCAGCGCCGTCACCGCAAGCCCTCCCTCACCTGCTCCTCCTCCTCGCCGCCGCCAGCTCACGCCGATGGGCAAAGCCCGGTCGACGGAGGAGATGGCGGGGCCACTCTCTCCCTTCCTTGTTGAGCTGCTGACATGGGGCGGAAACTGCACACGGATGGCTACGGGCAGACCTCTGGAGGTGTGTGCTCGGCTGGGTGCAGACAGCGACTTGTGGGGCTGCGGCGCCTAAGGCCGGTCAGGCTCATCGGGCGGCAGGGGGTGCGGCGGCGTGTGTTGGTGACGGATGCCGGGGCGGCGGCCCCGGGCAGTTGCGACCGGTGAGGCCCAGATCGTCCTCGGCTGCATAGCATGGATGTACCCATGTCCAAGGTAGAGCTGCTCCGGCGGTCCAACAGATTCTACCCTGGATCCCGTTCGGTACAAAGACGGTGAAGAGTGTGTTTGAGATTCATCCTAATGCCTCATCCGACATGGCGTAGTGGGGTGGCAGCCCTCCATGGTCCTATGGTGGCGCCCTTTGGCAGTGGCCGGGGCATCAGGATACACCGCGGTGGCAGTGTGGCTATGGATAATCACCAGATCGGGCGGCCAGCTCCGGGACTTTGAAGGTGGTCTTGCAGATGCACAGGTTGTCGGTTGGATGTTCTTGGGACGGATCCGTGTGAAACCTAGTCTTCGGCCGGTGGCCGGAGCCGATGATAGTGACGCCCCTGGCGTGGTTTCCTTCATGAAGGCATCATCGAGGTGAAGCTCCCAACTCCTCCCGCTACCTCCAGGGGAAACTCTTGATCAGTTGATGGGATGACGCCGGCACTCTTCTGTCGTTCCCTCCTTGGGGGCGTCATTCTTGGAGGTGTACATTGGCTCGAGGGACCAGTGGACGGTTTTAGAGGTGGGAGCGGCATTTCATGTCACACATCGACGATGTGGAGTCTCGGCGGTGTGGCGCACCAGGTTCTCAACGACAGATGTATGATGATGGATGCTCGTAGGAAGGTGGCGTTGTTTGGCGTCGTGGGGGCGTGGACGGCAGGCCTGCGTCAGTACTAAAGATGGATTGATACGGCGGCGGCGACCTCTGAGTGTGCGCTGGACTGGTTTGTGCCGCAGACCCAGCAAGAGGCTTGGTTGGGGCCTTCGGCTTTAGATGTTAGGATTTGGTGCAAGGTCTGTTTGGTATTCGGCTCGTACATTCGGCACCCCTTCATCAAGTGGATAGGAGTAGTGACAGATGTTGCCAAGATGGTGGCCTCAGATTTACTGATGTATTACTTTGTAAGGTCTTTATGAATAATTAATAAAAATGGCTACATGGATCGCTCAGATGCATAGCCCGGGGGTGATCCTCCTTTTCAAAAGAAGAAAAAAAACGTAGTTTTGCCTTTTCAAAAAAAGAAAGAAAAAACATAGTTTTGAGAAGTACTTTAACTTAAATTTTCTTTTCAACCAACAATTGTCAAGAAAGAAGATCAAAATAATATTTGGGGCATCTAAGGAGACACGACGATTGCATCTGAGGGAAGGAGCAACATAGATGATCAGTTTGTTGCTAATGAATGGAAACCACATACCATGATGTTCGAAACACAAATGTTAATTAGAGAAATTGCTTAATTACTTTATTTTCTTTTTATTCATGATATGCGTGAATTCAAAAAAAAACCCGGAAGGTGTGCGTGCATCCACACACATATATCCGTTGTTGCAAGTTAAGATCATCCGCCAACTCTCTTTAAAAAATTGCCAACTTAATTAATAATCATGTCGAATTGTAGACACAATGACTAGACGATGCAAAGTTCCTGTTTAGTTTTTCATTTTTAGTAGAAGGTTTAGTGTCAATCTAAAACAAAGTCTGATTTGATTGGTGTTATGTATTTGCTAGGACTAATTAAGCTGTGTACACGCCTATGGCCTTCGTGATGTTTTTAACTCTCGAGATTACACTTTTGGCTCGTGGAACGTCACGGGTGGGGCACGCCTCCTCTCCCTTGATGGTGGTGGCGGATCGACAAGAACACGGGGGAAGGGGGTCAGGGCGGAGAGTGGGGCAGTTTGTTGGGGACTCCTCCTTGGCGGTCCGTGGGTAAATACAGTGTGAAAGAGAGAGGGTGTCATGGTGAAGATGAAGCGGGGCGTCATCCGGTTTTAAAGGAGAAGGCTCCAACGAGAAATATCCCGCTATGGCGGGAAACCGAGCAGGAAGGGGAGGGTCCGGCAGGAAAAGGGAAGGGCGTGTCGTGGGATGGGTTTTTTGTGATGGGCCCTTGAAGATAACACGGTGGATAGTCCGGACAATCACATTTATCCTCCATATATGGTTTGGGTTTGGGAGAGCTGTACTTTCCAGACGGTGGAATTTTGGAGAGACAGTTGGACGACATGTCTGAACTCTGAACACGCTTGGATGTATTAGGAAGAGATGAGCTTCGTCGTTGAAGACAACCTTAATAATTCTTTGATTCATTTGTATGTATTGTATCCCGTAGCAATGCAGGGGCACTCTACTAGTCACCGTAAAACAGCTCTAAAAGGATATATGGATCAGGGAAAAAATAATATCAGTTTTGTACACGAAAAAAGCAACTTCCTGGTACGTAGCTGATTTAGTGACAGTATAATTAATGGAGAATTCTAGGTACGACGCTATGCACTTAGCTAGCCAAAACGGATAAAAAACGTATGTGATCAAGCTCGCCCAACTAATTAATCTACTGTTAGCCATGGTCGTTGGCTGCTTTTGAGTTGGTGGAGACCTTCCAGTCATGTTCAGGTGTACTTAAGTAGCGAAAATTGTAGGTGCAGTGTCTTACATGTAACCTCTGACTATCTTAAAAAAACTGACAAGTGACAGGTTAGAGAATGAAGTACCTCCAGACCATTGTTAGGTGCATCCTTTCTTCACTATCTATATGTCTCTATCATTGTTTAAAACAAAGGTAGTAGACAGAAAAAGGGAGTAACAACATCAGCGTTCATCCCATTGCTCTTGTATAATCATTCATGTGTTTGTGAATAATGCATTGCAGTCAGACGCATTTAAATCAATCTAAACGTGGGGCAAGGGAGTGCAGCGCTCGCCAATAACTAACCTGATTCACCCCTTTAGGTCTACGAAGAACACGCAGGTTCACTTAACAGATATAATTGCCTGATGCATGGTGATGAAGCTGCCGGAGCCGCCGGTGACGTGCAGTTCATAGCGGCTGATGCATCCGGCCAGCCAGCTACCTGCTTGCACCCATGATGTGCCCCTGTGATGTCGCCGCCTAGGGTTAGGGATCCGCAGAACATGCACAATTGATAGTGAAAATTCATGCCGTATAGAAGAAACCTAATAGATCAAGACCAGCATCAGAGGCCATGGAGAAGATGATGGTAGGGTTTCTTCACGGGCGGATGTGGTTGGAAGAAGGGTGCCGGATGGAAGAGCTGGTGGGTCAAAAAAGCAAAAATTGATGGTTGTTTCATGTGGCACTTTTTTTTATGATTGAACGGTTATTTAACGTTATGGCATGACTGAAAGGTTATTTAATGTAATGGCATAGATGGGTAATTTTTTTCAACATCTGAAATAGTAGGAAGATCTAATGGTCGTGATTTTCTAATAAATCAAACTAATGGTCGGATCTTTTTGATTAACGTGGGATCTTCTAGCTATTCTCCTATTTTTGATCTGTATTTTGCTTTTAGTAGATAACAGCATCAGAGGCCATGGAGAAGATGATGGTAGGGTTTCTTCACGGGCGGATGTGGATGGAAGAAGGGTGCGGGATGGAAGAGCTGGCGGGTCAAAAAAACGAAAATTGATGGTTGTTTCATGTGGCACTTTTTTTATGATTGAACGGTTATTTAACGTTATGGCATAGATGGCTAATTTTGTTCAACATCTGAAATAGTAGGAAGATCTAATGGTCATGATTTTCTAATAAATGAAACTAATGGTCAGATCTTTTTGATCTAAGTGGGATCTTCTAGCTATTCTTTTATTTTTGATCTGTATTTTGCTTTTAGTAGATAACAGCATCAGAGGCCATCGAGAAGACGATGGTAGGGTTTCTTCACGGGCGGATGTGGTTAGAAGAAGGGTGCGGGATGGAAGAGCTGGTGGGTCAAAAAAAAAACGAAAATTGATGGTTGTTTCATGTGGCACTTTTTTTATGATTGAAAGGTTATTTAACATTATGGCATGACTGAACGGTTATTTAACGTAATGGCATAGATGGGTAATTTTGTTCAACATCTGAAATAGTAGGAAGATCTAATGGTCGTGATTTTCTAATAAATCAAACTAATGGTCAGATCTTTTTGATCTACGTGGGATCTTCTAGCTATTCTCCTATTTTTGATCTGTATTTTGCTTTTAGTAGATAACAGAGGCCATCGAGAAGACGATGGTAGGGTTTCTTCACGGGCGGATGTGGTTAGAAGAAGGGTGCGGGATGGAAGAGCTGGTGGGTCAAAAAAACGAAAATTGATGGTTGTTTCTTGTGGCATTTTTTTTTAATGATTGAAAGGTTATTTAACTTTATGGCATGACTGAAAGGTTATTTAACGTAATGGCATAGATGGGTTATTTTGTTCAACATCTGAAATAGTAGGAAGATCTAATGGTCGTGATTTTCTAATAAATCAAACTAACGGTCAGATCTTTTTGATTAACGTGGGATCTTTTAGCTATTCTCCTATTTTCGATCTGTATTTTGCTTTTAGTAGATAATAGATAGATAGATAGATAGATAGATATATAGAAATTTTAGAATTTTTCTAGTATTTGTTTTTATTTTTTTCGTCAGCGGGAGCAGATGAGTCTGGATGCAGAGTTGAGTTTTCGTTTTAGTATTGCTTATCTTACTCCCATTTCCCCCGATGTAAATCGATCAGGTTTTCATTAAGTTCTTATTTGCCATGTTCGTTTTTGGGACTGTTACGAGAAGAACCCAATTCGGCATTCTTCAAAAAGAGAGCGGAAGTAGACGTCTGAATCAACCATTGAGTTAATCCAAAATGAGAAAAAATTACCAAAGAAAACAACAAGATTAATGAACATGCCCTGCCCCTTACTGCTGGCGTAGGTGGTCGAACGCTTGCAGCAGCGTTGGCGCGAAGCGAGTGGTGTTGATGCGGGCGTTCTGCTTAAGGTAGAGCTCAAACATATTTTCCCAGCCGCTGCGGTGGATGGACTCGGGGTCCTTGATGGCCGGGTGCTCAGGCCCCAGCTTCTCCATCAGCGAGCTCTCCTCCGCGCTCACGCTGTAATCGAGGTACTTGAGCCCCATGTCCGTGGCGCCCTCGCTGAACTCCGCCCTCGCGAGGAACTCCATCTTCCCGTACGGCACCACCTGGATGAGCACGCCGCCGGGCGGCAGGTGCACCGCGTTCGTGAGCCCCGCGCCGTGCATGCCCAGCACCACGTCGAACGAGTTCACCAGCCGCGCCTGACCCACCTCGGACCCGTTGACCCGCAGCTCCGACAACACCGCCTCAAACCCGGCCGCCTCCGCCGCTCGCAGTATCTCTTCCTCATTTAGGAAACGACGGAACTCCCCCCGGTGGATCAGCAGCAGGCGCGGCTTCTTGTCCGGATCACGGGTCGCTGCTCCGCGAGGGAGCGCGTAGGTCTCGCGCACGAACCGCGTGAAGTCGGCCATGGTGAGGGGACCCCCCGGCACCAGCTCGGGAGCGATGGTCAACTCCTTGTCGAGGTGGAGCCCTACCGTGACGCGCGGGAAGCACCGCACATACGCGTCTTGGTCCATGTCCACGATCTCGTACTTGGACAGCCCCTGCAACAGGGCCTTGTACTTGACCAGCCATCGCGGCAGGTGCTGGATGTTGCTGACCAGGAACGTCACCTCGCCGTGGTACCGCCGCGACGCGACGAACAGCGGAACCAGTATGTCGGTGTAGTCATGCCAGTAGTTGCCCACGTATCCTCCGATCCCGAACAGGACGGCAGGCATGGTGTGGGTCAACGTGCACGGCGGGGCGGCGGACCGGTCCTGCAGCTGCGTCACGGTGACCGACCTGAGGCTCTGGCCACCGCGCGCGTACGGTGAGATCATCCACTCGCGGCGCTCCGACCTGCTCGCAGGGACGAGGGTCACCGACAGTGCTGTGCCGTTGGTGCGGACGTCGCCGTCGACTTCGCAGGTTTCGGACCAGTCACGCGAGCGGCCCTCCGTGTTAAACACCACCTTGCCATTATCTGTGATCACGCGCCAGGAAAGGGAAAACAATTACCATTCTTAAACGATGCAAATTGCTATGCTTTTTTTACTGTGAAGAAACAATGCAAATTGATATGCCGGAGCTAGCTTCGATCCCGGCATCTGTTATAGTATCTTAGATGTGGTCTGCATTGTGGCATGCATCATGCATGTATTTACTTTGATTACTTTCATACTATATATATATTAACAATGGTTAGTTTCAACTCAAAATAATAATAATGGTTATTTAGAGGCATACATAAGGTATTTGTGTTATTTTTTCATAGTGCCAGACGATAGTAGTTTAATTTATAGATGGAGATCTAAGAATTATTTAATTTTTATAGAACATTTTGGTCGATAGTTTAGCTGCACATTTAGGGGGTGCCTAGTTTATGCTTCGTATATACTCCCTCAGTTCCTAAATATAAGTCTTTTTAGAGATTCCAATAAGGAATTATATACGGATCAAAATGAGTGAATCTACACTCTAAAATATGTCTATATACTATCGCATGTAGTTGTATTGAAGTCACTAAAAAGACATATATTTAGAAACGGACTATAACTGTATGGGTATCTCTACTAAATTATTTCTCTATCATGCAAACATGTGACATCAACATGCAACAATTATCTTTTTTTATCCATGTGGTAATGCAAATCTGAGGGCCTTTTTGATTGGCAAGATTCAAAAACACATGAATCCTACATAATTTTGGTTAGTTTCACTACATAGGAAAAACAAGGATTATTTGCAAGAGTTTTTAGTGAATGCTAAAATTACTATGGAATGTGTAACAAAGGAAACACTAGAAGAAGTTCTTATGTGGTTCAATCCTATGAATCAAACAGCCATTATAAGAAAATTTTCCTAAAGATTGCAATCCTTCGAAATCTCTATGTAAATCCTTTGAATAATTAAAAGAATTCCTATGATTTCTTTTCTCTTCTAGTGCATTTCTCATGAGGATCATTGTGAGGGCTACAAAATGGAGCCTCTATTTAGTAATAGTAATACTAAAATAAATTGTCTACATGGTGATGCATTAATTAAAAGATTGTAAAATGACTTTTTAACACTAATAAAACTTATTAACTGAGTATATATATGTAGTTTTATCAAAAAATAAACTGAACATATGTAGGGACAAACGGCATGTTTAGTGTTAATTCTAAATACTCTCCTAATTTGAAAATTTATTCATGTTGTGAAATGCTAGAAAATCTAAAATATTAACCGAACTATTTGTCGTCCAATTGGTTTGAAGTTTCAACTTGACACAGGTGCTCGCATGTTTGTAGATTTATTTTTGGAAGAAACAACTCTGTTCATACTTGAGCTGAGTTCGTCAATAACTGCTCCATGTTTCGCAAGGTTTAGATGTGTGTTCGCACATTTATAGATTTATACGTGTGTTGTGTGTTTATTTATAGACGTATATGTGTGTGCATGTAAGAGTAAGCTTGAACTTCTAATTCTGTAGTGTGTGTCACAAACAAATTAATTCACTTCGGTACGCACCTCAGGCCTGCGTATTTGACCATGATCACGGTCACATGATGTTAAATTTAGTATTCGCAGTTTCCCATGCATTGGCCGGGGTAGGCAACCGTCCATGGGTTAAATAAAATAATATTCGCTAGCTAGATCTGAGTTCTTCGAATTGACAGTCAATAATTTTACGCTTATGTCAACTCCCGTAGTGACTGTCAGATCTCAGTAGTCTACATATTAGTAGTACTACGTTATATTTCCCGTGTTCCCAAATATAGGGGCTTAACTATCTACAGAACAAAAATTGGTAGGCTATGAAATTTCGCGAGTTTCCCATTCTACCCTCTGACCAACACGTTCCTCTCCGTGGCGCGACGCCGCCCTCTCGCTCCCCACCACTCGCCTCTCTCTCGCGCGCGCGACGCCGCCCTCTCCCCGCTCCTTCTCTCTCCCTCTTGCCGGCATCTTGCTCTGCACCACCGCCTAGCTCACCGCTCTTATTCATCTCACACTACTATCCCACCTGCGGCAAATACACAAAGGTGCCATTTTTTATGCGCCGGCGATGCACTGCTGGACGAGGAGGGGCTGGATCGGCATGCGCTGGCGCTAGATCTGAGTGTGTGGGCACTCGATCTGCTTTGTGGACAGGCGTGAAGGAGGCGCTGAAGCGGAGCCCGAGTGGTGCCGACGCGGGAGGAGTTGGAGCCGCATCTGGACGTCGCCGTGATGAGGAGATGGAGCCGCATCTGGACGCCACCATGAGCTGGACTTCCCCGACCACGACGACGCCGATGCCGTGAGCTTTGTTTGATTCTTGAGGTAGAAGAAAGGCTGAGGAACAAGATTGGGGCAGATTGAAAATTCAAACTGGGGGTATTAAGGTCAATTTGCACGTTTTCACCTGGTTGGAACAAGGTCCCCAACGACCTATATTTCGGAACGGAGGAAATATCTCATTGCCGACAATAGACGCGGGCAATTATTGGCCAAATATACAAGAGTCAAACAGTCCTCGTAAAACAAGTGGTTTTTCATTTTACTATCTCTTATAGGATTCCCTAACGATCGAGCAGAGCATGCAAATTTGATGAAAGCAAACGACAGGGGTGCGCTGCTCACCTGAACCTTGGATCAGCTGTATGTCCGCGGTCCGCTGCACGTCAGAGGCGACGACTGCAGATTCAGCAAGAAGCAAGAGTTTGATCTTCAGTTTACAGGGAACAGAGACTGGAAATAAGCATATATAGTTGTTGGCACAAGGCAAGACAGACAGGTAAAAAATCTAACGTGTTTCACTTTCACCCGGAGATTTAATCAGCTGCGTTGCACCAGGAGCTCTAATCTGCTGTTCAAGCGTGATCCATTGTGCTACCGCCGCCCTAGTGGCAACTGCATATGAAGCAGCAGGAAACAAGCGTTGCCGTCACTCACATCGACCATGTCATGTGTGTGCTCAAGGTAGAAACGGCGATGAGGCGAAATGAAACGGATCGATAGATCGTTACCGCTGAGGCCGCTGATGGCAGCCTCCTGCTGGAAGATGAAGCAGACGAGGACCGCGAAGAGGACGCCGGCGGCGAAGCCGATGTTGACGTGGACCGGCGGGCAGCTCATCGCCTCTTGCTTTCTCCTGCTGTCTGCTGTGGTGAGGTGAGTGAGCGAGGACGCGCGTGTTAGTCGAGTCTGCTGGATCAGGTTGTGTGTGCTAGTTGAGTCTGCTGGTTAGCATTAATACTGTTGTCAACAGGATGTAGCTGGTGATTAGTTTTGTGAAGAATCTGTACCTGGTGGTGTACGTGGTATATCGTTTTGTGTGCACGTCGTAGTATGAGTCGGTTTCGCAAGTCATCGAGGCTCTTCCACTCCGGGAACGTACTTCTACACATTGTTTATCCCAGCGGGAACACCGACAACAGTTGAATTTGCCCAGATGCACCTGGCGTAAACATTATTATCGTCGTGGATTGGTCTTGTGTTTGTATTTAATTGGGCAGAGTACATGCAACATAAACACGCCACGCCACCATCATTGCAATTTCATCAAACTACTTTTAAGTACAAGTCCAGAAAATCATGTCAACGGGAAGATAGTAAAGGCTACAGTTGTGCTGGCCGGTGGGCTGGTTGTTTCTGCTGCGCGGAGCGTCGGATCTGACCAGACGTGCCCGGTTCTTGCTTCTGCGGTGGTGATGGGTAGCCTAATCGGCGGCTCTGCATGGAGCAGTTGAGGACAGCGGGGCTGTTTTAAGCAGTGGATTCGAGCTGATGGCGGGTGGTCGTTCACGTGTGTTAGTTTGAGCAGAGGGCTTTCTTTGGCTGTTCGGTGCGTAACTCTGGCCTTGGCCGAAGCCAACGACGGCGATGCCTTTGGACGCTGCACACCTTTTTGGAGGCATCGTCGATCGAGGACTTACGACATCTTCTCTCTCGCACTCTGGGGAAGACCCATGTTCCATGTTTTTGGAGCGGATGATGGCGGCGCTCAGGTGGCGTGGTTCTTTTTGGAGGCATAGTTCTGAAGTGGTCCTGGCCTGGGAGAGCCATCAGCTCCGGTGATGCGCGGTCTCGGGCCAATGTGGAGTCGGAGCGGCAGCTCCGGATCTTGTCGTCATGGAGGGGTGTCGGTATTGGCTTGGGTGGCAGTGTCATTGGCCAACTTTGTGCACAACCTCGGGGACGGAGTGGATGTCGGAGCGGCGTCTCCAGATATGGTTGTTGGGTATCGGCTCCGGTTGCTCGGGACTAAGTTGGCGACTCGCCTGATGCGTGGCTTCGTGGTCGGTGTGTGGCGTTTCCGTCTGCACGTCAGAGCAGCGGCTTCGGCGATAGTTATTGGGTGTCAGCTCCGGCCGCTCGGGCGGCAGAGCAGGCAGTTCGCTTGGTGCGTGGCCTTGGGTCGGCGTGGATGCCGGAGTGGCGGCTTCGGTTTCGGTTGTAGGGTGTCGGCTACGGGTTGCTCGAATGAGTGAACCGGCGTCTCGCCTTGGTGCGCCGCTCCGGAGTCGGTGTCTTTTGATGGTGCCGTTGTTGGGGACGTGTTGTAACGGTATTTGTTTAGGGTTTCATTAATTAACCGAACAACTCTTTCTTTTATTTTATTTACTGAATCAGAAAGTACACTAGTTAAAGTTGCAGCGCATAATTTGCGGTCCGACGAAGCGCGCCAAATGGCGGTGTAGCGTGGAGGCTATTGATATCATTCACACCTATGGGTGTACGATAATGGAAAGGACACGGGAGATGAGATATTACCTTGAAGGAAAAGTGCGGCTCTTGAAAGTCTCCATGGCGAAGATGGTGGCGGTAAGCGCCGCACCTAAAGTAGTAGGGGCGTGTTTGGTTGCCTGCATATGGCCCAGCCTGGCCCGCGCAGGAAGAAAGTTGCCCGTTTGGTTGCCTGCGTTTACTGTGCGGCCCGCATGGCACGAACCTTAAAGCACCTCCAGGCCAGGCCCAGGGGAAACGCCCGAATCGGCAGTAGCTCGCGAGCCTGGCTCGGGCGACACAGGGGAGGGCGACACGCTTCTCTCCTCCTGCGACCAGGGAGATGGCGTGAGCTCGCCCGCGTCGCCGAAAAATCGGCGGGAGGATTTCGGCTCACCTCCCGCCGAGTCCGCCCCTATTTAGCCCCCTCCCTCACCGCCCCAACTCCCGCCACCATTCTCCCCCCTTTCGAGCTTTCCCGCCGACGCGCGCACCGACGAGCAGGTAAGCGGCGCATCTTCATCGGCCGGCGGTCCTTCATCGGTCGGCGGTGATCTTCTACGACCGTTCCCCCCTCGTCCTCGAGCTGCATCCATGGCCTCTGTGAGTTCAATCCCCCTTTCTCTCTGTTCCTTCTAGCTAGATCTGAGCTGCAGCTAGGGTTTGATGTAGATGCATGGTTGATTAGTGCTCTGGTCTGTGAGCTCATATGGTTGATTGCTATGCCACGGTTGCAATTTGTGGTAGGGTTAGATGTTCAAGCATGTGGTAGGCTAGATTAGTAGTAGAGTTTGAAGTTGAACCTTGTGCTTGTGTTGATTCGTGCTTAGATCTATGATTTGTAGCTATTGGTGGTCCATTTGTAGCATGTTGTTTGTTGTAGATGTATGTTCCTGCTCATAGATTGTCCGGCATGGTTAGTATGATAGCGATGAACCATGTGCTTAGTATGATAGTGATGAAGCATGTGCTTGGTATGATAGTGATGAACCATGTACATGTATATATGCTCCTGCTTTCATGGATTGTCCGGTATGTTGTGTGCTATGCTTACTGTCAATGCGTGCTACAATTGTAGGACATGACCACGCAGACGCGAGATCTTAGTCAGGCCCTTGTCCTGTCCGACAGCCAGTTTGCTCCATCGTTTGTCGAGGACTCGCAGCCTATGTCCGAGATGGCACCTGATTCAGAGGTGTTCGCGTCTGATTCTGTCTATGTGCCAGTAGTGCTCGTTGAGCAAACTCCTACTGCTGCTGCCGCTGCAATAGCAAAGGCAAAGAAGGATGGTAGGTCGAACAACATGAAGTGGCAGCCGTTCATGTCCATGTTCGTGCTGAACAAGATGTGTGAGCTCATCTCTAATGGAGTTAGGACTGACAAGGGCTTCAAGGAGGTGCACTTGAACGCCGTTGCGAAGCAGGTGTTCGAGTTCTGTGGGCAGGACGTGTCCGCCACCCAGGTGTACAACCACCTGAGGAAGTGGAGAGGTCGATGGATCCAAGTGTCCAAGCTGAGAGACCTTAGCGGCGCCTCATGGGATGAGAACACTTGCTCCATAGTTCTGGAGGCAGAGCACTACGTCGGCCATGTCGCGGTTAGCTCACAGCCCTCTTCCTTTTCATACTGTCCACCATTGCCTACTCCTAATCGCAACTAACAACACTTGTGTTTCATTCTTAGGAGCACCCAAGGGACGCTGAGTTCCTCAACACACCCATACAGAACTACAGCCAGATGCAGCACATCTTCTCCTTCGGGCTGGCAACTGGGAAGCATGCCATGGGCTCGGGGGAGCCTCTTGGTTCTCCCATGCCAGACTTCCCTGGGACCCCGGACGTCGAGGTCATTGATGGCCCTGACAAGCCCTTCGACAAGCCCTTTGACCCCGTCCATGATAGGAAGAGGAAGAGAGGAGGCCTGATGGAGGAGGAAATCAATGTCTTTTACAGCATGACTGAGGCGGTGAAGGAGGTGGCAACATCCATCAGGGAGTGCAAGCCCCTCGACGTCCACCCTAACCTCTATGGCGCTATCATGACCCAGGGTGGCTTCAGCGACGAGGCTCTCATGGCAGCTCTCAGCCACCTGCTTGACAACAAGGCCCAGGGTGTTGGGTTCGTTGCCATGGCAGACGCTCACAGGGTGCTGTGGCTCGGGAGCTGGCTGGGCAAGCACTACTACTAGAGTAGTGCTGCCTGTGAGCGTGCATGATCCTCGACGGCGATGGCGATGGCGGTGGCGACGACTGCGGCGATGACGATGACGACGTACATTTTGTGTAGCTAGGGCTGGAAAACTATTTGATGGTCTGTATATTTTGGTGAGGTGGTATATACTAACCCCTCACGATGATGGTGAACTTGCGGTGGTAGGACGACACCCTCTTTTGGATGTGGTGGTAGGATAACACCATGGTAGTGCTAGGTAGAACTTGCTATGCCGTATGATCATGCATGCTTTACTTCTTCTCTTCTACTTGTGTGCTCGATTGATTTGCTGCTTCAATTCTTGCTCTTGTGCACTGCTAGGGCAAGTGGTATGCCGTGTTCATCGGTAAGGCTCCAGGGGTTTACAGTTCATGGGAAGAAGCCAGTGCACAAGTGGCATCGTATAGCAACAACAGCCATAGAGGGTTCAAGACTAGGCAGGCAGCAGAACAAGCTTACTCCAACTGGGTGCGAAAGCACGGAGGCAGCAGTGTTGACAGTGGCAAGGTTGGAGGTGTCAAAGTGGAAGGTGCTAAGGTGGATCGTCAGTTTGGGCTGAAGCTGAAGAACTTCATCATCTTCGCCCAGTTCATCGCCGTTGCTGTGCTGTGGCGTTGGTGTGCTAGGTGTGATCATTGTGGGTAAGCTCACCAACTAGGGTACAAGGTAAGCACACCATGTTCGCCATATGCAACCAAACACCTTGTCCATGTGCCGCTTGGGCCAATGCAGGTAACCAAACAAAGTGCACTTGCGTATTACCTAATGCAGGGACCCTAGATGCAGGCAACCAAACAACTTGTAGATGGCGCATTAGGGCCTGTTTTTGCTCAACCAGGCTGGGTTGAGAAGTGTATGCCATGCAGGAACTGTTCACAACTTGAACCAAACACGCCCTAGGTGTCGTGATAGAGCTAAGATGTGGATGACATAGACATATGCTTTCGCGTGAACTAAGATGTGCTTTCTTAGAGCATCTATAATTGGATCGGGCAAATTCGGACCACTATACATTCACGGACGTGTCCGGACGGCATTTTATATTTCGGTTCATGCATTCACATACCTTAAATCCGGACTCTTAAATCTATACAAAACCATGCACGTCGATCATACAAATTATTGTCGGACGTAAATAACTAATGTTAGCACCGAACATGAATAGTGTTTAGATAAAATTTATTTGAAGTGTATAATCAATCATCTGATTTTTGGTTTCCATTGTGGGTCTACATATAATCCACAAGATCATTGAGTAGTTACGCGTGCACCTGATGATTTCGAAGATTCTAATGCATCTGCAGAAAGTTCATAAGCTAAGTTGCATCTTGATCTTTCGGGATTTCAACTTGCTTTTCATGTGCTTCAAAATCATTGTTGGGCTACACCATTACCTTAATCCTTGACAATAATATTGTGCAAAATAACACAACATGTCATGAGCTACCATTTTGTAGAACACATCAAGCGCAAAGCGAAGCCAGAGAGTTGCCGGACGTACCGCGGTGGCTTCCGGGCCGGTGACGACGTCCCCCGCGACGAGGACGGGAGAACTGCTGAGCGCGCGCAGCGGCGGAGCTACGAGACGGACGGATCACGTGGAGCTGCGAGACGGGCGGCAAGGGGGAGGAAAAAGAGATGAAAGAGCAAATGGATCCAGCAGCTCTAAGGATGGATTTGATGCAATTTACGATGGAGTCGGGCTGTCGTGTCCGACGTGATCAAGGATCCGGACACGCACGGACGTTCCATATTCGCCTCATATTTGGACTGGATATAAGGATGCCCATCAATCCGGATGTTTGAGGCCCGTTTAAGATGGCCGTTTGGGTCGCAATTTCGTGACCGGACATTTAAGATGGGTATGAGGTCTGGTTGTAGATGCTCTTACCGCGTGATACATCTACTTCTGCGTGGAGCATACCAAGCGGAAGCACTCCTACACGAAAGCATACATGCGCTTAGCACAAGATCACATCATACCTAAGGCCCCCGACGGATGAAAAAACCCAGCAAAGCATGAAAAAACTCAGGAAAATAGGAAACTAAGGGAAAAACACGAAGAAAACTGAAAAAATGGTCTGCGGGGGGAATCGGCTAGTGCACAACACATGACGGCGCTGGAGTGCTCCCACACGCGAAAAATACACCCTGCGGGGGGCATATGTTAACTAGTAAACAGACTCTAGGGCGCGAGCGTGGGGGCGCTTGGAAAAGAAGAAGACATGGGGAAAGAGACCCAATCCAGCGTCTGAATCGGGCGGCTGGGCAGCCACCGGTCCAAGCGCACCGACGCCTATCATTGCCAACAAACGGTCAATACCGAACGAGTTTGCGAGGACCACCATGCTAATTTAGTGAAAAGTGAGAAAATAATGACAAAAGAAAGGACGCCATGCCACCTAGCAAAGAATTAACCCAAAATGAGAAACCTAGCAAAGGAAAAACGAGTTGACGAACATTGTCTGCCCCCTACTGCTTGCGTAGGTGGTTGAACGCTTGCTCCAGCGTTGGCGCGAAGCGAGTGGTGTTGATGCGGACGTTCTGCATCATGTAGAACTCAAACATGGTGTTCCAGCCGCTTCGGTGGATGGAGTCGGGGTCCTTGATCGCCGGGTGCTCCGGCCCTAGCTTCTCGAGCAGCGAGCTCTCCTCCGCGCTCACGCTGTAGTCAAGGTACTTGAGCCCCATGTCTGTTGCGGGGTCGCTGAAGTCCAACCTCGCCATTACCTCTATCTTGCCGTACGGCACCACCTGGATCAGCACGCCGCCCGGCGGCAGGTGCACCGCGTTCGTCAGCCCCGCGCCGTGCACTCCCAGCACCACGTCGAACGAGTTCACCACCCGCGCCTGCTCCACCTCTGACCCGTTGATCAATAGCTCCGTCACTACCGCCTCAAACCCGACCGCCTGCGCCGCTTGCACGATCTCCGGCTCGTTCAGGAACCGGCGGAAGGTCGCCCGGTGGATGAGCAGCAGCCGCGGCTTCTTGTCCGGCTCCCCGGTCACTGCTCCGCGTGGGAGCGCGTAGGTCTCGCGCACGAACCGCGTGAAGTCGGCCATGGTGAGGCGGCCCCCCGGCACCAGTTTGGGAACGATGCTCAAGTCCTTGTCGAGGCGGAGCCCCACTGTGACGCGCGGGAAACACCGCACATACCGATCGCGGTCCATGTCCACGACACCGTACTTGGAGAGACCCTGCAACAAGGCCCTGTACTTGACCAGCCACCGCGGCAGGTGCTGGATATTGCTGACCAGGAACGTGACCTCGCCGTGGTACCGCCGCGACGCGACGAACAGCGGCACCAGAATGTCAGCATAGTCATGCCAGTAGTTGCCCACATACCCCCCGATGCCGAACAGGATGGCCGGCATCGTGTGGGTCACCGTGCACGGTGGGGCGGCGGCCCGATCCTGAAGCTGCATCACGGTGACCGCCTTGAGGCTCTGGCCCCTGCGTGTGTACGGCGAGATCATCCACTCGCGGCGCTCCGACCAGCTCGCTGGGACAAGACTCACAGAGAGGGCTGTGCCATTGGTGCGGACGTCGCCGTCGACTTCGCAGGTGGCGGACAAACCGCGGGAGAGGTCCTCCGTGGTACACACCTCCTTGGCATTATCTGTCGCGCCCCAATTAAAGGGTAAACCATTAGCACTGTTAAACTAGCATTAACCTCACGTTAATTACTAAGTTAGCTCTATCTAGGTTTAACATGTTGCTTCAACGTTTAGACAACGTGTACATCTTTTCTCCTGGCACTCGGCCTGCTATATATTTCTAACTAGTCCTGTATCCATCAACCTGTGTGCCTTCATGGAGTAGCAAATTGATTGTTACTGTCACGGTAAGTCACTCAGTAAGAGGAGACATCTTTGATAAATGTTAAACCATGCAAATTGATATTTTACTGTGAAAAACAATGAAAATTCCTATGCTTATAGCTGCTCGCCTCATCCGTTATATGTGGTCTGCAGAGGTGGCATGCATCATGCATGTATATACATTGGTTTGTCAAGTACTTCCAATATTAATAGAGATGAGGAAGAGAAGATCCCCCCCCCCCCCCCCCCCCCCCCCCCCGCGTTGCCCCTTCTCTGGCGACACGGGGGAACCCCCACTAGCGCCGCCGCGTTTTATCCCTCCCTACCTAATTGTCTCGCCGCCACCAGAGGAGGCCGCCGGCGAACGCCGTGGATGCTCCGAGGAAGGTGGCGGCGGGGTGCTTGTACTGCATCTCGCGACCGCATCGCCAGTGGAGGGGCGGAGCCATCGTGTTAGATCTGAGGGTCCGTTCTCGGGGCGGGGCGGACGCGGCTGCCTCGTCGGTGCAGTAGTGGTGGCTCAGGGGCGATGGCCTTCCCGTGGTGGCGCTGGTCCAGGTCGGAGGCTGGCTCTGGGCGCTCGGCTTGCCTCGGTCGACTGGCTCGCATCCATCTGGATCTGGCCTTCAAGGGTGCGGCGGCCGGCAGTAGGTGGCGCTGGTGGCTACGGGCGTCGGCCGACGGAGTTGGTTCCCTTCGCTAGGTGTGTGGTGTTGGCGTGGTGAGCGTGCGGTGGAGGCGCTGTGCCGATGGGCTTTCAGGGGTGGATCTGGCCCGGGTGGGCCAGTTCTCATGCGGCGGTGGTTTTGCATCGACGACATGCGGCTCTGGTAGCGGAGGTTCGCGGCGGCGGCCTCGGATTGCAATGCACTCATGACTCTATGGGGCATGGTCGTGTTTTGCATTGTGTGGGTGGCGACCTTGTACTGCGTGGGTAGCGAGTTCATCGACCCGGCCGATGCGACCCGAGGGTTCGGTCTGGCTGGTACGTCGAGGCAGCGGCCTCGAATTTTGGCGCATCGTTTGTGGTCTGCAGGTGCGTGTTTGGTGTAGCATGGGCTACAAAGCGTCAGTGTTGTGCAGCGGTGCGGCTCGCCTAAGAGTTGTGGAAGTCGGAGCGGCGGCTCCGGATCCGAGGGTGTGTGTTTTGGTGCGGTTGTAGCCTTGTGTCGTGTGGTCGACGAGCGGCTTTCTCGCTTGTGCGGTTTTCTGGCCTGGTTTTCCTTATAAACTTCTCCGTCATGTTTGGTTTTCGATCCGGTTTTCCTTATAAACTGGGTCATTTTATTTTTGAAATATATTCAAGTGGGGGGTCTTCCCCCCCCCCCCCCACCCCACCCCCCGCGTGACCGTTTCAAAAAAATATATTAATAAAGATCATATAGAAGCATGCATAAGATATTTGGGTTATTAATTTCTTTAGTAATGGCAGATGAGGGTAGTTTAGACACAGATCTAGGGTTTATTTTATTAAAAAATGCATATGTGAGGAGTTTAGATGCACATTTAGGGGGTGCAACTTTATGTATCTTATATAACCATATTGGTGATCATCACTAATTTAATCCTCTAACATGCCAACATGTCACGTCAACATGCAACCATGTGTTAAAAAACCTCACCTCAACATGCAACCAAGCATTGAAAAATGCCTTCCAATTATCTTACTTATATTCAGTATTTTCATCTAGCTATACAGTATTAATACGATTAGTGCAGTTTCAGTTCTCACATTAGTAATTTAAATATTCCTATTCCATACAACCAATTATTATTTAATTATATTACCACCAACATTGGAGTAGGGTTTTTGGAGACTGGGCTCCATGAAGGCCTTAATTTTGAAAATTTCAAATTTCAAACTTTTTGGTTTAAAATTTTCTGAAAAAATACAGGTATATACAAAGATGTAACATGTATGTGTGTAAAATTTCAAGATGAAATACCTTGAATTGCGAGCTGCACAAAACAACGTGGACTTTGAGGATGAATAGTACATATTATTAAAAGCCCCAAATTTGTTTTTTGTTTGTGTAGCTTTCATTTTTAACGTATTTTTACTACGAAAATTGCACACTTGTACATTATGTATATAGGTATATGTTTATTTGTTTTCAGAATTTTTTGGAACTGATAATTTTGAAGTTTGAAGTTTTCAATTTAAGGCCTCCATGGAGCTCGGTCTCCATTTGGCATTTTCACCAATATTGGATATATGCAAATTTAGTGGGTTACTTTACTAGATGAACTTTCATAATGACATGACCGGCGGGTAAATGGAAGCATTGGTGGGCAGTGGAGAATAAAAAGGAGCATTTATCATTAGCAGCTCCATGAACCAATGCATGAAGTCTAAATAACCCATATTTACTCATCTTTGATATGCAAGTTCAAACTAATATGCGTTCCTTTTTGTAATAGAGAAAGTACTACAAATTTTTGCCACTCCGTCCATCCACATATAAAGAGCCTAATACGTATTACGAGGTTACAGTTGACCATTGATAAAAAAAATATAAGATGTATGGTATGAAAATAATATCATTATTAGAAACTCCATTCTCTCACGAATTTAATGGTAGGCTTTGTGTAATATGCATGTCATATGTTATTACTGTAACATGTGGTCAAAGGTAACCTCAAAAATCATATTAGGCCTTGTATATATGGATAGAGGGAGTAGGGGTGTTTATTTTAGATTAACGTTAACAGTGACAAAGATGAGTGATTAGAAGCAAACCAGATGGAGTGGTAATTGCTATCAACAAAGTTTGGGTCCGCATGATTAAATTGTTGGCGTTTGCTTTTGAAAGAGAAATCCTATGTGATTTCTTTTCTGTGCATGTCTCGTGAGGGATCAACATGGAGCCTCTAATTACTAATAGTAAGATTAAGAATTTTTTTTTTCCTTCTGGTGATGCATTTGTCTGAAAAAATGGTAGTACGGCTGTTTAATATCAATAAAGTTTTTAAACTGAACATATGTGGGGACCCATATGCTGGTTATGTTAGTTTTAAATTAAAGGCTTGCCTAATTAGAAAACTTTGCTACTACATTGACTTTTAGTGGTAAACTGACATTGACTTTTCTAGTTCACAAATTAAATTGTGAATTGTCAGACAGATCTGTCAGACATGCATTCAAGCTTAAGTCAACTCCCGTAATCACTGCCGAAAAAAGTGGCGGCCCGATAACCTTTTTTGTGCGCGGAAAACTGTCCTCAAAACAAATGATTTTCCATATAAATTTTCCCTTTCCCAGTTCACGATTTCCTTGGGTTAGCAAGCATGCATGCAAACTTGATTAAAGGAGAGTACTCATTAAAGGACAGGAGAGTTGATCTGCTCACCCGAATCTTGAACCGGCATTTGTTTGTCCGGGACCCGATGCACATCAGATGTTACAACTGCAGAATAAACAACAAACAAGAATTAATCTTCAAATTATGGACTACACATATTGGAAATGAGCATATAGGTAGATGTGCTTA
The DNA here is from genome assembly GCA_039707655.1 of Elymus sibiricus. Lineage (NCBI taxonomy): Eukaryota > Viridiplantae > Streptophyta > Magnoliopsida > Poales > Poaceae > Elymus > Elymus sibiricus. The sequence continues at coordinate 91,985,655 of CM077669.1, forward strand.
CGCATTTCACTTTCACCGGGAGCTTTGATCCGTTGGATCTCACCAGGACCTCTAATCAGTTGTTTAGCCGAGATCCATTGTGCTACTGCTGCCGTAGTGACAACTGCATAGTAAACGGCAGGAAAGAACTGCTCCCGTCAGCTCATGTCGTGGGCTCAAGGCAGAAAAACAAGAATTCGGTAGTAGTACGATGTACCAGTACTGTAAAAAATCTCAAAAGGAAACGTAATTTTTTGTAGACAAATAAGCCACATTGGTCGTCGAAGAATAAGGCTAGGCTAACGATAATAACGTGACGGAGAAAAGCTAGCCGCGGAATAAGAAGATGGAGTATGCAAACAGCGGGTAATAAGCAGATGGATGAATGAAACGGTGGTTGAAACGAATGAATCATTTACCGCTGATCGCAGTCTGCTGCTGGACGAGGAAGTAGACGAGGAGCGCAAAGAGGACGCCGGCGGCGAAGCCGGCGTTGGAGTGGACCGGCGCACAGCTCTTCCTGGGCCTCACCCTCTCCTCACAGCAGCTCATGCTCATCGCCTCTTGCCGCTGCTGCTGCCAGTCGTGGTACACTACTGTACTAGTGAGAGTGAGGACGCGCCGTTTGGGTTCGCCTCGGACTGGGTTATACTCTTCAAAAGTACTCCCTCTGTAAGAAATACATAAGAGTGTTTAGATCACTAAAGTAATGATCTAAACGCTCTTATATTTGTTTACGGAAGGAGTACGTAGTGCATGCACATTGTTTATCCGGGCGGGAAAACCTACGACAATTGACTTTGCCCAAATGCACGTAGCTCGATACATAGATAGCGTAAGTATTAATGAGGCCGTTGATTTGTGGATAGCGTGAATGCTCCATATGGATGCCAGTAGTAGGAGTAGGCAACTGTTGATGAGTGATGTTGAGATCCGAGTCCCACTAGCTAGCAATGCACCTTCGCTGCTGTTTCCGATACGTACGATAAAGACGAGCATAGAAAATCATCACCCGTTTACTATCCATGCTGTGTCTTCATAAGTCTGGTCGCTGAAAAAGCTTGCTCGGTTGTTGCAGTTGACACGGGAAGAGTTACGATCAACCGTAATAGTCTGTTGACGACCATCGAGAATTCCGAAACTTTACCTACTTTTCTTAATCAAATCCAAGGGTCAAATCAGCAAGCGAAGACAAGCATTTTAGGTCTGGATGAGAGAAAATTACCAAATTAAAATGCGGAAGTTGAGACTCTAGCAGCTAGAATTCTGAAGTTTCTACATTATCAATGGTAATTATTTCACTATGTTTATGCCTTTCGATCATAGAGGTAAGTTCTTCTTTTGCTGTTTATCATGTTATGGGAGGCACAAAAAGAATAAACAACTGATTTGGTACCCTTTTGTATTCTCATATTATTATTTCTAGTTTTGTCATGTTTTATCTCATTTCTTAAATTGTTAAGCACTGAGGTTAAATTCTAAAATTGTTGGCAAATCAGGATTTATTTCATCAGTTCTCACATATGGTATTTTTTAATGTCATAATGTGTTTTTGTGGTAGTTATTATTACCAAAGTTTTCCCATGTTGCCAAAAAAAATTGGGCCCGGGCTTTGCTTCAATCATGGCTCCGTCACTGCTCTAGCTGAGCCACTTCCTCGTTGGAAAAAACTGCTGGATAGAATTTTTCTGCTTGACTGCATGTATTCGACACATAAAATGTGCCATGTCATGGATCTAGTGATACACAGAGTCTCAGAAATGATGTACTTTGAACATTGAACCAGTCATTTAGCCCAACCAATTTTTGATGGAAGCCAGCGTTGGATACATCTCCTTAACTGCTTTATAGTGGTGAAACATTGTTGTAATGTTATCATGCTTGTTTAGGCTTTGTCACATCAACTACCTATAAAGTGGAATATATAGAGTAAAGTACGTGGACAATAATAATGAACATTCTAATTTTGATATAGGGAAGACGTTCACTACCTTGCAAATTCAAATCAGGGATATCAATGTCACTAATGCCGATCCAGCCATCACACAAGGTTCAAAACGTCTGCTGCGCATAGATGGCGGAACCGTCACCTTCGCGAGGTGTGCGATTAGTGGGAGGCACTCTAGGCTCGAAGAATTATTTTCTAGTTTTGATTTCGTTATGCTAAACAGTTAGTCACTACAAGAATCCCTATTTCTTTGAGAAAAATCCTAGTGGCAAAGTCATAACCATCACTGAGGCCCATTTTTGGTGACTATGACCGTCACTAGGTCGTGGTCGTCCGGGGAGGCATCCTACGGCTTTTTTGTGTGATGTTTTCGTGTTGTTTTAGATGATGCGGGTTCACTGTCATGGATATGTGCATATTCAACGACGGTTTTCTGTGTCACGGATATGTTGAATGTGTTAATGAAGGAAATATAAATAGAAAAGTTGGTGATTATTTTTGTAGCTGAATTCATGTCGTATGTTTGTAGATGGAAATCACACGAAATAGGGATCATTTTGTTCCCTTATAAATAAGAGAATTGGGAACAATCGGTTATGTTGTTAGGGGTGCGGCATTGCGACCTAGCTAGGGCAGGGCTCGACGGCCATATCCTTGGTCAGGTAAGGCGACACACGACTACAACACGGTGAAGCACGGATGATTTCAAGTGTGTTATGGTTACTAACAAACATCATAGAAAACTTGTTTGGTTTTCTCGTTTAGCTGACGCACATCGTTATGCACATTAATGTCTTGCATGCAATGGATCAAAGTTGGATAACAAAATCAAGCAAGCTTACCTTCCATACATAAACGGTGCTGGGGAGTCTAAGAAATTCGCACGTGAACACAACAACCAAGGTAATTCTATCTTGTGTCACACATACAATGAAATCACTAGTAGAAAACGGGCCATTAGTCCCGGTTTTCAAGGGCCATTAGTACCGGTTGTGCAACCGGGACTAAACAGTCGGGACTAAAGGCCCCCCTTTTTAGTCCCGGTCGTGTTACGAACCGGGACTAAAGGGGCTCCATGTGGCCGTTGCGTAGAGCTCAGGCAGGAGGACCTTTAGTCCCGGTTGGTAACACCAACCGTGACTAAAAGACAGCCACGCATCAGCCCCTGCCAAGCGCTGGGGTTTAAGTTTTTTTTTTTTTTGAAAGGAGGGGTTTTGGAGGGTTTAGGGGTTACATACATTTAACTCGACGCTAGCTACTAATAGCAATGAAGAGACCGTTACACAACATCGTCATGAATATAGAGAAGTGACCTCTTTCTCCATGATTGGTCGAACAACAAGTTTTTGTATATATATATATTCGACGCTACTATATATAGTACACGTCCATGCATATATACAATATAACATCCCTTACGATCCCTAATATCTATTGTCCAAAATCCATGGCCAATTCCTGATGGTATTCTCCGGTTTTAGCTATGACCTCTTAAAGTAAGAATCCTGCCAATTCCTCTTGAATTGCTCGTATGCGATCCTTTGCTAGGAGTTCGTCCCGCTTTTGTTGGATCTAATTTAAAGAAGGGGGTCAATACATATATATGAATGAAACTCAACACAATTGATGGTAGTAAAAAAAATTGTGAATATTGTTTACGTACTTTAAGTTGTTCTGAAAGCCTGCCCTGCTCACAGGTCGTCTGGCGAATGAACTCGCAAACGTGGTATCCACATAAATTATTCCCTTGTCCCTGCCTCGAGCATTTTACGAGAATAGAGTTCAATCAAAATAATAACCAAGCATGATAATGGTATTGAAACTAGAATCAAAGAGATGCGCGGACCTAGCTAGTACTACTTACATTGATTTGTTCAAATCGCAGCTCCTCTTTCCATTCACCCCTAGCCTTCTTGGTGAACTTTTTCCAAACCCTGCCCGACAAAGAAAATGAATAAAGGAGTTATTAATTACTTGATATCAGGAAATGAACGAAAGTTGCCGATATAGTGCGATAATGATTGAAATTACCTCTGGAACATTTCTTCAGGGACGCCCACATCTCAGGGTCTTTAGGTAGCGAGTCCATGACAAGTACTCTTCCTGTGTCAATCTAAATGACTAGCAGAATAAAGTGGAAGCTGCGCACGCATAACCCATCAATTACACTTAACATCGAGTAAGCGAAACAGAATGTGTACAAGACAGTAGAACACTCACTTGAAGTTGTAAGGAAATAGTATTTCCCTTTTGGTTTGTTGTTCAATTAACGCCCTTAGCAAGATCTTCTTTGCATCCTTGGCATTCTTGTCTACCGTAACTTCATGAATAGTATTATGCAGGATGAATGCAAAACAGGATGAACCCAATGTCATAGATTCATCCTGTTCCTGCATAATATAGTGAGGATAATTGTACATGCAATGAACGAGCTGAGATAGAGACTTAATTATAGAAATGATACTTACAGACAATAGCAACTGACGATAGTTTTGTCGATAGCGTTTTGATTGTATAACTGAAATAATTCCTCAAATTCAATGAACATCTCCTCGTCTCCATTGAAGTAATGCTCATCTCCAATTCCCACAATGAGCCAGTTGTTCCCTGCCTTTGAGGCTTCCATGTACCAGTCATGCAATTTTTGCATTTGTGTTGGTAGATTGCAGAACTCGTCAGGTGTGACGAGAGGCTTCCCGTAGTGGTATCTGTATGCTAACTCAGCCATGGGGTACTCTACATCCTTGCCTAACAATTGACCAAGAGTGAAACCAATACCATGGCCCGCTGCATCCGCATCATAATTGGGATCGGTAAACACATTGAGCGGGGGCACGATTGGTTTTTCTGTTCGCCGGGCTGGGGAATTGTTTTCCCAGTTGCACTACTGGTACTGCTTCCCGACCACTTCACATGTTCACTATATGACTTTACAATACACCGGTCATAGTATGATAGCAGCGGAGGCGGTGGTGATCGCGTAAGGTTTTCTATACAGCGCTTCGCTTTTGCCGGATCTATTTTCTCCTTTGGATCGGGCCAGCGCGGTGCAAGCTGGCGTTTCACATCAGCAGCCACGACCTTATTGAGTTCCTCATCACTCAGTTGGTATGGTAACTTGGCAGGAGCCTTCTTGACCCTTGTATTTGCTCTGGATTTCTTCCCAGTTGTACTAATAGCCGCCGGAGCGGCGGCTCTCTTCTGCCCGTGCTGAGGCGGCGGAGGAGGCGGAGTCTGCTGACGTCGAGGCGGAGTCTGCTGAGGGGCCTCCTTCGGCGGAGTCTGCTGACGTCGAGGCGGAGACAGCTGAGGGGCCTCCTCCGGCGGAGTCTGCTGATGCGGCGGAGACAGCTGAGGCGGCGGAGATAGAGCTGGATTGCTACTGTGAGGAGTCTGCTAAGGGGCCTTCTCTGGCGGAGTCTGCTGACGCGGCGGAGTCAGCTGAGGCGGCTGAGATAGAGCTGGATTGCTACTATGAGGAGTCAGCTGATGGGCCTTCTCCGGCGGAGTCTGCTGACGTGGCGTCCAATGTGGAAGCACGATGTGTTCCTTTTTCCATAGAATGGTAGACCTTATGGCATCTCCGAGTGCAGTCTCCCCTTCACCTGTAGGGAATTCAAGCTTCAGCTGCTCAAATCCGCTGATAACTTCATCCATCCCGACAACAGCATAGCCATCTGGAATCGGGCGGCAATGGTGAGCTGCATCAGGTACAAGAGGTAAGGCAGAGCCGATCGCCACCTTCAGGGATATGTTCATGCATTTCGCATGTAGATCACAATGTTCTCTCTGTGTGATATCATCAATGGGGTAGCGAGGAGCCGTAATATCATATGTGGACCGAACGAGCTCCGTGGAAGCCACGCTTCTTTTCCTCTGAGATGGTGGGCTGGCAGCAGTATCGAATGCAGGATCTTAGTGCAGCTGAGATGGGCCGGTAGCTCGCTGGCTGGTAAGTGCCTCTATTTGCTTCTGCTACAACTCTAATTTTTCTTCTACCTTCTGTAGTCGGTCTGCTTCCTGTTTCATCTTTCTCCCTCAGCTTCTATAGGTGTCACTGCTGGCGGGAAATCCAACCTTCCACGGAACGAAGCCTGATGTGCCTCATGTCCGTCCACTGTGTTCAGCATTCCCGAGGGTGCGTGTCAGCTCATCGTTCTCTCTGTCGGGAATGAACTTCCCATCCTGCACGTCCTTGATTGCATCTTGAAGGGCTTTGACGGGTGTTGCAAGTTGCTCATTTGTATAAATAACTTCCCTGTTTTTGGGTCCAACGTTCCCCCATGCCCATAGAACCAAGTCATTGCCCGTTCGATCCACTCCAATGGCTCTGGATCGATCCCTTTAGCAATTAGCCCATTCTCAATTTTCTCCCACTTAGGCCTGGCAACCTTGTAGCCACCTGACCCCGTAACATGGTGATATTGTTTCTTTGCAGTATTTATCTTATTTATTTTTGACCTTTTCTTAGCTGATTCTGATTTCTTGTACTTCACAAATATGTCCCAGTGATCTTTTAACTTCTCATGTGTTCCGGTGAATGATGGAGTCTTTTATTTCTTGACATAGTCTTGGTTCAATCTTTTCTTCCAGTTGCAGAGTTTCTTAAGAGCCCACGGCTTGACTTTTCGCTCTATAACTGGGTTATTTGGATCCTCCTCTGGCGGTAGGGTGAAATTTGTCATGAGCGTATTCCAAAGCATTTCTTTCAATCGGTCATCGACATAAGTAACTCCATCGTCCCCCTTTGGCTTATTCCATTATTGAATGGAGATCGGGACGATGTCCCTAACAACAACTTCGCATTGACTTACAAATGCATCTGTGTTCCGCTTGGGAGCAACCGGTTTGCCATCTGCAGCAACTTCTTTGATCTTGAACCTTTCATTATAGTCCAACCTTTTTTTCGGGCCTCGTTTCTTTATCGAAGATTGGCTCGATCCGGAGGGCTAAAAGAAGAAAGAAGCGTTAATATATGTACATACAAATCAATATAATCCATCTAGTCAGTAGAGGCTTAATTAATATACCTCACCGGACTTTACAACAACTAAGGTTCCAACACCGGAGACGTTATGTTCTCGCTCCATTCTCTCACCAGAATCGTCCACTCCCTCACCGGAGCCGTCAATTCCCTCACCGGAGTCGTTCAACCAATGTGAGGTGATATCATCATCTCCGTCGTGGATTATTTCCTCCAACTAAAAAGAAAACTAAAACTGAAATATCAGCAGCCCAAAGGGCGCGAAAGCTAGGCCTTTAGTCCCGGTTGGCGGCTCGGACCGGGACTAAAGGTAGGCCTTTAGTCCCGGTTGGGCGCCCCAACCGGGACTAAAGCTATTTTTCCTATTTTTGGTTTTATATCTTTGTAGGATATTTCGTTTTAGTTTTCTTTTCAGTTGATTCTTTTTTCTATTGAAGAATATTATAAAATACTTTTTGTTACTTGAACAATCATACCATCTGATATGTTACTTGAACAACCATACCATCTGATATGTTACTTGAGCAGTTACTTGAACAATCATACCATCCGATATGTTGTCCTCGGTTTCACTTTCGCATTCTCTCTGTACTTCAACAATGACCCGGCAAAGATCATCAGCGGGCACATCTTGTGCCTGATCTTGATCTTCACCTTCCCCCGTTGCAGTATCAACGTATCTGGTGCCTCTTGAGTATAACCCAACATACTCATGATGTGGGTTTGTACTCCTGATGTAAGATAATATAAAGGTGCCTGGATGTTCATGAGATATGCCAAAAATATAGACTATTCTCATAGGATTCTCTGATTTCTCAGCCCTCAACATATCATCAACTTCCCCTTTTAACCCTTTCATGAATTTGCAATAAGAGAGCATGCTTTTCAGGTGGCCTACTGATACGTCCATTTTGCATCATGATTTCCTACTTTTATTTATAATGTTTTTATGCTTTAGGGAGTGATTCTAATGCCTTTTTGCTCATAATATGCATGGTTTGCACAAAGAGGGAGAATAACGGCAGCTGGAATTCTGGACCTGAAAAAACATATCAGAGATACCTATTCTGCACATCTCCAAATAAGCTGAAACTTCACGGAGAATTATTTTAGAATATATGAAAACTACTGGAGAAAATAATTACCGGAGGGGGGCCACATGGTGAGCACAAGACACCTGGGCGCGCCAGGCCCCCCAGGCGCGCTTTGGTGGGTTGTGCTCAGCACGGCCCACCTCCGGTGCCCATCTTCTGGTACTTAAGGTCTTTTGAACTAGAAAAAATAAGGGGGGAACTTTCGGGATGGAACGCCGCCGTCTCGAGGCGGAACTTGGGCAGGAGCCCTTTTGCCCTCCGGCGGAGCGATTCCGCCAGGGGAACTTCCCTTCCGGAGGGGGAAATCGAAGCCATCGTCATCACCAACACCCCTCTCATCTTTGGGAGGCTAATCTTCATCAACATCATCAACAGCACCATCTCCTCTCAAACCCTAGTTCATCTCTTGTGTTCAATCTTTGTACCGGAACCTCAGATTGGTATCTGTGGGTGACTATTAGTGTTGATTACATCTTGTAGTTGATTACTATATGGTTTATTTGGTGGAAGATTATATGTTCAGATCCATTATGCTATTTCATACCCCTCTGATCTTGAGCATGAATATTATTTGTGAGTAGTTACCTTTGTTCTTGAGGTCACGGGAGAAGTCATGTTGCAAGAAATCATGTGAATTTGATATGTGTTCGATATTTTGATGATATGTATGTTGTGATTCCCTTAGTGGTGTCATGTGAACGTCGACTACATGACACTTCACCATCCTTGGGACTAAGGGAATGCATTGTGGAGTAGTTATTGGATGGTGGGTTGCTAGAGTGACAGAAGCTTAAACCCTAGTTTATGCGCTACTTCGTAAGGGGCTGATTTGGATCCAAACGTTTAATGCTATGGTTAGATTTTATCTTAATACTTTTCTCGTAGTTGCGGATGCTTGCGAGGGGGTTAATCATAAGTGGGAGGTTTGTTCAAGTAAGAACAGCACCCAAGCACCGGTCCACCCACCTATCAAATTATCAAAGTAGCGAACGCAAATCAAGCCAACATGATAAAAGTGACTAGATGAAATTCCCGTGTACCCTCAAGAACACTTTGCCTATTATAAGAGACTGTTCTGGCATGTCCTTTGCCACAAAAGGATTGGGCTACCTTGCTGCATTTTATTTACCGTTACCGTTACTTGCTCGTTACCAATTATCTTGCTATCAAACTATCTGTTACCTACAATTTCAGTGCTTGCAGAAATTACCTTGCTGAAAACTGCTTATCATTTCCTTCTGCTCCCCGTTGGGTTCGACACTCTTACTTATCGAAAGGACTACGATTGACCCCCTATACTTGTGAGTCATCACCAACCAATGGATCCACATATTTGTCTATTTTGCATATTTGTACAAGGAAAGAAACATACATTTACCAAAATTTAAAACAGATGCCAATCTTGCCAGTTAATACATCGCCCTTCATGTAACTGCAGTGATTCTAGATCAAAGCTATCATCAGAATAGTTGTGCAGCATAACTATGGCTTTCAACTCAGAATCATAGGTGCAAATTATTCGGTTATCTTGTATATGCCAAACAGTTACTTGAACAATCCTACCATTTGATATGTTGTCCTTAGTTTCACTTTTGCATTCTCTCTGTGCATCAACAATGACCCGGCAAAGATCATCAGCGGGCACATCTGGTGCCTGGTCTTGATCTTCAGCTTCCCCCGTTGCAGTATCACCGTATCTGGTGCCTCTTGAGTATAACCCAACATACTCATGATGTGGGTTTGTACTCCTGATGTAAGATAATATAAAGGTACCTGGATGTTCATCAGATATGCCAAAACAATAGACTATTCTCATACGATTCTCTGATTTCTCAGCCCTCGACATATCATCAACTTCCCCTTTTAACCCTTTCATGAATTTGCGATAAGAGAGCATGCTTTTCAGGTGGCCTACCAATGGATCCACATATATGTCTATTATGTATATTTGTACAAGGAAAGAAACATACATTTACTAAAAATTAAAACAGATGCCAATCTTGCCAGTTAATACATCGCCCTTCATGTAACTGCAGTGATTCTAGATCAAAGCCATCATCAGAATAGTTGTGGAGCATAATTATAGATTTCAACCCAGAATCAAAGGTGCAAATTATTCAGTTATCTTATATATGTCAAACAGTTACTTGAATAATCATACCATCTGATATGTTGTCCTCGGTTTTACTTTCGCTTTCTCTCTGTGCATCAACAATGACCCGGCAAAGATCATTAGCGGGCACATCTGGTGCCTGATCTTGATCTTCAGCTTCCCCCGTTGCAGTATCACTGTATCTGGTGCCTCTTGAGTATAACTAAACATACTCATGATGTGGGTTTGTACTCCCGATATAAGATAATATAAAGGTGCCTGGATGTCCATGAGATATGCCAAAACAATAGAAAATTCTCATAGGATTCTCTGATTTCTCAGCCTCCAACATATCATCAACTTCCCCTTTTATCCCTTTCATGAATTTGCGATAAGAGAGCATGCTTTTCAGGTGGCCTACCAATGGATCCACATATCTATCTATTATGCATATTTGTACAAGGAAAGAAACATACATTTACCAAAAATTAAAGCATATGCCAATCTTGCTAGTTAATACATCGCCTTCATGTAACTGTAGTGATTCTAGATCAAAGCCATTATCAGAATAGTTGTGGAGCATAACTATGGCTTTCAACCCAGAATCAAAATTGCAAATTATTCGGTTATATTGTATATGCCGAACAGTTACTTGAACAATCATACCATTTGATATGTTGTCCTCAGTTTCACCATAAAAAAACCAAAACTCCTCTCATCTGGACTTGGCTCGGCATATACAAGATAACCGAAAAATTTGCACCTTTTGTGAACTCAAGTGGAATCATGCTCACACGCATTTCATCGAACACCCCTTGTGCATAGGAAGGGATAACAAACTAGCACACACCTCCCACCTTCTATGAGGAAAAAATAGAGGAGAGGGTGTGCAGGGGTGAGGGTATATATAGGCAAACTTGTAGTCCCGGTTGGTGCCTGAAACCGGGAGTGAAGACAGATCTTTCGTCTCGGTTCCAGACACAAACCGGGACTAAAGGGTGTCGCGCCTGCCGCAACCCCTTTAGTCCCAGTTGGTGTCTGGAACCGGGACTAAAGGGCCGATTCTGACAGGGACTGATGTCTGCTGAGCCCCGGCCAGCGTCCTAGCCACTTGAATCGGGACTAATGCTAACATTAGTCCCGGTTCGTAACGCGATCGGGACTATTACTCCGATCAGCCTAGAACCAAAGCCCTGTTTTATACTAGTGAAAGTTTTTGATGGGGCATCCATTCAAGATAGTTCAGACTCGTCTAAACATCAATGGTATGTCTAGCACCTATACAAGGTAATACTATCATGGGCAAGAATTTAGTGATCTTGAAAGTGATAACAACGATCATGGTGTTGATCAAACTAATTAAAGATGATGATGATTGTGATATGATTGATGGAAATAATTTTTTAGTGTTCCTGTTTTCACAAATAACCTGCAAAGAATAAATGTCTCGGCTGGATTAATTTGTTTGCAAAGCTCATGGAAGAAACCAAGCAAGAGTTTCATGAGGGATACATGAGTTTCACATGGTTGGCATTCATTATCGGGCTCCTCCCTATCAAATATGACTACTTTACAAGGATTTGAACAACTCCATTGGCTATTTTGTGTAGTTTGCCACATGTCAGGTTACAAAAATCTAACGTTGATGCTACAAAAACTATTTATGATGGTAGTCTTGATTTATCAACACTTCGTGTATGCAAGTTCGATGGTGCCTTGCTTTGGGGAGACCATGCCAACAAAACTGAAAGCACACACAATACCTTGGTGGTTTTGGTAACTCATATGTCAACATACATAGCCCTGCAATATTGTTCTTGAGTATATTTCAGGAGAAGTCCTTTTAAGTACAACTTGGGAAGTGGAGATGGACCCCTCAATATGTTAAGGACAAGTGTTGGATGAAGCCTCAAGACTTCATTTTATGTTTAAGTGATCAAAGATCACATTGAGTCAATAGGTATGCCAATACTTTCAAAAGAGGATGAGGTTGAGAAGATGAGTTCATTGCTCAAGTGCTTAAAGATCAAACTCCAAAAGCCCTAGCCAATTTCCCAAATTCCCACTATATCACACACCAAATGTTCAAATCAGACTCACCAAACCCATATACACCTGAGTCCCCGACCCTACTGGAATCTGATAATTTGCCATCTGCTGCCTCTTTACCGTCTGCCAGCTGACGGCAAAGACAGACTTTGCCGTTTGCTTTGGGAAAGCAGACGTCAAAGAAAGGACTCATGGCAAAATTCAATTATGTCGTCTGTTCTTTCTTTGTCGTCAGCTAGCTGACGGCAAAGAGGCCAATGGCAGACGGCAAAGAGGGTGGTGGGCCCCACGGGGGCACGGCGTTGGCTAGGTCACCTCTTTGCCTTTTGCTTTCTCTTTGTCGTCTGCTAGCAGACGGCAAAGAAAGGCAAGGCAGACGGCAAAGAGGGGAGGGGGGGCCCACCGGAGCATGCCGTTGAATAACCTAACGGATGACCCTCTTTGCCGTCTGATAGCAGACGGCAAAGAGGGCATTGCCCTTAACGGTCACCCCGCGCCCCACCGCTCCCCACTCTCCCACCCCCCGCGCGTTGATCTCTCTCCCTCTCCCTCTCGCCGCCGCCCCCGTCGCCGTCGCCGCTGTCGGTGTCAAAACCGGCAGATCTCGGGTAGGGGGTCCCGAACTGTGATACTTGGATCGATGGTAACAGGAGACAAAGGGGGCAAGGTTTTACCCAGGTTCGGGCCCTCCTATGGAGGTAATACCCTACATCCTGCTTGATTATATTAAGTGTATGGAGATTACAGAGTGGATCTACCACGAGATCGTATGACTAAAACCCTAGATGAGTTCTCCCTCTACACCCTAAAACCCTCCGGCTTATATAGACGCCGGGGGTGCCTAGGGTTTACACATGGTCGGTTACACGTCGAAGGGATAAACATGCCTATTTGCTACTCCAAACGTGGAGGACAATCCACGATTCCCAAAGCTTCCTTCTTGGAGATGAGGTCTTCAACTCTTCCAGTATTCGGCAAGTGGCCCATACAGTCCGGCCCATAAGACATAGGCCGGCCTCCCGAGGACCCCTTAGTCCAGGACTCCCTCAGTAGCCCCCGAACTAGCCTCCAATGCCAAGGGTCCAGGCTTCAGCTGCTTCGAGTGATCAGAGTCTTCGGCTTGCGAGGCGAGTTCCTTTCTCCAAACAGTGATCGGCCCGAGCTATAGTTCGGCCTCTGTCGACGTGTAATGTTTCCGATCATAGATCGTCCGTATACCATGAGCAGTTCGGCTTTGAAAGGCCAAACATCAGAGAACCAATAGTGTCTTCTGACAACTTTTCAGATGAAAGGCCACGGCCCACCACGACCTCTAAACCAGTCGTGAAGACTCGACTCGCGGTTCGAGGCCATTTCCACCAGCACGATCTTGTCAATGCACAGATCGTGCCCCATTTTACACGGGATATGTTTAATCGCGCACAACGGCATGCATGTCTCGGGAAGCGGAGGTATTCACGGCGCCGCGAAGGGAGGCTAACCGGCAATAATCTTTAATAAAAGGGGAAGAAAACCCCAATGCTTATCCATATCTCCCATTCACCTCCCCGCTTCCCCATCTTTCCGAGCTCCCTGAGCCCAAATCTAGGTCTTCCATTCTTCCCCCTCCGAGCTCAGCCATGGCCAGCGGCAAGTGGGAGGCTTCCACGGTCAAAGACCAGGACATCCGAGATCTCAAGGACGCCGGCTATCTCCCCGCCAACGTCTTCCATCGAGCTGCAGAGGAGGGCCAGGTGATCCCCACCCCCAAATCAGGCGAGAGGGTGGTCTTCGTCCCTCACTTCATCCGGGGATTAGGCTTCCCACTTCACCCCTTTGTGAGGGGTCTTATGTTCTTCTATGGGCTTGACTTCCACGACCTCCCGCCGAACTCTTTCATGCATATATCTGCCTTTATCATCGTCTGCGAAGCGTTCCTGCGGGTCGAGCCACACTTCGGACTATGGCTCAAGATCTTCAACATCAAGCCGAGTGCGTCGCCGGTGCACATGCGGACTGCGGCGGGGCAGTCATTGGCAAGCTTCCGCGCGCAGTGTGGCCATCCGGCACCTTCATCGATACTATCAAAACTTGGCAGAGGCAGTGGTTTTATATCACCGAGCAAAAGGAGGAGGAGGGCGGAACTGTTCCTGGTGAATGCGGAACTGTTCCTGCCAAATTCAGGTCCGGCCCCCCGACCAGATTGACCTCATGGGTCAGAAAGGGTCTCGACTGGGGGTCGGAAATAGAGGTGGAGGACCTGCAGAGGGGCATCGCCTCCCTAATCAGGAAGGGAGTCGGCCTGACCAACGTGGTCCAGGTCATGCTCCGGCGGCACATCCTCCCCTGCCAGCGCCGGAGATCTCCTATGTGGGATTATCGGTCTGACGACGACCCTACAGTTCGTCAACTCTTCCGCACTACGCGGGAGAAACTATGGAAGGCGCTGTTCAAGGCGCAGGAGAACTGGCCAGGCAAGAAGGAGGACAAGGGCTTGAGCGCCATCAAGCCCGCACCCGAGGTATAATATAGTGTTATTTCACCGGTTCCATCTTCTCAGAGATAGTCTAAGCATTTTCCGATTACCTTTCACAGGAATGGCTGAGCAAAGCCACGGGCATCAAGTGTCTGGCTCCACAGCCCGAAGACCCCAAGTCTCCGCTGCTGTTAGAGATGCTCGTCGTGGCGCCCTACAAGGCGCCAGAGAAAAAGGAGAAGAAGAAGCCAGGCCGAACTGGCCTGCGCAACAGGGACCAGCCAGGGGCTGCGTCCGAAGAGACTCATGCCTCCTCAAATCAAGAGGAGGAGCACGAGGCTGAGGGGGGAGGCGATTCCCCCCTCACAGGAAAGAGGGCGGCATCATCGGACGCCTCGGAGGAGGTAGCTCCTCCCGCCCAGAAGAAACCATGCCGGACACAGGTAATCTCGTCCGACGACAGTTCGGACTCGAACACCGAGTCCCAGGACTTCGAGAGGGTTCCGCAGAGGAACCTCAGGGTCAAGCCCCCACCTCGAATGTACAGATCCGAAGACCCTTTTGTGTTATTGATGCAAAGCTTCGAATGTTACTAACACGTGAGCGCTTACTGACTTGCAGCCCACCACGTGTCCAACCCACCGATCAAGTTTCGGAGGGGGAGACCCCACCCGCCGAACTGGCGGAGAGCGGGTCTACGTCACACCCCTCTCCTCCGCGCGCCGCGGGGGACACCACGGAGGCGTCCTCCCAACAGGCTCCTTTGGAGCCAGACACTGGAGGCAGGGGCGACGAAGTCATGGCCGAGGCAAGCACCTCGGCCACCGAAGACCCGGGGGAAAGGCCCCTCCCGGATACCGAGGATGCCGGATATGGAAGTGCCCAGTCTCCTCCAAGGCCATCTCAGGAGCACACAATGCCTCCGGAGGTACCGATTCAATCTCCGGCTGGAGATCGGGTTACCCGATCCCCACCGGCTCCGCCGACCACTAGGTGGCCAGCCATGGGGGAGGCTCTGTCCAGCGCCTCCATCTCCGAGGAGCACCGCATCCTTATGGGTGCGGTATTGCAGAGCATTCAGTCCGTAGACCACGGACTGAAGGAGTCCTTCAATGGTCTCCTGACGGGCTTTCAGGTGAGCCACGTAATGTTCTGTCCTTTGAAATGATATTTTCTTTGTATTATGGTTATATACATGGCAGCCCCCGAGCCCCAAGTGAGTTTGAAAAAACTTGCCTGGGGGTCCAACACAGCCTTTTATCCGAACTGTGCACCGGACAATATGTGTTCGGATAGTTCGAACTATAACGGTCCAGACACAGGGTCAGCTTTAGTGACAGTTCGGGGGTTGTAATCTGCTTTAATGGTTATATAACTCTATGATACAGGCTTCGTCGACAGCAGCGGCTACTAACGCCGCCGAGCTAGAAGAGCTGAATCGGAAGCTTAAGAGCTCCGAAGACGAGCTTGATGCTCTAAACAAGAGATTCGACGGGGCGCAAGGTAAGCCGAATTAGAGTATCGAAACTCTTCTTTACCGCTCTATCAACACGGTTTCTTAATATAAGTCGATGCTTACGCAGCCTCGGCGAAAGAGATAGAGAAGCTCAAAGCCGAGCTTGAGAAAGCGAAGCAAGAAGCTTTAGTTGAGAAGCGGCCACCGCTCTATCCGCCCTGAGAGCCACCAGCGACAAGCATGAGGCTCGGGTAGAGGAGATTCAACAGGAGCTCAAGGACGCCAGCAAAAAGTGCGAGGTCCTTGAGCTGAAAGGGAAGGAGCAAGCCGCCGAACTATCCACCCTGAAAACCGATCTTCAAAAGGAGCGGGTGGATAGGCGGTCATTTGAAGAAGAGCTCCGCCAAGCCAAAGCTATCATGGATGGTAAGCCGTATTCATTGCAGTGTATCTTCGGGGACAACAAGTTCGAGTTGCTTACCCAAGTATGGCGTTCCTCAGGCGCCTGCTCGGACCTCCAGAAGGACTTAGCGGACGCGAAGCAGTTCTATGCTTCGCGGGGAGAAAGAGATGAAGCTCGGCTATTCTGGGCGCAATTCGAAGCCCCCGAGCGTTCTCCTCTCCTTGTGGAGCGGCTGAAGCAACAGATGGAGCTACGCCGGATGGCGGAACCGGCCATGAAGGATCTCTGTACCCGGCTATGGCCCAATGAACCACTGCCGGGCAGCTACTTCGGCCTGGTGCAGAAGCTGAGAGACGCCACTCCTCGGATCGACGCATTGAGGCGGTCTTCCTGCATCGAGGGAGCAAGGGTGACCTTTGCGAGGGCCAAGGTGCACTGGCCGGGGCTGGATCCACTGAAGGTAGCCACAGCTCCTCCGCCTCCTGGAAAGGGTCATAGGCGCCCCGAGCTGTACTTCTCCGGAGTTATGGAGGGTGCTCGGGCCATAGAATCACAGTGTACGAGAGAGAATGAGTATGAATAGAATGTTGTAATATGTCCGAAGACTTGTCAGCGTGTATAAATTTAAAATGCATGGTTTTATCATGTCTTGTATGTTTTGCATCCTTTATAACTCCTTTGTGGCCGTTAACCCTGAAAGCTGCGAGTCGTCGGCTTCAGCCCTTGTGTAGATACTACACAAGGTGTCGCTTCCAACCGCACTATAACCCTTAGCCGAACTATCGGCGCCCGAAGGCGGTAGTGTGGGGCGGACAAGGCAATCGGACTTATAATGCTTTATTGCTTTCACTTAGCCGTAGGGGCGCGAGAAAGGAGTGCGGGAGCTGATAACTAGCCCCCAGGTGTTTGTGATGTTCGGATGAACCACGGCCAAAGCCTATATCACCTGGCTTGTACTAACACAAAACCCACCGTATGACACGGAATAACCTCTGACGAGATTTTAGTTAAGCTCGGATTCGCAGACCGGTTCTCGCATACCATGACAGTCAGTTTTCGGCTTTCTCCGCTGAGGCGCTTGACCGGACTAGCCAGAAGCACAATTGCAGCGGTGCTCCCTTTGCCCTTTTAGCCGAACGAGCGGAAACATAAAGGGGCAAGCACAGGAGCCGGGCAACCCAACTATTGACCCAAGACATGGTTCGGAACCAATGCATATAAAGCGGAATTCCAAGACGCCGAACATTTAGAGAAATTGTGAGTAGGGCGATTTTTATGGTCGAGCCCCCGGTCTATTAGCGGTTGCATCGTACAGTATACCAAACAGACTCGCAAGAAGAGGGAGAAAACATAAAGCGTTCCGAAAAGGGACATCAAAGAAGATGATATATCTGTATTTTACTCAACAACTCTTATTATTCAATTTGCCGATGCAACTGTTTACAGGTATTTGATAAAGGAAATATAAATTTTACAGGAGAGTTTGTACCAAGGGCCTTCGATAGATGACCTGACGTCCTTGATGTGCCCTGCCGCTTATCTTCTCCTGCAGCTCCTAAAGAGGTGTATGCCTTTATGGGCTTTGTCAGTTCGGCAAACGGACCTTGAAGAAAGGGTCTTGAGAAGTTGCCGAGGTATGGATGAGCTTGACGCCTTTGGCAGGCACTTTATGGTACCTGTAGATTGTCTGGAGACGTGTTGACGGTAATAGTTCGGTCCAGCCGAACACCTACCCTCTAATAGTTTGTCCCCACCGCTGCCCATGGAATTTTGAGCGCGAAGTTGTGCCGCAGTGGCACATACCTTGCCGGCTTTAGGGCCGTGCGATGGGGGGAGAGTCCCTATTTATGAGAAGAGGAAGGTTCTGGTACCTCGGGTTGAGACCGAGCTCTCTTCCCAGCTTTGGGTGCCTTTATGGCAGATGTCGGCGTTTACCAATCATCGGTGTAGTGGAATTCGGCTGCAAGGGCCAACGCATGTTCCTCAGTGCGGAGGGAGCGCTCTGTGTTGCCATTTACAGTAATGACCCCCCTAGGGCCAGGCATCTTGAGCTTGAGGTATGCGTAGTGCGGGACGGCGTTAAAGCGAGCGAACGTTGTACGGCCGAGCAGGGCGTGATAGCCACTGCGGAAAGGTACGATGTCGAAGATCAAGTCCTCGCTTCGGAAGTTATCGGGCGAGCCGAACACGACCTCCAGGCTTACGGAGCCTGTGCACCGGGCTTCAACGCCTGGGATCACCCCTTTGAAGGTAGTGTTGCTGGGCTTGATCCTTGACGGATCTATGCCCATCTTTTTCACCGTATCTGAGTAAATCAGATTGAGGCTACTTCCACCGTCCATTAGGAGTTTAGTGAGGTGGTACCCATCTATTATCGGGTCTAGGACGAGTGCGGCCGAACCCCCGTGACGGATACTGGTCGGATGGTGGCGCCGATCGAAAGTGATCGGATATGCCGACCATGGGTTATACTTCGGGGCTACAGGCTCTATGGCGTAGACATCTCGAAGGGCGCGCTTCCTCTCCTTTTTGGGTATATGAGTGGCGTAGATCATGTTTACTGTTTTTACCTCTGGAGGGAATTTCTTTTGACCGCCACCGATCGGACCACGAGGCTCATCCTCATCCTCGCTGCGTGGGCTCTTGCCTTGGTCCTCAGTTGCGAGTTTGCCAGCCTGTTTGAAGACCCAACAGTTACGGTTGGTGTGATTGGCGGGCTTCTCCTGAGTGCCATGGATCTGGCAAGGCCTCTCCAGAATCTTGTCCAGCGGGGTGGGTCCGTCGTGTTTGCCTTTAGGGGGCTTCTTCCGCTGCCCAGAGCGGGAGTTGCGGAAGCCAGCGTTGATAGCCGTGTCATCGGCATCACTATTATTGTGCCGGCGCTTGTTCTTGTTGCGCTTCGGTTTCCCATTGCCATCCCGAACTTCAGAGGTTCCGGGATCTTCGGGGTTATGGCTACGTCTAGCTAGCCAATTATCCTCGCCCGCGCAAAAGCGGGTCGTGAGCGACGTGAGGGCGGACATTGTCCTTGGTTTGTCCTGGCCGAGCTGTCGAGCCAACCATTCACCCCGAATATTATGCCTGAAGGAGGCTATAGCTTCGGCGTCTGGGCAGTCTACGATCTGATTTTTCTTGGTCAGGAAGCGATTCCAGAATAGCCGTGCGGACTCTCCTGGCCTCTGAACGACGTTGCTTAGATCGGAGGAGTCCGGCAGTCGAACATAAGTGCCCTGGAAGTTAGATCGGAATGCCTCTTCTAGGTCCTCCCAACACCCAATAGAGTTTTCGGGGAGGCTATTTAATCAGTGCCGAGCTGGCCCCTTGAGCTTCAGGGGTAGGTACTTGATGGCGTGGAGATCATCTCCTCGTGCCATGTGGATGTGGAGGAGGAAATCCTCAATCCATACGGTTGGGTCAGTTGTCCCATCGTATTGCTCTATGTTTACGGGCTTAAACCCTTCCGGGAACTGATGCCGCATTACCTCATCTGTGAAGCACAGTGGGTGTGCGGCCCCTCTAACCCGAGCTATGTTGCGCCGATGATCGGCGTCTGCCCCAGTTCGGTGTTGTTCCCGATCTTCATTGTCGTGGTCGAACCGAGGCCGGTACCCGTCCCATCTATCGGGTGAGTATCCTCTGGATCCGTAAATGGATCGCGTGCGGCCTGCTCTATAGTCCAGGTCGTGTCGCAGGTCGAACCTGTCATCGGGCTCTAATGGCTCCTTTCCCCGTCTACGGGGTATCGTCGGCCTGTAGCCGGTATCATCAGCCGTCCTGTCTCGTCCTCGAGGGGGGCGGTCTGGCTTGTCGTATGGTGTGTGCTTGGGGGGCGGCGTATCAGTAAGTTCGTCGTCGAATTGTGGCAGCAACCGTCTATGAGGATAGCTCTTAGGCTGGTCCGATAGACCGGCGCCGTATCCTTCCTCGGCTGATAGGACTATCGTCCATCGGTCGTTGAGGTCGTCTTGTTCGGCTCTGAGCTGCCGCTCTTTTGCTTTCAGGCTGCGAGCTGTGGATATGAGCTGCTGCCTGAACAATTCCTGATCTTCGGGATTGTCGGGAATAGCGAAGTCATCGGCATCCGCATTATCCTCCCCCTCGATAGAGCGGAGGTAGTCATCGTCCGCCGGATCATCTGGATCATCGGGGTTGTCACGGTCTTCGGGTCTCTCTTGACCCTCTAGCGGGTGTTCGGGGATTTCGGGGCCGCCGATGTCTTCCGGGGTATCTCCGTCCCCGGTGCCATCTGTAGACTTTCGCCCCTTTTTCCCTTTTGATCGTTTATGCGGCTTTCGGTGTCTTGATGGCACCTCGTCCGACTTATCACCGTTGTTCTTCGGAGTGTCCACCATGTAGACGTCGTATGTAGAGGTGGCAGTCCACTGCCGGTCTTAGCAGGGGTGAGGGCGTTATCTTCCTCATCCATATATTCTGCTCCGTCGGAAGCATAGTCGAGCATGTCGGTTAAATCTTCGACAGTGGCTATGAAGTGGGTGGTGGGTGGGACGAAAAACTTGTCCTGACCCGTCTGAAATCCGGTCTGAGAACAGATCGGAGTTGGATCGTCGGTGATCTTCATCGACGAGATCCGATCCAGAGCCTCATTGAGTATCGAGAGCTCGGTCGGGTTGGCCAGCACAGGGCTTCCGGAATGAACCTCCGAAGCGTCCGTGCAAGGAGAGTGTTCGGCAAGAACTGGTGTCCGGACATCGGGCGCTATGACCTGATCCGGACAGAACGTCGGGCCCTCGCCGGGGTAGATCCCAGGGGAGGGGCCGAATGGTGGGCCTGGGGTTAAAGCCTCCGAGCCTTCAGGCATGGCGGGCGAGACCGCGAGCCCGGACAGTGATAGGTCGCCTCGAGAGTCTACGGAGAACTCTAAGTTCCCGAATCTGACCTCTGGATCAGAGGCGAAGCTTCCGACGCGGCCTAGGTGGCCGGTTGAGTCGGCATGCAGCACTATGCTGCCGAAAGCGAAGATCTGTCCGGGGACAAAAGTGCCCGTATTGCGGACGTCTTCATTGACGACTAGGCGAGCCATCGATTCCTTCTGGCGATCACAGTGGTCCTCTCAATGAAAGCACCAATGTCGGTGTCAAAACCGGCGGATCTCGGGTAGGGGGTCCCGAACTGTGATACTTGGATCGATGGTAACAGGAGACAAAGGGGGCAAGGTTTTACCCAGGTTTGGGCCCTCCTATGGAGGTAATACCCTACGTCCTGCTTGATTATATTAAGTGTATGGAGATTACAGAGTGGATCTACCACGAGATCGTATGACTAAAACCCTAGATGAGTTCTCCCTCTACACCCTAAAACCCTCCGGCTTATATAGACGCCGGGGGTGCCTAGGGTTTACACATGGTCGGTTACACGTCGAAGGGATAAACATGCCTATTTGCTACTCCAAACGTGGAGGACAATCCACGATTCCCAAAGCTTCCTTCTTGGAGATGAGGTCTTCAACTCTTCCAGTATTCGGCAAGTGGCCCATACAGTCTGGCCCATAAGACATAGGCCGGCCTCCCGAGGACCCCTTAGTCCAGGACTCCCTCAGCCGCCGCCGCCCCGCTCCCCGCCCCGCTCGCGTCCCCGCCCCGTCGCTCCCCCGTCGCCACCGCCGCCCCGCGCCCTCTGCCCCGACGCCCCGATGCCGGCGGCCCCGACGCCGGCGGCCCCACGCCCCCCTGCCCCGCCCCCCCTCTGGTGAGCTCCTGCCATGGGAGGGCTCTCCCCCCTCTTTTTCTGTTTTTTAATAGATGTATATATAGTATAGTTAGTATATTATAGATAGTATAGATAGATAGATGTATAGTGGTGGGTCCCGCCAGTCCAAGCGTCGACGCCCATGCCGAGAATCCCCCAGTTCGGGTGCTGCCGGAAAGAGGTGGAGGGGACCAGGTAGATAGGATAGATAGATAGATAGATAGGATAGATAGTGATGGTGGTGGGTCCCGCCGGTCCCGGCGCTGACGCCCAGGCCAAAAATCCCCCGATCCGGGTGCTGCCGGAAAGAGGGGGAGGAGACCAGGTGGTGAGCAAAGGAGGAAGAGGAGGAGGAGGAGGATAGGGAAGAGAGGGCCAAGGTGGCCTGTCGGCGGATGGCGTATGAAGCGGAGGAGGAGGAGGTGAAGCGGCGGAGGAGCATGAAGGTGAAGGAGCAGGGGGCGGCGGCGGACCTCATCAGGAGCATCCTCGGAGAGGAGAGGCGAGGCAGAGAGGAGAGGTCTCCGGAACCGAAAGAGATGGCGTGCTGACCCGTCGACCGTGCATCGCCATACCTGAGGGCGCCGGGGACGAGCGGGTTAGGGGGTTCCTCGGCGTCGATGGAACCCTAAATGACATCTATATAGGTTAGGGGTGCCTCGACGTCGACGGAACCCTGAATGACATATATTTCGGGTAGGGGTGCCTCCGCGTGGACGGAACGAGCAGTGCGAGTTGGTTTTTTACAACTTGGCGGTGGCATCCTGTTGTAAATATTTAGTTAGGTTGACGGAAAAAACAATAATGCTATGTTACTCATCTTTGGATTTAAATGTGCAGTTGTTTTCGTCGCTACGAGGGTCTGGTGTTTGACGAGCTCCGCCCCTGCGTTCGTGGGTGAGCACAAATGACATCTCCTCCTCCCCCTTCATTAGCTCTGTTCCGGTCTTCGTGCCGATGAAACTTGCTAGCTATAGGTAGATTGAATCATCCGTATGCGTGACCAGTATGCGTCTCCCGTTCGAAAGGGTTACAGTTATAAATATGCATGCATTTGCATATTTATAACCATGATTCTTTCGAATTGTCCAACGTTATCCATGGACAACCCAAGTATGTGTAGATTGGGTTCGTTTTCCCATATGCTCTGCTCCGGATCCGTTGCAGAATTTCGTCAGTGCTTCCCTGTTGTTCTCCGGGTACACATCCTCTCTGCTTATTGCCAAGACGTGTATCAGGAGAACAGCGGGGATGTGCTGCCGAAATTTTGCGTCGGATCCGGAGCAGAGCATCGGAAAACGAAACTAATCTACACATACTCGGGTGGGATTAGGACCTATCTTTACCTATTAGCGTGTAGGTTGCATGGACGTAATAAAACTGACAAACTTGATTAACTAATGAATATATATGCTGAATTATGTATATATTTCTTGTGTGTTCAGTAGCTACGCAAGATGAGTGATCGTGCGTGGATGTACACCGATCGCACTAGTCAGAAAGACTTGACCAATGAATGGTTAACAAAAACCAAGGGGTTTGTGAGAGCCGCATTTGCAAATGGCCAGAGAAAAACCTGGTGCCCCTGGGTCTGGTGCGACAACTTCCAAAAGAGGACTAAGGGTGAAATGGGTAAACACCTGCAGAAGTGGGGTTTTACGCCTGATTATATGGTGTGGACATTACATGGTGAGTCTGCCCAACGTGCCAGAGCTGAGGTGGTTCGTCGTCGCACCGACGAGCATGGTACCGGGATCGAAGACATGGTGCAAGACTTTGATGACGCTCGGGATTCAGACGATGAGATGGAGGAATCTGCAAAGGCCTTCAATGAAATGTTGGAGTCTTCAAAACGTCCTCTCCACGAGCACACTGAGCTTTGTCAGCTGGATGCCATCGCACAGGTAATGGCTCTGAAGGCTCAATTCAACCTGGGCAGAGAATGCTACGACGCGATGATGACAATATTTGGACACTTTCTACCCAAAGGCCATGTACTGCCTGCAAACCTGTACCAGTCGGACAAAATCCTCTGTGTACTTAAGATGCCATATGAGAAGATAGATGCCTGTGAGAATGGATGTGCCTTATTTAGGTTTGAGTATGCGGACTTGAACTATTGTCCCATTTGCATGTCTTCCAGGTATATTGTGGTAGACAACGGTATGGGTGAGAAGATTCAGACCAAAATCCCTGTTAATGTTCTTTAGTATGTGCCAATCATACCAAGACTTCAACGTCTTTTCATGGTCGAACAGATGGCCGGACAGATGACATGGCACAAATTGGGCAAAAGAACCGAACTACATGCAGATGGGAATCAGATGATGGTACACACTTCGGACGCTTTTGCGTGGAAGCACTTCGATGCATTACATAAGGATAAAGCGGCAGATCCAAGGCATCCTCGAGTCGCCATCAGCACGGATGGGTTCATTGTGTTTGGTATGACGGCAACCCAATACAGTTGTTGGCCTGTATTTGTCATTCCACTCAATCTCCCCCCCCCCCCCCCCCCGGACAAATTATGCAAAGAAAGAACATTTTCCTGACATTGATAATTCCAGGGCCCAACTATCTGGGGAAGAATATGAATGTGTACATGCAGCCGCTTAAGGATGAATTGCAAGAAGCTTGGGATAATGGGATCAAGACATACGACGCCGCTACAAAACAAAACTTCATGATGCATGTGTGGTACATGTACTCGATGCATGACTTGCCGGCGTATGCGCTATTCGTTGGCTGGTGTGTGCATGGAAGGTTCACGTGCCCCACATGCAAGGCAGCTCTTCAGTTCCGTTGGCTGCAGGCGGGTCGCAAGTTTTCTTGCTTCGACTTGCATAGACAGTTCCTGGATCCTCGCCATAAGTTCAGAAAAGACAAGAAGAATTTCATCAAAGGTAGAGTTGTCAAAAACTCTGCACCACCTGCGTTGACAGGCCAACAGACCCTGGATCAGTTAAATGCTCTCGAGCCTGATCCAGAGCGTCCAGGGTATTTCAAAGGGTATAATTCAGAACACGCCTGGACTCACAAGACATGCTTATGGGATCTGCCTTACTTCAAAGACCTCCAGTGCCCACACAACATCGACGTGATTCACACTGAAAAGAATATCGCCGAGGCCCTTTTTGGTACATTGTTCGGCATAGAGGGGAAGTCAAAGGATAATCCTTAGGCTAGAGTTGATCAGGAGGCTCTATGTGATAGACCATTACAAAACATGCGACAACCGAAAGGAAAGCAGAATTGGACGAAGCCAAAGGCATGGTTCAATCTTGGAAGGCCAGCTATGAGGGAAATGATCTTGTGGGTGAAAATGCAGTTGATGTTCCCCGATGGGTATGCAGCGAATCTAAAGAGGGGAGCGAGTCTTGACAAATTGAAAATATTTGGTCTCAAGAGTCATGATTGGCAGATATGGCTTGAGTGGGTAATGCCGGTGATGTTGCGTGGCTTTATCCCTGAGGATGAATGGCTAGTACTGGCAGAGCTAAGCTATTTCTTCCGTTCTCTTTGTGCGAAAGAACTATCACCTGGCATGCTAGATGAAATGGAAGAGTTGGCGCCGGAGTTAATCTACAAGTTAGAGAAGATCTTTCCACCGGGCTTCTTTAATCCAATGCAGCATTTGATTTTGCATCTCCCGACCGAGGCAAGATTGGGAGGGGCCGTGCAAAATCATCGGTGATACGCAACTGAGAGAATGCAGAAGACGCTTTGAGCAAAATGTAAAAATAAACGTAGAATTGAAGCATCGATGGCCGAGGCATTCATTACTGAGGAGGCGGCAAACTTCGTGAAAACACACTACGAAGCCAAAAATCGTCATTTGCATGATCCGAAGCCTCGGTACAATGCTGGTGACCCTAAAAAAGGTCGATCCAACCTCAGCCTATTCAAAGGGAAGCTCGCACCAGCCGGTGCTACGAAAGCAATATCGTTGGATGTCGATGAATGGCGGACCATTTCGTTGTATATCTTCAACAACCTAACAGAAGTGTAGTCGTACATCAATTAAGTTCTTGGTACATTGTTTCGCAAATTCTAATTCCTTTGAACTGCTCTTATTCCCGGATATTTGATACAGTCGATACGTCGCCAAATTGTCAGATGGAGCAGTGATCCAAAAGGATTCCATCGAAGAGTATGAGCTTCTGGCAAAGCATGGAGGCGGCTATCCCGGTTTCATCTCTTGGTTCAAACAAACGGTAATTTCATTTAGACCATTTCATTTCTTCGTCTAATTTGCGGCTAATGCAACAATCCTTTCGTATTAAACTTGTAGGCTAATTCAGAGTCTATGGACGCTGAATTGAGACAAGTCGCTAATTGTTTTGACTATAAGGTCCGTTCATTTAACAAATACGACATCAACTGGTATCGCTTTCGTACCTTTGGCAAAGAGCTATCTATGGCCGACCGGAAGTCTACAAATTGTTGTGTCTCTGCTATTGACGAAGGAGGTACCGATTATTATGTTAGAGTTGAAGCAATTTATGAACTTCTATTCTATGGTGAAAACCCACCGAACGTCGTAGTCTTCAAATGTTATTGGTTCCAGCCGAAGGAGACTAGAAGGACTCATGAACATATAGGGCTAGTCGAAATCAAACAAAGCACCCATTTAGATGTTCCCGATGTCTATATTACGGCTCAACAGGCGACCCAAGTTTTCTATCTACCGTGGGCCTACCAAACTGATCCAAATCTGAATGGTTGGGATGTCGTTTATGAAGTGCCGCCACATTTTAGACCACCTCCCCTCAATGAAGAGAATTATGAACCTCACATTAACCCAGACACATATGAAGGAGAATTCTTCCAAGAAACACGTCTTCCAAAAAAACGATCAAGAACCGCTCTACTTCACCCCAGAACATTGAAGTAGACAGCGACAGTGAATCCAACTTCACCTCTGAGCCGGAACAAGAAGAGCCGGAAGAAGAAGAGGTTACTGCTGCGGATGACCTGTCAATGCTTGACCAATTACATAAAGGAGGCCTTTCACATGTTGTTCCCGATAGTGATGATGATGACGCATTTATTGATGGTAGTGATCATGATGATGCATTTATTGATCCCGGAGCATATATAGACGATCAAGATTATTATTAGTTCATGCCAGCTATTCAATTTTTATTATATACATGATGATGATACACTTAAATTATATACATATTATTATTCATGTCGGTATTCAATTTTTTTATGTTGTACTAATTTCGTTTACTCTTTGTCAGGGCAGGTGTTGAAAAATGGTGGGCGCGGGTCCAGAGCGATCCGCGGCTTCTTCGTCGGCGCGTGGTGGGAGGGGTACTTCCATTCCACCCGATTCTCTCCGGAGAGCGTTTCTTGACAGTTTGCAAACAGAGGCGGGCGCTTCTTCGTCGGCGTCGTGATACGCCCATTTTGCATCATGATTTCCTACTGTTATTTACTTTGTTTTGTTGAATAATAATGCTTTGGGGGGTGATTCTACTGCCTTTTCTCTCATAATATGCAAGGTTTACACAAAGAGGGAGAATACCGGCAGCTGGAATTCTGGACCCAAGAAAAGCAAGTCAGAGATACCTATTCTGCACAACTCCAATGAAGCTGAAAATTTACGGAGATTATTTTTGTATTTAATAAAAATTACCGCAGCTGAAAACTACCGGAGGAGGGCCCCCAGGTGGGCACAACCCACCAGGGCGCGCCAGGCCCCCTGGGCGCGCCCTGGTGTATCGTGCCCAGCCTGGCCCGCTTCTGTAGGGTAACGCGGCAGAAAACAAAAAATTTCCGACCTACGTACCAGCCCAGGACCACTATGGAGACTGCATACAAGGTTGGATCATTATCGTTACCGACTCGTAGCGCAGCGGAAGTAGAGTCGATGACGATCGGCGGTGCAGATCCCCGCAGCTAGGATTTTACAACCTCCCAACCGCGAGGATGTATACCCTCATCTGCCCCGCGGACAGCCCTCCGAGAGGCGGTCACACAGTCCCCCGGACGGTGTCGCGGACAGCCCTTCGGGAGGACCATCGAAACTCAGACAGTCACTCGGACAGCCCTTCGGGAGGACCATCGAAACTCGGACAGTCACTCAGACAGCCCTTCGGGAGGCACTCTCGAACTAAGACCGAAACTACGGTCTCTCTACAGAGTTGCACACATACGGTGTCATCTATCCGGCAGGGCTTCGCCGTCCAGAACTAGTTCCCACCGGAACCCAGACAGCCTTTCGGCTCTACGAAACTATTTCGCTGGGAGGGAGAGAGAAGCCAGAAATGTCATGGCACTTGTATGTGAGAAGGAGTGAGTGTGGAGGCAGCCCCTCCACCTCTATTTATAGGAAATCCAAGGGGTAGGGTTTCTTGGCCCCCAAGCCTTCTAGAAACCTTTTTGGGAAAATATCCCAAAAGGTGACTTTTCCATAAATATCCCAAAAAGCACTTTCACTATTCACGACGACATTTTTCAGCGTCTGATCGAACTGAAAATATTCATGTGGGCTTAGAACATTTCCAGTACCCACCAAAACAATTTTCAATGCAAGCCGAAACAATTCCGGTTTAGTGATTTTCATCTGCGAAAAGCATCTGAAGCGGTTCCGGCAGCTCCGGAACATTTCCGGTTTTCATCCCCGAAAATTCCAGAAAGTTTCCAGAACGATTCTGGCACCCACCAAGAATTATCAGGCATGTGCCGAAACCATTTTGACTTTATGGTGTACTCCGAAACAACTTTTCGGTTTAGTGATTTTCATCTGTGAAAAGCAACTAAAGCGGTTCCGGCAGTCCGGAACATTTCCGGTTTTTGTCTCTGAAAAATCTCAGAAGTTACCGGAACATTTCTGGTACCTTCCAATAATTTCTAGGCATGTGCCGAAACCAATTTGACTTTATGGAATACCCTGAAACAACTTTTCAGTTTCACCGGAACTATTCCGATATCCTCTCTGGAACGTTTCCGTTTCGTCCGAAACTTTTTCGGTGATTTTCTCTCAGACTCCCCGTCTAGTATTCAGCAGATAGATGACCCTTAAGCGTGTGACCCTATAGGTTCGGTGAAGTATAGACATGACCCGGAACCCCTTCCGATCAATGATCAACATCGGAGCCGTGGACACCCATATTGACCCCTATACCCACACGAATGAATATTCGAGTGAACCTCCAGTTGCCGTGTGCTATTCCTGTTGCTTCGCGATATGTTACAAATACCCAAGGTGAGACATGTTGGCATCCCCGCGGATCAACAACTTGTCCACTATGCCAGTTACCTCGTTACCGGTATTGTTCTCTTTTCTCGTTCCCGTGTTCCGGCATCCCCGTGTTCAAATCACAAAATGTCTGGCCAGACGATGATGGATACCGTAACACCGAGAGGGCCCAGAGATATCTCTCCATCGTCGGAGGAGCAAATCCCAATCTTGAGCAATCGAGTTACTTGACATACTTTTCCATGAACCCGTAAGCCGCCGTAATAGCCACCCATTTACAGATGACGTTTAACAAACCCCAAAGTTCATGAAGCAAGCATGAAGAAACTCGATACTCTCATGGTCTAAGGAATCATGCAAACGTTAACCATCTCTGTGTTATTAAACATTAACTTGTGACGAATGTATCTCATAGCATAACATCAATTCGGGTCGATTCAACACAAATGTTCTTCTAACATTGTGCCCACAAAATTGCCGGCATAGGCATGCCCATGATCAGGAAAACAGGATCATCATGCAATACTTGAGCCAGTCTTAGAGGCCAGACTAGGAATACATTTTACTGTTTATTATTCCACACGTGCATATGAGTCTTCCTTCGAGCCTCGTGGTTATTGTAGACTCGAGAACCATAGCAGTTATAGCATGGAACATAAACATAATTATGAACAAGGAGATAATCAATAACATTTATTATTGCCTCTAGGGCATATCTCTTACAGACTCCCACTTGCACTAGAGTCAATAATCTAGTCAATGCTAATGCACTTTACACCTGTGGCATACCGGTGTAAAATATGCTTCGCATGTGGTATAGCCTGATGTCCAACGGATCTGACGACTTCAGCTCCGTGTGTAACTTTGCATATCCTCGCGTTTTCACGCTTTCACAAAATTCATATTTTGTGTGGACTTGGCTTTGCATATGTGTGAATCATTGGTCGAAATCTGATTCCTCAGACTGAGCTATGGAGCAACTATCTGCAATAGTGTCCCATAGACCAAAGCCATCTTGGAACCATACTAAGTTCATGAATGAACTATATGATTCAACAACTTCTTTGTCGCTTCTTAAGCGTCAACATACTTAGCCTTTGTTATAGAATTCGCCACAGTATCTTGTTTGGAACAATTTCCAACTACCGTGCCACCATATTGTGTATTACACAAAAAACCCTTAACTTAAATCGAAAATCGCATGGAGCATTGATGAAGACTGTATCGATGTATTTACTTACAACGAGCACTTCATAATCTCTGCTTGCGAGAAAACATGTCATCACTACTACTCTAGTACTAAATGACATCTTTCACTGTTGTCCTATGATCAGTACTTTGATCACTATGGTATCTATACTCGCAACAACTTTGATGTATTGGACATATCTCGTTGATTTACATACCATGGAATACATGATTAATCCAAACACAAGAGTGTGTGGAATCTCCATCATGTATTTTGCTCATCAGTGTTTTGAGACACCGAGTCTTGCAAAACTCTTTCCATGTGACTTCGGCAAGAATCACTCCTTGGCGTTTTTAAATGCTAAAAAGTTTTAGCATCTTGTCAATATGTATTCATAGCTTAGCCCTATTAGGTAAATCTATCTCCATAGATCATCATGCCTAATATTGAGGCTATTTAGCCTAAGCACTTCATCGAAAAACTATTTTCAAATGAAGTCCTAATTCGTGCCAAGAAATTTATTTCCAATTTAACAATGTGTCAAGTACACAAGGTTTTTAGAAATATTATCATGCTCCCACTTACTTTCTTGAATCACAAGCATCTTCGATACCCATTTGATGAAGTCAAACCCCCTTGACCATTCCATCAAAAACGAAGATTCCAACTCCACTTTGCTCTCTTCTGTTCATCGCTGGAACTTTGAAGTTTGCATACTTACTAGCATCCTCTGGATCGAAAAATTACTTTGGACTGTATCACATACAAGTCCTAGGTTTCATTTCCATCAGATGGAAATCCTTTTGTCATCCATGTTTCATATCTCATGATTGAAATATGTATTAATTGCTAGTTCAACCCGAACCGACTTCAAGCATCGCTACGGTGAGACAATCTCATCGTAGTCAACTCCTTGAACTTGTTATGGCAACAAGTCGAGCTTTATGGATAAAACATTTTATCCGTATCAGTTTTTAGTTCCATAAATATTCGTTAGACTCTAAGTCTTCCGAAAGGTGTATCAAGATTTTAACCTCGAATCACTTATATGGAAACTATCTCGGATTGTATTGGCATTTAGCCAATTCCGGAGTCAGGGCCCATCAACGCTTCCTTGTGTATTGTAGGTATACTGTTGTGTAACAACAATATCTCGTTTGCGCACCTGATAGGTTTGCACGAGCTTTGCCTACGTGGTTCAGCTGCAAGTTCGACCCAAGTCCATACATTTTATTGTAGAGACTTCCGTATCAGTCGCAGTAGGAAACTCCGGAATCACTTCCAAGGTTTCTTTCCTTTGATCTGATGACGAAGATACTGGTTATCTCGTCGAGTTGCACTGTCCTCCCACTCACCTTTTGAAAGAACTATTCTGTTTAAAAGCATACCGTTTTGCGGCAAAACCCTTTGCCTCGGTATAGTGGTGGGGGAATACCCAATGACTTGGGATAACCTTACAAAGTAGCACTTGTCTGATTTGGAATAGGTTTGTAACCTTTTACACAAGCCCCATATTCCAAATGTTAAGAAAAGATATAACATGGTTGGGCATACCACACCATGGCGTCATTTCAGCAGACCTGATGGAGCTCTTTTTAGTGTAAAAGCCGCAGTCTCTAAAGCATCACTCTATAAAAGGGATAATGGCAAATTTATTTATGTCATCTTTGATCTTACCATGTCATAAATGGTTCGATTACATCTTCACGGACTTTTCACTTGCAGTGGTGTTCCGGGAGGTGCAAGTTATGAAACCCCTTTCATAACTCATCAGACATTCGCTAAACTTGTAACTCAAATATTCCTTTCTGCAATCGAATTGTAGAAACATAATTTTCTTGTTACAATAACTTCTACTTCATTTTTGAAAACCTTATGAATGAATTCAAAAGATCCAGACTTCGTCTCAACAAGTAAATATCCATATATCTACTTGAGTCATTTCTGAAGATAGATAAATCCACTACTTGCAACAACATTTATTGGACTACACACATCACAATGTATGATCACCAATATGTTCTTTGCTCGTTCCTTATGGCCTGTGAACGGTATTTCAGTCACTTCACTTTTCAGAGGAAAGTTGCAAGTGTCAGATGATTCAAAATCAAATGACTTCAAAATCCATCATAATGGAATTTTCCATGCGGGTTTCCCCAATGTGACCAAATGCAGTGCCACACTTGTGTGGTATTCTTTTAGTCTTGCGACATTTAGCGTCAGTGTTATGGATGTATCATATTTTCCATCAATATTCATAACATACATCCCATCTAGGATGGAAGCATGGCCCTTCATGTTATTCATAATACTGAACAACAATTGTTGTTTTATGAACAACTCTTTTGCAACAAACATTGTGCAATGGGCTAGAGTGTATGAAACTCTAAAATGAATTATGAAAGTAAACCCAGAGGTAATGTATTATTATCAATATTCATAACATACGTCTCATTCATAATGAAAGTATGGCCCTTATGTTATTCATAACACCGAACATCAAAAGTTCTCTTATGAACAACCTTCTTGCAAGATACCTTATGCAAAGGGCTAGAGTGTGAAACTCTAAAATGAATTATGAAAGTAAATACATAGGGAATACACCTATGGAAGGCATAGTAACATTTACTATGTTCCCTGCGTGTATCTAAACCTCATTCCTGGCTAGTCTTTCAGGCCATAGTAGTTCTTACATCGAGTTGCAACAGAATGCAATCGAGCGGGTATCTTTGTGATTAACTCACAATACCCAAGAATTAGTGATTAACATGTCTAACCATAATTCCCAAGAACTATATCTTTGACCAGCCTACTATACATCAAAAACCTGTATGACATTCATACATGAGCTGGATATTCCAGTCTTCTATCCTTTTGCCTTTATACTTCTAACAGTTTAACTTTTAGTATTTCTCCTACTCTCAGAAGAAGCATCCAACTTGAGAGTGGCGTTAGCCCCAGATTTCCTAGGCGTGTAAGTCATACTAACACCCTTTGGACATTTCCTTTAAGTTGTTGTTTTATTCACCTTCATCATATGACAGGCGTTCTACTGGATCCCTCTGTTATTAGTCAAATGCATAGTAAACACTTTTACTAACAGTTTGCAAAACAAACATTGCTTTGGATATCAAATATCTTTTAGCCTTTGTTTGTGTCTGAAAATGATTTTCAGTTCCATGAATATCACATAGCTATCCCAAACTTTTGAAGTTCGGGTTTCATGAAATCAAACATATTGCACTTGACCGAAATGGAATTCTAGCTTTTGGATCGAAGGACGAGAGTCATATGATCCATAGCATTAGCGGGAGAATACCGAAAGCATGCGATAGGACAAAGTCCTTCTCGGCACTCTAGAGGACAATCCTCATATTACGTTACCAACCGCAAAGTTTTAACCAGATATTTAACAGCTATTCAATTTTAATTGGGAAGGTGGAAACGCGAGCCATTATTCTGCAACTATTATGCAAATAACACTTAGACAGTGTTCATAATTAATTGCACTGAGAATTAAACAAGTTAATTCAAGAGTGCGCTCCCACTCAAATCAATATCTCTCATAATTGATTGTGAGTGATTCAAGACCCGCATATCCATTCAACGTCACAGTTCGAGATGAACACCCATGGCGTGAACTTCAATCGGTAGGCAAACTTGCCGATCACATCTCTATGCGATTCTTGTTCATCTTTCGATGCGCGTGTTCCGAGCTCATGACTTTCATGCCTGAACGTCAAGACAACCAAGTGATCTCGCTGCGAGGTCTCAACTCACCCGCCTCACACATCCCTAATCGTTCGCACCCATGGAGATCATGCAATGCCCCGAAAAGTTAGGTGCCACGACGGTGCTACACTTGGGAGAACACTAACTACTTGATATTTTAGTGAGAGATCACCCTAATAAAAGCGACTACCGCGCAATCAAGAAGGGTGCATCGTAAGGGATAAACATCTCAGGCAATTCATAATAGCATGATATGGTATAGCCCTTTCTGACGGAGAAGTCTTTCATTTCTTCGTCTTCGGCATTCGCGTCGGTGTTCACCTTCGCGAAGATTGCCACCACCTTGTCGATGCACCAGATAATATTGCTATCTCTATAGCTAATAAAATAAGTGCATTACATAAGGTTGACACGCAGGTCATTAAAGTGCAATCATATGGCTCCAGCCATCATGCCGAATCATGACACGCAGGTCATGTTAATAAATTTACATCATATAGTCATCTCATACATAATCAAATTATTATGAACACTGCTATACCACATCACATGCACATGCAAACCATCCTGCAAAACCAAGTTAGACGCCTCTAATCGGTTCATGCAAAAATTTGTTCTACGTGGCTTCTACGGTTTCGAAACAAACCGAAGCTACCAACGTCCATCATCAAGCATGATAATCCAAGTCGCTAGATTAACATTGCGGGGTGTATGAAACACGAGATAATAAAATCTCGAGCCCCATACTAAACTTCGTCATACGTGTGACCCCCGTGCAGATCACATCTGCATTGCCCTTTCGTCTGCGAAACATCCATCTTTCTTTAACTATGGTGGAACCCAAAGAACTGTTAGCACTTCATTGATCTGTCAATCAGCATACTCAGGAGCAGCATGAAAGGATCGCGGATTGCCAGAACTTTGTGAGATTCCACCATGCCGTCAAGATCAGGACTACGCAAATTCAGGGGAAGCAACAGGAACATCGGGTAACAGATTTCATCTGCTACCCGCACAAATAATTTTCAGTAATAGAACTCATCTACTACCTAATTATATTGTGCAACACCCATACATCTCTATGTATTCTAGATCGCAACCTGCATCTACGCATAGCCTGGCTCTTGATGCCACTGTAGGGTAACGCAGCAGAAAACAAAAAATTTCCGACCTACGTACCAGCCCAGGACCACTATGGAGACTGCATACAAGGTTTGATCATTATCGTTACCGACTCATAGCGCAGCGGAAGTAGAGTCGATGACGATCGGCGGTGCAGATCCCCGCAGCTAGGATTTTACAACCTCCCAACCGCGAGGATGTATACCCTCATCTGCCCCGCGGACAGCCCTCCGGGAGGCGGTCACACAGTCCCCCGGACGGTGTCGCGGACAGCCCTTCGGGAGGACCATCGAAACTCGGACAGTCACTCGGACAGCCCTTCGGGAGGACCATCGAAACTCGGACAGTCACTCAGACAGCCCTTCGGGAGGCACTCTCGAACTAAGACCGAAACTACGATCTCTCTACAGAGTTGCACACATACGGTGTCATCTATCCAGCAGGGCTTCGCCGTCCAGAACTAGTTCCCATCGGAACCCAGACAGCCTTTCGGCTCTACAAAACTATTTCGCTGGGAGGGAGAGAGAAGCCAGAAATGTCATGGCACTTGTATGTGAGAAGGAGTGAGTGTGGAGGCAGCCCCTCCACCTCTATTTATAGGAAATCCAAGGGGTAGGGTTTCTTGGCCCCCAAGCCTTCTAGAAACCTTTTTGGGAAAATATCCCAAAAGGTGACTTTTCCATAAATATCCCAAAAAGCACTTTCACTATTCACGACGACATTTTTCAGCGTCTGATCGAACTGAAAATAGTCATGTGGGCTTAGAACATTTCCAGTACCCACCAAAACAATTTTCAACGCGAGCCGAAACAATTCCGGTTTAGTGATTTTTATCTGCGAAAAGCATCTGAAGCGGTTCCGGCAGCTCCGGAACATTTCCGGTTTTCATCCCCGAAAATTCCAGAAAGTTTCCAGAACGATTCTGGCACCCTCCAAGAATTATCAGGCATGTGCCGAAACCATTTTGACTTTATGGTGTACTCCGAAACAACTTTTTGGTTTAGTGATTTTCATCTGTGAAAAGCAACTAAAGCGGTTCCGGCAGTCCGGAACATTTCCGGTTTTTGTCTCTGAAAAATCTCAGAAGTTACCGGAACATTTCTGGTACCTTCCAATAATTTCTAGGCATGTGCCGAAACCAATTTGAATTTATGGAATACCCTGAAACAACTTTTCAGTTTCACCGGAACTATTCCGATATCCTCTCTGGAACGTTTCCGTTTCGTCCGAAACTTTTTCGGTGATTTTCTCTCAGACTCCCCGTCTAGTATTCAGCAGATAGATGACCCTTAAGCGTGTGACCCTATAGGTTCGGTGAAGTATAGACATGACCCGGAACCCCTTCCGATCAATGATCAACATCGGAGCCGTGGACACCCATATTGACCCCTATACCCACACGAATGAATATTCGAGTGAACCTCCAGTTGCCGTGTGCTATTCCTGTTGCTTCGCGATATGTTACAAATGCCCGAGGTGAGACATGTTGGCATCCCCGCGGATCAACAACTTGTCCACTATGCCAGTTACCTCGTTACCGGTATTGTTCTCTTTTCTCGTTCCCGTGTTCCGGCATCCCCGTGATCAAATCACAAAATGTCTGGCCAGACGATGATGGATACCGTAACACCGAGAGGGCCTAGAGATATCTCTCCATCGTCGGAGGAGCAAATCCCAATCTTGAGCTATCGAGTTACTTGACATACTTTTCCATGAACCCGTAAGCCGCCGTAATAGCCACCCATTTACAGATGACGTTTAACAAACCCCAAAGTTCATGAAGCAAGCATGAAGAAACTCGATACTCTCATGGTCTAAGGAATCATGCAAACGTTAACCATCTCTGTGTTATTAACCATTAACCTGTGACGAATGTATCTCATAGCATAACATCAATTCGGGTCGATTCAACACAAATGTTCTTCTAACATTGTGCCCACAAAATTGCCGGCATAGCCATGCCCATGATCAGGAAAACAGGATCATCATGCAATACTTGAGCCAGTCTTAGAGGCCAGACTAGGAATACATTTTACTGTTTATTATTCCACACGTGCATATGAGTCTTTCTTCGAGCCTCGTGGTTATTGTAGACTCGAGAACCATAGCAGTTATAGCATGGAACATAAACATAATTATGAACAGGGAGATAATCAATAACATTTATTATTGCCTCTAGGGCATATCTCCTACAGCTTCCGGTGCCCATCTTCTGGTATAAATTCCCAAAAAACCTAAAAAAATTAGGAGGAGGACTTTCGGGATGAAGCGCCGCCGCCTTGAGGCGGAACTTGGGCAGGAGCACTTTTGCCCTCTGGTGGAGCGATTCCGCCGGGGGAACTTCCCTCCCGGAGGGGTAAATCGAAGCTATCATCATCACCAACACCCCTCTCATCTTTGGGAGGCCAATCTTCATCAACATCTTCACCAGCACCGTCTCCTCTCAAACCCTAGTTCATCTCTTGTGTTCAATCTTTGTACCGGAACCTCAGATTGGTATCTGTGGGTGACTAGTAGCGTTGATTACCTTGTGTAGTTGATTACTATGTGGTTTATTTGGTGGAAGATTATATGTTCAGATCCGTTATGCTATTCATTACTCCTCTGATCTTGAGCATGATTATTATTTATGAGTAGTTACCCTTGTTCTTGTGGTCACGGGAGAAGTCATGTTGCGTGTAATCATGTGAATTTGATATGTGTTCGATATTTGATGATATGTATGTTGTGATTCCCTTAGTGGTGTCATGTGAACGTCGACTACATGACACTTCACCATTCATAGGGCTAAGGGAATGCATTGTGGAGTAGTTATTATATGATGGGTTGCTAGAGTGACAGAAGCTTAAACCCTAGTTTATGCTCTACTTCGTAAGGGGCTGATTTGGATCCACATGTTTAATGCTATGGTTAGACTTTGTCTTAATACTTTCTTGTAGTTGTGGATTCTTGCGAGGGGGTTAATCATAAGTAGGTTGTTAGTTCAAGTAAGAACAGCACCTTAGCAACGGTCCACCCACATATCAAATTATCAAAAAAGCGAACACGAATCAAACCAACATGCTAAAATTGACTAGACGAAATTCATGTGTACCCTCAAGAACACTTTGCCTATTACTAGTGATTGTACTGGCCTGTCCTTTGCCTCAAAAGGATTGGGCTATCTTGCTGCACCTTGTTTACCGTTACTGTTACTTGCTCGTTACAAATTACCTTGCTATCAATTTATC
Source organism: Elymus sibiricus (assembly GCA_039707655.1). Taxonomy (NCBI): domain Eukaryota; kingdom Viridiplantae; phylum Streptophyta; class Magnoliopsida; order Poales; family Poaceae; genus Elymus; species Elymus sibiricus. The sequence goes on from CM077669.1 coordinate 92,024,304, forward strand.
TATTACCTACAATTTCAGTGCCTGCAGAAATTACCTTCCTGAAACCCGCTTGTCATTTCCTTCTGCTCCTCGTTGGGTTCAATACTCTTACTTATCGAAAGGACTACGATTGATCCCCTATACTTGTGGGTAACCAAGACTCTTTTCTGGCGCCGTTGCCGGGGAGTGAAGCGCCCTTGGTAAGTGGAAATCGGTAAGGAAAAACTTATACTACGTGCTGAAATTTATTGCTACTTGCTACTATGGAGAACAATCCTTTGAGGGGCTTGTTCGAGGTATCTTCACCTCGACCGGAACCACAATTAGTTGCCCCTCAACCTACAGCACCTACTGAAAATGTTACTTATGAAATTCCTTCAGGTATGCTAGAAAAACTACTTGCTAGACCTTATGCAGGAGATGGAACTGAACATCCTGATATGCATTTCTTATATGTGAACGAAATATGTGGATTATTTAAGCTTGCAGGTTTACCCGGAGATGAAGTTAAGAAGACGGTTTTCCCTTTATCTTTGGAGGGAAAAGCATTGACATGGTATAGGCTATGTGATGATCTTGGATCATGGAACTGGAATCGTTTGCAATTGGAATTCCATCGAAAGTTTTATCCTATGCATCTAGTTCATCGTGATCGGAATTATATATATAATTTTTGGTCTCGTGAAGGAGAAAGTATCTCTCTAGATTGGGGGAGTCTTAAGTCAATGTTATATTCATGCCTCAATCATGACATTCTGAGGGAAGTTATCATTCATAATTTTTATGCTCGGCTTTCTCATAATGATCAATCCATGCTCGATACTTGTTGTGCTGGTTCTTATATGAAGAAGACTATCGATTTCAAGTGGGATCTCTAAGAAAGAATTAAACGCAACTCTGAAGATTGGGAACTCGACGAAGGTAATGAATCAGGTATAAAGCTTGAATTTGATTGTGTTAAATCTTTTATGAATACCGATACTTTTCACAAGTTTAGCACTAAATACGGACTTGACTCTAAGATAGTAGCCTCTTTCTATGAAGCATTTGCTACTCACGTTGATCTCCCTAAGGAGAAGTGGTTTAAATATCATCCCCCTATTAAGGAAGAAATTAAAGAACCGGTCATAGCTAAAGAAGAAACCATCTTTTACAATGTTGATCCAGTTGTGCCTACCGCTTATATTGAAAAACCACCTTTCCCTGTTAGGATAAAGGAACATGCTAAGGTATCAACCGTGGTTCGTAAGAGTAATATAAGAGCACCTAAACCCCCTAAGAAATTAAAGTAGAACCTAGTGTTGCTATGGTTAAAGATCTCTTGGAAGAAAATATTGATGGGCACGTCATTTACCTTTGTGATGAAGCTGCTAGAATTGCTAAGCCTGATAAGAAAGATAAACATAGACCTATAGAAGGCTTGCCTATTGTCTCAGTTAAAATAGGAGATCATTGCTACCATGGTTTATGTGATTTAGGTGCCGGTGTGAGTGCTATCCCTTTTACCTTATACCAAGAAATTATGAATGAAATAGCACCTGCTGAAATGGAAGATATTGATGTTAGTATTAAGCTTGCTAATAGAGACACTATCAAACCACTTGGGGTTGTTAGAGATGTTGAAGTCTTGTGTGGGAAAGTGAAATACCCTACTGATTTTCTAGTTCTTGGTTCCCCACAAGATGACTTTTGTCCCATTATTTTTGGTAGACCTTTCTTGAGCACCGTCAATGCTAAGATAGATTGTGAAAAACAAACTGTCGGTGTCAGTTTTGGTAATGTGTCTCATGAGTTTAATTTTTCCAAGTTTAGTAGATAACCTCGTGATAAAGCTTTACCTAGTGAAGATGAAATAATTGGTCTTGCTTCTATTGCTGTGCCTCCTACTGATCCTTTAGAACAATATTTGCTCGACCATGAAAATGATATGCACATGCGTGAAAGAGATGAAATAGATCAAATTTTCTTCGAACAACAACCTCTCTTGAAACACAATTTGCCTATTGAAACTCTTGGAGGTCCTCCTCCACCTAAAGGTGATCCCATGTTTGAATTGAAATAATTGCCCGGCACTTTGAAGTATACTTATCTTGATGAGAAAAAGATATATCCTGTTATTATTAGTGCTAACCTTACAGAACATGAAGAAGAGAGATTATTGAAAGTTCTGAGGAAGCACCGGGCTGCTATTGCATATACTCTTGATGATCTTAAGGGCATTAGTCCCACTCTATGTCAGCACAAGATCAATATGGAACCAGATGCTAAACCCGTTGTTGATCACCAACGGCGATTGAATCCTAAGATGAAAGAAGTGGTAAGAACTGAAATATTAAAGCTTCTGGAAGCAGGTATAATCTATCCCATAGCTGATAGTATATGGGTAAGTCCCGTTCATTGTGTCCCTAAGAAAGGAGGTATTACCGTTGTTCCCAATGATAAGAATGAACTCATTCCACAAAGAATTGTCACTGGCTATAGAATGGTAATCGATTTTAGAAAATTAAATAAAGATACTAGAAAAGATCATTACCCTTTGCCTTTCATTGACCAAATGCTAGAGAGACTATCTAAGCACACACACTTTTGTTTCCTAGATGGATATTCTGGTTTCTCTCAAATACCTGTGTCACAATCCGATCAAGAGAAAACCATCTTTACTTGCCCTTTTGGAACCTATGCTTATAGATGTATGCCTTTTGGTTTATGCAATGCACCTGCTACCTTTCAAAGATGTATGACTGCTATATTCTCTGGCTTTTGTGAAAAGATTGTGGAGGTTTTCATAGATAATTTTTTCCGATTACGAAACTTCTTTTTGATGATTGCTTAAGCAACCTTGATCGAGTTTTGCAGAGATGTGAACAAACTAATCTTGTCTTGAATTGGGAGAAGTGCCACTTTATGGTTAATGACGGTATTGTCTTGGGGCATAAAATATCTGAACGAGGTATTGAGGTGGATAAAGCTAAAGTTGATGCAATTGAGAAAATGCCATGTCCTAAAGATATAAAAGGTATTCGAAGTTTCCTTGGTCATGCTGGTTTTTATAGAAGGTTCATTAAAGACTTCTCTAAAATTTCTAGGCCTCTTACTAATCTTTTGCAAAAGGATATTCCTTTTGTTTTTGATGATGATTGTGTGAAGCCTTTGAAACACTCAAGATAGCCTTAACCTCTGCACCTATCGTTCAACCACCTGATTGGAACTTGCCTTTTGAAATTATGTGTGATGCTACTGATTATGCTGTTGGTGTTGTCCTAGTACAAAGAGTTGATAAGAAATTGAATGTTATCCATTATGCTAGTAAAACTCTAGACAGTGCCCAACGAAATTATGCCACTACTGAAAAAGAATTTTTAGCAGTTGTGTTTGCTTGTGATAAATTTAGATCCTATATTGTTGAATCCAAAGTTATTGTTCACACCGATCATGCTGCTATAAAATATCTTATGGAAAAGAAAGATGTTAAACCTAGACTCATTAGGTGGGTTCTTTTGCTTCAAGAATTTGACTTGCATATTGTTGATAGGAAAGGACCTGAGAACCCCATAGCTGATAACTTGTCTAGGTTAGAAAATATTCTTGATGACCCACTACCTATTGATGATAGTTTTCCTGACGAACAGCTAGCTGCAATAAGTGTCTCACACAACACACCTTGGTATGCTGATTATGCTAAATACATTGTTGCTAAATATATACACCCTAGATTCACATACCAACAAAAGAGAAAAAAAATCTATGATTTGAGACATTACTTTTGGGATGACCCACATCTTTATAAAGAAGGAGTAGATGGTATTATTAGACGTTGTGTACCTGAGCATGAACAGGAACAAATCCTACGGAAATATCATTCTGAAGCTTATGGAGGACATCATGCGGGAGATAGAACTGCTCACAAGGTATTGCAATCTGGTTTTTATTGGCCTACTCTCTTCAAGGATGCCCATAAGTTTGTCTTGTCTTGTGATGAATGTCAAAGAAGTGGTAATATCGGTAAGCGTCAAGAAATGCCTATGAATTATTCTCTTGTTGTTGAACCGTTTGACGTGTGGGGTTTTGATTATATGGGGCCTATTCCTTCCTCTAACGGGTACACTCATATTTTAGTTGCGGTTGATTATGTCACTAAGTGGGTAGAAGCTATTCCAACAAGTAGTGCTGATCACCACACCTCCATTAAAATGCTTAAAGAGGTTATCTTCTCGAGGTTTGGAGTCCCTAGATATTTAATGACCGATGATGGTTCACACTTTATTCATGGTGCTTTCCGTAAGATGCTTGCTAAATATGATGTTAACCATAGAATTGCATCACCCTATCATCCTCAATCTAGTGGTCAAGTAGAACTTAGCAATAGAGAAATAAAATTAATATTACAAAAAACTGTCAATAGGTCTCGTAAGAATTGGTCTAAGAAATTAGATGATGCACTTTGGGCCTATAGAACAGCTTATAAAAATCCTATGGGTATGTCTCCATATAAAATGGTGTATGGAAAAGCTTGCATTTGCCTCTAGAGCTAGAACACAAAGCATTTTGGGCAATCAAAGAGCTCAACTATGATTTCAAACTTGCCGGTGAGAAGAGGCTATTTGATATTAGCTCACTAGATGAATGGAGAACCCAAGCGTATGAAAATGCCAAGCTATTCAAGGAAAAAGTAAAAAGATGGCATGACAAAAGAATCCAAAAGTGGGAATTCAAAATAGGAGATTATGTTCTTTTATTCAACTCTCGTTTAAGATTCTTTGGAGGAAAGCTTCTCTCCAAATGGGAAGGACCATATATTATTGAAGAGGTTTATCGTTATGGAGCTATCAAGATTAATAACACCGAAGGTACTAATCCGAAGGTGGTCAATGGCCAAAGAATTAAGCATTATATCTCAGATACGCCTATTAACGTTGAAAGCAATGTTATACAAACCATGACACCGGAGGAACACATAAAAGAAACCTTCCGGAACACTCCAGAATACTTAAAAATAGGAGGTACGTGATATGGTAAGTAAACGGACTCCGAAAATTCCGCAAAAATATTTTCTGTCAGTTTTGGAATATTTTAGAATTTTAGGAATAAAAAAATAAACCGGAAGGTGATCGAGGTGAGCACGATACACCAGGGCGTGCCAGGCACCCCTGGGCGCGCCCTGGTGGGTTGTGCCCACCTCGGATGCCTTCCCGACTCCGTTTTCCTTCCAAATACTTGTTTCCCAAGAATACAAATTCTCTATATATACCCCCGACTATTTTGACGACCACATCGCAGAAAAATCCTATGTTCTCGTTTCTTGCTGTTTTCCTGATAGATCTAAAAATATGTCGTCTCAAGATTCCGATGGGGAGAGACATGTTGATCCCTATGTTTCAGACCCAAAGATCTTTAGGGAGATCTATCCATATCTATGGACCTCGGAGGAGGAAGAAGATGCCACCATGCAAGAAACACAAGATGACAGCTCTGAGGAGGAGGATGATCCATTGCCTCAACCCGGAAACATGCATGTGGAATTCAAGAATTCAAGCCTCCCTAGAAGAAACAAACCTAAGGTGCAATTTATCCCGTCTCGTTTTCTGCAGGAAAGCAAGGAGGCCTTATGCCAAAGGATATTAAAGCTTGAATTGGATAATGATGATCTAAGGGAGGAAACCTTTATGCTTAAATATAAGTTGAAGAAGAAGGCTACATCAACACCTCCACCTTCTTCATCACCACCACCGAAGGAGACTTGAGTACATGGGTATGAGCACTCCCCTTGGCTTGAGCCAAGCTTGGGGGAGGTGCCCCGGTATCGTATCACCACCACTTTTATTCATCTTTACCTATTTTGGTTCTATCTTTAGTTTCCCTTTGCCTTAGTCGAATAAAAGTTTAGCGTGATCTATTTTCGTGTGTTAGTCTCGTGGTCTACCTATCTATGTAATCGAGTGAAAGTTATATAATAAAGTTTAGTTTGAGTTTTTGCTTCTCTACTTTCTTGTTGCAATCAAAGAAAGAAAGACAAATAAATGAAAAGAATTATATGTTAATCTTATGGTGAGTAATGACATCACATAAGGAAAAGTATAAGTAGTAAAATATATTGGAGATTGACAAACATAGCATTGGTCAATGATGCAATTCATGAAAGAATTAATTAGGGAAGAGAAGATTCACATGCAAATACACTATCTTGGACATCTTTTATGATTGTGAGCCCCCATCAAATATTATATGTCAAAATTGTTGACGTTGGACAAGGAAGACAACGTAATGAATTATGTTTGGTCATATCCACATAGAAGTTATATTGTCATAGATCCTTTAACATGTGGTGCATGCCCAATATCTTTGCTAGCCAAAAATTCCGCACTAAGTAGAGATACTACTTGTGCATCCAAAAACCCAAACCCAAACTCTTTCCTTGAGTGTCCACCATACCTATGGATCGAGAAAGATCCTTCAAGTAAGTTGTCATCGTTGCAACAAGGCAATAAAATTGCTTCTAAAAGTGTTTTGATCAATTAGTGTAAGAGAAAATTGAGCGTTATACGAACTTATGATGGCAAAGTAATAAAAGCGACGGACTGCATAATAAAGGTTGCTATCATAGGGGGCAATATAGCGTGACGTTCTTTTACATTAAGGGATTGAGCATACAAACCAATAAGCGCATGACAACCTCTGCTTCCCTCTGCGAAGGGCCTATCTCTTACTTTTATGCACTTACTTTTATGCAAGAGTCAAAGTATTCTTCTCTATTCCTTTTTATTTTTTCCTTTGCAAGCATCATGTGGTGAGGAAAGATCTAGGCACATATATCCAGTTGGATATGGGTGGGCATGAGTTATTATTGTTGACATCACCCTTGAGGTGAGTGAGTTGGGAGGCAAAACTATAAGCCCCTATCTTCCTATGTGTCTGGTTGAAACTTTTTGTTCATAGATATGCCGTGAGCGTTAGCAATCATAGAAGACTAAATGATAGTTGAGTATGTGGACTTGCCAAAAGGCTCCGACATGAGACCCTTCCTGAAAATATGATGAATTGTAGTTGCAAAGTTGACTGAGAACATAGTTTGTTGGTTTCCAATAAGGTTTATGCTTCATACTTCTATGTTGTGGTAAATTGTTACTTGCTCATGAGAAGCCTTATGATAAAAATATATTGAAATAAGTTCTTATGTTAGAGTTTGTTGCTGTTATGATTAATAAGCATGATGCTTCTATGTCCGTCTTTTGTTTTTATCGACACCTCTCTCTCAAACCATGTGGACATGCTTTTCAATATCGGCTTTCGCTTGAGGACAAGCGAGGTATAAGCTTGAGGGAGTTGATACGTCGATTTTGCATCATGATTTCCTACTGTTATTTACTTTGTTTTGTTGAATAATAATGCTTTGGTGAGTGATTCTAATGCCTTTTCTCTCATAATATGCAACGTTTACACAAAGAGGGAGAATACCGGCAGCTGGAATTCTGGACCCAAGAAAAGCAAGTCAGAGATACCTATTCTGCACAACTCCAATGAAGCTGAAAATTTACGGAGATTATTTTTGTATTCAATAAAAATTATTGTAGCTGAAAACTACCGGAGGAGGGCCCCCAGGTGGGCACAACCCACCAGGGCGCGCCCTGGTGTATCGTGCCCAGCCTGGCCCGCTTCCGGTGCCCATCTTTTGGTATAAATTCCCAAAAAACCTAAAAAAAATAGGAGGAGGACTTTCGGGATGAAGCGCCGCCGCCTCGAGGTGGAACTTGGGCAGGAGCACTTTTGCCCTCCGGTGGAGCGATTCCACCGGGGGAACTTCCCTCCCGGAGGGGGAAATCGAAGCTATCGTCATCACCAACACCCCTCTCATCTTTGGGAGGCCAATCTTCATCAACATCTTCAACGGCACCGTCTCCTCTCAAACCCTAGTTCATCTCTTGTGTTCAATCTTTGTACCGGAACCTCAGATTGGTACCTGTGGGTGACTAGTAGTGTTGATTACCTTGTGTAGTTGATTACTATATGGTTTATTTGGTGGAAGATTATATGTTTAGATCCATTATGCTATTCATTACTCATATGATCTTGAGCATGATTATTATTTGTGAGTAGTTACCCTTGTTCTTGAGGTCACGGGAGAAGTCATGTTGCGAGTAATCATGTGAATTTGATATGTGTTCGATATTTTGATGATATGTATGTTGTGATTCCCTTAGTGGTGTCATGTGAACGTCGACTACATGACACTTCACCATTCATGGGCCTAAGGGAATGCATTGTGGAGTAGTTATTAGATGATGGGTTGCTAGAGTGACAGAAGCTTAAACCCTAGTTTATGCGCTACTTCGTAAGGGGCTGATTTGGATCCACGTGTTTAATGCTATGGTTAGACTTTGTCTTAATACTTTTCTCGTAGTTGCGGATGCTTGCGAGGGGGTTAATCATAAGTAGGTTGTTAGTTCAAGTAAGAACAGCACATTAGCACCGGTCCACCCACATATCAAATTATCAAAGTAGCGAACACGAATCAAACCAACATGATAAAAGTGGCTAGACGAAATTCCCATGTACCCTCAAGAACACTTTGCCTATTACTAGTGATTGTTCTGGCCTGTCCTTTGCCTCAAAAGGATTGGGCTATCTTGCTGCACCTTGTTTACCGTTACCGTTAATTGCTCGTTACAAATTACCTTGCTATCAAACTATCTATTACCTACAATTTCAGTGCCTGCAGAAATTACCTTGCTGAAAACCGCTTGTCATTTCCTTCTGCTCCCCGTTGGGTTCGACACTCTTACTTATCGAAAGGACTACGATTGATCCCCTATACTTGTGGGCCATCACGTCGACGCCCACCGGGAGAGGAGGTCGAGGGAAGAAGAGAGGAGGAGGTAGAGATACACGTGCCCGCGGGAGAGGTAGGCAGGCTGCTACGCCTTCCTCGCGACCACCCCCAGCTGATTCACCCGAGCACAGGACTGCTAGGGTGGACCCGTCTGAGGTGGAGGCTACACGGACTCCTGTCCACGAGCCTCGGGTCGACGATCCTTCGACCCACGAGACTCCTATCCCAGACGCTTCGTCCCACGAGACTCCAGAGCAGAGCAGGGATCGGGCTACGTCCCAGCAGACCCCATGGGATACCTGGCCGGATCTGCGTCAGCAGGAGCCGAGTGGCCATGTTGATGGTGGCGGGGATCGGTTTTCTGATAGCGAGGACGAGGTGGTTGAGGGGGCCACCGTCTACCAGCGTGGTAGTACACAGCTCCCGCCCGTGCCGGCAACCCACGAGCAGAGGCCGGTGATTAGGCCTGATGGGGAGAAGTAAGTGCATTTACTCTTTTTTAACCTTTTGCATTCACGTTTCTTGAAATATCTAATGTGTTGGCTTTGTCATACTGCAGGGGTTGGATTCACGCCAAGGATGTCCGCAGGCCCAACACCGTCCTTGGTGTGATTTGCCGGCAAAACTACCCGGGGTTTGTCACGTTGCCTGGTGAGGGTCAGCTTCCAGAGCTAGGATTGACCTGGGAGCACTATTTGGCTGCCCCGGCCCCGCCGGAGGAGATGATCGACGGTGTCTTGTGCCACACGAGGGCCGACATGGTGATCAGATAGTTTTGGGTAATTTCTCCTTTACACAATTAAAAATCAACAATAGCTAGTTATTGTACTAATCAGTGTTGTCTCGTTTGATTGCAGACCTTCTACAGGTGTGAGGAGGGATACGAGGAGGCCGCGGCAAAGGTTATCGATGGCGAGTGCAGGTGCCTACTACAGAACTTACGGCACGAGGCTCTGCCGCAGGCTGTTCGAGACTACTATGCCTCGCGTGGTGTTAAGAAGGACAAGTCGTCGTGTCGTGGAAAGTTTCTACAGAAGGAGCAGTACATGAAGGTAATTACCTATTCTTAAGGCCTTGTACTTAGTTTCCTTGATTTGATTCGTAGGCGTAGCGCTCAAATTTCTCTTTACTAACTTAGGTGCCCCCGAGATGGTGTGCGGATAAGATGGATTATTGGGAGGCGTTGGTGGATGAGTGGTGCTCAGACGAATGGCTAGCCATCCACAACAATGCCAAGGAGCGACGTGCCAAAATGGTTGGTGTGCCACACCATCAAGGCAGCGCCAACTTATATCAGTTCGGGCGGAACTGGGTATGTGGTTTGCTTCATGATTCATGCAATCCATTCTTGATGCTAGCTTGAGCCCTTTACTAATACTTTGTTCCTCTCTCTCTCTTTTAGGCGCATCACAATAACATGGAGGTGCCAGAGGTGTACGACCTCTATGCCATGGCCCATACTGCCTCGTACAAGAAGGCCAAGGCATTCTCTGAGTCCGACCTCGATCATCCCGAGAACTTCACCAACATCTCCTCCCACCACAAGCTCGTGAGGTACAGAGATGAGGGGAAGGCGAGGAAAGGGGAAGACTTTAACCCAAGCCAGCATCCTATTGATCTAGAGCTGGTGATGATAGCTGGCGGCGGGAGGCCCCATGGCTCGATAGCCATTGAAGATGGACTTATACAGTCTTCTCGCACTCTCCGGGAGATCAAGGCACGCCAAACGAGCTCCTGTCCTGAGATAAAGCCTCGTCCACGGCCAGTCGAGCTCGCCATTGAGGTTAGTTATACGGACTCGGATATCTTTCCTCCATTACATTGTGTGTGCGAACAAAGATGATTACAATGCTAATGAGGAGTTGTGTTGCGGGCTGCTCTTCAGAAAGAGAGAGAGGCAAGCCAGGCGCTTCTGGAGGATAGGGACCGGCAGGCGACGGAGTAGGAGAGGGAGTTGGAGGAGAGGATGGCTAGGTTGTTGGAAGACGAGAGGGCACGGAACGAGGCGTCTCACCGGGCCATGTACGAGCTCTTCATGGTAAGTTTCTTCTTCATATCAGCCAAATCATGCATGTAATGTTCGTTTCATTAATAACTAATATGATTGACTTGTCAAAACCAAATGTGCAGTCTATGTGCGAGAAGACTGGCCAGGCCCCTCCGCCGATGCCAGTCATTACCGCGGCGGGAACGGTGAGTTTCATTTGAATGGTCATTAGTTACTAGTCTTAACATTTCAGTGTCATCATGCTAACGAGACATTGCAAATGATCTTTGGTGCAGCATAACTCCCGAGCCGCATCGCACGACCCTTCTCTAGGGCATACTTCTCCAGGTGAAACCGGCCCGACCAACCCCGGTGCTTCACCTCCGTGATGACGAGGACGGTAAGTTTTCTCTAGTGTTTTGCTTAACAAATGCATAATGACCTATACTTAGCTTACATAGTTCATTTATGACATAATTAGCTTACTTAGGTCAAAAATGGCATAATAACCTTGGTTAGCTCATAAATGTCATATACTTAGCTTATTTTCCTCCAAAGGGACATAATAAGCTTACTTAGCTCCAATATGACCTAGTTTACCTAAGTTAGCTCTAAAATGACATATACTTAGCTTTGTTTCCTCCAAAATGACATAATAAGCTTACTTAGCTCCAAAATGACCTATTTTATCTAAGTTAGCTCTAAAATGACCTATACTTAGCTTTGTTTCCTCCAAAATGACATAATAAGCTTACTTAGCTCCAAAATGACCTATTTTACCTAAGTTAGCTCTAAAATGACCTATACTTAGCTTTGTTTCCTCCACAATAAAATAATAAGCTTAGTTAACTCAAAAATGGTATAATTACCTAGGTTAGCTCAATAATGACTTGTACTTAGCTTACTTATGTCAAAAATGGCATAATTAGCTTACTTAGGTCAAAAATGGCATAATAACATTGGTAACCTCATAAATGTCATATACTTAGCTTATTTTCTTGCAAAATGACACAATAAGCTTAGTTAGGTCAAAAATGGCATATTTACCTAGGTTAGCTCTAAAATGACACAAATAAGCAATAAGAAGAAGAAAAACAAGAGGAGAAAGAGAAAGAGAAGAAAAACGCTTCTTTTTCTTCTTCTAGATCTTGTTCTTCTTCTAGTATTCTTCTTCTAACTTTCTTATTTCCCATTTTGCAGATTTGATTCACTTCACGGAAGCTTGCATTGATGGAGTACTTGTGTTTACTTTCTGTTTGATTTTGTATCGATGAACAATGTGAAACTTGCTACCTATGGATGAAACTATTGTAATATGGATGAAACTATGTATCTATGGATGAAACTATTGTAATATGGTGAAACTTGCACTTTTGATTTGGTATGTTTGTTGGATGATCATATCCATATGGTAGGGATATAGTTTCTGTGAAATATATATTTCTTGTGAAAATGCTTGGATATATCAAAAAATAGAATAAAAATAGGCAATATAGTCACTTTGCCGTCTGCCACCGACGGCAAAGGTGCCACGTGGCAGCAACCTGGGAGCACCAGGTCTGAGCCATTTGGTCACTTTGTCATCTGCTGGAAGACGGCAAAGTATGACGTTTTGCCGTCGGCTGGGAGACGGCAAAGAATTGCAGTAGCCCATCTATCCAGTTGGCCCATCCTGCCACTTTGCCGTCTCTGGCAGACGGCAAAGGATCTGCTCTCTTTGCCGTCTGCGGGCAGACGGCAAAGGCTGCCGTTAGCCACCTAATGGGGCTAACCTGATTCCTGTGCCATCCACTCGCTTTACCGTCTGCAGGTCCTACATGGCAGACGGCAAAGAGCCCCTTTACCGTGGTTTTCTGTGCTGGAAGTGCGGCCGTCTGCTGGCAAACGGCAAAGGTGTTTGCCGTCCGTGGACCTATCCTTTGCCGTCTGCCATGGTGACTCGCAAGTCACATTGATCTAGTTATTGTCATAAACCCTAAACTTTTGGTCTCACCGAGTTGACCCTTCGGTCTCACTGAAGAGCTCTTGCCAACCTTCTGTTGCCTATTGAAATTTGTTCTGAACTTCCAAACAGTTTCAGTCGGTGACGCTGAAGTGTGGAAAGTGCTAAGGTCAACACAATTCAGAGCCAACGAAAAGTTTCAACCGGGTCACCGAAATATGCAAAGTTCAAACCTTGTGTACAAGTTGGTCTCACAGAGTGTTTTTAGTCGGTCTCACTGAGATGTGCTAAAAGGTGAACAATGGCCTGATTTTTTATGCTGTCTATATATACCCCCAACTTCTCTATTGTCTATCGAAGAAAACACATTACACGTCCATAATTCTGAGAGAGAGAGAGAGGTCCCAATCCTTGTGCCGATTTCAAAGGGATTCACTCTAACCATTGATCCTTTGAGTTCTAGTTACCTTATTGCTTTCCACCCATACCTCTCCTACCCAAAAGCCAAATTTGTGGGAGAGTGTTTGAGTATTGAGGAGATTATATTTTGAAGCACAAGAGTAAGGAGTTCATCCGTACCCCTCTAGGCACATCTTTCGATCCTATAAGTGGTATTAGAGCTTTGGTCTTCATTCGTTTGACTTCACTGTCTTAAACAAGGTGTAGAGTTCCTATTAAGGAGTGTACTTTAACTTTTCGAAAGATGATTGCAACTTGAGCGGGTATATTCATCTGCTATATGAACCTACCATTGATCACTTGCATCCCACTCCTAAGGAAGAACTTGATATGCTTCGTAATTTAAGAATCGTGAACATTATTGTTCGAGTTCTTCTTAATCTTGTTCTTCATAGCATGCAAAACTTTGAATGTGCTTATACTTTGTGGAATGACTTAGAAAAATGAGATACTAATTATTATCTCAAGAGTCCCGATGAGGTTCTACATAAGACTATCACTTTTCATAAAGTCAAGCCCGACGATCCTAACTTTGGTAAGTACTTCTTTGAGCTTATAGATCTTATGTGTGCTAAAGAAAATGTTGTTTCCATCACCAATATCATCTCCGATGCTATTCAAATTCATTTTCTTGATAAATTCCATGCATGCATCACTAATGAAGATGAAAATGTAGGTTATCACGAAATGATGGTGTGAGTGAGCATGGTTATTATGATGAGGATAATGACTATGATGATGAGGAGTATGACAAGATAATGATAAATCTTAGTCTTTTCATAGAGATTACTATGATACTTTGCACTATGGAGGTAGTAACTTAAACTAGTGTCACATGCATGACACTAGTATAACTTACTCCCCACTATGATTACAAGTATACTTACAATAAGTTCTTATAGGTAATTGATATGTCTCAAACGTATCTATATTTTTTATTGTTTAATGCTATTATATTATTATTATATGATTTTGTAGTAATTTATACTATTTTTATGGACAAAACTATTAATTTAGTGATAGTGTCAGTTTCTGTTTTCTGCTTATTTTTGGTTTCGCGAGAAATCAATATCTACAGAGGTCAAAATAAGTTGCCGATTTAATATGGATTTTTTTGGGCAACAAGAAACATACGAAGCTTCGAGAGACCTCGAGAGGAGCTGCCAGGGGCCCACACGGCCAGGTGGCGCAGCTGGGGAGTGGTCGTACCCCTTGCCCCGTGTGGGCCCCCCTTCACCGCATTAGTCCAATTCGACCGACATAAATACCAACACCCTTCGACGTATTTTCAGAAGAATTTTATCGCCTCCGCAAGTCTCTCTTCCGCGAAGATCTCATTTGCAGCCATGTTCCGGAGCCCTGCCGAAGGCGGAAGCCATTTGCTGGAGCCATCTTCATCAACCTTGCTGCATTCATGACCGAGTAGTTACCTTAGGGCCTATGAGTCCATAGTAGTAGCTAGATGTTTCACTCTCTTTTTAGATTTTCAATACCATGTTCTCGTTCTTGATCGAGATCAATATGATGTAATCGGTGGTGTGTTTGTTGGGACATAATAAATTGTCACTTCATGATCGGATTGTTCATTGAAATCAATTGACTCTTTGTGGGTTTTGTTGTTTCATATTTCAGTAGCTTTGTATGTTCTCAGATCTATCTATCTTCTTTGACCAAATTCCATGGGGTTTTTTCTTCAGAAGGAGTTGTGCTTTGTAGTGGGCTCATTCTTGCAGTGATCTAGCCCACTAACAAAAAGAGCCAAGGCATGTATTGTATTGTTTTCACTAAGGATAAAACAACGGAGTTTTTGTCATATTGATTGACTTCTTCATGTCTACATTATGTCATCTTTCTTATTGCAAAATGTTATTTTTTGCAAACTTAATATTTTGAGATGCATGTTGGATAGCGTTTTTGGGTGGAGTATTAGTAGATGCAGTTGAAATAACAGTCTACTTATCACGAAGATAATGTCTATATGAGATTGTGTCATGAATAATCATAATCATAAATATTACAATATGTTCAGTTGTCCAACTATAAATTGTTTACCATGTCATTCGCTTGTTTTCGAGAAAGATGCCATTGGTGAACATATGGCCCCTGGGTCTATTCTCCATTAATAAAATTTTAACACAATTTTGCCTTCTTATTTGCCTTGCTATTTTACCACTACCTATATCTATTTGCTTTTAGTTTTGTAACTACTTTTTTTTTTTTTGCAGGCAAGTTTTGTAACTACTAATACAAGGGGCTTGACGACTTTCTTATCACGTTGGATGCAAATTTTTATTTTGTTTGGGCGCAGGTGATGTTCAACTTATTAGATTAGAAACTTCTACTTGATTGATAACTTTGATTCTTTAACTGAGGGAAATATTTTACTGTTATTCTATTTCACCCTTTGTTTGTGGGGAAACACAACACGTCAACAATAATATATAATTTATTGCATTCTTGAGGATCAATAAGACAAAAGGCTATAAAAGTTCGGTAGTACTCCAAGGATATATATTTTTTCGAGGCGGAGTAGTATGCACGTATTATTTATCATAATATTTCCATTGTAAAACAAAGGATATATATTAACATGTTTACCCCCCCAATTTACACAGGCCACTTTGCTAGTTAAGCCAAAAAGGAGCAAGAATGACCAAAGACGAGGCACTACGATTAACCCAAAACAAAAAAAGAGTTGGCAGAGAAAACAACGTGATTAACGCACATCTCTTCCCCCTAGTGCTGGCGTAGGTGGTCGAGCGCTTGCGCCAGCGTTGGCGCGAAGCGGGTGGTGTTGATGCGGACGTTCTGCTTACCAATGTACAAGTCAAACATGTTGCTCCACCCGCTTCGGTGGATGGAGTCAGGATCCTTGATCGCCGGGTGCTCCGGCCCCAGCGTCTCCATCAGCGAGCTCTCCTCCGCGCTCACGCTGTAGTCAAGGTACTTGAGCCCCATGTCCGTCGCGCCCTCGCTGAACTCCGCCCTCGCGATGACCTCTATCTTCCCGTACGGCACCACCTGGATCAGCACGCCGCCCGGCGGCAGGTGCAACGCGTTCGTCAGCCCGGCACCGTGCATGCCCACCAGCACGTCGAACGAGTTCACCAGCCGTGCCTGCTCCACCTCCGACGCGTTGCCCCGCATCTCCGTCACCACTACTTCGAACCCTGCCGCCACCGCCGCTTGGGCTATCTCCGGCTCGTTCAAGATCAGGCGGTAGTGTCCCCGGTGGATCAGTAGCAGCCGCGGCTTCGTGTCCGGCTCCCGGGTCAGGCTGACCGCCGCGCCGCGTGGGAGACCGTAGGTCTCGCGCAGGAACCGGGTGAAGTCGACCATGGAGAGGGGGGCCCCCGGCACCAGCTCGGGGACGATGCTCAGCTCCTTGTCGAGGCGGTGCCCCACCGTGACGTGCGGGAAGCACCGCACCTCCGAGTCGCCGTCCATGTCCACCCAGGCGTGCTTGGACAGCACCCCAGAAGGGTCCTGTACTTGACCAGACACTCAGGCTTGTGCCGGATGTTGCTGATCAGGAACGTGACCTCGCCGCGGTACCGCCGCGACCAGACGAACAGCGGCACCAGGATATCGGTGTAGTCATGCCAGTAGTTGCCCACGTACCCCCCGATCCCGAACAGGACGGCAGGCATCGTGTGTGTCACCGTGCACGGCGCGGCGGCGGCCCGGTCCTGCAGCTTGGTCACGGCCACCTTCTTAACGATCACCTCCATTTTCGCGTACGGCGTGATCATCCACTCGCGGCGCTCCGACCTGCTCGCCGGGACGAGGGTCACCGACAGGGCTGTGCCGTTGGTTCGGACGTCGCCGTCGACTTCGCAGGTTTCGGAGTAACCGCGGGAAAGGCCCTCCGTGGAACACACCACCTCGCCATTCTCTCTGTCTGTATATAGCACAAGCCAAAATAAAGAAAGGGGAAATTTTACCATGGTTAAACAAGCTTCATTCATCGGCATAATCTTTGTGAGATTGTGATAGAGATTTCGACCAATTACTAATTTGTATGCGTTTTTACCCCATTCCTAGTAGCATTGTCCCTATGAATCAGACTTCACACCTATTTGTACGTAGTATTTTCCCTTCGCCATCAGACTTCGAAAGTTAAGTTTAGTATCCGAGACACCGTTTACAGTGTTCGTTGTTTCCCATACATTGACCTAGACCCCATAATGCTTATTTGTCTTCTATGAGCATGGGGCAAGCGTTCATTGGTTAGATCAATATTGGATAGCTAGATCAGTTCCCTAATTGACACTCAAGTTGTGGTTTGGTACTCAGATCTATCAGACCTTTACGTCTATGTTACGCTTATGTCAACCCAGTAATTAACACCAGATCTCGAAAAAAAAACATATCTCCGGTCGGCACTACCCTAGCACCATTATATTGCGGCATGGTGTGGAGTATTGGCTGATACAACTATCCGAAGATCATCAAGATGGTGATTGGAGCACCGCTTCACGGGATGAAAACTCTTGTTCTGGCTTTTATTGATCGGGCTCAGCAACGATGAACTTGTGTCGTTACCTTGATGACGGCAGCGTTGTCTACTCGATGTGATGGCTTTCGTTAATTGGTCTCAGCGATTAGGATGGAAATCCTTGTCCCGGTCATGTTTGGCCGAACGAGACAACGATGACAAGAGGGTGTGTATATCTTCTTGAATGCGTTGCTGCGGAAGAAGTCATAGGTGTTCATTTCATATCTTGTAATGGCCTGCCGTAGTTGTGTAAGTCATGTACTCTGCTTGTTGATGCTTTTGGCCTTGTTGCCTTGCATCAGCTTTAATAAAAATGGCCGTGTGCATCATATTGATGCAGAGGCCGGGGTTCAACAACCTTTTCGAAAAAAAAAGTAGTTAACACCAGATCTCGAAAAAAAAACATTCCTCTGATCGGCACTACGCTCAAAACAAATGATTTTCCATTTTATGATTTCGTTGGGTACTCAAACTAGCAGAGCATGTTTAAATTTGATCAATACAAAGAACAGGAGTGATGTGCTCACCTGAATCATGAATGGGCTGTTTGTCCAGGATCGGCTGCACGTCGGAAGCGACGACTGTAGATTAAGCAACAAGCAAGAGTTTGATCTTCAGTTTATAGACTAAACAAAATCGAAATAAGCATGGCTGTTGGCATGTCTAGAAAGTAACACAGATTGGTAGAAGTGCTCACGTATTAATTTACTGGCTAGGCACCTCACGCTGCATATATTTAGCCATCATCAGGATCAAGATCAGATGTCTATAGAAACTAACACAGATTGGTAGGAGTACTGTTCGTTGTTTCCCATGCATCGAACTTTGATTCCATAATGCCTAATTTTTGTAGTGCTTTCATGAGCTTGTGGCAAGCGTCCATCTCGGTTAAATCAATATATTTGCTAGCTACAGATCTGATATTGACTTCTCTGATTTGCAGATACATCGTGATTCTCGGTCAGATCTGTCAGACATTTAAGCTTAAGTCAACTCTCATAAGTATTGTCAGGACTCGGCATCTCACTTAGGCCCCTCCCAATGCTCCACCTTGTACAGGTGCTAAGGCTGCCATGTAGGCAAAAAATCTGATGTGGCAAGGTATTTAAGAGGAGAGAGATGGTTGTGGTGGCCCCAGGAAGAAACGGTGCCAAGCGTGTGAACCTAGGCAAAATACTTAAATGAAAGAAAGCCCACCAATGCATGGAAAACTTTAGTAGCTAAATCATTAAATAAAGTAAGCTTAGCTACAACAAGTTAAGCACCTATGCATTGGGGGCTTTAGTTGCTAAACTTTTAAATGTGCTTAGCACCTCATCTTAGCACCAATGCATTGGAAGTAGCCTTACATCTCACTGCCGACAACAGGGGCGGAGATTTTATTATTTTAATTTTTTTTGGGGAAAAAAATGATCTCCTCGAAACAAAAGGCTTTCCATTTAATTTACCCTTTTTCCATTTTGCAATTTCCTTGGATACCCAAACTAACAAAGCATGCATGCAAATCTGATCAAAACAAGAGGAGTGCTAGGCTGCTAGCTCTCACCTGGATCTTGAATCGGCTGTTTGTCCGCGATCAGATGCACGTCAGAAGCGACAACTGTAGATTAAGCAACAAGCAACCCTTAATCTTCGGTTTAGAGAGACTAGAGATACTAGGCAATAAGCATAGCTGTTGGCACAAAGCGACACATATATATAGGTAGGTAGAAATGCTCACGTATTTCACCAGGAGCTTTAATCGGTTGTATTTCACCAGGGGCTTTGATCGGTTGTTTATCCGACATCCATTGTGATACTGCGGCGGTAGTTGCAACTGTGCGTGCATATTAAGGAACAAGAGAGAAGTGTTGCCGTCAGTGAGCCCATGTTATGTAATCAAAGTAGAAACATGAACATCGGTATCTAGACAAGTTTAAGACAAGTAATTCAGGACGTAGAGAGTAGTAGTAGATAGCCCGTCTCATGATCTGTCTTTTGCTAGTTCGATCCATACTTGTGATGGATAAATCAGAGCATCTCTAACAATCACAGGTACACTAACATAGCACTAACAATCATAGCAATTAGCTAGCTGTTGTGGAATAACAAGATAAAGCAGATGCATGAAACGGATGCATCCTTACCGCTGAGGCCGCTGATCGCCTCCTGCTGCTGGATGACGAAATAGACGAGGAGCACAAAGACGACGCCGGCGACGAAGCCGAAGTTGACGTGGACCACCGGCGCCCAGCTCCTCCGGGGCCTCTCCCTCTCCTCGGAGCAGCTCATGTTCATCGTCTTTCTTCCTTCTGTTCCCTGCTGCCACTGCTGTCAACCGTGGTAGTAGTACGCAAGGGCTAGTGAGTGAGGACGCGCCGTGGGGGTTCGGACTGGGTTTTATATTCTGGAGTACCTAGGGGACACTGTTTCTCGCCAGCGGGAAACCCAGGCCAGAATTCTTCCAACTCCGAATGCAAGTTGCTAGGAAGTTCTTGGATTCTGGGAGCGGCGATTTGGTGTCCACATAAAATTTAAAAAAAAAGTTGAAATTTTTGGCATCAAAGATGCTTTATGAGCATCTACAGCAGGACTGAACAAATTTGAGCCCTCAAACATTCGCGGACACGCCCGGTCAGTATCCGGGTGTGTCTTTTTTGACTTCATATGTGTCCGTCTACGCAGTCATGTCCCTCACTTTTTTCTTTATACGTCCGGTCACATGCATATGATTGATAGAGAAGAAAAGAGAGAAAGAAAAGAAATAATAAAGAAAATAAAAAGATGCTTTGTGGTAGGACCAACTCTATGTGATGGACGCAGGACCAATGACCGGTCATGTCCAGGCACCCCTCATACTCATCTCATATATAAGATGAATATAAGGAGTGCCGGACAGCCTAGGCATTTAAGGAGGCTTAGAGGGTCCGGTTGGGTCAACTTTTTTGCTTCGCTCTCCTGTCCGGTCAGTGGTCCTGCGTCTGCCCGATCAATTTTAGGAGTCCGACTATAGATGCTCTAATGCATTGGATGCGTGCACAATTTCATGGTGATGGAAATTTGTGGAGCACTCAAAAGAAAAGGAAAAAAATACTTCAGGTCTCAAAGAAACTAAGAAAAACACGGTTAAAAACTGATTTTGTCTCTTTTTTTTCCAAAGAGCTCCTCGAATGTCCATTCACCATGAAATTTTGCACACACTAGAGCACTAGAGCAACTTTGTTGCAAAAATGTTAGATTCAGCATTTTTACTATTTTTTTTAGTTACTGTTTACTGAGCCTGGGCTTAGAAGTGGATTACCCTTGGATTCGAACTTTATTTAATGAGATGTTATGGAGAAAATGAATCACAAGTGTATGTTTGACCCCAGATAATGGTTGTGTACATCGCTTGACGCAACGGTCAGGGATAATCCACCTTTTCAAAAAAATTGTTTAAACCCGGATTCCAAGCAACTGTTGAGTTATCTAGAGATTCGAGTCCCATGACGCACCTCTAGATGATACTCTGTGTGTTGTTATGGGTACTAGCACAGTGAAGCGGGCACATGCGTTGGTAACATCTTAATCATGTATTGTTTAATTTTATGTATAGTAATTATAATTTAGCTACATGCAGCCTCGATGTATTGTGAGGCTCAATATTTTCAGGCACATTGTGGTTACGTATACTATTAGTTAGACGTTCTATTATTCCAATAAAAAAACCGGCTTATGTGTTAATATTGAACATGTTATTCATAAGAACTAGTCAGGTGGCGCTCGACTCATAACTGCATTAAAATAAAGAATGAATTAAGATAAATAGAACATGGTTGTATCTAATTGTTCTTATATTGGAAACTAGTAATGTAGCCCACGCAAATGTGAGGGCTTCATCTTAAATGTTTCCAATGTGTATGAAAACTAAATTATAATGTGCTAGTTTTCATATTACACCATTACAAATAGTATGGTTCTAATCCCATTTCATTAAACTATATTTGATCAGCATTAATTTGCGGATGTATAATTATAATGGCCCATTTGCATAAAGAACACCATAATTATAACCATCTTTATTGTATGTACGTGACATTAGATTAGTACATATAACTAATGTTTACATTACACGCTTCAGGCCATTCTTATGATGTTTAATTGGTTTAGGAAAAAATTAGATTGTTGTTGCTCATAATAATAAATTAATAATGAGGGTAAACAAGCGAAAATTCAATATGGGTCATACTATCATATAATATCATTATCTGAGCCATTGGTCTACCTTGGGATCAGCAAGCGCAGTGGTATTACATGATGTATTGCGTTCCCTGGCATCAGTATTCAACAGTGCTTCTGTCGTTCGTCCGTTGTCCATTATTGCGGTGATCCACAATGGTCTTGTACGGTCTCGCTGTTCCTATATTTTCTGGACCGGCACCTGGTCTGCTCGACCGTGGCAGGATTCACGCCAACGTGAACTCTGTGGAACAGAGACACATGCGTAAGTATCCATCGGCAGAAAACAATGCCAGCCGACACGGCATAATATCATGGCAAATTTTAACATAGCATCCACTTATCGAGTGACTAAAGCAAATGCATCAGGCAGTAAAGCAGGGCTACTCAGCCAACTGAAGCACAGCAATTCTAACTGTAAAATTTGGCAGCAATTTTTTTGGAGCTAACAAAGGCCTCGCTTGCGAGGGGCAGCAATACTAATCACAGCACCAGAAACACAGCATAAACGGCTAATCAAAGCGACGACAAACAACTTCTTCACGGCGTGACATGTTTTTTTGTCGGACAAACGACATTTTATTCACAATCCATTTTTCACAATTTTTGCATCACCCACGAATGATCTAAACAGAAAAAGACGGCCACTTCGCAGCACAATTCTTCCGTGGTCACAATCCAGTGTAACTTTTCAATTTGTAGCACCAAAAACGGCAAATCTATCAACGACTTTTCACCACGGTCAGATAATCTACGGATCTGCGTCGTCGGTCGTCCGGGGCGGCACCGCCGCCGCTGTAATGCGAAGCCATGGGGGAGATTCATGTATGCCTGCTGCCCCCCCCCCCCCCCCCCCCCCCCGGCGCTTCCAATCTCGCATTCTATGATTCAGATGATCAGATTCGACTCCGCCGGCCTGCCCTCCGGGAAGATTGCCAACCTGCCAAGCACGACACATATGAGGAAGAAAGACGCCGCCAGCAACCATGCACAGCCGACGACGAAACCACCTCCGCATCCGGCCGGCGACACACACCGCCTCGCTTGAACACCGGATCAACAGCGAAATCGCCATTGGCGCCGCCAGCCATCATCGTCCTCTCGATCTCCACCTCCAGCTCGCCCATTCTCTCTTACTTGAAACCCCCAAAGCCCTGCGCCACAACACTCCTCATTGATGACGGTGCATCCATGCGGCAGGGACCTGCGCGCTCGTACTACCATATGATATCATTATCTAAATCGTTGGTTCACCTCGAGATCTATGTGTGCAGCTGTATTCAGCAGTGTATTGCAACTCCGAATTCAATATCAAACAGTGTTGCTCCGGCATGTCTCTTATCCATTATGACGCTGACCCACTTTCGTCTACTACGGTCTCGTCCATGAATGTTTATTCTGGACTAGAGTGTTGTGGCAACTGGTCCGCTCCTAAGATATCTGCTACTTTTATTTAATCCGGCCTTATCCCTCGCCTCGTGCCTTAGTAGCCATGGCTTGTTCTTCGTCCTGCACCCCCAAACAGTGAATGCCGATTTCATCCCCATAATTCCTTGCCCTAAATTCGTCCGGTAGGTACTTTTCGACATATCCGTCGGTGGAAGAGACCTGGAAATCGGTATTACAAATGCATCCTTTGGAGTCTAAGATCCCAAATTAAATTCCTCTATCTGTGCCATGCTTCCATTCCCTTGTCCTAATTGCTGTTCTTTCTGTTCTTCGTTCGATTTTCTCGCAGTCTTGACAGTGCCCATTCTTTGAATGGCAGGACACATACCTCGCTGTGATGGATTTCGTCCGTGGCCGCCGCCCGCTTGCTCCCCCATCCCCTGCTTCTGTAGGATATCAAGCAGCAGACAGCAGAACTGTCAGCAAGGTGCAGCCCGCCCCATCGGCGCTCCTACTCATCCCCCCTGAATATGCATACCAGCAGCCCCCAGCGAGATCCACTTCCAACTGAGAACTGTCTAGGATCATCTTGATCCTCGTGGTCACGAACCTGATTGTTTTTGTTATGTTGCTGGGCATGTGTGTCCTCATCGTGGGGCTGGTTTATACTCCACAGTATTGGAGTATTAAGTTCGTCAGTGCAAGTGTATTAGGTGCTAATCAGCGTCCACTGTATCGGTACATGGAGCACTAGCTGCATGTTGTACTCAATGTATTAGGAGCTAATCAGCGTCCCGGTAGCTTTTATATTATTCCCAGTAATTAAAAGTGATCTACTGATTTGCCGGATCTCCTTATAAAAATTCTGGACCATGGTACAGGATCTATGCACCAGTGGTTCCGTCAGCTCAATTCGATTCTTGCGGGCCAGACCCACGTGACCGACCTCGTATTTGTACCGTATCACTGCATCATACGGTGGCCCTCGTGGGAATTCTTCCATTTTCTGACGCTCAGTCATGCAGCATTGAATGCACCAAACATGTCCAATCTTGGCCATCCAACGGCCCAGATAATACTACCATATAGTAGTACGACCCATATCGCTGCTCTCGTAAACAAGTGATCATGAAGATCTATCGTTTTTGGGACTATTAAGTGAGAATTTTGTTATATGCGGGACTTCTACCTTGATTCTCTTTTTTGTTGACCATGTGTTTTTTTTACTATAAAATAAGTATGGTATGTCATGAAAATATTCGAGCCACATATATTTTGAGACATGGAACATAATGGTTAAAACCACATATCACTTCTTGAATATTTATTCTGGTGCTTGTAGAACCGTTTGTATTTTATAAAGTATTTGAGAGGGAAAGGGGAATAAATTGCTTAATGAAGTCAACATAAATGTTAGCATCATACTAGGTAATGTTTTTATTGTTTCATGTACATACCAATGTAACTTTTACAATTTCATGGCACCATCAATATCTTTATAAGCTAGTCACTAATATCCCATTTTACTAAGAAGGAGAATGTACCATATAGACAATTGGTGGTTTTGCTTTTTTATAAGAATTTTGATGATATTTCGTTTTATAAGAAATTAATATATGTTGCTTGTTTAGCTAAAATGTGTTGGTCTATTTACTGTGATCTCTTTAGGTGCACTTGGGAAGATGAACGATTAGGTGAATTAGTGTCTTTAAATTCAAAGGAGAGCTCGTCCTCGCCTGCACACGTTAGCCTTGCTGCATGTTGATCTCTGGATCTGAGTTGGCAGGAGTCATGGGGCCCATCGTGCAGTGCATGGCCATCTGAGCCCGAACCAGTACAGGTGACTCATGCCATTAAGTACCGTTGGCCCATGAGGACAGTTGCTCAGGACACGTGAAGTATTTCTCAAACGAGAAAAAAGAACGTGAAGTCCCAATTGATGCATTAGCTTGGAACTGAATTGCACGTATCATTATCCTTTTTTTCTTTTGAGTTGCATGTATCATTAATTCATTCTGAATGAATGGCGGAAGTCTGATTTGTATTGTTCCTTTTTCTATTGATGGTACAATGCTTTGTAAATCATTCTGAAAGCAAATTCCTCATTTGACATAAACAAATCTTCATCGTTGTGAAAATATCCCCGTGTTGTTTAAAAGATAATTTACTAATTCTAACCTAGAAAAGAATTAACGAAGTCTATCTAACTCTTATGCCATTTGATTCTAGGTGAAGATTTATAAGAATGTTTCCCGTTTGATTGATTTATTTTTTATTTTGAGTTTCCTTTTATTTTGTTCACACTCGGTACAACAAGTCGCCTAGCGTGAGCAATTGAATTTGCATGTCCCCGTATTGACACACTACTACATGTCAATTGGTCGTGCGCAACTACGGTTGCATGCCCAACTGATTTCATTTTTTTTAACACACATTGAACATGTTTATATTACACGATAAACATGTTTTATTTACGCTATGAAAAAAATTAGTGCACGACAGAAAATATTTTAAATACATTTTTTTTCTTCTAACACTAGTAGAAAACAGGGCTTTCGTCACAGGTCGATCTACACATTAGTCCCGGTTGCATTACGAACCGGGACTAATGTGAGCATTAGTCCCGGTTCGAGCGGCTAGGGCGCCGGTCGGGCATTAGTCCCGGTTCAAATGGGACCTTTAGTCCCGGTTGGAGACACGAACCGGTACTAAAGGGGCCGATACCCTTTAGTCCCGGTTGGTGTCTCCAACCGGGACTAAAGGTGGCTTTAGTCCCGGTTGGTGTCTCCAACCGGGACTAAAGGTTAGACCTTTAGTCCGGTTGGAGACACCAACCGGGACTAAAGGGGTTCTGAAAGTTTTTTTTATGTTTTTACAAGTGGGATCTGGTTTTAGTTTCTGTTTTAAATTGCTTTTATCTTTTAGGATATTTGATGTTTTTGAGTGATTCTTTTTGCATTAGATTCAAAATTTTATAGAGTTTCTGTTTGTGTCATTAGTTTTCAAATTTGAATGGTTTAAATTTGAATTTGTTCAAATTTGCTTCAAACCCTAGATTGTGAATAACTTGAGTTTACAAATAGTTTTTAATTTAATTCTTTTTGCTCCTAGTCACGTGTTAGATTGTTGTCACAGTCAGATTTATTTGGTTATTTTTAGAATAATTTAAATTAGGATTTTAATTAAAACAATACTGTTTTTCTTATATAGTTGTTTTAGTCATTTAATTGTTGTTTTTTATTATTTTTAGTTAGTTCTTTCTGTAGATTTTAACATGTTGTAGTATGGTGCATATTGAATGCACAAAAAGTCTGGAGTTGAAATAAGTTTAAAAAAATGAAATGCCTTTGTAACAGACGAGTTTTCGTCCGAAACCTTGATACTTCGAAGGAGATGGTCCAGTTTGTACACGAAGTGCATCCAGTTTTTGCCGTAACCCTCTCAACTTTGTAGCACATGCTATGTGGGTGAAATGATGATACCATGCCAAGTTTCAACCTTTTCAGAGTTCATTTGTAGAGCTTTTCAATTTCAGGGTCATTTAGCTCAAAAAAATCATTAAATGCATGAAAAATAGCAAATGAAGTTAGAAAAGGTTGAAATTTGAGGATGTGGCTTCGAATGGTGCATATTGAATGCACAAAAAGTCTGGAGTTGAAATAAGTAAAAAAAAAATGAAATGCCTTTGTAACAGATGGGTTTTCGTCCGAAACCTTGATACTTCGAAGGAGATGGTCCAGTTTGTACACGAAGTGCATCCAGTTTTTGCCGTAACCCTCTCAACTTTTTAGCACAAGCTATGTGGGTGAAATGATGATACCATGCTAAGTTTCAACCTTTTCAGAGTTCATTTGTAGAGCTTTTCAAATTAAGGGTCATTTAGCTCGAAAAAATCATTAAATGCATGAAAAATAGCAAATGAAGTTAGAAAGGGTTGACTCTGGCTTGGTTAACCTTAGTTGTGACTCTGGCTGGGACGGTGCTAGCAGATGTAGTCGACGGTATGATTGGATGGACACCAACCTGGACTAAAGGGGTTCTGAAATTTTCAAACTCTCCCCCCCCCCCGCCCCCCGTGGACCGCCTTTTTTAGTTTTGTAGAAAAGAAACAAAAATGATAAAATCTTCAAAAAATAAAATTCTTTGAGATGTGGTTAGGTTTTAGTGTCTAGTTGGTATATAAATTTTGACCGTTTTTGCAATAAAACGAAAAAAAAATGTAAAACGGCCATAACTTTTGCATACGACGTCGAAAAAAAAGTTTAAAATATTAAAAAAAAACTAGAGAAAAATTGGGACTCGATTTCACCCGGTGAAGTTTTCTCAGATTCTCAAAATTCCAAAAGTAAAAAAAATTATTTCAAAAAGAAGATTTTTTCAAAAAGATTTTTTCAAAAAATTAATTTTATTTAAAAATAAATAAATGATGTCATATTTGGATTCCTCACATTTTTCTGATAATAATGGATATATTATTTGACGAATTTCGATTTACAGATTTAAAGATATTAATTATGCCATATTAAATGAAAAATGCCAAAAAAATGAAATAAATAATATTATTACTTATTTTATTTTCATTGAAATTCAATATTATTATTACTTTTTTTTTTTTAATAATTGTTTAGAATTCAAAAAATTATATCATGTGACATCAAGACCTAAGGGTTAATAGGATTGATAGCTTACTATTGTTAGGAAAACAACAAGTGCAGACTTGGAAACTAGGGGCGATAGAACCAGGAAGTTAAGCGTGCTGGGGCTGGAGCAGTGAGAGGATGGGTGACCGGCCGGGAAGTTAGACGATTTGCAATGAGTGCTTCACGCTGGAGAAGTGAGGACGGGTGATTAGAGATTAAATTGTCAAATGACGGGTGATTAGAGATTAAATTGTCAAATAATCCAAAGATTTGAAAATCGGAATAAAACTTAAAAACAAATCAAAAAAAATTCAAAAAAAAATTCAAAAAAAATTCAAAAAAAAAATTCCTTTAGTCCCGGTTGGTGTTTCGGTTGGTAACACCAACCGGAACTAAAGGTCCTCCCTCCCCCGCCCCAGACAGCGCCACGTGGAGGGCCTTTAGTCCCGGTTCGTAAGCGAACCGGGACTAAAGGTTTTGGGCTTTAGTCCCGACCCTTTAGTCCCGGTTCCAGAACCGGGACTAAAGGCCCTTACGAACTGGGACAAATGGGCCGTTTCCTACTAGTGTAAATATCCGATGTTTTTCAACAAGATGATTTTTTTGTAACACGCTTACAATATTTTTCTAATACACATGACTTTTGTTATATATCCCCAAACATTTCTTCGATGTATGGGAACACAAATATTTTTGAGCTCGTTTATTTTACCCAAAAGAATAGAAAAGTGAGAATAAAATGTAAAGATAACAGAAACAGAAAAGAAAAATAAAATAAAATGAGCGTTCACTCTACTAGCATTTTTATGAAGTGTGTTGCTAACTTTTTCTGTTTTAGAGGAAGTACATGTTGCTAGCCCATTTTACTCAGAAAAAAAATCCACGAAATAGCAGCAGCCACCGGACTGTACACGCCGTCATGTGCATCCCACGAGAAGTTAAGTCACGGCTTCGTCAGCTCTCCGTTACCACCAGTAAATGCCATCTCCAACATCGCCCTGTTTCACTGGTCCACGTAGCAGGAGCATGCGAGCTCGTCCACGTTATCGCCTCTCTCCTTTCTTAATCCGTTCAATCTAGGCTTAGTAGAGTAAGTGATATATAATATATCAATAACGTGAGAGGGTACCAAAGGCTGATGTTTTACTACGGTAGATTTGTAGTCTCTCTCTCTCTCTCTCTCTCTCTCTCTCTCTCTCTCTCTCTCTCTCTCTCTCTCTCTCTCTCTCTCTCTCTCTCTCTCTCTCTCTCTCTCTCTCTCTCTCTCTCTCTCTCTCTCTCTCTCTCTCTCTCTCTCTCTCTCTCTCTCTCTCTCTCTCTCTCTCTCTCTCTCTCTCTCTCTCTCTGCGCACGCGTGTTTCCTACTATATCTTTGTATCCAGTAAACTGGATAACCTATGTTAGATCAACGCGAAATTTTATAGCTATTTTCTCTAAGAATAAGAATGGGTGTTCTTTATATCTGTTTTTTGGAACAAATGGATAACTGCCTATATGTGCTTGCCTCTATTTAACTACTTATTTGGCAAGAATATAGAATCAGGTAAATATATTAGATAGAGGATCGGGTAAATACATTGTGTGTATTTTACAATAAATCCGTGGATAATCAATGTGCTGAGATGTTGACCATATTGACCAAATGCCTAATCTTAGGGGGAAACAGTTGTTTAGAAAAAATATTAATATTAGAGTTTGTAAAATCTTAGTTTTAAGGGATCTAAAAACAATATCCACATGCATCACTATAGATTGCTCACAGAGTGTACCACAGATCATCCGTTTATGAAAGAGAACACTCAATCACTACAGATCAATCACAAAACAGCATGACTTCATCAGACTACGGATCCATCACAAAATTTCATGACTTCATTAGACTACGACCGAAGAACAAAAAATTGGAACATAAAACAAGAGTCAGGAAAAAAAATTGTGGAAGCATTGACCGTAGAGAGGAAAAAGAAGGAAGTACAGTTGCATGGAAGTCATGTGCAATTAAGGAAGTGGCATCGCATCTCATGATTAATTGTCTAAGTCCAAGGTACATGGAGGTTCATGCATGACGGTTTTAAGATGGTGAGGAGCCAAAGTATAGTTCGTTGAACTATGTATCAGGTATGTGTCAAGATGGCAATGGGGACGAAACCCACCAGGTTTTGCATGCTCAAACTCATCCCCACGAGAAAATCTCAAGCCCGTCCCTGTCTCCGTCACCGTAGGAGAGGCTAGCATTTTGCCTGTCCCCTAAACCCATCGGGTTTTCTAAACCCACGGGGAAATCGGCATATTTAAGCAAACATAATAGCAACACAGAATAACATTTCAGCAATAAAAAAGCATATTTCAACAGCATAACTTGAGAAAATTTCAGCACAATACAATATAACATGGTTCAGCAGCTACAAGGAGCATATTTCAGCAGCATAACTTGCGCCAAAAAGATCAATAACAACAGCTACAAGGAGCATATTTCAGCACAATACAATACCCCATTTGCGCAAGAAAGATAGGCATGTTTCAGCAACAAACAGTCACAATACGGGGATGGCGGGTTTCGGGTTTGGGTATTGCTGAAACGTGTCGGGTTTTATACTTTACCCAACACCAGCCCCTCGGGGTTAAAAAGACGTCCATCCTCGTCCCCTAATAGGGTAAAAACCCGTGGGGACGCGGGGCCCCATTGCCATCTTAAGGTATGTGTGCACATATCAGACTACAGTGAGACTTGTATTTGCGGAGGGTTAGGTTCTTGAGTGGAATACATGTAACCTAGGTCTATTATATAAATAAACCATGGGGTTGCCAAAATACTAGACATAAGTTTAATGGCTAGACAAGGATCACGAAAGGGACGGTTTGAATGTCTATGGCAGGGGTGATCGGATCAGTTCTGACGGACGGTCAGACCGTTGTCTGATGGACTCGGTGGGCTATGTCGTTTAGGGCTTAGGATCATCCCTAGCCAGTCCAAAGATGTAGCATGGTAAATCCTAAACATGGGCCAACTCTCCTCGGCAATTTTCTATACCACAGCATGGCAAACTCAGAACACATGATAGGTTTTTTACAATTCTCTTCTTACAATGTGGTCCAGCATGACAATTCCTTCCGTTCACAGCATGGCAATCCTCTAAAGGTGTGCGAGAAAGAGGGTGCAAGGCGTGTGGTTCGTTGGCTAGAACCTCCCAAAGCGAACGACGTTGCTCCTTTGTTTGCTCCTCCCAGAGCCAACGTTTGTTCGCGTCAGAGACGCCAAGGAAAAACATGTTCCCTCTTTGTGAGAGTCCTAAAATTTGTTATGTGTGCGTGTGATTGCAATTTGTGATGTGATCGATCTTTAGTCTTAATCCTTTCTCTCGATGCTCCAAGAACAAGCAAAAGAGATGGAGAGACAGAAAATCATCACAAGCTGCATCTGCCGTATGACCGACTCGTAGGACAAACAAGGAGAAATTCAAGAGAAAAGCAACCGATGGGAACGGCTGCCGTGGTGAGAAGTTGGTCAGCGATTGAATGAAAGGGTAAAACGTGCGTAGGGTTTTTCTATCTTTTTTTTAATCAAAAGTTCATAGGGGTTGCACATGTAATGACCAGCCTCGAGCGGCCCTGCTATTCTTTTTGTGCTTGACGAATTCTGGTTAGCCAGCCAAGATTGTCAATGGTCAGTCACATGTAGTGACCAACTATAAGACCATATGTCCAAAAATTCTACACGCATGGCATGCTGCCACACAAGTAGGTGCTTGCAGAAGACGCGTGGAGCTCTTGTGCTTTTCTTAGTGCGGTCCTTTTGATCCCATTTGGACTCAAACGCAATGCTGGATTTCTGTTGCACCCCCCCCCCCCCCCCCCCCCCCCCCCCCCCCCAAAAAAAAAGAGGGTCTCGGTCAATCCTTGTACCAAATTTAAGGTATGGTATTTTTTTTCTTTTAAAAAAAAATTAAGGTGTAGTATCAAGTTGATCCAACAGGCTAATATGGTTTGGTTGGAACTTTAGCACTCGAGGGGCGCCGCTGCGTGCCCTTGACTCTCCTTTCATGAAATCATGAGTGGAGGACCTCATGAGAGCATCTACAGCCGGACCCCTCATACTTTCCTCAAACGCCCGGGCAGCCAGCCCGGTCACTGACCGGTCACGAAAAAGCGATCCAGACGGACCCCTCGTACCCATCTCAAACGCCCGGACTGACCGGCACTCCTCGTATCCATCTCAAATATGAGGACGATATGTGGGGTCGCGGACGCGTCCGGACACGCCCGGTCAGTCCGCCATGTAGGACGCGACCCCACCCCGAACCATCTTTTCTCTTTCTTTATTCATTCTTTTCTTTCTCTCTCTTCTTCTTCATCAATCACGTGCAAGTGACCGGACATATGATGAAAAATATGAGAGATGCGGCTGCACGGACGAAAAGGTAGGGGTTCAAAACGGACACGCCCGGTCAGTGACCGGGCGTGTCCGCGGGCGTTTAAGGGGCGAAATTTGCAAGTCGTGGCTGAAGATGCTCTGAAAGACCAGATCGTGATGGTCTGACTCTACTTCCGGCAGGCCAAACAGGGCGTCCGCGAGCACAACCAGGATACTATATACTATGGCTGGTACGGATGGACACTTACGCATAAAAAAAATCATTAAGATTCTTAAATTCAGTCTAGGTGAGTGAACTACTACCTAGAATATCTCCTGACACTTTGATATACTTGCCGAAATCATTAATTAAGGAGTACTTTTTGCAAAGTTCACTACCACAAAATTAATAAAAATACACAGTAGAATTCTTTTGTTCTCTCAAAAAAAAAGCTCACTCCCACAAAATTAATAAAAATACACAACAGAGTCATGTTGTTCTCTCAAAAAAAAAAGTTCAGTCCCACAAGTGTCATACTGCATATGCGTCATTTGTGCAACCTGAGATTTTTCATTTCTTTCATAGATTATTCAAAACATTTTATCTCACAAAGTGCATTCAAATCTCAAACGTTTTCACCATCGAACTCTTCGCGTCAAGATCTTCTAAAGTAGATCCTATGTTGATAGGTTTCGACAAACTTTTTTTTCATTAAAAAAAAGGACGAAACAACCGAATCAGGAGCACGACTTTTCCCTTTCCGAGAGGCACCCGTGGTAGCAAACTCGTGCCTCCATGAGAAGTAAATCTGTGCCTCTCACGGACAAAGAAACGCGTTCTTTTTTTCATTTCCGAGAGGCACTGTCTGTATCTCCACTGGAAGTAAATTTGTGCCTTGCAGACGCAAAAGAAAGAAGAAACGTGTTTTTCCTTTTCTGAGAGGCATGACCGTGCCTCTCATGGAAGCAAGTCTATGCATCCACGAGAAGTAAATTTGTGCCTCTCGCGGAAGGAAAAACACACGTAGCAAATCCGTGCCCCCACAAGAAGTAAATTTTTGCCTCTCGCGGAAGGGGAAATAAAACGTGTTTTTTTTCCTTTATGAGAGGCACAACGTAAATTCGTGTCTCCACGAGAAGTAAATCTGTGCCGCTCGCGGAAGAAGAAAAAAACACATTTTTTCACCAATAAATATATTTTTTGTCCAAATCCTACGAAAAACCGGGGAAACCAGGAAGCCGCAAAAACCAAAAAATATCATCTAAAAGCCAAAGACGCGTACAGAAAAAAAAATTCGAAGGGAGCGTCTAGAGCACGACACGTGACAGCGACCAAGAGCACCCTAAGTGACAGGCTCTCTACGAGTGTTTGATCTCCGTGAACAATACATAAGGAAATGAAAAAGAATGTGATGCACAAAGTTGGCTTTTGTGTGCAATACGATTAGCTCGTCATTCATAGATGTTAACTATGCTGACATGGCACCGTATTACGGTTGTCCGACCACATGGCTATCCCGCCAGCCATACTAGCCACTTCACCCGATGACAATAGATTTTTTTTTTCGAGGGGACGATGACAATAGATGTATAGACCGGATAACTAGATTTTATATCTTGTAACTGAAAATGCTCGTGCAGCTTAAATGTGTTGCAGTAAGTGCAGCACTACTGGAATCGCGTTTTGTTCCGAGTTCCAATTCTTCGCCGAGTGCATTTATCGGGCACTCGGCGAAATTATGTCTGCCGAGTTTGATCCGTAACTGAACTCGGCGGTAATTCGTAACTCGGTAGAGCGGTGTTATTTGCCGGGTTCTGACGAAAACAGACTCGGCGAAAAAAAAACCCGGCGACGAAAATAGTTCGCCGAGTTCCTGACGGAAACAACTCGGCGAATACTGACATGTGGGCCATGCCTGGCAGCAATGGACGGAGCCGTGACGGCGGCCTTCGTTTGCCGAGTTTGAACTAACGGCAACTCGGCAAACATTTTCCTGTTTACATTTTTTTAATTGGAATGCCAGGTGTAATATGTTTGCCGAGTTTCTTCTGAGCAACACTCGGCACACATTTTCTTATTTTCATTTTCTTAATTGGAATGCCAGGTGTAATATATTTGTCGAGATCCCGATAGAAAGAACTCGGCGAACTTATGGCCCTGGACTTGTGTTTAGTCCCACCTTGCTACTTGAGGAGTGACGGGACCGCTTAAATTCCTGCCTCGTCAAGAATCTATAAGCTACGTCCATCATTGCATCCTTTGTGGAAGATATGACTGTTCCTATGAAGCTTATCTGCCTAACACAAGCTCATCGCATACTTATGATAGTCAGATATGTTTCATAGCGACACTTCATATCTTCACAAAGGGAGCAATGTTGACCGTTTGGCTCTTTTTGATATTGTCCATCTCGGTCGCTCTTGTTTTATCAGACTGCTTCGATCCATATTGCTCGATTTGGTCGCTCTTCGTTGGTCTATATATTGTTCGTGTCTCGGTCGATCTCTTGTTTTATCGGGTTGTCCACCCTATGATTTGAGCGGGTTTTGTGGCACCCACTGGGATCTCAACTACATGCAGCGCACATATCAACGCTTAGCTCACAACTAGGATTTCAGCTATACGTACATACGAAACCAGGCGTAACCGGTCAAGTTAACGGACGACGCCCCTCTTTTTTGACTCGTTTCATTAAGTTCCGTCGGTCTATATTGCATGTCTCGATCGCTCTTGTTTTATCCGTCAGATCATTTCATTAAGCTAGCTCTGTTGTGCTCGGCTCTTTTTTGAATCATTGCATGCATTAAGCTTCGTCGGTCCATACAGCTCGTCTCGGTCGCTCTAGCTAGTTTCACCGGGTCGTCTATCCGATGGTTTGAGCGGGTTCGTTGGTCTATATATTGCCCGTGTCTCGGTCGCTCTCTCTTGTTTTATCAGGTTGTCGACCCGATGGTTTGAGCGGGGTTTGTGGCACCCATTGGGATCTCAACTACATACAACGTGCATATCAACCCTTATTTTCAGCTACGTGCGGATGGACTCTTACGCATAAAAAAATCATTAGATTCATAAATTCAGTCTAGGTAAGTGAACTACTACCTAGAATATCTCCGACACTTTGATATACTTGCCGAAATCATTAATTAAAGAGTACTCTTTGCAAAGTTTACTTCCACAAAATTAATAAAATACACAAGAGAGTCCTCTTGTTCTCTGGAAAAAAAAGTTCACTCCCACAAAATTAATAAAAATACACAACAGAGGCTTGTTGTCCTCTCACACAAAAAGTTCACCCCCACAAGTGTCATGCTGCATATGCGTAACTTGTGCAACCTGAAAAAAAAATCATTTTCTCGTAGATTATTCAAAACATTTTATCTCTCAAAGTGCGTTCAAATCTCGAACGTTTTCACCATTGAATTCTTCGTGTCGAGATCTTCTAAAATAGATCCCATGTTGATATGTTTCGCTGAAAAAAAAATCGATAAAAAAACGGACGAAACAGGAGCACGATTTTTCCCTTTCCGAGAGGCACTCGCGGAAGCAAATCCGTGCCTCCATGAGAAGTAAATCTGTGCAGGAATGACCGTGCCTCTCACGGAAGAAAAAAAAACGCGTTTTTTTTTCATTTCCGAGAGGCACTGTCTGTATCTCCACACGAAGTAAATATGTGCCTCGAGACGCAAAAGAAAAAAAGAAACATGTTTTTTTCCTTTCCCGAGAGGCATGACTGTGCCTCCCGTGGAAACAAGTCCGTGCATCCATGAGAAGTAAATATGTGCCTCTCGTGGAAGAAAAAACGCGTAGCAAATCCATGCCTCCACAAGAAGTAAATTTGTGCCTCTTGCCCAAGGAAAAATAAAGTATGTTTTTTCCTTTATGAAAGGCACAACGCAAATTCGTCTCTCCACGAGAAGTAAATTTGTGTCACTCGTGGACAAGGCTCTCTACGAGTGTTTGGTCCCCGACATAAGGATATGAAAAAGAATGTGATGCACAAAGTTGGCTTTTGTGTGCAATACGATGCGCTCGTCATCCATAGACGTTAACTATGCTGACATGGCACCGTATTACGGTTGTCCGACCACATGTCTATCCCGCCAGCCATACTAGCCACTCCACCCGATGACAATAGATTTTTTTTTTGAGGGGACGATGACAATAGATGTATAGATCGGATAAGTAGGTTTTATATCTTGTAACTGAACATGCTCGTCGGGCTTAAATGTGTTGCTGTAAATGCAGCCCACTTTTCACATGCTAGTTAAAAGAATTTAAATTGTAATTATAGTAATAAAAAATAATTTTATAATATCTGTGTGTTATAAATAATGTACATACAAACAAAATAACTTATTTTTTGGAAAATATTCATTTCATTTTAAAAATAATCATGTATTATTTATCAAAATCATAGAATTAAATTAATATTTGAGAATTATAAAAAATTATGTATAATTTTAATTATATTCACTTGATGATGTAATCTAGGGCAGCTTGGGCCCTTATTTACTTTTCCATACATTTTTCTATTTACTATGGTCTTAAAATATATAAATACTTTTTGGAAAACACAAAAAATTTATTAAAACATGTGAACTTTTAATACAGCATTTTTTAAAAATCATGAATCCTTTTATATACTACATAAATATTTTATTCAAATGTGGGCATTTTTAAATTATATTAAATTTATAAAAAAAATTATAATTATTCGATATTTTAATTAAATACATGAATTTTCAAATTTTACAAACATTGCTTTAATTATTAAAAAAATGCACGAATATATTTTAAAATTACATGGACATTTTTTTGAAATAATGTATTTATTTTTATGTACATTATTCATTGTACATAAATATTCTAACTTCATTTTTATTACTATGATTATATGTACCCTCATAGGCTATCACTTTTATTTTAGTTATTACTATGTATTGTTACTAGCTAACACTAGTTTAGTGCCCGTGCGTTGCCACGGAACAATAAATTTGCATGCCATTCATCGGCAAACACACAGTCAACTCTTTGCTCTCCGTGTTCCAATCTTGCAAGTTGTCTAGCCGTCATCGGCAAACACACAGTCAACTCTTTGCTCTCTGTCGACTTTGGTTGAGGAGAAGGTCTACAACCGTCCTCTCGTTGCCCTGATAAGCCCCCTGCTAAAAGCGCTCGGACCGTAAAATAGTCGACATACATACTTATCATCATGCGTAACAAAAATGATCTCCATGTTCTCAGTGAAATCTTGTATAGCTTAAGGGATATTGGTCACCATGAAAAATATCCTCACAATGCCACCAACAATAAATTTAGGCATAGAGATCATGAGTTCTAGGCATAGTTATAAAAATATCTTGTACTCCAGGAGGATGTGTTCAGCAAAAAAGAAAAAAATGTGTGTTGTATGTGGCTTATTACTACACTGTGACAAGTATTGAATCACCAAACAAGCATACATGCGAGTGGTTGGATGGTTAGAGGGACAGTGGTATCCCCAGCCCAGGTTTTCGCATTATTCCTGAATTTATTTCAGGATTTCCGGCGATGCGCATTAAGCAGGAGGAGACGTTTTCGTCGACGACAAGTCACCTTCGTAACAAAGAAATATCAACAATCAAAGAGCATACCTAGTCTTTGACACATGTATGTCGATACATTTGCTCAGTGGCTACAAAATAACACATGACTATAGAAACATTTATCAAAGTGTGATTTCCCATTTCCCCCGCCTAGCCATCTTTTTCTATGTCAGATCTACTTCTCCGCTCCAGCCTCCTTAAGAAATTGATTTCTTAGAACAAAAAATATCAAACTCACAGTATCTGTCTTCCAACAAGCATCTGACTTATTCTTCATGGTTGAGCCATTCCTTCTCCATCTGATTTCTCAATTTCTCTTCTCCATCTATCAAACAAGGCATCGATCATCATGAGAGAAGTCAACAAGGAACTGGCCCACTATAAATTATCAACCAGGGGATCCGAGCAGTAAAGTAACAGTAATAGGTAGCATTTGATAAATTATAAGGGTAGAAGAGTATAATAAAACATGAAGAGAACAAAACATGCTATATTTAGATTCTTTCATGATGGTAAAATTTGATGGGTTGACCATCTTTAATTTTATACAATTAGCACCATCCAAAGGGTGTAGCTAACAAGTCAAAATTGTCTCAACTGTAGTAATGCAATGGATGTTTTTCCATTGCTGCTTCTGGATAGTATTGTTCGAAGACAAGTTTCTCTCTAAAATCCGCCAACATAGCCTGACTGACAAGCAAGCAGCAAGCAAGGTTGGTCAATCAAAATCATAAAAAAGCTTGGTCATTAAAAATTTGACCCTACCCACAACAAGGAAAATAACTGATTCATCGTCTCTTGTTATGACCTAATTCTCCTAGAAAATGATGTTGTAATAGCCTAATAGGTAGTTCCTTGAATATTCTCAATGCTAAAAGCACAATGATACTACTATTATTTGAAAGACATAATTTCAAATCTGAAAGTGCTACAACAACAGAGCAAAATCTAAGGAACGTGCTTCACCTTCAAAGAACTACAACATAGAAGAGCTCCTCAAGATCC
Source organism: Elymus sibiricus (assembly GCA_039707655.1). Lineage (NCBI taxonomy): Eukaryota > Viridiplantae > Streptophyta > Magnoliopsida > Poales > Poaceae > Elymus > Elymus sibiricus. The sequence goes on from CM077669.1 coordinate 92,063,161, forward strand.
TGCAAAAGATTATCTGAGGCATATAACTGAAATAACTTAAGCAGAACAACCGATGTGAAGTTAGTGCTAAGCCATACATTCAAACTCTGTGTTTGACACAGAAAAAACTCAAAATAAATAGATACCTTAACAAACCAACAACACCAAATTAGAGGGAGGGAGGGGGAGGATAGCAGACCATACCTAAACTTTCACGTATTCTATATAATAAAGATATAGTTGAAATTACATGGCGGTCTAATATCCCACCCTTCAGAACTTTTTTCCGGAAGGTATTTGGGTCCAACACATTGGGGTATATAATTGTTGCTTTGCACATCTGTACCATCAATGATCGATCAACCAATGGCCACATCTCATTGTTGATCAATACTGACTAATTTAACGTGAGATGAAACTAACCCATTGGTATAAACCAGTAAACAAAATATTTTGTGTCTAGAAACACCTAACTCCCCGTAAGAAATAACAAGTGGCAAAAGATACCCCAGTTAAATATTTCTGGCTGGAGTTCACACAAAAAGAGCAGGGAACACTGGATCGCCAGATGAATCAATTATGTCGCAGTATGTGTTTTCATCTGTACATATCACAAATTAGCATCCTTAATAATGTAATAGTGAAGAACAAAAGACCATATACACTCAAGGTTTTGTAGAGTGGGTGAGGCAATTGTAGTACCAAAGAGCAGCGAATAGCACTGATATATTTTGTATCGAGCTGAAAGAAAATGTCTCTTTTTATTAGATTGTGTATCTAGTAACTCACACCCTACAAAACATTCTCTAGATCTGCTGCTTGTGCAAACTACAATGTTTTACCCGCAAATGCGGCTAGGGGTGAAACTGTAACGTAGAAAATTGAAAAAAAGCAAAGTATATGATCTGCTACCATACACATGGATTAAGCTAGATCCTCTTAAACCTTACTCACGTTGCACTGGCTAAGCTGGGAGATGAATTCTCAGCTTAACCGACCTTCTACATGTTAATTTCCTTTCTTTTTAGCCACTTTTCATGTAGCGAACAATTGACCAAGTGGATGAATTATCAAAGACATATGCAGCACTACATATAATGTCTTTCGAAATGGAAAGAATGTTACATACCTCACTTTCATCACCTGGTAATAAGGAGCAACAGCGGAGCTATGTTGTAACCTACAGGGGCCATGCCCCCCCCCCCCCACCCCCCAAGCCATAATAAAAAATAGTGAGCTCCGCTTCGGTAGACCCCCCCCCCCCCCCCCCTAAGAAACGTATAAGGGCATAATGGTCATATGGAAAAACCGTACACCCACCTCGTAGTGTACACTGCAGGCCGCCGTACGTTTACCCGCGCGCCGCCGCATGCAAAAAAAAAGATCTGCCGCTCGCGTAGGGACTGCACGATCTTCGCGCCCGCCCGCGTACGGGGGAAAACGGGAAGGCGCACGATCTTCGCGCCCGCCCCGACGATCACGGTCCCTCCCACTCCATTGCCTTTGTCCAACTTGCCGATCGCCGCCGGAGGCCGGAGGCCGGAGGTGTGGAACAACGCCGTCGCCTCACGCCGCATCTCGCCGTCGTCGTCCGACGCCGTGGACGTGAACGGCGCCGCCTCCCCGCGACCGACCGCCGTCGTACCCAGCCGCGGATCCGTCCAAAAAACCCGCGGCTTCCTCGTACTCCACGTCGTCGCCAGCTAGAATCAAGCTGGAGCCCCCCAGCGTCCTACACCAGCGACGTGTACACCGCGGCCCAAGGTTTGGCATCTAAACCTAGCATGATGAATGGTCATTTAGTTCATGTGGTTGGGATTGTATGATCCAGTGGACGAATTTTAACACAAGGAAATGTTGGGCAGTTCTGCTAGTTAGGTGTTCACATGGACGAAGAAACCGCATTCACGGGGGATGAGAATTTTATTGATAAGGTGACTAACACTGAAACCGATAGTGTTAACGAAGATGATGATAGCAGCGACAACGATTCATGCTCGTCATATGATATCTTACCTTCGGAGGATTTTCATAATAATGAACATGGTGCGAATAGTGAAAACGTAAGTGGCATGTATTTTGATTTCATTTTTGAATTAGCATAATATGGCAGGTCTAACAATTTGTTTTTGTTTAAATTTGCAGGAAGATGTGGATGTTGACAATGTGCAAAATAGTTTCCAGGAATCATTAGCAGATAACTTGACCGAGGTTCGTTCATACATGTTATACATCGCAAAATAGTATGAGATAAATGATAGTAGTTGACACAATTTTATTTGTAATTTTGTAGGACGAGTCAGATGATACTACTGGTGATCACGATGAGGCAGATATGGACATTGAGGAGGCTCAAAGGCAGCAGCAGATGTTGGAGACACATTGGAAGATCATGGCTATGACATTTCGGTCGCAAGGGGATGCATACATATTCTACAACAATCACGCCAAAGAGCATGGGTTTAGCATCAGAAAACAGAAGGTGAAACGAGCGAAAGGTGCTTCAGAAATTATACGGTACCGGCGGTTTCTTTGCTCCAGGGCGGGAAGAAGGCAGAGCAAATTCATAACCATGGAGGGCCGCAAGCGCAGGCTTAGACCCGAGACTCGTTGCGATTGTGGTGCACATATGGTGGTCAAGCTGGACAGAGAACGTGGAGTTTGGTTCGTCGCGTCATTCGTGGATGATCATAACCACGCGATGGCTCGCCCCGACGAGGTTTGTTTTTTGTGGTCACACAGACGGATTGGAGATGGCAAGAGGGCAGAGATATTGGCACTGGAAGCGGCTGGGATAAGAAAGCATATAATAATGGACAACTTCATCAGCAGATATGGTTCGTACGATAAGTGCGGGCTTATCAGGCGGGACATTTATAATCTGTGCTGCAGAGAAAAAATGAAACTCGTTGCAAAGGGTGATGCTGAGACGGCAGTTGGCATTATGAGGAGCAGAAAGGCGAAGGACCCTGACTTTTTTTTGAGTATGTGCTTGATAACGAAGGGCGACTAAAGAGTATGTTCTGGTGCAATGCACAATCAAGGAGGGACTATCAGGACTACGGAGATGTTGTCGTCTTTGACAGCACATATAAGATGAACAGATATGGCATGCCGTTCATCCCCTTTGTCGGAGTAAATAACCACCGTTGCACCACAATATTTGGTTGTGCAATTGTTTCTGACGAGACCGAAGGGACATACGTGTGGTTGCTGCAGACATTTATGAGGGCAAATTGTCAGGTGAAGCCAAAGTCAATAATCACAGACAGTGACGCTGCAATGATTAGAGCGATACGGGGTATCCTTTCGGATGTGTCTCATCGTCTTTGTTCCTGGCATATCGAGAAAAATATGCAAAAGCACCTACATTACAAGTCACTTGATGAGTTCAGGTCGCTTTTGTACTATGCCACCTCTCAAGCAAACTTTGAGCAGAGATGGACCGCTTTCGTCAATAAGTGGAAAACTGATAAAACTGAAGAATGGCTTAACAGGATGTATAGGAAGAGGAGACTTTGCGCATCTTCATATCTTTCTGATGGGTTTTTTCTTGGTATGCGAAGTAACCAGAGAAGCAAAAGCCTCAACTCCTACCTTCACCTTCACCTGGATTACGGTATGACAATAGTTGATTTAGTAGTGCATTACGAGAACTGTATAGTTCGCCTCCGTGAGAACGAGGCGCACGATGACTGTGATGCTAACCAGAAAGTACCACCGTCGGTTACTGAATATAAGGCCATTGAGGAGCATGCTGCCGCTGTATTCACACCTGCTAATTTCTACATCCTGCAAGTTGATTTGCAGAAGATGGGAAAGCTGGAGATATTTGAGACGCTCGTGGGTATTGAGCGTCAGACATTCATCGTGACATGGAAGGATAACCACAAGTTCAGGTACAATGTTGTTTATCAACCGGCTAGTTCAGAAGAAACTATATCATGCACTTGTCTTAGGATGGTTCGGAAAGGGTTGCCATGCAAACACATTCTCTTTGTTCTGCATCATCTAAACTTAACTGAAATACCAAAGTGTTGTGTCCTTCATCGGTTGTCCAAAAATGCGAGAGATGGGTTGCCTGTGCAACGCAAGAGTGATATGTTTGGATGGGGTTGGTCAGGGCCAGTTGAGAGGGAACAGTATAGTCAAATTACCATAAAAACCGCAGAAGCTGCTCATGTTGCATCAAATGATCCCTTCTTGTTCGATGAGTTGATGAAATGTCTGGACAACATAATAGCAAAGAAAAAGATTTCGGAGGAGGAACTTATAGGAAGTAGAAGGTGTGCTATGGCTAGGAAATTGGCAAGTCAGGCCCAAGAAGGTACACCTGGTATTGCTGATCCTGAAAAAGTTTCGACGAAGGGTGCACCTAAGAAAGGACGGTCAAAGGGGGGGGCCGACGTTACGAAAAATGGTAGACCAAAAGATTTTAGAGAGAAGAAAAGAGGGTCGTTATGCAGTCTCTGTCATTTGCCAGGTCATAACAAGGCGACATGTAGTCTGAACGAGAAGTAAGTTTTTTAAAATAAATTTTGTTATGTTTCTAATTACATTTTACCGACTATAATTTCTCACACAGTTTTTTATATTTCTTTCAGGAATCGGGCGTAAAGAGATGGCTTCGATCGTGTGAAGAAGAAATATGTTTGCACGAGTCATGTCGAAATAATCTGTGTTGTTCGATATTTATGTGAACATGTGTGTGATGCCAGAAAACTTAATAAGTGGTTTGTTTATGTTTCTCAAAATATTATGTGAACATCTATGATAGGAATTGAATTAATACCATGTCTTTTATAAGGTTTTGTGTGAACGAGTTGACTGTTTGAACATACTGGTTACTTTGTTAATTATTGGTTAATGAACATTAGTAACATCATACTCTAAAAAAAATAGCCCAACCGCCGGCTGGACATGTAGTAGGTAATTTTTTCCAAATCAAGCGAACCAACTAGGCTCGAGAGGTCAAATCGGCCCACTACAGGCCCAACAGCAGGTTCCAACGGGGCTGGATGGTATGTATGACAGAGGAGTTCAACAGCACCGCCGCGCCCGGCTGCTTAAGCCGGTCGTAGCGCCTCCCCGCTTCCGAGGTGGGACTAAAGAAGTGCGCCGGTGCCATGCGAGCGCGGGCATTGGGGGCGACCGCGCGGGTGAACTATGGGCCGGCCCAGTTAGCGTGGGCGATGTCGCGCCAGGCCCACGAACGTCGCAATGCATGCCCCGTGCACACCGCGGCGCAAGCACAGGTGGTTTAGTCCCACCTCGGAAGCCGAAGGTGCCGCGGACCGGTTTAAATAGCGGTGCGTGAGCGAGGGGTTGAACTCCTCTATTACCAGCCCCCGTTGGACCGTGCTGCTGGGCCAGTAGTGGGCCAGTTCGGTCACTCGAGCCGCCCTGTTAGGGTGGAAAACTGTATCTACTATTGGTCCAGTCGCCGGTGGGGCATTTTTTAACTACGTGCTGCCTTATTTTTTTTCTAACTTTCAAAACATATAACTGATGCAATGCATAATCAGTTGAAACAAAAACAGTATCAATTTCATCACGATAACTCCGCACGACACACTCAAAATAAATTTGTCCCAATCATCAAATAGGCATAATAATGTATGTCTGCCATTATTACAATACCGAATAGGCATAATAATGTATGTCTGCCATTATTATTTAGTTGCGAAAATAATCCGAAATAGTGCCAGTACAAAATCAAAATTTGCGAAGTAGCGGTCGCGCCAATTATTCCTTCTCCATGATTTTAATAATCTTGTCCTTCACCTTTTCCATCGTGTTGCTCTCTGAAAAAAGTATTTCCGCGACAATGCGTCCTCTTATAGAATCAACCTCCGATTGGTTAAAGAAGTATTTCCACTCCTCTCCGTCCCAGTCCCAGAGTAGGACGCATTGCATCACGAAAAGTCCACAAGAGACCCTGAAATAATAACATGATTCAGAAAATGATGGAACACAAAATTAAATATGCACTCAAAATTTAACTTACATGTCATCCTGTAGCGGCATATCATACTTCGTGATTGGCGAAGAAGAGACATCGGGATACTTCCCGTTTATATAGGAGTTTACCTCCTTTGTATCTTTAGCGATTTCTGATCTCTGAAATAAATTGTATGTTAAAAATGTGGGCTGAACAATTTACAGAAGGGAAAATAATTTTTGTAAACTCACCAGTGTTTTAATCTTTTCTTTTGTTTCTTCGCTGAGTTTTTTTGCTAAAGAATCTAGAACTTGAAACTCTTTCTTTGTGGTGTGCTTCACAACAGTTATCCAGTGTTGATTGTCCAAATTAAAAGGAAAATATGCCTACGGAACAGTAAAGTTATGAACGTGTACATACAAATATTGTTGTAATGCGAAGGCTTGTTTGAAGTGGCATACCTTTTCTTTCACAAAATACTCCTCAATTACTCTTTCCACAGTTGTTGATTTGTCTGTGAAATTTTCTAGCACATTGTTCTTCGAAATTTGTATCTCTCCTGAAGCACGAAGTAGAAGATAGTGCGACGTCCACGATGATAATATATGGCGATCAAGAAAATGACTACGGTTTTGCACGTGATTCAAATAACAATTGATAACCTGAAAATAACATAATACTAATATGAATATTACAGAGTATACACAATAAACTTATATAGGGAAATCAAGAAAACATATTCTTACCGCGCCATTCAACCACTGACGATCAATGACGGCTTGAAGCTGTCTTGCGGAACACGACTCCCTTCCTAAACCCGGCATGATAGCCACAGTCTGCCCACGATGCTTGCGCGACTTTGATAATGTTTGGATATAAACCCTCGATGCCTCTATGTGATCCTCAGTAATATGGTCCGTGCTAATCATAACATCTCGTATACCAAATAAACCTACGAAAATGTACATACAATGGGTTAGTTAAATGCACGTGTTCAGCCATAAAGTAATTTACATAAGTGATAGCTTTAACTTACTTTTTTTAACACGTTTGCTTTTTCCTTTCTGCAGGTAAGGTGACCTGTAGTATTTTGATTGTGTTCGCTTGCGCTTCCCAACTGGCGGCTCCTTTGTACCATTACGAATGGCATTCTTTAAACGGGTATTAAGACTGTCAATACTAATTTCCTCTGACTTTTCAGTGCTAGAACCGCCTGATACCGTGTTAACATTCTATGGGGTTCGAGTGACTGAAGGAAATTCATTTGTGGCTAATGATGCAGATGATACCGCGGGTGAATCACCATTATCAATAATAACAAGGGGGTCGGTTGCATCACCTTTACCGGATGTTTTGTCTTTCACGCCCGAGGAAGATACTCCATTCTTCTCCTCCCTACAATCATTCGAAGGAGTTGAATTACCTTCATCAAAATATTTCGGTTCGTACTTTTTCTTCCACTCTTCACTTTCATTCAAAGGAGTTGAATTTACTTCATCCCAATGTTTTCCCTTAAACTTGCTCTTCCACTCACAACTTTCACTTAGCAAAGCGCAATCGTCATCATCCTGCTTGACTGATGGTTTGAAGACAAGACCTCTCTTTTTCAGTTTCTCGATGAGTACCTACAAAAACATCCAAAACGTTACGCACTCTTCAGCATTATATCCATACAAACATAAAATAAATTATGCATTAATCATTACCTCAGCACATTTATCAGGAATGAGACGCATTTCTTTTTGCATATCTTTTATGCATTTCATGACTTGATCTAGTGTGGTGTCCGTACTCGATGAAGCCTCGGCATTATTACATTTACGAACACCTTTACGCTTTCGTCGCTCAGGTATCTCCTCTGGAATTATTCCCTCTTTGGCTATTTTAGCGTTTCTGTACTCTTCACTAATTATGTTATCAACCTATAAAATATTAAATGAATTTAAGTTAGTGATCCGTTAAGTACTCAAATGAATGGTTGAAGTGCAATCCATAAACATTTACCTTCCCATGACCACTGCCGTTGTCTGTGTCGTACTGGTCACGCTTCCCTGCCTCAATTTCCGACCAGTTTATCATAAGAGGATACTCAGACGAAAGAGGATCATATGTTTCTACGGCTGTTGGTTGCACTTTCTCCCAATACATGTACTGCATGAATATGAAAAGATTAAATCATCGTAAACGCAAAGAAATATTATTACATAAGCACAATTTGCAATTCTGATTTACCTGAATGAGCGCCAGGTTTCCCACCGGCCATTTAAATTTTGAGAGATCTTTTACCGTCTTTGTGATGCCAGTCATGCACACGCGTAACGTGAACGAGTTCCAATTAAATGACTTTATGGCATCAACATCCTCCACCAATTTGTAAAAGTTATGAGGGACATGTTTGGTCGAGTGCGGTGCAATGACTGTACCTAACAGAACCAACACAGCTCTCCGCACAAAGTCATCGTCATAAGCCCCACTAGTAACAATGTGTTCGATCAACTCATCTATCACTATTTCTCCATTCCTCGTATCCAAGAAACGAGAAGGTACCCTTTCCTTTGCATCATCCCCTACTTTGCCTAACACTTTCATCACATCTTTTCCCTTATTCTCTAGGCCAAGTATGTGAAATACATCATTAGCGTGCAGAGTTAAATCACCATTTTTCGGGCGCATAACGAAGGTTTTCCTAGTGGCATCATATGTTTTAATTATAAATTTCAACAAACACTTCCTCATTTGGACACTAGGAATTAACAACATTTTTCTTAAGCCAGTGCCACCAAGCCTCTTTCGTTGCCTATTGGTCAACTTATTCACCAAAGAGCACCACTTCTCGACAGAGCAATAAATTTCACCATATTCATCCATACTAAAAGAAAAAAAAATAAGTACTAGATATTTGACACAGTCCGCGGCTATAGAAAATTTACATCTAGAAGTGTGTGTTTAATCATACCTTCACGTCGTCAATGGGTGTATGATGCGCCGGCCGGCACACCACAAGTTCGGCGAGGGTTTACACGAGCTACATGAACGGCGCGGCCAAGGTGAAAATTAGTTTAAATAAAACGGATGTAACGCAACTTCTGAAATCAATATCTTACCGCCCGATTGCCGACGGCTCACGCGAGTTCGAGGTGGCTGTGGGGCGGCGACGTGGCTGTGGGGCGGCTAGGGTTCGGCGGCGAGGTGGCTGTGCGGCGGCAAGGGTTCGGCGGCGGTGAGGCGACGGTACGGTTGGAAGGGATGGAACGTCGGGGGCGAGGTGGCTGTGGGGCCGCGAGACAGCGGTGGGACGGCTACGGTTCGGCGGCGAGATCGCGGTGGGCGGCTAGGGTTAGGCGGCGGTGAGGCAACGGTACGGTTGGAAGGGATAGCACGGCGGGCGGCGAGGTGGCTGTCGGGCAGCGAGGTGGCTGTGGGGAGGCTAGCGTTCGGCCGCGAGATCGCTGTGTGGCGGCAAGGGTGGGGCTGAAGGCGGGCGGCGACAGCGTTGCAGGGCGTCTAGGGCGGGGCGACCTGATCGTGTGCATGCACGGGCGCAAATCGCGGGGTATATTCCCTGATCCGGAACTACCACGACGGCCCCACAGCTTCTTAATTAGTCCCACCTCGCCCCGGCCATAAAGGGTTGACCTTCTTAATTAGATTTTTGTTCAATTGTCATAAGCATAGGTGTTCTTTAAACTCTACTTGGAGGATATGCAGGACTATTATGAATCTTCACCTGTATTTAACAGATGAAGGCTCATAATGCTTCTGCGTATTCTCGAAGTAGAGAATATTGATGACTTATGTTTTTTTTTCAACTTCACAGAAATTTTTGACGTTGCATGCATTTCCTACGGTTTCCGGAGGACGTTTTTTTTTCAACTCCACAGAATGACCCAAAACTTTTTCCACACCCAGGCAGCATCACCATAAGCATCCATGCCAATTTTCAAAAATGTTTGACGTTGCATGCATTTTCTACGGTTTTCTAGACGAAAATACCCGAAAACAACGCCCGGACGTGACGCAACGTGCGTTTGGTGTCCGGATTCGTCCAAATCTTGCGTGGGGCCCTGATTCGGTAATGCAGACATGCTATCAAATTTTTGTTTACTTTCATGCATGCAATCACCAACACCATGTGTAACCAGCACTGTTCGGGTCTACCGGAGGCCACCTCCGGAGGACGTTTTTTTTTTCAACTCCACAGAATGACCCAAAACTTTTTCCACACCCAGGCAGCATCACCACAAGCATCCATGCCAATTTTCAGAAATGTTTGACGTTGCATGCATTTTCTACGGTTTTCCAGAGGAAAATACCCGAAAACAACGCCCGGACGTGACGCAACGTGCGTTTGGTGTCCGGATTCGTCCAAATCTTGCGTGGGGCCCTGCTTCGGTGATGCAGACATGCTGTCAATTTTTTGTTTACTTTCATGCATGCAATCACCAACACCATGTGTAACCAGCACTGTTCGGGTCTACCGGAGGCCACCTCCGGAGGACGTTTTTTTTTCAACTCCACAGAATGACCCAAAACTTCTTCCACACCCAGGCAGCATCACCACAAGCATCCATGCCAATTTTCAGAAATTTTTGACGTTGCATGCATTTTCTAAGGTTTTCCAGAGGAAAATACCCGAAAACAACGCCCGGACGTGACGCAACGTGCGTTTGGTGTCCGGATTCGTCCAAATCTTGTGTGGGGCCCTGCTTCGGAGATGCAGACATGCTGTCAAATTTTTGTTTACTTTCATGCATGCAATCACCAACACCATGTGTAACCAGCACTGTTCGGGTCTACCGGAGGCCACCTCCGGAGGACGTTTTTTTTTTCAACTCCACAGAATGACCCAAAACTTTTTCCACACCCAGGCAGCATCAACACAAGCATCCATGCCAATTTTTAGAAATGTTTGACGTTGCATGCATTTTCTACGGTTTTCCAGAGGAAAATACCCGAAAACAACGCCCGGACGTGACGCAACGTGCGTTTGGTGTCCGGATTAGTCCAAATCTTGCGTGGGGCCCTGCTTCGGTGATGCAGACCTGCTGTCAAATTTTTGTTTACTTTCATGCATGCAATCACCAACACCATGTGTAACCAGCACTGTTCGGGTCTACCGGAGGCCACCTCCGGAGGACGTTTTCTTTTCAACTCCACAGAATGACCCAAAACTTTTTCCACACCCAGGCAGCATCACCACAAGCATCCATGCCAATTTTCAGAAATTTTTGACGTTACATGCGTTTTCTACGGTTTTTCAGAGGAAAATACCTGAAAACAACGCCCGGACGTGACGCAACGTGCGTTTGGTGTCCGGATTCGTCCAAATCTTGCGTGGGGCCCTGCTTCGGTGATGCAGACATGCTGTCAAATTTTTGTTTACTTTCATGCATGCAATCACCAACACCATGTGTAACCAGCACTGTTCGGGTCTACCGGAGGCCACCTCCGGAGGACGTTTTTTTTTTCAACTCCGCAGAATGACCCAAAAAATTTTCCACACCCAGGCAGCATCACCACAAGCATCCATGCCAATTTTCAGAAATGTTTGACGTTGCATGCATTTTCTACGGTTTTCCAGAGGAAAATACCCGAAAACAACGCCCGGACGTGACGCAACGTGCGTTTGGTGTCCGGATTCGTCCAAATCTTGCGTGGGGCCGTGCTTCGGTGATGCAGACATGCTGTCAAATTTTTGTTTACTTTCATGCATGCAATCACCAACACCATGTGTAACCAGCACTGTTCGGGTCTACCGGAGGACGTTTTTTTTTCAACTCCACAGAATGACCCAAAACTTTTTCCACACCCAGGCAGCATCACCACAAGCATCCATGCCAATTTTTAGAAATTTTTGACGTTGCATGCATTTTCTACGGTTTTCCAGAGGAAAAAACCGGAAAACAACGCCCGGACGTGACCTAACGTGCGTTTGGTGTCCGGATTCGTCCAAATCTTGCGTGGGGCCCTGCTTCGGTGATGCAGACATGCTGTCAAATTTTTGTTTACTTTCATGCATGCAATCACCAACACCATGTGTAACCAGCACTGTTCGGGTCTACCGGAGGCCACCTCCGGAGGACGTTTTTTTTTTTCAACTCCACAGAATGACCCAAAACTTTTTCCACACCCAGGCAGCATCACCACAAGCATCCATGTCAATTTTCAGAACTGTTTGACGTTGCATGCATTTTCTACGGTTTTCCAGAGGAAAATACCCGAAAACAACGCCCGGACGTGACGCAGCGCGCGTTTGGTGTCCGAATTCGTCCAAATCTTGCGTGGGGCCCTGCTTCGGTGATGCAGACATGCTGTCAAATTTTTGTTTACTTTCATGCATGCAATCACCAACACCATGTGTAACCAGCACTGTTCGGGTCTACCGGAGGCCACCTCCGGAGGACGTTTTTTTTTTCAACTCAACAGAATGACCCAAAACTTTTTCCACACCAAGGCAGCATCACCACAAGCATCCATGCCAATTTTCAGAAATGTTTGACCTTGCATGCATTTTCTACGGTTTTCCAGAGGAAAATACCCGAAAACAACGCCCGGACGTGACGTAACGTGCGTTTGGTGTCCGGATTCGTCCAAATCTTGCGTGGGGCCGTGCTTCGGTGATGCAGACATGCTGTCAAATTTGTGTTTACTTTCATGCATGCAATCACCAACACCATGTGTAACCAGCACTGTTCGGGTCTACCGGAGGCCACCTCCGGAGGATGTTTTTTTTTTCAACTCTACAGAATGACCCAAAACTTTTTCCACACCCAGGCAGCATCACCACAAGTATCCATGCCAATTTTCAGAAATTTTTGACGTTGCATGCATTTTCTACGGTTTTCCAGAGGAAAATACCCGAAAACAACGCCCGGACGTGACGCAACGTGCGTTTGGTGTCCGGATTCGTCCAAATCTTGCGTGGGGCCCTGCTTCGGTGATGCACACATGCTGTCAATTTTTTTTTTACTTTCATGCATGCAATCACCAACACCATGTGTAACCAGCACTGTTCGGGTCTACCGGAGGACGTTTTTTTTTCAACTCCACAGAATGACCCAAAACTTTTTCCATACCCAGGCAGCATCACCACAAGCATCCATGCCAATTTTCAGAAATTTTTGACGTTGCATGCATTTTCTACGGTTTTCCAAAGGAAAATACCCGAAAACAACGGCCGGACGTGACGCAACGTGCGTTTGGTGTCCGGATTCATCCAAATCTTGCGTGGGGCCCTTCTTCGGTGATGCAGACATGCTATCAAATTTTTGTTTACTTTCATGCATGCAATCACCAACACCATGTGTAACCAGCGCTGTTCGGGTCTACCGGAGGCCACCTCTGGAGGACGTTTTTTTTTCAACTCCACAGAATGACCCAAAACGTTTTCCACACCCAGGCAGCATCACCACAAGCATCCATGCCAATTTTCAGAAATATTTGACGTTGCATGCATTTTCTAAGGTTTTCCAAAGGAAAATACCCGAAAACAACGCCCGGACGTGACGCAACGTGCGTTTGGTGTCCGGATTCGTCCAAATCTTGTGTGGGGCCCTGCTTCGGTGATGCAGACATGCTGTCAAATTTTTGTTTACTTTCATGCATTCAATTACCAACACCATGTGTAACCAGCACTGTTCGGGTCTATCGGAGGCCGGACGTGACCCAACGTGCGTATGTTCTCGGAATTCGATGAAATTTTGCATTGACTTCTCTCTTGGGCATGCCAACCCGCTTGCAAAAAATGAGGTCATTCTGAAGCTGACCAAAATTTAACCTGCTTCTGCGGAGGCCGTTCGGGTAGGACCGAAGGGCCCGTGGCGAAGCATGTTTTTTCAACATCCTTGAAATGATTCCATTTTTTTTGTGCACTTGTACCATCATGACCAGCATGAATGCCAAGTATAATTGCTATTTAACAATGTACGCATTTTATACAATTTTACGGGTCAAAAACCCTAAAACAATTCCCGGACGTGACGCAAACTAATTTTTCTAAATTATTATGTTAGTACATCATTCCTATTCATCTCATATTTGTCACCTGATACATTTTTGCAAATTTTATGAACTCCATATTATTTTCTTTTGAGCATTTCAATGCTCATTGTCTGGCTTATTTTGCATATTATTTTCAAAAATTATATTAGGCTTGGAACTAGTGTGCCGCAACCGACGCCAAGTGCGCCTCGATCTCACTCTGATCGCACATAATATAGGAAATTTAAATTCCATTCATTTTTAGGATATTTTACATCGATTTAAATGGAATTTAAAAAAAATCATCTACTTCTACTCCTCATCACTCCGGGTGAGGTCGATAACCAGCGCGTCGTCGCCGCCGTCCTCGCTGCCGTCGCCGCCGCCGTCCTCGTCGCTGCTCGGGTACCAGTCCTCCTCCGCCGCCGCCGCCGCCAGCGCCACGTCCAGCTGCACCGCCGCCAGGGCTTGCTCTTCGGCCAATGCCTCCTCCGCAGCCGCAGCGGCGGCCTCCTCCGCCGACCTCACGATCACCGCCAGCAACCCAGGCGTGTCGTCGGGGTCGCCGTCCTGGTGCAGCACCGTCTGCTCCGGCGGGAGCGGGACCTCCGGCGGGGCAGGTGGGGCCGGCGCGGCTGCACGACGGCGGGAAGGGCCGGCCTCGGCGGTGATGTCTCCTACGGGGAGTCCACGGGAGGCACGCTGAAATGCCCCGACGACCATGTCGAAGCTTTTGCCGGTCCAGAAGCGGCGGCGGCCTTTCTGGTTGTACCGGCCGCCGACGTGCCGCCGGACCTCCTCCTTCGACGCCAGGAGAAGGTCTACAACCGTCCTCTCGTTGCCCTGATAAGCCCCCTGCTAAAAGTGCTCGGCCCGTAAAATAGTCGACATACATACTTATCATCATGCGTAACAAAAATGATCTCCATGTTCTCAGTGAAATCTTGTATAGCTTAAGGGATATTGGTCACCATGAAAAATATCCTCACAATGCCACCAACAATAAATTTAGGCATAGAGATCATGAGTTCTAGGCACAGTTATAAAAATATCTTGTACTCCAGGAGGATGTGTCCAGCAAAAAAGAAAAAAATGTGTGTCGTATGTGGCTTATTACTACACTGTGACAAGTATTGAATCACCAAACAAGCATACATGCAAGTGGTTGGATGGTTAGAGGGACAGTGGTATCCCCAGCCCAGGTTTTCGCATTATTCCTGAATTTATTTCAGGATTTCCGGCGATGCGCATTAAGCAGGAGGAGACGTTTTCGTCGACGACAAGTTACCTATGGTGACTTCGTAACAAAGAAATATCAACAATCAAAGAGCATACCTAGTCTTTGACACATGTATGTCGATACATTTGCTCAGTGGCTACAGAATAACACATGACTATAGAAACATTTATCAAAGTGTGATTTCCCATTTCCCCCGCCTAGCCATCTTTTTCTATGTCAGATCTACTTCTCCGCTCCAGCCTCCTTAAGAAATTGATTTCTTAGAACAAAAAATATCAAACTCACAGTATCTGTCTTCCAACAAGCATCTGACTTATTCTTCATGGTTGAGCCATTCCTTCTCCATCTGATTTCTCAATTTCTCTTCTCCATCTA
Organism: Elymus sibiricus; assembly: GCA_039707655.1. NCBI lineage: Eukaryota > Viridiplantae > Streptophyta > Magnoliopsida > Poales > Poaceae > Elymus > Elymus sibiricus. The sequence goes on from CM077669.1 coordinate 92,078,676, forward strand.
TCAAACAAGGCATCGATCATCATGAGAAAAATCAACACGGAACTGGCCCACTATAAATTATCAACCAGGGGATCCGAGCAGTAAAGTAACAGTAATAGGTAGCATTTGATAAATTATAAGGGTAGAAGAGTATAATAAAACATGAAGAGAACAAAACATGCTATATTTAGATTCTTTCATGATGGTAAAATTTGATGGGTTGACCATCTTTAATTTTATACAATTAGCACCATCCAAAGGGTGTAGCTAACAAGTCAAAATTGTCTCAACTGTAGTAATGCAATGGATGTTTTTCCCTTGCTGCTTCTGGATAGTATTGTTCGAAGACAAGTTTCTCTGTAAAATCCGCCAACATAGCCTGACTGACAAGCAAGCAGCAAGCAAGGTTGGTCAATCAAAATCATAAAAAAGCTTGGTCATTAAAAATTTGACCCTACCCACAACAAGGAAAATAACTGATTCATCGTCTCTTGTTATGACCTAATTCTCCTAGAAAATGATGTTGTAATAGCCTAATAGGTAGTTCCTTGAATATTCTCAATGCTAAAAGCACAAAGATACTACTATTACTTGAAAGACATAATTTCAAATCTGAAAGTGCTACAACAACAGAGCAAAATCTAAGGAACGTGCTTCACCTTCAAAGAACTACAACATAGAAGAGCTCCTCAAGATCCTGCAAAAGATTATCTGAGGCATATAACTGAAATAACTTAAGCAGAACAACCGACGTGAAGTTAGTGCTAAGCCATACATTCAAACTCTGTGTTTGACACAGAAAAAACTCAAAATAAATAGATACCTTAACAAACCAACAACACCAAATTAGAGGGAGGGAGGGGGAGGATAGCAGACCATACCTAAACTTTCACGTATTCTATATAATAAAGATATAGTTGAAATTACATGGCGGTCTAGTATCCCACCCTTCAGAACTTTTTTCCGGAAGGTATTTGGGTCCAACACATTGGGGTATATAATTGTTGCTTTGCACATCTGTACCATCAATGATCGATCAACCAATGGCCACATCGCATTGTTGATCAATACTGACTAATTTAGCGTGAGATGAAACTAACCCATTGGTATAAACCAGTAAACAAAATATTTTGTGTCTAGAAACACCTAACTCCCCGTAACAAATAATAAGTGGCAAAAGATACCCCAGTTAAATATTTCTGGCTGGAGTTCACACAAAAAGAGCAGGGAACACTGGATCGCCAAATGAATCAATTATGTCGCAGTATGTGTTTTCATCTGTACATATCACAAATTAGCATCCTTAATAATGTAATAGTGAAGAACAAAAGACCATATACACTCAAGGTTTTGTAGAGTGGGTGAGGCAATTGTAGTACCAAAGAGCAGCGAATAGCACTGATATATTTTGTATCGAGCTGAAAGAAAATGTCTCTTTTTATTAGATTGTGTATCTAGTAACTCACACCCTACAAAACATTCTCTAGATCTGCTGCTTGTGCAAACTACAATGTTTTACCCGCAAATGCGGCTAGGGGTGAAACTGTAACGTAGAAAATTGAAAAAAAGCAAAGTATATGATCTGCTACCATACACATGGATTAAGCTAGATCCTCTTAAACCTTACTCACGTTGCACTGGCTAAGCTGGGAGATGAATTCTCAGCTTAACCGACCTTCTACATGTTAATTTCCTTTCTTTTTAGCCACTTTTCATGTAGCGAACAATTGACCAAGTGGATGAATTATCAAAGACATATGCAGCACTACATATAATGTCTTTCAAAATGGAAAGAATGTTACATACCTCACTTTCATCACCTGGTAATAAGGAGCAACAGCGGAGCTATGTTGTAACCTACAGGGGCCATGCCCCCCCCCCCCCCCCCCCCCAAGCCATAATAAAAAATAGTAAGGAAATTTTTTAAGGGGTGCTTGGATTAGAAAAAATATACCCTCTGCCCCCCCCCCCCCCCCCCCCCTCCCAAAGATCTAATATTTGTACTTGCCCACCCCCTTCCCCCCCAGCCATAATAAAAAATAGTAAGGAAATTTTTTAAGGGGTGCTTGGATTAGAAAAAATATACCCTCTGCCCCCCCCCCCCCCCTCCCAAAGATCTAATATATGTACTTCTTGCCCCCCCCCCCCCCCCCCCCCCCCCCCCCGAAGTTAATAATTGTTTTGGGCCAAATGGCAGAACCTTACTTCATCCATGAGATTACAGTGCTAGGTGCTTGCAGAACAATCAATGGCATGAGGAAAGATTTGTGTATGCATGTGCATTTCGCAAGCAAGAGCACTCTGCAAGAGGCAAAAGAATAATAAATAAACGCTCAAATAATAATCCAATCATTTTATGATAAAACCAAATATGTCGTAGAATGAAAAAACTACATGGAGAATAGCAAAAGCTGAGTTTTTGAAGAATTATCACTTTCAGTGACACAAGATTGCCCATCCTCAAGAAAACAATCATAATTTGGAGTCATGGCCTGAACAGCCCCAGTAACTCATCCAAGATCTGGAGCAAGATTACAACCCTGGTGTTGACAACTTAGCATCGTAACATGAATGCGCTGATAACTTATGATGGATCAGAAACATAAAGTAGATACACTACAATTCCGCAGCAAGCTAAGCAAGTCACCAAGTGGACTGTACGTACCCTGAGCATCATGATACGAAAAAGTAGCATATCCTGTAAGTTATATTTAACAGACTGATGATGTTAACATGACTTGAATTTATACCTTGAGTAAATTTCTGCATTCGAGTTATACGACATTCAAACTTTTAATACGAAAACTATGCATTGCACTTTCCTGTGATACAGAGTAACGCTATTGAACACACGGTGTCATCGTTCATGTGCAAACAGACTGAATATCTGGCAGCATGTGAAGTGTGTTAATGTTTCTCCTACGTCCTATAGTTGTGGACATGATGCATTTATTTTTTACTTGCCGTGTAAATATCAGCTCATGGTTACTGATCAAGAAACCAACTCCATCTAACAGTTGTAGTATGATGCCCTATTAGTTCTGAACGAGTAACCATCGACAGGATGCAGAATCTATGACAGGCACATCTTACATTCTGACACCAGCAATTGCAGAATTGGCGGCCCTCGCCAGCAAAAGCACGAACAATTTTGGAGCCCGGAAAAGCTCATGCGTTTCTGTAGGAGCAAATCGCACCGAAAAAGGTACTTTTGGACATCGACCAGGAGATGAGGGGAGGCACTCACGCGGCGGCCGCGATGGAGACCCACTGCGTCGTGGTGGGCTGAGGTACGCCGACGCGTTGCACAGGACGGCGCTCCCCCGGCTCCGGCATGGCCGGACCAACGGCTGCCGCCTCAGCGGCTGATCGGCGCATCCCATCAATACACGCAAAGAGAGATCACCCGACGGCACAGTGGGTAGACGGAAGGCGGGCGTCGAGGGAACCCGGCGAGCAGCCTCACCTGAGCGCGTCGGTCCGCGTGGCGGGGGAAAAGCCCGCATTCCCGACGGGCCGGGCTGCCCGCGCCCGTGGCGGCAGCACGGGGCAGGGTGCCGCAGTTGGGACCACGAGGCGCAGCGAGATGGACATGGTCTCGGTTCCGTCACGGGCGGGCCCATCGACGCAGGCGAGTGCAAGGGTTGGTTCGAGGGACTCCCAACCTCGTCGACTCGACCGACGCCATCGTCCATGTGTGGCCTGTTCTTGAGCGCAAGGAGGGGCATGATAACTGGCCGCCTGCGTGAGCGGTGTGTATGTCGGCGTGGGCAGGATCGATGGGAGCTCTAGGAGTGGGCGGCGGCCAGGAACACGAGGGAGAGCGGCTGCTTCGGGCTGGACGGCTGTGGTGAACTGGCGATTGTGTTCAGGACATAGATGGGATGGGGAGGATCGAGGAGGTTGGTAGCAGATGAGGGGCGTGAGACGTGTGTGTCGTTGCTTTTTGCATGCCATGATGTGCGGGTCGCCGGATCGTGGGGAACCGGCTCGTTTGTTCGCTTTGTTCTGCGTGGATCGCACGAGGTGGGCGGGCGGGCGAGGTAGAACCATCACGACGTTCGATCCCTCTTTAATAGTAGAGATGTAGGACCCAACGGTCAGCCAACCTATGCAAGCTGGCCTGGGCCACACTGGCACACCAAAAGAAATACCCCCATAGGCTACCATTTTTACATATCCGCTATTACTTTGTATTGTTCATAGATAGATGAGACCCAACGGTTAGCCAGAAACATCCCATAGGCTACATTTTTTTATCAGTTACTATTACTTTGTACTCCCTCCGTCTCAAAATAAGTGTCTCAAGCTTAGTACAATTTTATACTAGAGCTAGTACAAAGTTGAGACACTTATTTTGAGACAGAGGGAGTATTGTTCACAGTAGCTAGCATGTCCTCCCGCTGCAAGCGACTCCCGCGCCACCCTAGCACGCCAACGGAAATACCCCATAAGCTACCATTTTTGTATTGTCATTGACAAGTGGGATCTAGCATGTCCCGACATTGCAAGCAAGCTCCAAATCACACAGACACGCCAACAACAATACCCTATAAGCTACCATTTTCATATTAGTTACTGTATTACTTTGTATTGTACTGACAGATGGGCCCAATGGTTAGCCGGCCTGTCCCGCCATGGCAAGGGGGCCCGCACCACACTGACACGCCAATGAAAATACCCCATAAGCTACAATTTTCATACCAGTTATTACATTGTATTGTTCATTGACAAGTGCGACCCAACAGTCGGCCGGCTTGTCCCGCCGCTGCATGCGGGCCCGCACCACACTGGCACTCCAATTGGAATGCCACACATGCTGTCATTTTTCATATTAGTTACTAATTTGTATTGTTCACTAATAGGTGAAACCCGTCACCAAAGCTTCTCGAAATTGAGATTTTGCAAGTGCTACTAAAAATTCTCCATCATCTGATTTTGTCGTGTGCTAGCGTTGCTGCTGTTGGGATCGAGACAAGTGGAAGAGACAACAGATGATGACTTTGACATGGTGGTGCTCCTCAAGCATCCAATCTAGAGCTTCGGGGTTAAAACCCTAGTTCTGACCCTACTTGGTTATACCTGGCAATGACAGTCTTTTTACGTCGTTACCATGTTGATGGCATTGCCTGGAGTTTGCTCGGACATGAACTTCAGGGTGAAAACCGATGATTTGGCCTTCGAGGGTTCGCGATGGCGGCACGTGTGTGTCATTTCCTTCTTGAAGCCATTGCTTTTGAAGAACCGTTCTCATTGTCCTTCTGTTGTCAAGCGATGGTCGGTGTCGATGGTTGTTGTTGTAAATCGTCTATCACTGTTTGATCGTTTTTTTTTTCTTCCTCCTCCAAGGCATAGCTTCAATATTGTAAGACTTTGCTTTCTACTTGTGTGATTTTTTTTATGTGTGTTGGTATTGGGTCTGTGCATCCTAGCTATATAGAGACCGGGTGTCGTTCATTATGTTTGTACCCGCTTGGTGCTTCATTATGAATCAATAAAAACACCCTTGATCAAAAAGGTGGGACCCGGCGGTCAGGCAGCCTGTCCCGCTGTTGCAAGCAAGCTGCACGATATGCCACGTGCGCACCATTTCTGTATTGTACAACCGCAAGCTCCAAAGTGATCATTCGTGGCAATTCAAGCATCAGTGGTGCATTTGCCTCTTTGATGTACCTAGAAGACTATGAGAAACTAAAAAGGAGCACCAGGTAGAGAGATGGCGACGACCAAACGACGGCTGACTGAAGCTGACTAAAATGGAGCTGTCGTGCAGATGGAGTTGGAGACGGCGACGACCAGACGACGGTTATCCTCCTTCTTCCATCCAGCCAGACGCTGCTATAAATTTGCCTTGCTAGCTCGTAGCATTCCATACTTCGGAAACAGCCACTGACGTACGATACGGTGCTACGTATCTCACCGGCCACCGGCGAACAATGGAGCTTGTGGCACTGCCGTTGCTCGGCTTCCTGGTCTCCCTAGTCATCGTACTAGTCAACCTCCTCGTGAAGATTCACCCTACCCTGCCGGCGCCAGGGAAGAAGCGGCTGCCGCCGGGTCCACCGCAGCTGCCGCTCGTCGGCAGCTTACACCACGTCCTGCTGTCGCGCGACGGCGACCTGCCGCACCGCGCGCTGAGGGAGCTCGCGCGTAGGTACGGCCCTGTCATGATGCTCCGCTTCGGCGAGGTGCCCACGCTGGTCGTGTCCTCCGCCGAGGCCGCCAGGGAGGTCCTCAAGACGCACGACGCCGCCTTCGCCAGCCGCCACCTGACGCCCACGCTGGCCGTCTTCAGCCGCGGCGGGCACGACATCCTCTTCTCCCCCTACGGCGACCTCTGGCGCCAGCTCCGCCGGGTGTGCGTCCTCGAGCTCCTCAGCGCGCGCCGCGTCCAGTCCTTCCGCCACATCCGCGAGGACGAGGCCGCCCGCCTGCTCCGCTCCGTCTCCGACCAGTGCGCTCGCCCCGGCGCTGTCGGCGCGGGCTCCGTCGTCGAGATCGGCGAGGGCATGTCGCGCATGATAAACGACGTCGTGGTGCGCTCGGCCGTCGGCAGCCGGTGCCCGCGGCGCGATGAGTTCCTGCGCGAGATTGACGAGTCGGTGAAGCTGACCGCCGGCTTCAACCTGGCCGACCTGTTCCCGTCGTCGGCGCTGGCGCGCTGGCTCAGCCGCGGGCTCCGGGAGACCGAGCGGTGCAACCGCCACGTGCGCGACATCCTGAACGACATCATCCGCGACCGCATCGGAGGCGACGACGGCAACGACAGCGAGGAGGACCTGCTCAGCGTGCTGCTGAGGGTGCAGAGGGACGGCGGCGCGCAGTGCGCCCTCACCACCGAGATCATCACCACCGTCATCCTGGAGATCTTCGCCGCGGGGAGCGAGACGTCGTCCACGACGCTCGAATGGGCCATGTCGGAGCTGGTGAGAAACCCGCGCCTCCTCCGCAGGGCGCAGGCCGAGGTCCGGGAGGCATGCAAGGGCCAGCGCACGCCGACGGAGGGCGACATGGGAAGGCTGAGCTACCTCCGTCTGGTGATCAGGGAGACGCTGCGCCTGCACGCGCCGGTGCCGTTCCTGCTGCCCCGGCAGTGCCGGGAGCGGCGCGAGGTGATGGGCTACGAGGTACCCGAGGGCACCAAGGTGCTGGTGAACGCGTGGGCCTTGGGCAGGGACGGGGCCTACTGGGAGGACGCCGAGCGGTTCAGGCCGGAGAGGTTCGAGGCCGAGAGCGCCGCCGTGGACTTCAAGGGCGGCGACTTCGAGTTCATCCCCTTCGGCGCCGGCAGGAGGATGTGCCCAGGCATGGCGCTCGGCATGGCCAACATGGAGCTCGTGCTCGCGGGCCTCCTCTACCACTTCGACTGGGAGGTCCCCGGCGGCGGGAGGCCGGAGGAGCTGGACATGTCCGAGGCGTGTGGCATAACCGTGCAGAGGAAGTCCAAGCTCCTGCTGCACGCTACGCAGCGTATTCCACTCGCAAATTAGTTCGATCGCCTTGGTCGGTCATGCACGCGCGCTTTGCTTGATCTGCGTACAGTAGCTAGCTCCGGTTCCTCATCAGTCATCACCATCCACAAAATGCACACTTCTTCCGTTTGAATACATACTAGAAAACATGTCCGTGCGTCCATATATATATATACTCGAGCCATCAACAAGAGATCAATAATTAATACATGAGGTATATCTGTATATGTCAAACAAATTATACCATTGTGAACGTCTGATAAATACAAATTCGATGGTATGCTTCTTCAGCATTTGTTTTGCTAATCAAATCAAATCAAATCTCGAAATAAGTAATATAAATCCGGACAAAGGGAGTAATATTCTCAACATAAAGGGTGGAGAAAACAAGTTCTTTAGCTGTAATTATGTATAGGGTAAAGCCCCACTACAATTTATTTCAAAAATTCAAAACGTTATTTAGAAATTGTACCGGAGGACTGTATACACGTGAAAAGAGCAAAGCAAAAAAAAAAATGCAGGTTGCTTAGCCAATCTTTGAATTGATCAGCATATATATTTTTAATCCTATGAGCCAACATGGCTAACTCACGCTTGTATACTTGTTTCCATTTTCAAAACTTGGTTTCTCACCTCCGAAGATTTTATTATTCCCCACAATTCAAATGCCCCATGATGCCAAGATAATAATTTTCCTAGATTGTGAGAGGTTTAAAATTTTATCACGACAAGGAAACATCCCAACGGTTCATGTCAAAAGGGCAACTCTTGAAGGTTTCCTCATCTCCAAAATTATGTACTCCCTCTGATCCATATTGATTTCAGATGCTCTATTCCAAATTAGCGCTTTAAAGGCTCTTGGGCCTGATGGTTTTCCTACAAGATTTTTTCAACGGAATTGGGACACTCCGGAAGATGGAATTATCATGGCAGTAAAAGAATTTTTCAGGACGTGCTTATCCCCAAAATTACAAATCCAAAGAAGGTCTCTGATTTTCGTCCTCTTAGCATGTGCAATGTTATTTACAAGGTGGTCTCTAAGTGCCTTGTGAATAGACTACGTCCTCTGTTGGATGATATCATCTTCCCTGAGCAGAGTGCATTTATTTCTGGGAGAATGATTACGGATAATGCCATGGTCGCTTTTGAATGTATGCATTACATTAAACAGAAAAAGATCCATCAAAGAGTTATCGTGCCTATAAAGTGGACCTATCAAAGGCGTATGATAGGGTAGACTCGGACTTCTTGAAGCAAATGATGCAAAAGCTGGGTTTGCACATCGATGGGTTGACTGGATTATGACATGTGTCACATCGGTGCGGTACTCTGTTAAATTAAATGGGACCCCCTTGGATTCATTTGCACCGTTGCGTTCTTATATTTGTTCATCGCTAATGGTTTGTCTGCAATCCTTAGGAATAGGGTGGATAAAGAGAATATTATGCCAGTCAAAATTTGCAGAAGGACACCAGGTATATCACACCTTTTATTTGCGGATGACACGCTTCTGTTTTTTAAGGCATCTCGTGAGTAGGCGGAACGGGTGAAGTGTTGTCTTGATCTATATGCTTCGGCTTCGGGACACTCTCTAAATTATAATATCTCATGGCCTATACATGCTTAAGAAAGGGTTGACATGGAGGATAGGTAATGGACAGAGTGTCCATATATGGCTCGAAAATTGGATTCTGAGGCCCTTTTCTTTCAAGCCAATTTCAGCTCAAGGTAGATGTCGTATGAGGTATGTCTCGCGGCTCCTAAGTGTCAATGGTTCATGGAACATTGATCTTCTACAGATGATATCTTGCCATGTGATGTTGTGGAAATTTTGAAAATGCGTGCATCGCCGAGGCAGAGAGATGATGTGTTGGCTTGGGGCCAGGCAAACTTGGTACGTTTTCAGTTAAGTCAGCATATAACATGGCTTTTGAGGAGTCGTGCAGGGTGACTGCCCAAGGATCGAGTTATGCGTCGGATGGACGACGAACTTGCTGGAAGCTAATATGGGGAATAAAGGTACCGCCCACAATTAAGAATTTTGCATGGAGAGTTGTTGTTGATTCACTTCCTACATGGCAAAATAAAAACAAGCATGGATTAGAGGTAACAAGTTTCTGTCCGGTGTGTGCAACTGAGCCGGAAGGCAGTTTTCATGCCCTATGTCGATGCCCACTTGTAGTGCAACTCTGGGAATGCATGAGTGAGGTCTGGCTCCTGCCGAAATTAAAGGAGGTGTCTAACACAGGTTTAGAATGGCTGCTGGAGGTTTTGTATCCTTTGGGATATATTGAGCGACTATGTTATTATTCACCTTATGGAGATGTTGGCATAATCGGAAATGAGTTGGTACACAATAAAATTACAGCACCAATGGATGCTTCGCGCCAGTATCTATGCAACTACCTTGAGTCGTTAATTGTTATAGCTCAAAATTCTACCTATGATCCGGTGAAAGGTAAAGCGGTGACATCTTATGATCCAACAGTAAATAGGCCACATGAAATATCAAGAATTGTGCCTCCTGCAAAGTGGCTTCCTCCTCCAGCGGGTTGGGTGAAGCTCAATACGTATGATTCCTGTACTAATGATGGAAAGGCTGGTGCTGGTATGGTGCTTCGCGATAATCTAGGCAACATTGTTTACTCATCTTGCAGGGAGTTATTTTCATGCTGAGATGCCCTTGAAGCAGAAATATGTGCATGCATGAAAGGTTTATCCATTTCTATTCAGCGGACGGAACTTCCAGTTTGTATTGAGATGGATTCACTTATAGCGGTGAACATGTTGAAGGACAAGGACATTGACAGGTCAATCTATGCGGCTTTGGTGGCAGAGATAAAGTACTTGAAGTCTATTCGACCGACTCGTATTGCTCATATCAACCGTGGTCAAATTTTAGTTAGTGATTTTAGCTAGTTTTGCTAGAACCGAGAGTAGAACTGTTGTCTGGTTGGGATCGGGACCCCCAGAGGTCATCGATTTATGTAAGCAGGATTTGTATAGTTGATGCTTGAGTAATATAAGTTTACCCGCAAGAAACAAAATACAAAGTTGTACTAGAGCATCGGCAATTAATTTGGATCAAATAGAATAATGAACAATTATAGCTTGTAGGGGAATCCTGGAAGTCTTGTCTTGAGGTAAGTTCTAGATATATTATTATTATTTTCAAAAATAACGTCAACGGCATCTGCATCGATTGATGCACAGTTTTTTTTTATTGATTACTACAAATTTGTTCATGTGATGTAATGTGGTGTTTATATTTTGGTAGTTCAATACTTACTACGTATAACCCATACTTTTAAGATCTTCAAGTCAAACTCGTCACCTCTATCAATTACGCATCCAACTTGTAATTCCTCCTTCCGCCATCACCCACACACTTTGAATTTCAAACATGTAACCATCAAGTTGTCTTATATTTCATACTGGATTGTCTTATATCATGCCTAATATCAATGTCGGTATTAACCAAGTAGTTATAATCTATAATGTTAACACGTAATTTACATCTTGCCTAATATTAATGTGCAATACAATGAATATCTTGCCAAATAATAATGTGTATTGCACGCGCACAATTACTAGTGTTCATAAATTCTCAACAAAAGCAATCACCAAATTGAAGAAAGCAACAATCTGTAGCAGATTGTTATCAAGACTCGGTTTATTAGAGAAAGAGTAAATCAAATACAACTAAATGTCTCGATCTATCAGAAGGCCACAACTTTATGCAGTCACATGTATATGTAGTTGCTAACTTACGCATGGAAAGCTACTTGGTTTAAATCGATAATCTGTGGAGCGCCAGTATTTAAGTATTTCACACTATAACATGATCACTCAATGGTGTTTGGCCTACTCAAGCAATGGATGATTTATGTCCTGGTGCGTGCACTTGACACTTGTCACTCGAGCAAGTCAATCTCACCTTTGAAGGTCCCACACACTTGCAGCGGCTCCTGTGCGGCCTCCTGCACCTCAGCGTCCTTCTTCTCATCCATGGGGAGCTACACACCTGTGCGATCTCCATGAAGTGCCAGAACCATACTTTGTATGTATCTTCTAAATCTGAACCAAAGTCTAGACAAGACCAAAAAGCACCCTATGTTTATTTTGAATCTGAAGCAAAAGGTACCCAAAATGCACAATTTTTCAGTTAGTCCCATCCTCTCAAGAAACAGACAGAGTGGGTCTCCTATGAAAGCACATACTTGAAGCATGAAGCACGAGAGAAACTATCTTCACCTAGTTTGTCCTATAGCGCAAGGACAAAACATTAGTTGGGTAACAAATGTTTACCTACCAGCTAATGCATGTGTTTTCACAATAGTCTACCTTTCTATTGTCATGGACAAACTTTTTTTTTGCATATGTATAAAGTAGTTTGAAGCTTATTGGCAGACAATATTAAACTACAATGTTGTATAAAATACGACAGGATGCAATAAACTAATTACCGACACACTATAAACATTATGTACACTAAGGAACATCATATGTAATCAACTTGTCACTTTTTATAGTTATTGTACTTAAATATCATCATGTTCTCGTATACACACAGTGGTTATTGTGTGTATGTCCATAATACTCTTCATGATCCAATCCTACAAACAAACTTTCTAACATAAAATTGTTGAAAATATGCCCTAGAGGCGATAATATTGTATTATTTATTTCCACATTTATAATTAAGAAGTTTATATTCTATGCTATAACTCCTATGATCCTGGAATATGTTATTCAATGGAAAACTCATATGCACGTGTGGAATGATAAACGGTAAAACATGATTCCTAGTCTTGCCTCTAGGACTAGCTCAAGTGTTGTTTGTGATCATGTTTTCTGGATCTTGGGATATCGTTAAGCACAACGATAGTTCCAAAAAAACTTTGAGAGTATGACGTTGGAACAAATATCATATTGAATTGACCCTAGGGACTTGACCCAAAACACCTTGTTTAAACTTCTCTTCCTTAGTTCAGTCCATAGTCTTATGGGGCTCCTCCTAGGGCTCATCTCCCCCCCAGTCGTGCAGCTCTAGTGCCTTCCCCATGATCAAGTGTGCTTAAATGGACTACATGTCCATGGGGCCTTGTAGTCTTGATGTCCTTGAAAATTAACTAGACTACCGTTCATTGTAGGGGAACGCAGCAGAAAACAAAAATTTCCGACCTACGCACCAGCCCAGGATCACTATGGAGACTGCATACAAGGTTTGATCTGTTTCGTTACCGACTCGTAGCGCAGCGGAAGTAGAGTCGATGACGATCGGCGGTGCAGATCCCCGCAGCTAGGATTTACAACCTCCCAACCGTGAGGATGTACTCCCACATCTGCCCCTCGGACAGCCCTCCGGGAGGCGGTCGGACAGTCCCTCGGACGGTGTCGCGGACAACCCTTCGGGAGGACCTTCGAAACTTGAACGGTCACTCGGACAGCCCTTCGGGAGGACCCTCGAAACTAAGACGATCACTTGGACAGCCCTTCGGGAGGCACTCTCGAACTAAGACCGAAACTACGATCTCTCTACAGAGTTGCACACATACGGTGTCATCTATCCGGCAGGGCTTCGCCGTCCAGAACTAGTTCCCACCGGAACCCAGACAGCCTTTCGGCTCTACGAAACTATTTCGCTGGGAGGGAGAGAGAAGCCAGACAAGTCAATGGCATGTGTATGAGAGCAAGCATGAGCTGATTTTGGAGAGCTCTCTCCACCTCTATTTATAGGAGGAGCAAGGGGTAGAGGAAAGACCAAAAGGACCTTCCTAGGATCTTTCCACCACATGCCACATAAGGGTGTGTAGAAGATATCCACCATGAGGTGGAAGGACACCTCAAGGAGGGCCCCCCCATGCCATGGCCGAAATTTGCAGCCCCCTTGGGGAGCTCCACCTCCCTTTCACACACCAAAAGTGGTTTTCTTCTAGAAGAAAAACCCCATTTGCAAATCAGCCCAAAAAGTGTTTTTCACTATTCACGAAGACATTTTTCTGCGTCCGTTAAAACCCAAATTATTTTTGTGTGCCTAGAATAATTCTAGCACCCACCAAAACAATTTTGAACACATTCCGAAAAAATTTCGAAATAATGTTTCTTCAGCGAAAAGCAACCAAAACGGTTCCGGCTGCTCCGAAACATTTCCGGTTTTTGTCCCGGAAAATTCCCAGAAGTTTTCAGAACACTTCTGGCATCCTCCAAGAATTTCCAGGCGTGTGCCAGAACCAATTTGACTTAATGGAATACCCTGAAACAACTTTTCAGTTTCACCGGCACTATTCCGGTGTTCTCTCCGGAACGTTTCCGTTTCGTCCGAAACTTTTTCGGTGATTTTCTCTCAAACTCCCCGTCTAGTATTCAGCAGATAGATGACCCTTAAGCGTGTGACCCTATAGGTTCGGTGAAGTATAGACATGACCGGAACTATTTCCGATCAATGATCAACATCGGAGCCGTGGACACCCATATTGACCCCTATACCCACACGAATGAATATTCGAGTGAACCTCTAGTTGCCGTGTGCTATTCCTGTTGCTTCGCGATATGTTACAAATACCCGAGGTGAGAAACATCAGCATCCTCGTGGATCAACACTTGTCCACAATGCCAGTTACCTCGTTGCCGGTTTTTGTTCTCTTTTCTCATTTCCGTGTTCCGGCATCCCTGTGATCAAATCACACTTGTGTCTGGCCAGACGATGATGGATACCGTAACACCGAGATGGCCCAAGAATATCTCTCCATCGTCGGAGGAGCAAATCCCAATCTTGAGCTATCAAGTTACTTAACACACTTTTCCATGAACCCGTAAGCCGCCGTAATAGCCACCCATTTACGGATGACGTTTAACAAACCCCAAAGTTCATGAAGCAAGTATGAAGAAACTCAACACTCTCATGGTCTAAGGAATTATGCAAACATTAACTTCTCTGTGTTATTAACCATTAACTTATGATGAATGAATCTCATAGCATAACATCAATCGGGTCGATTCAACACAAGTGTTCTACTAACATTGTGCCCTCAAAGTTGCCGGCATAGACATGCCCATGATCAAGAAAACAGAACCATCATGCAACACTTGAGCTAGTCTTAGAGGCCAGACTAGGAATACATTTTACCGTTTATTATTCCACACGTGCATATGAGTCTTCCTTCGAGCCTCGTGGTTATTGCAGACTCGAGAACCATAGCAGTTATAGCATGGAACATAAACCTAATTATGAACAGGGAGATAATCAATAACATTTATTATTGCCTCTAGGGCATATCTCCTACATTCATTTGGTAGGTCGTAGGGCTGTAGGGGTAGTGCAGGTAATCTTTGGTCCATTAGTTCATGAAGACTAGTCAAAGGTGGGGGGTCTATAGTCCATGGTGAATCACCCTTCTCATCCCTTCATCGTGATTGGCTTTGGCTATTTTGGTCAAATTTTGACTTGGATTACTTTTATTTGTTTGCTTCTTCCATTGACTTTATCTTCTTATTTGTTGTTATTGATTGACTTGTTGAGCATAAGAACTTGCTTGGTCGTTGGGGACTTCTCTTCACCTTTAAAGTCGTTCTGCAATGGACCGGTAGAATTAATTATTCCTACATCAAAAACTTTAAGGAATTTTTTTCATGATTGGCCTCATTTAAATGATCTCCTCACATGGAACGTAAGATACCGAAACAAATCATTAATAGAACTTCTATTCATAAGCTATGAGAGTTTCAAATCTGGACCCAACTTAAAATGCATGGGTTGTATGAGGAAACAGAGAACCAAGATCCGGTTAAAGGGTGGAGTAGGTGTGTTGGTTGGAACATAATGCATGAGAGAGGATGCAAAATAACACATGCCAAAATTAACACAAACTCTATCTTTTGTGTAGGCCCAACCAACATCTGACCCGCAAGTTATTGCCATCCTTCTTAAATAATCATGTGCGCAAATAGAGCTTGTATTTTCCATATAATTAAGGCATACAAATTATTTGTGCATTTAATCACATCCCTAGGAGACCCCTCAAAGGTAGTGGATGGTGATGGTGTGCACAGTCTCTTTCCCGCATGGTAGGAAAATCACTCTCGACTATATATAAGATACATTCTCTAGTGGTTACATGACTCATGCAGATCAAGACAATGAGTCGAATGATACAATACTAGAAAGCATGTCAGTCTCTTGTTTCCTTGTGGTCTTGTGTTCGCCTCATATATATTACATAGTGTGTCCTTTCTTGTTCCTTTATGCGGGCTTGAGAGGCATCAGAAATTTAGAGTGTGCATATGTACTTTCTGAGACTTGTAGTAGACCTCCACAGAGTATCTTTGTTAGCATTTTGTTTGTGGTTACTCTATCAAGAGTAAACATATTGAAAAATGATAACTATTAATAGAATCAAAAAGAAGAGTATTTAACATGATTTTTGAACTTCTTTAGCGGTTGGTTGAATTAACCACTTGAATTACACCACTTAACTACAAATACTCAATTACTTGATGCACCTCTAGATCGAGCGTGTACTTCTTTCTTGGACTCGATCTCCACTGTTAGCGGTTGATGAAAATTTAGGCAGCAACACGCCAACACCAGGTAATCGGATGATCATGTGACGACATTAAAGATGATTCATTAAATGTATCTTCAAGCAGTTGCTTGTCTTAATTTCTCAGTTGAATCTACTCGTGCAACTTCAAATGCTTAGTTGATGCTATTCTCTACTTTCTTTATCCTGATCTTGTTGTTCGTAGCTTGGTTTAGTCGATCTTCTGTCAACAGATCAAGCATGTACTTCTATCTTGGAGTCGATCTCCACTGTTAGCAGTTGATGTAGAAGCGGGGAGAGGTTGATCCTTCCTTTTCAAAAAAAATCGATACTCAGAGAATAGTGTGAACATTTGATTTGTTGGTCAAAGCTTATGACCTATGGATTTTCTTTTGACGACTCCGATGGGAACGACGAGTAATGATACAGTACATTTGTTTCTTTTGGAGTTCTTTCTTGTTTTTCTCATTACCATGTTAGGTTGCTTTATCCAAGGCTGGCTCTGGCCATGGCGGTGAGTGCGACGGCCTAGGGCCCAACTCGAGCAAGGGCCCACACTCAAGAGAAGCAAGCCTGACCCGTTAAGAAGGAAGCAAGTCACCGTGAACAACAATCCTTAATCCCTCGCCCTTCGCTCGCTCCTAGAAACGTGCCCTTGTTTATCTCTCAGTCACCATCTTCTTCTTTTGAAATTGACTGCCTCGAGTTCCTAAGAGGCCAGGACCCCGACTCCCAAAGCTAACAGTGATTTTTTTTAGTTGTATCACTAGTAATATCACACTCCGATGGATTCCCTTGGTTCCCCTGCATCCTATAAATAGCCCCAAGGGACCATAACGGATGGAGGCAAGCCAGTGATACACCCTGGTCCCCTGACAATAACACGAGAGTAACATCCCGTAGTGTGTCCATCCATAGTCAGAGCCATGGTTAGGAACCGAGGGTAGGCGGTGGAGACGTGGAGCCGAGGCACTATTCAAGAGAAGCACCCAAGCCATTTCCCATTCATGTAATTATTGGATCTCAATTCTACGATCATTGTCTAATTATTTTTGTTATTTAATGATGTTTGACCTACTTGACTCCTTTTTTTGCAAGAATTACAGTTAGTTAAATTATGCCGGTTATGGCATTGCCCTGAATTTGCATTAATGGATAGCTGGAGCGTGGGATTTCTTCTTAGTGACTCCAAGATCAGGGAGTGTGGGATTTCTTGTTATTTACTCAAAGATCAAGATTCGAGAATTCAAGTGTTCTCTCCTCTCTTTTTTTGTAACAATGTTGCCAAAAAAGCAGTTATCTAATTGTGAGAAAAGAAAAAAGAGCTAATATCTAAATATCTCCAAACGGTGTTGCATCCTTTACTAGAAGAAAAACATGATTCTATTATGAGCGTCCATTATACGAAGTTCGCATAAGAGCCTCTATAAGATGTCAGGGCCGGAATTCATCCATTTCAGGATGTTTCATGGGGAAGTTGGCACCTTGCACAAGGATTCCATTGAACCTGATGCTGTTTTTTTTCTCCTGTAATTTCCTGTTCAGTGATTGAAGGGGTCCTCGTATTTAGTGCACAACATGCTGGGTGACGCGCAAACGCGCACCGCCCTCCCTCCTCCCGCGAGTGGCGCCCCTTTTTTCGTTTTTTTTTCCTTTTTCTTTTTCATTTCTTCTTATTCCTTTTTAACTTCCAAACTGTTTGGGATTAAAAAAAGACCGATTTCAAAATGGCCAGTACTGGGCACCGGTGCGCCGGCCGAAAGTTTCGGCCGGTCGTACTTCGTACGTACGATTTGACCAGTTGCAGCCATACGATGGCCTCCTTCCCCACTGCTTGTTTTGAAGAAACGAAAGAAAAGGCCATGGCGGATGTCATCGCGTGCAGCCATGGTCCTCCCTGGACGAATGCCAGCTTGCCGGCCGTCCTCGCCCACATGCCTTGCCGCCGTTGCCGGTGGTCGCTCTCGCAGCACCCGAGCTCGCTGGTTTCAACAAGACGTCGTTCCTTTGTAGCAAAACGCCGACGTCTTGTAGCACGCCCGATGCCTCTGTCGCTGCAACAGCTAGCCGCATTCCCCACGTCCACGACTCTCTCTTCCCCACCTCCCCATCTCAAATTGGGAGAGCGCGTGCAGGACGGGAACGAGACGACGAAGCTCGCCGGATCGCCGTCGTTCACTAGATCGCCGCCGCCCACGACGTCCAGGCCGCACGTCGTCTCCGGCGATGATGCTCGCCGGGGAACCTCCCCCCGCTCTCAATTTCTGCCGCAGATCCCGTCGTTGACCGGTTGCAACTTTCCTGACAACCGGTGGAAACTCCTACCGCCGACGGTCCATGGTTGCAGCACTCCGGTGCGTCGCCCCGCCCTCGCCGTCGACTGCATGAGTTTCCACGACACAAACAACCACCAATCGCACCATAACATGGATGTAGCAAAAAAAACTTTCGGTCGTAGCAAAAAGCAACGACAGTTGCAGCAAAAATGTCGTCATCGTCCCCGTGGGTCAGAACTCGCCATGAATGGACGTAGCAAAAACAATTACAGGTTGTAGCAAAAATCGACGACGGTTGCAGCAAAAATCATCATCGTTGTCGTGCCAGTCGCAGCTCCGCCGTGAATAGATGTAGCAAAACCATTTGCCGGTTGTAGGAAAATCAACGACGGTTGCAACAAATATCATCGTCCCCGCCCTGACGGGTCGCAGCTCCGCCGTGAATGGACGTAGCAAAAAAGTTCGCCGGTCGTAGCAAAAAACCATGACGGTTGCAACAAACAACAAAAATTGTCGCCGCTGTCATGAGGTCACAACTCAGCCATGGATGAACGTAGCAAAAATCATCGCCGGCTGTAGCAAAATATAACTACGGTAGCATCAAAAATTCGTCGCCGCCGTCGTGAAGTTGCAGCTCTCTGCCTTGATGTATGTAGCAAACAAGTTCGCCGGCAGTAGCAAAAAAGTTCGTCGGTAGTAGCAAAATGCATCTACGGTTGCAGCTTTCCTCGTTGGGCAGAGCGGATCGCTGGAGTTTGGAAGAAGCGAACAGAGAGATAGCCCTGGATGCGAAGAGAAAAAACGAGTGGAGGAGAGCCCCCGTGCGAATAGATAAGATAGATGACGTCAGCAGCGTGTGGGCCTGGCAGCCGCATGGAATCGCGTGGGCGATCGCACGACGCGATCTGACGGTGTGCGAGAGACCGGCCGAAGGCTCCGCCGGCCTGTCGGCCTGAAACGTTTACCTTTCAAAATTTTCAAAATCGTTTCGGATTTTAAAATGTTCATTCATGAATTTGATTTTTTTTCTAGGATTTCAAAAAATGTCGGGCCTGCTGATGCATTCTCCCGTTGGTTCGGCCCGTGCAGCATGGCCTCGTCGCCGCAGCCCAAGGAGGGCCCATTCTCATCTCCTAGGAGAATCTCGCCGAACCAGCTGAGCGGCCTGCCGAAGAGCAAGAACCCCAAAAAATCTCAACAACACAAGCAGGCAGCCAGCCATGCTGCGCAGGGCGGTCGCCGCGGAGGCGCGGCGGCGCATCTCCGTTGCCCCGGCGAGACTCGCGCACGAGCTCGCGCAGACTCAGGCCCAGTCGGCCGGACCCGAGCGGCGCGGCCTTGAGCCGTCGTGGGTCCCGCTCTACAAGAGGATCTCGAAGGTGTCCCACGGCAGGCCGCCGGGGATAGTGGCGGCGGAGATGGACGAATGGCTCCGCCAGAGGCCCCTGCTCTCGCAGGACCAGGTCCTCGCGTACGTCCGCGAGCTAAGCAAGTTCAAGAAGAACGAGGGCGCGCTCGAGGTGCCACCCCCCTCCCCCAAATCTCTCCCTTTTGTTGTTCGATGCTACATTAGCGGCACCTTATTTTCGATAGGCTCGTGCGGAAAGTAGCGGGCTTGAAGTTCGCTTCGCGATAAGCGGGGAAAGGGGACGGATTGAGATGCTAGGGTTTTCATTGAACCTCTATGTGTGCTCTCTTTGTGGATCATTTTTAATTTAAGGTCGCCACAGGGTCAACCGATTGTGTTGCCAACCGCCACGATGGTATTTTGGTGTCTGATGCTAATTGAAAATAGGTGCCATACTGCACATTGCTTTGGTCATAACATGATCATAATTATGTTACCCTGTTCTGTTTTGCTGTATCTCTATCGAAGATTGTGTGTAGTATCTTTACCCCTATAATTCTTTGACTACACGAAGAGATGCTGCAGCTTCCTTTTTTTTTTTCTAAATATTATAGCTCATATGTTTTCACTTCTCAATATTTGATAGTCATAGGATATAGTCTATGAAAGAATTGAAAACGATGACTGTGTATAAGATGTTTTGAGCCTCAGACTCAGTGTATTGTGGTGGAGTTTACTATAAAGTGGCTTAATAATAAACATTTGAAACTTTCGACTTAAATGACCATAGTGAGTCAGTGAGTTATGAGGTCACTGACATTAGTACATTAATGAGTCAGTGGGTTATGACCGTACTAGTGAGTCAGTGTGTTGAGGTTCCATTGCTAATACATTAATCTGCATTTTGTTGAGATATGAGGTCATGCATATTGATGCCCATCTATCACTATCTGCAGAGATTTAACAATTCAGTTGAATTATGACAACCCCATGTTTTGTTATGTTATAGTTTTACAAAACCACTGCTATGTTTACTTGTGGAACACAACAGTAGCATTTGTGATCTATTTGTTTCACAGCTCCATGCCCGCCTAAATAGCAACATAAAGATGCATTTGCCATGATCTATTATACTAGTACATGTCATTGTGATAACGAGAGTATGGGAGCATGTGTTTTCCACCCCAAAACGATTCGTGTGCTAGTACTATTTGCAATCGGTTAGATGCTCAATTATGATTGATAATCATGAACGACGTTGCTAAAGAAAAAAAAATTGATAAAAGAGATGCATTTGCCATGAGCTAGTTCACTTGAACAATTAATCTATGCTGTAGTTAACAAGATTTATTGTTTCTGATAGACAATTGCTGGAAAGATTTTGATGGATAATTTGTCTCAAACAAACATGTTATTTCATGTTCTGTACAAATAACCGCAGATCAAACGTATACAGTCTGAGGTCTGAGCAATAAGATTTTGATGGATATACTCTACCACAAAAACTGCTGATGGCTGAGAGTGGCCCTAAGCTGAGTTAATCTCCAATTTCGTGGAATTCATCTGTCATTGGTTTCTTGCCCATAACGCACTCTACTGCTTAGTCGGGGATCTCGATTCTCACACGTGAATAGGCAAAACCTGGAGAAAAAATGTTCTAGAGGGAAGAAAAGTAAGAGTTCACACTAGAAAATGAAGGTTCGTGTTCTAACAGTAGAAGATTCAGATGGTGATGACATTCGTCCAGCTTCTTGCAGAAATGTAAGGAAAGGCTGCGTACAAAAGACCCAAAGTGGTTGGACCCTTCCCCGGACCCTGCGCAAGCGGGAGCTTCACGCACCGGGCTGCCCTTTTTATAATATTATGGTACCAAGTGTTCATCTGCTGTTCTGGTGCAATCTCTTTCTGAGCAAAGTATCTTTTTATTTTCACTGTATAATGTTCGCCCATGTTGTTATGTACCCAGTTGCTGGACTGGATGGAAGCTCGTGGAGCAAAGTTGAGTCCTGGCCATCACGCACTGCGGCTTGACCTCATTTCGAAAGTGCGTGGGATACAGGCAGCTGAAGAATATTTCTGGAGCCTTCCAGATATATCGAAGTCAGTGAAAACTTATTCCTGTTTGCTTAACTGCTATGGTAGACATGGGTTGGCAGGCAAAGGTCTGGAGCTCTATGAGAAGATGAAAGCCAAAAATATTGTTCCAGATAAACTGGTGTACAACTACTTGATGATTTTGTACCAAAAGGCAGGCCAGCCAGAGAAAATTCTCTCCACATTTGAAGAAATGCGAGAAAGTGGTATAAGTGCTGATAAGTTTACATACTTCACCTTGATAGAAAGCTATATCACAATGAATGACCTGGACGCTGCGGAGAAGGTCCTGGAAGAATCGCAGAAGGTGGCTCCAGTTCACTGGTCCTTGTACACTCTGATGGCAAACAATTACATTAAACTAAAGCTGTTTGGCAAGGCAGAAGTTGCCCTAAAGAAAGCTGAGGAAGCTATGGACAAGGCTGACTTGCGCTCCTGGTATGGCCTCCTCTCCTTACATGCCCATTGTGGCAATTCAACTGAGGTGAAGAGGATCTGGAAGTCTTTGAAGTCCACATTCAAGAAATGCTTGAACAGAAGCTATCTTGTGATGCTTCAAGCTCTGAGTATGATTGATGACTTTGAGTCTTTGCAGCAAATCTTTCAGGAGTGGCAAATCGAGTCATGAACATTATGACACGAGGATAGCAAATGTTATGATCAAGGCATACCTTGATAAGGGTATGATTGACGAAGCTGAGGCTATCCGTCAGAGCACAATGGCTCAGGGCCGTTTCGACGAGGGGATGGTTTACACATTTGCAGAGTTTTATCTGGATAAATCTGATGTTAACGCGGCACTGGAGATCTTGAGAGATGCAAAGAACATGGTGAAGGCACACAAATGGGTGCCATCGAAAGAGCTTGTGAGCAGATTTCTGAAGCACTATGAAGAGTCAAAGGATGCTGCTGGTGCGGAGTCTTTCCTTGAGTACCTGAAGAAGCTAGCCTTGATCCAGACGCTTATGAGGCCGCGATGCAGACCTATGTAGTTGCAGCTAGAACCTGAGACGACAGAAATTGCTGAAAGTGCCTCTGGCAGTTGAAATAGAGAGGAAGTTTTTGGTTGTAGAATTAGAGGCTGCCATAGACCTTTTTCTAGAACAGTTCTATAACTTGTCGAATGTCATTATCTCGTGAAAGCCCGGAGAAAGCATCTGCTCTACATGATGAAATTGATGATCTTTATCACCCCTTGCTGTCACCGGATTTCTGTATCATACACTGTAAGGTCTTTCGGCATTTTACATTTGATGCTCTGCTAGCTCCTCCATACAAATTAGCGGAGCGTCAAATTAGCCTAGGTTTTCTATACTGATAATTTGATGCAGTTATTTGCATAAACAAAAAATTCTCAACTGTGTGATGTTGAGGGTGGGATCATGATCTTCGTCGTCAGTGGGTTGATCGGTTCTGTCCTCGTCAACCCTTGTCAACAGGAGGAAAGGACTCGGGCGGGGAGATGTTGGCCAGTGGAGTGGAGGAGTGTAACAAACCAATTTCCAATTTCTAGATTTTCTTTGGACTTAAGTTTACTTGAGTGATTCTTTGGATTTAACTCATGCAAAGTTTTGCAACCATTTCTCTTACTCAAATATGGTGAAGTCAAACTAGGCATATTTTCTCCTGCCCAAAACACTTCACATTTTTTCTTTCCAACCCTTCACCTTTGAGAATATGTTTTTATTTTCTTGTTGAAGAAAATTCTCTAGTTTAACCCATTGTGAAGGAACACCTTTTTTTCTTCTTGTCAGATAAATTTAAAGAATATTCTCGTGGTATCCATGGTTCAGTATTTTCCCTGAACTTTCTGGCCTAAACCTTCCAAAAATGGAATTACATCTCTTGGCTTGAAACTTTGTGAAGGCCTTCTATGCATCATAGGACACCTACACCAGAGGCCATGGTCAAAAGGGAATTCATTTGATCCCTGTTTCCCCCGAATGCGAAATATGTGCGCTCATGGACATGAGCCATGCCATTGTGGTGAAGAATCTCCTTTTCTCCCCCTCGCACCTTTGGTGGGCCTAGGACACCTAGAGACACACTCATGTGAAAACTCAGCTCCAGGACTGACCCAGAGCAAGCCATGCGATATGCTAATTAATGCCGATATCGACATGCTAGCTCGTGGTCACCGTGTGTGATGGGGGAAATTTTATGAATTTATGAAAGAAAAAAAGAAACAAAACAAATGAGAAAATAATAATAATAATAATAATAATAATAACAACAACAAAACAACAAAAACAACAATAATAATAATAAAGAAACAGAAAAAACGAAAAGAAAATAAGAAGAAACAAACTGAATAAAAAAACTGGGTGGTATTCCGAACAATTTTTCAAAACATGAGCAAATTTTAAAAACCTTCATAGATTTTCAAAATCTCCAAACATATTTTAAAGTGCGAACACTTTTTGAAAATTCCGAACATTTTTGGGAGAAACAAATATATTTTTTAAGCGCAAACATTTTTGAAAATAGGAACAAAGTTTGAAAACACGAACAAAATTTTGAAATACCAAGCATTTTATGATTTTTATACATTTCGAGAAAATTGTAAACAAAATTCTAAATTCCAAATAATTGTTTCAACCCGTAAACAAGTTTTGAAAAAACAATTTGTTTTTGAAAAAACCCTTCAAAACAATATTTTAAAATCTGAACTATTTGAAATTGTTTGAATTTATGAAGAAAAAAAAACGAGAAAAACAACAACAACAAGAAACTATAAAAAAAAGAGAAAAAAATGTGAAGAAAGGAAGAAGAAACATAGTGAATAACAACAATACTGGATGGCCTCGGATGTACTACAAGTGGGCCGGTCCATTTCGTCGACACCTGTGCATTTCACCAGCAATTTGATGCAGTGACCGTCATATAGGGAGCATTACCCCTCCTATGGGACCTTCAGGGGTCACTTGTGGTGGCTTGGGAAGGCGTCTAGTAGTGCGTCCATCATTGCCACATGTCACGCGTTGGTCGCTTTCTCTGGATTCCATTTTTTTTTTCTATATGTGTTTTCGAGTTTTATATGTTTTTTGGGTTTTTGGTTTTCCCTAGGTTTTGTATTTTTTCCTTGCGAATTACATTTGTGCTCCTCGACAAAAATATGGTTTTGTGAGAAGAATAGATTTTCTTCTAAAGGAAAAGCACATCATATCCTTCAAGAAAAGGTGCAAAACTGCAACCGGGCTCCGTGTTTTTTCTTCCCTTTTTTGACATTTGTTTTTTTGTGTAAACCAGTTTTTTTATCTCCATTTTTTGTTTTTTATTGCTTGTTTTTTTTTGTTTTGTTCCTGATTTTCTTTTATCGAAACTATTAACATGGGATTTAATTTGGAAGATCTCAATACGAGAAATATAACGGTGAAAACAGTTTGATGCTTGGACGCATGATTCAAGAGATAAAATGTTTTTTAAGAAAACTATCAGGTTTGATAAGTAATCTTTGCAAGAGGTGTTTGAAGAGCGATTTCGCAGAAATTTGCCGAAATCACTAATTAGCGAGTACACCTTCCAACGATTACTCCCACCACCCCAGGTTGCGACAAGTGGCGCACTGCATGCGTGCCACTTGTCACAACCTGGGAGTTTTTCCTTTTCTCGTAGATCCGTATTTTCAAAACATTTTATCTCCTAAACCGTGCGTCCAAATCTCGAACCGTTTTCACCGTTGGCTTTCTCGCGTCGAGATCTTCAAAACTAGATCCCATGTTGATAGGTTTGACGAACTTTTTTTTTCACGAAAAAACCGGACGAAAAAACCGTGCCTCACACGATAGAAAAAAAAACAGAAAACGTGTTTTTTTCCCTTTCCGAGATGCACGGGTTGTGCCTCTCGCGAAGGCAAAACCGTGCCTCTCGTGGAAAAAAAAAGAGAGCAGAAAACGCGTTTTTTCCCCTTTCGGGAGAGGCACGGCCGTGCCTCTCGCAATTGCAAAACCGTGTCTCTCGCGGAAGCAAAACCGTGCCTGTCGTGGAAAAAAAAGAGAGCAAAAAACGCGTTTTTCCCAGCACGGACGTGCCTATCGCGATAGCAAAACCTTGCCTCTCGCGGAAGCAAAACCGTGCCTCTCGCGGAAAAAAAAGAGAGCAGAAAACGCGTTTTTTCCCTTTCCGAGAGGCACGGTCGTGCCTCTCGCGAAGGCAAAACCGTGCCTTTCGCGGAAGCAAAACCGTGTCTCTCGCAAAAAAAAACAGAAAATTCGTTTTTTTTTTCCTTTCCGAGAGGCACGGCCGTGCCTCTCGCGAAGGCAAAACCGTGCCTCTCGCGGAAGCAAAACCGTGCCTCTCGCAAAAAAAACAGAAACGCGTTTTTTCGCGAAAAAAAATAGAAAACGCGGTTTTTCGCGAAAAAAAAATTTCGTCCAAAAGCTACGAAAGACCGGTGAAAAAACGGAACACCGAAAAAATCCGGAAAAAAACCACTCCAAAAAGGCGAAAACGCGTGCGAAAAAAAAATCCGAAGGGAACGCTCAGAGCGCGACACGTGGCGGCGACTGGGAACGCGCCAAGTGGCGGCGCGTGGGAGTGATCGCTGGAATGCTTGTGAGGGAGTGCTCGCTAACTAGTTGCTGCCGAAATTTGCTGTAGATTTTTAGAGCAATTGTCGGGCCGGCTGTTGTCGTCTTCGGCCCGTGCTCCATGCCATCCTCGCCACAGGCCTAGGAGGGCCCATCTCAAAAAAAAAAAAAACTAAGCAGCCGCAGAAGAGAGAGTGCCACTGCCAAGCCAGCCATGCTGCGCAGGGCGGTCGCCGCGGCGGCGCATCTCCGTTGCCCCGGCGAGACTCGCGCACGAGCTCGCGCAGCCGCAGGACCAGTCGGCGGCACCCGAGCGGCGCGGCCTTGAGCCGGCGTGGGTGCCGCTCTACAAGAGGATCTCGAAGGTGTCCGCCGGCAGACCGCCGGGGGTAGTGGCGGCGGAGGTGGACGAATGGCTCCGGCAGAGGACCCGGATCCCGCAGCAACAGATCCTGGCTTACGTCCGCGAACTGACCAGGTTCAAGAAGAACGAGAGCGCGCTCGAGGTGCCACCCCCCTCCCCCAAATCTCTTGCTTTTGTTATTTGATAACCATGAAGGACGATGCTAAAGAGAAAAAATTGAGAAAAAAGATGCTTTTGCCATGAGCTAGTTCAGTTGGGACAATGAATGTTGTGCTGTAGTTAACAGGCTTTATTGTTTCTAACAGGCTTTATTGTCTCACACAAACATGTATTTTTCATGTTCAGTCCAAATAAGCGCAGATGAAACGTATAGAGTCTGAGGAGGTTTGACCAATAATGTCTACCACAAAAACTATTGATGGTTAAGAATTGTCTTAAACAGAGTTAATTTCCAATTTTGTGGAACTCGACTGTCATTGGTTGCTTGCCCATAAGGCCATAACACACTCTACTGCTTACCGGGATCTCGATTCTCACACGTGAATAGGCAAAAACCTGGAGAAGAAATGTTCTAGAGGGAAGAAAAGTAACATTAGAAAATTAAGGTTTATGTTCTAACAGCAGTAGGTTCAGAACTTCAGATGGTGATGACATTCGTCTGTCCTAATGTCCTTTTTATGTTCACTATAATATTATGGCACTGAGCGTTCATGTGCTGTTCTGGTGCAATCTCTTTCTGAGCAAAGTATATTTTTATTTTCAATGTATAATTTTCCCTCATGTTGTTACGTACCCAGTTGCTGGACTGGATGGAAGCTCGTGGAGCAAACTTGAGTCCTGGCCATCAGGCAATGCGGCTTGACCTCGTTTCAAAAGTACATGGGATACAGGCAGCTGAAGAATATTTCTGGAGCCTGCCAGATATATCTAAGTCAGTGAAAACTTATTCCTGTTTGCTTAACTGCTATGGTAGACACGGGTTGGCATACAAAGGTCTGAAGCTCCATGAGAAGATGAAAGCCAAAAATATTGTTCCAGATAAACTGGTGTACAACTACTTGATGATTTTGTACCAAAAGGCAGGCCAGCCAGAGAAAATCCTCCCCACATTTGAAGAAATGCGAGAAAGTGGTATAAGTGCTGATAGGTTTACATACTTCACCTTGATAGAAAGCTATATCACAATGAATGACCTGGACGCTGCGGAGAAGGTCCTGGAAGAATTGCAGAAGGTGGCTCTAGTTCACTGGTCCTTGTACTCTCTGATGGCAAACAATTACATTAAACTAGAGCTGTTTGGCAAGGCAGAAGTTGCCCTAAAGAAAGCTGAGGAAGTTATGGACAGGGCTGACTTGCGCTCCTGGGTTTCCCTCCTCTCCTTACATGCCCGTTGTGGCAATTCAACCGAGGTGAAGAGGATCTGGGAGTCGTTGAAGTCCACATTCAAGAAATGCTTGAACAGAAGCTATCTTGTGATGCTTCAAGCTCTGCGTATGATTGATGACTTTGAGTCTTTGCAGCAAATCTTCCAGGAGTGGCAATCGAGTCATGAACCTTATGACATGAGGATAGCAAATACTATGATCAAAGCTTACCTTGATAAGGGTATGATAGACGAAGCTGAGGCTATCCGTCAGAGCACGATGGCTCAGGGCCGTTGCGACGAGGGGACAGTTTGCATATTTGCAGAGTTCTATTTGGATAAATCTGATGTTAATGCGGCACTGGAGATCTTGGGAGATGCAAAGAACATGGTGACGGCACACAAATGGGTGCCATCAAAAGAGCTTGTGAGCAGATTTCTGAAGCACTATGAAGAGTTAAAGGATGTTGCTGGTGTGGAGTCTTTCCTCGAGTGCCTGACGAGTCTTGAATGCCTTGATGTGGAAACTTATGATGCCGTAATGCAGACCTATGTACTTGCAGGTAGAAGCTGAGACGACGAATTTGCTGAAAAGTGTCTCCGCGGTTGAACTAGAAAGAAGAAATTTTTGTTTCTAGAATTGGAGGCTACTATAACTATAGACCTTTTTCTTCGTTGTAGAGCAGTACTATAACTTGTCGAAGATGTCATTATGTCCTGATGCCCGGGAAAAAGCATCTGGTGTACATGATGAAATTGATGATCCTTGCCACCCCTTACTCTCACCAGATTTCGGCATCATACATTGCAAGGTCTTTTGGTATTTTACGTTTGATGCTCTGCTAGCTCCGCCTGACTATTGTGTAACATCTATCTATTACAGTATTACTGCTAATATGATGCAGTTATTTGCAAAATACAAATTTCTCAACTTCTTTTAAGTTACTCATGCAGTCGTTTGCTCGACCTGATAGCACAATATTTCTATATAAGCTCTAATTACACATGAATTAAGACCAGCTATCAATTACCTCGTAGATTTTTTGTTATGGTTATGTTGTTTGTCCATCCAATAGGAAACCTAGGCTAGTGATTGGATGCCTTGGCGCCAGCTGGTGTGGCCGGAGCTAAGGGACCGCGGGTGTGGCCTGAGTTCCTCGGCAGTGGAGCGGAGGAGTGTAACAGACCAATTTCCACTTTCTGGATTTTCTTTGGACTTAAATTCTTTTGAGTGATTCTTCTTTGGATTTAACAAATTCTTGCAACCCTTTCTCTTGCTCAAATATGAAGTCAAACTAGGCATATCTTCTCCTGCCCAAGGCATTTCACACATTTACTTTCCAAGCCCTTCACCTTTGAGAATAAAGTAGCAAAAGGACCCGTGTGTTGCAACGGGAGAAAAAAAATATCATAATCTTCAATTGCCATGATCACATTTTGCTGCATCACCAGGATACACTATCACTCACAATTTCGTGAAATATAAACAATTTTTGAAATCATGAACAATTTTTCTAACTCGTGCACATATTTTGAATCATGAACAGTTGAAGAAATTTTCAAACATTTTCTAAAATCAAGAAGATTCTTTGAATTTATGAATATTTTCTACTATTTGCAAACATTTTTTTTGAAATTGTGAACATTTTTCCAAAAACAATCTTAAATTGGCGAACATTGCTAGAATCGATGAACATTTTTTTCGAAATTGGTGGAACAATTTTGAAATTAACGAACATTTATATGCTTTAATGAACATTAATTAAAATGCATGATCATTTTTTGAATCAGTGAAAATTTTATGAATGAATAAACTATTTTGTAAGTCATGAACCGTTTTAAAAAATTTAAGATACTTTTCCATTCATGAACATTTTTTGAATTGGTGAATTTTTTCTATTTCATTAACATTTTTTTATTCATGAACTTTTTAAAAATCATGATTTTTTTTATTTCCTGACAATTTGTTTTCAAATTTTGAACATTTTTAATAGGCAAACATTTTCATACAAAACCGTGAACTTTTTTGATTGCATGGACATTTTATGATGTATTAAACATTTTATTGCAAAATGAAGTCCCAAATTATTTAAAGTAGAAAAATAAACGGAAAAGAAAATAAAAAAGAAAAAAGAAAATTTTAAAAAGGCTTTCCGGACGTGGTCCGGCCCAAACGGGCTCACTGCGTGTACTCCCAACGCGCAGAGTGCGGTATAAGAGGTCCCTAATGCATGGGCCGACCCAGGCGTGGGATTCCCCTGTCTGAAACATTTTTTTTATCACTTATAGGTGGTATTGGTGGGTAATTTCTGTGATGTACCGCAAGAAACAATAACCCCTTTATTATTATTAGCTGAGCTTGTGCGTTGCAACGGGAAAGAAAAAAATACCACATGTCTCTACACAATAACCGTGACTAAAGACCCAACATGTCCACATGCATCCCATATTTGTTGCCTCTTATCCTCCTTCACACCATCTTCAACGGTGGCCTTGATGCTCACATAATCATAACACGTTTGAATATAGTCAATTCTAAGATGTCTCTCTCCCTCTATCTCTCTTAGCATAAGATGAGAAATGTACTTTGTTTTTTCATGTAGAGGTTTCGCCGAGGCGTGTATGCGTGGTTATAGATGGGGGTTTTCGTCTCCAAACAGACTTTGTTGAGGTGTTGATTTCTAATACAGATCTACACCAGTGCAAATAAAGACGGATAGTGCAAAGTTAATTAAGATTGCACCATAAATAATTTTTTAAAAATGTTTAACAGGTAAAACAATATCATATTCAAATTTTACACATTTTTCTAATCAATTTTATTGTCAAAATTGAAGTTACGGTTTAAAAGATATGGATATTTTAAAAAGTATTTAAACCCACTTAAAATTGAACCGCGGGTTGATTAAGCAAAAGAACGGGTGGTAAACTGAAAAGCAAGGAACATTTTTTCTCTCACTTGAAATAGGATGCCGAGTTAATTTCCACAAATTGCAAGGTGTTTTCTGTGGAAATGAAACGATTTTTTTGGACTCACTACAACTTGGATTGCAGGTTAATTTAAATAAAGTGTAGGGGGCTTTCTGTGAAAAAGCATGACGGACCGGCAGCAGCGATCCGTCCTTTATTAGTAGGTAAGATTAGGTATAGATATAGATTTATTTTTCTTATTAAAGAAAATTCTCTAGCTTAATCCACTTGTGGAAGGAACGCCTTTTTTCTTCTTGGCTAAATCCAAAGAATATTCATGTGGTATCTCATGATCATATATATCATGAATATGCAAAAACGTGAGGGTCCATAGTTCAATATTTCCCCTTGATAAATACCTGAACTTTCTGTCCTAAACCTTCAAAAAATGTAATTATATATCGGCTAGAAACTTTGTGAAGCCCTTCTATGCATCATAGGACACCTACACAAGAGACCATGATCGGAAGGGAATTCATTTGATCCATTCACCCCAATGCCAACTATGTACACTCGTGGACATGAGCCATGTCAGCAGTGGCGGACCCAGAAAAAAGACAAGACCCAGGCCGACCCAGGCCAGCTTCGAGCACTGTAGCTCAGGGTGGGCAAATAAACCGGGGACCGAAAACCGGCACCGAATAAACCGACACCTCAGGGTGTGCATTCGGTTTTTTCGGTTTGGTTTGGTTCGGTTTATACGGTTTTCGGTTTTATACGGTTCTTATACTTCGGTTTATACGGTTTTATACGTAATACGGTTCGGTTTCGGTAATAACCATTTAGTTTTGGTTCGGTTTCGGTAATAACCAAAATAACCAAAGTTGACGCGAATTTATGAACAACACATAATTTTATCTCAATAAAAATATAATTGGATAATGGTACTGCCTCTAAATTCGTGAAAGAAATGAGATGAAGCCATTAGGCCATTAGGGGTAGGACGTAGGTACATGTTATTAAATTGTAAACAACCTATTAGCACAAACTACCAAGCCAACAGCCTGACGCGTTTTTCTTAGCGGACCAGCCTGGTGCATTTTTTTAGACAAACCAGACAGCCTGATGCGTGGTCTTTGGTGTACAGGATCATGGTTTTAAGGCCCATGTATCCTACACTCCAATAGTACTTGTTTGAGGCCCATGTGCAGGAGCTTTCTGGCTTGTAGTTCAGTAGTGCGATCGTGGAGTCTCGTTCCGCAGATGCTCCCTGCTTTAGTACCACCTCGCCAATCCACAAACATTGTATGGGAGGAACGACTATAAAAGCAGGGCGAGGAATGCCTGATGAGAGCACATTTATTTTCCACGCGATACTTTCCATGGCCCATGCGAGAATAATTATATATTTTCTCAGTTTCGGTTATTTCAGTTAACCGAATGGTTTTTCGGTTTTAACCGAAAAAACCGAAAGCCAAACGGTTCCTACTTTTCAAAACTGAAACCTAAATCGAAAACTGAAAAAAACCGAAATTTCGGTTTGGTTTGTTATTTTTTCGGTTCGGTTTATGGTTTCAGTTCGGTTTTGCACACCCTGACCGACACCGAAGCCGAATAGACCGATGACCGAAAATTCGGTCCTATGTACGGTCCTGAGGTGTGAAAAACCGAACTTAATTCGCTGATTTCGGTTTCCAGCCAGGATTGACCGAACTGACCGAATACACCGAAATGCTATGCATTGGCCCAAATAGACTAGCAAAGCCCAACAACCCATCTGACCCAATCCTAAAAAAAGGACGCACAGCCCACCCTTGCTGCAAAACAGCAACAGCAGCCCCACCCCACGTCGCAGTCGCAATTCCTAACCTAGCCGCCACAGTCGTTTCTCTCCGTGAGTCTTGAAGCATAATTGGTTTGATACATATATTTGGCATTGCCAATAATTGGCAAGCCAACATTTGGCAAAATGAAAAGTTGCCAAAAGTTGGCAACTTTTTGTGAGGTTGGTAAGAAAAATTGGTAGTCAACCAATCACTAGCCAACATTTGGCATTTGCCAAATATTGGCATGCCAACTTTTGGTATCAAACCAATCATGCTCTTGGTCTCACCCCCAGCCGCCACTGGAACGCGGCAGCCAATGCCGGCAGTGGAGGTGCCCGGCCGCCCGGCAGCCAACGCCAGCAGTGGAGGCGGCCCGGCCGGCCGGCAACCAGTGCCCAACGCCTGCCTGATTGCCTTATGTCTTCCCTTCTTAGTGTCCCTCGTGTCTGTGTGGATTGCATCTTCTTCTCTTACTAATCTTCTTTAGCATTCCATTGGGATTATTTTTGGAAACTCCTTTCAGGCAGTCGGATGTAAACATCCGTGTTGCCAGCCTGCTCATCTGCGAACCACGTGTTCAGGTTGGGGCCCGCTGTTTACGTCCCTTTTTGATTTTCCTGCACACGCACCGCGAAGCCAACTTGCCGATGCCGCTCGGTTCATGTTACGCTCTCGCGTGGTTTTTTTCAGCTGGCAATGCGTGCTGCTGCTGCATGCCATTGACACTCACTTGTCATTTCTAGTAGTAGCATCAGCTAGGTGATATAATACAATATATTCAACCGGAACTACTGTTATTTTTCTACTCACAAGATAATGTACTAGTACTCTAGCAGTAGTGTTGTATCTAACAACAATAAGCATTCTCGGAGCATCTACAGCCACGCTTCTCAAATCCTCCTCAAATGTCCGCACACACGACCGATCATTGAGAAGAAAAAAAGTGACCCAACCGAACCCGGGAAACACGCCGTTGCAACATCGGCAAAGCGCCCGGGCCTCCGACGTAGCATTGCCATGGTCGCATCCAGTGGCGAATCTAGAAAAAAAATGAAGGGGGGGCTGAACGGCCTATGAAGTAGAAATATGTATTAGGCAGGGCTAACAAATGGCTAGATTGGACTTTGAGACTAGTAGTAAAAAATATTTTGGTAGTGCTGGAGGGGGCTCTTAAGCCTGTTAAAGTCCCCCTAGTAGATTCGCCACTGGTCGCATCATCGTCGTGACCATTCGAAGCACGTTGTGGCCACTGTTGCCAAAACAACCGCCTCGGCCGTCGAGAAACATCGTCACAACGTAACCGAAGCAGCCAGGTTGTCGTTGTAGCATCGCCACGATCGTTGACACATGTTGTCAAAGCACAGCGTGGTCGTTCGAAGAACGCAGTTGCGACATCGTCGGGGCCGTCGAAGCACGTAAACGCAACAACATCGAAGCAGCAAGATTGTCATTGTAGCATTGCTGTGATCGTCGACGCATTTGTTGTTGAATCACACTGCGGCCGTCGAAGCACGTCGTCGCACATGATCAAAGCAACAAGGCTGCCATTGTAGCATTCCGGTCATCGACGCATGATATCAAATCACACCATGGCCGTCGAAGCACGTAGTCGCAACATCATCATAACTGTTCTAAGCACGTCGGGGTCGCGGCTGCCGAAGCAAACCGTCTCGGCCGTCGAGGCACATCATCACAACCTCATCGAAGCAGCCATGTTGTCATTGTAGCATCGTCGCGGTCGTCGACGCACGTTGTCGAACCATAGTGTGGCCGTTTAAAGAACGCCATCGCGATATCGCCATGGCCGTCGAAGTACGTAGTCGCAAAATCATTGAAGCAGCAAGGCTGTAATTGTAGCATTGTCGCGGTCATTGAGACATATGCTATCGAATCACACCGCACATGTCAAACCATTGTAGCATTTCCGCGGTCGTCGAATCACCATGCTTTCGTCAAAGAACATCGTTGCAATATCATCGAAGCGACAAGGCTGCCATTGTAGCATCGCCGGATCATCGAGGCATGTCGTCGAAGTACGAGGCGGCCGTTCAAAAGAACGTTGTTGCGACGATGTTGGGGACGTCGGAGCATATCCTCGCAACGTCGTTGAAGTAGCCGGACCGCAGTTGCGACACGCTCGGTAATATCTCCACGGTCGTCGAAGCAGTCGGGCCGCCATCGTAGCATGCCTCATAGCAGCACCGTGGTCGTCAAAGCAGTCGTAGGAAGCTACAACGTCACATCGTGGTCGGTCGGCGGCGAGCTGGTTGCAGCAACGCCGACTGCAGCGAGAGAGAGAGTTGCAGCAGCGGTGACCGACGACGAAGTCGGATGAAGCAATGTCGGCTGCTGCGACGTGGGGGTTGCAACAACGATGACCGGTGGCGAAAACGATTGCTACGACGAGGGGGTTGCAGCAGCAGCGGTCCATGAATGAGCCGTGTGTGGCAACAAGGGACAGTGCGCGGGGGGGGGGGGGGGGGGGGGTGTCGGTGGCGGATCTGGCTGTAGCAACGCTGGCTGCTGCATGGCCGGCAGCGTGGGCGAGCTGGCTAGAGCAACTACGTGCAGACAATGGCCAGACTGGAGATGGCGAGGTAAGAGGAAGCTACGTTCACTCATCCAAAGGCTACACGAGTCCGATCTGATGGCTGTGGTGCCGGATGTTCTTTTTCTCCGTGCATCCGGATGCCGCCTAGCATTCGCCATTATTTTTTGGTGGATTCGCGTCCTCATAAGTACTAATACTCGTAGTTCATTAGGACACACGAGAAATTCTTGCCCGTGGGATCTATTTTTGCTTCCGATCTTTCTTTCACATCTCAGATTTTTAAAGAAATTTTGCAAGATCGGTTGCGTTCGAGTTAAACCGAGGACCGAACCGATTTTTCGGTTCACTGAAGCCTCGGTTAGGAGTTCCTCAACTGACCGATCGGTCGTGTATATTTGAGACCCAAATTTCTCAATAACCCGATGAACCGAACCGATCGGTTCGGTTAGACCGAATGCCCAGCCTGAACTGTAGCTACAGCGGCTGCCAGGGGCCTGAATCCGCCTCTGCATGTCAGTGTAGTGAAGCGTCTCCTTTTCTCTCCCTCTCACTTTTGTTGGCCTAGGACACCTAGAGACGCGCTCATGCCAAGACTCAACTACAGGACTGACCCAGAGCGAGCCATGCCATATGCCAATGTTGACATCGACATGCTAGCTCGTGGTCACCGTGTGTGACGGAGCAACATCATCCAGTCACGACGCTCCGACACAATAG
This sequence comes from Elymus sibiricus, assembly GCA_039707655.1. NCBI lineage: Eukaryota > Viridiplantae > Streptophyta > Magnoliopsida > Poales > Poaceae > Elymus > Elymus sibiricus. Next base: position 92,114,648 of record CM077669.1, read on the forward strand.
TGCCCACGCCGCGCACTTGCTGGCCGTTGTCGTCAGTGTCGATCATAACATGCACCCCCGCAAGTGTGCGCCATTTGTGTCATCTACCGCGACACCGTCACCGCCGTCGTGGACAGGCACACGGGGTTGTCCGTGGGTCATTTCTCCGGGACTAAATCACCAGGAAACTCCTCCCGTACCTACCTGGGGCCTACCCTGTTTGCGTTGCCCTCTCTCGCGACCCCGGCCCGTCTTCATGAATGCCACTCCCTAGCACCCACAGTTATATAAACGCCGTTGCCGAGTCCACCCAGACCACTTGGCCCCATCTGGTTGCATTGAATTGATGTTCGAGCAGTGGACGCGGTCACGCGGGGTGGATCGACCCGAGTGAGCCAAGGGAGCTCCTTGCCGCCACTTGGGTCGCCGACGGTACCCACCGCTCCTCTGCCCCATTCTTTGATTCCTTTTATTCCTGGGTAGCTCTATGCACCATGAGCACCATGAAGCTAACGTGTGGGTTGCCCCTTGCTTTGGTTTCATGTACAGAGCATGTTCTAGTCTTTCTAGCATCCCGGCCAGTGACGGAGAAGACGACCTGTTTCTCCACCCCAAACCCGGAGACGGTGCGACCACCCGTTTGGTTGCGCCCGACCTCCCTGGGTCACTATGGTACTCCCTCGATACCGTTGCGACCTTTACCGTCGGCCATCGCCTCGCCGGTGAGCTCCTTCGACGATCTGTTTTTTTAGGACACCTCAAGAGGGGCATGGGTTCCTGCATTTCATTAAGGAGAAGATAATTTCCCGATTAATCCAGGATAACCGGGTGAAAACCCGTCGACAATCTGTTTCTGTTCAAGCATATTGCTTCATTTAAAAGGGTTGGCCCCACCTGTGAGTCTCTCTCGCTTAGTTAAACAACGTGGGCTTACCGCTTTGACTGGAGGCATATTCCTAGCATACACCTTTGACATCATATTGTCTCTTGTTTTATATTATTTTTATTAACTATTTGATTTTTTTACCAACAAACTTTGACTGCTTGTATCTTGCTCATTTTTAATAAAAGTGGGCTCATTCTTTTTGAATTGTTTTTGTATTGAAATGATCTTTCCAGTATAATCTTGCTAGATTTTGGCTCGAGGTATATATTTATAGAGAGATTATATATGGTATGTTAAAACTAGCTATTATCAATTATTCTAGAGGGATACAATCTTTGTGGTGAACAAGAGTACCACTACAACCCCTCTGGTCAAGGCAAGCTTTCTAAACCTATGCTTACTATGCCATGAAAAGGAGCTTGGTGATATGCATGATTTGAAGGAACAAAATTCTTATTACTTTCTTTATTGAATTATTACTAAAAAGGATATTTTCACTCCTGTTAAAATATAAAACTTGTGACAAACCGGTAGCATGCCATGCCAAGAAAGATAAGACTTTTAGTTTTGCATCATATCTTTGATTGGTTCAGCATATGTTTGATGGCTTGATCATATTGCTGGAATATTGTGGATGACTACAAGTTAGTTGATATATATATTACTTTTGTGCACTATGGCTTCTTCTTGAGAAGTTATACTGTTGGTTGATATGTTGAGAGATTCTGATTCATGAATAAAATAACACCATTGTCTTGACCGATTCATAAGTGTGACCGAAATGAATAATAACAAGTGCAACCATGTGGTCTTCATGGGGGATCCTGATTAAGTATTAGGTCATGCTTTTTATTTACGTTACCCACACATCAAGTGCAATGATGCGCTGATCAAAGGGATGGACATCTTTGGCTTCTGAAGATTTTTCGATAAGGGGCGCTTTATTACTTAAAAGGTTTTAAGTATTACACCCGGCCTTTGCATAACTAAGATGCACACAGCCAAACCAAAACCACAAATGAAGTCTAAACTCAGAAATAAAAAAGACGAAATACAAGTAGTCATAATACTGTATGACGCCTAATCCATGGGAGGGCCAATCCGAAGATCATGCTGCCATCCATGTCGGGTAAAAGTATCCCTCGCCGTGTTCTCCAATCGTGTACACACCTCCGTAAACAGGTCTCGATTCTCCACCCGTTGTAGAGACGACCATAAACGGAGCGTACATGTACATCTGTAGATAACCTACATAAGAGAAGTGCTTTTATCGTTAAAAACCTTATCATTTCTACACAGCCAAAGCGACCAAATAACGGCAAGCGCTCCCACCCTGAGAAGAATTCTAAACCTGTGATCAATTCCATGTAACCAGTTGCCAAATATATTAGCAACACTACGTGGAGGATACAAGCCAGAAGCTACTTGGATGACTGACCATATAGAACGAGCTAATTTGCATTGGAAAAACAAGTGTTTTATTGTTTCGTCGTGATGACAAAAAATACACTGCGTACTTCCATGCCAATTTCTCTTAATAAGGTTGTCTTTGGTAAGAATGACTCCTCGACGAAGATAACACGCAAAGATTTTATTCTTAAGCGGTATCTTCATCTTCCAAATCTTCTTCTTATTATCAACTGGCACATCTGACTGGATCAGAGCTCTATACATAAAGTCCACCATGAATTTACCACTCACGTGTAGGTTCCAATGAAATTCATCGGCTCCTTGTGACAATTGTACCGTGGACAGTCTTTGTAACAGAATGTTCCACGATTCAAGTCTGGTGCCAATTAAATCTCTTCTAAACGTCACATTTGGTGGATAGGATTCCATAACCGTGGCGATAGTATCACCCTTGAGACGTACAATATTGTATAGAGCTAGATATTGTTCTCGGAGTGTAGCATTTCCTAGCCATTTATCCTCCCAGAATCTAATTTCTGAATCATCTTTTATAGTGAAGGATCCATATGGGAAGAAGTATTTCTTTGTAGCCATTAGACCCGCCCAAAAGTGTGAGTCCCCAGGCTTCCAGTATACTTGGGACACTGCTTTTGAGCCCACATATTTTCTCCTTAGGAGGGTTTGCCATACACCATTTTCCGTCAGCAACTTAAACAACCATTTGCCAAGGAGAGCAGTATTTTTAACCTCAAGGTCATGAATACCTAGCCCTCCTTGATCTTTGGGACGGCAAACCACACTCCATTTAGCCAGTCTATATTTCTTTTTCTCACTATCTCCTTGCCAAAAGAATCTTGATCGGAAATAATCCAATCTATGCAATACTCCTTTAGGCAGTTGGAAGAAGGAAATCATATATAGTACCATATTACTTAGCACTGAATTTATGAGGACCAATCTTCCACCCAGAGATAGCAGTTTACCTTTCCAACTGCTTAATCCTTTCTGTAGTCTTTCATCGATGTGTTTCCATTCAGCATTAGTGAGTCTCCAATAATGTATCGGTATCCCCAGATAACTGATCGGAAACTGGCCTAGCCCGCAGCCAAACAATTCAGCATACAGGTGAGCCTCTTCTTGTGCCTCACCAAAACAAAATAATTCACTTTTATGGAAGTTTATCTTAAGACCTGAGAGGTGTTCGAAGGCTGATAAAATTAATTTCAGATTGCTCGCTTTCTCTAGGTCATGATCCATAAATAGAATTGTATCGTCGGCATATTGAAGGATAGATAATCCACCATCAACAAGATGGTTAACTACCCCGTCAATTTGACCATCAACCTTTGCACGCTCTATCAAGACAGCCAACATATCAGCCACTATGTTAAATAGCATAGGCGATATTGAGTCACCTTGTCTCAATCCTTTCTTCGTTTGGAAGTAGTGACCAACGTCGTCATTGACTTTAATGGCCACACTACCCCCGGAAACAAAACTATGGATCAGAGCGCGCCACTCTGCAGAGAAGCCTTTCATTCTGAGAGTCTGTTGAAGAAAAGACCACTTGACTTTATCATAAGCTTTCTCAAAATCAATTTTGAGGAGTACCCCATTCAACTTCTTCCGATGTAGTTCGTGCACTGTTTCATGAAGTATCACAACTCCATCTAGGATGTTTCTACCTTGCATGAAAGCCGTTTGGGAAGGACGAACCACATGGTCAACCACCGAGTTTAGCCTAATCATCGCAACTTTTCTGAATATTTTAAAACTAACATTAAGGAGGCATATAGGTCTATATTGTTGTATCCTAACCGCCTCATTAACCTTAGGTAATAAAATTATCTCACCGAAGTTTAGGCAAAACAATTCTAGTTGTCCAGCATGGAGGTGGCCAAACAAATCTAGAAGGTCCGCTTTGATAACCTCCCAGAAGTTCTGATAGAACTCGGCTGGAAGTCCGTCCGGTCCCGGTGCCTTGTTGTGTTCCATTAGGAAAACTGCCTTCTTGACCTCCTCCTCCGAGTAAGGAGCTGTTAGAAGGTTATTTTCCTCAACAGAAACCTGGGGAATATCGTCTGTTTGGGACTCATCCATCGAGAAGTAACCCTCTTCTCGTGCGCCAAACAGATTTTTATAATAATTAGTAATATAAGATTTGAGTTGCTCATGGCCTTCAATCGTACCCTCCTCTTGTATAAGAGAATGAATAAGTTTCTTCCGGTGTCTGCCATTGGCTATACCATGGAAGTATCTAGTATTCGAATCCCCTTTAAGAATAAACTGAGAGTTTGAATGCTGGTACCATTTGAGCTCCTCTTCTCTCAAAAGTCGAGCTATCTGTGCATTTGATTGACTCTTAATCTCAATTTCATGTTCAGATAGCGGTCGAACTTCAGCCAAAGCTTCTAAATCGTCGATAATAGACGTGAGACAAAACTTTTCTTTTTTGAGGATACCCGCAGTATGCCTAGCCCAACCACCAAGGAATTTACGTATTGCACGTATTTTATTATTCCATTTGTGTATTGGAGTACGCCCGGCAACAGGTTTCACCCACACCTCCTTGACCATATCGTGGAAGCCATCGCGAAGTAGCCAACCAAGTTCGAATTTGAACTTGCGTCTAGTCTGCGGTCGTGGCAACCCAGTGGTGAGAAGGATGGGGGCATGGTCTGATAGAGCCTCAACACGAGGTAAAGCACGCACGGAAACCATAGGGAATTTAGATTCCCATTCGGTATCCATTAACACACGATCTAATTTCTCATATGTCGGCTCTTGGAGACCGTTCGCCCAAGTGAACTGTCTTCCAATCATGGATATTTCTCGCAGATCAAGACTGTCAATAACAGCATTGAACAAGAAAGGCTAATGATTATCAAACCTACCACGACTTTTCTCGTTCGGGAATCGTAGCAAATTAAAATCACCACCTATTAGAATAGGATAGGGATTATCTTTCGCCAGATTAACCAACTCACGAAGAAAGTCAGCCTTGAACCCATCCTGGGCTGCACCATACACTACAAGAAATATGCTAACTTGCGACCATCACTATTGGTCACTGAATGGTCATTGTTTTCCATTTGTGACCTTTTTGTGACCAAAAACAGACAATCAAAAGCTGAGCGTCTTTAATGGAAATTAACGACCTTTCTACTGGAATGGTCGTAGACGTTTACGACCAAAAAAAAGGTCGTAGGTTTAACGACCAATTATTTTCGTCACTAGCAATTCGCCCACACCACGTCAGATCCACCGTGGCAAGCTGACGTGGCAGAATTACGACCAAATGAAAAGGTCATAAATTAGAATCAGCCCGGTCCATTCCGACCGTCTACATGGGCCAAGCCCAATAATTCAGCCCATTTAATGTTTTTTTCTCTTTATTTTGCTTAGCTGCATGGGCCCGACCCAATAATTTGGCCTTTTATTTTCTGGGATGGAGCCTTTTACTGACCAATTTTTTTTTATAGTCCACTCTTGTTTTGGGCCACAGCCTTTTTAGTCTAGTTCTTGTTTGGGCCTTGGCCTTTTATTTTCTGGGATGGAGCCTTTTACAAACTATATTTTTTTTACAGTCAACTCTTTTTTTAGGCCCAAGCCTTTTTAGTCTAATTCTTGTTTGGGCCTCGGCCTTTTTGCAGTCCAACTAAGTTTAGAGCCCAAACAAAATGGTCCAAACAAAACTCAAATAATTCACAACTTCACAAAATGCATAACTTCACAGGTGCACAGCTTCACAAAATGCATAACTTCACAGGTTCACAAACTGCATAACTTCACAGTTTCATAGGTTCAACATCACCAAAATGAGTCATCTTAGGTTCTACGACAGGTTCACGACAGGTTCTACGACAGGTTCAACTTCACAGTTTCAAAGAGAGCAAGAGAAACCAAAATGAGCCATCGCATAGAGCTTCTATGATGCTTTAGCTCCAAAGAGAGCCATCAAGTGGGCTAACTTCTCATCCTGTTCTTGAGACTTCTAGCGCAGCAGCTCAAGTTCCTTGTTGCGTGCAGCTTCAGATTCTTCCGCCTTCATCTTGATTGTTGCCAATTCTTCTTGCATCACTTCAGCTTGAAGCTCCGACCTCTCCAGCTTCTGCTCAAGATCACGAACATGAGCAGCCACAGCAGCAGTTGCTTTGCCAGAGTTGTTCCTAGATGATTGGAGCCCAACATTCCTGAGGAATGTGCTTTGCTTGACTTCGGTCTTGAGCACTTCGTCAACAATTTCAACGGCAGACTTTGGCTCTTCACCTTCTGGTACCGGCGCGTCCTTCCTTTTTTCCATCTCAAGCTAGCATATGGAGGAAAATGATAGACATTAGTGGCAGATCTATTTCACATTTTGCAAACCAAACCAAGCAAGAGAATCCAAACAAGAATGCCACCAAACCAGCACACGAAATGGATTATTTGAAGTAACCAAACCAGCACACAAAATCTATACGTAGATATTTTACTCAAACTCAAACAGAAGAAGATGATGACTAGTAACTTGAAAGCATTATTTGAATCTACACGTATATATTATCAATAACAGATTCATTATAGCAAGTGTACACACTTATGTGATCTGGAGACATGCAATTGGAACAATATGATGGCTTCATTAAGCCTAGAATGGTGGTTCTATATAAGATGGCTTCCCGAGTGAGCCAATCATCAAACTAACATTCAGATCAATTTTCATCATATCATAAAAAATGCAACAAATAGCTACAGCAAATTCTGATATCTTTGTTGAGAACTATACAACAAATTCTGATATCTTTGTTGAGATACCAAACCTATCTTAGGATCTAGCAAACAACATCAAAGCATGGAACATAGTGTGTGTTCTTGCTGGCTGTGAATCAAACAGGGCTGAGGTCTCTAGACAAAAGTTTGAACTGGCTGGACAAAGCATGGAGTGACTTACTATAGCAACTTGACTGGCTCCGAAAACCCGTGCTTCTTGCTGTTGTGGGTGGCCTTGAACAAGTCAATCGCAGACAGCTCCTCACCCTTACGCTCTTCTTTCTGAAATGTTTTTCAACAAAAATCAAAATGTTATTCAGCAAGAATCAGAAATGTTATTCAACGAGGATCAAACGGTAAGGTCTCTAGACAAAAGTTCTCACAGTGGCAAAAATGTGTGTTGTGTAGTGCCTGGAACCAGTTCTCTATTGGTACACGACTTTTTCTCGATTCATCTTGTTCGACACACAGGTTTCCTACAAAAAAGCATACTGTCAGCATGATCTAGCACTAGCATATCATGTGCAGAACATAAAGCAGCAAACAAAGCAGAGAGAAACCTTGTGTCTTGGGGTAGACCACATCTCCACCAGAGCTTGCCATTCACCGTCCGTCAGATCTGGCACCGGAGACTTGATGCTGACTTTGTTTGCTGCTACGGTATCAAAATACTTCTTCTTGATCTGATGGTGTCTGTTCTTTGAATTTTTCTGCAGAATATCTTTGCACGCGGTCTTGATGGTCTCTGAGTCCGTGTTCATCTCAAAATTTGCCTACCAAGACAGCAAACAAGGTAGGAACAATATTAGTGATCATACGTAGGTGTAACAGAAAATTGATAGCACATTAACTACGAAACAAGTAGCTTACAGCAACTTTCCCAATGTAGTTCTCCAATAGACTAGCATTTTTTTTGTATTCCTTGAAGTGAAGAAGAACCGGCAGATGGCTTCTTGCAACGAGTCCACACTCAGAAGCAAGCTTTGCTGCCTGCAGAGGCTTCTCTGGACGCTTCATCCCTTCGGCAATTTGGATAGGCACCTTGGTACCAAACGACTTGGTGATTCTCTCTAGCCCTTTGCCCTTTCTAAGTCTAGGCTTGGTAGTCATTGCATCTGAAAATGAAATTGAACTCATAAATTAGAAGAGAAATCGACAAATGCAGGAATGGTTCTGCTAAACAGGTAAGCATACATGATCACTTCCATTTGGAAAATGCACTAGTAAAAGAGAGCATTGCAAAGGTGAACTTGCCTGATTGAAGCACAAGCTGCTGTTCTTCTTCACTGATGACAACATTCCTGTCAATAGAAGGTGCAACAGGGCTGAGGTCTGTGTGGATAGTGCCTACTTCATCTATGCAGATAGTTCCTCCTTCATCTAGGCAGATAGTGCCTCTTTCATCCATGCGGGGAGTGGTTTCTTCATCCATGGGCGGAAACTCATCACCCATTTGCACCGAGCTCTCAGAGTCCATGCGCAGCGGACTTTCCTGATGGACCGTCGCAGCCGCCATCTTTGCTTTCTGCCTTGTGACTCTATCAGGGGCAGGTTCATCAGGTTCCAGGATCCTCTTTGTTTGTCCTGGAGGTGGGGCCATCACCCTTCCTGGAGGCATTGCAGCAGATGTTTCTGAGCTCTTCCTCTTCTTGCTGACTTTCTTCTTGTTGACTATCTTCTTAACACCAGGCCTCTTCGTCCTAGATTCCTTCAGTGCCTCGTATAAATAGCACGGAAAAAAGCATTAGATCACAAGACAAATATGTGAGCACAAGGAAACACAGAGCATACAAGAACCCCAACCCTCCAAGCAAGACAGAGTTTGCACCTTAACAGTCTTCTGCACTACAACATCATCCACTTCCTCTCCATCAATAACTTCATCCTCCTTACGATTGTACTCTGGGTCATCATTGATAACTCCACTACCTTCTTGAACCTCATTAGTTCTACCTTCTTGTACATCATTCGTTTTCCTAATCATTGATGCTATTGCACCGATGCCAAGGGACTGGAACATCCGATTGTTCCTCATCATATTTCTAACCCTAACCTTCTCGTACTCGGTGAGAGGCTCTTCTTTGCATGATAAAGGAAACATAACTATTAGGTGAATGGTTGGAATGCATGGACAGACAGCCAAACATATCTTATGAGATTTTATTATCATTTAATCCTAGTTATTCGGGTAAGGAAGAGTAACAGCACACAGGCACAATTAAGCCAGCTTATTTAGATTACAGCAATACATTTCACTTTGCATATTAAGACACATATTTTATAAAACTGACAGTATAACCACAAGGAGCAAGTTGCATACCAACGGTTGGCCTCATGTTTGACCTTGTCATCCTTGCCATGGATGATCTTGAGGTGGTGCTTGCAAAATTGAATAAACAACAATCAGATACAACAGGGATAAAGTAAAATGATGCACTTATATCAATAAAGGAAAGCATTTGGACCAGCATGCACATACATGTAATACATGTGAAGCAAACTTGATGGATCAACAATATAGTGATGTAGTGTTATTAATTAAGCAAACATGTAAGTGCACTAAACAAGCATGCATGTACACTGGAAAGATATGAAGCATCTCTTAATATCTTCACTACATCAAGAAGGAGGTAGTAATGTACATCAAGAAATCTGCCTAGTGCCTCATATAAAGTACACAAGCAAGCAAGCAAAGTGCTAGTAGTACTGTTGATGCAAACCCTAACCCTATGTACGCTAGCAAGCAACTAAATTGAAGCAAACTATATATGTGAAGCAATGCATTAGCAGTAATATATGTGAAGCAAACTACATCAAGCTAAGTGAATTAAGGTTGTGGTACCAGAGACAAGAACACAACTCACATGTATTACAAGTATATATAGTTGGATACAAATACAGTCCACACGAATTATACTTCAGCAAGGTGGATAAGCAAAAACAACTATTTACAACAATTACTTTTATGTTTTAACTTGCAATTTTATCTATGTACCTGCAATCATCTATAAGCAAATGAATTACTCAGCTGTTTTCCCTAATGGAGGCAAACTTATGCATTCATAGCAACTGATTGCCCAACAGTTGATGACTAAAGAAGCAAGCAGTGTTAACAATAATACTGGGCCTTGAAATCATGCTTATGCAGGCAATTTATAAGATTTCTCCCTCAATGCAGGGCCCAACACATCATTGCCAACATTAATGCAACAGAAAATCAAACAATGACTGCACCGAGCAGTCAATGCATCAACAAGCCTGTAAGATGTAACAACATAAAGAATAATGAAGCAAAGTGCTACAAGCAATCAAGTACATGTTGATACAAACCCTAATAGCAAGCAAACAAAGCGCATAAGTGCTACTAATACAAGCAAGCAAGCAAAGTGCTACTGATAGAAACAAGCAAGCAAGGAAGGAAATTGAAGAGCAGCAAGCAAGCAAGTACTGTTGATACAAACCCTAGTGCTTCTTCTCCAAGTGCTACTGATACAAGCAAGTACTACTGATGGAAACCCTAATTAACCATGTATGCTAGCAAGCAACATGAACCAGAGGGAGGTCATCCCCTAACATCATCCACTTCCTCATCCATCCCCATCCCCGTAGATCCATCCCCTAACATCATGCACTTCCTCTCCATCAACCTGAACCCTAACCCCATGAAGCAGACTACCAGAGAGGGATCGAACGAACCACCAGGAGGTCCTAACCCTAGATCGACCAGGAGGGGGATCGACAGAACCACTAGGAGCTCCTAACCCTAGAATCCATCCCATGAACATGAACAAGAACCACCAGGAGCTCCTAGATCGATCGAATCCTAACCCTAGATCGACCAGGAGGGGGATCTACTGAACCCTAGAAGATCTAGGGGAGGTGGATCGAGGGGAGAAGTACCTGCCGTCGTCGATCGTCGATGATGTGGATGATGTAGCCGCCGTCGTCGATGTAGTCACCGTCGTCGATGTAGTCGTAGCCGGGGCGGTCGATGTAGCCATCGATGTCGTTGATGTAGCCGCCGTCGTCGATGTAGCCGCCGTCTTCGAGGGGAGAGGGGAGGGGGGATTCGTCGTCGGGGAGAGGGGAGAGGGGTGGCGGGGCGGCGCGGAGCAGGGGAGGGAGTGGGGGAGGCGCGGAGCAGGGGCGGGGCGGCGCGGAGCAGGGGAGGAAGTCGTCGTCGGCGGGGCAGCGCGTAGTGGGGAGGGAGAAGCTAGGGTTCGTCGGGGAGAGGGGAGGGGAATGGAGGGGGCAGGGGAAATTTTGGGGACTGAGTGGATCCCGCGTGTTAGTGGGAGAGGGAGTGGTGGGTCCTGCCTGGTAGTGGGAGAGGGAGTGGAGGGAGTGGAGGCAAATTTTTGGAGAGGGAAATTTTGGTGGATGGAAAATTTTGGTGTGGGAGGGAAATTCTTTTGGGTTTGGAGGCAGAAAATTTTAGGGTTTTTTTTGTAAACTTTGTAGAAATAATGGTTAAAATCATACCGAATAGCTCAAGAAAACATCGGTATTCCAAGTTTAATATTTTTGCTAGTTGGTAGGCCACATTTGATGATGTGACGCGGAGGTCTCCCATTTTTTTGTTTTTTTTTTAATTTTTTACGGTGTTTTGAAAATCCGGCCGATTTCGTCGCGGCGGCCGTCCGTGGCTAGGGGTTGAATCATGCAAACCTGTTGTTGATTCTTTGATGAAATGCCTTCCTGTGAAGCTAAAAATGATTTTTAGGAAAAATAACGGGCAAGCTATGGAGCACCCGCAGTTCAAATTTCAGCCGGTTCCAGCTGAATCGGCCGAAGGTTGTCTGAATGGCCGGGAGTAGCTACGAGGGTCGGAAATGCATGATTTTTGGCAACCGTCCGTAAAATAAGGTCTACTTTGAGGTAGACATGGAATGGCGCCGTTTAGGATGACTCTCCTTGTAGTCGCTTCACGAAAAACATGTCTTTTGGCATTCAGAAAATGAAAAATGGTTTTTTTGTGAAACAAGTTGGAACCTCTCTTTGGCAACATTGTTTTCCATCACAAGATGGAGGCATGTGCCAAATTTGGGCATATTATGACAAACTATTCAACGAATGTGGCCATATCATTGCTCGTTTGGCTTGAAAGCCATGAATCTTCGTTCATGGTAGGTCGTTTTTGAGAACACTTTTTCAAGAAAACATCGGTATTCCAAGTTTACTATTTTTGCTAGTTGGTAGGCCACATTTGATGATGTGACGCGGAGGTCTCCCATTTTTTTGATTTTTTTTGAATTTTTTACGGTGTTTTGAAAATCCGGCCGATTTCGTCGCGGCGGCCGTCCGTGGCTAGGGGTTGAATCATGCAAAGCTGTTGTCGATTCTTTGATAAAATGCCTTCCTGTGAAGCTAAAAATGATTTTTAGGAAAAATAACGGGCAAGCTATGGAGCACCCGCAGTTCAAATTTCAGCCGGTTCCGGCTGAATCGGCCAAAGGTTGTCTGAATGGCCGGGAGTAGCTACGAGGGTCGGAAATGCATCATTCTTGGCGACCGTCCGTAAAATAGGGTCTACTTTGAGGTAGACCTGGAATGGCGCCGTTTAGGATGACTCTCCTTGTAGCCGCTTCACAAAAACACGTCTTTTTGGCATTCAGAAAATGAAAAATGGTTTTTTTGTGAAACAAGTTGGAACCTCTCTTTGGCAACATTGTTTTCCATCACAACATGGAGGGATGCGCCAAATTTGGGCATATTATCACAAACTATTCAACGAATGTGGCCATATCATTGCTCGTTTGGCTTGAAAGCCATGAATCTTCGTTCATGGTAGGTCGTTTTTTAGAACACTTTTTCAAGAAAACATCGGTATTCCAAGTTTAATATTTTTGCTAGTTGGTGGGCACATTTGATGATGTGGCGCGGAGGTCTCCCATTTTTTTGATTTTTTTTGAATTTTTTACGGTGTTTTGAAAATCCGGCAGATTTCGTCGCGCCGGCCGTCCGTGGGTAGGGGTTGAATCATGCAAAGCTGTTGTCGATTCTTTGATGAAATGCCTTCCTGTGAAGCTAAAAATAATTTTTAGGAAAAATGACGGGCAAGCTATGGAGCACCCGCAGTTCAAATTTCAGCCGGTTCCAGCTGAATCGGCCGAAGGTTGTCTGAATGGCCGCGAGTAGCTACGAGGGTCGGAAATGCATGATTTTTGGGGACCGTCCGTAAAATAGGGTCTACTTTGAGGTAGACATGGAATGGCGCCGTTTAGGATGACTCTCCTTGTAGCCGCTTCACGAAAAACACGTCTTTTTGGAATTCAAAAAATGAAAAATGGTTTTTTTTGTGAAACGAGTTGGAACTTCTCTTTGGCAACATTGTTTTCCATCACAAGATGGAGGCATGTGACAAATTTGGGCATATTATCACAAACTATTCAACGAATGTGGCCACATCATTGCTCGTTTGGCTTGAAAGCCATGAATCTTCGTTCATGGTAGGTCGTTTTTTAGAACACTTTTTAAAGAAAACATCGGTATTCCAAGTTTAATATTTTTGCTAGTTGGTGGGCCACATTTGATGATGTGACGCGGAGGTCTCCCATTTTTTTTTTTTTTCACAGTGTTTTGAAAATCCGGCCGATTTCGTCGCGGCGGCCGTCCATGGCTAGGGGTTGAATCATGCAAAGCTGTGGTCAATTCTTTGATGAAATGCCTTCCTGTGAAGCTAAAAATGATTTTTAGGAAAAATGACGGGCAAGCTATGGAGCACCCGCAGTTCAAATTTCAGCTGGTTCCAGCTGAATCGGCCGAAGGTTGTCTGAATGGACGAGAGTAGCTACGAGGGTCGGAAATGCATGATTTTTGGTGACCGTCCGTAAAATAGGGTCTACTTTGAGGTAGACATGGAATGGTGTCGTTTAGGATGACTCTCCTTGTAGCAGCTTCACAAAAAACACGTCTTTTTGGCATTCAGAAAATAAAAAATGGTTTTTTTTATGAAACAAGTTGGAACCTCTCTTTGGCAACATTGTTTTCCATCACAAGCTGGAGGCATGTGCCAAATTTGGGAATATTATCACAAACTATTCAACGAATGTGGCCATATCATTGCTCGTTTGGCTTGAAAGCCATGAATCTTCGTTCATGGTAGGTCGTTTTTAGAACACTTTTTCAAGAAAACATCGGTATTCCAAGTTTAATATTTTTGCTAGTTGGTGGGCCACATTTGATGATGTGACGCGGAGGTCTCCCATTTTTTTGAATTTTTTACGGTGTTTTGAAAATCCGGCCGATTTCGTCGCGGCGGCCGTCCGTGGCTAGGGGTTGAATCATGCATAGCTGTTGTCGATTCTTTGATGAAATGCCTTCCTGTGAAGCTAAAAATGATTTTTAGGAAAAATAACGGGCAAGCTATGGAGCACTTGCAGTTCAAATTTCAGCCGGTTCCAACTGAATCGGCCGAAGGTTGTCTGAATGGCCGGGAGTAGCTACGAGGGTCGGAAATGCATGATTTTTGGCGACCGTCCGTAAAATAGGGTCTACTTTGAGGTAGACATGGAATGGCGCCGTTTAGGATGACTCTCCTTGTAGCCGCTTCACGAAAAACACGTCTTTTTGGCATTCAGAAAATGAAAATTGGTTTTTTTGTGAAACAAGTTGGAACCTCTCTTTGCCAACATTGTTTTCCATCACAAGATGGAGGCGTGTGCCAAATTTGGGCATATTATTACAAACTATTCAACGAATGTGGCCATATCATTGCTCGTTTGGCTTGAAAGCCATGAATCTTAGTTCATGGTAGGTCGTTTTTGAGAACACTTTTTCAAAAAAACATCGGTATTCCAAGTTTAATATGTTTGCTAGTTGGTGGGCCACATTTGATGATGTGACGCGGAGGAATCCCATATTTTTGATATTTTTTGATTTTTTTACGGTGTTTTGAAAATCCGACCGATTTCGTCGCGGCGGCCGTCCGTTGTTAGGGGTTGAATCATGCTAAGCTGTTGTCGATTCTTTGATGAAATGCCTTCCTGTGAAGCTAAAAATGGTTTTTGGGAAAAATAACAGGCATGCTATGGAGCACCCGTAGTTCAAATTTCAGCCGGTTCCGGCTGAATCGGCCGAAGGTTGTCTGAATGGCCAGGAGTACCTACGAGGGTCGGAATGCAAGATTTTTGGTGACCGTCCGTAAAATAGGGTCTACTTTGAGGTAGACATGGAATGGCGCCATTTAGGATGACACTCCTTGTGCCCGCTTCACGAAAAACACGTCTTTTTGGCATTCAGAAAATGAAAAATGGTTTTTTTGTGAAACAAGTTGGAACCTCTCTTTGGCAACATTGTTTTCCATCACAAGATGGAGGCATCTGCCAAATTTGGGCATATTATCACAAACTATTCAACGAATGTGGCCATATCATTGCTCGTTTGGCTTGAAAGCCATGAATCTTCGTTCATGGTAGGTCGTTTTTGAGAACACTTTTTCAAGAAAACATCGGTATTCCAAGTTTAATATTTTTGCTAGTTGGTAGGCCACATTTGATGATGTGACATGGAGGTCTCCCATTTTTTTGATTTTTTTTGAATTTTTACGGTGTTTTGAAAATCCGACCGATTTCGTCGCGTCGGCCGTCCGTGGCTAGGGGTTGAATCATGCAAAGCTGTTGTCGATTCTTTGATGAAATGCCTTCCTGTGAAGCTAGAAATGATTTTTAGGAAAAAATAACGGGCAAGCTATGGAGCACCCGCAGTTCAAATTTCAGCCGGTTCCGGCTGAATCGGCCAAAGGTTGTCTAAATGGCCGGGAATAGCTACGAGGGTCGGAAATGCATGATTTTTGGCGACCATCCGTAAAATAGGGTCTACTTTGAGGTAGACATGGAATGGCGCCATTTAGGATGAGTCTCCCTCTAGCCGCTTCACGAAAACACGTCTTTTTGGCATTCAGAAAATGAAAAATGGTTTTTTTTGTGAAACAAGTTGGAACCTCTCTTTGGCAACATTGTTTTCCATCACAAGATGGAGGCATCTGCCAAAATTGGGCATATTATCACAAACTATTCAACGAATGTGGCCACATCATTGCTCGTTTGGCTTGAAAGCCATGAATCTTCGTTCATGGTAGGTCGTTTTTGAGAACACCAAGAAAACATCGGTATTCCAAGTTTAATATTTTTGCTAGTTCGTGGGCCACATTTGATGATGTGACGTGGAGGTCTCCCATTTTTTTGATTTTTTTTTGAATTTTTTACGGTGTTTTGAAAATCCGACCGATTTCGTCGCGGCGGCCGTCCGTGGCTAGGGGTTGAATCATGCAAAGCTGTTGTCGATTCTTTGATGAAATGCCTTCCTGTGAAGCTAAAAATGATTTTTATGAAAAATAACGGGCATGCTATGGTGCACCCGCAGTTCAAATTTCAGCCGGTTCCATCTGAATCGGCCGAAGGTTGTCTGAATGGTCGGGAGTAGCTACGAGGGTCGGAAATGGATGATTTTTGGCAACCGTCCGTAAAATAGGGTCTACTTTGAGGTAGACATGGAATGGCGCCGTTTAGGATGACTCTCCTTGTAGCCGCTTCACGAAAAACACGTCTTTTTGGCATTCAGAAAGTGAAAAATGGTTTTTTTTGTGAAACAAGTTGGAACCTCTCTTTGGCAACATTGTTTTCCATCACAAGATGGAGGCATGTGCCAAATTTGGGCATATTATGACAAACTATTCAACGAATGTGGCCATATCATTGCTCGTTTGGCTTGAAAGCCATGAATCTTCGTTCATGGTAGGTCGTTTTTGAGAACACTTTTTCAAGAAAACATCGGTATTCCAAGTTTAATATTTTTGCAAGTTGGTGGGCCACATTTGATGATGTGACGCGGAGGTCTCCCATTTTTTTGATATTTTTTGAATTTTTTACGGTGTTTTGAAAATCCGATCGATTTCGTCGCGGCGGTCGTCCGTTGCTAGGGGTTGAATCATGCAAAGCTGTTGTCGATTCTTTGATGAAATGCCTTCCTATGAAGCTAAAAATGATTTTTAGGAAAAATAACGGGCATGCTATGGAGCACCCGCAGTTCAAATTTCAGCCGGTTCCAGCTGAATCGGCCGAAGGTTGTCTGAATGGCCGGGAGTAGCTACGAGGGTCGGAAATGCATGATTTTTGGCGACCGTCCGTAAAATAGGGTCTACTTTGAGGCAGACATGGAATGGCGCCATTTAGGATGACTCTCCTTGTACCCGCTTCACGAAAAACACGTCTTTTTGGCATTCAGAAAATGAAAAATGGTTTTTTTTATGCTACAAGTTGGAACCACTCTTTGGCAACATTGTTTTCCATCACAAGATGGAGGCATGTGCCAAATTTGGGCATATTATCACAAACTATTCAACGAATGGGGCCATATCATTGCTCGTTTGGCTTGAAAGCCATGAATCTTCGTTCATGGTAGGTCGTTTTTTAGAACACTTTTTCAAGAAAACATCGGTATTCCAAGTTTAATATTTTTGCAAGTTGGTGGGCCACATTTGATGATGTGACGCGGAGGTCTCCCATTTTTTGATATTTTTTGAATTTTTTACGGTGTTTTGAAAATCCGATCGATTTCGTCACGGCGGCCGTCCGTTGCTAGGGGTTGAATCATGCAAAGCTGTTGTCGATTCTTTGATGAAATGCCTTCCTATGAAGCTAAAAATGATTTTTAGGAAAAATAACGGGCATGCTATGGAGCACCCGCAGTTCAAATTTCAGCCGGTTCCAGCTGAATCGGCCGAAGGTTGTCTGAATGGCCGGGAGTAGCTACGAGGGTCGGAAATGCATGATTTTTGGCGACCGTCCGTAAAATAGGGTCTACTTTGAGGTAGACATGGAATGGCGCCATTTAGGATGACTCTCCTTGTACCCGCTTCACGAAAAACACGTCTTTTTGGCATTCAGAAAATGAAAAATGGTTTTTTTTATGCTACAAGTTGGAACCACTCTTTGGCAACATTGTTTTCCATCACAAGATGGAGGCATGTGCCAAATTTGGGCATATTATCACAAACTATTCAACGAATGGGGCCATATCATTGCTCGTTTGGCTTGAAAGCCATGAATCTTCGTTCATGGTAGGTCGTTTTTTAGAACACTTTTTCAAGAAAACATCGGTATTCCAAGTTTAATATTTTTTCTAGTTGGTGGGCCACATTTGATGATGTGACGCGGAGGTCTCCCATTTTTTGATTTTTGTTGAATTTTTTACGGTGTTTTGAAAATCCGGCCGATTTCGTCGCGGCGGCCGTCCGTGGCTAGGGGTTGAATCATGCAAAGCTGTTGTGAATTCTTTGATGAAATGCCTTCCTGTGAAGCTAAAAATGATTTTTAGGAAAAATAATGGGCAAGCTATGGAGCACCCGCAGTTCAAATTTCAGCCGGTTCCAGCTGAATCGGCCGAAGGTGGTCTGAATGGCCGGGAGTAGCTACGAGGGTCGGAAATGCATGATTTTTGGCGACCGCCCGTAAAATAGGGTCTACTTTGAGGTAGACATGGAATGGTGCCGTTTAGGATGACTCTCCTTGTAGCCGCTTCACGAAAAACATGTCTTTTTGGCATTCAGAAAATGAAAAATGGTTTTTTTTGTGAAACAAGTTGGAACCTCTCTTTGGGAACATTGTTTTCCATCACAATATGGAGGCATGTGCCAAATTTGGGCATATTATCACAAACTGTTCAACGAATGTGGCCATATCATTGCTCGTTTGGCTTGAAAGCCATGAATCTTCGTTCATGGTAGGTTGTTTTTTAGAACACTTTTTCAAGAAAACATCGGTATTCCAAGTTTAATATTTTTGCTAGTTGGTGAGCCAGATTTGATGATGTGACGCGGAGGTCTCCCATTTTTTTGATTTTTTTTGAATTTTTTACGGTGTTTTGAAAATCCGATCGATTTCGTCGCGGCGGCCGTCCGTGGCTAGGGGTTGAATCATGCAAAGCTGTTGTCGATTCTTTGATGAAATGCCTTCCTGTGAAGCTAAAAATGATTTTTAGGAAAAATAATGGGCAAGCTATGGAGCACCCACAGTTCAAATTTCAGCCGGTTCCAGCTGAATCGGCCGAAGGTTGTCTGAATGGCCGGGAGTAGCTATGAGGGTCGGAAATGCATGATTTTTGGCGACCGTCCGTAAAATAGGGTCTACTTTGAGGTAGACATGGAATGGCGCCGTTTAGGACGACTCTCCTTGTAGCCGCTTCACGAAAAACACGTCTTTTTGGCATTCAAAAAATGAAAAATGATTTTTTTGTGAAACAAGTTGGAACCTCTCTTTGGCAACATTGTTTTCCTTCACAAGATGGAGGCATGTGCCAAATTTGGGCATATTATCACAAACTGTTCAACGAATGTGGCCATATCATTGCTCGTTTGGCTTGAAAGCCATGAATCTTCGTTCATGGTAGGTTGTTTTTTAGAACACTTTTTCAAGAAAACATCGGTATTCCAAGTTTAATATTTTTGCTAGTTGGTGAGCCAGATTTGATGATGTGACGCGGAGGTCTCCCATTTTTTTGATTTTTTTTGAATTTTTTACGGTGTTTTGAAAATCCGACCGATTTCGTCGCGGCGGCCGTCCGTGGCTAGGGGTTGAATCATGCAAAGCTGTTGTCGATTCTTTGATGAAATGCCTTCCTGTGAAGCTAAAAATGATTTTTAGGAAAAATAATGGGCAAGCTATGGAGCACCCGCAGTTCAAATTTCAGCCGGTTCCAGCTGAATCGGCCGAAGGTTGTCTGAATGGCCGGGAGTAGCTACGAGGGTCGGAAATGCATGATTTTTGGCGACCGTCCGTAAAATAGGGTCTACTTTGAGGTAGACATGGAATGGCGCCGTTTAGGACGACTCTCCTTGTAGCCGCTTCACGAAAAACATGTCTTTTTGGCATTCAGAAAATGAAAAATGGTTTTTTTGGTGAAACAAGTTGGAACCTCTCTTTGGCAACATTGTTTTCCATCACAAGATGGAGGCATGTGCCAAATTTGGGCATATTATCACAAACTATTCAGCGAATGTGGCCATATCATTGCTCGTTTGGCTTGAA
Organism: Elymus sibiricus; assembly: GCA_039707655.1. Classification (NCBI taxonomy): domain Eukaryota; kingdom Viridiplantae; phylum Streptophyta; class Magnoliopsida; order Poales; family Poaceae; genus Elymus; species Elymus sibiricus. The sequence goes on from CM077669.1 coordinate 92,134,700, forward strand.
AGCCATTAATCTTCGTTCATGGTAGGTCGTTTTTGAGAACACTTTTTCAAGAAAACATCGGTATTCCAAGTTTAATATTTTTGCTAGTTGGTGGGCCACATTTGATGATGTGACGCGAAGGTCTCCCATTTTTTTGATTTTTTTTTGAATTTTTTACGGTGTTTTCAAAAACCGACCGAACTTGTCGCAGCGGTCGTCCGTGGCTGGGGGTTGGATCATGTATAGGTGTTGGTGATTCTATGATGAAATGCCTACCTGTGGATCTAAAAATGATTTTTAGGAAAAATAACGGGCATGCTATGGAGCACCCGCAGTTCAAATTTCAGCCGGTTCAAATCTTAACAAAAAACCATGTTTTTAACAATCACAAAATGAAACTTATATTGTTTCATACATGAGCATGCACAAAAACCCATAATTTTATCTTTCATCCATGAGCATGCACAAAATTTCAATTCCCATCAATTACCAAACTGAATATTCATAATTAAGAAACTGACATGTTCAGATGACACTGTCATACTTGAGCATCCATGAGCATGCACAAAATTTCAATTCTCATCAATTTCAAACTAAGCTTGGCTGACACTGTCATACTTAAGAGGTTTACACTAACAAGCTTAAACCTGACATACTTAACATTGACATGTTCAGATTAACATGCTTAACATTGCCACTTGATTTCTTAACATCTTCACTCCTTCTTCTCCTTCTTCTCCTTCATCATCCTGATGCGCTCAGAGTGGCGAATGCCAACGCGGCGAATGCCGACGGGGCGAATGTACTCCTCTACCACAATTGGCCTGGTCCTGTCTCCCAGCTGTGGGATCGCCGGCGCCACTTCCATCGCGAGGTCATCGTCAGGCACCACCATCGCGAGGTCATCCTCAGGCACCACCATCGCGAGGTCGTCGTCAGCCACCACCATAGCAAGGTCGTCGTCAGCCACCACCATAGCAAGGTCGTCGTCAGCCAGAATAGGCTGCACCTCCCCACTCTGCTCCTCTTCTTCCCCGCTCTGCTCCTCTTCTTCCGCGCTCTGCTCCTCGTCATCCCTGCTACTGCTCCCATTGCCTAGCCAAATGCAACAAAGTTTTTTTAGAAATCGGTGTCATCGTCAAAACGAAGCCAAAAGGACAGGAAGAAGAGAGGCAGAGAGCTTACTGGCATCGTCGTCGTGCTGGTAGTACCTGCGGCACATGGTGTTGTCGAACACCTTCACGGTGAGCATGGCGTCGCCGTCGTAGCAGAAGACAAGGAAGTGCCCGAGCTGCAGGTCGTGGGCGCGGGCGAAATGCTTCCAGCCGGGCCCTAGGTACATGTGTCCGTCGGCGTCGAACACCACCAGCACGTCCCACAGCCTGCGAAGCCCGCTGCCGGCCCCCTGCAGCTTCACTTTCTGGGGCTCACGGCCGTCGAGCATCTTCGCAAACTTGTCAGGCAGCCTCTGCAGCGAGGGTCAAGCAGTGGTTAATTGTGCCGATCAAGCACTAGACAGCAGAGTGATGATACAGAGATGGGTGAATGGGAGATCTTGTCTTGAATATACCTGCCTGCTGCAGGATTTCTCAATTATGATATCGAAGAACTCAAAACCTTCCAAGCCGGCCATCTCACTTCTTGGCGTGGCAGAGCGCAGCCGGCGGTGGCGGCCTCCCCTCCTCTATGAAAAGCAGCATTGTAATTAAACAACAAGTTACCATAAACAGGACTGGACATAGTTGGAACAGAGCCAAGTTTATGATGGCAAAACTGAGAAAAAAAGCAATGCACTTGTGGACATTTATGATGGTAAGAACACCTCTGTTTTCTTCTTCTACTCATTCCCCATGAAATGAAACAACATAGGAAACAAGCACTTCAAAATAGTAGAATATTTACTACATGTGTTTGCGAGGGCCTCAATTTGGAATACTACTATAAATGGCAATGGCCTCAATTTGCTACTACTCTACCTTGGCAAAGGGGCAATGAGTAGAAGAAGAACATCAACATCAACATCAACAGCACCCTTGAACAGTAGTAAGAAAACAAGGACATTTCTGATGGCAAAAACATCAACATCAGTCTGTTTTCTTCTTCTACTCATTCCATATTTTGCTACTACCAAAAACATCAACATCAACAGGGCCTCAACAGTAGATAAGAAACCTAATCTATCTACTTTACCTAATTTGAACCATATCATATTTTGCTACTACCAAAGCTAACCCTAATTTCCAAACAGCGGCGGCAAGAAACCTAAACCAATCATAATCAAACCCTAATCTAATCCAATCCTTATCCAATCTAATCCAATCCTAATCAAACCCTAACCTAATCTAATCTAATCCAATCTAGGCGGCGGCAAGAACCCTAATCTAAATAGTAGCAGAAAACTAAGTTATAGGAAGAGGAAGGAGTCAGCGGATTCATACCTCAGGAGAGAGGAAGGAGTCGGCGACGGAGAGAGAGGAAGGAGTCAGCGGCGATGGGAGAGGAAGGAGCCGGCGGCGGAGAGGAGGAGTGGGTCGAGTGGAGAGGAGGAGCGAGTCGAGTGGAGAGGAGGAGTGGGGAAAAGAATGGGTCCACTTGTCAGCGAGTTATGTGTTTGATATGTGACTGGTTTGATATATTGAAAAGGGTGGGCATAGAATACAAAACCAACAGCCTCTTCCTAGCCCAGTGGTAGAAACACAGTGAAATAAGCGCTAGGTCGTGGGTTCGAGCCCCCGCTCGCGCATTATTTTTTGGCCGCGCGTGGGTCCTTTGAGCCGCACGTGGGATCAGACGGCTGTCTGATGGAGCGCGCCCATATGTGTGTGATGGAGTGCTCGGTCGTGGGTTAGTATATAGTGAAACAACTAGACACATGATCAACATTCTCTTCCTAGCTCAGTGGTTCAGGACAGGGTGAAACATGCGCTCGGTCATGGGTTCGAGTCCCCGCTCGTGCAATTTTTTAATATTCAGACATAATTTAGTTTCTATACAGTACAAAATACAGTTAAAGCAACAACGTCCCAATTCAGTTCAAAAAAAACTTCATGAAAAATATTGATGACAATAAGAAATTTTTGTCATTTCTGCCCAGATATCATAACAATAAGCATCCAAAATGCACCAGCATCATAACAATCACAACAAGTGTTTTGCATCCAAAATGTTGATGCTTACAAAATACTACAACCATCAGGATCACATCAAATGCTTACAAAAGGAAATCAAATGTTTTGCATTTTGCATCAAATACTACAACCAACATTTTGTCACTACAGCCATCAGGATCTTCAAGCATTTTGCTACCTGGAGAGAATTGTAGTACATCAGGATCACCATGCATATGCACAAGAAGGAAAACTACAGAGAATTGCAAGGAAAACTATAGAGAGTTAGAAGGATCACCAAGGAGACAAAATTTACCTTCATGTCCATTCGCTACTCATCGTCGTCGATACCAAAACAAGGAACTCTATGCCCACTCCTATTTTCCTCATCGCCACTACAATATTGCAGCATAGTATGATCAGTCCTCTTTTCCTCATCCTCGCTCTCATGTCCATCCGCTACCACCTTTCTTCTTTTCTTGATGCCTTCAACTGTTGCAGCATCAACAAGCACACGTTCCCGGTCCCTTCGCACTCTGCTTTGCACCAGAACTTCCATAGAGTCATCATCAGCTTGCACCGGAACTTCCGTAGAGTCATCATCCTGGTATGTTAGGCCACTACCACCGGGGCCCTTTTCCACTTCAGTTTCAGTCACACTCCACAAGTGTCTGTGCTCAAAGTTTTGCACAACTCGCCATTTTCCGTGCAAAAGAGTGTCTGGCAGGTAAAGCCCCATTGTTGCTTGTGCTGTTAGAATAAAGGGACCACTCTTATACCAGCACCTTGAAGTGTTGATGCTTTTGAAGTGGCCATCATATTTGACAAAAGAGCATCTCTTCTTCTTTCTACCAAGATCAAACCAGTCACAGTGAAATAAGACAACCGAGCGATGGATGCCTCCACTAGAGTTGTACTGCAACTCTACGATGCTTCTCAGCTGACCATAGAAGTCAATGTTGTCACCATCATGTGACCCCTGAGTGACGATTCCACTATTCTGTGTCTTCCTTTTTTCCTCGCAGTCAACGGTGTGGTACCGGACACCGTCAGCAATGCATACTGAATACACTCTCACTCGCTTATCCGGTAAGCATGCCAAAGCAAATAGATCATCACTGACCTTCTTCTCCTCATGCAACTTTCCAATCTGCACAAATAAACCATTTAGCAACAATGGTATTTAACAGTTGGTGAATAACACAGAAAACATAAAACATGTGGCTAAAGATCTCACATGATTCTTAAACCATTTAGCAAATCCCTTGGCAACCCTTATATCAACATTGATCTGGCTTTCTTCCTGATTTAACTCTTCCTTGCATTTCCTGCAATGCCAACAAAACATGTGAATTAAAACATTAGGCTGGTGCCAACCCAAGCAAAAAAAAATAACGAGTGCACAAGATATAACGTACTCGATATATGGTAGAACCTCGGCGCAATTGCTGAGCACATACCAAACCATCTTGTCATACTCATCACCAGCCTCCAAGTATTGTGAGGCTCCAAGAAAGTTCACACCATGGTTGAAAACCGAGACATCACCACTTTGCGAATCAGACCGCTCTCTATTTCTACCCGGCCGGTTCCATCTTATTTCCACATCGCCAAAGTATCTAGAGCAAAAAGTCAAGCACTCGTCAACGACATATGCTTCAGCAATCGAACCTTCAGGTCTTGCCGTGTTTCGCACATAACGCTTACAAGTAAGCAGCCTTCTTTCGATTGGGTACATCCAACCGTATTGCACAGGGCCTCTAAGCATTGCCTCTTTTGGTAAGTGCACCGCCAAATGGACCATCACGGTGAAGAAAGATGGAGGGAAAATCTTCTCGAGCTTGCAAAGAATAATTGGGATTTCTTTTTCAAGTCTTTCCAGAACAGTTAACTTGAGTGTTTTGCAGCACAGTTCTCTAAAGAAATTTCCCAACTCAGCAACCGCTTCATATATATCCTTGTCCATGATTCCTCGGAGGCCCGCCGATAAAATCCTTTGGAGGAGGATGTGACAATCATGGGTTTTCAGTACTGAAAGCTTGAATCCATCAGAAGTAACACACTTTGCTAGGTTAGCAGCATAACCATCTGGAAATCTCACCGCTCTTATGAATTCACAGAATGCAAGCTTTTGTTCTTTACTCATTGTATACCATGCTCGTGGCATTTCAAATGAATCTTCATCTTCATCATGATGTAGATGCAAATCTTCTCTTATGCCCATGTCCTCCAAATCAAGCCTAGAACTAACCGTGTCCTTTGTCTTCCCTTCAATGTTCAGAAACGTCCCTAGCAGATTCTCGCATATGTTTTTCTCAATGTGCATTACATCGAGATTATGCCTTAATTTCAGATCAGCCCAGTATGGAAGGTCCCACAAACAAGACCTCCGGTCCCAACATTGACCTTCCTCACGCTTTCTTTTCTTTGCAAGCTTTCCTAGTCTCACATCTTTCACCTTTTCAAGTTGCTGCTCCAGCTCTTCTTTAGTGAATTCAGCTGGCTTGTCACGGGTTTCATTCTCACCATTAAAATCTTTGCTTCTTCGCCAGCGATGGTTTCGGGGAAGAAAGCGGCGGTGCCCAATATAGCAGATCTTGCTCCTTATTCTCTTTGAGCAAGGGTCTTTGTCACAATGGACACATGCCTGATAACCCGCTGTGATCCTCCCAGACAGAGTGTGCAGTGCCGGGAAATCATGGATGGACCATATGATTGCAGCACGTAGATTGAACTTTTCTTCCGGACTCAGGGCATCGTATGTAGGTACACCAGTCCAGAGCTGGAGCAGTTCTTCTATGAGGGGCTCCATAAAGACATCAAAATCCTTTCCTGGAGACTCTGGACCCGGGATAAGCAACGACATCATGAAGTTGGACTGATCCATGCATGCCCATGGTGGCAGGTTGTACGGCACCACAAAAACGGGCCACATGCTATAAGACGTGCTCATGTTCCCAAACAGATTAAAGCCATCTGTGGCAATGCCGAGTTTTATGTTCCTTGGATCTGCAGCAAAATCTCCATGTTCAGTGTCAAATTCTTTCCATGCCTCTCCGTCCGCTGGATGGCTCAGCTCATTGTCCACAGGTTGCCGCTTCAGCTTGTGCCATTGTACCTCCAGCGATGATTTCTTCGAGATAAACATCCGCTGCAGCCTTGGTATCAACGGAAAGTGCCTCAGTACCTTCTCTGGTATTGACTTCTTCCCATCAGCATCTTTCCACCTAGAGGCATTGCATTTTGGACAGTTGTCATGCTTCGCTAAATTCTTCCGAAACAAGACACAGTTATTTGGGCACACATGTATTGAAACATAACCTAGCCCCAGCCTGCGGATTATGCTCAATGCTTCATCATAAGACCTGGGAACACAGCTATCAGGGAATTGCAAGGTCAAAAGGCGGAGTATTGCGTTGAATGCAGCATTGCTAATCCGGTAGAAAGACTTGATGTGGAGTACCTTCACGGTGAAGGTAAATCTTGAAAATTTACCCCCTTCATGAGCTGCGCGCTTCGCCTCCTCTAACACCTCAGCAAACATCGACTTCTGTCCATCAGCACGATCTTCAGCATCGTACAGATCCTTCAATAGGTCAGGAATCCTATCATCTTCATGCCCATCCTCTTCCTCCAAACCAGCATTCTCTCGCAAAATCTTTTCCATAAAATCAATGCCAGCATCACCACCACCCATCATATGAGGGGCCTGTGTATCAGCTTCAATATATTGAGGTTGTCCGTCTAAAGGTTCTCCATGATATATCCATCTATCATATGTGCTGGCCATCCCATTAAGAAGCAGATGATCTTCCACTACTCCTTGAGCTTTTCTCGAACGGTTGAGGCAATCACAGCATGGGCAAAGAATGACAGCATCCTTGGCAAAATTTGCCCGAACAAATTGCATGAATTCATCAACTCCTTTCATATGTTCTTTCGAAAACCTTCTAACTCCTTTTCTAATCCAGCTTCTGTCCATCTGCCAAAGACAGCAATTGTTGCAACTTAGCAAATCTATCTAAGTGCATCAACATTAATTAATGAAAATGGATGGCAGTAATGGCAGTTAAAAATCCAGAAAATTTTATATGCTAATTGCCTAACCACAACATTGAAGCAAACCAAACTGTAAATCAAACCAACATTGAAATTGGCATGGATTTAATTTATAGAGAAGGCTAAATCAAACCAAACCTTTAATACCCCCCAGGATTTAGAAGGATCCTGTTTCAGGGAAAGACCAACTTGGTGGACAAAATAAATTAGCATACATTATTTACCCATGGCATAAATATGTCTAACTTGAGCTCTGTTCTATTGATTGCTGACAACATCATTCACCCCTAACAATTGACTGAATTCCAAAACAATTCTTAACAATTTCATCAACAACAATTATCCTAACAATTTCATCTATCTACCAAATTCATCAAATCTACATCAATGAGATTTCCAAGTTTGCATCAAATCTACATCAATGAGATTTTTCCAAGTTTACAACAAATCTGCATCAAATCTACATCAACATATTTGAGGAGAGGAGAGGCGGCGGTCTGCTTGCGGTGGCGTGGGTCTGCTTGCGGCGGCGTGGGTCTGCTTGCGGCGGTCTCCTTGCGGCGGCGTGGGTCTGCTTGCGGCGGTCTCCTCGACAGCATCAACAGAGAGGAGAGGGGGAGAGGAGAGGGGGGAGAGGAGAGGGGTGCATACCAGGAGGTTTGCTTGCAGCGGCGGCGAGTCCCCCATGCTCGGCGGCGGCGAGTCCCCCATGTGTTGGCGAGGTCGCCATTCCTGTCATGGGCGAGGCGAGCGGCACCACCACCGCTACTGGCCGGTGGGCGAGGTGGCCGTGGCGTCGGCACCACCACCGCCGCCGGTGGGTGAGGTAGTCGTGGCGTCGGCACCACCACCGTCGGTCGCCGCCCCCGTCCCCGTCGGTTGCCCCCGCCCCCGTCCCCGTCGGTTGCCCCCACCCCCGTCGGTCGCCGCCCCTGTCGGAAGACCTAGAAATCGCTAAGTGTTGGCTTGCCCCTGTCGGAAAATCGCTAAGTGTTGGCTCGCCCCTGTCGTTCGATGCTAAGGTCCCACTTGTCAATGATAGGAGAGAGCCGCGGTTTTATATACTATGTAGGCAAATACCGATACATGAGCAACAGTCCCTCTCTAGCCCAGCGGTAGCAAACAAGCGAGGATAGCGCTCGGTCATGGGTTCGAGTCCCCGCATGCGCATGTTTTTTGAGGGAATTAAGCGCTCGGCCCCGCCTGTCAGTGTGTGTTCACCTTCTGTCAAATGGGTCCTGCCTGTCTGTTGAATATAGACATGTAAGCAAAAAATGACACCTAAACAATGACACATACGCGAGGTTGCTGAGGTGGCTGTCTAATCATCCTAATGCATTCGAACTCAACTGTAATGACCATTTATATTGGTCATTATCAGCTAGAAATAAGCAGTGGACCGGTGCTGTCCGCTTTATGACCATTTCTAGTAAGGAAATTACGACCTTTCTGTCGAAAATGGTCGTTGGTTTTTAGGGTTAGGGCCCCTCCGGACAGCTTACGACCAATTGGTCCCAAATGGTCGTAGATTTACGACCATTTCTTCCAGGGTCACTGCCAGAAGGTCACAAGTTGACATATTTCTTGTAGTGATACACGACGACGAGAGTCCATGTGAAGTTGTCAGCTTTGTTGCGGATGTGTATTTTAATATGATGCTCACCATCTGAACTAGCCAACACATCCATAGTCCCCGTATTCACGCCAAGTAATATGCCCCCAGAACGGCCCCTAGGCGGACGTGAAACCCAAGTGAAGTCTATTCCGCCAGAAAGCCGATCAAGAAGACTTGTTGAGAAATCACGTCTACCCGTTTCAGAAATAGCCAAAAAATCTAAATTATGATCCATGTTACACTCCGCAATGAATAAATGTTTAGCCAAGTCACCAAGACCTCTGCTATTATAAAACATGCCATTCATTAGGAAACAATGGGGAATTTAGATAGTTTGGCCCTCGGAGAGGACTTTGGACTCTTTTTCAAACGAGAGGCTTTGGATTTACGCCCGGATGCTGTAAGTTCATTTAATGAACTAAGCCCAGGTTCATCCAAGCCTACGTCCGACACTTCTCCTACTATATGAGAGAGGAGCTGACCATCTGTTGTGGCGTACAGTTCCTCCTCATCTAGTTCTTAGGAAACAGACTTGCTAGGAATTAGTGGAGTAACCTTTATGCGGTCATACTCCATATGTCTCAAAGCGTTAACCGAAACAGAAATTTCCTTCTCATTACTTCCTATTCTAACACCAATATTATTTAATTTGGAGTTCATGGTAGTAGAAGAGAAAGATAAAAAGGATTTGGATGATGACGTTATACCTTCAAAGTCGAGATTATGTGTCGCTTTACGACGCATTGCCTTGGAGAGCGAGTCCTCGTCCGTATCCATCCTCCCATCGTCCGCAACCGTATGCCGGCTACTACGACGAGATGGCATTCCCACCGAGATGGTTGTTGCGTGCGCTTTTCTGCTGGCGGAGGTGATGATGGTGGTGTTGAAACCCCCTCCCGAACAGTTGTAGTCGTAGATGTAACGGTCGAAGTCGTAGCATGCGGTGTTGAAGCTGCCGGCGGAGGGGATGATGGCGGTGTAGAAACCCCCTCCCCAACAGCTCTAGTCGTAGCTGAAACTGTCGAAGTCGTAACATGCGGTGTTGAAGGAGCGGCACTCGTCGAGGATGCAGCCCCGACCGGCTCCAGCATCTCCTGGACAGGTATGTGCACTCCTTTGTGTAGCAGCCCACACTCCATGTGCTTGACAGGTCGGTGCACTCCCTTGTCCACTAGCCCACACTCCACGTGTGGTAGATGGACGGGAGGCTACTGGTCAGCGTCCAGTTGGGCAGGCAGTCCAGGCTGCACCATTCCCACGTCCATCACCTGTGTAGGTGAGTGAGTGGGTGCTGCATGTGTAGCGACCATCGGCTCGGTCCGCGCAGGTGACGACCGACCTTGTGTCTGCATGTGTGTTTGCTGCATGGACGTATCATCAACAAGCTGCACCGGCGTACTATCCTGAACCTGTACTGGTGTCTGTCCATTTGCCACCACACCCAAAATACCAGCTGCAGGGGTAGATGTTTGAGCCTCCTGTTGTTGACTCTCTAGCGATCGTGCGAGGCAACCGCCTAAAGGTGACTTAGTTCGCAAATACGCCGCCAACTGAATGCCTCTAGGGGTCTGCGGGTTTGGGTTATAGGGAGTCACCGCCCACACTACTGAACGAGTATTCGGCGCGGTGGAGGAGACTGCGCCAACGAACCCATGTCCTTGAACATTAGTCATATGAACATCATTTGTAGGTGCAGAACTGGATGGCGCCTGGTTGGAGGAAAGACCGGTCCGTTCAGAGGTGTCAATCTCGTCGTCCTTCTCCTTCCCAGTACTATCATCATCAGCATCATCTCCCTTACGTTTCCAAATAAACGGAATAAAATCCGGATCCGGCACATAGTCAGTTGGTTCTCTCCTGAACGTGAATGCATATCCTTTGAGTTTAACCACCACATCCGTGGAAATAAAAGGACCCAGATCATCTTTTTCCTTCGATAAAATCTGAGTGTTTGTCATGGCTACCAGGATACGGACAACCCCATGACGTCTCAAGTTGACGAGATCAACGTCAATGGTTTTGCCCATTAGAGAGCCCATTGCCCACAAGCCCCAGAAATGACGTATAGTGTGTGGAACTCCCTCGACATGAACCCATATCTGTTCAAGTTCCAACTTATGCGGGATCTCATGAGACTTCCATGCAAAAATTGTGATTTGGGCGTTAATTGATGGCACGTTCATCTGAATACCATCCACCCTGTCCAAATCCTCGAAAGAAGGAAAACTAACCAGATAAGCATCTTTCCCATGTGGTATAGCCTCCCACTTCCATTGTGACTGAACTGGACATCTCCTGGCAATCTGACTCTCAATAATGCTAGGAGTTACCATCATCCCATTAACCTGAACACATGCGATAGGAGTTTGAGTCGATGCCAAGTGATCTTTGACCACACTATCCGGCAACTGAGCAAAATAAGTCTCTTCAGCACCAATTCCCGACACAAAAGCATAAGGCTTAGGTAGCTTTAGAACGGGACACCGCGGCGTTGGATGGGTTATCTTATCGCAAATATAACAATAATGCGGAACCGTGCAATCCTTCGCAGCATGCGTGTCCACAGCACACTTCCAGCAACGAACACCTTTTTTTTGCTTTACCCTTGGCCTTGGATGTGTCTTCCTGCACATTGGACAGAGGAGCCGACATGGCCAGTACAACATCATGTATCTGTCCCTGTGACAACTGCGGTACCTGCGACTGCTGAGGAATCTGTATCTGAGACCCAACTTGCTGGAATTGCCCATATTGATGCGGTTGCATGACTTGATGTGGTGCCAACTGGCCCTGGAGCTGTTGTTGAGCTGTCACCAATTGTTGTGGATATTGGTAACCTTGCTGCAAGTTTCCTCCAAGATGCTGTTGCTGGCTCTGTGGCTTCTTCTTCTTTCGCTTGTGAGTTGCACCTTGCTGGCCCACTGAAAAAGCTGCGTCTTGCTGTGATGTCGGAACCGCCCCAGGCACGAACTGAGTTGTGAACGCCCCAGGAACAGTAGGCGCGAACTGAAGAGGCTGTCCACTTTGCGACATATATGGATGAATGCCTTGGCTCTGCACCGGATACTGAGGCACACCATAGCCATATACAGGGGCCTGCACTTGTTGCTGTTGGGGTGGGGTCGTAGTGCCGGCCGGGACGGCCACCGCCCCTGGCGGTCGAGAAGAATGAGATGCCGCCCCCGCGGCCGGTGGACCTCTAGGGAGCAGCCCACCCGTGGCCGAGTTGTCCCGCGGCAGGGGAGGAGCACCCGCCATCGGGTGTGACGGGGATGCCGCGACCGCAGCGTAGGAACGCGTGGCGGCGACGGTCGGAGCTGTAGCGTATGTTGAAGGTGACGATCGGGAAGGAGCAGAGGACGGCGATGCAGATGGGATGCAGACGAAGGGCGCGAGCACGTAGATCGCAGATGGAGGCGGCTGACTCGGGTAACCTATCCAGAGGGCCCTAAGTTTGCATCGAAGGTAAGCCCACGATAGCTCTTGGACCGGCTCAGGCACTTCGTGCAGCGTGGGTCCACCCTCCGAATCATCTGCGATTTGAATCCCCACTGATCGCGCATCCATTTCCGGTGAAATCGCGCCCGTCACCGATGAGATCACAGGTGCCGGCAAACCACCGCGGCCAGCCGATGAGGCGTCCTTGGTCATGGCCAGGAATTGCCCCAATACTGGTGGCGGTGTGATCCGGCGTCGAGGCAGCGGCCCTCTCCAATGGCCCATGCGAGGAGGACAAGAAAGCCGCATTCCGGCCGGCGAGGACGGCGTACTCCGGCAAAGTGTCGCTGCCGCCGTCGAAGTGTTCGTCCGAACCGCCGCTCCCTCCTCTCCGGAATCCTCCTGAACCCTACAAGACACTGAAATCATTCCTACGCGATTCACCGGCGACTCTGATGGCGAAGATGATGGACGCTCCCAGTACCGTGATGCCGGCGTTGGAAAACCGGCGTCTACCCAGAACTCTTGAACCAGCTCCGCCTCCATCTTCCTCCTCTGGCCAATCACCGGCGTCCACTCCGGTCCGTCTTCCTCAAGACGTAGCACATCCAGGGCCATCCCGATGCCGACGGCCGGAGGGGCCTCCTCGTCGGAGGAACCATACTCCTCACCCATACAAGAAAACCGTGATCCACTAGCTCCGGCCGTCGCAGAGGACGTCGCCGGCAATGGTGGCTGAGGCTTGAAGGCCAGAGTTAACCGCCGGCCGTGAGCCTCCATCCTCCGTCAGCTACGCTCGATCCGCCGGCCTCCGTCCCAGCATGTGATCTATTCCAGACTATTTGCGCATAATCACAATGATAAGAACTCGATGAACTCGATGGCTTCTGAAGATACCTGGCCGTTTGAGTTGAACGCTCAATAGAGTCCCTGTGGGGATATTTGACATCACGAGTAAAGGTGATGAGGTCCAACCCCTCACTCTGAAATTAAGTTTAGACCTTGATGGTAAAGTGAAGTGTATGTCTTAGGAAGTCTTGGCAATGTATTACCACAAAGGATAATTCGTCACACTGGTAGTGTGTACAACCTCTACAAAGTCTAAAACTATTTGAATAGTCATGTCCGCGGTCATGGACGGAGCCAGGATAGGTCACAGTTAGGATCTATAAGGCAAACTTGGAGGAACTCACAAAATAGGACTGCAACCTAAGCTATACCACTAGTGTAGAAACGGTCTTTAGTCCCGGTTGGGATGGGCCTTTAGTCCCGGTTCAACAACCATGACTAATAAATAGGGACTAAAAGACCCCCCCCCTTTAGTCCCGGATGGCCACCTGCACGCGCCTGTGCTGGGGGACCTTTAGTCCCGGTTGGTGTCACCAACCGAGACTAATGATTTTTTTTTGGGAAGTAAGTTTTATTGTTTATTTTTCCTTTTGATTTTGTGTTTTCCATTCAATTCTTTTTCATTTCAAACATATTTTACGCTACTACATACCGTACACGTTATGCATATATAGTATAATGTTTATATATATCATTATTGATGACAACTTGAGTTCAAACAGATAACTAGGTTTCAAAAACCTTACAAATCCAGACCAAACTGCTAGATCAAGACCAATAATGATAAAACTATTAAACCTTAAACTAGAGCTTAATCTTACTACAATACTATTAATGAGCAGAATCTGGTGGTGCAGAATCTGATGGTGGTGGGGGCATTCTTGGCGGAAGTATCTCGACAACACTTCCCCATCGGGCTCTCTGAGCCGGCCACGAAGATGTCACTTGTTGTAGTGCCCATTCCATAACCAAGTGGGGACTACTCTGAGGCGGCATCTGAGCATGCTCTGCAGCGTTAGCCTTCGCGAAGATGACGTCTGCCGCAACTTTTAGTTGTGTTTGGGCATAACTCTTGCACGTATTGACTTCATGCTCCCAGTGACTAGACTGAGTCTCCCGGAACATATTCTCCGCCTCTTTCAGCTTCCGCATACAATCTCTCCATCCGAACACTGCATCGTCAATCCTTTTTCCCCGCGCCACCAACATCCTCCGCCACTCCAACTCCTGTTCACGAGTACGTCTAGGAGACATGGAATCCCTGTAAATTTGGCATGACATTTGCTTAACAATGGACATATTAAGTGCATCCATTCATCTAAATGCATCAATTCATCCATCCATTAATCTAAATGCATCAATTCATCCATTCATCTAAATGCATCCATTCATCAATTCATCCATTTCTATTCATCCATCATTCTAACATATATACATCAATATAACATCTATGCATCGGAAAAAAATACACATATGAATTTGTTCGAGCTTCTAACATCATTATAACACTTCCATTCTAACATACACATATGCATCGGAAAAAATATAACATCTATGCATACATCAATATAACATTTCCATTCTAACATACATCAATATAACATCTATACATCAATATAAAACAAATACACATATCCATTTTATCTAACATACACATATGCATTTTATCTAACATACAAATAAATGAACAAAATTCGAGGAGGAGAGGCTCACCGGCCGGGATCGTCGGGGCGGAGACGGAGGAGCGGCGCCGGAGGTGGGGAGGAGCGGCGCCGGCGCGGGCTCGGGCCGCGGCGGCGCTTGTAGGAGTGGGCGGGGATCAAGGCGGGCGCGCGCGGAGGAGCGGCGGCTGCGGGCAGCGTGGCGGCACCGGAGCGGGCTCGGGCAGTGCTTGGCGGGAGAGCGGCCGGACGGCAACGTCGAGGGCGCGCGCGGGCCGGCAACCTGGCGGCGTCGTCGAGCGTGCATGATGTATTGATTTGGGGAGGAAGAAGGGGGTTTAAATAGGGGCGGACCTTTAGTCCCGGTTGGTGCCACCAACCGGGACAAAAGAGGCCTCCTTTTTTCGGCGGCCCAAATTCCGCGCGCGAACGGACCTTTAGTCCCGGTTGGATCCAACAACCGGGACTAAAGATCTCCTTTTCGGAATTCCGCGCGGGAAGGTCCCTTTAGTCCCGGTTGGAGCCACCAACCGGGACTAACGGTCTATTTTCTCTTTCTTTTTTTCTAAACAGGACAGTTTCTGTTTTTAGATCTGGAATAACTATTAGAATATTTATAGTTTTTGAATGATTTTTTTTGCTTTAGGTCAAAAAAAATTATAAACTTTCTGTTAGTATCAGTAGTTTTCAAATTTATATAGTTTAAATTTGAATTCTTTTGAAATTTGTGTGAATCACTAGTTTGTGAATAACTTTAGTTTAAAAATATATTTTTGAGTGATTTTTTTCCTATTGTTTAATATTAGCATGTTTTATCAGTATGTTCAATTTGAGAATTTTTAGGATATTTGAAATAGGTGTTTTAACTCTTTTAGTTTTATACCTTCAAAAGCAGTACAAATGAACTCTGAAAAGGTTGAAACTTGACATGGTATCATCATTTCACACACATAGCATGTGCTAATAATTTGAGAGGGTTACGGCAAAAACTGGATGCACTTCGTGTACAAACTGGACCATCTCCTTCGAAGTATGAGGTTTTCGGATGAAAACTCATCTGTTACAAAGGCATTTCGTTTTTTAAACTTATTTCAACTCCATACTTTTTGTGCATTCAATACGCACCATTCAAAGACACATCCTCAAATTTCGATCATTTCTAACTTTATTTGCTATTTTTCATTCATTTAATAATTTTTTTGAGCTGAATGACCGTGAAATTGAAAAGCAGTACAAATGAACTCTGAAAAGGTTGAAACTTGGCATGGTATCATCATTTCACACACATAGCATGTGCTAAAAAGTTGAGAGGGTTACGACAAAAACTGGATGCACTTCGTGTACAAACTGGACCGTCTCCTTCGAAGTATGAGGGTTTCAGACGAAAACTCATCTGTTACAAAGGCATTTCATTTTTTAAACTTATTTCAACTCCATACTTTTTGTGCATTCAATACGCACCATTCAAAGCCACATCCTCAAATTTCAACCATTTCTAACTTCATTTGCTATTTTTCATGCATTTAATGTTTTTTTTGAGTTGAATGACCGTGAAATTGAAAAGCAGTACAAATGAACTCTGAAAAGGTTGAAACTTGGCATGGTGTCATCATTTCATACACATAGAATGTGCTAAAAAGTTGAGAGGGTTACGACAAAAACTGGATGCACTTCGTGTACAAACTGGACCATCTCCTTCGAAGTATGAGGGTTTCAGACGAAAACTCATCTGTTACAAAAGGCATTTCATTTTTTTAAACTTATTTCAACTCCATACTTTTTGTGCATTCAATACACACCATTCAAAGCCACATCCTCAAATTTCAACCATTTCTAACTTCATTTGCTATTTTTCATGCATTTAATGATTTTTTTGAGCTGAATGACCGTGAAATTGAAAAGCAGTACAAATAAACTCTGAAAAGGTTCAAACTTGGCATGGTATCATCATTTCACACACATAGCATGTGCTAAAAAGTCGAGAGGGTTACGACAAAAACTGAATGCACTTCGTGTACAAACTGGACCATCTCCTTTGAAGTATGAGAGTTTCGGATGAAAACTCATATGTTACAAAGGCATTTCATTTTTTTAACTTATTTCAACTCCATAATTTTTGTGTATTCAATACGCACCATTCTTACAGACACCACATGGACAACACAATAAACCATTCCGCTTGTTTGCCTCAGCCGCATGCAGAAAACTATGCACGCCATTAATGAACTGGGGAGAGCGTCGGTCATCGTACAACCATTGCCGACTCATCTTCATTAAATAACATCAAAGTGATCAAATTAATACATGTTCATACACACTTATTCTCATAAAATAACATACAACTATCTAGCTAAAGCATTTAAATGCAACAACAAATGCGATCAAAATCGCAACAAAGTAACAATTGATCCAACAGCATAATGATACCAAGCTTCTTTATTAATGGCATATTTTCTAATCTTTCTAATCTTCAAGCGCATTGCATCCATCTTGATCTTGTGATCATCAACGACATCGACAATGTACAACTCCAATTTCATCTTCTCTTCTTCAACTCTTTTCAATTTTTATTTCAAATAATCGTTTTCTTTTTCAACTAAATTTAACTTCTCGACAATAGGGTCGGTTGGAATTTCCGGTTCACGTACCTCCTAGATAAAAATATCTATGTCAACTTGATGGGCATAATTGTCATAAACACGAAATGAAACAAATAGTTATAAAAAAGAATATACCACATCCGAATCATAAACCGAACGAGGGCCGACGGGCACGGATATCAAAACCATGGCACTAAGTAAACCACACCTACACATATGCAAACTAAGAAGTTAATTTGAGCTCAAATTACATATAAATCAAATAAACTCCCACATAATTACTCCCAAACTAAAACCCACAAATCACTATAATTATAGAGCATTGCACGAGCTAATCTAGCAATGAGAGATGAAAGGACAAAGTTGCTAACCTTTGTGAACACTTGGATGGATGGGGTGCCTCAAATCTTGACAAATCTTGGTAAAAATGGAGGATGAGCTCGAGCAAGGGAAGAGAACAGAGGAGAGAAAGGAGAAAACAGAGAGCTTGGGCTCGGGCTAGACGAAGCACTATTTATAGTGATACCATTAGTCCCGGTTGGTATTACCAACCGGGACTAACGATCTATCTCTAGTCCCGGTTGGTGATACCAACCGGGACAAAAGGGCCTCGCAGGGGCCCCAGCCTGACGCAACCCTACCACCACGCCTTTAGTCCCGGTTGGTGTCACCAACCGGGACTAGAAGTCCCATTTGAACCGGGACTAGAGCCTAGCCTCATGAACCAGGACTAGTGGACACATTAGTCCCGGTCCAAAACCCGACCGGGACTAATGCTCCGGTCCAAAGGCCTGTTTTCTACTAGTGTACAACAAAGCGGTGGAACCACACACTTGTTATTTTACGTTGATCATTGCTTGGTGGTTAAGTTATGTCGATCCCGATTCACCGGTTATATTCTAAACTGCAACAATGCCTCAAATTCGAGATGTTGTAATGGCATCCATTTTGGTTGGCTGCTTTCTTTAAATACGATGTTCTTGGCTTGCCAGTAAATTTGTTTACTATATCATGCCCCAAATTTGAGATGTTATAATGACACTCATTTTGATGTGCTACTTTCTTTACATACTTTGCTCCCGGCTTGCCCGTTAATTTATGCACTGTGACATGTCCCATGAGAATGCTCATGAACGGAAACATTCCTTAACTCCAATGGCTACTTTATTTACCTAAGTTGACCCCATTGAGCTATGCTCCAAACCCATTGTAATGACACCCATTTTGGTTGATGGCACTCTTTTATTTTCTTTGCAAACTCTACCCGCCTTTTTGTTGGATATATTGCTAACTCTACGTTATGGCCTGTAATTGATTGTGCATCTGCTTCTTATGTTTTTTTTGCAAGTACTCAGCTTACTCTCACATGGCCAGTTCTTGGTGATGATTCATAAGCTGGTGGAGATGTTGTCGAGTTTTCTACTAGGTTGTGTCCCAGGAGTATCCCTGCGTGTTTGAAGTTTCTCTATTGTTATACTTTCGCTTCCGCTTAGTTCTACTATTTGGATCAAGGGGTATAAACAATATATATAGGTGTTGCACTATATGTGCACTTCTCAACTGCATGCCTCGCTATGTTGTAATAATCGAACCTCCCTGGTCATCATATCTGTAATATATGTTGGTTTGATATTTGTTATCAAGTTTCCGTGTGCCATAGGATATGATTCTGCGCTGGCGCACCTGAAAACCAACTGTGAATAGTGTGTTACAAGGAGGCATCAGGTGAACTGAAAGATGTAATGGAGAATGGGATCATGAGGTGGTGGCACGATGAAAGGGGAAGGAAAAGATAGGTAGAAGAAGATAAGAGGAGGGGCTCTACCTATCGGGTAGTGAGGAGTTGTAGCTCTGGTTGCCCACAGTAAACCACCGATCTTCAAACATGTATGAACTGAGTCAAGAGGATGCAAGGATGCCAAACCAAAAGCTCTCTCACTCACACACCACACTAGAAAGATGACCAGAATGTCTCTCCGACTTCGTAGGGCCAAGAAGAATACAAATAGGAACCACATACATCAAGAGAGGATACGGAAAGAGGCAGGTAAAATGAAGTAATAATGGACAGCGGTGAACGAGCAGTATCGAAATTGAAAGGAGGACTAGATCGAACGACCACAAATGAATATGCAAAGGGCCCAAGAATCGCTCGTAATTGGTACCTATTATGAAGAGCGAGATACATGTACATTTCTTTATGAATTGTTGGTATGTAAAATTAACTTATTTTCAAGAAAAAGAGGGCTCCATTTAGGCCAAGGCACTAGAGCATCTCTAGCCAATCTCTTATAATTTGGACCCTCAAACAACCCATATACCTTAACACCTTATATTTACTCCGCTAAAAAAGTGAATCCTAGCCGAAACACTAAACTTAAATCCTCAAATGAACTAGACCCCACATGAAGCCTCTCACCCTATTCTTCTTTCTTCTTGCTTTCATGCGGCCAACTACGACTTATCAACATTAGATGACTTTAATGAGCTAGCTAGTACCTACAATAGATGCTTCACAAAAGTAATATGACAGAGTCTTACCTTGCACGACGTAAGTGTGCGACAAAGTAGTTAAAATTTGTCCTCCATAGGCCATGGCTCATGCGCTTGCTCGTCTGAATGGCTTCTTCCTCTCATCTTTCTCCTAGTGGCGCAATGTCATCGTCCGGAACACAAGGATTCATCAGAAACGACGATGGCGACCGACGACCACTCATCATGTACGTTTCTTCCTACATACAACTTTTCCTCCCTGTAGGTATCCTCCGTGCGTGTTGCAGCTTTGCTCGTGGCCGGGGTTAATTGGAGGAGCAACGCCGGGCCAGGGATGACTAGGGGGATCGCCGTCGTGACCGAAGATGGTGGAAAGACAAAAAAAAATCATCATATTCTCGTGGAATTTGGCAACCAGAGGTCGATGGGTCTAGGGGCTGTCGGCGGACATGCGGGGTGGTCGTCAGAGGCAAGAAACGCAACAAAGGATGGCGCCGACGGGTGAATGGGGAAGAAGGCCATCGCGAGGGAAGAGCGAAATTATCCTAAGAAGTAGCCGTGAATGAGTAAATATAAGCTATGGCCGCGACCATGAGTAATTTTCTTCTTCTTTCGTTTCGTATCAATAGGAGATGGGCTAGATTCAGCTTAACCCCTCGAAACAAAATTTTACTTTGACCAATTTAGAGGGATCGTATAGAGATATGCTCTTGAACCGTTTTTCAGCATCCAAGCCCAAAAGAAAAATACCAACAAACCCCACGGAACGCGGCCGAACACGACAAGCCAGTCAGCCACCCATGCTGCGCACGGCGGTCGCCGCGGCGGCGCGGCGGCGCATCTCCCTTGCCCCGGCAAGATTCGCGCACGAGCTCGCGCAGGCGCAGGTCCAGGACCAGTCGGCCGTCCATGAGCGGGGCGGCCTTGAGCCGTCGTGGGTCCCGCTCTACAGGAGGATCTCGAAGCTGTCCAATGGCAGGCAGCCGGGGATGGCGGCGGCGGAGATGACCAAATATCTCCGCAAGAGGCGCCCGCTCTCGGAGTACCAGATCGTCGCCTACATCCGGAAGCTCCGCAAGTTCAAGCGCAATGCGTGCGCGCTCGAGGTGACCCCCCCCCCCAACTCTCCCCTCCGCGCGCCCGAAATGGTGGCCTGATTTGGAACGGGGTTGTGTTTTTTTGTTGTTCAATGGTACATTTGACAGACGTATCTGTGCTGAAAGTAGTGGGCTTGAATGTTTGGTTGGGGATAAGCGAGGAAATGGAATGGATTTACTAGGGTTTTCATCGAAGCTCTGTTCTGCATTCTCTTTGTGGATAATTTTGATTTAAGCTCACACTATTGGAAATGCACGATGCAAACTGAATGTTCCTTTTAAGACTGACGAATAGGACGGGGTCAACCGATTGTGTTGCCAATCACCACAATGGTAATTTGATGTCTGATGCTAAGTTAAACTGGGTGCCATACTGCACATTGCTGCAGCTTCAGAGATCCAAATTATAGGCAGGAAGGGAGTTGTGTATCTTAAACTAACAATAGTTGCAAAAGCAGGTGCTATACTGTGGGGCTGCTTGTTCTGCCTGGGAACTTTGAAGAGATGCTGCAGCTTCCTTTTCTTTCTAAATATTATAGATCCAATAGTTTTGACTTTGCATTGTGTGATAGCGTCATAGGAAATTGCTTGAAGACGATGATTGTGTATAAGATGTTTTTAGCCTCAGACTTAGTGTATTGAGGTAAATTTAACTGAATTTTCTTAATAAACAAACATTAAAAAAGTTTGACTTAAATGACCGCAGTGAGTCTTAAGTTCCATTACTAACACATTAATCTACATTGGTTGAGATATGAGATCATGCGTGTTGATGCCTTTCTAACTTATAAGGTTTAACTGTTGAGTTAGTGCAATTAGAATGATGAATGGCGTGCTGTAGTAACCAGGTTTATTGTTTCCAGCAGAGAATTACTGGAAACATTTTGATGGGTGATTGTTTCGAACAAACATCTCATTCATGTGCTGTACAAATAAGTAAATAACCACTGATCAAATCTATAGTCTGAGATTTGAAAAATGAGGTCTACCATGAAAACTATTGATGGTTAAAACTGGTCTTAGACAGAGTTAATTTTCAATTTCCTGGAATTAATCTGTCATTGGTAGCTTGTCCATAACACACACTACTGCTGAGCCGGGTATCTCGATTCTCACACATAAATAGGCAAAAACCTGGAGAAAATATTCTCTAGAGGGAAGGAAAGCAAGACTTCCCAAAAGGAAATGAAGGTTCAAGTTCTAACAGTAGTAGGTTCGAACTGTGATGCCACTAATGCATCTCTCCTAAGGACCTTTTTTATGTTCACCTTATAATATTATGGTACCAAGAGTCAACATGCTGTTCTGGTGCAACCTCTTCCTGAGCAAAGTATCTTTTTTATGTTCACTGTATAATATTTGGCTGTGTTGTTTTGTACCCAGTTGATGGACTGGATGGAAGCTCGTGGAGCAAAGTTGACGCCTGGGCATCAAGCGCTGCGGCTTGACCTTGTTTCAAAAGTTCACGGGATACAGGCAGCTGAAGAATATTTCTGGAGCCTTCCACCAGATATATTGAAGTCAAGGAAAGCTTGTTCATGTTTGCTTAACTGCTATGGTGAACACATGATGGCAAGCAAAGGTCTGGAATTCTATGAGAAGATGAAAGCCATGAACATTGTTCCAAATACACTGGTGTACAACAGCCTGATGGCTTTGTACAAAAAGGCGGGCCAGCCAGAGAAAATCCCCTCCACATTCGAAGAAATGCGAGAAAGCGGTATAACTGCTAACAGTTTTACATACTTCACATTGGTAGAAAGCTATGTTACAATGAATGACCTGGAGGCTGCGGAGAAAGTCCTGGAAGAATTGCAGAAGGTGGCTCCAGTTCACTGGTCTCTGTACACTCTAATGTCAAACAGTTACATTAAACTAGAGCTGTGTGGAAAGGCAGAAATTGCCCTAAAGAAAGCTGAGGAAGTTGTGAACAAAGCTGAGTTATCCTCATGGTATTTCCTCCTCTCCATCTATGCCCGTTGTGGAAATGCAACTGAGGTTAAGAGGATCTGGGAGTCTTTGAAGTCCACATTCAAGAAATGTTTGAACAGAAGCTATCTTGTGATGCTTCAAGCTCTGAGTACTATTGATGACTTTGAGTCTTTACAGCAAATCTTTCAGGAGTGGGAATCGAGTCATGAACAATATGACATGAGGATAACAAATGTTATGATCAAAGCTTACCTTGATAAGGGTATGATAGACGAAGCTGAGGCTATCCGTCAGAGGACCATGGCTAAGGGTCGTTGTGATGAGAGGACGATTTACATATTTGCCGAGTTCTATTTGGAAAAATCTAATGTTACCGCGGCACTGGAGATCTTGAGAGATGCAAAGAAGATGGTCAGGGCACACAAATGGGTGCCATCCAAAAAGCTTAGGAGCAGATTTCTTAAGCACTATGAAGAGTCAAAGGATGTTGACGGTGTGGAGTCTTTCTGCGAGTGCCTTAGGAAGCTCGAATGCCTTGATGCAGAAGCTTATGAGGGCATGATGCGGACCTATATAGCTGCAGGTAGAACCAACCCGTCAATTGCTCAGCGCATCGAAGATGACGGGATTCACGTAGGACCTGAGACGACGAAATTGCTGGAGAGTGTCTCCGGCAATTCAAAATGAGAACAAAAGAAACTTTGTAAGAAGTCGAGGCCACTTTAGACTTTTTCTTCGTTATCATAGAGCAGAATTATGACTTGTCGAAGATGTCGTTATCTTGTGAAAAGCTTGCTGTCACCGGATTTCTGTACATGAATTGCAAGGTCTTTTGGCATTTTACATTTGATGCTCTGCTAGCCCCCCTGACTACTGTGTAGCATCTATCTAAGCTGCTAATACTACGATGGAGTTATTTTTCAAAATACAAATATTTTCAATTATTTTACAAATATAGTGGATTGCAGTACCCAGGTACGTATTTTCTAATGTTTAATGTTGGTGACCATCCGTGAAGAGGCGCCAGGAAGCAGTGAGTGATTTCTGATATATTATTTGCTTGCACCAGGTAGGTTTTTTTGGGGGGAAACTGGCTCACATTATTAATCAACCATTTGGGGTACAATGCAATGTCAGGCGAATGTAAGAGCCAGACATGGCGGCCAGATTCTGTAGATGAAAACCTCTGCCTTCATGGATGTTGTAATGCATTGCCTAGAAGGCCCTGCCCATGCCACTTACTAGAAAGTACTCCCTCCGTTCCTAAATATAAGACCTTCCAGAGATTTCACTATGAACTATATACGGATGTATATAGACATATTTTAGAGTATAGATTCACTCATTTTGCTTCGTATGTAGTCCATAGTGGAATCTCTAAAAGGTCTTATATTTAGGAACAGAGGAAGTAATTATTTGAAGATCTTTTGTGTCATTTTCTGCACTCGATGCTTCCCTACAAAGTGTGTCAGTGTATGCATGATTAACAGCTGAATTTTGTATGCTAGTTGCGCGTTGAGTCGTGCATCCAATCAATTTGTGATGCGATTTCCACACCCTGAACTAGATTGTTGATTTTCTGTCGATACTGGTGCCATGTTTTTTTTCTAAAATGTGCCTACAAAATGAAATGGAGCACCAATCTATCTACAGTGATGCATCCGGAATGTTGTTGGAGCATTTCCTTGCACACATAGTAGTACGCATGGCTGGACACGTGAAATGAATTGCTTGTGGCGGTAGCAGCGGCTCAAACGAACTGTTAAAAAAATACTCCATTTCTGTTACGGCCGGTCACGGCCGTCGGAAAGAGGCTGGTGAAACAAACAAACAATGTGCTAATTTTATTATGGAATGTGTCTTTGCTGTTGAATATCGAGTTTGGTTTAATGCAGAGGAAACTGATGGTTTCATACCCACAAGGGGATTACGACAGGACGACCCTTTATCTCCTTATGTTTTATTTTCTATTTTTTTACTTTGTACGAAGGGTTTGACTGCCCTATTGACACGAGCGGAGGAGAATGTTATTATTTCGGGAGTGAAAGTTTGCAGAGATGCCCCCCTATCAATAATCTTCTTTTTGCGGATGATTCTTTGATCCCGATGAAGGCGAACATGCAATATGCCGAGGCTTTAAAGTTAATTCTGGATTTTTATTGTGCTGTTTTCGGACAAATGGTGAGTGTCGAAAAATCCAGTATCTTCTTTAATCTCAATACGCGTGTGGATACTGGAGACCAAATGTGTACCATTCTGAATATCTTAACCGAGGTGCTCAATGACAAATATTTAGGATTGCCGACCAATGTGGGGCTCGATAAAACCGAGTGTTTTCAATATTTGATTGATCGTATTACTTATGCACTTTAGTGTGTAATAGCATTCGTGCCTCAAGTTATATATCTTGCTATCACATACTTTCTCCGTTCCTACTTTCTAGAGATTACATACGGATGTATATATACATATTTTAGATTGCACGTTCGCTCATTTTACTCCTTATATGGTCCATATTGAAATCTCTAAAAAGACTTATATTTAGGAACGAAGGAAGTAGTTGTTTATCTTGTTTAGCTTAAGTCGTTGGTGCATATAGTTAAGCCTAGTATATTTAGGTTTTGTGCTTGACAAATTAAATGCTAGTTTTATTCCGTATTTTTCAAGCCTAAACCATAATTATTTTAAAGCGTTTATTCACTCCCCCTCTAGGGACATCCACGTCCTTTCAAGGGTTCTTGAGTTCTTACTAATGTTGCTCCACTAGGACCTGTCTATTTTGGGGATCCAAAACGCTCAAGAGATGATCTCCATAACCGCCTGGTATTTGTGGTGGGTGACACGTAAATTGGTTCACGAGGAGATAATCCAAGATTCTAGACAGGTTTCTATGGGGATTAGTGCTATTACTTCAAATTTTACTACAATGTAGCTTCCATAAAAAGAGGTGGATGGACCAGGCTTTCCGTGGATTTTGTTAAGCTTAATATTAACGCTTCTTTTGATCAAGACCTGATGTGAGAAACGACTGGGGTGGTTTTGAGGGATGATAAAGGCACCTTCATCCCTGGCGGGAATTGGGGAATGGACTGGTGCGTGGACGTCTTGACGGTTAAGGCTTTGGCACCTAGATTTGGCATTACACTTGGCGCAAAGCCTGAGTTGCAATCGTCTTGTCGTAAACTTTGATAATTTGGAGGTCATCGACACTATGAGGAATGGACGACACTCAGCGGGAGTGGCGTTGGCATTGTTCGATGATTGCTATCATATTGCGTGTGATTTTACTATTTTTAGGTTTGAACATTGTTTTAGAGAAGCAAATAAGGTTGTTCATGCACTTGCTAGGTTAGCTAAGTTTTCATCGACTTCTATTTGGTTTGAGGAGCCTGTGAGTGAAATTGTACCCCTCCTCCTTAAAGATGTAACTGTTATCTCTAATGAATAAAATGTTTTGTGTTTAAAAAAAACAATGGGCTGAGACAACTGGCCATGATCGGTTGGAGGACCAAATCGAACGACTAAGAATGCAAATGAAAAAAACCCGAGAGTCGCTTGTAATCGGTGTCTATTATGAAGGAAGAGATACATGTATATTTTAGATCCTTAATAAAAGGAAGATACATGTACATTTCTGTTAGAATTTTTTGGTGTGTAAAATTAATGTTTTTAGACTTTTTTTCAAGAAAAGACCGGGCATGAAATCGTTTGTTCGCCTCCCAAAATCCTCAACAAACCCCACGGAACGCGGCCAAAAACAAGACAGCCAGTCAGCCACCCATGTTGCGCACGGCGGTCGCCGCGGCGGCGCGGCGGCGCATCTCCCTTGCCCCGGCAAGATTCGCGCACGAGCTCGCGCAGGCGCAGGCCCAGTCCGAGCCGCCCGCCCCTGAGCGGGGCGGGTTTGAGCCGTCGTGGACCCCGCTCTACAGGAGAATCTCGAGGCTGTACGGCAGTCCGCCGGGAACGGTGGCGGCGGAGATGGACGGATATCTCCGCCAGAGGCGCCCGCTCTCGGCGGACCAGATCGTCTCCTACGTCCGGAAGCTCCGCAAGTTCAAGAGCAACGCCTGCGCGCTCGAGGTGACACCCCCATCCCCAATCTCTTGACGCAATATTTGACTAGGGTATTTGTGCTCAAAGTTGTGGGTTCGGGATAAAGCGAGTAGCGAGGAAAGGGGATGGATGTTTGCGCCTTCATACTGGTTGTGGTTGGCCACTGTTGGAAATGCACTGTGCGAATTGTGCATTCTGCATTCTCGACTGAAGAATAGGACAGGGTCAACTGATTGCGTTGCCAACCACCACAATGGTAAATTTGATGTCTGACGCCAAGTGAAACTAGGTGCCATACTGCACACTGCTGCAGCTTCAGAGGTCAACATTATATGGAGTAGGCAGGAAGGGAATTGCGGAGGTCCGCATTATAGGTAGGAAGGGAATTGTGTGTCAGTAATTACTAACAACGATATATGTGGCGCTGCCCGTTCTGCCTGGGACCTTTGAAGAGATGCTGCAGCTTCCTTTGCTTTCTAAAATATTATAGCTCCTTAGTTTTCACTTTTCGCTGTCTTATAACGTCACAGGAAATAGTCTGAAAAGGATGATTGTGTGTAACATGATTTTAGCCTCAGACTTGGTGCATTGAGTTGAATTTTACTAAAGCGGCTTAATAAATAAACATTGAAAAATCGGACTAACATGACCACAGTGAGTCAGTGACTTTAGGTTCCATTACGCGTGTTGATTTAGTGCATCCATCCAAGCGCTGACATGTAGAGGAGAGAAGCAGATGGTGTACTTATTTGAGAGGGATCAACAGCCAGACCTGTTGTTATTTTGGTAAGGGTGATGCTTTGTAAAACAGATAGTCCACAAATGCTGGGCCTATAAGCAACATGTCAATGTACCGGCAGTTTTCTGTATGAAACCCTGGATTTTCTGTATTTGCACAAAAACTAGCAACTGGTGGGTGTTTGCTAAATTATAGTGTTTTTTAATTCTTGAAACAAGCTTCACTTGCTTTTGGTTGAAATTGAACAGTTTATAGATTTTAGGAATTAGCGAGTTGTAGGTGGATACGAAGTCTTGACAAGTGAGTGGCCCTAGAGCCGGGAGGGGGCTCTGAAGGGCAATTGGAGAACTAAGGACTTGATAGAAGTTGGATGTTCTCCAGTCTCCACGAACTCAGAATGTCCCATCAGACTACAACAGCCCTCCAGTTATTTATAGCAGGGGATGTCCTAGGGTTTCTTCAAATTTTACCAATTTGAATTGTACACGACGCGCAGAGGTCATGTTCTCACGAATAACTGGTGGCACTATCGCCCATCTGCACTTTCCATTTCTTGGCGTCTGGTTTCAGATGTAAGATTGGGGACCTTTTGTACACCATATCTTCACCCAATGAGCCCCCCTAACTCTTCCGTACATCATGTTTCTTGGTATCGTACCATGAGCCTCCTGTCCCTTCCCAGCGTGGCTTGGAAGTCTCTCGGCCCTGTTCCTGGGTGGGGGAGTTGGACCAGCCTCGGGAGGTTTCTTTCGAAGCCAGGCCTTCTGGAGGCGTAAGGGACATTCAAGTGGCCTTGGGTTCCCGGTACCGCCCCTTCCCCTCACAACACTGTTTCTCGGCCTTGGGTAGGATCCTGGGAGTCCCCTCCCCTCCCTCCTTCATCCATAAGTGTCCTTTCGGCTCTCACAACGCTGTCCCTTATTCTTGGATCAGCCCCGGTAGGGATTGACTTGAGAGCCGCACCGGCACAGGAATCGGGGACCGTAATCCATTCCCCAACACCGGTAATGTAGGAATATTTGTAGAGGCATATGTTAAGGTTAGAACTGAATCCAAAACAATATATATCGCTATGATAAAGAGATAGTATGGGAGTGCTTTCCCCCACTCCCCCCAAAAAATGATTCTTCTACAAACAATATTTCCAATCAATTAACTCAGATATGAACCTTATGATTGATAATTATGAATGCTGTCACCAAAGAGAATACATTGAGATTGGAGAGAAAAGATGCATTTGCCATGAGCTTGTTCATTAGAACAGTGAATGTTGTGTTGTACAGTTAACAAGGTTTATTGTTTCTAACAGACAATTACTGGAAACATTTTGATGGGTAAAATTTTCAAACAAACATCTCTTTCCTGTGCTGTACAAATAACAACTGATCAAACATTTCAGGGATTAATCTGACATTGTTAGGTTGCCTGTAACACACTCTTCTGCTAAGTCGGGGATCTCGATTCTCACACATAAATAGGCAAAAACCTGGAGAAAATATGTTCTAGAGGGAAGGAAAGTAACACTTCATAATAGGAAATGAAGGTTCAAGTTCTAACAGTAGAGGTTTGAATTGTGATGGCATTAATGTGTCTCTCCTAAGGATCTTTTTTATCTTCACTGTAGAGATTTCATATGCTATTCTGGTGCAACCTCTTTCTGAGCAGAGTATCTTTTTTATGTTCACTGTATAATATCTGACTGTGTCGCTTTGTACCCAGTTGATGGACTGGATGGAATCTCGTGGAGCAAAGTTGACGCTTGGGAATCAAGCGCTGCGGCTTGGCCTCGTTTCAAAAGTGCATGGGATACAGGCGGCTGAAGAATATTTCTGGAGCCTTCCAGATAAGTCAAAGAAAACTTACTCATGTTTGCTTAACTGCTATGGTGAACACGGAATGGCATGCAAAGGTCTGGAACTCTATGAGAAGATGAAAGTCATGGGCATTGTTCCAAATACACTGGTGTACAACAACTTGATGACTTTGTACCAAAAGGCGGGCCAGCCAGAGAAAATACCCTCCGCATTTGAAGAAATGCGAGAAAGCGGTATAAGTGCTAACAATTTTACTTACTCCACTTTGATAGAAAGCTATATCGCAGTGAATGACCTGGAGGCCGCAGAGAAAGTCCTGGAAGAATTGCAGAAGGTGGCTCCAGTTCACTGGTCCTTGTACACTATGATGGCAAACAATTACATCAAACAAGAGCTGTTTGGAAAGGCAGAAGTGGCCCTAAAGAAAGCTGAGGAAGTCATGGATAAAGCTGAGTTGTTGTCCTGGCATTTCCTCATCTCTTTGTATGCCCGTTCTGGCAATTCAACCGAGCTTAAGAGGATCTGGGAGTCTTTGAAGTCCACATTCAAGAAATGCTTGAACAAAAACTATCTTGTGATGCTTGAAGCTCTGAGTAGTATTGATGACTTTGAGTCTTTGCAGCAAATCTTTCAGGAGTGGGAATCGAGTAATGAACATTATGACATGAGGATAACAAATGTTATGATCAAAGCTTACCTTGATAAGGATATGATAGACGAAGCTGAGGCTATCCGTCAGAGCACCATGTCTCAGGGTCATTGCAACGTGAGGACGGTTTACATATTTGCCGAGTTCTATTTGGACAAATCTGATGTTACCGCGGCACTGGAGATCTTGAGACATGCAAAGAAGATGCTTACGGCACACAAATGGGTGCCATCGGAAAAGCTTACGAGCAGATTTCTGAAGCACTATGAAGAGTCAAAGGATGTTGATGGCGTGGAGTCTTTCTGCGAGTGTCTGAAGAAGCTCGAATGCCTTGATGCGGAAGCTTATGAGGGCATGGTGCGGACCTATATAGCTGCAGGTAGAACCAACCCATCCATTGCTCAGCGCATCGAAGATGACGGGATTCACGTAGGACCTGAGATGACGAAATTGCTGGAGAGTGTCTCCGGCAATTGAAACTTGAGAATGAAAGGAACTTTGTTAGAAGTCGAGGCCACCGTAGACTTTTTCTTGGTTATTATAGAGCAGAATTATGACTTGTCGAAGATGCATTATCTCGTGAAAAGCCCGGGAGGAAGTATCTGCTGTACAAGAAATTGATGGATCTTTATCATCCCTCGTTGTCACCGGATTTCTGTATTACCGACATTTCTAGGGCTTTTGGCATTTTACAGTTGATGCTCTGCTAGCTCCCCCTGACTATTGTGTACTCCCTCCGTTTCTAAATATAAGCATTGTTAGAGATTTCGATACGGACTACGTATGAATGTATATAGACATACTTTAGAGTGTAGATTCACTCATCTTGCTTCGTATGTCACTCATTTTAAGAGTAGTTCGCATTGGAATCTCTAAAAAGGCTTATATTTTGGAACGGAGGGAGTAACATATAGCTATGCTGCTAGTACGATTCTCAAATGTTTAATGTTGCCAAGCATCCATTGCTCAGTGATTTCTGATATACTACCTCTGTTTATAAATATAAGACGTTTTGGCAGTTCAGTTTAAACTGCCAAAACGTCTTTTATTCATGAACAAAGGGAGTATTATTTGCTTGCACCAGGTAGTCTTTTTTAGGGAAACTGGCTCGCTTCATGAATCAACCATTTGGGGTACAATGGCAATGCCAGGCGAATGTAATAGCCAGACCTGGCGTCTTAGATTCTGTAGATGAAAAGCTATGAACCATTTTCAGCAGGGGAGTTTGAAGCTCTCCCTTCACGCACAAAACTAACCCCACTAAGAACATCTCCAATAGCTCCTCTAAAGAAGACAAGAAAATCCAAACCAGGTCTCTCTTTTCTGCCACCTAGAGAGGGAGAAGCTCTAGGTACAACTCTGAGTATTACTAACTGAAAAGGCAAAATACAGAACTTGTTTTGATTTTGCATTAAGCGAGAGCAGCTGAGCAGGGAAGAAGCAGGGATCAATCCCTGGTCTCCAGGGAGATCGCGCGCTGAGCTAGCCATTCCGCCAAGCCCCATTCGTGGTAATAAATAGGGGTGCGTCCTACTTGAGACTATTTGATCCGGTTTTCTTCAGTTTTTTCTGTTTCTTTTCTTTTTTTTCTTCTCCTTTTTTCATTCTTTTTTGCATTTTGTTTCTTTTTTGGGTTTCATAAGAGTGGCTGAGTTTTCAAGTTGGCTCGCCAAGCCTATCACAACCCTCCTCCCTTATCCGGGCTTGGGACCGGCTATGTTGAGGCGACATAGGCGGAGTTATTGTATTTCTCCGTTTTTTATTTCCTTTTTTTTTTAGTTTATTTTGTTTCTATTTTCGGTTTTCTTTGTTCTTTTAGTTATTATTCTACATTATTTGTATCTGTCAACAACATTTTTTAATCCCTGTTTAATATTTTCCAATACAAATTATACATTTTGGTAGTACATGGTCAACATTTTTTCTGTACACAATTTTAACATTTTTCAGATACAACACCAACATTTTCTGAATACATTGTCAATATTTTTTCTATATATTTTTATTATTTTTTGAAATGCTTAATTAAAAGTTTCTAATTAAACATATTAATATATTTTGAATACATGGTCAACATTTTTTCTATACTCATTAACATTTCCAAACGCTTGATTAACATTTTCCAAACACTTTTTAAACATTATTTGAATCTTGATTAACATTTCTATATACGTGATCACAGTTTTTCATTATATTTTTAATACATGATCAACATTTTTTAAATACACAATTAACATTTTTTAAATGCTCGATTAATATTTTTCAAATATTTATTCAATATTTTTTCAGTGCTTGATTAACATTTTTATATAGAATGATTAAAAAAATTCATCATTTTCTGTATAAACGTAACATTTCCCAAATGTTTGATTAAAATTCTGCAAATACGAGATATATCATCGTGACTGGGCTAGCCCAACTCGCGAACCTTCAGTGAGACTTCCGCTCGTCTCGCATGAAGCAAGACATATCGGAATATCCTATATGACGCATTTTCGGTTGATCGAGCGCTGAAGGTGGGCCAGCCCATTAACCTGTAGCAGCGCTTCCGGTTTCCGATTATAGGAACCTTCCAGATATTCGTAGTCAGATTTTATCGGTTTTGTGAACCTTCTATAAGTTTCCTGAACCGGGTTTTCATTTTTTTATTTTCTTTTTATTAATTTTTCGATTTTCTTTTTCTGTTTACATTTATTTTTTCCTATTTCTTATTTTTTCTGTTTTTATTTCTTTATGAGATTTTATCTTTTTCTGTTCGGAAATTTCAAATATTTTTCGAAATTTTGTTTTTAAATTTCTTTATAAAAATTCTCGCCTTATTTTTTTGGTTCAAAATTTTAAAAAATGTTCATGTTTGAAAAATCCTTCAGGAATTTCAAAAACAATTCTCGTTTTCAAAAGTTGATTAAAATATCAAAAAATGTTTCGTTTTTTTTTTCATATTTTCAAAAATTGATCGTGTTTCGAAAAAGTTCATGAATTTATTTATTTTTCCTGTTTTCAAATTTATTCAAAATTTCAGAAAAGTATTCGTGTTTCAAAATATGTTCAGGAATTTAAAAGATTGGTCTTGTTTTCAAAATTTGTTGACCATTTCAGAAAAATGTTCATGTTTAAAAAAATGTTCACGGTTTCATCATTTTGTTTGCACTTTCAAAAAATGGTCCCATGTTTCAAAGTTTGTTCGCATTTCATAAAAGCGTACAATAGAAATTTGTTTTGCGTAAAAAATGTTCTGTTTTAACTTTTTTTGTTTTGAATTTAAAAAGTGTTCATATTTTCCATTTTTATTCGAAACTTAAAATATGTTCGTGAACTTAGAAAAAACCGGAAATTTCAAAAAAGGTTCACATTTTTCGTAATTTGTTCGTTTCTTCAGTAAGATTAAATTTAGAAAAAATTGTTTGCGTTTTAGAAAACTGTTCGGGATTTGCAAGGTTTGTTCATGTTTAATTTTTAAACTGGAATTACAAAAATCTTCACTTCTCCAATTTTTTTTTGCGGAATTTCAAAACTACTCGTAATTTTCAAGAAATATTTTCAAAACAATCCCAAATGTCAACGCTTGTTGTGTGTTCATATACTGTTTTGCAACTTGACGTTCAGGTGTTGCTGTCTGGTGTTGTGGCTAAGGGCTCGCGGTCAGTTGACCCTGTATATCGCCGATCCACAAAACTCGTTTACAGTTTGCGGAAAAACGGTTTTGCGGACCGGCGCGGTCTGCTGCGGAGCAGACCCCATATAGCAGACCCGTAAAAAAGGATATTCGGCCGAATATCCTTTTTTACGGGTCTGCTATGCGGGGTCTGCTCCGCAGCAGACCGTGCCGGCCCACAAAACAGCAATTTGCATTTCAATTTTTGGCATGAAAACATATTTTCGTTGCTTCTTTATGGCCGAATATCCTTTTTTACGGGTCTGCTATGCGGGGTCTGCTCCGCAGCAGACCGCGCCGGCTCGTAAAACAACAATTTGCATTTCAATTTCTGGCATGAAAACATATTTTCGTTGCTTCTTTATGGCCGAATATCCTTTTTTACGGGTCTGCTATGCGGGGTCTGCTCCGCAGTAGACCGCGTCGGCCCGCAAAACAGCAATTTGCATTTCAATTTATGGCATGAAAACATATTTTCGTTGCTTCTTTATTTTCTTCAAAGGCATTGGATACATCATAATTCACCAAATCTTTGCTAAAATTGCAAAACCAAAGAAAACAAGAGCCACAATTAGGCATTTTAGAAGACCTCCAACTTCCATAATAGCTCCCGTAAGTTGGATTAGTGTCTTCTCGATGCATTCGTTGTTGATCTGTGGATTCTTGATCTTGCATTCTTCATTAGACGTTGCTTCCCCTCTAGTTTCTTCTCTAATTGCACATGCAGACATATCATTAGCCTCAATTCTACGAAGGAGTACACGAACATCTATTAAGCTTCTTTCTATCAATAAATCAATGTATTCTTCTTCCCAATACCAAAATGAGCATCCACCTTCCTACACATGACCAACCCACAATAAGCTACCGATATTGATCCGAATAGGTTGACAAAACCGAATGAAAACAAGAACATACCCCGTCCTTTTTGCATTTGAAGAATACCCATTCGGGGTGTCGTGGCGTGGTAGATGTTAGCCGCACCGCTGTCTGCTTGCAATCGTCGCACGGTATTAAAGGCATCGGCGAGCCGGCTAGCCGCTGCGCAAGATCCGAGCCCGGGCGACGGCCGGCCCAGTCCTTGCCGGAAAGTCAGCGACGGCGGCTAGACGACGAACCAACACCTGCATGCGGCGCTGGAGCTTTGCCGGGGCTGTGCACAGGGGCGAGTCTACTGGGCAGGCTTCAACAGGCTGAAGCCGAAGCCTGCCCTCCAAGAGGACAATTCTTTTTACTAGTAGCAATCTTTTTACTCGGTCAATTCGTCTAGCTGTCAAGTCTCAGCCCATTTACTCCACATCTCTACGGCTATCACACACCGTAAATGCACAACCTCCAGCAGCAGCGAACGTGGGGCAAGCTGCAGCTGGCGGCTGGCCAGGCAGCACTACTAATTGGCCTGGCCAGTAGGGAGTGGCATGCGCCCACGTGGCCACGCCCGCGCCGAGGCTGCGGTCACTGTGGCACGTGTGCTGACGGCCGATCTTATTGCTGCTATTTAGCAAGACAGATCCAAATAATCTAGAAAATATTAAGCATATTTAGACAAAAAGAATTAGGAGATGATGACTATTTTGATAAACAGATATAATTTTTGGTTTAGAAAAAATATTTTATTTCAAAAAATCAGAAAAATCCAGTAAACATTACATGTTTTGTGTAGTAATCCAGATTTTTGTGAGCTTATTTGGACAAAAGGATTGGGAAATAATGCATATTTAGTTAGAAATGTCCAAACTTTTGTTCAAAATTTGATATTTTTCTAAACTTTCAGTAAGTATTATATGCTTCCAGTAGTAATTTGGGAATTGTTTAGCTTATTTGGACAAAAGGACTGAGAGATAATGGCTATTTAGCTAGACAACTGCAATTGTTTGTTGAAAATTTGGTATCTTCTAAACATCAAAAAGTTCTACATGTTTTCAGTAGCAATCTACAAAAATTGGAGGTTATTCGGACAAAAGGGTTATGAGATGAGGGTTTTGTTCTTCAAAAGGGTGTTTAGTTTTTTTTTATGTTAACTTTGAGCCCACCCTTCAGTTTTTTTCTAGATTCGCCACTGGCTGTGCAGGTTGCTTCCCGACCAATCCATGGCTTCGCGCAGCCGCCGGTGGCCGGAGACGCCAAATCCGGCGGTCGCGACAAAACAGCCGCGGATCTGCAGCTTTCCGGCCGGCCGAGGCAGGAGGAAGTGGTGAAGGTCAATCTAGGAAGTGTGGCGTCCAGCCGGCGTGGATCCCGGCGGCTGGTGGCCGGATTTTCAGGCGGCGGCCTGGCGGCGGTGGGTGGGGGGAAAGCACGGGCTGAAATGCCCCCCCCCCCTCCCCCCCGCCAACCGCTCCCGCTATATACAGGGCACCGACGGGGCGAGGGGGAGAACCTGTGTTTTCGCGGGTTGGGGTGGTAGCTTTGCCGCGCCCCGCAATTTTTTTTACAGGCCTGACGCTTTTGCGGGGTCTGATCAGACAGCTTTTTCCGCGAGGACCCGAATTTTGACGGTATTTTGTGGGTCGGGGCACTATACGGGTCTGCTAGAGATGCTCTAACACTTGACCTCGATAGAGCCAGTATACTGTACTACAGTACGTACTTTGTTGCTGCAGCGAGCTCCCATGCAAATGCGCCTTCAGCTCCTCTGTTTCCTTCTTTGATCCGCTAAGTTGGGCTCCGTTCAACGATGGTTAAATTTCGTGTTTTGTTTCTTTTAAGAAAGTTGATTGACATCTGACCCTGGTTTGTAAAAAAATTAAGATCTGACACTTTTCCTATCGCCGTGGTCAATGATGGTAGGATATAACAACCTACCGTCAGGGTCTCTGGCGGTAGGGTTGCACGTCCTATCGCAAAAATTTCTAAGTTCTAGTCATAGTACGCGTACGCACCCTACCGCCGGGCACCTTGGCGGTAGGATTATACATGCTACCGCCGGCACCTGTGGCGGTAGGGGTCTGGCGGTAGGCAGCTATACCCTATCATCATGGATCCCGACGGTAAAAAAAGAGTCAGATCCCATTTTTTTTACAAATGAGGGTCAAATCTCGATCAACTTCAATAAAAGGGTCGAAACACGATTTTTTGCCTCCAACGATGAACCTGCCGTTCGTCCATACCCTGCTCGCTTTGCGTTTGTCTCTTCCGTATATAGGATCACTACTAGGGAGGGAGTCATGCAACAAAAGAAATGAATGGATTAATAGACACTAGTACAGCAGCAGTTGTCATACATATCATGCATGCAGCTCCTCCATCGTGTGCCCGGTCCCTCGCATCTTTCTTCCGTGTCAAAATGGACACAATTGACCGCAACAAATTCACAATGTAAACCGTCTTCGAATTTTTTTCACTCGCATAACCTTTTAGTGTGGGGCCCGACAACAAGGCGTCACACTATACTGTGTGGCGCCTTTGCCTTATGCGTCATACTACACTGTGTTTTGCCTTAGGCGCCACACTAGGTCTCGAACGCGACACAGGATAGTGTCAGGCGCCCCACAGTATATTGTGGCGTCTAAAGCAAAGACGCGACACTAAAAGGTTACGCGAGTGATTTTTTTTAAGACGATTTACTTTGTGAATTTATCGAGTCTTTAGGTTAAATTTGTCCATTTTGCCTTCTTCCTTCCGGGCAAGACAAGGCTTCTTTCTCGGGCTCGCTGCCTGCTTCTTTATCTGCCTGGCACTT
Source organism: Elymus sibiricus (assembly GCA_039707655.1). Lineage (NCBI taxonomy): Eukaryota > Viridiplantae > Streptophyta > Magnoliopsida > Poales > Poaceae > Elymus > Elymus sibiricus. The sequence continues at coordinate 92,172,125 of CM077669.1, forward strand.
GCGGGATCCTTCCCTTCCATGGTGGATTTGGTTACGCGCCACATCCATGATGCGTGCCGGCAAGTTGCAGGCCCGAATCATGCGCCTTTCCTTCGGTTGCATGTCACCGCTTCATCTATTTTGATTGATACGCTGACTGACAGTATCGTGTTAATCTATGCAGTACTACTGTATGCTTACTGGAGTAACTTGTATGCACTTACCATAATAATAGCACTGTTTGGCAAAGTTGGTGAGAGCACCGGGGTTGGGATTGAGGGGGTACTAGTATCATCACATGATCCTCCGTCTAGAAAGACGCGCACTCCATACAGTAATACACCGCGTCAGATTGCCATTGCTCTTCATATTCGTGATGAATTGAGCTGCGTCCCTTGATCTGGATGCTTGTTCTTTGTTCGTCCGGTTAATCGACCAAGCCACTCTCTCGTATATACATACACGAATATGTACATATGTTCCGTCAGAAATAGCCCATGTTAGGCATATAGTACTGCATACAGAGTAACAGTACCACAGTGCTTACCGTTCGGACTCACCGGAATTAGTTAACAAATTAGAGAAGAAGTTGAAAGTTGAGTCGTGAACTTTGAAAACCCACAAACTCTTGTAATTTCAAACTGATTTTAGAGCAACTCCAACGCGGCGACCCATTCCGTCCGCGCGCGTCCGTTTGGGTTGGCGCGGACAGAAAAGTCGGCCCAACGCGCCGACCCAAACGAACACGCATCCGCTTTTCATCCGGCTGCGGACCCATTCCCGGCCCATTTTTGAACCGAATTTGCGTCGGCGCGGACATCTGACGGACGCGCGTGCCCGCCCGCCTACTCCTCCCCTGGCCCGCTTGTCGGTGGCAGCCTCCCACCATTTCCCCCCAAAAAAACCCGCACGCGCGCGCTCCCGCCGCTCGCCATGGACGCCATGGACGCAGACCTGGATGCCGCCGCCAGTCTCGCCTCCCTCGCCTCGTCCGGCCCCTCCGGTAAAGGCAAGCCTCGCGCCCCCCGCAAGACCGCCACCGCGCCCAAGCCAAAGAAGGAGCTGACGCCCAAGGAGCGGGCATGGGAGTTAACGAAGAGAAAGAACCGGAGGCACGCGGCGGGCGCGAGGGAGGAAGCCATCGCGGCGGCCGCCATCGCCGCCGCCGAGCAGCAGAAGGCCACCAACGCCCGCGTCGCGGCGGCAACGAGGGAGGCGCTAATGTACCTAGGGTTAAACCATGGCCAGCATGGCCTCGTCAACGCCGCCGTGGCCGCGGCCAGCACCGGCTCATCTGCGTTTCCTCGGATGGTGCTGCCTGACTCGCCCCGTGCGTCGGCGACGCAGCCGATGCCCGCCCGCCCTTTTTGTGTGCTGGCATGTGTGCCGGCCGCTGGCAAGTGCGCCAGCTGAACTCCTGGCATGGTGCCGACATGATCTATGGCCGCTGGCATGACCTATGACCGCGGGCTTTTTTCAAAAATTATGTGCAGACATGAAATCTTAAAGAGGGCGGACGCCGAACGGGCGGCCGATCCAAACGGACAAAAAGCGGACAAATACGCCGTCCGTTTGTGTCGGCCCGTTGGAGTTGCTCTTACCACTCAGGAAACATGTACCGCCTGCGTTGGCTACAAACTGAAAACAAATTGCATTTTATCTTGTTGACATGTTTCATAGAATGGTAGTATATCCTGTTGACATGTTCATTGTTTTCTGAAATCTCTCGTCCGTATAGGAGTTCAGTCTTGGTTCTTCTGATTTTTTTTCTTCTTGTCTTCTTTCTGTCCCGTGACAGCACGGCATAGGTGTGCAGTGCGCTACTGCAATGCTAGCTGCCTACGACGGCAGCTCGAGAAACGAGTCCGACAGGAATTCACCGCGTCGGATTCAGCGTTTTTTGTTTCCCATTCCATCCCATCCCGTCAACAACGCAAAGCATTTCTCTACGTAGTAGCTCTGCTTGTTGTTGCATCACGGCCAGGCTGAGGCCGGCTTCAATCATTTGCCCAAAGTGCCGTGACGGACAGTAGAGGCTGGGCTCAGCTCAGCTAGCAGCTGCTTTCGGAAAAGCAGCGTACAATGATCGACGAGTAGTTCGTGTGAAAAACCACAAAACTGGCCCTTTGGACAAAGTTCAGCACAAAATGAACCCATTTTCAAAATATTTCACAAAATGGCCCTTCCTGCATGACGCCCGCACCCGGGGCGCCATGCTAAACTACATAACGCCCCGGTCAAAGGCGCCATAATCGCCACCGCTGACTGCCACGTCGGCCTGGTCTTCGACGTATGACGCCCCGGCCCAGGGCGCCATGGTCGGTAGCACGACGCCCCGGCCTGGGGCGCCATACCCCTTCGCATATGGCCAGCGCCAGCCAGCCCGAGCGCCCTATCCTTCTTCCTCCTCTCTGTTTCTTTCCCCACCCATGGCGCCCCTCATTTCGCCCCTCCCTCTCCCCACTCAAATCTTGTGGATCTGAGCCGAAGATTGGTGGATCCTGTTCTCCTTTGAATCCCCAAGGTATTCTCCTCCTTTCCCCTCTTTCTATCGGTTGAAATCTCCGCATTTGATTGATTTGGGTGAAACCCTAGTTCATCCTTTTTTGGTATTATCATTGGATTTTTGTGTGATAGTGTTAGGGATTAGGGTGATTTAGGATATGTATGGCTTAGGATATGTATGATTTAGGCTTTTTATGAAAGTGTTATGAATTTAGTTAGGATATGTATGATAGTGTAGAAATTTGTATGCACATATATGGTGTATGGAAGAATTAGTGTAGAAAATTTGCACATGTATGTATGTATGTATGTATTTCCACTACTCCGGATATTTTCAAATGACAAGGAGGCTTACGATATACATTGTAATTTTGTAGGATGGCTTCTCTTATCCATCCATCGTACGATCAGTGGCACCGTGGGCGGTTCATGGCAGATGAAGGAAGGGTTTTTGATCAGCTTCACCTGAGGTCCGGTTCGGTTCATGACAAGATGAAGTATGATGAGCGATACACGGAGTATATCCGGAAGACTGGGCTTCTCCCTTTCATTTCACTTGTGTCTCGTTCGATGCCGAAGATGAACCCTTGTGCGATCACGGCACTCGTTGACCGATGGCGCCCTGAGACACATACTTTCCACTTCTTTGCTGGGGAGATGACGGTCACTTTGCAGGATGTTTCTCTGATCACTGGACTTCCCATCAAAGGAGAGCCTATTTGTTTTAGCACAGATTCTGAGGGATGGCGTGACATTATGGTTGGCCTCATCGGGAGGGAGCCGGGGGTGCGAGGGAAGTCCGCCGGTGCAACTTATCACTGGATTGCTGACAACTTTGGGGTGTGCCCGGATGATGCGGACGATGAAACAGTGCAGCAGTATACCAGGGCATACTTGTGGTATGTAGTTAGCCGGACTCTTTTCTCTGATGGCACTGGCGTGAATGCTTCCTTTATGTGGCTTAAGCTGTTTGCTGGGTGGGAGCATGGACTCAGTTGGGGTACGGCGGCACTAGCTTATTTGTATCGCCAGGTAACTAGTTTTGCTTGCAATAGTGTGTTCACAATGTAGAAATTTTCTGTAGTTTGTATTGACATATTTCTTGTTTGTGTGTAGCTGGACGAGGCGTGCCGTAGGGGCGCGAATCCAAAAAAAGCGGTAGAGTCAAAGGAAGCCAATATCGGTGGTCCGATGCTTCTCTTATCGATCTGGAGTTGGGAGCACTTACCAGTTGGGCGGCCGGCGCCTGCGGGTCTTGGTTACGAGGCGTGGGATGATCATGATGACCCGGACCGTATGCCTACATGGGCGTATAAGTGGGACAAGGTTGAAGGTTTTGTTGGCAATTCGAAGACCATGTACTTGCACTACTGCAACGAGCTCGACATCATGACCCCGGAGCAGGTAATCTTAGTAGCTTGTTGCCTTTATTCTCTTTTCGGTTTTCCAAAAATCGTACTAAAAATGTAGTTTATTGTTAATCTGGATAGGTGACTTGGGAACCGTACGGAACGGCGGGCAATATTGGCAGAAGTCTTACTTTCAGACTGAGCCCAAAGTGTCTACATGAAGCACACCTATGGCGGATGCGTTGTCCGTTGATTTGTTACTATGCTGTTGAGTTTCATCAGCCACAGCGAGTTATGACACAGTTTGGCTTATTTCAAGAGACCCCGCCGAAGTTCAAGGACACTTCGCTACAATTGCATAGGTAAGTGCTTATAGCACTTCAAATGCTTTTCTCATTGTTTGAAGATAGTAACGAAAATGCTTTTTTCAAATGCTCTACAGTCTCGACAAGATGAAGCAGAAGAGTATAAAGAAATGGGATCGAGAGCATGACATGTATATCCAGGAGTTCAAGCACAAGATCAATAAGATTGAGCTTTCATTGCGTCAACCCACTTCTAAACCTCCCCCACGGTCTTTTGATACGGAAGTATTCAACCGTTATCTCGTGTGGTTTCGTTCCGTTGCACGTACTCAACTTAACCCGCCCGCATTTGAACCAGAGGACATATTGCATGAACCCAATCCAGGTTTTGATCGGATGGCCAATATGGAGTACAACAAGCTTATTAGAGATGGTAGACGGTATGAATCGGCGCCGTCTCTCCGTTTTGTGGTAAGTTACAGTTATCTCTACGTGCTAGCCTGCATTGTGCCGACAAATGATTTGTACTATCGTTTCCAACAGCAAAACGAGCTCTCGAAGCATGTCAACGACGCCGGCGAGGCACTCAAGTACCCTTCAGGTGAAGAGTCGTACAACAAGCTTAAAGCTTTTGTTGAGGTATGATGTTCGATAAATTGTTTGATTTCCATGGCACAAATTTGTTAATGTTTCTATGTCCTAACTCGATGATATGACAATTTCACAGCGGAGCAAATCATGGGCACATGGACTAGGTGCTTTACTAGGCTGCCGCTCCATCGATGATGTCATGCCTACTTCGTGGAGGTCAAGGTCGAGGTCATCTTCGAGCGCCGCACACCTGTCATTACAGGATTCGGTTGAGGGCGAGGAAGAGGAGAGCGAGGGACAGACGCATGATGAGATCAACACCTCACAGATCCCCGATGCACCTCAGCCTAGTCAGAAGAAAAAGAAAGGCAAGTATACTCGGGGCAAGTACGATCGGAAGGCACGTAAGGATCCGGTGATTGAGGCAGATTCGGAGGAGGAGGAGGAGGAGGTGCAGCAGCGGAGGAGAAGGCGCTTAGTGAAGGCGCATGAAGCACCGGCAAAAAGGGGGAAAGGGAAGAAATGAAGTCGATGTAGTGAACTTGTTGCATTTGTCCTGAACTTGTTAGTTGTGAACTTGTAGCATTTGTCGCGAACTTCTTAGTTGTGAAGTTGTAGCAATTGTCGCGAACTTGATGTTTGTCGTGAACTTGTAGCAATTGTCGCGAACTTGCTGTTTGGCATGAAGTTTGTTGCATTTGTCGTGAACTTTGATGCATTTGTTACCACCATCATTAGCAACGGCGATCAACAATGGAACCAATTTGTCACCACCATCATTAGCAACGGCGATCAACAATGTGCCCTTGAACTGGCCGGTCAGAAATGTGCCATCCACGGACATAACCGGCCTACAATGCTTGAAGGCCCTAATGCATGGCTCAAAAGTCCAGAATGCACGTCCAAATATTCGAACGGTTGCATCGTTGTATAACCTTGTTCTCACGCCATCTGGCTCCACCACATAGTACATGCCCGGATTTTCCGCCGCCATCGCTTTCAACACCATCGCGAGGCGGTTGTACGATTCTTCCCAACCACCATACAATATCTGAAAGGCGGCTTGCTTGGCCTTCCATGCCTTCCCGTACTTCACCGTATACCCAAAGACCTCCTTCACCATCTCCATCAACGCCCTAATGGGATATGTCGGGAGTATCTTTATGGAGGGTGCAAATCTATATGCAATGAATTTGGAGGTCAATTGACGGTGATCATCCTTTACATTATCATCATCATCAATATCCTTGCCACTACATCGGTGGTGAAACACGGAACTTGTAATCTTCCATTGCGGCCCGCCTTTGACACATCTTGCACGGATAACCCAAGGGCAATGCTTCTTGTGTTCCTCACATTTGACCACATAACGCAATTTGGAGTTTGACTTGTCCACAAAGAATGGTCGATGAAACTTAACCGCGTAGTCCTTGACCCATATTTGAAGTTCTACCAAGCTTTCAAAGATTGTTCCTTCACTAACACCATACACACTTGCCGCGGTATCTCGCTTTGAAGTTAACCTTGGTGCAAGAATTTTACTTCTGCCACCATCAACAATCGCCTTATCGGCTAGGCTTAGATCACGGAACAATGATGTCTTGTGATCCCGGCCTATTACCTTCTTGAAAGCATTGGCTTCTTTAGCCGTCAAACCATCCTCATCTATTTCTTCATCCGGGCCTTCGTCCTCCGAGTCCCCCGCATAGGACCTATTGTATGGAATGTCATGGTCCATGTCCTCTTCCATGCAATTTGCCTCCACATCGCCAACATAATGGTCACGAAGATAACACTCCGATTCATCACCCTCAAACTCATCACCATCCATGTGCAAGTCTTGATGATCAAGTTGGTCATTCCCGACGGGGCTCAAAGGTTGGGTCATTGGAGGTTGGCTCATTGTTGTGTCATGCACATCCGGATTGACATGTGTTGAATCTCGAACCGGGCTTCTAACGTCACATGAAGATGCACACCGATTCAAATCAATGTGCAACCGAGCACCAACAACCTTTGTGGCAAATAACTCAAATGATTTATCTTGTGAGGCCAACACACTCTCCTTATATGCTTCCCAATGAAACTCGGAGTCAAGAGGCATTATCTTCCAACGAATATGTTGCCCATACCCAACATTATACCTTCCGATTAAGTCTACTCCATCGCTTTCTTCCATCCAATTCAACCTTCTTCGAAGCTCAACCACAACCTTCTCAAGGCTAGGACTTGTGGGAAACACCATCACTATCGGCTTCTTCTTCGGGTCACCATACTCCGCGTCTCCCTTCTCAAAGGAGACTAAGTCCACATGATGCACATTCATGATCCTTGCCATCTACAATCATAAACACCAAAATGCATCAACGAAAATTGCAAAATTGGATGACCTAGGGTTTCCCCAAATCGACACAATGCGGAGAATTCAACCAACAAAAAGAGGAGGAATGAGGGGGAATACCTTGAGGGGTCGAAGGGGGAGGATAAATCAGTGATTTGGAGCTCCGATCCGCCAAATTTAGTGGGCATTAGGGAGGGGCATGAGTGGGGCGGACGGGGTGGAGACAGGGGGGAAAACAGAGGATTTGGGGGGAAATGGAGGGGTCTGCCCGTTTTGATGGTTCAAGGGGCATGGCGCCCTGGTCTGGGGCGTCATGCTGGATGGCGCCCTGGTCTGGGGCGTCATGCTGTAGCTGTATGGCGCCCTGGGCTGTGGCGTCATGTTCATGAGCATGGCGCCCTGGGATGGGGCGCCATGTACCCGGCCCCTGCCGACGTGGCAAGTGAGCGACGACCAACATGGCGCCCTTGACCAAGGCGTCGTGATGTCTACCATGGCGCCCCGGGTGCGGGCGTCATGCAGGAAGGGCCATTTTGTGAAATATTTTGAAAACGGGTTCATTTTGTGCTGAACTTTGGTCAAAGGGCCAGTTTTGTGGTTTTTCACGTAGTTCGTATCGGAGAGATACTTTTGGACGAACCGAAATGTCCACTGAACCTTACTCGTCTGCATGCTTTTGGACGCGAAACGCTTTGGAGTTTGGATCTCGCCGTCGTTTGATTTCATGTATGAGGTGGGCAGCAGATTGCACGTAAATCGATGGTTAAACCATGAACGGGACTATCATGTTCATCACGTCTCGCACACGGAGTAGGTTGCCTGCTGGAGCAGTGTGATTTTTGTTCATTTGCGGTCGCGCGAGGAATCTCTGAGTTTCAGTGCTCATACGAACGTCAGTGACCGTGAATATGCAGAATTTTTTACCGTGTGGTGTGCACCACGTCGCCTGTTTGTTTGGAGGACCGCGTGCATGCATAGTCACCATCTGGATCAGTAGACAGCGGGCAGCCAAACAAGCTGCTGCCCGATCTCGTTTGAATTTTGTTCCAGCCATTTGTATGTATGTAGGAGTAACACCTATGTATGCATCCAGACACGGCAGAGATGCTATGTTCACCGCAGAGACCACAATGCACCCATGCCACACAACAGTTTTGAAGACTGTTGAGTATATTGATTATTAGGAAGTATATGATAGACTAGGATTTTGTCCTATCTTGTCTTGTACTTCAAATTGGTCATTGTACTCCTATATATATGCCCACGAGGCTCAAGCAATAAACAACGATTTCACCAATCTTCCTCTATCCCTTCTAATATGGTATCAGCCTAACTGATCCAACCCTAGCCGCCGCTCGACGCTTCCGCCCCGCGCGCCGCTCCCGAGGCGGTCGGTCTCCATGACCGCCGCCGGGGGCCGCGCCGCCCGTACCTAGGGTTCGTCCGCCGGTCGTGTCGACCGGCTGCCCTAGAGAGTCTTTTTCCCGAGCCCTTGCTCCGGGTTTTTCTCTCTCTCGCTGGTCGCTTTGATCGGCGTTTACTTTTTGGTTTTCCGATCTAAGATCGGTTTGCGTCGCCCGCCGCCGCTGTCGACCCCCGCGCCTCTACTCCGACATCGGCGTCGACTCCACCGGCCGCTTCCTCCTCAACCGCGCGGCAAGGCTGGACGCGCCGCCCAAGGAACGCCTTCGTGCGTCGCTGCCGGCTGCTCATCCGCGCGGTCTCCATCGCCGGTTCGTCTTCATCGTCATCGCCCGGGACATCACCGACAACGTCGCGATCGACTCCGATCAGCGCGTCGTCCCAGCCATGGCGCGTACAGCACCGCCGTCGGTCTGATCAACCGATCGCGCGCCTGTCTTCGCCAAGCCGTCCCCGAGCACGCGCCTACTACCGATCGAGCCATTGGTTGCCGCCGCGTCGTCCCTTCGGATCCGGACGGCCCATCCAAGAAGAAGAATGTACTACCACTCCAGCAGCATCAACAGCTGATTGAAGGCAGCATAATTGTTGCCGCAGCATCAACTCCCGTGCAAAAGCGACTCCAATTCGTTTCTTTCTTTGATTTGCTCCCCCTGCGCTTCGTCCATCGACGGACACAATTTCTGTTCTGACCTTTTTGACAAACTTAATCATGAATTGACCTCGTTTTAAAAAGAATCTCGTATCTGATCTCTTTTTATCATGCCAACATTCTTGGTCTTTGAAGGTCCGTTGATATTAAATTAAATATAAAATTTTCTAAATACTTTAAGACCATTTTATATATAACTTAACATCTCCGAAAACATTTTCACCTATATATTATTTACCGGTAATATCCCGTATTACCCGATACTCTCTGGAACCCTTCTGGTGATACCAAAACGCTTTCGGATCCTCTTGAAACTATTTTGAATATTAATGAAACAATTTTACAATTATGTTCTCATCACTCCCCTCCTACTAACACTCAGCAAATCGTGATTACCTTAAGCTTGTGACCCCGTAGGTTCGGTAAGTCATAGACATGAACGAAATGTTGGAAATATGCCCTAGAGGCAATAATAAATTAGTTATTATCATATTTCCCCGTTCATGATAATAGTTTATTATTCATGCTAGAATTGTATTGACCGGAAACTAAATACATGTGTGAATAGATAAACAAATACTGTGTCCCTAGTAAGCCTCTACTAGACTAGCTCGTTGATCAAAAGATGGTCAAGATTTCCTGACCATGGACATGAGTTGTCATTTGATAATGGGATCACATCATTAGGAGAATGATGTGATGGACTTGACCCAACCGTTAGCATAGCAAATGATCGTTCAGTTTATTGCTATTGCTTTCACTATGTCAAATACACGTTCCTCTGACCATGAGATCATGCAACTCCCGGATACCGTAGGAATACTTTGGGTGTATCAAACGTCACAACGTAACTGGGTGATTATAAAGGTGCACTACAGGTATCTCCGAAAGTGTTTGTTGAGTTGGCATGGATCGAGATTGGAATTTGTCACTCCGACTATCGGAGAGGTATCTCTGGGCCCTCTCGGTAATACAGCATCACAGAAGCCTTGCAAGCACCGTGACTAAAGAGTTAGTTATAAGATGACGTATTACGGAACGAGTAAAGAGACTTGCCGGTAACGAGATTGAACTAGGTATTGGATACCGACGATCGAATCACGGGCAAGTAACATACCGCCAGACAAAGGGAACAACGTATGTTGACATATGAGGTTCACCGATAAAGATCTTCGTGGAATATGTAGGAACCAATATGAGCATCCAGGTTCCGCTGTTGGTTATTGACCGGAGAGTCATCTCGGTCATGTCTACATCATTCCCGAACCCGTAGGGTCCGCACACTTAAGGTTCGATGACGATTTAGTATTATATGAGTTATGTGATTGGTGGCTGAAGTTTGTTCGGAGTCCCGGATGAGATCACGGACATGACGAGGAGTCTCTAAATGGTCGAGAGGTAAAGATTCATATATTGGAAGGCTATATTCGGACGTCGGAAAGGTTCCGAGTGATTCGGGTATTTTTCGGAGTACCAGGGAGTTACGGGAATTCACCGGGAGAAGTAATGGGCCTTATTGGGCCATACGGGAAAAGGAGAGGCAGGCCACGTGAGGAGGCTCGCGCCCCCCCTTGCCCAAACCGAATTGGACTAGGGGAGGGGGCGCAGCCCCCTCTTTCCTTTCCCTCTCCCTTCCCTCTTTCCTACTCCGTATGGGAGGTGGAATCCTACTAGGACTAAGGAGTCCTAGTAGGACTCCCCACACTTGGCGCACCCCTAGGGGGCCGGCCTCCTCCCTCTCATCCTTTATATACGGGGGCAAGGGGGCACCCCAAAGTACACAATTGTCCCATAGCCGTGTGCGGTGCCCCGATCTCCGTTTTCCACCTCGGTCATATTTTCGGAGAGCTTAGGCGAAGCCCTGCCGGAATCACTTCACCGTCACCGTCGCCACGCCGTCGTGCTGACGGAACTCATCTACTACCTCGTCCTCTTGCTGGATCAAGAAGGCGAGGAACGTAACCGAGCTGCACGTGTGTAGAACTCGGAGGTGCCGTACGTTCGGTACTTGATCGGTGGAGCTCGAAGGATTGTTCGACTACATCAACCGCGTTGTGAGACGCTTCCGCTAACGGTCTACGAGGGTACGTAGACACACTCTCCCCTCTCGTAGCGATACATCTCCATGGATAGATCTTGCGTGAGCGTAGGAATTTTTTTGAAATTCATGCTCCGTTCCCCAACAGTGGCATCCGAGCCAGGTCTATGCGTAGATGTGATTTGCACGAGTAGAACACAAGTGAGTTGTGGGCGTGGGTGTATACATATTGCTTGCCGTTACTAGTTGTTACTTGATTCGGCGGTATTGTGAGATGAAGCGGCCCGGACCGACATTACGCGTACGCTTACGCGAGACAGGTTTCACCGCTACGTGCACTCGTTGCATAAAGGTGACTGGCGGGTGTCTGTCTCTCTCACTTTAGTTGAATAGGTTTCAATGAAGAGGGTTCTTTTAGAAGATCAAAAAGCAATCACTACACCACGTTGTGGTTTTGCGTAGGTAAGAACGGTTCTTGCAAACCCGTAGCAGCCACGTAAAACTTGCAACAACAAAGTAGAGGACGTCTAACTTGTTTTTGCAGGGTATGCTGGTGATGTGATATGGCCAGGACATGATGTGATATAAGTTGTTGTATGAGATGATCATGTTTTGTAAGTTATCAGGCAACCGGCAGGAGCCTTATGGTTGTCTATTTATTGTATGCAATGCCAACGCTATGTAATTGCTTTACTTTACCGCTATTAGTTAGTAGTAGTAGTAGTAGCAATAGCCGGCGAGACGACCACGACGCTACGATGGAGATCAAGGTGTCACGACGCTACGATGGAGATCAAGGTGTCAACCTGGTGACGATGGAGATCATGACGGTGCTTTGCTGATG